>CM060937.1:16875000-21875000 GCA_030765085.1 Allium cepa | reverse complement strand
AAATCAAAATGAAGCCTGCACTATTTTCTTTTTTCTGCATTCTGTTTTAAGTCCTGGAATGAATTTGAAGACATGAAAGCATCTGCCTACATGTGAAGATCTAGCAACTAAATCTACAGCTGCATAGAGTAAGAAGCATGGGCATTTCATCAAAAATTCAAACTCAGATTTCAACAGTGGAAGTCAAGCCTGCATTTGTTTTCTGCAAATTCAAATGATCAATGGTCTGCATCATTAAAAAGTGAGTAACATTTAAATTTTAAACTATATAGGTTGCTTGATGAATGCTTGAGATAAAAATATGTTGTGTGCTTATAAAAAAAAAGAAAATCTGTTGTAGTTATGATTTTATATGCATGTTGAGTTTGCTATGCTGTGTTTCCAGATTTACATCCCATTAATAGAACCTTCTACAATTGATCTATTTGAGATAGTAACTAGGTTTTAGGATAATAAAAAGAGTTTACTTATCATAGATTAGTATTCAAATTTATAAAGTAATATGGTCATTTTCTTAAGTTAAGGTTAAAAAGTTTAGATGAGTTAAATACAGGAAGTTATCTCTGTAAACACAAGTATCACCATTATATGTTAATATTGATCAAAACCAATCACATTAATATTTAAATCCAGATTCATAAACTTAATACATTAACAAAAACTTGATTTTTAAATCAAGTATTGAAATTTTTTGGTGTATGTTCCATTTACAGTTTGTTCTTGAACAAAAAAATTGATTTTTAGCAAATTCTTGCAATCTGATATTTGTGGAAACTCAAAACTTTTCTGAGTTAATAAGTGAGGATCTTATATCCTTAGAAAAATCAGAAGTATGGAATTAATGGTGTAGGATAGTTGCAGTTTTGATTTTTTAGAATTTAACCCTAGTTTTTATTTGGGGTAAAGGATCAATCATTTCGGGACATAGGGTTGATCGAGTGTTCTAGTTTTTGGTGTATGGATAGTTGGTGTGTAGAGGGACTGGAGGCCGGAGGGGTTGAATGCTAAGTGACCGGAGTGGCGATCTATGGCCGTTGACAGGTTTTGAGTTGAAACCTGTAAAATTTTTACAGGTTTTTGAATTTGGGGGTTTCAGAGCGAAAATCTGAATGCTTTGATTTGGTGATGATATTAGTGGGTTGAGGGGTTTCTGGTTGTGGCTTGATCACCTGAGATGATCGGCAGAGGTGGCGGCGATGAGTTCTCTGATGAACTATAGGGTTGGGAATGTTTCAGGGGAAGGTTGTGTTGCTCGGAGTAAATGGGAGAATGACTCGAAGCAGGTAAGTAGAAAACTCGGAGTGGAAAGGCATTTGACTCGAAGTAGATATAATGTCTCTCGGGTTACTCTGGAATATCCAGGTTTGAAACCTGTATTTAAAACCTGGGTTTTAAATATTGAAAATTCTGTAGATTTATTCAAAGTAAGGATTAAGTGTAAATTCAAATGCAAGTTTGAATTTTAGATTCAAATTTAAATTCCAGTTTTTAAATAAAAATAAAAGTTTAAAATTTTAACTTAATTAACTATCTTATTTTGGGTAAAATAGTTGAAATTTTAATAATAAAGTTTTTAAAATGTGAAGTAAGATTTAAAGATAAATTTTAAAACTGGAATCTAGGTTTAAAATGAACTTCGGTTTCAAATTTAAAAAGAAGATTTAAATTTGAAAGTTGAAACTAAGAATGAATGGAATTTCCAAAATTTTAAAATGAATTTAACTTCAAATTTTTATGATTTCATTTTTAAGACAAACTTTTATTTTGTCTTGAAATTTAAATAAGTTTTAAATTTTTCAAACTTTGATAAGTTTAAATTACTTTTAATTTAAACTTGTATTTAAAAATGGAAATTTAAAAGTAGTTCAAAAAGTTCTTTGTTTCAATTAAATTGTTTTAAACATAATTAAGTTATGTTTTATTTTGAAAATTTGATTTAAGATTATGTAACAGCCCGCAAATCCGTACCCCTTGAGTCAATACTATTCTACAACAATCAACTCAAGTTGCACAGAAAATACGAACCATTTGGGTTAAAGAAGAAGAGGTAGAAGAAGTGAAAACTAAATCAACAACGGAATCTAACCATCGCAGCGGAATAAAATATAATAGATAATAAATAATCTTTACTCAAAATCAAATATATCTGTTTACATACATTACATCATCAGAATACATCAGTCACAACTCACATCAATAACATACAAATGGATACATAGCAACTCAATACAGCGGAATATATATATAAATAAGTACGAATGAACGTATCGTCAATCTAGCTCGTCTCCTGAGCTCCATAGCATCCTATCCTCTATCCTATAATACTCGGTCTGATCCGAGCATTACAGTTAAATAACACCCGAGTCAGTCTGGAATACCAGCGTGAGAAAATCACACCCAATTGATTATTAAAGTTTCAAAAATCCTTTGAAAACAAAAGCATCTCGTAAGACCACGCCACAAATAAACATGTCAGGTTTTTACCTTACGATAGCTAAAACAATTTTTATAGAAATCTTCTGATATTATAATAGGGTATATATACAAATACTTATAAAATAGCCGAAATTGTTACATCTATTAAATTCCAGCTACTAGCCACAGAGTGGGTACTACAAACAAAACTCGTACAAGGCTCGTAGGGAAAATGGATTACCAACAATGACTAGGCACTGGGGTACCACCTGTCACAGTACGGGGCCTAGATCACCGTACCGAGGATTACTCCCTTCATCCCCTGCAACAGAAGGCCGGAACCATTCCTTACTGAACAGTCCCGAACAAGATAAACCCCGTGGTTGGCGCGACCAACCACCCACTAAGCCGAAAGATATATAAGGGACATCTAGACAGGGGAATTATCTTGTCCTGCTTGGGCATGACCCACCTAACCTTGCTGCATATCCCCTGATTTTCAGTCATTCCCGGTTGATGAGGCTTGAGGCTAAGCGTTACCTTTAGAACGATTTCACTTAGAATGCCCATCGTCCTCCTGACGATGTTTCGCAAGCATTCATCCATACAAGTCCGTCCCGGGTTCGAACGGAACCGAAGGCACTACTCCTACTACATCCATTTTGGAAATATCCTCAAGATTAGTAGCGACTAGCCCTTGCACTTCACTGCTCCATCTTCGACTCTGAACTCGTTTTTCGCACGAAACGTACAAACCGGATCGAAGTGGTTTTCAAGAAATAAATCTCGATCCCGGTCTCTTCGAAACGATCAGCGCAGTTGGCCAATATTGATAGTCGGTTATTTAACTATCAATTATATTCACAAAACAACCAACAACCAATAAATAATTTTCCAAGTTATTTATTAACCTCAAAATATCTTCACAAGATATATTTCTATTTTCAATCCTCTGAAAACAGTTTCAAAACCATCTTTCCTTTCAGAATAAACTTTCCCAAATATTTTCTATCTCCTCTGAAATTACCAAGCACAAAACTAGATTTTAAAAATAATTTAAAACACTTTACTTTGAAATATATACCTTTAAAACATTTAATTTAAAACTACTTCAATAATTTGTTAAAAATACATATTATATGAATATTGGAAATAAGGTTACTTAATAAATATAAAACTATATTTATACTTTTAAAAAACATAACATTAAGTCATTCCTTAAATAATTAATTACTATAATAGATTAGGAGAAAATACTTACTTTAGACTTTAAACATTAGAAATAATAAATTTTACAAAACATGCTTCCTTTAAAAAAACAGCCTTTAAAACATTTAATTTATAGTTGAAAATCCATTTTTTATTAAAAACATGTACTTGGCTATCCAGAGGAAATTCCAACTTCAATCACTTAAATCAATTTTCCCAAATTGATTTCCAATTTATTTTATTTGAAATAAATTTCTTTAATTACTCAATTTATTTCAAAATTCATTAATTATGCACTTAATCATCATGGTTATTATTTCCATTTGATTTTAAATCTTTTAACTGAACATACAAATTTCAGTTTTTCCCAATTTCTTCTTTATTCCTTTTCATAATTTAAGTCATAGATATTATAAAAATGTTTTGTTCTTTTAAATAATAATACTGAAGTTCAAAATTTATTAACTTTCTGTTTATTCAAATTTCCTTTCTATACTCAAGATGTATTTGTTAAAATTTTAAGGAACTTTATTTCTTTTCCAATTCATTCTTAGATTTATTAAAATTCTATAATTATTTTACTTACAGTTTCGCTTCGTTTATTATCTTTCCAAAATCAAATTTATATTTTTGGTAATTCATCATACCCAATTATATTAACCAAGCCATAGCATTCAATACATCCACATAATTCATTATAGAATATCAAACAATCAGAACAGAGAATATAAAATAATTTAAATAAAAGTTGAGGGGTCCAGTTGGATCCCTCCAACCTGTTTTTCCTGCATCCACAGACGTTAGCATCACATAACATGCCAATTTAAGATTATCATACTATATCACATCAATCAATTCAACCATACAAACACTTATTTAAATTTAAAACTGAGTGAGATTAACTCACCTTTGCTTTGCTGTTCGCAATCCATTCCAAATCGACTTGTTTCCTTGATTTTAAACCTTGAACAACATTATATAATTTATTAATATTTTGAACGAAGTTTTCCCTTCTTCTTTTTTTAAATTCATTTAACTTAAAATTCCCTTTAGTACATAAATTGATTATCTAGTTAAACAAACTATCCCTTTTCATATTGATAATCAAATAAGTAAATTTTACAAGCTATCCGCCAAACCTATTATTTATATATCTTTCCAAAACAAAACATTTAAAATAATAAGTTTCCTGCTTTAACTTTATAAATACATATTTCAATCTGTATTTGTATATTTATTTAATAACAAATTTAAAATAAACACCCTTAATAAATTATTTTCAAATGACCTGGTAAATTAAAACATTTGTCTATATATTCATGTTATCAATTTACTGTCAACTATCTAAATAAAAGTCTTAACCTTAAAAAAAATTCTATTAAGCTGTACTGTCTCAATATCCATTATTTAAACTACAATAAAAATCGAAATACCTCACTGTAAATTCTTATATATATATATATATATATATATATATATATATATATATATATTAGAAACTGTATAAATCAATATGAATAAACATTTTATCCTTCCAGATAAAATCAAATAAAAGAAATCTCGATACCTCACAGACGAGTACGCTCACGAGAATGATTCCATCTCCATCGCGAAGCCTTAACTCGAGCCCGAGCTGCTGGCATCACCAACCCGAATCCATCGAGCACACTGCCTCACTCGATAGCGCGAGCCTCCCCTGCGTCGCTGATCTGACCATCGGCCCCCAATAGCCACACAATTCGCTCACAACCCTAGTTGAGCTCTTCAATTTGTCGCCGCTCCTGAACGAGCTTGTGCTCGAAGCCGTGGGCCAACGCGACTTGATTGGTCGTGAAATGAAGTCGCGTGAAACTGCGAATTCTCGGCCATTTTTTTTTCCTCCTGAAATTCAATTCGATCTACTTTTAGAAAGAGGGAAACGTTCGACTTCGAGTTTGGATGGAGGAAAGAGGGATGCGACTCGTGCCTGAAGAAGAAAAAGGGGGTATGCGACACTTCTTCGGCCATTACAGAATTTCGAATTGAAGGGGAGTGGAGTTTTTTTTTTCTTCTGGAGGAAACAAAGTAGTTCGATTATATTATTTTTTTTCCTTTCGGTAGCTTGCTTTAGAATCCTTACGTTGAACGGCTCGGGGTATTATAATAATTATTATTTTCTTAAAAAAAAACAAAGCGTGTTCAAGAAGGCTCGACCAATTATAAGCTTACCTTAGCTGACGTGAAATTATTTCGACGGAAGGTTAACTGGTTAAAAAGGTATTAATTTAATTTCAAATTTCAATTTAAATCGACTATTATCTATGAAATTCCAGCGCGAATATACTTCGTACACTCATACACTAGCTCCAAACAATACGAAATTTGAAATCCGATAATAATTCAATATTACGGACCCACTGGAACTAGTTTCGTTGAATTCCGAAACTGTGTCTCGGAAGACTATTTTTAAATTCAATTTAAACGATATTAAGTTTCAAAACTGAACAAGCCGCTGCTAATTTCAATTTTGCAACTTCTATTATCCTCAGGACTATCAATATAAACTTTACAAGTCTTCAAATTTTATCCAACAGGTTTAAAATTCGAGATTCAACAATTTACTCAACTTCTAATAATTAAATTCTATTATTTAATTATCAAACAAATAACAATATTTGTAATTCTAGTTAAAATTATTATATTGAATATTTAAAATCAATTAAATATTCCGATTTTAAATGCTTGAAAAATTCCGGGTCGTCACATTCCTCCCCCCTTAAAAGAATTTCGTCCTCGAAATTACTAGTTAGGACTAATACCCATTTACTATTTCCCAAAATCCAACAGTTTCTAACAATTCAACATCTCACCAACCATCTTCTTATAGAAGGCCCATTATTATTCTTATTAACTTTCCAAACCTTTCCCTAGTTCCAAACCATACCATTTGTTTAACCATTCAAGTTTCAATTTAAAACCAATTTTTGAATTATGAAAATTTTCTCAAAATTTTTCTAACTTCCTAAATTTCCGAAAATTTTTGCCAGCGTCTCCTTTGCGCGGCTGACTCGGTACAACTACAAAATGGCTCTACGGCCTCCTAAATCCAAAAAGAAAACAAAAAGCCAAGTGGCTCAATCCAAATCCAAATCCCAATCAAATTTCATACCAAATTTAAATACATACCTTTTGTCGGGCAATTCAAATTTTATCTATTGATATTAAACCCAATTTTCTTTTTCCTTTATAATACCTGCATACCTGCTTAGCACCAACATCTAAACACAATATTCCTAAACAATTCATCGACTTTTCACAAAATGCCAATATTTATTTATCCAAATATAAACTTGGAATATATTTATATTATCAACATCCAATTAATAACATAAGCATTTTATATGTTTCTTATATTTCTTTTCATCTTACCATCTTAGTTTATATCTAATTCTCTAATTCTATTCAAGTTGATTCCTCATTTACATATGAGTTCAATTCACCTCAAACTCTAAATTTTAAGACTTTATTTCCTATTAATAACTAATTCATATCATTACTTTAAGTTGGTTTCCTTTACTAATTTATTTTAGTTTCCAATTTGAATTTGTTTGTTGTTAACAAAATTCTCCAAAATTTTCAAAAATTTTCTAACTCCCAAAATTTCTGAAAATTTTTGGCAGGGTCCCCTTTGTACGGAGGAGCTTTTGCAATTTGACAAAAGAGATAAATATATATACATCGACCCATACGGTCGGAAAAACCAAAAACAACACATATTTCCTATTTGTATTGCGTAGGCGTACTTTATTTAGCATTTTAGGCAAGCGGCTTATTATTTTTAGCAAATAGCACTACCAAATCCAGCCACTCGGCCTTCAGGTAACTGTACTTACTCAATTTAAACATGTAAGTGTCATATATATGCAATTTAACAATATTACACTTAGTTGCAATAGTTAAAACATATGAATCCTAAAAGAAGCTCATTCCAAACATTTTTTTTTCCCGTAAGCAATTTATATAGTTTCCATGCTAATTCAACTGTTCCAATTAATTTATAACCATTTTCTTTCCATTCGAAGGGTTTTCAATCCATTCACATACAACCTCATCAATTTTAAATGGTTTAAAACTCAATCGCTTACATTTAGTTTATTTTTAAGCAACTGAACTCATATTTAATTCAATTGATCTCAAAATCAATTTATTTTACTTCTACAAATTCATAAAATTTTAATTACTTCCATTTATATCTAATAACAATTTATTCTATTCAATTTGACGAGATCTATGTGAATAAACAAGTATTTATGTTTTATAACCAATTTAAATTGTTTTCAACTCAATTTATAGTTAATTCTATTTCATTTTTAAATTTATTCACGATCCATATATTCTCATTTTCATCGCATTTCAGATTTGAATCCATTCACTTGCATTTCATTTTATTAACCAAACTAGTTTATTCAAAACCATTAACAGCTTAGGTTCATCTTCATTACTAATTAAATTCCCTTTTATCTTAATCCATTCACAATTATTTATTTTGCTCGACACATTCCATTTAAATTTCATTTAAAATCCATTTATTTACATTTCATTCCATATTTGTTTATTCCAAACTATTTTATTTAGCTCAAAACAATCCAGGTTATTTCATTCAATAACCATTTCAATTATATTCATGATCTATTCATTCGCATTTCATTTTTATTCTATACTTCCCTAATTATATTTACTTTGTTTACACTTCAAGTCTAATTTTAATTAATAACCCAAGTTCTGATTTTATTATTCACTTTTAATTTACCATCCAATTTACTAACTCACAATTCAACCTCATTCTCAATTATTTTCACTTCATCAACAATTTGAATCAATTTTAATTTATAACTTGAGTTTATTTCCAACTTCATCATAAACTTATAATTCAATTCCATTAACTAATTTATTATCCAATTAGTTCTCCCCTTATTCATAATCCAACACTTGAAATTTTATTCAAAATATCACTCCATTTAATTTTCTTAAGTTCAATATTTATTTTATACTTCAAGTTTGGATCCTCATTTCATTTTTCAATTTATCAAAATATTGATTTTGGGCATTGTATTCCATTTTCAATTTAATAAGTCACAACTTATTATTTTATACAATTCCATTCATCATAAGCTGGAATATATTCATCTTTTATTTTTAACTCAAGCCTTCTATTTATTTATAGCCCAAGCATATTTTATTTCCATGGATCTTTAATTCTTTTATAAGTTATTCTGTTTTATTTATTTCAATTCTCATTTCTTATCCAATTTACTTCCCATTTATTCAGGTAAGAATTTAATCTCATTAATCAATTCAATTGAATTCTCATCCCAACTCAATTTTACTTTAACTCGGATTTATTTAACTCAATTCGATTACAACTGGATATTCTTTCAGCTTAGTCAATTAATTTCAATCCAGTCAAATTTTTATTTTCAAATCCAAGTTAATTTCATTTTCAACTTTTCTCTTTAAATTTTAATTCCAACATTCAAAGCCTATATTTCCTTCCTGATTTAAAACTCAACTCAATTTTATAAGCTTACAATTTATCTCATCAGGATTTTTAAACTCCCGGCTTTGGCTTCAAATCATTTTGAAATCTCCAATATCTCAAACCACATTTCTCAAAAAATTTAATCCAATCCTGCTTTTATTTTCAACAAATTTCCTTTTGAAATTTTCAAAACAACCAGCTTTTCCTGAACAAATCAAATTTGGTAGCAATCTGTCACTCAGAAATTCGAAAATGAAAACTGATGATGCGGCCGTCATCATCAGAATTATTTTCCAATAATCCAAGTAATTTCAATGCTATTTCACTTCCAAAATCCATTTTAAAACAATTTTCCTTTCGGAAGTTCCTCCAAAACAATTGTGTTATTATTCATCTTCAAATACTTTGACAAACACTTACAAATTTCCGGGATTTAAATTCCCAAATCCAGCTTTAAATCAATTTTACTATAATTTTATTTGCATAGCTTAGGCTCGTACAAATTCTTATTTGGTTATATTTTAATTTATAATTTACATTTATAATTCACGTTTATGAATCTCATTTCATAATTGAATTTATCTTCTCAATCTTTGATTATATTTACAATTTCTAGTAAAATTTTCCTTTAAAATGATAATACTTTAATATTATCATTCCTAACATCCAAGCAACCATATATTAGCTAAAATAGTTTACAAAAACTTTTCTTATTTCAAAATATGTTTTTTGGTAAAATTATTTCATTCACCCATATTTAAAACAATACCGTGTCGATTGTTCTATTCAAGCGTTTAGAAACCCCTTCGATACAGTTGCGCAGACTGTGTCGACGAAGGTTATATGCCACTCAGTAAATCAATCAACACAATATTAAAACAATTTACATTCACTCATAAATACGCGCTCATATCTATTTATACGCTCAAACTCATTATAGAGTACCATGGACTCTAATTTAAATGAGTAATTCCCACCAGAGCCAAGGTTATCACCAACCTAAGCTCTGATACCAACTGTAACAGCCCGCAAATCCGTACCCATTGAGTCAATACTATTCTACAACAATCAACTCAAGTTGCACAGAAAATACGAACCATTTGGGTTAAAGAAGAAGAGGTAGAAGAAGAGAAAACTAAATCAACAACAGAATCTAACCATCGCAGCGGAATAAAATATAATAGATAATAAATAATCTTTACTCAAAATCAAATATATCTGTTTACATACATTACATCATCAGAATACATCAGTCACAACTCACATCAATAACATACAAATGGATACATAGCAACTCAATACAGCGGAATATATATATAAACAAGTACGAACGAACGTATCGTCAATCCAGCTCGTCTCCTGAGCTCCATAGCATCCTATCCCGTATCCTATAATACTCGGTCTGACCCGAGCATTACAGTTAAATAACACCCGAGTCAGTCTGGAATACCAGCGTGAGAAAATCACACCCAATTGATTATTAAAGTTTCAAAAATCCTTTGAAAACAAAAGCATCTCGTAAGACCACGCCACAAATAAACATGTTGGGTTTTTACCATACGATAGCTAAAACAATTTTTATAGAAATCGTCTGATATTATAATAGGGTCTATGTACAAATACTTATAAAATAGCCGAAATTGTTACATCTATTAAATTCCAGCTACTAGCCACAGAGTGGGTAATACAAACAAAACTCGTACAAGGCTCGTAGGGAAAATGGATTTCCAACAATGACTAGGCACTGGGGTACCACCTGTGACAGTACGGGGCCTAGATCACCGTACCGAGGATTACTCCCTTCATCCCCTGCAACAGAAGGCCGGAACCATTCCTTACTGAACAGTCCCGAACAAGATAAACCCCGTGGTTGGCGCGACCAACCACCCACTAAGCCGAAAGATATATAAGGGACATCTAGACAGGGGAATTATCTTGTCCTGCTTGGGCATGACCCACCTAACCTTGCTGCATATCCCCTGATTTTCAGTCATTCCCGGTTGATGAGGCTTGAAGCTAAGCGTTACCTTTAGAACGTTTTCACTTAGAATGCCCATCGTCCTCTTGACGATGTTTCGCAAGCATTCATCCATACAAGTCTGTCCCGGGTTCGAACGGAACCGAAGGCACTACTCCTACTACATCCATTTTGGAAATATCCTCAAGATTAGTAGCGACCAGCCCTTGCACTTCACTGCTCCATCTTCGACTCCGAACACGTTTTTCGCACGAAACGTACAAACCAGATCGAAGTGGTTTTCAAGAAATAAATCTCGATCCCGGTCTCTTCGAAACGATCAGCGCAGTTGGCCAATATTGATAGTCGGTTATTTAACTATCAATTATATTCACAAAACAACCATCAACCAATAAATAATTTTCCAAGTTATTTATTAACCTCAAAATATCTTCACAAGATATATTTCTATTTTCAATCCTCTGAAAACAGTTTCAAAACCATCTTTCCTTTCAGAATAAACTTTCCCAAATATTTTCTATCTCCTTTGAAATTACCAAGCACAAAACTAGATTTTAAAAATAATTTAAAACACTTTACTTTGAAATATATACCTTTAAAACATTTAATTTAAAACTACTTCAATAATTTGTTAAAAATACATATTATATGAATATTGGAAATAAGGTTACTTAATCAATATATAACTATATTTATACTTTTAAAAAACATAACATTAAGCCATTCCTTAAATAATTACTTACTATAATAGATTAGGAGAAAATACTTACTTTAGACTTTAAACATTAGAAATAATAAATTTTACAAAACATGCTTCCTTTAAAAAAAACAGCCTTTAAAACATTTAATTTATGGTTGAAAATCCATTTTTTATTAAAAACATGTACTTGGCTATGCAGAGGAAATTCCAACTTCAATCACTTAAATCAATTTTCCCAAATTGATTTCCAATTTATTTTATTTGAAATAAATTTCTTTAATTACTCAATTTATTTCAAAATTCATTAATCATGCACTTAATCATCATTGTTATTATTTCCATTTGATTTTAAATCTTTTAACTGAACATACAAATTTCAGTTTTTCCCAACTTCTTCTTTATTCCTTTTCATAATTTAAGTCATAGATATTATAAAAATGTTTTGTTCTTTTAAATAATAATACTGAAGTTCAAAATTTATTAACTTTCTGTTTATTCAAATTTCCTTTCTATACTCAAGATGTATTTGTTAAAATTTTAAGGAACTTTATTTCTTTTCCAATTCATTCTTAGATTTATTAAAATTCTATAATTATTTTACTTACAGTTTCGCTTCTTTTATTATCTTTCCAAAATCAAATTTATATTTTTGGTAATTCATCATACCCAATTATATTAACCAAGCCATAGCATTCAATACATCCACATAATTCATTATGGAATATCAAACAATCAGAACAGAGAATATAAAATAATTTAAATAAAAGTTGAGGGGTCCAGTTGGATCCCTCCAACCTGTTTTTCCTGCATCCACAGACGTTAGCATCACATAATATGCCAATTTAAGATTATCATACTATATCACATCAATCAATTCAACCATACAAACACTTATTTAAATTTAAAACTGAGTGAGATTAACTCACCTTTGCTTTGCTATTCGCAATCCATTCCAAATCGACTTGTTTCCTTGATTTTAAACCTTGAACAACATTATATAATTTATTAATATTTTGAACGAAGTTTTCCCTTCTTCTTTTTTTTAAATTCATTTAACTTAAAATTCCCTTTAGTACATAAATTGATTATCTAGTTAAACAAACTATCCCTTTTCATATCGATAATCAAATAAGTAAATTTTACAAGCTATCCGCCAAACCTATTATTTATATATCTTTCCAAAACAAAACATTTAAAATAATAAGTTTCCTGCTTTAACTTTATAAATACATATTTCAATCTGTATTTGTATATTTATTTAATAACAAATTTAAAATAAACACCCTTAATAAATTATTTTCAAATGACCTGGTAAATTAAAACATTTGTCTATATATTCATGTTATCAATTTACTGTCAACTATCTAAATAAAAGTCTTAACCTTAAAAAAAAAATTCTATTAAGCTGTACTGTCTCAATATCCATTATTTAAACTACAATAAAAATCGAAATACCTCACTGTAAATTCTTATATATATATATATATATATATTTTAAAAACTGTATAAATCAATATGAATAAACATTTTATCCTTCCAGATAAAATCAAATAAAAGAAATCTCGATACCTCACAGACGAGTACGCTCACGAGAATGATTCCATCTCCATCGCGAAGCCTTAACTCGAGCCCGAGCTGCTGGCATCACCAACCTGAATCCATCGAGCACACTGCCTCACTCGATAGCGCGAGCCTCCCCTACATCGCCGATCTGACCATCGGCCCCCAATAGCCACACAATTCGCTCACAACCCTAGTTGAGCTCTTCAATTTGTCGCCGCTCCTGAACGAGCTTGTGCTCGAAGCCGTGGGCCAACGCGACTTGATTGGTCGTGAAATGAAGTCGCGTGAAGCTGCGAATTCTCGGCCATTTTTTTTCCTCCTGAAATTCAATTCGATCTACTTTTAGAAAGAGGGAAACGTTCGACTTCGAGTTTGGATGGAGGAAAGAGGGATGCGACTCGTGCCTAAAGAAGAAAAAGAGGGTATGCGACTCTTCTTCGGCCATTACAGAATTTCGAATTGAAGGGGAGTGGAGTTTTTTTTTCTTCTGGAGGAAACAAAGGAGTTCGATTATATTATTTTTTTCCTTTCGGTAGCTTGCTTTAGAATCCTTATGTTGAACGGCTCGGGGTATTATAATAATTATTATTTTCTTAAAAAAACAAAGCGTGTTCAAGAAGGCTCAACCAATTATAAGCTTACCTTAGCTGACGTGAAATTATTTCGACGGAAGGTTAACTGGTTAAAAAGGTATTAATTTAATTTCAAATTTCAATTTAAATTGACTATTATCTATGAAATTCCAGCGCGAATATACTTCGTACACTCATACACTAGCTCCAAACAATACGAAATTTGAAATCCGATAATAATTCAATATTACGGACCCACTGGAACTAGTTTCGTTGAATTCCGAAACTGTGTCTCGGAAGACTATTTTTAAATTCAGTTTAAACGATATTAAGTTTCAAAACTGAACAAGCCGCTGCTAATTTCAATTTTACAACTTCTATTATCCTCAGGACTATCAATATAAACTTTACAAGTCTTCAAATTTTATCCAACAGGTTTAAAATTCGAGATTCAACAATTTACTCAACTTCTAATAATTAAATTCTATTATTTAATTATCAAACAAATAACAATATTTGTAATTCTAGTTAAAATTATTATATTGAATATTTAAAATCAATTAAATATTCCGATTTTAAATGCTTGAAAAATTCCGGGTCGTCACATTCCTCCCCCCTTAAAAGAATTTCGTCCTCGAAATTACTAGTTAGGAAGAATGGTCTAATACCCATTTACTATTTTCCAAAATCCAACAGTTTCTAACAATTCAACATCTCACCAACCATCTTCTTATAGAAGGCCCATTATTATTCTTATTAACTTTCCAAACCTTTCCCTAGTTCCAAACCATACCATTTGTTTAACCATTCAAGTTTCAATTTAAAACCAATTTTTGAATTATGAAAATTTTCTCAAAATTTTTCTAACTCCCTAAATTTCCGAAAATTTTTGCCAGCGTCTCCTTTGCGCGGCTGACTCGGTACAACTACAAAATGGCTCTACGGCCTCCCAAATCCAAAAAGAAAACAAAAAGCCAAGTGGCTCAATCCAAATCCAAATCCCGATCAAATTTCATACCAAATTTAAATACACACCTTTTGTCGAGAAATTCAAATTTTATCTTTTGATATTAAACCCAATTTTCTTTTTCCTTTATAATACCTGCATACCTGCTTAGCACCAACATCCAAACACAATATTCCTAAACAATTCATCGACTTTTCACAAAATGCCAATATTTATTTATCCAAATATAAACTTGGAATATATTTATATTATCAACATCCAATTAATAACATAAGCATTTTATATGTTTCTTATATTTCTTTTCATCTTACCATCTTAGTTTATATCTAATTCTCTAATTCTATTCAAGTTGATTCCTCATTTACATATGAGTTCAATTCACCTCAAACTCTAAATTTTAAGACTTTATTTCCTATTAATAACTAATTCATATCATTACTTTAAGTTGGTTTCCTTTACTAATTTATTTTAGTTTCCAATTTGAATTTGTTTGTTGTTAACAAAATTCTCCAAAATTTTCAAAAATTTTCTAACTCCCAAAATTTCTGAAAATTTTTGGCAGAGTCCCCTTTGTACGGAGGAGCTTTTGCAATTTGACAAAAGAGATAAATATATATACATCGACCCATACAGTCGGAAAAACCAAAAACATCACATATTTCCTATTTGTATTGCGTAGGCGTACCTTATTTAGCATTTTAGGCAAGCGGCTTATTATTTTTAGCAAATAGCACAACCAAATCCAGCCACTCGGCCTTCAGGTACCTGTACTTACTCAATTTAAACATGTAAGTGCCATATATATGCAATTTAACAATATTACACTTAGTTGCAATAGTTAAAACATGTGAATCCTAAAAGAAGCTCATTCCAAACATTTTTTTTCCCGTAAGCAATTTATATAGTTTCCATGCTAATTCAACTGTTCCAATTAATTTATAACCATTTTCTTTCCATTCGAAGGGTTTTCAATCCATTCACATACAACCTCATCAATTTTAAATGGTTTAAAACTCAATCGCTTACATTTAATTTATTTTTAAGCAACTGAACTCATATTTAATTCAATTGATCTCAAAATCAATTTATTTTACTTCTACAAACTCATAAAATTTTAATTACTTCCATTTATATCTAATAACAATTTATTCTATTCAATTTGACGAGATCTATGTGAATAAACAAGTATTTATGTTTTATAACCAATTTAAATTGTTTTCAACTCAATTTATAGTTAATTCTATTTCATTTTTAAATTTATTCACGATCCATATATTCTCATTTTCATCGCATTTCAGATTTGAATCCATTCACTTGCATTTCATTTTACTAACCAAACTAGTTTATTCAAAACCATTAACAGCTTAGGTTCATCTTCATTACTAATTAAATTCCCTTTTATCTTAATCCATTCACAATTATTTATTTAGCTCGACACATTCCATTTAAATTTCATTTAAAATCCATTTATTTACATTTCATTCCATATTTGTTTATTCCAAACTATTTTATTTAGCTCAAAACAATCCAGGTTATTTCATTCAATAACCATTTCAATTATATTCATGATCTATTCATTCGCATTTCATTTTTATTCTATACTTCCCTAATTATATTTACTTTGTTTACACTTCAAGTCTAATTTTAATTAATAACCCAAGTTCTGATTTTATTATTCACTTTTAATTTACCATCCAATTTACTAACTCACAATTCAACCTCATTCTCAATTATTTTCACTTCATCAACAATTTGAATCAATTTTAATTTATAACTTGAGTTTATTTCCAACTTCATCATAAACTTATAATTCAATTCCATTAACTAATTTATTATCCAATTAGTTCTCCCCTTATTCATAATCCAACACTTGAAATTTTATTCAAAATATCACTCCATTTAATTTTCTTAAGTTCAATATTTATTTTATACTTCAAGTTTGGATCCTCATTTCATTTTTCAATTTATCAAAATATTGATTTTGGGCATTGTATTCCATTTTCAATTTAATAAGTCACAACTTATTATTTTATACAATTCCATTCATCATAAGCTGGAATATATTCATCTTTTATTTTTAACTCAAGCCTTCTATTTATTTATAGCCCAAGCATATTTTATTTCCATGGATCTTTAATTCTTTTATAAGTTATTCTGGTTTATTTATTTCAATTCTCATTTCTTATCCAATTTACTTCCCATTTATTCAGGTAAGAATTTAATCTCATTAATTAATTCAATTGAATATTCATCCCAACTCAATTTTACTTTAACTCGGATTTATTTAACTCAATTCGATTACAACTGGATATTCTTTCAGCTTAGTCAATTAATTTCAATCCAGTCAAATTTTTATTTTCAAATCCAAGTTAATTTCATTTTCAACTTTTCTCTTTAAATTTTAATTCCAACATTCAAAGCCTATATTTCCTTCCTGATTTAAAACTCAACTCAATTTTATAAGCTTACAATTTATCTCATCAGGATTTTTAAACTCCCGGCTTTGGCTTCAAATCATTTTGAAATCTCCAATATCTCAAACCACATTTCTCAAAAAATTTAATCCAATCCTGGCTTTTATTTTCAAAAAATTTCCTTTTGAAATTTTCAAAACAACCAGCTTTTCCTGAACAAATCAAATTTGGTAGCAATCTGTCACTCAGAAATTCGAAAATGAAAACTGATGATGCGGCCGTCATCATCAGAATTATTTTCCAATAATCCAAGTGATTTCAATGCTATTTCACTTCCAAAATCCATTTTAAAACAATTTTCCTTTCGGAAGTTCCTCCAAAACAATTGTGTTATTATTCATCTTCAAATACTTTGACAAACACTTCCAAATTTCCGGGATTTAAATTCCCAAATCCAGCTTTAAATCAATTTTACTATAATTTTATTTGCATAGCTTAGGCTCATACAAATTCTTATTTGGTTATATTTTAATTTATAATTTACATTTATAATTCACGTTTATGAATCTCATTTCATAATTGAATTTATCTTCTCAATCTTTGATTATATTTACAATTTCTAGTAAAATTTTCCTTAAAAATGATAATACTTTAATATTATCATTCCTAACATCCAAGCAACCATATATTAGCTAAAATAGTTTACAAAAACTTTTCTTATCAAAATATGTTTTTGGGTAAAATTATTTCATTCATCCATATTTAAAACAATACCGTGTCGATTGTTCTATTCAAGCGTTTAGAAACCCCTTCGATACAGTTGCGCAGACTGTGTTGACGAAGGTTATATGCCACTCAATAAATCAATCAACACAATATTAAAACAATTTATATTCACTCACAAATACGCGCTCATATCTATTTATACGCTCAAACTCATTATAGAGTACCATGGACTCTAATTTAAATGAGTAATTCCCACCAGAGCCAAGGTTATCACCAACCTAAGCTCTGATACCAACTGTAACAGCCCGCAAATCCGTACCCCTTGAGTCAATACTATTCTACAACAATCAACTCAAGTTGCACAGAAAATACGAACCATTTGGGTTAAAGAAGAAGAGGTAGAAGAAGAGAAAACTAAATCAACAACAGAATCTAACCATCGCAGTGGAATAAAATATAATAGATAATAAATAATCTTTACTCAAAATCAAATATATCTGTTTACATACATTACATCATCAGAATACATCAGTCACAACTCACATCAATAACATACAAATGGATACATAGCAACTCAATACAGCGGAATATATATATAAACAAGTACGAATGAACGTATCGTCAATCCAGCTCGTCTCCTGAGCTCCATAGCATCCTATCCTCTATCCTATAATACTCGGTCTGACCCGAGCATTACAGTTAAATAACACCCGAGTCAGTCTGGAATACCAGCGTGAGAAAATCACACCCAATTGATTATTAAAGTTTCAAAAATCCTTTGAAAACAAAAGCATCTCGTAAGACCACGCCACAAATAAACATGTTGGGTTTTTACCTTACGATAGCTAAAACAATTTTTATAGAAATCTTCTGATATTATAATAGGGTCTATATACAAATACTTATAAAATAGCCGAAATTGTTACATCTATTAAATTCCAGCTACTAGCCACAGAGTGGGTAATACAAACAAAACTCGTACAAGGCTCGTAGGGAAAATGGATTTCCAACAATGACTAGGCACTGGGGTACCACCTGTCACAGTACGGGGCCTAGATCACCGTACCGTGGATTACTCCCTTCATCCCCTGCAACAGAAGGCCGGAACCATTCCTTACTGAACAGTCCCGAACAAGATAAACCCCGTGGTTGGCGCGACCAACCACCCACTAAGCCGAAAGATATATAAGGGACATCTAGACAGGGGAATTATCTTGTCCTGCTTGGGCATGACTCACTTAACCTTGCTGCATATCCCCTGATTTTCAGTCATTCCCGGTTGATGAGGCTTGAGGCTAAGCGTTACCTTTAGAACGTTTTCACTTAGAATGCCCATCGCCCTCCTGACGATGTTTCGCAAGCATTCATCCATACAAGTCCGTCCCGGGTTCGAACGGAACCGAAGGCACTACTCCTACTACATCCATTTTGGAAATATCCTCAAGATTAGTAGCGACTAGCCCTTGCACTTCACTGCTCCATCTTCGACTCCGAACACGTTTTTCGCACGAAATGTACAAACCGGATCGAAGTGGTTTTCGAGAAATAAATCTCGATCCCGATCTCTTCGAAACGATCAGCGCAGTTGGCCAATATTGATAGTCGGTTATTTAACTATCAATTATATTCACAAAACAACCATCAACCAATAAATAATTTTCCAAATTATTTATTAACCTCAAAATATCTTCACAAGATATATTTCTATTTTCAATCCTCTGAAAACAGTTTCAAAACCATCTTTCCTTTCAGAATAAACTTTCCCAAATATTTTCTATCTCCTCTGAAATTACCAAGCACAAAACTAGATTTTAAAAATAATTTAAAACACTTTACTTTGAAATATATACCTTTAAACATTTAATTTAAAACTACTTCAATATTTTGTTAAAAATACATATTATATGAATATTGGAAATAAGGTTACTTAATAAATATAAAACTATATTTATACTTTTAAAAAACATAACATTAAGTCATTCCTTAAATAATTACTTACTATAATAGATTAGGAGAAAATACTTACTTTAGACTTTAAACATTAGAAATAATAAATTTTACAAAACATGCTTCCTTTAAAAAAAACAGCCTTTAAAACATTTAATTTATAGTTGAAAATCCACTTTTTATTAAAAACATGCACTTGGCTATCCAGAGGAAATTCCAACTTCAATCACTTAAATCAATTTTCCCAAATTGATTTCCAATTTATTTTATTTGAAATAAATTTCTTTAATTACTCAATTTATTTCAAAATTCATTAATCATGCACTTAATCATCATTGTTATTATTTCCATTTGATTTTAAATCTTTTAACTGAACATACAAATTTCAGTTTTTCCCAATTTTTTCTTTATTCCTTTTCATAATTTAAGTCATAGATATTATAAAAATGTTTTGTTCTTTTAAATAATAATACTGAAGTTCAAAATTTATTAACTTTCTGTTTATTCAAATTTCCTTTCTATACTCAAGATGTATTTGTTAAAATTTTAAGGAACTTTATTTCTTTTCCAATTCATTCTTAGATTTATTAAAATTCTATAATTATTTTACTTACAGTTTCGCTTCTTTTATTATCTTTCCAAAATCAAATTTATATTTTTGGTAATTCAACATACACAATTATATTAACCAAGCCATAGCATTCAATACATCCACATAATTCATTATAGAATATCAAACAATCAGAACAGAGAATATAAAATAATTAAAATAAAAGTTGAGGGGTCCAGTTGGATCCCTCCAACCTGTTTTCCCTGCATCCACAGACGTTAGCATCACATAATATGCCAATTTAAGATTATCATACTATATCACATCAATCAATTCAACCATACAAACACTTATTTAAATTTAATCATTTAAATTTTAAATTTAAAACTGAGTGAGATTAACTCACCTTTGCTTTGCTGTTCGCAGTCCATTCCAAATCGACTTGTTTCCTTGATTTTAAACCTTGAACAACATTATATAATTTATTAATATTTTGAACGAAGTTTTCCCTTCTTTTTTTTTAAATTCATTTAACTTAAAATTCCCTTTAGTACATAAATTGATTATCTAGTTAAACAAACTATCCCTTTTCATATTGATAATCAAATAAGTAAATTTTACAAGCTATCCGCCAAACCTATTATTTATATATCTTTCCAAAACAAAACATTTAAAATAATAAGTTTCCTGCTTTAACTTTATAAATACATATTTCAATCTGTATTTGTATATTTATTTAATAACAAATTTAAAATAAACACCCTTAATAAATTATTTTCAAATGACCTGGTAAATTAAAACATTTGTCTATATATTCATGTTATCAATTTACTGTCAACTATCTAAATAAAAGTCTTAACCTTAAAAAAAAATTCTATTAAGCTGTACTGTCTCAATATCCATTATTTAAACTACAATAAAAATTGAAATACCTCACTGTAAATTCTTATATATATATATATATATATATTTTAAAAACTGTATAAATCAATATGAATAAACATTTTCCCTTCCATATAAAATCAAATAAAAGAAATCTCGATACCTCACAGACGAGTACGCTCACGAGAATGATTCCATCTCCATCGCGAAGCCTTAACTCGAGCCCGAGCTGCTGGCATCACCAACCTGAATCCATCGAGCACGCTGCCTCGCTCGATAGCGCGAGCCTCCCCTACGTCGCTGATCTGACCATCGGCCCCCAATAGCCACACAATTCGCTCACAACCCTAGTTGAGCTCTTCAATTTGTCGCTGCTCCTGAACGAGCTTGTGCTCGAAGCCGTGGACCAACGCGACTTGATTGGTCGTGAAACGAAGTCGCGTGAAGCTGCGAATTCTCGGCCATTTTTTTTCCTCCTGAAATTCAATTCGATCTACTTTTAGAAAGAGGGAAACGTTCGACTTCGAGTTTGGATGAAGGAAAGAGGGATGCGACTCGTGCCTGAAGAAGAAAAAGGGGGTATGCGACTCTTCTTCAGCCATCACAGAATTTCGAATTGAAGGGGAGTGGAGTTTTTTTGTTTTTTCTTCTGGAGGAAACAAAGGAGTTCGATTATATTATTTTTTTCCTTTCGGTAGCTTGCTTTAGAATCCTTACGTTGAACGGCTCGGGGTATTATAATAATTATTATTTTCTTAAAAAAAAACAAAGCGTGTTCAAGAAGGCTCGACCAATTATAAGCTTACCTTAGCTGACGTGAAATTATTTCGACGGAAGGTTAACTGGTTAAAAAGGTATTAATTTAATTTCAAATTTCAATTTAAATCGACTATTATCTATGAAATTCCAGCGCGAATATACTTCGTACACTCATACACTAGCTCCAAACAATACGAAATTTGAAATCCGATAATAATTTAATATTACGGACCCACTGGAACTAGTTTCGTTGAATTCCGAAACTGTGTCTCGGAAGACTATTTTTAAATTCAATTTAAACGATATTAAGTTTCAAAACTGAACAAGCCGCTGCTAATTTCAATTTTACAACTTCTATTATCCTCAGGACTATCAATATAAACTTTACAAGTCTTCAAATTTTATCCAACAGGTTTAAAATTCGAGATTCTACAATTTACTCAACTTCTAGTAATTAAATTCTATTATTTAATTATCAAACAAATAAAAATATTTGTAATTCTAGTTAAAATTATTATATTGAATATTTAAAATCAATTAAATATTCCGATTTTAAATGCTTGAAAAATTCTGGGTCGTCACAGATTATGTTTTAGAATTAATTAATAAGGTAATTAAGATTTATTAATTAATTTAATTAATTAAATTTGGAATTAATAATTGATTAATGATTAATCAATTTAAAATTAAGATCATTAATTAAATTATTAATTAATGATAAATGAATATTAATTATGTAATTAAGTTTTAAATTAAGGTTAATTAATTTAATAATTAACTTTAATTAATGAATGATTAAAGATAATTTAAATGGTAATTAATTTAAGTTAATTACTTTATAAAATAATTAAAGAATGGTTAATGAAGGTCATTTACCAGGATTATTTAACAATTAATTAATATGGTTAATTTTTTTATAATTAATTAGATTAATTAATTTATAATCAATTGTAAAGGGTTTGAGTATAATTACTTGATAAAGTAATTAAGGAATTAATTACTTAATGTAATTAATTTAGTTTAATGAGATTGTTTAATTTAATTAATTAAGTTTAATTAATTTTAAACACTTGAATTTTATAAATAATTACTTTATGTAATTAATGATTTGGAAATTAATCAGTTAAGTAATTAATTAATAATTTCCTGGTTGTAATTAAGTGGAGATGTTTAAGTATGAAGTAATTTGGTTTAATTACTTATTAATTAATCAAGGGATTAATTAAGAAATTAATTTAAGGATAATTAATTTGGTTTAATAGTGTAATTAAGTTAGTTAATTACTTAGAGTAATTAATTTAAGGAATAATTAAGGATCATTAATTATTTTAATTAATGATGTAATTAAAGATGATTAATTATGATTAATTAATCAATGATAAGTAATTAAGGTAATTACTTAATTAATTAAGGATTAATTATGATTAATTAATTAGTTGAGTAATTAAAGGTTAATTACTGTTTAGTTGAGAATAATTAATTTGTGAAATTAATTTAGGATAATTACATAAGTGTAATTAAGGATAATTAATCAAGAGTGATTAATTTAGGCAATTAATAATAAATGATTAATTTATTGTAATCAATTAAATGGTTGAGTAAGCAAGATTTGTATTGATGTAGTAATTAATTTAATTTATTTTAAATTAACTAAAGATGAAATCATTAATTTAATTCATTTTAAATTAATTAGTAATAGAGATAGTTAATTTAATTCATTTTAAATTAATTATAAGTAAATCATTGCATATGTATATTTGGATGACATTGATTGTCTTGGATGCTTTGGTGATCTCAGTAATGAGATAAATGATATTGTGTGATATGGATGTTTGATTGTATTGTGATGATAACATAGGTTATCTATTGTGATGGTGATATATGGAATATCTATTTGATATTGATGATGTGGATTACCTGTTATTGATAATGATTGATTATCAGTTATGATTTATAAGTTATCTATCTGTGTGTATATAGATACTGTAATTGAATTGTTTTAAACCTTTAAAACAACTTGGACCTTAAAAGACACGCTTTGGTTTTCGATGAGACCGGGATCGGGTTTCCATATTTGGATATCCGAAAACCACATCGATCCAAATAACGTTAGGTCGTGAGTCAAAATGGAGCTTTGTGAAGACTCGAGGTGTAAGGGCTATACGTCAGTATAACTCTGTGGGTGATTCCGTAATGAGTTTGACGGAATAGTACTTATAGATTCGAGAAGGTGGTTTAGAGTGCATGGGTTATTTTCGTTGACTCTGAGGGTGATTCCAAAACGAGTGTAACGAGATAATGCCTTCGGTTTCGTTCGAACCCGGAACGAACTTGTATGGATTGAATGCTTTCAGAACATCGTCAGGTGGACGATGAGCATTCTAAGTGATATGTCCTATAAAGGTAATCGTAGCCTCAAGCCTCATCAACCGGGAATGGCTAAAACAGGGGAGGTGCAGCAAGGCTTCGTGGGTCGCACCCACTGGAGAGCAAGATTGATCCCTGTCTAGAAGTCCCTTTATATTCGGTTGTGTGGGTGGTTGCTAGCTACAACCACGGGGTTGTCTTGTTCGGAACTATTCAGTAAGGAATGGGTCCGGCTTTGTGTTGCTGGGGGTCGGGAGTGATCCTCGATACGTTGATCTAGGCCATGTACTGTGCCGGGCGGTACCCCAGTAGCTCTGCCATTGTATGGAATCCAAAATCCAATAAGTGCCAACGGTTTTGATTGTATTACCCACTTTTGTGGCTAGTAGCTGGAATTTAATAGGTGTAACAATTTCGGCTATTTCTTATTTATTTGAAAAACCTAGACACTATTATAATATCATCGGATTTCCTATCAAATGTTTTGGTTAGCGTAAGGTAAAAACTTTTCCATGTTTATGTGTGGGAAGTCTTACGTGATACCTTTCTTTTCAAAAGGTTTTTGAAAGTTAAGCAACTTTAACCTGTTACTCACACCAGACCCATGTCTGACCCGGAGTTTATTTTTGTTTTCCATAAACTCTTGGGTACTCAAATTTTTACGAGTAGTCAAGGGTGATTCAGGTTAGGATTCAGGATTAGCTTTGACAAATTCTGAAGGAGAAAATGGAGCAGGAGGCTTCTGCGTGTAGATATATCTATAGTTTTCCGCTGTGTGTTCTCTGAGTTGTTGTATTGAGTTGTATAACTAGACAGGTGTTTATAACTATCTAGTATGTGTTGTATATCTGTGTACTCTGATATTCGTTGTAAACTATGTAATATTTATGTTATTAATATAATGTATTCGTTCCGCTGTTAGATTCTGATGTTGTTTCTTTCTTCTCTTTTTTCTATTCTCTTTTCTATCCCTTTCTTTCTTAAAGATGATGCGATTTTCTGGTAGTAGAACGTCGGGTCGTCGCACTTATACCAAATGCGACGACCCGTCTTTCTACCACCAGAAAATCGCATCATCTTTAAGAAAGAAAGGGATAGAAAAGAGAAAAGACAGAGAAGAAGAAAGAAACAACACATCAGCATCTAAACAGCGGAACGAAATAATTATATTAATCAAATAATACTTTACATAATATCATATACATCAGAGATACACAGCTAAACAACACATACTAGACAGTTATAAACACCTGTCTAGTTATACAACTCAATACAACAACTCAGAGAACACACAACGGAATACTCTATAGCTATACGCAGAAGCCTCCTGCTCCATTTGCTCCTTCAGAATTCGTCAAGCCAACCTAAATCCTAACCTGAATCCATTGGCTACTCGTAAAAATTTAAGTACCCAAGAGTTTAAGAAAAACAGAATAAACTCCGGGTCAGACATGGGTCTGGTGTGAGTAAACGGTTAAAGTTGCTTAACTTTAAAAAACCTTTTGAAAGAAAAGGTATCACGTAAGACTTCCCACACATAAAATGGAAAAGTTTTTACCGTACGCTAACCAAAACATTTGATAGGAAATTCTGTGATATTATAATAGTGTCTAGGGTTTTCAAATAAATAAGAAATAGCCGAAATTGTTACATCTATTAAATTCCAGCTACTAGCCACAAAAGTGGGTAATATAATCAAAACCGTTCGCACTTATTGGATTTTGGATTCCATACAATGGCAGGGCTACTGGGGTACCGCCCGTCACAGTACGTGGCCTAGATCACCGTACCGAGGAGCCACCCCAACTCCCCTGCAACACAATGTCGGACCCGTTCCTTACTGAACAGTTCCAAATAAGACAACCCCGACGGTTGTAGCTATTCAACCATCCACACAGCCGAAATAAAAGGGACCTCTAGACAGGGGTAGATCTTACTCTCCAGTGGGGGCTACCCACGAAGCCTTGCTGCACCTCCCCTGTTTTAGCCATTCCCGGTTGATGAGGCTTGAGGCTACGATTACCTTTAGTGAACAACATCACTTAGAATGCTCATCGTCCACCTGACGATGTTCTGAAAGCATTCAATCCATACAAGTTCGTTCCGGGTTCGAACGAAACCGAAGGCATTATCTCGTTACACTCATTTTGGAATCACCCTCAGAGTTAATGACAATAACCCTTGCACTCTAATTCTCCATCTTGAATCTATAAGTACTATTCCGTCAACTCATTACGGAATCACCCACAGAGTTATACTGACGTATAGCCCTTACACCTCGAGTCTTTACAAAGCTCCACTTTGACTCACGACCTAACGTTATTTGGAATCGATGTGGTTTTCAGATATCCAAATATGGAAACCCGGTCTCATCGAAATCCAAAGCGTTTCTTTTAAGTCCAAGTTGTTTTAAAGGTTTTAAAACAATTCAATACAGTATCTATATACATACAGATAGATAACTCACATATCAATAATTGATAATCAGCATTATCAAATAACAGGTAATCCACATAATCCATATCATAATAGATAATCACAATTCAACCAAGCATTCATATCACACAACCATACTTATCTCATTACTGAGATCACAAAGCATTCAAGACAAACAATGTCATCCATTCATGCATAAGTAATGACTCACTAATACCACAATATAATTAATTTAAAATGAATTAAATTAACTATATCTATCTCTAATTAATTTAAAGTGAATTAAATTATTTACTTCTTAATTAATTTAAAATTAATTAAATTAATTACCTTCATCACAATAAATCTTGCTTAAATAAGCATTAGTTAAATCAATTAATTAATCCTAATCAACCTTGATTAATTAAATCTTAATAAAGTAATTAATCCTTAATTATCTTCATTAATTATATCAATTAATGAACCTTAATTAATTAATCATGCTTAGGTTAATTGCTTAAATTTAATCAACTTAAATACAGTAATTAATTATTCTTAATTATTTCTTAATTACTTTTATTTACTTTATAAATTCTTTGATTTATTACATCAAGTAATAAACCTTAAATTAATTTAACAAGTAATTATCCATTTAAAATTACTTCCCAATCAGTAATCTACCTAACTCAATTACCTCTGTAATTAATCAATTACTTATCTTAAGTAATTAACCTTATCAAAACTTATTAAGTAATGATACTTAATCATTTATCAAGTGACTATTCTTAACTAATTAACAAATTAATTAATTTACTTGATCAAACTCATCTCATAAACAAAATTGAGTAATTCATTCCTTAATTACTCATTATCCCAAATTAATCTTCAATTATCAGATTAATTATTTCCAACTATTAATTAATAAACCTTAATTATTAATCAATCCTTTAAATAAAAGTAATTAATCACTAATTACTTTTATAATTAATTAATTAACCTAAATTAACTAATTAATCAACTCTTAATCATTAATTAATAAAATTAATTATTAATTAACAATCTTAATTACAAATTAAGTAATTCATAAATATAATTAATTAATCCTTAATTAAAATTAATTAACCTTAAATAAAAATAGTTAATTAATTCCTAATTAACTAGCATTATAAATTAATAATCATTTAATTAATTTAGAAAACCCAATTAAAACTTTAAATAAAACCTTTATTAATTTATTACTATTTAATTAACCATTAATTACTTAATTAATAAGTAATTACAATCTAATTAATCATTTGTCATTAATTAAATTATCATCTTAATTAATAGTTAATTAAATAATTAATTATACTTAATTAATGACTTAATTAACCCCTTTTAAAATAAATGAATTAACTTAAAATTCTTTAATTAATCAACTAATTACAAATTATTAATACTTAATTAATTATTTTAAGATAAAACGTTATCTTAAATAAATCTTGAAATCTTTATTTAACTTAATTCATTAATTAAATTAAATAATAAAGAAATCATTAATTATTTTCCTTTAATCATTAATTAACAATTCCTAATTCAAGTTAATAAATTATCCTAAACTTTTAATTGTAAACTTATAAATCATTTCCACTAATCAATTTAAATAAAACATTTACTTAAATTCTCTTTATATTCCAAAATAAGATTTGAAATAATATTAAGATTTTAACTTTAAGATATTTAAAACATTACACAAGTCTATTTATAAAACAATTCAATTTCAAAAACAAGAACTTAAAATTTAACTTAAAAGTTTCTTAAAGTTTAAAACTTATTTTATTTAAATTTGAAATATTTGTTAACACTTTAATTTGGATTCAACCCTTACTGGAACCTAAGAAACAAAGCGCAAGGATTTTAAATCCTTAAAAACTGTTTAAATTAAAAACTTTAAAAACTGTTAAACAACAGTTTAACACAACAACTCGAAACCCCAGCGACTACCCTAGTATTACCCCGAGCCACAAACCAATATACTCGAGTTTTTCCCGAGCTAAATCCCAGTACCCAAACCCAAAGCAAAACCCAATCACCCAAACACAACCATCTCCACCGTGCAACATGCACTGTTGTCGGACCATCTCTGGTCATCGGCGAACCCACCCACACGTCACTCAAACACCCCACAAACCTCTACGACCAACAGAATATCACCTCTTGCCTCGAATCAAAATTGAGTTCTTCAGGTGAACTAAGCCCAAATACATCACCAGAAAACAACATGAATTTCATATCTCCGATCACTGGAGTCGCGGCAACTCCGTCCAAAGCTTCCTCTGCCCAACACGCCACCGTCCTCACAGTTACGTGCTACTCGGTCATCCATAGATTACGCTCACCTTCCCAATCTAACTACCACCAAAACTAGGTCAAAAAAAACAAATCTCCTACTGCCGTCATTTCGGTGATCATCCAACATTACCACCATTTTTCCCACACTCTCTCATCCTACCTCAACCTCCACCAAGAACCCCGATCACCAAAGACCTCGTGATCAACAGAAATTGACCAAAAACCAATTTCCAGGAAACCCCCAATTTCACACTCAATTAAATTTTAAAAATTGTGATTCTTGTCCTAAAAATCCTAACTTTCTAAGATGATCTAAGATATATGCTTGAATCCATAAAAATTAACATATGATTTCATTGCATTTGAAATTTTCAACTGTGTTTATTTATTCCAGACATTTTCCTGAACCTAAAATACTAATTCTTGTTTTAAGAAAATTATATGATGTTTTACACTAACTAACTTGATTTAAAACCCCATAGATTCACAGAGATTAAGCTAAAATTTAAAGTTTTGTTTTGTTTTGTTTTTTTTTTTAGAAAAAAAAACTCTAAAATCAGAAGACTGGAAGATTCAAACTACCCAACAAGGAATTCAAACACATTACAGATTGGAGCTTCTGTCATCACAAGCAATATATCATTATCACAAGAAATTTTCAAGCAACAGATAATTAATCACTTAAATTTTCAGTAAAAATGTTTACTCACCTTACTATAAGGAGATGCAGAGGTGTGAAAAAGAACAGGGAGGCTCAACTGAAATTGCTTTCAGATTGCATTTTGAAAAACTTGCTATGCTTCTTTTAAAACCTTGAAATGCTTTGAAACATCTTGTTTTGACCCATATTTGTTTTAACTGCATTGCTTCAGGTTTTCTTTCAACAGATTCATATGAGAAATTCGCAGACATGGGAAATTTGCAGATCTAATATTTATAACTTGCATGCATTTGAAGTTGAGGCAGACATGGGATAATGCAGACATTCAAAATGTTGCACTGGACATTTATTTTGAGAAGAGTATTTGAATTAGAGGAGGTTGTTTCAGGCATTGATCACAGGCATGGTTTGAGCATTGATCTGAAAACAATGTTCACATGCATTGAATTGTAAACAGAATTTAATGTTTGAGGAGATTTCAGGTTTTATGATTTGAGCATTTGAGGAGTGTTACAGGTTTTAGATTTAATTTTTGAGGATTTTTTTCTGATTTTTGAAGAATGAAAATTTGGCATGGATAATCAAGTTTCTCTTTTTAGACATGAACACAAAATGTTTAAAGAAAAAAAGAAAATGGAGGAAGATAGTGATTATATAGGATAAATTTCAGATTTTATAAATTAAAAAGAAAATTAAAAACAAAAATGGACACTTATCTCAACTTTGCATTAATGTTGTAACACTTGTAAACAAGGTGTTTTAAAATTAAACATTTGTTACTTCTTATGTATTTGTTTTAAAAGAAAATTTAAAAGACTTTTTAAAATTATTTTCCTAATTAACAACCATGTTTTCTAAATTTTAGAAATGCTTTTCTTATTAAATATCAAATAAACAAATACACTTACACATTTATAAATGTATGTTAGTTTATATAAAATACAATCTTTTAAAAAGAAATGAAACCAAGTAAAATTTAAATAAAATTATATACAACATTTCAACCTTACTTTAATATGCTATTTTAAAAAGCCCTTTGTATTTATTCTTTATTAAATAAACACAAATCAAATTTGTTTAGATAAACTTCTATAAAAGAAAAATAAAACAAAATCTTATTTCTAATTAAAATATTATCAATGTAATTTAAAACCAAACTATATATTATTCTGTTAAATTTGTATGTATATTCTTGAATTCAAATTTATTCATTTTCAAAGTCAAATTAAAAAAGTCAAATCTAAAATAAATTTAAATAAATATAAACAACTATTTTTAAATAAGCTCATTATTTATTACAAATAATATATTCTATTTTGAAATCAATTTAAAATACACAGATTTAAATATACAGATATAAATGCATTTTAAACATACTTATAAATTTTGAAAACAATATACCAATTTAGAATTTATTTACACAAATAAAATAATTAATCTTAATGTAAAACCAATTTATAACCAAAATTAAAACATTACTTGGTTAATTATTTTAAAAAAAATAACAATTTATCAATTGAAATAATTTTAAATTAAGAGATTATCAGCATTTTAAACTCCTGGAAATTCCGGGATATTACAATCCTCCCCTCTTAACAGAATTTCGTCCTCGAAATTTAAAATAAAGATAATCCAAAGTTTTTATTATATTTTAACCAATTCAAACATTCATAACAGCTATACACTATCAATTAAATAAACAATTTCATCCAAACAACCAATTCAATCAAATAATTAACACTAGCTATCCGGACACAGATTCAGATAAACTTCCTAAAATTATTTTGAGTTTCCCCAGTATAGACACAGGGATACTCGCTCTACAAAACCCAAACTAGCTATACTTATAAGCTACTGAGTTCCTATTCATCTAGATTTATAATCTATACAAGATACCAGACCAAGGACAAGTCTGATCAACAACTAAAAACTTTACAGAACTACTGGTCTCAAAACCAGTGATGAACCAAAAACACGTACTCCCTCAGAGACACGTGAAATATTTTGAATCCCAGTCTTCCAAACTGGCAATTCAACTCCTCAATCCAAAGAACTGATCTCTACAAAAACTCAGAAGAATCCAATATACTTCGGAGCTCACCTCAAATCTTATTGCTTCCTTTACCAGAGGAAACTCAACAACATCGAAGTCTCCAACTTCGAATTCCAAATTCTTCCGTTACTTAACCTCAAAACTTCCCGGATGATCCGGGCTGCCTACAGATCCTTCCTGATCAGCTCAACCTTCATTGATGCTTCTACAAACAAACTAGATCAACTCACAAACTGATCCTCACAAAATCAATCCAAAAATCAAAACCAAACTCTACTATCAACAGAAGAAAACAACTTTTCCCATCTAGAAAAGACAGAATGGAATTCACTCGCCAACTTGCCTCAAATTCTGAAAAATAAATTCAGAAGAAACTCTCTAATCCAAATGCTACAATTCCCAGATGCTTCTACTCAAGAACAATAGCCACCTTGCTTCCGCTGCACAACTCTGATCTAGAGAAGATGAAAATGCCGTCGAATGAACACAGGCACAGACTAAACATCACATCTCAGAAATAAGGTTCAATAGAAATTCCAAGAGATACAGAGCTGCTTCACCAAACAATCAACCTAGGAGACAACCTTCTATCCAATTGAATCACTTGTATCACTCCTGACATCAATTCGATTCAGAACTCAATCTCCAATGCGGGAAATCTCTAACTCTCCTTGAAGATATATCCAGGAAAACTCAAAGAATCCAAGAGAACACTCAAACAATCGCAAGTCACTTTTGCGATCCACCAAACCAAATCCAAGATACTGTTCTCTCTCCACTAATCAGAACATTTTATCTTTGACCGATTAATCCAACGAAGAAACAGATCCTCACTGCTGCTTCTGAATTCCACCTCCAGGAAATGCTAAGCCAAAAAGAACTTCCTCCTAAAACACAAAACACTCCCGAGCTGCACTGCTAACACAGATGCCAAAGATTTCTTATCCAAAGCTCTTGGAGAAAATCGGACCTCAAAGCAAACAGAAACACCGGCTGAACGCAGCCACAACACCGAAGTAGACTCACCTCCTTAACTTGCTCCGAAAGAAACGTCTTCGGAGACATCCATAGTCACTGCATCTCATCACGCAGCTATTACTTCCTGAGGTAACAAAATACGATCACTTACTTCTGCCCAACCGTGACATCCTAGGCTTTTCAACCATCAGCAACGGCTCACTCTGGTAGGCTTTTCAACCATCCCAGTCTCGCTGTGGCTCACAGTGATACCTCGGGTTTGCTTTTACGACCAGCCTCTCGACTCGCAACCAACCCCGCAAGACCTTATACTATCCTCGGGGGCATGTAGGGGTAAGAGTCTCTCATTCGCCATCTAACGCAAAGCGAGAACCCCCTATCACGCTGTACTGTAGCAAACCCGATCCCAGTCGCATCGAAATCCAAAGCGTGTCTTTTAAGTCCAAGTTGTTTTAAGTTTAAAACAATTCAATTCATTATCTAAATATACACAGATAGATAATTCATCACAATAGATAATCAACCTTATCATTATCAACAGATAATTCATATCATAATCAGATAATCAATATTATCATCCAAAAGCAACCAATGCATCCATATCATAACATTACTCATCTCATAACTGAGATTACAACCCATACATGGCAATTAATACCAATCATCAAACATAAGCAATGATCTAATGATCACACCATTTATAATTAATTTAAAATGAATTAAATTAATTACTTAGTCTCTAATTAATTTAAAATGAATTAAATTAATTACTTTATCATTAAAATTCTGCTTAACTAAATCACTAATTGATTACAAGTCAATTTATAAATCATCTCACTATTCATTCAATTAATCCTTACTGATTAACCATCTCTAATTACAATAAGTAATTAGCATTTAATATTAATTACACAAGTTAATTATATTAAACCCTTTGCAAATAATTAACTTGTAATTACTTAATTAATTACTTAATTACTTTAATCATTATTCATTATTAATTATACCTCAATAAATCAATTCCAAATTACATCATTAGTTAATTAATTAATGATTTCTAACTACATTTAATCAATCTCTAAATATAAATTAATTACATAAGTAATTAATCTTCAATTTAAACCTTATATATATTAATAACCTATGATTAATAATATTATTAATTAACTACTATAATTACTCATCCCATAATTAATTTCTCATAATTAATTACTTCCCTTGATAAATTTTCAAAGTAATTTAAATTCAAATTACTTCTATAATAAATATCCTTAATTACATTCAGCAATTATTATTTAATTACTTCCTTAAGTAATTATAAACCCATTAATTACATAAGTAATTATCATCAATCAACAAATGTTTAAATTAATTTAACTTAATTAATCTAAACTAATCACATTAATCAAATTAATTACACCAAGTAATTAATTCATTAATTACTTTCATTAAGTAATTAAACTTAAATAATTGATTATTATTAATTAATTAAATGAATTATCAAAAATTAATCACATTAATTAATTGTTAAAATAATCTTAAGTTAATGACCTTCATTAACATTTCTTAATTACTTAATTAAGAATTAACTTATATTAATTATTATTAATTATCAATTAATTAATATTAAATTGCAATTTAATTAATCTCTAATTGTTAATTAATTAAGTGTTAATTAAAATCTAAATTATCTTTAATCACTTGATTAAATAAATCTTAATCATTAATTAAAATTTAATTAACCATCCTTAATTTTAGATTAATTAACCTTAATTAATTAATCATAAATCTAATTAATTAACTTAAAAATCATTAATTACTTAATTAAACATCCACATTATTAATTAATTAAATAATTAACATTCCATTTAAATTAATTAAATAATTTAAATGAAACCAATTTCTTAAGTTCTAAATTAAGAAACATTCTTCTTTATACAAAGTAATTTAAACACTTTATTTCAAAACAAAATTCAATTTAAAATTTCATTTTAAATTTCAAACTGAAACACAATTCAAATTTTCATTCTAGATTCAAACTTAAAAATTTAAAACTTTACTTACACTTCCATCTTCATTTTTAAATTCAAATTATTTAAACTTTCTAAAATAGTTAAAGCAAATTTAAATTTAAAAACTTATTGAATTTTAAAAACTGACATTAAAGTCAAATTCCAGATTTTCAAACTGAATTTAAACTTATTTTAAATTCTTATTTCATAATTTAAAACTCATAGTTTAAAATTCAAACCAATGTTCCTTTATACTTTAAAAAGTTTAAAAACTAAATTTAAATTCCAGATTTAAATTCAACTCAGATTCATCTATTCAAAATTTCAGTTTCCAAATTTAAACTTTTAAATTTCAGTAGCAATTTAAAATTTTACTTTTAAATTTAAACAGAAAAACAGTTTTTCTGTTTTGGTTTAACATCTTAAATTTGAATTCAAAAATGATACAAAATCTCTAATTTAAATTATTGAATTCAAAATTAAGTTACAGGTCTAAAAATTTCAGTTGAACTTCATCTTACAAATTTAAACTTTACCTTTAAATTTTTAAAACAGAAAGACAGTTTCTGTTTTTAGTTTAAAACCAATCTTGAATTTAAAAACATTTCAAATTGTTTCAAAGATCTAAAATTTAAACTTATTTAATTTCAAATTCAATTCTAGATTCAAACTTATTTTCAGATTTGTTTGCAATTTTCTTTTACTTCAAAAATTTAATAAACCTGGAAACAAATTCTATCCAAAACTAAAAACCTGAAACAATATTACACTCGAGCTATCCTATAACTTACTTCGAGTCTCAAGACCCTGAGCTTCGAGTCACTACCCAAATTTCCCGAGACAATCCCGAGCAACAAAACCCTGCAACCAAAACACCATCAACATGCACACCTCTGCCCTGTGCACCCAACCACCAACTCCGGCCATCACTGCCATCACCAACGGCCACCTTCCATCGACCAGTAACCCCTCATCATACTTCAGCCCTCAAATACCCATACTTCAACTTGAATTTGAATTCAAGTTTTATAACCAAACCTGGAATATCAGACCCACAAACCCATCAAACCTGACAACGGCGATATCTTGCATCTCCGATCACCCTATCCTCCCATACTCCGGCGAATCCTATACCAAACCACCATCTACCTATATGCAAATCCTAGTTGAACTCGATCAACCGAGGAGTCCACAATCGACCAAAAACAGTAACCCAATAAACTAGGGTTCAAAATAGAAATTCCCAAATTACAATCTAAAAATTTAATTGTAATCCAATTTAGTATTTTTCCTATAATCATTGATAGCTACACTATCTCCAGAAATAATTTCACCCAAATTAAAAGCATGTATCAACTAAACTTGACCAATATGTAAAATACAGTCAATTCAAATCTGCTCTTCATTTAAATCACTAAAAATTGTAGCATATGATTTAAAATTCATGTATTTACTTGATGATTCTATTTATAAATCTAAAACATTAAATTATAAAGTTTGAAAATTTCTTTATGCTAATTTGCTTTATGTAACTTGATATCTCAGGTTACAGATAATTAAATCTTAAATCATATAAAATTTGTATTTACTCTATTCTAACAAACAGGTTTATTTCAATTGTTTAAGACATAACAGCAACAAGTTAAGGGAAAGGACACAAGAAATCAATCAGAAGCTTGGGTTTTTGAAACACAGACATGGTGCAGTTGACCTCAAGTATACATACATATATTTACTGGTAAAATATTCATAGCAGTTTCATATAAATTCATTCCTAAAGTAAAAAGCATGTACAATATTACCTATTAACAAATTTTAAAAGAATGAGTTACTCACTTCTTTATTATGCAGAGCCCAGATTCTAAGGAATAGATGGATGTAGATGCAAATTGAAATTGCAGTTTTACTTGGTTTGCATTTATTTCCAGATTGAAGAAATGCATGCTCCTACTTCCAAGAAGATGCAGGCTCTTTATTAAAATTGAAATGCAGGCTTCAACTTGATTTAATTTGCATGTTCCAGAGTTTTGAAAAATGAATGCATGCATTAGTTCTGTTGCTTGCAGGTTTGTTTTGCAAATTGCTTCAGGTTCAAAAAATTGAATGCATGCTATAGTTTACAAGAACATGCAGATTTCTTGATTAAAATTTGAGATGCAGATTTGTAATTTGAAAAAGAGGAGTTTGATTTTGAATCTGAAATGATTTGTATGTGTTCAGATTTGTTTGTTCAAAATGAAAAAAAATGAGAAAAGAAGAGAAAAGAAACATGCACGTTAAAATAACAAATGTTTTGAATTAAAGGAAAATAAAAACTAAAATTTGACACTTGTAAAAGAAATAGACACATGTAAATTTACACACTTAAATATTTAACACATGTTAACTCAATATTTTAAATTATATACACATGTCTCTTTCAAGTAATTAGTAATTTAGATTAAGTGTTAAAGATAAATTAAACTTAATTAGTTCATATACTTAGTTATGTATATATTTTCTAAAGAATAAAGCAAAGTGTTTAAATAAAACAACATACAAATAAATCCATTTGAAAAAAGATACTTTTAAATAATTAAAATAAATTTATGAAAGAGTTTGTAACTTAAATGAATACATGTTTCATATTTTAAATTGTATTTTAAATTTCATATTAAATTAACAAATCACATTTTATAAATCAATATTTTAAAAAGAATAACACAAACATTTTTGGTAACATATTTCAATATACAAACTTAAGTTAAAATGAAATTTTAAACCAATAAAACATTTGTCTTACATATTTAAAAATCAATTAGTATTTCATTAAATATTTTTTTGAAAAGCTTAAATCAAAAATAAATCACAATTCCTAATTTCAAAACATTAAAATTATGCTATACTAATTTAATTTAAAAACAACTTGTCTATTTAAATTATATATAAATACATATACATTTTATAAATAGAAAACAATTTATTAACTCATTAAAAATAATTTCACAAATTAAATATTTAAATAAAGAAGATTATTAAATCAAATCAAATTTATTAACAAAATTTATCAATTCAATATAAATTTAAACACAGATTATTAAATTTATATTGTCCAAAATTCCGGGATATTACAGGATTCTTTTGAAAAGCAAAGTCATTTTAAACTTGAACTTTAAAATTGTTCTTGTTTTAAATTTTCATTTTAGAACTTGGTTACTTAACAAAATAAACCCGAGCTTACTGCACTTTCTACCCTAATCGCTTCGAGATAAACCTGAAACAAACATGAACAATTTTAAGTGCCGTACACAAATGCACACGCGTGCACATGTACGGTGGCTCCGACCACCTACGGTTAATGTCGCGACCTTCCCAAAGTCGGCTACTACACTCTCAGACGACCTAACCCCTAACTTCTTCAATCCATCAGCGAAATCGAAAACTGGCTCTTCGACCCAAAGCAGGAGCAAACCCGATCGAACAACATCACCCCAAACCACCCCCTCAGACCACTGGAAGGCCTGCTGACCTACCCGAAGCTATCCCATGCTCCGACGAACCAAAACCCCTTGTCCCGATCGCTTTCGGTGATCAACCGACGCCATATGAAGCTCAGCAGCCAATACGACCAAAACGATACGCCGAACCATAGTTCACCGAACTCTGGTCACCACGGTCACTGATAAAACATTTGGCCATTTTTCCGTAGGTCGCCATCCCTTAAGCCTTCTTCGACAACCACCCCGTGCTCCAAATCATCACCGTTCGCCAACGATTGATCAAATATCCAAAGTCGTTCATCTAATATTTTCTCCATAATTTCATATCTAAAAATCAAGATTTTACTTCCTAAATTCATAACTAGACAATACGAATCACAATATGAAATCCAAATATAAAGTTATAACCATTGATTTTTGGATTATTTCGATCTTTATTGTAATTTTCCCATTCTTGAAATAACTACTTAATATAATTTCTTGGAAATATTTTAAGAAACAATATTACACTACCTCAATCATTTTCTATTAAGAGATCAAGATCTGAATGTATAAAGAGAAATGGAATTAAATTTGAATGTGTTTAAGCTTGACATAGACCAGAGAAAAATATATTCATACACACAGACTTATCTACAGACATTTCATTTATACAAACATGCATTCATATAAAAACACATATACAAACCATTTTACTACAAAATCCATCACAAACATTTAAGTTTAATTATAGATTTAAATCTATTTTTAAGGGAAAAGGTTTACTCACCAAATAAAGAACAAAGAACTAATTTCTTGTTCCAGCTTTAAATTTCTTTGATCTGATCTTTGAGTTTTAATCTGATTTGAAACTGAAGCTTGGAACTTGTTTTTGATGTTTGATTGAATTGCTAGCTTGATCTCAGGTATAAAAACTTGGAAACTGATATTGTATATTTTCCTTCTGATTTCAGGTTTTCAAATTTGGTTATAGGTTTTGTTTCTTTTCTGGTACGAAGAAATATTGATTACTAGATTTTGTTTTTGAGAACATGATTGAGTTACAGATTTGTTTTGAGAAACTTTTACAGGCTGAAGTTTTCTTAGTTTTGAATTTGAGGAAGATAGAAAAAAGAGATGAAGAGAAGAACAATGTGTTTTATATAGGTTAAAATGTTTTATTACCAATAAAAGAAAATCAAAATTAAAAAGGGCACATGTTTAAACATTCAACATTTGTCACTCACTATAGTTTATTAATTAACACTTGTCAAAATCAAGCCTTAAATATTTACACTTGTCATATGTATTTTTTTATTTTTTTTAAATGGTTATAATAAGCTTTTATATTAAATTTGCTAACTTATAAATACTTAGCTAAATTTATATATACAAATTTCTTTTAAAGAAAATATTATAAACAAAGTATATACAAATTAGATCTTATACATATATTTTTAAATCCAAATATTTTAAAATATCTCTCTTTTGAATTTTAAAATTAAATCCAAATTCAAATTCAAATTAAATTTAAAAATCCAATTTAAAATCAAGTTATGTATATTCATATATAACAAAACATTTAATATGAAAATAACAATTCTATTTTCTTTAAAATCTATTTATATCTGTTATAAAAACAAAAGATTATTATTATTGTTTGAAAATAATAATTTACCAATTTTAAATAATTTATAAAAGAGATTATCTTATTATTTATAAATTACTTATTTTACTAAATGAATTAATGTATCATATGTTTTATATATTAGTAAATTTTATTTTAAACTTATATATATATATATATATATTCAAATCATATTTATCAAGCAATATTTTAAAAAGAAAGTGAAATAAACCTTTTTATTAATTTCATTTAAATTTAAACTTAAGCTTAAAATATTTTAAAAAATTAACATTTTTCCTTAAGTAATTTAAAACTATATGATTAACTTTAAATAGCTTTGAAAAGTTTTATATTAAATTAATCATAATTTCCAAATTCCCAATATATATATATATATATATATATATTAGAATTTGAAAACATGATTTTATTTATTTATTAAATGCAAACTAAAGCTTTTCTATTTACAATATATACAAATATATATATACATTATAAATAGAAAATGTTTTATCAACTTTAAAAGATAAAATTTACCATTTAAATATTTATTTGCTTTTAAAAGAATAAACTTATCAATTTAAATTCAAATTATAAAAGAAAATTATCGAATCAATTTAATTATTAATACGGATTATTAAATTGATATTGCCTAAAATTCTGGGTCATCACGTTCCTCCCCCCTTAAAAGAATTTCATCCCCGAAATTTAAAAGCAAAGGTAATCTAATAACCCATTAAAGATTTTAATTTTAAACCACAAGCATATATTAACAACCATATGCCAACAACCATAGCAACGAATTCACCCAATCAAATAAACCTAACTATCCAGCCAAAATTCTGGATAGGACTTCCTAATACTATCAAGAGTTTCCTAGGTATAAACATTGGAATACTCGCTTTACTGAATCCAAACAATCTACACCACTAAGCTACAGAGCTCCTACTCATCTAGATTTATGAAACTGAACAGGATATCAGACAACAGACAAGTCCTGCTTAATTACCAAATCCTCTTGAACTGCTAGTTCCAAAACCAGTGATGGATCATACACATACTCCCTCAGAGATACGTGAGATACATTGAATACCAGTCTTCCAAACCGACAATTCAACCTTGTAGACTAAATCAGTTATCCTTACAAACACAGAAAGATCCAATACCTCGGAGCTGGCATCCCATTCTTACCAAATCTTATAGCTCCTTATCGGAGAAAACTTGTCCAAAATCAAATCTCCGACTTTGAAATCCAAATTCCTCCATCTCTTATCCACAACTTTTCTGACGATCTTGGGCTGCCGTTATCCCTTCTGATCAGCTCAACCTTCGCTGATGCCTCTTAAAACAGACTGGACCAAAAACAACCCAACAAAATGATCCTCTCAAGACCAACCAAAATCAAGAACACATACTCTACTCCATAATCATCAGTAGAAAACTAACTTCTCCTATCCGGAAAAGACAAAACAAGAGCACTCACCAATCTTGCCTTCAGATCTCGAATGAACTTCCTGTAGAAATCCTCTAATCCAAGAAAACTTCAAACTTCCAAGGAGTCTAGGGTTGCTTCAGTTCTAGAACAGCCTCTACCTCGCTTCCGCTGCGCAACTCTGATCTGGAGTAGATGATAATGTCGATGATGAACATGGGCACAAATTCGACCGACATATCCCGAAAGACACGGTTCATTAGATTCATAAAAAGAAAACTCAAAAGTTCCACCAAAACCTGTTCTACTTCACCCAAACCCTCGCTCTAGGAGTCATCCTTCTACTAGCAGAACCACTGGTATCACACCTGGAATCCTAGTTGATATGAAAACTCAATCTCCAGATGCTATGGCAAGTTTTGACTTCCTTAAAGACATCCGAAAAAATCTCTGATAATTTCCCTTCCCTAAAGATGCCTCGATCCCAAGCAAAAGATTACCCAAGAGAACATTCAACTATCGCAAGTCACTTTTGCGATCAACCCAGCCAATTTCCAAAGATATTGTTCTCTCTTTACCAATCAGAACGGCTTATGCTTATCTAGCCGATCCATCAAAGAAATGGATCCACTCTGCAGCTTCTGAACTCCATCTTTAGAAAACTACTTAGCCTGATGACCTTCTTGCCGGCACATAGAACACTCCAAGCCGCAACGCTGCCGCTGATGCCAAAGGCTTCCTTATCCAAAGCCCTTCGAACCTCAATGCCATAATATCCAATCCCACACAGAGCCTAGAGATGGCAGACGTCTCCTCCAGAAACTCAGGCCTCAAACCAAACACAAACATCCTACTGAACTTAGTCTCATCCCCGATGCAGACATACTTCCTTAAACTTGCTCCAGATGAAACATCTTCAGATACATCCATAGTCACTACATCTCATCATGCAGTTGCTCCTTCCTGGAGTTGCCAAGATACCATCACTCGCTTCTGCTCAACGACATATCCAAACTCTAGTCATCCAAACTTGCACTTCAAAGATGGACTTCGAACCTTAAAAAGGTTTCCTTTAAAGATTGGTGAAATCCTTACACCATTGCAAAGCTTACATGAGGCGGTATTAGGTCTACAGCCTCGGTAGATACACTTCCAACCTCCACATTCGGACTTCTTCCATTGGTAGTCGTGCTACACACCCCACTACCTTCCTACCTCTAGAACTTATATTGGAAAACCCAAATAGGCAACCCAACAAATAGGTATATATATATCAAAATTACAAATACGCTCTTTCAAGAAAGAAATCACTCCAAAGCCTAGGTATTCACTCAACCTAGCGCTCTGATACCAACTGTAACGACCCGCCTTTCTCTCCACAGAAAGACGCATCATTATGAAGAAAGAAAGAGATAGAAAAGAGAAAAGATAGAGAAAAAAGAACGAAACAACATCTGAATCTCACAGCGGAACGAATAAATTATATTAATCACATAAGTATTACATAATATACAACATATGCCAGAGTTTTACAACTTACACATCACAAACATTAGGCAGTTATAAACATCTGTCTATCATACATTTCACAATACAACACAGAGATACCACCACTGCAGAAACACCTATATATCTACAAACACTGACGCCTCCTGCTCCAATTCTCCTCCAGAATTCGTCAAAGCTAACCTGAATCCCTTGGCTACTCGTAAAAATTTGAGTACCCAACAATTCAATAAAACAAAAAATTAAACTCCGGATCAGACATGGCTCTGGTGTGAGTAAACAGGTTAAAGTTGCTTAACTCTGAAAAACCTTTGAAAACAAAAGGTATCTCATAAGACTTCCCGCACATAAACACAGAAAAGTTTTTACCATATGAAAACCAAAGCATTTGATAGGAAATCCACTGATACTATAATAGGGTCTAGGGTTTTCAAGTAAAATAAAAAATAGCCGGAATGCTTGCATCTCATGTTCCAACATAGTTCGGCACAACTAAAACGTACGGCACTTATTGGAGATTGGATTCCATACAATGGCAGGGCTACTAGGGTACTGCCCGTCACAGTACGTGGTCTAGATCACCATACCGAGGATCCACCCTAAATCTCCTACAACACAAGGCTGAAACTATCCCTTACTGGATAGTCCCGAACAAGACACCGTAGTTGTTTGCAACCAACTGCCCACACAGCCGAATAAAAATGGACCTCTAGACAGGGAAAGATCTTGTCCTACATGAGCTCGACTCGCTTAGCCTTGTTGCACCTCCCATGTTTTAGACATTCCCGGTTGATGAGGCTTGAGGCTATGATTAACTTTATAGAACATATCTATCTTAGAATGCTCATCGTCCACCTGACGATGTTCTGAAACATTCAATCCATACAAATTTGTTCCGGGTTCGAACGAAACCGAAGGCACTATCTCGCTACACTCATTTTGGAATCACCCTCAGAGTTAACGACAATAGCCCTTGCACTTTGAATCTTCATCTTCACTTCACGACCTATCTATAATTTGGATCGATGTGGTTTTCGGATATCCAAATCCGAAAACCCGATCCCGGTCTCATCGAAATCCAAAACGCCGTCTTTTAAGTCCAAGTTGTTTTAAAGTTAAAACAATTCAATTCATTATCTGTATTCACACAGATAGGTAATTCACAATCTCACAAATAGATAATCCATTTCATCACAATTTAACCAAAGCATCCAATATCACAGATCAGCACATATCCCATATCAGAGATATCAACAATCCAAGGCATTCAATATCCGTCAGCCATCCATAAGCAAAGATCTATGAATCACACTATCTCTAATTAATTTAAAATAATTAAATTAATTACTTCCATCATTATAAATCCTACTTACTTAACCATTAATTAATTAGACCAATTAATTAATCATCCATTAATTATTCATCTTAATTAATCATCCTTAATTAATTATCCATCAATTACATTGAGTAATTAACCTTTAATTAATTATACAAATTAATTATCCTTAAAAAAATACAGTAATTAACCTTTAATTACTTTCATTAATTAATTAATTATAATAAATTACATTAATTCTTAATTAATTACATTAATTAATTACTCTATAATAACTTCGTTGATTAATTGTCTTTGATTAATAAATCCTTAATTACATCATTACATTAATTAATGATCCCCTAATTACTTCCTTAATTAATTATTGTTCTAACTAATCACATTTAATAATTAATCTTTAATTAATTATATTCATTAATCAGCCTTGATTATTCACAATCAGTAATTAACTATTCTTAATTAATTACATTACATAATTAACTTCTAAATAAATTTTATTAATTAATTATTTAATTAATTACACTAAGTAATTAATTCTTAATTACTTCCACTGATCAATTATCCTTCTTATTAATTACACAAAGTAATTAAACCCAAAACTACTTCCATTCTTCAATTAATAACATCCAGTAATTTTACTTCGCTAAGTAATTAAACTTTATAAATTACATTAAGTAATTATACTAAACCAATTCCATAAATAATTATCCTTAATTAATTAATCTAATTAATTATCTTAAAATAATCACATTAATTAGTCATTTATAATCACTAGTTAATGATCTTTCATTAACTATTAACAATTCTTTAATTACTTTCCTTAAGTGATTAAACTTTAATTAACCATTATTAATTACAAATTAATTCTTAATTACCAATTAATTGATCTCTAATTATCAATTAATACATCTCTAATTACTTAATTAATTAATGCTCAATTTTAACTTAATTAATTTTTAATTACTTAATTAATTAATTACAAATCATCAATTAATACTCTTTACTTATCTAATTAATGATCCTTAATTACAAATTAATTAACCTCTAATTAATTTACTAATAATCCCATAATTACTAATTTATTTATCCTTAATCATTATTTACTTAAATTAATTAATGATTCTTTAATTACCTTATTAATTTAATAAATTTCAAATCATTAATTCTTAATTAACTTAAGATAAAACCTTATCCTTATTAATGACTTAATTATCATAGATCATATTTAAAACATTTTATTTTAAAATTAACTTACTAATTAAATCATTAAATTTTAGATTTAAAAAAACAAAATAAAGTTAAACAAATTTTAAATTTTTACTTAACACTTAAATCTTTTAAAACTTGTTTAAAACATTTTACTTGGAGAAACAAATTTATTTAAACTTGTCTAAAATATTATGATTTTATAAAACTTATTTTTTCAAAAATCAGGCTATAACATTTATTTGGAACCCAATACATTCACTTAAAACTTGACATAAAACTTATCAATCTTCAACTAAAATCTGGAAGCAGATTGCTTTTGAAAAGCAAAGTCATTTTAAACTTGAACTTTGAAACTGTTCTTGTTTTATATTTTCATTTTAGAACCTGGTTACTTAACAAACTAAACCCGAGCCTACTGCACTTTCTACCCTAATCGCTTCGAGATAAACCCGAAACAAAAACGAACTAAACCCGAGATCAAACCTCTTCCCCGAACACAAACAAGGCCTGACACAAATGCACACGCGTGCACATGCACGGTGGCTCTAACCACCTACGGTCAACGTCGCGACCTTCTCAAAGTCGGCGGCTACACTCTCAGACAACCTGACCCCTAACTTCTTCAATCCATCAGCGAAATCGAAAACGAGCTCTTCGACCCAAAGCAGGGGCAAACCCGATCGAACAACATCACCCCAAACCACCACCTCAGACCACTGGAACGCCTGCTGACCTACCCTAAGCTATCCCATGCTCCGGCGAACCAAACACCCCTATCGCGATCGCTTTCGGTGATCCACTGACGCCACACGAAGCTCAATAGCCAACACGACCAAAACGATACGCCGAACCACAGTTCACCGAACTCTGGTCACCACGGTCACCGATAAAACATTTAACCATTTTTCCATAGGTCGCCATGCCTTAAGCCTTATTTGACAACCACCCCATGCTCCAAATCATCACCGTTCGTCGACGATTGACCAAATACCCAAAGTCGTTCATCTAAAATTTTCTCCATAATTTCTTATCTAAAATCAAGATTTTACTTCCTAAATTCATAACTAGGCAATACAAATCACAATATAAAATCCAAACTTAAAGTTATAACCATCGATTTTTGGATTATTTTGATCTTTATCGTAATTTTCCCATTCTTGAAATAATTCCTTAATATAATTTCTTCGAAAGATTTTTAGAAATACTATTACACTACCTCAATCATTTTCTATTAAGAGATCATGATTTAAATCTGATTGTATAAAGAGAAATGGAATTAAATTTGAATGTGTTCAAGCCTGACATGGAACAGAGAAAAATATATTCACACACACAGACTTATCTACAGACATTTCATTTATACAAACATGCATTCATATGTATACATATATACAAACCATTTTACTACAAAATCCATCACAAACATTTAAATTTAATCATAGATTTAAATCTATTTTAAGGGAAAAGGTTTACTCACCAAATAAAGAACAAAGAACTGATTTCTTGTTCCAGCTTTAAATTTCTTTGATCTGATCTTTGAGTTTTAATCTGATTTGAAACTGAAGCTTGGGACTTGTTTTTGATGTTTGATTGAATTGCTAGCTTGATCTCAGGTATAAAAACTTGAAAACTGATGTTGTATATTTTCCTTCTGATTTCATGTTTTCAAATATGGTTACAGGTTTTGTTTCTTTTCTAGTTTGAAGAAATATTGATTACCAGATTTTGTTTTTGAGAATAGGATTGAGTTACAGATTTGTTTTGAGAAATTTTCACACGAGGAAGTTTTCTTAGTTTTAAATTTGAGGAAGATAGAAAAAAGAGATGAAGAGAATAACAATGTGTTTTATATAGGTTAAAATGATTTATTACAAATCAAAGAAAATCAAAATTAAAAACGACACATGTTTAAACATTCAACATTTGTCATTCACTATAGTTTATTAATTAACACTTGTTAAAATCAAGACTTAAATATTTACACTTGTCATATGTATTTTTTATTTTATTTTAAATGGTTATAATAAGCTTTTATATTAAATTTACTAATTTATAAATACTTAGCTAAATATATATATATATATATATATATATATGTATATGTATGTAAATTTCCTTTAAAGAAAATATTATAAACAAATTATATACAAATAAAATCTTATACATATATTTTTAAATCCAAAATATTTTAAAATATCTATCTTTTGAATTTTAAAATTAAATTCAAATTCAAATTCAAATTAAATTTAAAAATATAATTTAAAATCAAGTTATATATATACATATATAACAACACATTTAATTTGAAAATAACAATTCTATTTTCTTTAAAATCTATTTATATCTATATATAAAAACAACACATTATTATTATTGTTTGAAAAAAATAATTTACCAGTTTTAAATAATTTATAAAAGAGATTATCTAATTATTTATAACTTACTTATTTTACTAAATGCATTAATGTATCATATGTTTCATATATTAGTAAATTTTATTTTAAACTTATATATATATATTCAAATCATATTTATCAAGCAATATTTTAAAAAGAAAGTGAAATAAACCTTTTTATTAATTTCATTTAAATTTAAACTTAAGCCAAAAATATTTTAAACAATTAACATTTTTCCTTAAGTAATTTAAAACTATATGATTAACTTTTAAATAGCTTTGAAAAGTTTTATACTAAATTAATCATTATTTCCTAATTCCCAATATATATTAGAATTTGAAAACTTGATTTTATTTATTTATTAAATGCAAACTAAAGCTTTTCTATTTACAATATATACAAATATATATACATTATAAATAGAAAACATTTTATCAACTTTAAAAGATAAAATTTACCAATTAAATATTTATTTGCTTTTGAAAGAATAAACTTGTCAATTTAAATTAAAATTATAAAAGAAAATTACCAAATCAATTTAATTATCAATACATATTATTAAATTGATATTGCCCAAAATTCCAGGTCATCACACCTCCCAACATGGCACGCAAGTTGTTTTTCATATGGTATATACAATAGCTATGACAAGAATTTGGAAACAACTTCAAACAGAAGATATAATAGCAGGATGCCTATTTGATATAAACGTTATAATTCAATCAACTGACAACATTGATTGTAGATTAGAAAGAAACCAAGGCCAATTGCTTTCATCTTCTCCTGGCACTATAGCATGAGCTATTGGAAAAAACCTGAATACAGTGTAAAATTAAAGAAAATTTAATTGAATTTTGAGATAATGACATAAACAATTAGATCATAACTAATATTATAATAGAGTATAACAAACATGGTTAAAAAAAATTCAAAACTTTAACAAAACCAAATTGTATAACATCATTTCGTTATGTTGTTTAACATATTTTAAATTGGTTTAAAATATATACTGCTTTATCAGACAGCATGAGGCACATTACATGATTACAAACATGATTTTTTTAATTGCATTGAACTTTCTTCATATAGCTTTGCCAATGTGTACTTTGAACTAAAGAATGATTTGGCAACGCATTAGGGAAAATAGTTCAACATCAACTACTGAACATTGATTCCATCATAGCTATTATTTCTATTGCAGCTCTGTCTGTTGAACTTCTAGGTATGGTTTGGTATCATCCTTGAGTTAACATAGAAATCTCCTTTATTTGTAATCTTTGCAATGTACTTGTTTTTTTTTACATAGGAGGGAAGCTGATTATATACTAAGCATACAAAACTCAATTAGTTTGTTAATTACATTCCACAGGAAAATATTATATGAGCTTTTGTTGTAATATCAAAACCATTGTATTATATATTGGAGGTGAAATTACAATATATTATAACACAGGTCAAAAGTCCTGTAGGAAAACAATCACTACACCATGAACAGAGAATAAACACACTATATGAAACAACATATAACATGTTTAGGAACAAAACTTTGCATTTTGTTTTGACCAAAAAATGGAGATTTCTAATTATGATATAGCAAATTTGTTGTTCTGCTATAAACATGTTTTTTTGCTATAAACAAAATTTTGCACATAACATGTTTTTTTATTGCATGCTCCTGTGTCATATTTCAGCAACCTTGCACCTAATAAGCAGAAGAAATATAAAAGATATTAGTAGAGCTTGTTACGATAAACAATGCATACCATCATTTCCATCATTGCACCATGCTATAGATAAGTACATAACATCATTTCATTATTATACAGATAAAAAAAATACATACTGTCATTTCCATTTTTTGCAGTTGCAGACATTAAGCAACTATAATTTTTTCCTTTCATAAATGTACCATCAAGATTTATCATAGGTCTGCAATACACAAAACCTTTCTTACAAGCTTCATGCCCTATAAATGTTCTTTCAAATTGGGAATTATATAGGTTAAGTTCCAAATTAATATAACTTCCAGGATTTGTTTTCTTCAATGCACCAACATACCAATTAAGCTGATGATAGGACAAAGCAATAGAACAATGAATCTCTTCTATTGCTAATTGCTTTCCTTTGTTGGCAAAGTAGTAACTGAGTATAATATCATACTCATTTCTAAAATGATCAACTATGTCTTTGGTTCTAGTAAGAGGATTACTACGAACAAAATTGATCACCAATCTTTTAACAAGTTTACTTGATATAGGTGGATGATTGATATCAACAACACCAGCACCACAAGAATGAACAAGATTACTAGTTTTAAGTACAAAATAGCCTAGAAGATTAAATTTAGTTGATGCATGCACACGAAATTGGCAACCAACTCTAGAACATCTTGCAGTTACTCTAACCATGTAATTTTTAATCATCTTCACCCTATAATCACCACAAAGTCAATACAAAAGCAATTTGAGCTTAAACTCACTAATGCCTCCATGGAATAACTGACCATTTTCAGTAAATATAGAAATAGAATAGTCCTTCTTCAAAAGGGACTTTATATCACAACGAGCTTTCCCATTAGACATAGTAGAAGCACAACTTGAAACATTATTTGTAGAACTAGTGGTAGTAATTGCTGAATTACTACTGATATCAACATCTTCAGAAGACATGCTTAGAGTAACATTAATATGAAAATAATCTTCATGTCTAAACATAGAAAGACACAATCTAGATTGCAAGTCGGAATCTATTTCAATAATTCGAATTTTGTTTTCCAAATTAAAAAATAGCTCCAAAGAAAAAGGTATATATTCTTGGAAAACATTGCATAGACAAACTATCAAATCATGAAGAGAATAACCAACAAATACTCTCTTGTTATAACTAATACCCTTATTAACAAATACAACCAAAACACCTTCACTGTTATCATCGGAACTGCAACAACATAAAAAGAAGACATTATATTATCATCAAACTACAGCAACAGAAAAAGAAGATCCACAAACAATGAATAAGGAATTCCCACTGCATATTCCATGCATGCACTGCATTTTGTTATTTAGTTCAACTATTAAATAATGGAAAATGAGTTTTGTCTACAAGGTTTAAGATGTAAACATTGATACGTCTCCAAAACCATCCCTTTTGAATTGGCTTTTGCAGATTTAAAAAAATGTACAAATTTCCCAACCACAACTATCAGTTTATAAAAATAGATGTTAAAAAGTCAAACAATAGACAAATATAGTAGCACTCCGAGCTCTGGAAAAAAAATCACCAGAAACTCTTAAGGTATTAATATGTTTCTTTAACTTGAAATTGCCTGATAAATTTGATAATCCATTACAAAGGCTTATCATGAAGCAAATGAACCAACAGTTCATAAATGCACATACACAAGACAGAACAAAGAAAATTTTGTCTTAAATATCATCTTGCAAAAAACTATATTATAAGCATAAAATAAAATAAACATAAACAAAATAATTTCCAAACACTAAAAAACAGTTAATAAAACAAACCTAAATTAAACTTTAATAAAAAAAGAAACATGTTTAACAAAAATGATAATCTACGACAATTCCATCGTAAAATGCAAGTCATATTGCAGTTTTAGAATTTTAACAAAATAGATACATATTGTAAATAAATATACACATATGAGCAAAAAAGAAATGCACATAAGCAAACTGAAAAAGATAAAATGCAAGTAATATTGCAGTTTTAATATTTTAACAGAATAGATACATATTGTAAAGCAATATAAACATATGAACAAAGAAGAAATGCACATAAGCAACCTGAAAAAGATAAAATGCAAGTCATATTGCAATTGTAGTATTTTAACAGAATAGATACATATTGTAAAGAAATATACACATGTGAACAAAGAAGAAATACACATAAGCGAACTGAAAAAGGTAAAATGCAAGTCATATTGCAGTTTAGTATTTTAAGAGAAAAGATACATATTGTAAAGAAATATACACATATGAACGGAGAAGAAATACACATAAGCGAACTGAAAAAGATAAAATGCAAGTCATATTGCAGTTTTAATATTTTAACAGATTATATACATATTGTAAATGAATATGCTCATATGAACAAAGAAATGCACATAAGAAAATTGAAAAAAATTAAATGCAAGTAATATTGCAGTTTTAATATTTTAACAGAGGTAAATACAAACTATAAATCAATATAAACATATGAACAAAGAAAAATTACACATGCAAAATGAAAAAGACTAAACAGAATCAAATAATATGTACCTTGTAACAGGAATGTTCAGATCCATACTACCAGAAAATAGTTGAAGAAATGATATAAGAAACTGTAAATAAAAGAAAAGGAAGGTAAATTAAAAAAAAAAAAAAAGCAACGATCCTAATAAAATTGAATACCTAAATACGTAAACCCTAAATCAAATGCAGAATCAGAGTGATTTACCATCAATCTATAAATCATGAAAAAGGAAATTTAAAATTCAAATAGAAGCAACACGCAAGAGTGCGTAACGAGATTCACGAGGATGGAGAAAAGATGCACGAGAACGAAATGAGGAGGAAGAAAAGATACACGAGAATGAAATTTGATTGTAGGGAAAAAGACAAAAAGAAATAGGTCTATAAAAAAAACCAATGATATAATGGGAATAAAATAAGCAAAAGTTAACAAGAGGGACTAAATTTACAAACAGAAAAAGGGAGAGATGTTTTCTATACAAGCGTTGAAAATAAGGACTATAGAGCCTTTGTTTGAAAAATTTATGTACTAGATGAGAAAATTGGAACTGAAGAGTTAGTTAGATATGGTTAACTAATGAACAGTGCGGGTAAACGAATGAAAAAATGCTAACCTCTTCCGTAGGTCGGATCATTCAATAATATCCAAATATATGTAAATGAATGTTGGCGTAGTTGAGCTCAAGCTTGCCTTACCTATAAGTAATGGTACAGTCAAATTTACTAAAAACAAATGTATAATGCAAAGTATAGTAGGACACGTATTTATAGGAAATATACCTTGATAATTCTTCACGGTCATCGATGTAAGGCAATTGTTTTTAGTGTTGTCATCGATAACAAAGTAGATGAGTCATCTATCAAGCAGGCTTTATTACCCCCACAGTGTAGCCGCAATTCGAGTACCACTACAGATAGCAAAAATTGATGTTTAGTGAAGAATAGGGTGAAATTTCAATTAAACGGTTCTAAAAGAAAGCACTAATGGAAAGACAAAAGATACCCGTGAAGTATAATATAAGTTCGCGCTTAGGAGCCAACTGAGCCATTACTGGTGGATTGACTGACGACCTGACCAACTTGATGCAGGACCCCAATGACATTTGAATTGAAAGGACGAAGTGTATTTGGATCGTCATTAAGGAATAGGTATATCAATAAATTGAAGTTGACAGTGGCAATGGCAGGGATGAAGTATGCTAACCTGGCAGTGGCAGTGGCAGTGGCAGGACGAAGTATACATCTCTAGTAAGGTTTGAAAATACACAAAACATCACTCCATTTTTTAAATAAGTTTCCGGTCCCTGTTTTCAACTTCACGCGCGCACAAAGACCCAAAAACCCTTTACATTTTTAACATTTCAAGCGCGTATAACTTTCTGTAAAAACATCGGATCAGTATACCATTTTCACCAAAAAATCAAAAAAAATTATGATCTTTAAAATGAGATCCATTGCTGATACCAAAAAATCATATTTGCACTAAAGGTGCAATTATTCCATATATTTACAGACAATTCTGAAAATTTTGAACATCTTCGATTTTTCTTTAAATTTGCAACAATTGCATTTAATTGCAGACATTTCTGCAATTATATAGTATAATTGTAGACTTGCCTGCAACTATAACATATACTTGCAGAAATGTCAGCAGCTATTGAATATAGTTGCAAACATACCAGCACGTATATGGTATAATTGTAGACATGTCTACAACTATTGCATATAGTTGTAGAAATGTCTACAACAATTGCATATAATTGTAGACATGTCTGCAACTATATGTTATAATTGCAGATATTTTGGTAATTATTGCATATGGACCGACCATGGTTGTTTGGTATATAAATGTAAAGAATGCAAGATAACTTATGAGTATAGGCCAAAATATCCAAAATGACAGAAAGATCAAAGGATTGCAGTGGTTTACCAACGTACAATCGAAAAAAAGTAATTGAAGCCAAGACGTAATGCATATGGCACTTATTTGAATAGCAAAGAGTGTTACAGACATAGTAACATAAATTTGGTCATTAATCTATCACAAGGTGGTTATTATTAGCTCAACGGCACAATTTTTATTAGCTTCAATTTGAATTAGAAAAAGGAAAAGAAAGGCATTTTCAATTGCCAAGCAAAGATAATTTGATTTGGGTAATCTAATGAAATGGGTAGTAAAGTAAGAGTATGTAAACATTAGTTAAGAAGTTTATGAGATATAGAGGATCTCAACGCTTACGAGAACAATAACCACAAAATATAGTTGGTAGGAGTTTACTAGTTTTATCTTGCAGCTGCATATTTAATCCAAAAACATCATTGCTTTTTTAGTTTTATGGAGTCCCACAGTCTGGTAATGCGAACTCGGATTGTTGCTCCAACACTGTCGACAGTAAGTGATGCTAGAGGCGATATACATTGTACATGATTGGAAAACGGTGAAGAAAAGAGGATGTCAGCAAATGATTCGGTCGAGTAATATTTGGCTGGTAGGTTATATAAGAATGCGGAAGCAATAATTGTTGACCTTTCGTAATCTTTTGAAATAAATGGAGTGTGGTTTAAATTAAATGTAAACTATTTGTTTTCATCTTCTATCATTGTATGTCTGTTGCTGTCTGATTTAACGGCTAAGAATATAAATAGGCATCAGTATATAGTATGTTGTCGATAACTGTAATTTTGAAAGGCTGGAAGTTGAAAGGGAAAACATTGACAAATACGGCAACTTAGTTAAAGAGGTATAGATATTTCAAAGGGGCTACGTCATTGAATGAAGCTAGCTACAAATAAATGACATCGGACTACAATTGATTTTTATTTAATTATACAACTACCTAAGCATACAATTAAAAACTTTAAAAGAGTATTAAGAAGAATGCTTCTGTTGCACAACATAATGTGATTTAAAAGCGGTGATATAGCTGCATCTTTACATAGAAAGGTGAGTGTGAGTCCACCGGAGAACTATGGACCGGGAAAAGAAATATAAACATGACAGCGCAAAGCACGTCAGTAGCTGATGTTAAATAGGAAGATACCTATTAAAATCGAATTAGATGATAAAATGAATACATGTGATCGTTTAATAGTATGAAAAGGGTCTTTGGTGCATAATCATTAGGAAAAACATAAAAACAAAGAATATCGAACATTAATCTTAAAAGAAACTACTGGATAATTCATGGGTTTTTTGTGATTATGAAATTATAAATAAAAGAATATATGTTTTGGTTACGAAGAGGTCATTTCACATATAAAGGCAAAAATTGTAAGAGGAGATTTAGAGAGTAAAATTTTCATTGTTGATGTACAAAAATGAATCATGGTAATTAGTTCTACGATTATGTGTAATTTTCAATTAAAATGGTAAACTAACAATGTAAATAAATGTTAAAAGTCATTATTCAGCTATAGCAGACCTGTAAATATTTATACAGTAAAATATGTTCTAAGTACAATGAGATACTAGTCATACTACTATTGTTTAAATGTACATATATAAAAGGGATGTTATTTTAATATATATATATATATACACACACACATACCAGTGCGAACCCGTGCTACGCACACGGGATTAGCATAATTTTTTAACTAAACATTTTTAGACCTTTTAAGTTACATGAAGGTGAATATACCTTTTGCATTGTCATTTTTCCAGAATGGCTTTTCCCTGACATTGCTATCACATTGCTATCAAATCTTAAATGGTAAATATCGTTCAATAATTTAAAATCACATAAAATAATAACTAATATTTTGAAGACAACGGCATTATATAACAAAAACTAACATCAACTATATAGTGTTCCTAATGTGGAAGCATAACTTACAAAGAATATTAATTTCCTAAATGGAATTGTTGGTAATTAATTTATTTTTGTCAATTTCATGGTAATATTATTTGACATAATTTGCTTAAATTTGAAAATAAAATAAAGATTGTAAATACTAATCAAGTGGAATTTTTCGTTTAGTTCTAAATAATATTTAAAATGGTGAATTTGTTTAGCATAATTTAAAATGTGAAATATGACAATAAGCACACCTCAATTTATGGCTTATTATTGATATTACAAAAAATACAGTGCTAATCAAAATAAAACATGGTGCCGGAATGAATATACATATATGTACATACACACACACACATATATATACATATATGTACATACATAGAGACACACACACACACACATATACATACATATATATATAATTGTATATGCAATGAGGCAAATTATGAATAACAAACGTGGTTGTAGTTGTGTCATTTTTGAATGCATTGATAATGGTTCTTGATTTGTTTATCTACATACACCTCCAAATTGAAAAAACATCGATAGATGCAAACTCCCCACTAACCGGTTGTCTAACGACCCTGACTCGACCTTCGAAAATCGACACCGAATACGACACTCGTATTTAATGCCGTAGATCCAAACGTCGAATCTGGTTCGCCAGAACTTATAACACATTAAGTACAACACATCGGAAGAAAAAGAATAATACATTTGATATACAACATTTGATACAATATCCAGGTACAACTAAATGATACAATAGATATCAATATACATCAGAGATATGATATGTGATATCCCGGAAATTTTAGCAATATCAATTTAATAATCTGTATTTAAAATTAAATTGATTTGATAAAATTTTGTTAATAAAATTAAGTTGATTGAATAATCCAATCAATAGATGTTTAATTTGGTGAATTTTTATCTTTTGAAAACTAATAAAATGTTTTCCTGTTTATAATGCATATATATATTTATATATATATTGTGAATAGATAAGTTTGATTTGAAGTTAAATAAACAAATAAAATATTGTTTTTTTAAATTTTAATATTTATTTTGATAGTTCGAAGATTTTTATTTTATTTAATAAATAACTAATTGGTTTAAAATACTTAAAGAAATTGTTTAAAATGTATAATTGTATTTTAAACGTAGTTTAAATTTTTAAATAAGATAAACAAAAGTTTATTTTATATCTTTTTGAATATAGCTTAATAATTATAATTTGGAATTATTTAAAAATTTAAAATACCATTTAAACATTAAACATTAATGTATATAATTAAGATAAATAAGACAAGAAATTTATAATTTCTTTTATAAGTGATTTGAATTGATAAATATGTTATTTTCAAATAATAATGATAAATGTGTAAATATAGAGATTTTAAAAGACAAAATTATTATTGTCAAATTAAATATGTTATTATAAATTAGTTTTAAAATTGGATTTTTAAATGTATGAATAGAATTTGAATTTGAATTTGAATTTATTTTGAATTCAAATGAATAAACATATATAAATCTTGTAAGTAAACTTTCATCTTTTATATAAATTGTTTCATTTCATTTTTCTTTAAAAAGAAATGCATAAACATTTATATATGAAAATGATTTATATACATAAGTATTAATAAATAAGAAAATATGTATAAAACAAGTGTTAATATCCTAAGTAACTAATGAGACATGTGTTATCATATTAATATAAGTTTGAGACAAGTGTCCTTCTTATTTTGATTTTCTTTTAATTTTTAAATAAATCATTTATACACTTATAAAACATGTTTTTTCTTCACCCTCATTTTTTTCTAATGTTCATTTTTTCTAAGGGAAGAAAAATTTCAGCTGAAACAAAATTGTTTCCAAAACTCTCAAAAACCCAAAATCATATTTTTAAATCAAAATCTGAAATTTTCTCCTCAAAATAAAAATCTGGAATCCTCCTCAACCCAAAAGATCTTAAACCCTTCTTTAATTAAAAGTTTGCATGTTTAATCCTGCAATCCATTGTGAAAATCTGGTTTTTCAAACGCAATGCAAACTCTTCCTCAAATATAATAAAAATCAAAAGCCTGCACCTGAAATTCCTTTTAAAAGCAAATGAAAAGCCTGCATTTTCAAGTCTGTTCTAATATGCAAATCTGCATCTAACCTTTGCATCTGCATTGTTCTTCCATTTCTGTTCCTCTGCAAAATCATTTTCCTTCAATCTGTTCTTAAGACTGTAACAAGATTTCAAACCAAACTGCAAGCTTTTTCAATTTAATCTGAGTCTTAAAAGCAAGTAAAATCTAAAGCCTGCATTTCCAATTAAAAACAAGATCAGGCCTGCATACAAGTTTTTCACAGCAAGCAACTCAGTTTCATTTAGCAATTGAAGATTTGAAGCAATGAAAATTTCCAGTTTTAAAAGCATAAAGTTTTTCAAAATCAAAGCTCTGTTTCATCTCCATTTCCAGGTGAGTAACATCACTATTTTAAATGTATAAGTTTAAAAAAAATGGTTGCATGTTTATCTCTAAAATATAGTATGCTTATGAATATATTTTTAAATCTCTATGTGTATATATATGGATATGTTGGTATGTGTATGCTCTGTATTTGGATTTTCTTGTTTCTGATTCTAGTTCCTAGGTTCAAATTTTAACCAAAATTCACTGGCACTTGATCCAATCCTTGTTAGATCTTAAGTTTTGAACAAAATATATTTGTTATATCATAGATTTTAGTTTAGAAATTTGTTTAAGTTAAAAAATATATTTGTATTTCCTCTGGAAATAATTAAGCATCAGCAAGCTAAAAAATGAGTCAAGATAAATTGCCAAGATTCCTTGATTTGGGTACATAAATCAAAAGCTTAAACTATAATTCGATTTTTAAAACAGAAATCACTATTTTTAGTTATGGGATTAAAGAGTATTTCTGGTTTAACCAGAAATTGGAATTTGGGAAAAATTCTGTTAAACTCGATGGTCTTAAGGGTCATAGTTCTTTCTGGAGGAAGAGAAGGGGTCAATGATTTAGGAAGAAATGAGGAAATTAGTGGAAGAACATTTTGGTGATGGGGATTGTTGGATTTAATTGGAAAACCTAGTTTCTGAATGGTGGTGTAGTTTTGCTCGGCATGGTGGATATAGGTGATCGAGTGCTATTATTGTTGGGGTGATGGCTGCCTGGGTGTCGATGAGGCGTTGGACAGCGGTGCTAAACCTCCGATGGCCGGAGGAGGGGGAACGAATAGTTTTCCAGGTTGGGGTTTTTGGTGTACTGGTTCCATTATTTTTGTTTCAGGTTTTGAATTGAAAATCAAAATTCAATTTGTTGATGTTTGTGGAGTTTTGGATGGCCATTGATGATCTTTTGGCAAGCGTCGACCTGCTTGTTATCTGAGTGATGGCCGGAGGTGGTCAAGACCACCGTGCATGTGCACGGTGAAGAAATGGTGACAGGGAAGGTTGGATTTTTTGCAGTTTTATTTTGGCTCGGGTCAAACTCGAGTAACTCGAGCTTTTGCTCGAAGATGACCTGGGATTTACTCGAAGTAAACAAAGGGGGTCTCGGGTATCTCCAGTATTTACAGGTTTCTTTGAAACCTGTACAAATTTTCTATTCAAAAATTTGATTTAAAACTGAGGCAGTTTTAAACAAGAATTTAAAACTTAAATAAAAAAAATGTGGGTTTCAATCTGAGTTGAATTCCAGTTTTTAAATTTAATTCAAACTTTTTAAAGTAAAATGTTTAACAACTTTAAAGGTGTTTAATTAGATTGAATTTAAAAATAAGATTTTAAAATTGGAGTAGAAGATTTAAACGTAAGTTTAAATTTGGAAATAAGATTCAAATTTGAATCATGTTTTGAAAATAAAAGAAGTTTTTAAATTTTGAAATGTTTAAATAGCTTTTGATATTGAATCATAATCTAAATATGATTTGAATCTTAAATAAATATGGGTTTAGACTTCTTTTATAAAATAAGAAAATCTTTGGTATAAAGTTATTAAAGGGTTTTAAAATGTTTTTAAAACTTTGTTTAAGTTAAGTATGATTTCTTTTTAAATTTAAAATTTAAAATTTAAAATGTAATTTGAAAACAATTTTAAGTTAAAATGTTTTAAATTACTTTGTTAATGATTAAGTAATTATTAATAAGGAATGTTTTATTTTAAAGTAATTAAAGATTTAATGATCTTTGTTTCATTAAAATTAGTAAGATAATTTAAATAATTTAATTAATTAATTTTTTTAATTAATTAAAGATTGGAAATAAATAAAGGTTAATTAAATTTGTAATTAATATTAATTAATTTAAGTTAATTACATAGAAAAAGGTAATTAAAGAATTGATGATGAGTAAATAGAGGTCATTAACTTATGATTATTTATTAATTAATATAATTAATTTGATTAATTAATTTAGATAATCAATTATGGAATTTGGTTAAGTATGATTACTTTGTAAAGTTAATTTAAAGTTATTAATTACTCATTGTAATTTATTTATTTATTTGAATAGTTTAAATTAATTAATTAAGTTTAACTAATTTTGAATAATCATTGTATGGGTTGATAAGTAATCAATGAGGAATAATTACTTAGAGAAGTAATTAAGTTAAATAAATTACTGGAGGTAATTAATTGAAGTATGGTATTTTGGGATTAATTACTTTGTGTAATTAATAATGAGGATAATTACTTTTTGAAAAGGATTAATAATTAATTACTTAGTGTAATAAATTTAAGCATTAATTGATTAAGTCATTTGGAAATAATTAAGTGATGTAATTAATTAAGGGAATTAATTACTAATTAGATTAATCAAGGATGATTAATAAATATAATTAATTATTAAATGTAACTAATTTAGAAGTAATTAAGGAAGTACTTAAGGGTAGTTAATTACTAAATATAATTAATCAAGAATGATTAATAATTATGGTTTAATTAAGGTTAATTACTTAATGTAATTAATTTAAATAAGTAATTAATTTAAATGTAATTAATAATCATTAATTAATTTAATTAATGATGTAATTAATTAATTTAGATTAATTCATCAATGATAAGTGATTAAGGAAGTAATTAATTGAGGATTAATGTAATTAATTAATTAATTAATGAAGTAATTAAAGATTAATTACTTATTTTGGTTAAGAATAATTAATTTATGAAATTAATTAAAGGATAATTACTTGAATGTAATTAAAGAATAATTAATCAATGGTGATTAATTAAGGTAATTAATTTGAGGATAATTGATTGATTGATTTGTGATCAATAAATGGTTAAGTAAGCAAGATTTAAAATGAGGAAGTAGTTAATTTACTTCATTTTAAATTAATTAAAGATAGGTGATTAATTCAATTCACTTTAAATTAAATAGAGATAGAGGTAATTAATTTAATTCCTTTTAAATTAATTATAGATGGTGTGATTATAGATCTATGCTTATGAATGGATGATATGGTTTACCCTGAATGGTTTGAATCTCAGACATGAGATAAATAGTGTTGCGTGATATGGATGCATTGGTTGCATTGTGATGATGATATAAGTATCTATTGGTGATGATAATATAGATTATCAATTTGGGATGATGACCTGTTTATGATAATAATGATGATTATCTATTATGATGATGTGAATTATCTATCTGTGTGTATATGGATAATTAGATTGAATTGTTTTAAACTTAAAACAACTTGGACCTAAAAGACACGCTTTGGATTTCGATGAGACCAGGATCGGGTTTCCATATTTGGATATCCGAAAACCACATCGATTCCAATTAATGTTAGGTCGTGAATCTAAGTGGAGCAAGTGAAGACTCGAGGTGTAAGAACTATACGTCAGTATAACTCTGTGGGTGATTCCGTAATGGGTTTGACGGAATAGTACTTATAGGTTCGAGATGGTGATTCAGAGTGCAAGGGTTATCGTCGTTAACTCTGTGGGTGATTCCCTAATGAGTGTAACGAGATAATGCCTTCGGTTTCGTTTGAACCTAGAACGAACATGTATGGATTGAATGCTTTCAGAACATCGTCAGGCGGACGATGAGCATTCTAAGTGATGTGTCATATAAAGGTAATTGTAGCCTCAAGCCTCATCAACCGGGAATGGCTAAAACAGGGGAGGTGCAGCAAGGCTTCGTGCGTAGCTCCCACTGGAGAGCGAGATTTACCCCTGTCTAGAAGTCTCTTTTTATTCGGCTGTGTGGACGGTTGATTCGCGACAACTGCCAGGGTTGTTTTGTTCGGGACTGTCCAATAAGGAATGGTTCAGGCCTTGTGTTGCAGGGGAGTTAGGGTGGCTCCTCGGTACGATGATCTAGGCCACGTACTGTGATGGACGGTACCCCAGTAGCCCTGCCATTGTATGGAATCCAAGATCCAATAAGTGCCAACGGTTTTGATTGTATTACCCACTTTTGTGGCTAGTAGCTGGAATTTAATCATGTAACAATTTCGGCTATTTCATATTTACTTGAAAACCCTAGACATTATTATAATATCATCGGATTTCCTATCAAATGTTTTGGTTAGCGTAAGGTAAAAACTTTTCCATGTTTGTGTGTGGGAAGTCTTATGTGATACCTTTCTTTTCAAAAGGATTTCAAAAGTTAAGCAACTTTAACCTGTTACTCACACCAAACCCATGTCTGACCCGGAGTTTATTTTTGTTTTCATAAACTCTTGGGTACTCAAATTTATACGACTAGCCAAGGGATTCAGGTTAGCTTTGACGAATTGTGGAGGAGCAAATAGAGCAGGAGGCTTCTGCGTTGTAGTTATATAGTAGTCCGTTTTGTTTGGTATCTCTGAGTTATTTGTGATGTTGTATTGAGTTGTATAACTAGACATGTGTTTATAACTGTCTAGTATGTGTTGTATTATCTGTGTAACTCCGATTGTTATTGTATATTTATGTAATAATTATGTTGTTAATATAATTTATTCGTTCCGCTGTTTAGATTCTGATGTGTTGGTTCTTCTTTCTTCTCTTTCTTTCTCTTTCTATCCCTTTCTTTCTTATTAGCGATGCGTCATTCTGTGGAGATGGATGGCGGGTCGTTACAGTGGTATCAGAGCATTAGGTTGAGTGAATACCTAGGTTCTGGAGTGGTGTCTATCTTGAGAGAGCGTATTTGTATTTTCGATATATATATCTATATATATATATATATATATATATATATATATATATATATATATATATATTATTTCTACCTATCTGTTGGGTCACCTGTTCAGGTTTTTCAACATAAGTTATAAAGGTAGATAAGTTAGTGGTGTGTGTAACACGACTACTACTATTGGTTGGAGTTTGAATGTTGAGGTTGGAAGTGTATTTGTCGAGACTGTAGACCTAATACCGTCTCGAGTGAGTTGTGCAGTGGTGTAGAGATTTCATCGATCTCTGAAGGTAACCTGTAAAGGTTCAGAGTTCATCTTTGAGGATGGACGAGTTGAGTTTGAATCTGTCAGTTTGGCAGAAGAGTGTAATGGTATTTTGATACCTCAGGAAGTGGTAGCTGCATGATGAGATGCAGTGAATATGGATGTCTCCGAAGATGTTTTCTTTGGAACAAGTTTTGGGAAGTGTGTCTGCTTCAGTGTTGTGGCTGAGTTCAGTTGGATGTTTGTGTTTGGCTTTGAGGTCCGAATTTCTCAAAGAACTTCAGCTAAGGAAGTTTTGGCATTGGTGTCAGCGGTGCAGCTCGGAGTGTCTGTGTTGGCAGAAGTTTTCTGGCTTAGCAGTTTCTGAAGGTGGAGTTCAGAAGCAGCAGAGTAGACCGTTTCTTCGATGGATTGGCTAGTTGAGTGTAAGCTGTTCTGTTTGGTCAAGGGAGAACAGTTTCATTGGATTTGGTTTGGTGAATCGCAAAAATGACTAGCGATTGTGTGAGTATTCTCTTGGGTTATCTTAGTTTTTCTGAATGACTTCAAGAAGTCAGAGTTTGTCCACTTCTGGAGATTAAGTTTTCTTACCGACCGGATTCCAAGAGTGGTACCGGTGGTTCAGCTTTATAGAAGAATGATTCCAGGAGATTGAGTTGGTGTAGCAGCTCAGAGTTTTGGTGAAACTTCTGAGTTTTCATGAATCTGTTGAATCATATTATGGGATGTGTTGTTTAGATTGTGCTCATGTTCTTCATCAGCATTGTCTTCTATTCCAGATCAGAGTTGTGCAGCGGAAGCAGTTTGAAAATGTTTCTGTGTTCTCTTTTCCGAGTAGAAGAAGTGAGTTTATTTTTCTGAGGTTTGAAGAGTAGAGTTGGTGATCTTGGTCTTGATTGATCTTGAGGAGATCATTGGGTTAGAATGTTTTTAGTTCTGCTTGTTTCTAGAGGCATCAGCGAAGGTTAAGCTGACCAGTTTGGATGTAGGAAGTCCAGGATCGTTAAAAGATTTTGTGGTTTAGAGATGAAGGAATTTGAATTCCGGAGTCGGAGATTTGTTTTGGACAAATTTTCTCCGATCCATGGAGCTATAAAGTTTTAATAAGTCTAGGAAGCAAGCTCCAAGGTGTTTTGGATCTCTTCTGTGTTTTAGTTAGATTGGTGTTTGGTTTTCAAGAATTGAATTGCCAGTTTGGATAACTGGGATTTGATGAGTTTCACGTATCTCTGAGGGAGTACGTGTATGAGCTATTATGGTTGTGGGACCAGCTGTTTCAGGAAGGTTTGGTTGTTAAGTTAGACTCGTTTGTAGTTTGATATCTTGTCTAGTTCTGTAGATCTAAATGAGTAAAAGCTCTGTAGCTTCGTAGTTTTGATTGTTTGGATTCTGTAGAGCGAGTATCTCGGTATATATATACTTGGGAAAACTCGAGAAAATTTTATCCAGAATTTTATCTGGATAATTAAATTGTTTGATTAGATAAATTGGTTGCTTTGGTTGTTAGCATATTATTGATGTATGCTTGTGATTTAAAATTTAAATCTTTAATGAGATTATTAAATTACTTTTGCTTCTAAATTTCGAGGACGAAATTCTTTTAAGGGTAGAGGAATGTGATATCCCGGAAATTTTAGCAATATCAATTTAAAAATCTTTATTTAAAATTAGATTGATTTGATAAAATTTTGTTAATAAAATTAAGTTGATTGAATAATCCAATCAATAGATGTTTAGTTTGGTGAATTTTTATCTTTTGAAAACTAATAAAATGTTTTCCTGTTTATAATGTGTGTATATATATATATATATATATATATTTATATATATATTGTGAATGTATAAGTTTGATTTGAAGTTAAATAAACAAATAAAATATTGTTTTTTTAATTTTAATATTCATTTTGATAGTTCGAAGATTTTTATTTTATTTAATAAATAACTAATTGGTTTAAAATACTTAAAGAAATTGTTTTAAATTGTATAATTGTATTTTAAACATAGTTTAAATTTTTAAATAAGATAAACAAAAGTTTATTTTATATCTTTTTGAATATAGCTTAATAATTATAATTTGGAATTATTTAAAAATTTAAAATACCATTTAAACATTAAACATTAATGTATATAATTAAGATAAATAAGATAAGAAATTTATAATTCCTTTTATAAGTGATTTAAATTGATAAATATGTTATTTTCAAATAATAATGATAAATGTGTAAATATAGAGATTTTAAAAGACAAAATTATTATTGTCAAATTAAATATGTTATTATAAATTAGTTTTAAAATTGGATTTTTAAATGTACGAATAGAATTTGAATTTGAATTTATTTTGAATTCAAATGAATAAACATATATAAATCTTGTAAGTAAACTTTCATCTTTTATATAAATTGTTTCATTTTATTTTTCTTTAAAAAGAAATGCATAAACATTTATATATGAAAATGATTTATATACATAAGTATTAATAAATAAGAAAATATTTATAAAACAAGTGTTAATATCCTAAGTAACTAATGAGACATGTGTTATCATATTAATATAAGTTTGAGACAAGTGTCCTTCTTATTTTGATTTTCTTTTAATTTTTAAATAAATCATTTATACACTTATAAAACATGTTTTTTCTTCACCCTCATTTTTTTCTAATGTTCATTTATTCTAAGAGAAAAAAATCTCAGCTGAAACAAAATTGTTTCCAAAACTCTCAAAAACCCAAAATCATATTTTTAAATCAAAATCTAAAATTTTCTCCTCAAAATAAAAATCTGGAATCCTCCTCAACCCAAAAGATCTGAAACCTTTCTTTAATCAAAAGTTTGCATGTTTAATCCAGCAATCCATTGTGAAAATCTGGTTTTTCAATTGCAATGCAAACTCTTCATCAAATATAATAAAAATCAAAAGCCTGCACCTGAAATTCCTTTTAAAAGCAAATGAAAAGCCTGCATTTTCAAGTCTGTTCAAACATGCAAATCTGCATCTAACCTTTGCAACTACATTGTTCTTCCATTTCTGTTCCTCTGCAAAATAATTTTCCTTCAATCTGTTCTTAAGGCTGTAACAAGATTTCAAACCAAACTGCAAGCTTTTTCAATTTAATCTGAGTCTTAAAAGCAAGTAAAATCTAAAGCCTGCATTTCCAATTAAAAACAAGATCAGGCCTGCATACAAGTTTTTCACAGCAAGCAACTCAGTTTCATTTAGCAATTGAAGATTTGAGGCAAAGAAAATTTCCAGTTTTAAAAGCATAAAGTTTTTCAAAATCAAAGCTCTGTTTCATCTCCATTTCCAGGTGTGTAATATCACTATTTTAAATGTATAAGTTTATAAAAATGGTTGCATGCTCATCTCTGAAATGTAGTATGCTTATGAATATATTTTTAAATCTCTGTGTGTATATATATGGATATGTTGGTATGTGTATGCTCTGTATTTGGATTTTCTTGTTTCTGATTCTAGTTCCTAGGTTCAAATTTTAACCAAAATTCACTGGCACTTGATCCAATCCTTGTTAGAGTTTAAGTTTTGAACAAAATATATTTGTTATATCATAGATTTTAGTTTAGAAATTTGTTTAAGTTAAAAAATATATTTGTATTTCCTCTGGAAATAAATAAGCATCAGCAAGCTTAAAAATGAGTCAAGATAAATTGCCAAGATTCCTTGATTTGGGTATATAAATCAAAAGCTTAAACTATAATTCGATTTTTAAAACAGAAATCACTATTTTTAGTTATGGGATTAAAGAGTATTTCTGGTGTGACCAGAAATTGGAATTTGGGAAAAATTCTGTTAAACTCGATGGACTTAAGGGTCGTAGTTCTTTCTAGAGGAAGAGAAGGGGTCAATGATTTAGGAAGAAATGAGGAAGTTAGTGGAAGAACATTTTGGTGATGGGGATTGTTGGATTTAATTGGAAAACCTAGTTTCTGAATGGTGCTGTAGTTTTTCTCGGCATGGTGGATACATGTGACCGAATGCTATTATTTTTAGGGTGATGGCTGCCTGGGTGTCGATGAGGCGTTGGACGGTGGTGCTAAGCCTCCGATGGCTGGGGGAGGGGGAACGAATAGTTTTCCAGGTTGGGGTTTTCGGTGTACTGGTTCCATTATTTTTGTTTCAGGTTCTGAATTGAAAACCAAAATTCAATGTATTGATGTTTGTGGAGTTTTGGATGGCCATTGATGATCTCTGGGCAAGCGTCGACCTGCTTGTTATCTGAGTGATGGCCGGAGGTGGTCAAAACCACCGTGCATGTGCACGGTGAAGAAATGGTGACAGGGAAGGTTGGGTTTTTTGCAGTTTTATTTTGGCTCAGGTCATACTCGAGTAACTCGAGCTTTTGCTCGAAGATGACCTGGGATTTACTCGAAGTAAACAAAGGGGGTCTCGGGTATCTCCAGTAATTATAGGTTTCTTTGAAACCTGTACAAATTTTCTATTCAAAAATTTGATTTAAAACTGAGGCAGCTTTAAACAAGAATTTAAAACTTAAATAAAAAAATGTGGGTTTCAATCTGAGTTGAATTCCAGTTTTTAAATGTAATTCAAACTTTTTAAAGTAAAATGTTTAACAACTTTAAAGGTGTTTAATTAGATTGAATTTAAAAATAAGATTTTAAAATTGGAGTAGAAGATTTAAACGTAAGTTTAAATCTGGAAATAAGATTCAAATTTGAATCATGTTTTGAAAATAAAAGAAGTTTTTAAATTTTGAAATGTTTAAACAACTTTTGATATTGAATCATAATTTAAATATGATTTGAATCTTAAATAAATATGGGTTTAGACTTCTTTTATAAAATAAGAAAAACTTTGGTATAAAGTTTTTAAAGGGTTTTAAAATGTTTTTAAAACTTTGTTTAAGTTAAGTTTGATTTCTTTTTAAATTTTAAATTTAAAATGTAGTTTGAAAACAATTTTAAGTTAAAATGTTTTAAATTACTTTGTTAATGATTAAGTAATCATTAATAAGGAATGTTTTATTTTAAAGTAAATTAAAGATTTAATGATCTTTGTTTCATTAAAATTAGTAAGATAATTTAAATAATTTAATTAATTAATTAATTTGTTTAATCAATTAAAGATTGGAAATAAATTAAGGTTAATTAAATTTGTAATATATTAATTAATTTAAGTTAATTACATAGAAAAAGGTAATTAAAGAATTGATGATGAGTTAATAGAGGTCATTAACTTGTGATTATTTATTAATTAATATAATTAATTGGATTAATTAATTTAGATAATCAATTATGGAATTTAGTTAAGTATGATTACTTTGTAAAGTTAATTTAAAGTTATTAATTACTCATTGTAATTAATTAATTTATTTGATTAGTTTAAATTAATTAATTAAGTTTAATTAATTTGGAATAATCATTGTATGGGTTGATAAGTAATCAATGAGGAATAATTACTTAGAGAGGTAATTAAGTTAAGTAAATTACTGGAGGTAATTAATTGAAGTATGGTATTTTGGGATTAATTACTTTGTGTAATTAATAATGAGGATAATTACTTTTTGAAAAGGATTAATAATTAATTACTTAGTGTAATAAATTTAAGCATTAATTGATTAAGTCATTTGGAAATAATTAAGTGATGTAATTAATTAAGGGAATTAATTACTAATGAGATTAATCAAGGATGATTAATAAATATAATTAATTATTAAAAATTATTAATTTAGAAGTAATTAAGGAAGTACTTAGGGGTAGTTAATTACTAAATATAATTAATCAAGAATGATTAATAATTGTGGTTTAATTAAGGTTAATTACTTAATATAATTAATTTAAATAAGTAATTAATTTAAATGTAATTAAGGATCATTAATTAATATAATTAATGATGTAATTAATCAATGATAAGTGATTAAGGAAGTAATTAATTGAGGATTAATGTAATTAATTAATTAATGAAGTAATTAAAGATTAATTACTTATTTTGGTTAAGAATAATTAATTTATGAAATTAATTAAAGGATAATTACTTGAATGTAATTAAAGAATAATTAATCAACGGTGATTAATTAAGGTAATTAATTTGAGGATAATGGATTGATTGATTTGTGATCAATAAATCGTTAAGTAAGCAAGATTTAAAATGAGGAAGTAGTTAATTTAATTCATTTTAAATTATTTAAAGATAGGTGATTAATTTAATTCACTTTAGATTAATTAGAGATAGAAGTAATTAATTTAATTCATTTTAAATTAATTATAGAAGGTGTGATTATAGATCTATGCTTATGAATGGATGATATGGTTTACCCTGAATGGTTTGAATCTCAGACATGAGATAAATAGTGTTGTGTGATATGGATGCATTGGTTGCATTGTGATGATGATATAAGTATCTATTGACGATGATAATATAGATTATCAATTTGGGATGATTAACTGTTTATGATAATAATGATGATTATCTATTATGATGATGTGAATTATCTATCTGTGTGTATATTGATAATTAGATTGAATTGTTTTAAACATAAAACAACTTGGACCTAAAAGACACGCTTTGGATTTCGATGAGACCGGGATCGGGTTTCCATATTTGGATATCCTAAAACCACATCGATTCCAATTAACGTTAGGTCGTGAATCTAAGTGGAGCAAGTGAAGACTCGAGGTGTAAGAACTATACGTCAGTATAACTCTGTGGGTGATTCCGTAATGGGTTTGACGGAATAGTACTTATAGGTTCGAGATGGTGATTCAGAGTGCAAGGGTTATCGTCGTTAACTCTGTGGGTGATTCCGTAATGAGTGTAATGAGATAATGCCTTCGGTTTCGTTCGAACCCGGAACGAACTTGTATGGATTGAATGCTTTCAGAACATCGTCAGGCGGACGATGAGCATTCTAAGTGATGTGTCCTATAAAGGTAATCGTAGCCTCAAGCCTCATCAACCGAGAATGGCTAAAACAGGGGAGGTGCAGCAAGGCTTCGTGGGTAGCTCCCACTGAAGAGCGAGATTTACTCCTGTCTAGAAGTCCCTTTTTATTCGGCTGTGTGGGCGGTTGATTCGCGACAACTGCCGGGGTTGTCTTGTTCGGGACTGTCCAGTAACGGATGGTTCCGGCCTTGTGTTGCAGGGGAGTTAGGGTGGCTACTCGGTACGGTGATCTAGGCCACGTACTGTGATGGGCGGTACCCCAGTAGCCCTGCCATTGAATGGAATCCAAAATCCAATAAGTGCCAACGGTTTTGATTGTATTACCCACTTTTGTGGCTAGTAGCTGGAATTTAATCATGTAACAATTTCGGCTATTTCATATTTACTTGAAAACCCTAGAGATTATTATAATATCATCGGATTTCCTATCAAATGTTTTGGTTAGCGTAAGGTAAAAACTTTTCCATGTTTATGTGTGGGAAGTCTTACGTGATACCTTTCTTTTCAAAAGGATTTCAAAAGTTAAGCAACTTTAACTTGTTACTCACACCAGACCCATGTCTGACCCAGAGTTTATTTTTGTTTTCATAAACTCTTGGGTACTCAAATTTATACGAGTAGCCAAGGGATTCAGGTTAGCTTTGACGAATTATGGAGGAGCAAATAGAGCAGGAGGCTTCTGCGTTGTAGTTATATAGTAGTCCGTTGCGTTTGGTATCTCTGAGTTATTTGTGAAGTTGTATTGAGTTGTATAACTAGACAGGTGTTTATAACTGTCTAGTATGTGTTGTATTATCTATGTAACTTTGATTGTTATTGTTTATCTATGTAATAATTATGTTGTTAATATAATTTATTCCTTCCGCTATTTAGATTCTGATGTGTTGGTTCTTCTTCTCTTTCTTTCTCTTTCTATCCCTTTCTTTCTTATTGGCGATGCGTCATTCTATGGAGATTAATGGCGGTTCGTTACATGATACAAGATAATAGCAGCGGAAAGAAAAGATAACATGAGCAATGGAACAAAATCCCCAATATGGTCTTCACGAGAGAACTCCGGTATCGGTAAACTCCGTCTCCAAGGCATCAATCTAGAAATAGCTCGAATTCCAAATCAAGATGAAGTGAAGCAACTCGATCCAAATGAAATTGCCAAATCCTAAGGCTGAAAGCTATCGAATCTAGACCTACTGTTCGATTATCTGAAAAACCCAACTCTAGACTGCCCGTGTGGGAAAATTGTTGGCATCCAGAGTTTAGGATAGGAACAATAAACTCCAGGTCAGTTGTGGGACTGGTATGAGCAAACAAACATTTGGCCTTTAAAACAGACAATAAGAGGATTTAAAATAAATCCACAATGCTTTTTAGAAAATGAAACTACCATAAGGCCTCCCGGCACACACAAAATGCAATCGCATACATGGGGGAGATAACTCCTTATGATAGTCGAACATGCTTACTACACAAAATCCTTTTTGACATTATTATTAGTGCATAGTGGAAAACATTTCGAAAGTATAATATAAATCCTAGCCAACATAGGTAACATTATACTATGCCTACTATAGCTGCCATGTTAAATGGCAGGTTCTACAACTAAAACTGTACAAGGCACGTATTGGATGAATGGATTTCCAACAAATGGTCAGGCTAAGAAACTTCCTATTTCCATATGGGTACGCCTCTGGCAGGACGTTCCGAGAGCTTAACCAGCTCTCTGCCAACACAAGGTCGGGTTACCTCTGTAACTAGGTAACTACTACACGAGCGTGCCATCCCCCGGTCCTTTGGGACCTTTATCCGAGGCCTCGATAACAACAACCATAAAGAAATCACAAAGTAATAGATCTGCAATGTCCACATCAGTAAGTATCTGGGCTCCATACCATGATACCACCCTTTAAGGGAATAACAAACCCTAAAGGGACCGACCCTCATAACCTTGCCGCATCTTTCCTGTTTCGACCATTTCTGGGGTGTGAGGTCCTGATGCAGTCTCGTCCACAAAGCTACGCTTTATAAGAAAGCCATGCTTTGATCACAAATGATCAACAAATGATCATCAATACACAACCGCACTCAGCATGCCACACTACCAAATTGGGAGTATATCACTGATAAATATCAACTACATAACCTCTGAGCTCGTACGTCTCAGAGAAGGTTGTTGAGCTAAGAAAATAAATTCTCCGCCACCAAGAAGAAATGTATTTGATAGAGATCGGTTTAATATCTCAAAGTGTAATGTCGGACATACAACTATACAAGTCTGTTCCGGGTTCGAACAGAACCGAAGGCACTTCCGAAGAAGCCCTTGCAATCCGGGTATCCACAATCCCGATCGGACTTCCCATCACTTAGGGAGAATTCTATACCAGAGCAACTCAGCGCAAAGTTAATCGACAGGTTATCCTATCGTTCTCGAAGACACCCGGTCTTCAAATGCAATCCATAACGTCGTATCACTATTGGGAATGGCTATATGACACAAGGTCCTCTCCCGGCTAAATCGAATAATGAGCGCAATATTTAAAAATATATGGATATGGGATTTCAGTTAAGTCACAACTTTTAAATCAAAAACTTTTCTTTTAAATGGTTAAACAAATTATCATTTCAAATCTTTTAACAAAAAGATTTGTTTCACAAAGTTTACCTAGTTTCACAAAGATCAATTCATAGATTTCAAAACAATCTCCATTTTAATTGGATTAACTCATTAAATCTTTAAATTAAAGATTTAATTTGTAGCTTTCAAAACACGTTTCCAAAGATTTATCTATAACTTGGAAGACCATTTTTATTTTAGACTTGAAATCATTTTTACACAAATTGGAAGTTCATTTCTTATGTGAAAGCTTTTATTATTTGAAAACGAACAGTTTTCGTTTTGGAAAAATCCGATTTCATTTATACAAGTTAAGATCATTGGGTTAATTTCAAATTCCCAAAACAACACTTTCAAAATGGTTTAAAACCCATATAAACCCATTTATAAGTTGAATAACCTTTTTAAACCCTAGTCCCTAAATCATAGAATTCAATTTCAAATATTGAATTCAAATTTAAATCAAATTATTTAAATTTCAAAACTCAATCAAGTTATTCAAAATAATTTTATTTTTGAAATTCATTTTCAAAGGTTCAATTCTAATTCCAAAACTATTTTGGATTCAAAAATTCAATTTTAAAACAATTTCAAAAATCTGTGACTTAACCCATTTCCACGTGCAATCCATATTTGTGTGTGTATAAGTGTGGTCTAGGGGGTTTTACACAATAGTTCACAACATCATCATCACAGATTCAATCATATTGATAAGCGGTATAATCCATAACACTTATCTTTATTCATAGACTCATAGATAAAATAAATTATCAATCACAAAGATTCATCATTATGATTCGATGTGGGTTTCGGATAACCAACTGGAATCCGACTCCCTGTCGCATCGAAATTCAAATGTCGTTCTACGGGTCAAGGGGTTTTCATATTCATACAACAGTATATACATCACAGACATAACATCTCAGCACAAAGCATTACATAGCATCACATCACATATCAAATATATCAATCCATCACACATTACTCAATAGCAATCAAACATCTTTAAATTAGGACGAATAAATTGGGTAGTTTTAAATTATTACTCACATAATCACTTTCATTAGAAATTTTTAATCAGTGACTAATTATCATTAACTACAATTGATTAAGTCTTAACCACCTACATTAATTAATCATTTCTTTAATTAATTATCTTAATTAATTAACCTTTAGTTGTAATAAATTAAATCTTAATAAACTATTCCCTAATTAACTACTTTAATTAACAAACTCTTAATTATTGATTAACTAAATCTTAATTATAACTGATTATCCTTTAACTGATTTTTCTTAATTATTAACGAATTAATCTTAATTACAAATTATTAATTTCTTGATTATCATTAACGATATAAATTAACTTACTATTAAGTTAATAATTTAAAACATTTGATTTTTATTTCTAAATCACTTATTAAGTTTTATTTAAAATAACTTATTAAAATTATAAGTTTAAAACTTAATTGTTCTAAAAAAAATCCTTTATTTCAAAATCTTAAATTTATACCTCCTATTTTAATAATAAAATCATCATTTATAAAAGAAACAATTCTTAGAAATTTATTTAACTAATCTTCTATAGTTTCAAAACTTAGAAACATAAAACCCCAGGCAACCCGAGTGAAACCCGAGCTAAACCCCCACGAACTCGAGCCCTACTTCGAGATTTTCCAAAAATTAACCCGAATGACCCAAAATTTTCAATTTAAAATTTTTTCTAAGTACTTTACTCTAACATCAAAATCCTACTTCGAGTTAAAACTCGAGCTACCCCTCGTTCTCCCCATATCTTGCTTCGAGTTTGATCTGGGTTTCCTCAATACCCAGAAAAGAACAAAACGAACTGACACAACCACGAGGTGGTGCACCTGCATAGTCGAGCGAGGCGACTCCGACCATCCTTGTAACCTCTGACACATCGTCCATCGCCTAAACCATCGATCCCGATCACCAATCCTCCACCATAAATCCACAAACAAGATCGAGCGTGTTGAGCCAAACCAGAACCAACTATGATCCCAAAAAAATACCTCGTTCATCCTCCTCTGACCATCAGACAACGCGTCGCCACGACCAGAGCTGCACCGCAGTTCCCTCCCTCGTTTCCCCCAGTCGCGATTCACTCCGACCAACCCACATTGCTACACGATGTCGATGAACACATCGATCAAACTGGGTTCTTAAACCCTAGAATCATGTCGTACCACCTCCTTGATCGTTTATAAATGCTACTGTTATTTTTCTGGTGATCTACGACCCTCCAGCAAGCTTCAGTTACAATCATGCGATAAATCTTCAACCCGATCACCAGAATTTAACAAAAACAAGTTTTCTGTTCAACTCGCAAATCCCCCCCTTAAATCAAGACTAAAAATCTGGATTTTTATTTTAAAAATCATGATTTGCAAGGGCGAACAAGATCATACATTCAAACTTAAATTTTAATCAATTACTTTTTTACCAAAAATGAGATTCCACTGTGTTTTACTATTTTCCAGACAATGCTTGATTTATTCTGCTCAAATTCATTTTTTAAAAATTAAATTATGACATTATAAGCAACTTTCATTCAAGCATTAAAACCAAATTTCTGTTATTCAAAAAGATGTGAAATTTTCTTGGATTTGGTTTCCTTAAATAAAAAACTATAACTTGAAACAGAGAGGTGTCTGTAACACACAGTAACCTATATACACACATACAGGCAAGTTACATCCATGCAAGCACATTCCACAATCAACATTCAATTCTAATTATATGCAAATCCAAAGTATAAATGGTTCTAAAAGTTTGCTCACGTTTTTTCCAGGAGATAGAAGAGTTCCCTGGCAAAATCAAAAGAAGGTGAAGCATGCAACTCCTCTACTTTTCCTCCTTTAATTTTTTCTTAGTTTAGATCTGCAAGTTACAAATGGAAATTTTTTCTTATACTCTTTGTTGTACTTAATTTATTAACCACAAACAATTTTCCATTACTTACAGTTGAATGACAGAGAAGTTTTTTTTTCTCTGCAACTTGAAAACAGAATTAGCTTAAGTCTTGGACTTGATTTTCCTACAAGTAATTGATTTTCCTACAAGTAATTGATTGAACATTATTGTATTAAACTCTTTCTTCATTACAGATTATAACTTACAATTCAAAAAAAATTAAAAGAAAAAAAGTTAATTGACTTTAACTTATTTTCTAGAGAGCTTTGCATTTGATTTCCAGTAACTTTAAACTTGCATTTGCTTCCAGATTGAAGTTTGATTGCTTTCTTCAATTTTCCAGATTTGATTTTAATCCATACTTGGTTTGTATTGCGGATAAATTTGTTGAAGCTCCTAGATTGTTTTAAAGTTTCCAGATTTTAAGATGTTTCAGTTTTGAAAATCTTTTTTGAACTGAGAATAATTTGGTTTTGCCAATTTTCTTTCTACCTTTTTTTTGTATTGTACTTTTGAGGTTCTCAATCTTTGATACTGTATACTTTTCAGATTTGCTGAAAAGTTATTATAATTGCATATGGGGAGCTCAAAAGCTTTCTTGTAATTTTTAATTTTATTATTTTGTTTAAACAATAATGTTGAATGCCATTTGTAAAGAGATATCATAAACTCTAGAATTTGTTAATCACCTTACTCTATCTCCCATGTGAATTTTTATTTACATTTGTGATCTTTTACAAGACAAGAATTTTTATAAACTTTAATTTTTATATTATATACACTTTATAAAAAAAATTATTCCTTGTTTATTTGTGTGTGTATATATGTGTGTGTGTGTGTGTAATGTTAAAAGAGTTTAACTAATATTTTCATTACATATATTATATCTTAAAAAATTGTAAATGCTACTTATTTTTAAAACACTTATTTTTAAATTTACATTTCAATTTCAATTGTAAACTTTAAATATAAAATTTCATGTCCATTTGTATATTCACGCTCACCTTAAAAAAAAATTAAATTAAATTTCAATGTATATTCTATTTTACCCATATATGTAATATACACATATATAAGATTTTAAATTAAAATGAATTTTATAAACATTCTTTATTTCAATAATTTAAACTCAAAATAAAACTGGAATTTATCTATATATTATTATCACTTATTTTTACTTGTTTAAGATTTTTCTCTATTTATTTTCAAATTAAATTCCAAAAGTTTAAAAATATATTATTATTAATTTTAATTGATAAGTTTTGGGGTGTTACCTTTTTATTTATAAGATTTTAAATATACAAATTCAAAACCCCAATTAAATCTTAAAATCAATACCCAAATAAACAAATATCCTATTTAATTTTGAAAAATTCAAATTAATTTACAAATTTTGTTTAAAAATTTATTTTAATTATCGATTTAAATTTAATTAAAAATCGGGATCGTTACAGGTTGATATGTTATGATTTATTCATACTAAATAAAAATTAGACATGTTACAAATTTAGGCTTTTAACTATCCATATATTATTTGCCAAGATATTTTCGTTAAGTGACAAATGAAATAAACACGTACTAAAAGCATAATATAAAAAATTATATTTTTAATTTTGCGCATGATATTTCTGAAAACTACCACATTGAAATAAAATAGACATGCTTGAAGTAATTTACATGTTTCCAATTATGTGCGTAAATATTTTTCAATATATTTAACATGTTCCTAATCCATACTGCACATAATTATCATAATATTTGAATCTTGCAAACTAATTATGTAAAATAAATTCAAATAAAAATATTCAATAACAAAATAAATGGTACAATATCTCATATGAATTTATCTAAATAATAAAGAATCTCATACATTATATCCAACAGAGTATATCCAATGAAAACTGGACTTAAACATAATATATCTCTTATGGTTTATTCCAATGCTAAACAAAATATTTCATACAATTTACTATGGTGCTGATGGGGCCAAAATAATTTCGATAGTATAATGAGATTAAGGATTCTTTATAAGAACTCATCCCAAGCTCCAAGCCTATACCAGTGAAACATTGCCAATACCCAACAGTGCGACATTAGCTTAATCATCACAAAAACTTATCAAATAAAAAATAACTTACAATGATGAATATGGAAAGTAGCCGTACATTTAGTTGTGCAATTTTTAATTAGCACTTGTACATTTTTATTCCCTAGGAGATCATTTTATCTTCCACTTGGTTATACCATATCATACACTATAGCTTCAGAAAATTATCAAACCCAAGACTTAAACCCCACATGAATCTAAGATTGCTTCATTCATACTGTTTATATTTATATATTTCCATGACTTCTATCATACCTGCATATATTTTCAAATTCTAACACTCTCTTAGTACGCATGTTACATTTCTATCATGGACATAAACATAGTTAATCATGTGCTTAGAACCTCTTCTTTTCCTTAATCAAATAATATTGTACTAAATAGGCAACAGTTGAATTTATTGCCCACAGATAGTTACAGTAAATTTACCGACACACGTTTTTTATGTAAAAACCAGTAGTTGTAGTACATTAATTTCCCTCGGGATCAATTGGCCAAGAACATAGTTTCTTCATAAAATGAAATCTTTATTTCTACACTCCATAACTTTTTAAAAACAATATCCCTATTACCAAAACTTCAATCACTGTAAAGCTCCAACAAAAACCCAAAAAAAATTAAATTAACTCAAAGGCCTGCAACAATGCTAGAAGCATTTATACTTCAAATGAAGTTATTTCAATCTAGTCTAATATTATACTAAAGGTTTGGATATACCTGCATTTAAGTCTTCATCTAAAGACGAAGTGCAGGATTTCTTCGGAATACTTTTCTCGGTGTAATTTCTCTTTAAGTTAGTATTTAAGTCGACAAACCTATTATAACTTTTTTTAAAATTATAAACAATAAACCACCCATCAATATATTTAGGCTATAATTACGAAAATGCAAAATGGAATAATGCAATTTTCTTTTTATATGCTCGAATAAAGGGAAAAGAATACATAATAAATAATAAGATTTTGATAATGTTACGATGGCACTAAGTGTGGCTAATAAAATAATCATTTTTCCTTTTTCTAGAAAAGAATTGAACAAAATATTTATAAATGATTTGTAGCAACTTCATAGAGCATACCTTTATCGTCTTACAGCAGTAGTAGGTGGCTCCCTTATAAAATTCAAGCACCTTCTTGTTGGGAATTTTCGCTGCCACTACAAAAACATTATAGTGCTTATGACATATAATTAATAGTTTGTAAGGAAATAAATTAAAATTAACAGATTTATGATTCTATCACGGTCAATTATCTTACCTGAGAATGTATAAAAGTATCAATTTTTATTTTTATTAAGCTGACATCAAGTCTAGTATGGAGATCATATGCTTGTATGATAATGGTAACAATAGTAAAATTAATCATCATGGTACTATAATATCTGCACAGTTAAATTGTATTTAGAACGGTTTGTAGCCACTTGTTTCATGCTAGTCTACTCCTGAGATGTTTATATCAGGACTATATTGGAATAAATCATGAACCAATAAAAGGAGAAATATTAATTATTACTTGAAATTAGACAAAAAGATGCAATTTTAATTCAAATTGATCTCCTAGATACCTTAGATAAAACATTAGTAGGTATTATTCAGTTTTGTAAAGTAGAATCAATAAGGCAGAATGTAAAAAGTACATCTCTTTCGGGTTTAATTTGTGTGTACATGGTTCCATCCAAAGTCAATCAAAAATGGTATAATCTATTGAATTTCATATAGTTTTTCTATATTTCTATATATCAAACTTCATGTATTTTTCTATATAAAAAAAGATTAGGTGTTGCAAATAGGAAATCAGATCTACGTGATAAATTTTTTTTTTGTGTAATTTCACTTTAAGTTAGCATTTGAGTAGGGAAACCTGTTGCAACTTTTTTTACAATTATAAACTATAAACCACCCATTGAGATATTAAGGAAATTATAAATCTGAAAATGCAAAATGCAATAGTGTAAAATTCTTTTTACATACCCAAATAAAGGGAAAATTATATATATATAAAGTAATAAGATTTTGATTACTGTTATGCTGTCATGAACTGTGGTTATAAAATAATTATTTTTCTCCTATTCTAAAAAAGAAGTAAACAAAAATATTTGTAAACGATTTGTTGCAACTTCATAGAATGTACCTCTATCGTCCTGCAATAGTAGTGGATGGTTCGCTTGTAAAATTTAAGCACCTTCTTGTTGTGAATTTTTGCTAGCACCTACAAAAATATTATGGTGCTTATGACACATAATTAATACTATGTATGGAAATGAACGACAAAATGAATAGATTTATAATACTATTTATGATCATCAAGGCTAATGCGGAACATGACTCTTTTTGATACGATGATAATTAGCTAAAACTTCGGGTATTATGTCATTTAGTATGAAAACTATATGCAGCAAATTAAATTTGTTTAATGTCATTTATTTTGAAAATTGTATGTAGCAAATAAATTTTGTAGTAGGCTTGAACTATGCATTTTGTACACTTTGGTAGGTAAAAGATATTGCAGAAGAAAACTAAGGGTTATGAAGATTCTTACTTGTGATGCTTTGTTCCAAATGCTTGTGGATTGCCGGTCCTCATTTTATTTCAGGATAAATTTGTAAAAGGAGTGAATGCCATCTATTGTAAATGTTGTGTGGGCTATAAATATCAAATTTTACATCGGGTTGAATAGCATAATACAACTGTATTAAATTGGAGTATTAAATAGAACAGGAAAACGATATATATTAGCCTACATGATAAATTGTTTTTTTAATAGCAGTACTAAATGGAGCTTGGATTGAATATGGTTAAAGAATAAAAATAGTCTTTTATTCTCTTTTATATATAATATAACCAGTAGAAAATTAAAATGGAATTATACAGTAACTAAAGTAAAAGAAAAACAGTCTTGAGTAACTTCAACCTGATTGAAAATTTGTGTTACGCAGTGGAGAATCAATTTGCTCGTATATATACAAATATTTACCTTACTTCACGCTGAAGCAGAGAATGCTTTGTTTTATGACAGGAAACAGTTAATGACCAGCCCTTACAATACTATAATCAAGCTGGAACATCCCGTATTTTTAAGCCATTAAATTTGAACATTTAATTCATTTTAAATGTTGAATATGGATTTTAATATGAATTTTGAAATAAAAGACTTTGGTTAAGTTAATAAAAATTAGAAATTTCTTATACGAGAACTAAATTGGAATTTGAATAAAAATAGCTTAATATCATAAATTGGAATAAAATGGGTAATTCTGAAAGTAGACAGAGATGAAATAGATTGTAAAATTTATTTTTTTAAAGTCCATTTGGGTTCGAGTTATAATTTTGGACGGTTGGATGGAATTAATTGGCAATAGATTGAATTTGGAATTTTATATTAATTTAATAATAGGATTTAATAATATAAAAATGCAATTAATCGGATTTTGATTCGAAGTAAGTCAAAATGATTGTTAATGTGTTTATAAATGATATATGTTTTATTGTAAAGTTAATAAAAATTTTAATAGTAAAATTTTAAGCGTTTTCGACAATTTGGATAATCGCCCGATTTAATAGACGAGTTAAAATAGCCTTCCGGGGCATAGTCTCGGAATTCGACGAAACCAGTTCCATTGGATCCGTAATAGTTAGTTACTATCGGATTTCAATTTTCATAGCAAACGGAGTTGTCGTTTGACCCTGGCAGCTCGAAACGCATCGAAATCATTTTAATCGGTTTAATTTGAAATTGATCGTTTACTCTCGTAACTCGCACATACGATCAAATTAGCTTACGAAACCTGTTCCATTGTGTTCGGAACGCCGAAAAGCCTTAGAACCGCCTGTCGGAACGCGTAGATTTGAGTTCATTTGCATAAGTTGTTAAATTGAGATATTTATTAATAAAATAATATTAAAACTATACTATATATATATATTTTATTATCTCTAAACCCTAGCCAAACTAATTGAGCCGCCGTTCTTTTCGTTTAATGGCTGAAATGCGTCGACTTTCCCCTCTCGATCTCTCCTTATCCATTCATTATCAGCGAAATCTTCTAACTAGAAAGATGACGAGCATCCCGATTCTTCGAATTGTGCGGCGGCGATCGTGTTTGGAGGAGTGTGGAGACCGGGGTGGGGCCACGTGCGTCGGCCGATAGGTGGAGTCGCACTCAGCCTAGGGACGACCGAGCCTGACCGTACTCTGGCCAAAGGTGAGGCTCGCGACGCACTTCGTCGAGGTGTGTTCTAATCGTTGTCTCGTGGGGTGTGGTGGGTGCGATGTTGTGCCCTAGCAACGTCGGCTGTGGGTTTGTTGTTACTGGAGTCTCGCGTGTTGAAGGAGAAGAAGGGGGGTTGGCCGTATGTATTTTGCGAAACAGGAAATGCCGGAATCGCAGAGAAGAGTGCTACGCGATGGTGCAGATCCGGAGCTATTTCGGGCAAGTAGAAATTTGAGTTAAATCGAACGTCGTTCAGTTTAATTTAAATTTCGAACGCTCGCCAAAACTCAAGGTGAGTTATTCTCACTCACATCTGGATGTTGGCTGATTTGAATAGTTAATATTTAAATAATTGTGTGATTGGTTGAAATGTTTATTTATATCAGCCTGAATTGATATATATTGTTGTTGTGCTAATATTTGTGGATACAGGGAAAACAGGTTGGAGGGATCCAACTGGATTCCTCACATTATAATAATTGTCTTTATAATTGATGTTGTGATCTGTTTTCATATTGTGATTGATAAATCTGAGTTTTAAACTGTACTGTGATATTGTTGAAATAAATATAAATCCTGAAATTTAATTGTAAACGGGATTAATTGGGATTTAAGAAAATAAAAGAAATTGTTATATAAAGAATTTAAAGGAATAAAATTTTGGGTTTTATGAAATAAAGAATATGGTTGGATAAAATATAAATTCAGAATTTAATTATAAATGGATAAATTGAATTTTAGAGAAATAAGTGATTTTGTTAAATAATGAATTTAAAAGAATTAAAATTTGAAATCTATTTAGAATGGAATTGAAAAATTGTAAAAATCTGGAATGATTAATAAAGAGAAAAGTTATTAGTTGATAAATGGAAAAATAAAATTTATGTTATTAAAATATAAAACTAAATTAAAATAGTTTGTCAGAAACCGTGAGAAGGATTTCTGTGATGTTTATGTGGAAATGAGATTTCCTGGGAAAAACCAAGTTCGAGTTTAAACCGATTTTATAAAAAGAAAGTTTTAAAAATTTAAAACTTGTTTAAATGAGAGTGTTTTGGAAGTTATTATTTTATAATGATAATTTATGAATTAGCAATAGAAAATTTTATAAACACCTTAATAATTATTTTTATAAATGGATTTGTTTAGAAGACTAGTTTTGGACTTAAGTCATTTGAAAATTAGTATTTATCTTATTAAAACACTACTTTTAAATTTAGTTAAATCAAAGTTGATATCTTAATAAACGGTTTTACCGTACATATTTTGAATCTTATTTTGAGTAAGTAACTAGAAGTGAATTTACGTATTTTAAAGTATATTCCAATATAAAATGTTTTTAACTGTTTTCAAACTAAGTTGTTTTGAACTTGGTTATTTCCAATGGGAATATATGGTAAAGGATTTACCTTGTAAAGGAAAGAATTTTGGGGATTGATTTCAAATGAGCTTTGAAACTTTGAAAATATATCTTTTAAAGATATTGAGGCAAATAAATAATATGGGAATTATTTATTGTGTGATGGATGCTTATGGATGTTTATGAATATAAATTGATAATTAAATCACCAACTATCAATATTGGACAACTGCGTTGATCGTTTCGAAGAGACCGGGATCGAGATTTATTTCTCGAAAACCACTTCGATCCGATTTGTACGTTTCGTGCGGAAAACGTGTTCGAAGTCGAAGATGGAGCAGTGAAGTGCGAGGGCTAGTCGCTACTAATCCTGAGGATATTTCCAAAATGGATGTAGTACGAATAGTGCCTTCGGTTCCGTTCGAACCCGGGACGGACTTGTATGGATGAATGCTTGCGAAAACATCGTCAGGTGGACGATGGGAATTCTAGGTGAAAACGTTCTAAAGGTAACGCTTAGCCTCAAGCCTCATCAACCGAGAATGACTGAAAATCAGGGGATATGCAGCAAGGTTAGGTGGGTCATGCCCAAGCAGGACAAGATATTTCCCCTGTCTAGATGTCCCTTTTTATTTCGGCTTAGTGAGTGGTTGGTCGCGCCAACCACGGGGTTTATCTTGTTCGGGACTGTTCAGTAAGGAATGGTTCCGGCCTTGTGTTGCAGGGGATGAAGGAAGTAGTCCTCGGTACGGTGATCTAGGCCCCGTACTGTGACAGGTGGTACCCTAGTGCCTAGTCATTAGTTGGAATCCATTTTCCCTACGAGCCTTTTACGAGTTTTGTTTGTATTACCCACTTCGGTGGCTAGTAGCTGGAATTTAATAGATGTAACAATTTCGGCTATTTTATAAGTATTTGTAAATAGACCCTATTATAATATCAGAGGATTTCTATAAAAATTGTTTTAGCTATCATAAGGTAAACCCGACATGTTTATTTGTGGCGTGGTCTTACGAGATGCTTTTGTTTTCAAAGGATTTTTGAAACTTTAATAATCAATTTAGATGCATCATTATCAGCTGGTATTCCAGACTGACTCGGGTGTTATCTCATTATAATGCTCGGGTCAGACCGAGTATTATTTGTTCAGGTCAGGATGCTATGAACAGGAGAGGAGCTGGAGTCCGAGACGTATTATATGTACCTATATATTTATCCGCTGCTGTGATTGTATGGTAGGTCTGATTTGTGATTGTTGATGTATGAGATACTCTGAAGATATGATGTATAAAACAGTGATAGATTTCATTTTGTGTAAAGTTCTATATTTACTATTATATTTTATTCCGCTGCGACAGTGAGATTCTGATATTGTTTAGTTTCTTCTTCTTCTATCTCTTCTTCTTTAACCCTAATGGTTCGTAATTCTGTGCCACTTGAGTTAATAGAGGTAGTATAGTGTTGATTCAAGGGGTACGGATTTGCGGGCTGTCACACTTGGTATCAGAGCTTAGGTTGGCGACAACCTAGGCTTTGGTAGGGTAATTACTCATTTAATAGAGTCAATAGTACTCTATAATGAGTTGAGAGTAATAATAGATATGAGAGCGTACTTGTTAGTGAATATAAAATTGTTTTTATACTGTGTTAACTTATCGGTTGAGTGTTTATGAATTCTGGTCGGTACGGGAAGTACAACCGTATCGATAGGGGTTTCTAAACTCTTAAACAAGATAAACCGACATAGTATTGTTTTTAAAGTGGGTAAATGAAATAATTTTACCCAAAATTATATTTTGATATAAAAGAAATGGTTTTCTCAATTACATATATATATATATATTGTTTGGTTGGTTGTTAATACTGTAATTAAATATGAATCTTAAATTTGATTTAAATTTGAAATGAGATGATATATAAACCAATGGGAATGTAAGATATTGAATTGATTTATAACCAAATAAATTCCATGAGTATAAATTATACAAAGGAAGAATAACTAAATTTGAATTAAATCAGAATTTAATCCCGGAAGTTCTGGAAAAAAAATTAATAGATTGAAAATAAAAGTTTGGAAATTTAAAATCTTGGGAAAGTTTGGGAATGTTTTCCAAAGTTTTTGAAGGTAATGGTGGAATATTGTTTTGGGAAGTATTTTAAATGGAAAACTGTTTTGAAATAAATTTGGGAGAGTAAGAAGCGTTGACCTCACTTCAGTCGCTGGAAAATAATCCTGATGATGCTGGCCACATCATTAGAATTCATTTTCGAGTTTCTAAAGTGACGGATTGCTTCCCTAATACTTGGTTATGGTATTGTTTGGACTAGTTGGGTGTAACAGTTGTTTTGGACATTTCAAAAATGGGAAATTTGTTTGGTGTAAACAAATTGTTTTGGAAAATCTGGTGATTTGATTGATATACCAAATCGGTATATATTTGATATATTTCAACATGGTTTTGGAATAAAACCGGGTAAAATGAATTCTGGGAAATTCTAATTAAATAATGTGTAAAGTTGTAATGAACAACTATTGAACTTATTAAGTGAAATTAATATTAATAAGAAGTAAGAAATGAAAATTTTAGTCTTGGAATTAAAATTTAATTTGAGTAATTGAAAGTGAATAAAATATGTTGAAGTGAGTAGAAAATTTGAATTTAACTTGGATAAGTAAAATAAATTGGACTTAAAATAAAGTTGATTTGAATTAAATTAAGATGTAGTGGACTTTGAGATTTTGGGTCATTGTGAAATGGAGTATACCCTCAAGCTAGTAAGTGTTATGCTTTAGCTGGGGATTATGAATTTAAAATTTTGCAAAGGATTAAGGTGAAGGAAGATTTGTATCATTAAGAATCCAGTGATGCATATATAAAATTTGAAGTTGTGATTATAAGATGCAGATGGATTAAGATGAGCTATATAAGCTTTTAAATAAAATAAGTTGGAGAACTTATAAAAGAGAAATGGAGTTATAATCACAAATGGGAAATAGTGGGATGGTATGGTGGATTCAAACTTAATCTTAAATGAACTTGAGTTAGTAAATAAGTTTTGGATTTGCATATGGAAAATTACAATTGCGAATTTGAAATTGAATTAAATCTAAATGAACTAGAATTAAATTAAATTGGATATAAAGGTGAAATGTAAATTGTTTATAATTGCATAAAGAAATTCATATTCTTAAGTTATTAAGTGTTATAATTGAAACTTGTGATTATAAGATGGAAATGGACTTAAATAAGCAATCTAAGCTTTTGAATGGAAGTGAAATTGTAATTTATTAATGGAAAGAGTTAAATGGTGTGGCAAATTCAAAACTTAACCATAAAAGAAATGTAAAGTATAATAAAGCGGTGAGGATAAAAAGGTGGATGTTTTTAAGTTGGCAAATAAGTCTTGAACTTATGTATGGGGAAAATGAAATCTGTTTTGAAAATGAAATTGAAATTAAATTCCAGTTGTGTAATAAATAATATTGAATGGAGTTCAATCCTTATATGAGTGGTAAAAGAAGTGGGATGAATTTAATTTGGCTAAGCAAATTTTTAAGTAAACTTGGAAGAAATTTGGATAAGAACCATATTGGAAGGAAATTTAATTTAGTTGAAATAATGCTGAATGAAGTAAGTGTCTGCTCAATTAAATCCAAATGATTATTTGGAAATGAACTCTGTGTAAGCTAAATTAAATGGAATTTGTACTAGCAGGAATAAAATTTTGATAGTTGGGTCAAAATTAAAAAAAAATTAGGAAGTGAATAAAAATCCAGTTGTGGCATGAAAATTTCAAATTGAGGTAACAAATATTGAAGTGTGGATGCAAACAGGAATTAGATTATAATGGTGATAGTTGAATTGTAATAAATTCAACGGAAGGGAATAATTTAAAATGATCTCTTTATTAATATAGTAAATCTAAAAGGAACTGAATGATTAAACAAAGTGCATAAAAAAAAGTTGTAAATATACTGGAATTGATTTGGATGAGAATCAAATGAAAATAAAATTTGCTTTATAAGAAGATAATGGAAATATTGTGAAAGAACTTAAGCAAGCTAAATGGTAATTGTGATTAAGCTTTATAATTTTGTCCTGGATAAATTTTGGTTGGGAAATAAAGTTTAATGGCAAGTGAAATGGTTTGGAATTAAATATTGTGATATCATATGAATATAAGAATTGTAAATAATTTAGAATAGAATAATAATAATAATAATAATAATAATAATAATAATAAAATACTAAAAAAAATAAACTGAAGATGAATAATAAATTTGAAAAATGAGAATGAGGATTTGATTTAAAAATTGCAAGAGAATAAGAATATTTCAATTTTGAATAATTCCGAATGAAATAGAGATTTATGAAATTTGAAGTTGGGATTAAATTCTAAGTTGGTATAAGCTTAAGAATTGATTATGTGTTTGAATAACCATAACCTGCATAGAAATTAGACATTAAACTTAAGTGGATAAATTAAAGAAAAGTAAATGAATTAAAAGCACATATTCATAATATTGAAGTAAATATAAATTTGTTGCAATAAATATGAATGGTACACAGTGGACTTGAGTATAAATCATTCAAGTGAAATAAAAATGAAGTTTGGATTTGAATTAATAAATTGAACTGAATTGGAATCTAATTCAAAGAATTTGTAAAGGAATGCAAGAGAATTGTTTTAAAATAGCAAATGGAATGGGTTTTTAAATCAACTGGGATGAATTGACATTTTAATAAGTAATGTTTGCATATGAATAGTAATGGGCTATAACAGAAATGCAAATGTTTCCAATTTTAAATCGAATTTGATTGTAAATCAAGTTGGGAATGTAGGTTAAAATAAAATTTAAGAAAGGCATAATTAACCATATTGAAACGAAAATGAATTGAATAAAATCTTTGGATTGTTGAAAAGAATATGGTTAATATTGTTAAACCATGAAGTTGGGTTTGTAAAGTGAATTTAAAATGATGTAGGAATTGAGAAATTTGTTATAAAGGTGGTTAGCATGCATAATTATGAAATTGCTTGGTTTGGTTATGGAATGGATATGTTTGGCTTGCATTTATATAGGAAATGTTATTAAAATGCTTATATCTTTGAAAACTGATAAGTTGTTTGACTTTAGTACAGGTACAGAAGACGTTCGAGAGAGTTGGAGCGCGTATATGCGTTATATTAGCCGCTCGCTATTAAAATTTGCTAAAAAGGTACGCCTACGCAAATATAATTGGGAAATGAGATATATATATTGTGATATATTGTGGTTTCCGACCGTGTGGGTCGATGTATATATATTAATTTGTATCGCTATATCGCGAAAGCTCCTCCGTGCAGGGGAGACTCTGCCAAAATTTTCCGGAAATTTTGGGAGTTAGAATATTTTTGGGTTTTGGGAAAAAGTTCAGTAACTTGGGAAGTTATAAGTTAAAATTTAAGCTTTAGAGTTAATAAAGAAAATGGGTTTGAAATTGAGCTAAAGGTTTTGGAAAGTGTATATAAGTTGTAACTAAAGAAGTTTGGATTAAGTTAAGAGTGTAGGAACATTCTTCTACCTTAGCAAATTTCGGGGACGAAATTTTTATAAGGGGGGAGGAATGTAACATCCCGTATTTCTAAGCCATTAAATTTGAACATTTAATTCATTTTAAATGTTCAATATGGATTTTAATATGAATTTTGAAAAAAAAGACTTTGGTTAAATTAATAAAAATTAGAAATTTCTTATACGGGAACTAAATTGGAATTTGAATAAAAATAGCTTAATATCATAAATTGGAATAAAATGGGTAATTCTGAAAGTAGATAGAGATGAAATAGATTGTAAAATTTATTTTTTAAAGTCCATTTGGGTTCGAGTTATAATTTTGGACAGTTGGATGGAATTAATTGGCAATAGATGGAATTTGGAATTTTATATTAATTTAATAATAGGATTTAATAATATAAAAATGCAATTAATCGGATTTTGATTCGAAGTAAGTCAAAATGATTGTTAATGTGTTTATAAATGATATATGTTTTATTGTAAAGTTAATAAAAAATTTAATAGTAAAATTTTAAGCGTTTTCGACAATTTGGATAATCGCCCGATTTAATAGACGAGTTAAAATAGCCTTCCGGGGCACAGTCTCGGAATTCGACGAAACTAGTTCCATTGGATCCGTAATAGTTAGTTACTATCGGATTTCAATTTTCGTAGCAAACGGAGTTGTCGTTTGACCCTGGCAGCTCGAAACGCATCGAAATCATTTTAATCGGTTTAATTTGAAATTGATCGTTTACTCTCGTAACTCGCACATACGATCAAATTAGCTTACGAAACCTATTCCATTGTGTTCAGAACACCGAAAAACCTTAGAATCGCCTGTCGGAATGCATAGATTTGAGTTCATTTGCATAAGTTGTTAAATTGAGATATTTATTAATAAAATAATATTAAAACTATACTATATATATTTTATTATCTCTAAACCCTAGCCAAACTAATTGAGCCGCCGTTCTTTTCGTTTAATGGCTGAAATGCGTCGACTTTCCCCTCTCGATCTCTCCTTATCCATTCATTATCAGCGAAATCTTCTAACTAGAAAGATGACAAGCATCCCGAGTTCTTCGAATTGTGCGGTGGAGATCGTGTTTGGAGGAGTGTGGAGACCGGGGTGGGGCCACGTGCGTCGGCCGATAGGTGGAGTCGCACTCAGCCTAGGGACGACCGAGCGTGGCCGTACTCTGGCCAAAGGTGAGGCTCGCGACGCACTTCCTCGAGGTGTGTTCTGATCGTTGTCTCGTGGGGTGTGGTGGGTGCGATGTTGTGCCCTAGCAACGTCGGCTGTGGGTTTGTTGTTACTGGAGTCTCGCGTGTTGAAGGAGAAGAAGGGGGTTGGCCGTATGTATTTTGCGAAACAGGAAATGCCGGAATCGCAGAGAAGAGTACTACGCGATGGTGCAGATCCGGAGCTATTCCGGGCAAGTAGAAATTTGAGTTAAATCGAACGTCGTTCGGTTTAATTTAAATTTCGAACGCTCGCCAAAACTCAAGGTGAGTTATTCTCACTCACATCTGGATGTTGGCTGATTTGAATAGTTAATATTTAAATAATTGTGTGATTGGTTGAAATGTTTATTTATATCAGCCTGAATTGATATATATTGTTGTTGTGCTAATATTTGTGGATATAGGGAAAACAGGTTGGAGGGATCCAACTGGATTCCTCACATTATAATAATTATCTTTATAATCGATGTTGTGATCTGTTTTCATATTGTGATTGATAAATCTGAGTTTTAAACTGTACTGTGATATTGTTGAAATAAATATAAATCCTGAAATTTAATTGTAAACGGGATTAATTGGGATTTAAGAAAATAAAAGAAATTGTTATATAAAGAATTTAAAGGAATAAAATTTTGGGTTTTATGAAATAAAGAATATGGTTGGATAAAATATAAATTCAGAATTTAATTATAAATGGATAAATTGAATTTTAGAGAAATAAGTGATTTTGTTAAATAATGAATTTAAAAGAATTAAAATTTGAAATCTATTTAGAATGGAATTGAAAAATTGTAAAATCTGGAATGATTAATAAAGAGAAAAGTTATTAGTTGATAAATGGGAAAATAAAATTTATGTTATTAAAATATAAAACTAAATTAAAATAGTTTGTCAGAAACCGTGAGAAGGATTTCTGTGATGTTTATGTGGAAATGAGATTTCCTGGGAAAAACCAAGTTCGAGTTTAAACCGATTTTATAAAAAGAAAGTTTTAAAAATTTAAAACTTGTTTAAATGAGAGTGTTTTGGAAGTTATGATTTTATAATGATAATTTATGAATTAGGAATAGAAAATTTTATAAACACCTTAATAATTATTTTTATAAATGGATTTGTTTAGAAGACTAGTTTTGGACTTAAGTCATTTGAAAATTAGTATTTATCTTATTAAAACACTACTTTTAAATTTAGTTAAATCAAAGTTGATATCTTAATAAACGGTTTTACCGTACATATTTTGAATCTTATTTTGAGTAAGTAACTAGAAGTGAATTTACGTATTTTAAAGTATATTCCAATATAAAATGTTTTTAACTGTTTTCAAACTAAGTTGTTTTGAACTTGGTTATTTCCAATGGGAATATATGGTAAAGGATTTACCTTGTAAAGGAAAGAATTTTGGGGATTGATTTCAAATGAGCTTTGAAACTTTGAAAATATATCTTTTAAAGATATTGAGGCAAATAAATAATATGGGAATTATTTATTGTGTGATGGATGCTTATGGATGTTTATGAATATAAATTGATAGTTAAATCACCAACTATCAATATTGGACAATTGCGTTGATCGTTTCGAAGAGACCGGGATCGAGATTTATTTCTCGAAAACCACTTCGATCCGATTTGTACGTTTCGTGCGGAAAATGTGTTCGGAGTCGAAGATGGAGCAGTGAAGTGCAAGGGCTAGTCGCTACTAATCCTTAGGATATTTTCAAAATGGATGTAGTAGGAATAGTGCCTTCGGTTCCGTTCGAACCCGGGACGGACTTGTATGGATGAATGCTTGCAAAAACATCGTCAGGTGGACGATGGGCATTCTAAGTGAAAACGTTCTAAAGGTAACGCTTAGCCTCAAGCATCATCAACCGGGAATGACTGAAAATCAGGGGATATGCAGCAAGGTTAGGTGGGTCATGCCCAAGCAGGACAAGATATTTCCCCTGTCTAGATGTCCCTTTTTATTTCGGCTTAGTGGGTGGTTGGTCGCGCCAACCACGGGGTTTATCTTGTTCGGGACTGTTCAGTAAGTAATGGTTCCAGCCTTGTGTTGCAAGGGATGAAGGGAGTAGTCCTCGGTACGGTGATCTAGGCCCCGTACTGTGACAGGTGGTACCCCCGTGCCTAGTCATTAGTTGGAATCCATTTTCCCTACGAGCCTTTTACAAGTTTTGTTTGTATTACCCACTTCGGTGGCTAGTAGCTGGAATTTAATAGATGTAACAATTTCGGCTATTTTATAAGTATTTGTAAATAGACCCTATTATAATATCAGAGGATTTCTATAAAAATTGTTTTAGCTATCGTAAGGTAAAAACCCGACATGTTTATTTGTGGCGTGGTCTTACGAGATGCTTTTGTTTTCAAAGGATTTTTGAAACTTTAATAATCAATTTAGATGCATCATTATCAGCTGGTATTCCAGACTAACTCGGGTGTTATTTCATTATAATGCTCGGGCCAGACCGAGTATTATTTGTTCAGGTCAGGATGCTATGGAACAGGAGAGGAGCTGGAGTCCGAGACGTATTATATGTACCTATATATTTATCCGCTGCTGTGATTGTATGGTAGGTCTGATTTGTTATTGTTGATGTATGAGATACTCTGATGATATGATGTATAAAACAGTGATAGATTTCATTTTGTGTAAAGTTCTATATTTACTATTATATTTTATTCCGCTGCAACTGTGAGATTCTGATATTCTTTAGTTTCTTCTTCTTCTATCTCTTCTTCTTTAACCCTAATGGTTCGTAATTCTGTGCCACTTGAGTTAATAGAGGTAGTATAGTGTTGATTCAAGGGGTACGGATTTGCGGGCTGTCACACAAGCTATTGATATTTTTTTTGAATTTAAAACGAAATTTTCCACAAAAAATAACTATACACATACAATCCACATTATTCTAACTGAAACCTAGAGAAAATCCCTTTTTATGAATAACATGTAAATTGTAATCTATAATGCGGTAGTCTAAATCACTAACGCCAACATGAACAAAGTTAAAAACACATCAGCATCGACAGCGTGTGATAGTGATAATTAAATTCATTTAGATAGAAGCTCAATATCGAAGTTCTTAGTTTCAAACAGGATGCGAATAGTTGTTCCACCAACGCTGCAAACAGAAAAGGGTACAACGAACAGAAGGAAGCCGATATTAAATTTGAATACAGTTTTCAAGGACAACCGATATATGGAGTTCCAAAATAATAATCAAAAAGTTCGAATTAGGGAAAACTCATACCAGAACTGGATCTATTTGTTGGTGTTTTGGAGGAACCGAAAACCATCTTCAAACGATAGCAGTTTGGCAGATCTGGACCCGATTAATGCTGATTTGAATGGCGTCATAATCCCTTTCCTTCCTGCCGTAATCCAAGGCCGCCATAAGAGCTGCGAAGTCGTCGAAGTTTTAGGATCGGTGTTTGTCTTGGAATATGATCTCTGGATTCGAACTGAGTTAAGTATGAATCACGGTGGATTTGATCCATGTTTGTCTTGAGATTAGAGTACGTAGTGGGAAGCGAATACCGAAAGGGAGGGGCGGTGGGAGAATTGAACCGAAAATGGGGGAGGGAAAGGAGTAAGTATGTATGGCGAAATTTTTGTTTCGAGTTGCACGGAGGAACGACGGAAGCTGAAAGGGAAAAAATAAAAATAAATAAAAAGACTGTCCATTTCCAAAAATTGGTGGAGGCTTCTGTGAGCTTGAAACAGAACTCGCTATTAATATAATAGTATAGATTATATGTACTTCCAACAGAAATTTGTGGGGTGGGCAAGTAAATAAGTGAAAATTTGAAAACAAGAGTAATAGCAATAATTTTCCTTCCAATACATTTATTTATCAATTTAGTCCATAAAATGAAACACAAACTATGTAATATGGTAGACGTTAACAACCTCATATAAAGCAGTACAGTTGCAGTAGTGATCTTGATATTTGCTTTGCATAAAAACCATACACATATCTCTATCAATGAAATGTAAAGATCTTAATGTATTAGGGATCATAACCGATCAATGTCTCATACATAATTGCAATAATACCATTGCGGTGGTAAACATTCTTATGCTGCTTGTTTGGATTGGTTAGGGAAGGGATAGAAGATTACTGTGAGGATCATAACAACGAGATGCACTTCTTGACGGAGGACTGAAAACTCGAAGAATTAACTCAAACAGTGATGTGCTCTCCATAAATTTTTGAATATTTCACGAAAACAAATATTTTCAGTACTAGCAACTTCCTCCACATCTTGCTGTTTGATAAACATTTTAAGACCTTGGTGTGATGTTCTTGATATAGCGATATAGAATTGGCCATATGGAAACACCAGTCTTGGCATATATATGCCAACATGATCCAAAGTCTGTCCTTGACTTTTAATTGTCATTGCGAAGCAAACTTTGACTAGAAACTACAAACGATGGAAGATAAATGGCCATTTTGTATTTGACAATCTATGAACAATTTGAGGAATTAAAATGGTATTTCCAAAATTTCTACCGATGAAAATTTTAGCTTCAACTACTTTTGATGCTACTTGGGTGACTATCAAACGCGTCCCACTACAAAGACCGGGCTTAGATTTCTAAGAAGCATTATCGGGTCACCTAGTTTGAGGTTGAGTTTATGGTTAGGAATGCATGAAAGTTGCAGAGTGTTCAGAAATTCAGTTGCGGAAAATATATGCTAATCCTCAATACCTTCAAAAGCCGGGTTTATTGTGTCTGTGCTAAGGTATGTAGTTAGAGATCTAGATAGAGCTGATGTTGCATAACTATTAATTTCTTCAACACAATCAGCTGTTGGAGCCAAAACGCATCGAATACGCAAATAATTTGGTTCATTAGATTGTTTTTGCAAGTCTGGATAGGTATTATCCATTATTCCTGCAATTGGATTAGAAGTTTGCTCGATTAGCAAATCCTGCGGTATCTTTATCCATGTTGGCTCATTACTTTGTTGCAGCACAATGGCAACCACTTTTCCATCACCTACGTCTAACACCCACTTGGTGAAATTTTCTAGCTTTCTTATTTCAAAAGCCATAGGTCTACGTTAGACACATGTTAATGTTTAACTTGAAAATAGGACATTCGGACCATAGTTGAGATTTGTTTATAAAGGATTAGACGGTTGCATTTCATGATCCTTTGGGTATGGCAGACAACATTTGTGTAAAATCCCCCTTAAAAAATAGGTTTTCCATCGAAAATATGTTCAACCAAAAGATTAACTCCATCGTCCATTAAGTCCTAAAATGTTTGATTGAAGGCTTCCAACGGATTTCGATGAACTATAAGAGCATTATCCCGAATAGTCAAATTCTTTCGTACTATAAGTTTTGTAAGGTTTGATTGCTTTGGAATGCCGCATGTTGTATCTTTTCCTACATCATTTGGTATTTAAACCTAGAATGGGCTGTTCTACCACTCGAAAGTAGTAGAGATGCTATACTGGATGATACAACCGCCAAAATAATTTTACGTTTCAACCGCGTCGTTGTTATTAACATCTTACAAAGGAAAGTTATCCCACTCCCCCACTGCCATAGACGAAAAAAACCTTCTAGATTATCATTCACTAAAGCGGGGACAACATCGAATATAGTCTTCTGATCAACATTTAGTTGACACAACATTGTGCAAGCTTCTTGTTCGAAACCAGAACAATCGTAGCTTAGTTCCTCCTCTATTAGTTTATTATGGTACGAACATTGCAATGAAAAGTTTGGGTCTGGCATACAGAGGAAGTCGGCTAAAGAACGATTATTTAAGTATATTTTCAAGCTCTATCAAGCTGTATTCTTTATTTCCTCTTCCGTTAACAACAGAGTTGCATTGTTCTGAACACGTTGTTCATACCATTGTATATCATCTAACAACAATTCCCTATTTTTATTCCAGAGCTCAAATGGAATAGAAATTTCATAAAAGAGGAGCATCGGCGCAAACATTTGACGTAAGCTTTTTCTAGAAGACCATTCTCCTACTTCAAAGAGAGCATTATTTCATTCATTGTCGTTTTATAACAATCCAAGGGCAATAAATGCGGATTGAAAATTAGATATAGCATACCATTTACTATTCTAATGTCTTCATAACACGTTGGCCCGTTAACAACATTCAAGAGCATTCGCAAATAAAACCGTTGTCCAGAAGTGGGATGCTCATAGTATCCCCTATCTATTTTATCACCTTACTGCCTTCTTCTCGATTTCTTTTCATCTTTGTACCATACCCATTTTGTCGGGAAACCTATATACTCCAAACATCTTACATCTACATGTAGCCTTTAATTCTCATCCATTCGTGAACATGGCTCTTTCAATATTTTGTCTACCTAAAATTTGAGATATGGTATCATTATCATTGAAAGTTACAGTATGCTCACCTGGGAGATGGAAAGGTAGTCTTTCTACGTACACGGTACGGTATTGCACCTCAAACTCAAATATACGCCAGCATACTTCAGAAGACGAAACATATCGACAATCAAGATTTTTTTATTTCATCAACATGATAGGTAGTTCTTTCTTTATCGGTGGCATTTTCTTCAATGGCCACTGTTGATACATCATGTCCCTTATTAATATATTTGAACACATATTTTAGTGACTTAGTTTTATTGCATACTACCACATTTATATGCACATTATACTTGACCAATAAATCAACATTATGAGGTACGGTCCATCGGCTGTCAACCGTAATTTCCCTTGATGTAAAAATGGAATGGCCATATTTGCGATGTTTATAAATTGGAAAACCATCTTTGTCAAAGCTTGTATCATTTGCAAAAGGGTTCGGATAATGTTTTCCACATATGTTACCTTCCATAGATTGTGCACAGTTATAAGCCACACACAGGGGCCATGTACCATAAACTGTCCGACTACGTCACAACCGATTGGATCAATGGAAGGGTTTAGTAACTCGGTGCTTATAATCATATCAACTTGCGACGGGGTCTTTGGTTTGTCATCAAAATGCAAAAATAGTAAGATATAAGCATGTTGCAATTCCCTTTTTTGAAATTCTACTGTGTATATAACTATACAGAAACATGAATCGTAAAGTCAAAATTTGATAAGTAATAAGATTGTTGAAATGTTGTTTTACAATTCGCACATGTCTGTAAGCAAGCGAGCATGAAGATTTTACTAGCTTTAGCTTAGCCAAAATTTCCATTTTCTTACACATCTTTAATAAACTATTTAAGCTTTATATGGAAGACACGAGCAATGATATCTGGTCGATGTTTAGATTTTTGACCTTGAACGAATTCAAGTATATATTTGACTTCAAAGCACTTTGCATTACAGGTAAAGGTTATAAAAAAATCCGGACATCCACCCATTGACAAATAGCCGCTGCATCTTTATAATTTTGAACCAAATATCTAGGACCTTCGATGAAACTAGAAGGTAAAATTATACGTTTACCAAACAATTTATGTGACGACCCAGTATTTTAGCAGTACTATTTTAATAGATATTTAATCTAATTTAAATAAAATATAAACGGATCGTTTTAAAAAGAATAAATCTTTTGGAAATAATTGCCATTTTTTTATATAGATTTGTATTTTTGAAAAGGAAATTTGATTTTGGTAATTTAAAATAAATCTCTTAATAATATGTATAATAAAGTCTACCAATATAAAATATAAATATTAAATATAAGTCGAACATATGAATATAATTTAAATATTGATAGTTAAAAGACAAATGGAAATAAATGTAAATATAGGTAAGTAAATCCTATTGAATATAACTTAAATATTGATAGTTAGAAATAAAAATAAAAGGAAAACAAGGATTAAGTAATTTTAGTAAACATACAACATAAACTGAAAATTTAAAGCACAAATGTACAAAGCTAAAATAAGTATGAAAAACAAAGTAGAATATGGAAATCAGTCAAAGTATAAAGTATAAACCTGACACAAACATATGTATATAACTATTCAAATTAGAAGTTAATAAAAACAAACATTTTTATACAAGCATCTTTATTTACAAGCCATATGTCTACCTGCCATATGTATGTCTTCATACAAACATATATATCTACAGCAAAACATAATGATAATATGTAAACATATTAAGGAACAAAGCATTTAATTACTATCATCTCAGCCAATTTTAGTCATTTCAAAAAGTTATACAAATCTTTATATTTCAGAAATAATATTTGTTCATAAAAAACAAATTAAAGAAAATAGCTAAACTAGATAACACCTCCCCATATTACAACTGTTTCTCTTATAAATATATTGTAGGCGTCTTACTATTTCGAAATTCGTTCAGCAACAACTGAAGTATACCAGAGAAACTAAAAAAGAAAGAATCAAAGCTCAAGTTTAAATTCAAAATAGAAAATACAAAGGCTGTTTCGCAACAGGTTTTCAAAAGGGAAACAGAAATAGTTCTCTGTTCAAAAGCTTGAAGGTGAGTAAACCAATTTATTTTAGGATCTAAAAATGACTTGAATCTGTAAATATGATTCATAGATAACATTTGGATGTGCTTGTAAATTTTCTTCAGGTATGAGACTCTGTATATAGTTATATGTTTGTATTGTGCATGTTTTTCTTCTCTGTTTGGGTTTACAGGGTAGGGAAAAACCAAGAAATTTCAATACAACACCATTTAATTTATATTAGGCTTATAGTTTAAACAAAACAAGTTTTTTACACATTAGTTGAGATTTAAAATAGTTTAAGGTAGGATAGAGATATACAACATCTAAAAATTTGGTTTTTACAGGGAAGCTTAACATATGATAAATTTGAATACTTCAGAATCATTGAATTAAGTATATAATATGAATTGTTATTCGGAAACAAGATTTTTAAAACAAAAATTGTGATTTTTCATGGAGTATATCAACAGCAACTTGTAGAGGAACTGGAAAGGGATTTTATACAATTTCCATCGATCGAAAATGTTTTTGATGTTGAAATTATGCATGAAGCAAGCCTAGTAATTGATGATATCTGGAAAATTGTTAAACAAATTTTCTACTGAAGGAGATGTTGTATCGAAGCAACTTTAGGGTTTAGTCGCCTAATGGTCAGAGGTGAAGCCATTGGGATGGTTTAGTCGCCTAATTGTCGGCGAGTTGTCTAATGGTCAGAGGTGAAGCCATTGGGATGGTTTTCTGATGATCATTTTTGTCGCAGGCAGGGTAGAGGGGTTCATTTGAACTCGAATTCGACATCGTGATAATTGGGGGGTCCGGGTGGTTTGATGGCAAAGGGGAGTCGGGGGTGACTTGCCAACGGTGGCCTTGGGTAGTCGAACGTTGCTATGGAAGTGTGCACGTGCACGGGTGCAAAGTATGTCAGGCGAAAATTGAGAAGAAGCTGTTGCCTCAGGATCGAATTCGAAGTGCACTTGGGTTTCGCGCAAGAATAGGGTAGGGGTTCGCTGGGTTACTCGAGAATTTTGGGTTCGTTGCTCGTGTTGTTGTTTTTGCTTCTGGGTTGTTCTTGTTCGAACTTCTGATTTGTATCATCAGAGTAGTATTTGGGAAGTGGGGAAGGGCTGTTGAAAGAAGAAGATAGGGGTTTCGTTGTTTTTTCTTCTTCCGTTGCTTCGTTTGGGCTTCGACCCAGTTTGGGCTCGCGTTAAGGATGGCATCGGAAATTGTTTTGTGAGGGGTTTTCGATTTTCAGCCCAGAAATTTTCTAATTGATTTGGTTTTTTTTTTAAGAAATCTTGGTCCAATATCTTTCCAAGTATTGGTAAATTTTAAATGAAATACCAAAGTTTTAAGATTTTTCAAATAGGTAAAATCCTATATGTTTAGAGATTTTAAAAGTGGCAATAAAATAAAGTAAAAATTACTTAAGGTCAATACTTTAAGATAATTACATAGTTTAAGTGAATTGCTTGATATCATAAATTAATTTAAGATTAATTAACAGGAGATTAGTAATTAATTAAATGGATTAAAGGTTACTAATGTAAGTAATTGGAGAATAATTACTCGAATGATATTATTTAATATAAGTAATTAAAAGATAAATTGGTAAAGGACTTATTCCTTAGTCTAATCAATAAAGAATTGAGTAATTAAGAAATGAATTAAGTAAAATTAATTACTTAATTAAGGATTAATTAGGCAAGATAAATAAATTAATGAATAATTAAATAATATGTAATTAGAGGATAATTACATAATATTAAAGAATTATTAAGAGAAATTACTTAATGAGGTAATTAAAGGGATTGATTTCTTAGTACAATTAATTAAATTAATATGATTAATTAATTAAGTATATTTAATTAAAAAGAATTATTTCAGGATGGGTTAAATGTTGAATATGCGCTTATACGTTTTTGTTTGATGATAATAAACATATATATTCATTTAAATGTATTTGGTAATGTACTATTTTGTTTTTCATAGATTAAATAAATATTTGTTGAATAAAATAAATTACACAGAATTTGAATTTGAATTCAAACAGAACAAGTTACACAAATTTTGAATTCAAACAGAAATTTTATTCAAACAAATATTTATTACAATCTTGAATAGTACAAATTCATGCTCTCACTATACATATACATTTTTGATTACATCACGATTACATCACAAATATTTTTACATTGATAACCTCACTACATATCACTCACACTCGTATTTTGTCTTCAACTGCATTCCAGTTTGAATCCAGCATCTGAGAAATCTGCAAATATATTCACTAACGCAGTAAAATTGAAAAAGAAATGTTTTTGCAATATAAAATGAAATATGGTTTTTGAAAATATGATTTGCCTCAGTTATTTGGGTTGTTCATCATCATTCACACTTGATTTCATCACAAAGTCGTGCACATAGATATTACAGGGACAGGTAATCATAAGTGGCTGCAATACACACGTGTACATCCATACACGTGTGCACTGCCTCGCCAACTCGTGTGCGCAGCCAACAATAGCAAGTGTGCAAGCACAACTTCAACAAACAAGGCACAGTGCAGAGGTCTCAACAGGAAAATCAAACAATAATCAAGTGATCAAATGAATATGGACTGCAACAAACATGAAGAGAGTCATATGTGCAAAGGTCAGACCAAACATGAAGGCTACATGAACTATGCAAGTTCAACCTCTTTATTAAACAACTCAAAGCTGCAAACATTCAAAAGTGCCAACAAAGAATGCAAGCTCGACCAACATAATGAATACTGCAACTACACAGACCAAACATCAACAAGCAGTGCAGACCAAAGAAATGCCACCAGTACACAGTGATACAAGGCAACAAGTACAACATTGTACAGACTCAAGATGACATAGCAGAAACGACCAAATGACAACAATGCACAAGTGGCACAACAGACTCAAGTGAATGCCAAGTGAATGCAACTATAATGCAACTACCAAACAAACATAACATGCAGTTTGCTGTGATACGAGCTCGAGCACAGTTGAAGCTCAAGACATCAAGTGATACAAGTCAGAGCAACAAAACCAGACACATGAGGACCAACAAGCTACATGATGAACAAATGCAAACTGAACGCAACAAGCATGAATAAAGTACAGTGTCAATCTCATGTATGCAACAGATAATGAAACAAGGTGCACCAGACCAGGTTACAAGATGATCAAGGCAGACTACAAGTTCAAGTAAAAGTGCAGACTAACTTAAACAACAACAATGAACAAGATTTCATGTAAACAAAATGAATACATCATGAATTATATCAGTGAACATCAGTGAACAAAATCACGTCAAGGCTGCAAATGAAATGTACACCATGATATCCAATCCAGAGTTCAATGCATATGAGATCATGCACAAACATATACATGACCAGAAACAGTCCAGTGAAATGTAACAATGCAAACTCGAGCACACAAACAAAAGACTACAAGTTCACAATGAAGAACAATTTCAACAGTATGGCCAAAGTAAATCAACTGGTCAAAGCAAATGTCAGTACCGTGATGAACAAGGTTGAATAATTCACAAATCAGAAATCAAGTGTGAGACAAATTGAAACAGTCAATGCCAAGTCGAACCAGCAAAATCAAAACCGTGATAAGCAAGGCAATTCAAAGCCGTGTGAATCAAGTTACTAGAAATAGTCGTATTGAACAAGTCAGATTAATCAGAATTCATCGCAAACATCCAACAATAATCGAACGGCAAAGCAATAATTTTGAAACAATCAGACGAACGGAATTCAAGGGTAACGAATCCTATAAAAGCCCTAGATCATCATCGGCATAAAGGTGTGAGTTCGAATACGAAAATCGAAGAGGAACAGAGCTAAAAATCTTACCTGAAGCGAAATCGAACTCACCAAAGCGAAGCCAAGCCAAGCCGATAATCATCTCAACCCTAATTCGCAAAGCAGAGCACTCAAGGGATCGAATCCCCAAATCCATAAACCCTAAATCACAGTACCACGACAAAGCGAAGCCGTGAATTCAAGGGCAACGAAGATTGAGCAATAGCCAAGATTAAAGAGCATCGAAACAAAGCCGCCTCTCATAATATCTCAGATCGAAGGAACGACGAAAGAAGCAGCAGCCATTTTTATTCACAAAGAAGTGATCGGGTTTAATGAAGAGTGGACCGGCCTTATTATAAAAGGCTTTAGTTTAATTTCAATAAGGGTTTTTAATTTTGGTTTAGGGTTGTTTAAGTACTATTTGTTTTTAATTGTTGTTTTTAATTTTTTCAAATCGAAAACTGGTAAATCACCACCTAGGGTTTAGGTAGTGTCAGATTGTCTAGTTAGAATTAGTTCAGTGAGCAGGGTGTGCGAGTTTGCAAAGTTCTATTGTAGGCGGGAGCAGAGTTTGCGAGTAAACGAAGCTCTATAGGCGGGAAGCAAATTTTGCGAGTAAACGAAACTCTATAGGCGGGAGAAGGGTGTGTGAGTCTAGTAGAGTGTTTGTGAGCGGGAGCAAATGTTTGCGAGCAGGGTGTGCGAGTCTAGTAGAGTGTTTGTGAGCGGGAGCAAATGTCTGCGAGTCTAGTAGAGTGTTTGTAAGCGTGATACTGTTTAATTCTAATAGAAATCTGTGAATGCAGCAGTAGGCAGGGGTTGCCGAAGCTGGGTAAATTTTGTGTGTGATTTACTTTTCAGCATATTCATTTCTGCAATTTATTTCTGTGTTTAAATCGAGAAAATTTGCTATAACCCTATTCACCCCCCCTCTAGGGTTAATCTAGATCCTACAAGTGGTATTAGAGCCCGGTATATTTTTATTTAACTCTAGAGTCATGAGTCTACAAAATAATGCTTTTTCTGAGGGGCAATCTATTGCTAGGCCATCCATGTTTAACGGGAACGATTATGCTTATTGGAAAGTTAGGATGGGTATCTATCTTAGTTCTGTTGATTATGATGTTTGGGATATTATTGAAACTGGCTATAAACCTCCCACTATAATCGTTGGTGATACTGAGATTCCTAAACCTAAGGATAGGTGGGCTGCCAACGATAAGAAACTGAAAACGACAAATGCTAAAGCCATGAATGCTTTGATATGTGCTCTTGATAAAAATGAATTTAATAGAATTTCTCATTGTACAACAGCACAGGAAATTTGGCACACTTTGGAGGTGACACACGAAGGAACTTCTCAAGTCAAGGAGTCTCGTCTAGCCCTATTCAGCAATGAATATGAGAACTTTGTGATAGACAAAAGCGAGAGCATAAAGGACATGTTTGGACGCTTTTCAACCTTGGTATACAACGCTAGAGCGCTTGGGAAGGTCTTCACTGAGGTAGAGCTTGTGCGGAAGATACTACGAGTCTTACCGATGAACTTTGAGACAAAAGTCACGGCAATCCAAGAATCGAAAGATCTGAGTAAGCTAAGCATGGAGGAGTTGATTGGCAACTTGATGACATATGAGCTTGAGCTAAAAGCAAAGGAAGAACGCAACAACTCCGAACCAAAGAAGAAGACGATTGCATTAAAGAGCAAAGAAGAAAGCGATGAAGAAGATCCAATTGAAGAGCTTGCAATGGCTGTCAATAAACTTGGAAACTCATCAAGATTTAAGCCACATAAGAAGAAAACAAAGGGCAATAGGACAAAAGTCTCTGAAAATTCCGATAATGAACTGACATGTTATAACTGCAACAAGCCTGGCCACATCAAACCAAAATGCCCACTTCTCAAAAACAACAAAGGAAAGAAAAAGACGAAGAAGGTATTTGCAGCGACTTGGGATGATGAAGAAGGAGAGGAAGCTTCGGATAGCAGCTCAGAGGAGGCTAACTTGTGTTGCATGGCAAAATCAGAATCAGAAGCAACCTCCGAGGAATCTAGTGAGGCAGGTGAGTATTCCTATAGAGATCTAGTTTTTATGTGTCTTGATCTTACTAAGGTAGTGGATACTCTTGAATCTAAAATTGAAAAACTGAAATCTGATAGGAGAGAATTTGCTCGTGAAAATTTTAGGTTAAAAACTAAACTTGAAAATATTCAAAACCTAGAATGTAAAAAATGTAAGATTTTAGATTCAGAATTATCAAAACTTAGGAATAACTTTGAAAGTCTTGAAAATGAAAACTTGAATCTTAAGGAAACCATCGATACTAGGAGAAAGGATTTTATAAATCGATGCACCTCACTTGTCACTGAAAACTCAACATTAAAAACCAAAGTCCAAAATCTTGAGAAATCCCTGAATAACTTTTCAAAAGGAGAAAAATCTTTCAAAATGTTATTGGGAAATCAAATTTTTGCTAACAATAGAAAAGGACTAGGTTTTGGGAAATCACAAAATGATGATAATGCAAAAGGTAAAAGTGTTTTTGCTCGATCTGAAATAATTGGACATCATGTTGAAAATCATAGTCATCGGAACACAAAATTTAATCAAGACAATTTAATGTGCACGATTTGTAGAAAATTTGGACATAATCTAAATAATTGTTGGTATAGACCCAAACACATGAAAACTATACCAATTTGGGTTCCAAAAGGCACAAATATAAAATCTTTGAAAGTCAAACAAATTTGGGTGCCAAAAGGAACATATATAAATAGTTTTGGGTCTCCAAAAACATATTTTTCATATTCTGCCACTAACAATCATGGACCTATAAAAACAAATAGGTCACATAAATCTTTTCTCGTGTAGGTGTGGTGGCAGGCTAAGGAACAACAACAGTGTTCTCTGGATTTTGGCTGTTCCAGAAACACAACAGGCGACAAAGCAAAGTTCCTTAGCCTAGTACAAAGGTGACAGAATCACAATGGGCAATCACGAAAAATTATCGTAAAGGTAAAACAGGTAAAATTGTTTTTAACGGTGTATTAAATGTGATTATCTGCACCATACTCTAAATTAAAATCAGCCTATATTGAGATGAATAAAAGATGATGATTTTGATGCTATGACTTTTTCAAAATATTGACCAATCATCTTTAAATAGAATTACTTGGAGTAATTATGATGGTTGACTGATTCGGACTTAATTGATATGATTTTTTGACTTGTTCTTAATTATGACCTTGATTTGTGCTTAAATGATGACCAATCAGATTTTCAACTTTGAACTAATCCATATAAATTTGTTCGGTCAAATGATGGTTACTCATGCTACACGTATATATATTTTGACTTTTGGTCACTGCTTATAAATTTGCACGATACCAAATTTCATGTAAAAGCTGTGAAAAAGAACTTTATGAAATTGTTGAAACTTCAAGAAATTTTTTGAAATAATAATGAAGTTTTAATGACTGTTGATAGTTGTCCATCCTATGGTTTCTAAGTTTAGCACTATGATATTTGTTTGATTGTTAACACGACTTCAATTCAAATTCAAAAGAATGTCATTTAAATTGATGTTAAGTTTGAAATTCTTGGTGCATACTTCATGGTTTGGTCAATCAAATTCAACGAGTGAATATTGAGTGAAATTTAAATTCAGATGCAGATTACACTGGTAATATGGTTGATAGAAAAATTACTAGTGTAACGTGATTAATTTTTTGAAACATTCATTTGCTGCATCGTTTTTTTTCAAAGAAAATATCTGCATATTTTTCACTTGAAATAATTTTCAAATAGCGGAAAATTTTCTTATAAAATCCCCTCGAGAAAATCATGTTTGACCATATTTACAGATTAGTCATTTTTATTTGATTTTAAATTTTGACTAATCTAACTCCCTAATGATTATCGAAAAGATGAATAGTGATTGAAAAAGTGATGAGTGTTGATATTTATCATATATTATAACTCGAGAAAGTATAATTAGAAAATTTCTTTAGAATTTCATAACAAGAGTTATAAAAACTTTTTGTTGGGTAAAAATTCCATGACCATTTCTATTTCTATCATCTTTCTATCGACCATCACTCATCAAGATCATATTTAGTATGTAAATTTGTGGTAGTTTACAAAGGAAATCATTTGTTCTTCAATATCTTTAAATTTGTAAAGGAAATTATTTGTGCTTCAATTTATTATATTTAGCAATAAAAATAAATATCCAAAGTATTCACTCTCATTTAAAAGTCCTCACGGTTATGCATGAGTGAATTACTTGGATTTTTGATTATGTGCTTCCATGCTCATTTAAAAGTCCTCACGGTTATGCATGTATGGAACGCGTATCAAAATTAATTGATTAAATAGACAAGTTGATTCTAATCCCATTTAAAAGTCCTCACGGTCATGCGTGGTTAGAAGATACTTGATTTCATTTTTTAAATTAAATTGGAATACTACTAATCTCATTTAAAAGTCCTAACGGTTATGCATGGTTAGTAGATATTCAAATTTCCTGAAATAAATATACCACAAATAGACAGAACTATATGGATTTTTTTTGATGATTTTACCCCCATCATTTCTGAAAGTGGAATATGCGCCTAAAAAGGGTATTTATGATTTTTGTTTGAGTTTTTATTGAAATTTGATATTTATATTCAATTGAGTTAAATATTTTTATAACACTGTTATTCTTTTGCTGATAACAAAAGGGGGAGAGAAAAGTTAAGATTTTGTCAAATAGAATCAAGCAAAGGTCAAATAATTTTCCATTTGCATATAGGCTCATTTACATATTTTTATTTGTATGCATATATGTAGGGGGAGCATTATGTAGAGAGGAAGCATTTAAATAGGGGGAGCAATTAGAGTATATCATTGGTCAAATACATTTAACACATGTACAAAATCTTAAATATATGTTTGTTATCATCAAAAGGGGGAGATTGTTGAATATGCGCTTATATGTTTTTGTTTGATGATAATAAACATATATATTCATTTAAATGTATTTGGTAATGTACTATTTTGTTTTTCATAGATTAAATAAATATTTGTTGAATAAAATAAATTACACAGAATTTGAATTTGAATTCAAACAGAACAAGTTACACAAATTTTGAATTCAAACAGAAATTTTATTCAAACAAATATTTATTACAATCTTGAATAGTACAAATTCATGCTCTCACTATACATATACATTTTTGATTACATCACGATTACATCACAAATATTTTTACATTGATAACCTCACTACATATCACTCACACTCGTATTTTGTCTTCAACTGCATTCCAGTTTGAATCCAGCATCTGAGAAATCTGCAAATATATTCACTAACGCAGTAAAATTGAAAAAGAAATGTTTTTGCAATATAAAATGAAATATGGTTTTTGAAAATATGATTTGCCTCAGTTATTTGGGTTGTTCGTCATCATTCACACTTGATTTCATCACAAAGTCGTGCATATAGATATTACAGGGACAGGTAATCATAAGTGGCTGCAATACACACGTGTACATTCATACACGTGTGCACTGCCTCGCCAACTCGTGTGCGCAGCCAACAATAGCAAGTGTGCAAGCACAACTTCAACAAACAAGGCACAGTGCAGAGGTCTCAACAGGAAAATCAAACAATAATCAAGTGATCAAATGAATATGGACTGCAACAAACATGAAGAGAGTCATATATGCAAATGTCAGACCAAACATGAAGGCTACATGAAGTATGCAAGTTCAACCTCTTCATTAAACAACTCAAAGCTGCAAACATTCAAAAGTGCCAACAAAGAATGCAAGCTCGACCAACATAATGAATACTGCAACTACACAGACCAAACATCAACAAGCAGTGCAGACCAAAGAAATGCCACCAGTACACAGTGATACAAGGCAACAAGTACAACATTGTACAGACTCAAGATGACATAGCAGAAACGACCAAATGACAACAATGCACAAGTGGCACAACAGACTCAAGTGAATGCCAAGTGAATGCAACTATAATGCAACTACCAAACAAACATAACATGCAGTTTGCTGTGATACGAGCTCGAGCACAGTTGAAGCTCAAGACATCAAGTGATACAAGTCAGAGCAACAAAACCAGACACATGAGGACCAACAAGCTACATGATGAACAAATGCAAACCGAACGCAACAAGCATGAATAAAGTACAGTGTCAATCTCATGTATGCAACAGATAATGAAACAAGGTGCACCAGACCAGGTTACAAGATGATCAAGGCAGACTACAAGTTCAAGTAAAAGTGCAGACTAACTTAAACAACAACAATGAACAAGATTTCATGTAAACAAAATGAATACATCATGAATTATATCAGTGAACATCAGTGAACAAAATCACGTCAAGGCTGCAAATGAAATGTACACCATGATATCCAAACCAGAGTTCAATGCATATGAGATCATGCACAAACATATACATAACCAGAAACAGTCCAGTGAAATGTAACAATGCAAACTCGAGCACACAAACAAAAGACTACAAGTTCACAATGAAGAACAATTTCAACAGTATGGCCAAAGTAAATCAACTGGTCAAAGCAAATGTCAGTACCGTGATGAACAAGGTTGAATAATTCACAAATCAGAAATCAAGTGTGAGACAAATTGAAACAGTCAATGCCAAGTCGAACCAGCAAAATCAAAACCATGATAAGCAAGGCAATTCAAAGTCGTGTGAATCAAGTTACTAGAAATATTCGTATTGAACAAGTCAGATTAATCAGAATTCATCGCAAACATCCAACAATAATCGAACGGCAAAGCAATAATTTTGAAACAATCAGACGAACGGAATTCAAGGGTAGCGAATCCTATAAAAGCCCCAGATCATCATCGGCATAAAGGTGTGAGTTCGAATACGAAAATCGAAGAGGAACAGAGCTAAAAATCTTACCTGAAGCGAAATCGAACTCACCAAAGCGAAGCCAAGCCAAGCCGATAATCATCTCAACCCTAATTCGCAAAGCAGAGCACTCAAGGGATCGAATCCCCAAATCCATAAACCCTAAATCACAGTACCACGACAAAGCGAAGCCGTGAATTCAAGGGCAACGAAGATTGAGCAATAGCCAAGATTAAAGAGCATCGAAACAAAGCCGCCTCTCATAATATCTCAGATCGAAGGAACGAAGAAAGAAGCAGCCGCCATTTTTATTCACAAAGAAGTGATCGGGTTTAATGAAGAGTGGACCGGCCTTATTATAAAAGGCTTTAGTTTAATTTCAATAAGGGTTTTTAATTTTGGTTTAGGGTTGTTTAAGTACTATTTGTTTTTAATTGTTGTTTTTAATTTTTTCAAATCGAAAACTGGTAAATCACCACCTAGGGTTTAGGTAGTGTCAGATTGTCTAGTTAGAATTAGTTCAGTGAGCAGGGTGTGCGAGTTTGCAAAGTTCTATTGTAGGCGGGAGCAGAGTTTGCGAGTAAACGAAGCTCTATAGGCGGGAAGCAAAGTTTGCGAGTAAACGAAACTCTATAGGCGGGAGCAGGGTGTGCGAGTCTAGTAGAGTGTTTGTGAGCGGGAGCAAATGTTTGCGAGCAGGGTGTGCGAGTCTAGTAGAGTGTTTGTGAGCGGGAGCAAATGTCTGCGAGTCTAGTAGAGTGTTTGTAAGCGTGATACTGTTTAATTCTAATAGAAATTTGTGAATGCAGCAGTAGGCAGGGGTTGCCGAAGCTGGGTAAATTTTGTGTGTGATTTACTTTTCAGCATATTCATTTCTGCAATTTATTTCTGTGTTTAAATCGAGAAAATTTGCTATAACCCTATTCACCCCCCCCCTCTAGGGTTAATCTAGATCCTACATTAAAAATAATTACTTAATGTAATAAGTGGAGTAATTAAGGAAAGTTATTTACTGATTATGATTAATCAAGGTTTATTAATGAGTGTAATTAAGTTAAAGGTTAATTATTTAATGAAGAAAAATTAACTAACAAAAGTAACTAGAGGATCATTAATTAATGTAATTGAAATAGTTAATTCATGAAGTAATTAAGATTACTTATTGATTTGCCAACAGGGTTGGCGCAGTTGGTTGATGGTCCGGACTGCGTGATCGAAGGTCACGAGTTCAAGCCCCGAAACTGACAACCCTGTAACAAGTACCCGAAGTATGTGTTTGGCAAGCACATACTTCCCTAGAGTTTACAAGCGAAGCTTGGTTCTCTAGGTAATTCAAAAAAAAAAGATTACGTATTGATTTTGAGTTAGGAATGATTAATATCGTGAAAGTAATCAAAGATAATTACTTGAATGTAATTGAAAGATAATTAATCCAGGGTGATTAATTAAGATGAATGGATAGGGAAGGGTTGATTAATTAATTAATTTGGAATTAACTAATGAAGGAATCTAAATGATTGAGGTTTAAAATTAAATTAGAACCAATTGAATTGATTTTTATGTGATTAAGTTTTACTTCCGAATGATCGAATGGTATTGGATGATTTGAAGGAGTTAATAACTCTGATATGAAATGTTGTGTATTTCATTTGGATAACTTGGGATAAGATTCGAAGAGGCCGGGGTCGGGTATTAGGAAATATCCGAAGCCACTTCGAATTTTTATAAGTTGATTTGTGAAATCAATAGGCTGGAATGAATGATTTAAGTGAATTGGATTATTTTATCTAAGTTTGGTACTTAGAAATTGATGTGTGAAATAAGTGCTGTCTATGTAAAATTGTTACATTGATAAGTTACCCCAGGTTTATATGAGTTGTATAACTTTATTCCATGTTAGTTGGGTTTACTCACGCTGGTTTCCAGCCTGATCCGGGTCTTACTTTGATGTAATGCTCGGGTCAGACCGAGTATTACAGATTTTCAGGTAAGGACGTTCTGGAGCTCATGAGGCAAACTGGATGGCAGAAACGTAAGAAGTATTTCCGCTGTTGTATATATTTCTGATTATCTGAGACATGTTGATTTGTATATGTCCAGTGTTGTATAAATATGTAACTCTGATGTATTAAAATGTAATCGACAGATATAGTATTCTTTTGTAAACTGTTATTATTTATTATTATATTTTATCCGCTGCGAATGTGAGTTGTTGATGTTTCTGTTCTTCTTCTTCTATCTCTTCTTCTTTCTCATAGCTATCTGAAATTTTCGGCTTTGAAAATTTCGGGTCGTTACAGGTGGTATCAAAGCGAGGTTAAGCGAGAACCTTGGCTCTGGTGGGTGTACTCATTAAGGATAGGGTCATTAGTACCATGGAATGAGTTGAGTGTATATATATATGAGAGAGCGTACTTGTTATTTTCTTATATAAAGATTTTAAATGATTTTATATAAGATTATATTTTGATATATAAAGCAATATTTCACACTAATAAATAATAAGGAAATTGCCTATTAAATTATTAGAATTAAATTAAGAAGTAATATAATACAACCAAACTGAAAATTAAAAATAAGTTTGAAATGGATTCAAACTGAAATTGAAATCTTGAATTAGAGAAGTATTTCAGAATAAGATGATAATGGATGGTTTAGATATGATAATCTTGGTTAGTATCATAAGTGATTGTCGTGTGTGTAATAATAAGATGTGTATTAAGGAGTAAGCAAATGAAATATTCTAAAGAAGTAAACATTTAAGTAAAATATGACTTAGAAACTTAAAAATACCTAAATTGTGAAATTTTAAATCTGGGTCCAGAATTTGAAAATTTTGTTTCAAAGTAATGAGAGATAATAAATAAGTATTATTTGAATAAATGGGACTTGTTGCAAACAATGGGTTGTTTGAAAATTTGATTTGAATTTAAACCCGAAGGTTGTTTAAAATTTTAAAACATGGCAGGGAGGGCCAAGAAATAAATATGTATATATGTATGGATATACAAGATATCAAAGATAATTTGAAATAAACTCTAAGATGTTGAGTTTTGGTTTTCCCTGAAGTGTGATGTAAAACCCAAAGTGATATAAGTTTGGAACTCATAAGAGGGAATTTTTTTTGAAATTTAAAGTAGGAATTCGAATTGAGCAAGGTTGATTGGATTAAGCAAATTGAAATTTAGCTTGGAAGAAGTTAAATAAGTGTGAATGAATAACTTGAATTGGAAATTTCAAGATGGAATTGGAATTTAACTTGGAAGGTTAAATGGTTAATTTGAATTGGGAATTTGCGTGTAATCTCAAAACGGGTTTGAGATCTAGAAATTGAAAATGGATGGATGTTTTTAAATAAATTGGAAGATATCATCCTATTGTTGTTAAAAATCTTTTAATAATGAATTGGTTTTGTTTAAAGGAATGAGAAATGAAGTGTGGTAATATATCCATTATTGAGAAAAGGGAACTTAAACTTTAACTTGAAATTAAGGGTATGGAATTACTTTGAACTAAAAATTTGAATAATTGAATTTGTAAATTTAAATTGTATAAGAACTGGCTTCAAACTGGAAGATAAAATTTAGTAATAAATTAAACTTTTAAAATAAAATTTGTACTGAACTCTTATTTAAACCTTGAAATACATAAGTAAAGATAATTTAAAATGGAATTTCGAAAATTTGACTCAGAATTATATTGCTATAAAAAAATTTAATGGAAAATTGAATTGAAGTCGGTTTAATTGAATTGATATTAGTCCAAATTGATTGGAATAATTTGGGATTGTAATTAAAGTTGAATAAGTAGGAATCAAATGTAATTTGATTTGAAGTTGGAAAGAAATTAAGGATTAAGTCAACTAGAATTGGGAATAAATCAATTTCAATGGAAATTGAAGATTATTCAATTTGGAATTGGGTCAATTTAAACGGAAGTGAAAATTTAAATTGAATTGTTGGGGAAGTGAACAGCTTGACTCTTGACTATCTTCAATATAAATTGTTTTAATATAAATTTGTTTTTTTCCAAGCTATTAAATATATACAACCCTTCTTTCTTAAAGCCAAATTATTTTATACTTGTTTTACTATTATTTTGGAGATATTCAACCATTTTTCAACCGTTTTCTAAACTAATTACTATTTTTCAACTATGTTACAAATTTATAACTGTTTTATAACAATTTTCTAATTATCGAAGATTTCTGAAACTATTTAGCTATTTTCAACTATTTTATAATTATTTAACTATTATACAGCTATTTTGCAAACTAATACTTATTTTTCAACTACTTATCTATTTTTAAAATTTTCAAGATATTTCCAAAATATAAACTGGTCGGAGTTCAAACTGTTATTGATTAAATACCCAACTTAGATAAAAATTGAAGTGATAATCCAAATGGGGATTAAGGCGAATGTGAATAAGTGAATGAAAATTTAAGTGAATGTGAATGGGAAAAGAAATTGATTTGGCTAAAAATCAATGAAGTTAAATACGTAGGATGTACGTACATTATTCTATTCGCATAGTGATTTGATCCAAATTCGAGCACATAATTTCGAGATAGTTTATCGATCTGAGTCGGGATTTTTTTTCACTCGATTTTCGACGGCGAACCTGGATATGGATTGTTGATTGGTTCTGGATATTCTCTATCATAGTTATATCTATGCAAGGAGAATGACGGTTTCTGATCAAGAAACCAGATCTGTGTCCGCACTAGGAAGTCGGGTGGACGATACTAGTTCGGAAATGAAATTGTGTGATCGAGTGAGCGATCAGATTGGTATAGTGTACGGATGATAACTGTACATCGTACAGTTTTGAATGAAATTGATATGGGAAAGAGTAATCAAATTTGAATATTTGATTTTGAGTAAATAAAGTTGTATATCTTTGTTGTATAAGAAAATCTTCCCTTGTGGAACTTATTGCTGGAAGAAAAATGTTTTGAAATGTTTGAAGTATAAAGGGATTTTATACAAGTTTGAAATGATTCAAAGTTTTAAAAATTATATATATCTGTATATATATAAAGGATCATATGAGGGTTTTGGAAAAAGGTTTTGGGAACCTTTGGTTTTGGAAAGGCTTTTGATTTTTGGGTAAAATCAATATTTGAATTTGGAAAGCCTAGTTTGAGAATTATCGATTTTGGGATAATTGATTTTGTGTAAAGGAGCTTTGTATGAGACCATACTAGGTGTATGATTTGAAAGATACTATATGTGTATAGTATAAAGTGTTTTGATGATAGCTCTAGGGAAAGAGACGCTTCCTTAAAATGAACTTCTCAGGAGTGCCACCGAGTGGTGCTGCCTTGAGCCCCAAGGGGGGATTCTAAAGTTGATCCTGTGAGGAGTCCGGACAAAACTAGTTCCTGAGGATTATGAGTAGAGTATACCATAGCGAAAGTCGTGTGTGCCACTGAGAGCCAACAGTTACATGGACTTTTGATGCGACGGCAACGTAACCCAGGATGTAACTGCGACCTATGGTAACATAGCGAAAATCGTGTGTGCCGCTGAGAGCCAACAGTCTGCGTTTGATTTTATATCGGTAGACTGCGACTTATGTAGGAGTGGAAGAGTTTCATTTTGACAGCGAAAATCGTGTGTGCCGCTGAGAGCCAACAGTTACATGGACTTTTGCTGCGAGGGCAACGTAACCCTGGTATGTAACTGTGACCATGGACGGGGGTGATGATTTCCAGAGCATTCTCACCAAAGATATTCCTCTATTTTCAAAAAAAAAATTGTTTTCTATATTTTAAACAACATTACTTTCCCAAGTATTTTCACTGGATGTTGAAACGGGTCTGCCAAGCGCTTATAGATTTTCAGTCGTACGCCTGATCAACGTATGACCGAATTTTTGTGAGAACACGGATGGACTTGTCAAACACCGAGTTATAAAAGTATTTTTATAAAAACTATTTTAGAAATATTATATATATTTTTTAAAAAAGTAGTTTAAAATGATCAAAGGAAATTTAGCTAATTTTAAGCATTTTAATAAATCAGGCTTTGTTCCTTTTCGAGGACGAAAAGATTCATAGGGGGGAGGAATGTGACGACCCGGTATTTTAGCAGTATTATTTTAATAGATATTTAATCTAATTTAAATAAAATATAAACTGATCATTTTAAAAAGAATAAATCTTCTGGAAATAATTGCCATTTGTTTATATAGATTTGTATTTTTGAAAAGGAAATTTGATTTTGGTAATTTAAAATAAATCTCTTAATAATATGTATAATAAAGTCTACCAATATAAAATATAAATATTAAATATAAGTCGAACATATGAATATAATTTAAATATTGATAGTTAAAAGACAAATGGAAATAAATGTAAATATAGGTAAGTAAACCCTATTGAATATAACTTAAATATTTATAGTTAGAAATAAAAATAAAACAAAAACAAGGATTAAGTAATTTTAGTAAACATACAACATAAACTGAAAATTTAAAGCACAAATGTACAAAGCTAAAATAAGTATGAAAACAAAGTAGAAAATGGAAATCAGTCAAAGTATAAAATATAAACCTGACAAAAACATATGTATATAACTATTCAAATTAGAAGTTAATAAAAACAAACATTTTTATACAAGTATCTTTATTTACAAGCCATATGTCTACCTGCCATATGTATGTCTTCATACAAACATATATATCTACAGCAAAACATAATGATAATATGTAAACATATTAAGGAACAAAGCATTTAATTGCTATCATCTCAGCCAATGTTAGTCATTTCAAAAAGTTATACAAATCTTTATATTTCAGAAATAATATCTGTTCATAAAAAAACAAATTAAAGAAAACAGCTAAACTAGATAACACCTCCCCATATTACAACTGTTTCTCTTATAAATATATTGTAGGCATCTTACTATTTCGAAATTCGTTCAGCAACAACTGAAGTATACCAGAGAAACTAAAAAAAAAAGAATCAAAGCTCAAGTTTAAATTCAAAATAGAAAATACAAAGGCTGTTTCACAATAGGTTTTCAAAAGGGAAACAGAAATAGTTCTCTGTTCAAAAGCTTGAAGGTAAGTAAACCAATTTATTTTAGGATCTAAAAATAACTTGAATCTGTAAATATGATTCATAGATAACATTTGGATGTGCTTGTAAATTTTCTTCAGGTATGAGACTCTGTATATAGTTATATGTTTGTACTGTGCATGTTTTTCTTCTCTGTTTGGGTTTACAGGGTAGGGAAAAACCAAGAAATTTCAATACAACACCATTTAATTTATATTAGCCTTATAGTTTAAACAAAACAGGTTTGTTTATACATGAGTTAAGATTTAAAATAGTTTAAGGTAGGATGGAGATATACAGCATCTAAAAATTAGGTTTTTACAGGGAAGCTTAACATATGATAAATTTGAATACTTCAGAATCATTGAATTAAGTATATAATATGAATTGTTATTCGGAAACAAGATTTTTAAAACAAAAATTGTGATTTTTCATGGAGTATATCAACAGCAATTTGTAGAGGAACTGGAAAGGGATTTTATCCAATTTCCATCGATCGAAAATGTTTTTGATGTTGAAATTCTGCATGAAGCAAGCCTAGTAATTGATGATATCAGGAAAATTGTTAAACAATTTTTCTATTGAAGGAGATGTTGTATCGAAGCAACTTTAGGGTTTAGTCGCCTATTTGGGTGGGTCAGGTACGCGAGGTGATGGCATCATCTAGGAAGGATCGGAGTAGTTAGCGATGGGGGGGAATCGAAGCTTGGGATCCAGATAAGCTTCAGACCTATCGGCGAGTTGTCTAATGGTCAGAGGTGAAGCCATTGGGATGGTTTTCTGATGATCATTTTTGTCGCAGGCAGGGTAGAGGGGTTCATTTGAACTCGAATTCGACATCGTGATAATTGGGGGGGTCCGGGTGGTTTGATGGCAAAGGGGAGTCGGGGATGACTTGCCAACGGTGGCCTTATGTAGTCGAACGTTGCCATGGAAGTGTGCACGTGCATGGGTGCAAAGTATGTCAGGCGAAAATTGAGAAGAAGCTGTTGCCTCAGGATCGAATTCGAAGTGCACTTGGGTTTCGCGCGAGAATAGGGTAGGGGTTCGCTGGGTTATTCGAGAATTTTGGGTTCGTTTGCTCGTGTTGTTGTTTTTGCTTCTGGGTTGTTCTTGTTCGAACTTCTGATTTGTATCATCAGAGTAGTATTTGGGAAGTGGGGAAGGGCTGCTGAAAGAAGAAGATAGGGGTTTCGTTGTTTTTTTTTCTTTCGTTGCTTCGTTTGGGCTTCGGCCCAGTTTGGGCTCACGTTAAGGATGGCACAGAAATTGTTTTGTGATGGGTTTTCGATTTTCAGTCCAGAAATTTTCTAATTGATTTGGTTTTTTTTAAGAAATCTTGATCCAATATCTTTCCAAGTATTGGTAAATTTTAAATGAAATACCAAAGTTTTAAGATTTTTCAAATAGGTAAAATCCTGTATGTTTAGAGATTTTAAAAGTGGCAATAAAATAAAGTAAAAATTACTTAAGGTCAATACTTTAAGATAATTACTTAGTTTAAGTGAATTGCTTGATGTCATAAATTAATTTAAGATTAATTAATAGGAGATTAGTAATTAATTAATTGGATTAAAGGTTACTAATGTAAGTAATTGGAGAATAATTACTCGAATGATATTATTTAATATAAGTAATTAAAAGATAAATTGGTAAAGGACTTATTCCTTAGTCTAATCAATAAAGGATTGAGTAATTAAGAAATAAATTAAGTAAAATTAATTACTTAATTAAGGATTAATTAGGCAAGATAAATAAATTAATGAATAAATAAATAATATGTAATTAGAGGATAATTACATAATATTAAAGAATTATTAAGAGAAATTACTTAATGAGGTAATTAAAGGGATTGATTTCTTAGTGCAATTAATTAAATTAATATGATTAATTAATTAAGTATATTTAATTAAAAAGAATTATTTCAGGATGGGTTAAAAATAATTACTTAATGTAATAAGTGGAGTAATTAAGGAAAGTTATTTACTGATTACGATTAATCAAGGTTTATTAATGAGTGTAATTAAGTTAAAGGTTAATTATTTAATGAAGAAAAATTAACTAACAAAAGTAACTAGAGGATCATTAATTAATGTAATTGAAATAGTTAATTAATTCATGAAGTAATTACGATTACTTATTGATTTTGAGTTAGGAATAATTAATATCGTGAAAGTAATCAAAGATAATTAATTGAATGTAATTGAAAGATAATTAATCATGGGTGATTAATTAAGATGAATGGATAGGGAAGGGTTGATTAATTAATTAATTTGGAATTAACTAATGAAGGAATCTAAGTGATTGAGGTTTAAAATTAAATTAGAACCAATTGAATTGATTTGTATGTGATAGTTTTGCTTCCGAATGATTGAATGGTATTGGATGATTTGAAGGAGTTAATAACTCTGATATGAAATGTTGTGTATTTCATTTGGATAACTTGGGATAAGATTCGAAGAGTCCGGGGTCGGGTATTAGGAAATACCCGAAACCACTTTGAATTTTTATAAGTTGATTTGTGAAATCAATAGGCTGGAATGAATGATTTAAGTGAATTGGATTATTTTACCTAAGTTTGATACTTAGAAATTGATGTGTGAAATAATTGTTGTCTATGTAAATTTGTTACATTGATAAGTTACCCCGGGTTTATATGAGTTGTATACCTTTATTCCATGTTTGTTGGGTTTACTCACGCTGGTTTCCAACCTGACCCGGGTGTTACTTTGATGTAATGTTCGGGTCAGACCAAGTATTACAGATTTTCAGGTAAGGACGTTCTGGAGCTCATGAGGCAAGCTGGATGACAGAAACGTAAGAAGTATTTCCGCTGCTATATATATTTATGATTATCTGAGACATGTTGATTTGTATATGTCCAGTGTTGTATAAATATGTAACTCTGATGTATTAAAATATAATCGACAGATATAGTATTCTTTTGTAAACTGTTATTATTTATTATTATATTTTATCCGCTGTGAATGTGAGTTATTGATGTTTCTGTTCTTCTTCTTCTTCTATCTCTTCTTCTTTCTCATAACTATCTGAAATTTTCGGCTTCGAAAATTTCGGGTCGTTACAATTTAGCAGACGTATCCCTTGCAAGCTCAGAATCTTGCAATCCTTTATATAGTTCCGATCATATGTTTGATTGATTATTTCTAATCCATCTCAACCTCCCTTCCTCAATGCTTGTGTATGTGTTAATAATATATTATTGCAACAAACGACCTCCTCCAAGCAAATTTTGCCCTTCATTTTCCTTATTCTGCAAGCGAATGGCATAATACTCACGAATCGTTACATAAGTTCTTCCACCATCAAAGGAAAACTGAGCATTATGGTATTCAATACACGACCTATATCCATCTTCAACGTAAGGGAAGAGGGTTGGATACTGCATTTCCATGAAGGTCGGATGTTTTTCATTTATATGGCATAGGATGCCTATTTTCTCCTCTAAGATAATATCTCTATGTACATTTAGATGATTGTCATTGCCAACTATTAAAACAACAACTACGTTATATCGCCTCCCATCATTGTTCCTTCAGCAAGAATTCGAATGCTAACATCATGTAAATTAGCTACTTTAAATCGATCTCTTGCCATTCTAAAAAAATTCCTAGTTCATTTGTTTCATCGAACATACCTGTTTGTTTATCTATCAATGCTCGATCCACATCTTTAGTTCTGTTGTTCCCACATCCATGCAACCTATTCTCTCTTTCATTTTCTATGTCATAAATATTTGTGCAAATTTGGGAATAACATCAACAGGGAGGATAGACCCAATTTTATGATGATTTTGACCATTTAATCTAAATACACAAACTCCTTTACCATCATTAATGCTATTGTCGACATGTCCATCCATTAATATGAATGCAAACATAGAGTTATAAACCTATACTTATTCTTAGAAACACAAAGTGGTTCCACCTTCTTCATACTCTAATAGATTTTCAAAAGAGGAAGGGTTTCCTTTGGTAAAGGCAAGCAAACTTTTCCAACCTAACAACAAACTAAGAACTTCGCAGGGCTGGGGATATCATCCTTCATATTTCTCTCTGCATACCAAACAATGGCACAACAATTACGATGCGTGTTCATTAGAGGTCCAATCCTATGATGTAAAGATACAACCTAATATGATTCAAGCACAGTTAAAAGAAAAATATGTTAACATGAGCAATTAATATGACAATCAAAATAAGGCAGATGAAAACCTACGTTGATGCATATTGTCTTTTGCTAGCTCAGAATTGGCATGGAAAATATTAGTCAAGGGACTACAACACCGAAGTTTAAAGCTGGATATTCCATTATCTATTCTATTATTCTAATCTTACAGCCCCTCCATGAGATCTTACAGATTATGCATAAGAGCACAAAAGAAGACGACACACTATATAGAAGAGGACGACACTCAGTTATGGAAGGCATGGTCAAAAACAAATAGAAGTTGATGAACGAAAAATTCAGTTACCATTGCGTAATTTTCTAGATGTGTCGATTTTCTTTGAATGCAACACACGAACTTGATTACATCGTTTCTTCCATTTACCTATATGTACATTGTAGTTTATGAATTTTTTTAACCGAACAGGTCAAAAAGGAGACAACACTAATTAGAAACTACCACAACACTTATATCTTGTAGAAGGTATACAGGATGCAAAGAAGGTGTTGGTGCACTTATGGATGGTTCATTCAAACATTGCCTGGTAGGCAATGCGTCTGTTTGTATCATAAGACATGCACATGCAAAGTGAAGTTTTGAAATGGTTTCTTGTTGGTGAAATAAAGAAACAGAAGACAGTGGGTAGAGTTTGGTTTTCACACTTATCGACTTCAGCTCTACATCAGACTATATTGGGTTTACTGTCTAAATAGAGACCTAGGAAAATTACCAAATGGTTAAGATATGGTAAAATAACTGTTAATATGGTTGATTGTTAAATGAACTAAAGGAAACACCTAACACTCACGTTCTTCATTAATGAAATAGTGTTTAAATTATTATGCATTGGATCCTATGTTGTTGGTGCATGTGGAACAATAGGAGTGGAAATAAAGTGTAGAGGTCGCTTTATGCCAGCTAGATTTATAACATTTAATGGTTGAGTAAAACAAAAGTGGTTTGGGAATGATAAAAATTTAGCAATCATACCATTATCCTTTAGTTAGGACAACTGGTTTGTTCGGTCATTGTTTAGTGGTGTATGAAAATAGGCAAACAGAATAGAATTCAAGGTAGAAGAAGGAAAAGAAGTAAACAATGATCTCAAACAAGCCGACGAAGAACGATTTTCTGCATCATTCAATGTATGAAGACATTTCCTCTACTTATATGCAACGTAACAAACTTCAGGTTTGACAGAAGTAAATTCCTTTAGGCAGGTTGCAAATGACTTTGTAGTCGACTTCTTGTATCTTCTTGCCACTGTTGGAGGAATAAGGACCGCATCTGAGTTACCAACCAGCTATTAGAAGAGAGAATTAAGAGAGGGTGTTACATAACCTGTGTCCATAATAATGCAAAAAGAGATATTGGAAAACAGGCTTACAGTAGGCATTGATGAAGCTATTTAGCCGCTTTTTCTATTAGACAACATTTTGGGCTGAACATTAGCGTTCCTGTCTACACCTTTAATAGAGAGTTATCCATCATGTTCGACTACCGAAACTGAATCGTCATAGGGGGAGATCGCTTTTATGATTGATTTTCTCTTTCAATTCTATTTACGATGCTCCATCCCCAAATTGGATTCTATTATAAAGATAGAACGTACGAATTCTCGATTACAAATCTTGCACAATGCACTCGTACCCAAGAGTCATAATATCCATTAAATGCAGTGATACGAACATGAAAGTGTATAAATAACTTCAACTTTATCGAAAAAAACTTAATTGTTTTTTTCCAAATGATCATACCAACGATGTACAATTTTTTTGTGGAGTTTTCTTCGGACTGATCAAAATTTGATACTCACATATTTGAAATTTGATTCCACCAACGTTTCTCCCACCAAAAACTTTTGTATAAAAAGGTGAAATTATCTTACAATCAGTTTTTACTTGTAAACCGTTTTATTTTTTTCTTCTGCCAAACTATCGGCAAAATTGAAAGCATCAGTTGTTATATTATTTGTTTTATATGGGATCTATAACACCCATATCTGCATTTTACTCTATGGAATAATGGATCAAACCAAGTCCTAGGCATATCATTTTTACACAGACATAACATTTTCGTACACAGTACTTACTGTGTATTTCCATCCATGGCTAATATTACGATAGCACCTTTTTACACTGGAACCACATATCTATGTTTAAAAGGTGCATAGGTCAATAATGCTATGCATCAACCAGTGTATCTTTAAAAACTTCATACCTAGCCAAGCTTTACGAAATTCGTTATTTGATTATCTTTACTTTAATACTTCGCTTTTGTTCAAGCAATTATTAAAATAACAAATAAATGGTCTGACTAAGGTTACTGAACATGTTATATATCCTGAACTGATTATTGTATTTTGTTTCTACTACAATCGTGAGATCTTCAAAATAGTGCACAAATGAAAACTAAGTAGTTAATGCTTTGTTCTATGAAAAAGAAAAAAATTCTTACTTATAGGAGGTGCATGTCCTTGATTCCTTAGTAGTCATCAAATTAATTAGTAATTTAGATTTCATTTTATTTTGCCTAAATATCATTTTCAGACCAGACCAAGCTATCTGCAACTTTAATTTGATATATTTTATAATGAAATCAACTAGATCATTCTAAAAATGGCCAATTATAAAATAGAGTACTAATTACCTTATGTATTATATGCATGTATTAATTAAAACGAGGAGTCATTTTCATTTTATTGTACACCAAAAAAAGTGTATATTTTATTCATGGCTATGCATGCACTCACTTAGTCATAAACATCCATAGTACATTATTATCAGGTTCATGAAAAACTACAAATAGTTTAGCTTACTATAAGACTAATGTAAGTAAGGCTATCTCCAAAAAATATTCATCAGGCAATAGTTTGAATAGGCTTTCCTTAACAAAGCAAGGGCAGTTTCAAATGTATCATACATATTGTGCTAAAGCACCACCAAAACCACACTTTTAGAAGAAAATGGAAAATGGTCAAATTCAATTATTTGAACATAGGGGATAGGCTAGACTTTAAGTTGAAGTAGTTATATATTGGACAGGCTGATCCACGAATTTATTGCAAACTTGAAAATTGTAGGGAATTTGTGAAATAAAGGAAAATAGTGCACATGGATTGTTGCAAAGTCAAACTTGCGAATAAAAACGTACATTATTTTCCTTAAGCCAAAGATGCTTTAAGCAGCACTATGCGACATAATATCCAACCTATACACATATTGATCAACACATGAAATTACTTTACCGAGTAATGAGAATAACCTAATAAGAAAAAGTAGCAATATATATAATTAAATAGTTTTCATTAAATAATGTTCCTGTGCTACGAACACATAATACAACTATACTTTTTTATACTTGATGTTTAATATTTGTTTGTTCTCTTGTAAAAATATTATTGTGGACAATTATGTTGGATGATGATGCAACGCATCATGATAAGTCGCAACCATCTTATGCAGCGCATCTTTTCAACCAACATATGTCGCCTGCCTTAAGTCGCAACCAACATATGTCGCTTGTCTTAAGTCGCAACCATCTTATGTCGTCTGCCTTAAGTCGCCATCTTATGTCGTCTGCCTTAAGTCGCATGCCATAAGTCGCATGCCTTATAAGATAACGACTCAAGAAATCAAGCCGCATTTCTATAGGTCGTTCACTTATGTCGCATCTCTATAGGTCGTTCAGCTATGCCGCATGGTTCTCTTATGTCGCTTATGTCGCATGATTCTCTTAAGTCGTATGTCGCTTCGTTCCTGAAGCTGTGCTATCTTCTTAACTCGTGTGTCGCTTAAGTCGTTTATGAAGTTGTGCTATATTCTTAACTCGTATGATGTTGAGTCGCATGTATTGTTGTTAAGTCATGTGATGTTGTAACTCGTACGTTGTTAAGTCGTGTGATGTTGTAACTCGTATGTGGTTAAGTTGTGTGATGTTGTAACTCGTATGTGTTAGGTCGTGAGTCGTCTGATGTTAAGTCGTATGTGTTAGGTCGTGAGTCGTATGGTGTTAAGTCGCATGTGTGTGTTGTAATTTCCTATAAATAGGGGTGTGTTGTCATTTGTAAAGGTGGTTGATTTTGAAATAAATTTGTGTGTGAGCTTTGGCCACCATTGTTGGAAGTTGAGTGTGATCTCCTTTTTCTTTCCATCTTCGGGTTATTCGTGAGCGAATCAACGAATTTGAAGCCAATTCTCGGTATCACTTACGAGTGATCAACGATCGAATTGTAGATCTTTCAACACGGCATCTTGCGAGATCAACGGATTGGAGATAGCTAGAATCCGGCATCATCACGATCAACGGAACTAAGCATTTATCGTTCTATTGGTTTATTTGACACGAAATCATCATTTCGTGAGGAAGATCCTGCATAGGTTGTGACAGTTTGGTATCTAAACTATTCGAGGCTAGTCAAAGCTGTGTCAATTGGTATTAGAGCCAAATCAGAGACGGAAACGAGATTGTTTAATGATCATGCCACCGAGACGTGCTAATCGCTATCATAATGTTGAAGATTTGTATAGAAGACAAGAAGCTGAGCAGATGGAACAGCGTATCAATGAAAAGTTCAATGAGGGTATTGAAAAATTGGAGAAAATGATGAACGACATGAATCAAAATCAAAGGAGAATGTCACCAGTTTCGAACCAGAGTGGAAACAGGGTATCACCATCGGTTTCGAAAGAAAGGAGGATGTCACCCCGGTCTTATCGAGATAGGAGAGAATCATCAGTTTCAATGATGCGAGACTACTATGGGTACCGAAATGAAGAGGGAAGAACTCAACGTGGGTTCGAAAATGAACCATATCATGATGCTGAAAGACAGTGTAGAAGGGACATACGTGGTCGTAGAGACGTAGATGGTCAGGATCGATATCGAAATACATTTGATTTTGAGGAAGATGGTGATGGAGGCAGTATTCATTATCGAAATCAAGGCCAAGTGCGAAATCAATATCAAGATTCAGAAAATGATCGTAAATGGGAGTCAGGTATGAGGATAGAAATTCCAGAATTCAAAGGTGGTATGCAAGCAGAAGAATTTCTTGATTGGTTTTCGAGTGTTGAAGAAATTTTGAAATTCAAGGATGCCCGAGAATCGCAGAGTCCAATTAGTTGCTACAAAACTAAGGGGAAGAGCTATGGCTTGGTGGCAACAAACTAAACTAACTCGGGAGAGAATGGGAAAATCAAAAGTTGTCACTTGGGAGAAGATGAGAAAGATGATGAAAGCGACTTTCTTGCCGTACAATTATCGATCTCTTATGTATCAACGTTTGCAGAATTTGAGGCAAGGGACGAAGACAGTGAATGAATATGCAGAGGAATTCTATCAATTGATTGCAAGAAATGATATTATGGAAACCGAGGAACAGCTAACGGCTAGATATGTTGGACGGTTACGAATGCAAATTCAAAACATGGTTGATATGTTTAATCCAATGTCTGTTGCTGAAGCACATCAGAAAGCTCTAGCTTGGGAGAAACAATGGAGACGAGGAAGTGGTGTGTTTACGGGTTCTAACAACCAGAATAAGGGTGCTAGTAGCAATGCTAATGTTTCCAAGGCAGTCAATAAACCAATTGTCAATGAAGCCGCTAAAGCAAAGGTCAATATCAGTATCAAGTGCTATAATTGTCAAGAGTTTGGCCATAAAAGTAATGAATGTACAAAGCCAAAGAAGAGAGCATTAGTTGCATAGGAATGTGTGTATGAGGATGTGGAAGCTGAAATTGATTATTCTCAACCATCGAAGTTTGATGAAGATGAAGAAGTTGTGTCAGGAGACGAAGGGTGTAACTTAATGATAAGGAGGTCTTGTTTAGTGTCAAAGCATGAGAATGATTCTAGTTGGCTGAGAAGCAATATCTTTCAGTCTACATGTACTATTTTGGGAAAGGTTTATCGATTTGTTATTGATGCGGGAAGCTGCGATAACATTATTTCTGAAGAAGCCGTCAAGAAGTTAGGGTTGAAGACTTAAAAACACCCTAGACCTTATAAACTGGCATGGCTAAAAAAAGGTGGAGAAGTGACAGTGGGAAGACGAGCATTTGTTACATTTTCTATTGGAAAGAAGTACAAAGATGATATATGGTATGATGTTGTCGATATGGATGTGTGTCATCTACTATTGGGAAGACCATGGCAATATGATAGAGCTATACAACATAATGGTCGCACCAACAGCTACAGTTTCATGTTCGAAGGTACCCAAGTTACCTTAGTTCCTAAAAAGCGTGAACAAAGTGAAAACAAATCAGAGAAGAAAGTGGAATCAACTAGTCTATTATCTACGAGAGAATTTGTTAAGGAAGTGAAAGATAGTGCTGAATTGTTTATGTTGATTGGGTATGAAACAAGTGAAGATCTTGAAATTCCTGCGGAGGTTAGACCGGTGTTAAATGAATTTGAAGATGTCTTTCCTGCGGAATTACCCAAGGAATTACCACCACCGAGGGATATACAATATCAAATTGATATAGTGTCAGGTGTTGTTTTACCGCATAGGCCACATTATCGTATGAGTCCAAAAGAGCATGAAGAGTTGAGGAGACAGGTTGAAGAGTTGCTTGAGTAAGGGCGTGTTCGAGAGAGTCTCAGTCCTTGTGCTGCACCAGCTCTGTTGGTACCAAAGAAAGATGGTTCATGGAGAATGTGTACAAACAGCAAGGCACTCAACAAAATAACTGTCAGATACATATTTCCATGCCAAGACTTGATGATCTATTGGATCAACTCAGTGGGTCTGTAATCTTTTCTAAGATCGACCTTAAGAGTGGTTATCATCAGATTCGCATAAGACCAGGTGATGAATGGAAGACAGCATTAAAGACTCGGAAAGGATTATATGAATGGCTGGTCATGCCATTTGGTCTATCTAATGCACCAAGCACATTTACGAGGGTGATGAATCAAATTTCAGACCTTACATCGGGAAGTTTGTTGTAGTCTACTTTGATGATATCTTGATATATAGTGCTAGCACAGAGGAGCACATTCAACACTTGCGAAAGGTGTTAACTATTCTTCGTCAAGAATAGTTCTATGCAGCGACGAAGAAATGCGTGTTCATGACGCCAAGTGTTTTATTTCTGGGTTATGTCGTGTCCAAGGAATGGATACAAGTGGACCAGAGTAAAGTAGCCGCAATCAGAAATTGGCCACAGCCCAAAACTATAACAGAAATCAGAAGTTTCCATGGGTTAACTTCATTTTATCGAAGATTTATACCAAACTTTAGTAGTATAATGGTTCCTGTTACTGATTGTATGAAAGGAAAGCAGTTTTCATGGACGAAAGAGGCAGGATCTGCTTTTGAACAAATCAAGGAACTTTTAACCTCAGCAACGATTCTAATGTTGCCAGATTTTCAGTTACTATTTGAGTTACATACAGATGCATCCAAAGTTGGAATCGGAGGAGTGTTGAGTCAGAAGGGACGTCCAATTGCCTATTTCTGTGAAAAACTTTCTGGAGCAAAAATGAGTTACAGTACTTATAATGTGGAGTTTTATGCTATTGTGCAGGCCATGAAGCATTGGAGACATTACTTGTTCCACAAAGAATTTGTTTTGTATACAGATCATGAAGCATTGAAACATTTACAAGGGCAGAATAAAATTTCAGCTAGGCACGCATCGTGGATAGCTTATTTGCAGCAATTTACATTCGTCATAAAGCACAAGTCTGGAGTAACTAATCGCGTCGCTGATGCATTAAGTCAGAGGAACAATTTACTAACAACCATGCGAGTAGAGGTGATGGGTTTTGACTCATTTTCAGAATTTCTTATTTCAGATTCATATTTTTCCGAAATCCTAGACAAAGTCAAGCAGGGAAACATGGCTGGATATTTGCTGGTTGAAGGTTTTCTATTCAAAGGAAATCAGTTGTGTATTCCAGATTGCAGTCTACGAATGAAAATCATCAAAGAATTACATGAAGAAGGACACGTGGGCCGCGACCGTACTATGCAGTTGATCTCATAGTCTTATTTTTGGCCGTCAATGAGAAAGGAGGTTGAAAAGTTCGTTCAGAGGTGCCATATTTGTCAAGTTTCAAAGGGGACCGCAACAAATGCAGGTTTATATATGTCATTGCCTATACCTACTAAACCATGGGTGGATGTTAGTATGGACTTTGTATTGGGCTTGCCGAGGACGCAACGTGGCAATGATTCTATCTACGTGGTGGTTGATCGGTTTTTAAAAATGGTACATTTTATCGCATGCAAGAAGACTGCAGATGCAGTTAATGTCGCACAGTTATACTTCAGAGAGATCTATCGACTTCATAGGTTGCCTAAATCTATTGTATCGGATAGAGACACTCGTTTTCTGAGTCATTTTTGGATGAGTCTATGGAGAATGGCCGGGACAAAGCTGAAATTTAGTAGAGCTTATCATCCACAGACGGATGGACAGACAGAAGTTGTGAATAGATCCTTAGGTAATCTATTGAGATGCCTCGTGAATGACAATTTGAAGAGTTGGGATTCCAAACTGTGTCAAGCTGAGTTTGCACACAACCATGCAGTTAATCGTAGTACTGAATTCAGTCCATTCCAGATCGTTTACTCAACAATCCCTAAGGGGCCATTAGATTTATCTATAATACCACAGCAGAAAGGAGTGATCAAACGAGCTAGTGATTTTGTGAATGAATTGCAAGAGTGCCACAAGGTTGTGCAGGAACGATTGCTTAAGGGAATGAGAAATATAAGCAATCCGTAGATATTAAACGACGAAATGTTGAGTTCAAAGAAGGAGATTTTGTATATGCAGTATTGACTAAGGATCGATTTCCTATTGGTACTTACAACAAACTAGCTGCTAGAAAGATTGGCCCTTTGGAAATCGTAAAAAAGACTATTGAGAATGCTTATCAGTTAAAATTGCCGGATCATATCCATACTGCTGACGTTTTCAACGTCAAACACTTGATTCCATATCATGAGAGTAAGTATGTCGAAGAAGAGGAAAGTGTAAATTCGGGGTCGAATTCTTTTCAACCAGGAGAGGATGATGCAGCGCATCATGATAAGTCGCAACCATCTTATGCAGCGCATCTTTTCAACCAACATATGTCACCTGCCTTAAGTCGCAACCAACATATGTCGCCTGCCTTAAGTCGCAACCATCTTATGTCGCCTGCCTTAAGTCGCCATCTTATGTCGCCTGCCTTAAGTCGCATGCCATGAGTTGCATGCCTTATAAGATAACGACTCAAGAAATCAAGCCGCATTTCTATATGTCATTCACTTATGCCGCATTTCTATAGGTCGTTCACTTATGTCGCATCTCTATAGGTCGTTCAGCTCTGCCGCATGGTTCTCTTATGTCGCATGGTTCTCTTAAATCGTATGTCGCTTAAGTCGTTCCTGAAGATGTGCTATCTTCTTAACTCGTGTGTCGCATAAGTCGTTCCTGAAGCTGTGCTATATTCTTAACTCACATGTGTTGAGTCGTATATATTGTTGTTAAGTCGTGTGATGTTGTAACTCGTATGTTGTTAAGTCGTGTGATGTTGTAACTCGTATGTTGTTAAGTCGTGTGATGTTGTAACTCGTATGTGGTTAAGTCGTGTGATGCTGTAACTCGTATGTGTTAGGTCGTGAGTCGTCTGATGTTAAGTCGTATGTGTTAGGTCGTGAGTCATATGGTGTTAAGTCGCATGTGTGTGTTGTAATTTCCTATAAATAGGGGTGTGTTGTCATTTGTAAAGGTGGTTGATTTTGTAGTAAATTTGTGTGTGAACTTTGACCACCATTGTTGGAAGTTGAGTGTGATCTCCTTCTTCTTTTCATCTTCGGGTTATTCGTTAGCGAATCAACGAATTTGAATCCAATTCTCGGTATCACTTACGAGTGATCAACGATCGAATTGTAGATCTTTCAACACGGCATCTTGCGAGATCAATGGGTTGGAGATAGCTAGAATCCGGCATCATCACGATCAACGGAACTAAGCATTTATCGTTCTATTGGTTTATTTGATACGAAATCATCATTTCGTGAGGAAGATCCTGGATAGGTTGTGACAGTTTGGTATCTAAACTATTCGAGCCTAGTCAAAGCTGCGTCAATATTATATCGATGATTCGAGAAAGATGAAGATTATAACTGTTGTACTTCTGACTTCAAGGATCTATTGCGTAGATTCTTTTAGATAATAGTTCAACCCAATAGGTACAAACAGGTTATTGAACTATCGACTTCAGGATTCAATAAAACCTTGAAACAGCATAATCGTACACTCAAATTTGATTTATAATGATGCAATTTAGTAGAGAATAGAATGAAGAATAAGAAAAACGATCTGCAACGTTTCTACGTTTGCAACACCTTACAGGCGTCGCAAATTGTGGTGGTAAGGCAGTGTTCTGCAACACTTTCTGGCGTCACAAATCTAGATGAAGAAGAATGAGGTTTCAAGAAAAGAGATTGTTATACCTGATGGCTCTTGGGCATCACTATTTATAGTAGCAAGGAAGTGTCCATTTGTCAAGCGTCTCATTCTTTCCAACAGTCCGAAACCGTTACAAACGGTCGCGACTTTTCACAATGTTTAAAATTGTTACTATATGGTCCCGTCTCTTAATTCAAATGACTCGCCAAAAATATCCATTCAAACTCAGATTCTGGATCTGGCCTGTTAACAAAAGTTACTTCGTCATTTTAGACCCGAACCCGAAACCTGGACCTGGTCCGGTCGGACGGACGGACGGTGGCAGCGGCGCGCACGTGTGGTGATGATGCATAACTTCCCTCCTTACATCAAAGAAAAGCTTTGGGTGCCCAAAGAGCCCAACCTTCCGTATAGAAATTCATATATAAATCAATATATTCTCATAATTTCCTAGATGTGGGACTATTCATCCCCTCTTCTTCCTTCTTCTTCCACTTCTTCCCTCTTCAAAAACAAACCCAAACCCAAAACTATTTTGAAAATTTCCAACAATTTCCCTCCATTTTCAAAATAAGCAAAATAAATAAAATAGGCGGCTGCATCACTAGAGTGACTGCCTACATACCCAAGTGGGATCAAGCCAATGTAGTTTCAAGATCAAGTTTTGCATCATCGTGAAAACCAATACATAAATGATAGGTACCTTTTGGATTTGAACATTCACTTGTGTAAACCATTCAAAGTTATATCGATATCTATAATGAACGTATCTTGAACCAAGTACCCCTATTGATAGTACCGAAATAGTCACACATACTGATTTTCGTATATAGAATGTTCTGTATGCTCAACACATTAATGGCTATATGCTTAAATCCTGAGTTCATGAGTCTACTTTAGAAAGCGGTCTTACTTTCTTAGGAAACGGCCTGATTTCCATACTCATATAGGTAAGTCTCTTAAGATGTTTCTTCGATACACCTTTTTATTAAGGTAACTAGACTTATTAAGGATATGTTATCCATCCTTTGTTCTTGTAGAATCCAACACTAAGTATTATGGGATTATTGATTTAGTGTTCCATAATCATTCTCTTAACTTGTTGGTACCCATTGAACTTTGCCTATCCTTTTAAAAACATAAGTTGGGTTTTCGTTAAGCATGATCAACCTTCATTCACAGACTTTAGTCCCATTTCTTTTGATTTTATAGAAACCATTGCCTTTGGAAGACTCTTTGTGAGTGGGTCAGCCAAGTTTTTCTTTATTTCTATGTAATCAACAGTTATTATTCCACTTTTGAGTAACTGCCTTATCATTTGATGTCTTAGACTTACATGTCTAGACTTCCCATTATATGTCTTATTAGAGACATTGTATATTGTAGCTTGATTATCACAGTTAATCAAGACTGCTGAAGATGGCTTCTTCCATAATGGGATTTCTATTAATAAATTCCTAAGCCATTCCGCTTCCTTACAAGCATCTGCTAATGCAATCAACTCTAACAACATCATTGAGTCAGATATACAGGTCTGTTTCTTGGAAGCCCAAGACACAGTAGCACCTCCTAATGTAAAGATCCATCCAGAGTAGACTTGGATTTTGATTCTACGTTGTTCCAGGTTGCATCACTGTATCCTTCTATTACAGCAGCATATCCTTTATAAGATAAACCATAGGTAACGGTTCCTTTCAAATAAGCTAAAACTCTATAACTAGCTTTCCAATGTTCGAAACCTGGATTACTCGTAAATCGACATAACATGCTTATAGCATGTGCTATGTCGGGTCTAGTGCAATACATAGCATACATAAGACTCCCAATAATAGTGGAATACTCAAGTTGAAAAATGGTACGTCCAGTGTTCTTTTCTAATTTAATACTAGGATCTAAAGGAGTGGGTGCTGGTTTGTCAATATAATGACCATATTTTCGGAGGAACTTCTCAATGTAATGAGATTGTGTTAGGAATAAATCCCCCTCTTTCCTAATAATTTTATTCTTAGAATTACGTCAGCTTCTCTTAGATCTTTCATATCAAATTTAGAAGATAGAAACTTCTTAGTTTCATTCACACAGGATATATTGGAACCAAATATTAGCATGCCATCAATGTATAAACATATTATACCATAATCGTTGTTGTCCGATTTGCTAGAAATACATTTATCAGCATCATTAACAATATATCCATATGACAATGCTATTTTATCAAACTTCTCATGCCATTGCATGGGAGCTTGCTTCAGGACATAAAGAGACTTTACTAATTTGCAAACTTTCTTTTCTTGGCCTGAGGTTTTGAAACCTTCAAGTTGTTCCATATATATCTCTTCTTCTAAATCTTCATTTAGAAACGCGGTCTTTACATCCATTTGATATATGACCAATTTACGAATTGATGCAAGTGCTGTTAAACAGCGTATAGAAGATATGGGAGCAACTGGAGTATATGTATCAAAATAATCTACTCCATGTCTTTTCTTATATCCTTTAGCAACTAATTTGGATTTAAACTTATCAATGGACCCATTTATATTCAACTTTTTCTTAAATATCCATTTACATCCTATAGGTTTAGCATCAGGAGGTATATTAGTTAAAACTCAAGTTTGGTTTAACAATATGGAATTCATTTCATCATTAATAGCTTCTCTCCAGAATATTGAATCTCTAGAACGCATAGCCTTGGAATAAGTTTTAGGGTCATCATCGACGTTCATGAGTTATCTAGTTACATCAAGGACTTTGTCCTTACTGTCGTCTATAAGATATGTAATGAAGTTAGGACCATAGTCCTTCTCTATTCTTGCTCTTTTACTTCTCCTTTGTTCAGTACTATTATCTGGTATTGCTACTTCCTTGTTGGTTTGAGCAGGAGCATAGTCATCGTCATTGCTGTCATCAATCGTATTAGGTTCTGGACTATATGATCTCAATGGAATCTCAACTGTTTAATTTTCAAAGAATTCTACATCTACGAATTCTATAACTTCTAATGTGTCAAGAATTAGGAATCTATAAGTTATACTATTTGGTGAATATCCTATGAAAACACATTTAAATGTCATATTTCCTAACTTTGGTCGTTTAGGGTCTGGTTTTCTAACATATGCTAAACTAGCCCAAACTTTAAGTTTTTTAAGATTAGGTTTCCTATTAAACCATAATTCATAAGGGGAAATATTATTCTTTTTAAGTAGTACTCTATTTAACATATAACATGCAGATAACATTGCATCACCCCATAGGTTTTAAGGTAAGTTTGAACTTATGAGCATGGCATTAACCATTTCTACTAAAGTTCTATTTTTTCTTTCAGCAACACCATTTTGTTGTGGTGTATACAAAATAAGGTGAATTCATTTGAAAAATATTCACTACCTCGATCTGAACGTAAAACTTGTATTTTAACTCCTAATTGTGTTTCAACCTCTGCTTTGTAAATTTTAAATTTATCAAAGGCTTCATCTTTAGCTTTCATTGGAAAAAAACATATGCATATCTAGTATAACCATCAATAAATGTTATATAGTATTGGTTACCACCATAGGTGATATGATTTTTTAATTCACCCACATCACTATATACTAAATCAAGCAAGCCAGTTTTCCTTTCTACAGATTTAAGGAACTTTGGTGTATTTTTGCTTGAACACATATTTCACATTTAGAGATAGTATCGAAATCACAATCAGAAATTAATCCTAGTTTATGCATATTTTTAAGGGAATTATAATTAACATGTCCTAGTCTACCATGTCATAAACTAACAGAATCAAAAATATAAATAGAAGATTTCTTTGTTGGATTCAACTTAACCATGCCGTTACAAAAGTATCCCTGTCCAATGAATTTGCCGTTCTTGGATAACACTAACTTATCGGACTCATACACCATCTTGAATCCTCCTTTATTAAGAAGGTATCCAGAGACCAAATTCTTACACATATCAGATACATAAAATACATTAACTAATGTAAGAACTTTTCCAGAAGTAAATGTAAGTTCTATAATGCATTTTCCCAAAACTTTGCTAGGAACCTTATTTGCTCCAGTAACCTTGTTGGTTTCTCCATTATTTTCTTCGTTGGTTATAAACAGATTACGGTCTTTGCAAATGTGACTTGTTGCTCCAGTATCAAACCACCAATCATTATCAGTTTCGCTAATGGAGTTCGCCTTTTGCACTAGCCACAAGTGCGTCTTCGACCGCATTCACCTTTTGTTGTTTCTTCCATTGACGACAGTCTCAGGCATAGTGGTCGGGCTTATTACAGTAGTAACAAGCACCTTTCTTTTTGTTGTTGGAATTTTTCTTCTTAAACTACGTCTCATTCTTAGGCTACAGCTTGTCAATAATTTGAACATTATTTGCCTTAGAATGAGACTCAATTTGTGGATTATCATCTAGTTCGCGTTTACTAGAGTCCTCTTCAATACGAAAATGACGGTATAAACCGTCTAAATCATAATCCATCTCCGCATGCTTTAATTTTATCTTATAGTTATTAGTCCTTGAGATGATGGTTTTGATGACAACAACCTTAGAATAGGATTATAAAATATAAATACTGACATATAGTTTAGAAATATATGTATATGCAGGATTTAACCATTTAGGTACCAAGAATGAAGACTGTACAGTATAGAGATTCAAGATATCAAGAATGAAGATTCATGAGTATCAAGAATATCAAGATTATCAAGAGTTCAAGATTTCAAGTAATTTTTTTTAATTAGGAATTTTGTTAAAACTCCTAGAAAAGCACTGACATCTTAAAATCCAATTTATTCGTGGAATGGAATCCACTTCGAGCCCGTTAAAGGGATAGAACCCTAAGTAGTATGGAACCTATGAAAAATCTAGTGGAACATTGTTTTGTATCCGCTAACTTTTATTCAAATGTTTTTCAAAATTATATTTGCTTTCAAACTGATTTTAAAACCTTCTTTTTAAAAGAATCAAAAACATCTATCCTGATTTCAAATACTTTTAGCCTCAAAATAATCTTTAATTTCAAAATCAATTCATCCTTAGTTTTAAAAACTATCTTTAAAAATAATATATTTAACTTTTAATATTTATACTTAGATTTAAATATAAAATTATAGTAAAATTATATATATATTATTCTCTATATTTACTTATGTATTTTAACTGTAGTCAAGTATATTTATAAAGTTTAAAATAGTTCTAATATAAGATAAAAGTTATTTTCAAAGAAAAACAAACCACCAAAAATTCCTTTGGGATGTCGACATGCTCAACATACCCATGTCGACACAGTGGCGGTTGAGTTCAAAATTTAAATTTCAAAAGAAGTGTCATTCGTCATATCTCTTCATGAATGGAAATGGTTGTTGTTCTTCTATAAATAGGGGCTATTTTCAACGAATTTTCAATCATATTTTCTAGTTTTCATTTCTCTTCTTCTTCCATATTTCTTTATACACATTCTAAACATTACTCTGCCGAAATCAACATTGAATCTAACTAGATTATCTCTTGTAACAACCTTAGATTTTTGCATATAATTTAAATTTGACTTATTTTAATTTTGAAATAATTTTAAACTTGTTTTATTTCAAACATTTCATTTTAAAATATAAATTTTGATTATTATATGAATTATAATTTCAAACTGGTATAAATTAAATATTTTCCTGAAAAGTGGATTTGTGGTCAAAACTGGTCAAACTTTGACTTTTAAATTTTAAATTTAAATATTTGAATTCTTAAATTTTTTCTTTTATATTGAAAATAGATTTAATATCATGAATATTGCTTATCGTTTCGTTGAAATTGGATTTAAATTGTGAAAATTATACCCTTTACAATATTGTGTGCATATTGAGTTATTTAACAATATCCTTTGTTTTAATTATATAAATGACATTTTTATTTGATATATCTTATTCTAATTTGTTTACTTATGTTATATTACATATATTTTGACTTTTAAATATTTTTAAAGTGATAATAAAAATTTTCCAAAGCTTATTGAATTTATTTTCAATTTTAAAGCCTACTTTCTACTTTCTTTGCTATTTTCTTCATTTAAATTATATAAAAAAATTATTTATTTATTTTGTAAAGGAATGTTTATTTTTGTTCTTATCTTTATTTTTAAATATTTTCCAAGTCCATATAATTTTTTCAAAAATTTATTCTGCTTATTTTCAAATTTGCTTCACTAGTTTGCATTTTCTGAACTATTTTCTTATTTTTACCTTATATAATTATTATTTATTTATTTATATTTTGTTGCATTTTCGAAATTTTTACTTAAATTATTATTATTCTCGGTAATTTAAATTTATATAAATAAATTAAAGGTAATTTGAAAAAAATTTGACTCTTGATTTGCTTAAGTCTCTTTGTTTTCCCACCTCTTCGTTTTCCAACTTTTTGCATTCAATTGCTTTGGCCGACTTCCCCATTTCCTTCATCCGGTTATTTTTTCTCATTTCATTCACATGTACAAAAACTTCTCGAGCACAAAAAAAATCACAGCCAATATCATTTGCAAAGAATTTGGTAAAACTTCTTATCTTTTCTATGTTTTCATCTTGATTTACTTAGATTTGCACTTGCCTTTTTCATCTCTATATGATCGGTCAGCTCTCCTCCATCACCTAGGCCGCCTCCACCACCACCACATCTAGTCAACACGACCTCCAGCCCATCCCCTTGCCATAGCCGTGCACCATGATGAAGTAGATCCACCTAAAAATGAACAAACTCCACCTAAATGCACCTAGCCGAGCCTACCTAGCTTCCAGCACCTCAAACTCCTCCTTGCCGCCGCTTGCACCACCACCACCAGCCAATTCTCGACCTGACACACCCTGCCTCATCACCTTTAGCCCACCTAAGCCATGTCTGTGCCCTTCTTGGCTTTGGCCGAGCCTATATTGTTGCATAGAAATCATGTGTTGCCTTGTAGTGTTGGATTTATATGTTCATACCTTTGTACCATCATTTCCTATGTTAGGCCGACCCTTACCAACCCAAAACCAGATCAAAACTATGCTTTAGCTGTGCCATTTCAGATCTATAGCTGAAGCATAGATGGTAGGAAGCAAGTGCAAACACTTTGACTTTTTTTATGCATCCATTCCTAGCTTTGCTTAGTGGTATTTTGTTGTGTAACTTATGTGTTGTTATACTTGTTTTGTTGAATGTATCCAAGGAGATTTATCTTTGGCCCTCCCACTCAAATCATATTCGTGTTGTCGTGCCTTCAAGATTCTGTGTTGTGTGTTTTGCTTGTTATCTCCAGCTTGTAGAGGTGAGTATTTCTCACCAGACATTTTGTACTTATATAATTAGTAAATTGACACCCTGTGAATCTGTAGAACTATATTATCATGTTATACTTGACTATGTTATGATCATATGATGTTCACCCTATTTGTACACCTTTCATATCATCTGTTACTGTTATATCATGTTATTCTGTTTATTTATATCTGTTTATCACACTGCAAGTTCCCTGTAGATTAGATTCACTGTGGGTTGAAATGATACATATCCGAACGGACTTTAGAATAGGAAAAAATAGTTATGGGATGAAATGATAGGCTTGAACGGTTTTTATTTATTTTATTTTAACTTGGGATTGCGGGTTTGAAATGATAGAATCCGAATTTTTCTTTGTAAACTGCGGATTGAAATGATATATATCTGTATCACTTGACCTACGTTAGAAAACTACATACAGGCCCGTGGTTATTTTATAAAGTATTTTGGATATTTTTAAATATTCTTAAAAGTGTAAATTTATGAAAATTTTATTTAAATTGGATTTTTAATGTTTAAATAAAGAAATTTTGATTTTTCTATAAGTTAAAAATGTTGAATAATTAAATGATTAAATTGAATTTTTGAAATAGAACTTAAATCTGGAATTTGGACTTTGGCCTTTAAAATGACATTTAAGTTATATAAATAAAAATTTCAGTGGTTTAAAATGTAAATTTATGAAATTTTATTTAAATAGATTTTTGAAATGTTTTAAAATAAAGAAATTATGATTTTTATATGAGTTAAAAATGTAATAAATAAATGGTTAAATAGAATTTGGAAATATAATTTAAGTTTGGAAATTTCGAAAATTTTGGTTTTAAAAATGATAATTAAGTTATATAAATAATATGGAAATTTAATTTTGTTTGGGAAATGGTAAATATGATAATTTGAGTTAAATTGGAATTTAAATGATTTAATAATGTATTGTTGATTTTTCTGTGAATTGAAATGGTTAAATAAATGAATGCTTAAATGTGAAATTTTAAATACAACTTGACTTGGAAATGTGGAATTTGATTTTGTTTAAAGGTTTAAGTTAATTAAATAAATTAAATAAATTAAAGAAATTGGAAATTTATTTTAATTTGTGAAATGGTAATTTGAAAATGTAAATGTTAATAAAGTGTTAAATGTAAAAATGGGAAAGTTTACACATGGATTTATTAAGGTGATTTGTGAAATTTGATTTAACTATAAAATGTTGCTTTATAAAAATCATTAATTAAAAAAGTATTTCAATGAACATCTTTGAATGTAAAATATGATTTTTATAATGTTTAAATGGTTTAAATTGAAATGTTTTCAAGTATAACTTTCAGCAGCTTTTTCTGAATGCTGTGAAAGGTTGAAATTTTCAACATTATGGTTTGAACTTAGTAAATGAACTCATAATGGTTTAAAACTTTGGAAATTAAATACTTGATTTGAAAGTATATAAACCTAAATTTTAAATGGTTTAAATGAATTGTTTTGATTAAAAAATAAGCTATTTAGAAGACGATTTGGAATGATAATAAACGAATGATATCTTTGAATTTAAAGGGTATTTAAAGTTGAATATTTGGATTTGAACTTATATGATGATTTGAAATTGAAGCTTTGGAAAGATATGATATTTTGATATATATAAAATGATTTGAAATGGAGTTTTGAAAGACATGATATTTTGATATTAAAATGATTTGAAAATGAAATTTTGAAAGATATGATATTTTGATATTAAAATGATTTGAAACGAAGTTTTGAAAGATATGATATTTTGATATTGAAATGATTTGAAATGAAGTTCTGAAAGATATGATATTTATGTATTAAAATTATTTGAAAGGGAGTTTTGAAAGGATATGATAATTTAATATACTGAAATGGTTGGAAATGAATTGATATTTATTTTGATAAATATTTGAATTTGAAAGATATGGTATGTTGATATATCGAAATGGTTTTTGGAAATGATTTAATCCTTATTTTGATAAAGATTTGGATTGAAATGATATCTATATTTTTAAGTATAAAATATTATTTTAAAGTTATAACCACGGGTTATAATAACGATTGGTTGGCAAAGAGACCGGGATCGGATATGGGCATACTCTCTGTCGAAACCGAAAACCACTTTGACTAACCGTGTACACCGTGGTGATCCTGGAATGAAGTAGGAAGGTGGCGACGTTCATGAGGTATGTTACGTGGGCCCAACTCCCATGAGTTGGCTTAAGGTGGCCAAAACAGGAGCGATCTCGGGCCAAAAGAGGTAGCTCCTCTGGTCGAACGCATTTTTATTTTGAAATTATTTTAAACTTTTTTTATTTAAAACATTTCATTTTAAAATATAAATTTTGATTACTATATGAATTATAATTTCAAACTGGTATAAATTGAATATTTTCCTGAAAAATGGATTTGTGGTCAAAACTGGTCAAACTTTGACTTTTAAATTTTAAATTTAAATATTTGAATTCTTAAATTTTTTATTTTATCATGAAAATAGATTTAATATCATGAATACTGCTTTTCGTTTCGTTGAAATTGGATTTAAATTGTGAAAGTTATACCCTTTACAATATTGTGTGCATATTGAGTTATTTAACAATATTCTTTGTTTTAATTTATATAAATGACATTTTTATTTGATATATCTTATTTTAATTTGTGTATTTATGTTATATTACATATATTTTGACTTTTAAATATTTTTAAAGTGATAATAAAAATTTTCCAAAGCTTATTGAATTTATTTTCAATGTTAAAACCTAGTTTCTATTTTCTTTGCTATTTTCTACATTTAAATTACATATATAAAAAAATTACTTATTTATTTTTTGAAGGAATGTTTATTTTGTGTTCTTATCTTTATTTTCAAATATTTTCCAAGTCCATATAATTTTTCCAAAAATTTATTCTGTTTATTTTCAAATTTGCTTGACTAGTTTGCATTTTCTAAGCTATTTTCTTATTTTTACCATATATAATTATTATTTATTTATTTATATTTTATGTTTTGTTGCATTTTCGAAATTTTTACTGAAATTATTATTATTCTCAGTAATTCAAACTTATATAAATAAATTAAAGGTAATTTGAAAAGTTTGTGACTCTTGATTTGCTTAAGTCTCTTTGTTTTCCCACCTCTTCGTTTTCCAACCTTTTGCATTCAATTACTTTGGCCGACTTCCTCATTTCCTTCAGCCGGTTATTTTTTTCATTTCATTCACGTATACAAAAACTTCTCAAGCACAAAAAAAATCACGGCCATTATCATTTGCAAAGAATTTGGTAAAACTTTTTATCTTTGCTATGTTTTCATCTTGATTTACTTAGATTTGCACTTGCCTTCTTCATCTCTGTATGATCGGTCAGCCCTCCTCCATCACCTAGGCCACCTCCACCACCACCACATCTAGTCAACACCACCTCCAGCCCATTACCTTGCCATAGCCGTGCACCATGATGAAGTTGATCCACCTAAAAATGAACAAACTCCACCTAAATGCACCTAGTCGAGCCTACCTAGCTTCCACCACCTCAATCTCCTCCTTGCCGCCACTTGCATCACCACCACCAGCCAATTCTCAACCTGACACACCATGCCATATCACCTCAAGCCCACCTGAGCCATGGCCGTTCCCTCCTTGGCTTTGGCCGAGCCTATATTGTTGCATAGAAATCATGTGTTGCCTTGTAGTGTTGGATTTATGTATTCATACCTTTGTACCGTCATTTCCTATGTTAGGCCGACCCTTACCAACCCAAAACCAGATCAAAACTATGCTTTATCCGTGCCATTTCAGATCTATAGCTGAAGCATAGATGGTAGGAAGCAAGTGAAAACACTTTGACTTTGTTTATGCATCCATTTCTAGCTTTGTTTAGTGGTATTTTGTTGTGTAACTTATGTGTTGTTATACTTGTTTTGTTGAATGTATCCAAGGAGATTTATCTTTTCCCCTCCCACTCAAATCATATTCGTGTTGTCGTGCCTTCAAGATTCTGTGTTGTGTGTTTTGCTTGTTATCTCCAGCTTGTAGAGGTGAGTATTTCTCACCAGACATTTTGTACTTATATAATTAGTAAATTGACACCCTGTGAATCTGTAGAACTATATTATCATGTTATACTTGACTATGTTATGATCATATGATGTTCACCCTATTTGTACACCTGTCATATCATCTGTTACTGTTATATCATGCTATTCTATTTATTTATATCTGTTTATCACACTGCAAGTTCCCTGTAGATTAGATTCACTGTGGGTTGAAATGATACATATCCGAACGGACTTTAGAATAGGGAAAAATAGTTATGGGCTGAAATGATAGGCTTGAAAGGTTTTTATTTATTTTATTTTAACTTGGGATTGCGGGTTTGAAATGATAAAATCCGAATTTTTCTTTGTAAACTGCGGATTGAAATGATATATATCCGTATCACTTGCCTAGGTTAGAAAACTACATATAGGCCCGTGGTTATTTTATAAAGTATTTTGGATATTTTTAAATATTCTTAAAAGTGTAAATTTATGAAAATTTGATTTAAATTGGATTTTTAATGTTTAAATAAAGAAATTTTGATTTTTCTATAAGTTAAAAATGTTGAATAATTAAATGATTAAATTGAATTTTTGAAATAGAACTTAAATCTGGAATTTGGACTTTAGCTTTTAAAATGACATTTAAGTTATATAAATAAAAATTTAAGTGGTTTAAAATGTAAATTTATGAAATTTGATTTAAATAGATTTTTGAAATGTTTTAAAATAAAGAAATTATGATTTTTATATGAGTTAAAAATGTTACAAAAAAATGGTTAAATTGAATTTGGAAATATAACTTTAGTTTGGAAATTTGGTAAATTTTGGTTTTAAAAATGATAATTAAGTTATATAAATAAAATGAAAAATTAATTTTGTTTTGGAAATGGTAAATATGATAATTTGATTTAAATTGGAATTTAATGATTTAATAATGTATTGTTGATTTTTCTATGAATTGAAATGGTTAAATAAATGAATGCTTAAATGTGAAATTTTAAATGCAACTTGACTTGGAAATGTGAAATTTGATTTTGTTTAAAGGTTTAAGTTAATTGAATAAATTGGAAATTTAGTTTAATTTGTGAAATGATAATTTGAAAATGTAAATGTTAATAAAGTGTTAAATGTAAAAATGGGAAAGTTTACACTTGGATTTATCAAGGTGATTTGTGAAAGTTGATTTAATTATAAAATGTCGCTTTATAAAAATCATTAATTAAAAGAGTATTTTAATGAACATCTTTGAATGTAAAATATGATTTTTATAATGTTTAAATGGTTTAAATTGAAATGTTTTCAAGTATAACTTTCAGCAGCTTTTTCTGAATGCTGTGAAAGGTTGAAATTTTCAACGTTATGGTTTTAACTTAGTAAATGAACTCATAATGGTTTAAAACTTTGGAAATTGAATACTTGATTTGAAAGTATATAAATTTAAATTTTAAATGGTTTAAATGAATTATTTGATTAAAAAATAATCTATTTAAAAGGTGATTTGTAATGATAATAAATGAATGATATCTTTGAATTTAAAAGGTATTTAACGAATATTTGGATTTGAACTTATATGATGATTTGAAATTGAAGCTTTGGAAAGATATGATATTTTGATATATATAAAATGATTTGAAATGGAGTTTTGAAAGATATGATATTTTGATATTAAAATGATTTGAAAATGAAGTTTTGAAAGATATGATATTTTGATATTAAAATGATTTGAAATGAAGTTTAGAAAGATATGATATTTTGATATTAAAATGATTTAAAATGAAGTTCTGAAAGATATGATATTTATGTATTAAAATGATTTGAAAGGAAGTTTTGAAAGGATATGATAATTTAATATATTGAAATGGTTGGAAATGACTTGATATTTATTTTGATAAATATTTGAATTTGAAAGATATGGTATGTTGATATATTGAAATGGTTTTTTGGAAATGATTTAATCCTTATTTTGATAAAGATTTGGATTGAAATGATATCTATATTTTTAAGTATAAAATATTATTTTAAAGTTATAACCATGGGTTATAATAACGATTGGTTGGCAAAGAGACCGGGATCGGATATGGGCACAGTCTCTATCGATACCGAAAACTACTTTGACTAACCGTGTACGCGGTGGAGATCCCGGAATGAAGTAGGATGGTGGCGACGTTCTTGAGGTATGTTATGTGGATCCAACTCCCTTGAGTTGGCTTAAGGTGGCTAAAATAGGAGAGATCTCGGGCCAAAAGGGGTAGCTCCTCTGGTCGGATGCATTTCTTCGATACCATTCTATTGCTTTTGTGATTGTTTGGGCGCCCCTCCGATTTTTGGGAATGTGTTCTGAGGTGGGCGTATGTGGCTACTGCGTTACCACCAGCCCGTGTGCGTAATTGGTATATCTACCCTTGCATTGCCTTGTGTTCCGTGTCACCTACCATATCGAGCCTTTACTACGAGTTTCTATTTGTGTCGTACCTATGCAGTATCTTCTCGTAGTCGCCCGATCAGGAGATATGCAGGTACCGTATAGACTATTGACATTATTTGTGTTAAGGTGGAAAATGGAAAGCCTTAACGCTATTTAAAAGTGTGTTTATTTTACTGTTATACATTATTATAATAGCGCAATATACTATATAGTAAATAGTTTAACGGATCCTTAGAGGATGGGCGGTCCCAAGCATCTTCTAAGTTACTTGTACTTTTACTACAGTTCACTTGAGTTGATTTACATTGCATAAGTATGTATGTCCTGACTCGAGTGTTTGTATTTTTATTTACGCTCAGGTCAGTCTGAGTATTCACAGATTTGGATTTCCACTTTCTGGAGATTGGAATTTTTGAAGATTATCTGCTTGTCTTGTTTATCTATTTCACTCCCAGTTATCCTGTTGATTCCAGTGTTGTGTTCAGCTTGTACTTGGTTATCATACTTAGACTTCTGTTGTACTTTATTTCTTTTGTTGTATCTTATTTAACTCTGATATATTTATATAGTAGCATCATGAACTACTATTTCTTTTACTTCCGCTGCACTATTATTACTCTGTATCTGTGGGATGTGATTATTATTTACTGTATATTCTGAGATTTGTCAAATTTTATTTACAACGTGGTATTTTGAGCAATTCAAGTCCGACATGTGAGGATGTGAATGGTTGAAAATACCTGGTTGTTACATCTCTGGTTTGATTCTCCATCACAATCTCAACAATATCCTCTGTGCTATTCAGAGTTATGGCTTCTTTGTAATCAGTTAAACTAGAAAACGTGTGATTATGGCTTTGGAAATCAATCAAGCGAGAAAAGGTGTGATTGTGGCCTTGGAAATCAATCAAGCGAGAAAAGTTGTGGTTGTAGCTTTGGAAATCAATTGGGTGAACTAGTTGCTCGGGAAATCAAGTTTCTCTACCTAGAGGATTGTGAATCTGGAGGGTGTACCTCGTGGCCTTGAAATCGAGGGTGTAATTGTAAAGATTTCTTTTGAAAGGAAGTCCGTACTTGTGTGCGGGACTGAATGTAGGGTAACTTCGAACCAGTATAAAATCCGGTGTGTTCTTTCCTTTACTGCTTTTACTTTATTTTTACATCTGTGTTTGATTCTGTGATCATATTTGGGTCTGGATATTGCATACATTTGTGTTCAAATTAACGAAAACTAAAAAAGATTTAATAATTCCTTAAAAACACTATTCACCCCCTCCCTTTTTGGTGTTTATCCTAGCCTTAAGATTCGTAATCCGCATTTCCCACATTTGGTATCAAGCAAGGTTTTCAAAGTTTCATAATCTGATTTTTGAAAAGTTTTCAAATGGTTACCAACACTGGTACTATTTCTAACACTGGTATCCTTGTCACTAGTTCATTTGTAGAAGGTCAGTCTATTGTCAGACCACCACTTTTTAATGGCAGTAACTACGCATATTGGGCATGTAGAATGAAAATATATTTACAATCTGTAGGATTAGACACTTGGAATATCACACAGACTGAATATTCTGAACCCACAACTGATTTTTCACAGTGGACCGCTGAGCAAAAGACTATTGCACAAAATAATTCTAAAGCAATGAATATTCTGTTTTGTTCACCTGATAGGAATGAATTTAATAGAGTGTCAGTTTGTAGGTCTGCATATGAAATCTGAAAATTTTGCAAGTGACTCACGAAGGAACAAGAAAATTTAAACAGACCAAAATTTCCATGCTCACAAATCAGTTTCAATAATTTAAAATGAATTATAACGAGTCTATTTCAGATATGTATAGTAGATTTCAGGATATTGTGCATTCTCTAATATCATTGGGAAAGGAATTTTCGGAAGAAGATCAAGTCAGAAAAATCCTAAATTCTCTTACTCCAGAATGGGATTAAAAGACACTTGCGATCGAAGAGGCAAACGACATCAGGACCTTAAATATAGAAGAATTAATTGGAAATCTAATTTCGTTTGAAGTCCAAATGATCAGGAGAAGAGATAGCAAAGCATCTGAAAAGAAATCAATGGCATTTAATGCATTGACCGATGGATCAGACTCAAACAGTGATAATGATGAAGAGATAGCCTTTATGACCAAGAATTTTCGAAAATTTTCGAAATACAGAAATATGAATAATCTCACGAGAAACAACTATAAGAACACTGGAAATCAGAATGTAGTGCCAAACAATGTCAAATGTTTCAACTGTGATGAACTAGGCCATATCAAATGAGACAGTCCGTATCCAGAGAGGCAAAATCCTCCTATAAACAATGATTCAGTAAAGAAATGGAAGCGTGCATTTACTGCTACTCTAGATGACTCAGACTCGTCCTCAAGCGATGATGATCAGAAGATAGATAATTCAAATTTGTGTTTCATGGCAGTTCACGACTCCGATGAATTTTGAGAAACGGACTCAGAAAAAGGTACACATTTACAATACAATTGGTTGAAATTGCATGCTTAGAATTAGATGCTTGATTGCTTGATTGATTGATTTTGAATTGGTGTGTTATTTGAATTTTAAAATTTTTACTATTATTTTAGTATTATTTTATTATTATTTTTATTAGTATAATAATATATTATGGAATATTCTAATAATATTCCAAATATATATAAACATTAAAAATAATAAGTGATATATATTAGAGTACTTAGGAAAAATAAATCATAGAAATTCACAAGCACATGTCGACATGGTCCCCACCATGATGTCGACATGGGTACGGAATTTGAAATTCAAAATTTGAAATTCAAAATTTGAATTCAAATGGTTGAATTTCCCTCCACCTTTTTACTTCATTCAATTCTCTGAAAAGGCATCTTTTGACCAGAGAACGTGTCCTTTGAGAATCTATTTATTCACTATCTTTTATCACATCTTTTCACTTTCATTTTCAAATTTAAACTCTCTCTTCAAAACTTCAAGCTCTCTACTCTCTACTCTAATGGCTTCTTCAAGCAACCCCTCCACCATGAGAATTTTCAGAAAGATAAAAGAGCAACTCTTTAATGATCCGAAGGCAATAAAAGCATACATCAATTATGCTAACAATGGAAAAGTCCATCTCGGAAAGTTTGCTATATTTCAAGATTTCTCTTCTTATGAAATTGATTCTCTTTTTGCAAACAATAATATTCTTAGTCTTATTGATGCTTCTTAAAATGATTTCGTTTGTTATCCAAATCTTGTTAAAATTTTCTATGCAAATTTAAACTGTGGATTTTTTATTGGAAACGATGATGAAATTTGAAGTAGTGTCAAAGGCACTAGAATCGTTTTAAATTGTGATCTTTTGGGTACCATTCTCAATTGCAAGAGTATGGGAATGGATCTTTCTAATTTTAAAATCGATGAAAATGATCGTGAGACATTTCATCACATTTTCGAAGGAAATGATGATTTTGAATTTAAAAATCGAAATTTTCGACCAAAAGCAAGAATTGTCAATCTTCTTTTGCAATATACTTTGACCCCAAGATCGGGAAATTTTAACAATCCAACTTCAAAAGTTTGCGAAGCACTTTTTTCTATTTTTGGAAATTATGACATTAATTGGACGCAAGTTATTTTGGATGAACTTCGTCCCAAAAACTTGAAATGAGTGAGAATACTTTGTATCACGGAATTTATCTCACTCGGATTTTTAACTATTTTGGAGTGGATTTCAAAGGAGAAGAATTTGTTTCTAGAAAGGTTTTCAATCATTCCAACATTTCGCTTATGAAAATTCCATTTGTTTTTCAACCTTATGAGACTCTTGCCGAAAAGGAAGAGCGTTTGGCTCATGAGGAGATGGAAAAAGAGGAAGAGGAAGAAGAAGAAGAAGAAGGGGATGAAATGGAAATTGAAGAAGGTGAAACTTCTTTGGAAAGCATCGACTATCCTTCTAATCCATCCAACAAAACCCTTCTCAAAAACCAAAAGACCATTGTTGTGAATCAGAGGATTCTTAAGCAATCCGTTAGTAAGAAGTTGGACAAAATTTCATCCAAGATGAACAAGTTTATTTCAAAAGTCAGCAAGAAACTGGATTACCTTCATCTTCATCATCCTCTAACTAGTTTTACCATTTCATTTCATGTTGTATTAGTTTTAGTTTGTTTTAATGTGAAAGTTCATGAAGTTCTTTATGTTTAATTATTGTATCGTCTTAGTATGAAATAAAATGGAATTTATTTTCTGTTATCTAGCTTATCTTATCTCCAGAATAAATGTTAGTATATTGTATAAATATATATACACACACAATTATTCACAAAATCAAAATAAGTCATCAAAATTTGTTGGACCATGTCGACATCCCGCTATGACCATGTCGACATGTACTGGTCAGAAATGACATTTCATTTTGAATTTGAAATTTGAATAACTACCTTTTGTCTATTCATTTCAAACGAATTTCTACACCTATAAATACCTATTTCTTCTAGAATTCATCACCCAATATTATTTCTTATCTACTTTATCTCTCATTCTTCTCACAAACTCGAATATGGCCAATCCAATTCATAATTTATCCAAGAATCTTGAAGAAACTCTTAATTCTTTCAAGAATATCCTTTCATTCATTCTTCATGACCAGCGTCAGTTAGAATTGAGTCAAATGCAGATGATCAAGGAGCAAGAAAGGCATTTCGATGTAATACGATGGACGATTTCCTTCCTACACAAGGATGATAACGAAGCACATCCTCCTGTCTCTCTCTAATGATAATGAAAATTAGAATGTGCCATTAAAGAAGACCTTATATTTGGAGAAGAAGGATGGGTCGAAGTTCCTCGTAATGTTTGATTTTATTTGATTGCTTTGTTTAAATTATTTGCTTGGTTTGATTTGATTTGATTTCATTTGCTTTAATTTGATTTGATATAGTTTGATATTTGGTGTGGATTGATATTTGTTGTACAAAACATGTATAAATACAATTGATATGTATATGATCTTTAATTAATTGTCATGTCTTTCAGTATAATTATCTCTTAATCTATCTATTATATACTCCATTGTATAGTTTATTAATGCAGGTACTAAAATACAAGAATGAGGGGGGTTATATTGTTTGAAGTTAGTTTTTGTTGATGATAAAGGGGAGAAGTATAAAATAGGATAGTTAGGCATAGATTAAGGGGGAGTTATTAGGATAGAAATAATATTTTATAAACAAAGGTTGTCATCATCAAAAAGGGGAGATTATTAGTCCGTGAGATGATGGTTTTGATGACAACAACCTTAGAATAGGATTATAAAATATAAATACTAACATTATAGTTTAGAAATATATGTATATGCAGGATTTAACCATGTAGGTACCAAGAATGAAGACTGTACATTATAGAGATTCAAGATATCAAGAATGGAAACTCATGATCAAGAATATCAAGATTATCAAGAGTTCAAGGTTTCAAGAAATTTATTTTTTAGTTAGGAATTTTGTTAAAACACCTAGAAAAGCACTGGCATCTTAAAATCCAATTTATCGTGGAATGGAATCCACTTCGAACCTGTTAATGGGATGGAACCCTAAGTAGGATGGAACCTACGAAAAATCTAGTGGAACATTGTTTTGCATCTGCTAACTTTTATTCAAATGTTTTTCAAAATTATATCCTGTTTTCAAAACGATTTTAAAACCTTCTTTTAAAAAGAATCAAAAACATCTATCCTGATTTCAAATAATTTTAGCCTTAAAATAATCTCTAATTTCAAAATCAAATTATCCTTAGTTTTAAAAACTATCGTTAAAAATAATATATTTAACTTTTAATATTTATACTTAGATTCAAATATAAAATTATAGTAAAATTATATATACATTATTCTCTATATTTACTTATGTATTTTAACTATAGTCAAGTATATTTATAAAGTTTAAAATAGTTTTAATATAAGATAAAAGTTATTTTTAAAGGAAAAAAAAACCACCAAAAATTCCTTTGGGATGTCGACATGCTCAACATGCCCATGTCGACATAGCAGCAGTTGAGTTCAAAATTTAAATTTCAAAAGAAGTGTCTATTCGTCATATCTCTTCACGAATGGACATGACTGTTGTTCTTCTATAAATAGGGGCTGTTTTCAACGAATTTTCAATCATATTTTCTGGTTTTCATTTGTCTTCTTCTTCCACATTTCTTTATACACATTCTTAACATTACTCTGCTAAAATCAACATTGAATCTAACTAGATTATCTCTGGTTTGATTCTCTATCACCATCTCAACAAGATGCTCAGTGCTATTCAGAGTTATAGGCTTCTTTGTAATCAATTAAACGGGAAAAGGTGTGATTGTGGCCTTGGAAATCAATCAAGCGAGAAAAGGTGTGATTGTAGCCTTCAAAATCAACTGGGTGAACTTGTTGCCCGGGAAATTTAGTATCTCTACCCAGAGGATTGTGAATTTGGAGGGTGTACCTCATGGCCTTGAAATCGAGGCTGTAATTGTAAAGATTGCTTTTGAAAGGAAATCCGTACTTGTGTGTGGGACTGGATGTAGGGTAACTCTGAACCAATATAAAATCCGGTGTCTTCTTTCCTTTACTGCTTTTACATTATTTTTGCATCTATGTTTGATTCTGTGATCATATCTGTGTCTGAATATTGCATACATTTGTGTTCAAATTAACAAAAACTCAAAAAGATTTAATAGTTCCTTAAAAACACTATTCACCCACCCCCTCCTCTAGTGTTTATCCTAGCCTTAAGAACCGTAATCCGCATTTCTCACAATAGTCATTCCAAAAATTAGGAAGTATTGAAATTATAACTCAACAACAAAAGATTCAGGGAGATTTATTCTAGCATCTTTAAGTTGATTCACTAACGGTAGAATTTCGCTTACTTGTCCAACTATGGACTTATTGGCATCCATTTTGAAATCCATAAAATTGCAAATATGAAATTTTTTGTTACTTGCCTCGGATATGTAATATTTGCATTGTAGTGCAGCCCAAAGTGCCTTTGCAGTTTCCAAAGTCCTATGTGCATTGTAGACAAGAATAGACAATGCATTCAGAATGCGCGCTCTACATAGAAAATCATCCTCTTTGCGCTTAGCATGTTTTGCTTTCAATTCGTCTATATCTTTATCCGTTTCCTCTGGTATTTCCACCAAGTTATCTTCAAGAATATAGAACAATTTGACCGTGATCAAAAAGAATTTCATCGTCTCTTGCCAATGAGTGAAGTTTTCACCATCAAATCGTTCAAATGAGATAAATGCTGATTCATAACTTGAAGAGCATTGAGATTGATTGAATTCGAACCATCCATGGTTGAAAGTATTGTCTAAAAATTATTGGTTAATTATATCGATGATTTGAGAATGATGAAGATTTTAACTGCTGTACTTCTAACTTCAAGGATCTACTACGTAGATTCATTTAGACAATAGTTTAACCCAATAAGTACAAACGGGTTATTGAACTATCGAATTAATGATCCAATGAAGCCTTGAAACAGCGTATCGGATTCAAAACTTGTACAATTTTGATCCGACCAAGAAAACTCAAACTTAATTTATGATGATTTAATTTAGTAGAGAATAGAATAAAGAAGAAGAAGAAGAAGAAAAACGATCTGCAACATTTCTGCGTTTGCAACACCTTATAGCCGTCACAAATTGTGGTGGTAAGGCAGTGTTCTGCAACACTTTCTGAGCGTCGCAGATCTGGATGAAGAAGAATGAGGTTTCAAGAAAAGAGACTGTTACATTTGATGGTTCCTGGACGTCACTATTTACAGTAGTGAGGAAGTGTCCATTCGTCAAACGTCACATCCTTTCCAACAGTCCGAAACCGTTTTAAATGGTCGCGATTTTTCGTAACGGTTCAAAACTATTACTAAACGGTCGTGTCTCTTCATTCAAATGACCCACCAAAAATATCCGTTCAAACTTAGATTCTGGGTCCAACCTATTAACAAAAATTAATTCGTCATTTTAGACCCGAACTCGAAACCCGGACCCGGTCCGGTCGGTCGGTTGGACGGACGGTGGCTGGGGCGTGCGCATGGGGATGATGCATAACTTCCCTCCTCACATCAAAGCAAAACTTTGGATGCCCAAAGGACCCAACCTTCCTTATAGAAATCCATATATAAATCAATAAATTCTCTTATTCCTAGATGTGGGACTATTCATCCCCTCTTCTTCCTTCTTCTTCCACTTCTTCCCTCTTCAAAAACAAACCCAAAACTATTTTGAAAATTTTCAACAAATTAACCTGAGCATTTCTCAAGCTGATGTTACAATGTCACTAGGAGAGAACATTTTTATTTTTCAAAAATAAATAAATTTTCATACTGCTTTATAATATATTCATGCAAAGAATAATAGAACAAAACACATTTGCCTATTTTAGAATCTAATTAAAAAGGTTTTAACACTGAATTTACTTGACAGCGATACTTGTTTTGATGAACTTATCCACTTCCTCTTATATGGCTGTTGTCTTCAGCACATCAGCAGCAATATCAAGCTTTAAAATGAATTTCAAATTAAATGCTAGACTAACTTTTTAATCCATATTTCGAGTTGAGGTCTGCTGTGGAGAGGACTTGAGCTAGATGAGCCTTATACCCGATATTTGTAGCAAGTATAGTAAGTAATATTAGTGAGAATCAAACCAAAACAACTATAATACCATGTAGAAAGATGCGATGGACATAGGAAAATGGTTGGTATAGAAATATAAATTCTCAAAACATGTGAGCGTACAAACAAAGATAGGTGCATGGGAAAAAATATCTGGAATAGACAAAGGAATCGACTTGTATTGAGATTACCATGGTTATATCCCGAAATGAAACATTGAAATCCTATTGGAAATATTTATAACTGCAACATTTATACAAAATAACATCTTGATTGGGATATGCTATGTAAGAGAAGTCAGGCTCAACGTATTTAAAAACTAATTACTATGGAATTACACAACAAAGGTAGTATGATAAACCATTACCTAAACATAAATGATTAATTAGAGCATTCAAAGGTTTACCGAATTCTAAAATATGTTAACCATGCTGATCCATTCCAACTAATAAAAAATTCATTGAATTTAGACTATACAAAAAAGATAATGGCATATATATCATACAATGAGAAGGCGCCGGAGCATTTCACACCTGCTTTCATAACGGTTACGCTACCATTTTGATAAATGTCTAAAATATTTCACTCTGCCGAATTTGAGGCAAAAACATTTCGTATTAGTGCTATTACTTTCCAATGCAAATTGGTGATTTCATATTTTTACTCATGTATGATTCCAAATAGGAACCTTGTAACGACCTGCTTTTTGGATGTTTTAAACAAACACACATGCCAGACTCAAACCATTTAAAATGGCATATTGTTATGAGATAAATAAGAAAAATATAAAGAAATAAAACAAATATAGAATCTCACAGCGGAATGACAAAATATAATAATCTAATAACAGTTCATGAAGCTATTTTATAAATACATTTTATTATTCTTCTACAACACAACAATCAGAGTTACATAAAACCGAAATAAATAAATAAATGCAATGGAAAAACATGATGCAATAGAATAAATATAATAAATAATAATAATACAAATCTTCGTCTTCATCCTCCAGAAATAAGGTCATCAACCCTGAAATGCTTGGGTTAACCCGAGCGAATTGAAAAGGCAAAACACTCGAGTCAGAACTAAAAGATCTTATATAAGTTAAATCAATGGTAAAAAATATGAGTGGAATGGCATCAGAGATGTTTACGGGGATTGACATCTCCTATCCAGTGTCTAACGTGGGTGCAATAACTTAAGAGATGTTCGGGATTACCATCTCCTAAGGATCCGTTAAACTATCTACTATGTAGTATAATACGCTATTATAATAGTGTCTACATAAAAGTAAAGTATTAAAATAGCGTTAAGGCGTTACCCATACCCCCATTAACACATTTTTATATATTCTCATAGTCTATACAATATCGTAATTCCTCTATAAATTGGAGGGCTATCAGAGGGCACTCCATAGGTATGGTACAATCCAAACTCGTGGAAGGCGCGATGGGGCATGTGAACACGGCACTCGAGGCAATGCCAAGGTAGATATACCGATTGCGGATCCGGACTGGTGGTAACGCATAGCAGCTACTACCGCCCACCTTGAAACACACTCCTAAATCTAAATCAAGGGGTAGCCACCAAATCAATCACAAAGTCATAATATGGTATCGAAGAAATGTGTCCGATCGGAGGAATGACCTCACTTGGCCCGGCATGGCTCCTGTTTTGGTCACACCTAAGCTGACTCACGGGAGTCAGGGTCACGTAAATACCTCATACAGAATCATTCGCCAAACCATCCTACTTCACTTCTGGAATCTCCACCACGTGCACAGTTCTTAAAGTGGTTTTCGGTATTGGCAGAGAGTATAACAATATCTGATCCCTGTCTCTTTAACAACCAAACGCTTATTTCACACTGGATGGTTCTTTTGCATTTAAAAAGGTAAATTTACAATTGATCAAAATATCATATTCTCAAAACCATATAGTTTCAAATCATATTCACTTTCGAAATCATACCATTTCAAATCATATTCACCTTCAAAATCACATTCACTTCCAAAATCATGTTTACTCAAATATCTCATTTCACAAAAGGTGTCAATTCCAAATTCTAAATTAGGTTGTATCCTCATCAAGGATTTAAATATAAATACTTTAGCTTTACATAGATTGAAATTTTAGGAAATAGTTTAGGTAGTCATAAATAGTTTTAATAGTTTAAAATGGTTTAAAATAGATTTAAAATAGTTTAAATAAATAAAAAAATAGTTTAAATAGATTTAAATTGTATTTAATTAGATTTAAAAAAGATTTATATAAATTTAAAATGGATTTAAATTATCTTAATAGGTTTTAAATAGATTAAATAAATTTAAAATAGATTTAATGGATTTAAATTATCTTAAATAGGTTTAAAATAAATTAAATAAATTTAAAATAGATTAAATAGATTTAAATTACATAAATAAACTTAAAATAGATTGAATAAATTTAATTAGTTTAAAATTGGTTAAATATATTTAGATTGGATTAAATAGGTTATAATAGATTAAAATAAATTGAAATAGTTTACATTGATTAAAACAATTTAAATTAGTTTAAAATAGATTTCAAGTTATAACCAAAAAAATTCAATAACTCAATTCCGATAAATTCATTTATATTTGACACTTCAAATTTGAAATTTCAACTTTAAAATAGTTTAAATTGCCCCTTCCCCTCTTCCCAACGGCGCCTCCCGATCGTCGATCGGGCGACCATCCACCAGTGGATCGTCAAAACCCTAAAACGGACGTCCGAAGTTTATCGATGAATTCCAGAAAAACCATGATTTGATGATAAAAACGAATTGCACTTGTGGATTACGCTCATCGAGAGCTTGAAACGGTATATAATTTAATAGGGTTTGGAGGAGTTTGAAATTTTGATTTGATTTTGGAATTGAAATTCAGGAATTAGGTTTTGCTTTGTCTGCCATTGAGAAGGAAAAGTGGACGGATGAAATGTACATACTAAATAATGGAATAAGAAATAGCTAGGGTTTTTAACGGGCTATATATAGGTAGATCAGAAATAGAACTGAATGGACTAGATCGCTTTGAAAGTTGAACGATAAACGACCCGAAAAGCTCGTTTCGCTTCCGAAACAAAAGTGGGTCATCCCATATATCGAAATAGATGTTTTCAATATTTTTAAACTCAATGGAATAGGTTTCAGTTCCTAATTCCATCGTATGAAGAAGTTAGCTTAACATCAGCTTATTTCAAATTGATTTCAATTGAATTTACATAAATTGATTTCTATGCGTTTTGAGCCCATACGATCAAACGACAAGTCCGATCGCTACGAAACTTGAAAACTTGCAATAATTCATCATTACGGATCCGATGAAACTAGTTCCGTCAAATTCCGAGACAGTTGCCAAGATGGCTATTTTCATATTAATTAAATAAATTAATATTAAATTAATTAATCACTTTTTAATTCAATATTTATAAACTAACCAATTTCATCATTTTTTGATTACTTGGACATTTATAATAACTTAAAGCAAATTTACATATCAAATTCAGTGTTTAATATTTCACTAATTTCAGTGTTCAATTTCAACTGTAATTAAATTCAATTAATTATAATTTAATTCCAATAAATTGATTAAATTTGATTTCAATCTTTTTATTTCATCCAATCATTATTTTATGGACAAAGTTACATTGGTTTATATCTTATTACATTGGTATTCCACAATAACCATCTTTTATTTATTAATTTCAGTTTTCTAATTACATTGAATTTTTGTCGATTTTCACATTAAATAGAATTTAAAATCCCAATAAGTTGATTTATCTTGATTTCACTCTTTTATTAAATAGTTATTGCCTTGTGAATAGAATTAACATTTCTATACATTTTATTACATTCACAATTTGCAGTTATTGTCTTAACTCGCGTTAATGTAACATTTATTTTACATTTAATTTCAATTGATTAATTAAATTGGTAACAAATAACAATTGTCACCATTCCTACATTTTGTAAGTTTATTATTTATTACAAAAGTTATAACCACTTGCACTATACTAATTTTATCCAATTTCTATTTATTGCACATTATTTAATTAATTAATCATCCTTTAAATTATCAATCTCTTCTTAAATCCAATTATCAATTAATAAATACATAACTTTAATTTATTTACAATCTATATCAATTATAACTCTTCAATCCTTTTAATTAATTGGAGTTACCTTTAAGCAGCTACCAATTACCTTAAATTAATACTATTTCATTTCATTCCAATTATATTCTTACTATTAAATGACAAATTTTTATTTCTTCCAACATTAAATCACAAAACCTTATTAAATTAATTATTTTTAATTATCGAAAATTATGGGTCGTTACAGACCTGATTATAAATCGATAATAATATATAAATCTTACTATAATGATCTAATCCAAACTCTATAGTAAAAGAAAACATAAAATTTAATAGTTTAGGTTACTCAAATTATGTGTGCACGGTATAAAGTAAGATAATAGGTTTCCAAAGTATGTATGATAATCCACGTATATGATCTTTTTCGAGAAATCAGGGCTTATGTTAGACGTGAATCTCCCATCAAGAAATATACACTATGGTTTGATATTATATTTGATCAATCTTAGGCAAAGAGATATTATTCTTCCCTTGTCAATGAAACAATTTCATAAAGAATGAGTAGCTACCTTAATTTTAATCACATTTTATCTCTACAAATTCAATTCAGAAAATAGTTATACATTTTTTATTACACTCATAAACTTGTGGAAGTAAACCGGATACTAATTGGTTAATAATATTTTGGTCAGTAATATTTTTTTACAACCAACGTACTTTATTCATGCAAAATGGAATCAACTCTCATTCAATTTTGGTTACAATGTTTACGACTAATATAACACTTATTAACCTTTATTTACTTTAAGTTAGATAGTCCATCTAATTTAACATAACCAAAGACTAATAAATCAAAATGACAATAAATGACACTCATGAAGGAGCGTATTTATACATAAATCATCTATCAATATAAACTAAGTTGATATCCGAAATAGGGGAAAATCTCCATTACCTAATAAGTTAATGTAGTGACACCTAATAAAGCATGCAAATTGATATAAATTCATTACCTGCCTAACAACAAATGGTAGGAACATTAACGAAAATATCTTCATATGTCAAAGAAAATATCGTATTCAAAATAATCCATTGGACTGACAAACCAATCTACTATATTTCCAAAATAAGTGTAGTGAAAACTTTGCTTTACAGAAGCTTTTTCTAATAGATCTTTTATCATCCAAAACACAAAGGGATAAATTTGAACAGAAAATAAACGGACAAGGAATCAAAAAATAATACACAAGAGATTTCACCCAACCACCCTCTTTATTGATTTGCCAAAATTTGTTTACAATTAATCGAAAAAAATAAAGTAAACAAAATAAAATTTTAACCAATAACCAAATTAAGAAAGGGATTCTTGGTCTCTATGGCCAAAATTGTTGGAGGAGAAGAACAAAGATGAAAGAAGAGAAATTTAGCAAATAGATTTCCACACATTTTACACTCTCTTCTTGTCTCTATGTATAACATCAATTACTTAATGCCCAAGTTAATAGTAGATGGAAAAAAATAAATTGATTAGCCAATTAGAGAGAGAAATAAACATAATCAAATATGCTTATTAATTAGGGGAAACAAAATCTTCTATTTCTTTCTTTTGCATATTTATTTCCTTCTATTTTATATTTTGTAAAAGTTTAACACTCTAGCTTGAAGAAAAATCATATATCTCCAATATATCAAGCATGTCATCTCTAGATCTATCACAACTCCCTATATCTCAATCATACCAAATTACAAACCTCTACCACCACCTACAAGTGATGCATCTTCCTACATGAGGTACACCACACTAATCGGTCTCAAAAGCGTTTGCAATACCACAAAGACCTCTAGATTTTCCTACTCGACACCCGTCTACGAATCGATCTGACTTATTACACGACCACTATCAATCTATGACGATCCATATTTCAGAAGATTTAAATTGAGAATAATCCATACATGTCCGACTTAAACAATCCAGAACATAGATAATCAATGGAATTAATTAATAAAAATAAGAAAAGAAAAAGGAAACACATACAGAATCTTGCGGCGGAATGATAAAATATAATAATCAAATAAACAGTTTATGAAGTTGTTTACTATAATTTTTATTATAGTTTATACAACGTTTATCAGAGCTATATATATACAACAGAAACAAATATAATATAGCAGAACAACATGATGCGGGAATAATAATAGTAATAATATACTAAATCTTCATCTTCGTCCTCTAGAGAATAATCTTCGATAAGCTGAAAAACTCAGGGCTGGCTCGAGCGTAATGAAAAGACAAAACACTTGAGTTAAGACTAAAATATTCTTATGTGAGTCAAATCGTTATTGCATATAACTTGAGTATCATGGCATCAGAGATGTTTACGAGATTTCACATCTCATATCCAGTGTATAACGTGCATGTAGTAACTCAAAAGATGTTATGAGATTTTCCACCTCTTAAGGATCCGTCAAAACATTTATATGTAGTAGAATACGCTATATATATAATGTCTAGTCAGTAAAATAAATATTAAAAATAGGGTTAAGGCTTTACATTGATATTCCTTAATGCGTTTTTAAGTATTGGCGTACAGTTTGCATTTGACACCACCGGTAACACGTCGGTAGTTAGAGATGCGCCGTGATACAACAACACTAAACAAAAATCATAAGGATCTCGTATAGGGATAATAGTATGACAAGGTACGTTAGGCAATGCCCAAGGTAGGATACTACCAGTTTGGGTTGCACGGCTGGTGGTAACGTATCATAGCCATGACCGCCCACTGCGTCCATCCATCCCATATCGAGTCAAAGGGTGGCTATACCAAATCAAGGTGCACCAATCGAAACCAACAAAAAAGTAATAATACGGACCGAGTCTAAGAAAATAGAAGAACGGATGTCCGCTCGGGTTAATTAGCCTACTTGGCCCTATCAGGCCGTCCTGTTTTAGTCATTTCAAATTGGCACAAGTATCGTGGTCTATCGATCATCATTCCCTTTCTTCAAATCCAACAAACGATGAAAAATCCAACAACTGCATTTTGGAGTCTCCTCAGTGTACATAGTTTGTTAAAGTGGTTCCAATATTGACAAAGAGTATGCCAATAAGAGACCCCGGTCTCTTTAACAACCAAACTTCATTTTTTACACCGGTTGGTTATTTTATATTTCGAAAACAGTTCATACCTGATATCAAAATATCCGCTTCAAAATCAAATCCATTTCGAAATCATCAGATTTATTCAAAATATACCATTTCATTTCAAAATCCTTTTCGTCTTAATATCTCGATTTCTATTCCTAAATTGTTTCAAATTTCAATTTGGGTGATAACTTCATTTAACCCAATTCGTATTAATTCCGTAATTTAAAATTAAACATTCCACCCTTGACCAGTTTGAATTTTTTCTAAATAGTTTGAATAGTCTTGAAATAGTTTAAATAACTAAAATTATTAAAAATAGTTTAAATGGTTAAAATAGTTAAGAATAGTTTAAATGGTTAAAATAGTTAAGAATGGTTTAAATGGTTAAAATAGTTTAATATAAAATAGTTTAAGTATTAAAATGGTTTATATAGTAAAATAATTTGAAAAACCAAAATAATTTGTATATTTAAGAAGATAGATTCTAAACTGTTTATATTAAAATAGTTTTATTGAAAATAGCTTCAAAGTCAAACCGATTCAATTCCAACTTCCCAATACAAATCAATTCCAATTTCCATTCGATCGATTCAATTTCGATTTCAATTCAAATCGATTCAACTTCGATTTTAAATTAATTCAATTCCACTTTCAAATCCAATTAATTCGATGTCAATTTATATCGATTTCGAGCTTGATTTTCAAAATATTGATTCAAAACACTTAAATCAAATTAACCTTCAATATTCAGTTTAAAATCCTAATATTCAAATATAATTTGATTCCGAGCTCAATTTTAAAATATCGTTTTATATCACTTTTACTTAGCAAAACTCAAAGTTCAAATAAAAGGCCAATCCTTTAACCAAATCAATTTATGAAATTCAAATCATAGTCCAATTATACTTCAAAATTTCAACTTTGATTATTTAAACAATTTCGATTACCAAATTAAAATCTTAACATTTCGAGCTCAAGTTCGAAAATAATTTGATTTCCATTAATTCGAATTTTTTTACTCCTTTAAATCAAATCAGTTAAATAATTTCAAATCAAAAAAATTTAAAATCATTTAATTCAACCAATCCTGTAAAGGCCCGTATCTCCATACCCCTTTGAGTCGACCATAAGTCACATCAGTTCGACTCTCGAATCTTCAGGGAAGAAGAAGAAGAAAGAGATAGAAGAAAATAGAACAACAAATATAGAATCTCACAATCGCAGCGGAACAAAATATAATAACAGATTTTTATACAAAAGAATCTGTAACAGTTTATATACTTCCAATCATCAGAGTGCAACAATCAATACATAAGTTTGGATAGTTATAATCACTTGTCCTCACACAGCGGAAATATAAACCAAGTACGAAAATACGTCTAAACTCCTCCAGCTTGTCTCCTAAGCTCCATAGCATTTAAACCTGAATCTGTAATACTCGGTCTGACCCGAGCATTATAACAAAATAACACCAGAGTTAATCTGGAAAACCAGCATGAGAAAACACTTAATTTGAATTATTTAAGTTATTCAAATCCTTTGAAAACAAAGGTATCTCGTATGAATACATCACACATAAACACGACGGGTTTTACCTTCCGATAACCAAAACAATTTTATCAAAATTCAGTGATATTATAATAGTGTATAAATACAAATACTTATTCAAATAGCCAAAATTGTTACATTAATTAAATACCAGCATACTAGGCTCTACAAACAAAATTGTAAGTTCATATTGAAGAATGGATTCCATATGAATGACTGGGCCACTGGGGTACCGCACACCACGGTACACCTCTGAAACAATGTACCGAGGACCAGGCCAAGATCCCCTGCTACACAAGACCGACCTACCCCTAACCTAAATAGACCGAATATGTTATGACCTCGGGTGTTCCCACCCTTACTATCGAGCGCTCCTTCTTGTAATAACCCGCTTTTTCGACGCCTGAAAATCGATTTCAATACGTCCACTGTATTAAATGTTGAACAATCGAATGCCAAAAAGCCGAACCACTAGGGTTAAAGAAGAAGGAGGTAGAAGAAGAAATAGAAAATAACATCAGAATCTCACAAATGCAGCGGAACAATATATAATAGATAAATGACTGATCTTTATACAAAAAGAACTATATCTGTTATATACATTACATCATTAGGGTACAAAAAATTCATAGCACACAATTGGACAATTATCATAACTTGTCCTCATAAAACTGACTATGCAGTTAATCATACACAGCGGAATATACATCAAATACGTGTGATACGTCTCGCCATTCAGCTCATCTCCTGAGCTCCACAGCATCCTTTCCTGTATCTATAATACTCGGTGTGACCCAAGCATTATAGTTAAATAACACCCGAGTCAGTCTGGAAAACCAAAGTGAGAAAACACTCTCAATTGGATTATTAAAGTTTTCAAAATCCTTTGAAATCAAAGGTATCTCGTAAGACCACGCCACAAATAAACATGTCGGGCTTTTACCTTACGATAACCAAAACATTTTTATGAAATCTGTCTGATATTATAATAGTTTCTATTGAAAGTATATTAGAATCTAGCTGAAATACTTGCATCTCACGTTTCAGCAATAGTTGGGCACAATCAAAACCGTACAGGCGCTTATTGGAGATTGGATTACATACAATGGCAGGGCTACTGGGGTACCGCCCATCATATTACGTGATCTAGATCACCGTACCGATAATCCACCCTGATCCCCTGCTACACAAGACCGGAGCTGCCCCTTACTGGATAGTCCGAATAAGATCACCCCGCGGTTGGGATCAGCAACCGCCCACATAGCCGAATAAAAAGGGACATCTAGACAGGGATGACCTTACCCTAATTGGTTGCTAGCCACTTAGCCTTGCGTGCACCTCCCCTGTTTTAGCCATTCGGCTGATGAGGCTCCAGGCTATGTGTTATCTTTTTAGAACACATTGACTTAGAGTGCTCATCGTCCTCCTGACGATGTTCTGCTGCATTCATCCATACAAGTCCGTTCCAGGTCTGAACGGAACCGAAGGCACTACTCCTACTACATACATTTTGGATCACCCTCAGGATTAGTAGCGATTAGCCCATGCACTTCACTGCTCCATCTTCGACTCCAAGCACTTGTCTTGCTCACGAAAACGTTCAAACCGGATCGAAGTGGTTTTCGAAAAATTAATCCCCATCCCGGTCTCTTCGAAACGATCAATGCATTGGCCAATATTGATAGTCCGTTATTTAACTATCAAATAACATCCACAAAAAACAATCAGATTTAAATAATTTTCCAAATTATATATTTCAAAATATCTTCGCAAGCTATTTTTCTACACTTCAACTCTTTGAAAATAGTTTTCAAATCACTTTTCTCTCGCGGAATTAATTTCCCAAAATTGTTGATTTCCACTAAAATTCACCCAAGTCTTAATACTAGATTATAAAATAATTTAAATCACTTTATCCAAAATATATACTTTAAACATTTAATATAAAAACTACTTAAAACACTTTATTTAAAATATTAATTATGAAACTTTATAAAAATTTCTCATGTAAAACTTAAGCTAAAACTAATTTAAAATAAAAGTTATTCTATAAGGTATAAATATTAAATAATTGTCTTTAAAATCAGAATACTAGTCAACCTTAAAAATAGTTTACTTATAAAATTAACTTAATAAGTATTTACCTTTAAACAACTTAAACAATAAACTTCTAAAATCATTCTTTTAAAAAAAACTTTAAACTTCTAACTTATGCTTAAAAATCTGCTTTGAAAACATACTTGGCTTTTCCAGGAAGATACACTTCATTTCAATATAGTCCATTTAAATCAGTTAATAAATCCCTCTCGATTATCCCAGTTTAATTTACATTCCAAACCCATAATTTACTTTCTATACTTTTAAAAATAAACCACTATTTACTTTTAAGCAAATCACCATTTCCTTATAAATTCCTATCCTGAATTTTTACTTCCAAATTATCCTCTGATAAAAATTTCCCTTTATTTATAAATCATGTTTATAAATTCCAAAATCTCAATCTCTTTTCAATCACAGTTTCAACACTTAATTGATTTCGAAATCGATTTTCAAAATCAACTCCATTTTAGAATAAATTCTTTTACTTACCAAATTTATTCCAAAATCCATTAATTCCATATTCATTTCTTATTTATGATTTAAAATCTTATTTTAACTAAATTATCCACTTCATACTTCTTTCAAAATCCTACCCTTTTATTTCTTCCTAAATATTTTAAGTCTTAAATTTTGAAAATAAAATCCTTTAAATTTTTAGACAATATCACTTAAGTCTCCAAAGCTCTTTTATTTTTATTTATTAAAAATCTCTATCTTCATTTCTACACTCAGTATTTATTTAATAGAACTTTAAAAATCAAACATTATATATTTCATTTTCTCAAATATCAATACATATTTAACCAAGCCATAGCATTCAATAATTCAATTCCAAATATAATCAATATAATCATCACAGATTGTCACATAATCCACATCGCTGAATATAAAATAAATTCAACTTCTTGAGGAATCCAGATAGATCCCTCCAACTGATTTCCCTACATCCACAGATGTTAGCACAATATAAAATACCAATCCCACTTCGAGGTGGAATACCGTGGTATATGGGGTCATCGGCTATTATGCGGGGCGCATAGGGTCTCATCCGCTATATAATGTGGGAAATTAATCACTCCAATATATATATATATATATATATATATATATCTGTGTGTGTGTGTATAAAATATCACACCCAGTCAATTCAATCATTCAACCACTAATTTAAATTTAACTATTTAAATTTAAATGGTAATCCAAAAGAGTGAGATTAACTCGCCTTTGGCTTTAATTTGTAGTCCGATTCAAACCGGCTTGTCTTCCCCCGATTTAAGACCTAGTATAAATACTTTACGTTTTGTTAACACTTGAACTAATCGAACAATCATCCATATTTAGTCATTTAATTTAAAATAATTTAATTCGTTTAATAAATTGTTTTTAAATGACCAAAATAATTGGGTAGTGAATTAAATAAGTTAACCGCCTTAATACTTATCGTTAAAATTAACATTAAGTCAAATATATATATATATATATATATATATTCTTTCTTTTCTTTTGAAACCGCATATATACTTATAAAATAACTTATATAGATCCAAGAATCCAATTTTTAAATAAACTTTTCACATTTTTAAAATTCCTATATATTTTCTAAAATCATATATATATACATATTAAATTCTAATAAAATAAAAGATCTTCTTTCAAACCTATATATTAAATTAGAACAGACTTGTTTTTATATGTCTTACTGTAAAGTATATATATATACATATATAATTTTCTTTACTGTATACAAGTTCATGAATATATGCATCTTTAAATTAAAATTTTAAAAAATGTGAACGAATACCTCAAGCTCAAAACCCCTCGCCTGCATGCAGTACGACCCTCAATCGATCGAATGCTAAAGTGACTGTACTGCTCTACCTTCATGCCATCTCGTGCACAGATTCCCTCCTTCAATATCGCGACCACCATCGCATAGCCGAACGCAACTCGAAAGCTACCCCAACAATTCGCCAACATCTCCATCCTATCGCGAGCGTTTCGACTGATTCCATAAGCGTCGACTCTGCCCGTGACTCCTACATTCGCGCACAATCGCCGACCTTGCTTCGCAAGATTCTAGCTTCGTCTCACGCAATTCGAGCTTCGATCGCATTGTCACTTTCTATCGCCGCCTTCAGGAAATCATGATGTTACGCGATTTGAAATTTCTTTTTATATATTTGTGCGAATTTGATTTCGGAATAAATAACTGGAGAGGAGGGAGTCAGACATTAGAGAAGAATGGCTTTCGATTTCGATTTGTTTTCTTTTTCTTTAAAAATGCACGGCTATGATTATTAAAGGAAGAAGGAGACGCGTGTGAAATTAAATAGAAAAAGGAAACACGTATCTAAAATTTCTCTACGTATCTAAGCTAGCTACAGTGTTTCGATTATATTATTTATTTTTAAATTCAAATTCAAATTTAAATCGTCTAGAAATTGCAACTCAAAATTTCGAACTTCTATCGAGGCGTGCCGCTAGGCGTTTATAATGTTGTACCCCTATTACGAACGCAATGGAAAAGGTTTCGATTACTAACTCGGTCGTATGGAGAAGATAGCTCTTTGGACCCGGTAATTATATTAAATTTTCGATATAGATTTCAGCGTGTTTATCTACCGTACGATCACATGAAAATTCCAAATGCTACAAAAATTGAAATCCGATAATAAAACACTATTACAGATCCAATGGAACTGGTTTCGTCGAAATCCGAGACTGTGCCTCGGAAGGCTATTTTTTTAAATATCAATTTAAACTATATAATTTTCAAAACTAAACAAAATAGTTTTAAATTCAATTTTGAAAGTTCTACTATCTCTAGTATTATAAATATAAATTTACCAAGCCCTTTGAAATATTTTTAATCAGCTTAAAAACCAAGATTCACTGTTTTAACCAATTTCCAATTATTAAATTCAATAATTTAATTGCCAAATAAAGAGTGATATCTGAAATTCAAGTTAAACTAACTTTCAAATATTTTAAAATCGGTTAAATATTCTAATTTCGAATATCCAAATATTCCAGGTCGTCACATTCCTCCCTCCTTAAAAGAATTTTGTCCCCGAAATTGCTAGTTAAGAAGAATGGTCTGATATCCGTTACTATTTTCCAAACCAACAGTTTTTGACAACCTTCCCAACAATCTTTTATTAATGACACACTATCACCCTTACAAATTTTCCCGAATTCTTTTATAGTTTCCAACAACATCACTTACTCAACCATTCAAATTTAAATTTTAAACCAAATTTTAATTTATCAAAATTTTCTCCAAATTTTTCTAACTCCTTAAATTTTCGAAAAATTTCGCTGGCGTCTCCTTTGCGCGGCTAGCATGGTACAACAACAAAATGCCTCGACGAGCCTCCAAATTTCAAGAGAAAACAAAAGGCCAAGTGGCTAGACCAGAAAACCATCGAATTTCATACGACAAATTAAATACATACCTTTTTGTTGGGCAATTCACATTTATCTTCTGAAATCAAAAATCCCAATTTCCATTTGCTTTTTAATACCTGTATATTCTACTTAGCCATAATATCCAATCCCAGAGTTCAAAATCATTTATTTACTTTCTTTTCAAAATATTCAATATATGCTTTACTTAAGCCCATACGATGCATGCATATCATCGGTACGCAATACCCAATCTGATCGCTCGCTCGATCACACAATCCCATTTCCAAACAGTATCGTCCACCCGACTTCCTAGTGCGAACTCAGATCTGGTTTCTTGATCAGAAACCGTCATTCTCCTTACATAGTCGTAACTATGATAGAGAATTTCCAGAATCAATCAAAAATTCACATCCAGGGTTCGCCGTCGAAAAATGAGTGAAAAAATCCCAAGTCGGATCGATATAACTATCTCCAAATTCTATGCTCAAATCTGGATCAAATCGTTATGCGAATAAAATAATATACGTACATCATACGTATTTATTTCAATTGATTATTAGCTATATCATTTTTCTTTTTATTCACATTTGATTCCCATACTTTTATTCTCAATTATCTCACTCACACTTTACTTAATCTTCACTCAAATATTAACTTAGAATATTTTTCCCATACCAAATTTTACTTAAGAATTTCACCATCCCTTTGTTAAGTTTAATATAAGTATTTTATAAAACTTCCTTATATCAATTTCCACTTTACCACTAAAGTTTATCTATTTTTATTCAAATTGGATCTCCCATTTAATTTACCTTTCATTTTTAAATATTGAATTCTATTTTCCTCATCTTAAACATATTTAAGTAACCATTTCTTCAATTAGTTTCACTTACTAATTTATTTTAAATCTCAAATAAAAGTTTATTCCCAAACTCTTATTATTTTAGTCCATTTCAAACTAATTTTTCAACTTTACCTAACCCAATATAAAATGAATTCCAATACTTCAGTTTTAATTCTATTTACTTACCCATTTCACTTAATTGGTTTATTCTACTCATTTATTTCCAACTTAATAAATTTTATTACAATGACCACTTCATTTAATCAACTTAGACCCTTTCCTCAAATTCACTTTTTATTTAACTTGGTTTAGTTAAATTTCATTTCCATTTAAATTTTAAACTTCTATAATTTTTCCAACTTATTTTCGTTTGCTAACTTCTTTTAATTCACTTCAATTAATTAGCTTACCTTCCAACTTATTTTGTTATCACACTTGTTTTAATCAATTCTTCTTTAAATTAGATTTTATCCTTCATATTTCAAATTTTATGAGTTATCAAACCATTTATATTCTATAAACATAAGATTCCAGAGTCTTTTAATGATTACTCAACATTTCAAAATCATTTTTGAAATCAATTATAAACATAATTCATTACATATCAAATTATACTTTGAATTTTAAAACCAAAACCAATTTTGCAAACAACTCTAATTTAAAACAATTTGGCAGCAATTCCTCTCGTGGAAACTTGAAAATGAACACCGATGATGTCACGATCATCATCGGAATTATTTTCCAGCGACCGAAAAGAGTTTCGTGCTTTTATCCCATCAAAAATATTTCAAATATTTATAAATTCCAAATCTCGCCAGATTTCGAATCCAATTTAAAAATATTTCTCAAATAATATCACCATTATCCCTCCAAACCTTTGAAAATCATTTTCAAATTCAAAGCAATGTAATTTCTAAAATTTCAAAATTCCAAATCCTTCAATTCATATTCAAATATTACACTGGAATTTTTTATTTCATTTTCAATTATAAATCACATTTGTAATTCACATTTACAAATCCCATTTATTTTATAAATTTATTCCTTAACCTTTGGTTATAATTTTAATCCCTAGTTCAGTTTCCATATAATAATGATAATAATTTAATATTATCACTTTCTAATAACAAAGCAACCATATATAACTATAATAAGTTACGAAAAATTATTTATTTTTTATACAAAAATAAGTTAGGTAAAATTATTTCATTTACCCTATTTTAAAATAATACTGTGTCTGTTTATCTTGTTTAAGAGTTTAGAAACCCCTATCGATGACATGGCATCCCACATTAAAACCAGAATCCATAAACACTAAACCGATAAGTCAACACAATATAAAAATAATTTTTATATTCACTAACAAATACGCGCTCATATCTATTAATACACTTAAACTCATTCTAGAATACTACAGACTCTATTTTTAATGAGCAATCCCCACCAGAGCTAAGGTTCTCGCTTAACCTTCTTCTTTGATACCAACTGTAATGACTCGCTTTTTCGACACTCGAAAATCAATATCAATACGTCCACTGTATTAAATGCCGAACAATCGAATGCCAGAAAACCGAACCAATAGAGTTAAAGAAGAAGGAGATAGAAGAATAAAATAAAAAACTAACATCAGAATCTCACAAACGCAACTGAACAATGTATAATAGATAATTGACTGATCTTTATACAAAAAGAACTATATCTGTTATATACATTAAAACATCAGGGTACAACAAATTCACAGCACACAACTGGACAGTTATCATAACCTGTACTCACAAAACTGACTATGCAATTAACCATACACAGTGGAATATACATCCAATATGTGTGATATGTCTCGCCATTTAGCTCGTCTCCTAAGCTCCATAGCATCCTTTCCGGTATCTATAATACTCGGTCTAACCCGGGCATTATAGTTAAATAACACCAGAGTCGGTCTGGAAAACCAGAGTGAGAAAACACACTCAATTGGATTATTAAAGTTTTCAAAATCCTTTGAAATCAAAGGTATCTCATAAGACCACGCCACAAATAAACATGTCGAGTTTTTACCTTACGATAACCAAAACATTTTTATTAAATCCATCTAATATTATAATAGTGTCTATAGAAAGTAAATTAGAATCTAGCTGAAATGCTTGCATCTCACATTTCAGCAATAGTTGGGCACAATCAAAACCGTACTGGCACTTATTGGAGATTGGATTCCATACAATTGTAGGGAAACTGGGGTACCGCCCGTCACAGTACATGGTCTAGATCACCGTACAGAGGATCCACCCTGATCCTCTACTACACAAGACCGGATCTACCCCTTACGGGATAGTCCGAATAAGATCACTCCGTAGTTGGGATAAGCAACTGCCCGCACAGTCGAATAAAAAGGGACATCTAGACAGGGATGACCTTACCGTAATTGGTTGCTAGCCACTTAGCCTCGCGTGCACCTCCTATGTTTTAGCCATTCTCGGCTGATGAGGCTCGAGGATACGCGTTACCTTTTTACCACGCATTCACTTAGAATGTTCATCGTCCTCCTGACGATGTTCTGATAGCATTCATCCATACAAGCCCGTTCCAGGTACGAACGGAACCGAAGGCACTACTCCTACTACATCCATTTTGGGATCACCCTCAGCATTAGTAGCTATTAGCCCTTGCACTTCACTGCTCCATCTTCGACTCCAAGCTCTTGTCTTCCTCACAAAAACGTTCAAACCCGATCTAAGTAGTTTACGGGAAATTAATCCCGATCCCGGTCTCTTCGAAATGATCAGCGCATTGGCCAATATTGATAGTCGATTATTTAACTATCAAATAACATCCACAAACGACCATCATATTTAAATAATTTTCCAAATTATTTATTTGAGTATATCTTCGCAAGCTATTTTTCTACACTTCAACTCTTTGAAAATAGTTTTCAAATCACTTTTCTCTCGCGGAGTAAATTCCCAAAAATTGTTGATTTCCACTAAAATTCACCAAGTCTTAATACTTAGATTTTTAAATAATTTAAATCACTTTATCCAAAATATATACTTTAAACATTTAATATAAAAACTACTTAAAACACTTTATTTAAAATATTAGTTATGAAACTTTATAAAAATTTCTCATGTAAAACTTAAGCTAAAACTAATTTAAAATAAAAGTTATTCTATAAGGTATAAATACTAAATAATTATCTTTAAAATCAGAATACTATTTAAACCTTTAAAATAATTTACTTATAAAATTAACATAATAAGTATTTACCTTTAACAACTTTAAACAGCTTAAATAATAAATTTCTAAAAAACATTCTTTTAAAAACAACTTTAAACTTCTAACTTATGCTTAAAAATCTGCTTTGAAAACATACTAGGCTTTTCCAAGAAGATACACTTCATTTCAATATAGTCCATTTAAATCAGTTAATAAATCCTTCTCGATTTATCCCAATTTAATTTACCTTCCAAACCCATAATTTACTTTCCATACTTTTAAAAATAAACCACTATTTATTTTTAAACAAATCACCCTTTCCTTATAAATTCTCATCCTGAATTTATACTTCCAAATTATCCCCTGATAAATATTTCCTTTTATTTATAAATCCTGTTTATAAATTCCAAAATCTCATTCTCTTTTCAAATCATAGTTTCAACACTTAATCGATTTTCAAAATCAATTCCATTTTAAAATAAATTCTTTTACTTACCAAATTTATTCCAAAATCCATTAATTCCGTATTCATTTCTTATTTATGATTTAAAATCTTATTTTAACTGAATTATCCACTTCACACTTCATTCAAAAAACGTACCCTTTTATTTCTTTCCAAAATTTTAAATCTTAAATTTTGAAAATAAAATCCTTCAAATTTTTAGACAATATCACTTAAGTCTTCAAAACTCTTTTATTTCTATTTATTAAAAATCTCTATCTTCATTTCTATACTAAGTATTTCTTTAATAGAATTTTAAAAATCAAACTTTATATGTATTTCATTTTCTCAAATACCAATGTATATTCAACCAAACCATAGCATTCAATAATTCAATTCCAAATACAATCGAACAATCATCCATATTTAATCATTTGATTTAAATATTTTTATTCACATTTAAATATTATACGTTTTATTAACACTTGAACTAATCGAACAATCATCCATATTTAATCATTTGATTTAAACTAATCTAATTCCTTTAATAAATTATTTTTAAATAACCAAAATAATTGAGTAAGCGAATTAAATAAGTTAACCACCTTAATACTTATCTTTAAAATTAACAGTAAGCCAAATATATATATGTATGTATGTATGTATGTATGTATATTTATTCTTTCTTTTCTTTTGAAACCGCATATATACTTATAAAATAACTTATATAGATTCAAGAATCCAATTTTTAAATAAACTTTTCACATTTTTAAAATTCCTATATATTTTCTAAAATCATATATATATACACACACACACATTAAATTCTAATAAAATAAAAGATCATCTTTCAAACCTATATATTAAATTACAACAGACTTGTTTTTATATGTCTTACTGTAAAGTATACATATATACATATATATTTTTTTCTTTACTGTATACAGGTTCATCAATATATAAATCTTTAAATTAAAATTAAAAAAAGAATGCGATAGAATACCTCAAGCTCAAAATCCCTCCCATGCACGCGGTACGACCCTCAATCGATCGAATGCCAAAGTAACTATACCGCTCTACCTTCATGCCATCTCATGCACAGATTCCTTCCTTCAAAATCGCGACCACCATCGCATAGCCGAACGCAACTCGAAAGCTGCCCCAGCAATTTGCCAACATTTCCATCCTATCAAGAGCATTTCGACTGATTCCGTAAGCTTCGACTCTGCCCACGACTCCTACATTCATGCACGGTTGCCGACCTTGCTTCGCGAGATTCCAGCTTTGTCTCACGCGATTCGAGCTTCGATCGCGTCATAACTTTCTATCACCGCCTTTAGGAAATTGCGATGTTACACGATTTGAATTTTTGTTATATATATTTATGCGAAATTTGAGTTAGGAATAAATAATAGGAAAGGAGGGAGTCAGACATTATAGAAGAATGGATTTCGATTTTGATTTGTTTTCTTTTTCTTTAAAAATGCTTGGCTATGATTATTAAAGGAAGAAGGAGACACGAGTGAAATTAAACAAAAAAAGGAAACACACGTTTAAAATTTCTCCACGTGTCTGAGCTAGCTACAGTGTTTTGATTATATTCATTTATTTTTAAATTCAAATTTAAATCGCCCAGAAATTACAACTCAAAATTTCAAATCCTATCGAGGCATGCCGCTAGGTGTTTATAATGTTATACCCTTATTACAAACGCAATGGAAAAGGTTTCGAGTCCTAACTCGATCGTATGGAGAAGATAGCTTTTTGGATCTAGTAATTATATTAAATTTTCGATATAGATTTTAGCGAGTTTATCTACCGTACGATCACACGACAACTCCAAATGCTACAAAAATTGAAATCCGATAATAAAACACTATTAAGGATCCAATAGAACTGCTTTCGTCGAAATCCGAGACTGTGCCTCGGAAGGCTATTTTTTTAAATATCAATTTAAACTAGATAATTTTCAAAACTGAACAAAACAGTTTTAAATTCAATTTTAAAAGTTCTATTATCTCCAGTATTATAAATATAAATTTTCCAAGCCCTTTAAAATATTTTTAATCGGCTTAAAAACCAAGATTCACTATTTTAACCAATTTCCAACTATTAGATTCAATAATTTAATTGCCAAATAAACAGTGATATTTGAAATTCAAGTTAAACTAAATTTCAAATATTTTAAAATTAATTAAATATTCTAATTTCAAATATCCAAAAATTCTAGATCGTCACACTTCTTACATGCACAACCATATCCAACATAAATAGGTTTCTGAGGACATTTAGAGAAGTGATAACATGCCCTAATTGGGTGCGACCCACTTAGCCTTACTGCATCTCCCATGTTTTAGTCATTCCCGGTTGATGAGGCTCGAGGTTAAGCGCTACCTTTCAAGAAATAATTCTTCTAAGAATGCTCATCATCCTGCATTGACGATGTTCTGATAGCATTCGTCCATACTAGTTGCCCTGGGTCTGGACAAACCGAACCACCATCTTCATCATCTTCACGGTATTCATTTGTAATGTTCAAACTGGATCGAAGAGGTTTTTGGATAATTAAATTCGATCTCGATCTCTTCGAAACGATTAGCAAAATTGGCCAATATTGATAGTCGGTTATTTAACTATCAATAAAACATCCATAAACATACACTAGGCCTTATTATACATTTCCAAAAATATTCTTTTTCAAATACCTTTACAAGGTATATGTATTTCAAATTCCTTTCCATATTCAAATATTTGAAACAATTTTCAATATTTAAATCCATAACAGGATAATCCAAAACTTTTCAACGCTTGGGAAAAATATTCTAAGTCCATTTTTCCAAAATTATCTCAAGTATCAAACATAGGAATTTTCTTAGCTTACCTCCTACATTTCCGAAACTATTAATAAATTCTTCTCACAATTTCCAAAACCAATTATATTATTTATAATCCCATCAAACCATTTATAACTTCTTTATTTAACTCGAATTCATTTTTTCATGTTCCGGTATTCCAACATTTAGGAACGTCTTAAGTTCCCAGCATCCCATTATAAAAATTCTCTTATAAACCTTCCCGTTAAATAAACCCACCTACAAGTGTCAAGAAAATAAAGTAAAAATCATTTCAAACTCTTATATATATATAATGAGTATTTAAAAGAATAATAATAATTTATCTTTAAAATATTTTCAAATAATTGTTTAAAATATTAAACACTTTTAATAAACCATCAATAACTCATTTTAAAATAAAACAAATCAATTTTACAAAGCTTATTTATAAAAATTAAAATTTTATTTCAATAAATATTAAATATTTAAAAATCCATTTTCTTAAGTATTTCAATACTAACTAGTTTAAAATTCCATAGTTTAAATAATAAAGTTTTCCCTTTGGAAAACGAACTTAACTTCTTAAAAGTAAAAATATATTTTAAAATCTCAATAACCAATTTAATTTATAACTTCTTCTCGATTCACAACATATCGATTCATTGGCGATTCTCTGACCATTCTCATTTCAAAAATATAATCTACTATTTTTTTCTCATCCCTGTATCAATATTCTAATATAAATTCACCCTATGAATTTATATTCCCAATTATCATCTGATATCGAATTCCTTCATTTAAAAACATCGTTTATAAAATTTTATAACCCCTTTGGTTTTACCTGTTTATAAAACAAAACTTATTTATAAATTCCATTATATAAACTCATTTCTTATAAATTCCATTTATACTTCCAATCTATTTTTAATATTGACTTTAACTCCTTTTCATATTTCAGAATACCATTTACGAACTCCTTTATATAATTAATTTTTAAAATCTCTATTTAAAACCATTTACGAATAATTTCATACAATCCAAAATTTAAATATATGTGTGTATATATACACTTATATATATATATATATTATTCCTAATTCAATTTCCCTAAAAATAATCCAATTTCCAATATAAATATTTTTATATCAAAAATCCCCTTAATTCCTTAAATTTTAAAAATATATTTATGGAATTTAAAATATTAAAATTCAGGCCAGTGTTACAATAGCATCCAATAATTAAGATTACAACAATAATCTATAACAGATTATCTACACATATCATATATCACTATATATGAAAGTAAACAATATATTTGAAGAATCCAGTTAGATCCCTCCAACCTGTTTCCTTGCATCCACAGATGTTAATACCACATAAAAAAATATCAATCCCGCTTCAAGGGTGATATCGCGGTATATAGAATCATCCGCTATTATGTGGAGCGTATAGGGTCTCACCCGCTATAATGTGCGGAAATATCACTCCATATACTAGTGCGGAAATATCACTCCATATACTAATATAATATCATTCAATAGATAATCAATTCAACCAAACATCAGGATTAATTTAAACTATATAAATTTAAAGTCTAGCAATCCAAAAAGAGTGAGATTTACTCACCTTGGTTTTTAATTTCTATTCGTTCCAATTTTCAATCCCATCGCGTATTATTTATCACCACGAGTCCAACATGACTCATTACGTTCGATTTTGCACCTCCTATGAAAAATTATATGTTATAAAAGATTCATGAATTTATTATGATAACTAATTTTCTTAAAAACAATCGTTTACCGTACCAGCCCTCACATAACCGATAAAACCTTCTTCCCAAAAATCAATCGAAGTGCCTCTGCTTCCACTCGATTTAACCCTCGAATACAAGGTTATTAAATTTCAGTTGTCATTACAATAAAAATTAATTTAATAATTACTTAACTTATAAATTAATTTACCATATTAACTTTAAATTTCAGAAACTAAATTGCCTCACTGCCGACCTGACCAATGCTTTCAACCCAAACCCTGCACGCACGCATCCTTACCCACCTCGCTCGCCCATCCCAACTTGAACGCCCCTCCTTCCTCCAATCGCGAGCACGAAGGCATTCTCCTACCCCCACCAGACCTCGTCATCTCATCATGACTTCGCTCTTGGCCTCAAGCATGCTCCTGTAACAACGTCGTTAAGTTCGTGTGCCTCCCCTTTCTTACGCGCGTGCGTCTCTACCACTGTCACCATCGACCAGCACCGTCGCACATCGTCAAGCACCTCCAGGCGCTCTCTTACGCTTAGGCGCCCATGCGAGCAACCCGCTCGAGCTCTAGCCGCCCCTCTAATATCACGACCCACACTGCTAACCCCTCTAACCTATGCGCGTGAGCGCGTCCCTCCAGGCAATCTCCAGGTCTCCTCGCGACCGAGCTCGTATTATTATTATTATTTTGATTCAAGGATTTGATTTGTTTTGAAGATTTGAAAATAAAGAAAAGGCTCGTGACCTGATTTTGATTTTTGATTGGAATCAAAGAGGGATGGACATGATATAAAGTTGAGGAAACGGTGTGTTGGAGAAGGCAAGGTCTTGATTTAACAGATTAAAATATTATTTAATTATAAATATCTTACTTTACCTAACTCAAAACTTCGAACCCCTAAGGCATGCCGCTAGGCATTTATTCTGGTATACCCCTATTTCGATTGCAGTGAAAAAGGTTTTGAGTCCTAATTCGATCATATGGAGAAGATAGCTTTTTAGACCCAATTCGTATATTAAATTTTGATATTAATTTCAACGCATTTCTATCCCGTATGATCAAACAATAACTCCAAACACTATGAACTTTGAAATCCGATAATAATACATTATTACGGATCCCATGGAACTAGTTTCGTCGAATTTTGTGACTGTGCCCCAGATCGTTATTTTAACGTGTCGATTTAATTGAAGTTTATTAAAAAAAATTCAAAATAGCTTAAAAATCCAATTTTAAAATCTTACTAACTCAATTATAACTCCAAATAGAATATTTAAAACCATTTAAATATTCACAATTAACAGTAGAAAAATCCAGATCGTTACATTCCTCCCCTCTTAAAAGAATTTTGTCCCCGAAATTGCTGAGGCAGGAAAAATGCTCCAACCTCATTAACTTTCCCAAAAGCCCACTTAGCTAACTTGCTTACTTCACATTTCTATCCTTTAGTTTCAACCATGCAGTTAGTTTTCATTTCTAGTTCAAACCTCTTTATTTTTGTTACAATTCAAAGATCAGCTTTTTAGTTAACAAGAATTTTCTATAATTTTTCCAAAATTTCTAGCACCCTAAATTTCCGAAATTTTTGGTAAGTCTCCTTTGTACGGAAGACCTTTTACAATATGACAAGAGGGATAAATATGTATACATCGACCCACATGGTCGAAAAACAAAATATATACATATATCAATATTCAAATTTTGCGGTATTTATCCGAAAACGTACCTTATTTAGCATTTTTAAGCATTATTAAGTAAGCATTTACTTCATATGCAAATACGCAGCCCAAATCTAGCCAAATAGTCCCTCTATATCTGTACCTACTCAATTTTAAACACATGAGTACTAAAATCATGAAATTTGATAACGTTTCATTCATTTAAATGGATAGACACGTAGATTTCATAAACAATGCATTCTAACACATAATCATAAGCAATGATAATGTTCCAAAACCAATTTAATTACTTTTAATCGGTCCATTCATCATTTTATTTAACTTAAATGATTTACAACTCAATTTTCTTGCATCATTTATTTTTTTATACCAAACAAACTCATATCCATTCCAAAATGACTTAGAAATCAATTTATTTCACTTCTATTAATTCATAGAATTTTATTTACTTCCGTTTACGTCAAACAACAATTTTTCTATGCAAATTCGGCGCTACTCATTTAATAAAATAATCGTTTAAGCGTACAACTATTTTAAATTGATTCCAAATCAATTTATATTTAATTCTATTCCATTTCAAACTTATTCTTGAATTCATTTAATTCGTATCCAAGGCCACATTCAATTATTTACGCTTTAAACTGAATTTATTTATAACTTAAGTCATTGCTATTTCAGCCTAATTCTATTTTATTTAGCAATATTCCCAATTATATTAAATTCGCTTATATTTTAAGTCGAATTTTATTTATAATTCAAGTTCCATTTAAATATCCACTTTTAATTCACAATCCAATTTTTATTCAACCAAGCTAATACCCACTTCTATATTCAATTAACTAATTCATCATCTAATTAGTTCACCTCTATTTACCATTTAATATTTGATATTATTTCTAAAAATCACCTCATTTAAGTGGCCTGAGTTCAAGTTCATTTTTATAATTCAAGTTTGGATTTTATTTCCTTCACTAAATATCAAACCATTTTATTTTGGGTTTCCTATTTCACTCTTCAATTTTATAAGTCACACAACTTATTTTTCACATTTCTATCAATCCTATACTCAAATATATTCACATTTTATTTTTAACTCGAGATTATACATTTATTTATAGTCTAAGTATATTTTTATTCAATTAATTTCAATTTTCTTTTTATAAGCTGTTCCAATTTATTTATTCACAATTCCAGTTTTCATTTAAATTTTATTTCATTCAAAATTTATACCTTGAGGCTATATAATTATTTCACAATTCAAAATATATTTACCTCAATTCGATATTATTACTAATCCAATCCAATTTTTATAACTTATAGTTATATAGCCATTTTATAATTCACTCTTACATATTTAATTCAATTCAATATGGTTCAAATCCAATGCTCTTTAAAATCCAAACAAAATTACTTTTAATTCATTCAATTTCATTTATATATTTCAATTACTTTGCTAAGTTAACCCCCATTTCATTTATACACTATATTAATTCAATTCAGGGATGACCCGAGCTTAATAGAAAAGGCAAAACATTCGAGTTTGGACTAAAATATTCTTATGTGAGTCAAATCGATATCGGATATAACATGAGTGTCATGGCGTCAAAGATGTTTATGGGATTTCACATCTCATACCCAGTATATAACGTGCGTGCAGTAACTCAAGAGATGTTACGGTATTTTCCATCTCTTAAGGATCCGTCAAAATATTTATATGTAGTAGAATACGCTATATATATAATGTCTATTCAGTAAAATAAATATTAAAATAGCATTGAGGCTTTACATTGAGCCTTCTTAACGCGTTTTTATGCATTGGCGTACAGTTTGCATATGACACCACTAGTAGCACTTCGGTAGTCAGGGATGCGACATGATACGACTACACTAAATAAAAATCATAAGGATCTCATATAAGGATAAAAGTATGACAAGGCACGTGAGGCAAAGCTCAAGGTAGGATACTACCAGTTTGTGTCGCAGTGCTAGTGGTAACGCATCATAGCCATGACCACCCACCGCGTCCATCCATCCCATATCGAGTCAAAGAGAGGCTATCCCAAATCAAGGTGCACTAATCGAAACCAACAACAAGAATAATAATATGGACCGAGTCCAAGAAAATCAAAGAATGGATGTCCGTTTGGGATAATTAGCCCATTTGGCCCTGTCAAGCCATCATGTTTTAGTCATTTCAAATTGGCACAAATGCCGGGGTCTATCCATCGTCATTCTCTTTCTTCAAATCCAGCAAATGAAGCCAAATCCAACCACTTCGTTCTATAGTCTCCTCCGTGTACACAGTTGTTCAAGTGGTTCCAATATTTACAAAGAGTATGCCTATAAGAGGCCACGGTCTCTTTAACTACCAAATGTCGTTTCTCACACCGGTTGGTTCTTTTATAATTTGAAAACAATTCATACTTGATATCAAAATATCATATTCGTTTCAAAATCAAATCCATTTCGAAATCATCATATTTACTCAAGTTATATCATTTCATTTCAAAATCCTTTTCGCCTTAATATCTCGATTTCGATTCCGAAATTGTTTTAAATTTCAATTTGGATTGTAACTTCTTTTAACCCAATTCGTATTTAAATCCATGATTTCAAAATAAACATTCCACCCTTGACCGGTCTAAATTTTTGAAAAATAGTTTGAATAGTTTTAAAATAGTTTAAATAATTAAAATAGTTTAAAATGGTTAAAAATAGTTTAAATGGTTAAAATAGTTTAAATGTTTAAAATAGTTTAATATAAAATAGTTTAAGTATTAAAATGGTTATATAGTAAAATAATTTGGAAAGCCAAAATAATTTATATATTTAAGAAGATAGATTCCAAATAGTTTATATTAAAATAATTTTATTGAAACTAGCTTCAAAGTCAAAATGATTCAATTCCAACTTCCCAATTCGAATTAATTCCAATTTTTATTCGATCGATTCGATTTCGATTTCAATTCAAATCGATTTCAACTTCGATTTCAAATTAATTCAATTCCATTTTCAATTCAGAATAATTCAATTTCAATTTCAATTTATATCGATTTCGAGCTTGATTTTCAAAATATCAATTCAAAACATTCAAATCAAAGTAACCTTCAATATTCGGTTTAAAATCCCAATCTTCAAAGATAATTCGATTCCGAGCTTAATTTTGAAATATTGTTTTTACATCACTTTTACTTAGCAATACTCAAAGTTCAAATGAAAGTCCAATCCTTTAAATAATTAATTTTTTAAATTCAAATCATAATCCAATTATACTTCAAAATCTCAAATTTGATTATTTAAACAATTTTGATCAACAAATTAAATTCTTAAAATTTCAAGCTCAAGTTTGAAAATAATTCGATTTCCATAAATTCAATTTTTTTATTCCTTTAAATAAAATCATTTAAATAATTTCAAATCGGAAAATTTTTAAAATCATTTAATTTAACCAATCCGGTGTCCGTATATAATTTTCTATCCTATGGCCAAGTGATCAGTTATTTCAATTTAATTTTAGAGATGGATATATATCATTTCAATCCAAAATAAATGTCATGGATATATATCATTTCAACCTATTCCTTAAATTATTCAAAATAATTCAATTTACAGTTTTATATACTGTAAATAATTTACCAGGTGATAATGGGATATATATATATATATATATATATATATATATATATATAATAAATAAACATCTAATCATCCAAATATCAATCAATTGGCATCCATCCTAATCAATTATACAAATAGACAATATAATTCACAACAATTTCATAGCTATTAATATCGGGCATCTTTTAGGCAATTCAATTCCAATTTCAATTTTAACTGTCAATTTAATTTTTAGCGGTTAATTCATATGACAATTTAGATGACAATTAAATTTATCAAACAACGATCAATAAATCTATATTACTTCATAATTTCAAAGTTAACTAGCATAAAATATTCTAGTACTTGTGAGCGTTATAAAACACTCACCTTTATTTTTGTTATTGCTTCCACGTTCTAGTTCATTTAAAATCAAACAGGCGTTTGATTTTACATGAAATTCCAATTGCTCAGATCTCGATCAATCCACTTACAAGTCGAAGGATTCGCCAATACGAATCCAACACGACCGGCCACGTTGTATTTGGATCTAAACGAATTATCTATGATATTTATAAGTATTGGAAATTTAAATAAAATATTTATATATATAACTTAATTTTCATTCAAAAATTTTACCCAGCCTACCACAAAAATTCGGTCCACTCTCCTATCTTCTTCTCTAAACTGTCACTTGCACGAAAATGAAGAACCCATCCTTGCGTACACGTCTGCTCGGTGACACGGAGCTACGCTCCACAGATTGACGAACGGACAGCGTCGTTGGCCCTCTCTTCTCAAACCCGACCTATCCACCATCACCTCAACAGTGCCGGACCACACCCTTAAATCGTGACCTGCTCAATCCTTCATAGCGACTCAAAATGCCGTGCGCCCATATCCATGGTCGCACACCACCAAAACTCATCCCCAGGTGCTTCTCGACATGCTCATCTCAAATCTTCACACAAATCTCCACATCAGCTTCTAAATTGAGCCCAAATTTCAAACCCCAGCATGAACTGTTGTTCGAATTTACAGTTGAGCCTTCCAAAATGACGTCGCATGTATCGAAACACACACTAGATTGAAGCGCTTGTTAAAACGTGAAATTTAAAGCAAGTTTCATATTTTTTCGTTGATTGAATTTTGAGAAATGGAATTTTGAAGTTCTGTTTTTTTCACTGTATTTGAAACCAGACGTGAAATATAAAGAGGAAGGCATGATGTGTGAGAAATGCGGATTACGGGTCTTAAGGCTAGGATTAACACTAGAGGGGGTGAATAGTGTTTATAAAGAATTACTAAATCTTTATAAGTTTATGTTAATTTGAACACAGAGGTATGCAATATTTAGACATAGATATGATCATAGAAACAAAAACAGATGCAGAAATAAAGTAAAAGCGGTAAAGGAAAGAACACATCGGATTTTATACTGGTTCGGAGTTACCCTACATCCAGTCCCGCACAACAAGTACGGATTTCCTTTCAAAAGCAATCTTTACAACTACACCATCGATTTAAGGCAACGAGGTACACCCTCCAGAATCACAATCCTCTGGGTAGAGATACTTGATTTCCCGGGCAACAAGTTCACCCAATTGATTTCCCAAGGCTATAATCACACCTTATCTCGCTTGATTAATTTCCAAGGCAACAATCACACCTTTTCTCGCTAAATTGATTACAAAGAAAACTATAACTCTAAATAGCACTGAGAATCTTGTTGAGATAGTGATAGAGAATCAAACCAGAAATGATCTAGTTAGATTCAATGTTGATTTCGGCAGAGTAATGGTAAGAATATATATATATAGAAATATGGAAGAAGAGGAGGAGTGAAAACCTAGAAAATACATATTATAATTCGTTGAAACCAACCCCTATTTATAGAAGAACAATAGCCATGTCCATTCGTGAAAAGTTATGACGAATAGACACTTCTTTTGAAATTTAAATTTTGAACTCAACTGACACAATGTCGACATGGGGTACTTGGGCATGTCAACATCCCAAAGGAATTTTTGATGTTTTGTTTTTCTTTGAAAATAACTTTTATCTTATTTTAAAATTATTTTAAACTTTTATAAATATACTTAAATATAGTTGAAATACATAAATAAATATATAGAATAATATTTTGGTATATATAAAATTTTACTATAGTTTTATATTCAAATCTAAATATATAAATATTAAAAAACTAAATATACTTTTATTTTAAAAGATAGTTTAAAACCAAGGATAATTTGATTTTGAAATTCAAGATTATTTTGAGGCTAAAAGTATTTGAAATCAGGATAGATGTTTTTGATTCTTTTAAAAGGGAGGTTTTGAAATCATTTTGAAAACAAGATATAATTTTGAAAAATCATTTTGAATAAAAAGTTAGCGGACACAAAACAATGTTCCACTATATTTTTCGTAGGTTCCATCCTACTTAGGGTTTCATCCCTTTAACGGACTCGAAGTGGATTCCATTCCACGAATAAATTGGATTTTAAGATGTCGGTGCTTTTCTAGGAGTTTTAACAAAATTCCTAATAAAAAGTAAACTACTTGAAATCTTGAACTCTTGATAATCTTGTTATTCTTGTTACTCATGGGTCTTCAATCTTGATATCTTGAATTTCTATATTGTACAGTCTTCATTCTTGGTACATGCATGGTTAAATCCTGCATATACATATATATCTAAACTTATACTGTTAGTATTTATATTTTATAATCTATTCTAAGGTTGTTGTCATCAAAACCACCATCTCACGGACTATCAATCTCCCTCTTTTTGATGATGACAACCTTTGTTTATAAAATATTACTTCTATCCTAATAACTCCCCCTTAATCTATGCCTAACTATTCTATTTTATACTTCCCCTCCTTTGTCATCAACAAAAAACCATCTCCAAACTATATAACTCCCCCTCATTCTTGGACTAAAATACCTGCATTAATAAACTTATAAAATGGAATATAGAATTAAGAGATAGTTATATTGATAGACACAATAATGAATCAAAGATTATATACATATCAATGTATAATTATACATGTTTTGTACAACAAACATCAATCCACACTAAATATCAATCAATATCAAACCAAGCCAAAGAAAATGAAATCAAATCAATCAAAGCAAACAATTCAAATACAGCAACCGAATAAAATCAAACGTTACGAGGAACTTCCACCCATCCTTCTTCTCCAAAGATAGGGTCTGCTTTAACGGCATCCCAATTTTCATTGTAAAATCCACAGTTTAAATTAGCATAGAAAATTTTGACAAGATTCGGATAGCAAACAAAATCATTTTGAGAATCATTAATAAGACTAAGAATATGATTGTTTGCAAAAAGATAATCAATTTCATAAGAAGAAAAATCTTGAAAAATAGCAAACTTTCCGGGATGGACTTTGGCATAATTAGCATAATTGATGTATGCTTTTATTGCCTCCGGATCATTGAAGAGTTGCTCTTTTATTTTTCTGGAAATTCTCTTGGTAGAGGGGTTGCTTGAAGAAGCCATTAAAGTAGAGAGTAGAGAGCTTGAAATTTTGAAGAGAGAGTTTGAATTTGAAAATGAGAGTGAAAAGATATGATAAAAGATAGTGAATAAATGGATTCTCAAAGGACATGATCTCTGGTCAAAAGATGCCTTTTCAGAGAATTGAATGAAGTGAAAAGGTGGAGGGAAATTCAACCATTTGAATTCAAATTTTAGATTTCAAATTCTGGTACCCATGTCGACATCATGGTGGGGACCATGTCGACATGTGCCTATAAATTTTTGTGATTTATTTTCCTATGTACTCTAATATATATATATATATATATATATATATATATATATATACTTGTTATATATAATGTATATATATCTGGAATATTATTAGAATTATAGTATTTTCAATATATTAATGAAAATAATAATAAAATAGTAAAATAATAGTAAAAAATTTAAAATTAAAATAACACACCAATTCAAAATCAATCAATCAAGCAATCAAGCATCTAATTCTAAGCATGCAATTTCAACCAATCATATTGTAAATGTGTACCTTTTTCTGAGTCCATTTCTCTGAATTCATTGAAGTCGTGAACTGCCATGAAACACAAATTTTAATTATCTGTCTTCTGATCATCATCACTTGAGGATGAATCTGAGTCATCTAGAGTAGCACTAAATGCACGCTTCCGTTTCTTTGCTTGATCATTGTTCATAGGAGGATTTTTCCCATCTGGATAAGGACAGTCTCTTTTGATATGGCCTGGTTCATCACAGTTGAAACATTTGACATTATTTGGCATTACATTCTAATTTTCAGAGTTCTTATAGTTGTTTCTCTTGAGATTATTCATCTTTATGTATTTCAGGAATTTCCTAGAATTTCTGGTCATAAAGGCAATCTCTTCATCATTATCACTGTTTGAGTCTAATCCATCGGTCAATGCATTGAATGCCATTGATTACTTTTCAGATGCTTTGCTTTCTCTTCTCCCGATCATTTAGACTTCAAACGACATTAGATTTCCAATTAATTCTTCTATCTTTAAGGTGCTGATGTCATTTGCCTCTTCGATCGCAAGTGTCTTTTGATCCCAATCTAGAGTAAGAGAATTTAAAAAAATTCTGACTTGATCTTCTTCAGAAAATTCCTTTCCCAGGGATATTAAAGAATGCACAATATCCTGAAATCTACTATACATATCTGAAATAGACTCATTAGAATTTATTTTAAATAATTGAAACTAATTTGTGAGCATGGAAATTTTGGTCTGTTTAACTTTGCTTGTTCCTTCGTGAGTTACTTGCAAAGATTTCCAGATTTCATATGCAGACTTACAAACTGACACTCTATTAAATTCATTTCTATCTAGTAAGAAAAAAAGAATATTCATTTCTTTAGAATTATTTTGTGCAACAGTCTTTTGCTCAACGGTCCACTGTGCAAAATCAATTGTGGGTTTAGAATATTCAGTTTGTGTGATATTCCAAGTGTCTAATCCTATAGATTGTAAATATATTTTCATCCTACATGCCCAATATGCATAGTTATTGCCATTAAAAAGTGGTGGTCTGACAGTAGACTGACCTTCTACAAATGAACTAGTGATAGGGATACTAGTGTTAGTAACAGTACCAGTGTTGGTAGCCATTTGAAAACTTTTTCAAAATTCAGATTATGAAATTTTGAAAACATTGCTCTTATACCAAATGTGAGAAATGCGGATTACGAATCTTAAGGCTAGGATTAACACAGGAGGGGGGTGAATAGTGTTTATAAAGAATTACTAAATCTTTTTAAGTTTATGTTAATTTGAACATAGATGTATGCAATATTCATATACAGATATGATCACAGAAACAAACACAGATGCAGAAATAAAGCAAAAGCAGTAAAGGAAAGAACACGCCGGATTTTATATTGGTTCGGAGTTACCCTACATCTAGTCTCGCACAACAAGTATGGATTGCCTTTCAAAAGCAATCTTTACAATTACACCCTTGATTTCAAGGCAACTAGATACACCCTCTAGAATCACAATCCTTTGGATAGAGATACTTGATTTCCCGGGCAACAAGTTCACCCAATTGATTTCACAAGGCTACAATCACATCGTATCTCGCTTGATTGATTTCTAAGGCCACAATCACACCTTTTCTCGCTAAACTAATTACAAAGAAAACTATAACTCTGAATAGCACTGAGAATCTTGTTGAGATAGTGATAGAGAATCAAACCAGAAATGATCTAGTTAGATTCAATGTTGATTTCAGCAGAGTAATGGTAAGAATATGTATATAGAAATGTGGAAGAAGAAGAGGAGTGAAAAACCAAAAAATGTATCTTATAATTCGTTGAAACCAACCTCTATTTATAGAAGAACAATAGCCATGTCCACTCGTGAAGAGTTATGACGAATAGACACTTCTTTTGAAATTTAAATTTTGAACTCAACTGACACTATGTCTACATGAGGTACTTGGGCATGTTGACATCCCAAAGGAATTTTTGATGTTTTGTTTTTCGTTGAAAATAACATTTATCTTATTTTAAAATTATTTTAAACCTTTATAAATATACTTAAATATAGTTGAAATACATAAATAATTATATAGAATAATATTTTGGTATATATAAAATTTTACTATAATTTTATATTTAAATCTAAATATATAAATAGTAGAAAATTAAATATACTTTTATTTTAAAAGATAGTTTAAAACCAAGGATAATTTGATTTTGAAATTCAAGAGTATTTTGAGGCTAAAAGTATTTGAAATCAGGATAGATGTTTTTGATTCTTTTAAAAGGAAGGTTTTGAAATCATTTTAAAAACAAGATATAATTTTGAAAAATCATTTTGAATAAAAAGTTAGCGGATACAAAACAATGTTCCACTAGATTTTTCGTAGGTTTCATCCCTTTAACGGGCTCGAAGTGGATTCCATTCCACGAATGAATTGGATTTTAAGATGCCAGTGCTTTTCTAGGAGTTTTAACAAAATTCCTAATTAAAAAGTAAATTACTTGAAATGTTGAACTCTTGATAATCTTGATATTCTTGTTACTCATGAGTCTTCAATCTTGATATCTTGAATCTCTATACTGTACAGTCTTCATTCTTGGTACCTGCATGGTTAAATCCTGCATATACATATATAACTAAACTTATACTATTAGTATTTATATTTTATAATCTATTTTAAGGTTGTTGTCATCAAAACCATCATCTCACGGACTAACATGATGGACGTAGGTAGGTCAGTTGACATGAAGAGTAGGATGGCTTGAAAAATAGAAATATGGTTGTGTTTGACTAAACAATTTAAAATATCATTTAATTAAAAATTTCGCGTTTAAAGCAGCTTAAAATTTCGAGCTCCTATCGAGGCGTGCCGCTAGGCATTCATAATGTTATACCCCTATTTCGAACGTAATGGAATAAGATTCGTGTCCCATTTCGATCATATGAAGGAGATAGCTTTCTGGATCCGATTACTATATTGAATTTTCGAAATTAATTTCAGCGTGTTTCTATCCCGTATGACCGAACGATAACTCCAAACGTTACGAAATTTTTAATCTAATAATAATACTCTATTACAGATCCAATGGAACTGGTTTCGATGAATTCCGAGACTGTGCCCTAGAAGGCTATTATTTATATATTAAATTTAAACTAGTTAATTTTAAAACCGAGTAAATCACTTTTAAATTCAATTTAAAATTCTATTACCTTCATTCTTATGAATATAAATTTAATAAGCCTTAAAACTATTTTTTTCCCAAATAAAAAATCCAAGGTTTAAATTATTTTCACGATTTCAATTATTTAATTCAACTATTGAATTATCAATAAATCATTATATTTGAAATTCAACCTATTAAATCAATAAAATTTTACTTTTCAATATTTAAAATCGATTAAATAAACAATTTCAAATAACCCCAAATTCTGGGTCATTACATGATCACTCGAGCATCATCGACATGAAGACCCCTCTCTATAATATGGTCCTCAACACGGTCATCATAAGTAGGGAACACATTTGCCTCTCCACCTGACTGTGGACTAGGCTCTCCAACTGTCACTCTCTTTCCGTAGTCGACTGCATGACTAATCAAAATATTAAGATTACTTTCCTCCAATACTCCTCTCATCCCTGCAAGACCATCCTTCATCAATCTTAAAACTCCACCTCAAGTCTCATAAGTGCAACCATGGCGATCTAACTATCCTAGAGAAATAAGATTATGTAAACTAGAAGGAACGTGCCTCATTCCCAAGACTTCTCTAATCACACCATCATGCATCCAAAACCGGATAGATCCAATACCAAAAACTTCTAGCTCTTCTTCATTGGCAGTCCTAATCATGTCGACACTCTTCTCATAAGAAGAGAAATAATTTACATCTCTACAAATGTGAAAAATGGCTCAGAATCCATTTTCCAAGGTTTTTCTTCACTAATGAAGACATCACAAGTAGTATCACTATCACCACCATTAGCTATGCCCACCCATGTGTCACTATCATTGTCACTATATATAGCCTTTTTTGATCACTTTTATATGCTTCACACCCATTGCGCATATGACTCTTTTTATGACAATAATAACAAATGATACTTTTTGGCATACCTTTACCATTAGTGACTTTCTTCTTCGGACTTGTATGCCTCTTAGAGTCCCTTGCTACGATAGCCTCATTTTGAACTAGTTTCACACAACCCTTTTCTTCTAAGATCCTCATTCAAAAGACTACCTCAAACAGTTTCCAATGAGATAGTTCCATTAGCATTAGAATTACTCGATGAAACATCCAGAGTTTTCCAACTTTCTAAAAGCAAACTCATCAATAAAAGAGCATGTAACTCATCATCAAATTTGACATTCATATTTTCCAGTTGACTTATTACATCTCGAAATTCGTTCAAATGCCCTACAATAGACTTCTCTGCATCTAATCTCAGTTGAAGCAACTTTTGAACAAGAAAAGCCTTATTTATAGCACTCCTCGACTCATACAAAGATATCAACTTATGCCATAAAGCCTTCACGGATTCACAACCAGCCACATGATGGAAGACTGCATCATTAAGATACCGACGAATCAACGCAATTTCCTTCTTATCCATCTTCTTCCATTTTTCCTCCTGTACATCAATGGGCTTCTTCCCATCTCCATCAATCGGATCATGAAGATCATCGAGGTACAATACATCTTCCATCATAGGCTTCCAAATACCCTAATTATTGTAATCCAAAGTAGCCATCTTTGAAAAATAAATCACATCCGACATCTCAATAATTTTTCAAATCCAAAATTACTCTAATATTTGCAATGACCTTGCTTCGATACTAATCTATAGTGGAACTTCGCTTTGCGGAAGCTTTTCCCAATAGATCTTTTATTATCCAGATCATAAAGAGATAAATTTAGATTGAAAAAAAATGGAAATGGAATCAAAAAACAATACACAAGAGATTTCATCCAACTATCCACTTTATTGATTCACTAATTTTTTATATAATTAATCGAACAAAATAAAAGTAAACAAAGTACAAATTGAACCAATAACCAAATTGAGAAAGGGATTCTTGATCGCTATGGCTAAAATTGTTGGAGGAGAATTAAAAAAAGATGAAAGAAGAGAATATTAGAAAATAGATTTCCATACATTTTACATTGGCTCTCATAGTCTCTGTTTAAAACATCAATTACTTAAGCCCAAGTTAATATTATATGGAAAAAAAATTGATTAGCCAATTAGAGAGAGAAATAAACATAATCAAATATGGCTATTAATGAGGGCAAACAAAATTTTATCTTTCTTTCTTTTTGCATATTTATATTCTTCTATTTGTGATTTTGTATCACCAAAATTTAACAATAAAAGTATAAAACATTGAAGATGTTCATAATGTGTTAAAATTTCAACTGTCATTTGCATTAATGAAAATTTACATATTAATATTCTAAAAAAGATAAAAACGGAGAAATTAATGTATGTGAGGTGATAAAAGTAGCAGCGTTGCTAATGCTCTTGTGTTCTCCGAGTTTGATTTTGCTCCAATTATTACGGTTATGTTTGAAAAATGTTCCATGCATAAAGTATGTTTCTAGTATTTACATAACATAAGCTATAACACTTCTCCAGTTCCACACATACTTCGTTAATAGTTTATCATCCACTATATATTTAAGAAAACTTAACAAAATAAAAAAAAATACACCATTATATCCAAAATTTATTTATTAACTAAAATAAGATCATTATTGTATTATAGTTCAGGGTATATCTTTGTATGAAGCAACATTATAGTACATCAACATGTAATTTATACATTGCCCACAGAATTCATATGTAATAGTATGTATGTTTTATGTCAATTTATCCAAAGTTTAAGGTTGATGACAATAAGCACTGAGATAAAGCATACAAAGTTAGATTAAATTAGTAGTTTAAGGTAAAATATACTAAGCCATTTATCAAAAATGATTATTCCTTTACTATTTGCTACTATGCCCAAAATAAAGTTGCTACTTATACATAATGAAGACAAAAAACCGTACCATATACAGCTACAATATACTTCAGATTTAAAAAATCAAACGGTAAAAATGGAATTAAACATAGCAAGTAGATATAGTAAGAATAAGATAATTATTTGGGAATAATATAGATATACAATTATTAAAAGTATTCGTAAAGTAAGTTAAACAAATCTGATTAATTTTTTTATGAATATATATAAAAAATAGTGTTATAAAAGTTAAAACCCAATTACTTATGGAATGTACGATTAAAAAACTCTAGCACATACATCACTTTATAATTAAGATATAAAAGGAAAACCACAAAAATGGAAATAAAAAAACTAAGTAAGACAACAATAAGATAAATTAATATAGTTTGGGAATAAGATAAATACACATCTATCACAAATAAGACTAATCAATACGTAGATTATGATGTAACTCTAGACTACTCAAAATTGGAAATTATTCGAATGTGTTAGCAATCCAGTATATTATTCAAAATTCAACCATGTCATATATATATGTATGTATGTATGTATCATGAATGTTTCTTGGTGTTAGAAAAAACGAATCCTTTTTTTAGTACATAAAATCGTAAAATGTAATATATGTAGTATTATTGTAAACTTATAACATCAAACTAGAAAAATGAAACAAAAACGACACGTAAATATATTAAAAATAAGAAAAAATTGGAGGTCCGACACACTATCTAAGAAACATACATATTTTTGTGAAAAGATATTCATGAGGTAACTTAAGCCCTCTGTAATTGACTCTTTATGAAATACAATCATGCCATATGCATAAAAATAACACAAATTCTTAGTGTCGGAAAAATTAAGATTTGAAAGATAAAAAATTCCATCATTTATCATATAAGTCAAATTTATATAATCAAACAATAAGTGGGAACTAAAACATCAAGTAAGCAATAGTAATAAGATAAAATACAATATATCAAGAGTATAATGAACATACATATATTAGGAATAAAGTAGATCCACATGTAGGTTTTGATATAGATCTTAACTATTAAAAAATGGAAATTATTAAAAATGTTCTAATAGTCTAATATATTTTTCAAAGTTTAAGCATGTGACATATAACAATACCCACGAGTTTATCTTGATGTTACATAATTGAAATCCTATTTTCCTTCTTTTGTGTAAGACCAAAAACTACAGTACCTATTATCCACAACATGAAAGAAAATACATCAAACTATGAAAAAAATTGAAAACAACAATTAATTATGCTACAAATAATATTTGAATACACTAAGCATGATCTAATTCAAATTCTAAAGAAGATACAATATTTTTATGCAAAACGTTAATTGTAAGGTGGATTAAACAAAATTACCTAATTTCTTTCTGAAATTCAATAATGTTATATTTATAAATATGCATAAATAAAAGTGTAGCGTTAGAAAAATTATAATCCAATTTCTAATAGAATAAAAGATTAAAAAAAATCATCACTAACATCTACTATATAAGTCAAATTAAAAAAGATAAACCACAAAAATGGAAATTAGAACAACAGGTAAATATAATAAGAATAAGATAAAATAAAATAGTGGGAATAATACATATTAGGAATAAGACAAATCCATATATAGGTTTAGACTGTATATAAGATAAAATAAACTTATTCATTATGAGTTTGGCACCATGTTGGCAGATCAAATCATTATGTTAAAATCGAAGTCTTATTGTAGAGTTCGATTGAAATTATACAATTGGGTCGGAAAATAACAAATCGATTATAGAAAATTACATATAGGAATGTTAAATTAAAAATTGGTCTACATGGTTACTTCTTAGATTAATCACTTGACAAAACCTTTATAGAAAACCATATATAGAAAAATTGAATTAAAAGCCAGTCTACACAGTTACATCTAAAATTAATATTGTATTGTTTAACTAATGGGTTTCATAGTACCGTTTTTTGACTCCATGTTGATAAATGCTGTAGTAACAGATTATAATATGCTTGTTCTACCATTGTTGGCCATAGGAAGGTGTTTAACGACTGATTTTCTATTGGTTTAGAAAATAGCCACAAAATTTTAAATTAAAATTTATCACAAGCCCACGGCGTACAATGCTGGTATGTGGTGAATATGGGTTGATCCGTAGGGAATTTTCTAGATTTTGAAATTTTCTATTCAATCAAATCAAACAAAAATTGAAGTTTGAATGTTTTAAGCTAAAAATTGCAAAACTAACTAAAACAAAAGTGATGGAAAATATGAGATTAGAAAACAATTTCGAAATAAATCCACTCTCGTATTTTTGTAAATCAACAAACAAATAATCTACGATCTCTATTTTTTATATTAAGTGAAATTAGTGTTGTATTTATTATAAGTATGGTTTATTTGTGTTATTAATTAACATAACTTAAACCATCGAACTATAATACAACAAATAAAACCACTTATCAATTCTCATGAAAATGAAGTCAATGCAAAAGCTATTTTAAGTATAATTTATTTACCATCTTATTTAGTAACATAGATCATCAAATTTTGTTTCTACCTTAATTTCACAATTAAAAATCAATTAGTAAATGATGATGTAAATTGTGTTTATGTTGAATAAAAATAGCCTATTTGCAAATACAACTTAGGCTATCAAACTCATTTGTATAATTTTACATCAACATTTATTTTCATAAAGAACAAATGAGATCATAAATCACAAATTATGTTGAATTTACAAAATTAGACGACTTCATTACCCCTAAATTGAAGGGGTTTAGCTACTCATTTGTGTTATGAAATCAACACATGTAAAATTCAATATGGGAAAGAAAAAAATAAGTAGAAACTAATTAAAGGAAAGGAGATTAACTACTTGCATGAAATAAAATTAAACTAATTGCATAAATGTAAATGTAAGCTACAAACATGAAATGAAAGAGCATGTAAATAAACATGAACAAGAAAATAAAATAAGAACAAGAAAGAAATAAGAGAACAAGAGGCTTAGGAAGCAATTTTTATTTCATATAACTTTGAAATAATAACTTGCATTCTAATTTTCTATGTAATTAAAAGAGGAAGAAGATCTTTTACATGTACATAAGAGGGCTATTTATACATGCACAAAACTCTAATCCAATTTTTAGGGAGTTTCCCAAAATGCCCTTTAGAAAGTGTGGCCACCAAGTAATCACTAGCTCTAATTAATCCATCATCAAGTATGTATGAAACTTTAACCTTCACAAACTTGTCCATTAGCTTCTAATTGTAGATTTAGGTAAGTGAGCATGTGAGATCCTCCATGATGCATGGTTTGAATTATTTCCATCTTCATTCCTTTGTATCCATCCATATACATGCATATCTTCATGAAAACATCTTCAAGTTTCCCTCCAAAATTCCTATAATTAAAAAGAAAATGTGCAAATAAATATTCTCAAAATTAATTCATGCACAAAATTACTATTTTACCCCCACATTGGTGTATGAATGATGACTTGAAAGCACTTTTGAGATTTGGTTTTAAACAAGTAAACATACCCAATTATGAATTTTATTCAAATAAAAATAGAATAAATATGGATGTTAAATATGCACATTTACATGCATATCAAATACCCCCACACTTATCTTTTTATTCATTCTCGAATAAAGAAAAACTAATGTAAATCTGTTTTCGTAGAAAACAGGATTGCATTGAGCTTACGCAACAAGCTGTTAAACCTCTAGGTGTCCCTAATAGGACGATGTTGTCTCATGAGGTTTTTCAATGGATACTACCCACAAAATCCAAATGCGAAATAAGAAATTTCCTAAATGCAATATTTATTTACAAAGATATGGATGCAAGTTTTTGAAAATATCTATAAATGAAGAATTTACTTTCTAATCGACATGAATAAATTAATAATAAGTTTTGGTCATTATCAAGAAATTTAAGTTTTTTTTACTTGTTATAATTTCCAACAAAAATCAAGTAATCACCATAATTAGACTCTAGTTTGGCTAGTTGTTTTGATTGATAACATAGTGCAACTATGAAACCAATCCTTCGTTAAATATCAAAGTTTTTCAAAGTGGTATTTCATTTCTTTTGAATAACAAGTCACATAAGTGAAAATAGTGCTTGGATTTCAATTACTTACTCTCTCTTTATTTGAAAATTTTATTGATATTAACAATATTTACATATACCTAACTCAAAAAACTATGGTCAGATATATCACCCATGCACTGCCTTTCAGGTTTACGTGAGAGGAATACAGAGCATAGAGAGTAAACACCTATCGACTGTAAGCGTTATTAATAAAAGAATTTTTATGTACGTACACGTAACTCTGATAAACTGAGGCCAGATATACCGATCGTGCACTACCTTTCAGGCTTACGTGAGAAGGGTACAGAGCATGGCGAGTGAACACACTTGTGCATGAACACATGACTCTAGGTGTTAAATAAAAAAAAATACGTATATACAAATGTATATAGAGAGAGAGTTTTGCAATATTATTGTAGTACCACTTAAATTAAAAGATTTAAAATATTATCGCCTTTGCTTTAAACCAACCACTCTTTCAAACAACGATTTTCAGTTAGGATATACTTCATAATTATCATCCATGAATCTTCCTATATACTAGTTAAATCACCATTACTTGTAATTAAACTTTATTTTTATTTTTGTTAAGAAAAATAAATTTTCAAAAATTTAATTTAAGAACCAAAACTTATCCTATAGTGTTTCTTCAAAACTAAATCAAAATGCTAAAAAAAATGTTTTCGAGATATAGAAATTTTGAGATTTATTTTTTTGGAAATTTTGAGTTTAAAGAAAATGAAAATTCAAAAATGCCATGAAAATTTAAAAAAATGAATATGAGACTTCCCCCCACATTTAATTTTTACTATGTCCCCGTAGTCAGTGCATGACATAATGAGTGTAATGGGGGAAAAATATGTACATAATTACCAAAGAGGGTTAACATTTCTTACTAGACGTAGCTTGGCTCATGAAGAATCATGAGCTCCTCCTCATTGTTACATGGCAATTCCAAGAAAGATTTCAAATGATGACCGTTAGCTTTGAAAATCGGTTCATCCCTAGGGTTTTGTATTTCTATGGCACCATGTGGATAAACAGTTCATATCACAAATGGTCCAGTCCATCTCGATTTTAGCTTCCTAGGGAATAAATGAAGCACTGAGTCATATAAAAGAACTTTTTGGTTAGGTTAAAACGTTTATCTTAGGATAGATTTGTCATCCAAATCTTATGCTCTTTCTTTGAAGATTTTTTTCTGTTTTCATACACATTGTTCCTAAGTTTTTCTAGTTCGTTGAGTTGTGGTTTTCGGTTTTCGCCAACTTTCTCGAGATCAAAGTTTAAGTTCATTATTGCCCACAATGCTTTATGTTCGATTTCAATAAGTAAATGGCAAGCTTTCCCGTAGACTAAACGAAATGGGGACATCCCAAGGTCAGTTTTAAAAGCGGTACAGTAAGCCCAAAGCGTGTCGGTCAATTTCTAAGACCAATCTTTTCAATTTTTATTAACAGTTTTCTCCAAGATTTGTTTTATTTAGCGATTTGAAACTTCAACTTGGCCAAAATTTTGAGGATGATACGGAGTGGATAACTTGTGGGTTATTGAGTATTTCTTCATCAAAATTTCAAAAGAACAATTGCAAAAATGGGTGTCGTTATCACTAACTATTGTGCGAGGTGTGCCGAACCTCGAAAAGATGTTTTCTTTAAGAAATATCACAACAATTCTATGGTCGTTGGTTTTACAAAGAACGACTTTAACCCATTTCAAGACATAATCAATAGTGAGAAGAATATACAAATTTCCAAAAGAATTGAGAAAAGGTCACATAAAGTCGATGCCCCAAACATCAAAGATTCCAATTGTAAGAATGAGGTTTAGAGGCACCATGTTTCGTAAAGAAATCCTTCCAAGCATTTGGCATTGATTACAAGTTTTACAAAATTCGAATGAGTCTTTGAAAAGAGAAGGCCGATAGAAACCAGACTGAAGCACCTTTTCAGTGGTTTTTCGAGGACCGAAATGTCCACCACACGCTTGATCATAACAAAATGAGAGAACAATTTTGATCTCATTATCTGGGATGCAATGTCGAATGATTTGGTTGGGACAATACTTGAACAAATATGGATTGTCCAAATAGAAATATTTCACTTGGGACATGAATTTGCATTTGTCCTATTTGGGCCAAGATGAGGGAGTTTCTTTAGTGACTAAGTAGTTCACTATATCATCGTACCATGGGTCTATAGAAATAGAAAGAAGTTGTTCATCTGGGAAGTTTTCATTGATTGGTAAAGGCAGCGGTGCGTTGGGAAGACTAGACAAGTGATCCGCTATGACATTGTCGGATCCTTTTTGTCCTTGATTGTAAGATCATATTCTTGTAGTAAGAGAATCCAATGAATTAAGCGAGACTTAACGTCCTTTTTAGCGAAGAGATATCGAAGAGCAGAGTGGTCTGTGTAAACAATAATGTGTGACTCTATCAAGTATTGTTGGAATTTTTCGAGAGCAAAAACTACCGCTAGAAGCTCTTTTTTAGTGGTTGTGTAGTTAAGTTGAGCATCGTTCAGAGTCATACTAGCATAGTAGATAACGTGAAGGATCTTGTTGATGCGTTGTCCTAAGACAACACCAATTGCAAAGTTCGAAGAGTCACACATTATCTCAAATGGAATAACCCAATTTGATGAGAAAACTGTGAGGAATGGGATTTTCGACTCACGAAGCTCGACATTAATACGTCCACTGTATCAACTGCCGAGCAATCGAAGGCCGAAAAACCGAACCGTTAGGGTTAAAGAAGAGGTAGAAGATAGAAGAAGAAAGAAAAAGCAATAGAAACAATATCAGAATCTCACAATTCGCAGCGGAACAACATATAATAGATAAATGAAAAATCTTTAAATCAAAAGAACTGTATCAGTTATTACATTACATCACATTACATTTCATTATCAGAGTTTACAACAACAAACAGCGGAAAAGAAATACTATATATTAGTTGATACGCCATGCCATCCAGCTTGCTCCTGATCTCCACAGCAACTCCTAAATTCTAGGATGACCTGATAACCTGACACTAGACTGCTCGTGTTAAAATTGGTGGGCACCCAGAGTTTAGGAAGGAAACAATAAACTCCAGGCCAGTCATGGGACTGGTGTGAGAACTTAAAACAGTTATATCTTTAAAAACAAACAGAGAAATATTTTAAATTAGATTCGCAATGCTTTTTAGAAAATGAGACTACCATAAGGCCTCCCGCACACACACACAATGCAAACGCAGAATCGAAGGAGATTTCTCCTTATAATAGTCAAATATGCTTGATACGCAAATTTCGTTGATATTATTATTATAAGTGCAAAGTGTAGGAAAACAGTTCGAAAGTATAATATAAATCTTAGCCAACATAGACATTCCGAACTATGCCTACTATAGCTACCATCTAAACAGTGGGGCGCCACCATACGTAAATGGCAGGTTCTACCACTAAAGCCGTACAAGGTGCGTATTGGAATTTGGATTTCCAACAAATGGTCAGGCCAAGGAACTTCCCATTGCCACATGGGTACGCCTCTGGAAAGACTCCCCAAGAACCTAACCGGATCTCTGCCAACATAAGGCCGGGTTACCCCTAGCTAGGTAACAACTGACACGAGTATGCCATCCCCCGGTCGCAACCGACCTAAATCCCGGGATTCACCAACAACCACAAATATAATAAGTTTGCAGCAACAACATAGGTTAAGTATCAGGGCTCCATACCATAATACCACCTCTATCCAGAAGGAAATAACATACACTAAGGGGGCGTTATCCCCTAATAACCTTGCCGCATCTTTCCTGTTTTGACCATTACCGGGGTGAGGTCCGACGAAGTCTCGTCCACAAAGCTACGCTTTTCATAAAAGCCACGCTTTGATCAACAAATGATCATCAGCACTCTATATGCCACGCTACCAAATTGGGAATGTATCATTGGTAACCATCAACTACATAACCTCTGAGCTCGTACGTCTCAGAGAAGGGTGTTAAGCTAAGAGAATAAATTCTCCGCCACCAACAGAAATATATTTGATAGAAACCAGCTTTACATCTCAAACTGTAACGTCAGACACACATCCATACAAGTCCGTTCCGAAATCAAACGGAACCGAAGGCACTTCCAAAGAAGCCCTTGCAATCCGGATATTCACTAATCACGACCGGAATTCCCATCACAAAGGGTGATAAAACCTCTATATCGGATATCAGCCGATGCAGATTCATTCGACGGTAATCCTTCCGTTTTCGAAAATATCCGGTCTTCAACACCGGTCTTCAAATGTTATCCATTACGACATATCACTTATTCAGAATGGGATTTATGACCCAAAGGTCCTCTCGCGGCTAAACCGAATAACGAGCGCTTATTTTCAAAAATAAGTGTAGCATTCAAATTCAAGCAAATCACAACAAATACCCATTTAAAGGTAAATATTGATAGTCGGTTATTTAACTATCAATAGATATGCACAACATCACCAAATTCCAAATAATTTCCTAAATTATTTATTTTCAAAAAATATCTTTACAAGATAATTCGTAAATTTGTTTCCACACTTCAAAAATAAATCAATGTTTATTTTCAAACAAATTTCTCTTTCCTTTATAAATTCTATGGTGAATTTAAATTTCCAAATATCCATTGATATAAGATTTTCAATTCGATTTCAAATATTCATTTAAATTTATCTTTAAAAGATATAATCTCAAAAGATTTCACTTCATAATGGAAAACATTTCCATACTTATTTAATAATAAGTAATTCACAAATATATTCATTTTCAATACTTAGAAAATATTCAATATACTTAAAACACGATTAAGTATATATTTTATTCTTTAAGTAAAACATTCTCTTAACACATTTGTTTCAGTCGAAACGAATGTTGCGTAAAACAGCCTTACGACGACCCAAAATCACTAGTATAGGGATTCGAAATTTAGATAGATATATAAATCCCAATACTATACAAAAACATTTCCTTTCGAAAATCATTTACTATAACAACAGTGTTATAGTCCACCATTTCCTTATCTCTCGAAAACGTCTATTTCAATAATGAATGTTGAAATCTATCGTTTCGATCCTTAACACATTTTAAAACAACTTCAAATCGTTTTAATTCTATTTAAAATATCACTTTCCCAAAACATTTCTTTAATATATTATTCACTGTCCCAAAATCGTGAATATACTTCGTTAACCAAATTCAACATTTCTACACATTAAATTTTGAAGGATTATCCACTGTCCAAAATTGTGGATATATCTCCTTTAATAAGCTATAATAATTAACTTATCAAAATAAGTCGTTTTCGGATTTATAAAACAATGTCTATAAATTTCGTTTATATTTCATAACAACTTCAACTTAAAAAAATCACTTTATTAACAAATTCTATCCATATCACTTTTAAATGCCAAAATCCTATTTTATAAGTCAATTACTTACAAATCTTTTATTTTACAAAATCTTTTCATTTTATAACTTCACAATTTATAAATCTATAAATTTCATTCACTTATGAAATCCATTTATATTTCATTTTAACAATTATAAAAACTCGTTTTAAAATTCCAATATTTTTAATTTATAAATATCAATTTGATTAACCTTTTATATAAACCGTTTATAATAATTCAAAAATCTCAATTTAAACCATTTTACAAATTAATCAACTACTTATTTCAAAAATCACATTTCGGTTATATTTCACAAAAATCATAATTTTTATAACATAAAAATTATAATGTTTATTTATTTAAAATAAATCAATTTCAAAATTCAATAAAATGTATACTTTCAAAAATCACTTTAAAACCCTTTTAAATTTGAAAATCATCACTTTAACATTTTTAAAACTCCAAAAATAGGCTCAATGCTACAACAGCACTAAATATAACAATCATGGCATCCAAAACATCATATATCATATGATAACAGAATATATCACAATGTCTGTAAATAAATCAATACGGTTGAGGAATCCAGTTGGATCCCTCCAACCTGTTTCCCTGCATGCACAGATGTTAGCACAATACAAATCCCCTTTCAATATAGGATATCACGGTACATGGGTTTATATAAAATATTATCCGCTATTATGCGGCGCAATAGGGTCTCATCCGCTATATAATGCGGGAAATCAACTCCAAGTACATATATAATACCAATTCCACTTCGAGATGAAATATCGCGGTATATGTGTTTAATAAATAACGTCCGCTTAATATACGGCGTATAGGATCTATTTCAAAACAATAGATAATAATTTATCATCCAAGCATACAATCAAGAAATTTTAAATCTAACTATTTAAAATTTAAATCGAAACAATTCGATTGAGTGAGGAGTTCTCACCTTGCTTTCAAATAACAGTTGCAGTGCTTTATTTCGAATAAAATTAAACGAGCGTTTAATTTTACCCAAAATTTTCACTAGCTCCAAATGATTCCAATCCAGCTCCAACGCATAGTATTTGTCAATACGAAGCCAACGCAATTCGTTTTGTCATTTTTCGACCTCGTATGAACAGGTTATGACGTTACAAAGTTTGAACGAATTTATATAATATAAATTTACAATTTTCTTTATTTATTTTATAACCTCTTGCATCTGGCCGTTCGTTTTTTTTCTCACGAGATCAAGGTCATAGCCTTCTTCTTCTTCCCATCAGTAAAAGACGCACGCGATGAACCCATAGAAGCCGCCCAAAACCCTAATTGTTGCGACCAATACGGCCAACTTGAACACGATCAAACACCGCCAAGTCGAAGCCCCCTACGCAAGCTACCTTCGGTCGTGAGCATGCGAAGCTTGATCGAGCCATGCTCTTGGAAAACGCACACGAACGCGACACGTTCAAACCCAATTTGTCGCCAATCCGTAGCTCCATTTTCGATCACCACCTTGGAGATTGAAGATCTCGACGAGATCTATCACTTTGTAGTTGAGAGTCTTTGATAAATGTCGATAGATTGGAAGATATTGGAGGAGGAAGAAGTGAAATTCTCGGCCATTGGAATTGTAACTGGCGGCTGGGGTTAGAATTAGGGTTTGAGTGTAAATTGTGAAAGTTGGTGGCCTTTTATAGAAAATTCTCAAACACTATTCACCCGAAATTTTTCCGAACTCCAAACGAAGCGTGCCGCCTGGCGTTTATAATGTTTTACCCTCATTCTGAACGCTATGGAATATATATCGAGAGCCAATTCAATCATATTTGGAAGATAAGTTTTTGAATCGACTATTTAAATTCAAAATTCACTCGAATCGATTTCTACGCGTTTTATGTGATGTCCCGGAATTTTGGGCAATGCTTATTTAATAATTTCCATTTATAATTCATTTTAAAATATGTTATATTGATCTAAAATCTAAATTAACCAAATATTATATATTCTGAACTAATAATTAATCTAATTTAACAAATGTTATCTTTTCAAAAATTCAATGATAATTTAATTTGAATGTTTATTCTTTTCAAATTATAATAATAATATATGTGTGTAATTAATAATTGATCTTATTAAGTTAACAAAAATATTCTATTTGTAATATATACCTTGTAAATAGGAAATTGGTTCAATTTAAATTTAATAAAAATATTTTCAAATTATAATATATATATGTTTATATATTGTGATTTGGAGATCTGTTTTAAAATTCAAATAATTTATGAAGTTAATATTTAAGATGATCTATTTATAATGAATATTTATATTTGGATATTTATTGTAAATAGAAAATAATGGATTAAACTTAAACAGAAAAAATGTTTTTAAATTTTTAATGAACATAAGTTCTTATAGTAATTTGGAAAGTTTTGATTTGGTTTAATAAAAATGTTTCTCAAAAAAAATAATAATAAATATTTAGTTTTATTTATAAAACACTTAAAGGAAAAATCTATTTTTATTAAAAGAATAATAACTTGAATATAGTACATAATTATAAAGATTTAATTTGTTTTCCTTTAAATTGATTTTTGAAAACAAATTTGGATTCTTAATATAATATCAATGATAGTTATATAAATTCATGTTAAACTTTTAGAAAATAAAATTTAAACAAATGTTACTTTCTTTTAGAACTTATCTTTGGGAAGTAAGTTTTGAATAATTATAAATTGAACATGAAGATATAAATACAATTCCATAGTTTATATATTAAACATAAGTATTAAATTAATATAGTAATTAAGGTTTAATTTATAAACAAGTAATTAATGCAATCTTTAAACACATGGCATTATAAGAAATTATGAAATACACTTGTATACAAATTAACAAGGGGTTTGACATTTGTTAATATGTGGGTGTATTCATTAAACAAGTGGCAATCTATCTTTTAAAAGAAAGTTTTGTTTTAATTAAAGTTTAGAAAGTAAAGGATGGGTTTTTATTTCTTCAGATGATCTTCTGTATATTTTCTTCAGCTAAACTTGTTCATTCTTCTTCAACTAAAAAAAAAAAATCAGTTTTTGTTTCCTCAGTAAGATCATTCTGTAAAAAAATTTCAACCAAAATAAAAAAAAAAGAATCCAATGCAAAATCATTCAAGCTGAAAACCAGAAAGCAGAAAACAGAATTCAAATCTGTAACTAATGAAAGGAAAAGAAAATCTGAAGCTTACTAACCCAGATCCAAGTATTCAACCTGGAAAATGGCTTCAAGCTCCACTGGAAATCATGCAAAAGAAAAATTCAATTTGGAGATTAAATCAACAGCAAGTTAAAATGCAGTAATTCAAATTCCAGGAAAATACAAATGCAGTAATACAAAAAGCTTCTCTGCTTCAAAATGATTGATATGTGAAATGATTGATATGGAAAACATAGTATCCATGTTGCATGCTTGGTTTGAAGATCTAATATATATTTACTTAGCTGTTTGAAACCTGTAGTTATGAAGCTTTAAAATTTTGTTCTTCCATGTTCCAGTTTAAAGAAAAATTTATATCTCCTAAGTTAATCACTAATATCCATTGATCTTGAAGATAATTTGGTTATATCAAGGAAATCTTGTTATTAAAAATAAATATAAAAATTTATATTGAATAATATACTGTAAATGTTGAATTTACAGTGAAAAACTGAAATTGGGTAGAAATCAATCTAAATAATTTAAATTTGTGATCATATAATCTGAATGGCTGTTCAAAATCACGAATTTTAAAAGGAAGTTTGTAATTTTTAAATTTGTATTGGAAGAGAAATTGGGAATTTCTTGAATTTGGGGTTTCGGCCGATTTCTGTTGATTGGGTTTGAGTGGGAGGTTGAGTTTCGGCATGGAGGAGGGTTCGGTGAGGGGTGATGCAGGAAAAATGGTGAGGGTTGTCAAAGATGACCGTGGTGGCCGTGATGGGGCGTAGTAGGGTTTTAGTGTTTGTTTCTGTTTGGGTCGAATTTGAGTGTTGTACGTCGCCGTTGGTGATTCGAGTCCGATCGCTGGTGGGGGAAAGGTTTGCGTGGAGTGAGGCGCGTGCGTGGATGAAATGGTAGAACCTCCGGTGATGGGGTTCGACGTTGGCGGCGATTTCTGAGTTCGAGTGTTATCTGGTTTTAGGTGCTGAAGTTTTTTTTCGAATCAGTGTAGTTTTCATCGATTCTTGGGGACGTGGTGGTTGTGGAGGTCATAGGCGACTTGTGGAGCGTCGCGACGGGGTTCGCCGTTGATCAGGGTCAGCGTGCACGTGCACGAGACCGAAAGCGTGCATCTAGGTTTGATTTGTGGAAGAAGAGATTTAACCGTGGGTTTTGTTGTTTTGGCTAGAGTATGGTCTCGTGCTCTTATAGTGTGTGACTCGAAGTTATAGGAGGGAGGTCGCGTGGGTTGGGTCTTGAGAGTTTGAGATTCCAGGATTTTGTTCCTGTATATATATATATATATATTTTTTACTGCAAACTTTAATTTAGAAATTCAAAGCAAATTAAGATTTTGAACAAAGTTAAGCGGTTAAATATGTTTGAAATGTTTAATTTAAAACCTTGTGTTTTAACAAGTTAAGTTAAATTTGTTTTTAAAATAGTTTGTTGTTTTATAGTTTAATATTAATCAAGTTTATACTTTATGAAATGAAGTTTCAACTTGGAAGCAAATTGATATTTAAACAAAGTGTTTAAATTAGTTTTATTAGGAATAAATGTTTGACTTTAAAAAGGAATTTTAGTTTTAAAAAGTTTGGATTTTTAAATTGTATTTGAAGTAATTTAAAGGTGATTAAGGTAGGGTAGTTAATAATGTTAAATTAAATGATGATGTTTTAGTGTAAAACAATTTAAAAGCTTTTGAATTTAAATATTTAATTTTAAAATGATTGATAAAGGTTAATGAAAGTATGGTTTATATTTATAAAGTTTTGATTAGAAAGGTAATTGAAGTAAATTACTTAATTAACTTAAATTGGTTAGTGTAAGTAATTAAATTAAGGTAAATTTGTTTGTGTGATTAATTTAGTGTAATTAATTACTTAATTAAAAATTAATTAATCAAGTTTAATTAATTAAGAAATAATTAATTAATAAGTAATTAAGAAGTTAATTACTTAAGCATGCTTTCTTAATGAAGTAATTAAAGTTAACTACTCAGTGTAATTAATTAAGTTATTATGGTTAATTTTAGTAATTAATCAAGTTTAATTAATAAAAAGGATTACTTAATTATGGGATTAAGTATAATTACTTAATGTAATTAAAGATGTGTAATTACTTAGTGTAGTAATTAATAAATAATTACTAAGTGTAATTAATTAAGGAAATTACTAAATGAATAGTAATTAAAGGATAATTACTTAAGGAAAGTAATTAAGGATAATTACTCAGTGTAATTAAAGAATTGATTAATGTAATTAATCAAGGAGATGATTTAATTAGTGAAGTAATTAAAGAAGTTAATTACTGACTTTGATTTAATCGGGTTTGATTAATAATTGTAATTAATTTCATAATTAATTAATAAATGTAATAATTGATTAATAAAGTAATTAGAGTTCATTAATATAATAATGGATGATTAATTGTTTAATTAATTAATAAATGTGATTAATTCTAAGATAATTAATCAATGAAGTAAGGAAGAAGTAATTATTAATTAATGTAATTAATTAAAGATTTATGTAATTAATTATTGTTAATTAATTAATTAGAATTAATTAAGATTAATGATCAAAGATAAATTAATCTGTGTAATTAATTTAAGGGTTAATTACATAAGATAATTAAAGAATAATTAATCTAGGTGATTAATTACGAATATGATTAAAGATAATTAATCTGTAATTGAAGATTAATTAATTGGGATTATGAAGGTGATTAAGGAGTGATTAATTAATTAATTGTAATTAATTAATGATTGGTTAAGCAGGATTAGTATTTTTTTAATTCTCAAGTAATTAATTTGATTTAAGATGATTAAATTAATTATAAAGGAATTAATAATGGCTATTTGTATATGATTGTTATGGAATATCTGAATTGGTTGATATCTATTGGAAGATTGGTATTGGGTGATTAGTTGATACTGGATGATTTGGATGTCTATGAGATATGTGATATGCTGCTTTATGAGATGAATATTTGATATGAATTATTTGTTGTGATAATATGATTCATCTATCTGTTTATATCATTCTGAATGAAAGTAATTGTTAAACCCTTAAGTACAACTTGGACATTAAAATGGCGTTTGGTTTCGGTGAGACCGGGATCGGGTTTCCATATTTGGAATTCCGAAAACCACATCGATTCCAATTAAACGTTAGGTCGTTAATCCAAGTGGAGCAAGTGAAGACTCGAGGTGTAAGAGCTATACGTCAGTATAACTCTGTGGGTGATTCCGTAATGAGTTTGACGGAATAGTACTTATAGGTTCGAGATGGTGAATCAGAGTGCAAGGGCTATGGTCGTTGACTCTGAGGGTGATTCCAAAATGAGTGCAACGAGATAGTGCCTTTGGTTTCGTTCGAACCCGGAACGAACTTGTATGGATTGAATGCTTTCAGCACATCGTCAGGTGGACGATGAGCATTCTAAGTGATATGTCCTATAAGGTAATCGCAGCCTCAAGCCTCATCAACCAGGAATGGCTAAAACAGGGGAGGTGCAGCAAAGCTTCGTGGGTCGCACCCACTGGAGAGTAAGATTTACCCCTGTCTAGAGGTCCCATTATATTTCGGCTGTGTGGACGGTTGATCATGACAATCGTCGGGGTTGTCTTATTTGGAACTGTTCAGTAAGGAACGGGTCCGGCTTTGTGTTGCAGGGGATGAAGGGAGTAATCCTCGGTACGGTGATCTAGGCCACGTACTGTGTCGGGCGGTACCCCAGTAGCCCTGCCATTGTATGGAATCCAAAATCCAATAAGTGCCAACGGTTTTGATTATATTACCCACTTTTGTGGCTAGTAGCTGGAATTTAATCATGTAACAATTTCGGCTATTTCTTATTTATTTGAAAACCCTAGACACTATTATAATATCACTGGACTTCCTATCAAATGTTTTGGTTAGCGTAAGGTAAAAACTTTTCCATGTTTATGTGTGGGAAGTCTTACGTGATACCTTTTCTTCCCAAAGGATTTTCTAAAGTTAAGCAACTTTTAACCGTTTACTCACACCAGACCCCTGTCTGACCCGAGTGTTTATTTTCTGTTTTATTAAACCCTTGGTACTCATATTATGTATGAGTAGTCAAGTGATTCAGGTTGTCTCTTGACGAATTCTGTAGGAGCTTTGGAGCAGGAGGCTTCAGCGTGTAGATATATAGTTAGAGTTTCCGCTGTGTGTTATTGTTCTTGTATTGTATTAGACAGGTGTTACAACTGTCTAGTTTGTGTAGTTGAGCTGTATAACTCTGATGTATATGATACTATGTAATATTTTATTTGATTAATATAATTTATTCGTTCCGCTGTGAGATTCTGATGTTGACTGTTTCTTTCTTTTCTTTCTTTTTCTCTTTTCTATCCCTTTCTTTCTTCTTAATGATGCGACTTTCTAGAGATAGGAAGTCGGGTCGTTACATTTTAGCTTGCCCCGGACAAACATAAGTTCGATTGACACGAAACTTGAAACATACAATAATATAACATTACAGATCCAATGAAACTGGTTTCGTCAAAATCCGATACCGTTTGAAAAATGGTTATTTTTACTCGTCAATTAAATATTAAAATATTCAATTTCCACAAATTAACTTTTAATTTAATTTTAAAAGTTCTATAACATCATTCTAACTCCAATATGATTAAATACATCTTTACAAATCAATTTTAATCACATTAAACCCAATTTCCAATTATTTCTGTAATTTCAAATATTAAATTGTCGATTTAATTATCCAATTAAACCTAGATATTCGAAATAAAAAAAATTTGTCTTACAAATTTTACTTGTTAATATTTAAAATCAATTAAATATATGAATTTCAAATGACAGAAGTTCTGGGTCATTACAAACTTCCTCCCTTAAAAGAATTTCGTCCTTGAAATTATCAGGTAAGAAAAAGTTACAGAATCCATTAACCTTTCAAAACCATTTGTTCAAATTAGATTTCTAATTCACTTAAGTGTTTAACTTTCCCAAAATCCATAGTTAAACTTCTTACAATAACTTTACTAAGTTTTCAAATCATACTTAGTTATCTTTTCAAAACCAACTATATCGTTTAACTTTACACTCCAAAATCAAAACTTTAGTTTTCAAAATTTTCCAATTTTTCTCAAAAATATTCTAACGCCTTAAATTTTCAGAAAAATTCGTCATAGCCTCCTTTGCGCGGCTCGATCCAAAAAAATGGCAATATATATATCACAAATATACATATCGTCAAAGTAATGAGGCATCCCGTAGAGAAAAAAGTGTAAAAGTATGATATGTAATCCGAGATATGTACCTTATATATTATTAGCGAGCATATACGGCTAATATAGCGCGACAGCGAGCTCCAAAAGCTAAGCAAGTGAAATCCACACCTACTAACACTCAACAACAATAAGAAACATGTATATATGAAAGTCGTATCAATATACAACATATACCAACAATTATACGTGTCAATATAGCCAATGCAAAAAAAGCAAAAAATCCAACCATCAACCAACTAGCATTCAACTAACGTCCATAACCAAATCAATACACTTTCACTTCTCATTTATATTCAATGAATTGGTTTTCCGATTTAAATCACATTTGATTCATTAACATTGGATGTTTTTACTAACATTCATTTATTCATATTCAATTAGTTTACATTCACTAATTCATATTCAAGTTGGTTCACTTCCAAATGAAATCAAATTTCATAGCTTCCAATTTTATCAATTCTAATTTCATTAACACTTAATGAATTATATATAATCAACTACCAATCATATAACAACCAATGTATATCCAACATTACCAAATTTATTTACTTCGCTTACATTCATTCAATTTGGTTCATCACTTTTAATTAGCTTTAATGAATTAACAATTACATCCATTATTTCATATCAATTTATTTACACTCAATTGATTTACATTCAATTCATTCATTAATTCAATTGCTAATTCATTTAACAAATAAGGTTGAATTACATTTGTATAACTCAAGTTCACATCCATTTAATTCACTTTATTATTTTACTTCGATACCAAAATCAACTTCATTCAACATTACTTAAGTTATATTCCATTTAAACATCATTTGTTTAACTTAACTTAACTTTCCACTTATAAATCCAATTCAGATTCCAATTCTAAAGTAAATTCTATTTAACTTTCCTTTAGTTAAATTTCAAAACATATATTTACTATACTAACCCAAATTCTTTATTCTTTACCAAAGCCAAAGTCTTTATTATTTCATATTATAAGTTCATAACTTGATTACTTATATTCAACAATTTCAATTCATAGTTCAAATTCATTTTTATTTACAACTCATATTTATAAATATATCCATATAGTTTCACCTCTTATATATAAGATTATTTCACAATTGTAAATCACATTAATTATAATTCCATCTTAATAATTCATTTGCTTATACAATTTATTCTTTCACAATTGTTGTTATTATAGATTATTATTCAAACATCTTTATTAACTTTTATATATTTGCATTTTCAACAACCAAACAATCAATTTATATACACTTTAATAATTCTGAAAAATTATTCCTTTATATATAAAATAAAATCAAGGTAAAATTATTTCATTTACCCAATTTAAAATGATACTGTGTCGGTTTATCTCGTTTAAGAGTTTAGAAACCCCTATCGATGATATGGCGTCCCACATACTTACCAGAATTCACAAACAGCTCACGGATAAGCAAACACAATATAAAACATTTTATATTCACTAACAAATACGCGCTCATAACTATTATTACACTCACACTCATTTTAGAGTACTACTGACTCTATCTCTAATGAGTAACTCCCAACAGAGCCAAGGTTGTCGCTTAACCATATGCTCTGATACCAAATGTCAGGAACGGGATTTTCGACTCACGATGTTCGACATTAATACGTCCACTGTATCAATTGTCGAGCAATCGAAGGCCGGAAAACCGAACCATTAGGGTTAAAGAAGAGGTAGAAGATAGAAGAAGAAAGAAAAAGCAACAGAAACAATATCAGAATCTCACAATTCGCAGCGGAACAACATAGAATAGATAAATAAAAAATCTTTAAATCAAAAGAACTATATCAATTATTACATTACATCACATTACATTTCATTATCAGAGTTTACAACAACAAACAGCGGAAAAGAAATACTATATATTAGTTGATACGCCATGCCATCCAGCTTGCTCCTGATCTCCACAGCAACTCCTGAATTCTAGGATGACCTGATAACCTGACTCAAGAATGCCCGTGTTAAAATTGGTGGGCACCCAGAGTTTAGGAAGGAAACAATAAACTCCAGGTCAGTCATGGGACAGGTGTGAGAACTTAAAACAGTTATATCTTTAAAAACAAACATAGAAATATTTTAAATTAGATTCGCAGTGCTTTTTAGAAAATGAGACTACCATAAGGCCTCCCGCACGCACACACAATGCAAACGCAGAATCGGAGGAGATTTCTCCTTACGATAGTCAAATATGCTTGATACGCAAATTTCTTTAATATTATTATAAGTGCAAAGTGTAGGAAAACATTTCGAAAGTATAATATAAATCTTAGCCAACATAGACATTCCGAACTATGCCTACTATAGCTACCATTTAAACAGTGGGGCGCCACCATAAGTAAATGGCAGGTTCTACAACTAAAACCGTACAAAGTGCGTATTGGAGTTTAGATTTCCAACAAATGGTCAGGCCAAGGAACTTCCCATTGCCACATGGGTACGCCTCTGGAAAGACGCCTCGAGAACCTAACCGGATCTCTGCCAACACAAGGCCGGGTTACCCCTAGCTGGATAACAACTAACACGAGTATGCCATCCCCTGGTCGCAACCGACCTAAATCCCGGGATTCACCAACAACCACAAATATAATAAGTTTGCAGCAACAACATAGGTTAAGTATCAGGGCTCCATACCATAATACCACCTCTATCCAGAAGGAAATGACATACAATAATGGGGCGCTATCCCCTAATAACTTTGCTGCATCTTTCCTGTTTTGACCAATACCGGGGTGTGAGGTCCGACGAAGTCTCGTCCACAATGCTACGCTTTTCATAAAAGCCACGCTTTGATCAACAAATGATCATCAGCACTCTGTATGCCATGCTACCAAATTGGGAATGTATCACTAGTAACCATGAACAACATAACCTCTGAGCTCGTACGTCTCAGAGAAGGGTATTAAGCTAAGAGAATAAATTCTCCGCCACCAACAAAAATATATTTGATGGAAACCAGCTTTACATCTCAAACTGTAACATCAGACACACAGCCATACAAGTCCGTTCCGAGATCGAACGGAACCGAAGGCACTTCCAAAGAAGCCCTTGCAATCCGGATATTCACTAATCACGACCGGAATTCCCATCACAAAGGGTGATAAAACCTCTATATCGGAGATCATCCGATGCAGAGTCATTCGACGGTAATCCTTCCATTTTCGAAAATATCTGATCTTCAACACCGGTCTTTAAATGCTATCCATTACGACATATCACTTATTCGGAATGGGATTTATGACCCAAAGGTCCTCTCCCGGCTAAATCGAATAACGAGCGCTTATTTTCAAAAATAAGTGTAGCATTCAAATTCAAGCAAATCACAACAAATACCCATTTAAAGGTAAATATTGATAGTCGGTTATTTAATTATCAATAGATATGCACAACATCACCAAATTCCAAATAATTTCCCAAATTATTTATGTTCCAAAAATATCTTTACAAGATAATCCGTAAATTTGTTTCCACACTTCAAAAATAAATCAATGTTTATTTTTAAACAAATTTCTCTTTCCTTTATAAATTCCATGGTGAATTTAAATTTTCAAATATCCATTGATATATGATTTTAAAATCGATTTCAAATATTCATTTCAATTTATCTTTAAAAGATATAATCTCAAAACATTTCACTTCATATTGGAAAACATTTCCATACTTATTTAATAATAAGTAATTCACAAATCTATTCATTTTCAATACTTAGAAAATATTCAACATGCTTAAAACACGATTAAGTATATATTTTATTCTTTAAGTAAAACATTTTCTTAACACATTTATTTGAGTCAAAACGAATGTGCGTAAAACAGCCTTACGACGACCCAAAATCACTAGTATAGGGATTCGAAATTTAGATAGATATATATAAATCCCAATACTGTACAAAAACATTTCCTTTCGAAAATCATTTACTATAACAATAGTGTTATAGTCCACCATTTCCTTATCTCTCGAAAACGTCTATTTCAACAATGTATGTTGAAATCTATCGTTTCGATCCTTAACACATTTTAAAACAACTTCAAATCGTTTTAATTCTACTTAAAATATCACTTTCCCAAAACATTTCTTTAATATGTTATTCATTGTCCCAAAATCGTGAATATACTTCGTTAACCAAATTCAACATTTCTCACATTAAATTTAAAGGATTATCCACTGTCCAAAATCGTGGATATATCTCCTTTACTAAGCTATAATAATTAACTTATCAAAATAAGTCATTTTTGGATTTATAAAACAATGTCTATAAATTTCGTTTATATTTCATAACAACTTCAACTTAAAAAAAATCACTTTATTAACAAATTCTATCCATATCCCTTTTAAATGCCAAAATCCAATTTTATAAGTCAATTACTTATAAATCTTTTATTTTACAAAATCTATTCATTTTATAACTTCACAATTTATAAATCTATAAATTTCATTCACTTATGAAATCCATTTATATTTCATTTCAACACTTATAAAAACTCGTTTTAAAATTCCAATATTTTTAATTTATAAATATCAATTTTATAAACCTTTTATATAAACCGTTTATAATAATTCAAAAATCCCAATTTAAACCATTTTACAAATTAATCAGCTACTTATTTCAAAAATCACATTTCGGTTATATTTCACAAAAATCATAATTTTTATAACATAAAAATTATAATGTTTATTTATTTAAAATGAATATGTTTCAAAATTCAATAAAATGTATACTTTAAAAAATCACTTTAAAACCCATTTAAATTTGAAAATCATCACTTTAACATTTTTAAAACTCCAAAAATAGGCCCAATGCTGCAACAGCACTAAATATAACAATCACGGCATCCAAAACATCATATATCATATGATAACAGAATATATCACAATATCTGTAAATAAATCAATACGGTTGAGGAATCCAGTTGGATCCCTCCAACCTGTTTCCCTACATCCACAGATGTTAGCACAATACCAATCCCGTTTCAATACGGGATATCGCGGTACATGGGTTTATATAAAATATTATCCGCTATTATGCGGCGCAATAGGGTCTCATCCGCTATATAATGCGGGAAATCAACTCCAATTACATATATAATACCAATTCCACTTCGAGATAGAATATCGCGGTATATGTGTTTAATAAATAACATCCGCTTAGTATACGGCGTATAGGGTCTATTTCAAAACAATAGATAATAATTTATCATCCAAGCATACAATCAAGAAATTTTAAATCTAATATTTAAAATTTAAATTGAAACAATTCGATTGAGTAAGGAGTTCTCACCTTGCAACCAAATAACAGTTGCAGTGTTTTATTTCGAATATAATTAAACGCGCGTTTAATTTTACCCAAAATTTTCACTAGCTCCAAACGATTCCAATCCAGCTCCAACGCGTAGTATTTATCAATACGAAGCCAACGCAATTCGTTTCGTCATTTTTCGACCTTGTATGAACAAGTTATGGCATTACAAAGTTTGAACGAATTTATATAATATAAATTTACAATTTTCTTTATTTATTTTATAACCTCTTGCATCTGGCGTTCGTTTTTTTTTTTCACGAGATCAAGGTCGTAGCCTTCTTCTTCTTCCCATCAGTAAAAGATGCACGCGATGAACCCATAAAAGCCGCCCAAAACCCTAATTGTCGCGACCAATACGACCAACTTGAACACGATCAAACACCACCAAATCGAAGCCCCCTACGCAAGCTACCTTCGGCCGTGAGCATGCCAAGCTCGGTTGATCCACGCTCTTTGAAAACGCGCACGAACGTGACACGTTCAAACCCAATTTGTCGCCAATCCGTAGCTCCATTTTCGATCACCACCATTGAGATTGAAGATCTCGACGAGATCTATCACTTTGTAGTTGAGAGTCTTTGATAAATGTTGATAGATTGGAAGATATTGGAGAAGGAAGAAATGAAATTCTCGGCCATTGGAATTTTAACTAGCGGCTAGGGTTAGAATTAGGGTTTGAGTGTAAATTGTGAAAGTTGGTGGCCTTTTATAGAAAATTCTCAAACACTATTCACCCGAAATTTTTTCGAACTCCAAACGAAGCGTGCCGCCTGGCATTTATAATGTTTTACCCCATTCCGAACATAATGGAATATATATCGGGAGCCAATTCGATCATATTTGGAAGATAAGTTTTAGAATCGACTATTTAAATTCAAAATTCACTCGAATCGATTTCTACGCGTTTTAGCTTGCCCCAGACAAACCGTAAGTCCGATTGACACGAAATTTGAAACCATATAATAATATAACATTATGGATCCAATGGAACTGGTTTCGACGAAATCCAAGACCGTTTGAAAAATGGCTATTTTTACTCGTTAATTAAATATTAAAATATTCAATTTCCACAAATTAACTTTTAATTCAATTTTAAAAGTTCTATAACATCATTCTAACTCCAATATGATTAAATACAACTTTACAAATCAATTTTAATCACATTAAACCTAATTTCCAATTATTTCTGTAATTTCAAATATTAAATTGTCGATTTAATTATCCAATTAAACCTAGATATTCGAAATAAAATTTATTCGACTTACAAATTTTACTTGTTAATATTTAAAATCAATTAAATATATGAATTTCAAATGACAGAAATTCTGGGTCGTTACAAAAACTACATGAGCATAAACAAGTTCTTTTTTGAGACGTTCGAAAGAAGAGATACAATTAGAGTTAAAATCGAAAGGAACATCTTTTCTAAGAAGAGTCGTAAGAGGTCGAGCAATCCTACTGAAGTCTTTCATAAAATGTCGATAGAAACCGACATGGCCTAGGAAAGAGCGGATGTCTTTAACAGATTTAGGAATGGGTAGATTTGTAATGACATTGATTTTCGCTTTATCTACTTCAATGCCTTTACTTGAAATGACATATCCAAGGACTATGCCTTGATGACCATAAAGTGGAATTTTTCCCAATTTAGCATTAAGTGTTTATTCTTACATCGTTAAAGAACCAATTCAAATTGGTGCAAGCACTCGGAAAAAGGTTTCCAAAGATAGAAAAATAGTCCATAAACACTTCAAGAAATCGTTCGATCAAAAAAAATATGCTAACCACGCATCTTTAAAACATAGCAGAAGCGTTGCAAAGGCCAAGGGGCATATGTCAATATGCAAAATTGCCGAAGGGACATGTGAAAGTTGTCTTCTCTTGATCATCAGGAGAGATTGGTATTTGGTTATAGCTGGAATAACCATCAAGAAAGCAACAGAATTCGTGATCGGCTAAACGTTCGAGAATTTGGTCAATAAAAGGAAGAGGGAAGTGATCCTTACATGTTGCAGCATTTAATTTTCAATGGTCAATGCCAACATGCCAACCTGTTTAGGTACGAGTTGGGATAAGTTCATTAGAATCATTCTTGACAACGGCAAGTCCAGACTTTTTCGGTACAACTTGAATTGGACTGACCCATGAACTATCGGAGATTGGGTATATGATTTCATTACAAAGAAGTATGAGAATTTCATCACCAACCGCATCCTTCATTTTTGGATTAAGCCTTCGTCGAGCGTTCACAAACAGACTTGGCATCGTCGATTAAATGGATACGATGTTGAACAAGAGTGGGACTAATTCCCTTTATATCGGTGATCGACCATCCAGTGCTTCCTTATTTTTTTAATGGATTGAAAGTAAGGAAGTTTCTTGATCAAGAGAGAGATTCGCATAAATTATGACGGGAACGTTTCGTTATCACCTAAGTATATGTACTTAAGGTGATCAGGAAGGGGTTTAAGGTCCAACTTCGGGAGTTGATCGATTAAAGAATTTGGTTGAGATTCAGACTCAACTAGAAGCGATTCAAAGGGGAGCGTGTATTCAATCTCATTGGGGATTTCATGAAACAATCTTTCGTACTCAGTCTCATGTTCATCGTCAAGGTCAATCATCTAGTCTTCGAAGGTTTTCGTGAATGGCGCTAACTTTCAACGTTTGGTCGTGAGGTTCATTCGATTGGTTTTCAAGATAGAAAATGTTAAGATCTAGAGTCATGTTTCTAAAAGAGATTTCCATGGAACCGTTGCGACAATTGATTAAGGCATTCGAGGCGGCTAAGAATGGTCGGCTTGAAATCAATGGAATTTGACCTGTAGGGTTTGTCACGAGTTGTGTTTTGAGAATGATAAAATCAACGGGGAATACGAATTGCCCTACTCTAATTAACATGTCCTCGGTTTCTCCTAAGGCTTTTTAATGGAACGTTCAGTGAATTAAAGCGTGATCTTTGTGGGTTTGAGCTCTCCTAGGCCTAATTGTTCATACACAGAATATGGAATCAAATTGATGCTCGCGCTTAAGTCTATCAAGCATTTGTTAATCATCTTGTCTCCAATTGTACACGAGATTATAGGGTAGCCATGATCTTTGTATTTAACGGGCCTAGATTTGGACAAGACTTCACCCAAATTGGCCAATAAGAAGACTTTTTAGGCACGAGAGTGTGTCGCTTTTAGGTACACAAGTCCTTAAGAAATTTCGCTTACGTTGGGACTTACTGAACGATGTCAAGAAGCGGGATGTCAAATTTCATATTTTTAAAATTTTCCAACATCTTTTCCATTTGGTCGGAGTGTATCTTTGGTCGAAGACGATGTGGAAATGGAACACAGTACTCAGTAGGCGGGTCAACTAGAGTAGAAGAAGAATTTTGACTGGCATTCGATTCTACGTTTGGCTCCATGTTTGGTTCAATTTTTTTTATTTTTTTAGAAGTGGGCGAGGTTTCGGTAAATTGTTTAGATTAACGACTTGATTATTGTTTTGTTTACCGGAACACAGAGTTGCGATAGCATTCAATAGGGTGATGTTGCTATCTTGAACAACATGGGGCTTGATTCGAATTTTCATTTTGATTTTTGGGATTTGGAACAGGCTAGCTTGGTAATGTACATTGTTCGCGTTCACTTACAGTACGTGGCTAATTGACTGATTTGCATTTCAAGTTTTGCAATCGATTGGTTTGTGTTTTTCATATATGAGGAAAACAAATTTTGCAAATTACTGTTTGATTGGAGACTTTGAATAGTTACTTTAGCCAACATTTCAAGAGTTCTCTCAAGTGAACTTAAACGTTTATCATCTTGGGGAGGATGAGCATAATTTTGTTGAAATTTTGATTGTTGTGGTTGATTATGAGATGGACCCTCAAAATTTGGCTGAGAAGGAGGATTCGAAGCATTATTCAAAAATGCTTGAAAATTGGGACGAACCATATTCATGTTGTGATTGTTTTTATGCGACGCAAAGTTTGGATGATTTCTCCATGCAAGGTTGTACGTTGGAGAAAATGGATCATTTTTAGTTTTATTGAAAGTATTGATTTGTTCAACAGAATTAGGACACCAATCGGCTACATGATTAGGATCATTACATTTACAAGACATGGTTTGGAAAGCTTGGTTCATTTGGTTTGATGAGAAAATGTTATTGAATTTTTTTAATCATTGCGTCGATTTTAGCTTCCAAAGCTAAAGATGATCTTATCGAGCGTGCGCTCAATCGTGAGTAAATTGATTTTTCGTTCGAACATTCCCATTGGGACAACTTTTCGGCTAGGTTTTCAAGAAATTTCCAAGCATCATCGTGATGTTGGCTAAGAAAGTTTCCTTGGCACATTGATTAGAGCATTGTTCGTGAGCTATTTTGGAGTCCATCACATAGGATTTAGCAAAGCGTCCATTTTTCGAAGTTATGTTGTAACATTTTATTAAAAACTCTTTGAATCTTTCAAAATATTTTTCGAATGATTCTCCCCTGAATTGATGAAAATTTACGATTTATTATGGAATTTTGATGTTTTCTCCAAGGGTTAGAACTTTTTAAAGAAAACTTTCAAAAATTCTTCCCAAGTTTTAATCAAGTTAGATGGTAAGCTATACAACCATTTTTCAACGTAATCCGTGAGAGCAAATGGAATTAATTGAAGTTTGATTCCATCATCATAAAGTTATTGGAATTCATGGTCGTGTAAACTTGTTCAAATTTTGTCAAGAAAATGCATGGGCCATCATGTTCAAAATTGCCAAATTTTGAAATAGTGGCAATATGGTTCGAGTGGATTCCAAAATGGTTACCCGTAGGGGTGGGTAACTTGATGTAAGATGGAATAGAAACTCTACCGGGAAAGATTCTATCCATAAAAGTTCGAGGGGCGTTCTATTTTGCCATTTCAAGAGGATCGTTTGTTTGAGTTAAACGATTAGTTGTTAAGTCGTGGATTCAACGATTTCTTGTTGTGTCACGAGTCCAAGTACTCATGCATAAGTGAAAGCCGAGAATAGAAAGATGTTAGAATCAAGTTTACAGACTGAAACAAGATTTGGAAAATGAAGCGAAAAATTGTTTTTGTTTTTTTAAAACATATTTACCAAGTGAAATTTATTTTTCAAAATAGAAGTTTGATTTTTGATTTGTTTTTTTTATGTGTTTTTGTTTTTGAATTTTCAAATATTTACCAAAAGGAATTTTTCTTTCTGAAAAGATTTTTTTGGATTTTTGTTTTTGATTGAAAATTTTCGAAGGAAATGATTTAAAACGATTTTTTACCTTTTTCTTTTTTTTGGAAGAAAAGAAAACTAAGTTAAGTTAAATTTACAATTTTTTTGGTTTTGGATTTTGGATTTTTTTCTTTTTTAAATTGCATGAACTAATGCAGCTAAATGAATGCAAATGACTTGATTACAAATTTTCTATCCTTAATAGCTCCTAACCCAAAATTGCATAATCACACTTTGTCTTAAATCAACAAAAATATTTCTTAGCCAGGCAATGAGCAGGGGTTATTGGTGCACCAGAATAACCATAACAATGAAACCGAAAGTTTAAGTACCTTCAGAGAAACAACCAGTATAATATTTACGAATCACCGTAATTTTTATAATTGGTTATTGCTTTGTCGTATCCTAGACACAAAGAAATAAAATAGTTTAAAGAAGACAATTGTGAAAACACAATTAAGCCCTAAGTGAGCTCGTGACAACCTTAAGTCGAATGTCTAACCATTATTATTAATCAAATTCTACGATAAAATGCAATTTGTGGGCTGAGAAAAGGGTGATGAAATCCCCACCTTATGTGAATTGGGGTATTGCCCTTAGAAAATAAAAATAAGTTGAGATAAATGCAAAGCAAAAATTAAACATGAATTAACAATGCAACTAAAGTTTTTTATTTTTTAATTTTATTTTTGAAAAATATATATAATAATGAAAAACTTAAAAAGGAAGAAAAGAAACGTAAATACAAAGAAATAGATTTTTTTTTTTTTGAAAACAAGGGTCCGGTCAATTTCAGTACTAAAGAAACTTAGTAACTTTCAAATGCGATTTCTAACACACGAGAAAAAGAAAAAATCAGAAGAATTAGAAAATAGCGATTGGGATTTATCACTTTGTCGCAGGTCAAAGTATGATCTGAGTTTGCCTTCGGTATTAGGATAGTGCGATTCGATGCAAGAGGTCGCGATTGTCTGTAGGCAATTGGATTTCTTTACGGCGTCGATTGAGGATGAGGCGAAGTGAGTTGAAGTGGAGCAGGCTATTCTGGAATTCGATAGGAGTTAGGGTGCTTCTTTAGAGATTGTTCGATTGAGGTTCATTCTACTCGCTTTCTTGCTCTTTTTTTCGGCTTGAAGAGGAATTGGCTGATGTTGGTTGGTCATTGATTTGCAGTGGCAGGTCGTATGGTGTTTAGTTGAATGTTGGGGTGGCACAAAGGATGATGTCTGTTGTGGTCGGAGATGGAGGGATGTCTTGGAGCAGCTATTTTTTTGTACGGCAGTGGTTCTGGTGGTGAATTATGGTTGGTTGAGAGATGGAGGAAGGTGTTGCTAGGGAGGGTGGAGACGGTGGATGTTAATCAGACACCGGGTGTTGTTTTGTTGTCGTTTGTGATGTTGATTATGATGGTCAGGGGAGTTGTGATGAGTGTTTGTAGAAGTGTGAATGATGTAGTTTTGAGGAGATAGTATCGTTGATATATGCAGATGGTCAGAGCGGGGTTTTGGAGGCTGATGTGTTTGGTATTGTTTGTAGAAGTGGGGTGTAGTTTTGAAGTTGTGAATGATGCTTGATGGCGCAGCAAGTTGTTTGAAGGTGACAGGCAAGGAGTTAGAGGAGGTGGTCGGCAGTTTTGAGGTGGAGGCAATTTTGGTGAAGTGGTTTGTGTGACAGTGTGTTGGAATATAAACTTGATTTATTGGTTTCTAGAGAATTCTTGTATTATGTTTAAAGGGGGTGAGAGTTCTAGAATTATGTTTTCTTTGTAATCAAGTAAAAGTGTTTCTAGAATTATGTTTTCTTTGTAATCAAGTAAAAGTGTTTCTAGAATTATGTTTTCTTTGTAACCAAGTAAAAGTATTTCTAGAATTATGTTTTCTTTGTAATCAAGCAAAAGTAATTCTAGAATGATCTATTAGGGACTATAAATAGAGGAGCTCTCCCCTCATTTGTAATAAAGCAATCTAGCAAAGGAAAAATAATATTAAAGCATTATTTGTGAGAACAAGTTTCTTCTCTCAACTCCAACCTTTTTTTTAATATATATTTCAACAGAGTGGTATCAGAGCGAGGTTTAGGGATGACTTCCAACAATATGTTGCAACCTCAACTTCCTCGTTTGACGGAAAAGAATTACAATCAATGGAGCATTCAAATGAAGGTCTTGTATGGCTCTTAAGATCTTTGGGAGATTGTTGAAAATGGATATGAAGAACCGGAGAATCAAGCAACACTTTCAACATAACAATTGAATACTTTGAAAGAGATTCGAAAGAAGGACAAGAAGGCTCTTTATTTTATCTATCAAGCGGTGTATGAAGCAATTTTTAAAAGGATCTCTTCGGCATCAACATCAAAGGAGGCATGGGACATCCTCAACAAGGCGTACAAAGGTGAAGAAAAGGTAAAGATGGTAAGACTTCAAGTTCTAAGAGGTGAGTTTGATTTACTCAAAATGAAAGAAAGTGAATCAGTGGAGGAATTTTATAATAGATTTCTATTGCTAATCAACTTCGAATCAATGGTGAAGAAATTTCAGATAAAAGAATTATTGAAAAATTTCTTCGAAGTATGATAAGGAAATTTGAGCATGTTATTGTTGCTATTGAAGAATCAAAAGATTTGAATACTTTCTCTCTTGAAGAACTGTTGGGCTCACTACAAACTCATGAGCTTCGCATCAAACAATTTGATTCCTCTCCTACCAAGCAAGCTTTTCAAATTCGAGACACCAACCATGGTGGATTTAGAGGAAGAGGTGGAAGATCAGCCCGTGGTAGAGGACAAGGAAGAGGCCAAATTCAAAGTGAAAATTCAAGCCACTCTCAAGGAGGAAGAGGAAGAGGAAGAGGTCGTGCAGGATACAGTGGAAGAGGAAGAGGTAACTCTTATAATATTCAATGTCATTATTGTCATAAATATGGGCATATGAAAAAGATTGTTTTAAAAGAATTAATGATGTAAAAGATAATTCTAATTTTCTACATGAGAATTTGGAGACACAAGATGAAAGTATGCTTCTTGCTTGTAATGTTCAAGAAGCTTCTTTTGATGATATATGGTATATTGATAGTGGTTGTAGTAACCACATGACCGTTGCTTTGTGAATTTTGATGAAAGTGTCCAACGAGAAGTCAAGACAGGTGATAACAAAAGGCTCATTGTCAAAGGCAGTGGCAATATTCCAATACGGAAAAAGCAAGGTACAAATTATATTTCTAATGTTTATTATGTTTCCGATCTTAAATACAATCTTTTGAGTGTTGGGCAACTTTTAAAGAAGGGACATAATGTGAATTTCAAAAATGATTTATGTGAGATCAAAGACAAAACTGGTGTTCTTATTGCAAAAGTGAAGATGACACCAGCAAAAATGTTTCCATTGAAAATTAAAAATGAAGCGTTTCCATGTTTTGCTAATATTGTTAATGACAATTCATGGCTTTGGTATCTTCGTTATAATCACTTGAGTTTTAGCACTCTATCCAAGATTTGCAAAGATCATATAGTGAGAGGCATCCCAAACATTAGCAAACAAGATCAAGTATGTGAAAGTTGTGTTTTTGGCAAGCGCCATCGAGATCCATTTCCAAAAGAAAAGGCATGGCGAGCAAAGAATCCTTTGGAGCTAGTGCATTCGGATTTATGTGGACCTATGCGTACAAACTCTCTTGGAGGTAATCGGTATTTTCTTACTTTTATTGATGACTATAGTCGCAAGATGTGGATTTACTTTCTCAAAGAAAAATCTCAAGTATTTGAAGTATTCAAGAATTTTAAAACACTTGTGGAGAAGCAAAGTGGTTTTTCTACAAAGACACTCTGATCCGATCGTGGTGGAGAATATATAGCAGAAGAATTCGGAAATTTCTTAAAGGATCATGGCATTCATTATCAACTAACGGTCCGCTCAACCCCTCAACAAAATGGGGTGGCCGAAAGAAAGAACCGTATCATCATGGAACTTGTTCGAAGTATGTTGAAGACAAAAGGATTGCCTAAAATATTTTGGGTCGAAGTTGTAGCATGTGCATGCTATGTTCTCAACCGTGCGGCAACTAAAAGCGTTCAAGGAAAGACTCCACAAAAAGCATGGAGCGGTCACAAGCCATGTGTCTCCCACTTTCGAATTTTTGGAAGCATTTATTACTCTCATGTATCGGATGAAAAGAGAGGAAAACTTGATGACAAATCTGAAAAGTGCATCTTTGTTGGCTATAGTGAAAGATCCAAGGCATATAAATTATATAACCCCATCACAAAGAAGACTATTATTAGTCGTGGTGTAATTTTCAATGAGGAAGAAGCATGGGAATGGAAAAATGAGAAAAAGAGTACAAGTATCTTGCTTGATAATGATGCATTTGAGCCAGTTGAAGAAGAAGGATCGACTCCACCTACTCCACCATCTAATTCTCCTCCAAACTCATCATCTTCAAGTTCAGAATCAACACCTAGAAGGACAAGACCGCTTGCGGAGATTTATGGAGAAACAAGAAGAATTTTAGAAGATGAATTTGTTGATTTTGCTTTATATGCAACTGCGGATCCAGTTGATTTTGAAGAAGCCGCCAAGGAAAACAAATGGAGACAAGTCATGGATCAAGAAATTGATGCAATTGAAAGGAACCAAACATGGGAGTTGGTTGAAGTACCTGAAGGGAAGAAACCCATTGGAGTCAAATGGGTTTACAAGACAAAGTTGAATGCACAAGGTGAAGTTGAAAAACATAAGGCACGATTAGTTGTGAAAGGCTACAAGCAAAAGTATGGTGTTGATTACAAAGAAGTTTTTGCTCCCGTGGCACGTCTTGAAACAATTCGTTTGATAATTTCATTGGCCGCTCAAAATAAGTGGCAAGTTTATCAAATGGATGTTAAATCTGTTTTCTTGAATGGAGTACTACAAGAAGAGCTATACATTGATCAACTTAGTATGCATAAAAGTTTAGCTCAAAGAGGGGCAAATCAAGTTTAAAGGGGGCTATTGGAATATAAACTTGATTTATTGGTTTCTAGAGAATTCTTGTATTATGTTTAAAGGGGGGTGAGAGTTCTAGAATTATGTTTTCTTTGTAATCAAGTAAAAATGTTTCTAGAATTATGTTTTCTTTGTAACCAAGTAAAAGTATTTCTAGAATTATGTTTTCTTTGTAATCAAGAAAAAGTAATTCTAGAATGATCTATTAAGGACTATAAATAGAGGAGCTCTCCCCTCATTTGTAATAAAGCAATCTAGTGAAGGAAAAATAATATTAAAGCATTATTTGTGAGAACAAGTTTCTTCTCTCAAGTCTCCAACCTTTTTTTTAAATATATATTTCAACACAGGGGATGTGCAGTCTGTTGTTGGAAGCAGGTTAAGAAGAAGTTGTACAGCAGGTGATATTGGAAGTGTGTGAATGGTTCGGTGATGTATGCAGTTGTAGGTGGACTGTATGAAAGTAGTCGTGATGTGATAAAGTTGTACAGCAGTGTGTTGAGCAACAAGGCAGTGATGGTTGCAGGGTTGTTTGAGGAGGTTAAGAAGAAAAGAAGATGTTGCTATTTGGGGGTTGATTGTATGTTAAAGCGCTGCAGTAATTTATGGTGGAGAGTAAAGCAGAAGTGTCTGTGGTCTTCTGGTTGGTTTATGCAGTACGAAGTGGGATGGATGGTGAGGCAGTTGTATGCAACAGTGGACATAGTTGTATATATAAAATGAGTGCAAATGCAAATGAAACAAAAACAAGCTCACAAACCAAATGTCACAAAAATCATACATAAACATAATTTTTTTAAATGCAATACACACAAAATGAAACACACAAAAATCAAACAAAAATAATTCGAAGAATAGAAAATAAAATCAAAGACAACTCCCCAACAATGCCGCTAAAAACTTGTTTAACGACTGATTTTCTATCGGTTTAGAAAATAGATTTTAACATGCGCACGGTGTACAGTGCTAGTACGTGGCAGATACGGTCGATCCTTAGGGAATTGTTTAGATTTTGAAATTGTATATTCAATCAAATTAAACCAAAAATTGAAGTTGTGAATGTTTTATGCTAAAAATTGCAAAACTAATGAGAACAAAAGTAATGGAAAATATGAGATTAGAAAACAATTTAGAGACAAATCCACTCTCATATTTTTGTAAATCAACAAACAAATAATCTATGATCTCTATTTTTGATATTAAGTAGAATTATTGTTGTATTTATCATAAGTATGGTTTATTTATGTTATTAATCAACATTAATTAAACCATCAAACTATAATACAACAAATAAAACCACGTACCAATTCTGATGAAAATGAAGTCAAATCAAAAGCTATTTTAAGTATGATCTATTTAATATTATATTTAGTAACATAAATCATCAAATTTTATTTCTACCTTAATGTTATAATCAAAAATCAATTAGTAAATGATGATGTAAATTGTGTTTATATTGAATAAGAATAGCTTATTTGCAAATACATTATAGCCTATCAAACTCATTTGTATAAACTTACATCAACATTTACTATCATGAAGCACAAATTAGACCATAAATCACAAATTATGTTGAATTTTATCGAACATCAAGATCTGTTGTTGAAAGAGGAACCCAGGTAAACAAAAAAGTGTAGAATAATCACCAAAGAAAAAAATAAAACATAGATGCAACAATTTGTGTAAACTACCATATTCGCATTGGTTGACATAGTCTGGTAAGATCACTAATATCGGATCAAGACAACATACATTGATAGCAGTAGTACATTGAGAGCGGTAGCACCATTGTCCCAGTGGTTAAGTGATTCGGCATTAGTGCGAGAAGTCACAAGTTCAAAACTTATGTAGCGTGATTCGAACTTTTATTGACATGTGATATGTTGTCCCAGTGGCATGTTGTATATAAAGTACCATTCAAAAAAAACTACATATATAATAAAATTTATTAAATTGTCGTTGCAATAAAAGATTTAACTTAGCAATGAAAAAGATGAAAGTTGTGAAGTTATTAAGGTCAAACTAACAACAATTAGTACAAACTGTGAGTGTTTTGCCTATTGATTCTCGTCATCTAGTGTTAAGAAATCATAATGAGTAAAAACGAGCTATATATATATATATATATATATATATATAATGCGTCCGTCATAGAGAACACAGTAGCATGGGTCACTAAAATTAATAACGACAGCCTAAATAGTTTATGTTAATGTAGATGCATATAAACATGCATAGATTAACAAACGACCATTTTTGGTGAAATATCCCCCCCCCCCCAGATTACGTGATGGTTGTCAACCTAATGCCACTACATCACCGTCCAACGCAAAAGAAAGAGGTCGAAAACATAAAATAGTAATAAAAACAACAAATGTTAAAGAATTACTAATCATTTGATTATACGCATTGAAATGAAAACTTCACAGTGCCATGGTACCATACCTTGCAACATTTGATATATCCATTCCAGGTGCTGCTAATGCCATTGCCTCAGCAGCTATGGCTATGCAAACTCCAGCAAGCAATTGGTTAACAGTCTTAACATAACTGAAAAATATATTAAAAAAGAGCCACTCTTAAAGTAATGTCTCTATAGAAAAAGAATGCAATGAATCAATATTTTGTTTCCAAAAAAACAACAAATACAGATTCTACAAATGAATTAATATAGTAGGTGAGATTCAGTTTAAGAAATGTGAGAAACATTTATATATAAGTTCAAAAATATGACTTTAATCAAATCATGATTTCATATATGGCTAGAAAAACAAATTAATGTGGACTTAATTACTAAGATAATCGTGAAACCAAATTTTTGCTAACTTAGATAATTTTCATGTCCAAAATCATATAAATAAAGAACTCAATGATTGAACTATCATACGTGAGAAAAAATAGAATATTTTAACTAAAACTTTATGATCCCTTGTTTTAACAGCCAACTGAATTATTTTTTCCCATAATCATATAACGCTAATAGTTGCATTCACATGTAGAAGCTGAGCAGCTGACGAAATTCAAAAAAGTTATTAAAAATACGGATGTATACATATATAGGAAAAGAAATCTTCATTTTAAAGTTAAAACATTGGAAAAGCCTTGGAAACTATCGTTCGCCACTTCAGGATGACGAAACTAGACCTAGAACCTACCGTGCGTTGCCGCTGCGAAGGTAGGTCGTGTTGAATATGCGACTGTATGGTTTTTGTTTGACGATAATAAACATATATATTCATTTAAATGTATTTGTTAGTATACTATTTTATTTTCACAAATTAAATAAATATTTGATGAATAAAATAAATAACATAGAATTTGAATTCAAATGGACATTTTATTCAAACGAATATTTATTACAATTTTTGAATAGTACAAATTTCAAGCTCTCACTATATATATACAATTTCAATTACAATACAAATTTGATTGCATCAAAATTCACATTTACATTTGCACCTCACTACATATCACTCACACTCGTATTTATCTTCAACTTCATTCCAATGTGAATCCAGCATCTGAGCAATCTGCAAAAATATACATTGATGCAGTAAAATTGAAAATAAAATATTTTTGCAGTACAAAATAAAATGTAATTTTGAAAATATTATTTGCCTTATTTGGGTTGTTCGTCATCATTTAAATTTGAATTCATCATACACGAACAGCTTGTGACATGCACAGAGTATCACTGTACATGCCACAAGGCTGTGCACACCGATATATACACTTAAGAAAATTACAGGGACAGGTGAGCACAGATCAAACTCAAAACGTCGGGTTCAACTCAAGTGCAATAAAAATAATGTCACAATATCAGCACAAGGTCAAACCCGAGCTCCAAGCTGGATTCAACACAGGTGCAAGTTCATGAAAATGGTCAAGACAACTAAAACAAGCCTCGACCAAAATCCAAATGTACAAATGCAATATGAACCAAACAGTGCACAAAGGCAGTGGTACAAACTACATGAAGACAATGCACAAACATATATATACATATGTATATACACATGTATACATACATGCAGTGACAACATACATGTCGACCAGGCCGCACATTGAAGAAAATATGCCAAGCAAGTGGACACAATAAACCAACAAGAGGCCAGAGGGATTAATATGGCAACACAACAATGCAACTGTATAGAGTACAAGTTAAAGACTGACAGCAGCTACAACTACAAATGCATTTGCAACTGAAACTATCTCGAAGTAAATGAAAACAAATGCAAAGACCAGTGATGCAACTCGATACATCAAAGACCAGGCACCAAGTATCAAGTAAACTAGTTCGATATGCTATAAACAAGAAACCAAGAAGCCAAAGCCAATGAACGAAGTGATGAACCAACAATGTAGCAGTTCCAAACTATTGATATACAACAAGTTCGAAATCATGGATAAATAGTTACATCCCAAAAATGATCAAAGAGCAGTGACAATGTACATGAAATTCAAAGCTAACACATATCTACATACATGTGTGCATACACATTGCAACTGACTCAAAGCAATGCTCAGTGCACAGCAACTACACATATACAAACTGCAGATACAAACCAACAGTAGTGAACATGCATGTGACTCGAGACCACAATGCAGACAACAGGGTTTAGTTCAATATGGTTGCAGTAAGGACTGCACAAATGATCACTGTGACACAAAATACACAGTGTATACATCACCAGACCAGCTATGATCAAAGAGAAACAAAAGCAAGTGAACAAAATATACATGTGCATCTAACCAAAGCAAATATACAACACACATATGGTTGCAGTGAAGCTACAATGATGACCAAGGCAACAATTTCACATTCAAGTACAACGAACCAGTGCCAACGGAGAAAATAACAGGCAAGCCAAAGTCATAGTAGAAATTCACATAGCAGCATCATGTAACCAAAATCAGATATATCACAATTCGAATGGTACAGGTAAAATGACCAGAAACAATATCAGTGCAACGGTGATGGCCGAGGACTTGGAATCGCATAAACAAAATCAAGTGACCGAAGTCAACGGTCCAATATCAAAGAAATGGCCAAAGTAGAAGTCAGGTGACAATGAACAGGTCAGAGACATAATGGCCGAAGTAAGTACACAAAGAAAATGCAAAGTTAACTCAAAGCCATATGCAATGACCAGAGACAGTAAACAGAGAAGCCGAAGTTTCGAACCAAAAATAAAGCCACAGGTAGTTTCAAACCAAATCAGTGACGAAGATACAGAGAAGAACCAGATTATCAAAAATTTCAAAATGGCCGAGCATTGAAAATGCTACAGTTTTATCAAAGCCGAAGTTCAAACCAAAATCAACACCGTGGTAGCCAAGAAATCAAAATCAACACTCTGCCAATCAAGAGATCATAAATATACGAAATTGATAAAGTCAGAATCAATCTCAAGCATCCAAACAAAGATCGAATGGCCGAGCATAGTATTGACGAAATCAAACAACTATCAGACGAACGAGAAAATAGGGATTAGAACCCTATATAAACATTATCATCATCGACTTTCAAATCCATCGAGTTCAAGTACGACAAACATTAAAGCACGAAAGCATAAATTACATACCGAAGCAAAAATCGAACTTGATCAAATTGGAGCAGCCGAGCACAAAATCAAAGAGACGGTCATTCGACGGAGCAAGCACGCAAGAGTATATAACCGAATGATAAATTGAAGCGGCGCTTCAAAAAGCCCTAATTTTAGAAATGAACGAGCAACGAAGAAAGCCACCATTTTTCACAAGGAAGCAGGCAGACATAGATAAAAGAATAAAGGGAATAATATTTCACTTAAGAAAAATTTGTGGGCCGGCCTTGCCTAATTTTAAAAGGCTTTAGTTGATTTTAACTTAGGGTTTTGGGTTATTTTGTTTTTATTGTATTTTCCTTTTTAAACCATTGTAATTTCTAGTCGTGTGACTAGGGTACAAACTACGTGGCATATTTTCAGAATTCGCAACTCAATGGATGAGTTGTAGCAGGGTTTTGAGCGTAGAGTTAAGGCTAGTCGATAGCGGGTATCGCGAGTTTACGTGTGTAAGCGTCTGACTGCTTAATTTCTAGTAGAAACCTTGGAGGCAGCACGTAGGCAGGGTTTTGCCGAAGCTGGGTAAATTTTGTGTCGTTCTATTTCTGCATTTATTATTCTGCTATTATCTGTGCTGCTATTATTTTGATATATCTGTGTTGAAATAATTTTATAAACCACCGCAATAAATTTTTATAATTAATAGCATCACCCTATTCACCCCCCTCTAGGGTGAAATCGATCCTACAGGTCGGTCAATTTAGAAGAGTCGGGTCAAAAACGCTGGTCGGTTCGGTTGAAGATTTAGGTTTAGTAGAAGAAGAAAGGGGAAAGAAGCGAATTCAGCAATTCAGGTGATTTGGTGAAGAGGGGTAAAAAAATGGAAAGGCGATTCAAGTTAGGGTAAGACGATCTAGGGCAACTGTCGAAAACATGGAAGAAGATATTATACCCAAACGGGTGAGAAGGATGCAAGGAATAAGACCTTCAATTTAAAAATCTAAAGGGGCTTGTGCGCTTTTGAAATACAACTGTTGACCGAATAAGCTTCAATCAATTAGCAAATCTTGATGTTTAACTAACCCGGCCTATTAGGCAGAGTATACAAGACGAAAGCTGCTAGTGAGCCTGAAAACAAGCAGTAAAAATGTGCAAATTTTGAATCTAAGGGTGGAATTCATGGAGTCTATTGTATTTGACGACGAAGATCACTTTGCTTATTTTTCGAGCGTTTATTTTTGGTCCTTTAAGGATACGAAGTGCAAAAATCTCTCTTCATCCTCCAAATCTGATCTCTCCTCTTTAAAACATCCTATTTTTTCTCTATCGATTAATATTAACTTGTAATCTTCAACACTCTCCAAACACTTTCCCCAATCATCGCTTTTAAAACCGTCGTCCGCACCCGTTTTGCTCTACCGTCACAGGCACCGCGCCTCCATCACTGTTTCCACCCATATAAAGAAATTTCCTCCACTGCGTCTCCAGCATATCCGTTCGATTTTCCATCACCGATATAATAAAAGGTACATTTAATTGAATTTTTTTTTCCTGTCAATGTTTTATTTTTATAACAACCAGTACAATGTCACGCCCAATGGACATATGCCAAAAAAATATAGCAAGAAACATTTCTTTTAGTTACAATTAGTAAGAGCGTAAACTTTTCTATGATTCTTACTCAACTCCATAAGTCATTTTAGCAACCAAACACTGACTTAATTTAGTTATATCTTTTTTCTTTTGTATGTAAATAAACCAAATATTGTATTAAACGGCGAACATGTATGTAATTAACTGGAATTGGTAAGTTTAGAAAAATCAATCAATATGTGAATTTATTAGCTTTTGTTTGTAAACAATAAAATTGGAAGAATTGGTAAGTTGTAACAATGTTTAATTATAAATTCACTATTTAATTCGTTGAAAAAAAATTGGAAATCAATTGCAATTAATCTACAGAATTATTGCACTTAATGTAGATTAAAATGATAACCGTAGACTATTGATGTAATAAATCGTAAACCAATGTTAGTTATATCCATAAGATGATATTTGATTGAATAATAAGAGGAAAATCAAAATAAATCAATTTATTGGGTTTTAATTATAACTAATTAATCCAATTTATAGGTAATTCAATAAGTTTATAGTTAATCTATTTATAGGTAATCAAAAATTTGTTTAAAAGACTATAAGTTTATAGGTAATCAAAAATGATAAAATATGTTAGTTATAAAATTTGAATTTGAAAAGTGGTAAAATCAATTTAATAATAATTTATTTAATTAACGTGAAAATAGCCATTTTGGCCATTGTCTCGGATTTCAGTGAAACCAGTTTCATTGGATCCACAACGAAGAATTATTGTAGGATTTCAAGTTTCGTAGCGATTGGACTTGACGTTTGATCGTGCGGGCTTGAAATGTATAGAAATTAATTTAATTGAAATTCAATTGAAATTCAATTGAAATAAGCTAATTTTAAAAGCTAACTTTTTCATACAATAGAATTAGGACTTGAAATGTTCTATTGAGTTTAAAAATATCAAAAACATCTATTTTCGTATATGAGATGACCTGCTTTCGTTTCGAAAGCAGAATGGGTTTTCCGGGTCGATATTGTCATTTCGAACTAATTCGATATGATGTTTATTCTTATCGGGCATTGTCCATATAAAGAAATCTTTAGGGGTTAATTAATAAAAATAAGAAAATAAGAAGAAAACAAACACATAATCTCACAGTGGAACGACAAAGTATGATAATCAAATAAACAGTTCATGAAGCTGTTTATATTTCACATTTGATTATAATCTATACAACATTCACCAGAGTTATATATATACATCAGAGATAAATAAATAATGCAGCAAACAACATGATACATGACAAATAATAGTAATAATATACCAAATCTTCATCTTCGTCCTCCAAAATAAATCTTCAATAAGCTGAAAAATTCAGTGTAGACCCGAGCGTAATGAAAAGACAAAACATTCGAGTCAGGACTAAAATATTCTTATGTGAGTCAAATCGATATCGCATATAACATGAGTGTCATGGGGTCAGAGATGTTTGCGGAGTTTTACATCTCCTATCCAGTGTATAACGTGCGTGCAATAACTCAAGAGGTGTTACAGGATTTTCTATCTCTTAAGAACCTGTCAAAATATTAATATGTAGCAGAATATGCTACATATATAATGTCTAATCAATAAAATAAATATTTTTCTTAGCGTTAAGGCTTTACATTGGCCTCCCTTAATGCGTTTTTAAGCATTGTCCTACAGTTTGCATATAAAACACCAGTTAAAAGGTCGGTGGATAGGGATGCGTCGTGATACGACAACACTAAACCAAAACCGTGTGGGTTCTCGTTTAGGGATAAAGGTATGATAAGGCACGTTAGGCAATACCCAAGGTATGATACTATCAGGTTACCCTCCCCGGTTGGTGGTAACACATCATAGCTATGATCTCCCACCGCATCAAACACTCCCGTAATTCGGAGGGTGCATACCAATCAGTCACAATGTAAATGATGGTAATATGAAGAAGTGCGTCCGCTCGGGGTAGCTAACCCACTTGGCCGGTACGGCTTCTGTTTAGTCATTTCAAATTGGCACAAGTGCCAGGTTAATCCATCATCGTCCTCTTTCTTCAAATTCAATAAACGACGCCAAATCCAACCACTTCGTTCTGGAGTCTCTCTGCGTACACAGTTGTTAAAGTGGTTCCGGTATCGACAGAGAGTATGCCCATATTCGACTCCGATATCTTTAACAACCAAACATCGTTTTACACGCTGGTTGGTTCTTTTATATTTCGACAACAATTTGTACTTGATATCAAAATATCATCTTCGCTTCAAAATCAAATTCATTTCGAAATCATCATATTTACTCAAATATATACCATTTCATTTCAAAATCCTTTTCGCCTTAATATCTCGATTTCAATTCCAAAATTGTTTCGAATTTCAATTTGGGTTATAACTTCATTTAACCCAATTTGTATTTAAATCCATGATTTAAAAAAAACATTCCACCCTTGACCAGTTTAAATTTTTGAAAAATAGTTTGGTAGCTTAAAATATTTTAAATAATTAAAATAGTTAAAAATAGTTTAAATGGTTAAAATAGTTAAAATAGTTTAAATGGTTAAAATAGTTAAAAATAGTTTAATGGTTAAAGTAGTTAAAAATAGTTTAATATAAAATAGTTTAAAATATTAAAATGTTTATATAGTAAAATAAATTGGAAAACCAGAAAACCAAAATAATTTAAATATTTAAAGAATATAGATTATACAGTTTATACTAAAATAGTTTATTTGAAAAAAGTTTCAAAGTCAAACCGATTCAATTCCAACTTCCCAACTCAAGTCAATTCCAATTTCCATTCAATCGATTCAATGTCGATTTCAAATCAAATCAATTTCAACTTGGGCTCCCAATAATTCAATTTCGATTTCAATTCTAATTAATTTCAATACAGTTCTAATTTGAAACCATTTCAATGCAATTCTAATTTGAAACCATTTCAATGCAATTCTAAATTTTAAACCATTTCGATTTACATTAATTCCAAGTTCGATTTCTAAAATATAGATTTAAACACTTAATCAAATTTACCATCAACATTTCGTTTAAAATCCAATTTTCAAATATAATTCAATTCCGAGCTCAATTTCGAAATATCATTTTATATCACTTTTACTTAGCAATATTCAAAGTTCGAATAAAAATCCAACCTTTTAAAACAATCCAATTTCCGAATTTCAAATCTTATTTCGATTATAACTTCAAAATCTCAACTTCAATTATTTAACCAATTTCGATTACCACACTTAATTCTACAACTTGAGCTCAAGTTTGAAAAGAATTTGATTTCCATAAACTCGAATTTATTTCTTTACATCCAAATCATTTTAATAATTTCAATCAAAAATTTAAAATCATTTAATTTAACTAATCCGACGTCCGTATATAATTTTCTATCCTATGGCCAAGTGATCAGTTATTTCAATTTAATTTCATGCATGGATATATATCGTTTCAATCTAAACCACCTTGTCATTGGTATATATCATTTCAACTTATTTCTTAATTTATTCGAGATAATTCAATTTACATTTTATATACTATAAATAATTTACATGGTGATAACAAGACATATCATATCCAATCATCCAAATATCAACCAATTAGAAACCATCACAATCAATCATCCAAACAGTTAAAATAATTCACAACAATTTCATAGTTATTAATATCGGGTATTTTACTGGTGATTAATTCCAATTTCAAATTTAACCCTCAATTTTAATTTTTAACAGTTGATTCAATGACAATTAAATTTATCAAACAATGATCAATAAATTTATATCACTCATAATTTCATATTAAACTAGCAAAAAAATATTCTAGTTCTTGTGAGCGTTATAAAACACTCACCATGAGTTTCGTTGTCCCCGAGACGTTCCAGTTTGGAACTAAAACCGAACAACGCCCGATTTCAACTGTCTCCAAATGCGTCCAAACTAGTTTTATTGCGAAGCTCTCATCATCTTGATCGCAACGCAAAAGTTCTCATTCTAATCGGACCTCGTATGTAGGAGTTATACTATTTTTAGTTCATCGATATAATTAAATTAGTTTAAACACTAATATAATATATTTTTAAACCCATACCCAATTGAAGGCCGGCCCACCAAAACTTCATCTTCCCCCATTTTTCCATTGCTTGTACACGAATAGAAAACCATGGCAATGCAAGTTGGATGATGAAACGGAGCTACGCCGCTCCGTCTCGCGAACCGATTTCGCCGACGAACTCCCCTCGAGACTCTCGACCTGCCTGCACCCCGAAATCCAAGTTCGACTGCCCTTGAGAAGCCGCGACCTGGCCGCCCTCTTTGTATTACAGTGAATGACGCACTTTCTATAGATGATCGAACCACCCCATAATGATGGCCAAGATGCTATTTTCCCTCACGAGCTCATTTGCAATCTCCGTTTTGCCCATCGATGACCCAAAACCCCAGAATCCTAAACCCTAGCTCACACAAACCCTCGCCTCTCATAGTCGATCGTCACCAACAAGTGCCGCTCCTACTATAACTTATACTAGATTGAAGCCCTTCTAAAAAAAAGATTTTAGAAGGTGGTTTCAGATTTTTTAGTTGTGTGTTTTGTGAGAAAAGAATTTTTGAAGCTTGCTTTATTTTTTTTCTTCTAACTGTAAAATGCTCTATGTGTTCGAAAGGAGAGGGAGACGTGTTTTAAATAGCACAATAGGTAGTAGGGTGGCTGAGAAAAGAAAGAAAGGAAGCTGATGTGGATATGGTCAAGTATATATATATAATATTTAAATTTTCAAATCATCTCAATTACGTAATTTAAAATTTTGAACCGCTAACGAGACATGCCGCTAGACATTCATAATATTGTACCCCTATTTCGAACACAATGGAACATATTTCGGTCGTATGTGTCATAGGTATATATCATTTCAACATATTTCTTGACCATAGGGTAGAAAACTATATACTGACACCAGATTGGTTGAATTAAATGATTTTAAATCCTTAAAACTTGTGTTCAGTTAAATGATATTTGAAATAAAATTTGAATTTGTATAAACTGAATTATTTTCGAAAATCCAAGCCTTAAATGTTGAAATGGGAATTTGTTTAAATGAATTGTTTATAGAAATTAAATTCAAATTTCAAAGTTTGAATTGTGAAATAAAAAATGAAATTTATTGAAATTGAGTTATTAAAATGTTTGAATATCTAAACTTTGAAATCTATGACATTGAAGTGCTTTAATATTGTAGTTCAAACATGAGTTTGAAGTCGATATAAATTGAAATGATTTTTTTTGGAATTTGAGTTGAAAGAAATTTAGTTTTATTGAAATCCGATATGGTCCAAATTTGTTGAAATGGAAGAAATAGTTTATTGATATTAATTTCAAATTAATTATTTTAATATAAACTGTTTAGAAAAATATTATTTTAAATTTAGAATTATTTAGATTTTCAAACCATTTTATATTAAACTATATTGAACCTATTTAACTATTCAAACCATTTAATACTATTTTTAATATTTTAACTATTTAAAACTATTTAAATCTATTTTTAAACTATTTTTAAACCATTAAAACTATTTTAAAGTATTTATATTATTTCAACTATTTAAACTTTTTTTAAACTATTTATGACTATCTAAACTATTTTTCGAATTTTAGATTGTGTAAGGTTGAAGAGTTTATATCTATATCCTTGATTTAAAAGCGAATGTGGTTAAATGATGTTATAATCTAGTTGGGATTTGAAATGATATTTCTAGTGAAATAACATATTCTGAGTAAATATGATGATTTTAATGAGGGCTTGACCTATTTTGGAAATATGATTTCGAAAGTGATATGATTTCAAATGTGATATGATTTGTTTGAATTGAGTATGGTATTTGATATCATTATGAATAGTTTTTGGAAATGTAAAAGAACCGTCCGGTGTGAAATAAGCGTTTGGTTGTTAAAGAGATCGGGATCGGATATTGTCATACTCTATGCCAATATCGAAAACCAATTTAACAACCGTGTACGTGGTGGTGATTTCAGAATGAAGTAGGATGGTTTAGCGAATGATTCTGTATGAGGTATTAGCGTAGCCTTGACTAACGCGAGTCAGCTTGATGTGACTAAAACGGGAGCCACGCCGGGCCAAGTGAAGTCGCACCACCGATCGAACATGCTTCTTCGATACCATATTATGACTTTGTGATCGATTTGGTGGCCACCCCTCTATTTTGATTATGGGAGTGTGTTCCAAGGTGGGTGGTAGGAGATGCTATGTGTTACTACCAGTCTGGATCCGCAAAACGGTAGTATCCTACCCTGGGCATTGCCTCGCGTGCCTTATCACATGCCTTATTGCGCCTTCTACGAGTTTGGTTTGTACCGTGCCTATGGAGTGCTCCATGAGTATCCCATCAGTTTGGTGGGGCTTACAGTATCTGTATAGACTATGGGAATATATAAAAGTGTGTTAATGGGGATATGGGTAAAGCCTTAACGCTATTTTAATACTTTACTTTACTGTAGACACTATTATAATAGCGTATTGTACTATGTATGTAGAAAGTTTAACGGATCCTTAGGTGATGTAATCCCGAACATCTCTTAAGTTTTTACACTCACTTGGCACTGGATAGGAGATGTCAAATCTCGTAAACATCTCTGACATCGTTACACTCATATTTATTTATTTATTTTTGATTTAATTTACATAAGATCTTTTAGTTCTAGCCCGAGTGTTTTGTCTTTTCAATTCGCTCGGGTCTGTCTGAGCTTTTCGTTGTATCGATGACTATTTTCTGGAGGACGAAGACGAAGATTCAATATATCTTTTCTATTTATTTTATTTATACCACTTCATCATGTTGTTCCGCTGCATTTTTATTTATTCCTGCTGTATGTACTTTGATTTGTATTGTAGAAGTGTAATCAAATGGTATTTGTAAAACAGATTTGTGAATTGTTTATTTGATTATTATATTTTTTCATTCCACCGTGAGATTATGTGTTTTTTTTTCTTTCTTTCTTTGCTTTTTCTTATTTACCCTATAACAATCCTCTTTGTTGAATGGTTTGAGTTTGACATGTGTGGTTTATTGTCGATTTAAATCTTTCAAAAAGTTGGATCGTTACATGGCACATTCATGAGTACTTTTCAGGCATACAAAGACAGTGGTGAAGACATCGATGACCATCAAACTTCTTTTCCAATGACATCCTGCAGTGAAGATGGCATTGAAGGCAGTACGAAATGAGCAAAGATAAGACAAATCAGACAAGTCCGCATTACAATTGAAGAAACAACCAGCAATGAAGATAGCGAATAAAGTTCCATTTTTAGGAAGGTGAATATTAGTTCTTAAGGCAATAATTTATGGTTTTAGTTTAGATGGAGAAAAATCACTCTTTGAAAAGTAGTTGTTATATAGTTTGCCTGCTAAGTATGGTTTTATTTATTTATCTTGATATTTAACTACTTAGTAAAGAAGTACATTTAGTATTCATGTTAGTTTATGAAGTTTTATTTGGATGAAGAGTGTTTATTTGAATATACACTGCTGCACCAAAATATGTTGTTCTGTATGAGAATGACTGAGCAATAATGTGTTAATATAAGATATGTACCATTAACGTACAAATAACTGGTCGTCTAATGTACAAATCGAAGTTTTTTGTACAATGTACAAGTTTGAGGATTAAGATCATTTACAAGCAACCGTAAACATAAACATTATTGATGGTTATAAATTCTTGTAACCGTTACCACAACCGTTTATGATGGTTAACCGTCTTATTTTCAATTTTGAAGTATGTTGTGCATACATTTTCAATTATATGTATTTTCAATGGTAAATTCATGTAGCTCTAACCGTTTTTTTTCTTCAAATTTATTTATTTGTTTATAAAACGGTCAATAAGTATGCATATGTTATTAGTTCATTAACCATATATAATTAATATACAAGCTATTCGTTTAACTTAAATTACTAATTTTTATACTTTGTTAAACATTATACAAAACAATCATGTATGGTTGATATCGTTAACTGCGATTACTTAATTCTTCAAACATAACCATAATCGTTACCATTATAGATGATAACCACATGAACGGTTGAACAGTTGATGGTTCAACCGTAATGGCCCCGGCTCTTACCACTGGCCAATACCAATCCAATAAGTAACTAGCCCCTCTTAGAAAATTTGAAAACTTGCCCCACCATAGTCGAATTTAGTAGAATTCTTGATCGGTATGCATTGTTTTTACAAAAGCTAATTGGTTGCATGTAAATACCAAACACTTTCTTTACATGTTATTGCCTTCAAATTAAATTTTTCATAAATTTTTTTCTTAATAATTTGTGGCTATTTTATTAAACTAAACTAATTTTGTTTGGATTTAGAGTCATCTTGTGTTACTTCTAGGTATGAACATGTCACTCGGTAATATTTAAATAATTTAAACATTAATATGTACGAACATTGTTGAATTACGACGGTTCCGTCGCTTATGATTAATCCAGGTGAAGTCCTACCTTCTAATCATTTTTGAATCGGTGCCTTTAAGCACACACACACACACACACACACACACACACACACACACACACACATATATGTCCATGTTATGTCTCTTCGTTATTGCTATTGTACCTATACATCTAAAGTTTAGTCAAATTCCACCACCCTAAAAGTATAAGTACCTAACTGCGAAGTTCAAACTTTAAAGTCACTTGATTCAGTCCAGTAACATTTATTAATACATTAACATATAAGAGATTTTCATAAGCTTTTGTAATGTTATAACTATTTTAAACAATTACGAGTACGTAACATATTGGTGCCCTTGACAATCATAAGTAATTAACTATTCTATTGTATGGATAATGTTGAATGACCGAGTCAGTCTGCAGCGGGTGAAATGGATAGATTTCAAAAAAAAAAATTAGATCATAGCGCATGAAGTCTAATGGGTTTCACTTGTTCTAATGTTGCTGTTTTAATAAAATCATATTTTATTAATATTTTTTTTATTCATAATTAATTTAATTCATGTCAATTAAGTGTGAAATTTGAAAAGTTTTGAATATATAAATATAATCACGTTTTAAATTGTGTGCCAAACATGTGAAGCACAAAGCAAGGGTAATAATTAGAAGTTAAAGCATGAAAATAAAACGAAAACTAGATTTATATGTAATCACATCAATGTTTACAAGGAAAAAGATTAAAGGGAGCATCATTAACTGATTCTACATTTCCTCTTTACAATGCCTAATTAACAAACAAGGGATGATATGGTAAAACAATTGACAAAAAAGAATTTTTTTAGCAAAGCTAGCCGGCTTTATAGTAGGCCGTGCCACTGTATAAACAATGGAAAACATGTATTCTGCACATACACAGAACAACTAAAAAGGCTCAAGGAGCCCAAATCAAAGAGAAAAGAGAAAAATACGGCACAAGAGCTAGGAAAAATGCCTAAACTACTAAACAAAATACAACTATGCACCCTCCATGGAGGAAATGCCACTAACATCAACAGATGACGGCCTGAAATATGAACAAAACCAGAGAAAAGAGCAGCCAGATTCGGATCATAAACTTCCGAAGCAGGAGAGTGTATAAATTCCTATCCCAACCGACGTCATAAAACTTACTTTTATTCTTCTCACCAACTTTAGCAAGGGACAGACCCTCACCGTCAATGTGATATAAAATAAATCGACTCTCACCCTCGATATCACTGATAAAAGCATAATAAGTGTCTGTCTCCGACAAGTACCACATCTCAGATGGAACATGGACCCAGGCCTGCTCCTCATAATTCCAAGTAATAAAATCGAACAACATAGAAGTAGAACAACCAATCTGGGCCTTACCAATAGGATCATCAACAACAAGAGCTATAGTAGGAGCGATGGGAGCATGAACAACAGAAACTACAATAAGAGTAACAACAGCATCAACAATAGGAGCAACAGCAGTAGGGACAAGGGGAGGTGGAGTAACATTTGGGACCCAATTCCTGACAGGAAGATGAGGAAATGGAATCCAAACATAAAGTGGAACATGGTCAGCAGAGGCCGATCGTGTACATGCATCCAAAAGATGCCCAAAGGACCGACAGAACGTACAGATATCTAGTTTCAACTATATCAAACTCTGACCTCAGCAAAGTGGCCCTCATCGAGTTTGACTTTTAACACCAAAGGCAAAGGCTTGGCAGGGGTTATTTCAATCAGAGCTTTTGCATAAACTAATCTCTTTCTAGCTATAGTGTTAGCATAATAACAAATGGCCTTACCAACAAGGCCAGTTAGCCAATCAATCCCGATCAAAGGCTGAAGAACAGATGAGATATGAGAAAAGTGGGTCCGGACTGGGATAGATAATACCTGATCCTTAGCCCTATCAACAGACGGACTCCATGTAGTAATGATGAAAGGTTTTCCATCAATAAATATTGGATCAGCCTCAAGGATACGTTGTCTTTCATCATTATGCGAGAATCTAAAGTAAAACACATAGCATTATCGAAGTGAACACTTAATCCCCCTTTCCGCCTCCAAACCTGATTGCACCGCGCTTGTAAGCTGGTAGGCAGGATTGGAGTCAAGGAAAAAACCCACTAAATGGTCCTTCCAAAAATCAACACCTACCTCAATAACTTCCACTAAAGGAATCATAACTCCATCGATCTCTACTTCATCAAAACAATGGGGAGCATACACACCTGCATTTTTTGGCAAGTTGATGAATAGCGATGTCCACCATGTTACTGACCGAGGTGGAGATTGAACCATAGGTTCAAGACCAGCTGCATTCATACAGGGACTTGGGTCAGCTAGCTCGGCATTTACATGAGCAGGTGGTATGCAGTCACGAACTAGTGAATTTTTAAAAGAATCGAAAATAACAGCCTCATCCACGCACGCAATATCATCCCTAACATCAAAGTTCACGCCACTTGAAACATGATCAACTGGATTAGTAACACTAATGCCCAAATTAGCCTCATCAGGCATTCCGATAATAGTCTTCGTCTAAGGTTTACAACTAGTTGAAGATAAAAAAGAGGACAAAGGGTGCTCACCAGAGGACAGCGGACAGGCAAGCAAAGGAGGAGACTGTAACGATCCGGATTTTCGACCCTAGAAAATCGACACTAATACGTCCATTGTATCACATACCGAACAATCGAATGCCGAAAGACCCGATTGTTAGTGAAAAGAAAGAAGGAAGAAGAAAACTAAACAACACACAGCGGAACGAATAACTTATAATATCCCGTAAATCTTTAAACAAAAACAAAACAGTAATATATGTATATACAGACATCAATCAGAGTATACTAACCTATCTCAGCCTGGACAATTATTACAACATGTCTTCACAATAGTTGATAAACACAACAATGAATACATCGAAAAATATCCATCTATGTGAATACGTCTCTGGGCCAGCAACTCATCTCTTGAAGCTCTAAGCATCCAAACCAATCTATAATATAGGCGGCCTGACCCGTGCATTATAGTAAAATAACACCCGAGTCAGTCTGGAAAACCTCATCAGAAAACACACCTAACTAGATTTAAAGTTATATAAAACCTTTGAAATCAAAGGTATCTCATAAGACCATGCCGCACAAACAAGGACAGGTTTTTACCTTACGATAACCAAAACATTTCTGTAGAAAATCCATGATATTATAATAGTATCTAGAAATAAATACTTATTAGTCATAGCCAAAATTGTTATATAATTAAATTAAAGCATGATAGGTATACAATTAAGTCCGTAGGCGCTTATTGGAGAATGGATTCTAACTATGAAATGGTAAGAGTCTACCCACCGAATCCGTATACCTCTAGATAAAATGCACGGGAGGTCGCAACTGCACCTCAGCTACTCAGGACCGGCACTAGCCCTTTCTAGATAGCACCGAATATGATCGCCCTATGGTTGATAACAACCATCATGGGCCCCAAAGCTTCCATAGAGATATTGATACCAGATCTTGGAATAATCATACCTAACGGGAGCGACCCACATAGCCTGCTGCGTGTCCCTACTTTAGTCATTTTCTCGGTTGATGAGGCTTGAGGCTACGATTACCTTTACTTAATACTTCCCACTTGGAATCCTAACACTGCCCTCCAGGCAACAATGCAATTCCATCATTCATCCATATAAGTTCATTCTAGGACTGAACGAAACACTTGAGAGCTCTGTCTCTGAATTCCCATCATCTTTAGGATATCTTCACTTCGCAACGCTTAGCTTGGATCGAAGTGGATTTTAGGTAACATATCTGATCCCGATTTCTTTGAACAACATTCGACCGTTTCTAAAAAACTCTACCCCGGTTCTTTAGGAAATAAATAGCCAAAGATAAGAGCAGAGATCATCTCCTAACCATTAATGGACAGATTTCATTATCATTGTCCTAAGAGAACGAAACGAGATTTATACGCATAGTACAGCATCATCAAAGATGACTATGCCATATAACTCACGTGTTTCCCCTATATATTTCCAAAGTTACATTGGGTCCATTTACGATAGTTGGTTATTTAACTATCGAATACAAACATTCAACCAAGAATCTATTTCATAAGGAAAACCAACATTAGGTAAGCATATACGTGACTACTAGCCTCGTTTTATAAACCTTTTACGAATAACAACCACTTTGTAAATTTACTGTACATGAATACAATTACAAGATATATCTACTGATTTCTATATTTTCATTACTTTAAAAAATATCTATATACATATCTCAATGGTATAGTTAAAAAACTGAGAAAGATCCTCTTTTCATTCTACTCTCAAATCATTTATAAACTTCCTTACAATGATCCAAACCATTTATAAATCATTTTATAAACCTTCCAAATACTTTTATAATTCCTTTATAAAAGTTCAACCCCTTATGAGCAACTTATACATTTCAAAATCACTTACAAACCCTTTATGACTTCATAAACCATTTATAAAAACTTCTTTAATAAATCTATAAACCCATTTCTAAAATTCGTTTATAAATATCTAGTTATTTATAAACTCATTCTCCTTGTAAATAATCTTCCTTACATGTCCAAGCTCTTTTATAAAATCCAATCTTTCGAATCTATTCATAGGTTTTGGAATCATTTATAGATAATTACAACCTTTTACTTCAAAACATCATTTTATATTAAAAATTACTAACACTAGGCATTTAATTAATGATTTTTTTAACTTTAACATCTTAATCGTAGTTAATAAGTTTGAAATATTGTTAAGCAAACAATAATAATTTATCTTTACCGTTTTTATAAATAATAATATTATTTCCAAAACTTGTTAATAATATTATAAATTTTCAAACCATAATTAATCTTTCAACTTATTAGCTTCTTATAAATTCTTAAAACATATTAACCATAAACAAATAACCTTTAAACAGTGTTAAAATAATTAATAATTTTAAAATAATATTAATATGATTATATAACTTTAAAAAAAAATTATCATAATAAAATAACTTTTGACAGAATATTATTATAATTTAATAACTTAAAAAAATATTAATACACTTAATTAACTTAATAATAATAATAATATATTTAATTAGATAACCTTTAAACGGAATATTTTCGAAACCCAATTTCGGATTTAGAAATCGTTTCTTGTCTCAAAAACCAATTCCGATTTAATCGACAATTTATAATATTTAAAAAAAACACTAACTTGAGGCTAATAATCATCCAAAACTTAACCAACATCTATATTGATTTGTTTTACTACTGGGTTTTAGTTTTCAACATATAACAATGTTATAACCACAATGTCCACAATCATATTATTATCCCATAATCTATATAAAGGAAATATCATTGAAACAATATAATTCAATAATAGCGAGGAATCCCGTTGGATCCCTCCAACCTGTTTCCCTAAATCACAAACGTTATATAATAATAAATAAAACCAACCGCTTCGAGGCAGGATTCGTATACAAAGGGTCATCCGCTCTTACATGGGAACGTAATAGGATCTCATCCGCTCGAATAGGCAAGAATATATCCAAACCAACTAATATAAAAATAATAATTCATCCAAACAATCATTCGACAATTTTTATCAAATATAAATCAAACTAGTTATCTAAAAAGGTGAGTTGAACTTGCCATTATTCCAGTCGTTGTTGGGACGTTTTGCTTTTCTGTCTAAATCGGACAACGTTCTATTTCACGCAAAATTTCTACAACCTCCAATTGTTATCAAATCAATTTCATTTTGTAGTGCTTTTTAGTACGAACGAAACGCAACTAACCGCGTTTAATTTCGACCTAAAATGAGAGAGATATCGCGATTACAACCTTTACTCATTTAATAATTTAATTATATTAATCATCATTAAACATTTTAACCTTAACCAAAATCTCCCGCTAATCCTCCCCTCATCTTCTTGTGTTGACCCGTTGCACCCCTCCTTTGACCGCGCCTCCCCTTTGCCTTCGGCCACCATCGCCGACCAAAACCCCACCAGCGCGAAGCCCCTTCCATGACGACTCCTTTCCCTCCCACGTGACCTCCTCCCCTCGCGATTGAGCTCGCCCAAAAATCTACAAACACAACCGCATTTTTCACGAACTGCTGCGACCATAGGCCACTGTCGGCCATGAGATTTTGGCCGAAGGTTGGCCTGTCCCTCCCCTACATTCCACTAGTTGGAAGTATTGCCCCAAAACCCACTGAAATGTCGCAATCATTCAAAAACGATCTCTCCGTTCATCCACCTCCTGTCGCCGCCTCATTTTGATCCAACAGATCTCCACCGTCCATTCGCTTCGTCTTGATGCCGCGAGCAAGTTTCTAGTTGGAGCCATGAATGAAATCGCTTGTAGTGGCTTCAATGAATATGGACCTTAGGATTTGGTGAGGAGATAATTTGAAATTGAATGTGAGAAAGGAGATGGCATGCAGTTTAAATAACGAAGGGAATGATGGGAAAAGGACGAGAGTGTGGGCTGATATGAAAGATTAGGGTGTGTAGAGTCAAATCAATAAAAAAAATTATTTAAATTCAAAATATCTAGATATTTAATTCCGAACTCCGATCAAGGCATGTCGCCTGAGGTACCTAACGTTATACCCCTATTTTGAACGCAATATAACTAGTCTTGAGCCCTAATTCGATCGTATGCAGAAGATAGCTTTTTGAACCCAATTATTATATTAAATTTTCAATATTAATTTCAATATGTTTCTATCTCGTACAACCAAACGATATGTCTGACCGCAATGAAATTTGACGGTGTATTACAATTCATTATTACGAACCCAATGACACTGGTTTTGTCGAAATCCGAGACTGTATCCCAGAAGGCTATTTTTATATGTTAATTAAAATGAGTTATTTACAAAATCAAGTAAATCACTTTTAAATCCAATTTAAAAGTTTTATTACCATCATTCTTGTTAAATAGTGATTGAATAAGCTTTTAAATTATTTTTATCCAAATAAATATTTAAACGATTTCAACTATTAAATTCAACAATTAAACTATCTCATAAATTGCTATATTTGAAATTCGAGTTATTTAATCTATAAAATTAACTTTTCGATATTTAAAATTAATTAAATATTCCAAATTCAAATAACCAAAATTCTGGGTCGTTACATTCTTACCCCCTTAAAGTAATTTCGTCCTCGAAATTGCCAAGGTAGGAAAAATGCCCAAACCCCTTACTTTTATTCATAACCAATTAGTTGAAATAACATAACAAATCCTTTTAAGCCTTTAACTTTTCCTAAACCAATTTGTTGAAACCTTATTATTACTTTAATAAATTTCCAAATTCATCCATAGATTCCAGATAATATTATCCATATTTTCATTTCAGATTATAACCTATAATCAAATTTCAGTTATTAAAAATTTCTAACTCTTTAAATTTTCAGAAAATTTCGCCAACGCCTCGTTTGCGCGGCTAGATTAGAACAACCGCAAGTTGCCACTACAGGCCCAAACCAACAAAGAAAACAAAAACCAAGTGACTCAACCACAAAATAATCAAATTCAAACAACAATTTAAACATGTATCTTTTTGTTGGACAACCAATTTCTTATGAAATCAAAACATCGAATTAGCTCTTGCTTTTAAATACTTGCATCTTATTTACCAATAATATCCAATTATATAAGTCAAAATCATAATATTCTGCAACTTTAATTCCATCATTTTCCTTACTAAAACCGTACGATGTACAAATATCATTCGTACGCAATATTAATCCGATCCCTCGCTTGATCACAATTTTACTTCCAAACTAGTATTGCTCACATGACCTTCTAGTGCTAACTCGAATCCGGTTCCTTGATCAGAAACCGTTATTCTTCTTGCATAGCTGTATACTACAATAGAGAATTCCATAATCAATCAAACATCCACATCCAGTGTTCGCCATCGAGAATCGAGTGAAAAATTCCTACTCGGATCAATATAAATTACCTCAAAATTCTATGCTCGAATCAAGATCAAACCGTCATGCGAATAAAATAATATACATAACAACCCACGTATTTATTTCAATTGATTCTTAGCTATTGCAAATTTCTTTTATTCACCTTTACCCCGTTCTCATTCATTTTATCCACATTTAATTGATCCGCATTCAATTATCCACAGTCACTTATTATTTAGTGTATCTCTTTCAATACTAATTATCCTTAAAGAACAATTCCATCAGACCTTTATGTTTAACACATTTCACTCTATCCTATATCCATTCATGAATTATAAAATTCTTCTTAAGTTTATAAACATTTTACACAACTCTCATCATGTTTATTACCACTTCATAACTTAAGTTTATATTCGTTTTAAATCAAATTCAATTTTATTTCACTCAATGGTTAAATTTCAATATTTCAACCATATTCCAAAACCATATTCAATTCACTAATAAATTTAATTAGTTAATTCACTAATTTATTTCAAATCTCAATAAAATTTATTTTCAAAAACTCGTTTCATTTAACTTAACTTAGATTGAATTTCTTTCCAAAATTCATTTTATTTTACTTGTCTTAAGTTAAGTTACATCCTGTGTAGTTAATGCCCCGCTATTCCCCACTATAACCCCGCTATATCTCATAGCAGATTTCTACCGCTACGGTTTTTTCATATAGCCTCAAATATAGCCTTTCCGCTTTAAGCCCTGCTATTTCCGCTATATCCCGTTATTCCCGCTATATTCCACTATTTCCGCTATATCTTCTTTAAAGAAATGAATTAAAAAATGTCATTTATACATTATAAAAATTTATGAAATTAATCTATTGTTGAATTTTTAATATATTTTTAGAAATGAAAATAATATTCTACTAAATTCAATTATGTTATATAATAGTTTTACGTTTATTTACAATATATTCGCACATGTTTTTATTTAAAATTATTTATATATTAATTACAATTCAATTGAATGTTCATTTTTCATTTAATAACCATTTATATATTTGTAAAAATATTAAGTACGAGTTTTATATGCTATTTTAGAGTCACTCGCTATATCCCGCTATATCCTCGTTGTATTCCCGCTATGACTTTTTGCACCTCTGCCGCATTGAATCCGTCGAGCGCTTTAACTGTACACTTGCATCTCAATTTTTGTTTTTCTTAACATTCATATTCAACAATTTAAAATATTGCTTTAATTTACTGATTTTCAGATTTTATAAGTTATCAAATTTATTTTCTCATATTTTCAATAAAACATTTAAATGAAAATCCCATAGTTTAAACACCTTGTTCTTAAATATTTCAAATCATTTTGAAATCGTGTATATACACACACAAAATCCTTGGTATATCAAACCATTCTTTTGGATTTCTAAAATCTAGCTAGTTTTATCAAAACAAACTTCAATGGTGGCAATTCCTCCCTTGGAAACTGGAAAAATAAATATTGATGATGTTGTAGTCATCACCAAAATTATTTTCCAACGACCGAACTGAACTCAGTGCTTTTATTTCCTTTAAAATACTTTTAAAAATATTTTCCAATTAATACCACTATTATTTTCCAAAACTTTGAAAAACATTTTCGAAACCAACAGGATTTAAATTCCTAAATTTCCATATTTTAGATCCTTTATAAATCATTTTTATAACCCATATTTATATAATATACTTCTGAAATTTTATTTTAATTTATAAACCATATATTTATATGATCTAATCTTTGGTTATAATAAATGTTTCTTACTTAGTAATCTTGCTTCCATTATAATATCAACTTTTTTTGGATCACAACAACAAACAAAAAATGATAATAGTTTAACGTTATCATTTCCTAACAACCAACCACACCATATATACCATAATAATTTATGAAAACTATTCTTTTATATATAAAAATAATCAAGGTTAAATTATTTTATTTACCCAATTTCAAAACAATACCATGTCAAGTTGCTCTGTTCAAGTGTTTAGAGATCTCCATCAATAACGTTAATTACTCGTATTGACCAGAATCCATAAGTCACTCAATAGATCAACCAACACAGTATAAAACAATTTTTATATCACTAACAAATACGTGCTCATATATGTACACTCAAACTCATTCTAGGGTGCCACTGACCCTATTTCTAATGAGTTACCCCATCAAAGCCAAGGTTCTCGCTTAACCTTCAGCTCTGATACCAAATGTAACGAACCGGGCTTTTTCGACCCTTGAAATTCGACACTAATACGTCCCTTGTATCACATGCCAAACAATCGAATGCTAGAAGACCCGATTTTTAGGGAAAAGAAAGAAAGAAGAAGAAAACTAAACAACAAAGAATTTTACAATGGAACGAGTAATCTATAATATACCATAAATCTTTAAACAAAAACAAAACAGTAATATATGTATATACAGACGTCAATCAAAGTATACTAACCTATCTCAGTCTAGACAGTTGTAATAGCTTGTCTTCACAATTGCTGACATAAACAATAATGAATACAGTGGAAAATACCCATCTACATGAATACGTCTCCAGGCCTCCAACTCGTCTTTTGAAGCTCCAAGCATCCAAATTAATCTGTAATATACTCGGTCTGACCCGAGCATTGTAATAAAATAACACCCGAGTCAATCTGGAAAACCAACTTGAGAAAACACACCCAACTGGATTTAAAGTTATATAAAACCTTTGAAATCAAAGGTAAATCATAAGACCACGTTGCACATAAACACGGGTAGGTTTTTACCTTACGGTAACCAAAAAATTTATGTAGAAAATCCATGATGTTATAATAGTGTTTAGAAACAAATACTTATTAATCATAGCCAAAATTGTCATATAATTAAATTTCAACATAATAGGTGTATAATTAAGTCAGTAAGTGCTTATTGGAGAATGGATTCTAGCTATGAAAGGGCAAGAGTCTACCCACTAAATCCGTACACCTCTAGATAAAATGCACGGGAGGTTACAACTGCACCTCAGCTACTCAGGATCAGCATTACCCCTTGCTGGATAGCACCGAATATGATCACCCCATGGGTAATAACAACCATCATAGGTCCCGAAGCATACATAGAGATATCAACGCTAGATCTTGGAATGATCATACCCCAATAGGAGCGACCCATATAGCCCTGCTGCATGTCCCTGCTTTAGTCATTTTCCCAGTTGATGAGGCTTGAGGCTACGATTACCCTTATTTAACACTTCCCATTTGGAATGCTAACACTGTCCTCCAAGCAATAATGCAATGTCAGCATTCATCCATACAAGTTCGTTCTAGGACTGAACTAAACACTTGAGAGCTCCGTCCCTGAATTCCCATCATCTTCAGGATATCTTCACTTCGCAACGCTTAAGTTGGATCCAAGTGGTTTTCGGATAACATATCTGATCCCAGTCTCTTCGAAACAGCATTCCGCGGTTTCCGGTAAACTCAACCGTGGATCTTTAGGAAATAAACAGCGAAAGATAAGAGCGGAGATCATCTCTTAACCATTAGTGGATGGATTCCTTATCATTGTCCTAAGAGAACGAAACGAGATTTATACGCACAGTACAACATCATCGGAAATGATTATGCCGTATAACTCATGTATTTTTCCTAGATATTTCCAAAGTTACGTTGGGTCTATTTAAGATAGTTGGTTATTTGACTATTGAATAACAAACATTCAATTAGGAATCTATTTCATAAGGAAAACCAACATTGGTTAAGCATATACGAGACCGCTAGCCTCGTTTTATAAATCTTTTACGAAATAATAACCACTTTGTAAATTTCCTGTTTAGGAATACTTTTACAAGATATATCCACCGATTTTCTATATTTTCAATACTTTAGAAAATATCTATATACCTATCTCAATAGTATAGTTACAAAACTGAGAAAGATTCTCTTTTCATTCTACTCTCAAATCATTTATAACTTTCTTACAATGCTCCAAACCATTTATAAATCATTTTATAAATCTTCCATAAATCATTACAATTCCTTTATAAAAGTTCAATCCCTTATAAGCGTCTTATAAATTTCAAAATCACTTATAAACCCTTTATGACTTCATAAACCATTTATAAAAACTTCTTTAATAAATCTATAAACTTGCTTCTAAAATTCGTTTATAAATATCTAACTATTTATAAACTCTTTCTCCTTGTAAATAATCTTCCTTACGTCTCCAAACCATTTCACATTCTCTTTAATAAAATCCCGATCTTTCGATTCTATTCATAGGTTTCAGAACATTTACAAATGATTAAAATCTTTTACTTCAAAACATCGTTTTATAATAATTACTAACACTAGACATTTAAATTAATGATATTTTTTAACTTTAACATCTTAATAATAATAATTAATAATTCCAAAATATTGTTAAACAAATAATTATGATTTGTCTTTACCATTTTTATAAATAATAGTAACTTATTTCCAAAACTTATTAATGATCCTTATTATAAATTTTCAAACCATAATTATTCCTAAATAATTAATCTTTCAAATTATTAACTTCTTATAAATTCTTAAAACATATTAACCATAAACAAATAACCTTTAAATAATGTTGAAATAATTAAATAAATTAAAATAATATCAATATGACTATATAACTTTAAAACAATTTCAATATAATAAAATAAGTTTTAACAGAGTATTATTATAATTTAGTAACTTAAAAACAATATAAATATACTTAATTAACTTAATAACAATACTAATATATTTAATTAGATAACCTTTAAACAAAATATTTTCGAAATCCAATTTCGGATTTAAAAATCGTTTCTTGTCTCCAAAACCAATTCGACTCAATCCGACAATTTATAGTATTTTCTAAAAATACTAATTTGAGGCGAATAATCACTCAATACTTAACCAATATCTATATTGATTTCTATTACTACTTGGTTCACTAGTACACAATCTATCTGTTACGTCACATTATTTGCGACGATTTAGATAAAAACAGTAGCAAATAGTATAATATGCGATAGTTCTTCTTAAAAAACAGTAGCAGTTAGTCTATCAGAAGCTGAAGAAAATTTAATAAAAGCAATCTGCGACAGTTTTTATTTATAACCATAGCAAATACGTTGTTATTTGTGATTGTTGTTTCCATAACCGTAGCAAATAACTACTGCAAATCAACTAAAAAATTAAAAAATAATTTGTCATGATTGTATTATAGGGCAGTACCAAATACATAAGCAAATTGCGACTTTTATACTTCTAACGTAGCAAACAAAACTGACTTTCCCCATCACACCCGAATTGAATTCGCATATAACGTAATTTCATTTCCCTCTTGAAAAAAAATTTCGCCGCTCCTTCATCTCAGATTAAGCTGTCGTTTCAAAGCATCGAAGATTATTAACGTCTCAAATCGAACTGCCGTATTTCCCAAGCCTACCTCCATCTCCATTACCTACCTCTCAACGCCTACATCTCAAATGAACATCTCCAATCGCGTATTAACATCTCACTACCTCCGTCTCCATGTTTCTGCTGCCGCCGATCTGAGATTACTGGTATGTATGAAACTTTGAGTTTCTTTTTTGTGGATTAACGGGTTGAATGATTTCGGGTTAAACGAACGGAAATAATTTGCAAGTTTGTTGACTTTTAGCAAACGATTTCGAAAAATCAAAGTTTAATTGCTTTTGCAGAATTGCAAGTTTGTTGACTTTCAGCAAACGAACGAAAATAAAAGCAATTGTGATACTGAAATTGTACTGCAATACAAAATTTAATGAAGCATTTAATTGCTTTTGCAGAATTGCTTTTTTCGCTTTTTTCAAATATGATTTTCTAGTTGAAAAATGTGTTTAACATCGTTTGTTTTGAATTAGTTAAATGTCCATTTTGAAACATATGTTTATAATGTTTTCTTTTTCCAGCTGTACAGATTTTTCAAACATTTGTGAGGCTGTGAAGAAATTTGGTGAAGTATTGCCAGTTTACAAAAAATTGTCGAGTTTGCAAAAAATTGTTTGTCTATGTAAAAATGATGATGGGTGTGATTGTTTAACTGTTGGATTGTTGTTTACTTAGGATGATTTTGGTTTTATTTCCATTCCTGTTGGTTGCCAGCTCTGTGATAGTGTTTTGGGCAGCTGGTATGATATTTATTGGTAATTGTATATATTTTTTAAATTGTTTTCCCTATCCTACTTACTTGATTTGCTCCATAGTTAGACTTTCTATTATTTGCACATATTTTGGCACTCTAACTCCGATTATAGCCGTAACTATCGGATATGTTGTGTAAAATCTTGAATCAAGATTCTATTTAAGGTTGGTCTGGGTATTTTGTATAACTCTCTGACTTAAGATGTAATTTATAATGTCTTGAATTGTAAACATGGTGTAAAAGTAGAACTTGTCATTTTTACCATGATTAATCATGAAACCTATATGCTTGTTCTCGGTTTATTTAACAATAATTAAGTAGTTGTGAAAAAGAAGGAAATAAAAGGTTTCGAATTGGTTAAGTGATACATTCGAAATGTTTAAAATTTCGGAAAGGATTCTCATACTGATAGTATACTCGCCAACTTTTCTATTGTGAATGTGTTGATCATAATGTGTGCATGAATTCATGTTTTCAAACAGAAATAATTTACGTTAAGCTCCTTTCTATACGAAGCTTTCTAATGCAGTCCAGGTCCACATTACCTTTTTACATCTGATATGTTTTTAGTTTCTTGCTTGTAGGTAGACGAGGCATTTCTTGAAAGATTGGGTAAAGAAAACTTACTAATCACAAAGAGAGAGGAAGAGTATTGCGAGCAATGGATGGTTGCAGCTATAAAGCAGCTGCTGGTGGATCCCTCTCAAATACATTAGATTCGTTGGCTAGATTAGTCGGTCATTCTATTACCAATCCTGGTATGAATGTAGCAACCTCTGGGAGTATTGGTGGAGATCCACTTGGTGAATTTTATAGGTAAATAGTGAAAGCCTTAAATAAAGACAGTTCTATATGTGCAACATAGACATTTCTGTATGTGCGAAGTAAAACATAGTTTTAGTCTCGTAGGCTGCAATAACAATAAGAATGATTTCATGACTATTATATTTGTAGTATAGGCCAAAGCCATCTAAGCTACTCTATAAAATGTTACAGGGCAAAATTAGGTCGAGCAAATGTAAATTTTCTGTCAAAACCAGTTATCGACGGGACAACTGGGACGGTTATTGTTCTTACTACTCCAAATGCTCAAAGAACAATGCTTGCTTATCAAGTAAGAATACGTATACATTGTCTTATTTGGTACAAATGCATCTATGCATATCATGCATTTGAGAGTGTCAAGGTAATTATTGATGGTTGAAAAAACTAAAATTTTGTCCAATACCACTAACCTGCTATTTAGGTGCTCTGACTTTGAATTAAGAGATCAAATATTCATAACTTGTGTAGCTTGATTTGTACTACTGGACATATATTGATAGTTGACACGTAGTACGCATATACTAACTAAGACCTAAGTACCTAATTATTTGTTTTAAGGAAAGTTTAGCTTGACTTGTATGAAGGCGTCAATGTAACTTCTGGCAAAGACACAAACTGCCACATAAAATGCAAACAATTTCAGATAAAGGTCTATAGTGGTGTAAATTTCATAGGGACTGATTATTGTACACCATTAATCCCAATGATTAGAGAATTGCAATTTTCTTTCATGTCAAAGTGCTTTCATTCAAATTCCATTATTTTATTTTATTTTATTTTTTTGATTTGATTTCTTTAATTATTCATGCATGATCTCTAAATAAAACAACCTGAGTTCAAGCCCATATACTTTCATATTCACGGATAGTATGCTGGCAATATCCCTACTTAATTCATCTTAGCTTTCCTTTGCAGGGAACTTCTTCAATTGTTGATTACGATCCATGCTTGGCTGCTGCAATCTCAAAAGCTAAGGCCCCGTTTGGTTTCATTTTGTATTTTGAGTTTTGCGTTTTCAACTTGTACTAAGGAATACCAAAAAAATAAGAGAAGAAGATCTACAATGCTTAACCATTGCGACGATCAGCGGACAACGAAGGAGTTGGATTGTTTTTTGTGTTTTTGTTATCTCTCGAAGCACGAAAAACAAAATAAACTTGATTTCCATTTTACATGTTAATTTCATTTCTCAGAATTATTTGTTTTTTAACCATACATATGATGGACGCATTTTTATATTGACGAAAACACAAAACTAAAAACGACAAGCCAAACGGAGCCTAATATACTTGTTGTAGAAGGATACCTTTTTGAACTCTCTTATACAATCAATTCAATAATTCAGGCTAGAGGATCAACCTTTAGCCTGTGTGAGTTGAGTTTGACGGGTTTATGCATTAGTATGTGTGAGTGAGGGAATGAATTCACGTGTGGTATTGCATATGGGTTTGTAAATCCCCAGGAAATATTCCTTGCTATTGAATATATTGTATTGCATTTTTAGTTCAGCCAAGATAGTATAAATGTTCTGTTGTGGTAAAACTGTCATTGCAATTAACAAGTATTTTTAAATTATGATTCATTTTGTGACGCCCCACCTCCATACCCACTCTATCCAAGGACACTACGGTGCAATACTGCCAACTCGTGCGGAGAATAAGGCTGTTGAGGAGCGACCATCCGTGTAATTGTTTTTTGCGAGCACCGATATGTTAGATAGTATAACATGCTCACGAGGAAGCCCAACATATCGATACAAACTCAAAGCTACTACACAGTGGCTATATAAATTCTTCGGAAACAAACATAGAAATAAACATAACACAAATCAGTCACAAATATCCATATCACAAAGGCGGAAAAAGATATGAATATAACACGTAGTGTACAACAGAGTAGTGGTCAAACAAGATCCACAATGTCACAAAAGAATAGCTACGAGTGCTAGACAAAAGAATATGGATACATCAATGAGTCTATATCTCAAATGTATACAATAAAAACTACTAATCTAAGTAGTTAGCCAAAAGTCAGGGCGATAATCCCAGATGTGAAGTCAAGCAGAAGCACCTGTAACATCTCGGTCTGACCCGAGTATTATTTAATAAGAAAATAATAAACGGATCAGTCTAGCTATAAATATCAGATGAAATGATATAGAACAAGAGATATGACATAACATATGATAACCATAAAGCCATACTGTGATAAGTATGTAATTGAAAATTAATAAGAGATTAATCAATATCACAAGAATCTTCTCAAAGATAAAAAAGAATGTCATACTCTATATTTTCATTATCCAAAACCATGAATATTGACAATAATATTAATACCAATCACAAAAGTTAATGACACACATTCACCAATGCATAAATATTGATAAATCACATCAGTGTAAATCACGAAAATTGGTGAAACACAAATTCCAGAAATCATCAATGGAAATCCAAAAATCACAAAAAGGGGGAGGCCTATCACAAAACGGGAGCATGAAAATTCACCAACATGTGTATCACAAAATGGAACGCTATTCTATGGTTGCTAACCATTAATTTTGAGCTGAAGCTCCACAAAACGGCCCGAAGACCATGAGTCGCTACCCCACCAAATTGAGCCGAAGCTCCACAGAAACGTGGTTTAGTCTTCCTCGTAGGCAAAAAAAATCGCACATTTGCTAGTCTAAATCACAAAAATGATCATCAACGATCATCAAGAAGTGTCAATTACAGTAAGCTAGTAAATATATAAGCTTAGCTTCATGTCCCATAACCACTAGCTTAACTTAAATATTTACGAACAAATTGTAGATCTCCACTCGAAAATTGTCACAAGAGATTCAATCGAACAAGTCCAAGAATTAACCAGTGAAGTAAATGCAAGTCTTTCATACCATTTGTTTTACTAAGCCGTTTAATTAGGTTTCTCGTACGAGTGAGATGAAGTGACAAATCACAAAATGATTGTAGAAAAAATAAATCACAAAAATTCACATACGAAGATGTGAATAAAAATCCAAAGCATTTAATTTCAAATTCATCAAAATGGAAATAGCCTAGCGACTCAACACGGCGCGACCTAGCAGCTGAGCGACCTAAGTTTTAGCGGCATAAGTGCAGGCCGAGCGACTTAAGGAAGTTGTGCGACCTAACTGCCGAACGACCTAAGTTGGTAGCGGCATAAAACAGGCGAACGACCTAACATGGTACGACCCAAAGTGTGGCGCGACCTAACACATGGGCGAGCGACGTAGTGCAGGCCGAAAACGACCTAAGTTAGAGAATAGGCCGTGCGACCTAGTGAAGCGACCTAAGCAATGCCGAGCGATCTAACATGGCCGAGGCTAACGACCTAAGATACATACGACCTAAGATACATACGACCTAAGATGGTAACGACATAGGAGTAGCATGCGGCCTAAGGAGTGCGACTTAAGGCGCAAGCGACCTAAGAACATGGCGCGACCCAGTGGTTGCGAGCTAACACGGAGCGACCTAACTGCAGAAAGTCCGAGCGACTTAGTGGTTGCAACGACCTAGCCGAGCGACTTAGTGGTGGAACGACCTATGCACGGAAGGCCGAGTGTCTTTGTGGTTGTAGGCCGAGCGACCTAGCAGCAGGCTGAAAACGACCTAAGCAATAAAAGTGCAAACTCTCTCAATTTGCAACCGGACCAGCACGAACGCTAGGGGATTACGCCTATCGGCTACCTGGTCCTATTATCTCCTCGATGCATCACCAAAAACGTGTTCCAACATCAAAAATTGGATTTTTAAGGATTTGAACCCAAACCACTAAAAATTGAGATTTTCACCAATTCAATCCAAACCAAAAGCAATTGCAAATGTAAAAGTGTTAGGAATTCATACCTAACAAACAAAGATAGTTATAGACAAAGATGTGAGATAAAAATCTCACCTTTACACAAAATCAACGAAGAAGAAGCTTGAAATCAATGGAAGAATCAATGACTTCTCTTTAAATTTGGAGTTAGATGTTGGATTTGCAAATGAAGTTGAGTTTAGAGTTTTAATTTCTCATTCCTTCCTCCATTTTTGATGAAGCTTTGGTGTTAGGAAATGAAAATGAAGTTATGAAGGGAAGGGGATTGAGCTAGAATTAATAGTTAAGGCTAATGGGCTAAACCAAACCCAAATCCCAAAGTGAAAAAGTGGCAAAATTCTACTAACTCCAAACATATCAAAGTTTATACACATAAATATCGTAAACGGCGTTTTGGACCCAATGGAAGTGGTTTCGAGTCCTAATTCGACCGTATGCAAAAAACAACTTTTCGGACTAAAATCCGACCAACGATAAAATATTTAAACAAAATATTAAAATCGTAAAATATGCAGGTTGTTACAGACTCCTCTCCTTAAAGAAATTGCGTCCTCACAATATTTAAGAAGAAAATACAAGGTAACAACCATGAAAGCATATCAACACAAAAGAAATTTGAAATAAGAAATTCACCTCATAGAGCACGGGAAAGTAAGTCCGGATGTGTTCGTTCGATGAACTCTCTAGATTCCCAAGAGCAATCTTTAGGATTTGAGGACCATTAGACTTTAACAAGTGGAACATCTTTATTTCGAAGGCGCTTGACCTCCGAAGCAATAATAAGAATAGGATGTTGCTCATAAGTTAAATTAGGCAAAACTTCGATTTCTTCCACAACACCGGGCTCAAGAATAGAATCGGAATCTCGAAGGCATTTCCGTAATTGAGAAACGTGAAACACGTCATGAATAACCGAAAATTGAGCTGGTAATAAAAGGCGATAAGCCACGGAACCAATACATTTGGTGATGGGAACTGGACCAATATATCGAGGTGCTAACTTTCCCGATCGACTGAAACGTACAACACCCTTCATAGGTGAAACGCGGATAAACACAAGATCTCCCACAGAAAATTCTAATTTCCTTCTCCAGTTATCGACATAGGATCTTTGCCTATGCTGGGCTTCTTTCATCCTATGACGAATAAGATCAATCTTCTCTGTGGAATCATGAATAAAATCTGGACCTAAAACCAGCTTCTCACAGGTCTCAAGCCAACAAGAAGGTGATCGGCATGACCTTCGATAGAGTGCCTCGAAAGGTGCCATACCAATACTAGATTGGAAGCTATTATTATAGGAAAACTCAACAAAAGAAATATGATCTTCCCAACTTCCACCAAAATCAAGAACACACGCACGAAGAAGATGTTCGAGAGTTTGATTCACACGCTCAGTCTGTCCATCGGACTGGGGATGATAAGCGGTGCTAAAATTAAGCTTCGTTCCCAAAGCTTTTTGAAGACTCTACCAAAATCCACTAGTAAACAATGGATCACGATCACTAACAATAGAAGAAGGAACTCCATGCAATTTTACAATTTCTTTAATAAAGAGTTCGGCCAAGAGAGGAACGGTTCGATTGGACCGAACGAGAATAAAATGGGCGAATTTAGTAAGTCCATCGACTATCACCCATAAGCTATCATGACTCGAACGAGAACGGGGAAGGCCGTCTATAAAATCCATGGAAATTTGATCCCACTTCCAAATTGGAATTTCTAAAGGTTGCAATAACCCACCGGGCCTTTGATGTTCGGCCTTAATGAGTTGGCAAGTCATGCAACACTTAACGAGGTTAGCAATATCAGATTTCATTCCCTCCCAATAATAAAGTCGCTTCATATCTGAGTACATTTTACTACTACCGGGATGAATGGTAAACTTAGAACGATGTGAATCTTCTAAAATATCTTTGCGAAGATCACTAATATTTGGCACGATAAGTCTATCAAATTTTCGAATGCCGCCAAGAGAATCAATATCAAAGTCTTTCAAACCTTCAATATCAATTTTATCCCTAAGATTTTGGCCAAGAAGAGCCAATTCGGGATCTAGCTTTTGAGCTTCAATAATGCGGTCTAAAAGAGAAGGATGAGCCTCAAGGCTACATAAAACAAGAGATGAACACAAATCGGAAACACGATCTCAAATCTCACAAGTGGATGAAATTCTGAGATCATTCCATTCGGATATCATCATAGAAACAACCGCTTGTTGCTTGCGACTAAGTGCATCGGCAACACGATTTCCCTTTCCGGGAGTATAAAGAATATCAAGATCATAAGGTGTAAGGAACTCGAGCCAACGTCGTTGACGCAGATTAAGTTCCTTTTGGGAAAATAGATACTTCAAAGATTTATGATCGGTATAGAGAACAAATTTCTCTCCCAAAAGATAATGACGCCAAATACGAAGGGCGAAGACAATACCCGCGAGCTCTAAATCATGAGTAGCATATCTAGTCTCGGCTGGCTTCAATTGCCTAGAAGCATAAGCAATAACACGTTCTCTTTGCATAAGAACGACATCCAAACCAACGCGACTAGCATCGGTATAAACAATGAAATTTTGATTTCCCTCGGGAATCACAAGAACAGGAGCATCGGAAAGGAGTTCTTTTAATTTCTGAAAAGAAGCTTCACATTTGTCCGACCAAATGTATTTAACACCTTTCTTTGTTAAGATAGTAAGAGGCACGGAAATTTTAGAAAAGTCTTTTACGAAACGGCGGTAATAACCTGCCAATCCAAGAAAACTACGGATCTCCGTCACACTCTCCGGTCTCTTCCAATTTTGAATCTCTTCAATCTTTGAAGGATCCACGGAAATTCCGGATTCGAAAATAATATGACAGAGAAACTTCACACGAGATTGCCAAAAATGGCATTTAGAAAATTTTGCTTTTAATTGATTACTCCTAAGAGTTTCCAACATAATCCGAAGATGTTTTTCATGCTCCTCCTCGGTTTTTGAATACACAAGAATATCATCAATAAAGATGAGAACAAACCGATCGAGTAAGTCTTTGAAAACTCTATTCATAAGGTCAACGAAATAAGCCGGAGCATTCGTTAAACCAAATGGCATAACAAGCCATTCATAAGATCCATAACGAGTACGGAACGATGTCAAAGGAATACTATCCTCTGCAATACGAAGCTGATGAAAACTGGTAGCTAAGTCTAATTGTGAAAAGACCCTAGCACCACTAAGTTGATCGAATAGATCATCAATCCGAGGTAAAAGATATTTATTCTTGATAGTAAGATCATTAAGCTTGCGGTGGTCAACGTAAAGCCTAAGTGTACCATCGGATTTCTTCACGAAAATAGCCGAAGCTCACCAAGGCGAGGAATTAGAGCGAATAAATTGCTTCGTCTCCAATTCGGATAATTGTTCGCGCATCTCCTCATTTTCCTTATTGGACATGCGATAAGGAGGACGAGTGATAGATTGAGCTCCAGGGACTAGATTAATTCTGAATTCAATTGCTCGCTTAGGTGGTAATCCTAAAACGGGCTCAAATATGTTGAAAAATTCACGGACAACGTGGATAAGAGAAATAATATCTTCCTCATCATCATTATCGTCATCATGAGGATTTAAAGAATATAAAGATGCAACCAAGCTGGAATCTGAATCTTTAAGGTCAATAGAAATATGCTTAACAGATTGAGGATGTCGAAGACGAACAGTCCGCTCAGGACATAGGATTTGGGCTTCATAGCGGTTAAGCCAATCCAATCCCAAAATCATTCAAAAGCCTAAGTAGCGCATAACAAGCGAATCGGCTCAGAAAGAAAAATCACGCAAAATAATCTCGACATCTTTACACAATAAACTGATTGTTGCGGATCCACCAACCGGATTCGCAATTCTCAAAGAAGTCATTAAACACAAAACATCCAAAGAAAAAGTATCAACAAGTTCTCTTGATATAAAAGAATGGGACGCACCCATATAAAAAAGAACTCGAATAGGATGATCATGAAATAAAATAATGCCATCAAGGATAGAATGAGAAATACCTTGACCACGAGATGTGTTGCCAGGGCTTGAGCAACATTAAGCTTTCCCTCCTTCTTGCCTTGAAGTTTGGGACAAGAAGATAAATAATGATCCGGGCTTTTGCAATAGCGACAAGCACGAGGCTTTGAACACTTGTTCGCATAATGATCCTTAAAACCGCTACTGTAGCATTGCCCATGACTAGAGGTAGAAGTCTTTGCCACCGAAGTTGCTTGTTTCCCTTTCTTATTGGGATAAGGACCTTTGAACTTATTAGGCATTTTCTTGTTGTTGAAGTTTGGTTTGGCACCCATAACTTCAACATCACTCTCCCTATCTGCCTCTTCAAGACGAAGAGCAATATCAACGAGTTGATCAAAAGAAACTTCTAACTTTAGAAGTAATGGCTTCTTGAGATTTTTATTCAATCCATAGACAAATCTTTGGGTTTTCTTCAACGGGGTGTTTATGTACTCGACCCCATATTTAGAAAGTGACTCGAATGATGCGACATAGTCTGTCACAGAGGATTCACCTTGAACAAGGTCAATGAAACGGCGAGCCAAAGTCGCCTTCTCAGCTTCTGGCATAAATTTTAATTCGAAGCGTTCTCAGAATTTCTTCCAAGTAAGATCCGCTTCATTTATTTCAGAAATCAGAAGCTCATACCAGTCTAATGCTCTTTCTTGGAGCATACTAGAGGCCACCTGAACACGGTGAAGGTCAATAAGATTCATGTGAGAAAAGATTCGATCGCACGTTCTCAGCCAAGCCTGGACCTCAATAATAGTTTCAGAACCTTTGAATGGCTTCCCACCCAAATTGGTATAATCGCTGCACAAACGTGCAAATCCAAACCTAGGGTGAGTAGACTCCGGATTAGATCCGGTTGCTTGAGCATTCCTTACTAGATCAAGAAGCTGCTGGGCAGACATAAATACTCCATCATGGGGAGTAGCACGAGATTGATCGGCGCTGTGATGGCCAGGTCTAACCATTTCTCTTCCTTTTTTAAAGAAAGAAAGAAGAAGGATAAGGTTATTCACCAAATGAATATTAAGCAATCTTGATAGATAAACAAGCAATCATAAAGAAAATAGGATGAATCGGTACGAAGACTCGAATTAAATCCTAAAGCACGACTCCTGAGATGGACTTAGGACGATGATCCTTGCTAGATTATTCTACATTGTTCCGAAGTTTGGCTCTGATACCAAGCTGTGACGCCCCACCTCTATACCCACTCTAGCCAAGGACACTACGGTGTATTGCCGTCAACTAGCGCGGAGAATAAGGCTGTTGAGGAGCGACCATCCGTGTAGTTGCTTTGTGCGAGCACCGATAAGTTAGATAGTATAACATGCTCACGAAGAAGTCCGACATATCGATACAAACTCAAAGCTACTACACAGTGGCTATATAAATTCTTTGAAAACAAACATAGAAATAAACATAACACAAATCAGTCACAGATATCCATATCACAAAGGCGGAAAAAGATATGAATATAACACATGAAAGTGTACATCAGAGTAGTGGTCAAACAAGATCCACAATGTCACAAAAAAATAGCTACAAGTGCTAGACAAAAGAATATGGATACATCAATGAGTCTATATCTCAAATGTATACAACAAAAACTACTAATCTAAGTAGTTAGCCAAAAGTCAGGGCGATAATCCCAGATGTGAAGTCAAGCATAAGCACCTGTAACATCTCGGTCTGACCCGAGTATTATTTAATAAGAAAATAATAAACAGATCAGTCTAGCTATAAATATCAGATGAAATGATATAGAACAAGAGATATGACATAATATATGATAACCATAAAGCCATACTTGATAAGTATGTAATTGAAAATCAACAAGAGATTAATCAATATCACAAGAATCTTCTCAAAGATAAAAAAGAATGTCATACTCTATATTTTCATTCTCCAAAACCATGAATATTGACAATAATATCAATACCAATCACAAAAGTTAATGACACACAAATTCACCAATGCATAAATATTGATAAATCACATCAATGCAAATCACGAAAATTGGTGAAACACAAATTCCAGAAATTATCAATGGAAATCCAGAAATCACAAAAAGAAGGAGGCCTATCACAAAACGGGAGCATGAAAACTCACCAACACGTGTATCACAAAATGGAACGCTATTCCATGGTTGCTAACCATTAATTTTGAGCCGAAGCTCCACAAAACGGCCCGAAGACCATGGGTCGCTACCCCACCAAATTGAGCCGAAGCTCCACAGAAACGGGTTTTAGTCTCTCTCGTAGACAAAAAGACATCGCACATTTGCTAGTCTAAATCACAAAAATGATCATCAACGATCATCAAGAAGTGTCAATTACAGTAAGCTAGTAAATATATAAGCTTAGCTTCATGTCCCATAACCATTAGCTTAACTTAAATATTTACGAACAAATTGTAGATCTCCACTCGAAAATTATCACAAGAGATTCAATCGAACAAGTCCAAGAATTAACCAGCGAAGTAAATGCAAGCGTTTCATACCATTTGTTTTACTAGCCGTTTAATTAGATTTCTCGTACGAGTGAGATGAAGTGACAAATCACAAAATGATTGTAGAAACAATAAATCACAAAAATTCACATACGAAGATGTAAATAAAAATCCAAAGAATTTGATTCCAAATTCATCAAATGGAAATAACCTAGCGACTCAATACGGCGCGACCTAGCAGCTGAGCGACCTAAGTTTTAGCGGCATAAGTGCAGGCCGAGCGACTTAAGGAAGTGGTGCGACCTAACTGTCGAACGACCTAAGTTGGTAGCGGCATAAAACAGGCGAGCGACCTAACATGGTACGACCCAAAGTGTGGCACGACCTAACAGATGGGCGAGCGACGTAGTGCAGGCCGAAAACGACCTAAGTTAGAGAATAGGCCGTGCGACCAAGTGAAGCGACCTAAGCAATGCCGAGCGATCTAACATGGCCGAGGCTAACGACCTAAGATACATACGACCTAAGGAGGTAACGGCATAGGAGTAGCATGCGGCCTAAGGAGTGCGACCTAAGGCGCAAGCGACCTAAGAACATGGCGCGACCCAATGGTTGCGAGCTAACACGGAGCGACCTAACTGCAGAAAGTCCAAGCGACTTAGTGGTTGCAACGACCTAGCCGAGCGACCTAGTGGTGGAACGACCTATGCACGGAAGGCCGAGTGTCTTTGTGGTTACAGGCCGAGCGACCTAGCAGCAGGCCGAAAACGATCTAAGCAATAAAAGTGCAAACTCTCTCAATTTGCAACCGGACGAGCACGAACGCTAGGGGATTACGCCTATCGGCTACCCGGTCCTATTGTCTCCTCGATTCATCACCAAAAACGTGTTCCAACATCAAAAATTGGATTTTTAAGGATTTGAACCCAAACCACTAAAAATTGAGATTTTCACCAATTCAATCCAAACCAAAAGCATTTCATATGTAAAAGTGTTAGGAATTCATACCTAACAAACAAAGATAGTTATAAACAAAGATGTGAGATAAAAATCTCACATTTACACAAAATTAACGAAGAAGAAGCTTGAAATCAATGGAAGAATCAATGGCTTTTCTTTGAATTTGGAGTTAGATGTTGGATTTGCAAATGAACTTAAGTTTGGAGTTTTAATTTCTCATTCCTTCCTCAATTTTTGATGAAGCTTTGGTGTTAGGAAATGAAAGTGAAGTTATGAAGGGAAGGGGGTTGAGCTAGAATTAATAGTTTAGGCTAGTGGGCTAAATCAAACCCAAAGCCCAAAGTGAAAAGGTGGCAAAATTCCACTAACTCCAAACATATCAAAGTTTATACTCAAAAAGATCGCAAATGGCGTTTTGGACCCAATGAAAGTGGTTCCGAGTCCTAATTCGACCGTATGCAAAAAGTAACTTTTCGGACTAAACCCGACTAACGATAAAATATTTAAACAAAATATTAAAATCGTAAAATATGCGGGTTGTTACACATTCCATCTATAGGTGTACAATCTTATATACCCACTGATTTCAATACCTTATATTTGATATAGTATATCTATATATATTTACGGATGGGTAAAATTTCCACTTCAATTGCATAAACGTTTACTTGTCAACTTTTGTTCCCTTAGTTCCATTGCTTAGCTGAAATTGGTTGCATTTTTTCGTATTTTGACTTCTTCTTCTATCTTATTCATGTCTATTACAATTTCTTGCATATGAGCAGTTCCTTTAACGCTTATAAGACATACGGTGGTAAGTCTCGAGGAACTCGCTTGAAATGGATAAAATGTTAACGTGATTTATTTCCTAACAAACAGATAAAGACTTGTAATTCGTTTGAGATATAAACTCATTTTAAACCGACTAATGAAATATCTTGTAATATTGCTAGTGTCCTCAACAATCAAAATTTCAATAATTCCATCTTTTACCGCATTTGCATAAGACGCTATTTGCATATTTTTGTAATATAGCTGAATGTTCTTCTTTAAATTGACACCTGGACCTGGATATTTATTTTCATTTGTTTGATTTAACCATATTAACTTTAGTTCAGATTGCCTTGGTATATATTGCATTGCTGATGGATCTTTCAATTGCCAGGCTTTGATGTATGCAGATCCTTTTGATGTCCAAGCACAAAGGAAAATCGAAGCAGCTATTCAACCAGTAAGTCAAAATTATTGCTGTTAACAGAACTACATTTATATATTATATGTGTTAAGAGGTAAAATTTGGTTCTTATTTTTTTGTGCGTTAGAGCAATTTTTTACTTTATTAGTCTTTGATTTTATAAGTTAGCTGAAGTTTATATGTGAGCAAAGAAATAAAGCTCTGCAATTCAACATCTTTTACTGAATACCCACAAAACTGATCTTTAATTTTCCATTCGCATCCAGTTTCCTAACCTTAAAATATGATCCGATCCCTTTCTGTTGTTGGATTGGGTTGGATATTTGTTATTATTTGTGGGAAAAGTTGCCAAATGGTTATACCTAGGAATCATTTGTATAAAAATTATTGATTATATTTTGTAATATTGCATATTTATGTCTTGATCTTTAATGTCAAGTATCAATATATCATTTTTGAGGAGTAGCTAATAGCAAACCATAGCATGTTTGGTATTTCATTAACCCTTTGGTTCCGACTTTGCTGAACTTCTTCCAGGTGAAATGGTGCGAAGAAAAATTCTACAGTGACAGTCCTAATTAAACAATATTACTGTCAACTCTCAACTAGCAATTATATAACTAAAAGACGTAAAGATCACAAAATGAGATAAGAAACATTGGAAAACATATAAGCGAGGTTTTACTAATCTTTGTTTGTTAGGATATATAATGAATAGATTTTCATGTGAACAATATCTTCAAAAGTGAGGTTTTACTAATGTAAAGATATTTAGGTCAAAAGTGTAGAAGGTATATATTATTTGCCTACCATTTATATGTCTAAATGTGTGTTTTTTTTCTAAACACTTAGGTAACATGATTAATTGATGTTGGAACTTGAAACATGCAAGTGACATTGAGGTTTATTTACCAGATCCTTTTTACATGTTGTTTTTTAACAAATAGAATGACATTTTTTTGCATGTACACGTCCAATTTTTTCTTTGTCGTACATTATGACACTTGATGACATGTATGTTACATCTATCAGTTTTTTTGGATGTGATGACATAAGTATGTAAGGCTGTAAAGACAAACATTAGAAGATATTAATATTGCAAGTGTATTACAAGATAATATATGTTATTAAATTATGTGAATTGCTTATATATTTCTTGTATTCATTGCCTTTATTAGATAATTGTTTATATATTTTTCTGTTACTGATATTTTGTAAAGGCGACTGAGATAGTTTATATAAACAACTGCAGCAAAATAGATTTTATTTTTGCAACGGTTGCAAGAAAAAACCGTAGTAAAAGGCCACGTTTTTGAAACAACCCAAAGGTCTGTTGCTACTGTTATTACGAAGAACCGTAGCACAAAATAAAGTTATTGCGTTAGTTGTTTACGACAACCGTCACAATAGGCACATTTGTGAACTCAAATCACGATTTTTTGCTACTGTTGTTGTAAGGAACTGTTGCACAAAACCAACCTATTGCGTCAGTTATTTAGGAAAACTGTAGCAAAAAAGAGTTTCTTGCGATGGTTAAGCAACCATAGCAACAGGTTTATGCCTGTTGCGACATCTACATTTGCTGCGGGTGCTGAACCGTCGCAACGAGGGTAAAATAACCGACGCAAATGACCTGTTTTGTAAGCCGTTCTAGCTTTCAACATATAATAATGTTATAACCACAATGTTCACAATCATATTATTATCCTATAATCTATATAAAGGAAATATCATTGAAACAATATAATTTAATAATAGCGAGGAATCCCGTTGGATCCCTCCAACCTGTTTCTCTGCATCACAAACATTAGATAATCATAAATAAAATCAACCGCTTCGAGGTGGCATTCGTATACAAGGGGTCATCCGCTCTTACATGGAAACGTGAGATGGTCTCATTCGCTCCAATAGAAACAATATATCCAAACCAACTAATATAAATATAATAATTCATCTAAACAATCATTCAATAATTTTTATCACCTATAAATCAAACTAGTTATCCATAAAGGAGAGTTGAACTCTCACCATTACTCCAGTCGCCGTTGGGACGTTCTAGTTTCCGTCTAAATCGGACAATGTTAGATTTAACGCAAAATTTCTACAAGTTTCAATTGTCACCAAATCAATTCCATTTTGTAGTGCTTTCCAATACGAACCAAACGCAACTGACAGCATTTGATTTTGATCTAAAACGAGAGATATCGCGATTACAACCGTTACTCGTTTAATAATTTGATTATATTATATTAATCATCATTAAACATTTTAACCTTAACCAAAATCTCCCGCCAATCCTCCCTCCTCTCTTCTCGTGTTAGACCCGCTGCATCCCTCCTTTGACCGTGCCTCCTCTTCGCCTCAGGCCACCATCGCCGACCAAATCTCCACCAGTGCGAAGCCCCTTCCATGCCATGCCGACTCCTTCCTCCCCACCCCACGCGACCTCCTTCCCTTGCCACTGAGCTCGCCCAAAAATCCACAAACGCGGTCGCGTTTTCGCGAATTACTACCACCACAGGCCACTAGATTTTGGCCGAAGGTGGGCCTGCCCTCCCCTATATTCCACTAGTTAGAAGCTTCACCCCAAGACCCCTCGAAACGCCACAATCATTCAAAAATGATCTCTTCCTTCATCCACCTCCTGCCGCCGCCTCGCTTCTATTTGTAACGACCCGGGAATTTTAGCGGTTTTAATAACGCAATTAACTGAAATTTTGTGAAATTTTAAATAATTAAATTTGAAAGTAAAAATTTGGTAATAGGTATACGTCTATTTTAACATAGCAAATGGCAAAATTTCATCAGGAAATTTGAGAGTTAGTTTTCTTGTATAATTTCAATTTCAATTTAAATCAGTTAAAATTGATGATAATAAAATATTATTGAAAGCCGAATATTTTATATAATAGATATGTAAATCATTTTCTGAGTGAGACGTCATATTTCGTTTTGCCAAATTTGGAATTCTCTAGCTCTGTATATCTTATTTTTGACAAATTAACAGCAATGTGGCAGCGAATATCGACTTTTTATAGGATTATCGTATCGTCGATATCTGTGTACTATTCTGTTCGTCTCGTCGTGCTGATTTCTGTAGTATATTCATTTGTGCAATTCGGAGTCGATACGCGGCGAAATCCTCGAAATGGTTAGTCGTATCGGTTCCGCATTTCGGTATTTTGAGTTTCCTATGCCCTTTCGTATATCTACAGTGTCAAATCAATAGTCAGCTGCATTATTTATTTTCAGAAATCAACAGACGACCTTCATTATTCCTAACAATTCAGCTTTTGGACTATCACTATTCCAATTTATTATTTGCTTGTTCAATTCTGTCTTTCACTATTCCCTTGTTTCAATTTATATTCCTTCGACGCCTTTCCTTTTTTTGTTCTGTCTTCAGCCATGAATTGTAATATTAGAAAAGCTTGCCTCATAAAATATCCTGACCGTGGCCACTTTCTTCCTTGAAAAATGAATGCAAATCATAAAATCAAACTTTCATACGTATCGAAATTTGCCTCCTTCGTTTGCCTCGACCATCTCCACGAGGCCGATCGTCTCAGCATCACTTCCACCAGACCCCAGAATTCCCTGACCACCTCCTCACCTCGACCACGTGCAGCACTAGCCCATGGCAGCCGCTCTGGTCCCAACCTGCTAGCAAACCTGATCCACCCTTCCATTATTCCACGACCTTCCCACTACATGTCGAGCACAGCCGTCTCCTCTCCGCCTCGGCTCCATGCTAGCGTAACTCCACCCATTCGCCAGCCACCTTTCACCGCCCACATTTCTCCCCTCGCCCAACGCCTAAACACGGCAGCAACCATAGCCGAGACACCATCCCCACCTTAGATCCGACCCATCACCTCCCTGATAATAGCAACCGACAGCTGCAATCCACTTCAACCCGCCACCGTGCCATGTTAGCCTCCTCCGCTTCACCTACCTGCCACAACAGCCATCACAGTCATCTTATAGCCTGCTCAACCTCGAACCCCTCCATGTGAACCCATCCGCCATCTCCTGTGTCGAAGCGGCAGCAGCCGCCATCTCGGTCCAAGCAAGCAGCTGCTCCCCTCCGCTAGTTCCCTCCTTCCATGTTTTTTCCCTTCGAACCACTGCAGCCATCATCGGCCGGAACCCACCTTCATCAAAGCCTGCACCTTCTCGAGATTGTCACCCTACTAACCAGGCGCCGGTTATATATGATTCTTTGTTTAATTTTTTTTATACAGTTTTAAGTGTATTTGATTTTTTTTAACAAAGATATATAATATGTCCTAATTTTGCTAATATTTAAAATAGCTTTTTTGTAATAGCTTTAGTAGGTATATATAAGAAATTATGTATACACATCTTATAAATATAAGCTGATATATTACGGCTCCTTTGTTTTAAACTTTATTTATCCACAGATTAATAATATGTTAGTATATATAAGGATATGGGGATGACAGTTATATATTTTGAACGAAATATATATGTTGCATGTATATGTTTGGTTAGGCAAAGAGTATATATTATAATACATATATGTTTTCTTTTTTTACATATATTGTTTTATGTATAATATGTTGATACTGAGTTGAAAGAATGCGTTATATATGCATATAATATGATAGGTTAGTATTTTGAAATGAAAATGTATCATATATACACGTTATTTATATGTTGAATTAAATTTCGGCTTTTATATATAGAGAGAGTTTATTTTTATAAGTGATTAAATTTAAATATTGATTTTAAAAGAAAATATATATTATAAAGATTTTGAAATAGCTTTAAAAATATATATTATATTTAAATGTTCAATTGAAATTTTTGAAAGAACATATAAAGAGATTTGACTTTATTTGATGTATTTGAGAAATAATGATTTTAAAATATAATATATATATATATATGTATGTATGTATGTATGTATGTATTTATTTTAAATATGCATTCCAAAGTGAATATTGATTTTAAAATATAGTGTATATATTTCATAAATTTTTATATTGGTTGTTTCATCGATCTCTAGTCCATCTTGACTTACATCCTCAATATCGAACTTATCGCAGCTTTTCGCTGTCCCGCTAATCGTAACTGTATCCGTATCCGTGTACGTGTTTGTGTCACCTCCTTCGCCATCATCGTTCTCTAGCCTCGAAAGGTGAGCAATCACTTACGATTAACATTCTTATATTTAGTAATTTTGATTTCACTTGAAACGACAATTGAAATATACTGTTAAATTTGAATTGCTAGTTATTTAATTGTTAAATATGATAAGCCATTTTCTATAATTGTTCACTAGTGATGTATGACACCATATCCTATTATATATATTTTATTTTATTTATCATTCTGTTGTTGATGTGTTACCATAATTGTTCTTACTCCGCAAGTTTCCTATTAATTTAGAGTTCCCTATGGTTTGAAATGATACATACCCGAACGTTCTTGTAGAATAAGGAAAAATCGTTATGGGTTGAAATGATAAACCCAAGCGATTTTCATTAATTTTAAATTTTGGGATTGCAGGTTGAAATGATATATACCTGTAAATATTAAATTTAAATTGCGGATTGAAATGATAAATGTCTGTATCACTTGACCATAGGATAGAAAATTATATACGGACACCTTGGTCTATATTTGGAAAATTATTTTCAAAGTTTGAAAGGAAATATATGGTTTTAATAAATATTGATTTTTAAAATATATATATAGATGTTATTTTTATATATGTCTAAATTTTAGATTTTTAAAATTATATGTTTTGAAAATTTTAAATTTATAAGTTACTTTTGAAAAATATAAATTTTAAGATTTTACTTATGATTTTACTATTTTAAATATATATAAAAATAGATTTAATATAAAATAAATTTAATAATAAGATTTATTTTTAGTAAAATTTAATTTAATTAGTATGTAATATGTTTAGGTATTTATTTAAAATTATATTTTAAAAATAGATTTGTAATAACTATAATAAATTAAAGATGGAAAGAAATTGAAATTGGTTCGAAATTGTATTTGTTTAAGAATTATACTTAAATAAAATGGACTTGAAACTTATTGGTTTTTAATTTGAAAAATAAGGTTTATAACTTGACCTGATAAAAAGTGATTAAATGAATATTCTCAATTTTAAATAAAATTGAGATTGGATATTTAATATTGATTTAAATTTATAAATCGGGATTTTTATAAATTGTTATAAAAATGATTAAGTGAATACTTTCCAATTTGAATAAAATTAAAGTTAAATGTTAAAATATAAATGAAATTTATATTGTAAATGTTTGAATGTTTAAACTTGAATCTTATTGAAATTGAAGTGACAGTTCAAAATTGGATATAAAAATCGACAAAAATCGAAATGGTTTATTGAGAGTTTCAATTGAATCTCTGACCTTTAAATTGAAATGGTCAAACTGGAATTGATTTAAATTTAATTCGGAATTTAAGATGATTTAAATCGACTTGCGAAATTGGAGGAAACAAATTTTATTATATAAAGTATTTTTAATATATAAACTATTTCAATTTATAACTATTGTAATATATATACTAATTTCAACATCTAAACTGTTTAAAATGGAAGTGTTATGATCTTAAAAGCGTTATAATTTCGAAAGTGTTATGATTTCGAAAGTGTTATGATTTAGTAAGTGTTATAAATTTTAAAGTGTTACGATCTGTAAATAAATATCATTTAAGCGAATGATGATTTAGAAAATGATTTGGTTTTGAAATGAATCTGATATTTTGATATGAATTATGAACTATTTGAAATGAAATGACCACGGTGTAAAATAAGTGTTTGGTTGTTAGAGAGACTGGGATCGGATATTGTCATACTCTTTGCCAATACCGAAAACCACTTTAACAACTGTGTACGTGGTGGAAACTTCAGAATGAAGTAGAACAGTTTGGTGACGATTCTATATGGTATTTACGTAGCCCTGACTCCCGTGAGTCAGCTTGATGTGGCACAATATTGTCTTCGGAATTTGTAAATGGAATAATTTTAAGTATGATTATGTTTATATATAAGAGTATAATTTTCTGAAATTGGATATTTAAACGATTGGTTGTTAGAAATGATAATACTAGGTTATCATTTATTGTTTTGTCAACATTTCCAAACCATTAACTATTATTCTATGAAATTTTATAAATATAGTTTATAAATCAGATTTGCAAATGAATTAAGTTTAAATTAAAGAATTTAGGAATTTAATTTCTTGTGATTTTCAAATTTGGTTCACCGGCCTCGGCACTCCGGCCAAGGGCTTTGATATTCACCGACCTTGGCACTCCGGCCAAGGGCTTTGATATTCATCGGCCTCGGCACTCCAGCCAAGGGCATTAATATTCTGTTCGAGTCCATTCCATCGCTCTCCGGCGAAGGGACTCGTGACTTGCGATCACTACCCCGTCTCTCCGGTCGGGACAGTAATCGTAAAATCTGAACTGTCTATTATATTGATCCAAATCCAATCAAAAAACCAGAAATCCATATCAAAAATCCTACTCAAAGTCCAAATCAGAAATCGTACATCCAAACCTAAATGGAAAACCAAAAAACCAACCAAACCAGGAGTTCAATCCAAACTCCAAAACCATACCAGAGAAAAGTAAATGTCCAAAGTACGAAAGAGGAAAACAAAGTTTGCGGCAAAATTGAAAGAAAGTAGGATTTCATAGACTCAAGTAGTACGGTTCTTCGTCATCTCAGAGCATGCATAGGGACTGTCCTTGATCCCGTACATATGTAAGTGACCTAGCCGTATTACTTCGAGTTCTATTACTTATTCAGAACCATAAAACCATTCGGTTTATAACAAGCCAACGGTGACCAGATCCAGTGCCACCATCGTTCGAGGTAGGCGGTGGCCACTCCTGCTCCCCTATCACAGCTCGATTCCTTATGTACTATTGCAGATGACTGTTCCTTACATGCTCCTCCATGATATCTTTCAAGTGTCTGCAGTCGTTTGTGTTATGCCCATCCAGTTCATAGAATAGGAAATGCTTTCCCGATGTCGCTCGTATTCAGAAGGCTCTCTCCTTGTCGACCTTCAATACTAGAGGCACCCTCGAGTATCCAATTAAATCCTTTCTAGAGTCTCGGTTAAATCTATGTAAGAAGAAAACTTTGAGTCCTTCGAGGCCTCTTCGAAGTGCCGCCGTTGCCATTTGTTTTCCTTTTTCTTTTATCGTCTTTACTTGGATCCTCCCTGGGTGGACTTCCACCCCTTACTGCATAAGCTTTGGCTTCTCTCCCTACTCTCTCAGCCTGCATATCCTCTTGTCTTAGGAACCTTTCCGCCTCATGGTAGAACTCTTTGAGATCCCTTGGTAGGTCCTGTTCCAATGATATCTTGAAGTCTGAATTATCCACGATTCCTGAGACCGCTGCCATCAAAACATTTGACGGATCGGGTCGATCCACTGAGGCTACTGTCGCGTTGAACCTGGTTAAGAAGTTTTTGAGTGACTCTCCCTTCCATTGCTTCATCGATGTCAAGGTCATTACATTCTTGGGTCTGACTATGTGGACCTGAAACTGTCTCATAAACCTTTCAATCTGCTCCGTCAATGTGTCGATAAAACCACTCTCTAGCTGTTTGAACCACATAGCTGCGATATCCGTCAAATACAATGGGAAGCATCGAGCCGTGACCTCATCCGATGCCCTCAGTACCTCTATATGCCTCATGTACTTTGTCAGATGAACTGTCGATCCGTCTTCCCTCTATACATTTCCAAATTTGGTATCTTAAATTCTGGTGGATTCCTAGCCTACCTGATAGTAGGATTAAAGGGACTCCTATTCACATCCTCCAAGTCTCTATTTACCAATCAATCTCTTATAGCCCATTTGACCATTTTCACTAATCTGTCGTTGTTGCCAAGCTATAATCCTTGTCTGTTGCCTCCGGTCTGCCTCCTGAGTTCATGAGGGAATTCTGACACATACTCCTCATCTCGTACTCCTGCACTCCTGTTGGTGTCGGGTTGCACAGCACCATTTGGTATCCCTCCATGGGTTGGTCCAGCATTTCCTGGTGGTATGCCCCCGAGTCTAGATCCATCCGGATTGATAGCTGTTTTGCTGATTGGGGGCTGCCCCCTGCTGAGCTATTCCCTTTGCTTGCTGGTTGAGCGCTTCTGATCTAGCTCCATGGATCTGAGCTCCTGCATTTCCTGCTTGTGCAAACTGTCTGAGAAGAGCCTGCATCATCTCCTCTTGTCTTTTCAACATTGCTTCCATCTCATCTCTGGTGATGTAGATTGATGCTCCACCTGCTCCATCTTCAGAGGAATCCTCTTGACTTCCCTCCTGATTGCTTCTTTCTGTCACTTGCTTCCTTGCTGATGGCCTAACCATTGTTTCCAAGAATCCAAGTTCCTAACTTCAAAATTCTCGAGTGTTAGCTCTCTCAGTGGAAGCACCAAAATGTTAGCGCCAAATTGGTCACTAACACCCAAACGTAAATGAAAGCACCAACTAACAGTCACAGATAACAGATAGAGTGTATGTAGAGAGTATAAATATGAAGAACGGTCCAAATTAAAATGAAAGCAGTAAAGAACAACAGATTTTATAGTGGTTCGGCTAACTCCAGCCTACGTCCACTCCAGAAGTTTTCTTTTTATTGATATGAGAATCAATTACAGTTACAAGACGGCAGAGTAATCTCGGCCTTAGAAAATAGAATACTAAAGAGCAGAGGGAAGAAGCTCCTCTTTCTGAACCCCCAGATGCTATATTTATAGGCAAATTCCGAGTAGTTGGGCCTCCCGAGTAATTTGGGCCCACCTAGGCCATAGCCGAACCATGCTTTTCATTGTAACCGATACATGCCGACCGGCCTACATCACCAATGCCTGAGCCATGTACATCCTTCATCCCTGACGGAGCGGCATCTGCCGAACACCCCATGCCGAGCGACCTTCCACCGGGCCACATACCTCCAATGTCGAGCCGTAATGCCGAGCGACCTTCCACTGGGCCACATACCTCCAATGCCGAGCCGTAATGCTGATCAACCATCCACCGAGCCACATACCTCCAATGTCGAGCCGTAATGCCGAACGGTGTTCAATGCCGAACGACATCCAATGCCGAGCGAGGTACGATGCCGAGCGACATCCAATGTCGAGCGAGGTACGATGTCGAACGACATCCAATGTCGAGCGAGGTACGATGCCGAACGACATCCAATGCCGAGCAATGTATGATGCCGAACGGCATCCAATGCCGAACGACTTCCAATGCCGAGCGAGGTACAATGCCGACTCACATCACCTTGCCAACCCGAACCATACCGAGCCACCTCTAATTCCGAACCATCCTACCAATGCCGAGCGGCAATTCCGAGCCGTAATCAAACGACCTTCCTGAACTTCCATACCTCGACCGGACATTGCTCGAACGGCCGAGCCACAAGGTCGAACTCCAAACACTTCGAACCACTTCATTCCGACTGAACGACCTATCGTCTATCCAAGTGAACATCGTCCATTTGAACCGAATCCATCGTATTTCAGCCTCGATAGTCGTGAGGTTGTTTTAGTTAAATCCGCCTGTCTGTGGCCTTGTCGAAAGGCGGGTTAACAATGCCAATGGTATCCGTATATAATTTTTCATTCTATAATCAAGTGATATGGATATTTATCATTTCGATCTACAATTTAAACATTTGCGGGTATATATCATTTCAAACCGCAATCCCAAAATTCAAAATCAATGAAAATCGCTTGGGTTTATAATTTCAACCCATAACCATTTTCCCCTAATCTATAAGATCATTCGGATATGTACCATTTCAACCTATTAGGATTTCTAAACTAATAGGGAACTTGCAGAGCAAAAAATGATAATAATATAACATATCAACAATAGGAATATATCATTAGTAATAATATTAATATAAAACTGGTTATGGTGTCATATGTCATAGGTGAACAATTGCAGATAATGCCATATAATATTTAACAATTAAGTAACTTAACAATTCAAATTTAACAGTATATTTCAATCACATTTCATGTGAATTAAATTTACTATATATAAGACTGTTAATCGTGAGTGATTTCTCACCTTTCGAGGTTATGGAGACAATGATGTTGTGGTGATGCGGGCACGCACACAGATATGGACATGAGCAAAGCAAAAGGCTGCTACGACCAATTTCGGACAGCGGCGGGACAAAAGCATGGCACGATGAACTAGATTTGATGAAAATCAATTATATAAGTGAAATTATATATATAAGCTATGTATATATAAATTGAAACCCATATATAACATCAAAAAATTTCAAATGCATATTAGACATAATTTATATATCGAAGCTATTACAAAAATCCATTTTAAAGATATAAACGTAAATTTAAGTAAATATTTTCAACATCTTATATTTATATCTCTTTTAAACATGTACATATAAAAGTTATTACAAAATGAAATTTAAAAATAATAATACGGTCCGTAATTAAATAACTAAAACATATTATGTATATATATACTTTTTTATAGAAAGAGAAGCAAGCGTGTATATATCTTTATGCTCACTAATATAAACTATCCTTTAAACATTTACATATATATGCTTACTAATATAAAATCACAAAAATGGAAACAATACCTATATAAATCTAAAAGAGAAGTTGTCAGTGGGGTTGGCAGGAAGGGTGTCGGGCGGATCCGGTTGATGGAGCACGAAGGTGGTAACAGGCTTCAGCAAACATACTTACTTTCACCTTGCTCTCTTCGTCTTTTTTGCCTATGAACATGGACGCAAATGAAATGGTGGTGGTAGAAAATAGAAGACGCGGGCACAAGCAAATAGAAGACGTAGGCATATATTTCTCTATGAACAAATAAAGGAACAATCAGCTAAGGGTTGGTGTGTTGTCTGACGTGGAAAGGAGTGACGTTGTGGGTTAGAGTCGAATGACGTGGAGGGTTTTTTGGGTCGCTTCGTGATGTTTTGTAGCCAAGTTTATCAATGGGTGGAGAGGTGATGCACTGTGCTGGGTCACAAGCGGAGGAAGCTTTGGTGAGTAGGAGGAGGAGGAAAGGTGGACCGAGATGGAAGAAGGTGGCGAATTAAAAGAAAATGGCGCAAGGGAGGTGACAGGATTGGGAAAAACATGCATTGTAAATCTTCAAAAAAAAAAACAAGAGAGGCTGTGTTCACCTGAAGGGGTGGACAACATGGATCTGGCGGCTATGGAAGGGTAAGAGAAGGTTGCGGAGTAAATTTATGGACGAGATTTCCATGGAGAGGAGCAACAGGCAAAATGAAGAAGAAGGATGGGCTTCGGGAAGAAAAGGAACGAACTAATATTTATATATATATATATATATATATATATATATATATATATATATTAGAACAAAATGAACCAAAGGATGTAAAAGAATTGAGCAATCGGAATATATAACTTGAAATAGGGAATAGCAAAGGACATAAGTTGAACCAGAAAATATTAATAGCAAACGGCTATTTGGTTTACACATTGGATAATGGAAAGACATAAGGAAATCAAAAAGGTTCTAAAACGGATACTGATACAGCTAACCATTTTACAGATTTCGTCGTCCACCGAACGCTGCAACATACAAATGAATACACTGTGGAGATCAGCACGATTAGACGAACGTAATGGTACACAGATATGAGCGATACGATTATCCTATCAAAAGTCAATATTTGCTGCCAAACTGCTGCTAATTTTTCGAAAATAAGATAAACGGATCTATAACACTTCAAATTTGGCGAAACGAAAAATGACGTCTCACTCAGAAAATGATTTATATTTTTATTATATAAAAATATTAAGATTTTGAACATACTTTATTTTCATCAAATTAACTGATTTTAAATTGAAATTGAAAATTACCTAACAGAAATAACTTTCATATTTACCAATGAAAATTCGCCATTTACTATGTTTAAACAGACGCATACTAAATATCAAATTTTCACTGACAAATTTAATTATTTTATTTCAAGAAAAATTTAGTTAATTATGCTATTAAAAACCATTAAAATTTCCAGGTCGTTACATTCTTCCCCACTCAAAACTTTTCGTCCCCAAAAAGGAACGAGATAGGAGAATAGAAACAACCAGTCAGAAAGATAGTTTGAAATACATAGTACCGGATATAACAATTTATTCAAATCCATGTAAATTTCATTTTTTTATCATCTTATTACTTACATTTATATTATATATTATTCAATTACATAATCATATGAACATTTTAACGTTTCTAGGTAAGTTATATATGTTTTAGAATGAAATTTAGTATTATACAAATAAATTTTATCCCAGTTCAATTGTTTCAAGTTGTTCAATTTCATATCTCATTTTAAATACTCCAATTATTCAAAAAAAATTGCTTCATTTCAATGATTTGAAAACCATTACTTAACATAAACTTAAGAGTTAAATTTTTGGTTTCACTTCAAACCATTTTGATATTAAGTGTATATATATATATATATATATATATATATATATATATATATATATTATACATCAAATAATACTCAAGGAATTCAAATCAATATCCAATTTGTAAAACAAAAGTGTAGCTAATCTACGAAGTGGTCTCTCCACTTTGAGACCCGAAAATGAATGTCGACGATGCTGCAGTCATCACCGAAATTATTTTCCAGCGACATAAGAGGAGAGTACTGACTTACTTCTTTTAAAATTCTTTAGGGACAATTTCCATTCGAAAATACTTTCAATTAATATATTTTCAAAACTTTGAAAACTAAAATTAGAAAAGCATTGGGAATTTAATTCTTAAATCTTTAATTTAAATTCATTTCATTTCAAGTCAACCATATTTATAAAATTTCATATCCTTATAATAAACAACCATAGTTAATGTTGATAAAACAATAAATGAAAATCTAGTATTATCATTTCTAATAACCAAAATACTCTAAATTGCAAAACTATGAACTTTCCTTTTGACTATCTTGGTTTTGTGATTAGACCTTCCAAACTTAAACATGATGGCTGGCTTATAATCATAGATAAAGTAAAAAATAGGATCTCTAATTGGAATGGGAGATTTTTATCTAGAGCAGCTAGATTAGTTTTAAAAAAATTATGTTTTATCCGCCCTCCTGATTTATTGGATGTCCATGCATCTATTTCTAGATTGGGTAATTGATAAAATAGATAAATTAGAAGAGATTTCTTATGGGGTGGGGAAAATTCTAATAATTGCATAAAATGTTTAGTAAACTGGGAAACAGTTTGTAAAGACAAAAAGGAAGGTGGCTTAGGAGTAATTAATTTTCGTAATATGAATTTGTCCTTACTAGGTAAATGGTTATGGAAGTTTAAGGATATAAATGATAACGCTATTTGGAAAGTGATTATTTCTAAATATTACTATAATGGTAGTAGCAATTTATATCAAATTACTTATCCAGTCACTCAAAATATATCAATTTTTTGGAAAACCATCTTAAAATGTCATGAGATTTTTAACTTAGGTATTAGTACGATTGTTCATTCTGGTAATTATACTTCTTTCAGGAATGACCGTTGGATTTTGGTCTTACCTCTTAAGATGGAATTTAAAGAGCTTTATGAAATCTGTAATTTTAAGTTTGCTTTAATTATAGAAGTTTATTCTCTTGAAAATGGTTCTCCTTGGAATTTTAGTTTTAATAGAATTTTGGTAGGTTCAACTCTTAGGCAACTTTATTTGCTTTATGCTAGATTAAATCTCTATAATATTGACAATGAAAATGATATTATTAGTTGGGAATGGGATAAGAGTAAGAAATATACTTCTAATTCTTTGTACAGATTTATTAATTTTTTGGGTATGATAAACGCCTCTTTTAAATTTATATGGAAATCTAATGCTCCTCCTAAATCTAAAATTCACATGTGGTTAATACTGCATGTAAAACTTAATACTATAGAATTTTTAAAGAGAAAAAACATTCAAAATGATAATAAATGTTATTTTCGTAATATGCATCTTGAAGATATTAAACCTTTATACTATGATTGCATAGATTATTATTACATTCTAAATAATACTCTTAAAATTTTTAACTTTAATATAATAACTAAAATTTCGGATTGTGAATTCTACTAGAATAATTTTAGATTTAGGTTCAAAAAGAATATTAGATTCTTACTAGATACTTTATTCATTATTATTTGTTGGTATATTTGGTTTGAAAGAAATCAAAGAATTTTTAATAATAATAATAGTCACTTGTTTTTACAATTTCTTCATTTTGTTTTAATTGGATTTCTAATCCCAAATATAAATTAGCTAAAAATAACCTATTTAAAGGGTATCTTAAAAAGGTTAGTTATAATATTAACCTATTTAAACAAAATAACAATATATTTAACATTAATAATAGTAGTATTAATATTTTTTCAAACTTACATGATGATCTCACTGTTAATCATAACTTACTTACGATCAAAGGTTCATAAGAATTTTTTAAGATTTGTTTCAAGTATAGTACTAGTCATTGTTGGTGTTTGTTTATAAGTCTTTTAATTCTTTAGTATTTGTCCAGTTTTTATTTCCTACCTCATTAATACATATATATGTATAAAATTATATAAATATACATATATATGTATCATTCTAATTTTTTTTGTTCATCCTTCAGACACAGGTATGGATGATAGGGTGTCAGCTTCACTTTGCAGGTACTCATGTCTTCAGATAGTAGGATTTTAGATTGCAGAGAGGACATCAGAGCAGATTTTTCCTCCCAGAATCACAAGCAGTTTCACCTCAAATACATGACACTTTCATCTTCATTGTGGCATTTTATTTTCAGGCGGATCTACTTTTCTGCTTGGCACTTCTTCCATTTGTACAGAGTCTACAGAGCGGATTTTCCATTCAGCATCTTTTCAGCTCCACTTCAGAGTAGTTGCTATTCCCTTCCGTCCACACCAGAAGCATGGAGCTTCCTAGTTTGTGACGACATCTAGTATTATTGGCTTTTCTTTAGTTTTTTAGGTACTTCTAACATCTTAATATCGGGCGATGGCCATGTAGGAGCTCGATATTGGGGTGTGATGGATGGTGGCCTTGCCGGAATTCATCTTAGGGTTACCTGAGTTTTACTTGATACTTATATCTAGTTTTTTTACCTGCCAGGCATGTTGGCTGCGCTTTATTTTGTGATATATATAGTTGCAAGTGTGCTCTCCTCTATTTATAGAGGATCACACATTTTTCTCAAAAAAAATTCATTTAATTTTAGAAAATTATACTTATATATATAGTATGATCATACAGAAAATTATTTCATTTCCAATTCGAAAACAATATTGTATCAGTTTGCTCTGTTTAAGTGTTTTGGAATCCCTATCGATAGCGTTGCCCAGACGAATCGATTGGAACCCCAAATCAAACTTACATAATATAAAACATTCTGTATATCAATTACAAATACGTTCTCTCGTAGGATGATCACAAATAGATTTATAACAAGGGTAGAGATTCAAAGCTAGAGGAACCCTAATCAAGGAGCATTCTAACAATGGAGATAGCTCTAAAGGAAGATAAAATAATTAAATTTCAAAAGAGGTAAGATGGATAGACTCATACTAATCGTGACAACCTTAACCGAGTCAACCGAGACTTAGGAAAATATGGGAATATCATCAAAGAAAGTGGGGGCAAACTTGCTGAGAACATCGTAGAAAACGTGATTCATGAGATAAACGAAGAAGACGGGAGCATTGGTTAATCCAAAAGGGCATGACTAACAATTCATTGAAACCATTTGTCTGGGAGGAAGGACAACAGGTCAAGCTTTAGGAATAATGTTGGTGCAGAATTCAATTTCCCGTTTAGGAGGAAGGGAAGCGACTTCACCATAAACATCAGGATAATCCCAGACTATTGGGATGGAGTCGAGATCACTAGGCTGAGAACCACGTGAAAAGATAAGAGTGCTTGCAAAATCTAGAGGCAATCAACATACGATCACAAGAGAATTACCCGGTCATCTACTCGATAAGCGAATATGGTTTTACGAGAGATAACAGTATCAAAACCGTGGACGTAGAAATCTTTGGTGTATCAACGCCAGTTGTAAAGGAGTTTCACCCCTTTACAAATCATACTAAGGTTGGCGGGACTGCCGTTGGGATTAAACACACATAAGGACGAAGTTGCCAATTGAGGTGGCAAGATGTTCTCAAAATTCATTACAGAGATCAACTGAAATGGAACTATGGGTGCTCAAGAATAAGAATAACACGAACAGAAAAAGACAAAAATGGATTTCAGAACAAAAGTTAAGTTCCATAATCCAAAAGAAATCATAATCTAGAAGGATCCTAACTAAGATTTCAAGCTTGAACGAATATGATTCTATAATCATTTCTACTCATTCTGGAGTATTACTATCCTATCTCTAATGATTTTTTACTCCACATGCCAAGTTTTACCAAAATCAGAGCTCTGATACCACTTGTAGCGACCTGGTATTTCGAACTATTCAAATCGACAATCATCCACTCTTGTCAGACTTGAATTCCTCAAAACAACAAATTGTTAATTTATATTTGACAAAACTTGGCATATACAGTAAATAAATCAATCATAGAATCACAACACAAAGTAATATAACAATAAGCAGCAGAATAAATAAATAGTAGTTCATGAAGCTACTATATAAACATCAGAGTTTAAAGTAAAATATAATAGATATCTTCAATACGGAGTAGTCTCACATAAAAAGGTAACTGACAAGTCTGTCAAAAACAGCTGGAATAACTGAAATGACTGAAAGCTAAACAAATAACTAATAGATCTCCAAGCGAAGCTCCAAGCTCCAAAGGTGAGTTTCAAATGTTGTGATACTCAGTCTGACCCGAGCATAAAGAAAAGCACAAAACACTCGAGTCAGGATTAACATTCTTATACCAGTAAATCAACTCATGTGAAATGTCAAGTGAAATACACAAATTCACAAAATTGATAGAAAACATCAAATTTTTTTGATTTAATTTGGAGATTGAAGATTTCCCTTGCCAAAAGCAAGCAACTTCCTTCAAGTTAATTTAGGTTTCGCTTTAAAATTGCAAGTTGAGCTAGTTACTCGTAATTTCTAGCTGAAGCAAAGGTTCAAAAGCCAAAAATCTGCGCAAATATAGCCTCTGTAAAATTGTTTTCTCTAGTTTAGTTTCTATGATAATCTGTTTTGGTTGCTACTTTGCATGACCATATCTTTTTATTCTTATGTCGGAAGTCATTGATTCTTTTTGGCTTGAAAGATGAAGTTTTCTACTATGTGCATACCAATTTTCAACTCAATCCGAGGTAATTTAGTCCACTGTTTCATGCCTGGAATTTGAACCCGATGTAGTTTTCAGGCCTGTACATTTTTGGTTTTTTGAACTGTTGCAAACATGACTTGAGTCCATGTTTGAGACAGCGTAACTTTTTCGTTTTCAGTCGGATTCTATTATCGATCCCCATACCTCTCGCATTTTCACGAAACAAAAATTATTTTCTTTGTAACTTTTTCATTTCCAGTCGGAATTCATTGATTCTTTTTTGTTTGAAAGATGAAGTTTTCTAGTATGTGCATACTAATTTTCCGCTAAATATGAGGTTGTTTGGTCCTCTGTTTTCAGGCCTGGGCATGTTTTTTTCAACTGTAGGTAATCTCCAAACCGGGATTGTTACAGATTCCCCTTATGAAAATTACGTCCTCGCAGGTTCTATAGAAGAGTTTGTATATAATGCAATCATTTCATCAATCAAAGGAAAGATAGATAAGCTCGAGTTTAAAAAAAGATATAACTTAAAGGATGTTTGGGATTCCCCTCCTTTAAGGATCTGTTATACTGTCTACATACATAGTACAATACGCTACATAAATGATGCCTATAGTAAATTAAACTATTAAAATAGCGTTAAGGCATTACCCATATCCCCCTTAACACATTTTATATATTCTCGTAATCTATACAGTGCGGTAAGATCCACTAAATCGGTGGTTTACTCAGAGGACACTCCATAGGTACGATACAAACCAAACTCGAAGAAGGCGCGATAAGGCATGTGACAAGGCACTTGAGGCAATGCCAGGGTAGAATTATCGTTTGCACTCCCAGACGGGTGGTAACGCGTAGCAGCTACTACCACCCACCTCGAGACGCACTCCCAAATCAAAAGTGAACCCAATCAAATCACAAAGTAATAGAATGGTATCGAAGAAATGTGCCCGATCAAAGGTGCGACCTCACTTAGCCCGGTATAGCTCATGTTTTAGCCACATTAAGCTGACTCGTGGGAGTCAGGGCTGTTTTAATACCTCATACAGAATCGTTGCCAAACCATCCTACTTCATTCTGGAATCTCCTCCACATACACGGTTGTTAAAGTGGTTTTCGGTATTGATAGAGAGTACGACAATATCTGATCCTGGTCTCCTTAACAACCAAATGCTTATTTAACACCGTGGTCATTTTATAAAATCGCTTTTATAATCAATTTAAACAGTTCATACTTCATATCAAAATATTACATTCTTTTAAAAAATCATATCGCTTTCGAAATCATATTTACTTTCGAAATCACATCACTTTCGAAATCATATTCACAAAATAGTTTAAACCATCACATCAAAATATTAATATTTAAATCCATTAAATCTAAAACATAACTGTTCCGACTTGCATAGTTTAAACACTGAAAATAGTTTTTATATATATTTTGAAATAGTTATAAATTAAAATAGTTTATATTTCAAAATAGGTTATAGATTAAAATATTTAATATATTAAAAATAGTTTATATATTAAAAATACTTAACATAATCAAAAATAGTTTCCTCCAATTTCACAAATCGATCCAAATCTACTTTAATTCCAAAATTCAATTTAAATCAATCCTAGTTCAACAATTTCGATTTAAAAGTTTAAGGATTCAATTCAAATTCTCAATAAACCTGTGACGACCCGCCCTTCTCGATCCTCGAAAATCGACAAAAAATACTCCACATTATATTATGTCGACGATCAAGTGCCGAAAAAGACAGATTTTTGAGGAAAAAGAAAGAAGGTAGAAGAAAGAAGGAACTAAACAATAGCAGAATCTCACAATCGCAGCGGAATAAAATATAATAGTCAATAATAGATTTTTACACAAAATGAAAACTATATTTGTTTTGTACAATATATCATCAGAATATACCTCAAACAAACAACAATTACCAGTCTGAAAATATCAACAATTACAGTAGCGGACATAAACAAGTACGGGTAATACGTCTCGGTCTCCAGCTCCCCTCCTGAGCTCCATAGGATCCTATCCTGGAATCTATAATACTCGGTCTGACCCGAGCATTATAATGAAATGACACCCGAGTCAGTCTGGAATACCAGCTGATAAAATACACCCAAATTGATTATTAAAGTTTCAAAAATTATTTTGAAAACAAAGCATCTCGTAAGACCACGCCACAAATAAACATGTCGGGTTTTTACCTTACGATGGCTAAAACATTTCTTATAAAAATCCTCTGATATTATAATAATGTCTATATACAAATACTTATTCCAATAGCCGAAATTGATACATTTATTAAATTCTAGCTAATAGGTATACAAACAAAACCGTAAAAGGCACGTAGGGAAAATGGATTTCCAACTAATGACTAGGCACTGGGGTACCACCTGTCACAGTACGTGGCCTAGATCATCGTACCGAGGATTACTCCCAATCCCCTGCAACACAAGGCCAGGACTAACCCTTACTGGATAATCTCGAGTAAGATCACCCCACGGTTGGCTTCAACAACCGCACCACTAAGCCGAATAAAAGGGACATCTAGACAGGGATGACCTCACCCTAATGGGCGCTACCCACTTAGCCTTGCTGCATAACCCCTGATTTTCAGTCACTCCCGGTTGATGAGGTTTGAGGCTAAGCATTGCCTTTTTAGAACGTTTCACTTAGAATGCCCATCGTCCACCTGACGATGTTCCGATAGCATTCATCCGTACAAGTCCATCCCGGGTTCGAACAGAACCGAAGGCACTACTCCTACTATATCCATTTTGGAATCATCCTCAAGATTAGTAGCGACTAGCCCTTGCACTTCACTGCTCCATCTTCGACTTCGAACTCGTTTTTCCCACGAAAACGTACAAACCGGATCGAAGTGGTTTTCGAGAACTAAATCCCGATCTCGATCTCTTCAAGTTTACTTATTTACAATTCATATTTACTACAACCAATTCATTTTCTCTTCAATATGATTAACCTATGCTTTACTTACATCAATTTACTTCAATTCAATTCCAAATTGATTTATAATCAAATCTTTATTTTAAATTTGATATGCTTGCATTTCTTTAATGATCCACTTCCATTTATATGCAAAACCACTTAATTAGATCCCAACCCATTCGAATTTATGCAAAAACCAACTTTATTGGCTTCTTTAAGCCAATTCAATTTCCGTTTACAACAAAACGACCAATTTCTATGTTAATTTAATGTTATTCATGCAAGTAATCATCACTTGGGCTTATAACCATTTAAAATTAATTCCAACTTAGATTTATATTCATATCATCCCATTCTGTAATATTTATAACTCATACATTCTTATTTCATCACAATAATTAATTAAAATCCTTTCACTTGTATTTCAATTTTATTATCTAAAAAAATTTCATTCAAGAACCCTTATAAAGCTCGACCATAATTATTTTCCAATTTTCTTAAGTTCTTTCAATTTCACAATATTTCCATTTCTTCCTATATCAATTTTATTTTATTTTAATTTGATTCTCATCCAATCAAATTCCAATTCATTTACAAAATTTAACTCAATTTATTTATTTATTCAATCCATTTTAAATTTTAGTTCACCTTCTCAATTCATTTCTAAATTTATTAATAACATAACCATTCCAATTATTCTAAACCAGAACTGGGTTTTATTTTGCTTTTTAAATTTTTAACAAACTACCAAAATTTATTCATTCCATTACTCCTTTTATTTAGTTTAGCTTACGCTAAATTCATTTTCAAACAATTCTTTTTGAATTTAGTTGGGTAAGAATTTTATTCATACAATATCATTTCAACTTAGTTAAATTTTCTTTCAATTTAATTTTTTTTTCCAAATTTAAACCAAGTTTAACTAAATTTTATTTAGCCAACTTAAATTCATACAATTTACTTTACTATTTTAAATAAGAATTTAATTCCATTCAATATTATTTATTACACAACTGAATTTTGATTTTTTTTTTTTTCAATCCAAATTCAACTCGATTCCTTTAATTTAAGTGAAATCCAATTCGATCCAATTTTATTTCTCCATTCAATTTTTTTTTCTTTCAAATATATAAGTTTAAAAACTTATTTAGTTACCTAAGTCCATTCACATTTTAGTTTTCTTCACCTTATTCCAATTTATATTTCATTTAGGATCAAGTTTTGAATTTCCTATAAAATACCAATCATTTTATTTTGGTTTTACAACTTTCATTTCCTATTCTTAAGTTCACCAACTTATTTATTTAAAAGTTTATATTGCTCATTTGAGTCATTTTCACCTTATAATCATAATTCCAAATTTTATATATATATATATATATATATATATATATATATCACTTAGTAGCTTAAGGGTATAAATTTTCATTACACAATTTTTAATCCACAATTTCAGACTATAAGTATAACACTTAATAGCTTATGGGTACAAATTTATTACGCAATTATATCTCACAATTACGAAGTAATTTTACATTTCAATTTTATCCAAAACAATTCAATTTAATTCAATTCCAATTCTCAGTTTTATTTAACTTATCCTGAGTTAAATTCAAATATATTTTATTCACTTTCATTCACTCAAATTAAATTTTAATTCCAGGATTAAAATTTTCATTTTTTTCTTATTAATATTAACTTCACTTTATACGTGCGATAGTTGATTTATCTTAACCTTTCACATTATTTAAATAGAGATCCTAGAATTCAATTATCGGTTTTATTCCAAAACCATTTTGAAATCATAAATAACACATACCCTCTTGGTATATCAAATCAAATCTCCGAATTCCAAAACACTTGGTTTTACCAAAACAAATTTCCATTTTGAAATTCTAAAACAACTTGTATACCTAACAAGTCCAAACAAATATCATAACCAATCTCTACAGTCGCAATCCATCACTTTAGAAACTCGAAACTGAATACTGATGATGTGGCCATCATCATTAGGATTATTTTCCAGCGACTGAAGTGAGTTCAGTGCTTCCTTACTACCACAAATTCCTTTCAAAACAATTTCCATTCAAAAATATTTCCCAAAATAATACTCCATCACTGCCTTCAAACACTTTGGAAAACATTTCAAACATTTCCAAGATTCTAAATTCCCGAACTTTTTGTTTAAATTCGTTTAAAACCCTTTTCAAAATTCTGGGATTTAAATTCTAGTTTAAATCAAATTTTAGTTATACTTCTTTAGATAAGTCATACTTATTGAATTCTATTTGGTTATAAACCTTTTCAAGTTTTAGATCAAATTTTAGATTCTTATTTTATTATAGTTTTAACACCCAAACATCCAAATATATATAATTCAGAAAATTATTCCTTTTATATCAAAATATAATTTTGGGTAAAATTATTTCATTTACCCACTTTAAAAAACAATACCATGTCGGTTTATCTTGTTTAAGAGTTCAGAAACCCCTATCGATACGGTTGTACTTCCCGTACCGATCAGAATTCATAAATACTCAATCGATAATTCAACACAGTATAAAAACAGTTTTTATATTCACTACCAAGTACGCTCTCATAGCTGTTAATACACTCAACTCATTATAGAGTACAGTTGACTCCGTTTAATGAGTAATTTCCCCACTAGAGCCAAGGTTATCGCCATTTAGGCTCTGATACCAAATGTGACGACTCGCCCTTCTCGATCCTCGAAAATCGACACAAAATACTCTACCATATAATATGCCGACGATCAAGTGCCGGGAAAGACAGATTATTGAGGAAAAAGAAAGAAGGTAGAAGAAAGAAGGAACTAAACAATAATAGAATCTCACAATCGCAGTCGAATAAAATATAATAGTCAATAACAGATCTTTACGCAAAATGAAAACTATATTTGTTTTATACAATATATCGTCAGAGTATATCTCAAACAAACAACAATTACCAGCTTGGCAATATCAACAATCACAGTAACGGATATAAACAAGTACGAATAATACGTCTCGGTCTCCAGCTCCCGCTCCATAGCATCCTATCCTGGAATCTATAATACTCAGTCTGACCCAAGCATTATAATGAAATAACACCCGAGCCAGCCTGGAATACCGGCTGATTAAATACACCCAAATTGATTATTAAAGTTTCAAAAATCCTATTGAAAACAAAGCATCTCGTAAGACCACGCCACAAATAAACATGTCGGGTTTTTACCTTACGATAGCTAAAACATTTCTTATAAAAATCCTCTGATATTATAATAATGTCTATATACAAATACTTATTCAAATAGCCGAAGTTGTTACATTTATTAAATTCAGCTAATAGGTATATAAACAAAACCGTAAAAGGCACGTAGGGAAAATGGATTTCCAACTAATGACTATGCACTGGGGTACCACCTGTCACAGTACGTGGCCTAGATCACCATACCAAGGATTACTCCCAATCCCCTGCAACACAAGGCCGGGACTACCCCTTACTGGATAATCCCGAGTAAGATCACCCCCCGGTTGGGATAAGTAACTGCACCATTAAGCCAAATAAAAGGGACATCTAGACAGGGATGACCTCACCCTAATAGGCGCTACCCACTTAGCCTTGCTGCATAATCCCTGATTTTCAGTCATTCCCAGCTGATGAGGTTTGAGGCTAAGCGTTACCTTTTTAGAACGTCTCACTTAGAATGCTCATCGTCTACCTGACAATGTTCCGAAAGCATTCATCCATACAAGTCCGTTCCGGGTTCGAACGGAATCGAAGGCACTACTCCTACTACATCCATTTTGGAATCATCCTCAGGATTAGTAGTGACTAGCCCTTGCACTTCACTGCTCCATCTTCGACTCCAAACTCGTTTTTCCCAAGAAAACGTACAAACCGGATCGAGGAGGTTTTCGAGAACTAAATCCCGATCCTAGTCTCTTCGAAACGATCAACGCATTGGCCAATATTGATAGTTGGTGATTTAACTATCAATAAATATTCACAAACATTCTTCACACAATAAATAATTTCCCACATTATTTATTAACCTCAAAATATCTTCACAAGATATATTTCCATTTTCAACCCTTTGAAAACAGTTTCAAACCATCTTCCTTTTTACGGAATAATTTCCCAAACATTGATGTCTACTGAAAACATCCAAGCCAAATACTTTGGATTAATAATAATTTAAAATAAATACATACTTTATTTGAAATTATACATACTTTTTAAATGTTTCAAATAAAACTACTTTATGAAATATAAACTACTTTCTTCAAACTAAAGGTTAAGTCATACTAAATTTTAAAACAGTGTTATGAAATCCTACACAATTTTTAAATAAAATTTTGACCAAACTATCTTTAAAATAAATCCATTTTATAAATATAAATCTTAAAAATATTCTTTTAAAACACAAGACTGATTAATCCTTTAAAATAATTGTTACTATAACTAATTTAGTGAATATTTACTTTTGAAATCTTTACAACTTAAATAAGAATTTTCTTAAAAACATTCTTTGAGAATCAAATTTAAAACTTTTAACTTTTACTTAAAAATCTGCTTTAAAACGTACTTGGCTTTTCAGGGAATCACACTTCTTTTTCAGAATAAACCAAAGAATCTTTTTATAAATCCTACACAGTTTACCTCAATTCAAATTTATGTTTAAATCCCATAAATTTCTTCCAACACTTTAAAAATAAACCCTCTTTTTATTTTTAAACACATTTCCCATTTTCTAGAATATCACTTTCAAAATATATGCTTAGAATATTTAAATAAAACTTCTAGAAATTATTTAATTGAAAATAATACTTAAGGAAATATATAGAGGTTTTTTAAGTAATTTAAGCGAAATTTAACTTTTAAAATAAAGTTATTAAATTAAATGTTTATATTATAATTTCCTTTTGAAAACTTAATACTACTTTACTTTATAAAATAATTAAATACCATAATTACTTAAACAAATGTTTACTTATACTTTAAACAATTAAAATAATATATTTTTCTCTAAAATATTCTAAAACACAATTTAAACTGCCAACTTAGAATTTGAAAGCTTTTCTTTGAAACATTCCAAATTTCCAGGAAAAATGTGCTTTCCATCCTTTAAAGATAATCTCTTCTTTACTTTTAAAACAATTATACCTTCCTTGTAGAATTTCCCACCGGAAATCAATATTTCCAAATTTATCCACTGATAAATATACCAATTTATTTATAAACCCAATTTATAAATTTTTGTTTCTCATTTCCATTCCAACCTCAGTTTCAAAACCATTTACAAATTTCAACCCAATTTCTCGAATTTAATCCCCTTAAATTCATTACTTAAAAATTCCTTTCATTTTCCTTTAATCCCAATTTATTTATTGATTTTTTTTAAAATACCAAATTATATTATCCAACCATAACACAGCATAACAAGATCCAAATCAATTTACCACAGGATATCAATGAGATATATCACAGAATATAAATAAAAAAAATTATTTGTGAAGAATCCAGTTGGATCCCTCCAACCTGTTTCCCTGCATCCATAGATATTAGCACAGCCAATAAATATCGATTCAATCTGATAATATTTTTCATATTCAGCTAAACAACCAATCAAACATTTAAATATTAGCTATTTAAATTAACCGGTATCCAGATGTGAGTGAGAGTAACTCACTTTGAATTTGGACGAGTGTTCAAATTTTAAATTAAATCGAACGACGTTCGATTTAACCTAAATCTTTACTTGCTCAGAATGATCCCAGATCTGCACCACAGCGAGCTGCTCGTCGCTGCAATTCCGACGCTACCAAATTCGTTGAATTCTGAACATGTATGCAAAAGATGTGGGCTTATAACCGTTTGAAAATAATTGGTATAAATAATTTACTTTTTTTTAATTTATTTTTCCCAAAACAAAATCAGGCCGCATGATCCACTATCCAAATCCAGGCCGAAGCCTTTGTCTTCTACAGGCAAGCATCAGGTTCGAACGAACCCAAATACCGCCTAGCTAGGGTTTGATACCACACCCCCTACGACGAGCTTTAGCTTGATCAGCGACCACCACCTGGAAGGTCTTCGCGAGCTCTACCCACGGTCATGGCCATGTCGATCTCGGCCCTCCAGTTTCTCCAAAAAAAACACTTAAACGGCAGGCGAACACGACCCTTTCCCCCCTCTTCGCTGCGCCTACGCCGATCTCAGCCGTTGGATAGCAAGCGCTTGGTAAGCTCTACCTTTTTCATGTTGAAACTTTCTAAAGAAAGCTTGTGGAGAGAGAGAAAAATGAGAGAGAACGAGAGGAAGAGTCGGCCCTTGATAAAGAATGGAGACTGCGGTCGAGAAAGAGAGATCTAAGGTTCTCTCGCGCGTGAATATATATATATATATATATATATATATATATATATATATACGTATTCTATTATTTTAATATTATTTTCAATTTTTACAAGATTTCCGAACGAACTCCAAATCACACATGCCGCCAGGCATTTATAGGTTTTACCCGCATTCTGAACACAACGGAACGTGTTTCGGGGGCTAATTCGATCATATGCGTGAGTTACGGAAATAAACGATCAATTTTAAATTAAATCGATTAAAATAGTTTCTTTGCGTTTTGAGATGCCAGGGTCAAAGGACAACTCCGATTGCTACGAAAATTGAAATCTGATAATAACTAACTATTATGGATTTAATGGAACTTGTTTCGTCGAATTCCGAGACTGTGCCCTGGAAGGCTATTTTAACTCGTCGGTTAATTCGGACGACTTTCGAAATCGTCGAAATTACTTAAAATTTCACCTTTAAAATTTTATTAACTCTATTATAAATCGTATAGAATTTATATTCACATTAGAAATCATTCTGATTCAGTTTAAATCAAAATCTGATTATTCACATTATTATATTATTAAATTCCATTATTAAATTAATATAAAATTCCAAATTTTAAAACTATCGACTTTTGATTCCATCCAAAAGTCCAACATCATTATTTAAATCCAAATAGACTTTAAATAAATTTTAGAATCTATTTTTATATCTATTTACACCCAGATTCACCAATTATCCCAATTCCAAATATTTAAATTATTATTATTCAAATCCAATTAAATAGCCATATTTGATATTTTAACTAATTATATTGATTGAACCAAAATCTTATTACTTCATAATTAATTCAAAATCCACATTTAGCATTTAAAATGAATTAAATATTCAAAATTAACGACTAGAAATTCTGGGTCGTTACAAAACCATTTCAAGTTATATCGATTTCAAATCTAAGTTTTGAACTATCACTTCAATTCCAGTAAGATTCAAAGTTTGAACAAATCAATCCTTATTTACGTTCAATTCTAAACAAATTTAATTATAAATTAATTCTTATTTAAATTCAAGTATTAACCCATTTAAATTACGAATAAATTCTTATTTAATATATCTTCCCAACCTTTATTTATTTAAAGTTGTTACAAAATATATTTAAATATTAATATTTTATATATATTTTAAGCAAATTATATATATACAAATTAAATTAAATCTTATTATTAAATATATTTTATATTAAATCTTATTTTATATATTTTTAAATAATAAAATTATAAATAAAATCTTAAAATTTATATTTTCAAAACTTACTTATAAATTTAAAATTTCCAAAATATATAATTTAAAAATCAAAATTTACTCGTGTATAAAAATAACATTTATATATTATATTTTAAAAATTAATATTTATAAAACCCATATATTTCCTTTCAAAACTTTAGAAATCATTTTCAAAATATAGACCAACTATCCGTATATAATTTTCTATCCTATTGTCAAGTGATACAGATATTTATCGTTTCAATCCACAGTTTAAACATTTATGGGTATATATCATTTCAACCCGCAATCCCAAAATTCAAAATCAATGAAATTCGTTTTGGTTTATTATTTCAACACATAACAATGTTCCCTTAATCTATAAGATCGTTCAGGTGTGTATCATTTCAACCCATAGAGATTTCTAAACTAATAGGAAACTTGCAGAGTGGGAACAAATATGATAATATAACATATCAACAACATGCATATATCATTAGTAACAAGTTTAATATAAAACTGGTTATGGTGTCATATGTCATAGGTGAACAATTGCAGATAATGCCATATCATATTTAACCATTAAATAACATAACAGTTCAAATTTAACAGTATATTTCAATCGTCATTTCATGTGAATTAAATTTACTATATATAAGACTGTTAATCGTGAGTGATTGCTCACATTTCGAGGCTATGGAGATAATGATGGTGTAGGTGGTGACACGGACACACACGGATACGAACACGAGCAAAGTAAAAAGCTGTTGCGACCAATTTTGGACAGCGGCGAGACAAAATCAAGGCACGATGAACTGGATTTGATGAAAATCAATTATATTAGTGAAATTATATATATAAGCTATATATATAAATTGAAACCAATATATAATTTCAAATGCATATTTAACATAATTTTTTTATTGAAGCTATTACAAAAATCCTATTTAAAGATATAAAAATAAATTTAAGTAAATATTTTCGACATCTTTTATATATATATATATATATATTCCTTTTAAAAATGTACATATACAAAATCAAATTTAGAAATAATAATATAGTCTGTAACTAAATAATTAAAACATATTATATATATACTTTTTTTTTATAGAAAGAGAAGCAAGCATGTGAATATATATGCTCACTAAATTAAACTATCCTCTAAACTTTTACATATATATATGCTTACTAATATAAAATCACAAAACTGGAAAAAATACCTATATAAATCTAAAAGAGGAGTTGTCAGTGGGGTCGGCACGAGGGTGTCGGGCGATCCGGTTGATGGAGCACGATGGTGATAACAGGCTTCAACAAACATACTTTCACCTTTCTCTCTTCATCTTTTTTTTCTATGAACATGGACGCAAATGATATGAAGGGTAGCAGCAAATAGAAGATCCAGGCACAAGCAAATAGAAGACGCAGGCACATTTTTCTTTATGGACAAATAAAGGAACAGTCGGCTGAGGGTTGGTTCGTTGTGTGATGTGGAAAGGAGTGACGTTGTGGGTTAGAGGCGAATGACATGGAGGTGTTTTTGGGTCGCTCTGTGATGATGGGTAGCCAAATTTGTCAATGGGTGGAGAAGTGATGCACTGTGGTGGGTCGCAAGCGAAGGAAGCTTTGGCGAGTAGGAGGAGGAGGAGGAAAGGTGGACCGAGACGGAAGAAGGTGGTGGATTGAAAGCAAATGGCACAAGGGAGGTGACAGGCTTGGGAAAAACATGGATTGTAAATCGTTTTTTTATATATAAAACAAGAGAGGTTGTGTTCACATGAAGGGGTGGACATCATGGATCTGTGGCTATGGAGTAGTAAGAGCAGGTTGCAAAGTAAATTTTGGACGATATTTCCATGGAGAGGAGCAACAGGAAAAATGAAGAAGAAGGATGGGCTTCAGAAAGAAAAGGAACGCACTGATATTATATATATATATATTAGAACAAAATGAACCAAGAGATGCAAAAGAATTGAGCAACCGGAATATATGACTTGAAATAGGGAATAGCAAAGGATAGAAGTTGAACCATAAAATATTAATAGCAAACGGCTATTTGGTTTACACATTGGATAATGGAAATACACAAGGAAATCAAAATGGTTCAAAAGCGGAGATCGGTACAGCTAACCGTTTCGCATATTTCACCATCCACCGGATGCCGAAACATAGAAAATGAATACATTGCGGAGTTCGGCACGACGAGAGGAATATAATGGTACACAGATATGAGCGATACGATTATCCTATCAAAAGTCAATATTTGCTACCAAACTGGTGCTAATTTGCCAAAAATAAGATAAATGGAGCTATAGCGCTCTAAATTTAGCGAAAAGAAATATGATGTCTCACTCAGAAAATGATTTACATTTTTATTACATAAAAGTATTCAGATTTTGAATATATTTTATTTTCATCAAATTAACTAATTTTGAATTGAAATTGGAAATTACGCAACAGAACTAACTTTCATGTTTACCAATGAAAATTCGCCATTTTCTATGTTTAAATAAATGCATACCAAATATCAAATTTTCATTGACAAGTTTAATTGTTCTATTTTAAGAAAAATTTAGTTAAATACGCTATTAAAACAATTAAAATTTCTGGGTCGTTACACATAAATATTTCAATACAATTTGGAAGAAATGTTTTAAAGAAAGTCTAAAAGAAAATAAGTCCTATACTCCCCTCTCCGTCGTTGGAAAATAATTTCGGTGATGAGTGCACACATCGCCGATGTTCATTTTCAAGTTTCAAAGTGGAAAGACCGTTGTAGTAGCTTACAACACATTTGTTTTGATAGACAAACTTTGATTATATTTTCTAAGTACGATTTGACATATATGAAAGATATGAATGTGTATATATAAATTTGATTTGAAAAGGAACCTGGAATTTCGTTCTTAAAATTTTCTGATAATTAGTAACTTTCAACTATTGTAACAAAATGAAATCTTAACTATTTTAATAATTGGGAACTTCTAAATTGTGTAATTTGAATTAGATGCTAAGTGATTAATGGAATATATATATATATATATATAAGAATTGAAATTTGTAGCTTGTAGATATGAAGGAAAAATAAGTAACTGTAAATATTGAACATTCTGTCAACTAAAGGAATAAGATAAACTTGTGTAACATTCAATTACATTCGATATATATATATATATATATATATATATATATATAAATATATATATATATAAAACTTACCAAAATATTATAAGCTGAAATGTTAATAAGAATATGTAATAGAATATTATACAAGTAAAACTTATAAAATGAAAGTATTCAATGGAATTTCTTCTGTAAATAAAAATTCTCATATTATAAATTGTTATAAACTTAAGTTAACATTTTAAGCTATTTTAATCAGATTGAATAGTAAAGGTGTATAAGAATGTTATAAACATAAGTTAATAATTTGAAATGCTAGTATTTATAATTTAATAAAAAGGAGGAATACTGTAAGCAAATGATTATAAACTTAAGTGATGTTTGAAGCCAAATATATTAAGGTAAATAATAAAAGTGAATACTGTATGTGAAAGAAATTGTAATGACCCGTATTTTTGGGTCATCGAATTTGAATATTTAATCTATTTAAATATTTGAATTTGAATAATTATAATAATATATACGTTTCAAATTTAGACCTGATTTTTTATGATGTCATTTTTATTTAATTTATAGAATTTTTCCATAATTTGTGAATTAATTAAACTTTCGTTTGACGCGTTTTGCGTCAAATGTCGGTACTTTTGAAATTTTAGTTCATAAGTTAACAAGTCTATTTTATTATTGTACCGTATTTTTATTTCGGTCGTTCGCGGTTCATACGAGAACGGAATAGGGTGTAGCGTCGTACCCTACAACTTTTAAAATAAAATATAAATCAAGTCAGATCATTTTCTTTTCATTCGTTCAAATCTTGCATCTCCTTTGCTAAGGAAATTGGTGGCTATGCATTAAATGCTTGTCCGTGTACCTTGATCTTGAAATAATTAGTTATAATTTTATATACAAGGTGACAGTCCATTTTCATTTTATATTACACTGCAATGGAACACGTTTCCTTCTATTTTCTTTTTCCTTCCTCTACAAAAAGCACTTCTCCATTTTTCATGTTTACAAACTAGACACGGCAAGAAAAGAAAAGGAAAGGGAGGTTGGACGCGTCTTCTACACACAGTAAACTAAGTGCACACATTTTTCTTGGCTTCATATTCTCTTCTTTGGCAAATATTTTTTTTCCATCTTTTTTTTAAAATGGACATAACTCTTCTATTTATTTTCTAAGCACCAATTTCATACAACAACATGAAAATAAAACATATATATTCATATATGCGTCGGTCCAAGCGCATGGTTCCATATCATTACTAGAAATTACTTAAATTTCCTACACAAAGTTTCCGACGTCTTTCCTACGCCAGAAGGCGGGGCGTAGAGAAGGCGTAGGAAACAGGTAGAAAGAGGTAAAGGCGTAGGGAAGACGTAAGGAAATTTCTTACGTCAACTTCAATACGTAAAAAAAATCGAGGCGTAGGAATGGTGTAACAAATCCACTACACCAAAATTATACCGTAGAAAAGATATAGATAATCTCTTACGTCATTTTCACGCCTTTATTAATTTTTTACATTTTCAGATCGGCGTATGAAAGGCGTAGGAAATTCCTTACACCAAAAGTATGCCGTAGGAAGGCGTAGAAATTTCCCACGCCATCCCTACACCCGCAGTACATAGAACTTTTTGGCTCCAACCATGAAATTTTGGCTCTAAATAAATTTTATTTTCCATCCCTCCCATGTTTTAACCGATTTCAATCTCCCTTTCAATCTCCTTCTCAACTCCAAATTCCTAATTGAAACTAAATCATCTATGTTTCTCCTTTCAGCAATTTTGGGCCTGCTCATTCTTAGCCCTGCTCGTTTTCTCCTTCGTCATAACGAATACCATTCGTCGCCCTAGATCTGTACTGAGAATCGACCTGCTCCAGCGGCCCAAAACATGAAAATCAATCTGCTCCAAAGATTCGAAATATGCAAGCAGGAGAAAATAGGTAATTTTAGGATTTTCTTTTCATGATTTCTTTTCCTTTCTCTAAATTTCGTCCTATCAGATAAATTTCCTGAGCAGGCAGAATGAAGAACGAAGTTTGAACCAAATTTGGAGTTCCAAGTTTGAACCAAATTTTAGGGCAGAATGAAGAACGAAGTCTGAGCGGTATGTTAATTCTCACTCTTTTAAACTATGTCAGTATTAGCCATTAATTGCAATAAATGAACAGAACAAGGATCTCCATTTACTTAATTAAACCTTACATTCTCTTCTCCCCTTTTCGCAGTCTTCTACTACACAAACAGCATGGCGGACGTGGTCCAGGTCGACCGAACGGCGTTCAACAAATGCGACGCGTCGCATCCAATCGCGAACTACAGTAAAGGGAGAAGCTACGCGTTCGAGTTGAATCAGACCAAAACGTATGATTCCAGTTTTTGAAGATGCTTGTGAATTACCACAGTCTAGCTGAAAAATTATCGGTAATCTTTTCAATTCCTAATTTTATAGTACGCGCATGCTTTGGAGTTGGACAATTACACTGACATCACTAATTCGTATTTTGTAGAGGCCGATGAATTTAAACTCAATAGGCATGGATTCCTTGAGTTTTTTTTATTTGTTACGCGTATATTTTTTGTTTTAGAAGGGTTAAATTTCCTGCTGTCATCTTTGATTGAGAAATACTATTAAACACAACAGTGAAATTGTCGCTGCCTCTTTATTTGACTTTGTTAACGAACAAAAGTTTGGATGCTATACTAATTTGATTTCATTGCAAAATTTAGCTTCAACCTCTGTTTTTAGCAACCTGCAAAATTTAGTGTTATGATGTCCATGAATCCAAAAAATTGAGTAGGTAAGCTTCATAACTAATAGTTCTTTACTGAATTTATATCAATTCTGGTGATGGCTACACCTTTGCTTTAGGGATTTTTCCTGACAGTCATTGGCGTAGTATTAATAAGAGTGTCAATTATATCTAATTTCAAAGATATTTACGTACATTCTTTGTTTCACACTTTCTCTAAATGTATGTCATACCATTGTTTTCAAGGAATGAAGTTACAAATCAAGGTTCATAATCTGCCGCCACCGTCTCCTCCACCTTCATCTAAAAACGGAGCCCATTGTAAAAGCGGTATTTTGTTGTAGTGATGTAAGAATGGCGTAGGGAAAGCATAGGAAAGTAAGACGCATGGAATACGTAGGTAAACTGATGACGTAGGAAAGACGTAGGTAACGAAAGAAGTAAAAATGTCGTAGCAAAATCGTAGGAATAACGAGGCGTAGGAAAGATGTAAAAAATTATAGCGTAGGAAAGACGTAGAGAACAACCCGACGGATGGCGTAGGCAAAGCGTAGATATTTTATTAGCTACGCAAGTTTTACCCATGCCAAAATTGGCATAAGGGTTACGTAGTAATTGCATTTACCTATGCTCCGCCTACGCCATTTTGGCGTAGGTAAACCGCAGTTTTCTTGTAGTGTGTATGCATTTGTGTGTGAGTGACTTTGCTTGGCCGTGAGGGAGAGAAAGAAGTGGAAGTGCCGGAGTGGTTCGGTTGTATGGCCGGGTGTGGGCAAGTGCAAGGGGAGGAGTGGAAACATGTACAGGCGTGACCAAGGAGGGGGTGCGGCTCCGTGTACATGTGCACTCGCTTGTGTGTGGGCATGCCAGTGTGTGAGGTGGATATGGAGGTGAGAAGGGAAAGGATGGAGGCGAGTTGTTTTGTTAGCAAGCTTGGGCAGTGGAAAGGTAATGGGAGCAGGCACGTTAGCACTACAAGAAAACTGCGGTTTACCTACGTCAAAATGGCGTAGGCGGAGCATAGGTAAAATGTATTTACTACGTAACCCTTACGCCAATTTTGGCGTGGGTAAAACTTGCGTAGCTAATAAAATACCTACGTTTTGCCTACGCCATCCATTGGGTTGTTCCCTACGTCTTTCCTACGCCATGATTTTTTTACATTTTTCCTACGCCTCGTTATTCCTACGATTTTGCTACGATATTTTTACTTCTTTCGTTACCTACGTCTTCCCTACGTCTTACTTTCCTATGCTTTCCCTACACCATTCTTACATCACTACAACAAAATACCCCTTTTACAATGGGCTCTGTTTTTAGATGAAGGTGTAGGAGACGGTGGCGGCAGATTATGAACATTGATTTGTAACTTCATTCCTTGAAAACAATGGTATGGCATACATTTAGAGAAAGTGTGAAACAAAGAATGTACGTAAATATCTTTGAAATTAGATATAATTGACACTCTTATTAATACTACGCCAATGACTGTCAGGAAAATCCCTAAAGCAAAGGTGTAGCCATCACCAGAATTGATATAAATTCAGTAAAGAACTATTAGTTATGAAGCTTACCTACTCAATTTTTTGGATTCATGGACATCATAACACTAAATTTTGCAGACACGGTTGCTAAAAACAGAGGTTGAAGCTAAATTTTGCAATGAAATCAAATTAGTATAGCAACCAAACTTTTGTTTGTTAACAAAGTCAAAAAAAAGACGCAGCGGCAATTTCACTGTTGTGTTTAATAGGTATTTCTCAATCAAAGATGACAGCAGGAAATTTAACCCTTCTAAAACAAAAGATATACGTGTAACAAATAAAAAAGCTCAAGGAATCCATGCCTATTGAGTTTAAATTCATCGGCGTCTACAAAATACGAATTAGTGATGTCAGTGTAATTGTCCAACTCCAAAGCATGCGCGTACTATAAAATTAGGAATTGAAAAGATTACCGATAATTTTTCAGCTAGACTGTGGTAATTCACAAGCATCTTCAAAAACTGGAATCATACGTTTTGGTCTGATTCAACTCGAACGCGTAGCTTCTCCCTTTACTGTAGTTCGCGATTGGATGCGACGCGTCGCATTTGTTGAACGCCGCTTGGTCGACCTGGACCACGTCCGCCATGCCGTTTGTGTAGTAGAAGACTGAGAAAAGGGGAGAAGAGAATGTAAGGTTTAATTAAGTAAATGGAGATCCTTGTTCTGTTCATTTATTGCAATTAATGGTCAATACTGACATAGTTTAAAAGAGTGAGAATTAACATACCGCTCAGACTTCGTTCTTCATTCTGCCCTAAAATTTGGTTCAAACTTGGAACTCCAAATTTGGTTCAAACTTCATTCTTCATTCTGCCTGCTCAGGAAATTTATCTGATAGGACGAAATTTAGAGAAAGGAAAAGAAAACCCTAAAATTACCTATTTTCTCCTGCTTGCATATTTCGAATCTTTGGAGCAGATTGATTTTCATGTTTTGGGCCTCTGGAGCAGGTCGATTCTCACTACAGATCTAGGGCGACGAATGGTTTTCGTTACGACGAAGGAGAAAACGAGCAGGGCTAAGAATGAGCAGGGCCAAAACTGCTGAAAGGAGAAACATAGATGATTTAATTTCAATTAAGAATTTGGAGTTGAGAAGGAGATTGAAATGGAGATTGAAATCGGTTAAAACTTGGGAGGGACGGAAAATAAAATTTGTTTAGAGCCAAAATTTCATGGTTGGAACCAAAAAGTTTTATGTACTGCGGGTGTAAGGATGGCGTGGGAAATTTATATGCCTTCCTACGGCATACTTTTGGCGTAAGGAATTTCCTACGCCTTTCATACGCCGATCTGGAAATGTAAAAAATTAACAGAGGCGTGGAAATGGCGTAGAAGATTATCTATGTCTTTTCTACGGTATAATTTTGGTGTAGGGGATTTTCTACACCTTTCCTACGCCTCGATTTTTTTTCTACGTATTGAAGTTGACGTAGGAAAGACGTAGGAAATTTCCTTACGTCTTCCCTACGCCTTTACATCTTTCTACCTGTTTCCTACGCCTTCCCTACGCCCCGCCTTCTGGCGTAGGAAAGACGTCGGAAACTTTGCGTAGGAAATTGAAGTATTTTCTAGTAGTGTAGATGAGGGGGTGAAGCATGGAGACTTGGTTCTGGTGATGGTGCCGGTGTAGTCCGAGGAGGTGGAAGAATGGGAAAGGGAAGCGCACGGAGAAAAGAGCAGTGAGTCTTGGAAGCGTGTTAGGCGCCCGTGAGATATGGGGTTGCATTCAATCGTGTGGTTTAGGCAGTGGGCTATGGTGGCGGGAAGCATGCAAATGAAGGTAGAAATAGAAGGAAGGGCTGGTTACGAAGGGGATGGTGCCTGAGAATGCTAGCTGTTTCATGAGCAGACCACGTGTGGAGTTCATGTGTATAGGAATGAATGGAGAAGAAGAAATATATTTACTGTTCATATAACAGGGTTTTACAAATAGAACCCTGTCAATGTGTTCTATTGGCTAAGGGGGGAGAATGAGTGTGGCTGTGAAAATTGGAACCTGAGGCCGGTTTGCATAGCTTTGGGTTTGGCCCAATCATGATAACGGTGAGAACATTTATTTATTTATTTTGATTTTTAAAATATCGATAAATGTTGTGCACATAAAAAGGTGATAACTTGTCGATTGAGATCTGAATAATCAAGTGGATTTTTGCGATGGAGTCGTATTGACGAGTATAACGTTGTGGTGTAACATGTTGGTAGACCAGGACATTAAAAAAATTATTACATACAAAAACGGCTAAATTTAAATCACGTTATTTTAAATAATAACGTCATTTAAGCTTATATACCTAATTAGTTTTGTTTATTTGGCCAAATAAATTATTGTTGAGTTAAATTGAATTGAATGGGGTAAATTGGACGTCTATTAGCAGAATAAAACACCATTCCGCTAATTGATTTAACTGGACATTGGTTTAACGGAATAAAACACCGTTCCACTAATTAAATTAATTTGGTAAATAAATTAGCAGATTAAAACCCCGTTCTGCTATCCTACGGGTTTGAGCATTTGTTTAGCTGAAGTAAAACACTGTTCCGCTAAATAAATTAATTGGACCATGTTTAGCAGAATAAATCACTGTTCTGCTATTTTTAATTGGATAAGTTAAATTTGGACACTTATATAGCGGCAATAAATTCCGTTCTGCCATTACATTAGTGTGGGCATTTAATTACATCCCATCGGACTAGAATTGGATAAGTGTTGTATTAACAATCGTCTCTTAATTGTGGACATAAATTACATATATGATGTTATGTAAATACCTGAATTTTAACTGGGATGGTAATGGAATTAATGGTGACTTGATTACGTTCCATTGAAGTTGTTAAGCCTCTTTCCAAAGTTAATTTTTGAGTCAAATTTATTTTAAGAATAATTATTATTTATTAATAAGGTTATTAAAGATAATTTAAGAATATTTAATTATTGTTTCAAAGTTATTAAACTATTAAAAATGTTTCAAACAATAATTTAATTATTAATTAAGGTTATTTCATAATAAATTAATCTTAAAGTTGTTATTTTTTTAAGAGTTAATTAGTATTATAATACCATTATTTCTTAAAGATAACTTGCTAAAGTATTAATACCATTTTAAAATAATATATTATATAAATATTGTTTAAAGTTATTTAATTTAAAATGTTTAATTTTATTTTTGTTATATTAAAGCTTATTTTACTATAATTAAACAGTGTTCTTGTTCTAAAGAATTAGTTAAATGAAAGGATTTAAAAAAAGTTTTACAAATGGTTTGAGATTTACAAAATAGTATTTTCTCGAGTTAAACTTGGAAATTTATACAGAAACTTTATCAGCATTATTTGGAAATACTTATTTTAGGAAGTAGTAGTATATTTTCGTAGCGTAATTAGAGGGGCAGAGATTGCATACAATTTTTTATGGTTTCGCTGGGATAGCGACGTAACCATGGTGCAAACTGCAATTTATGATTGATTGCATGGCGTAAATCGGGAGGCAGAGATTGTCTAAGTTAAGTTTGGATTTCTCTGAGATAGAGACGTAATCATCGAGCTGCAATCCATAGTCGATACCGAATGGTGCTTTCCATATTTATTTTTAAAGATTTCAAGTATTTTTGGGGGATATGATTTGTGAATATACTTATTCCTGTGAGATAAGTATATGACTATTTTTGATTAAGAGATTTAACTTATTGAAATTAAATCAAATGAGACTTAGTGATTTCAGTAGGAAATGAAATCTTTGGTTGAATGATTGTTATTTGATAGTTAAATAACCGACTATCAAATCTGGACCCAAAACATAACTTTGGAAATATCTAGGAGAAACACAGGGATTATATGGTACAATTACCTGTGAAGGTGTTATATTATACATATAAACTCGTTTCATTTTTCTAGGACAATAATAAGGAAATTCGTCCACTAACGGTTAGGAGATGATCTCTGATCTTATTTTCATCTGTTTATTGCCTAAAGAACCGGAGTTGAGTTTACTACAAATATCGGAAGTTATTTCGAAGAGACCGGGATCGATTAATTTATCTGAAAACCACTTCGATCCAACTAATACATTTTTGAAGTGAAGACAAGAGCATGGAATTGAAGATGGAGCATTGAAGTGCAAGGGCTAGTCACTACTAATCCAGAGGATGAGTCCAAAATAGATGTAGTAGGAATAATGCCTTTAGTTTTGTTCAGACCCGGAACGGACTTGTATGGATGAATGCTATCAGTACATTGTCATAGGAGGACAATGAGCATTCCAAGTATAAATTCCTTTAAAGATAATCGTAGCCTGTAGCCTCATCAACCGAGAACGACTGAAAATCTGGGGAGATGCAGCAAGGCTAAGTAGGTCGCTCCCAATTAGGATATTTTTATCACCTTTCTAGATACCCTCGGATATTATAAATACGGTGCATAGATGCTGCTCAAAAGGGTGGGAACACCCGGGTGATAGCATATTTAGTCTATCTAGGTTAGGGGTAGTCCGCTCTTGTGTTGCAGGGGATCCCAGCGAGGTCCTCGATACATTTTTCTAGATATGTACTGTGATAGGTGGTACCCCAGTGCCTGGTCATTTGTATGAAATCTGTTCTCCAATACGTATCTTTACGGTTTTGGTTGTAGAGCTTATTATCCTAGAATTTAATTAACGTAACAATTTCGGCTATTTGAATAAGTATTTGTACTTAGACACTATTATAATATCACTGGATTTTCTATAAAAGGATTTGGTTGTCGTAAGGGAAAAACTCGTCGTGTTTATGTGTGGCGTGGTCTTACGGGATACCTTTGATTTTAAAAGCATTTTGAAAGTTGTAATGAATAAAATTCGTTGTGATTTAAATTCTTACGCTGGTTTTACAAGACTAACCCAGGTGTGGTTTTTCCTATGTGCTCGGGTCAGACCGAGCATATTTCCAGGTTTAGCTGGAAGGATTGGAGCTTCATGAGAGGAACTTGAGGTCCAGACATGTATTCACATAGATGATTATTTTTCCATTGCATTTTAGTTGTGTTTATCAGCAATTGTGGGAACAGAGTGTTATAACTGTCAGTGCTGAACAGGTTAGTATACTCTGATATATGTCTGTATATATATAAGTTACATTTTTTATTTATGTAAAGATTTGTTCTATATTATAGATTATTTGTTTCTGCTGTGAGATTCTGTGTTGTTGGTTTTTCTTCCTATCTTCTTCCTATCTTCTTTCTACTTTCTTTCTCTTACTATCCGCCTTTATGTTCAATCTGGACTGGGCAAGTGTGGTAAGGTGTCGATTCGAACTATACGGAAAAGTGGGTCATGACAGAAATAAGAGTGAAAAGAAAAGGAAAAAAATAATTATGAGTTGCTTCACACATGAATATTGATGTAAAAAGGAAATCAAAGCAAATAATATATGTGAAGTAAACTGAAATAAAAAGCATGTAATACTTAAATAATGAATTCATTGATTATTTTAAATAATTGAATGGAATAAGTGATTATGTAAGTAAATGGATGTAAAGAAATGGAAAATAGCATTGTATGTATAAATGAGAAATGAAATTCTGTAATAATGAATGTAAATTTATGAAAATAAGCATTGTATGAATAAATGAAAGTAAAGAATAGTAAATAATACGAAAGGAGATTATTAAGAAAAACTTACATGACATTTGAATTTATTGGTTGTTTGGCTTATGGAATGATTGGGAAGTGATGCTTTAAATTGTTTAGGATGTATGAATAATCTATTAAGCTTTATCTAAGGCTGTTGAGTGTATGGTATACTTAGTAGTTTGTTTATCATTTTATACAATTAAAAGTTTCTGAACCGGCACAAACCATTATTATTAGTTGTTGTGGATGTATATTTGATTTCTTTGATTTCCTGTGATAAGATGATGGTTGTATAGTTTTGTTGCAAGTGCCCATTGTTATATGTGTTGATCTGCTTTGTTATTAACAGAAACAACTCAATATTTCTCTTTTTAATAATTATTAACTTCTTTGGATTATGTAAGTGAAATACAGGTTTATGGAAGCAATAGCTACTGTTTTTGGTTTCATAAATAAGAGTTGTTTGCCCGACAAATAGGTACGTTTTCGGATTACGGTTTTATAGCAATATTATATTGTTTGTCCCGTGGTTTGGGATATATTATTTTGAAATATATGATATATATTGTTATTGTTGATATTATTATTTCTCCCCGACTTCTCCGTGCAAATGAGACTCTGTTGAAATTTTCCGTGAATTTTGGACTTAGAAAATTTTATGAAAATAGAAATGATTTCAAACTTTTATTAACTTGAATATGAAAGGATTTAATTGTTTATAAATTGATATATTTTATTTAAATTATTTAATTATGTAAATTAATTGTTTATAAAATTAATATTTTGAATAAGATATATTAATTCCTTATTCCTTCTTTTCCCTTTTTGAGGACGAAAAGTTTTAAGTGTGGAAAGTGTAACGAGCTGTAATTTTCGATAATTAAATTTATTAATTAAATAAGTTTTGGAATTTAATATTTTGAAAAATTAAAAAAAATTAAGATTTGAGAATGAGAGAAATAACTAGAATGTAATATTAGCAATGTTAATTTAAGGCAATTGATAATTATTTTAACGATTTCGATAATTGAAATAATTGTAAACGTAAAAATTGGTTATAGATTGTAAATAAGGAAATAATTTATATGTTATATTAATTAATGAGAAAATATGTAATTAATTGTAATTGGATAAAATCAGTGTTGTGTAAGTAGTTATAACATTTATTTGTAAATAATAAACCCATAAATGTAATTAAATTAAGTAAAAGGTGACAATTTTTATATGTTGCCTAATTATTTAATCTGTTGAATTAAATTTGAAATCAATTCCAATTAAATGTAATTTAATATTACGTTAATATGAATTAAGATGATAATTGTAGAGTATTAATGTAATAAATGGTAAACCAATGTTAACTATGTCAGTAAAGTAAATGATTGATTGAATAAAAAGTTGAAATCAAATTTAATCGATTTATTGGATTTTAAATTATAATTAATAAATTTATTACAGTTGAAACTGAACACGGTAATTAGTGTAATATATAACATTGAATTGATATGGAAATTTGTTTTAAAAGATTTTCAATTACTAGGTAATCAAAAATGATGAAAATTGTTATTTATTAAACTTAAATTTTAAAGGTTGTTAATTAATATAATATTAATTTATTCAATTAATGTGAAAATAGGCGTTTGGCCACTGTCTTAGATTTCGACGAAACTAGTTTCTTCGGATCCGTAACGGTGAATTATTATAGGATTTCAAGTTTTGTAGCGATTGGACTTCGTTTGATCATACGAGCTCGAAATGCGCAGAAATCAATCTAATTGGATTCAATTTGAAATAAATTAGTTTTAAAAGCTAACTTCTTCATATGGTGGAATTAGGATTTGAAACCAATTCCATTGAGTTTAAAAATAGCAAAAACATCTATTTTGATATATGGAATGATTTATTTTTGTTTCGGGGTCAAAACGGGCTTATTGGGTCGCGTAGTCGTTTCGATCCAATCTGGTCCATTCATTTCTAATTCAAATCAGCATATATATGGGCTATTATAAACCCTAATTGTTTGTCATTCTTATTTCTGTACGTACTATTACTTAATCAAGTTCCTCCTTCTCAACAACATAATATGAGACCCTAAATCCCAATTCAATTTCAAATTTCTAATCAATTTCAAAATTCAAACTTCTCAAAACCATATCATACTATATACCGATTCGAAGCACTCGATGAGCGCAATTCAAATCTGCATTTTTTTCGATTTGGGTCTCTGTGTGTCCAGAATTTGGCGATTAAATCTCAGCTGTTTAGTTGGAGGATGATCAACGACGATGGATCATCAAACAGAGGGTATGTGTTGTGGAGATTGTCCCGCGGTGTTCATCGGTGTGGCTCGCTCGTCGAAATGATGGCCATATCGATCGATTTTTTTTTATTTGGGCTACAAAATCAAGGCGGTGGCTGCCATGCTCTCGCGTTCGACGACACAGGAACGGAGGTCGATGATGGTTAGGAAGGTTGTGTAGGCGGAGGCGCTCGCTCTAGGGTGGTCGCGGCTTGTCATGGTGGTCGGACGTTGATCGCGATTTGTGTGAGGCAGACTGTGTTCAAACGAGCATTAGGCAACTAAGGTTCTCGTTCGTGAATAGCAGGGATGATAACGCGTGATGACGTGTATGTTACTTCCTTTTTTATTTTATTTAAATTCCTAATTCTATCGTTCTAATTTGTATAATTTTTACATATGAGGTCGAATTCATGCGCGGTTTGTTCCGTTGGGGTCGTATCGAAATTCTAGACATTATGTCGCTGGTTTAGATGAATTCCAAGATTGTTAAAATTTGGGCCTTCTTTTGAATTTTACATCGTCGAAAATTCAAAGGTGGGTGTTTTGACCCACTCACAACTATTAAATTATCTTATGTTAGTTAAATTAAATTTATGATGTGATTAGAAATTGATTGGTTTTGTTTGGTATATATATAAATTGTCATTCCAGTTAAATATGACTTTTATTGAAGTTAATCGCCATATAATTTAATATTTAATTTTAAAATTTCCAGTTAAAACCTGTTATTGATAATCAATAAATTGTTGTCATTTATTGGTAGATTCGGATGGTGATTGTGATGGATGTTGATTGTTGATATTTGATGATTGGATGTTATATTTTTATATTGTTATAACACGACAAGTTCTTTATGGGTTGAAATGATACATACCCGAACGATCTGATAGGGAGAAATCATTATGGGTTGAAATGATAGACTCTAGCGATTTCATGGATTTGTAATTAAATTCGGGATTGCGGATTGAAACGATATACTTCATAAATTTAAAATATTTGCAGATTGAAATGATAAATATCTATATCATTTGACCCTATGGTGTAGAAAATTATATACGGCCACCGGATTGGTTAAATTAAATGATTTTTAAATTCTTAATTTTTGAATTCAGTTAACATTATTTTGAAATAAAATTTGATTTGTATAAACTGAATTATTTTCAAAATCCAAGTTTTAAATGTTGAAATTGTTATTGATTTAATGAATTGTTTAAAGAATTAAAATGGAAATTTCAAAGTTGAATTTTGAAGCATAAATGAAATTTATGGAAATTTAGTTATTGAAAATGTTTGAATATAACTTTGAAATCTATTTAATTTAAAGTGGTATAAATTGATAATTCAAACATGGATTTGAATCGATATTGATTAAATGGTTTAAATGAGAATCTGAATGGAGAGACCAATTTTAGTAGTTGATTTGAAAGCTGGACATGATCCTAATGTGTTGGAATGGAAGATATGGCCTAATTTTGATATTACTTTCAAATTAATTATTTTAATATAAACTGTTTAAAAAATTATTATTTTAAAATCCTAATTTTAAGATTTTCAAACTACTAAACTAATTTAAAACTATTTTCAAATAGTTCAAACTATTTTAATCAATTTAAACTATCTTAATTTATTTTAATAATCGATTTTAAATCTATTCTTTAATCTATTAATCTATTTTGAATTTATTTAAACTATTTTGAATTTATTTTAAACTATGTTAAACTATATAAACTATTTATATCTATCTAAACTATTTTCTAAATTTCAGACCAAGTAAAGTGGAAGTGTTTATATTCAAATCATTGACTTAAAAGCGAATACGGTTAAATGATGTTATAACCTAAGTTGGGATTTAAATGACATATTTGATTGAATATGATGATTTTGAAATGAAGGTTTAACCTATTTTGGAAATATGATTTTGGAAGTGACTATGATTTGGGAAAGTAATATGGTTTGAATTGAATATGATATTTTGATATCAGTTATGAATCAGTTTTGGAAATGTAAAAGAACCGTCCGGTGTGAAATAAGCGTTTAGTTGTTAAAGAGACCAGAATTGGTATTGCCGTACCTCTGCCAATACTGAAAATCACTTTAACAACCATGTACGTAGTAGAGATTCCAAAATGAAGTAGGATGGTTTGGCGAACGATTCTGTATGAGGTATTTACGTAGCCATGACTCCCATCAGTCAGCGTGATGTGGCTTAAACATGAGCCATGTCGGGCCAAGTGAGGTTGCTCCTCCTATCGGACACATTTTTTTGATACCATATTATGACTTTGTGATTGATTTGGTGGTCATCCCTCGATTTGATTATGGGAACGTGTTCCGAAGTAGGCGGTAGTAGCTGCTATGCGTTACCACTAGTCCGAATCCGCAAAACGGTAGTATCCTACCTTGGGCATTGCTTTGCGTGTCTTGTCATATGCCTTATCGCACCTTCTACGAGTTTGTTTTGTACTGTACTTATGTAGTGCCCTCTAGGTAAGCCAATGGTTTGGTGGAGCTTACGGTACTGTATAAACTACAGAAATATATAAAATGTGTTAAGCGGGATATGGGTAACGCCTCAACGCTATTTTAATACTTTACTGTAGACACTATTGTAACAACGATTGTACTATGTATGTATACAGTTTAACGGATCCTTAGGAGATGGAAATCCTGAACATCTCTTAAGTTATTGCACTCACGTTGACACTAGATAGGAGATGTCAAACCTCATAAACATCTCTAAAACCGTTACACTCATATTTATTTATTGTTGAATTAAATTACATAAGATCTTTTAGTTCTGACTCGAGTGTTTTGTCTTTTCTTTATGCTCGGGTCAGTCTGAGCTTTTCAGTGTATCGAAGACTGCTTTTCTGGAGGACGAAGACGAAGATTTAGTAATATTACTATTTATTATATTCATGCTACTGCATCATGTTATTCCGCTGCATTGTTATTTATTTCTGTTTATGTAACTCTGATTCTGTCTTGTAAAAGTGCAATTAAATGTTATTTATAAAATAGCTTCATGAAATGTTTATTTAATTATAATATTTTGTCATTCCGCTATGAGATTCTGTGTTTGTTTTTCTTTCTTTCTCTGCTTTTACTTATTTACCTCATAACTATCCTCCCTTTTGAATGGTTTGAGTCTGACGTGTGGTTTATCATTGATTAAAATCGTCCAAAATGGTGGGTCATTACAGTGACAAGCACCATTGTCTCAGTGGTTAAGTGATTCAACTTTGGTGCGAGTGGTCACAAGTTCGAAACTTGCGTAGCGTGATTCAAACATTTATTGACAAAAGTGATTTGTGATATGTTGTCACGACATGTTGTATCTAAGTACCATTTCAAAAAAAAAAAAGAATGTCCTAAACTTAAATAAAATTTTAACTTGGGAGGAAATTATGTGGAAACAAAGAGCTAGAATTCAGCGGATGGACAAGGGTGATAATCCAAAAAATTTCATAAATTAGCTAACGATAGAAAGCATAGTAACACCATTAATTCTATTATTGTTAATGATGTAGAAATTTTGATCAAAATGAATTAACTGAGGCTTTCACTACATATTTTAAAGATATTTTTAGAACTAAGATAACCCATAGGACTGGGGCTAATTGGGATCAGTTATATCCATGTAACATTAGGAATGACTTAGACGAGTTGAACGTTCCATTTCTTTAGAAGGAAATTTTAATGCCCATTAACGATATGCCTTGTGACAAGACACCAAGTCCTGACGGGCTCCCAATTTTATTTTACAAAAAGTTTCGACCTGTTATCAAATCTGACATAATTAAAAGTTCAATGAATTCTATTATGGTATGCTCCAATTGAGTAGGTTTAATTTTGCTAAAGTAATTCTATTTCAGTCTGCTAAAGCAAATTGAATGGTAAAATTTAATCGAGGGCAGGTAGCGTAGTTCTAGTTAACCATGTTCTATCAGTGCTACCCATTTATTGGATGTCATTTTATCTCTTTCCAAAATAGGTAATTGAAAAAATAGACAAGATTAGGAGAGACATTTCGTGGGATGGGAACAACCCCAATAGTAGTTTAAAATGTCTCATCAATTGGGATTCGGTCTGTAAATCGAAAGGCGAGGAAGAATTAGGGATAATTAATCTCCATAACCTCAATGTTTCGCTATTAGGGAATATTTATGGAAATTCAATGCTAATAATGATAATTTAATTTGGAAAGAACTAATTTCTAATCAATTTTATGAAGGCTTTGATAATTTGCACCGTTTAGCACCTAATAACCACAATAATTTGTCACACTTATGGAGATCGGTTTTAAAAGGTTAGGATACTTTTAGACTAGGTGTTGATAACATAGTGCATTCGAGGAATAACACTTCCTTCTGGCATGATTGTTGGATCTCTGATATTCCTCTTAAAGTAGAACTTACAGAAGTTTATGATATTTTTAATTTTAATAACGTTCTAATCTCAGAAGTCTATAGGCTTAATTTGAACTTCCCTTGGGAGTTTAGCTATAATCAAGCGCTAGAAGGAATTACTTTTTACCATTCTGCTCTTCGATGTGCCAAATTAAAACTTTATAATACAGATAATGATAACGATATCAAAATTTGGTGTTGGGATAGAACTAACAACTTTACATCTAATTCCTTTTATAGATTTCTAAATTTCTCAAGAATTAATTCTAATCTTTTCAAATTTATGTGGAAAACGAATGCACCTCCTAAATCTAAGTTACATATGTCATTAATATTACATGGGAAACTTAATCCTATTAAACTCTTAAAAAAGAAGAATGCGCCTATCGATAAAAAAATGTATTTCTAAAATGTGAACTAGAAACAATTGCACACTTATACTACGACTGTCAATTTACTAAGTTTACGCTACTGCACATCCCTAGAATTGGTTTTAAAATTACTTCTAATATTTCTGACTGTGAGTCTTATTGGTCTACGTTGAGATTTTACTTTACCTCTAGTCGATGATTTATATTATACACTATTTTCACTATCACGGCTTGGTATATTTGGTTTGGCAGAAATCGAACAGCTGTCTATAATATTATTACTTCTATAATGGATAATTTAACTCTTATAACAACTTTATTTTGTTTTAATTATATTTTGAATAATACTTATAAACTAGCCAACAATAACGGCTTTTAGCAATTCCTTAAAAAGGTAAAATCTCATATCGATGCCTAATGGGTGAGAATTGTTGTCAATAATAGAAATAATAATGCTATAAATTTCACCTTGTAAGACTTAACAAACACGATCTCCCTGAGTCACTACTTTTAGTAGATAACTAAATCTAGCTGGGAACTATTGCCCTTCAGCTTCCATATTACTTCTAGCGTGTCTTATCCTATACATATTCCTTCTTCTCCTCTTGAATTTATACGTATATAATTGACTTATACATATATATGCTTCAGTCTCACACTTTCTGCGGAGTATTTGCAATTCTAGCTTTCAAGGTGGGTAGTTCAGATCAATCATTCTCACTCACTGGGTGTTCCGAATACTAATATTTTGTTAGGACTTCGGCAGCTTCATTAGATTTTCTTGACAGTTATTTATATCATTCACCCCCTCTCCGAGGACCAGATGAGGCCTCTCGGCTCAAGGCCTCGTCTTTGATGCTATATTGGGTTTTCGTTGCTCTTGATTTTTCTTCCTTTTCGTTTTCTTTTTCATGGATTTTAGAAGTTTCATACACTTTTTTAGGGGGTTTATTTTTTATTTTTTTAATCACTTGTACAGATTCAGGGAAAGAGGCACCTACCAGGTTTTTTGGTAGCACCTTTTCTAATTGTAAAATAAAATTACATGAGCATTCTTTTCTTCACAAAGGATTACTCATTCTTGTCAAAAAATTAAAAATGACACACACAGACACATCTATACAAAATATTTTGTAACTTGAATTTAAAATTAAAATAGAAATTTATCTAGATCAAGATTTATTTTTAAATTTAAAACTAACATAAGCTTTTTAAGATAATAATTCAAACTATTCTGAATGTATTTTTTTCCATTTAAGCTAGTTTTATAAACATATAACGATTTTGGTCCTGTTTGTAAAATTATTCCAAACATAGGCGACTTTTAGCCATCTTAATGTTGAGCTGGAAAAAGTGCACAGGCGGCATTTGAAATGCTGCTAATATAATTATTTTTACACGTAGTTAGCGGCTTTTGAAAAGCCCCCAACTACGTTTTAACACAAAACATATGGGTGGCTTTTCAAAAGTAGTCGGTGGGCGATTTTAAAAATCGCCCACTTTCCTAACTTGTAAAGTACAGCGGCCCCTTTCCTCTCTCCTCATTCTTAACTTTACCAAACCCTAAAAAAACTCGAAACCTTTTCTATATCTATTTCTGAAATCTCTTACCATTTGCATCAAAAGCAATAAAAACTTATGTTTTAAAAGATCTACTTCAAGAATAACATCTTCTTACTTCGGATCAATCAAGGTATGAATTTCTAAAACTTAGTTTTTCGTAGAATTGTAAATGAAAATTGTATAATGTTGTATCCATTATTATTGTAAAATGGATCCTAATTTTATTCCAACTGTATGTTGTTTTGATGGTGAATTGGTGGTTGATGATCAAATGTGTGAAATGTATGTTGGTGATTCTTACAAACGGCAAAATTCCATAAAGGATCTAACTTAGAACAATTAATGAATCGATTAACAAGGCAAATAAGATAAAATCAATGAAGTTTGATATTGATTTAGTTTGCAATTGGCCAACCGATTCTGGATCTAAAGCGATAAAATTATCAACGATCATGATGTTGATTTAATGTTTTATGCCTAGAGTTATTTGTTGGGAAAAGTAGGAGGTTGGTGGTAGAACAACCTATACAGGCATTTATAGTTAACTATGGCCTTGAAGATTATTCTAGATTGTTGGGGACTATGAGTACTTCGTAAGGAATTACGTTTCCTAGTTATAGTAATCCGACTATGAAATGTAGTGCAATATGGGTGGCAACAAATGTTATTCAGATATCCTAATTTCATGAATTTCCAGCAAAATGTACAATTTAGATATCCAAATCTGATGTAGTATAGTTTTATACGCATGAGTCAAAGGTAACACATATTTGCTAATCTTCTTAAATCTTAAATCAATAATTGTGTTAGATATGATATAAAATTATATTTTCACGTGTAGCTTTATTCCACAGCAACATCCGATGCAAAATAATGTTAGACCATCGAGTAGCCGTAGGTCTTGTCCAATGCAGCCTACGCCTTTCGAATTACACCATATGAGCCAAAAGAACATTATGTTTTGTAATTTCAACAAAATGTGTTGCATTTTCTAACATATTAAAAATGTCATCACATTGCAGCTTTCCGGTTGATATACGATCGAACATTGAACCCACAGCTGGCTTAGGGGTTCCAAATGTATCCGACGACGATATGAATATAGATGTTGATGTAGATGTACAAGACGTTCCGGCTCTTAATAGCTCGAATGTTGTAACCTGATCGAAGAATGATACAACGTGGATAGATAACACGCAGGAAAATAGTGATCCACTGAACTATGATTTTGGAGGCGTTGACGATGCTTGTGGAGATAGCGATGAACCGGACATGGAGATACCTTTGGATGATGACTTACATAATGCATAAATGATGGCTAGATCCGTCATTGCAAATCTGCAATTCTACAATGAAATATTCTCATCATCTAATGTTCAAAATGGTTTCAAAGTTGGTATGGCATTTGAGAGAATGCAGTTTTTTTAAGCCAATTAAGTCAAATAGAAAAAATAAACAGTCATTTGCAATGTTGATTCAAATTGTCCATAGAGAATACATGCTATAGTTTCAAAAAATATATTAATCCGGATGGTGGGTTATTAAAAAATATCCAAATGATCATAGTTGCATTAACCTAATAGATATCTCTAATCATAAGCAAGCAACATCTACCTTTTTGGTTTTGAAGATCATACCTTTCGTGAAAGCGGCTTTGAACATAACAGCTGGAACGGCGCAGGTTTCAATGGACGAACAACTTTTTATTGAAATCGGCTATATGAAAGCGTGGAGAGCATTGAGCAAGGCAATTGCACGGATATACGGTGATTGGGTAGAATTATATCCAACCTGCGACAATATTTTGATAAAATTGCTAGAACAAATCCAAGTAGTGTTGGACATGTAACAACCAATGAGTGTGGAGTTTTCGATCATGCTTTTTGAGCTTTTGGGCCTTGTATCGATGGTTTTGTACATTGTTGGCATTTGCTTTGAATTGATGGAACATATCTGTATGGAAAACACAAAGGTATCTTACTTGTTGCAAATACAGTAGATGCAAATGTCAATTTTATCGTTTGGCTTATGCAATTGTCGAGTCAGATTTATATGATAGTTGGAGTTGGTTTTTTGCTTGCATATGAAGGTTCATACATAGTGTTAACAATCGACATATTACTTTCGTTTTTGATAGAATGAAAGGAATACTAATAGCATTGGAAAACAACTGGGGATTATCTCATAAGCATAGATTCTATGCTACACATTTGAAAGAAAATTTTCAAGCTGCTGGCTTTAAAGAAAATCAGTTGACAAGTTTATTTTATGTTGCAACATGTGCTTTGGAGGAAGTTGAGTATATAAAAGTACGAGAGAAAATTAAGGCCACCAATATTAGAGCGCACAATTGGATAGAGAAGGTTTGGATAGGAAAGGGAAAATTGGGCTTTGTGTAAGGATGAAGATGGCCGATTTCATGTTGTGACAACTAATGCGTCAGAAAGTTTTAACGATGTGCTTAGAAGTGCACGATCGTTAGCTGTTAAAGCTTTGGTTGCTCGTACATTCTTTCGATCGGTGGGCTATTTTTGTCAAAGAAGAGAGTTTGCTAAGACTTCAACATCTCGTTTAACTCCAAAATGTAAAGCAAAGGTAGTCGAGAGAGCAAGTAAAGCAAGATGTTCAAGGAATGTTTGATTCGGTCAAGTCGAATGACAAGTAATTCACAACTTTGGTGATGAATTTAAAGTAACAATTAATGGTAACACCCGTTCTTATGCGACATCATGTTACTTCAACAGCTACCTTGTGCACATGTTATGGCTGCTTGTACGTTAATTGCTAATGGTGCAAACAGAGCTCATCATGATTTCGCCTCACCTTGGTACTCAGTTCAGAACTACTTGGCGGCTTACACAACAGAATTTCATCATGTTCGTGATAAATGTCATTGGAGTGCACACAAAGGACAGTTGGTTCTACCTCCAACAGTCCATAGAACACCTGTAAGGCCTAGGTCTACAAGAATTAAATTCACTATGGACAAGAAGCAGGCTCCAAAGTCAAATAAGTGCAGCAGATGTGGAGTGCATGGCCATAAGAAGAATCGTTGTACTTTAACAACTTAGCTTTTTTTAGTGTTGGTAGTAACTCACTTTGTTTATGTTGGTGTTAAATGTATTTTTTTAGAGAACTTGTTATATCATGCACATTTGTAATATTACTTATTATTGGTGTTGTTTGAGAACTTGTTATATTGGTTGTTCCAGGTTTCAGGTTTCTGCCTAAAACCTGTTTTAACAGAGCAGTATTTCAAATACTGCCAACGGGTGATATTTGTAAAGCCGCAGCAGTAAAAACAAGTTTCAGCAAAAAAAACTGAAACAACCAATATCAATATATTAAAGTCTACAACATCAACATATTATACTCCACAAAATCAGCATAGTATATTTTCATCACATTCAGTATACTCCAAAATACCATAATTCAATAGATTCATTAACCTACGGTACTAACAGTAAATTCAAGATCTGATACAACATATCCCAAATAACCATAAATTACAAACTACTACTGACTACAATAACGTACAACGTATGACAGAATCACTAAATAACAAACTGTCACATTATATTCTTCGTCCGTTAAAGTAAGGTCCCTTTCTTGTTGGATGTGCAGATAATGATGATTCAAAGCCTCATTCGCCATATCGTACTCCCCATATGTCATATCAATCTTGTAAAAAGGAACGTTTTTTGGCAAATGTTGTCGCATATCAAACTCTTGCATCACTCTATCAAGAAGATGATACGCTACATCATCCATACAAATGAGTTGAACCCGTGATTCCATAGATTACTAGAAATAGTGCATAAGATAGGAAGCTCTTTAAGCACATGTATTTATGGAGTTCATGTGACAAAATCATAGTCGAGTACATCGAACTTATTGTGGTAGAACATAACATTCCGCCTAGCAGACTTTGCGATGCTCTTCGGTCCAACCCATCTAAAGAGGAAGTTACAATAAATTACGGGATCAAAGCATGTGTATGTAACCAAATAACGTTATAAATATACGTAGGTAGAGATACATCCACATCTGTCTTCTTTATCGTTATTCTCACAACCAGAAGGTACATCAAACATCATAATTGCAAATGTGTATAGACATAAGATTGCAATATATATCAAGATATGAAATAAATGCATATGAAGCGTAATAATGATAATATCTGTACTAGAAACAAACAACCACCAATAGACCGGTTCTCTTACAAAGAAAGTCACGACAGCTCCATGTATGTGTACGATAGAACTGCATTACCCCATGAATACTGACGGCAAACATCAAAGTCCTCAAGAAATGGAAGCCACCTAAGCCATCTACGAGTCTTCGAATGGTTGCAAACTAAACGTGAAGTGTTGATATGCAAGATAATAGCTCGAGTGTGCTACACAATCTGAATCTCAGAAGCATTTGGAATGTCATCGGCAAGCTGCTTCATAAACCAAGTAGTGACTATTATCTCATTACCCCACCTCTGTTCACTAGGAGAAGATAGACCAAAGAGCGACTCCGTAACAACCCACTTTGGAATGTGCCTAAATATTGATCCAGAAAAGGCCTATCGAAACTTAGATTCATTCTAAAGTAAGCTGTTAGTAGTAAAAAGAAATAACATAATAGAGCCATAACTAAATTTTTAGAACTCACAACGGATGGAACAAAGTATAATAGTAAAATATACCCATTTATTTCAAATTCAATGTCAAAATACAAGATACCATCAAACCATAACAAGATAAGTTACAACAATAGTCTGAAAACATGAGTACATATGAAAGCACATAAAAATGTTAAATGCCGCTACAAGTCCACCACCTCCGTCTCCAAGCGTCATCATTTCCATCAACGTCTTGAACATGTGTTGTAATGAGGAGGGAATCAGAACACCAATGCCCGGTGAATAAAAAAACCCGAGCCATACTTTTCAAAATTTGAGCAGTATATCTCAAAATAAGAATATATCTACGAAAATAGGCAGTTAAATCATTTAATACTTCTTTATAAGGAAAAGGAGGCGGGTCCAACTACTTAATACTTTTTATTGGAAAATATGCAGACTATGGTCATTTAATACCTTAATTAAGGCAAACCACATTATTTAATACATATTTCCAAGGCATGCTACTCAATGGTACTATTTAACTGACATTATATGGAATTCGTAGGCCACTTAATACTTCCTTGTAGAAAATAGAAGAACGGTGGTCATTTAGTACATTAATTAAGGCGGACCACATCATTTAATACCTATTTACAAAAGCGGACCCCCTCATTGAGATACCACCTAACGCAACCCCTTGACCATTTAATACTTCATCTAGGAAAAAGAGGCAAGTCCAACCACTTAATACCTCAAGACCCCGAAGCAGACCCTTTGTCTTGCGGCACATACTCATAATGACGTCTCACATTTGTTCGACTATTCGTAGGAATTAGTAACCATATTAGCTGAGCAGATTTCTCCTACAGAATTTGGGACCAATCTCGCATCATTACAAATATTTATCATAATGATATCTCACATCAGTCAAAGTGTACACAACTGCTGGTAGTCTCAAAATGAAGGGGAGACTTTCATTATGTAACTCTATTGACATCGCATCCCTATGACTTAGCAATGCATCAATTACTCTCCATATGTATATATTATGATTGTTTGTTTAGCATATTTTATTATGGTTTATTATTTTAAGTCATATCATTATGATATACCATCTCACCTTTTTATTTAGATATATTCTGACTCGTTTAATATTTTTAATAATACTCCGGTCAGGCTGAGATTTTACAGGTACAGAAACTCATTGGCTCTTGGATTTTGGGTTAGCTTTGGAGTAGACTATTTTGACAGTTTCAATTTACTTCATCATTACGTATACTGACATTTAGTAGTTATGTAATGTATATTATTCAATGGTCATTTTGTACCTGATATAATGTATGAGATACGATGTATATTAGAGTGAGTCTAGTATTGACATTTTGTAGACTCACATCTTATTATGAAATATGTTGTACATCGGCCCGCTGCAATCTGTGACTCTGATTCTAATTTATCTATATTATATACTATTATGAATATTTTTAATCGGCATGTTTATTACTTTGTATTAATACTGGTTAGAATTGCAATCTAAACGTCATATTCTATCCAACTCCTCCTTTACAAAGAAATATATAAGAATAAGTAGTGCAAACTACCAATAGAATTCGTATAACCCCTTATTTTATTGAAGAATCGCAATTTGACCCAAAGAAGAAGGAGAAGTGAAATAGACTATGAAATTATCAAAAGCTACATAAACGAAACAAATTCCATCAAATTAATGTAAATAATTAAGAATCTCAAATTGACATTTCGAAATAAAAAGGAACTTTTAGGGATTTTATCTATCATATTTTCGAAATAAAAAGGAATTTTTAGGGATTTTATCTATCATATTTTCGAAATCCCAAAAGCCCTAAGGCATATTTAAATTCAAAAAAAAATACACCAAACAATTGTTGAAAAGAAATATTAAGGTTTCCACTCACAGATTAGTCTTACTTCACCTAAATGGATTTCAGCCTTCCAATCTCTTCCACAATCTCTCTTTTGATATGTATACACACAGTAGGGACATATATTCATTAGATTCAAAATAATTAAAAGAATAGGATAAGAATATATTAAAGGAGGAAAAAACAAATAAGTTGAATTCTTACGGAGTTTTTGACTTATTAGAGAGATAGCAATGACAGAACTTCATTGTATCCTTCAAAATAATATGAATAAAAAGTGGAAAGGATGGGATTCTATTTAAAAGAGTTGAAACACACCAGAACCGTAGGATGAAAATAGTTTAAAAGCGGAGATATTTGGACCATTCATACGCTCAAACCCTACCCACCACTGCTCTTATTTAGGCACGACCAGTCGACCGCCCCACTTCAACCAGTCGACCGCTAGGGTCGACCGTTACGTTTGTTTTGGAAATGTTTTTATTTCCGTTGCTTTTAATTGAATTCTTTCCCCTAATCAACTTTAATGTTAAAAACATTAATTAACGTTTACTTAGCCCCCAAGCTAATTTTTAAAATTCAAACCCTAAATTTAAATTCTCGTTTGTATTTGAATTCCAACTAAATTAATTTAATCTGAAAACTTAAAACGCTCGTAATTTCTTCATTTGAACTCCATTTTCAGCATATTATATAGTGAAACGGATTACAATTTTACCATGAACGCAACGGAATAACTTTCATGGCAAAATTTCAACTTTTAAAAAAAAATCATATTCAACTCTTATCATATTTAATTCAATTTACTTTATTTATGATTCATTTTACAGAATGTTACAAATTAGCACAACTCCATATAATCTATGGCCCTGGGTTGCTCAACAGAGCATCATCTATGGGTAAACCAAGCAAAATAGTAACATCAACCAACGTAATGGTCATCTCCCCTAACCTTAAGGTGGAATGTAGATGTCTTCGGCCTTCATCCATCTAACAAAGTGGTGATAAGATGATGATCCAATTTTGTGTACCCCAACTTCATGATAAGTGAAATGCTAGCTCGATTTATCAGCTCAAGCACGACGGAAAGAGATGATGTGACTTTCTTTAGTCTAGACGAGTAATTAATGATCACATCTGGAGTAGCGCGATGTCATAAAAAAACAAAATATAAGCATTACGTATGATCAACATTGATGTATATTTCTATTCGATATGAAAGTGCATTACCTTCATCCCTGCATGGCTGCCTGTTCGATGGCGTTCTGCAGGTACAATATGCTACCATTTGTCGGCCCTGGTAATATCTTGGAGTAATCTACACAAAATTCAACTATTTGCTACACTCTATTCCAACTATAACAACCAATGTCCAACATGTACTTAAACGACATAAAATCAAAATTTTGTAATTTCCATTCTCACACAACTAGTTATAGAAGTTCAAAATACTATATTTAGCAAATTTAGCAAAATCCTAAATTAAAAAAAAGTTGGAGTTTGAGAGTATAAATTAAACTTGTAGGAACTTCCTATGATGAAGAGCAAGTCATGCTTCAAATTGGTGAAGAAACAAACAAAATTTGAAATAAAATTTAGAAGTTGGAAAATGTTGGATAGAAATTTTCGTTTGTGAAAGATATGTTGAATGGGTAAAGTGAATGGGAGGAGAGGTTCTCATCTAGATTTACAGCAGTAAATTAACAATGCGACTTTTGAAAAACCACTGACTAACGACTTTTCAAAAGCCGTTGATATGTTCTAATATTAAAACGTAATTGACGACTTTTCAAAATTCGTCAACTACATTTACAAAATACAATATACTGACGGCATTTAAAATACCGCAAGTAATTTTTACCAGCTCAACGTTAACCTAGCCAAAAATGGCATATGTTTGTAAAAAGTTTACAAACAGGGCCAAACGCGTAATATGTTTATAAAACTAGACTAAATTCAAAAAATCCATTTTGAATTGATCAAGATATTTCAATAATTAAAACATATATAAGTACGTACATAAAATTCAAACTAGACTACGGACAACAAATGTATATATAAAGAGACAAATATGTCTGTTGCAGTATAAATCTCAACACATATAAACGGTTACATTAGTCATATGCATCTTTTATATGCGCGCGTGCACCATACTTGTATTTGATGAACTTATAAATTAAAACTTATACAGATTAAATAAAACCTTTTATAAATAAATAAAATAAATATTTTGTTTAAAATATTTTAGATACGATTTAAAATTAACTAGACTTCATAGACCTAATAAAAATCTAAAAATAATTTTTTATTATAAATTCATTCATTTACCTATTGCAGCCATCCCAATTCCTTCGTGCATATACTTTGGGTGTTCTGCCTTCTCAACGCATTATGGAACTACACGGTTCTGATCTGTGTGAATTTGAACATAACAGTTTCGATCTATGTTAATTTGGATATAAGCAGCAATGCTTTCAACGGGTATCCTTCGTCTCATTCTATGAAACTTGGTCGGGTCGGTTGTCCTTCATTTATTCACGTGCTTTAGATTTTTCTTCTATCGAAAATGGGTGTACCAATCTCAAAAACAAAGTACTTTTAGGTAAATTTCAACTAAATTCAAGTTATAATTTGTTTTTCTAGAAGCTTAAATAGAAATCTATCGCTTTTCTTATAATTTTCTAACCAACTCCGTAACATTAATAGTTATTATTTTCATGTTACTAATATTAGCTCCAAATTCGAACTCCAAACATCTTAACCAAACGTTCTTCAAAGTCGATCCACAAGGTACTGTAAGGCTATTAATATAATACAAGATCTTAATTATAGTATAATAAAGCTTTATTAATAGTTGTAATCAAGCTACAATGTTATGATTCAATAACAGATTTCTTAACCTATACTTGTACGTAGATGAGGTCAAGAGTTCGAAATTCAACAGATAGAAGTTAACGTTTGTTCCCAAGTGAAGGTTGGATATACAAATGAGTCCATGAATTTGTATCTTAATCATGACAAAAATGTTAATATCACATCTTTTATTCTTCTCGGTATAATAATTTGATATCCTAGTTATCCTTTTACTAATTCATTTTGGTAACGATGGCTCATAAGTAGACCTGTCAAACGGATTGGGTTGGATCAAAACGGGTTGGGTTGAATTTGAACTAACCCATTTATGACTCATTTATGATGCATTCGTTTTGACCCATTTATAATCTAACCCGTTTATAACCCAATCCGTTTAGTAAGTGTGTTACTCATTTACCCATTTAAATTTAATTTGACTAATAAAAAATAAATATATATAAAATAATTCTAATTTTAATTTTTACGTTTTGAATTTCAATAAAAATCAACATTTAAAATTTTAATCTAGCGTTCAACAAAATTAAAATATGGGTATTTTCTATGTACAACTATCAATCTTCACAGAGAACAATAGTATGCGTTAACAATACGAGTATCCTAGCGTTCCATATTATCCGTAATTTAAATGAGAGTTAATCGGTCGAAGCATCATCTGATTTCGAGTTAGTATGAAGAAGTTATTGCAGTTTGAACAAAAAAATAACGGCTCCTGCACTAGGCAGAGTTCAAATATGAAGATGTGGTGGTCTATTATTTTCTAAGTACAAATATCAGTCCTCATGGAGAACTACAATGTGCGTTCACAAGATGAAGTATCTGAGTGTTTCACATTATCCGTAAGTTAAGTAAGAGTTAATCGGTCGAAGTCTCGCCTGATTCCGAGTCAACATGAAGAAATTATTGCAGTCTGAACAAAAAAATAGCGGCTTTTGTACTAGGCTGAGTTCAAATATGAGATATGGTAGCCTGTTATTTTTCTAGGTACTTCTAAGTACAACTGTCGGTCCCCATGGAAAAGTACAGTGTACGTTCACAAGATAAAGTACCCAAGTATTCCATATTGTCCGTAATTTAGATGGAAGTTTATCAGTCGAAGTCTCGCCTGATTCTGAGTTAGTATGAAGAAGTTATTGCAGTCTAAAAAAAATAACGGCTCCTCCATTAGGTGAAGTTCAAATACGAGGATGCGATAGCTTTTTATTTTTAAAGTACAACCGTCAGACTTCATAGAAAAATACAAGGTACGTTCAAAATTCTTATTTTCAAAACTTATATTTTCAAACTTTTAGTTTTTAACCCATTTATAACTCTTTTCACAACGGGTCAATCCAACACATAACCATTTGATAAAATTCATAAATGGATCAATCTATTTATAAGTAGGATAAATGGGTTGGATTGATAGGTACGGTTATATTTTGACAGGTCTACATAAGCACAAGTAGCCCCAGGAGTCTCATGCACTTAGAGAAGACCTACAATGATGAAGAGATGGCTTTGATCATTGAACATTTGTAAGAAACGTTGGATCAACTTTATTGAAATACTCAATCTACTAAATTGAAACAAATTGATCTAAAAAAAGCAAGAACTTGCATTGGCAGACGCTAAGGGTTAATGATCCACGCGAGTATCCAATATAAGGCCCACTTCAATTGGTTCAATTCCTTTTATCCCCAATTTGCCTATTCCCCTTCCCAAACTTATCTCAGCCATTAATTTTTTTTTTTCAACACGTTATTTCATTATAGTTTCAACCGATAATTAAATCATGTGATGTATGACTAAGATTGAACTGGATAAATGAGAACGGTGAGAAGCGGGCAAAGCAAACGAGCCTAACTTCCAATGACACCAATTTTAGATGTTCAATAACAATATTGGATATGCCAATAGAAAAGTCAAGGTCTAGTGAAGACATCATTAACATATCAATACATTATTAAGTAGTTAAAAGATCATTAACAACAAAACCTTCTTATTTTGGACAAAATAAGATTTTTACACCATGACAAAGCGGTTAAAGCTTCCATTTGTTTCCAGTGAAATTAAAAACATCAGCATAGTTCCTTACATTAGTGCTCCATGCAGTAATAATGTAATATAGTATAAACAAATTTAAATACTTCAGAAATATTTGCAAAGGTCACGAAGAAACAATAAATTTGTTCAAGTTTTACTACTACGTGCATGTGAAAGGTTATGAACATTTACCTGAAAGAAGTGAGTTCAACTATTGCAGGAATTCCAGCAACATGTTCAGATTTAAAAGAACCAAACAATGACCACGTAAGTTAGTGATGCAAGTCAATCAATTAAAATCATATTAAAATTATGTCAAATGCTCTTATATTACCTTAACCAAAGCAGTGCTGTATCCGAAAACCTGGAGTTGAAATGGTTGAACTGCTACACCACACTTTTTATACATAACTTTCATACTGTTGATATCTTTATATTGATACCAATAATTGAAGCATTATTCACACAAATAAAACTACATAAGGAAACATGAATATTAAATGCACTTCTTCAACTAATTAGTTAAACTTCAAAATAAATAAAACCATACCTAGTAGGTAAACCATGTATAATAAACATTTTCCAAAGAGTAGTTATTCTCTATCTAAAATAAAACCATAAATTGTCACCTTAAAAACTAATATTCACCTGCCTAAAAATGGAACCTGTTTATTCGCTATCTTCATTGCTGGTTGTTTCTTCGGTCGTACTGCAGACTTGTCTGATTTGACATTCAAAGTCATCTTCAATGCAAATTGAAGCGTGACGGTCTTAGATTTTACCGCTGTTTTTGCGTGCCTGAAAAGTACCCATAGCAGTACCAGGACAAGTACATACTCCTGTAGATAAAAACAATCTTTCAGGTAAGGCATAGTTACATAATTATTATTGTTTATATACTTTATATGACATAAACGACATAAATTTGATCCACGGACGAAAACAACTGTATTTTGATAGTCATTAATATTGCCTAAACCATAAACATAAGTTTGAAAACCAGACAACTTTCGGGGACAAACATAAATAAATAAATAAAAATTCAAGATACCTTGAGAAAGATAAATTCAAAATCCAAACAGAAACATTGGTAATGCAAGTTCCTCGTGTTTTTCGAGATAGCAAGCACATTTACACAATGTAATAAAATGACCGAAAAAGAATGTTGGAAAAATAAATGTCTAAATCAGATTATTATATGGCTTACAGTCTTCTAAAGCAATCAGATATCTATTATACTAAAAGTTACTAGGAAGCGGAAATAAACTAAAACTGTCTACCAAATAAAACATGAGTTGAAACTCAAAAAATGTTAAATGTGATATTCCCACTCATTTTACATCTCAAATTACAGAAGATGGTGTTATAGGTTTGTCAACAGTCTCATACGAATAAAGAAAGTGCCATATATGCAGTCGGAGTTTGTGATGCTATATATCAAATCCAAAAGATTTGAACTGGCTTTACAACAATTCAAACACGCTTCGGAATTCGTACAAAGAAGATATCATGGTTTGAAAGTGGAAAATGAGTGCTGCAAAAGATCTGGAACGCCTTTCTGTAGTTCCAGTCGACTGCTATTCCTGAACAGAATTAAACGAGAGCAATTTTGCACTAGTTTAGTCGATTAATTATTACCTCGAATGGCTGATATGGGTGAGTTTTGCCTGATTTGGTTCAGTTTCATTTTCGATTTCAGGGGGGCAATTTTGGAATTATTATTTTTCTTTTATTTTAGGCTTTTGACTACATTGATGGTTAGATCTTTATAAATCTTTTATGGGTGGATAAGATGTATTTAAAGCTCTATAAAGACAACATGTATCTTCCCCTTTTAAATCAAGGAAAATTATTGGTTCAGATTTTGGATTTGAGTTTGTTACTCAAAATGGGGTTTACTACTTGGTTTTTTGGCAAAAAAATTAATAAAGAGAAACTTGAAATTGATTTGTGTATGAAAGAAATGGGGAATATTAAAGGCAAAGATGAATGATTTCTTACATATCGACGGTCTTCACCAAGCATGGTGGAAAAAAAGAAAGAGCCCTAATATAATGGAGAAATGGGTACCTTAGGATAAGAAAACCACGGCAACTATTCAATGTTTTTTTGAAGAAAACGATTTTCTTGCCAATGAAACATCAGCCAATGTATGAAAGAAGTTGAAGAGAATTTGCACAAATAACTCAGCAACAAACATGGCTCAGCTCATGATTAGAGCTCTAAATCTGAAGCTTAAAGAATGTAAATGAACTGGAGAGCATCTTAATGATTTTCAAGCAATTGCAAACCAACTAATTTCAATGTTGATGATGAGGCAAACCTTGATGTTGCTGAGTTCAATATTAAAGAGTTGGGAAACTGTGATTGCATTGAACAACTCAAATTCGAATGGAGAGTTTTTTCTGTAAATTTAATAGTTAGCAACCTTCTTGATAAGAAGATGAGAAAGATGAATTCAACGGAGAGAGATGTGTAGAAAAAAGGGGAAATAGCAACCAAATTAATGAGAGGTGAATCTTACAAGCGAGAGGACCAAATATGGAATGTAATTTGTTACTGCAAAACAGCATGCCTTCTGTTATCATTGGGAGAATGTCAAAATAAACAAAATGAAAGAGAGTGAAAACAAGGTATGGTGAGGAAGTTGACGGCAACATCATGTGTAGAAAGGCAAAGACAGTGTTTGGGTGCTTGATTCAGATGCATATTTTGATATATGCAAATATAAGGTTACATTTGCTGAATTTAAGGAGCAAAAAGGCAAGATGGAATCCATCAATGGCTGCAGCACAAATGTTGGAATAAGTTTAGATTGAATATGTTTTGATGGAAAGGTGGCGGGACGCACATGGATTAAGTATGTCGAATAAAAAATGAACCATATTACCAGTTGGCAGGAAGAGACTACAACATCCATATTTGAGATGAAGTTGCAAGGGTATGAAAAGCAAATAGGAAGGCTTTGCACACAAAACGAAGAAGCAATAATTTATATGAATTGCTTTGAAAATGGTGGAGAATGTAGTGGGTTATAAAATTCGAGCTGAAGAAGCAAATAGGAAGGCTTTGCACACAAAACGAAGAAGCAATAATTTATATGAATTGCTTTGAAAATGGTGGAGAAAGTAGTGGGTTATAAAATTCGAGCTGAAGAAGCAAATAGGAAGGCTTTGCACACAAAACGAGGAAGCAATATTTATATGAAATGCTTTGAAAATGGTGGAGAATGTAGTAGGTTATAAAATTCGACCTGAAGAAGCAAATTTCTCTAAATCAACGCGGCGCCTGCAAAGAAAAAACCACAAAGCCTGTATGAAGGCCTTTGTAGCATTACAAGCATTTCTAAATAGTTGATGGATGCAAATTTGATTGGCGAACATGCATAATTTGGTGGTATGGTTAAAGGTGGAGTTGGTTCAGGTATTGGTTGGATGATACATAGTATCAAAATGAAGTGTTGGAGTCTATGATACTGTATAATGGTTTATAATACTGTACAAACCAAAGAGATTCGCGTTAGCCGTCGAACGTTCAAACGGTTAGATATTTGGCATATGCAAAAAATCAAGGTTTGAAAGCGAAAAATGCATGTTCGAACAGACTGAGAACACTTTTATGTCGTTTGAGTCGACTAATGTTCCTATTCCAGTTGACTGAAAAACTATACATAACCAAACTAGTGCACTAGTTTGACCGAATGGGATTATTACCTCGGTCAACTGACATTTGTAAGTTTTGCCTAATTTGGTTTGGTATCATATCTGATTTCAATGGGAAGTTTGTATTTTCTTTCTATTTTTGGTTTTCAACTAATGGTTAAATTTTTATGTATCATTTTTTAACGGATACTCCGCCTGCGCAGTTTTCTATGCAGCACATCCCAAGCCGAATAAAGGAGAAGAGTTGTGATGGGCTTGGCAAACCAACATAAAAACCATGTTCTCTTTCATGGAAATGGAATCTTATTATATTTCGTTAGGATGTAATCCTCTTAGCGACGTGTCATATCAAGGCTCGGGTATGGTGATAAATAAGCAAGGGCTGGATCGTCACTCCCTTAGTGTCGTGCCATATCGAAGCTCGGGTGTGGTGATAAATACGCAAAGATTCGGTCGTCATTCCCTTAGTGGTGCGCTATATCGAGACCCCGATGTAATGATAAATGAGCAAGAGTCTTCGCACTTTACTCGGCGGGTTTGAGGAACAAGGAAGCTAGTCGATAAAAGTAACATTCGCTTAGGTAGTTCAAATGTAAGGTCCTTAACCGAAAAGTTGAGAGAGATAGTTGATACTATGACCACGAGACGTGCAAATAATTTATACGCTCAGGAGACCAAATAGACGGACCAGAAGACAAGGAGGTAGAGAACACAAGCCTCAAGTTATGGTATACGGAAAAAGAACGTAATAAGAACGGGATAGACATCTTAATTAACAAGAATCTTAAAAACGGAGTGGTCAACAATAGGAGACAAAGGGACAGGATTATCCTAGTCTAGCTGGCAATTGGTGATATAGTTCTGAATGTCATTAGTGCATATGTCCTACAAATAGACCTAACTGAAGCCTCCAAGAGGAATTTCTGAGAAGAGATGGACGTCATGATCGGAGATGTGCCTTATAGCGAGAAATTTTTCATAGAAGAATATTTCAACGGCCATGTCGGTACAACTAGTGGGGGTTTGAGAGAGTGCATGGTCATTTTGGATATAGCGATAGGAATTAAGAAAGGCAAGAAATATTGAATTTTGTTATTACTTATAACCTCATGGTAGCTAACATCTTCTTTAGAAAGATGCAATGATATGTAGTTACTTTCAGTAGTGGTCAATACTCTAATCAGATTGACTTTTTTCTTACTAAAAGAGAAGACAAACGAGCTTGTGTAGATTACAAAGTCATACCTAGAGAATGTGTCGTCTCATAACATCAGCTTTTGATATCTGAGTTTCGTCTTCGGATATGTATTTGACAAGATAAAGGAGCCAAGATTAGTTGGACGAAATGAAGAAAGCTCAAAGACGACGCCTCACACTTGTGTAAGGATAAAATGACGGAAGAAGGGGTATGAAATATGAAAGAAGAAGCAAATGACATGTGGGATGAGATAACAACGCGCATTTGAAAAATGCCTACTAAGGTGTTTGGAATAACAAAAAGAAATAAACGTGAACCTAAAGATTCATGGTGGTGGAACAGTGATGCGCAAAAGGCTATCAAAGAGAAGAAGAAATGCTACAAATGCTTGCATCATTACAGAAGCGTGGACAACATGCAAAGGTAAAAAGCGGCAAAAAAGAACGCAAAGAGAGTTGTGAATGAAGTAAGGGTCCGACGTATGAAGATCTATATCAAAAGCTAAGTACGATGGAGTGTGAAAAACTGTCTATAGGATAGCTAAGCTACGCGAGAGAAAGACGAGAGACTTCTAACAAGTTAAATGCATCAAGGATAAGAATAACAGATTTTTGATGAAGGACAATGAGATAAAAAATAGATGGAAAGAATATTTCGACAAGCTATTCAATGAAGAAGGTGACAGCACTACGATCAAGCTGGACGACTCATTTGATGACACTAGTAGACATTTTATTCGGAGAATTCAAGAGTTAGAGGTAAAAGATGCGCTAAAATGGATGAAAGAAGACAAGGCGTTGGGTCCTGATGATATCTCCATCGAGGTGTGGAGATGCATTGATAGTCAAGCTAATTAAGTTGTTATGTTATGTTTTCAAATCAAACAAGATGCCAGATGAGTGGAGGAGAAGCATATTAGTTCCAATCTTCAAGATTAAATGAGATATTCAAAGTTGCATAAACGACAGAGAAATTAAGCTTATGAGTCATACAATGAAGCTTTGAGAGAGAGTCATTGAACATCGATCAAGAAGAATGACAGACGTTTCAAAAACCAATTTGGTTTCATGGTTGAAAGGTTGACCATAGAGACGATTTTCTTGATAAGACAATTTATGGAGAAATTTAAAAAGCAAAAGAAGGATCTATGCATGATATTTATCTATTTGGAGAAAGCTTATGACAAAGTACCAAGAAAGGTTATGTGGTGGACTCTGGAAAAGAAGAGAATTCCAACAAAGTACATTATCATTATTAATGATATGTACGATGATATTGTGTCTACTGTCAGAGCATGACATATGATTACATTAAGGGTCAGCTTTGAGCCCATACATTCTTGCCCTAGTGATGGATAATGTTACGAAGGGTATACAATGTGAGGTTTCTTGGTGTATGCTCTTTACTGATAATATTGTGCTAATTGACGAACATAGGATAGAGGTTGATAGACAACCGAAATTGTGAAGGCGGACTTTAAAATCAAAAGGTTTTAGGCTTAGCAGAACCAAAACATAGGATATGAAATGCGAGTTCAGTGGTGCCAGATCAGAGGATAGAGATGTTACTATGGCCGAACAAGTAGTGCCAAAGAAGGAATCCTTTCGATATTTAGGATTAATATTACAATATAATTGTGAGATTGATGAAGATGTTAGTTTTAGATTCAAGCGGGATGGATGAAATGGTGACTAGTGTCGGACACTCTCTGTGACGAAAAAGTCTCATAAAAGTTTAAATGAAAGTACTACAGAACGACAATAAAAAATGTGATGATGTACGGTGCAGAATGTTGGCTTACTAAAAGACAACACGCTCAGAAGATAAGTGTAGCAGAGATGCGTATACTGCGATGGAGCTGTGGTTATACAAGACTAGACCGAGTTAAAAATGATGATATACGTGACAAACTTGGAGTGGCATCAATTGAAGAGAAACTAGTCCAACACCGCTTAAGATGGTTTGGACACCTCCGACGGAGGCCTTCCGAGGCACTTGTGTGGGTTGAAATTATAGACCGCATCGAATGCTCAAAGAGATATAGAGGTCTACCAAGGTTGACGTAGAAGGAAGTAGAAAAAAGAGGCTTCGGGGATTAGAATATATCCAAAAAGCTTGTGTCGGACAAAAACACGTGGAATTTAGCGATTCACGTACCAAAACCATGAGCTACAATTTTTTTTTGCTTAGGGTGGGTTTAAGGTAGCGTTATAAGTTTTAGATTATAGAACTAGTGAATAAGAGTCTATTATATTATTATTAGTACCATTATTATTATTATTATTATCATCATGGTTTTTTTTAATTTCTTTATATATATGTATATTGTTTTTATTATTATTATTGTTAGTTTAAAAATTTTATTTTATTTTATTATTATTGTTATTATTATTATCATGGTTTTTAAATTGACTTTTACATTGACTTGTCATTTGTTTTCGGTTTCATCTCTAGCCGACCCAACATGTTTTGAAATAATAGCCTAATAGTAGTAGTTATTGTTTATGGATAAGATGTTTTCTTAGATTTATATAAACATCATTTATCTTCTCTCACAGTTTTAAGGGATTAACGTTTTGGGTTTTTGTATTTGTCTTTTCTAGAGAAATTTAATAAAGCAAGGCTTGTTGAAATTGATTTTTATATTGTACCTTTTCACTTCTTTTCTGGTCTTAAACCTAATTGTGTAAGGATCATTGAGTAATCCTAACAACTGCATCTGTATCTAAAATTACTTTCGGATATCAAACATATGCATCTACCGTGAATAGTGAACGAATAACAGATTTTTGTCTATCCGGTCACAATTAGTAAATATCTTTATTAATAGTTGGAAACAAAACATAATTTTTTTGTCTGACCATGAACTTCTGAAAATGCCCTTTATATATCACATTTTAATATAAAATTGGTATTCATATTTAAACCTAGACATCGGTTCCTATTATTCCTAGAGTAGAATTGTTAAAATGTAACTAGGGTTATACTTCATAGAGCGGGTAAAATAGGTTGCTACATTAGAATAGATAACACAAGACCTTTCTAGATAAATCAACCAATCTATAAATACCGATAATCACCATCCCCTTCATTTATCCTTTGTTACCTACTCACAATTACATATTTCTTTATTCTTAATCTCACTAAAGTATATAAATCGTTATGAAGCAACTCAACAAAAGGTACGGAAATTTACACTCTCTATGCTTTTTATTTGTAAATTAGTAATGCTTTGTTATATCATATACCTCATTCAGTTTTAAATCGTAATAGTATTTCAAAATGAAAAAAATTAATCCATATCACGGTTTCCTTCTTGCATGGTCATTTGAAACCACATCTACAGTGGTAAATACACCGAATAAGACTACTAAACATTTTCAATAACTTTTTTTACCTTATAGTTATGTAGTTATCCACGTTATTATAAGCTAAGGAAATAAATAATTGTGTTCATTAAGTTTTTTGTTTGATTGCATAAAACTTTACTCCCGATTTTGTAATTTGGGTAGCGTCATGGAGTGTTACATATCTAAAGATAAAAAGGACAAATTTGATAAAAAAATTCCACTTAATTATGATTCTTTCCATAATGTTTGACACATATTTTGAACAAATTTTGAAAAAAAAATTCCTATTATATGATGTGAGAATACAATCGTCAAAAACTAGATAAATATTTATTGTATTGGTTATTTTATATTTAAGCAACTAGACAAATACTTTTATTAGTTATTTTATATCTAAATGTTTAATTTCACGCACGTCATTTGTACAAATCATTTTGATTCACACTAATAAATTACGTGTCTTTCAACAAAATATATAGTCAGAAAGATACTTTGTTTGTACTAAAATTTCTAATGCACGCGTGTAGCACGTGCCATTGGGACTAGCAAAAATTAAATATAAACTTTTGGTTCAATACAGAATCGTTTTAGTACAAATACTTATAATACAAAGGTGGAACCCAGTGCACGAGGCTCCCCAACGATAGCAGGTTCTGGAGAGGTCATAATATATGCAGCATTTCCCTCGCATTACGAAGAGGCGGTTTCCAAACTCGAATCTGAACATCCAGATCACCACGCGAGTGACCCAACCATTATGTCAAGGCTCCACCTCAATACTTAAAATACAATAATAAAAAATAAGATGATAATCAATAGTTCGCGAATATTCATATACACATGATATAAATTACCTTGATAAAACAGTAAAAACAAACATTCTATGTATCAAAATACACATAATAAAAACTATTACCTTGAGAAGTGTCAGACATATGATTTTCTAACGAGGATATAATCGTATCCATATCTATTTTTATGGAATATCAAATATGTTTTTAATATTTTGATACGTACGCATTCGAACCTTTTGGGTATTTATTGACAGACCTACGGTATTAGATTAAAAAACTTCACTAGGGTTAAGGTTAACTGTACCGAAGGGTTAAACGGAAAAATATTAAATTCCATTTGTCAATGAATACGCCATAAGTTTGTAAATTTGATTAATCTTAATCCACGTGTCATATCTAGGTTTGTACATACTGGCACCAAATAAACAAAGCTAATTTATTTCTCTAAACTATATGCCCTTTTATTTGACAATGTGTTGAAAGGGAATCAGACTAAGGGAAAAGGAACGCTGGAAAAAATAAAAACAAAAAAGTATAGAAAATCTTATAAATTTACCGACAATATTATTGCGACAGCATATGCAATTATAATTAGATTTATTAAATACATAATATCACATGCCAAGAAAAAGTATTACCTTGGTCCAAGTCCACACAGAGGCAAGCCCAAATAGCTTTCAGTAAGATGTAACCTTTTTCTCCCACAATGTAATGTGGTTCATCAACGGCTATGGTACGAAGAATTAACACTACTTCTTTTTTGATCATAAATTCGCCAGAATTGTTTTCTAATGACATATCAAGCTTGAGAGGACAATGGTCGCGTGGGAGAATTAAGACAGAAGGACATAATGTAAGGGTATCACTTGCAGCCATATGCTCTGATTTCTCACATTTGTTGTGTCCACCGAAAAGATATATCTCATAACCTTCACGAAAACGAAAATATGCACGTATGTGTCCTTCAACATTGCGTGCTGGACTACCATCATAATTGTATGTCCTTATCTCAAATTTCACTCTGGTAGCATTACTTAACAACGAGTACTTCACTTTGCAATTGTCAACTGTTGCAAACAAACGTCTATCGCAAACTTGAGTGTCTAACATAAAATTAATAATTTTGTTTTGACTTGTCCCATTTCCACTTTTTTCACGATTATGTATTTCAAGCTCAATTTCATTTGTCAGAGGTTGAAATCTGGCAGACCAAGGAAGATAGTTTGGCTTCTTATCTAAGCGTATATTCCAAATGTGAAATAACTTAAAAAAATTAATATCCCGTCCATTTCTCCGGATTATGTCTTCCCTTAGATCGATGGTATATCTATACAACGACTGATCAACTATCTTACCTGACAATCGTTCAAGCATTGCAAACTCTTTTTCTTCACCGTTAATCTTGTGCGCCCTTTTGATTTTTGCAATTGGTACTTCTTCATAATGACATTGATTCCTACCATCATTGCCGTAATTTTTGTCTTCATCTTCACTTAAATCATCAATTTCCTTTTGAAGGTCTTCATTGTATAATATTTCCTCTCCTGTTTTAAAATTTGTTCCCATTACCGGCAAATAAAAAGGATAGATGCGTGCATGATAGGGTACTTTTTCTTTCAACACATTTTCCAGCTCCATTTCCTGTATCCAACATAGCTACTTTAATATAAAATTAAAATTGAGTTTGGATACATGATGATTGTGAGGATCAATTGAACTAACAGTGATGCTAGATTTCAACCAGAAAAGATAAAAGGGGTAAATATGTAAAGAGAAGAGCTCATGTAACATCCCGAAAAAATTAAATAACTAACATTTAAACATAGGGATCATATAAATATTTCAATTGTGTATTAAATATTAATTAAATGGATTTAATAGCCTTATTTAACTGCTTTTAATTAATAAATTACAACGCTGAACTCATTCTGTAAATTTATTTACAATAATAAATAGTTTGAATGAATAATAAGAAAATCAATTATTAAATAAACAACTTGACTTTTAATGACGTATTTTTGAGCAAACGTTGGTATTTTTATAAGGGACGGTTTGGCTAAAGTCTCTATTAAGCTTCAAAACACACCAAACATTCTTGCCAAAAAAAGTATGCAAATTAGATCCTAAAATTAATTTACTGAATAATTGCATACATTTATACAATTATTCAGTTAATAATTGAAGACTTTTATGCAATTATATCCTAAAATTACAGACATCGACTTGGCCAAACTAGGGTTTAACCTAGGCTAGGCTAGAAGATGGATTTGGAGGTAATTAACTTAATCAAGTAATTAAGCGAATTAATTATATTATTTAATTAAAAAACTTATAAAATTCATATATTCTACATACGAGGTTCAATCGAGACACCATCTTTTGCGTTGCGTTTGTAAGAGCGATAACTGCACATTGGAGTTGGATTCATTAAGTTTGAAGCTAGTAGCATTTTGTTTCGATTTTAGATCGAAATGAAATGCGAAAACGTCAACTGGAATTTTGGTGAGTTTACTCACCGTTAAATGAACACCATGATATATGTGTGTTATATTATTGTTTATACATGCTTGGATGTTTATTGTTGGTTGTTTGATTTGGTTGGATTCCGTTTTGTAAAGCGGATGATATATTATATGATTTGTAGGGGACTCCTATAACTATATGTTGTTGTTTGTTCCCGCTTGGTAGCGGAGGGCATAAATAACCATTATTTTATAGAGGACAAAAGGAGAAAGTCAAAGTGTATTCGTAGCGAATAGGTCACTACAGGACACTTCGAAGTGCATATACATATATGAGATTTACAAGAGATTTTCATAGGGAAATTCTAAAGGGTTTCTTGCCACTATCGATTTACTTGTATTTTTATGTTGCTTATATTGATATTTGATTGAAATATTTATGACATATAGTTTAATTTGTGTAATTATCGCTATAGCAATTATCGCTATACCGACACTTATGAAATATCATCTCCTTAAACCTTTGTGTGTATTGAAGTCGTGCTTGTATTCTTATAAAATAAATGTTTGGTCGCGTTATTGCAGTTTGAAAGTTGTTTAAACTATATTTTCAAGTATTTTTGAGAATTTTAAAATAAAGGGTAAATTTTGTTTAAAATTCATAAAAGGAGTTATAGATTCGATTAATTATCTTTCATGATAATTAATGTTATTTTAAATTTATAAAAACGATTATGAATAATTTTCTTCCGGGATAATTACTATGGTTTTAAACTTGATTTTTTTCTTCAATCCTTTTAGTGAATTTTTCTATCATATATATTTAAGTGTTTTAAAAATGGTTTGAAATTAATATATATTTTAAATGATTTAATATAAATTACTGAAGACGAAGTTTTATTTCGAAATAAGAAAAGGAAATGATTTTGAGATTTTAATATATTTTAGATTTGAGATTTTCAAGTAATATTTGAAATAGATGATTTAAATTATATTTCAAGTATTTTTGAGTTTATTGAACAATGAAAACGAAGCATGAATTATAATATCATTGTTGTAATAAATGTTTTCTGGGAATTTAAAAAAGAATTCATGGATTATCACTTTTGTTATAATAAATGATTTCGTAAAGATATTAAGAAAACTTGTTACTTGACTTAATAAATGTTGATATTCTTAAATCTTCGAGGAGTTTTGTTTTAAAGTTAATGATAAGTAGTTTTATAAATGATAGTTTATAAATGAGAAAATCTTTAAAAAAGAATGCTTAAAAATAAAGCTAAGTGCAAATTGTCTTTGATTTATAGTAAACAATGTTTTAATAACATTTGTTTTGGACCCTTCTTTTTAATACACTTAGAAATATAATTAGCTCTTCAAAAAGTACTTTAAAGAGTATTTTTACAAATATTTGTGATGTGACAATCAAATACAAGTGTGAGTCAAATGTTTTAAAATTTTGATTCGGTTATAGAAAATATTTAGTCGTGCACTTAACACTAAATGTCGAAGGAACTCTTGCTACTCTTACAATTAAGAATGTTGTCGAGACAATGTGGAAAGTAACACTGTCCTTACTTGTCCGGCTTCATTGTTTTCCTTGGAGTAGTGCTAGTTCAGGATGAACGAGTTGTGATAAGTATGAGAGATTTTAACTTCCATACATGATCATTTTTGTTATTCTAGATAGTTGAGTTATTAGTTATTGATTCCGCTATATTCTTTGGGATTCGTCAAATCTAAAACGATTTGTTGCTCATTCCGCTATATTTATTTGATTATTATATTTTATCGTTCCGCTGCGAGATTCTATGTTTGTTTTCTTTTTCTTTTCTTATTTTTCTTAATTAACCTCTAAATATTCGTATTTCCGTTCAATATGAGTTGGACGTGTGTGATTTATTGTCTACTCAAAAGGAACGAAGATACGGACCTTTACACCTATCTATTATGAAGGAAACGGAATCTGACAATGTGCTGTATTTTTTTACTTCTCTGATGGACTTCAATATGGACAGCAGTAGTAATCATATTTATCTTTGTAAACTTATAAGTCATATGAGAAGTTGATTTCATCGTGATGAACTAAATTTAACATTTGATAAAGATTAAAATGCTCAAGAGGCAATCTCTGCTCCCTCGTGATTTTCTACCGTCTATGTTCAAATTAAACGAGCATGACATATAAATGTGAATGGATATATTCAAGGTTGCCATCAACTTGTATATAACAAGTGATTGGTGTCGATTATTTATTGATATTTATTTGGTATCAATTATTATTGATACTGGATTATTCTGTCAACATTTATTTACGTTTTTGTATGTACTGAAGCACCTAGCTTAGGTTGTGCATGTGTTAATGATTGAACTTCACATTTTACGATAGACGTAACAAAAAAACAAAATTGTAGGTCAAATATGCTTTGAAGATTGAGCACCACAATTTATGACACGCTAGAAACGTAGTGTAAGAAAATACCATGCATGTATTGATTATATTAAGTATAATTTATGATTAAAATAAATATATAAATAAAAGGTAACGGATAAAATCAATTAATTGATTGTTCGGACGCTTTATCAATTCAGAAAAGGATTTTATTTATTTATTTATTACTTGGTCAGCTACATAATCTTTATGAATAATGAATAATTGGAGTAGGGTCACAACTATTTGGTATGAGCGCTAAATTCCAAAAATGCTCTTACTATATACAATAATACAAATGGGGATGATGAGCTCAGAAGTCCGTATATCACCCATGAAAATGTTGAACTTTATTATTAGTAAAGTTTGAAATATTAGCAAGGCCATACGTTCAAATCTCAATGGCACAATCTTTAGCATGTATCTTTTCTTTCCATTTTTTCCATTTTTGTAATGTCATTTCTCTTCTATTTTATACCTACTTAAACAGAAATTCAATATTTTGAAAACGTTTGTAATCACCTTTTTTATAAGTTTTTTTGTCAAGTTAAAAAAAATCAAAACTACATATACATTATTCAATTAAATATATATTTTATTCAAAGATTATTTTGTGCATATATGTGCAATGCACGTGTCAAGTAATCACAACCTTATATAAAATATTAATATGTTCGTCAATTTCATTTGTAAACAGCTTCAAATTAAATGGCCTTTGCTTTTACAATTAATGAACAATGACAAACTATGAACCAACAATAATTGTTAAGTCAAATAGCCTGATTAATATTGTAAATTACATTAAAATACTGTTTTAAAATGTTTCCAACTCCACCATATACAATCCTTTTGCTATTGACATTGATGTGTATATTGGAAAAGAAAGAAGAAAAGACAATCGTTACAATGACATTTAATATGTATTAAACCACCATAATACGCTTATATTAAACTTCTTTACAAGTTTTATATATATTAAACCGACTTTATGATATCAAAATTGACCTTAACCTTTCACTGAGTCTTTTAAACCATTTATTAGTGTCTTTCAAATAAAAAGGGTGTGTCATTTGTATTATTTGTTTAATTCCTTTTTTTGTCGAGAGTATCACCATTTGTAATGATCATTTTGTGCTGCACACGATCTCGTCAACTAATAAAATGGAACGTATTAATTAATCTATTACTTGGTCGATTATTTAATCAATTAATAAGATGAGGTTTCTTGTTACACGATAGCATTGTTGTCAAAAATCTCAAAATATTACGGTTCAGATCCCGTTTTCAAGTCAAAACTACAATTTCTATGATTCGATTTATATTTCGATTCAAACCCAGCTAAAACCGCAATTGAGATAAATCATTTGCTCTATATATTTTGTTTTCTATACATAAAATGGAGCTGTTTTCTAAAGATAAAATGGAGCAAACGAGAAATTTGAGTTATATGTTTACATGTAAAGTTCAAATATCAAAATCAATATGAAGTCTGTATAAAACTTAAAAGTATAGATTCTTTTGAACCTACAAATTATGATTTACAAAGCGTTTCAATTTACAGTTTGAACTTTACAATTTAAAACGTGAATCCCGTTTCGAAAACCTGACATGAAAGAACATACAGTTAACTGAAAGTTAGTTTCCACCAAGTATTTAGTGATTAGAAATTGGCATTTTACCTATAAAAGAAAAAACAAGTAGTCCATCTCTACCAATTTACACCGGGAAATTCAAAGAGCTAGGAGAAATTTAAGTATATAACATCACTGTGCTGTTGACATGATCATGGTGAAATTAAAAGAAAGAATGCAATGAGCCAAAATATAACACATTGTATTCATGATAACGAATTTTTTTACAGTTGCAATCAAACTTATATACTGAAAAAATCAAACTTATGTACGAACAATAGTAGAACCTAAAATAAATCAAAAGATAAATTTAGAGATAGTGTTGAATAGAATGACAACCCACTGTGAATGAAAATACAATGGAACAGTTATTCACAGTGTATTTGGTAGCATAATCACAAGACAACTATTTATTTATTTACTGCAATAATCACGAGTCAACATTAGATTTCTCTGCTTAGAATACATATTTGCTCCAAAATTTATTTTCTCTCATGCATTTATATACTCTTAAAGAATTAACAAAACAAATGATACCGAATGTACATATTAATGAGTAATAACTAGTTCAAGATTAGTCAACAGAACCCACACATTAAAATATGACAAGTTTAAAGGCCTTTACTCTGTGAAACAATTGACTCCAATCTATGATGTACTTGAATCTGACTATGATGGGTAAGAAACTATGGGAAAGATATCAAACCTCTTTGAATGCTTTTCCAGATCGATGATAAGCAATCATGTAAAATAGAATATAAAAAATAGCGCATGAACTTGTAATCCTAAACAAAACTAGTACTGCTATAGTATTATCACTCTACTACTTATTTTGCCAATCATTATTACGCTTTATTAATTATGGTACCTTGATTGATTTTTTTAATATACGTTTGATTTTATTTTTTTCATCAACTGAAAATACTGATTCATTAAGAAAATCACATAGTAACCGCCAAAGTTCAAGAGAAATAAGCCAGATTTTTTTTTTAAAGACTGATTTTCTTGTGATCACACAAACTACTTTAATAGTATCAATCGTTGTTTCAAGTTCATCAGGTTTGATCTTCATAATAGGTAGAAAACTTGGTCTTTTCCATTCATATTGTATAATATTGCAGCAAACAAATTCCAAACTTAAAAAATCCAAATTCATCAGAAAATGGGTAGTAAATTTGTTACATATAACGAGAAGTGAAATATGATAAAAAGTTTAATTTTTTACACGAATATAAATACAAGTTTACGGTAAATAGTCTCTCATAGATAAAACTTTCATGGTGTTACCTAAATCAAACTTAACTGTTATAAATCTGAAAGAAAAAAAAAACTGTTAATCGAATTTTTTATCATCATGTTTATTATACGATCACATGCTTACTGGCATTAAGTAAGCTCAAAATGTATTAAAAATATCATCATGTTTACATTTGATAGGCCTACGTTTACTTCACATTAAATCACCGTGATTACTTTTGATTAACTCATAGTTTACTTCAGATTAATCATCATATTTACCTTTGATTAACTCATAGTTTACCACACATTCAATAATGATAATGTTTATTTCACGTGAACTCGTTTTATAGAATTGAATGCAAAACTTCAATTCGCTGTTTTAGAAAAGGACCTTTTGCAAGTAAAAATATGTGCTATTTTCAATTCATTAAAAAAAGAATTAAAATCGCGTATTTTTTACAATCTAAATTGAAAATTTAAGTTAATTAGTATAAAAATAAAACATTTACAGGAAGAAAAAATACAATTTTCAATCGAGTATACCTTTTATTATATCGGTGGCGGAAAATAGGACGGATCTGTGGGGGCGCAGCGGAGGAAATTCCTTTATATGAGTGGCGCGGTTGATGGAGGCGCGTTGACTGTGACGGTGGAGAAAAACAGGCCGTGCTACGGTTTTAAAAGTGATTATTGGGGAAAGCGTTTGGAGAGGGTTGAAGATTACAAGTTCGAATTAATCGGCAGAAAAAAAAGAGGATTTTTAAAGTGGACTTTATGGGGGAGGGGAGAGAATTTGGAGGAAGACGACGAGAGATTTTGGCACCCTTGTGTACCAATGGGTTGGGTTGCTTAAACATAGACATTTTCTAATCTGACCGAAGCTTGTTCGGTCAAAATGTCCCTACGATGTGGCTTGTGCTATGGAACTTAAAAGATAAATGGCAGTGGGTCCGAAAATGGTGAAAACGTTACAATATACGTGTTTTAGAACATTAATATGTTTTATGTTGCCTTGTATAGTGCCATATTGAGCCTTTACATAAAAAAAGCTATGTAATTTAATTAACTATATAATTAATTTTTCAACAAAGAATAATATACATTATGTCTCTTTTTCTATTGACTTCTGTTATTATTTATTTACAACATGTTTTTATTTGTTTACAACACGTTATCAGAACGATGCACTCCATAAATTTCTATTATTATTATTATTATTTAGGGTTTTACACTGAAGGTCCATATTTTTGATGTTGTTGTAAGAAAAGTCCCTATGATAATGGGTATGTAAATTAAATCTCTGTGTTTTCTAAATCAGAAAGCGCAAACTATCTTGCGTTTTTCTTATAGAAAGTGCAAGTTAACTTACGCTTTTTAAAATTTAAAACTTTTTGAAAATTTCAAAATAAAAAAGCGCAAACTAGCTTGCGTTTTCCTGATAAAAAGTGCAAGTTAACTTGCGGTTTTCAAAATTTTCGAAAATTTAAAAAAAAAATTCAAAATCACAAAAGCACAAACTAGCTTGAACTTGCATTTTTCAAAAAATTTCAAACTTTCAAAAACAATCAAAATAAACGCGCAAAGTAGTATGCGCTTTCGTGATAGAAAGCGCAGGTTAACTTGCGTTTTTCAAAAGTTTTAAAATTTTCAAAATTAAAAAAAAAAATTCAAAGTCTAAAAGTTGCAAGTTAGCTTGCATTTTCTGTCAGAAAAGTGCAAAGCACCTTATGTTTTCTATTTTGCCAAAAATAGGGTCTAAATTTACATATTCATATCTACGGGGACTTTTCTTATAACAACATCAAAAATAGGGATCTGTAACTCTTTTCTTGTTTTTTTATCTCGTGTTACAGACCTGATATGGTCTATTTGAATGTGAAAGTTATTGAGAACCGGCCTAAAACAAACATCGATGATGATGATGGTGATGTGCCTGGTAAAGGGGCAGGGACAATTTATCCACCGCTACCTCCTCCGGATATATCACAAAGCTTGCCTAGAGATGAGGTAATAGTTTGACTTTGTCCATCTAACTTAGTACAAGGTTAGTTACGATCTTATAAAGTATGCCTTGGCAGTTGGTACATGACCAGTTGGGTTATTAATCTGGAAAATATGAACCTGGCGTTATTTTACTTATCATCTGATGTATCTTGATACCAGAAATATATATTCCTAGCACGTCGATTAAAATATAGATGATATAATGTTATGAACAAAGCACAGTATGAGTTTGAGAAGTTAGCAAGTGATATCATTAAGTTTCATTATATTTTACCCTCCCCATTGATGCAGTTTCCAATAGTTACTTTTGCATAAGTAGGACATTGACTGTCACATTTCTATGCAGAGGCAGACATGATTAAGGACCAGTGGTCTTTCGCTTCCACTAGTCAAGCTTTTTATATATTTGTGTTTGCTAAGAGTATTGCATAGGCACTACCAATACAATATTAAATATGCATACAGTACCTAAGAAGCCAATAAATTATGTCGGGTTTTTTTGGTAGATTATATTGATAGTCAGGGCCGGCCCGGAGGCAAGGCAAGCAAGACTTTCGTCTAGGGCAACATCGCCGAGCATGGCCAAAAGGATAACAAAATCCCCAATGTGCTTTTAGAAATATTGATATAATAAAATAGGAGGCAGTTTTTCACAAAAATGTGCTGCCATTACAAAATATTTTCCCCGAATCATTTTATGCTTCATGTTTTCTGCAATCCTGCCTAGGGCATCCATTTTGATAGGGTCGACACTGTTGATAATGGGAAGGGCTAAAAATTCATTGTTTGCATGGATAACTAATTCTTCTATTTGAAAAACGCGAATAATATAACGTTGGAAAATGCGAGTAATATAATTTCAGTTTAGAACTAATTCTTATTTGTTTAGATACCATTTCTTTTTCCTAGATCTCATTTTGTAGATCATATTGTGTTGATCTAATTATGTGAATCTAATATTATTTATTTGTGTAGATCTAATTTATAGACTTCATTTTTCAGATCTCATTTGTAGATCTTATTTGTAGGCCTTATTTTGTTGGTCTCATTATGATCTATTTGTAATTCTAAAATCAATAGATTTGGTTAATTGGTTTTAGATCTAGTAAATTATATTTAAATGCTTATAGATTGAATGGATCTAATTAACTGTTCCTTAGTCAAACTCTACCTTTGAGATTTGTTTTTATTTGGGGAGTATCCAATAATTGTAGATCTTATTTTGATATGATTTTTTAAAATTTTTGATATATTTTGTAAAACGTACCGAGTAGGTCTTATTATGTAGATCTCATTTCATGTTTTATGGAACTGATTTTGTATACTTATCTCATTCAGCAGATTTGATTAACTGGTTTTAGATTAGTTAATTTGAGTTAATTGCTTGTAGATCTAATTGTTTTAGTTGATTGCTTCCAATTAATTGGTTTTAGATTAACTAGCAAAATAATAATTATATGTATGTATAATCATAAATTCTCTTCCATGATATGATTCATATACTTACAATCTCAATGCTTTGAAAATACCATTAAAAATGGTAATAACATGTCCATGTAGGATAAAGCAAAGACTCTTATATTTTTAAGATGTCATATCCACGATAATCTTAAAATATGGCATTTAACTGAAAAGAATCATCGTCACTAATGGAACTCCCTGAAGGAGCGTTATGACTACTAGAAGATGTCACACTTCCAAACACTGACAAGAGTGGTTGAACCTGAAGTTTCAAGACTTTAAATCTGTTAGGGAATACAATTCTTTTATGTTTAGAATTACTTCTAAACTGAAATTGTGTGAAAGGATTCTCTGATAATACTAACATGATGATGGAAATTTCATTAATGATAAAATCTAAGTGCAATGATAAATGATATGATTGAATTGATCAACTAGAAGCAGCTTGAAGTCTATTGTGCGGATTTCGTTTTTTATTTCAGTTTAATAAATCAGTTTGAAGTTCGTAAAACCCAAGTTTTGATAATTTTTGGGTGTATTTGCCAAACTATTTAATTGAAGAAGTACATTTTCATATTTCCCAGAAGAGATAATCCATATGACATACTTTTGAAGAGATGTTTTATGATTTTATTTATATTTATATTGCAAAATCCAAATATCCTGGAAGAGATGTTGTACAATTTTTTTATGAAAGATATTACAATTCCTAAATAAATAAATAAAACTATATATCCCTTGAAGGAACATTGTATACAACTTCAGAAGCAGTGATAATAATTTACCTTCAAAATAGATTGTGTATTCCCACGCTACACTCCAAAAGTAGCGTTTTCTCTCTCTCAATCTAACATTTATTTAGCACATCTAATATTTTTTGTATTGTATTTAATATTTGATATGACATTTCAAAAGTAGTTACGATAGAAATCTCCAACAGCGATATTTTATACTACTCTGAAAGTAGTGATTATGTTAATTACGTAGAAAAAGTATTGAGCGTTTATTACATTCCAAAAATAGTACATATAAAGTATCTTTAGAAGTGATATATACCACTTTAGAAGTGGTGTTTATAAAATATCCCCAGAAGTAATATTATATCCTCATATAGCACTACAAAAGAATTGCCTATGGAATATTATCAAATATGATATAACACTTCAAAAGGCAATGTGATAATAAATTACCTAAAATTTAATCGTCTATTGTCATGGACCCGTAGCTCCATTAGACAAATTTAGAAGCAAATAGTGATATGTAACCTTTTACTTTTCAGAAGTTACGATGAATTGAATATCGCATGCATAACAATTCTTGAAGAAATCTTTAGATATCCCCATGAAGAGAATCTATATGTCATATCATAATTTCCACGAAAATTAAATACAATATTGAAGGGATCTTTATGTGTAACAAATATAATTGAATATTTCTATAACATATCGAGTGTTTAGAAGATATTCTTATTTCTATTGTAAATATTATTTTTTGAACTCTCTTGAAAAGATGTCAATATATAATTCGAACTATGTATTATTCTCTGATATATAATTGTAAATAATGCTCAAAAGAAATATTTGAAATGTAATTTAAGAACAAATTTTAACAACTCGAAGTTGTACAAATAATTTATTTGAATCAGAAGTTCAACATGGTTGGAATAGAAAACCATTAAGTTAGATTTGAATTATTGATTCAAAGGGCGTTGTTCTTTAGCATATTCGAATTAAAAATACATACATACATATATATATATATATGTATATATATATATATATATATATATATCGAAAGTCTTAATTATATTCTGTAGTTGTATGGATCAACATTTAAGTGAAGAATGATGAACGTAAAGTTCAAGGTCTGATAATGGAAATAAACAAGAGGTTATATGAAATATTGCAGTTTTATGAATTATCAAAAACAGAGGCTTCGATAATTATTACTAAAAAAGTCTGACTTCAATACTAAAGCAAGAACACTGACAAATTTTAAGATTTAGATCTTGAAATTCTTATTATCGATAGCCAAAGGTAACTAGAAGTTACAATGTAACAACCCATAAAATTCGATAATTAAATTTATTGATTAAATAATTTTTGGAATTTAATGTTGTGAAAAAAATTTAAGTTTAATAACAAGAATAATAGCTAGAATGAAATATAATAATGTTAGTGTAAGTTAATGGATAACCATTTTAATGCAATTTCAATTAATTGAAATTTAGTGGTGTTAATTTAAGGCAATCGATAACTATTTTAATTAAATCTCAATTAATTGGAATGATTATAAAGTTAAAATTGGGTATAAAGTGTAAATGAGTAAATAAATCAAATGTTGTACTAAATGGTGAAATTGTATGTAATTAATTGAAATTGATTAAAGTAGAATAATTAATTCGTACATGAATTTATTAGTTTGTTTGTTAACAATAAACATAGAACTGTGTTTGAAATGGTAATTTGTAACAATGGTTTAATTATCATTGCATTATTTAATCTGTTGAAACTTAATTGTAAATCAATTGCAATAAATGTAAGTAAATATTACGTTAATATGAATTAAAACAAAAATTGTAGAATATTGATGTAATAAATGAAAAACCAATGTTAACTATGTCCATGAAGTAATGATTGATTGCATAAAGAAGATTGAAATCAAAATGAATCAATTTATTGCGTTTTAAATTATAATTAATGAATTTATTGCAATTCGAATTGGAACGCTGTAATTAGTGCGGTGTCAATAGTTAAATTTTGACAGGGTAATTTTGTTTTAAAAGGTTATAATTACTAGTCAATCAAAAGTGATAAAATTTTGAATTTGAAAAGCGATAAATTTAATTTAATAATAATTCATTTAATTAATGTGAAAATAATCATTTTGGCCACTATCTCGGATTTCGACGAAATCAGTTTCATCGGATCCATAACAGTGAATTATTGTAGGGTTTCAAGTTTCATAGTGATCGGACTTGTCGTCTAATCGTGCGGGCTCAAAACGCGTAGAGATTAATTTTATTGAATGCAATTGAAATAAGCTGATTTTAAAAGCTAGCTTCTTCATACTATGGAATTAGGACTTGATATCTATTCCATTGAGTTTAAAAATACCGAAAACATCTATTTTGATGTATGGGATAACCTATTGTTTCTCATTTTATTTTCTCTGTACATACATCTTCTTCCTCCTTCTCAAATGTCAGAACATCAAACCTAATTCCCAAATTACAAAACCTAATTTCAAAAAAAAATTGCTCCACGTTTACTTCGAGTTGGGCAGAGGTTCACTTCGAGTTCCAAAAGCGAAAACACGGCAGCGCCTTCAGGTCAGAGAGAGTTTCATGCCTAATAAGGCGGATCTGGGTGCGCTTTGAGTTCCAGAGGCGAAAACCCTACAGCGACTAAGGTTCAGGAGCCAAATGAATCGGGTATCGGGTCATTTTTTCAAAAACTCAAAGCAAGCACCGGGCATTTGAAGCGACGACTCGAAGTAAGATTAAGAGTCAAAATTTAGCAATCTTCTAACATTGATAACTTTTGCATACGAGCTTGGATTCACACGCAGTTTTCTCCGTTGATCTCATAACAAACTTCATGTTATTATTTGAATATCCACATATATAGATATATATGTGCGCCAATGTATTACACAGATATATATATTATAAATTTGCATTTTTTTTCTCATTTGGGTTAGTAATTTTTAGTACAAACTATTACAAGGATCGAGACTATTAAATTTTTTTATAGATCAAAATCCTTCACGGTCGCATGATAATGTTCAAAACATCTGGTTTGGAATCATATTGAACTTCAGGTTCAAATAAATTGTATACAACAACTTCAATTTGTTTAAGTTTTATTCCATGATTATATCTCTAATATTACTTTTGAACATTAATTATGATTATTTATTAGAGAATATATACGTAGTTATAATTATATATAAACATCTCTTCTAGAGAGCTCAATAAAAGAGATATATTTACAACATAAATAAGAGTATCTTCTGGACTCTTGAAATGTTATAAAAACAAGAAATTATATTGGTTATTCAAGACCGTATTTATATAGCTTTAGTGAAAATTATGATACGACATATAGATTATCTCTTCTAGAGAATATCTAAAGATACTTCTTCAAGATGGTTCTGCATATGACATTTAATAATTTATAGTAAGTTTCGAAAAGTAATATATCACATATCACTATTTACTCTTAAATTTGTATGATGGAGCTATGGGTCCATGATAATAGGTAATTGGTTTTTGTAAATATATTTGGTACCTTTATTTTTTATTTACAAATTCTTTGAGTTATTTATTACCACATCACTCATTGAAGTGCTATATCATATTTGAAAATATATTTGATAGGCAATTCTAACAAGTAAACTCAATAAGTACTACACAAAACAATACTAATTTTAATAAGTAAACGGATGTATGGTAAAATCAAGACAATGTATGTGGACTAGCACGTCAATGCATGCTATCATGCGACCATAATGCGGTAAAACTACAACAAATAATTCAAACCTGTACCATCTGTATATATTATAGATTCTTATTTAACGCATTAACTATATGGTTAGACCTGCAATGGTATTAAGGTTTTACAACTTAACACACATACATGCACAAATTTAATAATATATTTGAAAAAAAATCATGCTCTTTGAAAACCATATATATGTATGTGTGTGTGTGTAACCGATCACTACATTGAAACGCAAGTGAATTTCATCATTAAACCAGTATAGATTGCACAAGCAGTCTGTTTATCATAAATGATTTTAAACAAGAACAATAATATTGGGATTCATTTCATTAACATTAAACTGGACAGCGGCAATACATTTCCTAATGGGAAAAATACTTACAAGAGCCCACAAAATCATAAGGTAGGCGACAGTTATATATATATATATATATATATATATATATATATATTATAAAATAAAGATCTGGCATGGTCACTATAGTGTGCATATGTTTGAGTGTGACTAGAGCATATATAACGGTGACCAGGATAGAATAATAAACATAAATCAGTCTGCCAAGGTCAGACGCATCACTTTGTTTTGCATCTTTCGACATCAATGGATTTATATTCCAAAACGTATGTTTAAGCATCTGTCAGCGTCGAATTAAACTGAATTCATGCAAATTAAATTGTTCTACAAATTATAAACAATTAGCTTCTCAAGATGAAAACATATATAATGAGTTAGTATAATTGAAACCCACTGTTAACCACAGATGCCATAAACTCATTATGAAATATAATTCGTTGGCGGTAGGCTATATTTTCTTTTTATTAATATTTCGCAACATCAGTCGGCTTGTGGTTGTTCTTACTATAAAACTGATTTGGAGAGCTTATGCTCACAAACTCTAACATGGTAGTTTACTTATAGTTTTGAAAAAATCAGCCAAAGATTTGGATTTTGATACATTGGTCAAAGAATATTAAATGTGATAAATGAATATTTTTATTTTTAGCCATTTATGATTTTAAAGTAGCTCATTATTGTTAAATTTCATCGCTTGACCATTAAACTAGCAGTTGAATCATATAGTATTAGGAAAATACATAAACTTTAGTGACACGAAGTACACCAACTTAGTTTTCAATTTAGCACTATACGTTATAAGTAACAAAACTATAAAAATGAATGCTCATAACCAAAATTTATTCTATCGAGATGGAAAAAAATAAGAGGAATTTCTGACTTATTGGTAAACACCTAATAATTAATAAAGTAGAGTTGTGGTTCGACCCTTGGGAAGCGTAATATTTCTCCATTTTATATTCAAATGTAAGTTAATGAATCCTTAATCCATTTTCACTTGTTTCTACAATGGTTGCTGCACTTTACTATTAAAAAGGTGATGTGCAATGTGTGAAAAACATAAATAAGGTGTAGAGATTTCAGATGAACATGTAGTTTGATATTAATACAATAAAATATAGAAATTGTTGTTCCATAAGAAAAATATAGCTATTAACTATCAATATCATGTATATTCATTGAATGCAATTAATAAAGTTTAAGCGCAAAAGATGATAGTACATATGTGGAGCAACAAAATTACTACTATGTCAGGAAATGAATTTCATGGGCACTATAGTGTGCCCTACCTGAATGGTGGTTCCACTGAGCATTTGCTTGTGGTGTTTGTTCTTGGACAGAGTAATAATGCTTGTGGAACAAACAACTAAACCAGCAATAAGAAGAATCACCATCAACAATATAATACAAATGATATTACTATCATTAGATTAAAAAGGAATTGTTTCTATGAAATAAATAAATTGTCAAAATATGGTTTAATCGTTAGGCTTAGACACATAACCATTAACTACTTCACATTACTTATCTAAGCTAAGTAAATTATAAAATTTGAAAGGAAAAATGTTGCATTTAACTTGACACGTATTTTTTTTTCCAGAAATATTTTTCTCAAAATAATAAAAGCAAGTAATGAAACTGGAAATATCTGATAAGGAGGACGGACACCATTTCTAAAGTTCGGTACCAATTCATTATTAATAGGTATTTCAATACCATTACTATATTTATGTCAATTTATACCGTACCGCATAGAGATAATTATTAACAAAATAATACTAAACCAATTTATTTGTGCAACCAATAATCATTAACAAAATAATACATGGCATGTGCAATATTTGTAAATAAATATGAACGTAACATGTAATTAGATGTATTAATCTAAGAAATATATTATATGAATAAATCATTATAAATATCAAGGCTATGGAACGAAAAGAAAAGCAACAGTATATGAAATATAAATATTGTAGATCTGTAAAATTAGATATAATAGAATGAGATCATAAAAATTAGGTCATTAGAATGAGATCTGAAATATTAGATCTATGATAGAAGGAGATCTGAAAAGATGAGATCAATAGAACAAGATTTGAAAATTTTCTTACCATTTAGAGATATTTTATTCATTTTAGATATTATTAATTCATTTACATTACATAACCTCCTTTATATAAAGGCTTTGGATCTTGGAATTGAACTTATCCCACGATGTTGGACTAAATAAAATAACATAAAAGCATATTCACTTTATGATTTACATATATTGTAACATAACTCGCTTTCTCCTAGTATTTTACAATAAATTCCATATATTTAAATTAAGTTTGCAATCTTAAATTTAAACTAATTATATAAATCCGATTAATTAATGTTAGTTAATTTGTTTACTAATTTATGAAAAGATTTAAATTTCAACATGTATAAAATATTTATACGAACGAAAAAGGTAAAATTATTTTTTACATTGATGTAAAGATATATAAGTCACGTCAAAAATATATATAACATAATAAAAGCTTCATTTTACATTTTATCTCAATAAAGTATCATATATTGGATTGTAAAATTATTGTTTTTCCTTCAAAACCTACATTTTAATTTGGACAAATTTCGCTTATAGACCCAATAAAACATATTTCAATTTTAGGCCTCAAATAAAACTTATTACAAAATCCCATCAGTTCCCTTCTATACATTTACAAAAACCCCTCAATTTGCATTTTAAATTTTCTATAATTACTAACAAAAACCCCTCAACACCCTTCTAATATTTCACATTTGAGTACATATATTAAAATTAATTTTTCAATCTTAAAACTATTTAAATAAATTCAGTTTATTGGTATACATTGATCTGTCTAATAAATCAAAAAAATATGGAAGTTTTATGCGTATGTATATACACACACACATACACACACATATATCATATTTATATTTAAAAATGATAGAAAATTCATTCAAATTTATAAATATGTCAATCAAATAACATAAATTATATACACAAATAATAATTACAAATTTAAATTATAATTCATTCATACTAGTATATATTTACCCTACATTGAATTGTAAAACTTTTGCTTTTAAAAACAAACACCAACATTTTGAAATTTCTATGGTTATCTACAAAACCTTCCTCGGTACCACATGGTATTGTAAATTTAAGTCAATATATAAATTAATTACATAATCTTGAATTTAAACTATTCGAACGAATTAAGTTAACAAAAATTTGTCAATTCATCCAATAAATCCAAAAATATGATGGTTTCAATATGTATATCATATTAACATCAACAAAAGTGATAAAATTGCTGTTTTTATTTCAAATGTAAAGATATATAAATAACATAACATGAATAATACACATGAGCCGCATTAACAAATTTAGTTTATCATTCATTTATCTCGCTAAAAAAATCATACATTACACTACAAAATTAAATGTTTAACATAAGATACCTACAAATTAACATTTCTACAATTATTACATCCCTCTCGGTTCCTATCTAGTATTTTATATTTAAATATGTATATTTAAACTAATTATGAATCACAAGTTTGAATTGTTTATAATATATATGTAAACAATTATATTATTCTTCTAATTAATTCTAAAAATATAAAGGGACTTCGAGAATGGTTAAACAAGGGCATCGTTTGCTTCTAAACTATGACGATAGCCCTACACCTCTGGTACCCAATGCACCTATATAATGCGCCGTGGAGGTACCCAGATGATGTAGGACATTAGTCCAAGATGTAAAGAAATAAAAATCCAAACACACGACCTGTAGCACATCTCACAATGCATAAGCAAAAGACGTAAAATGATATAATCAAATGAACCATAAACAAGAACATCAAAGTGCAACAAGTTCATAGATAAACAAAAACTGAAATAATAGGTTTTATACATCCCAAATATCCAAAATAAACTCCAAATTGTCTCTAAAGTAATACAAGTACTGGTATAGCTCCATAGTGATGCACAACAGAATATAAGTGATAGCAAGCTCCTAATATAAATATATGACAGTGTAGCCTCTTACTCGTACTCCGTACAGATCTATACACAATCCAGACCTCTTATCCCTAATCTACTTATTTAAGAGTACCCGAGATAATAAGGAGCAAAGTATAAAACCTCGGGTTAGACAATAGTCTGGTGTGAGCGATACATCATCTCAAAGATACTATAAAAATCATATATAGTAAACATGGGCATATGGTATGAGAACCATACCTAACCTATCCCTACACCCAAAAAGTTAGCACATAACAGTCGTTATATGCTAATATATTATCGTAGCCATATAATTGTACTATAGTCGAAGTGCAATGTCCGATGTTTAGGTATACATATGTGATGTAACATCCTAAAGTGATAAACAACCAAGGAAAACATAGCACACATCAAATAATCCTCACAATCACTCATGTGCATTGGAAATATGATAACTCATATGGCACAATCGTACACTAGGGACTCAATCGAAATCCCAGCTTCATTGTTGCTCGAATCCATGCCATTCCAAAAGGCTAGGAATCAGGCTCATAAACCCAAAGCTCGGTGTAATTTACCATCGCAAGATCCAGACACGGTCGCAAATCTAGGTGGGAGCTACCTATATGCCTTTTCTTTACGAGAACACTAGAAACCATTGAATTATCAACGATCCATTTGCACGTGCTCCATAATGGGAGTCAATCGTTATTCCATCCAAGTTATCTCCATAGTAGAACACTGTCGTGTATTCTACTCACAAACCCTCATCGTTGAACTTTCCTTTGTGGATCACCATCATGACTCCCATTGTTAAGTCGTCTTCTTTGGAATGCCTTTAGACACATGTCATAAATGGTAGATTCATCATACCGAAGTTCTAACGCCATCGTCATCGTTGTCGACATCGTTATGTCGAAGTATACATCATTGCTTTGCTAGTTGCCGCATGAAATCCAAGGTCATCCCGAGTTATTAGGAGTTGCTTACACCATTAACTAAGTTGCTCCAAAAACTGCTAATCTTCAAACAACCATATCTCCTAGCTACAAAGTCCAAATCTCCATTATGACCACTCCACGGAAAGGGAAACCATCATATCTTCAAATTAAGTGGTCTGAAATGCTTATTTGGCTTTTATCAAAAGTTATAACCTATACAATTTTCTAGGGGTAAATCATTCTAAAAAATTCTAAAGATGGGAAATGTCACTAATAGGCATTTCCCAATGTTATAGAATCATTATATGAATTTAAAAATAATATTTTATGATCCTCTAGTACGTAAAATATAGGTCGCTACACTCTCCCCCTAGGAATTTCGTCCCCGAAATCCCTAATACCAATAAGATAAAATCAAGCATACCTTCCCTGCATGCCTAACATCCATGAGCAAACATATCAAACATCAAATATGGATACAAAAGCAAGAAATGTTATCTATGCCTACCTTAACATGAAGGATATTAAACTACCTTGTATGATATCGAATGTGAAAGTAAATACGGTAAACATAAAGTCTTGCCAAGTAAAGAGCTCTAGATAAGCAGTCCTTCTGCTCTCCTTGGTCTCCCTATTACAATTGCATTTACTCTCACTCCACCGAACCTTCATCGGCTCTACCATCTTCCTCCTAAGTTTTTCACCACGTCCGACTATATGAATATGCCTATGAGGTCTCGATGCTTCCTGTTCAATCTCAATATCATCAAGCTGATTTGGTTCAACATCTCAAATTCGATCGGTGGGCTATTTTTGTCAAAAAAGAGAGTTTGCTAAGACTTCAACATCTCGTTTAAGTCCAAAATGTAAAGCAAAGGTAGTCGAGAGAGCAAGTAAAGCAAGATGTTCAAGGATTGTTTGATTCGGTCAAGTCGAATGACAAGTAGTTCACTACTTTGGTGATGAATTTAAAGTAACAATCAATGTTAACACTCGTTCTTATGCGACATCATGTTACTTCAACAGCTACCTTGTGCACATGTTATGGCTGCTTGTTCGTTAATTGCTAATGGTGCAAACAGAGCTCATCATGATTTCGCCTCACCTTGGTACTCAGTTCAGAACTACTTGGCGGCTTACACAACAGAATTTCATCATGTTCGTGATAAATGTCATTGGAGTGCACACGGAGGACAGTTGGTTCTACCTCCAACAGTCCATAGAGCACCCGTAAGGCCTAGGTCTACAAGAATTAAATGCACTATGGTCAAGAAGCAGGCTCCAAAGTCAAATAAGTGCAGCAGATGCGGAGTGCATGGCCATAAGAAGAATCGTTATACTTCAACAACTTAGCTTTTATTAGTGTTGGTAGTAACTCACTTTGTTTGTGTTGGTGTTAAATGTATTTTTTAAAGAACTTGTTATATCATGCACATTTGTAATATTACTTATTATTAGTGTTGTTTGAGAACTTGTTATATTGGTTGTTCCAGGTTTCAGGTTTCTGCCTAAAACCTATTTTAACAGGGCAGTATTTCAAATACTGCCAATGGATGATATTTGTAAAGCCGCAGCAGTAAAAACAAGTTTCAGCAAAAAAAACCTGAAACACCAATACCAATATATTAAAGTCTACAACATCAACATATTATACTCCACAAAATCAACATAGTATATTTTCATCGCATTCAGCATACTCCAAAATACCATAATTCAATAGATTCATTAACCTACGGTACTAACAGTAAATTCAAGATCTGATACATCATATCCCAAATAACCATAAATTACAAACTACTACTGAGTACAATAATGTAAATGTATGACAGAATCACTAAATAACAAACTGTCACATTATATTCTTCGTCCGTTAAAGTAAGGTCCCTTTCTTGTTGGATGTGCAGATAATGATGATGCAAAGTCTCATTCTCCATATCGTACTCCCTGTAACGACCCAGAATTTTTAGTAATTAAAATTTGAATATTTAATTAATTTTAAATATTAATGAGTGAATTTTTAAGTCAAGTAAATTTTTATTTGAATTATTGGATTTAATTGAATAATTAAATCGATAATTTAATATGTTAAATTATGGAAATAATTGAAAATTGAGTTAAATATGATTGAAAATGATTTGTAAAATTTTATTTTATCATGTTGGAGTTAGAATGATATTTTAGAACTTTTAAAATCGAATTAAGAGTTAATTTGTGAAAATTGAATATTTTAATATTTAAATCGACTAGTGAAAATAGTCAATTTTTGAACAGTCTCAGAATTGAACGAAACCAGTTCCATTGGATCCGTAATAGTTAATTATTACCGGATTTCAATTTTCGTGTCAATCGGAGTTATCGTTTGATCGTGGCAGCTCGAAACGTATCGAATTATTTTTAATTTTAATTTGGCGAGTTAAAATAGCCATTTTTCAAAAAGTCTCGGATTTCGACGAAACCAGTTTCATCGGATCCGTAATGTGATATTATTGTAAGGTTTCAAATTTCAAGTCAATTGGATTTACCGTTTGTCCGGTACAAATTAAAACGCCTAGAAATCGATTTAAATCGGTTTAATTTAAATTGAACGTTTTTAGCCATAACTTGCACAGATGTCCGAATTAGCTTTCGAAACCTGTTCCATTGTGTCCGGAACGCGGGGTAAACCTAGAAACGCTGGTTACGGCGCGTAAATCGGAGTTCGGAATTTCCGGAATGAATAGTGTTCGATATTTTCTTATAAATAGACCACCATCACAAAATAAAAAAATCAAAACCCTAGCTCATTTGCCAGCCGCCACCCACATAACCAACGGCCAGAAACACGCAACCTTCCTCCCTCGATTACTCCAAATCCGTCGACAATTAGGCTAAACTTTCAACTAGAGTATTGAAGAGGGCGATGAGAGCTTCGATGTGAACGGTTATGATCGAATATGGTGTCGCGAGGAGGGAGCTAGGGGGGCCGTTTGCAGCGACTTGCGCACGCATTTCAAGGCAGTATAGGGGGCCGAGATGCAGGGCATTGGGGCCGAACCTAGAGGGAGTTAGGGGCTTCGCAATGGAGCTTCCTGATCGAATTCTAGTTGAGTGATGGAGGTGCAAATTCAAACCCTAATTGGTATGAGTGGGTTCGGTGGTAGCGTGTTTTACTGGAGGGGAACGAAGGAGAAGGGGAATGAACGTGCGGCCCTGATCTGGAGTTTGATTTTGCACGGCCAAGATTAGATCTGGGTATAAAATATAAAAGAAAATAGAAATTAATTTATATTATAATGCGTGTAAACTTCAAAATGATGTATCTTTTTCATACGAGGTCGAAAACGCGCGAAACCAGTTGCGTTGGAATCGTATGGACGAGCACTACGCGATAAAATTGGATTGGAGTCGTTTGGAGTTAGTGAGAATTTCGGGTAAAATTAAACGTCCGTTTAATTTTATTCGAAATAAATCGCTAAAACGGAATTTAAAACCAAGGTGAGAACTTCTCACTCAATCGAATTGGTTTCGATTTTATTTTAAATAGTTAGATTTAAAATATTTGAATGCATGTTTGAATGTTGATTGTTATCTATTGATTGTTAAAAATAGACATTATGCGCCGTTAGTAAGCGGATGTTATTTATTAAAAACATATACCGCGAATATTTCATAAACAGTGAAATTGGTATTATATATATAATAGCAATATATATATATTGGCATATGTATATATTGGAGTTATTGATTTCCCGCATTTTTTTGTTTAGCGAATGAGACCCTATTGCGCCGTCTATTAAGCGGATAATATTTAAATCCCATATACCGCGATAATTTCGTACTGGAGCGAAATTGGTATTGTGCTAATGTTTTTGGATGCAGGAAAACAGGTTGGAGGGATCCAACTGGATTCCTCAACAGTTTTTATTTGATTTCAGATATTTTGATATTTGATGGATTATCATATTGATATATGATATCGTTGTTGTCGTGATTGACTATTTGATATGTAGCATCATTGGACCAAGTTTTGGAATTTTAAAATGATTTATAAAGTGATTTTTGAAAATATACTATATGTTTGGAATTTGATCTATTTTAAATAAATAAACGTTATAATTTTTAAAGTTATAAAAATTATGATTTTTGAGAAAAATAGTTAAAAACTGATTTTTGAGAATATGATGCTAATGATTTTATAAAATGGTAAAATTGGGATTTTTGAATTTATTGTGAAAAGTTTAAATATAGGATTTATAAAATTTGATTATTTTATAAATCAAAATGGTGAAATAATAAAGGAGATTAAAGACGTTTTAAAAAGAATAACATAAATTGATTTATGTTAAGAGATTTATAAATGGATATTTATAAATTGAAATATTGACATTATAAAACGAGTTTTTATAAGTGTTTGAATGAATTGTAAATGAATTGCATAAGTGAATGAAATTTACAAATTATAAATGGTGAAGTTATAAACGAAATTTATAAATAGTAAAATTTATAAATTTTGTGAAATTATTAAAGAATATATTTGGATAAATAATTGAATCTTATAAGTTATAAGATTTATAATTATGAAGTTCAAAGGAACGATTTTTGTAAAATAATCGTTTTATAAGCATTTAACTTATAATGTGAACTTTTGGTTTATAATTGAGTTATAAATCAAATAGATTAATAAAGGAGATTTATAAAAAGTTGTTATAAAATAAATAGATTTATAATGGAATTTATAAACGTTGTTTTATAAATTCGAAAACGACTTATTTTGATAAGTTAATTGTTGAAACCTATTAATGGAGTTATATTCACGTTTTGAACTGTGAATAATCCTTTTTAAATAAAATGAATAAAAGGATGAAATTTGTTAACAAAGTATATTCACGTTTTGAATAGTGAATAAGATGTTAAAGAAATTGTTTTGAATGTGATATTTGAAATAGAATTAAAACGATCTAACGATGTTTTAATTGTGTTGAGATTCGAAACCATAGATTTCAACATTTATTGTTGAAATAGACGTTTTCGAGAAATAGAAGGAAATAATAGACTATAACACTGTTGTTAAGTAAATGGTTTCCGAAAGGAAATGTTTTGTATGGTATTGGGATTTATATATCTATTTTAATTTCGAATCCCTATACTAGTGATTTTGGGACGTCGTAACGATGTTTTACGCAATATTCGTTTTGGCCCAAATAAATATGTTTAAGAGAATGATTTCCTTAAAGAATGAAATATATACTTAATCTCGATTTAAGTATATTGAATATTTTCTAAGTGTTGAAAATAAATAAAATTTGTGAATTACTTATTAAATAAGTATGGAAATATTTTCCAATATAAAGTGAATATTTTGAGAATTTATCTTTTTGAAGATAGATTGAAAAGGAAAATTGAAATGAATAATTGAAATCATATATGCATGGATATTGTGAAAATATAAATTCACTATGGAATTTATAAAAGGAAGTGGAATTTATTTAAAAATAAATATTGATTTATTTTTGAAGTGTGAAATTATATATCTAGTGAAGATATTTTGGAAAATAAATAATTTGGAAAATTATTTGGAAACTGGTGATGTGTGCATATCCATTGATAGTTCAATAACCGACTATCAATATTTCCCTTTGAATGGGTATTTGATGTGATTTGTTTGAATTTGAATGCCACACTTATTTTTGAATAAGCGCTCACTATTCGGGTTAACCGGAAAAGGACCATGGGGTCGTATAACCCATTCCGAATAGTGATACGTCGTTGTGAATTGCATTGAAGATCGGTGTTGAAGACCCGGTATTTGCGAGAGCGATAGGATTACCTGTCGATTGACTCTGCACCGAGTAGCTACGGTATTGAGTTCTCCATATGTGATGGTGAATCCGATCAGGATTGTGAATATCCGGATTGCAAGGACTTCTTTGTAAGTGCCTTCGGTTTTGTTCGAGCCCGGAACAGACTTGTATGGATTGTATGTCTGACGTTACAAATTGAGATATAAAGCAGATTTCTTTCAAATATATTTCTGTTGGTGGCGGAGAATTTATTCTTTTAGCTTAACACCCTTCTCTGAGACGTACGAGCTCAGAGGTTATATAGTTGAAGTTATCAGCGATATATTCCCAATTTGGTAATGTGACATGCTGAGTGTTGCTGAAATGATCATTGTGTTGATTATTTGTGATAGGATCATTTATTTGATCGTCTATCCTGGTGATCATTTCTATGATCATTTGTTGACCCAAAGCATGGCTTTGTATAAAGTATGTTTTTGTGGACGTGACTTCGTCGAGCCTCACACCCCGTGAATGGTCAAAACAGGAAAGATGCGGCAAGGTTATGAGGGGTAGCGCCCTTTAGGATATGTGCATTTCCTTCTGGAAAAGGGTGGTATCATGGTATGGAGCCCAGATACTTACTCATGTTGAAAACACTTTGTTATGATTGTGTGAATTGATTACGAGCGCTCGGTGAAAGGTCCCAAAGGACCGGGGGATGGCATATTCGGTCAGTTGTTACTCAGTTAGGGGTAACCCGGCCTTGTGTTGGTAGAGATCCGGTTTGGTTCTCGGGGATGTCCATCCAGAGGCATTCTCATGTGGCAATGGGAAGTTACTTGGCCTGATCATTCGTTGGAAATCCAAAGAAACAATACGTGACTTGTACGGTTTTAGTTGTATAACCTGCTATGGAATGTGGCGGTAACCTGCTATTGAACATAGTTAGATATAGTAGGCATAGTTCGAAATGTCTATGCTGGCTAAGATTTATATTCTACTTTCGAAATGAATTTTTTTTCCTACACTATACACTAATAACAATATGAAATGTTCTTTTAATGCGTATCAAGCATCTTTGACTATCATAAGGAGAAATCTCCTCCGATTCTGCGTTTGCATGTGTGTGTGTGCGGGAGGCCTTATGGTAGTCTCATTTTTAAAAGCATTGCGAATTGACTTTAAAAATATTCTTCTATTTTGATTTTAAAGATAAATAAACTGTTTTGAGTTCTCACACCAGTCACATGACTGACTCGGAGTTTATTGTTTTCCTTCCTAAACTCTGGGTGCCCACCAATTTCTACACGGGCAGTCAAGATTTAAGGTTTATCAGGATATTCTGGATATTCTGGAATTGCTGGAGGCAAGCTGGATGGCATGGCGTATTACTAGTATATAGTATTTCTTTTTCCGCTGCACTGTTATTGTTGTACACTCTGATGATATGATGTAATGAAATGAAATGTATGAAATGTAATAACTGATATAGTTCTTTGTTTAAAGATTATTCATTTATTATTATATGTTGTTCCGCTGCGAATTGTGAGATTCTGATGTTGTTCTTTTGTTTCTTCTGTCCCGTTCTATTTTTCTTTCTGTTCTATTTACTATTTATTTTCTCTTCCCTCTGTTCTATATTTTCTATTCTCTTTTCTTTATTTTCTATTTATTTCCTCTTTTCTTTCCTCTCTATTTATCTATCTTTTCTATCCTCTTCTTCTGCCTTTCTCTTTTCCTAAATTTTTCTTAAACCCCTAAGGGTTCGTATTTTCGTTCATCTTGAATTAATCAATGGAGATTAGTGTCTATTCAAGGAGTACGGATTTACGGGTCTTTACACTCCCCATATGTCATATCAATCTTGTAAAAAGGAACGTTTTTTGGCAAATGTTGTCGCATATCAAACTCTTGCATCACTCTATCAAGAAGATGATACGCTACATCATCCATACAAATGAGTTGAACCCGCGAGTCCATAGATTACTAGAAATAGTGCATAAGATAGGAAGCTCTTTAAGCACATGTATTTATGGAGTTCATGTGACAAAATCATAGTCGAGTACATCGAACTTATTATGGTAGAATATAACATTCCGCCTAGGGGACTTTGCAATGCTCTTCGGTCTAACCCATCTAAAGAGGAAGTTACAATAAATTACGGGATCAAAGCATGTGTATGTAACCAAATAACGTTATAAATATACTTAGGTAGAGATACATCACATCTGTCTTCTTTATCGTTATTCTCACAACCAGAAGGTACATCAAACATCATAACTGCAAATGTGCATAGACATAAGATTGCAATATATATTAAGATATGAAATAAATGCATATGAAGGGTAATAATGATAATATCTGTACTAGAAACAAACAAACACCAATAGACCGGTTCTCTTACAAAGAAAGTCACGACAGCTCCATGTATGTGTACGCTAGAACTGCACTACCCCACTAATACCGACGGCAAACATCAAAGTCCTCAAGAAATGGAAGCCACCTGAGCCATCTACGAGTCTTCGAATGGTTGCAAACTGTTATCAGAGTGAATATATGAAAATAATGAAAGGGGGAAAAACTAATTTCATATTTCAGTTAATCAGTTTATATACATGAACAAAGGATGATAAATGCAGCCTAAAGCCCAAAATGCAGTATAAAAGAAACATGTACATATGAATGTATATATACATGCAAACTGACATAAGCAAGAAAACACACAACTCACAACACTCCCCCTCAAGTTGGAGCATATAAATCATATATGCCCAACTTGTTGCAAAGAAATTTAATCCTATTGCCATGCAGTGATTTAATTAGTAAGTCAGCCAGCTGCTCTTCAGATTTCACATAGCTTGTATAAATTACTCCTTGCTGAATTTTCTCTCTAATGAAGTGGCAATCCACTTCTATATGCTTTGTTCTTTCACGGAAAACCAGGTTAGATGCAATATGAAGAGCTGCTTGATTATCACACCACAGTCTCATAGGCAACTCACACTACAATCCTATTTCATCCATCAAGTGCTTAATCCACATCAATTCACACACCGTGTTAGCCATTGACCTATATTCTGACTCAGCACTTGACCGAGATACCACATTTTGTTTCTTGCTCTTCCATGAAATCAAGTTACCACCCATCAGTACACAAAATCCTGTAGTAGATCTCCTATCCACTTTTGAACCAGCCCAATCAACATCAGCAAATGCTTCAATTTTGTTATGCCCCTGGTTTGTGTATTCTATACACTGTCCAACAGTATTTTTCAGGTAACATAAAATTTGTTCCAAAGAATTCCAGTGATCAACGGTAGGTGAAGTCATAAATTGACTCACCATGCTCACTGAGTAAGCAATATCAGGCCTTGTCACCACTAAATAATTCATTTTACCAACCAACCTTCTATATTTCTCAGGGTCCTCAAACAATTCTCCTTCTTTTGTCAAAACTGTATTAATTAATATAGGTGTATTGCAAGGCTTAGCACCTAATTTCCCTGTTTCTTTCAGAAGATCAAGAGTGTATTTTCTCTGTGACAAGCATATTTTGCCATTCTCTCTAATCACCTCAGTGCCTAAAAAGTATTTTAACTCTCCTAATTCTTTTGAGTGAAACTGTGAGTGAAGAAATTCCTCTTCTATCATTACCAGTTATGATAATATCATCTACATACACAATTAATAGAATCAATATACCTTTCTCATTCCTATAGAAGACTGAATGATCAGATTTGCTTTGCTTCATCCCAAACTTTTCTATTGCCTGACTGAATTTGCCAAACCATGCTCTGGGGCTTTGCTTCAGACCATACAAGCTCTTTTTTAACTTGCACACCTTTCCATACTCCCCCGAGCAACAAACCCAGGAGGTTGCTCCATATACACTTCCTCAGCCAGATCTCCATGGAGGAAGGCATTCTTGATGTCTAATTGATGTAGTACCCAGCTGTTCTGTGCGGCCAAGGATATGAATATCCTTATTGAAGTCATTTTAGCCACAGGTGAGAATGTTTCAGAGTAGTCAACCCCATATGTTTGAGCATATCCTTTCGCAACTAAACGTGCTTTCAATCTTTCAAGAGACCTATCTGACTTTAATTTGACTGAATACACCCATTTGCAACCTATTGCTTTTTTATTATCTGGTAACTGCACTAAATCTCATGTTTCATTCTGTTCTAAAGCATGTATTTCCTCTAGCATAGCATCATGCCATTCTTTATTTGATAGTGCTTCTTTAACTGTTTTTGGAGTAGAAATTGAATCCAGTGTAGATATAAATGCATGAGATTTAGAGGATATGTTATTATATGTCACACATGAGGAAATAGGATAAGTACATTTTCTCTTCCCTTTACGTAAAGCAATAGGTAAATCAGTATTCAACATTGGTAATTGAGTATCCTCTAGAGCAGATACAGATGAGGATGAAGTATATGAATTAGAATCCTCATTTCCACTATGTTCATGATTATGTGTAGACATAACAGGATATATCAGAAACTCATCATCTTCTTCTATAACTGATTCATCATTAATTTCTTGGATTAGAGGAACTACTGGTGATGAATATAATGGTTCATTTTCAACAAAGTTAACATCAACAGATACAATGTATTTGTTAAGCTTCGGACAAAAGCATTTGTACCCCTTTTGTAGCCTTGAATATCCAAGAAAAATACATTTAAGTGACTTGGGATCTAATTTTGTTAACTGTGGATTGACATCTCTAACAAAACATGTACAACCAAATATCCTTAGTTTCACTGGATAAATCTGCTTGCTTGGACATAAGACTTGATAAGGTATTTGATAATCTAAAACGGTTGAAGGCATTCTATTAATCAAAAAACATGCAGTACTTACATCATCTGCCCAGAAACTCTTTGGAACATTCATTTGAAAGAGAAGTGCTCTAGCAGTTTCTAGCAAGTGCCTATTTTTCCTCTCTGCTACCCCATTTTGTGCTGCTGTATCTACACATGAAGTCTCATGAAGAATGCCATGTTGTGTCATATATTAGTGGAACTGATTGCTTGTATATTCCTTAGCATTATCACTTCTCAATATTTTGATAGATGTATTGAATTGATTCTGTATTTCAGCACAAAAGACACAAAATATAGAAAACAATTCTGATCTACTTTTCATTAGAAACAACCAAGTCACACGTGTATAATCATCAACAAATGTAACAAAATATCCATATCCTTGCTTTGATACAACTGTAGATGGACCCCAAATATCAGAGTGTACAACTTCAAAAAAATGAACTAGACCTTTTATGCACACTAGGATATAGGCTAACCCGATGATGCTTTGCATATTGACAAGACTCACAGTGTAATGTAGATAAAGAGCTAAATTGTGGACATAATTTCTTGAACAAAGGTAATGATGGATGTCCTAGCTGACAATGCAACTGAATTGCAGAAGAGGTTACACTTGAACAACTTGTAGATTTTGATGGTACATTGTCAAACACATACAATCCACCACATGCTTCACCTCTACCAATAATATTCCTCGTGGTTAGATCCTGAAATTCACAATGATTAGGAAAAAATGATATGCTACATTTCAGAACTTTAGTAATTTGACTTACAGATATCAAATTGAATGATAGCTTTGGCAGGTATAATACTGAATTTAATAGTAAATGTGAACTTAACCTCAACTTTCCAGTTCCTTGAACAAATGCTTGTGATCCATCAGCCAATGTAACCGCATGAGTAGATTGTTTATAGTGTATATTTGAAATTAAGTTACTATTACCTGTCATATGATCAGTTGCTCCAGAATCTATGATCCATTTAGTCTGACTTGTAGAATTAGCAATAGCTGAAATAGAAGATCCTGATTCCTTTATTGTTGATTCTTTCTTCAATAAACCTTGAATCTTCATATATTGATCATAATCTTCTGCTGACATAAGAACAGACTTCATATCTTTATTTAACTGTGAATTCTTATACTGAAGCTTCTTACACTCAAATTTCATATGCCCTGGCTTCTTGCAATATGTGCAAAATTTCCCTTTATTTGAATTTATGAACTCTGGAGCATTTGGTCTTGGTAGATTGAAATTTGGTCTTGCTGGATTATTTTGACCTTGACTTCTTTGTACATAGTTTCTGTTACTACTAACCAAAGCACTCTCTACTTTATTTGATATTTGAGTAACATCAGAATGAAGTACTCTACTAAATACTTCTTGCAAAGAGGGGATATCAGATCCAGATAAGATCTGAGACTTAGCAGCTTCAAATTCTGATGGTAAGCCAGCTAAGAAACTCATACAAGCCATCTGCTCACGTTGTTGTTGCTGAATCTTAACATCTGAACTAAATGGAAGAAGCATATTGAATTCTTCATACACCTTTTTGAAATTAATGAAATAACTCATAAGAGTTTGTTCTTGCTTCTCTGCTCGATAAAAGGACTTGCATACATCATACATTCGAGTTAAGTTCCCTTTTCCAGAATATAAGAATTCTAGATATTCCATCAATTCCTTAACAAATTCACAATGATTGACTAGACCAATTACCTCACTGTCAATTGAATTCCTGATTTGTAAGAACAGTCGAGCATCAGATCTAAGCCACATCAAATCCTTCTCAGCTTTTGATTCTGGAACAGGTGGATCTTCGATTAGATGATTATCTTTATCTATACTGCGAAGATATAATCGAATCGTCTTTCTCCAATTCAAGAAGTTCAGATTGTTCAATTTGTGATCTGTAATTTTAGGCATCAACTGCATCGCATCCATCGCAACCTTATTCTTGCTTTCTTCAGTGGATTCTCCCATCTTTACAGATTCAAGCTAGTTTCCTTAATAGATTTGGATATTGGATTTTCGTGGCTCTGATACCATGTTATCAGAGTGAATATATGAAAATAATGAAAGAGGGAAAAACTAATTTCATATTTCAGTTAATCAGTTTATATACATGAACAAAGGCTGATAAATGCAGCCCAAAGCCCAAAATGCAGTATAAAAGAAACATGTACATCTGAATGTATATATACATGCAAACTGACATAAGCAAGAAAACACACAACTCACAACACAAACTAAACGTGAAGTGTTGAAATGCAAGATAATAGCTCGAGCGTGCTACACAATCTGAATCTCAGAAGCATCTGGAATGTCATCGGCAAGCTGCTTCATAAACCAAGTAGTGACTATTATCTCATTACCCCACCTCTGTTCACTAGGAGAAGATAGACCAAAGAGCGACTCCGTAACAACCCACTTTGGAATGTGCCTAAATTTTGACCTAGAAAAGGCCTATCGAAACTTAGATCCATTCTAAGGTAAGTTGTTACTAGTAAAAAGAAATAACATAACAGAGCTATAACTAAATTTTTAGAACTCACAACGGATGGAACAAAGTATAATAGTAAAATATACCCATTTATTTCAAATTCATTCAATGTCAAAATACAACATACCATCAAACCATAACAAGGTAAGTTACAACAATAGTCTGAAAACATGAGTACATATGAAAGCAAATAAAAATGGTAAATACCGCTACAAGTCCACCACCTCCGTCTCCAAGCGTCACCATTTCCATCAACGTCTTCAACCTGTGTTGTAATGAGGAGGGAATCAGAACACCAATGCCCGGTGAATAAAAAACCCCGAGCCTTACTTTTCAGTATTTGAGCAGTATATCTAAAAATAAGATTATATCTACGAAAATAGGCCATTAAATCATTTAATACTTCTTTATAAGGAAAAGGAGGCGGGTCCAACTACTTAACACCTTTTATTGGAAAATATGCAAAAATATGATCATTTAATACCTTAATTAAGACAAACCCCATCATTTAATACCTATTTCCAAGGCATGCTACTCAATGGTACTATTTAACTGACATTATATGGAATTCGTAGGACACTTAATACTTCCTTGTGGAAAATAGAAGAACGGTGGTCATTTAGTACATTAATTAAGACAGACCACATCATTTAATATCTATTGACAAAAGCGGACCCCCTCATTGAGATACCGCCTAACGTAACCCCTTGGCCATTTAATACTTCTTCTAGGAAAAAGAGGCAAGTCCAACCACTTAATACCTCAAGACCCCCAAGCAGACCCTTTGTCTTATGACTCATACTCACAATGACGTCTCACATTTGTTCGACTATTCGTAGGAAGTAACCATATTGGCTGAGCAGATTTCTCCTACAGAATTTGGGACCAATCTCGCATCATTACAAATATTTATCATAATAATATCTCACATCAATCAAAGTGTACATAACTGCTGGTAGTCTCAAAGTGAAGGGCAAACTTCCATTATGTAACTCGATCGACCTCGCATCCATATGACTTAGTCATACATCAATTACTCTCCATATGTATATATTATGATTGTTTGTTTAGCATATTTTATTATGGTTTATTATTTTAAGTCATATCATTATGATATACATCTCACCTTTTTATTTAGATATATTCTGACCCGTTTAATATTTTTAATAATACTCGGGTCAGGCTGAGATTTTACAGGTACAGGGACTCATTGGCTCTTGGATTTTGGGTTAGTTTTGGAGTAGACTATTTGACAGTTTCAGTTTACTTCATCATTACGTATATTGACATTTAGTAGTTATGTAATGTATATTATTCAATAGTCATTTTGTACCTAATATAATGTATGAGATACGATGTATATTAGAGTGAGTCTAGTATTGACATTTTGTAGACTCACATCTTATTATGAAATATGTTGTGTATCGGTCTGCTGCAATCTGTGACTCTGATTCAAATTTATCTATATTATATACTATTATGAATATTTTTAATCGATATGTTTATTACTTTGTATTAATACTGATTAGAATTGCAATCTAAACCTCATATTCTATTCAACTCCTCCTTTACAAAGAAATATATAAGAATAAGTAGTGCAAACTACCAATAGAATTCGTATAACCCCTTATTTTATTGAAGAATCACAATTTGACCCAAAGAAGAAGGAGAAGTGAAATAGACTATGAAATTATCAAAAGCCGCATAAACGAAATAAATTCCATCAAATTAATGTAAATAATCAAGAATCTCAAATTGACATTTCGAAATAAAAAGGAATTTTTAGGGATTTTATCTATCATATTTTCGAAATCACAAAAGCCCTAAGACATATTTAAATTCAAAAAGAAATATACCAAACAATTGTTGAAAAGAAATATTAAGGTTTCCACTCACAGATTAGTCTTACTTCACCTAAATGGATTTGTAGCCTTCCAATCTCTTCCAGAATCTCTCTTTTGATATGTATACCCACAGTAGGAACATATATTCATTATATTTAAAATAATTAGAGAAGAATATGATAAGAATATATTGAAGGAGGAAAAAACAAATAAGTTGAATTCATACGGAGTTTTTGAATCTTATTAGAAAGATAACAATGGCAGAACGTCATTGTATTCTTCAAAATAATATGAATAAAAAGTGGAGAGGATAAGATTCTATTTATAAGAGTTGAAACACACCAGAACCGTAGGATGAAAATAGTTTAAAAACGAAGAAATTTGGACCATTCATACGCTCAAACCCTACCCACCACTGCTCTTATTCAGGCATGACCAGTCGACTGCCCCACTTCAACTAGTCGACCACTAGGGTCGACCGTTACGTTTGTTTTGAAAATGTTTTTATTTCCGTTGCTTTTAATTGAATTCTTTCCCCTAATCAACTTTAATGTTAAAAACATTAATTAACGTTTACTTAGCCCCCAAGCTAATTTTTAAAATTCAAACCCTAAATTTAAATTGTCATTTGTATTTGAATTCCAACTAAATTAATTTAATCTGAAAACTTAAAACGCTCGTAACTTCTTCATTTGAACTCCATTTTCAGCATATTACATAGTGAAACAGATTACAATTTTACCATGAACGCAACGGAATAACTTTCATGGTAAAATTTCAACTTTTTTTTTAAAAAATATTCAACTCTTATCATATTTAATTCAACTTACTTTATTTATGATTCATTTTACAGAATGTTACAAATTAGCACAACTCCATATAATCTATGGACCTGGGTTGCTCAACAAAGCATCATCTATGGGTAAACCAAGCAAAATAGTAACATCAACCAACGTAATGGTCATCTCCCCCAACCCTAAGGTGGAATATAGATGTCTTCGGCCTCCACCCATCTAACAAAGTGGTGATAAGATGATGATCCAATTTGGTGTACCCCAACTGCATGATAGTGAAATGCTAGCTCGATTTATCAGCTCAAGCACGGCGGAATGAGACGATGTGACTTTCTATAGTCTAGACGAGTAATCAATGATCCCATTTGGAGTAGTACGCTGTCATAAAATAACAAAATATAAGCATTACGTATGACCAACATTGATGTATATTTCTATTCGATATGAAAGTGCATTACCTTCATCCCTGCATGGTTGCTCGTTCGATGGCGTTCTGCAAGTACAATATGCTACCGTTTGTTGGCTCTGGTAACATCTTGGAGTAATCTAAACAAAATTCAACTATTTGCTACACTCTATTCCAACTATAACTAACAATGTCCAACATGTACTTGAACGACATAAAATCAAAATTTTGTAATTTCCATTCTCACACAACTAGTTATAGAAGTTCAAAATACTATATTTATCAAATTTAGCAAAATCCTAAATTTAAAAAAAGTTGGAGTTTGAGAGTATAAATTAAACTTGTAGGAACTTCCTGTGATGAAGAGCAAGCCATGCTTCAAATTGGTGAAGAAATAAACAAAATTTGAAATAAAATTTCGAAGAAACAAACAAATTTTGAAATAAAATTTAGAAGTTGGAAAATGTTGGATAGAAATTTTCATTTGTGAAAGATATGGTGAATGGGTAAACTGAATGGGAGGAGAGGTTCTCATCTAGATTTATAGCACTAAATTAACAATGCGACTTTTGAAAAACCACCGACCAACGACTTTTCAAAAGCCGCTGATATGTTTTAATATTAAAACGTAGTTGACGACTTTTCAAAATTCGTCAACTACATTTACAAAATACAATATACTGACGGCATTTGAAATACCGCAAGTAATTTTTACCAGCTCAACGTTAACCTAGCCAAAAGTGGCATATGTTTGTAATAAGTTTACAAACAGGGCCAAACACGTAATATGTTTATAAAACTAGACTAAATTCAAAAAATCCATTTTGAATTGGTCAAGATATTTCAATAATTAAAACATATATAAGTACGTACATAAAATTCAAACTAAACTACGGACGACAAATGTATATATAAAGGGACAAATATGTCTGTTGCAGTACAAATCTCAACACCTATAAACGGTTACATTAGTCATATGCATCTTTTATATGCGCACGTGCACCATACTTGTATTTGATGAACTTATAAATTAAAACTTATACAGATTGAATAAAACCTTTTATGAATAAATAAAATAAATATTTTATTTAAAATATTTTAGATTCGATTAAAAATTAAGTAGACTTCTTAGACCTAATAAAAATTTAAAAATAATTTTTTATTATAAATTCATTCATTTACCTATTGCAGCCATCCCAATTCCTTCGTGCATATACTTTAGGTGTCCTGCCTTCTCAACGCATTATGGAACTACACGGTTCTGATCTGTGTGAATTTGAACATAATATTTCGATCTATGTTAATTTGGATATAAGCAGCAATGCTTTCAACGGGTATTGTCTCATTCTATGAAACTTGGTCGGGTCGGTTGTCCTTCATTTCTTCACGTGCTTTAGATTTTTCATCTATCGAAAATGGGTGTACCAATATCAAAAACAAAGTATTTTTAGGTAAATTTCAACTAAATTCAAGTTATAATTTGTTTTTCAAGAAGCTTAAATAGAAATCTATCGCTTTTCTTATAATTTTCTAACCAACTGCGTAACATTAATAGTTATTATTTTCATGTTACTAATATTAGCTCCAAATTCGAACTCCAAACATCTTAACCCAACGTTCTTCAAAGTCGATCCACAAGGTACCGTAAGGCTATTAATATAATACAAGATCTTAATTATAGCACAATAAAGCTTTATTAATAGTTGTAATCAAGCTACAATGTTATGATTCAATAACAGATTTCTTAACCTATACTTGTACGTAGATGAGGTCAAGAGTTCGAAATTCAACAGATAGAAGTTAACGTTTGTTCCCAGGTGAAGGTCGGATATACAAATGTGTCCATGAGTTTTTATCTTAATCATGACAAAAATGTTAATATTGCATCTTTTATTCTTCTCGGTATAATAATTTGATATCCTAGTTATCCTTTTACTAATTCATTTTGGTAACGATGGCTTATAAGTAGACCTGTCAAACGGATTGGGTTGGATCAAAACGGGTTGGGTTGAATTTGAACTAACCCATTTATGACTCATTTATGACACATTCTTTTTGACCCATTTATAATCTAACCCGTTTATGACCCAATCCATTTAATAAGTGGGTTACTCATTACCCATTTAAATTTAATTTGACTAATAAAAAATAAATAGATATAAAATAATTCTAATTTTAATTTTTACGTTTTGAATTTCAATAAAAATCAAAGTTTAAAATTTTAAAATTTTAATTCTAGCGTTCACCAAAATTAAAATATGAGGATGTAGCAGCCTGTTATTTTCTAAGTATTACTATCAATCTTCATGGAGAACTATAGTATGCGTTAACAATACGAGTATCCTAGCGTTCCATATTGTCCGTAATTTAGATGAGAGTTAATCGGTCGAAGTATTGTCTGATTTCAAGTTAGTATGAAGAAGTTATTGCAGTTTGAATAAAAAAATAACGGCTCCTGCACTAGGCAGAGTTCAAATATGAAGATGTGGTAGGCTGTTATTTTCTAAGTACAAATATCAGTCCTCATGGAGAACTACAGTGTGCGTTCACAAGATGAAGTATCTGAGTGTTTCACATTATCCGTAATTTATGTAGGAGTTAATCGGTCGAAGTCTCGCCTGATTCCGAGTCAACATGAAGAAATTATAGCAGTCTGAACAAAAAAATAGCGGCTTTTGTACTAGGCTGAGTTCAAATATGGGAATGTGGTAGCCTGTTATTTTTCTAACTACTTCTAAATACAAGTGTCGGTCCCCATGGAAAAGTACAATGTACATTCACAAGATGAAGTACCCGAGTATTCCATATTGTCCGTAATTTAGATGGGAGTTTATCGATCGAAGTCTCGCCTGATTCTGGATTAGTACGAAGAAGTTATTGCAGTCTGAAAAAAAATAACGGCTCCTCCATTAGGTGAAGTTCAAATATGAGGATGCGATAGCTTTTTATTTTTTAAGCACAACCGTAAATCCTAACAAGGTGTGTTCAAAATTCTTATTTTCAAAACTTATATTTTCAAACTTTTAGTTTTTATCCCATTTATAACTCTTTTCACAACGGGTCAATCCAACACATAACCATTTAATAAAATTCATAAATGAATCAATCCATTTATAAGTAGGGTAAATGGGTTGGATTGATAGGTATGGTTATATTTTGACAGGTCTACATAAGCACAAGTAGCCCCAGGAGTCTCATGCACTTAGAGAGACCTACAATGATGAAGAGATGGCTTTGATGAGTGAACATTCGTAAGAAACGTTAGATCAACTTTATTGAAATACGAATCTACTAAATTGAAACAAATTGATCTAAAAAAAGCAAGAACTTGCATTGGCAGACGCTAAGGGTTAATGATCCACGCCAGTATACAATATAAGGCCCACTTCAATTGGTTCAATTCCTTTTATCCCCAGTTTGCCTATTCCCCTTCCCAAACTTATCTCAGCCATTAATTTTTTAATCAACTCATTATTTTACTCTAGTTTCAACCGATAATTAAATCATGTGATGTATGACTAAGATTGAACTGGATAAATGCGAACGGTGAGAAGCGGGCAAAGCAAATGAGCCTAACTTCCAATGACACCAATTTTAGATGTTCAATAACAATATTGGATATGCCAATAGAAAAGTCAAGGTCTAGTGAAGACATCATTAACATATCAATACATTATTAAGTAGTTAAAAGTATCATTAACAACAAAACCTTCTTATTTTGGACAAAATAAGATTTTTACACCATGACAAAGCGGTTAAAGCTTCCATTTGTTTCCAGTGAAATTAAAAACATCAGCATAGTTCCTTACATTAGTGCTCCATGCAGTAATAATGTAATATAGTATAAACAAATTTAAATACTTCAGAAATATTTGCAAAGGTCACGAAGAAACAATAAATTTGTTCAAGTTTTACTACTACGTGCATGTGAAAGGTTATGAACATTTACCTGAAAGAAGTGAGTTCAACTATTGCAGGAATTCCAGCAACATGTTCAGATTTAAAAGAACCAAACAATGACCACGTAAGTTAGTGATGCAAGTCAATCAATTAAAATCATATTAAAATTATGTCAAATGCTCTTATATTACCTTAACCAAAGCAGTGCTGTATCCGAAAACCTGGAGTTGAAATGGTTGAACTGCTACACCACACTTTTTATACATAACTTTCATACTGTGGATATCTTTATATTGATACCAATAATTGAAGCATTATTCACACAAATAAAACTACATAAGGAAACATGAATATTAGATGCACTTCTTCAACTAATTAGTTAAACTTCAAAATAAATAAAACCATACCTAGTAGGTAAACCATGTATAATAAACATTTTCCAAAGAGTAGTTATTCTCTATCTAAAATAAAGCCATAAATTGTCACCTTAAAAACTAATATTCACCTGCCTAAAAATGGAACCTGTTTATTCGCTATCTTCATTGCTGGTTGTTTCTTCGGTCGTACTGCAGACTTGTCTGATTTGACATTCAAAGTCATCTTCAATGCAAATTGAAGCATGACGGTCTTAGATTTTACCGCTGTTTTTGCGTGCCTGAAAAGTACCCATAGCAGTACCAGGACAAGTACATACTCCTGTAGATAAAAACAATCTTTCAGGTAAGGCATAGTTACATAATTATTATTGTTTATATACTTTATATGACATAAACGACATAAATTTGATCCACAGACGAAAACAACTGTATTTTGATAGTCATTAATATTGCCTAAACCATAAACATAAGTTTGAAAACCAGACAACTTTCGGGGACAAACATAAATAAATAAATAAAAATTCAAGATACCTTGAGAAAGATAAATTCAAAATCCAAACAGAAACATTGGTAATGCAAGTTCCTCGTGTTTTTCGAGATAGCAAGCACATTTACACAATGTAATAAAATGACCGAAAAAGAATGTTGGAAAATAAATGTCTAAATCAGATTATTATATGGCTTACAGTCTTCTAAAGCAATCAGATATCTATTATACTAAAAGTTACTAGGAAGCGGAAATAAACTAAAACTGTCTACCAAATAAAACATGAGTTGAAACTCCAAAAATGTTAAATGTGATATTCCCACTCATTTTACATCTCAAATTACAGAAGATGGTGTTATAGGTTTGTCAACAGTCTCATACGAATAAAGAAAGTGCCATATATGCAGTCGGAGTTTGTGATGCTATATATCAAATCCAAAAGATTTGAACTGGCTTTACAACAATTCAAACACGCTTCGGAATTCGTACGAAGAAGATATCATGGTTTGAAAGTGGAAAATGAGTGCTGCAAAAGATCTGGAACGCCTTTCTGTAGTTCCAGTCGACTGCTATTCCTGAACAGAATTAAACGAGAGCAATTTTGCACTAGTTTAGTCGATTAATTATTACCTCGAATGGCTGATATGGGTGAGTTTTGCCTGATTTGGTTCAGTTTCATTTTCGATTTCAGGGGGGCAATTTTGGAATTATTATTTTTCTTTTATTTTAGGCTTTTGACTACATTGATGGTTAGATCTTTATAAATCTTTTATGGGTGGATAAGATGTATTTAAAGCTCTATAAAGACAACATGTATCTTCCCCTTTTAAATCAAGGAAAATTATTGGTTCAGATTTTGGATTTGAGTTTGTTACTCAAAATGGGGTTTACTACTTGGTTTTTTGGAAAAAAAATTAATAAAGAGAAACTTGAAATTGATTTGTGTATGAAAGAAATGGGAAATATTAAAGCCAAAGATGAATGATTTCTTACATATCGACGGTCTTCACCAAGCATGGTAGAAAAAAAGAAAGAGCCCTAATATAATGGAGAAATGGGTACCTTAGGATAAGAAAACCACGGCAACTATTCAATGTTTTTTTGAAGAAAACGATTTTCTTGCCAATGAAACATCAGCCAATGTATGAAAGAAGTTGAAGAGAATTTGCACAAATAACTCAGCAACAAACATGGCTCAGCTCATGATTAGAACTCTAAATCTGAAGCTTAAAGAATGTAAATGAACTGGAGAGCATCTTAATGATTTTCAAGCAATTGCAAACCAACTAATTTCAATGTTGATGATGAGGCAAACCTTGATGTTGCTGAGTTCAATATTAAAGAGTTGGGAAACTGTGATTGCATTGAACAACTCAAATTCGAATGGAGAGTTTTTTCAGTAAATTTAATAGTTAGCAACCTTCTTAATAAGAAGATGAGGAAGATGAATTCAACGGAGAGAGATGTGTAGAAAAAAGGGGAAATAGCAACCAAATTAATGAGAGGTGAATCTTACAAGCGAGAGGACCAAATATGGAATGTAATTTGTTACTGCAAAACAGCATGCCTTTTGTTATCATTGGGAGAATGTCAAAATAAACAAAACGAAAGAGAGTGAAAACAAGGTATGGTGAGGAAGTTGACGGCAACATCATGTGTAGAAAGGCAAAGACAGTGTTTGGGTGCTTGATTCAGATGCATATTCTGATATATGCAAATATAAGGTTACATTTGCTGAATTTAAGGAGCAAAAAGGCAAGATGGAATCCATCAATGGCTGCAGCACAAATGTTGAAATAAGTTTAGATTGAACATGTTTGATGGAAAGGTGGCGGGACGCACAGGATTAAGCATGTCGAATAAAAAATGGACCATATTACCAGTTGGCAGGAAGAGACTACAACATCCATATTTGAGATGAAGTTGCAAGGGTATGAAAAGCAAATAGGAAGGCTTTGCACACAAAAGAAGAAGCAATAATTTATATGAATTGCTTTGAAAATGGTGGAGAAAGTAGTGGGTTATAAAATTCGAGCTGAAGAAGCAAATAGGAAGGCTTTGCACACAAAACGAAGAAGCAATATTTATATGAAATGCTTTGAAAATGGTGGAGAATGTAGTAGGTTATAAAATTCGACCCGAAGAAGCGAATTTCTCTAAATCAACACGGCGCCTGCAAAGAAAAAACCACAAAGCCTGTATGAAGGCCTTTGTAGCATTACAAGCATTTCTGACTAGTTGATGGATGCAAGTTTGATTGGCGAACATGCATAATTTGGTGGTATGGTTAAAGGTGGAGTTGGTTCAGGTATTGGTTGGATGATATATAGTATCAAAATGAAGTGTTGGAGTCTATGGTATTGTATAACGGTTTATAATACTGTACAAACCAAAGAGATCCGCGTTAGCCGTCGAACGTTCAAACGGTTAGGTATTTGGCATATGCAAAAAAATCAAGGTTTGAAAGCGAAAAATGCATGTTCGAACAGACTGAGAACACTTTTATGTCGTTTGAGTCGACTAATGTTCCTATTCCAGTTGACTGAAAAACTATACATAACCAAACTAGTGCACTAGTTTGACCGAATGGGATTATTACCTCGGTCAACTGACATTTGTAAGTTTTGCCTAATTTGGTTTGGTATCATATCTGATTTCAATGGGAAGTTTGTATTTTCTTTCTATTTTTGGTTTTCAACTAATGGTTAAATTTTTATGTATCTTTTATTAACGGATAAGATGTGTTAACTCCGTCTACGTAGTTTTCTATGCAGCACATCCCAAGCCGAGATAAAGGAGAAGAGTTGTGATAGGCTTGGCAAACCAACATAAAAACCATATTCTTTTTTATGAAAATGGAATCTTATTATATTTCATTGGGATATAATTCTCTTAGCGACGCGTCATATCAAGGCTCAGGTATGGTGAAAAACAAGCAAGGGCTGGATCGTCACTTCCTTAGTGGCGTGCCATATCGAGGCTCCGGTGTGGTGATAAACAAACAAGCAATACGCAAGGATTCGGTCGTCATTCCCTTAGTGGTGCGCTATATCGAGACCCCGATGTAATGATAAATGAGTAAGGGTCTTCGCATTTAAATCGGCGGGTTTAAGGAACAAGGAAGCTAGTCGATAAAAGTAACATTCAATTAGGTAGTTCAAATGTAAGATCCTTAACCGAAAAGTTGAGAGAGATAGTTGATACTATGACCACGAGACGTGCAAATAACTTATACGCTCAGGAGACCAAATAGACGGGCCAGAAGACAAGGAGGTAGAGAACACAGTCCTCAAGTTATGGTACACGGAAAAAGAACGTAATAAGAACGGGGTAGACATCTTAATTAACAAGAATCTTAAAAACGGAGTGATCAACAATAAGAGACTAGGGGACAGGATCATCCTAGTCAAGCTGGCAATTGGTGATATAGTTCCGAATGTCATTAGTGCATATGTCCCACAGATAGACCTAACTGAAGCCTCCAAGAGGAATTTCTAAGAAGTGATGGATGTCATAGTTGGAGATATGCCTTACAACGAGAAACTTTTCATAGAAGAATATTTCAACGGCCATGTCGGTACAACTAGTGGGGGTTTGAGAGAGTGCATGGTGATTTTGGATATAGCGATAGGAACTAAGAAAGGGAAGAAATATTGAATTTTGTTATTACTTATGACCTCATGGTAGCTAACACCTTCTTTCGAAAGATACAATGATATTTAGTTACTTTCAGTAGTTGTCAATACTCTAATCAGATTGATTTTTTTCTTACTAAAAGAGATAACAAACGAGCTTGTGTAAATTGCAAAGTCATACCTGAAGAATGTGTCGTCTCATAACATCAACTTTTGATATCTGAGTTTCGTCTTCGGATACGTATTTGACAAGATAATGGAGCCAAGATTAGTTGGACGAAATGATGAAAGCTCAAAGACAACGCCTCACAGGTGTGTAAGGATAGAATAACGGAAAAAGGGGTATGAAATATGAAAGAAGAATGACGGAAGAAGGGGTATGAAATATGAAAGAAGAAGCAAATGACATGTGGGATGAGATAACAACACGCATTCGAAAAATGCCTACTGAGGTGTTTGGAACAACAAAAAGAAATAAACGTGAACCTTAAGATTCATGGTGGTGGAACAGTGATGTGCAAAAGGCTATCAAAGAAAAGAAGAAATGCTACAAATGCTTGCATCATTACAGGAGCGTGGACAACATACAAAGGTATAAAAGGGCAAAAAAGAACGCAAAGAGAGTTGTGAATGAAGTAAGGGTCCGACGTATGAAGATCTATATCAAAAGCTAAGTACGACGGAGTGTGAAAAACTGTCTATAGGATAGCTAAGCTACGCGAGAGAAAGACGAGAGACTTCTAACAACTTAAATGCATCAAGGATAATAATAACAGATTTTTGGTGAAGGACAATGAGATAAAAAATAGATGGAAAGAATACTTCGACAAGCTATTCAACGAAGAAGGTGATAGCACTACGATCAAGCTGGACGACTCTTTTGATGGCACTAGTAGACATTTTGTTCGGAGAATTCAAGAGTTAGAGGTAAAAGAGACGCTAAAATGGATGAAAGAAGACAAGGCGTTGGGTCCTGATGATATCTTCATCGAGGTGTGGAGATGCCTTGGAGATGCATTGATAGCCAAGCAAACTAAGTTGTTCGGTAATGTTTTCAAATCAAACAAGATGTCAGATGAGTGGAGGAGAAGCATATTAGTTCCAATCTTCAAGAATAAATGAGATATTCAAAGTTGCATAAACTACAGAGAAATTAAGCTTATGAGTCATACAATGAAGCTTTGAGAGAGAGTCATTGAACATCGATTAAGAAGAATGACGGACGTTTCAAAAACCAATTTGGTTTCATGAATGAGAGGTCGACCATAGAGACGATTTTCTCGATAAGACAATTTATGGAGAAATTTAAAAAGCAAAAGAAGGATCTATGCATGATATTTATCTATTTGGTGAAAGCTTATGACAAAATACCGAGAAAAGTTATGTGGTGGACTCTGAAAAAAAAAAAGAGTTTCAACAAAGTACATTATCATTATCAATGATATGTACGATGATATTGTGTCTACTGTTAGAGCATGCGATAGTAAAACTAATGACTTTCTCATTAACATATGATTACATTAAGGGTCGGTTTTGAACCCATACATTCTTGCCCTAGTGATGGATAATGTTACGAAGGGTATACAATGTGAGGTTTCTCGGTGTATGCTCTTTGCTGATAATATTGTGCTAATTGACGAACATAGGATAGAGGTTGATAGACAACCGAAGTTGTGAAGGCAGACTTTAAAGTCAAAAGGTTTTAGGCTTAGCAGAACCAAAACATAGGATATGAAGTGCGAGTTCAGTGGTGCCAGATCAGAAGATAGAGATGTTACTCTGGCCGAACAAGTAGTGCCCAAGAAGAAATCCTTTCGATATTTAGGATTAATGTTACAATATAATGGTGAGATTGATGAAGATGTTAGTTTTAGATTCGAGCGGGATGAATGAAATGGTGACTAGTGTCGGGCATTCTCTGTGACGGAAAAGTCTCATAAAAGTTTAAATGAAAGTACTACAGAACGACAATCAAACATGTGGATGATGTATGGTGCAGAATGTTGGCTTACTAAAAGACAACATGCTCAGAAGATAAATATAGCAGAGATGCGTATGTTGCGATGGAGCTGTGGTTATACAAGACTAAACCGAGTTAAAAATGATGATATACGTGACAAACTTGGAGTGACATCAATTGAAGAGAAACTAGTCCAACACCGTTTAAGATGGTTTGGAAACCTTCAACGGAGGCCTTCTGAGGCACCTGTGTGGGTTGGAATTATAGACCGCATCGAATGCTCAAAGAGATGTAGAGGTCTACTAAGGTTGACGTAAAAGGAAGTAGAAAAAAGAGACTTCAGGGATTAGAATATATCCAAAGAGCTGGTGTCGGACAAAAGCGCGTGGAATTTAGCGATTCACGTACCAAAACCATGAGCTATAAATTTTTTTTGCTTAGGGTGGGTTTAAGGTAGTGTTATAAGTTTTAGATTACAGAACTAGTGAATAAGAGTCTATTATATTATTATTAGTACCATTATTATTATTAATTTCTTTATATATGTATATTGTTTTTATTATTATTATTGTTAGTTTAAATATTTTACTTTATTTTATTATTGTTGTTGTTATTATTATCATGGTTTTTAAATTGACTTTTACATTGACTTTTCATTTGTTTTTGGTTTCATCTCTAGCCGACCCAACTTGTTTGGAAATAATAGCCTAATAGTAGTAGTTATTGTTTATGGATAAGATGTTTTCTTAGATTTATATAAACATCATTTATCTTCTCCCACAGTTTTAAGGGATTATCGTTTTGGGTTTTTGTATTTGTCTTTTCTAGAGAAATTTAATAAAGCAAGGCTTGTTGAAATTGATTTTTATATTGTACCTTTTCACTTCGTTTCTGGTCTTAAACCTAATTGTGTAAGGATCATTGAGTAATCTTAACATCTGCATCTGTATCTAAAATTACTTTCGGATATCAAATATATGCATCTACCGTGAATCGTGAACGAATAACAGATTTTTGTCTATCCGCTCACAATTAGTAAATATCTTTATTAATAGTTGGAAACAAAACATAATTTTTTTTGTCCGACCATGAACTTCTGAAAATGCCCTTTATATATCACATTTCAATATAAAATTGGTATTCATATTCAAACCTAGACATCGGTTCCTATTATTCCTAGAGTAGAATTGTTAAAATGTAACTAGGATTATACTTCATAGAGCGGGTAAAATATGTGGCTACATTAGAATAGATAATGCAAGACCTTTCTAGATAAATCAACCAATCTATAAATACCGATAATCACCATCCCCTTCATTTATCCTTTGTTACTTACTCACAATTACATATTTCTTTATTCTTAATCTCACTAAAGTATATAAATTGTTATGAAGCAACTCAACTAATCGTACGAAAATTTACACTCTCTATGCTTTTTATTTGTAAAATACCTCATTCAGTTTTAAATCGTAATAGTATTTCAAAATGAAAAAAATTAATCCATATCACGGTTTCCTTCTTGCATAGTCATTTGAAACCACATCTACAGTCGTAAATACACCGAATAAGACTACTAAACACTTTCAATAACTTTTTTTTACCTTATAGTTATGTAGTTATCCGCGTTATTATAAGCTAAGGAAATAGATAATTGTGTTCATTAAGTTTTATGTTTGATTGCATAAAACTTTACTCCCGATTTTGTAATTTGGGTAGCGTCATGGAGTGTTACATATCTAAAGATAAAAAGGACAAATTTGATAGTTTTTTCCACTTAATTATGATTCTTTCCATAATGTTTGACACATATTTTGAACAAATTTTGATTTTTTTTTTCTTATTATATGATGTGAGAATACAATCGTCAAAAACTAGATAAATATTTATTGTATTGGTTATTTTATATTTAAGCAACTAGACAAATATTTTTATTAGTTATTTTATATCTAAATGTTTAATTTCACGCATGTCATTTGTACAAATCATTTTGATTCACACTAATAAATTACGTGTCTTTCAACAAAATATATAGTCAGAAAGATACTTTGTTTGTACTAAAATTTCTAATGCACGCGTGTAGCACGTGCCATTGGGACTAGCAAAAAATAAAAATAAACTTTTGGTTCAATACAGAACCGTTTTAGTACAAATACTTATAATACAAAGGTGGAACCCAGTGCACGAGGCTCCCCAACGATAGCGGGTTCTGGGGAGGTCATAATATATGCAGCATTTCCCTCGCATTACGAAGAGGCGGTTTCCAAACTCGAACCTGAGCATCCAGATCACCACGCGGTGACCTAACCATTGTGCCAAGGCTCCACCTCAATACTTAAAATACAATAATAAAAAATAAGATGATAATCAATAGTTTGTGAATATTCATATACACATGATATAAATTACCTTGATAAAATGGTAAATACAAACATTCTATGTATCAAAATACTCATAATAAAAACTATTACCTTGAGAAGTGTCAGACGTATGATTTTCTAGCGAGGATACAATCGTATCCATATCTATTTATATGGAATATCAAATATGTTTTTAATATTTTGATATGTATGCATTCGAACCTTTTGGGTATTCATTGACAGACCTACAGTATTAGATTAAAAAATTTCACTAGGGTTAAGGTTAACTGTACAGAAGGGTTAAACGGAAAAATATTAAATTCCATTTGTCAATGAATACGCCATAATTTTGTAAATTTGATTAATCATAATCCACATGTCATATCTAGGTTTGTACATACCGACACAAAATAAACAAAGCCAATTTATTTCTCTAAACTCTATGCCCTTTTATTTGACAATGTGTTGAAAGGGAATCACACTAAGGGAAAAGGAACGCTGGAAAAAATAAAAACAAAAAAGTATAGAAAATCTTATAAATTTACCGACAATATTATTGCGACAGCATATGCAATTATAATTAGATTTATTAAATACATAATATCACATGCCAAGAAAAAGTAATACCTTGGTCCAAGTCCACACAGAGGCAAGCCCAAATAGCTTTCAGTAAGATGTAACCTTTTTCTCCCACAATGTAATGTGGTTCATCAACGGCTATGGTACGAAGAATTAACACTACTTCTTTTTTGATCATAAATTCGCCAGAATTGTTTTCTAATGACATATCAAGCTTGAGAGGACAATGGTCGCGTGGGAGAATTAAGACAGAAGGACATAATGTAAGGGTATCACTTGCAGCCATATGCTCTGTTTTCTCACATTTGTTGTGTCCACCGAAAAGATATATCTCATAACCTTCACGAAAACCAAAATATGCACGTATGTGTCCTTCAACATTGCGTGCTGGACTACCATCATAATAGTATGCCCTTATCTCAAATTTCACTCTGGTAGCATTACTTAACAACGAGTACTTCACTTTGCAATTGTCAACTGTTGCAAACAAACGTCTATCACAATTTTGAGTGTCTAACATAAAATTAATAATTTTGTTTTGACTTGTCCCATTTCCACTTTTTTCACGATTATGTATTTCAAGCTCAATTTCATTTGTCAGAGGTTGAAATCTGGCAGACCAAGGAAGATATTTTGGGCTCTTATCTAGGCTTATATTCCAAATGTGAAATAACTTAAAACATTTAATATCCCATCCATTTCTCCGGATTATGTCTTCCCTTAGATTGATGGTATATCTATACAACGACTGATCAACTATCTTACCTGACAATCGTTCAAGCATTGCAAACTCTTTTTCTTCACCGTTAATCTTGTGCGCCCTTTCGATTTTTGCAATTGGTACTTCTTCATAATGATATTGATTCCTACCATCATTGCCGTAATTTGTGTCTTCATCTTCACTTAAATCATCGATTTCCTTTTGAAGGTCTTCATTGTATAATATTTCCTCTCCTGTTTTAAAATTTGTTCCCCTTACCGGCAAATAAAAAGGATAGATGCGTGCATGATAGGGTACTTTTTCTTTCAACACATTTTCCAGCTCCATTTCCTGTATCCAACATAGCTACTTTAATATAAAATTAAAATTGAGTTTGGATACATGATGATTGTGAGGATCAATTGAACTAATAGTGATGCTAGATTTCAACCAGAAAAGATAAAAGGAAGGGGTAAATATGTAAAGAGAAGAGCTCATGTAACATCCCGAAAAAAATAAATAACTAACATTTAAACATAGGGATCATATAAACATTTGAATTGTGTATTAAATATTAATTAAGTGGATTTAATAACCTTATTTAATTGCTTTTAATTAATAAATTGCAACGTTGAACTCATTCTGTAAATTTATTTACAATAATAAATAGTCTGAATGAATAATAAGAAAATCAATTATTAAAAAAACAACTTAACTTTTAATGACGTATTTTTGGGCAAACGTTGGTATTTTTATAAGGGACGGTTTGGCTAAAGTCCCTATTAAGCTTCAAAACACACCAAACATTCTTGCCAAAAAAAGTTATGTAAATTAGATCCTAAAATTAATTTACTGAATAAATGCATACATTTATACAATTATTCAGTTAATAATTGAAGACTTTTATGCAATTATATCCTAAAATTGCAGATATCGACTTAGCCAAACTAGGGTTTAACCTAGGCTGAGCTAGAAGATGGATTTGGAGGTAATTAATTTAATCAAGTAATTAAGCGAATTAATTATATTATTTAATTAGAAAACTTATAAAATTCATATATTCTACACACGAGGTCCAATCGAGACACCATCTTTTGCGTTGCGTTTGTAAGAGTGATAACTACACATTGGAGTTGGATTCATTGAGTTTGAAGCTAGTAGCATTTTGTTTCGATTTTAGATCGAAATGAAATGCGAAAACGTCAACTGGAATTTTGGTGAGTTTACTCACCGTTGAATGAACACCATGATATATGTGTGTTATATTATTGTTTATACATGCTTGGATGTTTATTGTTGGTTGTTTGATTTGGTTGGATTCCATTTTGAAAAGCGGATGATATATTATACGATTTGTAGGGGGCTCCTATAACTATATATTGTTGTCTGTTCCCGCTTGGTAGCGGAGGGCATAAATAACCATTATTTTACAGGGGACAAAAGGAGAAAGTCAAAGTGTTTTCGTAGCGAATAGGTCACTACAAGACACTTCGAAGTGCATATACATATATGAGATTTACAAGAGATTTTCGTAGGGAGATTCTAAAGGGTTTTTCGCCACTATCGATTTACTTGTATTTTTATGCTGCTTATATTGATATTTGATTGAAATATTTATGGCATATAGTTTAATTTGTGTAATTATCGCTATAGCAATTATCGCTATACCGACACTTATGAAATATCATCTCCTTAAACCTTTGTGTGTATTGAAGTCGTGCTTGTATTCTTATAAAATAAATGTCTGGTCGCGTTTTTGCAGTTTGAAAGTTGTTTAAACTATATTTTCAAGTATTTTTGAGAATTTTAAAATAAAGGGTAAGTTTTGTTTAAAATTCATAAAAGGAGTTATAGATTCGAATTTTAAATTTATAAAGACGATCATGAATAATTTTCTTCCGGGATAATTACTACGGGTTTAAATATGATTTTTTTTCCTATCCTTTTAGTGAATTTTTTTAATCATATATATTTAAGTGTTTTAAAAATGGTTTGAAATTAATATATATTTTAAATGATTTAATATAAATTACTGAAGATGAAGTTTTATTTCGAAATAAGAAAAGGAAATGATTTTGAGATTTTAATATATTTTAGATTTGAGATTATCAAGTAATATTTGAAATAGATGATTTAAATTATATTTCAAGTATTTTTGAGTTTATTGAACAATGAAAACGAAGCATGGATTATAATATCATTGTTGTAATAAATGTTTTCTGAGAATTTAAAAAAGAATTCATGGATTATCACTTTTGTTATAATAAATGATTTTGTAAAGATATTAAGAAAACTTGTTACTTGACTTAATAAATGTTGATATTCTTAAATCTTCGGAGGAGTTTTGTTTTAAAGTTAATGATAAGTAGTTTTATAAATGAGTTTATAAATGAGAAAATCTTTAAAAAGGAATGCTTAAAAATAAAGCTAAGTGCAAATTGTTTTTGATTTATAGTAAAGAATGTTTTAATAACATTTGTTTTGGACCGTCTTTTTAATACGCTTAGAAATATAATTAGCTCTTCAAAAAGTATTTTAAAGAGTATTTTTACAAACATTTATGATGTGACAATCAAATACAAGTGTGGGTCAAATGTTTTAAAATTTTGATTCGGTTATAGAAAATATTTAGTCGTGCACTTAACACTAAATGTCGAAAGAACTCTTGCTACTCTTACAATTGAGAATGTTGTCGAGACAATGTGGGAAGTAACACTGTCCTTACTTGTCCGGTTTCATTGTTTTCCTTGGAGTAGTGCTAGTTCAGGATCAACGAGTTGTGATAAGTATGTGAGATTTTAACTTCCATACACGATCATTTTTGTTATTCCAAATAGTTGACTTATTAGTTATTGATTCCGCTATATTCTTTGGGTTTCGTCAAATCTAAAACGATTTGTTACTCATTCGGAGCAATGATATCCTTTATTGAAAATGATCAAATAAAGAACGAGTGGGGACCAAGCTATGTGGGGTTGCTCCTATTAGGGTATTGCCACATTTACTCTAGATTGGCTTCGATTGTATGCACATGAAGATGTAAAATACTCAGATACTAGGTAAGGTTGGCGCGGTCCGGCTTAGAGGATTTCAAGAGTCGTCGTAGTTTTTAAGTGTATTTTCTAAAGGTGTACTTTAGATAATGGAAGCCTAAGACGTAGTGTTTGGTCATTTTAATTTCTATTAGTATCATGGTTTTTATTTAATTTCTTTATATATTTACGAGGCCGGCTATATGAACACAAAATTAAATACAAAATGGTGACACAAAAAATCCGGACTATTGAATTTTTTTTGTCTTTATGGGGAAGGTGGAATTCAAGGGACAATCCAATGGCGGAGATTTTTTGTGTCACCAACTGTGTCTATATATTGTGTCTAAATAGACTTTTCCATTTACTTTTATTTTTATTTTTATTTTACTTATTTATTATTATTATTATTATTTCTTTAATTATTTTACTTTATTTTATTATTACTATTATCGTGGTTTATTATTGTTATTTAAGTTTTGGGTTCATCTCCGGCCGACCCCAACTTCTTTGGAAATAATGGTTTTGTTATTGTCGTACACTTTCGGTAAGGGGGAGCCCCCTCGTAATCATTGGTTTATCAGCAATTAATGGCCAGAGCAAGGAGGAAGAGAGGCAATCAAATATTTTCACCTTTGGTTGATGTGTATAATTAATGGCCAGAGCAAGGAGGAAGAGAGGCAATCAATGGAAAAGGTATGGACAAAATAGGAGAAAAAGGCATATCGACTGAAGGTCAGTTTTTGACATTTGTTTGATTTTGCTTTATTATCTCATTAGCAAACTTCTAATAATTTGATTTTCCCTTGATAATAGTTTCATTCATTTTATGAACTTTAGAGACTACTTGGTTGTGCTTCAATTTCTGGAGAGGGGAGATAAAGAGAGAACTAATGATTTTTCAGTCACGGTACTGTGTAAGATTTTATTTTTATAATATTTTCAATGTTCCATCAACGTTATAGCTTTTGACTGGTTACAATTATTTTTCATGGAATTCTTTATGAATACACTTTCCTTACCTATAACGATTTCATGAACTCATTTCAAGGAACAATGTAATTAGAAGAAGCAAACTATATATATAAGAAGTTTAGAATGGATGATTTTTGAAAGCATCATTATAGTTTGTATGCATTTCCCATTACCTTTTTTATCATGTCACTATTATTTTCTCTAGAAGCTGCAATAGGGGTAATGAAAATATATTTAGTAGAACTATATGTGTTAAGTTATAATGCAATTTAAAATTTGTATTATTGATGTGCTGAATGTAACCAAATTTGTACTTTTGTAGTGAAGTGTTGATTTGTCCAACAACGTAACCAAATTTGGTAGGATAACATAACAAAGTATTATGGACATAAATGCTGGACAAGTGTGGGGTATATATATGCTACTTAATTAAAATATATAACGCATCATAAAATATAATAAGTTACTCTATTTGAAGAGAAAAGTATCCATCTTACATATTTATTCGGTATTTATGGATAATTTGTAGTTAGCTCAGGTTGTATAAGACCGCAATTATGGAGGCAATTCCAATTGATTTAACATAGCGAAACAAACCCAAAAATTGTGAAACAAAATTTTAAACTGCCTTGATGTGGTATGGTAGATTGAATAATATTTGAGTATGAAGTAAAGACGAAGGATGATATGTATGCACATTTTTATTTTTTAAGCTACATATATTTCATATGAACTGATTGAAACTGATTATTGGATATGATTATCAAATCATGGGAGTTAATTACTTCGAGGGTTTTTGGTATTTCAAAATTTATGGATTCGTATGTTACCGTTATAATGCTTTGTAGGTAAACTAGAAAGGTTAATTTATTCTATTTTTTTATCAATATATTATTATGAGTGTGTGTAGGAATGGACATCTTGACAATGGCTTGATAAAGCAACATGTGTTTAGAGTAGGAATACAGAATGTAAACTATTTGATGTTTACATCAATATTTGGAATTATTCGCCTATAAGCATTTCTGTGATTCATATGTCTTCAGGGATATACACAGGCGCAAGTATATTTCATATTTTATCATGTTCCTGTTAGAAATGTATTAGAAAACTATATTATCATTAAGTATGTTTTGAATTTCACTCTCGGTTCATGTAATAACGTTTTTTCATATGCGTTAGGAGAATAATTTTTTCCTTTGGATGAAATACTTAGAGACAATTTTTTTGGTATTATTTGCTTTTTTATCACTATCTGTTTAGTTTTATGTTTTTGGTTGACTGCTACTGTCACATCATATATTATCGACCTACAAAACATATATAATGATCATAATGACACAATATTAAAACAATTATCCAGAATATGCTATTATAACATATCATTAACCAAAAAATTTGCGCAATAATAATATATTCAAAACATTACGTTCACTCGCCTAATTTACTTTATTTCATTATAGTACCAATTTAACTTTTTCTCTATTTACTATATACTCACTATATTTTCACCACCCCGTGTGCGAAGCACGGGTTCACACTAGTTTAGTGCAATAATCACGAGTCAACACTAAATTTCTCTGCTTATAATACATATTTGCTCCAAAATTTATTTTCTCTCATGCATTTATATACTCTTAAAGAATTAACAAAACAAATGATACTGAATGTACATATTAGTGAGTAATAACTAGTTCAAGATTTGCCAACAGAACCCACACATTAAAATATGACAAGTTTAAAGGCCTTTACTCTGTGAAACAATTGACTCCAATCTATGATGTACTTGAATCTGACTATGATGGGTAAGAAACTATGGGAAAGATATCAAACCTCTTTGAATGCTTTTCCAGATCGATGATAAGCAATCATGTAAAATAGAATATATAAAATAGCGCATGAACTTGTAATTCTAAACAAAACTAGTACTGCTATAGTATTATCACTCTACTACTTATTTTGCCAATCATTATTACACTTTATTAATTATGGTACCTTGATTGATTTTTTAAATATACGTTTGATTTTATTTTTTTCATCAACTGAAAATACTGATTGATTAAGAAAATCACATAGTAACCGCCAAAGTTCAAGAGAAATAAGCCAGATTTTTTTTTTAAAAAAAAGACTGATTTTCTTGTGATCACACAAACTACTTTAATAGTATCAATCGTTGTTTCAATTTCATCAAGTTTGATCTTCATAATATGTAGAAAACTTGGTCTTTTCCATTCATATTGTATAATATTGCAGCAAACAAATTCCAAACTTAAAAAATCCAAATTCATCAGAAAATGGGTAGTAAATTTGTTACATATAACGAGAAGTGAAATATGATAAAAAGTTTCATTTTTTACACAAGAATATAAATACAAGTTTACGGTAAATAGTCTCTCGTAGATAAAACTTTCATGGTGTTACCTAAATCAAACTTAACTGTTATAAATCTGAAAGTTAAAAAAAAAAAAAAAAAAAAAAGTCTGTTAATCGTATTTTTTTTTTTGGGTTAACTTTTACAGTATAAGATTTGCTATTATAGATCAGATAAATCTCTTAAGAACCATTATACGATCACATGCTTACTGGCATTAAGTAAGCTCAAAATGTATTAAAATTATCATCGTGTTTACATTTCATGGGCCTATGTTTACTTCACATTAAATCATCGTGATTACTTTTGATTAACTCATAGTTTACTTCAGATTAATCATCATATTTACCTTTGATTAACTCATAGTTTACCACACATTCAATAATGATAATGTTTATTTCACGTGAACTCGTTTTATAGAATTGAATGCAAAACTTCAATTCGCTGTTTTAGAAAAGGACCTTTTGCAAGTAAAAAATAGGTGCTATTTTAAATTCGTTAAAAAAAGAATTAAAATCGCGTATTTTTTACAATCTAAATTGAAAATTTAAGTTAATTAGTATAAAACTAAAACATTTACAGGAAAAAAAATACAATTTTCAATTGAATATACCTTTTATTATATCGGTGGCGGAAAATAGGACGGATCTGTGGGGGCGCAGCGGAGGAAATTCCTTTATATGAGCGGTGCGGTTGATGGAGGCGCGTTGACTGTGACGGTGGAGAAAAACAGGCCGTGCTGCGGTTTTAAAAGTGATTATTGGGGAAAGCGTTTGGAGAGGGTTGAAGATTACAAGTTTGAATTAATCGGCAGAAAAAAAAGAGGATGTTTTAAAGTGGACGTTACGGGGGAGGGGAGAGAATTTGGAGGAAGACGACGAGAGATTTTGGCACCCTTGTTTTAAAGTGGACGGTATGGCACCCTTGTTTTAATCTGGGTTGCTTAAATATCAACATTTTCTAATTTCACCGAAGCTTATTCGGTCAAAATATACGTACGATGTGGATTATATGACGGAACTTAAGAAGTAAATGGTAGTGGGTCCGAAAACGATGAAAACGTTACAATATACGTATCTTAGAAGATTAATCAAACCGTCCGTTAGGGAGGTTTGTTTACTATTACTGGCCAAAATCAATTTTTCTGAAGCCAAAAAAACGTGGATCTTGTCTCGTCGTGGTTTCCCTAAAAACGTGGATCTTTTCTCATTGGGGTTTTCCTAAAAACGTGGATCTTGTCTCATCGCGGTTTTCCTAAACTTTCTCCTTTTATTTCGCGCATCAAAGATTCCAAATTCAAATCTATTATGATTTTTAAATTCTAAAATTTTAATCTCAAATCGACAATTTTGAACGCTTTGATTAATTTGAAATTTGAAATTCATATTTTCAGATTCAAATCTCAATTTATTCTTTTCCAACATATTATCACTTAATGTTTAAGTAATATTAACAAAAAATTTAAATGTATATTTCTTATCAAAGTTATATAATCGAACGGTCGGTTTCTCCACCGTTGTACGGTTATACTAGTATGTTTTATGTTGTCATATTGAGCTTTTACATAAAGGAGGCTATGTAATTTAAATATATAGTTAATTTTTCAGGAATCAATAATATATATTCTGTCTCTTTTTCTAATGACTTCTGTTATTATTTATTTATAACATGTTTTTATTTGTTTACAAAACGTTATCAGTACGATGCACTTCATAAATTTCTATTATTATTATTTTTAAGGGTTTTGCACTAAAGGTCCATATTTTTGATGTTGTTGTAAGAAAAGTCCATATGATAATGAGTATGTAAATTAAATCCCTGTTTTTTCTAAATCAGAAAGCGTACAGTATCTTGCGCTTTTCTTATAGAAAGTGTAAGTTGGACTAAATTTACATATTCATATCTACAGGGACTTTTCTTATAACAACATCAAAAATAGAGATCTGTAACTCTTTTCTTGTTTTTTATCTCGTGTTACAGATCTGATATGGTCTATTTGAATGTGGAAGTTATCGAGAACCGGCCTAAAACAAACACAGATGATGATGGTGATGTGCCTCATAAAGGGGCAGGGACAATTTATCCACCACTACCTCTCCGGATATATCACAAAGCTTGCCTAGAGATGAGGTAATAGTTTGATTTTGTCCATCTTACTTAGTACAAGGTTAGTTACGATCTTATAAAGTACACCTTGGCAGTTGGTACATGACCAGTTGGGTTATTAATCTGGAAAATATGAACCTGGCATTATTTTTTTTATCATCTGATGTATCTTGATACCAGAAATATATATTCCTAACACGTCGATTAAAACATAGATGGTATAATGTTATGAACAAAGCACGGTATGAGTTTGAGAAGTTAGCAAGTGATATCATTAAGTTTCATTATATTTTGCCCTCCCCTTTGATGCAGTTTTCAAGAGTTACTTTTGCATAAGTAGGACATTGGCTGTCACATTTCTATGCAGAGGCGGACATGATTAAGGACAGGTGGTCTTTCGCTTCCACTAGTCAAGCTTTTTATATATCTGTGTTTGCTAAAAGTATTGCGTAGGCACTACCAATACAATATCAAATATGCATGCAGTACCTAAGAAGCCAATAAATTATGTCGGGTTTTTTTCGGTAGATTATATTGATAGTCAGGGTCGGCCCGGAGGCAAGGCAAGCAAGGCATTCGCCTAAGGCAACATCGCCGAACATGGCCAAAGGGGTAACAAAATCCCCGATGTGATTTTAAAAATATTGATATAATAAAATAGGAGGCAATTTTTCACGAAAATGTGCTGCCATTACAAATTTTTTTCCCCTAATTATTTTATGCTTCATGTTTTCTGCAGCCCTGCCTAGGGCATCCATATTGATAGGGCCGACACTATTAATAGTGGGAAGGGCTAAAAATTCATTGCTTCCAGGATAACTAATTCTTCTATTTGAAAAATGCGAATAATATAACGTTGAAAAACGCGAGTAATATAATTTCAGTTTAGAACTAATTCTAATTTGTTTAGATATCATTTCTTTTTTCCTAGATCTCATTTTGTAGATCTTATGATGTTGATCTAATTATGTGAATCTAATATTATTTATTTGTGTAGATCTAATTTATAGACTTCATTTTTCAGATCTCATTTGTAGATCTTATTACATTGATCTTATTTGTAGGCCTTATTTTGTTGATCTCATTATGATCTATCTGTAATTCTAAAATCAATAGATTTGGTTAATTGGTTTTAGATCTAGTAGATTATATTTAAGTGCTTATAGATTGAATGGATCTAATTAATTGTTCCTTAGTCGAACTCTACCTTTGATATTTGTTTTTATTAGGGGAGTATCCAATAATTGTAGATCTTATTTTGATATGATTTTTTAAAAATTTTGATATATTTTGTACAACGTACTGAGTAGATCTTATTATGTAGATCTCATTTCATGTTTTATAGAACTGATTTTGTATACTTATCTCATTCAGCGGATTTGATTAATTGGTTTTAGATTAGTAAATTTGAGTTAATTGCTTGTAGATCTGATTGTTTTAGTTGATTGCTTCTAATTAATATTTTAGATTAACTAGCAAAAAATTTATTATATGTATGCATAATCATAAATTCTCTTTCATGATATGATTCATACTTATAATCTCAATGCTTTGAAAATACCATTAAAAATGGTAATAACATGTCCCAGTAGGATAAAACAAAGACTCTTATAATTTTTAAGATGTCGTATCCACGATAATCTTAAAATAGAACATTTAACTGAAAAGGATCATCTTCACTAGTGGAACTCCCTGAAGGAGCGTCATGACCACTAGAAGATGGTCACACTTCCAAACACTAGACAAGAGTGGTTGAACCTGAAGTTTCAAGACTTTAAATCTATTAGGGAATACAATTCCTTTATGTTTAGAATTACTTCTAAACTAAAATTGTGCGAAAGGATTCTCTGATAATACTAACATGATGATTGAAATTTCATTAATGATAAAATCTAAGTGCAATGATAAATGATATGATTGAATTGATCAACTAGAGGCATCTTGAAGTCTACTGTGCGGATTTCATTTTTTTATTTCAGTTTAATAAATCAGTTTGAAGTTGGTAAAACCCAAGTTTTGATAATTTTGAGCGCATTTGCCAAACTATTTTATTAAAGAAGTACTTTTTTTTTTGAAAAACGGGTACTTTATTAACACAAAGGCATATATTTCTCCAGAAGAGATAATCCATATGACATACTCTTGAAGAGATGTTTTATGATTTTATTTATATTTATATTGTAAAACCCAAATATCCTGAAAGAGATGTTGTACAATTTTTTTACGAAAAATATTGCAATTCCTAAATAAATAAATAAAACTATATATCCCTTGAAGGAACATTGTATATAACTCCAGAAGCAGTGATAATAATTTATCTTCAAAATAGGTTGTGTATTCCCACGCTACACTCCAAAAGTAGTGTTTTCTCTCTCTCAATCTAACATTTATTTAGCACATCTAATATTTTTTGTATTATATTTAATATTTGATATGACATTTCAAAAGTAGTTACGATAGAAATCTCCAACAGCGATATTTTATACTGCTTTGAAAGTAGTGATTATGTTAATTACGTAGAAAAGGTATTGAGTGTTGATTACATTCCAAAAATAGTGCATATAAAGTATCTTTAGAAGTGATATATACCACTTTAGAAGTGGTGTTTATAAAATATCCCCAAAAGTAATATTATATCCTCATGTAGCACTATAAAAGAATTGCCTGTGGAATATTATCAAATATGATATAACACTTCAAAAGGTAATGTGATAATAAATTACCTAAAATTTAATCGTCTATTGTCATGGACCCGTAGCTCCATTAGATAAATTTAGAAGCAAATAGTGATATGTATCCTTTTACTTTTCGGAACTTACGATGAATTGAATATTGCATGCATAACAATTCTTGAAGAAATCTTTAGATATCCCCATGAAGAGAATATACATGTCATATCATAATTTCCACGAAAATTAAATATAATATTGAAGGGATCTTTATGTGTAACAAATATAATTGAATATTTCTATAACATATCGAGTGTCTAGAAGATATTCTTATTTCTACTATAAATATTATTTTTTGAACTCTCCTGAAAAGATGTCAATATATAATTCGAACTATGTATTATTCTTTGATATATAATTGTAAATAATGTTCAAAAAATATATTTGAAATGTAATTTAAGAACAAATTTTAACAACTCGAAGTTGTATAAATAATTTATTTGAATCAGAATTTCAACATGGTTGGAATAGAAAACCATTAAGTTAGATTTGAATTATTGATTCAAAGGGCGTTGTTCTTTAGCATATTCGAATTAAAAACACACACACACACACACACACACATATATATCGAAAGTCTTAATTATATTCTGTAGTTGTATGGATCAACATTAAGTGAAAAATGATGAACATAAAGTTCAAAGTCTGATAATGGAAATAAACAAGAGGTCATATGAAATATTGCAAGTTTTATGAATTATCAAAACATAGGCTTTGATAATTATTACTAAAAAAGTCTGACTTCAATACTAAAGCAAGAACACCGATAAATTTTAAGATTTAGATCTTGAAATTCTTATTATCGATAGCCAAAGGTAACTAGAAGTTACAGTGTAACAACCCGTAAAATTCGATAATTAAATTTATTGATTAAATAAGTTTTCAAATTTAATGTTGTGAAAAAAATTAAGTTTAATAACGAGATTAAGAACTAGAATGAAATGTAATAATGTTAGTGTAAGTTAATGGATAACCATTTTAATGCAATTTTAATTAATTGAAATTTAGTAATGTTAATTTAAGGCAATTGATAACTATTTTAATTAAATCTCAATTAATTGGAATGATTGTAAAGTTAAAATTGGGTATAAACTGTAAATGAGTAAATAAATCAAATGTTGTATTAAACGGTGAAATTGTATGTAATTAATTAGAATTGATTAAAATAGAATAATTAATCCGTACACGAATTTATTAGTTTGTTTGTCAACAATAAACATAGAATTGTGTTTCAAATGGTAACTTGTAACAATGGTTTAATTATCATTGCATTATTTAATCTGTTGAAACTTAATTGTAAATCAATTGCAATAAATGTAAGTAAATATAACGTTAATATGAATTAAAACAAAAATTGTAGAATATTGATGTAATAAATGGAAAACCAATGTTAACTATGTCCGTGAAGTAATGATTGAATAAAAAAGATTGAAATCAAAATGAATCAATTTATTGGGTTTTAAATTATAATTAATGAATTTATTGCAATTGGAATTGGAACGCTGTAATTAGTGCAATATTAATAGTTAAATTTTGAAAGGGAAATTTTGTTTTAAAAGGTTATAATTACAAGTTAATCAGAAGTGATAAAATTTTGAATTTGAAAAGCGATAAATTTAATTTAATAATAATTCATTTAATTAACGTGAAAATAATCATTGGCCACTATCTCGGATTTCGACGAAACTAGTTTCATCGGATCCATAGCAGTGAATTATTAAAGGGTTTCAAGTTTCGTAGCGATCGGACTTGTCGTTTAATCGCGCGGGCTCAAAACGTGTAGAGATTAATTTGATTGAATTCAATTGAAATAAGCTGATTTTAAAAGCTAACTTCTTCATACTATGGAATCAGGACTTGATACCTATTCCATTGAGTTTAAAAATACCGAAAACATCTATTTTGATATATGGGATGACCTATTGTTTCTCATTTTATTTTCTCTGTACATACATCTTCTTCCTCCTTCTCAAATGTCAAAACATCAAACCTAATTCCCAAATTTCAAAACATAATTTCAAAAAAAAATTCTCCAGGTTTACTTCGAATTGGGCAGAGGTTCACTTCGAGTTCCAAAAGCGAAAACCCGACAGTGACTTCAGATCGGAGAGAGTTCCATGCCAAATAAGGCGGATCTGGGCGCTCTTTGAGTTCCAGAGGCGAAAACCCTGTAGCGACTTCGGGTCAAGAGCCAAATGAATCGGGTATCAGGTTATTTTTTCAAAAACTCAAAGCAAGCATCGGGTATTTGAAGCGGCGACTCGAAGTAAGGCTCAGAGTCAAAATTTTGCAATCTTCTAACGTTGATAACTTTTGCATACGAGCTCGGATTCACATGCGGTTTTATCCGTTGATCTCATAAAAAACTTCATGTTATTATTTGAATATCCACATATATAGATATATATATATATATATGTGCGCCATGTATTACACACACACACACATATATATTATAAATTTGCATATTTATTCTCATTTGAATTAGTAAATTTTAGTACAAACTATTACAAGGATCGAAACTATTAATTTTTTTTTTATAGATCAAAATCCTTCAAGACCGCATGATAATGTTCAAAAAATCTGGTTCGAAATCATATTGAACTTCAGGTTCAACTAAATTGTATACGACAACTTTAATTTGTTTAATTTTTATTCCTTGATTATATCTCTAATATTACTTTTGAACATTAATTATGATTATTTATTAGAGAATATATACGTAGTTATAATTATATATAAACATCTCTTCTAGAGAGTTCAATAAAAGAGATATATTTACAACATAAATAAGAGTATCTTCTGGACTCTTGAAATGTTATAAAAATAAGAAATTATATTGGTTATTCAAGACCGTATTCATATAGCTTTAGTGAAAATTATGATACGACATATAGGTTATCTCTTCTGGAGAATATCTAAATATACTTCTTCAAGATGGTTCTGCATATGACATTTAATAGTTCATAGTAAATTTTGAAAAGTAATATATCACATATCACTATTTACTCTTAAATTTGTATGATGGAGCTATGGGTCCATAATAATAGGTAATTGATATTTGTAAATATATTTTGTACCTATTATTTTGATTTACAAATTCTTTTGAGTTATTTATTGCCACATCACTCTTTGAAGTGTTATATCATATTTGAAAATATATTTGATAGGCAATTCTAACAAGTAAACTCAGTAAGTACTACACAAAACAATACTAATTTTAATAAGTAAACAGATGTATGGTAAAATCAAGGCAATGTATGTGGACTAGCGCGTCAATGCATGCTATCATGCGACCATAATGCGGTAAAACTACAACAAATAATTCAAACCTGTACCATCTTTATATATTATAGATTCTTATTTAAACGCGTTAACTATATGGTTAGACCTGCAATGCTATTAAGGTTTTACAACTTAACACACATACATGCACAAATTTAATAATATATATGAAAAAAGAATTACGCTCTTTGAAAACCATATATATATATATGTATGTGTGTGTGTGTGTGTGCGCGTGTGTAACCGATCACTACATTGAAACGCAAGTGAATTTCATCATTAAACTGGTATAGATTGCACAAGTAGTCTGTCTATCATAAATGATTTTAAACAAGAACAATAATATTGGGATTCATTTCATTAACATTAAATTGGACAACGGAAATATTTTTCCTAATGGGAAAAATACTTACAAGAGCACACAAAATCATAAGGTAGGCGACAGTTATATGTATAATATAAAATAAAGATCTGGCATGGTCACTATAGTGTGCATATGTTTGAATGTGACTAGAGCATATATAGTGGTGACCAGGATAGAATAATAAACATAAATCAGTATGCCAAGGTCAGACACATCACTTTATTTTGCATCTTTCGACATCAGTGGATTTATATTCCAAAGCATATGTTTAAGCATCTGTCAGTGTCAAATTAAACCGAATTCATGCAACTTAAATAGTTCTACAAATTATAAACAATTAGCTTCTCAAGATGAAAACATATATAATGAGTCAGTATAATTGAAACCCATTGTTAACCACAGATGCCATAAACTCATTATGAAATATAATTCATTGGCAGTAGGCTATATTTTCTTTTTATCAATATTTCACAACATCAGTCGGCTTGTGGTTGTTCTTACTATAAAACTGATTTTGGAGAGCTTAGGCTCAGGAACTCTACATGATAGTTTTCTTATAGTTTTGAAATCAGCCAAAGATTTGGATTTTGATACATTGGTCAAAGAATATTAAATATGATAAATGAATATTTTTATTTTTAGCAATTGATGATTTTAAAGTAGCTCATTATTGTTAAATTTCACCGCTTGACCATTAAACTAGCGGTTGAATCATATAGTATTAGGAAAATACATAAACTTTAGTGACACGAAGTACACCAACTTAGTTTTTAATTTAGCACTGTACATTATAAGTAACAAAACTATAAAAAAGAATGCTCATAACCAAAATTTATTCTATCGAGATGGAAAAAAATAAGAGGAATTTCTGACTTATTGGTAAACACCTAATAATTTATAGTAGAGTTGTGGTTCGATCCTTGGGAAGCGTAATATTCTTAATTTTATATTCAAATGTAAGATAATAAATCCTTAATCCATTTTCACTTGTTTCTACAATGGTTGCCGCACTTTACTATTAAAGAGGTGATGTGCAATGTGTGAAAAACATAAATAAGGTGTAGAGAGTTCAGATGAACATGTAGTTTGGTATTAATACAATAAAATATAGACATTGTTGTTCCATAAGAAAAAGATAGCTATTAACTATCAATATCATGTATATTCATTGAATGCAATCAATAAAGTTTAAGCGCAAAAGATAGTATATATGTGAAGCAACAAAATTACTACTATGTCAGGAAATGAATTTCATGGGCACTATAGTGGGCCCTACCTGAATGGTGGTTCCATTGAGCATTTTCTTGTGATGTTTGTTCCTGGACAGAGTAACAATGCTTGTGGAACAAACAACTAAACTAGCAATAAGAAGAATCACCATCAACGATATAATACATATGATATTACTATCATTAGATTAAAAATGGAATTGTTTTTATGAAATAAATAAATTGTCAAAATATGGTTTAATCGTTAGTGTGATATCCCGGAAATTTTGGGCAATATCAATTTAATAATCTGCATAAAAAAAATTAAATTGATTTGATAATATTTGTTAATAATATTTGAATTGATTAAATAATCTTCTTTAAAATAAACATTTAACTGATAATTCATCTTTTAAAAGCTAATAAGTTGTTTTCTAATAATAAATATATATTTGTATATAATCTAAAGATTTGTTTTTAAAATTAAATAAATAAGGATTTGTTTTCAAATTCTAATGTATTGGTAATTTGAAATTTGATTCAAAAATATAGCTAATAAATAAATAATAATTTAGCTTTAAAAATATACTAAAGATAAAGTTTAAATTTGATTAAATGATTTTAACTTAAATTTAAATTTAACAAAGGTTATTTTGTTCTTGTTTTAAATATAGTTGATAAAATAGGTAATTTATTTATATGGTGATAATTTCTTTTATAAATTATTTTGATAATGAGATTTATTTATAATATAATATCTCTAAAAGTAGATTTAAAATAAATAGAAATTGTTATATATATGTGTGTGTGTATAATTGGAAGAACTTTAGTTAAAGTTTAAAATAGAATCTTTTAAATGTTTTAACTTAAAATAAACCTTATAAATATTTAGCATAAGTATAATAATAAATAATAATTAAAATTAGTATTTTATTGTTATGTTAAAATAAAAGAGAAACAAAATAAACAAAATATCTAAACACAAAGATGAAATAGCTTAGAACAAAGAATCAAGGCAATGCAAATTTGTAACCTGCAAAGTAAAATGTACAGGCTAGTAAGAATGCTAAGGTAAGTCTAAAACAAATGCAAAGTAAGATAAATGTCTATGTATCTAAGGAAGAACAAGCAAAGCAAAATAAATATGTTTGTTGCCAGGAAAGTTAAAGAATAAAGATAGCCTGTAGAGTAGAATACAAAGCTGAGAAATAAAGTAGAGGTAAAATATCTTTGAATCTGAAAAATAAAGTAAGGTGATATAAATAAAATTATGCAGGCTAAAGAGTAAATAAAACAAATTATATTTGTACTTGAAGTGATAATAACTCAAAAGGCTTTGTATAAATATAATTGCAGCCTGTAAAGAAAATATACAAGGCAAAGAATATAAACATCAAGTGTAAAACAAAATAATATAGATATGCAGGCAAGTAATGATAACTGTAAATAGATATGTAAGCTAAAGAGTTAACAAAATTAACTTATAAAGTAGTTTGTAGAGCAAGCTAAAACAAAGCAAGGTATAAACAAAAATATCTAAACCTAAGATTTGTAGGAGACATTAAGTACTTAAACAATAAATGCTTTTCATTTCTTAGCAGCAAATAGGTCAACTCGAAATGTATAAAAACAATTCAGCCTCCTAATTGAAAAAAAAAATCTTGCCTAATACAAACAAAAATAATAATAATTGTACCTGCATTTACCTAAACCAGTAAACACCTTCTTTATGCATATCCTGTCTTCTTTATATATGCAATGTTTTTGTTTAGTTCGTTCACTAAATATATCAAACCTGAAATAAGGAAATAATGGTAAACATTCCCATCTACAAACTAAAATAGTATTCCAACTGAAGCATCTTCAACAAGGCAAGAATTTTGGAAAGCAAAACAGTTTCCAGTTATTAAAGTTCAAAACTGTGCTCTGCTCCTTTCTTTAATCAGGTGAGTAACATTTTTTTTTGTTAAACTCAAATATAAATATGGTTGCTTTATTATATCTGAAATAAGTTTGCATGTGTATATGTTTGGAAATATCTCTGTATATTTTTGGGATGTATGATGTATATGTGTTTGTAAATGCCTGAGGATCATCTCTGTGCTAAAATTTCAAAACCCAGATTAGTTCAAAAAAATCTTTACTGTCTGATCCATTTATTGTTAGGACTCAGAATCAAGATGTAACTTGATTGTTTGGTTATAAAGGTGATGTTAAAATGTTATTAAGCTAAACAAAATTAAAATTTTGCTCTCGAAAGATAGTAAGACAATATAAACTCAAGATTTGATGAAACTCAAACTTCATAATTACTTAGTTCAGGCATATAAACTAAAACACTAAATAAAAACTTGATTTTTAAAATTAAAGTCACTATTTTTAATAAAGCATTGAAAGTGCAATTCTGGGTTGTACTGTTTTTGGGTTTTTGGGAATCTCTGATGATCTATGGGATTAAAGGTGGTCGGGTTGTGCGAGGAGGTGGAGAAGTTTGCCGAGGTGATGGGAAAAATAGTAGGAGGTGGTCTCGGCCACGGTGGCGACTGTGGTGGTTGAGTTTTGTTGCTAAACCTAGTTTAGCCGTGCTGGAGAAACAAGTGCATTTGGAGGTCACTGGAGCATCGAGTGCCATGGGGGTTTGGGAAATGGTCGTTGAAGTGTTGATGAAGCTTTGACCGGAGTCTCTGATGATATGGTGGTCGGAGTTTGAAGTGCGGCGTGAGGTTCCATGTTTGGGTGGAGACCTGATCGCGTTTCCAGGTTTGAGCAACTAACTCGATTTTGATTCGGGATGTTGAAATGGTTTTGGATGATCGTGAAGTCATCTGGAGATGGTTGCCGATGAGATGGAGGTCTGGTGGGAGGTCGGAGTTGATCAAAGTCACGGTGCATGTGCACCGTGTACTTTTGTTTCCTGGTGGAAGGTCTTGAAACTGGTAAAGATTGGGATGTTTGTGGGTTTTTGAACTCGAGATTTACTCGAGTTGAATCATATTTTTACTCGAAGTTTTTGGGGTTGAGACTCGAAGCAAGGTGGGGGACTCGAGTACATGGTTGTTACAGGTTCCAGAATCTGATTTTTTTTCCTGAAGCTTTACTGTAAATTAACAAAGTTGAACTAAGTTAAAATAAAAGTTAAGTATAAATTCAAGTTTAAATTCAGATTGCAATTTGAATTTAAGTTTATTTTTAAATTCAAATTTGAAATGAAATAAAGTTTTAAGTGTTTAAAGGGGGGGTTTTCAGGTTTAAAAACCTGACAGGGTTTCAAATTTTTAATTAGTTTAAAGTTTTAAAAAAAAACAGAATTTAAACTGTGATTTAAATTCAAAAAAAATTAAAGTAGGAATGAACATTTGAATCTTAAGGTTTTAAGACAGATTTGGCTTTGAAAATTAAGTTTAAGTCAAGTTTTTTTTTTTTAAAAGCAAGTTTAAATCAAAATTTTAAATCAAAGTTAAATTATTGGATTCAAGTTCTTCTTGTATTCAAATCTGAGAACTTAATCAGTTTAAATCTGAATATAAAAAAAAAAGTATAAATACAATGTAATTTAAAAAGCTAATTTTTTTTAACTAGAAGTTAAGTAGTTTAATTTAAAGGCTTTTCCTTATATAAAATTTCATATGTAAGTAATAAATGTAATTACAAGATTCTAAATTGAATTTAAATTTTGTAAATGTTTAAATAATAATCATTTTTGAATCTGAAATTCAAAAATGTAATTTGAATCTTAAATTTAAAAATAATGTTTTAAACACACTTTAATATTAATAACATCATTAATAAAGGAATGAACTATCTTAGAGATAATTAAGGTAATAAGTGACTTAATTAATAAGGAAATAAAGGAATGATTTATCAATAAATTTATAAATTAATGATTTAGAATTAGAGATTAATAAGGAAGTAAATTAAGAAATGTTATTAGATAATTAACTAAGGATTATTTATTAATTAATTAATGTGATTAATTTTATTAATTAATTAGATTAATTAATTTAAATAATCTATTGTAAATTGTTAAGAGTAATTACTTGATAAAAGTAATTAGAAGATTAATTACTTATTGTAATTAATTTTGATGTTATGATTAAATTAAGTTAATTAATTTAGTTTAATTAATTTAAGAAATCATTTGATGGTTTAATAAGTGTAATTACTTGGTGAAATTAATGGAGCAGGATTACTTAGGGAAGTAATTAGATGATAATTACTGAATGTAATTAATACAAGATGATTTGTAAGTGAAGTAATTTGGGTAATTACTTTTGTAATTAATCAGGGGATTAATTATGGAGATAATTAATTATGGAATAATTAATTTATTAAATAAGTAATTAAGGGTAGTTAATTACTGGATTGTTATTAATCAAGGGGATTAATAATTGTGTTTAACTTAAGTAAAGGAATTTAATTTAAATATAAACTAGAGATCATTAATTAATATAATTAATGATATAATTAAGAATTGTTTAATTAAGTAATAATAGATAATGAAGTGATTAATTATTGTAATTAATTAAGAATAAATGTAAGTAATTATTTTTAATTAATAAATGAAGGAATTAAATATTAGTTACTATGAATGCTTTAGGATAATTAATTTGTAAAATTTATTAAAGACTAATTACTTTTTGTAATTAGAAAATGATTAAGCAAAGGTGTTTAATCAAGATGAATATTTAGAGGATGGTTAATTAATTTGATTTGTAATTAATTAATGGTTGTATAAGCAGGATTTATAGATGAAGTAATTAATTTAATTTATTTTAAATTAATTAGAGATTTAAGTAGTTAATTTAATTCATTTTAAATTAATTACAAATGGTATGATTATAAATCGTTGCTTATGGATGAATGATATTGATATTTCATTTGATGATTATGATCTGGCATGAATAATATTTATGTATCATGGATGTTTGATTTAAATATGATAATATTTGGCTATCTGTTTAGGTAATCATATTTATTCTCTGTTTATGAGATTATCTGTGATTATTTACTGTGATATTATGAATTATCTATCTGTGTGTATGTTGATTATATTGAATTAAACTGTTAAGACTAAATAGACAACTTGGCTTTTTAAAAGACACGTTTTGGATTTCGATGAGACCGGGATCGGTTTTCCGCATTAGGAATATCCGAAAACCACATCGATTCCAAATTAACGATAGGTCGTGAATCTGAAGTGAAGATGAAGATTCAGAATGCAAGGGTTATCGTCGTTAACTCTGAGGGTGATTCCAAAATGAGTGTAACGAGATAATGCCTTCGGTTTCGTTCGAACCCGGAACGAACTTGTATGGATTGAATGCTTTCAACACATCGTCAGGCGGGCGATGAGCATTCTAAGAATTATGTTCTCTAAAGGTAATCGTAACCTCAAGCCTCATCAACCGGGAATGGCTAAAACAGGGGAGGTGCAGCAAGGCTAGGTGGGTCATGCCCAAGCAGGACAAGGATATTCCCCTGTCTAGATGTCCCTTTTTATTCGGCTGTGTGGGCAGTTGGTTGCAAACAACTGCGGGGTGTATCTTGTTCGGGACTGTTCAGTAAGGAATGGTTCCGGCCTTGCGTTGCAGGGGATGAAGGGAGTAATCCTCGGTACGTTGATTTAGGCCACGTACTGTGACGGGCGGTACCCCAGTAGCCCTGCCATTTTATGGAATCCACAATCCAATAAGTTCCCACGGTTTTGATTGTATTACCCACTTTTGTGGCTAGTAGCTGAAATTTAATCATGTAACAATTTCGGCTATTTTCTATTTACTTGAAAACCCTAGACCTATTATAATATCACAGAATTTCCTATCAAATGTTTTGGTTAGCGTAAGGTAAAAACTTTTCCATGTTTATGTGTGGGGAGTCTTACGTGATACCTTTTGTTTTCAAAAGATTTTCAAAGTTAAGCAACTTAAACCTGTTACTCATACCAGACCCATGTCTGACCCGAAGTTTATTTTTGTTTTTCATAAACTCTCGGGTACCCAAATTTTTACGGGTAGCCAAGGGATTCAGGTTAGCTTTGACGAATTCTGGAGGAGCAATGGAGCAGGTGGCTTCAGCGTTGTAGATATATATATATAGTTCCGCTGTGTTGGTATCTCTGAGTTGCTTTGTGTATTGAGTTGTATTAACTAGGCAGATGTTATAACTGTCTAGTATGTGATGTATTGTCTGTATAACTATGATTGATGTGGTATAAGATGTAAATATTTATGTGATTATTATATTTTATTCGTTCCGCTGTGAGATTCTGATGTTGTTGTTCTTTCTTCTCTATCTTTTCTATTTTCTCATCCCTTTCTCTCTTAAAGACGGAACGTCTTCCTGGGTGTAGGAGGGCGGGTCGTCACAGTTGGTATCAGAGCGCTAGGTTGAGTGAATACCTAGGCTCTTGAGTGATTTGTTCTTGAGAGAGCGTATTTGTAATTTTGATATTATATATATATATATATATATATATATATATATATATACACACACACACACCTATTGTTGGGTTACCCGTTCAAGTTTTCCAGTATAAGTTATAACGGTAAATAGGGTAGTGGTGTGTGTAACACAGCTACCAATGGTTGGAGTTTATATGTTTGAGGTTGGAAGTGTAATTATCGAGACTATAGACCTAGTACCGTCTCGAGTAAACTTTGGATGGCGTAAGGATTTTATTGATCTCTGAAGAAAACCTGTTAAGGTTCAGAGTTCATCTTTGAGGTGTAGTTTGGATGAGCTAAAATTTGGATCTGTCGGTTGGGCAGAACCAAGTCATGATATCTTGATACATCAAGGTGTAGTAGCTGTGTGATGAGACACAGTGACTATGAGTGTCTCCGAAGATGTTTCTTTAGGACAAGTTAATGAAGTGTATCTGTTCGATGTTGTCGCTGTGTTCAGTTGGGTGTTCCTGTTTGCTTTGGAGTCCGAGTTTCTCGAAGAGCTTAGGATTAAGTAGTTCAGAATTTTGGAGAAACTGCGGAGTTTTCTTTTGGATATGTGAACTTTATTTGAAATGTGTTGACCAGTCTGTGCTTGAGTTCATCTTCAGCATTTTCATCTGTTCGATCAGAGTTGCGCAGCAGAAGCATGGTGGAAGCTGTTTAGTTTGGAAGCAATTGGATATTGCAGTGTTTGGATTAGAGAGGTTCTACAGGAATTTTTGGGGATCTGAGGTCAGATTGGGAGTGCATCTGTTTTATCTTTTCCAGATGGGAGAAGTGAGATCAGTCTTTTGATTTTGAAATAGAGTTGTGATCTGAGTTTTAGGTGATCTTGAAAAGATCATTTTGTTGGATTGTCTTCGGTTCAGTTTGTTTCTAAGGGTATCAGCAAGGGTTGAGCTAATCAAGAGGATGTAGGCAGTCCAGGATCGTCCAAAGAGGTTTGTGGATAAGAGTCAGAGATTTGATTTTGGATAAGTGTTGGGTGTTCAGGATTGAATTGTCAGTTTGGATAACTGGGATTCATTGTGTTTCACGTATCTCGAAGGGAGTACGTGTAAGATTTATCTCTAGTTGTAGAATCAGCAGTTCATGGAGTTTTGGTTGTTGTGTCAGACTTATCTGTAGTCTGATATCCTGTCTTGTCGGTAGATCTAGACGACTAAAGGTTCTGTATCCTAGTAGTATTGTTTGTTTGGATTCTATAAGCGAGTAACCCGGTATTTATACTTGGGAAAACTCGAGCAAATTCAGTCCGAAATCTTATCTGGATAGTTAGACTTGTTTGTTTGGATAAATTTGTTGCTATGATTGTTAGCTTATGATGGATATATGCTTGTGTTCAAATTTTAAATCTTTAACTAGATTATTAAATTATCTTTGTTTTAAATTTTGGGGACGAAATTCTTTAAGGGGGGAAGAATGTGATATCCCGGAAATTTTGGGCAATATCAATTTAATAATCTGCATAAAAAAATTAAATTGATTTGATAATATTTGTTAATAATATTTGAATTGATTAAATAATCTTCTTTAAAATAAACATTTAACTGATAATTCATCTTTTAAAAACTAGTAAGTTGTTTTCTAATAATAAATATATATTTGTATATAATCTAAAGATTTGTTTTTAAAATTAAATAAATAAGGATTTGTTTTCAAATTCTAATGTATTGGTAATTTGAAATTTGATTCAAAAATATAGCTAATAAATAAATAATAATTTAGCTTTAAAAATATACTAAAGATAAAGTTTAAATTTGATTAAATGATTTTAACTTAAATTTAAATTTAACAAAGGTTATTTTGTTCTTGTTTTAAATATAATTGATAAAATAGGTAATTTATTTATATGGTGATAATTTCTTTTATAAATTATTTTGATAATGAGATTTATTTATAATATAATATCTCTAAAAGTATATTTAAAATAAATAGAAATTGTTATATATATGTGTGTGTGTATAATTGGAAGAACTTTAGTTAAAGTTTAAAATAGAATCTTTTAAATGTTTTAACTTAAAATAAACCTTATAAATATTTAGCATAAGTATAATAATAAATAATAATTAAAATTAGTATTTTATAGTTATGTTAAAATAAAAGAGAAACAAAATAAACAAAATATCTAAACACAAAGATGAAATAGATTAGAACAAAGAATCAAGGCAATGCAAATTTGTAACCTGCAAAGTAAAATGTACAGGCTAGTAAGAATGCTAAGGTAAGTCTAAAACAAATGCAAAGTAAGATAAATGTCTATGTATCTAAGGAAGAACAAGCAAAGCAAAATAAATATGTTTGTTGCCAGGAAAGTTAAAAAATAAAGATAGCCTGTAGAGTAGAAATACAAAGCTAAGAAATAAAGTAGAGGTAAATATCTTTGAATCTGAAAAATAAAGTAAGGTGATATAAATAAAATTATGCAGGCTAAAGAGTAAATAAAACAAATTATATTTGTACTTGAAGTGATAATAACTCAAAAGGCTTTGTATAAATATAATTGCAGCCTGTAAAGAAAATATACAAGGCAAAGAATATAAACATCAAGTGTAAAACAAATTAATATAGATATGCAGGCAAGTAATGATAATTGTAAATAGATATGTAAGCTAAAGAGTTAACAAAATTAACATATAAAGTAGTTTGTAGAGCAAGCTAAAACAAAGCAAGGTATAAACAAAAATATCTAAACCTAAGATTTGTAGGAGACATTAAGTACTTAAACAATAAATGCTTTTCATTTCTTAGCAGCAAATAGGTCAACTCGAAATGTATAAAAACAATTCAGCCTCCTAATTGAAAAAAAAATCTTGCCTAATACAAACAAAAATAATAATAATTGTACCTGCATTTGCCTAAACCAGTAAACACCTTCTTTATGCATATCCTGTCTTCTTTATATATGCAATGTTTTTGTTTAGTTCGTTCACTAAATATATCAAACCTGAAACAAGGAAATAACGGTAAACATTCCCATCTACAAATTAAAATAGTATTCCAACTGAAGCATCTTCAACAAGGCAAGAATTTTGGAAAGCAAAACAGTTTCCAGTTATTAAAGTTCAAAACTGTGCTCTGCTCCTTTCTTTAATCAGGTGAGTAACATTTTTTTTTGTTAAACTCAAATATAAATATGGTTGCTTTATTATATCTGAAATAAGTTTGCATGTGTATATGTTTGGAAATATCTCTGTATATTTTTGGGATGTATGATGTATATGTGTTTGTAAATGCCTGAGGATCATCTCTGTGCTAAAATTTCAAAACCCAGATTAGTTCAAAAAAATCTTTACCGTCTGATCCATTTATTGTTAGGACTCAGAATCAAGATGTAACTTGATTGTTTGGTTATAAAGGTGATGTTAAAATGTTATTAAGCTAAACAAATTAAAATTTTGCTCTGGAAAGATAGTAAGACAGTATAAACTCAAGATTTGATGAAACTCAAACTTCATAATTACTTAGTTCAGGCATATAAACTAAAACACTAAATAAAAACTTGATTTTTAAAATTAAAGTCACTATTTTTAATAAAGCATTGAAAGTGCAATTCTGGGTTGTACTGTTTTTGGGTTTTTGGGAATCTCTGATGATCTATGGGATTAAAGGTGGTCAGGTTGTGCGAGGAGGTGGAGAAGTTTGCCGAGGTGATGGGAAAAATAGTAGGAGGTGGTCTCGGCCACGGTGGCGACTGTGGTGGTTGAGTTTTGTTGCTAAACCTAGTTTAGCCGTGCTGGAGAAACAAGTGCATTTGGAGGTCACTGGAGCATCGAGTGCCATGGGGGTTTGGGAAATGGTCGTTGAAGTGTTGATGAAGCTTTGACCGGAGTCTCTGATGATATGGTGGTCGGAGTTTGAAGTGCGGCGTGAGGTTCCAGGTTTGGGTGGAAACCTGATCGCGTTTCCAGGTTTGAGCAACTAACTCGATTTTGATTCGGGATGTTGAAATGGTTTTGGATGATCGTGAAGTCATCTGGAGATGGTTGCCGATGAGATGGAGGTCTGGTGTGAGGTCGGAGTTGATCAAAGTCACGGTGCATGTGCACCGTGTACTTTTGTTTCCTGGTGGAAGGTCTTGAAACCGGTAAAGATTGGGATGTTTGTGGGTTTTTGAACTCGAGATTTACTCGAGTTGAATCATATTTTTACTCGAAGTTTTTGGGGTTGAGACTCGAAGCAAGGTGGGGGACTCGAGTACATGGTTGTTACAGGTTCCAGAACCTGATTTTTTTTCCTGAAGCTTTACTGTAAATTAACAAAGTTGAACTAAGTTAAAATAAAAGTTAAGTATAAATTCAAGTTTAAATTCAGATTGCAATTTGAATTTAAGTTTATTTTTAAATTCAAATTTGAAATGAAATAAAGTTTTAAGTGTTTAAAGGGGGGGTTTTCAGGTTTAAAAACCTGACAGGGTTTCAAATTTTTAATTAGTTTAAAGTTAAAAAAAAAAACAGAATTTAAACTGTGATTTAAATTCAAAAAAATTTAAAGTAGGAATGAACATTTGAATCTTAAGGTTTTAAGATAGGTTTGGCTTTGAAAATTAAGTTTAAGTCAAGTTTTTTTTTTTTTTTTTTTTTTAAAAGCAAGTTTAAATCAAAATTTTAAATCAAAGTTAAATTATTGGATTCATGTTCTTCTTGTATTCAAATCTGAGAACTTAATCAGTTTAAATCTGAATATAAAAAAAACAAGTATAAATACAATGTAATTTAAAAAGCTAATTTTTTTTAACTAGAAGTTAAGTAGTTTAATTTAAAGGCTTTTCCTTATATAAAATTTCATATGTAAGTAATAAATGTAATTACAAGATTCTAAATTGAATTTAAATTTTGTAAATGTTTAAATAATAATCATTTTTGAATCTGAAATTCAAAAATGTAATTTGAATCTTAAATTTAAAAATAATGTTTTAAACACACTTTAATATTAATAACATCATTAATAAAGGAATGAACTATCTTAGAGATAATTAAGGTAATAAGTGACTTAATTAATAAGGAAATAAAGGAATGATTTATCAATAAATTTATAAATTAATGATTTAGAATTAGAGATTAATAAGGAAGTAAATTAAGAAATGTTATTAGATAATTAACTAAGGATTATTTATTAATTAATTAATGTGATTAATTTTATTAATTAATTAGATTAATTAATTTAGATAATCTATTGTAAATTGTTAAGAGTAATTACTTGATAAAAGTAATTAGAAGATTAATTACTTATTGTAATTAATTTTGATGTTATGATTAAATTAAGTTAATTAATTTAGTTTAATTAATTTAAGAAATCATTTGATGGTTTGATAAGTGTAATTACTTGGTGAAATTAATGGAGCAGGATTACTTAGGGAAGTAATTAGATGATAATTACTGAATGTAATTAATACAAGATGATTTGTAAGTGAAGTAATTTGGGTAATTACTTTTGTAATTAATCAGGGGATTAATTATGGAGATAATTAATTATGGAATAATTAATTTATTAAATAAGTAATTAAGGGTAGTTAATTACTGGATTGTTATTAATCAAGGGGATTAATAATTGTGTTTAACTTAAGTAAAGGAATTTAATTTAAATATAAACTAGAGATCATTAATTAATATAATTAATGATATAATTAAGAATTGTTTAATTAAGTAATAATAGATAATGAAGTGATTAATTATTGTAATTAATTAAGAATAAATGTAAGTAATTATTTTTAATTAATAAATGAAGGAATTAAATATTAATTACTATGAATGCTTTAGGATAATTAATTTGTAAAATTTATTAAAGACTAATTACTTTTTGTAATTAGAAAATGATTAAGCAAAGGTGTTTAATCAAGATGAATATTTAGAGGATGATTAATTAATTTGATTTGTAATTAATTAATGGTTGTATAAGCAGGATTTATAGATGAAGTAATTAATTTAATTTATTTTAAATTAATTAGAGATTTAAGTAGTTAATTTAATTCATTTTAAATTAATTACAAATGGTATGATTATAAATCGTTGCTTATGGATGAATGATATTGATATTTCATTTGATGATTATGATCTGGCATGAATAATATTTATGTATCATGGATGTTTGATTTAAATATGATAATATTTGGCTATCTGTTTAGATAATCATATTTATTCTCTGTTTATGAGATTATCTGTGATTATTTACTGTGATATTATGAATTATCTATCTGTGTGTATGTTGATTATATTGAATTAAACTGTTAAGACTAAATAGACAACTTAGCCTTAAAAGACACGTTTTGGATTTCGATGAGACCGGGATCGGTTTTCCGCATTAGGAATATCCGAAAACCACATCGATTCCAAATTAACGATAGGTCGTGAATCTGAAGTGAAGATGAAGATTCAGAATGCAAGGGTTATCGTCGTTAACTCTGAGGGTGATTCCAAAATGAGTGTAACGAGATAATGCCTTCGGTTTCGCTCGAACCCGGAACGAACTTGTATGGATTGAATGCTTTCAACACATCGTCAGGCGGGCGATGAGCATTCTAAGAATTATGTTCTCTAAAGGTAATCGTAACCTCAAGCCTCATCAACCAGGAATGGCTAAAACAGGGGAGGTGCAGCAAGGCTAGGTGGGTCATGCCCAAGCAGGACAAGGATATTCCCCTGTCTAGATGTCTCTTTTTATTCGGCTGTGTGGGCAGTTGGTTGCAAACAACTGCGGGGTGTATCTTGTTCGGGACTGTTCAGTAAGGAATGGTTCCGGCCTTGCGTTGCAGGGGATGAAGGGAGTAATCATCGGTACGTTGATCTAGGCCACGTACTGTGACGGGCGGTACCCCAGTAGCCCTGCCATTTTATGGAATCCACAATCCAATAAGTGCCCACGGTTTTGATTGTATTACCCACTTTTGTGGCCAGTAGCTGGAATTTAATCATGTAACAATTTCGGCTATTTTCTATTTACTTGAAAACCCTAGACCTATTATAATATCACAGAATTTCCTATCAAATGTTTTGGTTAGCGTAAGGTAAAAACTTTTCCATATTTATGTGTGGGGAGTCTTACGTGATACCTTTTGTTTTCAAAAGATTTTCAAAGTTAAGCAACTTAAACCTGTTACTCATACCAGACCCATGTCTGACCCGAAGTTTATTTTTGTTTTTCATAAACTCTCGGGTACCCAAATTTTTACGGGTAGCCAAGGGATTCAGGTTAGCTTTGACGAATTCTGGAGGAGCAATGGAGCAGGTGGCTTCAGCGTTGTAGATATATATATAGTTCCGCTGTGTTGGTATCTCTGAGTTGCTTTGTGTATTGAGTTGTATTAACTAGGCAGATGTTATAACTGTCTAGTATGTGATGTATTGTCTGTATAACTATGATTGATGTGGTATAAGATGTAAATATTTATGTGATTATTATATTTTATTCGTTCCGCTGTGAGATTCTGATGTTGTTGTTCTTTCTTCTCTATCTTTTCTATTTTCTCATCCCTTTCTCTCTTAAAGACGGAACGTCTTCCTGGGTGTAGGAGGGCGGGTCGTCACAGTTAGGCTTAGGCACATAACCATCAACTACTTCACATTACTTATCTAAGCTAACTAAATTATAAAATTTGAAAGGAAAAATGTTGCATTTAACTCGACACGTATTTTTTTCAGAAATATTTTTCTTAAAATAATAAGAGCAAGTAATAAACTGGAAATATATGATAATGAGGACCGACACCATTTCTAAAGTTCGGTACCAATTCACTATTAATGGGTATTTCAATGCCATTACTATATTTATGTCAATTTATACCGTACCGCATAGAGATAATTATTAACAAAACAATACTAAACCAATTTATTTGTGCAAACGATAATTATTAACAAAATAATACATGGCATGTGCAGTATTTGTAAATAAATATGAACGTAACATGTAACTAGATGTATTAATCTAAGAAATATATTATATGAATCAATCATTATAAAATATCAAGGCTATGGAACGAAAAGAAAAGCAACAGTATACGAAATATAAATATTGTAGATCTGTAAAATTAGATCTATAATAGAATGAGATCTGAAAAATTAGGTCATTAGAATGAGATCCGAAATATTAGATCTATGATAGAAGGAGATCTGAAAAGATAAGATCAATAGAACAAGATTTGAAAATTTTCTTACCATTTTGAGATCGTGCCGATAATATGTTGTAAACAAATAAGAATATGTTCTAAAGAAATAAAAGCATAAGCCATTAGAGAAAGAGGTTGGAGATATTTTATTCATTTTAGATATTAATAATTCATTTACATTACATAGCCTCCTTTATGTAAAGGCTTTAGATCTTGGAATTGAACTTATCCCACGATGTTGGACTAAATAAAATAACATAAAAGCATATTCACTTTATGATTTATATATATTGTAACATAACTCGATTTCTCCTAGTATTTTACATTTAATTCCATATATTTAAATTAAGTTTGCAATCTTAAATTTAAAGTAACTGGATGAATCCAATTAATTAATGTTAGTTAATTTTTTTACTAATTTATGAAAAGATTTAAACTTCAACATGTATAAAATATTTATATGAACGAAAAAGGTAAAAAAAAAATTACATTGATGAAAAGATATATAAGTCACGTCACAAATATACATAACATAATAATAGCTTCATTTTACATTTTATCTCAATAAAATATCATATATTGCATTATAAAATTATTGTTTTTCCTTCAAAACCTACATTTTAATTTGGACAAATTTCGCTTATAGACCCAAAAAACGCATTTCAATTTTAGGCCTCAAATAAAACTTACTACAAAATCCCATCAGTTCCCTTCTATACATTTAAAAAAACCCCTCAATTTGCATTTTAAATTTTCTATAATTACTCACAAAAACCCTCAATTCCCTTCTAATATTTCACATTCAAGCATATATATTAAAATTAATTTTGCAATCTTAAAACTATTTAAATAAATTCAGTTTATTGGTATACATTGATCTGTCTAATAAATCGATAAAATATGGAAATTTTATGCGTATGTATATAGACACACATACACACATGCGCACACATATATCATATTTATATTAAAAAATAATAGAAAACTCATTCAAATTTATAAATACATCAATCAAATAGCATAAATTATATACACAAATAATAATTACAAATTTAAATTATAATTCATTCGTATTAGTATATATTTACCCTACATTGAATTGTAAAATTTTATTTTTAAAAACAAATACCTACATTCTGAAATTTCTATAGTTATCTACAAAAACTTCCTCAGTACCACATGGTATTGTACATTTAGGTCAACATATAAATTAATTACATAATCTTGACTTTGAACTATTCAAACAAATTAAGTTAACAAAAATTTGTCAATTCATCCAATAAATCTAAAATATGATGGTTTCAATATGTATATCATATTAACATCAACAAAAGTGATAAAATTACTATTTTTATTTCAAATATAAAGATATACAAATAACATAACATGAATAATACACATGAGCCGCATTAACAAATTTAGTTTATCATTTATTTATCTCGCTAAAAAAATTCTTACATTGCACTACAAAATTAAATGTTTAACATAAGATACCTACAGATTAACATTTCTACAATTATTACATCCCTCTCGGTTCCTATCTAGTATTTTATATTTAAATATGTATATTTAAACTAATTATGAATCACAAGTTTGAATTGTTTATAATATATATGTAAACAATTATATTATTCTTCTAATTAATTCTAAAAATATAAAGGGACTTCGAGAATGGTTAAACAAGGGCAACATTTTCTTCTAAACTATGATGATAGCCTACACCTCTGGTACCCCATACACCTATATAATGCGCCGTGGAGGTACCCAAATGATGTAGGACATTAGTCCAAGATGTAAAGAAATAAAAGGACCTGTAGAATATCTCACAATGCATAAGAAAAAGACATAAAACAGGCAAGACATTGATATAATCAAATGAACCATAAACAAGAACATCAAAGTGCAACATGTTCATGGATTAAACAAAAACTGAAATAATAGGTTTTATACATCCCAAATATCCAAAATAAACTCCAAATTGTCTCTAAAGTAATACAAGTACTGGTATAGCTCCATAGCGCTGCACAGCAGAATATAAGTGATAGCAAGCTCCTAATATAAATATATGAAAGTGTAGCCTCTTACTCGTACTCCATACAGATCTATACACTATCCAGACCTATTATCCCTAATCTACTTATTTAAGAGTACCCGAGATAATAAGGAGTAAAGTATAAAACCTCGGGTTAGACAACAGTCCGGTGTGAGTGATACATCATCTCAAAGATACTATAAAAATCATATATAGTAAACAGGGGCATATGGTATGAGAACCATACCTAACCTATCCCTACATCCAAAAAGTTAGCACATAATAGTCGATATATGCTAATATATTATTGTAGCCATATAACTGTACTATAGTCGAAGTGCAATGTCCGATGTTTAGGTATATCTATGTCATGTAACATCCTAAAGTGATAGACAACCAAGAAAAACATAGCACACATCAAATAATCCTCACAATCACTCATGTGCATTGGATATATGATAACTCATATGGCACAATCGTACACTAGGGACTCAATCTAAATCCCAGCTTCATTGGTGCTCGAATCTGTGCCACTCCGAAAGGCTAGGAATTAGACTCACAAACCCAAAGCTCAGTGTAATTTACCATTGCAAGATCCGGACACGGTCGTAAATCTACGTGGGAGCTACCTACATACCTTTTCTTTACGAGAACACTAGAAACCTTTGAATTATCAGCGATCCATTTCCACGTGTCTCCATAATGGGAGTCAATCGTTAGTCCATCCAAGTTATCTCCATAGTAGAACACGGTCGCGTATTCTACTCACAAACCCTCATCGTTGAACTTTCCTTTGTGGATCACCATCACGACTCCCATTGTTACGTCGTCTTCTTTGGAATGTCTCTAGACACCCGTCATAAGTGGTAGATTCATCATACCGAAGTTCTAAAGTCATCGTCATCGTTGTCGACATCGTTATGTCGAAGTACTACATCATTGCTTTGCTAGTTGCCACATGAAATCCAAGGTCATCCCGAGTTATTTGGAGTTGCTTACACCATTCACTAAGTTGCTATAAAAACTGCTAATCTTCAGACAGCCATATCTCCTAGCTAAAAAGTCCAAATCGCCATTATGACCACTTTACAGAAAGGAAAACCATCATATCTTCAAATTAAGTGGTCTCAAATGCTTAGTCGGCTTTTGTCAAAAGTTATAACATGTACAATTTTCTATGGATAAATCATTCTAAAAAATTCTAAAGATGGGAAATGTCACTAATAGGCATTTCCCAATGTTATAAAATCATTATATGAATATAAAATTTATGATCCTCTAGTACGTAAAATATAGGTCGCTACACTTTCCCCCTAGGAATTTCGCCCTTGAAATCCCCAATACCAATAAGATAAAATCAGGCATAGCTTCCCTGCATGCCTAACATCCATGAGTAAACATATCAAACATCAAATATGGATACAAAAGCAAGAAATGTTATCTATGCCTACCTTAGCATGTAGGATATTAAACTACCTTATATGATATCGAATGTGAAAGTAAATACGGTAAACATAAAGTCTTGCAAAGTAAAGAGCTCTAGATAAGCAATCCTTCTGCTCTCCTTGGTCTCCCTAGTACAATTGTATTTACTCTCACTCCACTGAACCTTCATCGGCTCTACCATCTTCCTCCTAAGTTTTTCACCACGTTCGACTATATGAATATGCCTATGAGGTCTCGATGCTTCCGGTTCAATTTCAATATCATCAAGCTAATTTGGTTCAAATATCACACCTAAGCCATGCATAAACTTCTACAAGTGAGATATGTGAAACACGTCAGCTTCTGAGGTAAGTCGACCCTATATGCTAGAACCTCAATCGTCTCAATTACGGGGAAAGGACCAACGAATCTCGATGCCAACCTCCCCTTAGTACCAAATTGAACAACATTCTTCAATGGAGAGATCTTGACAAATACCATATCACTGATGGAGAACTCTAAGTCACATATTCTCTTATCAGCATAGCTCTTCTGTGTATCTCGAGTAGATTTCATTCATTCCTAATGATTCGATCTTCTTCAAAGTCTCTCTAATTATATTTGGCCCAAGTATTAGTTTCTCGCCCGCTTCTCACCAACACGAAGGAGCATTGAACGGTCGGCCATATAATGCCTCATATGGTGCTACACTGATACTAGACTTATAGCTATTTTTATATGCAAACTCTACTAAGTGCAAATAACTGTTCCACGAGCCATCGAAATCGAGAGTGCAAGCTCGCAAGTGATCCTCCAGGATACGATTCATCCTCTTGATCTGTCTATCTATTCGCGAGTAATAATCTGTATTGAGAAGCAGCTCTGTCTTTAACGCCTCTTATAAGATCTTCCAAAACCCACTAGTGAACAAAAGGTTTCGGTCGCTCACAATGCTCTTTGGAACACCATGAAATCGCACTAGCCACTTTACACAGCTCAGCTAATTTGGATGCCCTTCTACTGGACTTAATGGGTATGGATCAGGCACTCTTTGTCAATCTATTGACTATGACCCAAGTGCCAACATACCCTCCTCTGGTCCATGGTAATCCATGATGAAGTTCATCGAAACTTGTTCTCATTTTAGCTTGGGAATCTCGAATCGTTGTAGCAAACTATTCAGCTTCTTCTGCTCTGCCGTCACCAAATGACAGTTCATGTACTTCGAGATGAATGCCGCAACATCCTTCTTCATCCCTTCCCAATAAAATGTATGCCTCGTATCATAGTATATTTTATTGCTGTGGGGATGTGTAGTCAATCTCAAATGATGGCACTCATGTAGCACCTCATCCTTCAACCCATCGACATTAGGAATAAATAATCCCTTATCTTTACGGAGTCAACCATCATGGTCGATCGTAAATACTGCTTCATCTCCTCAGACCATATGCCTTCCTCTATCTTTGCTATGACCTCTTTTAGTCAGCATCTCGCCTTTGATTAGTATCGATCCGCTCAATCAAGGTAGGTCTGATCGTTAGGCTAGCCAATACTTGTGGCTCTAGCTCATATCAAGGTCTAAAATCATAGTCGCTGGTAAACTCCAACTGCTTCCACTCAAGGCATACTGCTCCTGAGCTGGCATGGCTCCTACTCAAAGCATCAGTGACTACATTTCCTTTACTAAGCGTATAGGAAATGCCAAAGTCATAGGAGTCTAGGAACTCTAACCATCGCTTCTGACGAAGGTTAAGATCCTTTTGGCAAAGAGATACTTCAATGATTTATGGTCCGTATGCAACTCGAACCCCTCTCCATGTAAATAATGCCTCTATATCTTCAAAGCGAATACTATCGTTCCAACTCCAAACTGTGAGTTGGATACTTCTTCTCTTGTGGTTTTAGTTGTCAACTAGCATAGGTGACAACTTTCCCCTCTCCATCAACACCGCACCTAGTCCAGTACCACAAGCGTCTGTGTATACTACGAGCTCCTTATTCACGCTTGGAGTGACTAACATGGTGTGCTCATCAACCTCTCCTTTAGATTGACGAATGCACCCTCGCACCTTATGTCCCAAATAAAAGTCCGATTCTTCTTCGTCAAGTTGGTTAATGGGGTTGCCTTAGAGAAGTTCTGGCAAAAACGTCTATAATATCCTAACGGTCCAAGGAAAATTCTCACGTCTATAAAGGCCTTTGGTTTATCCCAATTCCGCCCTCTGCCACCTTTGTAGGATCTACAACAATGCTTTACTAAGAAACAATGTGATCTGAAATTGCACTTCCCTTCTCCAGAAATGACATTTCAAAAAATTTACTTTTAATCGGTGCTTCCTCAATACCACGAGCACAATCCTCAAGTGATCTTTATATTCTTCCTCCATCATCGAATAAACAAGGATATCGTCTCCAAATTCAGGTACAATCTTAATAAGTTGATCCCTAAAACATGGTTCATAAGATGAACAAAGTATGCCAGTGCGTTGGTTAGCCCCAATGACATAACCAACCACTTATAGAACATAAACGACCTATGAAATGCTATGATCGGTCTTTTGCCACTCTCATTTGATGAAACCACGTCGCCAAATCTAACTAAGATAACACCTTCTCATCGTGGAGCTGATCAAACAAGTCATCAATACCCTAGAGCGGATAGTTGTTCTTCTTCGTTGCCCTATTCAACTCACGGTAACATACACACAATCTCAAAGAGTCGTCCGCCTTAGTGGCAAACACTACAGGTGCTCCCTACTCATATAGATCACCTCGAATGAACCCTAATCGCAATAGGTCATTCATATGCACCTCTAGTTCCTTCTGCTCCTTCGACGCCATATTCCTCGGTAGCATAACAATTGGTCTGACATCCTTCACCGAATCTATATGGAACTCGATCTCTCTAGGTGGTGGTAAGCCGTTACCTCCTCAAATACGTTCGAATTCTTTTTTGCTATAGCACAAATGAAAAATTGCTGTGAAGGATCTCGAGCGAAATACAATAAGCTAACCATTACCTAATCGTTAAGTAGGCGGCCCTACCTCCAATCTATGCTCATCATCCATCCTTATCATCACCAACAGCCTCTTATAATCCACAACCACTTCATACCTTCTTAGCTAGTCCATCACCAGAATAATATTGACCCTATGAAACCCAAAACAAAGCGATCACAAATAAATAAACACCTAAGACTCTTTAAGGCTAAGTCTCAACAAACCATGCACAGGCTAGTTGAGCTCCCGCTTGGGTTTGTCATAATTTAGCCACGATATCAAATAAAACACATACAAGTGTATTGAAAACAGAATGCTTACCCTGTAAAATGACGCTCTTCCCCTTTCCCTTTGTCAATGGGCACTCGACGAAGCTGATACAATGCTTAAAACATATGCTAACTCGATCTGCTTATTCCTAGGCGGTTATGGACAATCCTTCTTGACATGCCCATGTTTGTTGCAATTGTAGCACTTCTTGGCTTCCGCCTTACAGTCTTTAGCAATATGGCCCTTCTCCCTACAATCATAGCAAATATGTTTCCATTTTCCCTTCCTTGGGCCATTCTTCAATTGGCGTCGTGCCCCCTTAATTGGCTCTGGGCAATCTATCTTAACGTGCTTAGTCCTAATGTAGTTGAAGAACCTCTTCTCATCGCCTTTTGGGTCCTTATAGTCCACATTAACATGACCCCTCTTGTTGCAATTAAAGCAACTCTACATCCACTTGACTTTCTTCTAGTCACCTTTCTTCCGGGATTGTTCTTCACCATCGTTGTCTCTCGTTCTCTTGCTACTTCCACCTACTTGTGGTTTAGCTTCTTCATGAGGAACAACAACCCATTGCGCTTGCATTTGAGCACCACTATCCATGTTGATCCTCTTTAGGTTGCTTGCATTACACACACCATCATACTGATGAATGCTGCATGCACTTCTGAGTTCATTATCTATATCGGTGGACCTTTGATCCTTAGCTTTTGATGTAGAATTCCCAATATGTCTGTTCATTCTTACCAGCTGTAATAAGAATAATCGGTTCCTCATAGAGGAAAATCGCATCAATTGTACTTAGATGTGCAATGTGACTTACCATCATATATATATAATATCATATAGTTTTGAAAACTGAAATATAACAAGTGCGCACTCTCATTGCTCGATCCATTCTAAGATGATAGCTCTTTCCTTATCTCTAATGGATCCAAGTATCAACTTGGATTATATATGCAACCTAAGCTTTGATACCAAATATAACGACCCCTCTACACCTCCGGTACCTAATATACCTATATAGTTCACTATAGGGGTATTCGGACCAAGGTTTTAAATCTCGTTCACCTTGTCCGAGATAGAAATTCAATATTTTCTTCGAAATTCGAGATTTGACAGCTTGGTTAGTTATCAAAATTTTAAGTCGCATTCATTTTAGTCGAGATATGAGCACGAGATTTTCTCCAAAATTAGAGATATGAAACCTTCACCAAGACAATGCAAGATGATAGCCAAAGATGTAAGAAATAAAAATCCAAACACTTAACCTGTAGAACATCTTATAGTGCATAGACAAAATATAATATAATAACATAGATGTAAAATAGATGAGACAGTGATATAATCAAATGAACCAAAAATAAGAACATCGGAGTGCAACTAGTTCATAGATTATACAAAAAACTATAATTATAGAGTTTATACATGCCATATCTCCAAAATAAACTCCAAACCGCTCTAAAGCAATACAAGTACGGGTATTGCTCCATAGTACTTCACAACCAAATATAAGCGATAATAAGCTCGAAGTATAGATATATGAAAGTGTTTCCTTCTGCTCGTACTTCATACTGCTCCTTGCGACATCCAAACCTATTATCCCTAATCTACTTATTTAAGAGTACCCAAGATAATAAGAAGCAAAACATAAAATCTCGGGTCAGACAATAGTCTAGTGTGAGCTATACATCATCTCAAAGTATTATAAAAATCGCATATAGTAAATAGGGCATAGGGTATGAGAACCATACCTGATCTTCCCTACATCCAAAAGTTAGCACATAACAGTTGATATATGCTAATCATATAAGTGTACTACAGTTAAAGTACAATGTCCAGTGTCTGGGTATACCTATGTCATATAACACCCTAAAGTGATAAACAACCATGGCAAACATAACACCCATCAAACAATTCTCACCATCACTCATGTGCGTTAGATTTACGATAACTCGTATGACATAATCTCAAACTAGGGACTCAGTTTAAATCTCGACTTCATTGGTGCTTGAATTCATGCCACTCTAAAGGCTAGGAACTAGGCTCACAATCTCTAAGCCCAGGGTAATATACTATCATTAGATCCAAACACAATCATAAATCCAGGTGAGAGCTGCCCATATACCCCTTCTTTGTGAGCACACCGAAAACCTCCGATTTATCAACGATCCCTTTGCGCGCATCTCCATAATGGGACTCAATAATTATCCCATCCTAACTTTCTCCATAGTAGAAAACAGTCGCAAATTGTAACGACCCGCTATTTTGGATTATTCGCATTCGCACATGTCGGACTTGAATAATTCAAAATACCGAATTGTTAATTTAAATTTGGCAGAACTGAACATATACAGTAAATAAATAATCACAGAGTCACAGACACAGAGTAATAATATGCAACGGAAACAAAAGACAGTAGTTCGTGAAGCTAATATATATATATATAACAGAGTGAAATAAGTTACAACAGAAGTATCGAATACAATAGTCATATACAAGAATCAGAATACATCACTGGAATCAACTGAATATCTGAAAGCTGGATAGATAGCTAGATCTCCAAGCGAAGCTCCAACTCCAAAGGTGAGTCTTGAATACTGGTACACTCGGTCTGACCCGAGCGTAAAGCAAAACACAAAACACTCGAGTCAGGATTAACGTTCTTATATCAATAAATCCAACTCAAGTGAAATAACAATTGAAATACAATAACTCAAAGGACTTTGGAATAACCATCCTTTAAGGATCTGTTAAACTATTAAATAATCCAATCTCATCAATTTATCAATAGTTTCAATTTCTTAAATTTTAATCATTTCAAAACTCATTCATTAATTATTCCGAACTTAATTTATTAATAAATTTTAAAACTTAATTATTAATAATTTCAAACTTAATTATTAACAATTTCAAAACTTAATTATTTAAAATTCCAAATTAATTAATAATAATCTCAAATTAATTATTACTAATTTCAAAACTTAATTATTAATGATTTCCAACTAAATTTTTAATTAATTCAAAACTTAATTATTAATAATTTCAAAATTAATTGGCAATAATTTTAAATTTAATTATTAAATAATTAAATTTTAAAACAACGTTCTTTTGTCAATTTCGATGTTAATATTTGTTTCAAATTCAAATATTCACATTACATTCTTTCGAATTTAAATTCCAATTTTATTCAACCTTGTTATTAATCAAATAACTTTATTTAAATTTGAAATCAAAACATTGACCAATCAGATTTAATTTAATTTTCTATCCTAAATCAAAGTCATTTGGGTATCTATCATTTCAACCCGATTCCATTTCAATTCAAGTCAAAGCATAAAAAGGGAACTTGCAGTGTGATAACTGGGATGGTGTCAAAGTAAATAAACAAGCAATAGCATCCATACATAACAATTCAATAATTCATTTAAATAATCCCGAAATAATCGTATTAATTTACATTTGTTATTTATGCAAATTAATATAATTATTTCTAGAATTTACACTATCATTTAATGTAGATTAAAGATTATTACACTAATTATTCTATGCAATTTACACTTGACATTTTATAATTCGATTTCATACCATAAATTCAAATGGTTCAATGGTAATTAACTATTTTCTACGTGTCAAATAATTAAACATTTAAGGGGGTCATATTATTCAAATTTAACTAATTAAATTCACATATATGTCGATTTAAATTTTTAACTATCATACGTCAAATTCAATTGCATAATATTTATCACTTTATACATTTCAATTTAACATCCAATATAAACAACAATCAATCAATCAATCAATTACCAATCAAACGAGATTATCATCGTATAGTTAACAGATAATGGTGTCAGATGTCACAGGTGAACTGATACAGGTAATAACATATATAACAGTATAAATAACTATCAGCAGCGTATTTCAGTTTGTCGTTTCAATTGAAATCAAATTTAATAAATAAAAGGACATTAATCGTGAGTAACTGCTCACCTTCCAAGGCTAGAGAAATTGGATAACAAAGTCTGATTTAGCTACAACCCAAGCATGAATTACAAATCAAAACTAGATGGATACAGATTTGACGGGCAAGCTGATAATGTGAATAACGAAATCAAATCAGAACTGGATCGATTAAGATAATTAGGTATAAGCGAACATATATATATATATATATATATATATATATATATATATATTTATAACTATGTACATAAATAAGATCATATCATATACTCAAATCCATTTATTAAAATTTGAATATAAATATGCATTCATATGCAAATAGTAACTTATTATATATAATATATCTATACCATAAATCAGCAAAACAAAATTTTACATACAAGTATGCATAACGACTTATATACAGTGGCCCAAAATCAACTATACACTATATAAATATGTATAGCCATCGTACGTATATTTAAAAAAAATAAAACTAACAGAGCATATAAATATTGCATATAAACTAATATATACAAACAATATAAAAATGACCTGTACATTAGAACCGAAACTATGCAGGCCTAAAAGGCTAATACAGAGACAACTTATATAACTATACATAACTATAACATATAAAACACATATAAGATAAAGTATCACTTACGTATCTTATACATATATTCGAATAAACATATATACTGTAATATAAATTATAAAACAAACGAAATCAACTATATATATATATATATATATATATATATATATATACAACAAAAATATATAAATTCAAATACAACAAAAATATGAAAACCGTATAGACTGATGCATTATATAACCAACGTAAACCTATATATATATATATATATATATATATATATATATATATATATATATATATTTACAACAGGTTTACAAACAACTTGCATACATAAACAACAGTTGGTATAAATCTTATATGAAGTTATATATACTAATATATCAGAACTTTATTACAAAAGAAGCAGTAAGTATCAATATTGAAAATGTATGCGATGCGTGTTTCATCTAGTATATATTTCCTAATATAAACAATTCCTATAAATCTCATATAAATTATATACCACTTATTACATATGTAGAAAAATCCAAACAGAACACCTTATACTTACTTTTTCACTCATATGTACTTTTCACTCAAAGCTAACACATAAATCAACACATATGTATACACACGCATGCATCACGAATAAATAAAAGAAAAGTAAACTATAAATATAGAAAAAAACTTTGCAACATATGTTTAACTCAAAAGATCACTATCTGATAAACTATATATTTATAATTCAACAGATCATACTAAAAAGCGAATATATAGTATACGTACAATTATATACATAAGTGTGTTGTAAAACTTTCATACATCTTCAAATTTAAATCAATATTATAAAACAAATTACTAACATATATATTACAGTAGACATATAACAGATTTATATGGATAGTATGGCATATATGTGTGTGTGTGTGTGTGTGTGTGTGTATGTATAGCATGAACAAACAAGTATAATATATGTGTCCAATACTTACTTTTTTTTTCTTTTTTGCAAAGAAAAGAAGAAGAAGTCAGATGCGGCGGTGGGGCCAAGCGGTGGAAGTGGTGTACGCAGCAGCTAGGAATGAGGCGAAAGGGTGGTGGAAGCTTCGGGTTGTCGGTCTTTGGTGGATGTAGGCATCTGATTCCATGCATGCGTGAGTTTGCATGGGAGATTTTTTTTTTGTTTTTTGTTTTTTTTGCCGACGTTGTCAATGGGTAGGGAAGGAGAGGTCGATGACGTGGGTATGAGGCAAGGTTGGTTATGGATCTGGAGGCGACGGCTTGTAGAAGGGAGATGACTTTTGGGTTCTGGGGTTAGCATGGCCATGAGGAAATAAAGTGGCATAGAGGAAAGAAAAGGAAAAGAATAGGATGAAGCCTGAAGAGAAAGAATTAAAATGAGAGGAAGGGAGAAGGGGAAGGAAGGGAACATGCGCAGTTTACCTTTTTTCTACATGAAATGGTGCAAATGAAGGTTGGGAGAAGAGATATGAGCTGGCTATTATCATGCACGAACCAAAATAATTAAATGAACCGGCACAATATTGGAGCCAGTGAAAACAAAAGTCAAGCATTAATTTTAAAAAAATAAATAAGAAATACCAGTGGCTGTTGGGTTGATACGGTGAGAATTGAATGGTCACAAGGAAACAAAAAATAAAGTATTGAATACCGATACCGTCATCCGTTTTACCGATTTCGCCGTCCAGCGGACGTCGAAACACACATATGAATATACCATGGAGATTAGTACAACGGGACGATCAAAAAGGTATACAGATGTCAGTGATACGATTTAATTATAAAAATTCGAAATTTCCTATTAGCGGAAAATGCATGAAAAACACAGAAAAATAAGATCGACGGAGCTAAAGATGTCCGAATTTGGAAAAACGAAAAATAGCGATTGCTCAAAAGATGGTTTACAATTTTTCTATGTAAAAATATTTAGGTTCCGAAAATATTTTATTTTCATCGCTTTTTAACTGATTAAATTGAAGTGAATTTACGCATGAAATAAACTTTCATATTTTTGGACGAAAATTTACCAGTTGCTATGTTTAACTAGACGCATTTCAAATATCAAATTTATATTTCAAATTTTATCGTTTAAAATCTCAACTAATAACGTTATTAAACCAGTTAAATCTGCGGGTTGTTACACTCTCCCCCACTCAAAACTTTTCGTCCTCAAAAAGGAAGGAAGTAGGAGAATAGAAAAAATCAAAATAAAATAGACTTGAATTACATAATAAACAATTAATTTAGACCATAAAAATTTCAATTGAATAAATTTATATTCAACAATTTTTTATTAAATTCAAGTTTTTCATTAAATTGATTTGATTTCACATTTATTAATATTAGTACAAAAGATTTCTTTCAAATGAAATTCAATTTATATTCAATTAATTCAAGATACTCCCTTAAGTTGATTTAATTCAATTTATTAACTTTCAAAACAATTTTTCTTCTATTAATCACACCTATTATTTATTTAACTTATTATTCCATTTATCTCCATAAACATTTTATAATTAAAATTTGAGTGAATAACATTTATTATACGCACTAACAATTTATTTTTAAAGACAATTTATATATTATCCAATTTTTCTTAAATTAAAAATTTCAAAGATCATAAATTTAAATAGTCACTTATTATAATCACAAATTATTCGACAAATTTAATTCTTCTTTATTCCAAATTATTATTAAGTTTATTCTAACTAATATATCTTATCACATATATATTAAGTATATCTACACTTGTTATAACTACTCGAATTTATTTAAAAATTCCTTTGATATCATTTATATTGTATAATATTCAATTACATAATTAACTTTTGAACATTTAGGTAAGTTATATATAATGAAATTGAGCATTATCCAAATAAAATTTTACCATTCAGTTATTTCAAGTTAAATATTTATCCAAAAGCTTTGGCTTTATTTAATATCATCCTTAAATCAAAATCTTAAGAATTTAGTTCCAATTGACTTCAAACCATTTTATAGATAAAGATACATATACTTATATATAATATATTATAAATTAATTCATTCTTAAGAACTTCAAATTAAATTATTTTCCAAACAAAAGCGTAGCGAAGCTACTGGATGGTCTCTCCATTTCGAAACTCGAAAATGAATGTCGATGATGTGGCCGTCATCACCGAAATTATTTTCCAGTGACAAAAGAGCAGAGCTTTAATTTAAACAGTTAAGATTCTTTGAATCAGTTTCCATTTGAAAATATTTTAAATAATATACATCATAAAACTTTAAAACCAAAGTTTGAAATCACCGGAAATTAAATTTTCAAATTCTAATTTAAATTCATTTCAATTCCCAAATTAATTCAACCATGTTTTATAGTTCAATTATTTATATAAATAAAAGCAAATGGTTTAAAATAATATATGGAATTCAAATATTATTATTTCTTAACAACCAATTTGATTGACATCAAGATTCAAAAAAAATTACACTTGTATATAATATAATCATTCAAAATTTAGTTTACTTACCAAATTTGAAAACAATATTGTGTCAGTTTGCTCTGCTCAAGCGATTTGAAAATCCCATCGATAGCGTTGATCAAACGAATCGATCGAAAATCCAAATCAACAACAACAACTCAAACAACACAATATATAAAACATTTTTAATATTAATTTACAAATACACTTCCTCGCTCGACGATACGATAATCGATTTCAAAGCAAGTATATAGATTCAAATTTGATAGAAATCAAACCAAAGAGAATTTTAATTCGATAATAAGTTCGAAACATTAGATAAGATAATTCAATTAACAGAATCGGAAGATGGATAAGTTTATTTAATTTACGGAAAACCTTAACCGGGTCGACCGTAACTTCAAGAATAAGATCGATGCTGAATTTCGAGGTAAATCAACATTCGACTCAAGAAATAGAGTTCAGGTATAGCAGGAGATAGATAGCATCGTAAACCGAGGATACAGAAATCTCTGGTAAATCAATGCCTATTGTAAAGGAGTTTCACCCCTTTTCAAATCATTCGAAGTTTGGCGAGAACGCCGATCTATTATAGATATCATTTGAAGTGGAATTATGGTATGCTCCAGGATTGAAAGAAGACGAATAGTGAGGGATACGAATGAATTTTGGAACCGCAGAGAACATTCCAAAATTCAAAGGAATCGAGTCAAAAGGAAGAAGTTAAAACTCGAACGAGAGTGATTCTGTAAATGCATTTACCCTATATGCTAAGTTTTTCCTAGAGCTACCAAAGCTCTGATACCAACTGTAACGACCCACTATTTTGGACTATTCGCATCCGCACATGTCGGACTTGAATAATTCAAAATACCGAATTGTTAATTTAAATTTGGTAGAACTGAACATATACAGTAAATAAATAATCACAGAATCACAGACACAGAGTAATAATATGCAGCGGAAGCAAAAAATAGTAGTTCATGAAGCTACTATGTATATAACAGAGTTAAATAAGTTACAACAGAAGTATTGAATACAATAGTCATATACAAGAATCAGAATACATCACTGAAATCAACTGAATATCTGAAAGCTGGATAGATAGCTAGATCTCCAGGCGAAGCTCCTACTCCAAAGGTGAGTCTTGAATACTGGTACACTCAGTCTGACCCAAGCGTAAAGCAAAACACAAAACACTCGAGTCAGGATTAACGTTCTTATATCAATAAATCCAACTCAAGTGAAATAACAATTGAAATAGAATAACTCAAAGGACTTTGGAATAACCATCCTTTAAGGATCCGTTAAACTATCTACTATGTAGTAATATAGGCTAAACAGATAATGTCTATCAGTAACATAAATATCAAAATAGTGTTAAGGCGTTACCATTATCCCCCTTAACACATTTTATATAAGCGTTATAGTCTATACAGCACTGTAAACTCCACCGTAAACTAGTGGGATACCAGGGAGTACTCCATAGGTATAACACGAAATAAATTCGTAGTGGTCGCGTATATAGGGATACAAGTATGACAAGGCACATGAGGCAATACCCAAGGTAGTGAAACTACCGTTTGCCTGATCCGGACTGGTGAAAACGCATCGCCGCAACGATCGCAACACCGCGAAACAACACTCCCAAAAGTACGAGGGTGCACCAATCAATAACAAGTAATGAGTAGTTTACGAATAAGTGTGTTCGCTCGAGGTGGCTAACCCCATTTGGCCCGGCACGGCTCCTGTTTAAGCCATTTCCAATCCGACACAAGTGTCAAGGCTATCCATTATAGTTCACTTTCTTTAATCATCAACATTCGCCAATCCAACCACTTCATTCTGGATCACACTCCGCGTATAGTTATTAAAGTGGTTTTCGGTTTAGACAGTGAGTATGTCCCTAACCGATTCCGGTTCCTTTGATAACCTTTGTAACTAATTAACCGATTGGTCGTTTAATATATTCCAAAACCAATTCAATTTCAATTTCAATAAGAATTCGTAATTCAACATTCGTTAGTCTTTCTAAATCAAATTCCAAAATTTATGTTTCATAAATTCATAATTTCATTTCAAATTTCTATAATTCAATTTCAAGTTCAAATTTAAAACAATTCAGATATATACTTAAATTTGAATATAAGTTCCATTCCATAATCTTTTAAACTTAATTTGACGCTCAAATCGATTTAAACTCATTTATCGATTTCATTCGATATTCATTAAATTAATTTATCATTAAACAATTTCAATTAAATTTTCAATCATTACATTACTTTCTTAAGTTCTACTTATTATATCAAGCTTACAAATTTAATTCAAATTAAATTTGTCGAATCCAATTCTTTAAATTTCAAGTCTTTCATTTGTTTCGATAAACGCATTTTATTTCTTGTTAAAGAATTCTAATTTCATTTACTTATTTCCTTAGTTACAATTTCAATTTCAATAAATAAGAACTTGGTTTACTTATTCAAGAGGTTCCATTCACTTAAAAAAGAATTCAATTTAAATCAATTATTAAATAATCCAATCTCATCAATTTATCAATAGTTTCAATTTCTTAAATTTTAATCATTTCAAAACTCATTCATTAATTATTCCGAACTTAATTTATTAATAAATTTTAAAACTTAATTATTAATAATTTCAAACTTAATTATTAACAATTTCAAAACTTAATTATTTAAAATTCCAAATTAATTAATAATAATCTCAAATTAATTATTAATAATTTCCAACTAAATTGTTAATTAATTCAAAACTTAATTATTAATAATTTCAAAATTAATTGGCAATAATTTTAAATTTAATTATTGAATAATTAAATTTTAAAACAACGTTCTTTTGTCAATTTCGACGTTAATATTTGTTTCAAATTCAAATATTCACATTTACATTCTTTCGAATTTAAATTCCAATTTTATTCAACCTTGTTATTAATCAAATAACTTTATTCAAATTTGAAATCAAAACATTGACCAATCAGATTTAATTTAATTTTCTATCCTAAATCAAAGTCATTTGGGTATCTATCATTTCAAACCGATTCCATTTCAGTTCAAAGTCAAAGCATACAAAGGGAACTTGCAGTGTGATAACTGGGATGGTGTCAAAATAAATAAACAAGCAATAACATCCATACATAACAATTCAACAATTCATTTAAATAATCCCGAAATAATCGTATTAATTTACATTTGTTATTTATGCAAATTAATATAATTATTTCTAGAATTTACACTATCATTTAATGTAGATTAAAGATTATTACACTAATTATTCTATGCAATTTACACTTGACATTTTATAATTCGATTTCATACCATAAATTCAAATGGTTCAAGGGTAATTAACTATTTTCTACGTGTCAAATAATTAAACATTTAAGGGGGTCATATTATTCAAATTTAACTAATTAAATTCGCATATATGTCGATTTAAATTTTTAACTATCCTACGTCAAATTCAATTGCATAATATTTATTACTTTATACATTTCAATTTAATATCCAATATAAACAACAATCAATCAATCAATCAATTATCAATCAAACGGGATTATCATCGTATAGTTAACAGATAATGGTGTCAGATGTCACAGGTGAACTGATACAGGTAATAACATATATATAACAGTATAAATAACTATCAGCAGCGTATTTCAGTTTGTCGTTTCAATTGAAATCAAATTTAATAAATAAAAGGACATTAATCGTGAGTAACTGCTCACCTTTCAAAGCTAGAGAAATTGGATAACGAAGTCTGATTTAGCTACAACCAAGCACGAATTACAAATCAAAACTAGATGTATACGGATTCGACGGGCAAGCTGATAATGTGAATAACGAAATCAAATCAGAACTGGATCGATGAAGATAATTAGGTATAAGCAAATATATATATACATACATATACATATACATACATATATAACTATGTACATATATAAGATCATATCATATACTCAAATCCATTTATTAAAATTTGAATATAAATATGCATTCATATGCAAACAGTAACTTATTATATATAATATATCTATACCATAAATCAGCTAAACAAAATTTTACATACAAGTATGCATAACGACTTATATACAGTGGCCCAAAATCAACTATACACTATATAAATATGTATAGCTATCGTACGTATATTTTAAAAAAATAAAACTAACAGAGCATATAAATATTGCATATAAACTAATATATACAAACAATATAAAAATGACCTGTACACTAGAATCGAAACTATGCAGGCCTAATAGGCTAATACAGAGACAACTTATATAACTATACATAACTATAACATATAAAACATACATAAGATAAAGTATCACTTACGTATCTTATACATATGTTCGAATAAACATATATACTGTAATATAAATTATAAAACAAATGAAATCAACTATATTTATATATATATACAACAAAAATATATAAATTCAAATACAACAAAAATATGAAAACCGTATTGGCTGATGCATTATATAACCAACGTAAACCTATATATATATATATATTTACAACAGGTTTATAAACAACTTGCATACATAAACAACAGTTGGTATAAATCTTATATGAAGTTATATATACTAATATATCAGAACTTCATTATAAAAGAAGCAGTAAGTATCAATATTGAAAATGTATGTGATGCGTGTTTCATCTAGTATATATTTCTTACTATAAACAATTCCTATAAATCTGATATAAAATTATATACAACTTATTATATATGTACAAAAATCCAAACAGAACACCTTATACTTACTTTTTCACTCATATGTACTTTTCACTCAAAGCTAACACATAAATCAACACATATGTATACACATACAAGCATCAGGAATAAATAAAAGAAAAGTAAACTATAAATATAGAAAAAAACTTTGCAACATATGTTTAACTCAAAAGATCACTATCTGATAAACTATATATTTATAATTCAACAGATCATACTAAAAAGCGAATATATAGTATACGTACAATTATATACATAAGTGTGTTGTAAAACTTTCATACATCTTCAAATTTAAATCAATATTATAAAACAAATTACTAACATATATATTATAGTAGACACATAACAGATTTATATGGATAGTATGGCATATATATATATATATATATATATATATATATATATATATATATGTACAGCATGAACAAACAAGTATAATATATGTGTCCAATACTTACTTTTTTTTTCTTTTTCGCAAAGAAAAGAAGAAGAAGTCAGATGCGGCGGTGGGGCCAAGCGGTGGAAGTGGTGTACGCAGCAGCTAGGAATGAGGCGAAAGGGTGGTGGAAGCTTCGGGTTGCCGGTCTTTGGTGGATGTAGGCATCTGTTTCCATGCATGCGTGAGTTTGCAGTGGAGGTTTTTTTTTTGTTTTTTTGTTTTTTTTATTTTTTTTGGCCGACGTTGTCAATGGGTGGGGAAGGAGAGGTCGATGACGTGGGTACGAGGCAAGGTTGGTTATGGATCTGGAGGCGGCAGCTTGTAGATGGGAGATGACTTTTGGGTTCTGGGGTTAGCATGACCATGAGGAAATAAAGTGGCACAGAGGAAAGAAAAGGAAAAGAATAGGATGAAGCCTGAAGAGAAAGAATTAAAATGAGAGGAAGGGAGAAGGGGAAGGAAGGGAACATGCGCAGGTTACCTTTTTTCTACATGAAATGGTGCAAATGAAGGTTGGGAGAAGAGATATGAGCTGGCTATTATCATGCACGAACCAAAATAATTAAATGAACCGGCATAATATTGGAACCAGTGAAAATAAAAGTCAAGCATTAATTTTTTTTTAAAAAAAAGAAATACCAGTGGCTATTGGGTTGATACGGTGAGCATTGAATGGTCATCAGGAAACAAAAAATAAAGTATTGAATACTGATACAGTCATCCGTTTTATCGATTTCGCCGTCCAGCGGACTTCGAAACACACATATGAATATACCACGGAGATCAGTACAACGAGACGATCAAAACGGTATATAGATGTCAGTGATACGATTTAATTATAAAAATTCAAAATTTTCTATTAGCGGAAAATGCGTGAAAAACACTGAAAAATAAGATCGACGGAGCTAAAGATGTCCGAATTTGGAAAAACGAAAAATAGCGTTTGCTCAGAAGACGGTTTAGAATTTTTCTATATAAAAATATTTAGGTTTCGAAAACATTTTATTTTCATCGCTTTTTAACTGATTAAATTGAAGTGAATTTATGCACGAAATAAACTTTCATATTTTTGGACGAAAATTTATCAGTTGCTATGTTTAACTAGACGCATTTCAAATATCAAATTCATATTTCAAATTTTATCGTTTAAAATCTCAACTAGTAACGTTATTAAACCTGTTAAATCTGTGGGTTGTTACACAAATTCTATTCACAAGCCATCATCGTTGAACTTGCCCTTGTGGATCACTGTCACAACTGTTGAAAATGTGTATTACGGATCTTAAGGCTGGATTAACTCTAGAGGGGGGGGGTGAATAATGTTTAATGGATTATATGAATTTATTCACAAACACAGAAACTATCACAGAATCAGACAGATATGTAAATAGTAAAGGAAAGTAAAGGAAAGAACACATCAAAATTTTATACTGGTTCGGAGTTACCCTATATACAGTTCCACACAATTCCTTGTGTAGATTTCTTTTCAAATATAATGTCAATATTACAACCTCGATTTCAAGGCCACGAGATACACCCTCATGTCTTTGGGTCCAAGGCAAACTCTCTTGATTTAACCAGGCTACAAGATCACTTAATTGATTTACGGGCTACAATCACACCCAATTGATTTATAGACCACAATCACACCGTTTCGAATCACACTTTGATAGAGAGAGACTCGATCTACTTTGATTACAAATAATCCTATAACTCTGAATAACACTGGGATATTTGAAAGGGGGTGACAAAGAATCAAACTAGAGATGATCGAGTTCGATTCACTTAGGATTTCGGTAGAGTTTTTTTAAAGCATTTAAATATAAGAGATATTTGAGTGGAGAAGGAGTGAAGAAATGAATAAAAACTAACTTAAAATTCGTTGAAAACAAATGGTATTTATAGAAGGACAACAGTCATATCCATTCGTGAAAGGTTATGACGAATAGACCCTTCATTTGAAATTTGAATTTTGAATTCTACGTTCACCATATCGACATGGGGGGATGGGGTATGTCGACATGCCTCTTTGAATTTAGAAAATTAATTTTGTTTTAAAATGATTTTTGTTCTAAAACTTGTCAAAACAATTTCTAAATTTTATAAACCATTTTGAGTATAATTTAAACTTATAAAAGAGATTTAAAAAGTAATCTTAAAAATATATAATCTATAATATAAAAGTAATATTAAAAACTAAATATAATATAAATTTTTGAGATTTAAAGCTTATAATATTAAAACCAGGACATAGTTTAAAAATAAGAGATGATTTTGAAATCAAAATATAATAGATGATAAAAATAGTTTAAGGCTAAAATAATTAAACCGAAGAGATGACTTTTAAAAAGTTTTTGAAAAATATTTAAAATAAATCATTTTGAAAATTTTGTGGATTCCATTCCACTAGAAAAGGTCGTGGGTTTCATCCCACTAAAGAGGTCGTGTTGTTCCATCCCACTATTAAAGTTAGAAGGTGGATTTCACTCCACAATTAAAATCGAATAAAGATTTTAGTACCATTATGAAGTTTTAACATAAATCTAGACTCTATTACTTAACTTGATATCTTAAACTCTTGAACTCTTGAAATCTTAAACTTTTGCTACTCATGAGGCTTCAGTCTTGGTTTCTTCAATCTTAAATTCGTCAGTCTTGAATATCTATATTTAGTCTTGAATATCTATATTTAGTCTTGAATCTCTATACTGTACAGTCTTCATTCTTAGTACCTGCATATATATATATATATATTCTGCATATACATATATATCTAGACAATAATATTAGTATTTATATTTCATAACAAGTCCTAAGGTTGTTGTCATCAAAACCATCATCTCAAGAACTAACAACAACTCCCATCGTTAAGTCATCCTCTTTGAAACGCCTCTAGACACCCATCGCAAGTGGTAGAGTCATCGTACCAAAGTTCTAAAGTCATTGTCATTGTCGCCGACATCGTCTTGTTGAAGCACTACACTATTTCTTCGCTAATCACCACATGAAATTCAAGGTCATCCCGAGTTGTTTGGAGATGCCTACTCCACTCCAATAACCCCCAAGAACCCTACAACATGGCACAAAGAAATCACCGAAGCATCACCGCGCCACTACGAAAATTCCCATATTTCATTTTTTGTACGGCCATACCCAAGCCGTGCCCCAAACAACCCCTCTCGTGCCTCTAAGCAGCACAAGAAAACCAAATAGAAAATCTTTCTTGGGTCTGACCCATTGAAATACGAGAACTAACTCCAAGCACCGAATAGAGAACCTTGGTCGGCTCGAACCAAGTCGCCCCACAAAACCGTCAAACATGACGCCAATTTCACTTGAAGAAAACCACCATCAGACACCAAGCACCGAACAAAAAGCCTTGGTCGGCCCGAACTAAGTTGCCCCACAAAACTACCAAGCACGACACCAAACTGACCCTAAGAAAACCACCACCGGACACCAACACCGAACAGGTAATCTTTCCCACGTTTAAACTACAAAAATACCAAGCATGACTCCGAGCAGACCACCATCGAACACTAAGCAACAAACCGAATTTTTTCCCTGGGTCCGAACCACAAAAAATTCCAAGCACGACTCTAAGCAGACTATCATCGGACACCAAGCACCGAATAGAAATGCTGTGATTTATTCGACTCTAATTTTTCTCCGATTTCATTGCTACGCTCTATTCTTCGACCCATATGCCTTCCGTATGCACCGTTACAACACCTAACATCTTCGAGCTGATATGTCAATGTCTGATTTCATGCTTCCTACCTCTAATTCACTCGGACAAGTGTTTTCAACCATAAACGCATATAAACAAACACAATAAATGCACCAACCAATGTTCAAACATGCAAATCATGTAATCAATCACAGTAATCATTATATTAGGTGTTTTAACATAGTAAAACACATACTAAGGCAAATACGCATCAATTAACATGTTTAGAACACTAAAAATCCATTTATTCACATTTTTACTATAAGTAGGGTTTTAAAACAACAATAAAACATAATTTTAACTGTATAAATGGATCCCAAACATGTTGAATCCTATACATATATGTAATAAGGCGAGAAATGATAAATCACTCGCCAAACCTTCCAAAATCCAAGTTTTGCATGCAAATTAAGGTAATTCCGAGAACGGATAGCAAAGATGTGATTTTTCTTCTTCAGAAATATAGATTTGAAGATCTCTAATGAATCTCCTTACTAATCTATCCTTAATCTATGATTTAGAATTGACTTGGAGGAGAAAAGAGAAGGTTTTGGATGGAAAATGAGTTAATGGTGGCTTAGATCTATTTGGGAGATGGTAGAAATAATTTGGGGATGTCTGTTTCAGCTAATAAAAGTGTAAAATCCGAAAATGGGTTAGTGGTCATATCCCTAAACTCACTAATTACCCACTAAGCTACTCCAAAAAATGTTAATCTTCAAGCAACCATATCTCCTAGCCAAAAAGTCCAAATCGCTTTTGTGAGCACTATATGGAAAGGAGAACCATCATATCTTCCAATGGAAATGGTCGCGGGCACTAATTCGACTTCTATCAAAAGTTATTAACTTTACAAGTTTTTAGTGGTTTATCTGGAAATGTTTTAAAGATAGAAAACGTCACTAATAGGCATTTCCCTAAGTTTTAGAGTCGTATGACCTTATATAAATATAGAAATAAATTTTTACAATCCTTCGGTATGTAGAATACAGGTCGTTACATGAGCCATACTCAAACATCATTCTTAACTCTTACAGATTAAACAATTCTACTTTTTTGACTTTTAGTGATAAGTGCCCGAGTAAATACTTCCTATAGACAAGTAAACATGGCACAATTAAGTCACATAAGCGACTTCTAATCCCTGTATTATCAAATAATACTTCTTTATAAATAGTTGGATATATATAAAATATTTTTATAAAAGATGCATACGTGTATAATATTACTTCACTATTTGTTTTTACTCTTTGCAATACTTAAAAATATATTCATATACTTATCTCAAAGGTACAAGAATATTCACAAATCACTTACCAAGATTTCCCACTTTAAAATACAATCAAAGAGGTTAAAAACAAATATTATTAAAACATTGTTAATATAAATCTCTTCACTTTTATAAATTAAACTTTTGCTTTTCCTACCCTTCTTCCAAAATATTCCGTACTTTTCATTATCTTAAAACACTCTTTTAAAGATCTAAGTGCATTAAAAAATTTTAAAGACAAATATTACTTAAACATTATCACCATGAACCCAAAACATTATACGCTTGTCATTATCTTTAAAATAAATGTAACGAACCATATTTTTAACTATTTTAAATTATTAAATTTAATATAATTATTGAGCAATAATGGTTAGAAATAAAAGTTTAATGAATTATTTATGTAATTTATTTAATATGAACTTAAATAAATTTTTGAGTAACAATTTCGATAAGATTTAAGGAAACTGTTTGTGTGAGAAATAATTTCAATATATTTATTGTGTTATAATCATTAGCAAGAATTGAATAATAAATGTTGAATTATTTAGATGAAAATAGAATAACTATTTAATGACTAAAATTCATTTGAAATTCTAATATTAGAATTCGTCGAAATTGGAGTTTTGGAATACTTTATATAAAGAGGTGTAGCACAGTGTAATCTATTTGTTTAATACGAAAACATATGTGTATTGAATAAGAACGAACATTTTATTTATAAAATGATAATTGAAAATAATTTATATAATTACGTCTTATTTGACTATGATTATGATTTTACGAAGAGTGTAGTAGTTGTTTTGTTATTTGAATTCGTTTTCAAAGTTAAATTTTGAAAGTTAAATAACTTATATTTCAATTATAGCGATTTATTGGATAAGTAAATTGTTTAAATTTAATATTAGAAATTGTTTAAATAATTGAACCCCGAATTAAGCATGAATGAAAATAATTTTAAAAGTTGATTTAAATTTTATTTAAACTAGAATGATGATAGTAAACTTTTAAAATTGAATTTAAAATAACTAGATTAATTTTGGAAATTTTATATTATAATTAACGTGTAAAAAAAGCCATTCTGGTAACTGCCTTGGATTTAGATGAAACCAATTTCATCGGATCCATAATAATGAGTTATTATAGGATTTCAAGTTTCGTAGTGATTAGAGTTATCTGTAACAACCTGAAAATTAAATTATAATAACTAATTAATGAATTAATTAAATAATAAAACAAGTTTGTGAAAATTATCAGAATCGTGCCACAGAAGTTGCACCATTGTGTCTGTGGTAATTTTCTGGTCAATTTCCATATATAGTTTGTCAAAATTTGAGTTAATATGAAGAAGATACGAAGTAAACAAGAATTGAAGAAAGCAGAAAAAATAATAATAAACAATGGGTCAGGTCGACCTGCATGTCGAGCCTCATAGAAGCAAGGTTGACCCGCCCTTCTTCTTGTACGTAGATTTGTTCAGATTCGTTCGTACACGTCACTTTGCAACTTTTCTTCAATCCCGTGCATTCGTGCTTACATCCGACAGTTTCTAGTGAGCCTATGACGTGGTTGCATCAGATTTAGCCTTCAAATCCAATGGTCCTAAATCCCTAAACTACACTATAAATAAGACCCTAGGCCTAGCTATTTTTCTCATTCATATTTTCTCCTATTTGGGTTCAGTGCCAGAGGCTGAACCCTAAATAGAAATATTTTCTAAGGAGGAAATCTTTTTGATAAAAATATTCTACGCTCTAGAAGCAGATCAATGAAGACTAAGGAATAGAGCTAAGGACCATATATGAGTTTTTTGTAATTATTTTAGACTTCTAAGTAATTCAAAATAATATGGTTCTCAATAGTTGTAGTTTTTCTGCAATTTTGAGGCAATTTCTATATAAGTTATTTAAAGCTGGGTTTTAAAGTTATTTTCAGTCTATTTTGTTCAGTTATTTTTTTCAGCAATTTTTTTCAGCCATTAGCATTTATTTACATCTTTTTATGTCAGAATTTAGCCGGTAAATGTTAGTTTCTTTTATTCCTTTTTGCACAAATAAAATATAAGAATATTAAAAAAGAGAATAATTCGCAAATATGAATTAAAATAGAAAACACTAAATTTACAGAAATTAGATGTAAAATAAGAAAAACTGCAATAAAGAAGATAGATTGAAATAGGCAAATTCGAGACATTTGCAGGCATGTTTATAACCAGTGGTTATAACTAAAAAAATAAAATAGAAGAGTAACAATCATAATGTAGGTTATAATTAAGTAGAAAGAGCAGTAAAGGCTTATTTTAAAACTTACTATTAAGTTAATAAGCAAATATAGAAGAGATAACAGAAAAGGCTTATTTTAAGACTTAAGTTAAGTTAATAAGCAAATATAGCAGAAATAACAGAAGAGGCTTATTTTAGGACTCGCACTAAGTTAATAAGCAAAAGATAGAAACAGGGCCCATACCAACAGCATTCCCTTGCAGACTAGGACCGATGGTCTCACAATAGTTAGGTGAGACCGGGCAAGACCCTTTCAGATTAGTACTGATGGTCTCACAATAGTTAGGTGAGGATAGGACATGCTTATGCTAACTAGGGTAAATAAGGGGCCAATAGATATAAGCTCAAATCGAGGGATTTGGGCAAGGGGCGCAACTAGATTTTGTTTGTTAGGACCCGTACCAATAGCATTTCCTTTCAGACAAGGACTGACGGTCTCACAACAGATTAGGTGAGGCTGGGAATGCTTATGCAGATTAGGGTAAGTAAGAGGCCACAAGAGGGGGTGGCAGTTAGCGTGTACCGGCGATGACCGAGCATGCGGCATTGATTAGGGAAGATAAGTCGCTACTGCATTCCTAGCGCTAAACAAGTGCCTTTTGCTGTGGGACCAACAAGATTGGACTAGCTTGCAGTGGCATAACAGAGATAGAAGGTCGATCAATGGGTAGAATTAGGATTCAGCCTAAAATAAGATTAGGATTTCAGCAATCACAATCAAAGCAAATAGTTAAACAGCATTATATCCCAGTTTTATCTTTCCTTTATTTTCTTTTATACTAGAACTGTTGCTAAGTCTATTATCTTTATCTTGCTTAAAAATACTAGTAGTTACTTTCACTCACCAGACTTATAGTCTGACCCACTCCTTTATTTTCCCTTTCCCCCATAGTCCAACAGAGGCAAGGACAGTAGACTCGGATTCCTTGGAGACCCATTTGCAGAGTTTTCTCATTCTTCAAGTATTCTTCTTCTTTCCAGTTTTCTTTCATTTGGCTTTTTGATGTACTGGTACTTTATGAGAGGGATGATTTTTATCGTTTATGTACTCTGATGATGTGACTGAGATGATGCTTTTTTCACGAGACATGTATATTTGGTTTTTAAGGCATATTCTATTTTAATGACTTATTTTATTAAGTAATGAAGTTTAATTTTAATTGTTTAAGCTGTTATTATTTATTTGTCTTGTGAATCTTACTCTCTGAAATGCTTTAGCTATACCTACAATGCACCATATCTTTTAGTGCGCCCTTTTTGGGTATACTAAGGGGTGTGGGGTATTTCACTTGTATCGAGCCTAAGGTTACATGATTCCTAAAAACTTGCAGAAAATAAACTCTTTTTATAGAAATGGTTTTCAAGTATAAAAGAGTTTTATAAAAATCCCCTCAATGTCCATTTCAACCTTCTTTGATTCTTTCGAGCCTAAATTTTCTTTTCTTTGCATACTATGTCAGATGCCCCGAATCTTCTAGAGGGTGTCCAAGTCCTGGCTGGTTTCGTAGATACCTCCAAGCTACGACACCAAAGGTGCAAGGGAAAGCGCCCAATCCAGCATCAACAGGTGGAGATCCCATTAATCCACATGCAAGGGCCAAATTTTCTAAGATATGCAAGGACTTCACTAATCTAGGAGGCAAGATGTTTCTGGCACAGAGAATTTCGTGGATGCACGAGCTTGGTTAAGGAATATAGAGCGAATATTTAGGCTATTAGGATTGGAGGACCACTAAAGAGTTCAGCTTGCGTCTTGGCAGCTGAAAGGAGAAGCTTCTTATTGGTGGGAGATCATGGAGATGGAAGGAAGAGACATTGGTTGGTTTGGATTTAGAGAAAGGTTTGGGAGAAAGTTCTTGTCACAAGCTGAGGAAAGCATGTAATTGGAGAGTTTATTAATCTGAAGCAAGGGGGTCTTCTGGTGAAGGAGTATATAAATCAGTTTAGTGAGTTATCGCGATTCGGGATAGAGCTTGTTAATACACCGCATAAGAAGGCCATAAACACTCCAAGGGTTGTTATTGACGCATGTACCTATAGGAGTGACGTATGAGTCACTTATGGAGATGGCGTCATGACAAATGCTGTTAAGGAAGGAGGGCTTAAGGAGGTTCCTAAGTTAGAAAACTCTAAGAAGAAGTGGTGGAAGAATAAGAAGGATAAGAAGAAAGGAGGAGGACCTCAAAAGCAGATCAAGAACGGCGAAAAATGTCATAGTTGTGGATTGGTTGGGCATTTCACAAAAGACTATAAGAAGGACACGATGAATGCGAGGTGTTACAACTATGGGCAGTCTGGTCATCTTAGTAGAGCTTGTCCTCAGAAGATGGGGCAGAGAGCAGGCACACCGACAGCGCAAGTACATGCTTTGGATGCAGCACCTTCTAATAGTGGACTGGATCGAGGTAGGAAAGTCTCTGTAGATGGTTTGATCTCTATTTTGGATTTTTCTATTTGGACTCTTTTTGACTCCAGACCATCGCATTCTTTCATTTCTAGTTCCTTGGTTGATTATTTGCACTTAGATATTTCTCTAGTAGTAGACTCTATAGTTGTTTCAAACCCCATAGGCGGATCGGCACATTTATCGATGATTTGTAGGGGTTTGAAAATTTTTATACTAGGCGTAGAGTTTGATTACGAGACCTATGTTCTAGGATTTTCGGGATATGGGATGATTTTGGGGATGGACTGGTTATCCACTTATGGTGCGATATTAGACCATGAGAGGAGAGTCGTCGACTAGAGAAATGTAGCGGAAGGACTCTCAAGGTTTCTTGCGATCCACAGGGGTCAGTCATAGTGAGCTTCCTTTATTCCCTTGATTAATCACTAGGAGAGTTAGGTTCCGTTCCAGTCGTTAAAGATTTCCTAGATGTTTTTGAAGAGGTTAGGGGACTACCCCCTAAGAGAGAGATCGACTTTAGGATCTATCTGAATGATAATGCTAAGCCAGTGGCATTACCCGTGAGACATATGGCTCCTAGGGAGAGGAAGGAGTTAAGTAAGCAGATTGGTGAGCTATTGAAGAAAGGCTTCATCAGACGGAGCATAGCTGTATGGGGAGCGCCATTCGTCTTCGCTACAAAGGCAGATGGTTCCCTTCGACTTTGCATAGATTATAGAGAGTTGAATAAACTCACGAAGAAGTACTGTTACCCACTTCCTAGGATAGACAATCTTTTTGATCAGTTGGTTGGCTCTTCAGTATTTTATTAGCTTGATTTGGCAACTGGATTTTATCAACTTAGGGTCACCGACGATAGCATTGATAAGACAACATTTAGGACACCCTACGAATTCTTTGAGTGGTTGTTATGCCATTTGGGCTGACCAATTCCCAAGCCTATTTTGTAGATTTAATGAGCCATGCTTTCCAAGATGTCCTAAATAAGTTCATTGTAGTATTCATGGACGACATTTTGGTGTTTTCCAAGAGTATGGAAGAGCATGCTATTCATCTTGAGGAGGTTCTTCATACACTTTGCGTTCATCAGTTAAAAGAAAAGTTTTCAAAATGTCACTTTTCGCGCAAGGAGGTGTGTTTCTTAGGGCATGTGGTCTCAAGAGGGGGTCTAGCAGTTGATCCCACTAAGGTAGTAGCAGTACAAGATTGGAAGGCCCCCAAGAACGTTACTGAAGTTAGAAGCTTCCAAGATTTAGCTGGCTATTATAGGAAGTTTATTAGAGATTTCGCTAAGATTTCAGCACCGCTTACTCACCTCACTAAGAAGAATACGACATTCGTCTGGGATGTGAACTGTAAGGATTCCTTCACGATGCTAAAGAGAGCCCTTACTAGTGCGTCGGCATTAGTTTTACCCGATGGAGCTAAGCCTTTTATAGTATAAACTGATGCATATAGGACTGGTCTTGGAGTAGTACTGATGCCAGAAGGGAGGGTAGTATGCTATGGAAGTAGACAGTTGAGAACTCATGAGAAGAACTACCCTACCCATGATTTGGGGTTATCTGCTATTGTTTTCGCACTCAAGTCTTGGAGACATTACTTCTAGGAGAGAGGTTCAAGCTTTTCACTAATCATAAATCATTGAAGTACCTTTTCTCACAAAGGGATTTAAAGTTGAGGCAGCAACGTTGGATGGAGTTACTAGCATCATATGTCTTTGAGATAGCTTACACCTTTGGTAATGGGAATGTGGTTATGGATGCATTAAGTAGAAAGAAAGAAACCTTTAGTCCAATGTTCGTAGAGTGGAAAATCTTAGAGTTTATTTCCACCTTTGATTTTAAGCCCTCTACGGACATTACCCCTGGAATATTAGCAGCACTTGAGGTTAAGCCTACCCGCATAGATCAGATTGGCTCAAGGTGATGAGAGGATTCAAAGCTTATGGATATTCTAGAGAGGATTAGCAGAGGAGAGGTTTCTAGGCATCTCCAACGCTATTTCATTGATAGTAAAGGGTGGCTAAGGAGAGATGGAAGACTTTGTGTCCCCCGCATTAGTGATTTGACGAGAGCAGTTCTAGCAGAAGCACACCATTCTCGAACGACTATTCATCCGAGTGGCGACGAGATGTATAGGGACATGAAAAGAGTATTTTTTTGGAGTGGCATGAAGAAGGATGTGGCATAGTTTGTAGCTAAGTGTTTTGTGTGCCAAGGAGTTAAGGTCGAATAGCAGAAGCCCGACGGATTGCTTCAACCATTGGATGTACCCCAAATGAAAGTGGGATAGTGTTTCGATGGAATTCATTGATGGTTTACCCCGATCTAGGAAGGGGAATACCAGTATTTGGGTGATTGTAGATCGTTTGACTAAGAGCGCCCGCTTCATTCTATTCAAGAGTAAGAGGACGACTCCTTATTTGCATCCTTTATGTTCATGAGATAGTCTGACTTCATGGAATTCCCTCTAGCATAGTGAGCGATAGAGACCCTATCTTTACTAGCGAATTTTGGAGAAGCTTGCAAGAGGCTTTAGGAATACAGCTTAGATTGACTAGGGCCTATCTTCCTCAGATGGATGGCCAAACAGAGAGATTTAATTGAGTTATTGAAGATTTGTTGAGGATGTTCATTCTTGATTTTGGAGGAATTTGGGAGGGGCATCTTCCTTTAGTGGAGTTCGCATATAAAAATAGTTTTCAAGCTAGCATTGGGGTGGCACCTTTTGAAGCTCTTTATAGAAGACCTTGCAAGTCGCCTTCGTGTTGGTTGAAGTCTACAAAGAGATTGCTATTAGGTCTCGACATAGTTAGAGAGATTTCAAAAAAGTTTAATTTGATTAGAAGGAGAATGAAGACGGCCCAAGATAGTCAGCAATCCTATGTAGATAAGCGGAGAAGGGATATTGAGTTTGAGATAGAAATTTTAGTTTTCATTAAGGTATCTTCGCTAAGAATGGTAGTGAGGTTTGGATCAAGTGGGAAACTTGCTCCAGATTCATAGGACCGTTCCCCATTGTGGAAAGGGTAGGGAAGATGGCGTAACGGATAAAGCTATCATAGAGGCTCGTAGGAGTTCATGATGTTTTTCATGTTTTGCACTTGAGAAAGTGCTTACATGACTCAATAAAGGCAGTGGAACCTAGCCAACTTAAATAAGTTGAAGTGGAGAGAGAAGCGTCGGTTCGTCGCATTCCTACAATGACCATTGGCGTGATATCAAGAAGCTTAGGAATTAAGAAGTACCTTTAGTTAAGTTGCAATAGGGAGACAACATTGAAGATGCTACGTGGGAGGCTAGAGTGAAAATACGTGTCTCTTATCCGTATCTTTTCGATGATATGTTTTGAATTTCCAATTTCCATCTTTAGTTTTGAATATGTACTTTCCTTTCGTATCCTTTGGAAGAGTAGATCTTAGGATTTAACATATAGATGGTAGGACTGAACGTAAACATATTACTAGAACATGTTATGTATGATGGACGCTAGTGGTTGCAAGTGTTTGCTAATGGATGTTAATGGATGCATATATATACACTAGGCACTATTATCTCTTAGGGATCGGCCTAACTAGGTCACTAAAGCATATATATGGATGTGTGAGCATTTTCATATTTTTATTTTATTTCCATGGTTGCTAGTACTGGATGATTATCATGTGATTGCTGCATATGGATGATGATTGTTGTACGCATATAGAATTATCAGTTATCATTAGGGAATTTACATTCATTTGGATACATAGCATAGACATGATTGCATAAAAGGAAGTCGACTGAATCAGTAAACCGCCTAATCTTTTGCATTAGTTAAGGACATTGACACTACACTATTGCATATATCATAAACTGCATGAGAAAAACTTAAGGACAATGGATGTAATGGATGGTGGTTAAATATTTGGTTATCGAATTTGGATGAAAATATTTATTTCATTCTTCTGTCCTTAGAGATTTCGGGGACGAAATCCTTTAAGGACGGGAGAATGTAACAACTCGAAAATTAAATTACAATAATTAATTAATGAACTAATTAAATAATAAAATAAGTTTATGAAATCATTAGAATTGAGCCAAGGAAGTTGCACCATTGTGTCCGTGGTAATTTTCTGGTCAATTTTCATATATAATTTGTCAAAATCCGAGTTCATATGAAGAAGATACGAAGTAAACAAGAATTGAAGAAAACGAAAAAAATAAACAATGGGTCAGGTCGACCCTAGGGTCGACCCTCACTGTAACAACACTGGTTTTGGTGATTACCTATAATATTAAATTATAACGATGATTATAATTTAATATTGGAATAATTAATTAATTTGGAAATATATAATTTGTTAAAATTGTTAATTTTAAATAAACAATGAGTTTTGGGAGAATAAATTGGATTTAAGATTGTTTGGATTAGAATTTGTTTTGAATGAACTGTGAATAATTGAAATGTGTTAATTTTGGGATAATAAATTAATTAAATAATTTTGTCAACATTTATTTGTTGTAATAAATGCAAATCGTTGAAAATAAAGTTTAAAAACTTATTTTGTTAGTTTGGTAGGAATTTGATCAATTTATGGTTTTAAATTGAGATAATGCAACAATTTTGTAAATTATTGACAAGATTGATTTTTAATTATTTTATATAAAGTGTTTGAATGTATTATGTTGTATTTTATAAATAAAAATAAGGAATTCTTTTTTAAATAATATTTTGACATAAGAATGAAGTTAATATGGTTTGTTGTATTTGTTTAGATAAGGAAATAATTTTTATATAATTTTTATGTTAAATTTTTTGTTTTTTTGTAATAAAAAAGGGTAAATTGAGGTATTTAAGTAAAAATATGGTTTTAATGGTAGAAATAAATTTTTTAGCTAAAAAAATTTATGTTTTGTTATGAAAACATTTTGGTTTACATAAACAATTGTTGAAAAATTTATTTGGTTTCATTATTTGTAAATATGTGTGAATATAAGAGTAAAGAGTAAAAACATAATTACTTAGCCAAATTTAGGCTAAGTATGGTATATGGGTATGTGGATATTGGGTTCAAACCCAATACCCATTTCTAGAATACTCAGGAGAAAATTTTGAACATAAGTTTCTTTCCCAGTTCATCATCTTCTCAAACAATATACAGTAAAAAAATGGCCACCCTCTTACAAAATTGAAATCTTGCCTCTAAATTTGCTGAAATTAAAGAGAATTTTTGCAAATAAAAGATTGAAACAGGTTATCAAAGCCAAAACTATAAATCATTTCATCAAATTGTGATTTTGAATTAGAGGCCTTCCGTAACTCTTTCTTCTACTTTCTGCATGTTTCATTTTCAGCTTCTACAGGTTATTGAGAGTTCCTTTGCACCCAAAAGCTAGCTACTTGCCTCTTATATCACGCTAAATCCTTGCTAAGGTGAGTTAAATCACACGATTCTAACTTCGAACAAGTTTTATGAAGAAATTAGTTGATTTGAGTTTTACAGTAAACAATTTCCTATAGTTGAAAATTTTTAGTGAAATCTGTTTCTGGTTGCTACTTTAGGTGTTCATAACTTTCTGTTTTTGTTTTGAAATCTTGCCAGATCTTCTCCAGATTGATGTTTGATGTTGTAGTTTATGTGTTGCAAAATTCATTGCCAAACTCATCTTGTAGAAGCTTGAAACTGTTGTGCAAAATCAAGTTGAGAGAGGTAGAAAACTGCCTATACAATTTGTGAGCTAGGTCGACCCAGCATCAACATAGGTCGACCCTAGGGTCGACCCATGCCTCATCCAGGTTGACCTATAGGTCGACCTGAGCACCATTTTAGTGCCTGGTTTGTTTTTTTTGGTTCTGCCTATGTTCTTGTTCCAGAGACTTTTTCTACTTGATCTTGTGTTGTTTTGTGATGTTTTCGAAGGGCTATAACCTGTCAATAGGTGAGCCAATGATTCTAGTTGATCCGAACTCCAGGTTGATGAATTTTCAAGATAATTTCGTATGATGATTTTCAATGTTTTCTTTTGTTTTCGAACATGAGTTTTCTAAAATGTTATCGAAATGGCTTTTATAATTGAAATGGATTTGAAATAAATATTTTACAATATTTATAAATTATTTTTAAAGCTATTAAAATATATTTATTTTCTAAAATAAAGAGAATTTCAAAGGAAATGTTTTTCAAACGATTTCAAAATTTGTTTTAAATCTAGTTTCACCACGTAAGTTATTTTCTGTATAAAATACACTATTTTGCACTCTTCGAACGCATGAAAAAGGGAATTAAACGATTTAGTAAAATCATGTGGTATGGGACATATGTGTTACTTTTTTTGGTGAATTCCGAACTTGTTCGTTTGAAGCTATAAACATTCAGGTTGCTATTGGGATTGCCATTCTTCGGCATAATTTTGAGAATTGTAAACTCCTATTGTAGGAATTATTTGAGATTGCCAATCTTTGGTGAACATTAAGGTTTGAGATCTCCTATTTTAGGAGTTATGGTCTATGAAAACCATATGTTGTCTTTTGTACTTGCCGATGATATGAGGCGAGTTATGAGCTTTCTGAGATTTGTGAACTGAATGATTTTGTTTTATGATGTGGCATTGGTTAACAGTTAGTAAACCGTTAAGTGAGGACGTGTGGTATGTAACGCACTGTTACCACATTTCAGGTTCCTATTCGAGAGTTTGTGACACATCCACGAGTATATTCCAGTACTATAGACCTTCGGGTCATCACGAGGAATATATGACTTCGGCCACCATGAGTTATATGTGACTTCAGTCACCACGAGATTTATGTGACTTCGGTCACCACGAGGCATATGTGACTTCGGTCACCACGAGATATTATGACTTCGGGTCCACAGATAGGTACCTAATATATAAAGTACTGGACATGAGTTTTTCGAGGATTTGGATCCAATACGGGAATTTTCTGTGTTTTGAGTTTATTTTTGATATCACCTTTTTGAGTCGACTATTATTTATATTTATAGCCTTGAGCTATATGAGATTTACATGTATATGGTGATTTCATTTATGAGTTTTGAACTCTTAATAAAGTTCCAAGAGTTATGAGGTTTTTGAGGATTCTGTGATTTTCTTCTGAGATTGCATATGATTTTATTGGGATTTATATTTCAAGTAGCTTTTAAGAAGGAAACTTTCATATTGAATTGATGACATCTATGAGTTATTTCTTGAGAATACTTATGTATTCCATCACTTGAAATTTGAGTAGAATCATATTCATATAATTCCTTATTGACTAAAAGAATGTCTCCCTTATGAGACTTGTATCCTATTTTTCATTGCTAATTATCTTGTTCAAGTTAGACCGACCCATGTATTTATTACTTGGGTCGGACGGAGTTGCAGGTTAGATTTCTTGGCTTTGCTTAGCTGTTATCTATGGATCCTCCCATCTACCTTTTTAGACTTGTTGCATATTTTTTGTGTAGTGTATTTTATATGGTGACTTGGCTATGTTCTTATTCCTTTGGTGGGACTTGATGTATGTATGTATTGTGGTTGTATCGTCAACTATATGTGACACTATGTATTGCACCCGATGTATGTATATATACACATATGTCTGTGCTTACTGTTCTGTGATCTATGTTATTATTTATATTGATTTTTATTCTGAATAGATTCTATAGCCACCATAATTTTGTATTAAGCATTTATTGAATATGTCAATCGACTTGAGAAAAAAAATTAGAGCACCAAATCGACGTATTTGATAGATGTTTATGACAAAGCTATGGATGGTCGCTCTTAACCAGCCCTACTCTCCACATAAGCAGACAATATTGCTCAGTAATACTCTTTGTTAATGTGGATCTTGGGGTAGGGCGTCACAGCTTGGTATCTGTGTTGAATTTAGAACAAAATGTATTAAACACAGAACAATAGACATACTATAATACATCAAATATGATACGAGTGAAAACATCGTCCCTAATCGAAGTCGTTTCTAATCTTGTCCTTAACCTTTTCGAGTCCTTTGGGGGTAGGTAAGTAGGAATATGTCTAGGAATGAAATTTTTAAATTCCGTAGCATTCCTTATTTAATGAATTTAATTGACGATGTCTACCCCTATGAATAATTCAATCTTATCTTAACTTTCAGCTCATGGTTGGAAGAGGAAGAGGTCGCACTTTAAAGGCTGAGCCGTCTAGTGGCTCATGCCCCGAAGGTGTGTATATGTCGACCGATCAAATTCTAAAGCTTATTCAGAGCACTCAGCCTCCAGCTCCAGCCCATTCTTCTCCTCCGCGAAAACTCGCATTTGTGCGCATGTGCAGTGACTTCACCCTCTAGGAGGCAAGCCATTCAAAGGCTCGGAGTCAGTCTTAAAGGTCCAGGCTTGGCTCCGTAAATGCGAGCACATTTTTATTCGCATGGACATTTCTAGTCACCATCGCGTTCTTGTCGCATCTAGCATGTTGCAAGAACGTGCATTGGATTGGTATGAATTTCTCATGGCAGAGATTGACGAGTCTACCTTAGAGTGGGAGCAATTCAAAGAGAGATTCGAGCTTTAGTTTGTTTCAAAGTCTGAGAAGGCTATTCTAGCTCGATGTTTCCTTGACCTTAAGCAAGGGAAGTTGACTGTTTTTGAGTATGTGGCATCTTTCGAGGCCTTGTCCAAATACGGTCTCGAGCATATTAGCACTTTATACAGGAAGAACCACAAGTTCATTTCTGGCCTTAGGAAGTATTTGAAGAAATTCCTTATGCTTCAGCTCAAATAATCTTTTAAAGAGCTTGTGGATGTGACCCTTCATCTCAAAGCAGTTGAGAATGAGAAGGATAGTGATGTTGAGACAGAAGTTCGAAGAAATCCGAACAAGAAGCGCTTTCCTTTCCATAAATCCAAATCATTCCATCCAAGCAAGAAGAAGAATCAGGGCAGTTCTAGTTCTCACTCTCAAGTAGCACCCCCTTCAGCTAAAGTTTTGGCGTGTTAGAACTGTGGCTCTCGTGATCATCTTGCTAGTGATTGTCCTCATCCCCGTAAGTGCCTTTATTGCAAGCAAGAAGGACATTTAGTTTCTTTGTGTCTTAAGAAGAAAAAGGATCCTCGTTTGAAAAATCTGAATGTGGCAAAAGCTTCTGGTGGTCCATCTCAGCCTCGAGGTATATCTTCTTCTATTCTGGAGGGTTCTATTATATTCCATGACCGTTCTATTCGAGTTCTATTCAATATGGGTACATCACATTCATTCGTATCGAAGAAACTTATGGATGCTATTCCTTTGGATGTTTCTTGTCTTATTACTTCTTTGAGGATTGCAAATCCTATCTGGGGATCTGCAACCTTTAACATGCTATGTGAAGATGTTGAATTATTTATTTATGGTTTTCCTTTCCATGCGAATCTGCACGTGATTCATTTCCTTGGGTTTGGTATGATTGTGGGTATGGATTGGCTAGTTCGACACGAGGCCAGGATTCTTTATTCTAAGCGAATTATATATCTTCGACATCCCAATTCACCAGCACAACTCTCCCTTATTCTTCGGAATGTTGATCATGATTCAAAGGCATCCTTATTCGATCTTGAGTCCTGAGATGAGGAAGAAATATCTCGAATTGCAGTTGTGTGTGATTTTCTTGATATATTTGAGCATGTTTCAAGTTTTCCACCCAAGCGGGCTATTGAATTCCGCATTGACCTCTTTCCAGGCGCAGAGCTAGTTGGTCATCCTCCCACGAGGATGTCTATAAAAGAAAATGAGGAAGTCAAGAAGTAACTTTCGGAGCTTGAAGTAAAGCAATTTATTCGGTCTAGTTCTTCACCTTGGGGAGCCGCGGTGGTATTCTTGAAGAAATCCGATGGGATTCTTAGGTTATGCATTGATTACCACAAGCTTAACGAGTTAACCATCAAGAATCGCTATCCATTGCCTAGGATCGACGACATGTTCGATCAGTTGAGTGGCGCTAAGGTCTTTTCTCAGCTTGACCTCGCCACAGGATTTCATCCGCTTCGAGTTGCGGAAGATAGCATTCCTCTCACAGCACTTCGTACTCGATATGGTTCTTATGAGTGGCTCGTTATGCCGTTCGGTTTGACGAACGCTCCGGCATACTTCGTCGAGCTTATGAGTCGAGTATTCTGGGAATATCTCTATAAGTTTGTTCTTGTGTTCATTGACGACATTCTTGTTTATTATAAGTCTAAGGCTGATCATGCCTGTCATCTTAGAATTGTTTTGAGTACACTCCGACAACATCAACTCAAAGCAAAATTTTCTAAGTTCCACTTTTGGGAAAAAAAGTCAAGTTCTTAGGTCATGTAATATATTTTGAGGGCATTTTGGTCGATCCATCTAAGATCAAAGCCATTCAAAACTAGAAGAGGCATGAGACTGTCACTGAGATTCGTAGCTTTCTTTGATTAGCAGGTTATTACTGTCGATTCATCAAAGATTTTTTTGCATCGTGCTTCCTTTGACTAGCCATATGAGAAAAGGCGTTCGCTTTATCTGGTTTGATAAGTGTGAAGCTTCTTTTCAAAAATTGAAAGAACTTATCACTAATGCTCTTGTTCTTGTGGTTCCTAAAGGGAACTAAGATCTTATTGCCTATACCGATGCTAGTCATTGTAGCCTTCGTTTTGTTCTTATATAGAGGGATCAGGTAGTTGCTTATGCATCAAGGTAATTATGTTTGAAAGAGGTTCGATACGCTACCCATGATTTAGAGCTAGCTGCCATTGTCTTCGCATTGAAGATATGGCACTATTATTTACTGGGTGAGAACTTTATTTTCTATTCTGACCACAAGTCACTCAAATATTTGCTCACCCAGAAAGAGCTCTACATGCGACAGCAACATTGGCTCGAATTCTTTGCTTCTTATGACTTCGGCATCCAGTATACCCCGAGCAAGAGGAATCGAGTTGCTGATGCATTGAGTCATAAGAAATCAGCTGTTGTTTCCATAATGCTTGTAGAACGAAAAGCTTTAGAGACTCTGTCTATTTGTGATACTCGAGATTGTGCTTCTACTTCAGACATACCTATTTTATTATATAGCATGGACGCTCGTCCTAGCTTATTAGATCAGATTGCCGAAGCCCAGCGGCAAGATCTCGATATTTCTTCTCTCTTTCAGAAGTGTAAGCCTGTATCTCGCGATGATATTGAGATAAGGGATTTCAACATCGATAGCCATGGATGTCTTTGTAAGAAGAATAGATTAGTTATGCCTTCTATTCCAAAGCTTAGGCGGGACATTCTAGCTGAGTGTCACCATTCTAAGTATACCATCCATCCAGGAAACAACAAGATGTATGCTGATATGCGTCGTTTATATTACTAGGAAGGCATAAAGCGAGATGTGGTAAGTTATTTGAGTAATTGCATGACTTTTCAACTCATTAAGGCCGAGCACCAGCGACCCAACGGTCTCCTTCAGCCTTTGGAGGTTCCATTGTGGAAGTGGGACCAAATCTCTATGGATTTCATTGATGGCTTACCTCATTCGAGGTCAGGCCATAACAACATATGGGTTATTATGGTTCGTCTTACTAAGTCCGCACATTTTATCCGTATTAAGTCTAATAGGACGACATCTTATCACTCGATGATTTATATTAAGGAGATCGTGCAATTACACGGTATTCCTAGTTCTATTATGTGTGATCGTGATCCACTCTTCACGAGTCACTTTTGGCAGAGTCTTCGGCAAGCTGTGTGCACAAAGCTTAATCTTAGCACTGCTTACAATCCATAATCTTATGGACAGACTGAGCAGGTGAATCATATGTTGGAAGATTTGTTTCGAGCTTGTATTCTTGATTTTGGTGGTAGCTGGGAAGATCATATCCCTTTGGTTGAGTTCACTTATAATAACAACTACCAATCTTCTATCGGCATGGCTCCTTTTGAAGCCTTATATGGAAAGCCATGTCATTCTCCTTCATGTTGGCTTGAGTCCGGGGAAAAGCTTATATTAGGCCCCTAATCTATTCGAGAAGCATCCGAGAAGATCAATCTTATTAGAGAAAGAATGAAAGAGGCACAGAGTCGCCAGAAATCCTACGCAGACAGCTGTAGAAAGCCTTTTGAGTTTTTTGTTGGTAATCTAGTCTATATTCGAACTTCTCCTTTGAAAGGAGTGGCACATTTTAGTCAGACAGGGAAATTGGCACCACACTATATAGAGCCATTTCTTATTACAAAGTATATCAGTCCTGTTGCTTATAGAGTAGCACTTCCCGATCGGTTTTTTGGAGTTCATGACGTGTTTCACGTCTCTCAATTGAGGAAGTGTCTATGAGATTTTGATTCTGTGATTGATACTCATGCATTAGAGAAGCTTGAGGTCTCTCCTGACTTATCATTTGTGTAGCACCTTGTGAGAGTTCTTGCTTCAGAGGTTAAGCACCTTCGAAACAAGAATGTGCCACTCGTGAAGATTCAATGTCAGATAATTCCAATGATTGCACTTGGGAAACCAGAGAATTCATCAAGCGATCCTATCATGGATTTCTATCTTCTCACACTGGATGTGAGAAATTTTAATCTTATATCTATTTCCTTTGTCTAATGAAATTAATTGTGTTGAATACAACTCTTCTCTAGAAATTGTGAGGACGCAATTTTAAAAGGGAGGGAGTATGTAACAACCCTAGTTTTGGTGATTACCTGTAATATTAAATTATAACGGTGATTATAATTTAAGATTGGAAAAATAAAATAATTTGTAGATATAGAATTTGTTAAAATTGTTTATTTTAAATAAACAATGAGTTATGGGGGAATAAATTGGATTTCAGATTGTTTGGATGAGAATTTGTTTTGAATGAATTGTGAGTAATTGAAATATGTTAATTTTGGGATTGTAAATTAATTAAGTAATTTTGTTCAAAATTTATTTGTTAAAATAAATGTAAATTGTTGAAAATAAAGATTTAAAAACTTTATTTTTTTTAGTTTGGATATGATCATTTTATGGTTTTAAATTGAGATAATACAATAATTTTGTAAATTATTGCCAAGATTGATTTTTAATTATTTTATATAAAGTGTTTGAATTTATTATGTTGTATTTTATAAATAAAAAGATGGAAATTTGTTTAAAATAATATTTTGATGTAAGAATGAAGTTAATATGGTTTGTTGTATTTATTTTGATAAGGAAATAATTTTTGCATAATTTTTTATGTTAATTTTTTTGTTTTGTGTAATAAAAAAGGGGTAAATTGAGGTATTAAAGTAAAAATATGGTTTTAATGGTGGAAATCAACTTTTTGCTAAAATAAATTTTATTTTGTTGTGAAAACATTTTAGTTTACATAAATAATTGTTGAAAAATTTATTTGCTTTTAGTATTTGTAAATATGTGTGAATATATGAGAATTAAAGAGTGAAAACATAATTACTTAGCCAAATTTAGGCAAAGTATGGTAAATGGGTATGTGGATATTGGGTTCAAACCTAATACCCATTTCTAGAATACTTAGGAGAAAATTTTGAATGTAAGTTTCTTTCTCCAGTTCATCATCTTCTCAAACAATGTACAATAAAAAGAAAAATGGCCTACCTCTTACAAAATTGAATCTTGCTTCTAAATTTCCTGACATTAAAGAGAATTCTTGCAAATAAAAGATTAAAACAGGTAATGCAATGCAGCTGAATTCTAATTAATATTATTCAGGACATTTAATGGATAAATTAAATAAAATAATGTGAATAATAGGGAGATGAGATTAATAAATCCAATGGCTATGTCTAAAAGAATGAACAAAAATAAAAGGACTTAAATAAATTAAGAAGGAGGAATTTTTCCTAAGGGGTGTACATGGAAATGAGGCTACATTTCTGAGTATATGTGTCTTCCTCCACTTGAATTTTTTTCCACTTTCTCATTCTTAACTCCTCATCACTTCGGCCAGCCATTAAAAAGCTCCAGAGAGAGTTTAAATTGAAGAATAATCTAAGGAATTAAAGCTAGGAAGTATATCATTATCCATTCAGCTAAAGGTGAATAATCATTTTTATCATCTCATTTTCTTGTGTTTGGATCGGTTATGGGTTATAGCCAATTCATGTTTGTGATTTTGGTTAGGATATAACCATTTAAACCTTTGTTTGGATAAGACATAGGTGTTTTAAAATGTTAATGGGATAATTAACCCGTTTTCATTCGGTTTTGGTTAAATTCCAAGTTTCTTTGATCTTCATATGCTTTGAAATTTTAATATGATGAAGTATATGATTTTTCTGATTTTTGGTGATTTTTCCTTAGTGATTTACTAAGGTAATAAAATTATTTAAGCTCAAGGGCTAAACTGAAAAATAGCTTCCATGTTTATTTAAAACCGAAGGGAAATTCGTGTTGATTTCGAAAAGTTTAGCTTCGAAAGGTTTATTTTCAAAGTGTTTTGAAGGGGCTATCTTCAACAATTACGAAAGGTTTGAATTTCCATAATTTCGAAAGGTTTGATTTCGATTGGTTTGTGAATGGTTTTATAAGGGGGATACCCCAAGCTTTCAACAGGGTTGAAAGGTAGAACCTTTCGACTAGGTCGAAAGGAAACCTTCCGTCAAGGCCGAAGGGTTAGACCTTTGGGTAAGATCGAAATGTGTGATTTTTTGATGCTTTCAAAAGAAAGATTTCCGAAGGGGCTATCTTTGGATGTTTATATGATTTGGAATGGGGATTCATTCGAAGGGTTTTAAAGGGCTGTTTTATCCACTTTTCCTTAAGTAAAATTTTGCTAATTTGAAGGGGCTACTTCGAAGGGTTATAGCATAAAATACTTATTTTGTTTGAACATATAAGGGGGAACCCTAGAAATTTGATGTTATTAAACCTTGGGGATACCGGGGTGAGATTACTGATTTCGATACATAGTTTGGGGTTACAAATAGAAATATGCTTTTGAAATTATACATTGGGGCTATCAATATGTTTTTATTTAATTTAACCTAATTAGGGCTACCAATGGGAATAGGTTAAACAGGTGGTATATCTGGGAAAAATAATTAATCATAGGGATTATGAAGTTTATAAATAATCATGGGGATCATGATATTTTTGGCCAAGCGATGGGTTCTTGGTTAACCTAGGAAAACCGTGGAATGTGCGGTGGATTGCCTACATCAAATAATTTTTTTTCCCAGAGGTGGTTAGCCTCGAGATTTGGCACCCGAGGGTTCATAGTCATCCTAAGAAAACTATGGAATGTGCGTTGGATAACCTGCCCCATCTTTTATAAAACAATGTACAATGGATAATCTGCATTTGTTTTGAATGGATTTGAAATGGATAGTCCTATTAAATTATGATGGATAGTCATTTTAAAGATTTTAGAGGGAAAATCCGATAAATTGATTTTAGATGGGAAATCTAATAAATTGCTTTTAGATGGGATATCTAATAAATGGGTGGATGTGATATCCAATAAATATGATTTATGGCTTTATTTCATGTTTTTATAAGACAAATCATTTTGGTTGCAGGGGCATAGTAAATGATTTGCATGTTTGTTTTAGGATACTAGTGAGGGGAGAACCCACTCCGCTAAGCGGCGTGGTCTCACTAGATACCTATTTATGATAAGAGATGATATGGGATTATTCATACCAGACTTATTGTCTGACACGAAGTTTGTGTTTCTCCACAAATTCTTGGGTACTCAAAAATTAATTTGAGTAGTCTGAGAGTGGGAGACTTTTAGGTTTTGGACGGATAATCTTTTGAAGACGTGCAGAAGGCAGTATTAGATATATAGGAGCTATTTTTTGTATTCCGCTATGATGCACTAAGAACTGTAAATTTCATATTTATTAGTTCTCTGATCATCATAAGGGGACATCTTCATATGTCGCTTTTATCGTATTTTATACATGTATATGCGATCTGAACGTTGTTAACGTATGAGATTACGCAATTAAATCTTAAATTGAAATTCATAAGAAATGAGAAATTCTATTTTTTTGAAGTTTAAATTTTTTCATATTCTTGTGTTTCTGTGTTGCCAATTGTTTCAAGATTCCGATTACGGTCACTCAGAAATAACACTTATGAATGACTACAACATCCATAGTAGTTAGTTTTGAGCCTTCGAAAGCGGGATGTTACAAGTTGGTACCAGAGCATGGTTTATCTACTTAAAAAAGAATTTATACATCAAAACATTTTAAAGCATAATCTAATGAATCTAAAATATGGTTGGGCTCGGGTAAGCGTTATAGTGACGTATGTGTACTTTTCTATAAATACCTAAGCATGTATTATCCACTCTCTTAGATCTTTCTTCTATATCTTACCAAGGTTGGATTTTAGGTAGTAGGGAAGTAAGATATGGAGGCAAGAAAAGGTAGAGTGAATCAAGGTGGGAGACGCACCGCAACATGTGGAAATGTTCGACCCAATACTGGGATCAACTAGGGTCGACAAGCAAATGCAAACCCAGATGCAAATCCTAGTGTTGGTGCTGAGATTCCGCCGGTTGATATGGGGATGATGTATCAGTTCTTCATGAATATGATGCAAGCTGGAGCAGCTACGGGAGTGGCTGTAGGGAATGCTGGAGGAGCTAATCTGATGGCCCCAATTGGTAATAATTATGCCAAGCTGAGTAGGGATAATGTTAGTCTTGTAGGGAAGCCTTTTCTAGGAACCGAGGATGCAGTAGGAGTGGAGAACTGGCTATTACATTGTGAAAGGATAGTTGTAGATCTCGGCTTGACGGATATGCAAAAGAGGAGACTTGCTTCAAGGAAATTGCATGGAGCAGTGTTGTTTTGGTGGAACGGAGTTACTGTGGGAGAGCCAGAGGAAGACCTGATTTGGGCTGAATTTCAAAGGAGGTTCGAAGAAAGATTTCTATCTGAGGTTGCTAAGTCAGCGTTGCTAAGGAAGTTTGCAGATTTAGTCTAGGGGGATAAATTGGTGATTTAGTATGCTATAGAGTTTGATGAGCTATCCCATTATGGATACTCTACTGTAGATACTGTCATTCAGAGGAATGATAAGTTTATCATGGGGTTCAATCCTGAGATCGCCAGAGAAACCATGCCAAACCTCCAGGATCCGTGTCATATTATTGTTGAGATGGATATTCGAAATGAAGAGATGCTTTCTACTTTTGGAAAGGGGAAACGGGTTAAGGTTCAGAATTTTTAGGGTAAGAAGCGAAAGTTATTCAAGAAGAAAGGTGCCAGTCGGGGGTAGCAGCTAAGAAGAGCAAGGCTGATATTGTTTGTTACAAGTGTGACAAGAAGGGGCACTATGTTAATGAGTGTCGTTTGGGTTATGGAAGAGCAGTTGCAGTGAGGTCGAATGTGAAGTGCTACAACTGTGACCAGATGGGGCATTACAAGGACAAGTGTCCCGAGGCTGCTAAGGCTGGAAAGGGGAAGGTCTTTGCATTGGAACCATCATCCTCTAAACCAACGGCTACTAAGAAAGGAAAAGTTGTGATGGAAGGTATGCTTATGATTCAAGTACTCCGGTTAGGATACTATTTGATACCGGTGCATCACACTCATTTATAGCTCAGTATTTGGTAGATTTCTTATGTCTGGAAGCTTTATACCTTATTACTCCTTTAAGGATTACGAACCATATAGGAGGGTATGCAACTTTGGGAATGAGATATGACCAGTTAGAACTTGATTTGTTTGGTAATATGTTTGCATGCAGTTTATACGTTTTTTATTTCATGGGTTTCGAGAACATATTTGGTATGGATTTGTTAGATAGATATGATTCTAGGTTATTTTGTCGGGAGGGGGAAATATCATTGAAACACCCTAATAGCCATAACCGAGTCATTTACTTAGTAAGGAGTTCGAACGGAAATGCTTATGCGTTATTAGGTGCTATGGGAATGGAAGCAGAGTTGAAGAAGGTTTACGTAGTAAGAGAGTTTGCGGATGTGTTTAAACCGGTTTTGGGCTTGCCGCCGAAAAGGGCTATCGAGTTTCGGATAGATCTCGTACTAGAGGCTGAACCCGTAAGTAGACCACCTAGCACGATGTTACCAACTGAGATGAAGGAATTGAAGGTGTAGCTAGTGGAATTAGAAGGAAAAAATTTCATCCGGCCAAGCAGCTCGCCTTAAGTAATGGCCATGGTATTCGTGAAGAAGCCAGATGGGTCGTAAGGATGTGTATCGACTATCATTTATTGAATGAGAGGGCGATCAAGAATAGGTATCCTTTGCCAAGGATCGATGATTTGTTCGATCGGTTGAGTGGAGCCAGAGTGTTTTCCCAATTGGATTTGGCGACAGGTTTCCATCAACTAAGAGTGGCAGAGGACAATATTCCTTTGACGGTGTTTAGGACCAGATATGGGTCTTACGATGGTTGATTATTCCATTCGAGCTTACTAATGCGCCCGCTTTCTTTGTGGATTTGATGAACCGATTTTCCAAGAGCACTTGGATAGGTTCGTTTTAGTTTTTATTGATGAAATTTAGGTATATTCTAAGAATGAGAAGGATCATGCAGATCATCTTAGCATAGTGTTGGAGACGCTAAGACAACATCAACTGGAAGCGAAATTCTCCAAGTGTCATTTCTAGAAGAAGGAAGTGAAGTTCCTTGGTCATATTGTTTTCGAGGAAGGTTTAGCAGTTGATCCGAATAAGATCGAAGCTATTAACAGTTGGAAGAGACCAGAGACGATAAGTGAGATTAGAATTTTTCTTGGACTTGCAGGTTACTACTGAAGGTTCATTAAGGATTTCTCGCGGTTAGCGGCATCCTTGACTATGCTAACCATGTAGGATGTGAAATTTGCTTGGTCTGACAAATGTGAGGAGGTATTCCTTAGGTTGAAACATTTGTTAACCAATGTGCCCATATTAGTAGTTCCTGATGGGAATTGGCGGTTGGTAGTTTACACCGATGCACGTGTTACCGAGTTAGGTGCCGTGTTAATGCAGAATGGAAAAGTTATTGCCTATGCTTCTAGACAGCTTAGACCGCATGAAGTGAGATACCCGACTCATGATTTGGAGTTGGCAGAGGTAATCTTCGCATTGAAGGCGTGGAGACATTATCTTTTAGGAGAAAGGTTTGAGCTATTTACGGATCATTAGTCCATACAGTATTTATTCTCTAAGAAGGAGCTGAACATGAGACAACAGAGATGGCTAGAGTTTGTTGCAGCTTATGCTTTAGCATCGAGTATACACCAGGAAAAGGAAATAATGTGGCTGATGCGTTTAGCAGGAAACATCAGAATGTGGTGTTAGCTATGTTGGCGGAATGGAAAGACTTGGAAGCACTGGCTGCTTGCAGTGTGCAGTTGAGGTCGACTGTTGGATCTAGTCGGAACATTACCATGATTTCTTGGTTGGGAGTTCGACCAGTTCTGATCCAACGAATTGCTTCTAGGCAGAAAGAGGATCCAGTGTTAGCCGAGAGGATTAGAAAGTTAGAAGCTGGAATTGAGACTAATGATTTAAAGGACTTTATTCTTGACCGCAGAGGTTGGTTGAGAAAGAAGGAACTGTTATGTGTTCTGGATGTTAGAAATCTTAGGAAGGAAGTTCTTAGGGAATGTCATCGATCGAAGTTTACGTTTCATCCTAGGGGAACCAAGATGTATCAGGATATGAAGAGAAGTTTCTTCTGGGAAGGAATGAAGGGGGATGTTGGCTTATGGGTAAAACTATATTTGAACTGTCAACAAGTAAAAGCTGAACATCAAAAGCCAAGTGGGTTGCTTCAGCCTTTGGATATTCCATTTTGGAAGTGGGACTCGATGGATTTAATTGATGTGTTGCAAAAGTCAAACCGAGATAATAAAATTATACGGGTCATAGTGGACAGATTGACTAAAAGTGCCTATTTCATTCCGGTAAGGTCAACCAGAATGGCACCTGTTTTGGCTAAATTGTTCATGAAGAACATTGTTAGACTGCATGGAATTCCTAGTAGTATCGTCAGTGATAGAGATGCTTTGTTTTCTAGTGAGTTCTGGAAGAGCTTGCAGAGTATGCTAGGCACTAAGCTCAAGATGAGAGCCGCATACCATCCTCAGACAGATGGGCAGACAGAGAAAGTCAACAAGGCACCGGAAGATCCGTTGAGAGCTTGTATGCTGGATTATAGTGGTTCTTGGGAAGATCACTTGCACTTTGTGGAGTTTTCCTATAGTAATAGTTATCAGACTACTATAGGAATGGTGCCTTTTGAAGCTTTGTATGGAAGGCCATGCAAATCACCAGCATGTTGGTTAGAGACCGGAGACAGATTGGTCCTTGGCCTAGATTTGGTGAGAGAGTTGACAGATAAGATCGAGTTGATATGGGAAAGAATGAGGGAAGCTCAGTTTAAGCAGAAGAATTACACAGACGAAAGGTGTAAGGACCTAAAGTTCTCAGTTGGAGATAGAGTTTTCATCAAAATATTGTCGACAAAAGGTGTGGTTCGGTTCGGGAAGACGGGGAAGCTAGCACCGGGATATGTCGGACCATTTCTTATATTAGAGAGGATTAGGAGACACGCATACCGATTAGATTTGTCAAGCAGTTTGGCCGGGGTCCACATTGTGTTTCATGTTTCTCATCTTAGGAGGTATGTTCATGATCCAGAAACTACTATCGCTCCAACAACACATGAGGATTTAGTGGTAGAATCAGATATGACTTTTGTGAAGCAACCAGTTCGTGTTGTGGCAAAAGATGAGAAGAGGCTAAGGAACAAGACAATCAAGTTGGTGAAAGTTTAGTGGAGCGACAATGTGAAGGACTGTACTTGGGAGATAGAAGACAGGATTAGGGCAACTTTTCCCAGGCTATTTTAGATGATGTGTTCTATATAGGGTTTAAATAGAATTTGGCTGGCAGGTTATACTAGCTTTGCTTGCATGGGCTATATGCTTGTTGTGTGTCGTTACTGAAATTTTGAGGACGAAATTCTTTAAGAGGGGAGTCTGTAATGCCCTTGAATTTTAATTAACATTATTCATGACATTTAATTGGATAAATTAAATAGAATAATGTGAATAGTAGGGAGACGAGATTAATAAATCCAATGGCCGTATCTAAAAGAATGAACTAAAATAAAAGGACTTAAATAAATTAAGAAGGAGGAATTTTTCCTAAGGGGTAAACTTGGAAATGAGGCTACATTTCTTAGTATATATCTCTTCCTCCACTTGAATAATTTCCACTTTCTCATTCTTAGCTCCTCGTCAATTCGGCCGTCCATTAAAATGCTCCAGAGAGAGTTTAAATTGAAGAATAAGCTAAGGAATTAAAGCTAGAAAAGTATCTCATTCTCCAATCAACTAATCAAGGTGAATAATCATTTTATCATCTTGTTTTATTGTGTTTGGATCGGTTATGGGTTATACCTGATTCATGTTTGTCATTTTGGTTAGGATATAACCATTTAAACCTTTGTTGAGATAAGACATAGGTGTTTTAAAATGTTAATGGGATAATTAACATGTTTTCATTCGGTTTTGGTTAAATTCCAAGTTGCTTTGATCTTTGTATGCATTGAAATTTTTGATACGATGAAGAATATGATTTGTCAGATTTTTGGTGATTTTTGGGAATTTTTCCTTAGTGATTTACTAAAGTAATAAAATTATTGAAGCCCAAGGGCTAAACTGAAAATGGCTTCCGTGTTTATTTAAAACCAGAGGGAAATTCGCTTTTGGAAATACTTGGGGAAGAAGTACAGTGTTTTAAGAAAAAGGTTGACTTTTTAATAATTATCACTATTTGAAAGTATATGAGAAGGTTCCTCAACCAATTAAAATTAGACAAACAAGATAAAACATCACTTCAGTGGGCTCAGTTCTGCCTTCGTCTCCAATAAGCCCGCTCTTACCTTTGGTCTAAACGGAAGGTAAACAGTTACCTTCCAGCCAAGTCGAGAGGCAGGTACATGGCCGAAGAGAAGAAAAGAGCAAAGGGATGAGGAGGCTGCTTCTTTTGCTTCCGGTTCGAATAAGTTGAAGGGGGATCCTTCGACTCTATCGTTTTATAAAAGACTAAAATTTTTATATTCAAGAAGGGGTTCAAAAGGGATCTTTGAAAGCTTAAACCTTCAAGAGTATTGTTGTAAAACGTTTTCTAAAAAGGTGTATCTAATACCTTTCGGCAAGACCGAAGGTTTAACCTTTCGGCAAGACCGAAGGTATAACCTTCCGACAAGGTTGGAAGTATGCTTTCAAAGGGTTGGTCCCAACACCAACACTACATTGTTTTTGATTGAATTCGAAAGGATTTGATTTCGAAAAGTTTGGTTTTGAAAGGTTTGACTTAGAAAGTTTATTTTCGAAGGGTTTTGAAGGGGCTATCTTTAACAATTTCGAAAGGTTTGGTTTCGAAGGGTTTTGATTTCAAAAGGTTTGGTTTCAAAAGGTTTTGATTTTGAAAAGTTTAGTTTTGAAAGGTTTGGCTTCGAAAGGTTTATTTTCAAAGGGTTTTGAAGGGGCTATCTTCAACAATTGCGAAAGGTTTGAATTTTTATAATTTCGAATGGTTTGTGAATGGTTTTATAAGGGGGGATACCCCAAGCTTTCGACATGGTCGAAAGGTAGAACCTTTCGACTAGGTCGAAAGGAAACCTTCCGTCAAGGCCGAAGGGTTGGACCTTTGGGTAAGGTCAAAATGTGTGATTTTTTGATGCTTTCAAAAGAAAGATTTCGAAGGGGCTAACTTTGGATGTTTAGATGCTTTTGGACGGGGATTCATTCGGAGGGTTTTAAAGGGCTGTTTTAGCCACTTTTTCTTAAGTAAAATTTTGCTAATTTGAAGGGGCTACTTCGAAGGATTATAGCATAAAATACTTACTTTGTTTGACCATATAAGGGGGGAACCCTATAGAAATTTGATTTTATTAAGCCTTGGAGATACCGGGGTGGGATTACTGATTTCGATACATAGTTTGGGGTTACAAATAGAAATGTGTTTTTATTTAATTTAACCTAATTAGGGCTACCAATGGAAATAGGTTAAACAGGTGGTATACCTGAGGAAAATAATTAATCATGGGGATCATGAAGTTTTATAAATAATCGTAGGGATCATGATATTTTTGGCCAAGTGATGGGTTCTTGGTTAACCTAGGAAAACCATAGAATGTGCAGTGGATAGCCTACATCAAATAAAATGTTTTGCCAGAGGTGGTTAGCCTTGCGATTTGGCACCCAAGGGTTCATATTCATCCTAGGATAACTATGGAGTGTGCGTTGGATAGCCCACACCATCTTTTATAAAACAATGTACGATGGATAATCTGCATTTATTTTGAATGGATTTGGGATGGATAGTCCAATTAAATTATGACGGATAGTCATTTTAAAGATTTAGAGGGGAAATCTAATAAATTGATTTTAGATGGGATATCTAATAAATTGCTTTTAGATGGGATATCTAATAAATGGGTGGATGTGATATCCAATAAATATGATTTATGGCTTTATTTCATATTATTGTAAGACTAATCATTTTGGGTGCAGGGGCATGGTAAATGATTTACATGTTTGTTTTAGGATACTAGCGAGGGGAAACTCGTTCCGCTAAGCGGTGTGGTCTCACTAGACATCTATTTATGATAAGAGATTATAGGAGATTATTCATACCAGACTTATTGTCTGACACGAAGTTTGTGTTTCTCCACAAACTCTCGGATATTCAAAAATTAATTTGAGTAGTCTAAGAGTGGGGGACTTTTAGGTTTTGGACGAATAATCTTCCGGAGACGTGCAGGAGGCAATATTTGATATATAGGAGCTCTTTTGTGTATTCCGCTGTGATGCACTAAGAACTGTAAAGTTCATATTTATTAGTTCTCTTATCATCATAAGGGGACATCTTCATATGTCACTTTTATCATATTTTGTACATGTATATGTGATCTGAACGTGGTTAACGTCTGGGATTATGCAACTAAATATTAAATTAAAATTCATAAGAAATGAGAAATTCTATTTTGTTGAAAATTTTCATATTCTTGTGTTTCTGTGTTGCCAATTGTTTCAAGATTTTGATTTCGGTCACTCAGAAATAACACCTATGGATGACTGCAGCATCCGTAGTAGTTAGTTTTGAGCCTCCGGAAGCGGGATGTTAAAAGTTAGTATCGAAGCATGGTTTATGTACTTAAAAAAGAATTTATACATTAAAAGATTTAAAGCATAATCTAATGAATCTAAAATATGGTTGGGCTTGGGTAAGCGTTATAGTAATGTATGTGTACTTTTCCTATAAATACCTAAGTATGCATTCTCCACTCTCTTAGACCGTTCTTTTGTATCTTACCAAGATTGGATTTTAGGTAGTAGGGAAGTAAGATATGGAGGCAAGAAAAGGTAGAGTGAATCAAGGTAGTATGTATTCTCCGTATTGATATTTGAATGTTGTAGTTTATATATGCAAAAATTCATTGCCAAACTCATCTTGTAGAAGCCTGAAACTGTTGTGCAAAATCAAGTTGAGAGAGGTAGAAAACTGCCTGTACAATTGTGTGAGCTAGGTCGACCCAACATCAACATAGGTCGACCCTAGGGTCAACGTATGCCTCATCCAGGTTGATCTATAGGTCGACATGGGGTCGACCTAAGCATCATTTTGGTGCCTGCTTTATTATTTTTTTGCTTCTGCCTTTGTTTTGTTCTCGTTCCAGCGACCTTTTCTACTTGATCTTGTGCTGTTTTGTGATGTTTTCAAAGGGCTATAATCTGTCAATAGGTGAGCCAATAATTCTAGTTGATTCGAAATCCAGATTGATGAATTTTAAAGACAATTTCATATGATGATTTTCAACGTTTTCTTTTATTTTCGAGCAGAGTTTTCTAAAATGTTTTCAAAACGACATTTATAATTGAAATGGCTTTGAAATAAATATTTTACAATATTTATAAATTATTTATAAATTATTTTTAAAGCTATTAAAATATATTTATTTTCTATAATAAAGAGAATTTCAAAGGAAATGTTTTCCAAACGATTTCAAAAATTGTTTCAAACTAGTTTTCACCAAATAAGTTATTTTCTATATAAAATATACCATTTTGCACTCTTCGAACGTATGAGAAAGTGAATTAAACGATTCAGTAAAACATGTGGTATGGGACGCATGTGTTACTTTTTCGGTTAATTCCGGACTTGTTTGTTTGAAGCTATAAACCTTCGGGTTGCTATTGGGATTGCCATTTTTTAGCATAATTTTGAGATTTGTAAATTCCTATTTTTAGGAATTATTTGAGATTGCCAATCTTTTGCGAACATTGAGGTTTGAATTCTCCTATTTTAGGAGTTATGGTCTATGAAAACCATATGTTGTCTTTTGTATTTGCCGATGATATTAGGCGAGTTATGAGCCTTCTGAGATTTGTGAATTGAATGATTTTGTTTTATGATGTGGCATTGGTTAGCAATTAGTAAACCATTAAGTGAGAACATGTGGTATGGGACGCACTGTTAACACTTTTCAGGTTCCTATTTGAGAGTTTGTGACACATCCATGAGTATATGCCAGTACCATAGACCTTCGGGTCATCACGAGGAATATGTGACTTCGGTCACCACGAGTTATATATGACTTCGGTCACTACGAGATTTATGTGACTTCGGTCATCACGAGGCTTATGTGACTTCGGTCACCACGATATATTATGACCTTCGGGTCCACGAGATAGGTACCTAATATATATATATAGTACTGGACACGAGTTTGGCACATGCAACATTGCTCCAACATGCAATCGGAGATTCAGATCCAATTCAGAAATTTTATGAGTTTTGAGTTTATTTATGATTTCACCATTTTTGAGATGACTACTATTTATATTTATAGCCTAGAGCTATATAAGATTTACATATATATAGTGATTTAATTTATGAGTTTTGAACTCTTAATCAAGTTCCACAAGTTATGGGTTTTTGAGGATTCTATGATTTCCTTCTGAGATTGCATATTATTTTATTGGGATTTATATTTCAAGTAGCTTTTAAGAAGGAAACTTTCATATTGAATTGATGACATTCATGAGTTATTTCTTGAGACGACTTTTGTATTCCATCACTCGAAATTTGAGTATAATTATATTATTACCATTCTTATTGATTAAAGGAATGTTTCCCTTACGAGACTTATATCCTATTTTTCATTGCTAGTTATCTTGTTCAAGTTAGACTGGCCCGTGTATTTATTACTTGGATCAGACCGAGTTGTAGGTTAGGTTTCTTGGCTTTGCTTAGCTATTATCTATGGATCCACCCGTCTACCTTTTTGGGCTTGTTGCATAGTTTTTGTGTAGTGTATTTTGTAAGGTGACTTGGCATGCACTTATTCTTTCGGTGGGACTTGATGTATGTATATATTGTTGTTGTATTGTCAACCATATGTGACACTATGTATTGTACCTGATGTGTGTATATATATACACATCTGACTGTGCTTGTTGTTCTATGATGTGTTATTATTTATATTGAATTTGTTCTGAATAGATCATGTAGTCACCATAGTTTTGTATTAAGCATTTATTGAATATGTCGATCCACTTGAGAATGATAATTAGAGTACCACATCGACATATTTAATAGATGTTTAAGACAAAGTAATGGATGGTCGCTCCTAACCAGCCCTATTCTCCGCATTAGCAGACAGTATTACTCAGTAATACTCTTTGTTAATGTGGGTCTCGGGGTGGGTCATCACACTCACCATAGTTAGGTCGACCTGCATGTCGACCCTCACAGAAGCAAGGTCGCCCCGCCCTTTTTCTTGTACGTGGATATGTCCAGATTCGTTCATACACATAATTTTGCAACTTTTCTTCAACCTTGTGCGTTCGTGCTTCCATTCGAAGGTTCCTAGTGAGCTATGACGTAGTTGCACCAGATTTAATCTTCAAATCCAACTATCTAAGATCCCTAAACTACACTATAAATAAGACCCTAGGATTAGCTGTGACGACCCGACTTTCACTCCACAGAAAGTCACATCATCTTTAAGAAAGAAAGGGATAGAAAAGAGAAAAGATAGAGAAGAAGGAAAGAAACAACATCAGAATCTCAACAGCGGAACGAATAAATTATATCAATCACATAAAATAAAACATAGTATACAATATCAATCAGAGTTACACAGATTATACATCATATACTAGATAGTTATAAACACCTGTCTAGTTATAACAACTCAATACAACACAAACATCGACTCAAAGATCACACAGCGGAACACTATATATATCTACAATGCTGAAGCCTCCTGCTCCATTGTCCTCCAGAATTCGTCAAAGCTAACCTGAATCGCTTGGCTACTCGTAAAAATTTGAGTACCCAAGAGTTTAAGAAAACAGAAGATAAACTCCGGGCCAGACATGGGTCTGGTGTGAGTAACAGGTTAAGGTTGCTTAACTTTGAAAACCCTTGAAAACAAAAGGTATCACGTAAGACCCCCCACAAATAAACATGGGTAAGTTTTTACCTTACGCTAACCAAAACATTTGATAAGAAATTCGATGATATTTAATAGGTCTAGGGTTTTCAAGTAAATATGAAATAGCCAAAATTGTTACATTCATTAAATTCCAGCATACTAGCCACAAAGTGGGTAATACAATCAAAACCGTAAGGACATGTAGGAAGAATGGGTTTACATCAATAGCAGGGCTACTGGGGTACCACCCGTCATAGTACGTGGCCTAGATCACCGTACCGAGGATCCACCCTAAATCCCCTGCAACACAAGGCCGGAACCATCCCTTACTGTACAGTCCCGAACAAGACAACTCCGGCAGTTGTTGCAATCAACTGCCCCACACAGCCGAATATAAAGGGACTTCTAGACAGGGGTTCATCTCCTCCTACTTAGGTGCTACCCACTTAGCCTTGTTGCACCTCCCTTGTTTTAGCCATTCCCGGTTGATAAGGCTTGAGGCTACGATTATCTTTAGAGAACACATCTCTTAGAATGCTCATCATCCACCTGACGATGTTCTGAAAGCATTCAATCCATATAAGTTCGTTTCGGGTTCGAACGAAACCGAAGGCATTATCTCATTAGACTCATTTTGGAATCACCCTCAGAGTTAATGACGATAACCCTTGCACTTTGAATCTTCATCTTCACTTGAGATTCATGACCTATCGTTAATTGGGATCGATGTGGTTTTCGGATATCCAAATCTGGAAACCCGATCCCGGTCTCATCGAAATCCAAAATGTATCTTTTAAGGCCAAGTTGTATTAAAGTGAAAAAAATTTAATTCTATTATCTATACACACACAGATATATAATTCACATATCACAATAGATAGATAATCTACATTATCATCACAAATAGATAATTCACATTATCATCACAAATAGATAATTCACATTATCATCACGATTCAACCAAGCATCCATATCACACAACATCACTTATCTCATATCTGAGATCTCAAACCATTCAAGGCAATTAATATCATCCATTCATATATAAGCAATGATATATTAATTACCATCTATAATTAATTTAAAATGAATTAAATTAATTACTTCATCTCTAATTAACTTAAATTAAATTAAATTAATTACTTTATCACATAAATCTTGCTTATATAACCATTAATTAATTACAAATCAATTAATTAATCACCATCTAATTATTCATTTAAATTAATCAGCCTTGATCAATTATTCTCTAATTACTTTATGTAATTATCCTTTGATTAACTTCACAAATTAATTATTCTTAACCAAATCCAGTAATTAACCTTTAGTTACTTTATTAATTGATGAACTATAATTAATTACATTAATCCTTAATTAATTACATTAATTAATTACTTCATAATCACTTATTATTGATTAATTAATTTTAATTAATCAATCCTTAGTTACATCATTAATTACATTAATTAATGATCCCTTAATTACTTTTAATTAATTATTAACCATATTTATTAATCACTCTTGATTAATCACAAACAGTAATTTACTACCCTTAATTACTTTATTAAATAAATTAATTACTCTTTAATTAATTACATTTAATAATTAATCTTTAATTAATTATATTTGTTAATCAGCATTGATTAATCCCATTAAGTAATTAATTACCCTTAATTAATTACATCACTTAATTATCTTCAAATTACTTTATTAATCAATTCTTAAATTAATTACACTAAGTAATTAATTATTAATTACTTTCATTAAGTAATTATCCTTCATATTAATTACACAAAGTAATTAAACCCAAATCACTTTCAATCTTCCATTAATTACATCCAGTAATTACCATCTTAATTACTTTACTAAGTAATTATTCTTTATTAATTACATTAAGTAATTATGCTTAACCAATCATCCAGTGATTATCTTAAATTAATTAAACTAAATTAATTAATTAAAACCAATCACATTACTTAATTAATTACAATGAGTAATTAATTCCATAATTACTTCCATTAAGTAATTATACTTAAACAATTTCACAAATGATTATTTATAATTAATTAATCTAATTAATTAACTTAAATTAATCACATTAATTAATTATTTAATAATCCCTGGTTAATGATCTTCATTAACTATTAACAATTCTTTAATTACTTCTCTAAAGTAATTAAACTTAGATTAATCATTATCAATTACAAATTAATTTATTTTTAATAACCTATTAATTAATCTCTAATTATTTAATTAATTAAGTATTTAACTGGAACTTAATTAATCCTTTATTACTTGATTAATTAATCCTCAATCATTAATTAAAAATCTAATCTTATCTAATTAATGATTTCTTAATTACAAATTAATTAATTCTTAATTAATTTACCTAAACCTTAATTAACTAAATTAAACCCTTAATTACTTAATTAATTAATCCAAATCATTAATTAATTAAGTTAATTAATTATCCATCATAATTACCTTAATAATTTAATGAGTGACATATCATTAAATCCTAATTAACTTTAAGATAAACATTAATCTTATTAATGATTAAATTATCATTAACAAAGCATTTAAAAACAATTTACTTTTAAATTTATTTTTAAATTTCATTTTAAATTTAAGATTTAAAATGAATACAAATTTAACTTTAACAAAGTTTTAAAACAATTTAAATCCTTTTAAATCACATATTAAAGAAATACTTACTTTATAAAAGAAGTTTAAAAGAATTTAAAACCAAATTCATTTTAAATTCAAATCAATTTAAAATACACTTTAAACATTCAAAGTTGCTAAAACATTTTAAATTTAAAAACGTCCTTTTATTTCAAAACTAGGATACGAATTCATTTTTGAATCAAGATTCAAACTTAGATTTAAAATTTGTTTAAATCTTTACTTTCAGATTTTAAATTCATTTTATAGAATACTTTAACAATTTAAAGTTGTTAAAACATTTCATTTTTATAAAACTTATTTATTTAAAAACTTGGATTCAAAGTAAAATTTGAATCCATACTTACACTTGATTTAAACTTTGCCTAAATCTTGTTTTAAAATTTAAAAATCAATTTTTAAATTTAAACCCAGACTTATCAAAACCCAGACAGGTTTTAAAATGAAACCTGTAACCAACATAACCCGAGCCAGACTAAAATGACTTCGAGCAAAATCCATATATCTTTAAGCAAAACACAAATCGACTCAAGTAAAACTCGAGTATCACTTTCCCTCAACCCAAAATAACAAAACCAGATCACCAGAATACAAAGTGCATCGTGCACATGCACGGTGGCTCTGACCACCTCCGATCATGACCACACCCTCGAGCAAGTCAACGATTATCCAAGCATCCTCATATGACCACCAGAATTTCACCCTCAGCTCGAAATCAAAATCGAGTATAAATCCCAAACCTGGAACAAAAGACTGGAAACACCGCCTCAACCTGGAAACGCCTCGTTCCCACATCTCAGACTACCGGAGTAAAAGCAACTCCGGCCACACATTCGCCAACTACCATGCTTCCATATCCCAAAATCCCATACAACTCGATCATCCAGAGATGCAATGCCGATCAAAATACCTAACCAAAACAAAACTAGGGCTACAGACTGAAATCAACTGTTGCTACCTCCTCAATGAATTAATCGTCTTCCCGACAATTTTCCTTAAGTCTCTGATCGTCCCACTACCATCACTGAAGAATACAACATTCCAAACCACTGAGATCACTAGAGTTACCCAATTTCCCATTTTCAGTTCAACCCAGAACTGCTCATTCATCCCATCACTAAAATTTATGATTTTAGTTTTAAAAATCATGTTTTAGTTTAGGCATTCGATTTATAATTCTGAAACAGTGAATCAGGACAATTAAATGTTCACTTATATAAAGTTTGCTTTGTTATTTTTCTTTCCAGAGACAATACAAAATTATTTTATCTTAAATAAAATTTTAAACTTTAATCTATGTTACAACAACCACATTTTGTTTGAAACTTAAACCTTCACATAGATTAGATCAAGCGATAATGGATTTTTAACAATTCTTGAACCTGGAAACTAAGAACGGAAAAACTCAGATACACAGCAGCATGCACAACTATATACATTCATATATAAACCCAGCAATGCATTTATAAATAGGCATACAAACATACTTATTTCCAGGGTAAATCAAGCAACCAAATTTATAATTAATTTTTAAAAAGAGTGATGTTACTCACCTGTTATATAGAAGCACAGAGCACCTTTATTTTGAAAAAAACTTTTGACAGAGAAAACTTTAAAACTTTAGACTTGAATGCTTCTTTGTTTTAAACTTGAGTTGCTTGAATGCTGAAGAAAATTACTTGAAAACAGAGATGAACTGCTTCGCTTGCTTTTGTTGTTCTCAGATTTGAAAAGAAGATGTTGACAGAATTTTGTTTTGAACAAAGTTGAACTGGCATGTTTGGGTTGTTCTCAGGTTTGAAAAGAAATGCACAAGCTTTTGTTTTGAAAATGCTTTTGATTTGCGAATTTAGTAATATTTTGATGATTTATGGTTTGAGGAAAATGCAGACATTTGTTTTGATTTGAAAATGAGATTACAGATTTAGTTTTGAAGATGATGCAAGCTTTTGATTTCGCTATTGCATTACAGGTTTGATTACAGATTGAAAGAATGCTTGCATTTCTGGTTTTACTTTGAGAAATGGGTTTGAGGAAATTGATTTTCAGATTTGAAAAGGAAGAGTTGTTTAAGTTTTCTTCTTAGTTTTGATTAAAAGATAGAAAAGAAAATGAAGGGGAAGAAAAATATGTTTATAAAGGCTGAAAATTATTTAATAAAAATAAAAGAAAATATAAAATTAAACATGACACTTGTTTTTAAGTTTAACATTTGTCACATTGTTTAATCTATTACTTAACACGTCATTAGATGTCTTGAGGAATTTACACATGTCTTTTTAGTATTTTATTTTAATTTAAATTGTTAATAAAAGCTTTTAAATTAATTTATTACTTCTTATGTATATGTATATATATAAATTTCTTTTTAAAGAAAAATGTAACAAAACAAATTATAGATAAAAGCTTATCCAAATATTTTTAAGTATCTGTCTTTTGAATTTCAAAATTAATTCAAATTCAATTTAAATTATAAAATCCAATTTAAAAGTCAAGTTATATATACATATATAACTACTTATTTAATTTAAAAATAACAATTCTATTGTCTTTAAAACCTATTTATATATGAAAAGGGTTTAATATCATGTCTTCTCTGGTCTTACCCCTCCCCATCCCTCCTCCCATGCTTTCAACTGTTTATGTCCCTTCTCCCATTCCTGCCCACTCCCCATCAGTCCTTCCTTCGTCTCCCTCCTCTGGCCGGCCTCCCCATCCCATTCCACTGCCTCCTGACCTTGGCTCCCAAATTCCCTCCTCTTCCTCCTCTCTTCCTTCTGCCGATCCTTTTCCTCCTCTGCTCCCTTGTCCTCATCCATCTTCCTCCATTCCTTCTCCTTCAGCTTCCCATCTTTTTCATGGTCCTCTCTTTTCACAGAGAAACACAGGAATGCAGGGACTTATATCCCTGTACATTTTGATCTTCAATATTCGGGTTCTCCTCTTTCTCCTCCTAAGGAGATTATTAATGAAGGTATTAAATCATGGTCTGATTGTTTAGTGGGTTTTTTCCTTGCTGGAACAGTGAACTATATGGCAGTTAAAGCCTACCTTGATAAGGTTTGGAAGCTTAAAGGCTCTTATGAGTTATATTTTGATAAGCTTAACTACTATTTTAAATTCTCCAATGAAGAAGACAAGCTGACTATCCTAAAGAAAGATCCTCTCTTCATTCGTGGTCAAATGTTTATCACTTCGAAATGGAACCCTACTTTTGTTTCTGCTCAAGTAGCGGTGAGAACTGTCCCTGTTTGGGTTCATCTTCATAGAATCCCGATATTAACGTGGACTCTTCTTGGCATCAATTGGTTGGCATGTCATATTGGAAGATTAATATGCTTTGATGAAAATACGGAGAAACTAAAAAGATTTGAGTACGCAAAATGTTTGATTGAGATATCTCCTGATAAAGAACTTCCTGATAGTCTTTCTGTTGGTGATGGCTCATGCCCTGATGTCCTTCTTGATTATGCCTGGAAGCCTCTTATCTGTACTTATTATAAATTTTTTGGCCATGCAACAGCTAATTGTGAAAAACTTATTGCCTCTGAAAAATCTAAGGAAATTGACAGTAAGAGAGCAGTTAATCAAGTTGTGGATGATGTCTCTAATGTTGTCAAGTCTGGTCCAGTAATTCTACAAAATAAAAGCTTACTGTTTAAAGGTAAAAGGAAATTAAAACCATTTCAAAAATTATGGAGAAAGGTAAATAAGGATGATAATGAGAATAGTATTATTCATTCTGTTGATATGGAGCATCAGGCTGTGGTGGATATGATTGCTGTTTCCCCCACTTTGAAGTCTGTGGAAGTTGATATGAATCAGTCTCCGGGTCTTGTTGGTGTTTCTGATAAGGTTGCTTCGAGAAATTTTCAAACCTGAATTGTTAGTGGAGGGTCTTATACCTCCTTCGAGCCTTCCTGGTGATTCAGCACATAATTCCTCAGGGTTTGTTGCATCAACCACTACTGCTACTGATGCTCTTCAAATTTCAACTTCTGTATCTTCCCTTCAACTTGTTTCAAGGCCTGAAGTGGAAAATCATCTGTGTTCTGATGGTGTATCTACACATAATAATTTTTATGGGCTTCAGACCTTAAATGAAGTGTTTGAAGAGGATATTGAAGACATCATGACACATTATGATCATTCTATCATTTCAAAAGGAAAACAGCTTCTACCCTCTCCTGATACTATCAATGTCAACAATCTGGGCATGCACAATGATATGCACAGTGCTATGCACTCTTTTGATCATGTTCCAGTCCATCCTTCAAACCTAAACACTCATGTTCTCTCCATTTCTCCTTATTCATCTTTATCTCTTCCAAATCAAGTCTTCTCCGACATTAATCCTATCCAGTCCAGCAATCAATCTCTCTCTCCTTCTTCCAATATTCAATCCTTACCTGATTGCACAGATTCATCCTACAAAAATAAAAGGGGAAGGCCAAAAAAGTCTTTCAAACATAAGAATCCCTCTTCTGCTTTGATAAAGGAATTCAATATTCCATTGACCAAATTTCTCTTTCATTTCCACTCTCATCAGACCTCAACAGTTCTTCCTCTGGTGTTAGAACCAGAGCCTACACTCAATCCTTTTTATGATTGATAGAATAGGATTCTGGAACCTAAAGGGTGCTAACTCCTTGTCAAAACATCTTGAAATTAGAAACTTCATATCATCCTTCAAAATTCAAATCATGGCAATTGCAGAAACAAAATTAAATCATGTCAACTCCCTCAAGGCCTCTCAAATCATTAATAATGACTGGAATTTTATCCACAATCTTTCTCAAGCCCCTTTTGGCAGAATATTAATTCTCTGGAATCCTACCATCTTCTCTATTACCCCACTTTGTGTTCACAGACAATATATTCACACTCTAATCTCTCACATCCCTACTTCATCCAAATTCCATATGACATTTATATATGCTGATAACAATTGTCTGCATAGACAATTATTTCTTGACTCTCTTCCCTCTCTTCAAACCTCTAATATTCCTTGGCTATGTTTTGGAGATCGGAATTGTATGCAAACTTCTACTGACAAGTTTGGTGGAACCCCTCTTACTTATCAACAAACTAGACCCCTCAACAAAGATATATATGATTCTAATCTCCTTCCTATTTCTGCCAATGGTTGTTTCTTTACTTGGAATAACTCCAGCAAAATAGGCAAGCACACCTTTTGTAAACTTGACAGATCCTACCAAAACTTTTCATCTGTTCTAGCCTGGCCTAATCTTAACTGCATCATTCCCCCTCCTTCTCTCTTTGACCACTCTCCTCTTATTTTAGACCGGGGTAAAACTTCTGAGAGAAGAGAATCCTCCTTTTCGTTTTTTAATTGGACTATGCATCAGGATTTCATGAAAATGTTACTAACTGCTGGTCTTTTAAAGTTTATGGTAATCCTATGTACATTTTGCGGGCTAAGCTCAGGCATTTGAAAGATACTCTCAAACCTTGGGCTAAAGACAAATTTGGAAATGGTAATAGTCTATCTCATTCTGTTCGAGCTAATTTATTTAAAGTGCAAAAGGATATTCAGGTATGTATGGATCAGTCGGTGCTTGCTAACCTTGTGTCTCAGGAGCATACTCTAAACAAACTACTAGCGAAAACTCTTGTGGAAGAAAATAAGATGGCTTTCCAAAAGGCAAAAATTAAATGGTTCATCCATGGTGACAAAAACTCTACGATCTTTCATGAATCATTAAGAATCAGACACATTGCAGTAAAATTTTCCAATCTCCTAGATAAAAATGATGTTCTATGTTCTTCTCCTGAAGCTGTGCATGATGCTTTTTTGGATTACTTTCAAGATCCTCTTGCCTCCCCCAACAATACTCATATTCACAGCCAATTATTTGATAACATTTCCCTTCCTTCCTTATCTTCTAAGGCCTCTAATTTTCTTATGCAAGAGATTACTGCTGAAGAAATTAAAGAGAATATTTTTGCTATGAATTCAACTAGTTCTCCTGGTCCTGATGGCTTTAATGCCCATTTTTACAAATCTGCTTGGTCTGTTATTGGTACTGATGTGATTAAGGCCATTAAAAACTTTTTCAAGCACAACAAAATGCTTTCTGGTATTAATTCCACTAAAATTGCTCTTATTTCTAAAACTGACCAGCCTTCTGCTGTTACCTAGTTCAGACCCATTGCCTGCTGCAATGTGATTTACAAATGCATATCCAAGATTATGGCAGCTAGGATGAAATCTGTTCTTCCAGGAATTATCTCTTCCAATCAAAGTGCTTTTCTTCCCTCCAGAGACATCACTGATAACATTCTTCTCTCTTCTGAATTGCTGAAAGGTTATGATAGGCAAAATATTTCAAAAAGGTGTGTTCTAAAGCTTGACATACAAAAAGCTTATAATACCCTCCAATGGAAGTCAATTATATATATTCTTCACAAGATGAACTTCCCAATCCCTTTCCTTTCATGGATATACACGTGTGTCTCCACTGTCAAATACTCATTAAGTTTTATTGTCAATTTATTTGGTTACTTCCAAGCTACTAGGGGAATTAGGCAAGGTGACCCCATGTCTCCTTACCTATTTGTTTGTGTCACGGAATTATTCACATCCCTCACGTATAAATTCTTGACATTGAAGCTTATTAAATATCATCCCTTATGCAAACATTCTGGTATTTCCACCCTGCAGTTTGCTGATGACCTTCTTCTTTTCACAAAACAAACCTCTAAATCTATTCACGGATTCCAGCTTATTTAGGATGATTTCAAGGCTCTTACTAGTCTTACTATTAACAGGAACAAATCCAAAATTAGGATTGCAGGCATCTCTGAGTCTGAAAAACGTTCCATCTACTGTTTTTCTGGTCTCAATCCTATACATTACAATGATGATTACTTAGGAGCTCCTATGCTTTCATCCAAAGTCAAGACCAGCCAATGTCTCTAACTTTATGAAAAAATAACCGCAAGAATTTCATCCTGGCCTATCTCTAAGTGTTCTATGGCTGGTAGACTTGTAATAGTCAAACCCATTGCCACTTCCATGTGCCTTTACTATGCTCGTATTTTCATTTTGCCGGCCAAATTAATTTCCATGATTAACTCTGCTCTTAACCATTTTCTTTGGCATGGTAATCCATTTTCCAAAAAGCTTATTCCTATTGCTTTCAAAAATATTTGCTGCCCTTATAAATTTGGTGGTTTGGGTAACATGAACATTAGGGAATGGAATAAGGCAACTATCTTGAAGCATATAGATAAAATTTACAAATTTGATAATAACTTATGGGATTCATGGGTGAGGAAGAATTTAATCAAAGACATTCATTTTTGGACTATGGAAATTCCTATGGACTGTAGCTGGACTTGGAGGAATCTACTTCGGTTAAGAAAGGATGTTATTCATACTTTTTAGGCTGGTCTTCTTTATAAAAATAAAATCTCCTTCTGGTTCGATTCGTGGTCTGATCAGGGTCTCATTTTAGCTGATTTGATTAGCTACAACATCAGAATCATGACTGGTATATCTGAGCAAGCTACCGTTTCTTCTCTTTGGTCTGAAGGTTCCTTACTTCTGCCTTCCTCTAGTTCTACCTCTGTTCGAGCCTGCTGGGGTAATATTCAAGCTAAATCCTTCTCGTCTAACGATTTTCATGCTATGTGGTGTCATAAGCCTCATAAAATTAACTTAGTCGTTTCCAGTATGCAAGATCCTTCACAATTCCCTATTTTTCCATGGCACTCTAGAGTCTGGAATGCTGGTTCGGTTCCTAAAGAAAATTTACTCCTCTGGAAGATTATTAAGAATGGTTTACACACGCTGGATAAACTTAAGGTGATGGGTATTACTCTTGTTGATACATGCCTTCTCTGCCATAATTTCAAGGAGTCTATACATCACTTATTCTTTGATTGTGAGTTTACTTTCTATATTTGGGAAGGCATTTTGAAGAACCTAAATTTTCAGAACCCATTAAGAGATTCTTCAATGGAATGGTACAACATTTTCAAGGCAACAAGATGGAAGTCGCATAAGAGTTCTATGCTTCTGCGTGTTTTGAAAAAGACTTTGAGTGCTATATGTATGGAGAGGAATAGTAGGGTGTTTAGAGGTGTTTCTATTTCTAAACATATTCTCGTCAACTCTATCCTTTATAATTTTAGTCAGTAATCTCTTTGCTGCTGTATTTTCATTTGTTTCTGATCTGATGGTATGCCATGGATCGTTGTAATTCCTTTTTCTAATATAAGGTAGGGGCCATTTAGCCCCGCTGGCTTTTCCCAAAAAACCTATCTATATCTATACATGTATTAATATTATTTGAAAATAACACATTTATCAAATTTAAATAATTTATAAAAGAGATTAAAAATTATTTCTATTACTCAATGAATTAAGATCATATGTAAATTGTATTTTAAACTCTTATATATAATTTCAAGCAATATTTAAAAAGAAAATAAAACAAAGCTTTTATGTTAATCTTATTTAAATTCATATTTAAGCTAAATATAATTTAAAAAAATAAAATTTACCTTAAGTATTTACAAACCATATAGTTATTTATTAAATAGCTTTGAAAAGTTTAATATTAAATTTAAATCAAAATTTCCAATTTACCAAAAATAAATTAGAATTCAGAAACAAGATTTTATTTATTAAGTTTCAAACCAAAGCTTTTCTATTTACAATATATATACAAATATATATGTATATATACACACATTATAAATAGAAAATATTTATGAACTTTTAAAAGATAAATTCACTAATTAAATATTTATCAAAAGAAAATTATTAAATCAATTCAAATTTTAATGCAGATTATTAAATTGATATTGCCTAAAACTCCGGGTCATCACATTCCTTCCCCCTTAAAAGTATTTCGTCCCCGAAATTTAAAAGCAAAGGTAATTTAATAATCTATCTAAGATTTAATCTTAAATCACAAGCATATATTATCAATCATATGCTAACAACCATAGCAACCAATTCACCCAAACAAACAAATTTAACTATCCAGACAAAATTATGGACAGAACTTCGTAGAGTTTCCCAGGTATAAATACTGGGATATTCGCCCTACAAAATCCAAACAATCAACACTACCAAGCTATAGATCTCCTACTCATCTAGATCTACCAAACTAAACATGATATCAGACCATAGACAAGTCTGACTCAACTAGTAAATCTTCCAGAACTGCTGGTTTCACAACCCGAGATGGATTATACACGTACTCCCTCAAAGATACGTGAAACACATCAAATCCCAGTAATCCAAACTAGCAATTCAATCTTAAAGACCAAAGCACTTATCCTTCCAGATCACAGAAAGATCTAATACACCTCGGAGCTAGCTTCCCAGCCTTACCCAAAACTTATAGCTCCTTTGATCAAAGAAAACTTATCCAAAATCAAATCTCTGACTCTTATGCATAAAACTCTTCTGACAATCCTGGGTCGTCTACATTCTTCCCAATCAGCTCAATCTTCGCCGATGCCTCTCAAAACAACGGGACCAAAAACAACCCAACAGAATGATCCTCTCACAATCAATCTAAAATCAAGAACAAACTCCTCTCCACAAATATTAGAAGACTGAACTTACTTCTCCTATTCGGAAAGGACAAACAAATGCACTCCCAAACTGCTTTCGTTGCACAACTCTAATCTGGAGTAGATGAAAATGCTCAAGATGAACACGAGCAAAAACTGACAACACATCCCAGAAATATGGTTCGACAGATCCATAAAAGAAAACTCAGAAGTCCCACCTAATCCTAAGCTGCTTCACCAAACTCTATCTTAAGGATTCATCCTTCTACTAAGCTGAACCACCGATATCACTCCCTAGAGATGCCTCGATCCCATGCAAAGATAACCCAAGAGAACACTCAACTATCGCAAGTCTCTTTTGCGATAAACCCAGCCCAATTCCAAAGAAAACTGTTCTCTCTATACCAATTAGAACAGCTTATGCTTGTTTGGCTAATCCATTGAAGAAAATGGATCCACTCTGCTGCTTCTGAACTCCACTTCTAGAAAACTGCTTAGCCAGATGACCTCCCTGCAGGCACATAGAACACTCCGAGCTGCACTGCTGACACAGATTCCAAAGACTTCCTAATCCGAAGCTCCCCAAGAAACTCAGGCCTCAAACCAAACACAACACCCTGCTGAACTCAGCCAGAACATCGAAGCAGACACATTTCCTTAAACTTGTTCCAAAGAAACATCTTTGGAAACATCCATGGTCACTGAATCTCATCATGCGGCTATTACTTCCTGAGGTATCAAGATACCATCACTCCTTCTGCTTAGCCGACAGATCCAAACTTCAAAGATGGACTCCGAACCTTAACAGGTTACCTTCAGAGATTGATGAAATCCCAACACTACTGCGAAGCTTACTCGAGACGGTAATACGTCTACAGGGGTACCCCAGTAGCCCTACTGCAAAGCTTACTCGAGACGGTAATAGGTCTACTAATGTAGGAAGAATGGGTTTACATCAATAGCAGGGCTACTAGGGTACCGGCCGTCACAGTATGTGGCCTAGATCACTGTACCGAGGATCCACCCTAAATCCCCTGCAACACATGGCCGGAACCATCCCTTACTGTACAGTCCCGAACAAGACAACCCCGACAGTTGTTGCAATCAACTGCCCCATACAGCCGAATATAAAGGGACTTCTAGACAGGGGTTCATCACATCCTACTTGGGTGCTATCCACTTAACCTTGCTGCACCTCCCCTGTTTTAGCCATTCCCGGTTGCTGAGGCTTGAGGCTAAGATTACCTTTAGAGAACACATCTCTTAGAATGCTCATCATCCACCTGACGATGTTCTGAAAGCATTCAATCCATACAAGTTCGTTCTGGGTTCGAACGAAACTGAAGGCATTATCTCGTTACACTCATTTTGGAATCACCCTCAGAATTAATGACGATAGCCCTTGCACTTTGAATCTTCATCTTCACTTGAGATTCACGACCTATCGTTAATTTGGATCGATGTGGTTTTCGGATATCCAAATCTAGAAACCCGATCCCGGTCTCGTCGAAATCCAAAACGTATCTTTTAAGGCCAAGTTGTTTTAAAGTTAAAAAAATTCAATTCTGTTATCTATATACACACAAATAGATAATTCACATATCACAATAGATAGATAATCTACATTATCATCACAAATAGATAATTCACATTATTATCACAAATAAATTATTCACATTATCATCACGATTCAACTAAGCATCCATATCACACAACATAACTTATCTCATATCTGAGATCTGAAACCATTCAAGGCAATCAATATCATCCATTCATATATAAGCAATGATTTCTTAATCACCATCTATAATTAATTTAAAATGAATTAAATTAATTACTTCATCTCTAATTAACTTAGAATAAATTAAATAAATTACTTCATCACATAAATCTTGCTTATATAACCATTAATTAATTACAAATCAATTAGTTAATCACCATCTAATTATTCATTTAAATTAATCAGCCTTGATCAATTATTCTCTAATTACTTTAAGTAACTATCCTTTAATTAATTTCACAAATTAATTATTCTTAACCAAATACAGTAATTAACCTTTAACTACTTTATTAATTGATTAACTATAATTAATTACATTAATCCTTAATTAATTACATTAATTAATTACTTCGTAATCACTTATTATTGATTAATTAATTTTAATTAATCAAGGGATATGGGTAATGCCTTAGCACTATTTTCAATATTATACTGTACTGATAGACACTACATATATATAATGTATTTTACTACATATAGATAGTTTAACGGATCCTTCAGAGATGGAAAATCACGTAACATCTTTTAAGTTATTGCACGCACATTATACACTGGATCGGAGATGTGAAATCCGTAAACATCTTTGAGGCTATTACGCTCATATTTATTTTTTGTTGATTTATCTTACATAAGAACTTTTAGTTCCGACTCGAGTGTTTTGTCCTTTTATTACGCTCGGGTCAGCTTGAGCATTTCAGTTTGAATACTATATTTCTGGAGGATGAAGATGGACTTTGGTATATTATATTATTAGTAATTTTCCACTGCATCATTATTGGTATTTAGTTGTTTGTACTCTGATTGTCATAAAAATTTGTGTAATCAAATGTATATCATAAAACAATTTCATGAACTGTTTATTTGATTATCATATTTTGTCATTCCGCTGCGAGATTCTGTGTTTTTTCCTTCTTTTCTCTTATTTTCTTATTTACCCCATTGACAATCCTCCCTTTTGAATGGTTTGAGTTAGACCTGTGTGGTTTATTGTCGATTTAAACCATCCAAATAGGTGGGTCGTCATATATACCAAAAATCATACATAGGTTGGGAATCACAGGATCACAAGACGATCCCAAGGATAGCAGCCATGACCGAATCTTCCATATTTATTCTAGATTATTACACTTGGAAAAAATCAAGGAGTAACTTCTTAAGGACCTAGCAGCCAATTGTCACACACCGCAGGAGAGTAAACTCTAAAGTGCCAAATACTATCGCCTTCAATAATTACTAAGATTTAACTAATACGTCCCATACCGTATGGTGAAATCTAAGTATTTACTAAATGCTAGTAACATCACTTATTACGGATACCACTGGAAACCTGAACTATATTCTCTTAAGGATCTAGCAACCACTTGTAGCACACCAGAAGAGAATACAACTCTGAAGTGTTAAGTACCTTCCTAAATACGATCATAAGAATTTAACCAAGGCATCCTATACTGCCAGATATAATTCGAGTATTCGCAAATGGGTTTGTAAATTTAACTCAAACATTTTATTCAATGAGTTATACCATATTCAACGAAGATATTTGAAAGCATTTAAAACAATCGATAACATTAAGTCGAATAATGGTACTTTTCAAATTATAGAATTATGGTTCTCAAAACAATTTTTCTCTTTGATTTTTATTATTTATAAATAATTATATAATTTTTCATAACCGTTTTATATTTAACTTAAGTAAGATATTCACTTGTTGGCTAAAATATCTCATAACTTAATTTATTCCAAGATTTCACTTGTATACCCAATGTTGTCTCAAATTTCTATTTAGTTAATACTGTTCTCAAAATCATATTCCAAAAGCATATACATAATCCATTTATTTTATATAAATCCATTTTATTTAGAAATGAATTAAGATTCATATTTTGCCAAAACCACATTTCCAAATCCATATTTATTTTATAACAATAACACTATATGTAAACATCTATTAGTTAAAATTTATAGAATAATTTGATTTGGTATGAAAATTTGTTTGAACCGATGAATTATAATACTTAGATTTGTAATATTACGTTTTCTCAAACCCTATCTATATATGCACATCATAGATATAAATATGTTTATAAAACTCCATGGTAAACCTAATATATAGTTAAAATATAGCATCCAAGTAAGAAAGCAAGCAAAAGAATGTTCGAGCAAAACCAACAAAGAAACAAAGATTAGAGCTTTAAGTTAGTTCAAATTCAAGATAGCGAATAACTCTGTTTAGGACAGGTTTTCGAAGCAGCTATGTTCAGAATTCGCAAAAGTATTAAATATAAAAGTGGTCAAATATGATGTCAACTTTTTGAAACATCAAAAATTATCAAAATCCAACAAAAAATGGGAAAGATCTGGCCAATTTACTAGCTGTGTTTAGTTCCGAGAATGTTATTATCAAAGTGACAGAGCTGAGAGTTTGCAATAGGATTTCGATCAACATATGCTCAAAATTTGCAAATATTCAACATGAAAGTTTTCACACACAAAATAAGCTTTTCAGAATATTAAAAATTATCAAAATCCAAAAAGAAATGAGATGCCAAATTGACTAACTCTTTAGATTAGAGAATGTAATTATCAAAGTGATAGAGCTGAGAGATTGCAATAGGATTTCGATCAATCTATGCTCAAAATTTGTAAACATATTCAAGAAGAATGTTGTCACACACATAGTAAGCTTTCTAAAAAAATTAAAAATTATCGAATTCCAATAAGAAACAAGAAAGTTACCAATCTCCTAAGTGTTTAGTTTAAAGAATGTAATTATCAATGTGACAGAACTGAGAGTTTGCAATTGAATTTCGATCAACCTATGCCTAAAATTTGCAAATATATTCAACATGAAAGTTATCATACACAAAGTAAGTTTTCCAGAGCGTTAAAAATTATCAAAATCTGATAAGAAATAAGAAAGATATGACCAATTTACTAATTGTGTTTAGTTCAGAAAATGTGATTATCAAAGTAACAGAGCTGAGAGTTTGCAACAGGATTTCGATCAAACTATGTTCAAAATTTATGAATATGTTCAACATGAAAGATGTAAGACACAAAGTTAGCTTTCCACAACATTAAAAAATATCAAAATCCGGTAAGAAATGAGAAAGTCAATTTACTAACTGTGTTTAGTTTTGAACAAAGACTGAACAATAACATTGCAACTACAAAAACACCAATTCATTAACTAAATTCACAATCAATTATTATAAAAACAAAAGCATGCAAATTAGAAACTTCAAGATAGGTTTCGTGAGGTTTAACTCATCTTTTTTCTTCTTCTTCTTGTTAGACAGCCAAATATCTACAACAGCCTAAAACTAGAACAGCAACCTTAGAAAACTTCTCAATCTAAAAAAATAGCATACAAAATTAAATGCTGTAAAAACTAAAATTGAGTTGTCTAATAGTTAGAATAGGACTATAGAAGATTACCATAGATTTATTAGCTTCTAACAATGTTTAGGTTACAAGCGAATTGGAGAACTTTGATTTTTAGTTTCTAGGTTTAGAAAAGGGGAATAGTTTCTGATTTTTTCTTAATTAAGTTTACTGATTTACAAATGAACAAAAAGAAGAGAATTTCACCTTATTTTAAATTGTCAATGGGCTTAGATTCTAAATTAAACCCAATAAGAAACTAATTATATTAAACAATAACCAATTCTCTTTTAGTTAACCCAAAAAGCTCTGTTTTTAATTTAATTCACTAAGGGATTTATAAATAAATTACCTAAGTGCTTAAAATTATAGTCCATAATTCAAACAAGAGAATTTCCTAAATATTTATTAAAATGAACATTACTTCAATCAAGTCTACACTTTCAAATGTTCTTTTATTTTAAAAAAAGATTCAACTAAATAAATATGTTGTCTAAATTAAATTTCCATTTCCACTAATGTTGGGACATGCTATAACTCACTATAACTTTTGTAATTAAAAGTTGTTCACATTTCTCTAATATTCTAAAATTTTACAATTTATCATTTTAAAACAATGTACCTCTTGTAAAAGACTTCAAATTCCAAACTAATGATTTAAATTCTCCAATATAAATCGTTATTTATTCTATTTAATTACTCAAAAATTTGAGTTGTTCAAAACAAATATAAGATGATCATACATAATCTTAAAACATCCATATAAATTAATATAAACCAATTCCAAAATTAAAATATATTTTTTAACTTATCTCACTTTCTGAAATATTATTGAGCCATAAAATTTTATGATTTATTTCATCACTTGGCTGTAAGGTTGCTTACTCGGAATATCAACATTGCCTCACCATGCACTCTACTTATCACAATTTATCCAATGGCTAAAATATTATTTTAAATTAACTTAAACTCGAATATTTTCCAAATTCCCAAATTAATTATTTCTCATGTCAAAATGTCTCGTTCAATGTTTAGGAACTCATATCGATAACATGGCGTCCCACATGTCTATCAAAATCCTTAAAAAAACGTCTGGACAAGTCAACACAATAGATAATCACAAGTTTTCCTTAGTGGTATTTATTTTACTATCACTAACATCCATGCATCCAATTTAAATAAATACAACCAAGCAATCAATTCCAAACAATCAATCAACATTCATACAACATCCAATTAACCACATACAAAGATCACTAAACACTGTCCTCGGCGAAAACATAGCATCCGATGCGCAACTTTGATTTTTCCTAGATTACTTAATCTTAAACCTATTTACTCAAAATTTTAAATTGTAAATTTAAATATGCCCCCAAATGATTATCCCAATAATCATTTCATATTCCTAATCCTAATAGATAATCAATATAACTATCTACCACACACCCCCTATAGACTAGACTCTAAGTCTCACTAGATCTAGGATTGTGATATTATACGTTATAATGATATAACATAGCTCTGATACCAAGCTGTAATGACTCCACCACCATACCCAGTTTAGCAAAGAACATTACAAGTAATGTCATATGCTAATCCGAAGAATGCGGCTTGTTAAGGGCGATCAAATGTGAATATATCTTTATACTAACACTGACACGTTATTTATACCTTTTTCACTTAATATATAAATTGAAATTAACATATACAACATTAGTTATAAGTAATAGGCACACCGATTTCTTAGAATCAGAACAATATATCTTATAAATAACAGTCACAAATCACAGTGGAGTAAATCTTAACTTATGCACAAACAAATTTAGATTTTACAAAATAAAATACTAAACTCGATTGTTATACAAGTTTTGCAATTCTCTGATCTCAATTGTACATCTTATAAACATATTCACAAATTTCCTAAACCAGATAAACTAAAAAGTCAAAAGTGTTTATCTCCTTCCAGCCCAAACATCCAAACGTCAACTTGTCCTATAACCTGAAAAGTCTTGGCCTGACCCAAGCAAAATAACACCCGGGTCAAACTATCTCTAAATATCCAACAGGGTGAGAACAGAATATAACATAAGTATAAACAACATATAAGTAAATTTATATTTCTAGGATCTAATGAATTAGGTAATTAACTTAACTTAGAATAGAGTTATAAGTTTAAGTCACAGACACGAATTAGTCACTAAACACAGAATAATAGAATTAACTTAATTTAGCATCCATCACAAGACACAAGAATATATATTTATTTCATGAACACAAGACATAAGAATATATATTTATTTCACGAACACGAGACATGAGAACATTTGTTTATTTCACTAACACAAGACATGAGATTATATATTTATTTCATGAACACAAGACCCAAGAATATATAATTATTTCATGAACACAGAATAGTCACAGAATCAAAATATCCAGAATCTAAAAGATCTTACTCAAAACGATCGTATCGATCATACACAGAATCGTAACAAAAAAACAAACAATTTGGTATCACACGAACTGATACGATACTAGGGATCGCACACAGGACGAGAATCACAAGATCATAAGGTCATCTAAAGGATAGCAGCCATGACTGAATATTTTAGATTATTACACTTGAAAATAAATCCAGGAGTAACTTCTTAAGGATCTAGCATCCACTTGTCGCACAACAAAAGAGAGTAAACTCTAAAGTGCCAAATATTATCACCTTCAGTATTTACTACGATTTAGCCAATACATCCCATACCATATGATGAAATCTACGTTTTTACTAAAAACTAGTAAATATCACTTATTACAGATACTACTGAAAAACCAGAACTATATACTCTTAAGCATCTAGGAACCACTTGTCACACACCAGAAGAGATTACAACTCTAAATTTTAAGTACTTTCTCAAATACGATCACAAGAATTTGACCAAGGCATCTCATAATACCTGATGGAATTCGAATATTCGCTAATGGGTTAGTAAATTCCACTCAAATATTCTATTCAATGAGTTATATCATATTTAACAAAGCGTTATTTGAAAGCATACAAAATAATCGATAACATTAAGTCAAAAAATAGTACTTCCCAAATTATAGAATTAAGGTTCTCAAAACAAATTTTCTCTCTGATTTTTATTATTTATAAATAATTATATAATTTTCCATAAACCAGTTTATTATTTAACTTAAGTAAAATATTCTTTTATTGGGTAAAATATCCATAACTCAATTTATTTTAAGATTTCACTTATATACCCAATATTGTCCGAGATTCCCATTTAGTTAATACTATTCTCAAAACCATATTCCAAAACCATATTCATAATCTATTTATTTTGTAACACCGCTTTTATTTCTCTTCCAGATCCACCCTTGTAAATTTATTTTATTTAGAAATGAATTAAGATTCATATTTTTCCAAAACCACATTTCCAAATCCATAATTCTTTTATAATAACAACACTATATGTAAATATCTATTTGTTAAATTCATTTGTAGAAGAATTTGATTTGGTATGAAAATATGTTTGAACCGGTGAATTATAATACTTTGTTTTGTAAAATTACGTTTACTCAAACCCTGTCTATATGTACACACTTTATAGATATATTTTTGTTTATAAAACTTCATGGTAAACCTGACATATAATTTAAAATGCAGCAACCAAGTAAGAAAGCAAGCAAAAGAATGTTCGAGCAAAAACAACAAAGAAACAAAGATTAGAGCTTTAAGTTAGTACAAATTTGGGATAGCGAATTACTCAGTTTTGGATGGGTTTTCAAAGCAGTTATGCTCAAAATTTGCAAATGTATTAAATATAAAAGTGGTCACGTACGATATGAGCTTTTTGGAACCCAAAAAATTATCCAATCTGATAAGAAATGAGAAAGATATGGCTAATTTACTAACTGTGTCTAGTTCAGAGAATGTGATTATCAAAGTGATAGAGATGAGAGTTTGCAATAGGCTTTCAATCAACTTATACTCAAAATATGCAAGTATGTTCAACATGAAAGTGGTCACACATAAAATAAGATTTCCAAAACATAAAAAATAATCAAAATCCAATAAGAAACACGAAAGATTTTCCATATTTACTAACTGTTTGGTTTAGAGAATGTAATTATCAAAGTGACAGTGCTGAGAGTTTGCAATAGGATTTCGATCGATCTATGCTCAAAATTTGGAAATATATTCAAAATAAAAGTTTTCACACACAAAGTAAGCCTTTCATAACATTATAAACTATCAAAATACGATAAGAAACGAGAAAGATATGGTCAATTTACTACTTTAGTTTAGAGAATGTAATTATTAAAGTGATAGAGCTGAGAGTTTGCAACTGAATTTCGATCAAACCATGCTAAAAAATTGCAAATATATTCAACATGAAAGTTATCACACACAAAGTACGCTTTTCAAAACATTAAAAATTATCAAAATTCATAAAGAAACAAGAAAGATATGGCCAGTTTACTAATAGTGTTTAGTTTTGAATAGAGACTAAACAATAACATTGCAACTACGAAACACCAATTCATCAACTAAATTCACAATCAATTATTACGAAATCAGAAGCATGAAAATCAAAAACTTAGAGTTAGGTTTTGTGAAGTTTAACCATCTTTTTTTTCTCCTTGCAATTAGGCATCCTTATATCTACAGCAGCATAAAACTCGAACATTAACCCTAGAAAACATCTCAATCTAGCAAAAAAAACATCTAGAATTAAACACTGTAAAAATTGAAATCGAGTTATCTAATAGTTATAGTAGACTATAGAACCTTACCTTTGATTTATTAGCTTCTAACAATGTTTAGGCTGCAAGCGAATTGGAGAACTTTGATTTTGATTTCTAGGTTTAGAAAATGGGAAGTTTCTGATTTTCCTTCATTGAGTTTACTTATTTAGAAATGAAAGTATAGTTTAGAAAAGTAGAGAATTCCTCCTTAGTCAAAGTTGTCATTGGGCTTGGGTTTTAAATTAAACCCAATAAGAAACTAATTGTATTAAACAATAACCAATTCTCTATTAGTTAACCCAAAAGCCCTGTTTTTAATTTGATTCGCTAATGAATTTATAAATAAGATACCTAAGTGATTAAAATCATAGTCCATAATTCAAATAAAATAATTTCTTAAATATTTATTAAAATGTACATTATTTCAATCAAGTCTACACTCTCAAATTTTCTTTTATTTAAAAAAAAGATTCAACCAAAATATTCTTGTCTAAATTAAATTTCCATTTTCACAAATGTTGGGATATACTATAACTCACTACAACTTTTGTAATTAAAATTTGTTCACATTTCTCCAATATTCTAAAATTTTAAAATTTATCACTTTAAAACATTGTACCTCTTGTAAAAGACTGCAAATTCCAAACCAATGATTTAAATTCTCCGATTTAAATCGTTATTTATTTTATTTAATTACTTAAAAATCAGGGTTGTTACAATTGTTATAAAACCAATCCTAATTCATGTCAGATTAAATTCCAAGTCTAACCAAACTCAATGCTTCATGTTAAGGTTATCCAACAAGTCATAGAAAGTCATACGAGTCCAAACACATCATTTACATATGTTATTTGCTTTCCAAAGCAAGAATCACAACAAATATAGCAATATAAAGTCAAACAATTGACAATAGTTAACCATGCATATATATTCACTTCTTATTCATTTAAATGGCGAGTTAGCTCACTCTTTAACAAGAAAACAACCAATCATAAGCATCCACTTACTACCACAACCTTGCAAACACCAAAACTTCCTACCTCACCCCTTCTCGCTCATGGCCTAGGTCTTAACCCTCCCTTTGTTTATGGCCTTGCTCCTTCTTGGGGTGGGTGCTCCAAATATTCTTGCTTTGAGTTGATGAAAGGTGTTGCTATGTTGTTGTAAGAGTAATACTTGAGTTGGAGATATTTCAATGTGATTTGGGTTGCTTAAAGCTTAGGAATTTATAAAGAGAATAAGGAATGAAGATCTCGGATTTAATTTGCTAAAATGTAAAAGTGTTTTTCTATGAATGTATGGTCCTTCATATAGGCATCTTTGTAGCCACCCTAACCTTCCTATCACCTCCCATAGCTAGCCTAGAAGGGTCACCCTCCATGCGCCACCATATGCTTATTTTCCACCTCATTAGCCAAAAGAAATAGATCCTCCTTCCTAAGCCAATTATCGTACTACCCCTCCACATAAAAATACACCAAAACATCATGTACAACATCATCCATATTTAATTTTCCATAAATAAAAAAATATTTTTAGTTTCCAATTAACTACATTTACGCATTGTAAAAAGTTCAAACAACTTCTATCGGGTAAAAAGTTGTTTATTGACAAAACAACTTTCGATCACATTATTAATATTTCTTCGAACTATTTATTTTTATAAAAAAATTGATAACAAGTTTATCATCATTGGTTATTAATAAAATGTGGGTTAATAATAACTAATAAAAAGGGGGTTAATAAGGTTATTAAATCAATTTAATGACATTTAATCCAAGATTCAAATATTAAGATAATTCAGATATTTAAATACGAAGAGTACAAAATTCCAGGTCGTTACATTCTTCCCACTTAAAAATGTCATCCTTGAAATTCCAACATGACTAACTAACAAGAAACAAGCATATAGCAATACTTAATAGCATTCACAATCACTAGTAAACAAAGCTCACAGTTTGCTCGGGTTCAAAAATCCTCTCATAGCACAAGGACGATAAATAATCTACTAAGCCTATCTTACGCTAACAACCTTAGGTTATTACTTAGTCGATTATTCATGCTACTTCAGAACAAATATAAGAATCATTCCCAAAACTCTCCATAATCCAACACAACATAGTATGCATATACATAAGCCCATATAATGTACATGGACCATCCGTACACAATATCTGATCTGATCACTTATTTGATCACATAAATTTCACTTCCAAACCAATATAGATAGCTTAACCTGTTAAGTGTAGAGTCCAATTAGGTTCCTTGATTAGAAGCTTTTATTTCACTTACATAGCTATATACAATGATAGATGTAACGATTCAGAATTTCACCGCTTTGATTGGCCAATATTTAATTAATTTTACACATTCAAATAAATGGTTTTATAATGAAAATAAAAGTTTTTTTAATAATAATAAATAATAATTATGAAATAGTTTTTAAAATTTGTTTACAAAAATATATAGTTCGATGAAAAATAGAAAAGGTGACCGGAAACCATTTTCCGAATTTTCGACGTTTCATTGCATAAAAGTTGATTGAAATGTTGTGTACACATTTGTGTGTATATATATATATATATATTTATTCAAATATATGAAATGTTATAAACATAGATTAGTAATTTAATAAGGGTTAAGTGTAAATAATTAAGTTAAGAAAATGATGATGTGACACTTTGACAACTATAATAAAGAAACAAAAGAAAATGTCACATCGGGGGGAGGGGGGACATGAATTGACATATTGGTGGCTTTGATTTGATGGAAGGGTCGCTAGGTGTGGGATGAAATGGGTGAGGTAGAGGAGAGGGTGTGACATGGAATGTATGTGTGGAGGGTAGAGTACGTGAGGGTAAAAAGGTAATTTGCTATATCTATTTCATATAAAAACTAATTTTTCACCTTCCTTACTCATTTTATATTTCATTTTCTCTTCTCTTATCTTCCTTAAAGCTTCATGAAACCTTTTGTGGCTTCCAAAATAACTATTGATGTTCTAAGATTTCAAAAATTAACTTCTAAATGTTTTAAAAACTTGTTTAAAGATTCCTTCTTATCCATTTAAGTTTCTTCCATCTTACCCGAAATGGTTTCGGCCATAACTTCTTACAAAAAAACCAAAACTAGATATTTTTTTTCTTTTTTTAAAAGGATGTATATATCCAGTGGCTACAACCTTTTAGTTTACCACTTTTTCTTATTTCAAGCTTAGATGCTCCAAAAATTCATTTTCTACAGGAGTGTTTTTGAACTTTGAATTTAATGTCCGAAAATACCCCATACTTTTTTGGCTATAACTTCCTCAAATTTTAACTCTTTTTAGTAATTCTTTTTTTAAATAATAGAGAAAATAATAATCTAAAACTATCCTTTTGACCACTTTCCCAAAATTCAAGATAAAAGGGTCCAAATGTCGAGCGCACGATGACCCATTTTCTAGAAGAATTTGTGGTTTTCCAATCTTCCAGGATTTTAAAGTGAATCAAGTTTTCAAAGAATTTTTGGTGAGTTTAACTTGCATTTAATTTTACTATATCATATTAATGATGTTAAATCGTTTATTGATTGTTTGGATGTTAATTAAAATTGTTGGATTTCTTGTTTGGTTGAATTTCCGTTTGAAAAATAGATGGCATATTAATTTGATCATCATAAACCCATATGATTATCTATATATTATCGGTAACCATTGTTTTGCAGGAAAAATCTGTAGAGATGATTTACTGATGTTGTATATTGATGGTTTAAATTATTATGCTGTATATTGATGGTTTATTGAAATTAATTACTGATATTCCCTTTTATAGTTTAAATGTCATTATAGCAGTTTTTGCTATATCGTCATTTATTAAATTTCAATCCAAGAACCCTATCATCTGAACTTGAGCTTGTATTTTCGCTAAAAAGAATGAAAAATTTATTAATCATTTTAGTTAATGTTAGTTTAAATTAAATAATTTTTTAAATTAATTAATTTGAGATTAATTAACTAATTTAATAAATGATGATTAAAATTGATTTATCTTTAGATTGAATCAATCAATTTTGTTAATGATGTTTTATACATAGTTAATCGTTCTTAGCTAATGATTATTTGAGTTTAATTAATTAATTAATTTGATTAATAATAATGGAGTTTAATTAATTAATTAATTAATTTATGATAATTGAAATTAATAACCATTTCAGTCAATAATATTTAAAGGTAATAAATCATTTTAAATAATGACATTTGAATTTTATTAATCATTTTAATTAATGACTGTTTTGAATTTAATAAATTGTTTTAACTAACGAAATTTGAATTTTAGTTAAATCACTAGCATTAATGATGTTTTATAATTAAATAAATCATTTTAACAAATGATGTTTTAGTTAATTGGGTTGACTAATGAAGTTTGGTTTTAATTAATCCGATTAATTTATGATTATTTTGAACTTAATTAATTATATTAATTAATGGAATTTAGAACTACTTATCTTTTAATTAATGATGTTTAACATTACTTATTAATCTAATTAATGATTATTTGAATTTAATATATCTTTTAATTAATGATATTTAAAGTCAATTAATCTATTTAATAAAAGTGACGAAGTAAATTATCTAATATAATAAAATTGCTTCAATCAACCGATTTTAAGTTAATAAACTAATTTAATAAAGATTTTTAAAGTTGATTTACCAATGTTATATAAGTGTTTGGAAATAATTATCTATTTCATTATAGATAATGGATTTTTTTTAAAGAGATTTTAAATGTTATTAGTTATCTCTCGGGATAATTGATATTGTTTCAAAGTTATAAAAATGAATTGGAACTCGATTATTGGGATGTTAAGTTGGATAATCTTCTGGGCGTTCGGTCTGATGTTGGTTTAGGCCTTCAGGGTTGCTCGCTTGGAAAAATTATTCCCTTAACATTTTAACAATCAAGAACTAACTCTTAAAATTTTTTACCAATACAAAAAACAACTGTTACCTGGCACTTTGGCCCGGCTGCATGGCGATAGTCGTAGAGCCTATGGCCGAACCTGGATGGGACTTGAGCTAAGAATGGTTTGGTATGTTAGATGCTGGTCGACATGACTGTAAGGCAAAAGTTCATAAGGTGGATTGACGTTGGAATGTAAACGTGGCAGACCGACCAAGAGTGGTTCAGACAAGGTCGTTCATTCAAGGTGGTTCGGCCACTCATCGCTCGGCTTGGAAGAGGTGTTCATTCAAAGTGGAGTTTGGAACCAGTCGCTCGGTGTGGACGAAATTGGGCTTGATGGTTCGGCCTTGGTCATTCAGCTGACTTCGGTTCGATCTAAATGGATCAACAGGTCTCGTTTGGCCGAGGGGGGGAAGATGTGTGTTCGTTCGGTCCGGTGAGGTGGCGTATGCCGCTCGATTAAAAGAAAAATGATGGAAGGGACTCAACGTATATCGCTCGGTCAGGAATGGAAACCAAAGGGGATCGATCTGCGCGTCCGAGGGGAGATCGCTCGGTAACCTTCATTCGACCGACATCGCTTGACTACCTTTGTTCCATTGTTCGGCAACCACTGTTTAGCCTACATAGTTCGGCAACCACCGTCCGGTATGCCTGGTTCGGTATACAGAAGCTGTCTGGTATGGGCCAAGGTACCTTGTCTTTAAGCATGCGCAGGGAGTCCAGCCCATCTACATCTATAAATAGAGGGGCAGGGGCACACTGTAAAGGGACTTTTTTTCGAGAACTCCGAGGATACTTTTCCATTTTTACACTAGCTTTCTTTCAGTTCAAACTTGTATTCGAGTTATAAGTTTACGAATTATATCTGTATTCAAGTCTTTGAGAAAAGCAATAAAGATTATATTAATAGTGGACGTAGGCAGTTACGCCGAACCACTATAATTCTGGTGTTCTCGTTTTTTAATGTTCCAACTGCATTCTATTTTGATAATCCTCTATTCTAATTAACTTTCTTCATTAATCACTCTACACAATCCTACTCAAGGGTGTTCGTGACCAGTTTTGGTGCTAATATTTTGGTGCTTTCACTGAGAATTACATTCTCAGGTCGATAAGATCTACTTTGTCGCTACTGGATCGAAGAAATCCACCAAAGAAGATCCAAGTTCATTCATAAGAAGTCCATTAATTCTACTCAGAGTTCCAATCGATAACTCTACAATAGGAAGACCATGTACTAGATCAGCCTCCCACAATGCAGATGTCAACGAGACTGCTAGCGTCCAACAAGTAGGACCCAGCAATCAACAAGCTAATCTGAGCGCAGGGACCGTCGCCACCCAAAACCAAACGGAAGTTATCACTAGAAAAAAGTTCAACGAGCTGATGAGAGAACTCGTGGAAAGCAGGAGACAGCTTAACGAGCAGATTCAAGCTAATGACAACCTCATGACTCGGCTCAGTCAACAACAGCATCAGAATGCTGGAGGAAGTCCCACTGCCTATTCCTCGTCCGACAGCTCCACTTCGTATGATGAACCTTCTAGGCATAAACGCCATAGAAACGAAACAATGCAAACAGGTGCAGTTGAGTGATCCACCGTGGATGGTCCAGATTCCCTACCTGGAGCCATAGCCCCTCGCTTACACCAGGGTAATCGTACTCAAGTTGGAACATGAAATTTAGGATCTGGAGCACGAGTGGAAGCTGGACGACCGACTCACTAAGGTTGAAGCAGGTCCCTAGGACACACATCTGGTAGATCGCGAACCGAGGAGGCACCAACCGAAATGGTCCCACATGACAGATTCCAACTTGCCACCTTCCATACAAACCCCAAACCTATCAGCTTTGGTCAGACAGCTGATGAGGGAAAATCAAGGCTTATCTAATGATGATTGGGGCGTATCTAGGAGCCATACTCCATTCATAGATGTTATCCTACAGGCTGAGTACCCTAGGAAGTTTAATATGCCGAATATTCCGGCCTACGAAGGGAAGACTGATTCCCGACAACATGTAATGAGATATGAGTGGATGATGGATTCAACTAGGGAAAACGATGCAAATAAATGTAGATGCTTCCCAATAACTTTATCTGGAATCACTACCATGTGGTTCACTCGACTTCCTCCGCGGTCTACATCCAACTTTGATGAGTTAGCGACGAAATTTATGGAGCAATTCTGGATTCATGCCACTCGTACCAAGGACGTGATGTCCTTGTCCAGTGTGATTCAGGCTCTAGGGGAGTCGTTAAAGGAGTACTTATAAAGATTTCACGTTGCTGCTACTGAAATTAGCAACCTCAATGACCATGTTATTCTAATGGCCGTGATGGAGGAGTATATCCGGATTCGGAATTTGGTGGTTTGCTGGCAGGAAAACGTCTGGCTACACTGGAACGTTTTTATTCAAAGGCGCATCAATTTATAAGGAGGGAGAAAGCCAGGTGGATGAGGCGAGACAATGCTCCAGGGCCGGGCAAGGAGACGGTGCAGAGCAATATTGCTGTAAAAGAATCCGGTGATAATTCTGGAAAAACCTAGGTCAATGTTCAAAGAAAGCCCGAGCAGTCTAAAGGATCCGTTAGAGGAAATCCCGGAAAGAAAAGGAAAGCCAAAAAGTGGAAACCAAGGATCCCAACCTATAACGAATACTCTCCTCTGAACGCATCTTTGGAAAATATCTGCTTATCGACTTGTAATACTTTCCAATATCGAAAGCCACACCCAAAAGAGTCCACCGAGGAACAAAAACGGACTGGGAAGTATTGCCGCTTCCATGAGACTTACGAGCACAATATCGAGGATTTTAGGCATCTCGATGACGCCATAGAAAAGCTGATTCGATAGAAAAAGTTACAGGAGTTTGTTAAAAATCCTTAGAAAGGGGGACAGGGGACATCCGACCCCAATCGCGGGCAGGCTCCACGTCGATCTGAGGAACCCGTTCGGGCTGGAGGCAGATTAGTTATAAACACGATAGTCGGTGGGCCTCACCGAAAGACAAGAATTGGCTGGAGATGGAGCGTTATGCTAGTTCCTCAAAGCATGCAGATTTTGAATGTTGTTCAAACACGGAGGACGAGACCCCAGCTAAATAGCAGCGAATGATGACGGATGATGTAGTGTTCAAGAGCAGAGATGCTGATCAGGTAGAGGCACCCACTATTGACCCAATGATCATCTCGACCACGATCACGCCAGCGTTTCTGAGAAGAATACTGATTGATTGTGGAAGTTCCATTAACGTCATCTTTAAAAAAGCGTATGACCAAATGACGATGGAGACGAAGGATCTAAAACCATCTAAGGCCCGTATTCATGGCTTTAATGGTGTAGCTACTGATGCAGTGGGCTTTGTTGAATTGCCAGCTGAACATGGGGAAGGTGAGCGTAGGAGGGTGAAGATCCTACCGTTCATCGTTTTGGATGTCGATTCCCTGTATAATGTGTTTTTCGGTCGACCAGCCCTGGCGGAGTTTAGGGCAGCATTGGCCCCGTAGTGTTTAACTTTGAAATTTTCGACATATAAAGGAGTTAGGGTAGTGCATGGCGATCAGGCGACTGGTCGTGCACGTTATGTGGCAGAGCTAAGAGTGGCCTAGCGAAGAGAGGAGGGAAAGGTTATGGACAAGTCAGTCCGCATCCGAGTTACTGAAAATTGACAGGTAATGCCCGAGCCTTGGCTCGGGAAACATGATCGGATCTATAGAGACATAGATCCGAGGAGTGATGATAAGGAACCCAAGGAGGCAAAAGCAGCACCGGCTGAACTGACGATTGACATTCAAGTCAGCCATGATGACCCACCATGGGTACTCAAGATTGGATCACAACTCAACCCCTCGATGATCAAGGATCTTACCGATTTCCTCCGAGCCAATATGGATGTTTTCGCTTGGACACATTTCGATATGTGCGGGATTTCTCCCGCCATTGCAAGTCATATATTGAACATAGACCCGAAATATGTGCCAGTGAAGCAAAAAAGGAGAGGCATGGACCCAGAGAGGTCCGTTGCTTCCAGAGAGGAGGTGGACAAACTCAAAGCCAATGGGTTCGTCCGCGACGCCCTCTATCCTGAATGGGTGTCTAACCCCGTGCTAGTTAGAAAAGCGAACGAAAAATGGAGAACCTGTGTTGACTACTCAGACCTGAACAAGGCATGCCCAAAGGATAGTTTCCCTTTACCCAGGATTGGCCAGTTGGTCGACTCAGTGGCAGGACACAAGCTATTGTCATTTATGGATGCGTATTCAGGATATAATCTAATCCCGATGCACATTCCGGATCAGGAACACACTAGTTTTGTCACGGACGTTGGACTATATTGTTATGTAGTGATGTCTTTCGGATTGAAAAATGCAGGAACAACTTATCAACGTCTGGTGAATCGAATGTTTAAAGACCAAATTGGTAGAACAATGGAGGTCTATGTGGATGACATGCTCGTGAAGTCACGGTAGTCAAATGACCACATTCGAGACTTGGCGGAGATGTTTGATATACTCTGATACTATGGGATGAAAATCAATCCCTTAAAGTGTTCTTTTGGTGTTGCGTCGGGGAAGTTTTTGGGTTTTATCATCAATGCATGGGGAATTGAAGCTAACCCGGAAAAGATTCAGGCTACTCGAGACATACAAGTACCCAGGAGTAAAAGGCAAGTACAGAGCCTGAAAGGAAAAGTGGCTGCATTGAGTCAATTCATATCTAGAGCGACTGACAACCCTTCTTCGATATGATAAAGAAAGTGAAGAGAAATTTCGAATGGACGCCCAACTACAAGGATGCATTCCGAGCTTTGGTAAGACATTTGAAAAGCCCCTCGGTGTAGTCGAAGCCTATAGACCATGAAGTGTTGTATGTATACTTGGCCGTATCTCAACGTACCATCAGTACGGCCTTGGTTCGCGAGGAGGACCGAGTCTAAAAGCCGGTGTACTATGTCAGTAAACGTTTAATGGGGGCAGAGATAAATTATCCTAAAATTGAGAAGCTAGCCTACTGCTTGGTGATTGCATCACACAAGCTTCGTCCTTACTTTCAGGCACACCCGATCAGTGTTTATACCGATCAACCTCTGCGATAGGTGCTCCAACGACCCAAAACCTTTGGAAGGTTGTTGAAGTGGAACATTGAGTTGAGTCAATTCGATATCACCTACCTGCCATGAGGGCAATCCAAGGGCAGGCGCTAGCGGACTTCATTCGAGAATTCACCATATCAGACGAGCCAAGCAGTGAGGATGTGATTCCCCCCATTCGATGGAAACTATACACCGATGGGATATCCAACGACCATTGTTCTGGGGCTGGTGTTATTCTTGTAACTCTCGAAAACCAATCGATTTGTTATGCATTGAAGCTCAATTTCCCAGCTACAAATAACAAAGCCGAGTATGAAGCATTGCTTGCTGGATTGAAACTTATCAGGGAACTGGGAATTAAATCGGTTGAAATATTTTGTGACTCACAAGTGGTGGTGTACTAAGTTTGGGGAGACTAACAAGCAAGGGGGTAGAGACTTGCCCCAAACCTTGCATGGGTTCAAGAGCTATTCGCAGGCCTTGAATATTACGATATTTCACATATGCCGCACGAACAAAATTGGGAAACCGATTCATTGGCAAAATTCGCAAGTACTGGTGATGCACAGCAAATGGGATTGGTTCCCGTCGAAATCTTACATGCTTCGAGTATAAATGAGATGGAAGTTGATTTTGTGTTAGAAACAGAAGTCGAGAAGAAGTCATGGATAACCCCTTTCAAGCAATACTTGCTACATGGGATTTTACCCGAAAGAAAGAACAAAAGACGACAAGTCATTCGCAAAGCTTCGCGATATGTAATGCATGACGGAATAATGTATCGGAAGGGATTCTCGGTCCCCTTACTGCGGTGCATTTCCCACGGTGAGTTAAAACGGGTCTTAAAAGAAGTTCATAAAGGAGAATGTAGCGGCCGTACTGGGGGCACACATTAGCGAAAAAGATCCTCCACTATGGATACTATTGGTCAACCGTGAATCGAGACGCCGTGGACCATGTTCGAAGATGCGACAACTGTAAAAAATATGCAAAAATACCAAGAGCTCCGTCGACAGAACTCACATAAATGGTTAACTCATGGCCGTTTGCAATACGGGGAATCGATATAATTGATTCCTTGCCAATCTCCAAAGGTGGTGCCATATACGCAATAGTTGCAGTTGGTTACTTTATCAAGTGGGCGAAAGCAGAGCCCTTGGCTATAATCACCACTAAAAAGGTCATTAGTTTCGTTGGGCAAAACATCATATGCCGTTTTGGCCTCCCGTGAACTATCCTTATGGACAATGGAACTCAGTTCGAAAGTAGGGAGTTCAAAGAATTTTGTCAAAAGCATGGTATTGAGAAAAGGTTTGCAGCAGTTGCTCATCCCAAAGCCAATGGACAAGTTGAAGTCGTAAACAAAATAATCAAATCCATATCGAAAAAACATTTGGAGAAGGCTAGAGACTAGTGGGTGGACGAGCTTCCAACAGCACTCTGTTAGGGATGCGGATTAAGGATCTTAAGGCAGAAATAACACTAGAGGGGGGGTGAATAGTGTTTTAAAGAATATATGAACTATATGACTAAATTAAAACTTTCAACACAAATCTAAACAGAATTCTAACACAGAATGATCACAGAACATATAACAAATGCAAATAGTAAAGTAAAGCACGTAAAAGGAAAGAACACACCAGATTTTATACTGGTTCGGAATCCTCCTACATCCAGTCCTGTACCAAGGCAATATCGTTGTACAGATTTTTATAAGCCAATATCCAAATTACAACCCTCAATTTCTAAGGCCTTGAGGAACCCTCCTATCTCCGAGTCTGGGGTAAACTCTCTTGATTTTCGGGACACAAGATCACCCTAATACTTTCTAATAACAATCCTTTTGAATGGATAGACTCTATGGACTTTTTGAATACAAATTAATCCTATAACTCTGAATAGCACTTTGATCTTTAGTAGAATGATGGAGAATCAAATAGAGAGAGTATCTAAATGATTTCCTATTGAGAATTTGGCAGCATGATGGCACGATCTTGAAAATATGAAGTTTTATGCATATGGAATGGTGGAGAAGAAAGAGTGAAGAAAATAAAAAAGTAGTTCTTAAAAAAATTCGTTTTGGAAGCCTTTATATAGATGCACAACATTCATAACCATTGGCGAAAGGTTTCCGAACGAATGGACACTTCTTTTGAAAATTGAATTTTGAATCCAACTGTCACCATGTCGACATGGGGTATCCCCTTATGTCGACATCTCTTAGTTCAAAATTATAGAGATGTTGTTTTGTAAAGACAATTGAATTTAAAACAAGTTGAAACTTCTCTGAAGCAAAGTAAAGTGTTTAAACAATATTTTGAGATAGAGAATGAATATAAAACATTATTTTAAATATATATATATATATATATATATATATATATATAATTGATATAGACCATCAATTATATAAGTAATATTTAAAATCAGAATTAGTTTTGATGTTTTAAAAATAGAAGTTTTTAAAATCAGAATAGAGGAATATTTCAAGGCTAAAACAAAGTTTGAAAACATTTTTGAAAACATGATTTTGAAAGCTAAAACATTTTGAAAACAGATTTAATTTTTTTTTTGAAAAATCTATTCAAACTGAAATTGCAAGAACCTTCCTACAGAGCTCCTCCATAGGACTCGAGAACTTGTACAGAGTAGTTTAAATGATTTTGATTTTCGTGGGTTTGTAAGCCACTTGTCGTAGGTTTGTAAGCTACTTGTCGTGGGTTTGTAAGCCACTGGTTTCGATAGAAATTGGGTTCCATCTCAAAAGAAAATTAGAAGAAAGATGAGAGTGCTATTATGAAGTTTTAACAAAATACTAGACACTTATCTTGAGATCTTGAAATCTTGATTCTCTAGAGTCTTGAATCTTGAATCTCTAATCTTCATCTTGATGCTTGAGTCTTTATACTGATCAGTCTTCGATGATACCTGCATATACTTCCTATATACATATACATACATACGTACATACATACATACATATATATATATATATATCTATATGGAAATGTTAGAATATATTTTATAAAGTAAAGTATAATAACTATATAAGGTTGTTGTCATCAAAACATCATCAACTCAGTTCCTAACAATCTTCCCCTTTTTGATGATGACAACCTTTATTTATAAAATATTCTTACCATACCATAACTCCCAATAACTCCCTCTTACTCCGTGACTTCTTCTTAAAACTACAACTCCCCCTTACTCCATGACTCCCCCTTACACCAAGCACATATATTTTTATAACTTTCTCCCCCTTTGTCATCAGCAAAAACTATTAACTACTTAAGAATTCAAGAATGATTAGTATGAACAAATAATATGTATAGAACAAGCATGAAACAATGAGTATAAGTGAACACATTTTAATTATTACAACATATATAAGAACATACAAAAACACGAACAAACAAAACAATTTAAAACAAAGAATAAAATGAAAGTACGTTTTAATGGCGATCCTTAACTATAGGAGACTTATGAATCGAACAATTGGGGTAGTGGAGACAAAAGATTCCACGTTGTTTAATTATGTTTCCATTAGTATCAACAAGGATCTCACCAACGCAAATAACGCTCTCGTCCGTATTCATAGGGACTTCGGATTGAGGTAAAGGTTGATCTTCCTCTTGGTCTTCTTGTGGCTCTTCCATAGGTTCTTCTTCCTCGGATTCCATGGCTTGTGAAGAGTCTTCAATATTAATAGGATTTATACGGTTATCCATAAGGAATTTTTGTACACTCCTAATAATATTCCCTTGCCTTTGTTGTTCTCTAGCCATCCTAAGTTGACTTACTTGAATTTCAGTCATCAATTGAAGGATATCTTTCATATTCTCTTGCAATTTGATCACTCGAGCGTGCGTAGTTCGTTGAAATGGACCAGAATGAGGAGATGTGGGTGAAGTGGGTTCATTAGTAGAAGAGGAGGCCATTATTTTATTATTTCAGAAGTTATTTACAGAGAATATAGTGAAGAAAGAGGAGAGAAAACGAAATAAATAGATAAATAACCAAATAACTAACTTTGGAGGGAAACTCAATTTTCAAATTTTGTTGGGTATGTCGACATCAGGGGATGGGGCATGTCGACATGTCCTTCAGAAAAAGTGTAATTTTTACTTTGAATTTTTATTGATTATTATATTATATTATTTTATATTTCAGATTTTGAACAAATACCTAATTCTCTTATAAATTTAGTAAAATTCTGTTCTGTTAATGGTTTAGTTAATATATCAGCAATCTGTTTTTCAGTATTTATATAATCTAGAGTTATTATTTCTTTAGTTATATTATCTCTAAGAAAATGATGTCTTATATCAATATGTTTAGTTCTAGCATGATGAATTGGATTTTTAGATAGATTTATTGCACTAGTATTATCACAATATATTGGTGATTTACTTATGTTAATTCCAAAATCTTTTAAAGTTTGTTGCATATATATGACTTGTGAACAGGCCAGAGCAGCAGATATATACTCTGCTTCAGTTATTGACAAGGAAACAGTATTTTGTTTCTTGCTGAACCAGGAAACCAGTGAATGTCCTAGAAAGTGACAAGTTCCACTTGTACTTTTTCGGTCTGATTTACAACCAGCATAATCAGCACACAATATGATATTAAATCAAAAGTATTATTTTTAGAATAAAATAAACCATAATCTAAAGTGTATTTTACATCTCTTAAAATTCTTTTAACAGCTTTTAAGTGAGTTTCTTTAGGTTGTGATTGGTATCTTGCACAAAGACAAACACTATGCATAATATCAGGACGACTCGCTGTTATATAGAGCAGCGAACCAATCATTCTCCTATATAAAGTTTGATCAATATCTTTTGATTTATCTTCTTTACTTAAACCTACATTTGTTGATATTGGAGTTGGTTTCCCACTAGAGGTGCTTAAACCAAATTTATTGATTAAGTCTTTAGCATATTTTTCTTGACTTATGAAGATTCCATTTTCTAGTTGTTTAATTTGAAGCCCTAAGAAGAAACTTAATTCTCCCATGTGACTCATTTCAAATTCTTTAGTCGTTATATCTGAAAATTCTTTATTCATTTTGTTATTAGTTGATCCAAAGATTATATCATCTACATATATTTGAACTAGTTGAATATCTTGATTATTTCTTTTAATAAAAAGTGTTGTATCTACTTTACTAATTTCAAAACCAGATTGAAGTAAATAAGATCTTAGTCTTTCATACCAGGCTCTACGAGCTTGCTTTAGACCATATAGAGCTTTCTTTAACTTGTATACATGGTTTGGGAATTTATTATCTTCAAAAAGTGGAGGTTGTTCAACATAAACATCTTCTTTTACAAAACCATTTAGAAAAGCACTTTTAACATCCATTTGATATAATTTGAAATTATTATAATTAGCGAAAGCAAGTAGAATTCTTATAGCTTCTAATCTTGCTACGGGGGAAAAGGTTTCATCATAGTCAATTCCTTCTTCTTGACAATAACCTTGCACGACTAAACGAGCTTTATATCTTACGACCTCACCGAGTTGCATTCATTTTATTTTTATAAACCCATTTAGTTCCAATTATACTTTTATCCTCAGGTTTAGGAACAAGTTCCCATACATCATTTCTGGTAAATTGATTCAATTCTTCTTGCATAGCAAGAATCCATGAATCATCAGACGATGCTTCCTTTGGATTTTTAGGTTCAATTGTTGATATAAAAGCTACATTACTCATACTACTCAATTGATTTCTAGTTCTTACTACAGATTCAATATTTCCTAAAACATTTTCTATAGGATGATCTTTTGATATTTTAAATCTCTTATTAGGTTGATTCATTTCACTAATAGTTTCATTAGATTGATTTAAATTTATAAAATCTTCTTCATCATCTATTTGTACAATATCTTTAAGATTTTCATCAAAAGATACATGCATAGTTTCTTCAATAGTATTAATTTTTAAATTAAAAACTCTAAATGCTTTGCTTCTATTAGAATAACCAATAAAGAATCCTTTATCAGCTTTTGGTTCAAATATATCTAAATTATCTTTTTTATTAAGTATAAATAATTTACTCCCAAAGACTTTAAAATAAGCAACTGTAGGTTTCTTATTATAAAGTAATTCATATGGAGTTTTATTTGTTAATGGTCTAATTAAAATTCTATTTAATATATAACAAGCTGTAGCAACTGCTTCAGCCCAAAAATGTTTAGGTAAATTACTATCAGAAAGCATTGTATGAGCACACTCTTGAATCGTTCTATTCTTACGTTCTACTACTCCGTTTTGTTGTGAAGTTCTTGGAAATGAAAAGTTGTGAGTAATTCCCTTTTGAGTACAGAAATTCTCAAAATTTTCATTTTCAAATTCACCACCGTGATCACTTCGAATAGTTTTAATTTTGAAAGAATGTTGTTTTTGAATTCTTTTAGAAAAGTTATTAAATATTTCAAAAGCGTCACCTTTATGTTTTAAAAAGATTGTCCAAGTATATCTTGAATAATCATCTACTATAACAAAAACATATTTACCATGGTTAATTGATTGAACTTGAGATGGACCAAATAAATCTAAATGAAGTAATTCTAGAGGACTAGAGGTAGAAATAGCATCTTTTAATTTAAATGAACTTTTCTTAAGTTTTCCTAATTGACAAGGATCACAAATACTATCTACTTTAAAGTTTAACTTGGGAAGACCTCTAACTAAGTCAAGTTTTGATAGCCTAGATAATAATTCGAAATTCAAATGGCCAAATCTTTTATGCCAAATCCAAGGGTCACTTGTACTAGCCAAAAGACAAAGATTATCATTTGAAATTTTCATACTAAGGATATAAATATTTTTCTTCCTAATACCTTCAAAAATTATATTAGACTTATCATCTTCAATGTGACATTTATCTTTTCCAAATTTAATTTTAAAACCTTTATCGCAAAGTTGACTTATACTAAGCAGATTATGTTTTAAGTTCCTAACTAATAAAACATTAGAAATAAGTAAAGTTTTAGAGTTACCGACATTGCCGGCGCCAACCACATATCCTTTAGAGTTTTCACCAAAATTGACTTATCCACCATCTTGATAAATAATGTCCTTGAGTATCTCGGGATTTCCAGTCATGTTCTACGAACGGCCACTATCAAGTATCCATTTATCTTTCTCAATTTGCACAGTTTGTCCATTGGGTGTTGATTCGTCAAAAGCCATATAACATGTCTGTTCCTGCATAACACACCAATTCGGTAGATAACTTGATTTTTCAAAATAACTATATGCAGACTTATGATTCTTTGATGAAATGCATAGATTCAAAACAGTTTTAACACAATTTTCCAAAAATGCCATTTTTATATTTTTCAAGTTTCAGATTATGAAAACAATGAAAACCAATGCTCTTATACCAATTGTTAGGGATGCAGATTAAGGATCTTAAGGCAGAAATAACACTAGAGGAGGGGGGTGAATAGTGTTTTAAAGAATATATGAACTATATGACTAAATTAAAACTTTCAACACAAATCTAAACAGAATTCTAACACAGAATGATCACAGAACATATAACAAATGCAAATAGTAAAGTAAAGCACGTAAAAGGAAAGAACACACCGGATTTTATACTGGTTCGGAATCCTCCTACATCCAGTCCTGTACCAAGGCAATATCCTTGTACAGATTTTTATAAGCCAATATCCAAATTACAACCCTCAATTTCTAAGGCCTTGAGGAACCCTCCTATCTCCGAGTCTGGGGTAAACTCTCTTGATTTTCGGGACACAAGATCACCCTAATACTTTCTAATAACAATCCTTTTGAATGGATAGACTCTATGGACTTTTTGAATACAAATTAATCCTATAACTCTGAATAGCACTTTGATCTTTAGTAGAATGATGGAGAATCAAATAGAGAGAGTATCTAAATGATTTCCTATTGAGAATTTGGCAGAATGATGGCACGATCTTGAAAATATGAAGTTTTATGGATATGGAATGGTGGAGAAGAAAGAGTGAAGAAAATAAGAAAGTAGTTGTTAAAAAAATTCATTTTGGAAGCCTTTATATAGATGCACAACAGTCATAACCATTGGCGAAAGGTTTTCGAACGAATGGACACTTCTTTTGAAAATTGAATTTTGAATCCAACTGTCACCATGTCGACATGGGGTATCCCCTTATGTCGACATCCCTTAGTTCAAAATTATAGAGATGTTGTTTTGTATAGACAATTGAATTTAAAACAAGTTGAAACTTCTCTGAAGCAAAGTAAAGTGTTTAAACAATATTTTGAGATAGAGAATAAATATAAAACATTATTTTAAATATATATATATATATATATAATTGATATAGACCGTCAATTATATAAGTAATATTTAAAATCAGAATAAGTTTTGATGTTTTAAAAATAGAAGTTTTTAAAATCAGAATAGAGGAATATTTCAAGGCTAAAACAAAGTTTGAAAACATTTTTGAAAACATGATTTTGAAAGCTAAAACATTTTGAAAACAGATTTAAAAAACATTTGAAAAATCTATTCAAACTGAAATTGCAAGAACCTTCCTACAGAGCTCCTCCATAGGACTCGAGAACTTGTACAAAGTAGTTTAAATAATTTTGATTTTCGTGGGTTTGTAAGCCACTTGTCGTAGGTTTGTAAGCTACTTATCGTGGGTTTGTAAGCCACTGGTTTCGATAGAAATTGGGTTCCATCCCAAAAGAAAATTAGAAGAAAGATGAGAGTGCTATTATGAAGTTTTAACAAAATACTAGACACTTATCTTGAGATCTTGAAATCTTGATTCTCTAGAGTCTTGAATCTTGAATCTTGAATCTCTAATCTTTATCTTGATGCTTGAGTCTTTATACTGATCAGTCTTCGATGATACCTGCATATACTTCCTATATACATATACATACACATACATATATATATATATACGTATGGAAATGTTAGAATATATTTTATAAAGTAAAGTATAATAACTATATAAGGTTGTTGTCATCAAAACATCATAACTCAGTTCCTAACACACTCTGGGCTTACAGAACCACCCATAAGTCCACGACTGTCCATACACCATTCACATTGGCATATGGCACTGAAGCTGTTATACCCGTGGAACTCGAAGTTCCTTCTCATCGGGTGACTCATTACGATCCTAAGACGAATCAGGACCTTTTACTGAAATCGCTGGACTTTGTGGATGAAAAACGTGATGAAGTTGATTTAAGGGCGACTGCGTATAATCATCGAGTCGCTCGATATTATAATGAAAAAGTCTGACCGAGAATATTTGACGTGGGCGATCTCGTTTTGAAGAGAGTTTTTCCAGTTCCGTCGCACATGAATCCCACATGGGAAGGTCCATACGTCATTGAACAGAAGCTTGGAGAAGGAACTTTTAAGCTAGCGACCGTCGATGGTGTGACGCTCCCCCGAGCATGGAATAGCGAGCACCTGCGTCGTTATTACACTTAGCCCATTTCTTTTACATATTAGTAGTAATTGTTTCCAGTATGTTTTTTTAGTTGTTCTATGTTTTCGGCATGTAATAAGACAATTCAATTTGTTCCTATTTGTTATGATCAATAAAGGCTTAAAGCCGCTTTTCAATGAACTGTTGATGTTCCATGTGCAATAATTCTTTGGCCGAAATCAAATCACATTATTGTCCAGCGTATGAACGCGCACACAAAAATTAAAAGTCAATCGATAAATGACTTAAAATCTCTAAGTCCCCAGAGTTCGGACTAGAGTACTATGAGTCCCAAGAGCATGGGCTAGAGTATAAACGACTTAAAAATCTCTAAGTCCCCAAAGTGTGAACTAGAGCACTCTGAGTCCCCAGAGCGTGGACTAGAGTATAAACGACTAAAAATCTCTGAGTCCCTAGAGTGCGGACTAGAGTACTCTAAGTCCCCAGAGCATGGACTAGAGTATAAATGAATTAAAAATCTCTAAGTCGCTAGAGTGTGGACTAGAGTACTCTGAGTCTCCAGAGCGCGGACTATAATATAAACAACTTAAAATCTCTAAGTCCCCAGAGTGCGGACTAGAGTACTCTGAGTCCCCAGTGTGCGGACTAGAGTATAAACGACTTAAAAATTCTCTAAGTCCCCTGAGTGCGGACTAGAGTACTCCGAGTCCACAGAGCGCGGACTAGAGTATAAATGAATTAAAATCTCTAAGTCCCTAGAGTGTGGGCTAGAGTACTCTGAGTCCCCAGAGCACGGACTAGAGTATAAACGACTTAAAAATCTCTAAGTCCCGAGAGTGCGGACTAGAGTATTCCGAGTCCCCAAAGCACGGACTAGAGTATAAACGACTTAAAATCTCTAAGTCCCCAGAGTGCGAACTAGAGTACTCTGAGTCCCCAGAGCGCGGACTAGAGCATAAACGACTTAAAATCTCTAAGTCCTCAGAGTGCGGACTAGAGTACTCTGAGTCCCAGAGCGCGGACTAGAGTATAAACGACTTAAAAATCTCTAAGTCCCCAGAGTGCGGACTAGAGTACTCCGAGTCCCCAGAGCGTGGACTAGAGCATAAGCGACTTAAAAATCTCTAAGTCCCCGGAGTGTGGGCTAGAGTACAAATGATTCAAAAAATATCTAAGTCATTAGAGGATCTACGATTCCAAAAATTTCTGAGTCTATGGAAATGAACTGGAGCTTGTGTAACTCACAAGATTTTGAATTTCGGCTACAAGTCATACAGTAAGCTGAACAACGAAAATTATCAAAGACAAAGAAACAAAGTTTTATTCACTAAAGAAACAAAGTTTTATTCACTAATCCAAAATAAAGTTCCACTTCAACTTCTTCTAGACTCGGAGCAATAAAGTCTATTTACAATGACTATGAAAATAAATAAAAATAATTACATAATCCAGGCTTATTCGCGCTGAACGAGGCATGATAGCTACGTTTTCGATTTCTTCTCCTTCCTCGGTTTCTCTGAAGACTCCTCCCCCAGGCGTTTTCTCTTGGATTCCTTGCTTCTAAGGAAGCAGTGCCCGGGGAGGGGAGAGGAACTTCTAGTGGTGAGGTCCCACTAGGGAGAATAACCTTCAGGGGCATGTTCAGTGGATAGTCAAGTTCCACCACCTGAGGCTCAACCTTAATATCAGCCCTCTTCTTCCCCTCTTCCATGATATGCTCCTCCATGCTTAGTTTTGAAGTGTTTTTGGAGGTGCCCGTAATTTCAACTTCATCATGTTCTTCTATGGGTGATGGATTTTCAGATTTGTCTTCATCAAACGCCCCGATCACTTGAGTGTCAGGTTCGGGAATCTCCCCTGTTTGAATTGCCTCTCCCACTTTCGCCTCCTTCTCCATGGCGATATCGCTCCTTGGAGTTAGGATGGGGTCAGAATGGCCTACACGACTTCATAAGAGACAAGTATTAGAATACATTTGGTTTTCACCAAAAAGCGATGGTTATTTGAACTCTAGAAAGAAAGGTTAAGTATCAGTCACTAGCCGACTCTTAGCTATCTTGGGAGTCTCACCCTCTGGGATAGGGGATAGAATGTGGATATCAAGCCCGGTTTCCTCCGGATTATAACCAACATGTTTTTTAAAAGGATCCAGTGGAAAGTGATCTGTCAGTAGAATAGAAGAAAGAACTTGAGATCCAGTTCCGGATGGACCTACGGCGTCGTCTTTCGCTTTTGATGAGGATGAATCTCTTCCATAAAGGGCTTTGGCTGCAAATAACTCGGAAGGCTCATTTCCTCGCAGCACTTCCTTCACGAGAGAATCCTCATCAACCTCTTTAGTTCCCAACTCGACTCTTTTAATTTTTATTAAAGTGTCCCATTCTTCGGCCAAAGATTCGAGGTAACCCTCGCAAAGAAAAGTTAGGTCGTGATGCATGAGAACTCGAGCGTTATACTCGGCTATGAGTGGATCAAACATGCACTTAATTTCCTCCCTACCAGCCTCTGCAGCCGCCTCGAGGCGAGAATCGATTTTCGAGAGTGCCATTCTTTTGCCTTCCACATGGACTATGTCTTTCAGCGCTTCAACTTTGGAGAGCTCCTCATCAAGCTTTGTTTTTAGAAGTCGTGTAGCGACAATCTCATCGCAACATCATTGTGACTCCTCTTAAGTAGTAGTTTTTTCTTCCTTTTCTTTGAGGAGTAGCTCCTCCAATTCTTTGACTCGTTGAGCGAGGACACCTTTCTCCTTTTTAATGGAGTCTTTCTTTAAGGCTAAGGCGCCACAGCGTTGAACCGTTTCATCAATTTCCTTTTTGTGTGTGGCCGCCAGGCGATTGATTGCCTCAGCAGTATCTTTAGCATTCTTCTGGGTGGCCTCAAGTTGATATTTATACGAGGAAAGCTCTTCATCTTAGGCTTTGATAATATCCTTATCATGGATGGCCTAAAGCTTCAGGCGATCGATTTCATGCTTGCGTCCGTAGAAACTTCAGAAACTTTTTCGGCCAAGTGAACAAACATGTCATGTTGGACGTAGACATCGTTGTTGCAAGCAATGGCACTTTGTTTAACATGACCTAGAATAGGAAGGATTGCAGGAAGAAATTTTAAGCCATCAAAGCATATCTTTGGAAATGTGGCTTTAAGCTCAGCTAGCTTTTCTACTATCGATGGATCATGTGTAGGGGCTGAGGAAGTTTGTTTGGCTGAAACCATGGACTTCTTATGAGGCTCACGAGATTGCCTAGTGCTTGATGAACTAGAGTATTGGTCACGAGGAGCTTCAGATTGAGATCCCCTTTGAGCCGATTTCTCCCTGCTTTGTTCTGGTTGAGGAGGAGGATCAATTGGGTATGAAGAATGGATGTAAGTTTTCCTTCGAGATGACGATGAATCTCAGGGACGATACTCTCTATCGCTGTTGTCCTCTCTATCTCGGCGTTTACCAGATCCCGAGTCTCGGCTGGGATGATTGAAGATAGAGAACCCATGAAGGCGGTCAAATTTGTGAGTGGGTTCCATATCACCTACATAGAAATTAAGTAAGGACAAATTAGCAAGAATAATATGATAGCTGAAGTTTAAGTGCAAGGTGGAGTGTAAGTGTTCGTGTGTGTCGTAGTGATCCCTCGGCGGACCAGTTTCTTTCGCTTTACTAATTGGGGTTGACTCTCCATGTCAATCGGCCGAATCACCAACATCGCCTCTCGTGGGAGAATTAAGCCTCATATCTCTTGGGTCATTAAAACGATAATTCAGCAGGTCATCGGGGACGGTCAGGTCTGAAAGACCTTTAAGTGAGCTGATCGGACGGCTAAATGCCTATGAACTAGAAAATAGTCGAACGAATTTTATAACAAAAATAACCGCAAGCGCACGGCGTACACTTGTAGTACGTGATCAATACGGGTCGATCCGCAAGGAATTGTTGAATTTCAAATTTCTATTCAATCAAATTATATCAAAGTCGAGTGAAAGTTAAGCTAGAGAATTAGAAAATTAGCTAACTAACTAAAAGAAAAGAGATGCAAATACAAGAGTTAAATGACAATTTAGAGAATAAATCTACTCTATAGATCATATAGTTCAACATATATGAAATCATGATCACTCTTTTATGGTCATTAGTGCTTTAATTGATGTGCTTATCATATGTATGGCATATTTGTGCTATTGATTAGCCAACATAAACCATCAAACTATAACACATCCCTTAAAACACTTACTAACTTTCATGAAACTTGACAAAGAAAATGAAAGTGAAATCTATTTTAAGTATGGCCTATTAACTATTGATTAGAAATATAGACCATCAAATTTGAATTTCAAATCACTTTCTTATGCCATAATCATATTTTGATGAAGATGCATTTGTGTTAGTGATTGTTTAAGCATAGCCTATTTGGTGTCAACAATATAGGCCATCAAATTCAAAGCAAGAACAACAGATAAGCACTTCATTGATCCTCATTAAGCACAAAAAGAGAGCACGAATTAACAAATAGTTGAAGCTACATAATTAGAGAGCGTCATTACCCCTAAATTGAAGGGGTTTAGCCTCTCATATTTGTCATTTGATTAACAAATGTAGCAAGCAACATGAAATAAAATGAAATAAAAATGAAAGATAAATGAAAGAGAGAAGCTAATTAACAAGAATTAAAATTAATCTACTTTGCATGAAAATAAAGTCTACACTATTAACATGAAAGAAAGAAAGCATGCAAGTAAAATAAAACACTAATTAACATTGCATAAAAGAAAGAAAAAATACATGAAATAAAAGTAGCTAAGTAGCCATGAAAAGAGAAAGAGAGCTTGTCTTTTTAATTTAAGCCTATACTAAACTAAGAGAGACTAAGGAAGAAGAGGGTTACATGAAATATAAGGGGTATATATACATGTGTTAAATCCTAATTCATATTTTTGGGGAATGCCTAAAATACCCTTGAGAAAGTGTGGAGGCCAAGTAATCATTAGCTTCTACTAATCATCATTTAAGTGTACATGAAGCCACAAACTCCATAAGCATGTGCACTAGCCTCTAATTGACAATCAAGGTAAGTGGGTGGGGTCCTCCATGTTCTTCACTTTGAATTATTTCCATCTTCATTCTTTTGTATCTTCTTTGTGCATGCATATTTCATCATAAAACCACCTGTAAAATTCACCAAATATCCTACAAAACAACATAGAAAATTCCAAGTAAATTTTCACAATTTAATAAATACACAAAAATGACCCTTTTACCCCTGTATGAAGATGAATATGTGACAATTTGAAAAAAATTTGAATTTTGGTTTAAACAAGTTAAACCCAATATGATCATTTATTCAATTTAAATAGATTAAATATGGTGGTAAAAATATGCACATTTATGTGCACATCAAAACCCCCACACTTATCTTTTTATTCGTCCTCGAATAAAGAAAAACTAAGATAAATCCGTTTTCATAGGAAGCACGATTGCATTGAGCATATGCAGCAAGTCATTAAACCTTTGGATGTCCCTAGTATGACGAGTGTTGTCTCGTGAGGGTTTTCAGCGGATACTACCCATAAAATCCAAATGCAGGATGAAAAATTTACAAAATGCATGATTTATTTACAATGAGATGAATGCGAGTTTTTGAAATATTTAAAAATGAAAGATTTATTTTTAAATCGAGACAAATAAGTTAAATATAGGTTTTGGTCATTATCTTGAATATTTAAGTCATTTACTCGTCAAAATTTCTAACAATAATCAAGTTATCATAACAAATAGACAATAGTTTAACTCGTTATTTAGGTTGATAACAAAGTGTAATTATGAAATGGATCCTTAGTTGATTAGCAAAGTTTATCAAAGTGGTATTTTCGTTTCTATTCAGTAACAAGTCAAATCAAATAAGTTAAAATAGTGCTTGGATTTCATTTGCTTACTCTCTCTTATTTTTTTGAAAATATTGATATTTACAATATTTACATATGCCTAACTCAGATAAACTGAGGCCAGATATATTACCCATGCACTGCCTTGCGGACTTATGTGAGAGGAATACAAAACATGATGAGTGAACACACGAGTGCGAACACCTATTGACTGTGGGCATTATTAAAAAATATTATATATACACCTAGCTCAGGTAAACCAAGGCCAAATATACCGATCTTGCACTGCCTTTCGGGCTTACGTGAGAAAGGTACAGAGCATGGCGAGTGTACCCACAAGTGTGTACACCTGTCGACCGTAGGTGTTAATAGAATATATATATATATATATATATATATATATATGAATGTTTTGTTTTTTTTCAAATTTTTTTTGAAAGAGAGAGTTTTGCATAATAGTCTTAGCACCATTTAACTTAGAAGACAAAAAAATGTTATATCCTTTACTTTAAATCAACCACTTTTTAAAACAAAGATTTTCAATTAGAATGTATTTCATAATTAACATGCATGAATCTTCCAATATACTAGTTAAACCATTGTTATTTGTAATCAAACTTTATTTTTATTTTTGTTAAGACAAATAAATTTTCAAAAATTTCAATTTAATAAACCAAAACCATCTATTTATCTTATAATGTTTCTTTAAAAATATATCAAAAGAAAATTTATTTTTGGGATTTCTTTTTTTTTTTTGAGATTTTAGAAGAAAAGGCAAAAATAAACCATGAAAAATAAAATAAAAATGAAGATGAGTCTCCCCCCACACTTGATTTTGACTGTGTCCCCACAGTCAACCCAAGTGAAAAGAGAAAAATAAAAATATAAACATGATCTTTATTTAAATGAAAATTAATGGTACTTACACGGATCAGAAAGTATATCATCAAAAAGTAAATGAAACGGTCTTCCAAAGACCGACTCATTTGTCTCGTCAAGTATGCGAGACACAACTTAATCTCGAAAAACCAAATCGTCAAAGATTTCAAAGTTGAATCTTGATTTGGAAAAACAAATGTCGTTTTGAAAATCGTACGAGTTGTTTTATTTTCGATGATTTTTGGGGTTAATAAAACAATCGATTTAAGTTCAAGTTTATTATCACCAAGTTGAAATTCAAATTTATCATTGAAAACTTATTTAAAATTATTGATTTCAAAATCAAAGTGATGATTTAAATTTTCCCCGTCGGAATTTAACAACTCGCTATCCAAAAGTCCAAAAAAATCATCTTTCTTTGTTGGATTATCAACAACTTCATTGATTATCACAAGTTCAAAATCCAAAGTTGTCGTATTCGAATTTTCGAAATCGAGAAAAGGAAGATCGAATTTTAAATTTGGTTCCACATCCTCAAAAGAATTGAAATCCAACTCAATTACCAAATATTCAACAACTTCGTTAAGATTTTCGTTTTCAATTTCAAGAGTTGTTATTTGAAAATCGTCGATTTGGTTAAAAGATGGATTATCACTCGACTCATCACATATTGGGATTTGATTTTGTTTTTCACGTTGTTTCATATAAGTTTCAAACAACGAATCTGTGTGATCTTCGTAAATTCCGTTCATTTGCTCAACAAAATTCAACTTATAATTATTGATTTGAGAATTTTCGATTTGTTGAGAACAAAAATTTTCGCTCGTAACATGGTTAAGATTATTCCCATTGCCAACTTCGTTAGAAAAGTTGTTTTCATTTTCATTTTGAGTTTGAAATTCATTTTGGAGTTCGAAATTGAAGTGGCATGGGTTATAATCGAAATCGTTTGAATTTTGAAATCCTTGATAACTTTGACTTGAGTTACCGTAGAAATATGAATTACACAAATCATTTATCATTTGATTTTGTTGTGTAGAGATTTCAAGTAAAGACAAAATGCTATTTTCAAGATTTGAGGGTTGCTCGTTATTTTAAAAATTTTGTGGTACGAAATTTGAACCGTTTAAACAATAGTTGGTGTTAAAATATCCATACAAATTTGAGTGAAATTGTATGGATTATATTGATTTTCAAAACTATTGTAGCATTCACGTAAGTGGGGAAACTCGGACATTTTCAAGAATGTTTTTTTCGATTTTTTTATAAAGAAAAATATTTACAAATAGAATTTATTTTTCAAAATGGAAAATTGATTTTTGTTTTTGGATTTTCAAAATTATTTTGGCTTTTTTTTAAAAGGTTTTATATATTTTTTTTGGATTTTTGTTTTTCTAAATTTTTTGGATTTTTGAAATTTCAAAGGAAAAGGATTTAAAAATAATAAGGGAAAAAGAATATTTACAATTTTTAGTTTTGGATTTTTGAATTTTTTTGTTTTTTTAAATATGCATGAACTAATGCTACTAAATGAATACAAGGTTATAATTACAAATGATTTATCCTAAGTTAACCCAAAATTTTATAATTACATTTTGTCTAAATCAACAAGATAGTTCTCAACCAGGTAACGGACAGGATTTACGGTACACCAGAATCACCGTAGCAATGAAACCGAAGATTAAAGTACCTTCAGAGGAACAACCACTATAACCTTTACGAATCACCGTAATATTTATAAATTGTTATTACTCTGCCGTAGCCTGGAGGCCAAGAAATTAAATTGTTTAAAGAAGACAACTTGTCAATATACAATTAAGAGTTATCGACGTTTAACCGTTATTATTAATCAAATTCTAAGATGAAATGCAAAGAAGAAAATAAACATGTATTAGCAATGCAACTACGAATGGATTTTTGTTTTTTGTAAAATTCAAGCAAACAACAATGCAATTCAAATAATACTAGAGGTTAAAGCAGCAATTTTTTTTAAAGCAAGCAAGCGGAGCAGTTTTATAGCAGCAACTCCTTATTTATCTGCTTTGACAACCTGAAAAGAAAAACAAGGTATATACAATTTTTTTTAAATATATAAAGATGAAACTTAAAAACAAATTGAAACACAACAAATTTACAACTAATTTTTTTCTAAAAGAATGAATAAAAGGAAAGATGGATAAAAATACTAAAATAAAATAAACTAAAAAGAGAACACAACCCGGCCCACTTTTATCCCGCTATAAAATAAATCATCCACTCCTTTTATATCCCACAACACAGCATGAAAATTTCTCCAAAACCAAATCGAATTTCACAAATAGATCGAATTTCACAATTTTCACAAAAAAAAAACAAACCGAATTTCAACAGAGCTTATGAAATGGTATGTTGACGGATTGGTGAAGGAATGTGCTCCAGTTCGAAGCAATGTCGAGTTCGATTGGATCTGATGAAGTTGTCGCGGTTGAAGGTGGCGATTTTGTCGATTGAGGGGCTTTTGCGGCGGCTGGGTTCGATTTGGATGGCAGGTGGTTGCAGTTCGCTTTGAATTGTAGGCGATTTGGGTGAATTAAAGGGCATGAATTGCGATGGTGCTCGACCTTTGCAAGAGTTGAGGTCGTGCTCTGGCAATTTTGAATGAATGATAGGTGGTTGGAACTGAATCAGTGATTAGTAGGAGTGCTCTGTATTGTGGAGTTGCAATGCAGTAAGGTAATGTTTTGATTTGTGAAATGTTTGTATGCCTACAAGCAATGGTTGAGACTGTCTTACAATGGACTGTAGAAATGTAATATGGTTGTTGCAGTTGTGTAGTGGTGGTTGGAAAATTGGTTGGCAGAAGGGGTTGTTGTGCAAGTTGATGTATGTTGTGCAGTTGGGTTGAAGCAAGCAGGTTGAGGCGATGAAGGTGCACAGTTTGGTGTAGTGATGATGGATATGCACAGTTTTGATGCACAGTCAGGAGCTTGGTGGATGAAATGAGTTACAACAACGAGATGTGAAGGGATGAAGTGAGGTTGGTTGGCCGTGTAATGTAATGAAGGCTAAAGTTGAATGATTGTGTGTTGGTGAAGAAGTCGGTTTCTGATGGTTGCACGGTGTAGTTTGGAGTGGTGATGAGATTATCTGCAGGTGGTTTGTTGTCAGGAAGAGGTGTGATGAAGCAGCCTGAGTGGAAGTTAAAGTCGAGTGGCAAGGTAGTTGTGTTATCTTGAGGCAGAGATGAAACTATGTTAGTTGTTTAATAAAGGGGATAACAAATGAATGCAAATGGGATATGTGCAGTGATGATCAAGTGGAAATGGTGTTGCTGCTTGGGTTGGAGGAAGATGTGATTGAAGTTGCAGAAACAGACAGAGGCGATGAACTACTTTGGTAGTAATTGGATGCAGCAGTTGTAGATGGTGAAAGAAGTTGAAATGAAGGTTGGACTTATGTGCAATGCACTGTGCAAGAGATGTGAGGCAGTAAGAAGTTGAGAAGAAGTGACAAGCAAGGGGATGACAGTATTGAGGCAGTTGGCGGTTGGCGCTGATGGTCGGGGAGTTGTATGTATGGTGGTAGGGAAGCAAAATCTATTGTTTGAACTGATGTAGCAGTGGGGAGGTTACAGGGTAGTTGACAGGGGAAGTTTTGAGGGAGGGGTTTTTGTGCACTGTGCAGCACAGAGAAAAAGATGCACAGTGTAAATATTTTTATTTTATTTTTTAAATAGAAATTGAAAATGTATAGAAATGCAAATGTAAAAATGTAATCGAAATGTAACAAAATTGTAGATGAAATGAAATGCAATTTTTTTAATAGAAAATGCAATGCAAATTGAAGACTAAAACATGCACACACCAAATTGAAAATAAACACACACATTTTTTTAATTGCAAACACAAACACAAAATAAAAAACACAGAAAAATCATAAATAATAATAATTCGAAGAATAGAAAATTGAAATCAAAACAATACCCCGACAACGGCGCCAATAACTTGATCGGACGGCTAAATGTTTATGAACTAGAAAATAGCCGAACGAATTTTATAACAAAAATAACCACAAGTGCACAGCGTACACTTATAGTACATAGCGAATACGGGTCGATCCGCAGGGAATTATTGAATTTTAAATTTCTATTTAATCAAATTATACCAAAGTCAAGCGAAAGTTAAGCTAGAAAATTAGCTAACTAACTAAAAGAAAAGAGATGCAAATACAAGAGATAAATGACAATTTAGAGAATAAATTCACTCTCTAGATCACATAGTTCAACATATATGAAATCATGATCTCTCTTTTATGGTTATTACTGCTTTAATTGATGTGCTTATTATAAGTATGCCATATTTATGCTATTGATTAGCCAACATAAAGCATCAAACTATAACATATCCCTTAAAACACTTACTAACTTTCATGAAACTTGACAAAGAAAATGAAAATGAAATCTATTTTAAGTATGGCCTATTAACTATTGATTAGAAATATAGACCATCAAATTTGAATTTCAAATCACTTTCTTATGCCATAATCATATTTTGATGAAGAGGCATTTGTGTTAGTGATTGTTTAAGCATAGAATATTTGGTGTCAACAATATAGGTTATCAAATTCAAAGCAAGAACAACAAATAAAACACTTCATTGATCATCATTAAGCATAAAAAGAGAGCATGAATTAAAAAATAGTTGAAGCTACATAATTAGAGAACTTCATTACCCCTAAATTGAAGGGGTTTAGCCTCTCATATTTGTCATTTGATTAACAAATGTAGCTAGCAACGTGAGATAAAAAGAAAGAAAAATGAAAGCTAAATGAAAGAGAGAAGCTAATTAACAAGAATAGAACTAATCTACTTTGCATGAAAATAAATCTACACTATTAGCATGAAAGAAAGAAAGAATGTATGTAAAGTAAAACACTAATTAACGTTGCATAAAAGAAAGAAAAAATATATGAAATAAAAATGGATAAGTAGCCATGAAAAGTGAAAGAGAGCTTGTCTTTTTATTTTAAGCCTAAACTAAACTAAGAGAAACTAAGGAAGAAGAGGGTTACATGAAACATAAGGGGTATATATGCATGTGTTAAACCCTAATTCATATTTTTGGGGAATGCCCAAAATACCCTTGAGAAAGTGTGGAGGCCAAGTAATCATTAGCTTCTACTAACCATCATTTAAGTGTACATAAAGCCATAAACTCCATAAGTTTGTGCATTTTCCTCTAATTCAAAATCAAGGTAAGTGGGTGGGGTCCTCCATGTTCTTCACTTTGAATTATTTCCATTTTCATTCTTTTGTATCTTCTTTGTGCATGCATATTTCATCATAAAACCACTTGTAAAATTCACCAAATTTCCTACAAAACAACATAGAAAATTCCAAGTAAATTTTCACAATTTAATAAATACATAAAAATGACCATTTTATCCCTGTATGAAGATGAATATGTGACAATTTGAAAATAATTTGAATTTAGGTTTAAACAAGTTAAAATTCCCAATATGATCATTTATTCAATTTAAATAGATTAAACATGGTGGTAAAATATGCACATTTACGTGCACATCATAAGCCCTCTAGATGTTGGGGGGAGGATTTTTCTCGACCGAGGTGATAATAACTTTAGAAGTCCCGCCAACTGTTTTCTTCTTCGGTTTATAATCAAGCTTTTTGGCCTCTTTGAAGGGGAAGCGATTTGGTGACGTCGGGTACGTAAGTTATAGGTGCAATATTAGAGCCTAAGTTCTATCGGTCATTTTTGGCGCTTCGGCCTCCTTTATTTCACCCTCTTCAGATACATCGGGGTCCCTCCTATGGAAGGAATCGAAGGCCCAGCTTGCCTTTTTCCGAGGCAGGTCCGGTTGTAGCGGTGCTATGAGGGAGATTTGTTCAACGACCTTCCGCCAACAATCCAAAATTTGAAGGCGATTCGTTGGAAATGATGGATTTGATGTCTCGGTCTCCCACAAGAGCAGCTCGAATGGCTTCAACGGCCTCAGAGTACCCGGTGCCTTCGGGACGTGGGCTGATACCTATAAAAATCGAAAGAAGTTTAGAAACAATCCACTTCGTGCTTTAGACAAATATTGGACCGGAAATGGAACTTACTCCCTTCCAGCCATCTTCTTGCAAAGCCGGGGGCAGCGTACATAAAACCATTCCTTTTTATATTGGGAGAATTTACTCCACGCTCCCATCAGGATCAAACACTTGGATTGTGGCTCGAGGAATATGAAAGATGGGCTGTCAGACCGTCTTTTGAAAAGATAGATATAACGGATATCACCGGGAGTGGGGAGGATGCTCATGGAGAGAATACAAGTGCAGTAGATGAACGCGTGAATATTGGGATGTAGCTGTGCCGGGGCGATCCCAATGTACTGTAACACATCACGGATAAAGGAGTTGAAAGGTGGCATGATACCAACCCAGCACACGAATTTGTTGCAAGCTGTATATCCAACTCGGGGGAGGCGAGGTCGATCTTGCCCCGATGGAACTAAAACGTCGTCGAAAGGGATTCCGTGAATTGTGCACAATCGAAGAAGCCCGGTTTCATCGATTTTTTAAGATTGGGAATCAATAGGATTATCTAGAATAACCGCTATCACATTAGGAGCCGAACCAATAAGTGCAGCAGATGGATTTGGGATATCCTGTGTAGGAGTCGACGATGGATTCGAAGTGCCCACTACTTCCTACTGAGAAATTGGCTCAGGTTTATCTGAAATTGTGGCGGAGCTCGACTTTTTAGACATCCTTAACGAGCGTCGAATTTAGGTAGATACCTATTTGAACTATACTTGAAGACAATCGATATTAGATATAACAACAAAAATGTTCCCCCGTATGGTGTGTGGACTAGTGCAATCGTTCAAGTATAAGTGTGAAAGAATTAAAGATTTAAAGCCTGATGAAGTGTGATTAAGCATTAAACTATCATCTTCGAAGATCATCATCTTCGAAGACCATCATCGCCGACCGTCTCTGGGAGATTATCCTATGTTCGGTAGTCCGGGTCCTGAAATCGGACATTGGCATCGTATGTTGAAGGTTGTTATTTGCCTTTATTAAAGTGAACTCATGTTTATAGTTGTTAAAGCTGAGGAGATATCTGTCCAAACCAGTGCAATATGCATGTGTCCCTAAGTTTTTTCATTGTTCTATGGTCATGCATGGCAATATATGATCTTGGCATGTGCTATGCTCGAGTGGAGATGATTTTGATTATCAATGCTGAACCTAGGACCTGAAGCGGAACGACACCGTAGACCAACACCACCGAACCACTCACTCTCCTCTTCATCACTCTCTCGTCACTGAACGACTTACTGGAACTGTACTGAACTACACTCGCTCAGTATACTGAACCACCCTTGTGGATTCTCGTCGACCCGTAAAGTCACACTCATTCCTCTGTCACCGGACGGTATCACGATGATTTGTATCGAGCCACTACTTATCAAAAAATTGGTTCACACTACTACCCTAGACTCTTGTCGAGGTATAACAACTCCCTCATTGCCGAGCGGCACACACTCTCTTTCTCCTTCTCTCGTGAACAAGTGACTCTCTCTCAGGGTGCCAAGTCTCTCTATAGCATAACCCCTACAAAACTGCACCGCTCTCATAAAAAATATGAATTCGCATTTTCTCTGATAACCGACCTACTCCCAACAAAAATTTTCTAACCCAGTTCCACTCCAAAATTTTGCCGACTCCACTTCCTTGTTATCCACGCCATTGACCTTGAAATTGATATTACACTACTTCATCTGTTAATCCTAAAACCACGTTCCTATATCTCCTTCAACTCACTCCTCGCCGCCATCTCCTAACAAACATATATACTCGGATTTCAAACAAGACTCCGGACTAAGGAGGGTGGATTAAAGGAGGAATCCATACCTATAAGAGAAGCTAGAAGCTTTTGAGGTTTGTAGGACTGTAAGCTCGGGATTGCTTAGATTGGAAGATGTTTGGAGTTACGAGGTAGGATGTTTGAATTTAAATAGGGGAAGGACTAGTGTAATGGTGAACAAGGGTTGGAGGAAAATGAGTTGGTAGGCCTGTAAGAAGGGAAGTGAGAAGAAAGAATTGGAGTGCGAGTTTTTATATGTGAGAAGGGGGAGGCGAACGGGCCTTAACCAGTAGAACCGGTCAGAATATCTCTATTGTTCGGTGAGCAAGCATACCGAGCGATGATGAGTAAACCAAACAAGTGGTTCGGCGCTCGTCCTCGACCGGCCCGCGGTAAAATAGGATACGATAGATAATAATAATAAATAGAATGACGAGTAAATGGAAATGATGTTAAAATGAAGTGTAAGAATGTATATATGCATGTATAAATATGTGCACGTATAATGTTCGAAAAATCCACCGTGATTCAGCCTTCAGGAGGTTGTATTCAACCAACTTTTGAAAAGTTGAAAACGAGACTTAAATGACAGACGATTATCATTCCGAATGAGCTAGCATCTTGGCTGATTCAAAGCACATCGTGTTGATTCACATGACATACTTTGGAGGGAAAATGTTACCCAGCACTTTGGCCTGGCTACATGGCTATAGTCGTAGAGCCTATGGCCGAGCCTGGATAGGACTTGAGCTAAGAATGGTTCGACATGTTAGATGTTGGTCGGCATGACTGTAAGGCAAAAGAACACAAGGTGGGTTGACGTTGGAATGTAAATGTGGCGGATCGGCCAAGTGTGGTTCAGACAAGGTCATTCGTTCACGGTGGTTCGACCACTCATCGCACGGCCTGGAAGAGGTGTTTATCGCTCGGTTAATATATGCAAGATAAAGTGGAGTTTGGAACCAGTCGCTTGGTGTGGATGAAATTGAGCTTCATGGTTCGGCTAATCATGGTTCGGCCTTGGTTGTTCGGCTGACTTCGGTTCGACCTAAATGGATCGACAGGTGTCGTTCGGTCGAGGGAGGAAAGACATGTGTCGTTCAGTCCGATGAGGTGGCGTATGCCACCAGGTCAAAAGAAAAGTGATGGAAGTGACTCAACGTATATCGCTCGGTTAGGAATGGAAACCAAAGTGGATTGGTCTGGACGTCCGAGGGGAGATCGCTCGGCAACCTTCATTTGACCGGCATCGCTCGGCTACCTTCGTTCCACTAACATCGTTCGGCAACCACCATTCGGTATGCGTGGTTCAGTATGCAGAAGCTGTCTACTGTGGGCCGAGGTACCTTGTCTTTAGACCTACGGGAGTCCAGCTATCTTCGTCTATAAATAGAGGGGCAGGAGCGCAGTGTAAAGGGATCTTTTTTCAAGAACTCCGAGGATACTCTGCCATTTTTACACTAGCTTTCTTTCAGTTCAAACTTGTATTTGAGTTAGAAGTTTACGGATTGTATCTGTATTCAAGTCTTTGAGAAAAGCAATAAAGATTATATTAACGGTGGACGTAGAAAGTTACGTCGAACCACTATAATTCTGGTGTTCTCGTTTTTTACTGTTCTGACTGAATTCTATTATGATATTTCTTTGTTTTAATTTACCTTCTTCATTAATCTCTCTACGCAATCCTACTCAAGGGTGTTAGTGACCAGTTTTGGTTTTAACATCAAGCTAAAAAGTTTAGTTTATTTGTAAAAAGAAAAGTTTGCTTCGTTTATGGAAATGAATTATTTCTATAAAGAGAATCACTTATATGGAAACGATTTATTTGTGTAATTAGCACTAAACATCGAAGAAGTAAACTTTTCAATATTTCAAAAGTTAAGAATAATCGTGTGGTTTGACTTTGAGGTAACACTACCTTGACTTGTCCGGTATTATTGTTAACCAAGAAATAGCCCAAGTTTGAATTAAATGAATGGTGATAAGTATACAAGACTTAATTTCCATATACGATCGTTTTATGTCCTCGTTAGTTAGTATCTCAGCTATCAGTTACTTCAGATACTTTATTATCGTCATTTTAAGACGATTTATAGCTCCATTGAGCGTTTCTATCCTTTATCGAAATTGAATAAACCTAAAGCACGAGAGGAAGCCAAGCTAGGGGGGTTGCTCCCATTAGGGTATTTTCACATCTTATCTAGATTTTTATGTACCGTCATGGGAAAAATGGTTAAGATTTAGATGTGAAATATTCGAATACTCGGTAAGGTTTGGAAGGGTCCAGCTTGTTATTGTACAAGAAGTGTCACATAGTAAATGAGCTTCTCATAAGTATATTACTAAAGGTATACTTCAAGAGGGGTGCACCTTCCTAGTCATATGTTGGATAATTTCCTTTCCTTATTTGATTCGAAAACCCTGAATCTGTTTTGGCTTTAAATTGCCACGAGTAGAGCCAACCCTTCATTACAACATTTAAAAGTTTATTTAGCTCTTTCTATCGAGTTTGGACTATTACTTTATTTAGCCTATTCTATCGAGTTTGGACTGTTATCTTATTTAGTCCAATCTATCAAGTTGGATTGTTTTTCCTTGTTCTATCAATTCTGTCCAGTTTGGATTTTACTCAGTTTATATCCATTCTTTCAAGTCTTGTTTAATATTATTTATGCTTAGTCATATTTGGATTTGTTTCCTGATATTTATTTCTGGTCTTGCCTGTATGGATGTTATTCTTGTAAGGTAAAAACCCGTTCCACGTTAGCAGCATGGTTTCACAGAATATTTATATATGTTCCCCCTTATTCGAGTTAGCTCACACTGGTATTTTCAGACTGATCTGGGTGTTATATATTTATAATGCTCGGGTCAAACCAAGTATTTTCCTAGGTTGGCTTTGGTGTTATGGGATTCATGGAGGGTCGCTGAAGGTTCACCTGTCGTAGTATTTTATTTTCCATTGTATTATATAGTATACCTCTCGACATGTGTAAGGTCAGGATTTTACAACTACCCAATTGATATGGTTTGTTTTTAACTCTGATATAATCGGTATGTTTGGAATGACAGTTTCTACTGTACTTGTTATACTTTATGTTGTCGGTTCCGATGTGAGATTTTGTTTTTCTTTGTTCCCTGTTCTTTTCTTTTTATTTACCCTAATAATCTGCCCTTTTCTCGATTGGATGCACGACATTGGAACATAGTGGTAGTGTTCGGTGTCGACTTTCGATGGTCAAAATGGTGGGTCATTACATTTGGTACCAAAGCGCAAGGTTAAGTGAGAACCTTGCCTTTAGTAGGGTTTGGCTCATTAGAGATAGAGTAAGCGACACCCTAGAATGAGTTTTAGAGTATTATATACGAGATCGTATTTGTTAATGTTATAAAACGTATTATGTTAGTTGGTCTATTAAGTTTTTATGAATTTTGGTCGAGACGTGGGACGCCACAATATCGATAGGGGTTTCATAGCACTTGACCAAGGCCAACGAACATAGTATAGAAATTTTTGAAAATTTTGGTAAATTAAATATTTTTCCTTGGATTATATTTTATAAAGGAATAATTTTCAAAACTCTATATAGTTATATAGTGTGTTGGTTTAAATGTGATAATATTTATTTATGATCGCTATTGTTTTTTCGGTTATGCTTAACTTAAATGAAAAGCATAGATTGTTGTGTATTGATTGCTAAATTGTGCTCGATTTATTTAGGAGCATTTATCGCATGATTTAAGACGAACCTTTTGTGAATTAATTTTCACAATTTGACTATAAAGGTGTTCGAAGAATATGTTAAGTTAAAAATTCCCTATTTAATAATGGTGGGTTAAGGATTAAACTTTAATAAAAAGTTGTTAATATGATCTAAATGATGGGATAAGATAATTAGAGAAAAATATTGGAGATAATTCTATTATAATAGAGAAGGATTATTAGGATATGAAGTGACTCTTTTAATAAAGGAAATTTTATATGAATGTAGCTTGTAATATATGTTTAAAAATAGGATTATTAATCTATATCCTGGAGTTTTTGAATATAACTACAGAGGAATTTTTGAGAAATGAAACAGCTATACTTTTGAAAATATTTAAAAATAGTAAATAGATTGGGAAGTAAAATTTGAAATTGAACGCATTTTATTTGGGATAATTAGGAGGAAATCGTTTCGATTAGTTTTGTGATAATCTGAATAATCTTCTAGGTAACGATCAGATGTTTGCTTAGGCAAACTTGTGGAATACTTTGTAAATTATTCTCCTTATCACTGTGCAATCGAAATGAGTTCAAATCGAAATAAACCCAAAGTGGGTTTTAATAAATAAATAGTTTGAAGTTATTTTATATAAAAATATATGAAATATGCCTTCAAAGTTGAGTTTTAAAATTAAAAAACTGGGTATCCAACTTTTAAATTCCTTAAAAAGGAAATTTTTTCCAAACAAAAAGTTATTTGTAATAAGAGGTTGTTTTGATAAATAAGATTTTTCCTTTAAAGAAGATACGGGATAATTTAACACAAGTTTAAATTGGGTTAAATTAAACAAGAAGGTTTTCATAAACATTATTTCAATTAAATCCATATAACTGTTTGAGACATCTAAGTTGTGTAAACTACTTGTTGATTGGGTCAACCCATAAATATTATTCATTTTAACACTTTAAATAAAAGTGGTTAATAGGTTGACTCAGTTTTAAGAAACAATAATTTGATATGATCTCTATCCAGATCTTTGAAAAGGTAAAATAAATTTTTTATGTACCTTTAGGATATAAAAGAATATTATATAAGCAAATAAAGTGGAATAAATAATGATTTGATGATTTATAAAGAAATAACTTTATAAGATATTTTAAAACTTGGGTAAGAAATTATGAGATAACTCGTAAATAGTTTTAGTATTGAATAAAATACTAAGTGAAAATATAAGTGAATTAGAAATTAATATAATTATGACATTAATAAAATATAGAGTATAAATTTCCATTTTGTCCGAGCGAGTTTGGATAATCTTTTAAGCAATAACCAATGGCTAATAAGCAAAATGGCAGGCTTAGATAATTATCTATATTTTTGGACAATAAAGAAAGTTTTGAACCTAAGTTAAAATTTTGGTTGTTAGTCATTTGGCATCTCGAAAATAATGTTAAGTGATAAGTTCTCCCTTGTGGAATTTGACTGACCATTAGAGTTGGTTTATTCCTTCATGGAATTTGATTGAATTGGATTGATTGGCTATATGATTTCATGTATCATTGTCTATAAAGTTTAAATATATAGACAAAGGATTTTGAATCATTGTTATTAGGACCTAAATCCCGGTCATTGTGAAAAAGATAAATTTTTAAAGATTTTTGGAAAGGAATGATATTTATTCACTTTAGTTGATGTTTTTGGAGGAACCGGACTACCACTGGATGCTCCATGTTGTTTGATTGTAGAGTTTCGCCATAATTTATTTGGAGGAATCCCTTCCTTGTCATTTTGATTTTGAGCTTTGATTTTTCTCGTTTGAGAAATTTGAAAATAAAAATTTTAATTGAAAAACCCGGGTATTTAGATCTAAATTTATAATTGGAAATTATTGGATGCATGGCATCTGTTATAGTATATCCTCTTGTTTGTCGCATATGATTGATATATGGTTGTTGGTTCAATATAGATTTATATTATGCTATTTTTTGCATATAGAGTGACATCATATTGCTTTTGTCAGCCAGATTTTCTTTTAGATGTTCGTAAGTACAAATGTGTAAGAAATTGCTATCGATTCTTGTGCACATGCATTTTCTTAAAAGATAATAAAATTACTTGCCAAAATATAAATCAAACGAAAAAAGTTATGTAATAAATTTAGAAAACTTGAATTGGTTGATGAATTTATGCCCCAGATATGGGAGGCCACTTAACTTTTATTTTCTTTGATTGGTTTGAACCCTGTAAAGGTGATTTGTAGTTGTATCGATCGAGCCGCGTAAAGGAGACGCTAGTGAAATTTTTTGAAAATTTAAGAGTTAGAAAATTTCTAAGAATTTCAGGAAATTTTTGTTAACTAAAATTGGACTTTAAAGTTATATATGGAAATTAATGTAAGGGGATTAGTTGTGGTAGATGATTAGGTTTAAAAGATTTGATAATTCTGAAATATATTCTAACAAGTTTATTTGAAAAATTAATAATTTTAATAACTCATTTTAGTTAATAGTTTTAAACGTAAGGGTTTGGAACATTTTCTTCCTTAGGAATTTCGGAGACGAAATTCATTTAGGGGGGAGAATGTAACGACCCGAAATTTCACTGTTTTGATTGCGAATATTTAATTAACTTTAGCTATTCTAATAAATTGGTTTATAATGAAAATAAAAACCCTTTCAATAATAAATAATAATGGTGAAATAGTTTTTAAAATTTGTTTACAAAAATATATAGTTCGTTGGAAAATATAAAATATGATCGGAAACCATTTTTCGAATTTTCGACGTTTCATCGTATAAAAGTTGTTTGAAATGTTGTATACACATTTGTGTGTATATATATATATATCTATGTATATATATTCAAATATACGAAATGTTATAAACATAGAGTAGTAATTTAATTAGGTTTAAGAGTAATCAATTAAGTTAAGAAAATGATGATGTGACACTTTGACAGCTATAATAAAGAAATAAAAGACAATGTCACATCGGAGGGGACATGAATTGACATATTGGTGGCTTTGATTTGATGGGAGGGTGGCTAGGTGTGCGCTGAAATGGGTGAGGTAGAGGATAGGGTGTGACATGGCATGTATGTGTGGAGGGTAAAGTACATGAGTGTAAAAAGGTAATTTGCTATTTCTGTTTCATATAAAAATTGATTTTTCACCTTTCTTACTCATTTTATTCTTCATTTTCTCTTCTCATATCTTCCTTAAAGCTTTATGAAACCTTTAATTTCTTCTAAAATAGCTTTTCATGTTTTAGGATTTCAAAAATTAACTTCTAAATGTTTTAAAAACTTATTTAAAGGTTCCTTCTTTTCCATTTAAATTTCTTCCATTTTACCCGTAATGGTTTCGACCATAACTTCTTACAAAAACTCTAAACCTAGATTTTCTTTCTTTAAATCATGTATATTTTCAGTGGCTACAACTTTATATTTTATCACTTTTTCTTATTCCGAACTTAGATGCTCCAAAAATTCATTTTTTTGCAAGAGTGTTATTGAACCTAGATTTTGATGTCCGAAAATACCCCTACTGTTTTAGCTATAACTTCCTTAAATTTTAACTTTTTTGAGAAACTTCCTTTGTTAAATGATAGAACAAATAATAATCTAAAACTTTCCTTTTGACCATGTTTCCAAAATCCGAAAGGAAAGGGTCCAAAAGTCGAGTGCAAAATGACATATTTTCGAGAAGAATTTGTGGTTTTACAAGCTCCCCGAATTTCGAAGTGTATCAAGTTTTCAAAAAAATTCTGATGAGTTTAACTCACATTTAATTTTATTATATCATATTAATGATGTTGAAATCGTTTATCGATTATTTGGATGTTAGCTAAAATTGTTTGATTTCTTGTTTGGTTGAATTTCCGTTTGAAGAATGGATGACATATTAATTTGATCGTTATAAACCCATATGATTATCCATATATTGTCGGTAACCATTGTTTTGCAGAGAAAATCTATAAAGAGACACAAAGGGGGTTTCTCGACCGTAAATTATTTATTTACATCGTTATGTTGTAATATTGATGGTATATTGAAATTAATTACTGATATTCCCTTTTATAGTTTAAATATCGTTATAGCGACTTTCGCTATATCGTCCTTTATTAAATTTCAACCCAAGAACCCTGTCATATGAACTTGAGCTTGTATTTTCGCTAAAAAGAATTTATTAACCGTTTTAGTTGATGATTTTTTTTAAATTAATTAATCTTTTAAATAATTAATTTGAGACTAATTAACAAATGTAGTAAATGATAATTAAAATTAGTTTATCTTTAGATTGAATTAATCATTTTTGTTAATGATGTTTTATACTTAGTTAATTGTTCTTAACTAATGATTATTTGATTTTAATTAATTAATTAATTAATTTAATTAATTAATATTGATGGAGTTTAATTAATTAATTAATGATAATTGAAATTAATAATCATTTTAATCAATGATATTTAAAGGTAATAAATCATTTTAAACGATGAAATTAGAATTTTATTAATCATTTTAATTAATGATTGTTTTGAATTTAATAAACTGTTTTAACTAACGATATTTATATTTTAGTTAAATCGTTAGCATTAATGATGTTTTATAATTAAATAAATCATTTTAACAAATGATGTTTTAATTTATCGGGTTAACAATGAAGTTTGGTTTTAATTAATTTGATTAATTTATGATTATTTTGAACTTAATTAATTGTTTTAATTAATGGAATTTAGAGTTACTTACCACTTAATTAATGACGTTTAACATTAATTATTAATCTACTTAATGATTATTTGAATTGAATAAATATTTTGATTAATGACATTTAAAGTCAATAATCCATTTATTAAAAGTAATGAAGTAAATTATCTTATGTAATAAAATTGCTTTAATCGATCGATTTCAATTTAATAAACTAATTTAATAAAGATTTTTAAAGTTGATTTACCAATGTTATAAAAGTGTTTAGAAATAATTATCTATTTTATCATAAATAATGGATTTTTTTTGAAAGAGATTTTAAATGTGATTAATTATCTCTCAGGATAATTGATATTGTTTTAAAGTTATGGAAAGAACTCGATTATTGGGATGTTAAGTTGGATAATCTTCTGGGCCTTCAGTCTGATGTTGGTTTAGGCCTTCGGGGTCGCTCGCTTGGAAAACTTATTCTCTTAATGTTTTAACAGTCGGGAAATAACTTTAAATACGGAAATCAAGCCAAGAAGTTTAGTTTGTTTTTAAAAAGAAAAAATGGATTCATTAATGGAAATGAATTATTTCAATGAAGCGAATTGCTTATATGGAAACGATTTATATGTATTGTTAGCACTAGACATCGAAGAAGTAAACTGGTCGCTATTTCAAAAGTTAAGAATATTCATGTGACATGACTTTGAGGTAACACTACCATGATTTTTCCGGTATTATTGTTTACCAAGAAATAGCCTAAGTTTGAATTCAATGAGTGGTGATAAGTATACAAGACTTAATTTCCATATACGATCGTTTTATATCCTCGACAATTGGTATCTCAGCTATCAGTTACTTCAGCTACTTTATTATCATCATTCTAAGATGATTTATTGCTCCATTGAGTGTAGTTATCCTTTGTCGGAAATGACTAAACCCAAAGAGCGAGAGGAAACCAAGCTATGTGGGGTTGCTCCTATTAGGGTATTTTCACATCTCATCTAGATTTTTGTGTACCGTCACATGGGAAATGGTTAAGCTTTAGATGTGAAATATTCAGATACTCGATAAGGTTTAGCGGGGTCCGGCTTGGTATTATTCGAGAAGTGTCATAGAGTAAATGAGCTTCTCAAAAGTATATTGCTAGAGGTATACTTCAAGGGGGTGCACCTTCCTAGTCATTTGTTGGAAAATTTTCTTTCCTTATTTGATTCAAAAACCCTAAATCTGTTTTTGCTTTAAATTGCCACAAGTAGAGCCAACTCCTTATATGAAAGTTAAATGTTTATTTAGCCCATTTATCGAGTTTGGACTGTTACTTTATTTAGCCCATTCTATCGAGTTTAGACTGTTACCTTATTTAGTCCATTCTATCAAATTGCACTATTTTTCCTTGTTCTATCTATTCCGTCCAATTTTGATTTTACTCGGTTTATTTCCATTCTTTCAAGTTTGATTTAATATTATTTATGCTCAGTCATATTTCAATTTATTTCCTGATATTTATTTCTGGTTTTGCCTGTATGGATGTTATTCGTGTGAGGTAAAAACCAGTTCCGTGTTAACGGTGTGGTCTCACAGAATATTTATATATGTTCCCCCTTATTCGTGTTATCTCACGCTGGTATTTCCAGACTGATTCGAGTGTTATTTATTTATAATGCTTGGGTCAGACGGAGTATTTTCCCAGGCCAGCTTTAGTGTTATGGGATTCATGGAAGGCAGCCGAAGATTCACCCGTCGTAGTACTTTATTTTCCGCTATATTATATAGTATACCTATCATTATTTGTAAGGTGAGGATTTTATAACTGTCCAGCTGATAAGGTTTGTTTTTAACTCTGATATACTCTGTATGTTTAGAGTGACCGTACTTGTTATATTATATGTTGTCGATTCCGCTGTGAGGTTCTGTTTTTCTCTGTTCTCTTTTCCTTTCTTTTTATTTACAATAAAAATCAGCCTTTTTGTCAATTGGACGCGCGACATTAGAACACAGTGGTAGTGTTCGGTGTCGACTTTCGATAGTCAAAATGGCGGTTCGTTATAATAGAAACTTTGTGATCATCTCAAGAATCCATTTCAAGTGTTCGTCATTGAGAATCCAGTGAAAAATCCTAGTTCGGACAGGTGTAAATCGCCTAGAAATCGTGTACTCGAATATTGGATCAAGAACAGTCATGCGAATAAATTAATTTATGTACAACTTACATATTATATTCTATTGGTTATCTTAACTATACCAATCTCTTTTTAACCACGTTCATTTACATAAATAGTATCTGCACCAACCGGGAACAACAAGCATAGGTTCCAGTCAGCGATGGATGTTTTGCAAATTAACTTGCTCCAGTCATGGCAGAAGGGGCATTCTGCTAACAATTGTAAGATCGATAGAGGAGGACGAGTAGATAAAGTGTCGATAGCAAAGGTATCAAAGCTAGAGCAACAGGCAGCCAAAGCACAGTTTGCACTGAAGAGTTGTTACAGCTGCCACCAGCTAGATCATTTCGTTAGGGATTTTCCGATGCTTCAGAACAACACCCTAGGGTGTTTGCTCTTGCTATAGCACCATCCACTTTTGCAGCTGAGAAAGGGAAGTAGATTCTTGAGGGTATACTATTTGTTTATGGCTTTCCTATTCGTATGTTGTTTGGCACTAGTGCTTTACATATTTTTATATCTAGAAACATCGTTGATTGTTCAGTAATACTTGGTCATAGGAACATTGATTTTATTTACTAGCTGTTGTTTGTGCTTAACCATTTTATGAGTAGTTTTACTTTTTACTGCATGGGTAGGTTAGGCAGTAATTGTGGGAGCACTGAGATAGACACCTTGTGAATTAAGTTTGTTTGGCTATAAGGTGTTTGGTGACAATATTGGGTTAGGAGTTAACTTCAGTATAAGACGTTTACTATGATCTAAAGGAAAGATAAGGTATATTGTAAATAAACATTTGTGAAAATATTTAAGAGAGTAATTTTATATAAGTATGGTTTATAGATATGGTTTATAAATGAAATTAAACCTATATTTTGTAAACTTAGTGACACCGGTGTCTTTGGTTTTTTTATAAAGATTTTGGAAAATAATAACGGTATTATTTGAAAGTATTTATGAAGACTAATACTTGAAAAGAGTTTTAAAATTTGTTCGAGTTGGATCATGCTCTCAGAAACAACGAGTCGAATCGAGAACAATTTATTTTTATGTTACCTAGTTTGAGTGGCGTGACAGTGACTAAAAATGAGAAAGAGATGTGTTCGGTAGGTAAGCACTTCTTATGGGCAATACCCTTCTTAGTAAGGGAATATATGATACGATTTGGTAAGACCCATTTCTCACTTTTGTGTTACTCGATCTACATGCATATTTTTTAATAGATTTTTAAGTATATATTTATGGAAATTGGTTTGTGAAAATGAGATCATGATACTTGGTACTATTAAACGAAGTATTTGATATTGCTTAGAAAATGATTGTGGTTAAGTCCCAAAAGTACGATTGAAGTTTTTATTGTTTTATAAATAAAGTTATGATTTTATAAAATGTTTGTAGACCGAAGTTATGTTTTTATGAAATGTTTCATAAATGATTTAGCTGGTGGCAGTTGTAACAACTCATCAGTGCAAACTGTGCTTTGGCTGCCTATTGCTCTAGCTTTGATACCTTTGCTATCGACACTTTATCTACTCGTCCTCCTCTACCGATCTTACAATTGTTAGAAGAATGCTCCTTCTGCCATGATTGGAACAAGTCAATTTGCAAAACATCCATCGCTGATTGGAAGCTATACTTGTTGTTTCCGGTTGGTGCAGATATAGACGACCGCGGAGCCAAACTCTCAAATCGTAAAGCCATAATATTAAAATCATGAACTCTCACTGGAAGTGATTTGTCATGTCCTTACATAACATGTCACATAAACTAAGCTAAGCCTGAACTTCGATGATAGTCTTAGTTTCGTTGAACCTTTTTCTGCCGAATATCTCAAAGACTCGGTATAAAGCAAAGTCCTTCTGCGGTTGTACTTGCATCATTTCTTCTACTACATTTCCCTCAACATTAGCATCCCTAGTACTCGTAGTTCTTACCACCTAATTGTAAAAAAACTTCTTTAGGATACTTAAGGATAGAATTATTTCAAAGAAAGAGTTATTTCTAAAAAACCCATAAAGGAATAAGTTTGTAGAAAAATATAAGTATGCTCTCATATATATACAATACACTCACTCATTATAGGGTGTCACTTACCCTATCTCTAATGAGCCATACCAAGAAAAGTCAAGTGTTCGCTAAACCTTCGCTCTGATACAAAATGTAATGACCAGAATTTTCAACCCTCGAATGTCGACACCAATACATCCATGGTATTCATGTGTTGAGCATCTAAATGCCAGAAAGATAGAATGTTAGGGTAAGGTAAAAAGAAAATGAAAAGGAACAACAAAGAAAGAACGTAATATCAATATCTCAAAAGCGGAAGGATAAAATACATTATCCAAAAAAAACAGTACAAATGGTTACTCCGAGATACAGGATAAATTCAGAGTTGCAAAACCTAAGTGTTATCATCGGCCTAGACAATTATAACTACATGTCTTCACAATGCTGATACATACATAATAACAGTAGTGCAACGGGAATAGATAGATAAATAGAAGCCTCTATCTCATCTACTAAAGATCTAAAGTGTCCAAATACAAACTTGCTTTACTCAACCTACTCGAAAGAATACTAAAGGAATTAGGAAAAAAACCATTTGTCAAACATAAGTCTAGTATGAGAAACTCAAGATATATGCTTCCATCAATAATAACTTTTGAGATCGTACGTGTAATGGGATTTTAACGTTTTGAAATAATGTAATTAACTAAAAAAATTCTTGAAATTTAAATAATAAAATTTGATAATGAAAATTTGATATTTGGTATGCGTTTATTTAAACATTGCAAATGGAAAATTTTCATCAGAAAATACGAAAGTTAGTTATGTTGTGTAATTTTCAATTTCAATTAAAAATCAGTTAAATTTAATGGAAATGAAATACTTTTGAAATCTGAATATATTTTTTTATGTAAAAAAAATGTCCTCTTCTGAGTGAGATGTCATATTTCATTTCGCCAAATTTGGACTGCTCTAGCTCATTTATCTTATTTTCAGCATTTTAGCAGCATTTTGGCGGCGAATATCGACTTTTGGTAGGATTGTCATATCGTTGATATCTATGTACCATTCTATTTGTCTTGTTGTGCTGATCTCCACAGTATATTCATTTATGCATTATAGAGTCTGGTACGTGGCAAAATCCATGGGACGGTTATTCGTATCGTTATCCATTTTGAGCCATTATGTTTTCATATATCCTTTCGTTTGTTCCCGAGACAACCAATAGCTAGCTGCCTTTTTATATTTCCGCAATTCAACTATTGGCCTTTGGTTATCCCGCTATTTCAACTTATTTTCTAGTTCACCTCTCTTCTTTCTATTGATTCTTATTTTTCAATCGAGAATAATATATCATATTATATATTTTTCACATATATTATTTTGGAGTAACATGTGCTTGTTCTTTCATATTGCAAACTTGCTCGTGTACCTTTCCACCGAAGCCACTTCTTTTCTCTCCGCCCCTATCCCTTCCACCATGGCCATCGAAAACCTATAACCCATGTCCTTTGCCCAAGCTCCAGCTGCCTTGCCCACGCAAAGCCACCATCCTGTGCCATGTCACTCCACATCCAACGACACCCCGCCTGCACCCATCATCAATCTCCATGCAAACACCTAGCGACCACCACAATCTTTCCCTCCATCTGACACAATAGCCAAGAGCAACCAAATCCAAACCTGACTTTTCCACTTCCCTACTTGCATTGCAGCACCGAACCCTCATAGACCACCCGAGTCAGCCCTACCCTCCGACTAACACGCCACCCCTCACTTTCCACTTGCCTGTCCACATCCCTTCCTAATAGCCATCCTTTCACCTAATCTTACTCCGCTTCGAGTCTTCCTCCAACAAATGACCCACATCCATCACCAATCACTCACCTTCCAACCCATTACCATGATCTAGCCATAAGCAGCCTCCAACCCAAATCCATCACCTAGTTTTCCCTTCCGCAGCCTCGGCATCCGTCTGCTACCATCGCCTCACCGCAGTAGGGAAGCCAACAGCCCATTCCCTGACCGCCTTCTCCATTTTTCCATCACCGTGACCATCATTTTCCTACCAAAGTTTCTCACCATCTAGAAACCAAACCTTGACAGCCACGCATGCAACTACACAATTTTGCCAACTCTGCCACTCTTCGCGAATACAACTCGACTTGACAGTCCCCTCCTCCTAGCCGAGCAGTGCATCTGTCCTCTTTTAATTTATAATAGTGTTATATATATGTTCAAAAGTATATATATAATATGTTTATTTACTTAAATTTATATTTATATTTTGAAATGGATTTTATAACAAATTTCAAACATATATAGATATTTTGATTTTTAGATATGTATATAGATTTTAAAATATGATATATATCTACATATGCATATATATATATATATATATCTTGATTTTGAAATATATGTAGATATTTTGATTTTATTTAACGTGTTTAAGAAAGAAACGATTTTGGAATATACACATATATAAAGATTTTATTTTTATATATGTTTTGAATTAAATATTGATTTTAAAAGAATTTGTTTTGATATGTGTTTCAAATTTGAATATTGATTTTAAAAGAAAATGTACAATATAAAGATTAAAAGAGGGCAGAAAGTTCATCGATCTTTGCTTTTGTTTCACCGCTGTCCAAAATTGGTCACAGCAACCTCTAGCTTGTCTGTGCATCTCATTCTTGTTATTTCTCTAGCCTTGAAAAGTGAGCAATCACTCACGATTAACATTTTATATTTAGTAAATTCAATTCACATGAAATGGCGATTGAAATATGTTGTTAAATATAAATTGCTAGTTTTTAAATTGTTAAATATGATATGTTATTATTTGCATTAGTTCACCGATATTAATTGACAATATTGACACCAATAACCTGTTAGTATATATTTATTTATTTATTTAAATGGGTAATTATGATCATATTTGTCATTTATATGATATTCCATTTATATTATTATTGTGATCACGCTTCAAGTTTCCTATTAGTTTAGAATTCCCTATGGATTGAAATGATGCATACCTGAACGATCTTAAAGATTAAGGGAAAATCGATAAGGGTTGTAATGATAAACCCAAGCGCTTTTATTGATTTTGAAGCTTTGGATTACATGTTGAAATGATATATACCCATAAAATTTAAATTGCGGATTAAAATGATAAATATCTATATCACTTGACCATAGGATAGAAAATTATATAAGGACACTGTTGGTCTTTTTTGAAAAATGGTTTCTGAAGTTTTGAAAAGAAATATACGAGTTTTTAATAAATATTGATTTTCAAATACAATATAAAGATTTCATTTTAATATATGTGAAAAATTATATTTTTAAAATATATGTTTGAAATTTTAAATTTATATGTTAAGTTTTGAATAATGTAAATTTTAAGATTTTATTTATAAATTTGTTATTATTTTAAATATATATAATATGATTTAAATAAATAATAATAATATTTAATTTAATATAATTTAATTTAATAAAACTTAGTTTAACAGACGTATACATATAATATGCTTAAATATTTATTTAAATTTATATTATTATTTTTAAAATAAATTTTTGTAATAACTTTAAATAAAGGTTAGAAAGATAAATTAATAAGGATTGGCTGGAAATTAAATTGGTTAAAAATTGAATTTAAATAAGAATTAATTTACAATTAAATTTGTTTAGAATTGAATTTAAATAAGGATTGATTTGAACTTATTGCTTTTGAGATTTTGAAAGATATGATTTTATAACTTGATTTGATAAAAAGTGATTAAATGAATATTTTCAACTTTAAGTAAAAATTGAAATTGAATATTCAATATTAAAGTAAATAGTAATATGAGATTTTATTTAAAAGTCATTAAGGATGATTAAGTGAATATTTTGAAATTTTAAATAAAATTTAAGTTGAATTTGAAATATAAATGAAATTTATCAAATTGAGTTATTGTAAATGTTTGAATATTTAACTTTTAAACCTATTGAAATTGAAATGTTTTAAATTTGTAGTTCAAACCTGTATTTGAAATCGATATAAATTAAAATTGGTTTTTATTGAGAATTTGTATTGAATTGCAATTGATGAATTGAGATTGATTTAAATTAAATTTTGGAACCAAAGTTGATTTGAATCAGTTTATGGGGTTGGATGAAACAATTCTAATTTGAAACTATTTTTGATATAAACTCTTTTAATATAAACTATTTTAGTATATAGACTATTTCATCTATAACCTATTTTAAATATAAATTATTTTAATATATAAAAACTACTTTTAATTGTTCAAGTTGTTTAAGTGGGAACTGTTATGATTTAGATTTAATGGATTTAAATGCAGATATTTGATAAGATGGTTTAAACTATTTTGTGGTTATGATTTCGAAAGTAAATACGATTTTGAAAGTGATATGATTTTGAAAAGAATATTACATTTTCATATGAAGTATAAACTGTTTGAAATATAAAATGACCTTGGTGTGAAATAAGCGTTTGGTTGTTAAGAGACCGGGATCAGATATTGTCATACTCTCTGCCAATACCGAAAACCACTTTAACAGCTATGTATGTGGTGGAGAATTCAGAATGAAGTAGGATGGTTTGGCAACGATTTTATAAGAGGTATTAACATGGCCCTTACTCCCGTGAGTCAGCTTCAAGTTGCAAAAACAAGGGCTATACCGGGCCAAGTGAGGTCGCACCTCCGATCGAGCATGCTTCTTAGATACCATTTTATTACTTTGTGATTTGATTGGGTGCACCTTTGATTTAAGAGTGTGTCTCGAGGTGGGCGGTAGTGGCTACTATGCATTACCACCTGTCCGGAAGTGCAAACGGTAGATTCATACCCCAGACATTGCCTCGCATGCCTTGTCATATGCCTTATCATGCCTTCTATGAGTTTGGTTTGTACCGTACCTATGGAGTGCTCTCTGATAGCCCTCCAATTTACGGAGGAATTACGGTACTGTATAGACTGCGAGAATATATAAAAATGTATTAAAGGGGTTATAGGTAATGCCTTAATGCTATTTTAATAGTTTACTTTACTTTAGACATTATCTATGTAGCGTATTGTGCTATGTATATAAATAGTTTAACAGATCCTTAGTGGACAGGTATCCTAAACATCCTTTAAGTTATTTTGTATTTCAGTTGACATTTCACTTGAGTTGAATTTACTTGTATAAGAATGTTAATCCCGACTCGAGTGTTTTGTATTTTGCTTTATGCTCGGGTCAGACTGAGTGTCACAGCATTTGAGACTCACCTTTGGAGCTTGGAGCTTTGTTTGAAGATTTGTCTATATCTATTCAACTTTCAGTTATTTTCGGTTATTTCTGTTCAGTCTTGTCGGTTACTTTTCTATTTGAGACTACTTTGTATTTGAAATTTCTGTTGTATTTTGTTTTAGACTCTGATGTTTATATAGCAGCTTCATGTACTACTATTTATCGATTTCGCTGCTTATTGTTGTATTACTTTGTGTCTATGATTCTATGATCGATTTATTTATTGTATATGCTGAGTTTTTCCAAATATAAATTAACTATCTATTGTTTTGAGCAATTCAAGTTTGACATGATGATTATCGATTTGAATGGTTCAAAATGCCAGGTCGTTAAAGTAACCGAACCTTCTGATGAGTGTAGTGATATAAAAGATAATGTCCAGAGTGTAGAATATAAACAAAAATAGCTGTCTTGCTTGCATCGCACAACACAACAATACTAGAAGTACATCTAAAACCAATAAGGTATGTTTTCATATGGATTTTCCATGGAGGTGCCCATAGTAAACTATAGCGAACCTTAATGACAAGGAATAGAAACTGCCTATTGAGCATCATATATCGCTAGATAAAATATAACATAAGGCAAACACAACCGGCCTATGCCCAAACACGTGGAACCAACAACAACTCCCGCTAGTAACACCGTTAAGCATACTATAGATATGAAGTTGATATACCCCTTCGTGGTTTGGCTAAACCTTAGGTTGTGCATCCTACTCTATCTTCAGTCATTTTTAATGGTGACATCACGTTCATGATCTGTCACATGAATCTTCATCACTTAAATAGATCATGAACCTCTCCATTGATTCCAGTACGAGTTGTCAGACAAATGTTAATACTGACCTCTCCCTTGGACTTAACTTAGGATAGACAATTCAACTCTATAGCATTAGTCTAAAATTTTAATGTTAACCTCTCCCTTGGAATTAACCTTAGGATAGACAGTCCAATTCTATAACATTCTTCTTCATAACTTCTTCCCAAACGTAAAGCTCGTGTACTAGTCTTAAAGTGGTATTCGGTAAGTAATACACTTATCCAATCTCGGACTCTTCAAAACTAAATCGTTGAATTTTTAGTAAACCCAATTCTGGTCCTTTTAGAAGTAAGCAAACAATATATAAAGAGGAGTCCTACCTGGGGGATCTCATATATACACGTTCTTAAAGCTAGAGTTGTTTCACACTAATGAGTCCTCCTCAACGGATCTCAAACCATAAGAAGCCATGAAGCTTTTAGATACTTTCTAAGTTGATTGGTCATGTTCAATAGTTGACTAGTCAACTATCCAGTGCTAAAAACGACTGCTTATGGAAATCAAGTTTCATATATTTAACACATTTCTGACATTTTCAGCTTATTATATCCCTCATTCAAGAGTAAAGTAAGTAGGTTAGAGCACGATTGCTTCTAAACCCTACCGAACATCCTCCTTAAATCTCATATATAGAATAAGCCTACTTTATCGACTTTTAATGTTAAGTATAGTTAGTTACTTTCTAGAAACAACTAAACAAACTAAGCACGATTAAGCTACTTAAGAAACTCCTAAACCCCTTTGTAAAACATTTTTTTATAATTTGAAAACATTTCTAAAAAAAATGATATATTTGTGCGCGCGCATGTGTGCATGCTTGCAAACTAATTTATTTATAAATCTAAGATATTTAATAAAACTCTAAAACAATTTAAAAGATATTATATTACATAAGCTTTATTATTATAAAATAATTAACTAATTTCGAAGAACTACATATCATTAAAATATACTTAAAAACTCTTATGATTATGGTTTAAACATTTATTTAAAATATTACTTAAAATATCCATTTCATAATTTATTTTAAAACTTCAAAAAACATGTTTTATTTTATTTAAAATAAACCTTCGAATTTAATAATTCATAGTTAATTATTAAAAATATATTAAAATTCCAAACCACTTCTAAAATACTCTAATATAAGTTAGAAAAGGCTGCTAAAATGATTAAAGTAAATACTTAATTTAGAAGTTATTTTAAAACATTTAAAGTTCAGAATAGATTACATTTCCAAAATGCTGTAAAATGGTTTCAGAGCTACTGCAGGGTTTCAAAAGTGTTGCAACAGTAGGTTCTAAATTGGAATGACCCAGGGCAGTTTTGTATACTCAAAAGTTTTGCCTTTTTTGGGTATGTTAACAAACTTTTTGACATCCAGTCCATTTATAGTAAGTAATATACACATAATATACACATAATACATTACAATCATGACAAGACACCTCTAAGGATTTCTTTACAAAATTCTAAAGAAAATGCCCAACACAAAGCATTTCCTAAGTGCTTCTATATCGACTATCGCTATGAAACCACTTCCAATTCATGTCTAATTCAAGTCCAAGTCTAACCAAACCCTATGTGCTTCATGTCAAGGTTATGTAATAAGTCATGGAAGATGGAAAGTAATACAAGTTCAAACAGATCATTTATGTATACCATTTGCTTTCCAAAGCATGAATCACAACAAATATAACAATCTAAAGTCAAGAAATTTACTATAGTTAAACAAACAAACACACACACACACACACATATATATATATATCTGTGTGTGTGTGTGTATATGTATATATATATATATATATATATATATATTCACCTCATATTTATTTAAATGGTGAGTTAACTCACCCATCAACTAGTAAACAACCAAGCACAAGCTTCCACTTCCTGCCACAACCTTGCAAACATCAAAACTTCCTACCTCACCCCTTCTTGCTTACGGCCCAAGTCTAAACCCTTTTTTTCTCATGGCCTTGCTCCTCCTTGGAGTGTGTGCTTCAAATCTTCTAATTTTGAGTTAATGGAACGTGTTTCTATATTATTGTAAGAGTTATACTTCAGTTTGGAGGTATTTTAATATGATTTGATGTAACATCCACTATCTAAAAGCCCAAAACTAAGCGTTATAAATGTTGCAGCCATCTATAGTATTAGCTTCCGCCAACTAAATACGACTATGTTAATGGTATCCAAAATATTAGAAGCATTTGGATATGGAAAAACTTTCAAAAAAACATATTCATCATTACATTTAAACAGATGTTCCATATTCAACTTACAGAATCCCAAATACGTTCCCAAGCATAGATCAAATATACTTATTACAAAATACGCCAAGAGCGGTATATGAAGTGTGACGGCCAGGATTTTCGCGTTCGAAAATCGACATCCATACTTCACCCGTATTCGAATGCTGTAGATTCAAACGTTGAAATCCGATTCACCGGAGCTTATAACACATTAAGTACAACAACACAGCGGAAGAAAAACAATATATCATTAATATACAACATTTGATTACAACAATGTTACCACAATCTGATACAAATGAATATCAATATCAGAGATACAAGATAAACAATAGTGGAAGAACAATAACAGCAGCAGCAGAAAGATATCTCCAATATGACAAGAGAGAAAGAGAGATAGAATCCAATATCTGAAACTTCATTGCCGAAGCTCCAATGCTCCAAACCAAATGCTCGAACCACCATCAAGTTGTAATAAAGCAAACTGGGTAACATGAATGCGATTTCCAAAATCCAAAGACTCCAAAGAATTCCCAATAGAAAGCTGAAGGCTATCGAATCTATATCTGCTAGCTGATTATCTGAAAATCTAACTCTAGGCTGCCCGTGTGGAAAATTATGGGTACCTAGAGTTTAGAAAGGGAACAATAAACTCCAGGTTAGTCATGGGACTGGTATGAGCAAACGAAAATAGTTTATCTTGAAAAAAATAAAAAAATAAAAAGGAAATCCAAAATGCTTTTTGTAAAATGAAACTACCATAAGCCTCCCCGCACACTTACAATGCAAGCGCACAATTGGAGGAGATTTCTCCTTATGATTGTCAAACATGCTTGATACGCAAAATCCTTTTGATATTATTATTTGTGCATAGTGCATAGTGCAGAAAACCTTTCGAAAGTTTAATATTAATCTTAGCCAGCATACAACCATTATTGTATGACTATATAGCTACCATGTTCAATAGCAGGTTACCACCACATTCCATGGCAGGTTATGCAACTAAAACCATACAGGGCGTGTATTGTTTCTTTGAATTTTCAACAAATGGTCATGCTAAGGAACTTCCTAGGCCACATGGGTACGCCTCTCGAGGGACGCCCCGAGAACCTAACCGGATCTCTGCCAACACAAGGCCGGGTTACCTCTGTAACTAGGTAACTAACTGTCACGAGTATGCCATCCCCCGGTCGTTACCGACCTTTATCCGAGGGCCCTCAACACCAACAACCACAAAGCAATAAGTTTGCAGCAACCACATAGGTTAAATACCTGGACTCCATACCATGATACCACCTTTTATCCAGAAGGAAATGGACATACCCTCAGGGGGCGCTACGCCCAAATAACCTTGCCGCATCTTTCCTATTTCGACCATTCCGGGTTGTGAGGTCCTGATGAGGTTTCGTCCATAAAGCTACGCTTTAAACAAAAGCCATGCTTTGATCAACAAATGATCAGCATCACTTCGTATGCCACATTACCAAATTGGGAATGTATCACTAGTAACCATCAACTATATAACCTCTAAGCTCATACTTCTCAGAGAAGGGTGTTAAGCTAAGAGAATAAATTCTCCGCCACCAAACAGAAATGTATTTGATAGAAACCAGCTTTACATCTCAAAGTGTAATGTCAGACATACATCCATACAAGTCTGTTCCGGGTTCTAACAGAACCGAAGGCACTACAAAAGAAGCCCTTGTAATCCGGGTATTCACAATCCCGATCGGACTCCTCATCACATATGGAGATCTCTATACCGGCGCAACTCAGTGCAGAGACATTCGATGCGTTATCCTTTCGTTCTCGAAAATATCCGGTCTTCACCACTGATCTTCAAATGCTACTCATCTCGTCATATCATTATTCGGAATGGGTTATATGACGTAAAGTCCTCTCTCGGCTAAATCGAATAATAAGCGCTTAATTTAAAAAGAATATGTACATAGTGGGATCTTAGTTAAGTCACAACTTAAAGCCCAAAACCTTTCCTCAAATGGTTTTACCATTTTCAAATCTTTAAACAAAAAGATTCACTTCACAAAGTTCGTCAATCTTTCACAAAGATTAATTCATAGCTTTTAAAACAATTCCATTTCAAACTTGAAATCTTTTCTACAAAAACTGGAAGTTCTTTTGTTATATGAAAGCCATTATCATTTGAAAACAAATGCTTTTCGTTTTGGAAAAAATCCGATCAAATACGCACGCGTTATAACCTTTAAAGTATAAACTTGGGTTAAATTCAATTTCCCAAAATAATACTTTTAAAATACTTTAAAGATGGTTTTAAAATCCATGTATGTATTATATAACTTGTATAAACCTTTCAAACCAGATTTCCAAAACAATTTCAAAACTTAAACAAGATATATTATATTCAAACTACATTTCAATTTCAAACTTCCTTTTCAAAAGCTTTTCATATTCAACCCAATTCCATTTCCAAAATCATTTTGGATTCAAAATTTAATCTTTAAAACCCTTTCATTAAATTCAAATATCTGTGACTTAACCAATTTTCTTGTGCAATCCATATTTATGTGTGTATGGTGTAGTCTAGGTGTTTTACACAATGGTGCATTATCATCAATCATCACAGATTTAGGCATAGCAATATCAATAAGCGGTATAATCTTTATAACGCTTATCATTCATAGATTCACAGAACAATATGTAAATGTATCATAATAAATAAATAAATTACACACAGCACAATTCACAAAACAGAATATCACAGATCAGAGATAACATTAATTCAATCATTCAATACAATTTATACATCTATAAGCAATTCAACTGTACAATAATTATTTATAAATAGGATTAATTAGTTGTTTAACCCGTAATTATTGCATATTTAATTTCCAATTTTATTACTTAATAACCCAGTCCTAATTAATTAATTACAAATCATTTGATATTAATTAATGAATTAATAAATCAACCTTAATTATTCATCTTAATTAATTATCCTTAATTAATTACCTTAATTAATTAACCATTAATTATTCACAAAATTAAATAAATCACCCTGATTAATTATCCTTTAATTAATCATATTAATTAAATTAACCTTTAAGTTAATTACATAATTAATTAATCTTTAACTAATTACATTAAGCAATTATAAATTAATCCATTTTTAATCATTAATTAAGCAATTAATCTTTAATTTAATTTAATAATTAATCACGTAAATTAATTATCCATTAATTAATTACTTTAGTTAATTGATCCTTTAATTACTTAATTACCCTTTAAGTAAGTAACTAACTTTTAATAAATCCTCACCATTAATTAATTAATCACTTTAATTACATTCAGTAACCATCCATTAATCATTCACCTTAATTACTTTCAATAAGTAATTATCCTTAATTTCTAACATCAATTAACTACCCTTTAATTAAATATATTGAGTAATTAACCCCTTTAACCACTTCTTAATTCAAACCACATCTTATTATATTTTCAAAACCTTATGAATTTAATTACTTAATTAATCTAATATGTAATTACTTTTAAAACAAATAATTTTTAAGACATTTTAAATTTTTGTAAACACTTGGAGATTTATTCCAAAAGTACCTAATTATAAAGATTATTTTTAAACAAAACAGATTTAAAATATTTAACTTTAAAACTTAATAACATTTTTATATTTCTTCCATTTTTTAAATCTGGTTAACTTAACTTCTACAAAACCCGAGCAAATTCGTCAAATACTCAAGCTAACTTCAACATTTTCCCGAGCAACATATTTTTCTAAACTGCTTCGAGTCAATCCTTTGATTTCACGTGCTCGAACCCGAGCTAGTTCTTTCTTTCCCAAATCAATAACCATTCTAGATACTAGTGATACGCGTTCACATGCACAAGCGATCGGAGCTTCTTCGATCAACCACGTCGCCACATCGTCGACAACTCACCTGAGCCTCCCAAGCACCCAGATCCCTCAAATTCGACATAGATCGACATCGAGTACTTCGACTTGAAACAGGAACCAACACGATCGAAAAAACCCATCATCGCCTACGATCTCGTCCACGATCATCCATGCCATCCCAACAGGAACTTCGTCAATCTCCCCTACTTCGATCCCCCTAGATCCGGTTCAACTCGATGCATCGATGACCACGAATTAGCCTCACATCTCTCATCATTCAAATCCTGACATCGAACCCTAGTTCGACGAACTCTTGCCGCCACGATGATCCATAAGCTCATCCAATATTTTCCGCATAGCCTCCATTCTTCCAGATATCTCCACAAACAACCCTGACACCTAACTCGCCATTGATCACCAGAATTTGCCAAAAGATTGAATCCCGTTCAACTCAATTTTTCTCATTAATCCCATTCTTAAAAGTCGAGATATTCGTACCAAAATTCATTATTTGGTAACACTAATCTGATTATGGGATCAAAACACGCAATTAAATTTATTGATTCCTTGACTAAAAAATGAATTTACTGTAAATTCTATATTTTTGAAATGATTATTCAATGTAAAATTTTAAAACCATTTTTAAAATTTGTGTTACTTTGTACCAATTATCTTCCTTTCAGGGATTATAGCTTGAGTTCGATTAATGGAAGAGATATTGAATTTTAAATCTTGATTTTAGAACCTGTAAACTAAGAACAGAATTACATATATATGTACAGACATACAACCACTTCACACACACACACACACACACACACACACACACATATATAAATAAATTCACATTCATGCATCTATCTTACTTCAAGAATCAATCACAAGCATTTTGGTTATAGATTCAAGGTTTTAAATAAAAATTTACTCACTTGATTTGTTATTGAACAGAGAACAGTTTTTTTTTTTGATCTGGAAGTGTTGAACTTGCATGCTTGATCAGGTTGAAGCTTGATAATCAAATTCCATATTGAAAAACCTGAGCTTGATTTGTCTTATGTGATCTGAAACTTGCTTCTTGGTCCGAGACTTGATATTTGAATCATTGTTTCCAGGTTTGTTTTCAGATTGATTTCCAGGTTGCAAATTTGAATCTGTTTTAGTTTCCAGATTGAAAAGTTTTCATTTTGTTTTTCAGATTTTCATTTTTTGTTTCCTTTGATCAGGTTTGTAGTTGAAGGAGAAATTTCGAATAGAAGGATGAAGAGAATTTTTTTTACTGAATTAAGAAACCAGGTTTCTTTCTTTATGCATGTTTTATATAATTCTTAATTAAAAGAAAAATGTTATCTTGCCACTTGTATTTACTTGTTTACACTGTAAATTTCATGTTTTAAATTTCTTACACTTGTTAACAAAAATTAATATTATTTTAAGCCTCTGTTTAATAAACTATGTTTTAAACCCTTGTCATTTTATATTTACATAGGTTTAAGTTTTTTATCAATTCTGAAACAAGTTTTTATTAATATGTTTTATAATTCCAGAAGGTGTATTCATATCAAAGCCTTTATATTTATTTACCAACTATATTTATTTTCAAGTACATAAAAGGAAAGTATTTTAAATCTTTTATTAAATCTCATTTTATATATTTACAAACCAATTTTAATTTGACTCAAAACCGAGATCGTTACATGAAGATACCCTTTGGATGATCAAAGTTATATGGTCATAAGAGACCTAATACAAACACAGCAGAAATACATCAGAACATAAACAAAAACTACAACTCCTAAATAGCTATATGTTTGCCTCATGCATGCCTTCTGTAGCTTATTCGTCAACATACTAAAACCTGAAAAAGACCTTAACCCCTTAGCCTACTCAAATTAATTTTGAGCACCGGAGAGTTTAAGAGGAAAACATAAACTTCAAGTCAGACAAAAAACCTGGTATGAATAATACTATACATCTCGGTATAATATGTTAAGTAAGACCACGTCGCTTAGCAGAATGGATTTCCACTCATTAACATCCTTTTAAAACATATCTTTGCAAAACCTTTTCCTCCAACCAAAACTAGTTAAATACTGTAAAGAAATCATTATGTAAACATACGTAAATGTCAGGTAATAATGAACTATTTGTTCAAACACACAAGTTTTGTATGGATAACTTTTAACCTTTAGCTTACTCTGGCCTACAAGACAATATAATCAAAATTAAACTAACACCTATTAGCTATTTCTCTTCTGGATTATCTATCCTTAACTATCTGTTAAATACTTCACTTTTGGACGGTCTGTCCTTAACTATATGTTAAATACTTCACTTCTGGATAGTCTGTCCCTAACTTAATCACTCCTAGGTCTTCCTGATTCTAATGGTTTTTTGGGCTCACCGATAATCTATCTGTATACATACATATATTTTGTTCAGTGTGTATTCATAATTTTAGTCTACCTATGACAAAGCCCTACACACTGGAATTTTGGACAATAATTAGGTGGGGATAAAGCTAATGTACATGGCACAACCCAATACTAGTCTCATCTGATATTTTAATCTCTTAGTCATTTTCACTTATGGATCCCCTCCTATAATTTTGCTTGAAAACATTTTCGAAATGATTTAGAACCCTTAAATCAAACTTACACAAGGAAAAGTACATAATCTTAATGCTTTACTCAAAATCATATCATCATGTTATATATATATATATATATATATATATATATATATATTTGTGCGTGTGCATCTTCCATACTTAATTCTTAGTTGATGAAAACAGTTAAACATTTGAAAGAACCATTCGAAAGAAACTATTGAATTAAACCTTTCGAAACCATTGAATCAAACCTTTCGAAACCATTGAATTAAACCTTTCGAAACCATTGAATCAAACCTTTCGAAACCATTGAATCAAACCTTTCGAAGTCATTGAACTAAACCCTTTGAAACCATTCGATAAACAAACCATTCGAAACCATTCAATAAAAAAACCCTTCGAAACCATTCAATAAACAAACCCTTTGAAACCATTCAATAAACGAACACTTCAAAACCATTCAATAAACGAACACTTCGAAACCATTCAATAAACAAACACTTCGAACCATTCAATAAACGATCCCTTCAAAACCTTACAGGGTTCAATTTAAAACAAGTGGAAAATCTACTTTTTAAAACCTTTTGACTACATTGGAAGCAACCTTTCCACTTTGTCGAAAGCTCTGTTTCAAAAGCTTTAAAACATAATATTTAAAACGATAGGCCTCTGCCATTAAAACAACTCCTTCGAAAGCTTTGGGTCATACTTCAAAAATAAAAGTAAATCACCTAAGTCAAAAGCTTCCTTTCGAAAGCAATGGAGAATTGGCTAATTTTTAAAGCAAGTAAACCTTTCGACTTTGTTGGAGGGTTCAAATCAAAACAAAACAAAAGCGGTAGTAACCATTTGACTGTGTCGAAAGGTTTCGAAACAAAATAGTGACAAAACAGCAGTAACCTTTTGACTATGTCGAAAGGTATAAAATCCTCTATTTAAATATTTGACTTGGTTGAAAGTAACCAAGTCGAAAGCTCTTATTCGAAAGTAAAGCGGGTGATTTTCGGTTTATAAAACAAACATGCTTCAACCTCTTTGGCAACCAACCTTTCGACTAAGAACCCTTCGACCTTGTTCAATTCACTACGTACCAAGATACTTGACACTATATGCATTAAACTTTGACCTTGTCAAGAGCTAACCTTTCGACTTTGTTAGAAGGTCTGGGTCATAAGGTTTAATGCCGTAAAAGGCTGAAACATGCCAAAAGTATGATTTCTTTGTTTTTAACTTAAAAAGGGCAACTTTTTACTAAGCTGCCATTATTTGTCAAATTCTTATTGGTTAACAAATACTTTTCATAAATGTGCTGCCACTATTTTCAGAATCAAATAATAATTTTATTTTATAAATGCCCCTTCTCTTTAATAAAATATATAAAACATTTAAGTCTCATACCTCAAATAATTTTATATATTCATCAAATCACTTAGGAAAAATCTAGAAAATCCCAGTAAATCTACTTTAATATGTTTTCCAACATATAAAAGTTTCAAACCCAAATAATTGTTATTTTTGTCATGAATAATTTATAACCCAATAAATCATTTTCTTCATTTGAAAATTTATATAAAATCCACATTATTTCAGAAAATTATGAAAATTGAAACTCATATTTAAAATATCATTTCCGACCTAAATTTAAATTTTCCAGGCATTTAGATGTCATCTAATATGGATTTCATATCAAACATATCATAAAAATAAGTACGAACATGCATGATTCACCAACAAACATATATATAACTTTAATCATCAAAACATGGCATATACTTGTAAAAACATTTCGGACCTAGTCTTAAAGACCAAAACCAAAAGAAAATGGAATATAGTAATTATTCACCTTAGCTTTAAGATTATAAGATGTGAGATTTAATGGTGAGTTAGCTGATTATCTTCCTTCTCTTGAATCCTAGCTTATCTTCTCTTGAGAACAATAATGGTGGCCGGCCTTGGATTAATTTACTTAGAGTGAAAATGAAATGAACATGAGTTTCATTCCTAAGGGTTTATGGTATAAGCCCTTTTCCAATTTCCCTTATTGCCCTTCTCATATCCTAACACATTAGCTTATGTTATTTCATTTTTGTTTGTACACCAAAATGGGATGGATACCCTTAGCTAATTAATTCTCAACTTATTAATCTCTACATTATTTTATTGTATTTTGTTAATTAAGCATTCTAAATAATGCTATAAAAATATTGGGTGTTACAGACTCCCTACCTTAAAGAATTCCGTCCTCGAAATTAAGATAAGGTACATAACAAAATAATCAAGGATAAAACATACCATCAAACAAATCAGGATAAGAGTCTCTAATTCTGCTCTCAGTCTCCCAAGTACAGTCTTTAGTATCGTCACTCCGTTGGTCCTTTACTAATTTGACTATTTTACCCCTCAACTTCTTCTCATCTCTTGCCACAATCCGAATTGGCTTTCTAACTATAGACAAATCTTGTTCTACTACTAAATCTTCTAACGTTGTAGGTGTTATAGTAGTTTCTGGGTCTCTAACACATTTCCTAAGATGAGAAACATGGAAAACATCATGGACTCCAGCCAAACTACTCGGCAACTCTACTCTATAAGCGAGTTTCCCGATCCACCCAACAATACGGAAATGTCCAACAAATCTAGGTGCTAATTTTCCTGACTTTCCGAATCTAATCATACCCTTCATCGGTGAAACCTTAATAAACGCATAGTCTCCGACAGAGAATTCCAAGTCCTTCCTTCTTTTATCAACATAACTCTTCTGTCTAGACTGAGCTTCCTTCATCCTAGCTCGAATCAACTCAATCTTCTCCACAACTTCCTTCACTAAATCCGAACCAAGAACCAATCTATCCTCGGTCTCCAACCACCATATGGGAGATTTGCATGGTCTTCCATACAACGCTTCAAATACTTCCATACAACGCCTCAAATAGTGCCATCTCAATACTAGTCTGATAACTATTGTTATATGAGAAATAGACTAAATGAAGATGGTCTTCCCATGATCCCCCGAAATCAAATACACAAGCTCTTAACAAATCCTCAAAGACTTTGTTAACTCTTTTCGTTTGTCCATCAGTTTATGGATGGTAAGTGGTACTCATGTTGAGCTTGGTGCCTAATGCTTCTTGTAGATTCTTCCAGAACTCATAGTAAAAAAAGAATCTCTATCACTAACAATACTACTAGGAATCCCGTGCAGCTAACTACATTCTTCAAAAAAAAAATCGCCAAAATAGGTTCCATCCTAGTTGACTTTACCAGAATGAAATGGACACTCTTAGTAAATCTATCAACTATGACCCATATGCTTTTATTTCCCCTACTAGATCTCGGCAACCCATCAATAAAATCCATAGAGATAAAATCTCACTTCCACAATGGAACTTCCAATGGTTGAAGCAATCCACTTGGCTTTTGGTGTTCATGCTTTTCTTATTGGCAATTCAAGCACTACTTAACACATACCCCAATGTCCTATTTCATACCTTCCTAGATGAAACTTCTCTTTATATCCTGATACATCTTCGTTCCTTCGGGATGGATAGCGAACCTCGAACGATGGCATTCGTCCAAAACTTCCTTCCTCATGTCTCCTACATTCGAAACACACAACCTTCCTTTCCTTCTCAACCACCTATTTTGGTCAAGACTGAAATCCTTTAAGTCATCGCTCTCTGTTCCTTCTCTTAACCTTTTGATCCGTTCAGCCAAAACTAGATCCTCCTCCTATTTAGAAGCTATCTACTCAATCATTACCAGTCGAACTTCTAAACAAGACAATACTACACTTCCTGTACTAGAACCTACCTCGGGTCTACACTGCACTCTACAAGCCAATAATGCTTTCAAATCAATTGTAATGTCCCATTTTTCCGTACCCCTTGAATCGACAATAAGCCACACAAGTCTAACTCAAATTTGCACGAAAAGACAGATCATTAAGGGTAGAAAGAAAATAAAGACAGAATAGAATCTCATACAAATGGAATAACATGTATTATTTCAATAATAATCTTTACAACGGAAAATTTTAAAATATAATATCAGAGTCTAACCTAGATGTAGCGGATAATAGAATATGTTCATACGATGATGAAGATCTCCAACTCTCCTTTGGAAACTCCAACCGTCCTCAACTAAACTTGAAACTACTCAGATCTGATCCGAGTACTAAAAATACCCGTATCAGAAACCAACGTGAGATACTCGAAATTTTAAATGCATAGATCATGAAGATGTTATTAAAACCTTTGAAAAGAAGGGTAACTCATAAGAGCACGCCCACACATAAACACGAATAGGTTTTTACCTTATGATAACCAAAACACTTTATACCAAAATACACTTGATATTATTTTTAATGACATTCTTTTGAAAACACTTTTCAAATAAACTTATTCAGATAAGGTATCAATACCTAGACTAAGTCTAAAGTAATATATCTGGGTTGGGTCAATGGGATATACCAAACGGAATATATGATACCAAAAGGGGTAGATGAAATGTTTGCAAAGAATTCCAGCTATTTTGGGAATATAATCAAAATCGTAAATCTCATATTGGGATTGGATTTCCAACATGACAGGGAAGTGGCCTTTTCTACGATCCACGCATAACAAACATAGTTTTCACAATGCCTTAATCGCTTTTCTCAAACTAGTCACTTGGAACTGTACTTGCTATATTACCACCAATAACCGGTAGTTCCTTACTTTTCTCAAGCTAACCACTTTATCCAAATGGGGAAATAAATGCCTTGAGAAACATATCCCCCAAAGAACCCAACGTATTGGACACCACCATACATACTCACTTATTTTGAATTTTGTGTCTGTTAAATCACATAGTATCCCATATCATCTTCCGGGATGTGAGGCTAGTGAGGCTACAGTCAATTTCTTCAAAGCCACACTTTTCATACAAAAACATACTTTGATCATAATAGGTTCCACTTTGAATGCCACATTGCCATTCCAAATCACATGACTGATTTCTAGAAAAGTATAACTTCCTGAGCTTGTATGTCTCGAGAAAGGGTGTTAAGCTAAAGCAAGTTGCCTTCTCCGCCACCAACTAATATACATTTATAGAAACCACTCAAATGTGATTTAGAATACAATGTCAAATAAACATCCATATAAGTTCGTTCTGGGAATGAACGATACCGAAGGCACTCTCCTACTACCACTAGTAGCGAGTAGTCCTTGCAATCCGAAAAATCTCCACAACGAGGAGACCACTGCTATAAATAACTCTATAATAGGAGCGACCCAGATCGTGTCAACAAGCATTCCTCATGCTATAAAGATCCTTGGTCTTCAATAATCATCACCTTAAACATGTCTTCACTTTCGAACGTATACATTGGTTCGAAGTGGTTTTCGGATAGGAACCACCCAAATACGACCCCAGTTCCTTCAAAGCCAATCATCGCTTTAAAATATGTTAAGTTCATAAGTGGATATCAACCATCAATCAATTACTTCATCTTTTATTTAAATCAAATATCTTTCTTAGATATATTCTTTTTAAGTTATTCCGTTTTCTTTTCAAATGTATATGGAATCATTAAGCCTCATTTATCAAATCATTTGGTTTGTTTAAACCTTTCTTCGATCATGGAATAATTCCAAATCATTTTCTCTTTTACTTCGGAAAACCTTTCCAAATCATTCAATAAATCTTAACCAAAGATTTCTTATATTCAAGTTATAACTTTTAACTTAGGGAAAATATTCCCAAATCATTTATTTAAATCTGAATCAAAGATTTCTTTCTTAACTCCAAATCATATTCTTGCAAATCGAAGATTTTCATAAAAGAGCACCACTGCCACCTTAGATATGGTAAATTTCACCTCTAGGGACTAATGGCAAGTAATCCTACATCATGAAGATCTTTGTCTTCAATATGTTTTATTTCTAAAATTAGTTTGAAGGGGTTTTTGGATAGGAACCACCCAAATCTGATCCCAGTTCTACGGATAGGAATCACTCAAATCCGATCCCGATTCCTTCGTGCAAATTATCGATAAAAAGATGTTAGGTTCATATGGGGTTTCGAAAATTAGTTTGAATTGATTTTCGGATAGGAATCACCAAATCCAAATCCGGTTCTTCGGATAGGAATTACCCAAATCCGATCCCGGTTCCTTCGTACCAATCATCGAGTAAAAGATGTTAAGTGGTTAATTAACATTCAAAGAATTTTTTTCTTTTCTTTTATCTTGGAAAAACTTAAATGTGATCTTTTAGAGCATATAGGCTTTGCTTTCGATCTGTTCCACCCCTCGTCTAAAAGATAAAGCGAAGGTCAGGTAAGTTCAGGGCATTGGTTGCTCCAATCCTAACCTTAGTTACACACCTTGTTTTACCGTTTAGTTCTCATAAGCGGGACAAATGTACTAGTCGTTTCCGCATACTCGGTTATTAGCTTTACTTTGGAATTGACTATAAGATTCCAAGTTATCTTTCAAACTCTTAATTGTCCTTTTAAAAATATTCATAACTGATTCTAGGAAATATCGTTATGTTTAAACTCATATTCAAAAGGTTGTAGAATTCGCAGCATAAAAAGTGCTGCGATAAGTCCTATATAAGCTTATTTGATTTAAACAACTTTTTAATATTTGAAATTAATATTTTCCATTCCAAATCTCTTTTAAATCATTTTAATAGATTTATCAAATTAATGTCATATTTTTAATCATTTAAAAATATCATTTATAAAGAAATCCCTTTTTGGATTCCGAACTGCAAAACCGTGATGTTTTTAGAAAATGGTTTTGGACATATTTCAAAATCTACTTGATTAAACCTTGATTTTTTTTCTTCGTTGGAGAACTATTATCATTATAGACCAAAGAATTTTTATTTCGAAGAAGAATCCGACTTATAAATTATTCTCTACGTTAATTTGAAATTACAGGTCAAAATTTACGAACTACCGCTACGCGACAGCTCGGTTTTGACCATTTTCGTGAATTACTTCGGAACTTGTCCGAAACACTTCAAATTTGTTTTAAACCATATTTAAACTATTTTAACTTATTTAAAATAATATTTTCATCACTTCAAACTCATTTTTCATTTCATATTGTAATATTATATTGTTATAATATCATTTTTAACTCCTTTTAGGTATTTTGAAATCATTAAGAGACTAAATAATTTCCACGCACACATTTCGAAGTTGCGACAATTTTTAATCGATAAAACATTGATTTTCGACAACATGTTTTATGGTCACATTTTGACGTTTTAGTTAAACTATTTATTTATGTAAACCAAATTTAAAAATAAATTTGGATATTGTTAATTAAAAATATAAACACTTATAAATAAATTAAAATAATTTATTTAACAATTGAAATATACTTTTTTGAAATCAGCATTTTGTCACTTTTGTCGATATAGGTAAATGTTGCTATTTTTGAATATACTTCTCTTTCCAAATCCTATTTAATATTATTTGAATCATATAACCTTACCTATTTTATATTTTAAATCACTTTAAATAGTATATTTTAAAGTGGTCTAATTGTGGGTCATTACATTCTTCCCTACTTAAAAGAATTTCTTCCTCGAAAGTACACAAAAAAAAAGTTTGCCTAAAACATTTATCTTTAAACTTAATTCCATATAATATACACAGATCATCCGGATGAAATATCTTATTCGATCTCCTATTCGAATAAACAATTTTATTTCCGAGCTAGTATCGATCCCCGGATCCTTTAGTGCGGACTCTGATCAAGTTTCTAGATCAGAACCTTTGCTTTCCTCGCATAATTCTTGACTATGATAGAAAACTCAAGTACCTAACCAAAAATCCTCATCAATGTTTGCCGTCAAGAATCAAGTGATAAATCCTTTTTCGGACCAGTGTAAACACCTCAAAGTTCCGAACTTGGATATTAGATCAACATTTGTGTGACGAAATGATCTATATATAATATATGTATTTATTAACTTTCAAAAAAATTTCATAAACTTTTATCTTAAGTTTAAACATTTTGTAAAGGTGCTTCTTTATATAATCCCTTTAATTATTTATTTCCAAATACTTTTATTAAAGGAAAATATACTAAAGAAACCATTTTGCACTTAAAAGATAATTTATCTTTATTATAAATTTTTTCACAATCCTCTAACTTAGTATATTTCCTTTAACACTAATATTATTTATGAATCATTTCGTAAAACTATTACTTAAGTTTATTTCATCTTATAACTTATGTAAATCAATTACATTTTAAAAAGGGGCATTTCACTATAAGGACAAATTTTGCAGTCCAGTTAGTTTCTAGTACACACATTCATAGAAATTAATTTCAAGGCCAAAGTTCGTAGAATGATTACTTTTAAGGACAAAGTCAGCAGTCCAATTACTTTTAAGGACATAATTTCATAGGCTTTTAGGCCTTAGAAACTAATTATTTTGCATTTTGTCATTAAAAGTAATTATTTTAGTTGTGTGTCCTAGAAACTAATTGCACTTGCTAAAGAGGCCCTTGTAGCTGATTTCCACTTTTAAAAACTTAAGTCCAAATTCTTAATTAATGCTGGAATATATTAATAAAACATTTTCTAGTTTATAATTACCTTTTTAAAGAGTCGTTATTTTACTTAAGTGTATAGATAGTTCATAAACTTAAATCTATATTTGTATGGTACACCTTTACATCCTAAGAGTATATACAAACCCCAAATTCCAAATTGATTTTACTTAAATCCGTCTGTCTAACAAATTTAAAATTTATTGTAATTTATTATTATCTCAATTCATAAGTTATAAAACTTATTTCTTATTTAATACTATTATTAATTTTCGAGCTTTGAAACTCTTAAATCTTTTTTTTCTTTATAAATAAGATTTATAAATTATTCTTATCTTATTTCATTTACTCAAAGTACTACACAATTGTTTATCTTTAACCAAAAGTTTTCATAAATTTCTTAGCTATGAGCTAGGTATGATTCGAAAATTTTCAACTGTCCAAAATCATGGAGAATCCTGCTTTATCTTATCAATTAGCGATCCTAATTTATCTTTAGTTTAAACACTATTATAAAAATTACTAATCAATGATTCACATTATTTCTTTAACTTAAGAAAATTATATAGATCGAGTAACTCCAAAACGATCCAAGGAACTGGGTACTACCAATAGAATCATATATCCTCTAAATAAGTAGAGTAATACCTAAGAGAAGTGCTTACCATCCGAACACATCACTTGCCCATTTTCGGTTTATTTTCGAGCCAATCGAATTAGTAATAATAAAATACCACTTTTTGTTTGAAATAATACCATTTTCAAAATCCTTTAGATATTACTTTATAAAACCTATTTTATAAATTCTTTTTATAAATCCATCTTATATTAATGAACTTTGTTTAAATTTCCACAATTCTTTTACTCGAATTTAAATTCTCATACCTTTATATTTATCTTTTTACATAATCGTTTTCTATTATTTAAATACATTTTTATCTTATATGTTCACTCCTTAAACAAATCTTATTATCAAACACCATATAGTCAAATCGTGAAACTTAATTCACAAGGTATTTGTACTTAAACTTTTAAATCAAAAAATTGATCAATTTATGATAGTAGCTTAACATAATCATTTCTTAATTTACTATTTTGGAATAAGTATTAAAGATCTTAATTACCTTATTGAATTTCTTACTTATCGATTATCTTTATGAAACATCTTACAGTCAAACTATGAAATTTTAATCACAAGATGTTCATATTTAAATTTCACTAACCCTTATTTCTAACTATATAACTTTTCAAAATATATACTTTATATTCAAAATATAATCCTAAGTTAAAAAAATTCATTTACCAATTTTTCAAAATCAGTGTGTCGGTTTGACTTGTTTAAGTGTTTAGGAATCCTTATCGATTACATGGAGCTCTCATACATCGACCGAAATCCATATACCACTCAACGGATTAATCAACACAAAATATTTTTATATCCAATAACAAATACGCGCTCATATATAATACACTCAAACTCATTCTAGGATGTTACTATACCTATCACTAATGAGTTACTCATCCTAGGGTATTACTAACCCTATCTCTAATGAATCTTTACCCCAACAAAGCCAATTCGCTTAACCTTCAGCTCTGATACCAAATGTAATGGCCCATTTTTTGTACCCTTTAAATCGACGATAAATCACACATGTCTAACTCAAATTTGCACGAAAAGACGGATCATTAAGGGTAGAAAGAAAATAAAGACGGAACAGAATCTCACACGATTGGAATAACATATATTATATCAATAATAATCTTTACAACGGAAAATTTTAAAATATAATATCAGAGTCTAACCTAGCTTCAGCCTGGACAGTTATAAATTTTTGTCCTTACAATGCTGAAAACTACAAAACAAATGCAATAGATGTAGTGGATAATAGAATACATCCATATGATGATGAAGATCTCCAGCTCTCCTCTGGAAACTCAAACCGTCAACTAAAGCTAAAACTACTCGGATCTGACCCGAGTATTAAAAATACCTGGATCAGGCTTGATAATCCAGCGGAGATTTCGAAATTTTAAATGCATAGATCATGACGATGTTATTAAAACCTTTGAAAGAAGGGTATCTCATAAGACCACTCCCACACCTAAACACGGACAGGTTTCTACCTTATGATAACCAGAACACTTTATACAAAATTCACTTGATATTATTTTTAATGACATTCTTCTGAAAACACTTTTCAAATAAACTTATTCAAATAAGGTATTAATACCCGGACTAAGTCTAAGGTAATATATCCGGACTGGGTCAACAGAATATATGATACTAAAAGGGGTAGCTGAAATGTTTGCAAAGCATTATAGCTATTTTGGGAATATAATCAAAACCGTAAATCTCTTATTGGGATTAGATTTCAAACATGATAGGAAACTAGTGGCCTTTTCTCCGATCCATGCATAACAAAAATAGTTCCCATGGTGCTTTAATCACTTTTCCCAGACTATTCACTTGTAACTGTACTTGCTATACTACTACTGATAACTGGTAGTTCTCTACTTTTCTCAAGCTAACTCTTTTATCCAAATGGGGCAATAAATGCCTTGAGGGACGTATCCCCCAAAGGGATCAACGTATTGGACACCACCATACATACTCACTTAATCCGAATTATGTGTTTGTTAGACCATATACTATATCATATCATCTTCGGGGATGTGAGGCTACACTCAATTTCTTCAAAGCCATGCTTTTCATACAAAACCATGCTTTGATCATAACAGGTTCCACTTTGAATGCCACATTGTCATTCCACGTCACATGACTGATTTCTAGAAAAGTATAACTTCCTGAGCTCATATGTCTTGGGAAAGGGTGTTAAGCTAAAAAAAAATTCCTTCTCTGCCACCAACTGATATACATTTATAGAAACCACTCAAATGTGATTTAGAATACAATGTCAAACAAACCTCCATACAAGTTCGTTCTGGGACTGAACAAAACCGAAGACACTCTCCTACTACCACTAGTAGTGAGTAGTACTTGCAAATTGAAAAATCTCCACAACGAGGTGACCGCTTCTATAAATTACTCTATAACGAGAGTGACCCAGAGCACGTCAACAAGCAGTCCTCACACTATGAAAATCCTCGGTCTTCGACAATCATCATCTTCAAAATGTCTTCACTTTCGAATGTATACATTGGTTCAAAGTGGTTTTCGGATAGGAATCACCCAAATCCGACCCCAGTTCTTTCGAAGCCAGACATCGCTTTAAAAGATGTTAAGTTCATAAGTGGATATCAACCATCAATCAATTACTGCATCTTCTATTTAAATCGAATATCTTTCTTAGATATGATCTTTTCAAGTTATTCCATTTTCTTTTCAAATGTATATGGAATCATTAAGCCTCATTTATCAAATCATTTGGTTTATTTAAACCTTTCTTGAATCCTGGAATAATTCCAAACCATTTTCTCTTTTACTTAGGAAAAACTTTCCAAATCATTCATTAAATCTTGATCAAAGATTTTTTATATTTAAGTTATAACTTTTAACTTAGGGAAAATCCCTAAATCATTTATTTAAATCTTAATCAAAGATTTCTTTCCTAACTTCAAATCATATTCTTACAAATCGAAGGTTTTCATAACAGAGCACTACTGCCACCTTAGATATGGTAAATTTCACCTCTAGGGACTAATGGCAAGTAACCCTACATCATAAAGATCTTTGTCTTTAATATGTTTTATTTCGAAAAACGTTTGAAGGGATTTTTGGATAGGAATCACCCAACTCCGATCCCGGTTCTTCGGATAGGAATCGCTAAAATCTGATCCCAGTTCCTTTGTGCTAATCATCGATAATAAGATGTTAAGTTCATATAGGGTTTCGAAAATTAGTTTGAGGTGATTTCGGATAGGAATCACCCAAATCGGATCTCGGTTCTTCGGATAGCGATCACCCAAATCCGATCCTGGTTCCTTCGTACCAATCATCGAATAAAAGATGTTAAGTGGTTAATTAACATTTAATGAATTTTGTTTATTTTCCTTTATCTTGGAAAAACTTAAATGTGATCTTTAGAGCATCCGGGCTTTCCTTTTGATATGTTCCACCCCTCGTCTAAAAGATAAATCAAAGGCCAGGTAAGTTCGGGGCATAGGTTGCTCCATTCCTAACCTTAGTTACACACCTTGTTTTATCATTTAGCTCTCACAGGCGGAACAAATGTACGAGTCGTTTCCACATACTCAGTTATTAGCTTTATTTTGGAATTGATTATAAGATTCCAAATTATCTTTTAAACTCTTAATTTTCCTTTCAAAATATTCATAATTGATTCTAGGAAATAACGTTATGTTTAAAGTCATATTCAAACGTTATAGAATTCGCAGCATAAAAGTGCTGCGGAAAGTGCTATATAAGCTTATTTGATTTAAACAACATTTTAATATTTAAAATTCATATTTTCCATTCCAATTTCGTGAATTGCTTCGAAACTTGTCGAAATACTTCAAATTTGTTTTAAACCATATTTAAAATATTTTTAACTTATTTAAAACAATATTTTCATCATTTCAAACTCAATTTTCATTTCATTTCATATTAAAATATTATATTATTATAATATCATTTTCAACTCTTTTTAGATATTTTGAAATCATCAAGAGGCTAAATAATTTCCATACACACATTTGTATGGATTCAATTCTCATCTAATTAACTATGCTTACAAACCATTTATCTTATCATTTATCAGACCAAGTTATCATCCATATCACAAACATATAATCAACTATAATGTCAACCAAGTTATCAAACATTAAATCATCCAACATATAACAAAATTTTCATGTAACTAACTTGAAATATCTTTAGGAATTAGTAACTTAAAATATAAGTGCTCACGATTAGTTCCACTCCTCCAAACTTTTCCGTAGATTCCCGAATTAATTCCGACAGCACTTCCTTCTGTTTTTCTTGCTTCAGAGCTTTCCAACTTGCTTCCTTCTATTACAAGGTTCAGCCTCCATGGGTTCCAATCACTCCTCCATCATTTATTTATTCAAAACCATGATTTAATGGTATTCTAAGGTCTTTGGCAAAGTTTGGTGGTGTTTGGAGTTGATTTGATACGATTTTAAGAAAAATTAGTAAGGAAAAGAGAGAAGAAGAAGATATTAAAGAAGTGAAGAAAAGCTTGAAAAAGGAAGAAGAAGAAGCGTAAAAGATAGTGAAGAAGTGGGTTGGTATTTATAGAAAAAAGGTTGAAATAAAATATTATTATGTAAAATGACCAAAATACCCTTTGCTTACTTTTTAACAACCTTATTTTTTCAACGTTTAACATCACATTTCAAATCATTACATTATGTCATTTTCACTTAAGTATTAAGTAAAGAATATAATAATTATGTTTGTTTGATTTGATGTTTACTTTTTGACTTTTATAACACTTTTTATCTTTTTATGCTTACTTTGTGTTTATTACATTCTAGAATTTTCTAAGTATGTTTAGTAAAAGTAAACTTGATTAGTGAATTATTTAATACCTATACTATTTGAATATATATTCCTATATAAGAAAATAAAGGTGCGACTGCAACAACTTTTAATCGACAAAACGTCGATTTTCGACAAAATGTTTTACGGTCACATTTTGACGTTTTAGTTAAACTATTTATTTATGTAAACTAAATTTAAAAATAAATTTGTATAATGTTATTCAAAAATATAAAAACTTATAGGAAAATTAAAATAAATTATTTAACCATTGAAACATACTTTTCTGAAATCAGCATTTAGTCACTTTTGTCGATATAGGTAAATGTTAATATTTTTGTGTATACTTCTCTTTCTAAATCCTATCTAATATTATTTGAATCATATAACCTTACCCATTTTATATGTAAAATCACTTTAAATAGTATATTTTAAAGTGGTCAAATTCTGGGTCGTTGCATCTTTCCACTCAGCAATCATAGCCAATACTGCATTTTGATGCTTCCTGCTAAGTGCATCCGCCACCTTATTTCCTTTTCCGGGTTTGTACTAAATTCCAAAATCATAAGCAGCAATAAAATCCAACCATCTCTGCTATCTCATGTTCAGCTCCTTCTGAGAGAATAAATACTTCAATGACTTATGATCCGTATAAAGCACAAATCGCTCTCCCAAATGATAATGCCTCCACACCTTCAAAGCAAATATAATAGCAGCTAACACCAAATTATGTGTTGAATACCCAACTTCATGCAATCTGAGTTGTCTAAAAGCATAAGCAATTTATTTACCTCTTTGCATCAACACAGCTCGCTATCCAATTCCACATGCATCAGTATAAACAACTAAATCCTGATTCCCCTCTGGAACCACCAACGTTGGTGCATGGGTCAATAAGTGTTTCAAGCTCTGGAATGCTTCTCACATTTATCAATCCATACAAACTTCACATCTTTTCGCGTAAGCTTGGTCATCGGTGCAGCTATCCATGAAAAATCCTTTATAAACCTTCAATAATATCCAACCAATCCTAGAAAACTCTTTATCTCGGTCACCGTCTCGGGACTCTTCCAATTATTTACTGTCTTAATCTTAGTCGGATCTACAGACAACCCTTTTCTTCGAGACTACATGACCAAGGAAATTCAGTTTCTTCTTCCAAAAATGACACTTCAAAAACTTAGCCTTCAACTAATGTTCCCTCAACGTCTCAAGCACAACTCTAAGCTGAACTTCATGCTCCTTCTCATCTTTAAAATATATCAGAATGTCGTCTATGAAGACCAAAACAAATCCATCTAAGTGCTCTCAAAAAATTCGATTCATTAAATCCATAATGAATGACGACGAATTAGTTAGTCTGAATGGCATAACTAACCATTCGTACAATCCATATCTTGTTCTAAACGTCATTAAAGGAATACTATCCTCTGCCACTCTAAGCTGATGAAATCCCATCGCTAAATCCAGTTGAAAGAATACCATGGCTCCACTTAACTGATCGAACAAATCGTCAATTCTCGGTAATAGATATCGGTTCTTTATCGTCTTCTCATTCAACTTACGATAATCGATACATAGCCTCAACGATCCGTCCGGCTTCTTAGCAAACATTGCGGCAGCTCCCCAAGACGAACTACTTGGTCGATAAAACTCTTGCCTTCCAAATACACCAACTGCATTTTCAGCTCCCTCATCTCTGTGGGTGTCATCCTGCTTGGCGGCCTACTCACCGGTTCTGCTCCAGGCACCAAATCAACTCGAAACTCTATGGCTCGTTTTGGTAGCAGTCCAACTACCGGCTCAACATATTGGCAAATTCTCTAACTACAAAGACTCTATGCAACTCATCCTACAACTCCATGATACCCAATAAAGCATTCACTTCACAACTAGGGTTCTCTACGGTATAAACTATCTGATCACCACAATCCAAGTGATTAAGTGATATCTTCCTATCATGGATAATATCCTAGCATCATATTTACTTAACCAATCCATCCCAAGGATAATCCCAAATCTCACAAAGTCAAATACTTGCAAACAACAATCAAAAGTATAACCTAGCAAATCAAACTCTAAATGGTCACACCTCATCCCAAGTGTTGCGTAACTTCCTATCGGATTTGCAACCCTTAAGGAAGTAACAAAATATGAGGGTTCTAGGTTAAGCTTATCTACCAAACATCAGGAAATAAAAGAATGAGATGCTCTAGTATCAAACATAATGCTAACTGACACACTGGAATCTGCAGCGAGCCTCCCTGCACAGCCTTTCCTTTTTCCTGCACAACCGGCCTTGAGGTTGTGGGCTCCAATGCATAAACTTCCCCCTTCCTTCTCGAGCAGACTCTGGGCACTTATTCTTATAATGGTTGATCTAATCATAATTAAAACATCGGATATTCTTCTTCCCAATGGCTTATTTTCCTTTTCCTTTTTCGATCCGACACTTATGAGCATAATGTCCCTTCTTATCACATTTGTAACAAGCCACCTTAGCCTTTCCTTTGTCCTGTGCTCCTCCCTTCTGAGCATTCTTCTTCTGGAAAAACTTTCTTTTCTGGCCCTGTCCCTTCTGGGCCTTCTTCATTTTCTTCCTCAAGCAAGCCAACGCCTCTTCTTGTCTCAGCGCCATCTCTACCACTACATCACTGGGATCTCTTAAGTGCGGCAAAGTAGCACTTATCAACTCTGGCCTCAAGTCTCTTATAAACTTCTCATTCCTTCTGATCACCGTATCAACCAAAGCATACCCGTACCGGGCCAACTCTTCGAATTTTCTTGCATATTCTAAAACAGACATCTCCCTTTGTCTAGTTCCACAAACTTCCTCACCAACACCGACTGCGCCATCACAGACATAAATCTTTCTTGAAACCTTCTCTTAAACTCCTCCCAAGTTACTGTTTCTTCATCAACTCCAACAGCAACAGTATTCCACCAAAATAGAGCAGCACCCTGCAGCTACTTTGAAGCTAATCTCCTCTTCTACTCGTCATTCAATCCTAAGTCAGCAAAAATCCTCTTGCAATACAAAAGCTAGTTTTCGACCTCAATCGCATCTTCAGTTCCAATGAACGGCTTCCCTCCAAGCCTAATGTAGTCTCTACTCAAGTTAGCATACGCGAAGCTTTCTGAACTCCACCTCCGACAGCATTACCTCCGACAACTCCAGCTGCAATTCTAGCCTGCATCATGTTTACAAAGAACTGATACATTGCTCCCATGTCTATCTGTTGAACCTCGGCACCAACAGTTTCAACTTGAGCCTGATCGGACCTCTCATAGCATTTGGACGGGAATTTCCATTAGTGGTGGTGCTATCTCCTCCAAGATTAACTCTTCCTCTTCTTCCTTCCATATTTGTATTAAAGCTCCATGAGATACAGATGAATAGCCTAACTAAGATAGGAGTCTAGAGATATAATGTGTACTTATATATATCAAATACAAGTACGTTACTATAGCATTATCCCATACTATGATCCTAACTCTATTTACAAAGGATTATGTTTTCAAAAATCATTTTTAGTTAAAGTATTTCATAAACATGCTCTGATGCGAAGCTGCAACATCCCCTATCTGGAGGCACAAAACTAAGCGCTACAGATGCTGGAGTCATCTATAGTATTAGCTTCCTGCGACTAAATACGACAATGTTAATGGTATTCATAATATCAGAAGCATTTGAATATGAAACAAAACACAGATTTCAAGACAACATTTTCATCATTACATTTAAAACAAAAGTTCCATATTCAACTTACATAATCCCAAATACGTTCCTATGCATAGATCTAACATACTTATTACAAAATACGCCGAGAGCAGTATATGAAGATACCCCATTGGATGATCAGAGTCATATGTTCATAATAGACCTAATACAAACACTGTGGAAATATATCAAAACATAAACAAAAACTACAACTCCTAAATAGCTATCTGTTTGCCTCCTACATGCCTCCGGTAGCTTATTCGTCAACATACTATAACCTGAAAAAGACCTTAACCCCTCAGCCTACTCAAATTTAGTTTTAAGCACGCGAGAGTTTAAGGGGAAAACATAAACTTCGAGTCGGACATAAAGCCAGGTATGAATAATGCTATACATCCTGGCTTAATATGTTAAGTGAGACAACGTTGCTTAGTGGAACGGGTTTCCCCTCACTGACATCCTTTTAAAACATATCTTTGCAAAACCTTTTCCTGCAACCAAAACTGGTTAAATACTGTAAAGCAATCATTACGTAAACATGCATAAATATCAGATAATAATAAAATATCTGTTCAAACACACAAGTTTTGTTTGGAAAACTTTTAACCTTTGACTGACTCGGGCCTGCCAGATAATATAATCAAACTTAAACTAACACCTGTTAGCTATTTCTCTTCTGGATTACCTATCCTTAACTATATGTTAAATATTTCACTTCTGGACGATCTGTCCTTAACCATCTGTTAAATAATTCACTTCGGGACGGTCTATCCCTAATTTAATCATCTCCCAGGTCTTCCTGATTCTAATGGTTTTTCAGGCTCACCAATAACCTATCTGTATACATACATATATTCCTTTCGGTATGCAATCATAATTTTAGTCTACCTGTGACAAAGCCCTACACACTGAAATTTTGGACAACAATTGGCTAGGGATAATAGCTAATGTACTGGGCATGACCCCATACTAGTCTCATCTTGTATTTTAATATCTGATTCATTTTCACTTAAGGATCCCCTCCTATAATTTTCCTTGAAAACATTTTCGAAATGATTTAAAACCCTTCAATCAAACTTATTCAAGGAGAAGTATGTAATCTTTATGCTTTATTCAAAATCATATCATCATGTTATATATATATATATATATATATATATATATATATATATATATCTTCTTTACTTAATTCTTAATTGATGAAAACATTTAAACATTTGAAAGAACCCCTTTCTAAACCTTTGAAATCGTCTCTTTCAAAACCAACATTAAACTTTTCGAAACTATTGAAAAACAAACCTTTCGAAAGCAATAAAAATTTCGATATATTTCTTTGAAATTCTTTAAAATATTGCCTTAGAAAAAACTTGGAAAACCTTCCTCCACAAACCTTTTGAATCCGTTGAACTCAACCTACCTTTCGAAACCTTCGAAAACCTTCCTCCACAAACCTTTCGGATCCACTGAACTCAACCTACCTTTCGAAACCATTGAATTAAACCTTTTGAAAAAAAACCTTCCTCCACAAACCTTTCTAATCCATTGAACTCAACCTACCTTTTGAAAAAATTGAATTAAACCTTTCGAAACCATTGAATTAAACCTTTCGAAAACATTGAACTAAACCTTTCGAATCCATTGAAACAAACCTTTCGAAACCATTCAATACAAACCCTTTGAAACCATCAATAAATAAACCCTCCGATACCATTCAATAAACAAACCCTTCGAAACCTTACTGGGTTCAATTTAAAACAAGTGGAAAATCAACTATTAAAATCCTTTCGACTACATTAGAAGCAACCTTTCCACTTTGTCAAACGCTTTACTTCAAAAGCTTTAAAACATAATATTTAAAACAATGATTCTCTGCCTTTAAAACAACTCCTTCAAAAGCTTTGGGTCATATTTCAAAAACAAAAATAAATCTCCTAAGTCCAAAGCTTCCTTCTGAAAGAAATGGAGAAGCGGCTAATTTCTAAAGCAAGTAAAGCTTTCGACTTTGTCGGAAGGTTCAAATCAAAATAAAACAAACAAAAGCGACAGTAACCTTTCGACTGTGTCGAAAGGTTTCAAAACAACAGCAGTAACCTTTCAACTGTGTCGAAATGTTTAAAATCTTTATTTGATTATTTGACCTGGTTGAAAGCAACCAAGTCGAAAGCTCTTATTCGAAAGCAAACCAAGTGATTTTTGGTTTATAAAACAAACATACTTCAACCTCTTTGGCAACCAACCTTTCGACAAAGAACCCTTCAACCTTGTTCAGTTCATTATGTACCAAGATACTTGACACCATATGCATTGAAATTTGACCTTGTCGAGAGCTAACCTCTTGACTTTTTCAGATGTCTGGGTCGGAAGGTTTAATACCATAAATGGTTGAAACACGCCAAAAGTATGATTTCTTTGTTTTTAAGTTTAAAATGATAGCTTTTCAACTAACCTGCCATTATCTGTAAATTTGTATTGGTTAACAAATATTTTTCAGAAATGTGTTGCCACTATTTTCAGAATTAAATTATATTTTTAATTTATAAAACGCCTCTTCTCTTTAATAAAATCTATAAAACATTTAAGTCTCGTACCTCAAATAATTTTATACATTAATCAAATCATTTAGGAAAAATCCTAAAAAATCTATTTTAATATGTTTTCCAACATATAAAAATTTCAAACCCAAATAATTTTTATTTTTTGCCGTAAATAATTTATAACCCAATAAATCATTTTCTTCTCTAGAAAATTTATATAAAATCCACATTAACTCAAAAAATTATGAAAATTGAAACCCAACTCTAAAATATCATTTATGACCTATATTTAAGTTTTCAAGGTAGTTGGATGTTATCTAATAGGGTTTTCATATCAAACATATCATAAAAACAAGTATGAACATGCATGATTCACCAACAAATATATATATATATATAACTTTAATCATCAAAACATGGCATATACTTGAAAAAACATTTCAGACCTAGTCTTAAAGCTGAAAACCAAAAGAAAATGCGATGTAGTAATTACTCACCTTAGCTTTGAGATTATAAGATGTGAGATTTGATATTGAGTTAGTTGATTATCTTTCTTCTCTTGAATCCTAGCTTATCTTCTCTTGAGAACAATAATGGTGGCCGACCTTGGTTTAATTTTAGTTAGAGTGAAAATGAAATGAGCGTGAGTTTCATTCCTAAGGGTTTAGGGTATAAGCCCTTCTCCAATTTCCCTTATTGCCCTTCTCATATCCTAACGCTTTAGCTGAAGTTATTTCATTTTAATTTGTACACTAACATGACATGGCTACCTTTAGCTAATCAATTCTCATCTTATTTATCTCTATATTATTTTATTTTGTTAATTAAACATTCTAAATAATGTTATAAAATTATAGGGTGTTACATTTGAGTTGCTTAGAGCTTAGAAATTTTTGAAGAGAATAGGGAATGAAGAGCTTAGATTTAATTTGCTAAAATGTAAATATGTTTTTCTATGAGTGTATGGTCCTCTATAGGCATTTTTGTGGTCACCCTAATCTTCCCTTAACCCTACTAGCCGACCTATAAAGCTCACCCCTAAGTGCCTCCATGTGCTTTCTTTCCACCTCACTAGCCGAAAGAAATATCTCCTCATTCCTTTGCCAATTATCATACCACCTATACACATAGATATCTACCAAATACATCATGCATGACATCATCCATAATTAATTTTCCATAAATGGAAAAATATTTTTAGTTCCTAATTAACTACATTTACACATTGCAAAAAGTTCGAACAATTTCTATTAAGTAAAAACAGTTTATCGATAAAACGATTTTCGGTCACATTATCGATATTTCTTCGAACTATTTATTTTGTAAACAGATTTCAAAACAAGTTTACTATGATTAGTTATTAATAAAAGGGGTTTAACCAGGTTATTAAATCAATTTAATGATATTTAATCCAAGAATCTAATATTTAAATAATTTAGATATTAAAATACGAAATGTTGAAATTCTAGATTGTTACATCCCTTAGCTTCAAATCTTCTTTTGGTCTTTCTTGTTTAGGCCCAAAACACTATTAAAGAGCTCGAGTTTTTTTGTTTGTGTGAGTAATGAATTGTATAGTACTAATGAGAAGATTTGTTTTATTCATCTTTATGGGTCGCCGACCTACCATTCCCTCACTTAAAAATCTTCTCTTTTTAAATATAAATTAATTAGGCTTCGTTAATACCTCAACTATTGATTTTAATGACAGGAACCATATAAATATAGATACTAATTTTTTTCCAAGTTGTATATTGTTGGAACTGGGTCATTCCGCAGCGGAAGTTATGAGTGAATTTCTAAAGAAATTACCTTATATATCTTGATTGGGCCTATGAAGTATAATTTATTTAGAACATTTTTAAATTTAATTTAAATATAATCATATATTTCAGTTAAGTTTATAAATTGTTAATAAAAATTATTTAACTTATTAATTTTTATTTATAAATACATATACATATGTGTGTGTCATATACATATATGTATGTATGTGCATGTGTAATAAGATATTCCATGCAAGGTATAAAATATCTGTATATAGGTGTTGGGATTTACATCGCAATAGACATGTTAGCTCATTTTATATGTATTGCATGTTGTCCATATATGTGTATATATTTACACTTATTATACATAAAAACCTAAGTGTGAATATATATATATATATATATATATATATATATATATATATATATGTATGTATATTATGAGAAAATATTGTAGATATATATTTATAATTAAAATATTATAGCGTTAAATATTATATAAACATATGTGCATGTGTAGATGCAAAATATAAGTTTATTTTTATTCTTATTTTTTATATATGTATATATATGTGTGTGTGTGTGTCTATATTGAATTATCATATTTTCATGTATATAGCAATATGTGTGTGTATATATATAATAATTAAAGTAAATATTAGTTAGAATAGTTTATATAAATATACACATATTATAAAATCTGAAAATTATATATATATATATATATATTATATATATATATATATATATATATATTGCATTCCATATCAAATACACAACAGCTCTAAATTTAGTTATAATGTTATTATATAAATATAAATATATTGATATATTATGAATTAATTAGTTAAATAACAATAAAAATGATAGAAAATATTTAAATAATAAATATTTCGAATTTTAAAATTCTTAAAAATCAGGAATGATATTTTACAGCTTATGAAAGAATTTCAAATTTTTCTAAGTCAAAATTTTATTTTTATTAATTAAATAGTTTTGCTCGAAATTAAAAATAAGTTTAAAAATTTGATTTTTTGACCAAGAGCTTCCATGACGACGTATTAATTTTAGAAAAATTATACTAGAATTTTTGAAACATAATATATTTTATATTAATTTATTAACTCGTATAATGACTAAATATAAAAAATACTAAATAATTACCGAAAATTTATTTTTGGTCATTCAAAATCATAATTAATGTAAATATACAACTTAAAATATTAATTTAGTTATTTATGTCATATAGTTATATAGTTTAATACAAATCATATAAACAAATTGATTAACTTATTAATACATATATAAATTAATTCATAAAATACTAATTAATAAACTATAATGATTTTAGCTATTTGTATCATATCCTTAATGGAAAAAACTGTTTTGATTTTATTTTATTTTATAAACACATACACATATTCAATCAATATGTGACAATATCAATACAATAATCACAATATATATATTATGTGTGTGTGTATATATATATATATGTATATGTATATGTATATATGTATATGTATGTATGCATGAGAAATATATAGTTATATAGAGGTTGTGTATCATACATACATATACATATATATGACTAAACACTTACTTAAAACTAACGCTCTTAAGTCCACCTTGTAATAATGAGTTCTCCTCTTTTGAAACCTTAGATACTATAGATTTCTAGCCCTGAACCGCAGACCTTTTTCCTATCAAATAATTGTTTATTTGAATAGATTTGATTTCAGTTTTATTGGAGCTTTTGGAAGGTGCAATTCAGCCAAGATAAAGGAGATAGGAGGTAGAAAAAGTCCTTCTAAAGTTAGCGTAGCAGTCTCTTTTATAATGGATGAATTAGAAAGAATGTAATGATCCTGACTCGACCTTCGAAAATCCGTATTCACTTGTACTCGAATGCCGCATATTCAAACGTCGAATCTGGCTCGCCGGAGCTTATAACACATTAAGTATACAACACAGCGGAAGAAATGAAATGAATATCAATATATACAACATTGATACAATATATGATACAACAATTTTGATACAAATGACTATCAATATATCAAAGATAGATACAAGACAGTAGCAGAGACAACAGCAGCAGAAAGACAATGTTTTCAATGCCAAACTCCAAAGACTCCAAACTCTCGAAGACTTCATATCCAAAACCAAAAGCATTAAAGAACTCTCATCCAACAAGCTCGATCCAACAACAATGCTGAAGTGAAGCAACTCGATCCAAATGCGATTGCCAATATCCAAAGAATGAATGCTATCGAATCTGCACCTACTATTTGGTTATCAGAAAAAACCCAACTCTAGACTGCCCGCGTGGAAAATTGTGGGCACCAGAGTTTAGGAAGAGAATAATAAACTCCGGATCAGTCATGGGACTGGCATGAACAAACAAAAATAGTTTATCTTTAAAAAGAAATCCGCATTGCTTTTTTTTGGAAAATGAAACTACCATAAGGCCTCCCGCCACACACATAATGCAAGCGCACACTTGGAGGAGATTTCTCCTTATGACAGTCAAAAAATGCTTGATATGCGAAAACTATTTGATATTATTATTAGTGCATAGTGGAAAATATTTCGAAAGTATAATATTAATCTTAGCCAGCATACAATATTTCGTCGTATGCCTACTATAGCAACCATGTTCAATAGCAGGATACCGCCACATTCCATGGCACGTTATACAACTAAAACCATATAGGGCGTGTATTGTTTCTTTGGATTTCCAACAACGGCCAGGCTAAGGAACTTCCTTGCCGAAATGGGTACGTCTCTGGAAGGACGCCCCCGAGAACCTAACCGGATCTCTGCTAACACAAGGCCGACGCTACCTCACGCTTTAACCAAGCTGGAACTAGGTAACTACCACACAAGTAGGCCATCCCCGGTCGTAACCGACCTTTATCTGAGAGCTCTCAACACCAACAACCACAAAGCAATTGATTTTCAGCAACCACATAGGTTGAATATCTAGGCTCCATACCATGATACCACCTTTTATCCAGAAGGAAATGGATATACCCTAGGGTGCTGCGACCCCTAAAAACCTTGCCGCAACATTCCTGTTTCGACCATTTTCGGGTTGTGAGGCTCGACGAAGTCTCGTCCACAAAGCTACGCTTTTCACAAAAGCCATGCTTTGATCAACAAATGATCAGCAGCACTTCGTATGCCACATTACCAAATTAGGAATGTATCACCAGTAACCATCAACTATATAACCACTGAGCTCGTACGTCTCAGAGAAGGATGCTAAGCTAAGAGAATAAATCTCCGCCACCAAACAGAAATGTATTTGATAGAAACCAACTATACATCTCAAAGTGTAATGTCAGACACACATCGTACAAGTCTGTTCCGGGTTCGAACAGAACCGAAGGCATTTCCAAAGAATCCCTTGCAATCCGAAAAATCCCTAATCACGTCCAGACTCCCCATCACAAAGGGTGATCAAATCTCCATACCGGGATCATTCGGTGCAGAGACATTCGATGGGTTATCCTTTCGCTTTCGAAAATATCCGGTCTTCACCGCTGGTATTCAAATGCTATCCATAACGTCGTATCATTATTCGGAATGGGTTATATGACACAAGGTCCTCTTCCGGCTAAATCGAATAATGAGCGCAATATATAAAAACGTATGGATATGGGATCTCAGTTAAGTCACAACTTATTATCCAAAACCTTTCTTTCAAATGGTTTAAACAAATTACCATTTTCAATCTTTTAAACAAAAAGATTCATTTCACAAAGTTCACCAATCTTTGACAAAGATTCATTCATAGCCTTACAAAACAATTCCATTTCAGATTGGATTAACTCATCCAATCTTTAAATTAAAGATTCAATTCATAGTTTTCAAAACTATTTCCAAAGATCCATTCATAACTTTCAAAACAATTCCCATTTCAAATCTTTTATATATAAAGGATACCCCATTTAAAATCCTCTTCGATTTCAAAACAAAGTTTAATAATCGTTCACAAAGATTCATTCATAGCTTTCAAAATAATTCTCAGTTCCATTTCAAATTTGAAATTTTTCAACACAAATTAGAAATCCTTTCTTTATAAGAAAGCTATTACTATTTGAAACAAATGTTTTTCGTTTTCAGAAAAATCCGATTTCATTTATACAAGTTAAATCCCTTGGGTTAAATTCAAATTCCCAAAACAATACTTTTAAAATGGTTTAAAACTCGCATAAACATATTTATAACTTATATAACCTTTTTTAAACCATAATTTCTAATCATAGAATTCAATTTCAAATCTTGAATTTAAATTCAAATCAAACTATTTAAATTTCAAAACTTTTATCTAGTTATTCAAAAATAACTTTTATCTTTGAAATCCCTTTTCAAAAGCTTTTTATATTTAACCCAAACCCATTTCCAAAACTATTTGAATTCAAAATTCAACTTTAAAACCATAAAAAAATCCATGACTTAACCAATTGCCTCGTGCAATCCATATTTGTGTGCGTAAGGTGTAGTCCAAGGGTTTTACACAATAGTGCAACATCATCAATCATCACAGTTCAATCATATCAATATCGATAAGCGGTATAATCTATAACGCTTATCTTCCATTCACAGATCCATAGATAAATAATATACATTCATCACAGATAAAGTAAATTATATCCATCGCAACTTGAATCAAAACAATCCATATCACAAAGCATCATACATCAGGGATATCAAACAATTCAGCATCCAATAGAATCCAAACATCCGTAAGTAAGATCAATTAATTATCTGATTAATTTAAATCAGATTAGACACTAATCCTTGGTTAAGTAATATTAATTAATTACAAACCATTTTAATTAATTATCCTTTAATTATTTATTAATTAACCTTTAATTATTAATTAATTAACCTTAATTGATAAATTAATAAACTTTTAATCATTTAAATAATTAACCTCTAATTATTTAATTATTCTTTAATTAATTATCCTTAATTAATTATCCTTAATTAATTACATTAATTAATTAACCTGTGACGACCCGCCCTTCTACTACCAAAAAGACGTATCATCATTAAGAAAGAAAGGGATAGAAAATAGAAAAGAAAGAGAAAGAAAGAACAGCAACATCAGAATCTCACAGCGGAACGGAACAAAAATATAATATATCACATAAATATTACATAGTTTTACATATATCAGAGGTACAGTACATATCAACTAACACAGCGGAACTACATAAATAGCTATATACGTCTAGAATCTCCTGCTCCCAGCTCCTCCAGAAATCAAAGTCCATAACCTATCACTTGGCTACTCATAAAATTTTGAGTACCCATGAGTTTATGAAAACACAAAATGTAAACTTCGGGTCAGACATGGGTCTGGTATGAGTAAACGGTTTAAATTGTTTAACTTTGAAAACATTTGAAAATAAAGGTATCATGTAAGACTCCCTACAAATAAATACGGGTAAGTTTTTACCTTACGCTAACCAAAACATTTCATAGGAAATCCAGTGATATTATAATACTGTCTAGGGTTTTCAAGTAAATAGAAAATAGCCGAAATTGTTACATTCATTAAATTCCAGCTACTAGCCACAAAAGTGGGTAATACAAATCAAAACCGTAGGGTCTCGTAGGGAAAATGGATTTCCAACAATGGCAGGGCTACTGGGGTACCGCCCGTCACAGTACAGGGCCTAGATCACCGTACCGAGGATCACTCCCGACCCCCTGCAACACAAGGCCGGAACCATTCCTTACTGAACAGTCCCGAACAAGATAAACCCCGCGGTTGTAGCTAGCAACCGCCCACACAGCCGAAATATAAAGGGACATCTAGACAGGGGAAATATCTTGTCCTGCTTGGGCATGACCCACCTAACCTTGCTGCATCTCCCCTGTTTTAGCCATTCCCGGTTGATGAGGCTTGAGGCTGCAATTACCTTTATTGAACAATATTCTTAGAATGCTCATCGCCCGCCTGACGATGTGTTGAAAGCATTCAATCGATACAAGTTCATTCCAGGTTCGAACGAAACCGAAGGCATTATCTCGTTACACTCATTTTGGAATCACCGTCAGAGTTAACGACGATAACCCTTGCATTCTGAAAACACCATCTCGATCTTCATTTTAGAATTCACGACCTAACGTTTAAATTGGATCGATGTGGTTTTCGGAGAATCAAAATTTGATTCTTTTGATCCCGGTCTCATCGAATCCAAACGCCATTTTAACGACCAAGTTGTCTAATTAACTTAACGGTTCAATTTAATATCAGAATTAACATAACAGATATAACAGATAAATCATACACAGTTATCACAGATATCCATAATATATCATAACATATCACAGAAAAAGCATCAAACAGATATCAAGGTCAATCAAACAGAATTATCAATGCATACCAATCAGTTTGGTTTTACTTTACTTAATTTATTGCTCAAGGATAAATTATTTTATTCTGTTTAATTAACTACTGATTAATTAACTTATTAATGATCAATTAATTAATTGGTTATCATTTAACTATTAATTCATTAAGCATCTAATCTTAAATTAATTATTTAACTAATTAACTTCTATTCATTAACTGTTACTTAATTACTCGGTTAATTAATTTATTTTTAATTGTCAAGTAATAACTTACTTATTAAAAAGTAATTACTTATTTAATTTTCACAAATTACTTTAATACATCAATTATTATCAAGTTAATTAAAGTATAATTCCTGATTAATCACTTAAGTTAATTTCCATTAATTAACTTCAAGTAATTAGCTAACGTTATTAAGATTTAAATTGCTTTAACATATGATTTATTTCTAATTACAAAAATCAATTTAAAGTTATCAATTAAATTTCAAATATAAATTAATCTACATTCCAATTACTTTATATAAATCAACCATCTTTACATCATTCACCTTATTAAACCTTTAAAACAAATATTAACTTAAATTACTAATTACTAACCTAACTTAGTTATAACACATATTAAAACTAAATCATGTTATACGTTCATCCAGTAAGATAACCGAGACCGCCTCCATTCTTACTCGTGACGTTCACGAGACTACCCCGTGCTTTTCCCCTCTCTCACTCTCTATCTTCTTCTCCCTCTCCCTGATTCCTTCGTTTTTTCATTCATTTTTTTTAAAACAAAGTTAAAAACTGCAGTTACCAACACTCACGCGCTCACACCCAGGAAAACCCGAAGTCATGCTCGAAGCAATCACCAAAAGTCACGAGCACGCGACGACTCACTGACCATCGAACATCACCTCGCAACCGTGCGCGTGCACGGTGGCTCGCCTCCCCTGCGGCGACTCGCGATAGCCCCCACAAACCACAAATCACCCCTAGCATCGAAAACAAAACTCAGATTTCCAATTACAAGTTGAAAACAAAATTCGACCTGATGCTCGAACATGCGACTACAAACACCCACTGACAAATCCTTCGTGCGGCCACCATCCATCACCAGAGGTGATGAAATTTCACCAGAACTTCGCTCGCATCCCCCCTAACTCCTCCTAAAATCGCGACCAACTCGATTTAATTATGATGCCAAAACACAATTTTTACGGAGCATTAAAAATATAAGCACTCAAACCCTATTTTTGATTCAAACTCAAAATCCATTCATTAAATAATTTTTCCAGCATTTTTATGGTGTTAAATGGATTACAAATTTACTTCATATCAATTTACAGAAATTAAAATTAACTCGATCATCCAAATTTGACGAAAACCCATTTTTGTTTCATTTCAAAACTGCTCTTAATACCCTTGCTTAAAAATCATAATTTTTATGCTAAAAATCATAATTATGTGTATGGAATATAAACATGTTATTGAATTTACAAATTTAAACATTTGAATTTTGAACCTTTTAATTAGTTTACCTGTAACTTGAAACAAAAACAATGTTTATATCTTACTGTTATACTTCAATATATTTCCAGGCTTTGTTTTATGTTAAACACTCTGAATTACTTACATCGTAGGTTTAAAATTAATTCAAATGGAGAAGTATTAATATCCTTTACTTCTTTTACTCAGAAACTTCACAACAATCAGGAACAGAAGCTTCCAATGCATAAATCAATACAGGTCCATATATTTTCCATTTATTTTCAATATAAATATAGCAACACAAAACATCAGAAGCTAATTATCATACTTAAAATTTAAGAAAGTATGTTTACTCACCAAGTAATTTTTAAAACAGAGGGTAAGGGATTGATGAAGAACACTGCAGAAAGAAATTCCCTGAAACCCTTCTTTTAAGTTTCCTGTTTTGAGTTAATATTTGTTTGCAAAGCAAAATCAATGTTTTTCTCAGGGTTGCTTTTAAGTTTAGTTAAGCTTTATAAATGAACATAGTATATATATTGGATATATATAGAAGCTACCTACAGGTTATAACTGGCCAGTTAATATTTGTATTATTTTTTTCTTTTTATTGGCTAAGAGTTAATACCCTGTAGTATGAAGTGATAAGAAGATTTCGGCTATAGTACTTGTTAAACAATATGTTATGCTAATTAATGCTTTTGCTCTTAATTATGACAACATGTATTTAATGGTTTGCTAATAGTTGCAATTTGTACAAAGATATTTATCATATTTCGGCCAGCATGTTTTATGTAAGACACAGATTTTGTTCATTATTAATTTGAAGTGAATTTTTTTTCTTAAGCATCAATATATTTAAACCTTTATCATTCAATACTTCATTTATTTGTTCATTTATACTTAGCATCCTTTCTTTGTTTTGTGAGCATATATATATGTGTATAGCTTGTCCTATTTTCTTTGACAAATAGTTGTATTTTATTTGTTAATTAAATTTTCAAACATTTGATTTACAACATACTTGTATTTACACATTTCAAGTTATAATTTATATTTGTATATTTATACTTCTAGCTACATCTTATATTATAATTATGTTTTATACTTATGTTTATAATTACGATTTATACTTGTTTTGGATGTTTATGTTCATAATCAATTATATTGTTTTAAACCTTTGCATTAGATTTTCATGTTTATGTTAATATTACTATGTTTGTTAATTTTTACACTTATCATTTTAAAAACTAACATTGTATCCATATGTGTATTATCAAATGATAAAATATGCAATCTTTGATTTTATTGTATAAGAGAGATTTTATTATAAATAATTTTAAAAGATTGCATTTTAAATTTTCAAATCCAAAATTCCTTTACAGGCCATATATAACTGATAAATAATTAAAATCTCATCAGTTTATACAATTGAAAAGCTTGTATTTAATTTAATTTAGATTAAATATTCATTAAAATATGCTGTCAAAAATTCCGGGTTGTTACATTCCCCCCCTTAAAAGAATTTCGTCCCCGAAATTTAAAACAACTGTTAATTCAAAAGCTTTAATATTAACAATCCAAACATACGTATCATTCATACAATAACAAACAATCAAACAGTCTACTCTAACGAACATCACTAGTTATCCGAACATAAATCCGGATAAGCATTCTTAAAACTATCGAGAGTTTCCCAGGTATAATCTCTGGGATCCTCACTCCATTGCACCTTGACGAGTATCACCACTTTGTTCCTGAGTTACTTCTCGTCTTGATCCACAATTCGAACTGGATTTCTGACCACAGTTATATTTGATTCAACTTCCAAATTCCCGAATTACTATTTTAACAACTAATGATGAATCATGAACAAATTTCCTGAGATATATGGAATATACAATAAATTCCAGACATCCATTCTAGCAATTCAATTCTAAAAGCTACAGTATTAACTCTTTCCAAATTTAATTGACTTGTTCACAGAATCTCAATATCTATTCAATCAAGCCCGTACGATGTACATATACCATTCGTACGCAATATCAAATCCGATCACTCGCTCGATCACACAATTTCATTTCCGAACTAGTATCGTCCACCCGACTTCCTAGTACGGACTCAGAACTGTTTTCTTGATCAGAAACTGTCATTCTCCTTGCATAGTCACAACTATGATAGAGAATTTCCAGAATCAATCAAAATCCAAATCCATGGTTCGTCGTCGAAAATCGAGTGAAAAATCCTAACTCGGATCGATATATAATTATCTCAAAATTCTGTGCTCGAATCTGGATCAAATTGTTATGCGAATAAAATAATATGCGTTCATCCTACGTATCTATATCCCTTGATTATCAACCATATCTATTTTCTTTTATTCACATTATTCTAATTCTATCCACTTGGAATTTTTTTTTCCAATATCAATTTTTTACTTAAGAATTCCACCATTCATTTCTTAAGCTTAATATAAGCATTATATATATATACTCTTATATTATTACTCTACCATTTAAGCCTTAATCTTCTTATTTAAATCTGAATTTCCAACTCCATGTGAATTCAATTTATCTTCAACTCTAAATATTTAATATTTTATTGACTATCTTTTCATTTATAACTGATTCTTATCATTATGTTAAATTAGTTTCATCCACTAGTTTATTTCAATCTCCAGCTTGAAATTGTTTTGTTGCTAAAATTTTAAATTAATTAATTTTTTTTCAAAATTTTGAAAAGTTATGGCAGAGTCTCCATTACATATTTTCATAAACACATATGTATAATTTCAATACTTAGTTCAATTACTTCCATCCAATTCTCAAATCATTCCCTTTAATTAAATGATTTACAACTTACTTGCTTAAGCAAAATAAACTCATATTCAAAATCATCCTATTTTGCTTCCAACGATTCATAAAGTTTTATTCAATCTCATTTACTTCAAACAACCCATTTCCTTATGCAATTTAACAATATCATTGTGAATAAATAATCACTTAAGCTTTATAACCATTTTAAATTAATTCCATCTCAATTTACACTTGACTCCATCCCAATTAATTTATTCACAATCCTTTCATTGCATTTTCTTTCATTTCAACAGGTTTGATTCCAAACCATTTTATTAAACTTGACAACCAATGTTTTAAATAATCATTTCACTATTTACTTAATTCATTTATTTTCTTCAAACTGTTCCACCCAATAACTTAAGTTTATTCTATTTCACCAATTTTTCATTTAAATTTTTGATTTGATTTTTCTTAAATCAAATCCTAACTATTCACTAATTAGTTTATTCCTTTATCCACTCTTAAATTTTAATTTACATTAACAATTCATTATTGAATTTATTCATAATAAGGTTATTCAATTTATACTTGAATTAGATTTGTTTACAACTCACACCATTACTTTTTTAATCCAATTCAATACTTACTTTGGTTTACATTTACTTATTTACATAAGAATTTTATTTCATTCAATTTTATCAGTAACTTGATTGAATTCATTTAAATTCAATTTTATTTTAACTCAGCTTCAGTTAAATTTAGCTACTTACCATTCCTTAAATTTATTTCTCAATATATGAGCTCAAAACTTATTTGTTTACTTTAAAGTTTATATTACTCATTTGGGTCATTTCATCTTATAATCACAATTCCAGATTATATATAACACTTACTATCTTAAGGTATAATTTTTCATTTCACCTTTACAATCATTTTACCTTCAAATTTTATATCCAATTAAGTTCATTTTGAACTTCAATTCCATTTGACTTATCTCGGGGTAAGCTCAAATATATTTTCTTCACTTTTATTTACTTAAATTAAATTTTAATTCCGGAATCAAAATTCCCGATTTATTCTTATTAATATCAACTTTACTTCATAAGTTCAATAGTTGATTTATTCAAACCTTTCACATTATCTAAATAGAATTTCTTAGAATTCAATTGCCCGGTTTTCATTTCCAAAACCATTTTGAAATGATAACTACACATACCTACTTGGTATATCAAATCAAGTTTTCAAATTCCAAACACTTGTTTTCACCAAAACAAATTTTCCCTTTGAAATTTCTAAAACAACTTGTATACCCAACAAGCCCAACAATATCATGACCCATTATCCTGGTAGCAATCCATCACTTTAGAAACTCGAAAATGAATACTGATGATGTGGCCATCATCATCAGGCTTATTTTCCAGCAACTGAAGTGAGTTCAGTGCTTCCTTATTTTCACAAATTCTTTCCAAACAATTTCCATTAAATCATATTTTTCCCAAAACAATACTCCATTATTGCCTTCAACTCTTTGGAAAAACATTTCAAACATTCCCAAGATTTTAAATTCCCAAATCCTTTTGTTTAAATTCATTTAAACACTTTTCAAATTCCCGGGACTTAAATTCCGGTTTAATCAAATTTTAGTTATATTCCCCTTTTACTTAAATTTTATATTTGTAGAATTTTATTTTCATTATAACTATTTCAAATTTCAGATTAAATTTTAGATTCTTATTTGATTTAGACATTAATAACCAATCATCCCAATATAATACTAATTTCAGAAAATTATTTCTTTTATATCAAAATATAATTTGGGTAAAATTATTCCATTTACCCACTTTAAAAACAATACTATGTCGGTTTATCTTGTTTAAGAGTTTAGAAATCCCTATCGATGAAATGGCGTCCCACACATCGACCAGAATCCATAAACACTCAACAGATAAATCAACACAATATAAAAACAATTTTATATTCACTAACAAGTACACGCTCATATCTATTAATACTCTCAAACTCATTTTAGAGTTCTACAAACTCTATTTTATGAGTGATTTCTACCAGAGCCAAGGTTATTACCAACCCATGCTCTGATACCAACTGTGACGACCCGCCCTTCTACTACCAGAAAGACGTATCATCATTAAGAAAGAAAGGGATAGAAAATAGAAAAGAAAGAGAAAGAAAGAACAGCAACATCAGAATCTCACAGCGGAACGGAACAAAAATATAATATATCACATAAATATTACATAGTTTTACATATATCAGAGGTACAGTACATATCAACTAACACAGTGGAACTACATAAATAGCTATATACGTCTGGAATCTCCTGCTCCAAGCTCCTCCAGAAATCAAAGTCCATAACCTATCACTTGGCTACTCATAAAAATTTGAGTACCCAAGAGTTTATGAAAACACAAAATGTAAACTCCGGGTCAGACATGGGTCTGGTATGAGTAAACGGTTTAAATTGTTTAACTTTGAAAACATTTGAAAATAAAGGTATCACGTAAGACTCCCCACAAATAAATACGGGTAAGTTTTTACCTTACGCTAACCAAAACATTTCATAGGAAATCCAGTGATATTATAATACTGTCTAGGGTTTTCAAGTAAATAGAAAATAGCCGAAATTGTTACATTCATTAAATTCCAGCTACTAGCCACAAAAGTGGGTAATACAAATCAAAACCGCAGGTCTCCTAGGGAAAATGGATTTCCAACAATGGCAGGGCTACTGGGGTACCGCCCGTCACAGTACGGGGCCTAGATCACCGTACCGAGGATCACTCCCGACCCCCTGCAACACAAGGCCGGAACCATTCCTTACTGAACAGTCCCGAACAAGATAAACCCCGCGGTTGTAGCTAGCAACCGCCCACACAGCCGAAATATAAAGGGACATCTAGACAGGGGAAATATCTTGTCCTGCTTGGGCATGACCCACCTAACCTTGCTGCATCTCCCCTGTTTTAGCCATTCCCGGTTGATGAGGCTTGAGGCTACGATTACCTTTATTGAACAATATTCTTAGAATGCTCATCGCCCGCCTGACGATGTGTTGAAAGCATTCAATCCATACAAGTTCGTTCCGGTTTCGAACGAAACCGAAGGTATTATCTCGTTACACTCATTTTGGAATCACCCTCAGAGTTAACGACGATAACCCTTGCATTCTGAAAACACCATCTCGATCTTCATTTTAGAATTCACGACCTAACGTTTAAATTGGATCGATGTGGTTTTCGGAGAATCAAAATTTGATTCTTCCGATCCCGGTCTCATCGAATCCAAACGCCATTTTAACGACCAAGTTGTCTAATTAACTTAACAGTTCAATTTAATATCAGAATTAAAATAACAGATATAACAGATAAATCATACACAGTTATCACAGATATCCATAATATATCATAACATATCACAGAAAAAGCATCAAACAGATATCAAGGTCAATCAAACAGAATTATCAATGCATACCAATCAGTTTGGTTTTACTTTACTTAATTTATTGCTCAAGGATAAACTATTTTATTCTGTTTAATTAACTACTGATTAATTAACTTATTAATGATCAATTAATTAATTAGTTATCATTTAACTATTAATTCATTAAGCATCTAATCTTAAATTAATTATTTAACTAATTAACTTCTATTCATTAACTGTTACTTAATTACTCGGTTAATTAATTTATTTTTAATTGTCAAGTAATAACTTACTTATAAAAAAGTAATTACTTATTTAATTTTCACAAATTACTTTAATACATCAATTATTATCAAGTTAATTAAAATATAATTCCTGATTAATCACTTAAGTTAATTTCCATTAATTAACTTCAAGTAATTATCTAACGTTATTAAGATTTAAATTGCTTTAACATATGATTTATTTCTAATTACAAAAATCAATTTAAAGTTATCAATTAAATTTCAAATATAAATTAATCTACATTCCAATTACTTTATATAAATCAACCATCTTTACATCATTCACCTTATTAAACCGTTAAAACAAATATTAACTTAAATTACTAATTACTAACCTAACTTAGTTATAACACATACTAAAACTAAATCATGTTATATGTTCATCCAGTAAGATACCCGAGACCGCCTCCATTCTTACTCGTGAAGTTCACGAGACAAACCCGTGCTTTTCCCCTCTCTCACTCTCTATCTTCTTCTCCCTCTCCCTGATTCCTTCGTTTTTTCATTCATTTTTTTTAAAACAAAGTTAAAAACTGCAGTTACCAACACTCACGCGCTCACACCCAGGAAAACCTGAAGTCATGCTCGAAGCAATCACCAAAAGTCACGAGCACGCGACGACTCACTGACCATCGAACATCACCTCGCCACCGTGCACGTGCACGGTGGCTCGCCTCCCCTGCGGCGACTCGCGACAGCCCCCACAAACCACAAATCACCCCTAGCATCGAAAACAAAACTCAGATTTCCAATTACAAGTTGAAAACAAAATTCGACCTGATGCTCGAACATGCGACTACAAACACCCACTGACAAATCCTTCGTGCGGCCACCATCCATCACCGGAGGTGATGAAACTTCACCAGAACTTCGCTCGCATCCCCCCAACTCCTCCTAAAATCGCGACCAACTCGATTTAATTATGATGCCAAAACACAATTTTTACAGAGCATTAAAAATATAAGCACTCAAACCCTATTTTTGATTCAAACTCAAAATCCATTCATTAAATAATTTTTCCAGCATTTTTATGGTGTTAAATGGATTACAAATTTACTTCATATCAATTTACAGAAATTAAAATTAACTCGATCATCCAAATTTGACGAAAACCCATTTTTGTTTCATTTCAAAACTGCTCTTAATACCCTTGCTTAAAAATCATAATTTTTATACTAAAAATCATAATTATGTGTATGGAATCTAAACATGTTATTGAATTTACAAATTTAAACATTTGAATTTTGAACCTTTTAATTAGTTTACCTGTAACTTGAAACAAAAACAGTGTTTATATCTTACTGTTATACTTCAATATATTTCCAGGCTTTGTTTTATGTTAAACACTCTGAATTACTTACATCTTAGGTTTAAAATTAATTCAAATGGAGAAGTATTAATATCCTTTACTTCTTTTACTCAGAAACTTCACAACAATCAGGAACAGAAGCTTCCAATGCATAAATCAATACAGGTCCATATATTTTCCATTTATTTTCAATATAAATATAGCAACACAAAACATCAGAAGCTAATTATCATACTTAAAATTTAAGAAAGTATGTTTACTCACCAAGTAATTTTTAAAACAGAGGGTAAGGGATTGATGAAGAACACTGCAGAAAGAAATTCCTTGAAACCCTTCTTTTTAGTTTCCTGTTTTGAGTTAATATTTGTTTGCAAAGCAAAATCAATGTTTTTCTCAGGGTTGCTTTTAAGTTTAGTTAAGCTTTATAAATGAACATAGTATATATATTAGATATATATAGAAGCTACCTACAGGTTATAACTGGACAGTTAATATTTGTATTATTTTTTTCTTTTTATTGGCTAAGAGTTAATACCCTGCAGTATGAAGTGATAAGAAGATTTCGGCTATAGTACTTGTTAAACAATATGTTATGCTGATTAATGCTTTTGCTCTTAATTATGACAACATGTATTTAATGGTTTGCTGATAGTTGCAATTTGTACAAAGATATTTATCATATTTCGGCCAGCATGTTTTATGTAAGACACAGATTTTGTTTCATTATTAATTTGAAGTGAAATTTTGTTTTCTTAAGCATCAATATATTTAAACCTTTATCATTCAATACTTCATTTATTTGTTCATTTATACTTAGCATCCTTTCTTTGTTTTGTGAGCATATATATATATATGTGTATAGCTTGTCTTATTTTCTTTGACAAATCGTTGTATTTTATTTGTTAATTAAATTTTCAAACATTTGATTTACAACATACTTGTATTTACACATTTCAAGTTATAATTTATATTTGTATATTTATACTTCTAGCTACATCTTATATTATAATTATGTTTTATACTTATGTTTATAATTATGATTTATACTTGTTTTGGATGTGTATGTTTGTAATCAATTATATTGTTTTAAACCTTTGCATTAGATTTTCATGTTTATGTTAATATTACTATGTTTGTTAATTTTTACGCTTATCATTTTAAAAACTAGCATTGTATCCATATGTGTATTATCAAATGATAAAATATGCAATCTTTGATTTTATTGTATAAGAGAGATTTTATTATAAATAATTTTAAAAGATTGCATTTTAAATTTTCAAATCCAAAATTCCTTTACAGGCCATATATAACTGATAAATAATGAAAATCTCATCAGTTTATACAATTGAAAAGCTTGTATTTAATTTAATTTAGATTAAATATTCATTAAAATATGCTGTCAAAAATTCCGGGTTGTTACATAACCCTTAATTAATTATCTTTCCTTAGTCACCTTCATTAATTAATTAATCTTTAATTAACTAATTATTCTCCAATTACCTAAATTAATCTATCACATTAATAAATTACCTTTAATTGATTATAATAAGTGATTATTCTTAATCACTTGTATTAATTAATCGCATATTAATTACATTGAGTAGTTATCTTTTAATCACTTGATTAATCAACCTTAAACACTAATTAATTACTTTTAATTAAGTAATTACTTTAATTACTTACATTAATAAATCCAAATTAGTTAATTATCCTTTATTGTAATTACACAAAGTAAATAGCTTTAGTTTAATTCACAAAGTAATTAGCTTAAATTTAATTACACAAAGTAATTATACTTAATCCTTTAATTACATTCTTTAAATCTTATTAAATAAAATAAGTTATCATTAACAAATAGTTCAATTCCAAAGCCCTTAAGTTAATCCATAATGAAAACATTGTTTAAGATAAACCATTTATCTTTTTAAAATCTTATTTAAATAATCCTTGAAAATTTAATTAACATTTTAAAACTTGTTTAAATTTTAAAACTTTAAAACTGATTTATGCACAAACACTCAAACCCGGGCCATTGCCAAACTTTTCCGAGGTTGACTTCGAGTCAATCCCTGTTTTCTTTTGCTTCGAGTGAATTCACGAATTTCCCGAGTTAACAACCATCTTCCCCGAGTGCCACTTCGAGTTCTTCCCAAATTCACCCGTATCCCCTTTCAAACTTCAAAATTTTGTTTAAGTTTTTTTAAGAAAAATTCGATGCAACGCAAACACACTCGAGCCAACACTCGAGCTAATCCATCATCTCCCCGTAATTTTCTTCGAGCAACATCCATCTTCTCCCAGTAACAATCCCTGATACCACTATATCATCATGCACATGCACCAGAGCTCCGAGAGCTCTGGTCAACTTCGCCCTCTTCCACCAGTCAATGACCATCACCTTATGCCTTCTGACCACCCAGAATAGTGAAACGCCGTCGAATTCTATTTCCAGCCGTTCGACCCAAATCTGGAACCAATGTGATCACCAAAGATCGCCTCAAACTCCTATCTCCGACCATCATATATCACACCATTGCACTCGAAGCTTCCATTACATCCAACGTCTTGATTCGCCCAGGTCCGGTGGCACTTGAACATCCAGAAGCACTGTTGTAGCTCGATTTTCGATCTTGACATAAACGAGACTTAAAACCCTATATCACCATTCCCTGACCATTCTGGTCATCTGAAAATGTGCAAACATTTTTCCTAGATTCCCCGATGCCTCAGCCTTTCCCAAAACTGACCACGACTTCCAAAGCTTTACCATTGATCAGAGTTACCCCAAAATGTATTTTCTGTTCATCCTCAATTTTCTTACTCTATACACCAACATTTTCTAAGACGTTTTAGGTTATATAATCAAATTAATTAATTTAAGAAATTGAACTTTCATTATAGATTGAGTTTACATCATTCTCCTTGTTCCAGACAACATGCACTTGATGATTGTCTTTGGAATTATTTTTAAAATTATGTTTTTATAAATTTGAACATATTTCACTTTGACATTTTAATCTAATAACAATGAGAAGTAGAGCTTTGGGATTTTTTTTTGACAGGTTTCTGGAAACCTGAAACTTGCAAACAAGGATAAATAACCCTGTTTGTCAACATGCACAGTGGATATATATACATTCATACACATATCTGCACTCATTCAAACAAATCTTAAGCACACATTCAAACCACAGATAAAACACTAGAGATTTTAAAAGGTTTGCTCACCTGATTCACTTGGAAGCAGAAAACTGGAATGATGTTTCTAAGCCTGTAACTTGAATCTTTGATCCTCGCTTTACATTTGTTTGCTTGATCTTCTTTTTATCTTTCAGGTCTTAATTTTCTGTTTTCAGGTCTGGATGGTTTAAACTTGTACTTGATGTTTGATTCTATTTTGCTTTGCTTACAGGCTGAATTGCTTGATGCTCTGATCTTTTTGCTTAGTTGCTGTTTTTATTTTGAAGCCTGGCTTTGATCTTTGATCAAGAATGAACTTAAGGTATTTGTTTTCAGGTTTGAAAACTTAATTTTCTAGGCCTTTGTTAGTTGAAGTTTTGATCCGTGTTTGATTTTTTTTCACTGTTTTGAATATTCTGAGATGATTTCTGTTTTTCTTTCTTGGTCGGGTTTTTGATATTGAATTTTATAACCTGATTTGTTCCAGGTTTAGATGATTTTGTTTTTGTATTGATTTTGATTTTGTTTTCTTTTCTTATTTCAGATTTGAGAAAAGAAGAATGTAGTTTAGTTTTCATTTTTCAATATAAAATTTAATTCATTTTAAACAAAATAAATGCCACTTGTATCAAAAACCAACACTTGTACAATTACTATTTTCATGTTTTACACTTGTTAAAAATTATAAAAATTATGTTTTACCCCTTTGTTTAAATTATTTTAAAATTTATGTTTTAACCCCTTTATATTACTAATTAGTGAATCATATTTTTTTATGTTACATATATACTCAAACTATTATTTATACTTTCAACGAATTGATTTTTAAAATCTAATTATACTTTAAATAAATAATCACACATGTGTAAAATATAGAATTTAACTTTTAAAGAACTTTTAAACTTCTACTATATTTTAAACATTACAAGTAATATTTTAAATACAACTTAATATCATATCTCCTATTAAATAAATACATTTCCTTATTAATCATTTGTATAATTTTTTAAAGCAAAAGATGGTTTTACAATTTAAATACACATGAATAAATAATTTTATTCTTAATTGGCCTTTGAAAAATTATTATCTAATTCAAAATATCATTTTCAAATCAGAATACATATTTAAATAAAAGTAGAAATAAATTCTTATTAACTTAAAAATAAAATTTCAAATCCAATTTATTTCCAATATTTTTTTTAAATTCAATTTTTATTTATAAAATACTTATCCTTAAATTTCAAACCAAAATTCTATTTATAATCTAAAATTTTATTTATTCTGGAAATTTTCTAATTAATTCACAAATAATTTCACAATTAAATTCCAAAATTAAATGAATTGTTAAATTAAACTTAGCTAGAATTCGAGAATGTTACAGATTCCCCCCCTATGAAAATTTCGTCCTCGAAATTTGCCAAGGAGATAACAAAGGATGGATACAAAGATAGAAAATTGACTCATTAATTAAGCTGATTATCTATTCCGTATTTGGCTTACCAAACCAGAATATCACCAATAATTATTAGAACAAACTCATTCAATATTACATAAGATACTCGGGTCATCAATCTACAAAATATGCCGGGGATTGGTTAGTTCGAAAGAATAACTAACCACTCGTAGAATATATCGGACCACAGACAATAGATATATGGATTTAATCTTCCATAATTTTCAAACACTAGGTATGGATTCTAAACTCAGGTTGGAATATCTCAAGTATACACCAACTTGTCCCTCTTCGGACTTGGATCCACATAAGAAATTACAAAAAAATTCCAAATTTTGGTTTTAATCGAAATCGTTTTATCAACGCAAATCAATTTTAACTTTATATTTAATTTACCAATTTATTCAAATAAAATTTCAATTTTGTTAAAGTTAAAAACAAAAAGCTGATAGAAATTTGATGAAGAGAATACGAGATAGAATCTTATTTATAACAATTCGTATGGCCACCACACCAAAGCTTCCCCCTCGAGCTTCCACAAAGACATCAAAGAATGAAAACTGGATCAAAGGAGATTGATAGAGAAAGTTGTTTCCTTGTTGTCGCAGGGTATCGACCATTTTCAGTGTTACTCCCCTGTCCCCTATCTTGTCCTCTTCTTGCACTCATACTCACTATCAATGGATAGCAAGAGAATTTACTAATGCGTTTGGATGGATATCTTAGGGATATACTCATTCTAGGTTATACTACACCCTATCTCTAATGAGTTACCTAATGTGTTATACGCCTGAGCTAAAGTTTCAACCTTAAGCTCTGATACCACTTTAACGATCCTGACTCGACCTTCGAAAATCGGCACCCGTACTTCACTTATACTCGAATGCCGTAGATTTAAACATCGAATCTGGCTCGCCGGAGCTTATAACACATTAAGTATACAACACAGCGGAAGAAATGAAATGAATATCAATATATAAACATTGATACAATAATGATACAACAATTTTGATACAAATGACCATCAATATATCAAAGATAGATAAAAGACAGTAGCAGAGACAACAACAGCGGAAAACAATGTCTTCAATGCCAAACTCCAAAGACTCCAGACTCTCGAAGACTTCATATCCAAAACCAAAAGCATTAAAGAACTCTCATCCAACAAGCTCGATCCAACAACAATGTTGAAGTGAAGCAACTCGATCCAAATGCGATTACCAATATCCAGAGATTGAATGCTATCGAATCTACACCTACTATTTGGTTATCTAAAAAAACCCAACTCTAGACTGCCCATGTGGAAAATTGTGGGCACCCAGAGTTTAGGAAGGGAACAATAAACTCCGGGTCAGTCATGGGACTGGTATGAGCAAACAAAAACAGTTTATCTTTAAAAAGAAATCCGCAATGTTTTTTTTTTTGGAAAATGAAACTGCCATATGGCCTCCCGCCACACACACAATGCAAGCGCACACTTGGAGGAGATTTCTCCTTATGACAGTCAAAAAATGCTTGATACGCGAAAACCATTTGATATTATTATTAGTGCATAGTGGAAAACATTTCGAAAGTATAATATTAATCTTAGTCAACATACCACATTTCGTCGTATGCCTACTATAGCTACCATGTTCGATAGCAGATTATCGCCACATTCCATGGCAGGTTATACAACTAAAACCATATAGGGCGCGTATTGTTTCTTCGGATTTCCAACAATGGCCAGGCAAAGGAACTTCCTTACCGAAATGGGCACGCCTCTGGAAGGATGCCCCCGAGAACCTAACCGGATCTCTGCTGACACAAGGCCGACGCTACCTCACGCTTTAACCAAGCTGTAACTAGGTAGCTACCACACAAGTATGCCATTCCCGGTCGTAACCGACCTTTATCCGAGAGCTCTCAACACCAACAACCACAAAGCAATAGATTTACAGCAACCTCATAGGTTAAATATCTGGGATCCATACCATGATACCACCTTTTATCCAGAAGGAAATGGACATACCCTAGGGGCGCGACCCCTAAAAACCTTGCCGCAACATTCCTGTTTCGACCATTTTCGGGTTGTGAGGCTCGACGAAGTCTCGTCCACAAAGCTACGCTTTTCACAAAAGTCATGCTTCGATCAACAAATGATCAGCAGCACTTCGTATGCCACGTTACCAAATTTGGAATGTATCACAAGTAACCATCAACTGCATAACCTCTAAGCTCGTATGTCTTAGAGAAGGGTGTTAAGCTAAGAGAATAAATCTCTTTCGCCAAACAGAAATGTATTTGATAGAAACCAGCTTTACAACTCAAAGTGTAATGTCAGATACACATCCATACAAGTCTGTTCCGGATTCAAACAGAACCGAAGGCACTTCCAAAGAAGCCCTTGCAATCCGGATAATCCCTAATCACGTTCAGACTCCCCGTCACGAAGGGTGATCAAATCTCTATACTGGGGCCATTCGGTGCAGAGACATTCGACGGGTTATCCTTTCGCTTTCGAAAATATCCGGTCTTCACCACCGGTCTTCAAATGCTATCCATAACATCGTATCATTATTCGGAATGAGTTATATGACACAAGGTCCTCTCTCGGCTAAACCAAATAATGAGCGCAATATTTAAAAACATATGGATATGGGATCTCAGTTAAGTCACAACTTAGTATCCAAAACCTTTCTTTCAAATGGTTTAAACAAATTACCATTTTCAATCTTTTAAACAAAAAGATTCATTTCATATAGTTCACCAATCTTTCACAAAGATTCATTCATAGCCTTTCAAAACAATTCCATTTAGATTGGATTAACTCATCCAATCTTTAAATCAAAGATTCAATTCATAGTTTTCAAAACTATTCCCAAAGATCCATTCATTACTTTCAAAACAATTCACATTTCAAATCTTTTATATATAAAGGATACACCATTTAAAATCCTCTTCGATTTCAAAACAAAGTTTACTAATCTTTCACAAAGATTCATTCATAACTTTCAAAACAATTCTCAATTCCATTTCAAATTTGAAAATTTTCAACACAAATTGGAAATCCTTTCTTTATACGAAAGCTATTATTATTTGAAACAAATGGTTTTCGTTCTCGGAAAAATCTAATTTCATTTATACAAGTTAAAGCCCTTGGGTTAAATTCAAATTCCCAAAACAATATGTTTAAAATGGTTTAAAACTCGCATAAACATATTTATAACTTATATAGCCTTTTTTAAACCATAATTTCTAATTATAGAATTCAATTTCAAAATTTGAATTTAAATTTAAATCAAACTATTTAAATTTCGAACCTTTTTTCATTGTTTTGAAGATTATGAGATGATTTCTGATTTTTTTTTCTTCTTTCTTGGTCAGGTTTTTGATATTGAATTTTATAACCTGATTTATTTCAGGTTTAGATGATTTTGTTTTAGTATTGATTTCGATTTTGTTTTCTTTTCTTATTTCAGATTTGAGAAAAGAAGAATGTAGTTCAGTTTTCATTTTTCAATATAAATTTAATTCATTTTAAACAAAATAAATGCCACTTGTCTCATAAACCAACACTTGTACAATTACTATTTTCATGTTTTACACTTGTTAAAAATTATAAAAATTATGTTTTATCCCTTTTTTTAAATTATTTTAAAATTTATGTTTTAACCCCTTTATATTATTAATTAGTGAAACGTATTTTTTTTTATGTTACATATATACTTAAACTATTATTTATACTTTCGAGGAATTGATTTTTAAAATCTAATTATACTTTAAATAAATAATCACACATGTGTAAAATATAGAATTTAACTTTTAAACAAGTTTAAACTTTTACTATATTTTAAACATTACAAGTAATATTTTAAATATAACTTAATATCATATCTCCTATTAAATAAATACATTTCTTTATTAATCATTTGTATAATCTTTTAAAGCAGAAGATGGTTTTACAATTTAATTACACATGAATAAATAATTTTATTCTTAATTGGCCTTTGAATAATTTATTATCAAAGTCAAAATATCATTTTCAAATCAAAATGCGTATTTAAATAAAATTAGAAACAAATTCTTATTAACTTAAAAATAAAATTTCAAATCCGATTTTTTTTAAAAATTCAATTTTTATTTATAAAACACTTATCCTTAACTTTCAAACCAAAATTCTATTTATAATCTAAAATATTATTTATTCTAGAAATTTTCTAATTAATTCACAAATAATTTCACAATTATATTCCAAAATTAAATTAATTGTTAAATTAAACTTAGCTAGAATTCGGGAATGTTACAAAGAAAAGTGGATCACATCACTTACCTTTTCTCACCTAATCTTAACCATCCATTTCAAACCCTTTTTGCCCTCTTTTTGGCCGCCCCTATACCATGTATTTGCTGTCAATTTTTTCCTCTAACATCACGAGCTAATATCTCATTTAAGCCAAAATAAATTTATTTAATTAAATCCAATTTAATTCCTTAACGATATCACATATTGATTGATACATTTATAACTATTATAAACATACAACAATATTTATTCCCAAATCATGTTCATATTTTATAATAAATACTTCATAAATATTAATCAATTAATTAATTTATAGCAATTATAAACTAATTAAATCATTTGGCCTAAAGAGAATTCATTATGTCAGTTGTGTGACCCTTGGGTGTAAATTTGATCAACGATTAACATCAAACTATTCGATTGTTAACGTTTACATGTCACTTGGCAGGTCATGTGAAATTTTGGTCAGATTCATCACTTACTTAATTTTGGTAAAATCCAATTTTCCATTATTAAGCGTTACCCGCTTAAGACATTTATTTACACCAATTCTCTTCGTCAAAACTATATCATTTAGGCTTAAGGAATTTAGTAATGGTCAAAATTCCAATGTCATCCATATTCAACTCTATAGTCCAAACAAACAGTCCTGGGTTTAACAATAATAATTATTATTAACGGAAATGCTTTGGCTAGGGACTTTGACTTTGAGTTTATTGAAGCTGACCGTGATACTAACCACATATAACCAAGGAGACAAATCCTCTCTTGAATAGTGCTTCACTTCTAATACTTCCACTCGACCCAACTATAGTCACTGGATGGACGTCATGCCATAATTTGACTATAAATCAGAGCAGAGCTTTCATATTGAAGATATATAGGAATTTCAAGTCGAAAGAAATTTGTAAATCAGTCATATCGATATTTTTTGTTTGAGCTTAGTTATATTAACCAATAAAGAACTATCAAGTGAGTCGTTCCATAGTTATCTTATTACTATCGGTACGTAACCCCTAGGTGCCCCCAACAACTATGAGTAATATACTACCCAACATTTGGAGAGCATTATGTACTCTATCTTAATGGATACATCGACATTCAATCTCGATGCATCTTGACTAGGAATATTTAAAATGGTATATTCGTTTTTATTGTGATAAATTACTCGGGGTTACAACACTTTATAACTACTATCACAAAACATATCATTTATGGATTTTTCTATTAAATATAATTTTAATTAAATTAATTAAATAATATAACCACATTATATCAAGTATATAATAGAAAGAAAATACCTTTGATTTTGAACAAGATTGGTTATTGAGTTATATATATGTAACAATTACATAATTGCCCCTAGGACATAACCTTAACTCAATCAATCTCCCACTTGCACTTGGGGTCAATTATGGAATCTTATTCCAACTTCTTCAATCGGTTTCTTCAAAACCGATCGAGTCAATCCCTTAGTGAATGGGTATGTTGTTAAGTTTTAATTTTCTACTATGTCAGTAACTCTCTTCGATGCTGATAAATTACCTTTATCATGTGGAACAATTCGAAGTATGTCTCTCAACTTCCATTGAACTCTAAGTTCTGTTATGAACTATATAGTAAAATTGTTAGCATAAAACAATGTTGTGAGATTCTCAACATTTGAAATCACCTTCATCTTAGTTATAAGTTTATGCATTTATATTAACATACATGCTTATTATGGCATTATTCAAGGCGATATACTTAGCCTTTTCCATTGCAACAACCACGGTCTTTCATTTGGAGCATTTCCAAATTCTTAATATGAATTTGTTATTGACATATTATACTCAATATCTCTCATGAGAATTTGAGTCCGAACATTTCTTTATAAGGAGTTCACTATTTCCGTAGATAGTCCTCCAATATTCATAAATATACGAGAATAACTCAAACAACCATTTAGTGAGATATCATATTGGATTTGATATTTGCTTCATGTATCAAATCTATGAACAAATCACGAAAGCATAGACTACATAACATGTATGATAATTACTATCGCCAATGCATAAGAAATCCATCTTACATGTTCTTCCTTAAACATTTTCATATAGTGTCCTTGTATATCGTTTGGGACATTTCCTATATCTTTTATACTTACTATAAAAGACATCATTTACAAATCCAATATCGAGTATTAAAATAACTAAGGCTGATCTTAATACTAGTACATTGTTAAAATCAGCAATGTGTTGTTTAGTTACAGTTTAGAAATATCAATATTCCTTTAATTGTTATTTCTTATGAGCAAACGCTTCCTCTGCATTTTGATTGACGATTAAACTATTTGACATTTCTATCAAAACACTTGTTCAATTTTTATGCTTGTCGAATGATACTTTCTTATCTGATTTTGGACCATATACAAATACTCACAGACCCAAATATTGCTTCTACTGACTTTGAGACATTTTGGCTGTTATGTGCAAACAGTCTATTCTAAATCATTATTTAGAATTTTCCATTTTAGCACATATGTACCAAATCACAAAGTCTTACAAAGAGCTAATTTTGTGGGTAAATCTGAAATAACTTGATCATGTCGAATGATGAAACTATTATGATAATTTCAATGTTTGAAATTTACCAAATTATTCTTATAAATATTACTCATTTAATTCCAACTGCATTAGTCTTGCTCATAAAGATACAATCGCGGCCAATGGATCACATCCCTACAGTTACGACTACCAAAATTGTACTTTGATAACGTACTTGGAGTTCATTTTTGGATTTTCACCTCATACCATATTATAGAGTCAACACTCTTAATGGTTTAACTAAACAACCGATGATTGTATATTTTTGAGATTGATAAGAAACTCAAAGTTTCTCTTCAATATGCAGAATATTTATTAGACATTCTGATGCGATGTATTCGTTTAGGTTAGTTATTTTAATTCATCTCATAGTAGTCGGTTTTATCCTTGGATAGTATCCAATTCCATTTTTCTACCAATAATTTCTCAATAAAACTCCTTCGGTACGAAGTTGGTACCTCTTGAAACAATAATTGTTTCTCAATGCAACAGAATAGATAATCATAAACATTTTATGAATTTATTTATTTACAAAATAGATTTGGTTTTAGTTTACAAAATTTATGTTTGAAACATAAATATGTCATCCAATAACAGTCTTTCCTAGACTCCTTGTTAGGGAGATTTATATAAGATCCCTCACGAACAATTATTACGCGTAGACTTTCAACTCGCACAACCTGCCAACTCCTAAGCTATGATACGTTAGGGTTTCTTATAAACCCTTATCTTGTATGATTTTTAAACTATTATTTAGATGAAATAATATTAACCTTGTGTGCTACTCTTAAATACATAACCTTGTAGAAAGAAATTAACTCAACTTCACTCATAATTAATCATACTTTGTTCAACAAAGTTCGATTACTCTTTATTGATACATCATTATGTATTACATGGAGGAGTGACTTTTGAGATTGAATCTTTATTCATATTTGGTACATATGGAATCTTTCCAATATACTCACGCATTCGATCAAACTGAATTATTTTTATTGCATGTTATATTATTTACTTTCATTTTATACTCTATAAATCTATCTTAGACATACCACATACGTATCAAATACACATGTCTATGTTGATGATAACTTATCGGTGAATATGAAAAAGTACGTGGAACCGTTTTGATATTAATAGACTTACAATTGCATACATCATTTGTATGTATCAATCCAAAGAGTTCATCAACTCCTATGACGCTCCTATTAAATAGATGCATTGTCATTAATTGTTTGAGATATAATTAACCATCGTCATATAATTCAAAATCATATAATAAAATTATTTCTCAAAATTAAGGCTTAGTCTGTAATTCCAAAATAATTGTAAATAATTTTAGATACTTTAGTATTTTTCAATGCATCACTTTTGTTATAAATACAAATACTGCATTATAGTTTTATTTCATAAGGAATATTCATAATATCCATATTGAAATATATCTCTATTTTTTAATTGATAACTGAATCATTATTTCATAAATAATGTTCGGTATATTTTACAAAAACAATTTTCGTAACTTGATGCATTCAATAAGTGCCATATGGCATGCTCCCACAATTTCCACTATTACCGTAACAGCGTGCTAAATTCAGAGTTTCATCATTCACTTAACATAGAGTTATTTATATATTTCATATACCAACAACTAATTTACAGCGAAGTGTTCTTTGATCAAATATCTTGAACCCAAAGACATAAATCTCATAGAACTCAATTTTCTATACGAAAATACATTACAGAATAGAAATCATATTTCTTATTTCAATGTTAAGTATCAATTATTATCATAATTTTCAATTCTAATATTTCTTTATAAAGCAGAAGTGGCTATTCACTCTCTTCACTCCAACTGTACCTTAAATCACATCTACTCTTGTACATTCATATTCCTTTGTAAATGATCAAGCCATTCAAAAGAAAACTCTTACTACAATATCATAACGAACTCTTTACAAAATGCATTCGATGATCCTTAATTTTAAGGACATCAAATATGTTGTGCTTTGCATAAACCGATCAAACTGACATTTTAAGTGATTGAGTTCTTAGATATATCTTGTAGTTTTGGTCTAGTGTTATATTTAACACAATACAATCATTTTGTAATCAATCAAATTGAATACTCGGACTCACAATACTGTTTATTGGCTTATTTTTTGAATAAACTGACTTCATCGAAGTATCGTACAATATGAACTGTGATCGGCTCATATAATATTTATATACGGTAGTATATGGATCAAATATCCATAGTCTTGTATTGCTTTTAAAGCTCAAAACTCATCAAATGCAGGTCTCGACCAAATAAACATGTAAGCGACCAACTTATGTGTGCATTGAGTAGTTGTAAAATAACACTTGAATGGGTATAGAAACATTCACATGAAATAAGCATTTATTGGTAAGTATATTTTATATTTCTATTTGTCAATTTTCAATTCAGTTCATTTGTATATCTTAATTGATAAAGGCTTTATCAATCGTTTTAAATGCATAAATTTATCAGCGTAGATTATTATAACATTTTATAACATATGTTCTTACAATATTAGAAAGGTTAAATATTATCATTTCATTTTTCTAATAAGTTTCCCACAAATCTTTCATGTTTCACTAAACCCTAAGCGAAACATAGAAGTCTTTTGACTTCATAAGTGAGTGTTAAGACTCATATATCTTAGGATTTTGACCTTGATGAAAGCTCAATAAATCATACTCCCATATATGGTGGATAACTCATTATCTGTTGTATCACATACAACTCATAACCCGTGTTTCTTGACCTAATCATGCCTTTACCTTAAGGAAAGATCTGTAAGTAAAGTGGGCTTATTCGCTTGGACCTATCATTTCGTGATGGCCTAAGTATAATGCACATACTTTTAGGACAGCTCAACAAATATATGTAGTTATCTTACCTCGTCTATTTGATATATTATTGGTACTACACATAACATCCCCACCTTGAGGAAAGCTTAACAACTAAAGAGTATGCAAGAAAACTATTAATATATAAACGATAGAGGACAACTTTATATTAAAGATTCGTAATCTTCAGTACATTATATCGAGTGATATTGACTTATGGAATAGTATATTTCCTATGAAATACCTTCGTGGTTCAAGTGTTGGACACGTTTAAAATACAATATACATATATTTACGTACGTATTATTCCTTAAGTCTATTTAGAGTTTCTTTATTGTTCCGCTTTTAGTTCATACATTCGTATTAAACAAGTTTTATAATTATATAACATTTATATTTTATATTACTTATATAACAATCTTACGTATAATATTATATTAATTAAATCTTACATAACTAATTTTAATTAAATTTATATTAATTTAACATAACAATTATATTAAATATTTATTACGTACTATAAACTTTATAGTATTACACATATATTTTATATAGTGTATATTAATTTAATTAATCAACCTTTAATTTATTTATCTATTTATTTAACCTTTAATTAATTTATTTAACCTTTAACTAATTTATTTAATTAAACAATTTTAATTAAATTATATTTATTTCAAAATTCAGTCCATGTCCATATATGAATACTTATGTTATTTTAAACATTTTAAAATATCATAACATATATCATAATATACAATGCATGCATACATATTTTTATTGACTACCTTATTTAATTAATTTATGTATTAATCCAATTAACAAATTTTAAAAATATTGAAATTAATATATATATTTTCAAAAAAATTGAAAATTTTGTTATATTATAACTATTATAATATACATTTCTATCTTATTTTAAGTTTAAAATTTTATATTTTAATTTTCAAACAATTTCGAAAATTTATATTATAACATTTAAAATATTTTTATTTTTTAAATTTAAAATTTTTAAATTTTAATTTCAAAATAAATTTGAAATTAGCCCAAAGCCAATTCAAATTAGGCCTCTTCTATTAATGGCAACCTTTTGGGCTTACATATCTTTTCGGGCCAAGTCATTAGCCAAGTAAGGCGGACTATTTGATTATTCAAATCTAATCCTAGACATTACCTTTCTCATACATCTTGCTAACCAGGCTATGCGCTTAATTTGTTTACCCTAACATGACTAATTAGATCGCATAAGCTATTGGGCTCTAATACCATTGTTGGAACAAGGTCAGCCTGCACCGGAAGTTATAGGTGAATTTCAAAAAAAAATACCATATAGGATCTTTATTAGGCCTACGAAGTCTAAATCATGTAGAACATTTTAAAATTTAATTTAAATAAAATCATACATTTCATTTAAATTTATAAATTGTTGATAGAAATTATTTAATTTATTTTCAATGTGTATTTATATACATATGTATCATACACATATGTGTATGAACTAAGGACTTTTTGTTTGGAGTATGGACTATTAAAAAATTATTTTGGGTCATTAAAATCATAATTAATGTAAATATATAATTTAAAAATATTAATTTAGTTATTTTTGTGATATAGTTATATAGTTTAATACAAATCATATAAAAATTAATTAACCTATTAATAGAATACTAATTAATAAAATATAATGATTTTAGCTGTGCATATCAAATCCTTAATGGAAAATTTGTTAATTTTATTTTATAAACGTATACATATAACTAATCAATATGTGATAACATCAATACCAATAGAAATTTCACCTAATAAACAATACAATAATCACAATGTATGTATGTATGTATGTATGAAAAATATATAGTTATACTAAGGTTATATATCATATACATATAACTAAACACTTACCTAAAATTAATGCTCTTAAGTCCACCTTGTAATGATGAGTTCTTCTATTTTGAAACCTTCTCGATTCTACAGATTGTTAGTCCTGAACCCCAGACCCTTTTGTTATCAAATAGTTGTTAATTTAAATTGATTTGATTTGAGTTTTGTTGGAGCTTTTGGAAGGTGTAATTCGACCAAGATGAAGGAGATATGAGGCAGCAAAAAGTCCTTCTAAATTCAGGGCCAGAGTCTCTTTTATAATGGTTGAATCAGAGAGAAAAGTGGGTCACATCACTTGCCTTTTCTCACTCGATCTTAACCATCCATTTCAAACCCTCTTTGCCCTCTTTTTGGCCGCCCCCTATACTATATATTTGCTTCAGAAATTTACTTAGACTATTTAAGCCTAAGTAAATATATTTAATTAAATCTAATTTAATTCCTTATTAACGTCTCATGTGGATCGATATATTTATAAACTATTATAAACATATAACAATATTTATTCCTTAAGTCATAATCAAATCTCATAATTAATATTTCAAAAATATTAATTAACTAAATTAATTTATAAAAATTATAAATTAATTAAAGCGCTTGTTCTAAAGAGAATTCATCATTTCGTTTGTGTGACCCTTGGATGTAAATTTGATCGGCGATTAATATCAAACGATTCGAATGTTAACATTCACACATCATTTAGCAGCTGGTGTGACATTTTAGCCGAATTTATCGTTTACTTAGTTTTGGTAAAATCCAAGTTTACATTATTAAGCGTTATCCGATTGACATTTATTTACACCAATTCTCTTCGTCAAAACTATATCACTTTGGACTTACGGAATTTGGCAATGGTCCAAATTCTAGTATCATCCATATTCAATTCTATAGTCGAAACAAAAATTCCTTGCTTCAATAATAAAAATTATTATTAACCAAGATGCTCTAGGTAGAGACTTTGAGTTGACTGTAATACAAACCCCATATAACTGTGAAGATGAATCCTCTCTTGAATAATGCTTCACTTTCAATACTTTCACTTGACCCAACTATAGTCAGTCGATGGACGCCATGCCAAGGTTTAACTATAATCAAACTAGAGCTTTCATATTGAAGATTTACTTTATTCTCAAGTCGAGAGAACTATGTAAATTAGTCACATCGATATTTTTTTTTGAGCTTAGTTGTATTAACCAGTAGAAAACTATCAAGTGAGTCATTCCATAGTTATCTAATAACTATCGGTACGTAACCCCTATGTGCCCCTAACGGCCATGAATAATATACTGCCCAACATTTGAAGAGCATTATGTACTCTAGTTCCAATGGATACATCGATATCCAGCCTCGATACATCTTGACCAGGAATATTTAAAATGGTATATTTATTTTTATTGTGATAAATTACTCACGGTAACAACACTTCATAACCACAATAACAAAACATACCATTTATGGATTTTCTATTAAATATACTATTAATTAAATTAATTAATATAACCACATTATATCAATTATATAATAAAATGAAAATACCTTTGATTTCGAATAAGATTTTTTATTGAGGTAGATATATGTAACAAATTACATAATTTCCCTTAAAGCATACCTTTAACTCTATCATGTAACACATGTTGTAGAATATTACACATGTATAGAATGATTAAACTTGAAGACCAATCAATATAAAGACTAAAGTTCAAGATTCAAAGATGATCAAGACTTACGAATTTAAATATAACGATTTAATGAGCTCAAGACTTTAGCATCAGTCATTAGAATAAACTGTTAAAGTTCGTGATAGCAGATTTGATCTTTATCACGAATTTCTGATCTTTGATATTTTATCAAAATAAATTATTTAAAAATTTAAAATATATTTTCACAAATATTTTATAAAAGGTTTTATATGTTCAAAGTATTTAAAAACTATGTTCGAATTATCTTACAAAATATAGAAGTTTAAAAAGAAAATAATTTTTTCAAAATTTACAAAGGTATGTCGACATACCCCTCCTAGATATGTTGACATAGTGACCGTTTCATTCACTATACAAAAGGGAGTGTAAACGAATTTTCTTACTTTCTTCTTACTACTTACTTCTTATCCTCTTGAAATATTTCTTGAACTACTTACTACATTATTTAAAACTACATAGAATTAATCTATACTATAATAGATTGATTCTCTACAAACTATCTACCGTTTTTGAAGCATTCCATCTACAAACTCAAAGATCCAACCGCTATAAAAAGGGCTATATGATATCTTGTATCTCAAGTACAACTGTATTTGGAAATCAACAACTCTACTCTTATTTGTTTGGGTGTGCTTGTTGCTCGTTCAAATCAAGTCGGTGTGCTCAGTAGTCCATCTAAAGCCAGTGGGTGCCCGGTAAATCAAGAGAGTTTGCCCTGAACTCGTGAGACATGAGGGTTTATCTCTTAGCCTTGAAGTTGAGACTGTATTTTGGGTCGCTTGCTACTTGGTCAAAGCAAACAATTGAAAAGAAATCTGTACACTATTGTACGAGATTGGATGTAGGATTGGTTAATCTGAATTAGTAAAATATATGGTGTCATCTCTCTTACTTTACTTTTTGTTATTGCTTTTATAATTAGTTATGATTACATCTGTGACTGCTTGATTAGTATAGATCTTTGTTCATAAACCATGGTTTGATTTAAATCTTGAAACTAAGTTAAAAAGATTCATAAAAGTTATAGAACACTACTCACCCTCTCTAGTGTTAAAATAGCCTTAAGATCCGCTACACCTTAACCCACATTTGGTAATTAGGTTTAAAAAAAACTCGTAGTTTGATTTTAAAAAGGTATAAATCGCTAGTTACACTGGTAGTTTACTTTTTAACACTTTTGTCGAAGGACAATCAACTGCCAGACCTCACTATTTAATGGTAGTAATTACACTTATTGTTCATTTAGGATAATGATTTATTAACAGTCTAATAGTTTAAATATTTGAAATATTACATAGAGTGAATACACTGAACCTCAAACTGAATACTCAACATGGACACCAGACCAAAAGACACAAAAACTTGATAATTCCAAGGCCATGAATATTTTATTTTGTTCATTAGGTAAAATGAATTCAATAGAGTTTTTATTTGTAAGTCCACATGTGAAATCCGAAGAACATTACAAGTTACACATCAGTGCACTAAGTGAAACAGACAAAAAATTTCATGCCAAATAATCAGTTTCAATTGTTTAAAATAAAATAAAATGTGTCTATTTCTGACATATATTCTAGATTTCAAGATATAGTTTATTCTTTATTATCACTATGTAAAAATTTCTCTAAAAAGGACCAAATTAGAAAAGTCCTTAAAAATTAAAGAATTAATTGATAATTTAATATCCTACGAAGCACGATTGCATGATAGAAAGAAAATAAAACAACCGAAAAGAAATCAATTGCTTTCAATGCTATAACCGTGGATCGTTACATGATGTCCACTCCCAGAACTCCACAACAAATGAACGGAGGAGTATGCCGAGCTCGTTAAAGATATAGCACAATGCAAATAAATTGAAACCACTAGACCTTTACGACGATGCCCTATTTCACAAATGTCGTTTCATGGTGTTTGCTTTAGTACCACGTCGTGCAGATAATGATTATGAGAACTCATGGTTGTCTTCTGCAATAATGTATCGAATGTGAACCTCGTAGGCGAACCTTGTCGGCGTTTATTGCGTACGAATTAGAGAACTCCAATGGTTCATGATATAAGGATTTTTTTTATTAACAATATATTTTTAAGTTTTAATGTATTTTCGAAATAATATAGTTACTTTTAATGAAATTGCGATTTAAGTTCTCTTTTGATCCCACGAATGACAAACAATCGCTAGTTTAAATAATCGGTTTAAATTATAAAAAATGCATTAGTAAAGGGACTTCGAAAGTGGATGGAAAGGGGTTGCAAAAATGTTCATTACACGTCCATTATTTTTAAATTTTACGTGTATTCGACACATTTTTGTCGAAACATTTGTGGAAGTTGGACGTTGAAATCCCTCAGTCCATTTTCAGGGTTCCCTTCACAATGGAGTAAAAAAAAAAAATGCTGGCCTAAATGGAAAGAGATGGGCCATATCGAAGTAAATCATGGTACAACACTGGACCTTTGTTTAACCGGTCCGTTAGGCCTCTCTTATGCAGCTTGTTATTAAATTCATTTCAGGCTTTCCGTAAAGCGGCCATCAATAGTCAACATCGAATTTTTGCCCTCAAATCATTCATCGATGGGATCGCAACAAGTTGGTGAGTCTTCAGCGACAATTCAAAGGCCAGATAATGTTAAGATATGTAGAAGTATGGAGATGGTCGCCGACGAAATAAAAAATGCAATTTTAAGGAATAACAACGTATTGGTAATTTATCAAACCCTAGTCTTTTGTTTACATACAAAAATATTTTTACACCAATCTGCGATATGTTATTCGATCAAAATTTTGAATTTTTTTATTAGTACGTAAAATAACAATTGTTGTGTGCAGACTAGTACGTAAACTACTCTTATTTGCTGTTAATTATAGATCATTTAGCCAGTAAAACAAACTAGTGGATGCTTTATACAACTTTGACTGTCATCACTATTATTTGTATCGTTATAATTTGAATCGTAAATCTGCTTCGTAAAGTTTAATATTCATTTGCAATTTGCACTGATGTTGTGCGCATGTTAGGGCTGACAGCATAACATTACACTGAACTTTTGAACTAACATAACAGATTTTTGAAGTATACATGTGTATCATATAGATTTCGCGTTCTCATTGTGTATTTTGTATAACAACATTAACCTGTACATACGGTAAATTGAATTTTTTTTTTTTTTTTTTTTTTTTTTTTTTTTTTTTTTGAAGTGGTTGCTTGGTATCCCTGTTTATTTTCTCATAGAAAGGTTGTTTTTAAATCCCAATATAGTTGGATAATTTTGATGTTTAAACTTAGTTGAGGTACCTTGTTTAATTATTTTTGCATTGCATTTTCTCAAGTATGTTAACTATTCTGTCAGACTATCGATGAGTTATTTTTCTTTGTTTTTTGTTTTTTGGAATTTTAAAGAGATTTTATAGGGATTTCAAAGCTCATGCTATCAAGTTCTTTTTCCCATAGGTTTCGATACAATTTGGATGGTTCTGATTTTAAGATGTTGAGAAAACCCCTTCTCCGGAGATTCTTCACCCGTCGGTTTGATTATAAAAACATCCAAAACCATAAAGGGTGAACGTGTAATTTTGACTATGTTTATTAACCCCTAAAATTAATGGTTTTAGAAGGTTTTCAAATTTCGTTCAATTGTACATCACATTGATATATAAAGTTTTGGTTGTATTTTATTTTTCTGTCTTATATTTTACATCCTAAAAAGTATTTTATGATGATAATTTCAATGTTATTTTAACATATACCTTGTAGCCCCTAATATTTCACATCATCTTTTATATTTAATTCCATATATATCTCAACGACAGTCTTTATATATATATATATATATATATATATATATATATATATATATCTTTTTACACGACACAAGCTCATTCAACGAAGAGTCCCTCTTAAAATAGTACTAACCTTTAGAACGTGGGGTCGACATACACCAAAAGTCTATTATTGTCGAAGTAATATCTCCATTTTTTTTATCTCATCCTCCTTCACCAAAAGTCTATTATTGTCATCTTTGATGCATTTAACTTGATGAAGTCTCTTGTCTTCCTCTCACGGAGCTTAGCTATCATATATACGTCCTTTTCACCCTCCTTTGTACTTAGCTTATGATACAGGTCTTCATACGCCCGACCCCTTGCTTCACTCACCGCTCTCTTTGCGTTCTTCTTTACAACTTTGTACCTTTGCATGTTGTCCTCGCTCATGTGATGATGCAAGCACTTATAACATTTCTTCTTCTCTTTGATAACCTTTTGCACATCACTGTTCCACCACCACGAATCTTTAGGTTCGCGTTTATTTTCTTTCGTTACCCCAAACACCTCAGTAGCCACTTTTCGAATGCGCGTTGCCATCTCATCCCACATATGATTTGCTTCTCCTTTCAAATTCCATGCCCCTTCTCCAATCACCCTATCCTTAAACACCCGTGAAGCGTCTCCTTCGAGCTTCCACCTTTTCGTCCGACTAATCTTGGCTTTTTTATCCCGTCGAACACGTATCCGAAGACGAAACTCGGATATCAGAAGCTGTTGTTGTGAGACAACACATTCTTCAGGTATGACTTTGCAATCTACACAAGCTCGTTTGTCATCTCTTCTAGTAATGACAAAATCAATCTGGCTACAGTGTCGACCACTACTAAAAGTAACTAAGTGTGACTGTCTCTTTCTAAACAAGGTATTAGCTATCATGATGTCATAAGCAATAACGAAACTCAGTATTTCTTCTCCTTTTGGGTTTCTATCGCCATATCCAAAACCACCACGCACTCTCTCAAACGCACCACTAGCCATACCAACATGCCCGTTGAAATCTCCTTCTATGAAAAGTTTTTCGCTACCGGACACATCTTTAACCATAACATCTAACTCTTCCAGAAATTCCTCTTGACGACTTCATTTAGACCTACTCGTGGGGCATATGCACTAATGACGTTCAGAATCATATCGCGCACTACCAGCTTTACTAGGATGATCATGTCCCTTGTCTCTTAACGTCGACAACTCCGTTCCTAAGGTTCTTGTCAATTAAGATGCCTACTCCGTTTTTGTTACGCTTTTTTTCCGTGTACCATAACTTGAAGCCTGTATTCTCCACCGCCTTCGTCTTCTGGCCCGTTCATTTGGTCTTCTGAATGCATAAGATATTTACACGTCTCCTAGTCATAGTATCAACTATCTCTCTTAGCTTTTCCGTTAATGATCTTACATTTCAACTATCTAACCGAATCCTACTATCATCGACTAGCTTCCTTGCCCCTTGCACCTGCCGAGTAAAGTGCAAAGACTTTTGCTCATTTATCACTACACCGGGGCGTCGATGCAGCGCGTCACTAAGGGAGTAACGACCCAGCCCTTGCATATTTACCACCATATCCGAGCCTCGATATGGCGCGCCACTAAAGGAGTGACGACCCAGTTCTTGCTCACTTTTCACCATACCCGAGCCTCGATATGACGCGTCGCTAAGAGGATTACGCCCCAACGATCCATTTTCGTAAGAGAGGCTGTGGTTTTTACGTTGGATCGCCAACCCTATCACAACCCTCATCATTTATCCTGGCTTGGGACATGCTGCATAGAAAACTACAGAGGCGGAGTTAAATCTCTAGATTTAATCAAATATCTAAATTGTATCAAAGATCTGGTTCAAGGCGGTTTCTAGATTATCACTTTGATGATGCTACTGCGCCCAATTTGAATCCTTGGAGGGATCTTAATAATTCAATGTAGTAGATGAATTTTGTAGAGAAATAGCAGCTCGTGAAAATATTGAATTAGGAAAATTGACAATGGGAAGAACTTGTGACAAAGTTAGTTCGGATTGATCAAATTAGAAATTTTGATTTTTCTTATTTTATTATTATTATGGATTTAGCAAAGCTTCTCATTTTTGTTTTTTATTTAATTTGGATTCAGAATTTAAGAACTGACCCGTAATGAGGATTTGAGCAAAACGGAAATTGTAAGATTAAGACTTTTGATTATACCTAAATATCAACCTGACAATTTCCCTAAAGCCAGTTGATTGATGATTAAGAACACCACCCCCCCCCCCCCCAAACAAACCCCCCACCAACCCTCAATCTTTTGGCTTTGTCCTTGGTCGATGGAATTTGAAGCAAAGATTTTGGCTTCAAATATATCATATCATTTTTACGAAATAAGATCATCCGTACACGATAAACAAATACTACAATTAGAAACACCAAAAGCAGTATTGTTGTAATGCTGTACCTAATAAAACCATACTTAAATATGCAGTCAACGATGATACGGATCCTATTTTGTGCTTCAGTCCGATCGTGCACTAATTAAGATAGCTGCATCTTTCAGTTGTAAGCAGAAAAAAAAGTTAAACTAAATGTTCTTTTGCTCGTACAAAATATAATTTATATTATACATACAGGAACAACCAATATAACAAAACTACAAAATAAGAACCCAAACGTGGTATCTAAATATACTATCTATATATTTTAGGATTTTATGACACAATAATCCAGTCGATTAAATTTTGATTTTCGTGGTGATGGGCTTAAGAGATTTATTATTGAGTTTCTTGTCTTTTCTGTCCATTCTGTTCGAATTGATACCGTCTTCAACATTGTCATCGTCAAATTTATTCTTCGTTTTTTTTTTGTCGAGCTCACCCAACATTTATACTCATGATTTTTTGCTTCATTGTAGAGTTTACAATTTTACATCCTCATGCTTTGATCTCTAATTAAAAGAATCCTTTCATGACAAAATGAAAAAATAATAATGATAGCCAATGAAAATGTGCATATGATAATCTTAATGGCTTTGTTAGCCCATTACACTAGTATTAAATTAAATGATATAGGTAAATAACAGAGCTGCTATAATAATCAACCCATTAATATGGAGTTACGTGAAAAATATTAGGAGTGAAACCATGTAAAACTTCCAATCAACATTTAGTTAGATTGTAGTTGGCTTGTGTTGATTCATGTCAATGCTTATTATTCAAGCATGCTTATGAACCTATTTAATCAACACATAGCTTTGTGCTACTATGAATTTATAACGTAAAAGTAAACTGTGCGTGGAGTCAATATTTATGTTATTTCATTATTAAATAGAACACATACAAACCAATAAACTATGCAACAAAGAAGCTGAACAAATTTATCTAATAGTGCCAAGTTGTTGACATCTAGAAAGTGTTTGTTTTTTTAAAGACAAAAAATATGCGTGTGTTCAAAGTACATGTAGAACACAGAAGCATTTATTCAACTTCCTTTTTAGGATTTAAGAATTAATAAAAGAGCCATATGTTATTTTATCAGATGTAACAGTTTGTCAAGGGGTTTGCCTTTCTGTCTGAACGTGACATTTAAGTTATAAGAAGATAATATCATAGCCAAAAACATGAGATATATATAGTATATACCTTGAGCTTCTAGAAGCCAAGGCATCATAATTCATAACTAGGAGGCAGCTTGTATAGCATTTGTGCTAGATCTTGATCTGTCACCTTAGGGACAAGCTTCAATGAACTTTAATCCATGAAATGATCGGATGCAGTGCAACATTAACGTAGATCTCACTTATGTATTGACCATGACAGCAAGTGATTTTGAGATTCCTGCAAGAAATATAACTTAAGGCTTAATATTTTCATTGATTCTGATAGTTATAATCAGTTTAAGTAATTATATATTATTGACTCATTTACTAGCTGCTGCATGTGCAATCTCATATTGTGTTGAAGGCAATATATTTATTACCAATAATCGCTGTGATAATGAAGTGGAAAAAAATTAAAGAAGTGAAATATTTAACTAAAAGAAAATTGCACGACTTTAAAATTTATGCATTGTTGCATACACACAGCACATATTATTATTATTAATCTAATGAATATGGAATAGGAACATACATATGGTGGCATCTCTATCGTTTCTCTCTACCATTCCCAATCCCGAATCTTCATTTCCTAGTCGTGTATACATATAAACTAACCATGAATGAAACTCAATGCGCCTACTTATTAATTATATAACTACCGATTTTAAATAGTTAACGATGTTGTCAGTTAGAATAAGTGAAATCAGCACTAGTCAGTTTTTGCATAATTTGGCTTGTGGAATTATTTTAATGACGTTATTAGTTAAAAAACCCTGATTTACTCCTTTTATATTGCACATTGTGAGTAATATATTTTACTGCGTTCTATTTTGTGGAATTTTACAAGTTGTACATTTCAAATGTTAATCATTTTTCAATCTAATATTAGAACAAGGATCAAAGGTTTTAGTCTTTCTGTGAATTGCAATTTTAGTTTCCAATTATTTCGATCATAAATGCTAAACACATTTTCTTTCTCCAATTTTGTACTCGTAGCAAATCCTCATGCATTATGTGCATAAAAATGAGCCGTAAATTGATTCTCAAATCGAACACAAACTTCCTTATTTATTTTCTAATTAATTCTTGTTAGATTTTGATGTTTCAGAAAAAGGATCAACCGACCTTCATGAATTACAAGGAATTTTGTGATTTGCTACAGCTTTAGGGCATACATGGCACGTAGACAAACAACGAGCAACTTTTTTGTTATTTCCTTTTAAAATCATATTAATTTAAATAAAAATAAAAATATGAATATATGGAAAAAATTATATATACTTCAATCCACGTCATATTCAACATGTGTTTAAAATATCTCTTTTTCATTAATATTATGTGCCAATGTAAGTAATTTGATATTAAATGAACCAAACGGTTCTGATTAAATTACTCATGATCAACAATCCATTTGAATCCAAACGACAAAGTATCATACGTAAAGTTTTTTAGATGGTGTTAGTAAATCTGTGCGATTGATGTTAAAAAATTTCAAATGTAAGCACAAACTGTTTGAGATAACTTATTAAATATATAAATAGAAATGAAAAAAAAGTCTACAAACGTTTTAAACATTGTTGATTTTAAAAATTGGATAAAGAAAAATTGTAGAATTATTTAAAATCCATTATATGTTATATTTGCATATATTTATGTAATATCACATTTTTCGATAAATGTTTTGTTCAAACTTAGGTTATTTGATTTTAAACGAACCAAACGGTTTCTGATTAAATTATATCAGAAACGATCAGATTGAATCCCAATGACACGATATCATGTATTTAAGTCTTTTAAACAACATTAGACAATCTGTACGGCTGGGTTTCAAAAATTATAAACCTATTCTTTATTCTCACTAATAAACAAAATAAATAGACAAAGATGCATAGGTGACTCCCTACATCCTCGCCTATGCCTGTGTAGCTTTTTTGGTTAGGAAAATATGTTAATGTAGGCATCGGCAAATTGCGTAGGTGGGCTGTGCTTTAGGTGGGACGTAGGCGAATCTATTTTAATTTTTTTCTCATAATAATGGTTTACACTTTATACTATTTAGAAATTGTACCCCTTCGACCCAGTTCAGATACGTTTTCAGAGCATTTCCATTCAAACCCCTTTATCTTTATTTTTATTTATTTTATCCCTCATGTATCTCCACTTGTATGTGCTTTTAGCAATACTCCATGATATTATTATGTTACCAACCAATAATGGTAACTTTAAAAGTCAGTCAGGTTTAAGGAAAAAAAACTTTAAAGTTTGAATAATTTATATCTTAATAATTTTCAAGTGCAATAAAATGTATTAATGGTTTTGGTATATTACTATTTTTGTATATTCATAAAATAAAATGGAGCAAGATTGTTTTGTCATGTTAAACCTGGTTCGTTATCCACTACATATACTATCATTTCTTTATAACATAGCAGTATTACAGGGAACATTATAATGATTTGCTTGTGACTTCCTTTTGATTTAATTATGAAGTATTCGGTTTTTATTTTCCCAAAAATTCTATTTGGAAGGAAAGGAACACATTTTGACAACCATGACAAAAAAACTAGAAGTTTTCAGTATTTCCATCGAAATACTTAATTCTACATTAGCCTATTGATTTATGCGTCTGTATGCGAAAAATAGTCATACTACTTTCAATTTTATGGGCGAAGCTCAATTCCTGTATAAAACGAAAAACCAGTCCAATTTATGTGAATCACTGGATTCTCCCCTGCTTCTAATGTATGCTCCTATGTGTAATTCAGAAATCGTGGAAAATATTCAGATGTTTATGCATAACAATGAGATGGTTCTTCAGTCCAATTCTACAGGGAAATATGCATTTTAAACATTTTATTTTCATGTTTAAAATTGATTTTTTGCTTGGTCGTTTAGCTTCAGTTTTAATTTATTTCCGACAGAAATTTTCTATTTTCTACATGGATTGTGAAACTAGTTTCATACTTTTGTGGCCTTATGCAGGATTGCATCAGTTTAAAATAGCAAGGTCATGGTAGTTTATTATCAATCATTTTGGTGTGAAAGTACATTGGATAGTTTATCAAAATTGCTATTTTATCTTCATTCGCTTGTTGTTGCACTGTTAATAGATGATATCAAAAATTAAAAATTTGTAACCTGTGATCATCTTTTCTTGTGTGTTTAGATTGTGCTTTGTTTCGTTGCAAAATGGAGCGACAAATGCAAGCACATGGAGAAAGTCATAAATGACCTTGCTGAAAACGAAAAGGATGTTATTTTCATTACCGTGGATATAGATGATATGAAGGTATGTAGATGAAACTCAATTGTATTTTAATTATATTGTAAATTAGGCATACCCTTATTTTCAAATTATTTCACTTCCATATAGCAGTTTCCAGTCCAAATATTTGTAATCTTTTACAAATATTTATTTGTGGTAAACACTGCAAATTTTTCTAAAATAATTTTGGAATGTTTCATGAAATGCAAAGTGTATTTGAAACTTAATTTACTTACATGTCAATCATATCATATGAAAGAAGAAGAATTTTTTTTGCAATTATAGACTTTATTAATTTTTAGGCATTGGCGTGGAGCTGGACAATATTGGAAGTGCCCTCATATGTGCTGCTAAAGAGGGAATACATCGTAGAAGCGATTCATGGTCTTAACAGGAAAGTTCTTGTTGACAACATATTAAAATGGAAAGCCACAAGAGTGCTTCAGCCTTGTTATAGCAATCGAATTGTGGACTAAGCCTGATGACAATGTGTTACTGATTTTGATAGTCCGACTTAGTGTCATACAATCAATTTTTATGGATCATCTTCTTGTAATCCAGCTGTAAATGATTTTAGTGTTCTTTTGCATTTTGCTATTAATTAAACTAGCATTCCCATTTTTTGATGTGATGCATATCATTATTAACGACTGCAGCAGTTACCAAATTCGAAACAAGTGAGCTAAAATGTATGCATTAAATTTTATCATCGATTAAAATCAATTCATAACCTAAGTTGTTTAACATCACTATTTCAGTGGTTAGATGTTTTGATTTTTCTCTGTAAGATCGGAGGTTTGTATGTTACGTAGTGTGATTCCAAATGTTGAATGTATATTAATTTGTATTATATCATGTACTATTATTACTTAGCATAAGATCTGTAGTACAATTATGTGACATTCCTAAAATTTTATTTTAAAGTTATAACCTGGGCTATGTTTGTAAATTTTTAAGAAGACTACTATTTACTTTTACAACTATAATATTTGTATTTCATAATATATAGATCGTTAATAGCATAGTTTACTAGCTACTAAAACTCAAATTTTATGGGCTAAGATGGTGTTTTATGGGGAATTATTTAATGTATTACTTGTTTATAAATCTTGTAAATGAATATTGTTCAAAATAAAATTACGTTGGTTTTGTTTTTTATTGTTTGCTTTGTCATATGATACAGATAACGTTTTAAATACGTTAAATATATACAATAGACAATTTCTAAGATAAAATATTTTGTTGGTCGTAGTTGCAACTGTGTTCATGACCATAAATATTGGATTGTAATAATAAATACATATCCTTAAATATTCATAGTTAAGATATAGTGGAAGATATATTTATACATGCACTGGAACTGATATATGCAGTACTTTTCATATAATGGATGATCGACTACTCATTACTATTGGACGCATAAAAGAGAACGCGTGTTTGTAGCTTTTGGAATAGTTACAGAAAAACCTAACAATAGCCTTCTAGAGGTTAGTTATGTTTAGTCAGATAGGAGACCTTACATGTTGATGTGATGCTGTCTTACAATTCAAAAATATCATGTATGTTACGTGGATAATATTTTACATTCATTATGATCAATCACATGGTAATTAGAATCGTGTTACGGTCGTAGTTAGGTGTTAGTCAAAACATACAAAGTAAAACCTAGTTTCTATTTCTACCAGTTCGCTTAACCGTAGGCTCTGACACCAAGGGTGTCAGTCCGTACCTCAACAACACAAAGATTGTCTGCGACTAAGTCACCTCCATCTCAAGGGCGAAACCAAGGTGTGATGTTTTGTTCCTCAAGAAATATCAATGTTGTTATGAAGTGTAGACTTTATATGTAATAACCTCTTCTAGTGTTTTTCTCGCAATATGGTATTATAGCATCCTAATGGAATCCTCAACGCACATGTTCGATTCCCGCATTAAGCACTAATTTGTATTAGACTCCATGAGAACTATGAATGACTAAGTCATATTGCCGTAAGGAGCACTATTTTGAGGGGTATTACATAAGTCGTGTCCACTATTGTGCTTCAACAAAGTCCGTACAGTTTCTAATGTTTAATACGCATAAATATTACTGAAGATTGAGATCAAATCTGGAACTCATGCAACGGTATTCGTCGCCATATTTTCGAACTTAACTTAGTTAAACTAATTATAAATGTTATAAATTAAAGTGGAGATAACTAGGATAAATGTTATACTATAATGACCCACATTTTTGGATGGTTTAAATCGACAATAAACCACACATGACTATTCAAAATGGAGGATTGTTAATCGGGTAAATAAGAAAATAAGAGAAAAGAAGGAAAAAAACAAAACACAAAATCTCATAGCGGAATGATAAATTATAATAATCAAATAAACAGTTCATGAAGTTGTTTTACAAATAACATTTGATTACACTTTTAAAATACAGATCAGAGTTACACGTACAACATGAATAAATAAATAATGCAACGGAATGACATGATGCAATGGAATATATATAGTATACAAATCTCCGTCTTCATCCTCCAGAAATAGGGTCTTCGATGCTGAAATGCTCGGCCTGACCCGAGCGTAATGAAAAGACAAAACACTCGAGTCAGAACTAAAAGATCTTATGCAAGTTAAATCAACAGTAAAGAAATATGAGTGTAGCGACTTCAGAGATGTTTAGGGGATTTTACATCTTCTATTCAGTGTCTAACGTGCGTGCAACAACTTAAGAGATGTTTGAGATTCCATCTCCTAAGGATCCATTAAACTATCTACATATATAATATAATACGCTATTATAATATCTCTACAGTAAAGTAAAGAATTAAAAATAGCATTAAGATGTTATCCATCTCCCCCTCAACACATTTTATATAAATGTCGTAGTCTATACAGCACTATAAACTTCACCAAATCGGTGGGCTATCAGGGAGCACTCCATAGGTACGACACAAATCAAACTCGTAGTGGGCTCGATAAGGCATATGACAAGGCACGCGAGGTAATGCCAGAGTAGGATTCTACCGTTTATACTCCCGGACCGGTGGTAACGCATAGCAGCTATTACCGTCCACCTCGGAACACACTCCCATAATCAAATCGAAGGTGGCCACCAAATCAATCCCAAAATAACAGATATGATATCGAAAAAATGTGTCCGATCGGAGGAGTGACCTTACTTAGCCCGGTATAGCTCATGTTTTAGTCATATCAAGCTGACCCGAGGGAGTCAGGGCTGCATTCATACCTCATACAACAGCGTTGGCCAAACCATCCTACTTCGTTTTGTATTCTCCACCACGTGCACAGTTGTTAAAGTGGTTTCAGAATTGGCAGAGAGTAAGACAATATCCGACCCCGGTCTCTTTAACAACCAAACACTCATTTCACACCGGTTGGTTCTTTTACATTTCAAAAACTGATTCATAGTTGATATTAAAATATCATATTCCCTTCAAAAAAATTGTGATATCCCAAAATTTCAAGAAATTTAAGATGTGATAATCTCCTTTATTATTTTAAATTGGTAAATTATTATTTAAAACAATAATAATAATGTGTTGTGTATATATATAGATTTTAATGAAATTATTATATACAAACTGAATTTGGGTATGTTTAAAAAATATATATATCAAATTGATTTTTAAATTGGATTTGAAATTGAATTTGAATTTGAATATTTAAATTTGAAATTCATATATATATATATATATATATATATATACACACACTTTGGTTTTAAAATGTATTTTTATATGATTTTGTTTAGAACATAATTTTTTTTTTCTATTCAAAGGAATTTATTTATATATGTATTTATAAATTAGGAAATTAATTTTTAAGGCTTTATGAAACATTTAAAAATTTATTTATGCATGTAATGTTACATGTGTTAAGTTATAAACCTTTTAAATAACATGTGTTAGCAAATTAAATAAGGTAAAAGACAAGTGTTAATTCTATTTACAAGTGTCACATATTACAATTTATTTTCTTTAATTCTTTTTAAATCAAAAATTAACCCTATATAAACATACCTCTTCTCTCTTCTAATTCTTTTTCTATTCTCTATTAAAAAAAGAAGAAGAAAGGACTCAAAACCAAACTGTAAACTATCACCAGATTAAACTCAAAACTTTTTCTCAAAGCCTATAATTTTTCATACCTGAAATCAAAACTCAAGCCTATAGCAAAGATTAAAGCAAGCTTCAACTCAAAATTTATAAGCCAAGCCTGTAACAAATTTTCAAAAGCAACCTGAGGTGAATCAAAGTCTTAAAGCATTCCAGTTTTAAAGTTTCAACCTTCTCAAGCAACATTAAGTAATTCTAGTGTGTTAATAAAAAGCAGTAATCAAGTTTTCCAGTTTCAAATGAAATCAAGCTTCACAGTAAAAAAATAATCAAGTCTCTGCTTTTTAAAATCTGTGAGTAAACTGCTACTCTTTTTAATGCTTAATCCTGTTTGAAAATTTACGCCTGTGAGTAAACATCCTTTTTAAAAGTCTAAATAAGTGGTAATCTGTTGAATGTGATTTCCTGAAATGAAGATTGCTTTGCATGTATATATAAAAGTATAATATTTGTTTGTACATATGTGTTTGTGATGTGCATGGATGTTAAACTCTGTTTCTTGTTACAGGGTCTTAAAATTTTGATAAATTTCATTTTTTCTTCTTCTAATCTCTGTTAGGATTTAATTTTCAAACAAGAAGTGTTTGTTTAGTCATAGATTAAATCTTAAAAATGAATTTAAGTTAATAATTGAATGATTATGTGGAAAAATGAAAAGACGGTAAAGATCCTTTTAATCATGTTAAAATCAAACATTGTAAATTGCTGTTTCAGGAATGTAACATGAATCTACATTGTGAAATATGATTCTTAAAATGAAAATCAAAAATTTTAGTTGCATTTAGAGTGAGATATTGGGGTTTGATCAGAATGTGATTTCTGTGCATTTGTGGGTGATCGGAGTATTGTGGAGGATCGGGGTTTTTGCTGGAGCTAGCTGGATGATCAAGGATGTTGGCAAAAATGGTATGTGGGTAGATAAGCCACCGTGGCGGCGGCGACGGGTTGGAGTGGATATTTAACCCAAGTTTTTGGTGAGGTCGGAATTTCAGGTCACTACAGCAACTCTGGTGATCGAGTTGCACGAAATTTTAGGTAACGGCAGCGTGGAAGCTCGGGAAGGCATGGCCGAAGTCGTAGTGACGTCTGGTGGTCGGTGTCATGGTTTCAAGAGGTTTTCAGGTGATTGGTAGTTTCCAGGTTTGATTGTGATAGCTTGATCTTGTTTTAGGATTCGTGGAGAACTTTGGTGATCGGGATCAAATAGGTGGGGCATCAACGACTTGTCAAGGGTGGTCGTGGAAGCCGGTGTGAGAAATGCGGATTACGGATCTTAGGGCTAGGATAAACACTAGAGGGGGGTGAATAGTGTTTTAAAGAATTACTACATCTTTTTGAGTTTTTATTAATTTGAACACAAATGTATGCAATATTCAGACAAAGATATGATCATAGAAACAAACATAGATGCAGAAATAAAGTAAAAGCAGTAAAGGAAAGAAAATACCGGATTTTATACTGGTTCGGAGTTACCCTACATCCAGTCCCGCACACAAGTACAGATTTCCTTTCAAAAGTAATCTTTACAATTACACCCTCGATTTCAAGGCCACGAGGTATACCCTCTAGATTCACAATCCTCTGGGTAGAGATACTTAACTTCCCGGGAAACAAATTTAGCTAATTGATTTCCAAGGCTACAATCACACCTTTTCTCACTTGATTGATTTCCAAGGCTACAATCACACCTTTTCTAGTTTAATTGATTACAAAGATGCCTATAACTCTGAATAGCACGGAGGATCTTGTTGAGATAGTGATAGAGAATCAAACCAGAGATGATCTAGTTAGATTCAATGTTGATTTCGGCAGAGTAATGGTAAGAATGTGTATAAAGAAATGTGGAAGAAGAAGAGGAGTGAAAATCAGAAAAATATGATTGAAAATTCGTTCAAAATAGCCCCTATTTATAGAAGAACAACAGCCATGTCCATTCATGAAAGGATATGACGAATAGACCCATTTTTGAAATTCAAAATTTTGAAATTAACTGTCACCATGTCGACATGGGTATCTTGGGTATGTCGACACGCCAAAGGAAATTTTGGTGATTTATTTTTCCTTGAAAATAACTTCTATCTTATATTAAAACTATTTTAAACTTCACTACTACAAAACAGGTCATTTGCATCGGTTGTTTACCCCCCTTTTGCATCAGTTCAACAACCGATGCATATGCAACAGGCTTAACACTTTTGCATCAGTTCTGAAACCGATGCAAAAATGTCCTTTTTGCATCGGTTGTTACTAACAACTGATGCAAAATATCAAGGTTGGTTGCTTGAATACAGTCCCATGTTGCATCGGTTGTAATGAAAACCGACGCAACAAAGTAACTTGTTGCATCTGTTTTTCATAACAACTGATGGAAACTAATCCCTCTATTGCATCATTTTTTTATAACAACAGATGCAAACTAATCTCTCTATTGCATCAGCTATTTATACCTGATGCAAAAAAGCCATTCTCAGTAACCATTATTACGGCAGTCAAATATACTATATATATATATATTATTGATTATAACAAACAATTATTGCATGCAATATTAAAGTCATTCAAAATAAAATTTGATGGCAAATACATAATCAGATTTAATAATTCGACAGAAGAATGAAAAACATAAATAAATTCCACAGTACATAATCATACAGTCAGTAGTAAAAAATAAATGCAACGTGTTATATGTAGACACAAAAATACATATATACAGAGAAGAGAATGTATCGTTGACAGCGGATAAATTAAGCAGAAGATGGTCTTTAAATGCACAAACATTCATCCTATTTTGTACTTGAGCTACCTGAAGTTGAGCTGTGCAATCTGCATATGCATATGATTGTAACGACCCAGAATTTTTAGAAATTAAAATTTGAATATTTAATTTATTTTAAATATTAATAAGTGAAATTTATAAGTCGAATGAATTTTTATTTGAATTATTGAATTTAATTTGAATATTTAAATCGATAATTTAATACGTTAAATTATGGAAATAATTGAAAATTGAGTTAAATATGATTGAAAATGATTTGTAAAATTTTATTTTATCATATGGGAGTTAGAACGATATTTTAGAACTTTTAAAATCGAATTAAAAGTTTATTTGTGAAAATTGAATATTTTAATATTTAATAATCGACTGTAAAATAGTCAATTTTTGAACAGTCTCAGAATTGAACGAAACCAGTTCCATTGGATCCGTAATAGTTAGTTATTACCGGATTTCAAATTTCGTGTCAATCGGAGCTATCGTTTGATCGTGGCAGCTCGAAACGCATCGATTTATTTTTAATTTTAATTTGGCGAGCTAAAATAGCCATTTTTCAAAAAGTCTCGGATTTCGACGAAACTAGTTTCATCGGATCCGTAATGTGATATTATTGTAAGGTTTCAAATTTCAAGTCAATTGGATTTACCGTTTGTCCGGTACAAATTAAAACGCCTAGAAAATCGCTTAAATCGGTTTAATTCAAATTGAGCGTTTATAGCCATAACTCGCACATACTTCCGAATTAGCTTCCGAAACATGTTCCATTGTGTCCGGAACGCGGGGTAAACCATAGAAACGCTGGTTACGGCGCGTAAATCGGAGTTCGGAATTTCCGGATGAATAGTGTCGTTCAAAACTCTATAAATAGACCAAAATTCTCACAAAATTAGAAAAAAAGAAACCCTAACCCTAATCAAAACTGCACAGCCGCCACCCCCAATGAATGGCCAGAAAACACCCAACTTCCTCCCTCCAAATCTCTAAATCCGTCGACAATTAGCCTTAGGTTTCAACTAACAAATTGAAGAGGACGATGAGATCTACAAGATCAACGGTGGAGATCGCGAATGGAGCTATAGATTGTGAGATATGGGGGGCCGTTCGCAGCAACTTGCGCACGCAATTCGAGATAGGGGGGGCCGAGCTTGGGGATATTCAGGCCGAGTATGGTGTTCGTCGTGCTCTTCTGAATGGTGGTCTCTGATCGAGTTATTGTTGAGTGTGGTGGTAGGATAATTAAACCCTAATTTTTGTTGATGGGTTCGGTTCTTTACTGTGTACGTGCGTGAGTAACGTGGGGAAGGAGAAGTGATGGGCGGCCTGATGTGGAGGTAAAGAGAATCAAAGGCTAGGATTTGCTGTAGGTGGAAATTATAAATAATTGTTGTAATTTATGTACATATAAATCCTGTAAAACTTTAAAAATGCATAACTTTTTCATACAAGGTCGAAAAAATGCAAACTCAGTTGCGTTGGAATCGTATGGACGAGCACTATGCGATGGAGTTGGTTTGGAGTCGTTTGGAGTTAGTGAGAATTTTGGGTAAAATTAAACGTCCGTTTAATTTTATTCGAAATAAATCGCTAAAACGGAAATAAAATCAAGGTGAGAACTTCTCACTCAATCGAATCAGTTTCGATTTTATTTTAAATAGTTAGATTTAAAATATTTGAATGCATGTATGAATGATGATTGATATCTATTGATTGTTAAAATAGACATTATACGCCGTTAGTAAGCGGATGTTATTTATTAAAAACATATACCGCGAATATTTCATAAACAGTGAAATTGGTATTATATATAATATCAATATATATATATATTGGCATATGTATATATTGCAGTTGTTGATTTCCCGTATTTTTTAGCGGATGAGACCCTATTGCGCCGTTATTAAGCGGATAATATTTAATAAAAACATATACCGCGATAATTTCGTACTGGAGCGAAATTGGTATTGTGCTAATGTTTGTGGATGCAAGAAAACAGGTTGGAGGGATCCAACTGGATTCCTCAACAGTATTTATTTGATTTCAGATATTTTGATATTTGATGGATTATCATATCGATATATGATATCGTTGTAGTCGTGATTGACTATTTGGTGTGTAGCATCATTGGACCCAGATTTTGGGATTTTAAAGTAATTTTAAAGTGATTTTTGAAAATATACTTTATTTTTGGAATTGATCCATCATAAATAAATAACGATATAATTTTTAAAGTTATAAAAATTATGATTTTTGAGAATATAGTTAAAAGCTGATTTTTGAGAAATATGAATTAATGACTTTATAAAATAGTTTAATCGGGATTTTAGAATTATTGTGAACAGTTTAAATATAGGATTTATAAAATTTAATTATTTTATGTATCAAAAGAATGAAGTTTTTAAAGGAATTTAAAGACGTTTAAAAAGAATAATATAAATTGATTTATATTAAGAGATTTATAAATGGATATTTATAAATTGAAATATGGACATTATAAAACGAGTTTTTATAAGTGTTTGAATGAAGTGAAGATGAATTTAGTAAATGAATGAAATTTACAAGATTATAAACAGTGAAGTTATAAATGAAATTTTATAAACAGTAGGTTCATAAAATTTATAAAATTATTGAAAGAATGGAGTTTTGATAAATAAACAAATCTTATAAGTTATAAGATTTATGAATTGAGATGTTTAAAAGAACGATTCTTGTAAACAAATAAATTATAAGTGTTTAACTTATAATGTGAACTTTCGATTTATAATTGAGTTATAAACTGGAATAGGTTAATAAAAGAATTTATAAAAAGGAAGTTTTTATAAATAAATAGAAATGGAATTTATAAACGATGTTTTATAAATTCGCAAATGACTTATTTTGATAAGAAAATTGTCGGAACCTATTTAAGGAGTTATATTCACATTTTTGAATAGTGAATAATCCTTTGAATTAAAACGAATAAAAGGATGAGATTTCTTAATGAAGTTTATTCACATTTTTGAATAGTGAATAACACGTTAAAAAAAAGGGGTTGAATGTGAATGTTTTAAATAGAATTAAAACGATCTAACGATGTTTTAAAAAGGTGTTGAGATTCGAAACCATAGATTTCAACATTCATTGCTGAAATAGACGTTTTCGAGAAATGAAAGGAAATAGTGGACTATAACACTGTTGTTATAGTAAATGATTTCCGAAAGGAAATGTTTTGTATAGTATTGGGATTTATATATCTATTTTAATTTTGAATCCCTATACTAGTGATTTTGGGTTGTTGTAACGATGTTTTACGCAACATTCGTTTTGGCCCAAATAAATATGTTTAAGAGAATGATTTCCTTAAAGAATGAAATATGTACTTAATCTCGATTTAAGTATATTGAATATTTTCTAAGTGTTGAAAATAAATAAAATTTGTGAATTACTTATGAATAAATAAGTATGGAAATGTTTTCCAATATAAAGTGAATACTTTGAGAACTTATCTTTTTGAAGATAAATTGAAATGAATAATTGAAATCGAATATTCATAGATATTTTGGATTATAAATTCACTAAGGAATTTATAAAAGAAAGTGGAATTGGTTTAAAAATAAATATTGATTTATTTTTGAAGTGTTGAAATTATATATCTTGTAAAGATATTTTGGAAAATAAATAATTTAGAAAATTATTTGGAAACTGGTGATGTGTGCATATCCAGTGATAGTTCAATAACCGACTATCAATATTTCCCTTTGAATGGGTATTTGATGTGATTTGTTTGAATGTGAATGCTACACTTATTTTTGAATAAGCGCTCACTATTCGGGTTAACCGGGAAAGGACCATGGGGTCGTATAACCCATTCCGAATATGTGATACGTCGTTATGAATTGCATTTGAAGATCGGTGTTGAAGACCGGTATTTGCGAGAGCGATAGGATGACCTATCGATTGTCTCTGCACTGGGTAGCTCCTGGTATAGAGATCTCCTAAGTGATGGGAAATTCGATCGGGATTGTGAATACCCGGATTGCAAGGGCTTCGTAAGAAGTGCCTTCGGTTTTGTTCGAGCCCGGAACAGACTTGTATGGATTGTGTGTCTGACATTACAAGTTGAGATATAAAGCCGATTTCTTTCAAATATATTTCTGTTGGTGGCGAAGAATTTATTCTTTTAGCTTAACACCCTTCTCTGAGACGTACGTGCTCAGAGGTTATATAGTTGAAGTTATCAGCGATATATTCCCAATTTGGTAATGTGACATGCTGAGTGTTGCTGAAATGATCATTGTGTTGATTATTGTGATAGGATCGTTTATTTGATCGTCTATCTTAGTGATCATTGTGTTGATCATTTGTTGACCCAAAGCATGGCTTTTGTATAAAGTATGTTTTTGTGGACGTGACTTCGTCGAACCTCACACCCCGGAAATGGTCAAAACAGGAAAGATGCGGCAAGGTTATGAGGGGTAGCACCCTTTAGGGTATGTACATTTCCTTCTGGATAGAGGTGGTATAATGGTATGGAACCCAGATATTTAACCTATGTGGTTACTACGAATTTATTACTTTGTGGTTGTTGGTTTTCGGGATCCCGTGAGAAAGGTCGTTTACGATCGGGGAATGGCATGCTCGTGTCAGTAGTTACCCAGTTAGGGGTAACCCGTCCTTGTGTTGGCAGAGTTCCGGTTTGGTTCTCGGGGATGTCTTTCCAGAGGCATTCTCATGTGGCAATGGGAAGTTCCTTGGCCTGGCCATTTGTTGGAAATCCAATTCCCAATACGAAACTTGTACGGTATTAGTTGTAGAACCTATCATTCACTTATGGTGGTCACCACTGTTTGGATGGTAGCTATAGTAGGCATAGTTCGAAATGTCTATGTTGGCTAAGATTTATATTCTACTTTCAAAATGAATTTTTCCCCTACACTATGCACTAGTAATAATATGAAATGTTATTTTAAATGCGTATCAAGCATCTTTGACTATCATAAGGAGAAATCTCCTCCGATTCTGCGTCTGCATTGTGTGTGTGTGCGGGAGGCCTTATGGTAGTCTCATTTTTAAAAGCATTGCGAATTTAATTTAAAAATATTCCTCTATTTTGTTTTCAAAGATAAATAAACTGTTTTGAGTTCTCACACCAGTCACATGACTGACTTGGAGTTTATTGTTTTCCTTCCTAAACTCTGGGTGCCCACCAATTTCCACACGGGCAGTCAAGAGTTAAGGTTTATCAGGATATTCTGGATATTCTGGAGTTGCTGGAGGCAAGATGGATGGCATGGCGTATTACTTATATAGTATTTCTTTTTCCGCTGTTTGATGTTGTATGTTGTTGTACACTCTGATGATATGATGTAATGAAATGAAATGTAATGTAATAACTGATATAGTTCTTTGTTTAAAGATTATTCATTTATTATTATATGTTGTTCCGCTGCGAATTGTGAGATTCTGATGTTGTTCTGTTTTCTTTCTGTTCCGTTCTATTTTAAAATCATGTTCTATTTTTCTTTCCCCTTCTATGTTCTCTATTCTCTTTTTCTTCTATTTTAAAATTATCTGTTTTCTTTTCCCTATCTAAATTTTCTATCTTTTTCTTTTTCTTTTCCTAAATTTTTCTTAAAACCCCTAAGGGTTCGTATTTTCGTTCATCTTGAATTAATCAATGGAGATTAGTGTCTATTCAAGGAGTACGGATTTACGGGTCTTTACAATGATCCTGCAGAATACAAACTTTCAATGTAGCAAAAAACGTTAGGTATAGCAACAATTATAGCGGCTTTTTCTCGCTAATAAAAACTAACGATCAGTACAATGTGATCTTTTTCTTTATACGAAACAAAATGAAAAAAAGGATGGCAGTGGAGTGTAAAAAGTGGAAATCCACTTGACAGCGGTTTGATTCATAAATAATCGAGTGCACGTGCATTAGATTAGATTATAAAGTCTATAATTGCAATGGCTTGGCCAAAGATATGGTACTCAATTCATCCTTACCACCCTACCACCAAACACAATATTTCATTACCACGACCATATCAGCATCCTCCTCCACCATGCATAACAGTGCCACACCACACACACAAGCAACCATGCTTGACATACCCATATCATTGCCTGATCAATATGCCATCTCCAACAACATAACGCATCACCTTACTGGCCACATCAGTTCCATTACCAACATTCCTTCCCTTGTACAAAACAACAGTGCAACAAATACCCCTCCATCAAATACAACAGGACTATCATACCATACGACAACTTCAAAAAAAAACTTCACCTGCCAATCTCATTAATCCACCTTCACAACAGATAACGTATAAATATCAAGTTTGTATAAAACGATTCGTAGCTTTCAGAGATATTCTCAGCCCTTTTCACAAAATTTCCATCATCTTCTAACTCTGTCAACTTCAAAATATCATATAAACAAATCAAAAGACAACCCACTGCATTCATTACTCCATATAACACAAACCCATCAAACCAAGAATGAAAATCCCTCAAAAACTTATCCTCAATCAACCACTCAATCTTCTTTATGTTCTTGTTACACTGTTTCTTCCACATCAGAACCTTCTTTGAATCACCATCTGTGTTTTTGATCGGTGAGCCTGTCAAAATGGAATTTGAAATCATAGTTCTAATTTCTTTGAAACTGTAGCAAGCTTTCACAAAATAATATTCATAAGCAAAAGGTTCAACCGATAATAAACCAGTGTCTTCCACCGTTGGAAACAAGGTTTCGGGTTTGAGTTTATCGATTGTGGCATTGATAGCATCAAACGCAGTAACTATGAGTCTAGAGTAGAAAGTGAGGAGGTTCAAGTTTTTGGTGGATTCCACCTGTTCACTCAACCGTTTACATCCTCCATTTATTAAAGCATCCACATTTTCATCCATGGCCTCAAATGCAGTCTTCTTCTTTGAAGATGATGGTGGATTGGAGCTGGAGGCTTCAGTATTATGACTTCACAACAGTACTCCCCACAGCATCATCTTCCTCAGTTCATTCACTGCTTGCCTTCATTTCACTACCATACCATACCATCATTAGCACTTCTTTGCCACACTGCCTCCCCCTAACATTGCCACTCTGTCCATCTTCATACGTACAAAAAAAAAACTGCTGTCACTCACCACATAAAACATACATACCTCTGCTCCATAATCCACCATTTACTGGCATTCACCATTACATATCAATGACATAACCACCAAGACATCACCTTTCATCACACTACAGCAAATAGCTGTACAAATCTTGCTAATCAGTCAACTGATAACCTCAAACAATTCGAACTACAACAATCCTATCACCTCGAACTACAGTGTTTCTACGTCTAGGTATAATGTATTAGGTTGTAAGTATTGTACTTAGCAAAAAGTTCTTTACACCCCGAAATATCCAGATTTAGATAAATTTTCGTATCACTTGTGCAGTCAGTCCAAATGGGTGTTCTTTAGCTATCGTTAAAAGTAAGCATGTAAAAAACATAGGCAACCAAAAGTTTTGATTAAAGATAGTCTATTATTATATGGAATGAAGTTATATTGTCATACCGCTTATTAAAACCTTTTTTCTCTAATGTTGATGTAAGCATTACTGATGTTAGACAATCAATGTTGTTTATAGTGTGTTTTGGGTTAAGTTTAATTTATTTTTTTACTTTTCCTTTTTTTAGTGTAACTTGATTTTTCCTTTAAAAAACAAAAGGAAAAAATAAGTTGTTTTGTTTTAATTGGTTTTAGTTTCTTCCTTGATATATGTACTTCGAACCACCAATTTCTAAATTACCAAAACTCTTCCCCAACACCATTACTTCAATTATTCCAGTCACAACCATGTGCATTTGAATTTTTTTCTTTTAAACAAATAGCCAAAATATTAATTTTGAGCAATGGATATGTACGTTTAGCTTTTAACTAAATTTTTTTAAACAACATTGTGTCATTATTTTAAAAAATGTATTCAATTATAATTATTTTATTTTTAGCTCCTAATCATGTAATGCTGAAAGTATGAAAGAGACAAGAATAAACTCACCATATAGTAGCATATAAGAAGACTACATCCAGTTATGCATGATATAACTAGCTAAATTATCACGAACATCATCCATCTCTTGCTGGCTATAAGAACTATCTTGTACAAAGTACTGCAATTACAAGATTGTTTCGAAACATTAATCGAATAAGTACATAACAAAAATTATGAAGGAAAAAAATTAAAGTGGTACCTCAAGTATGTCGGTGCTTTGATCGTGGTTTTTTACTATATCATACATATACCTCATCACATAATATACACAATCTGTCGTTCTAGATTGTTGAGGACACTACAACAATATTACACAATAATTTAATAGATAGGTTAATTTGAATTTATATCCAATATAGAAGTTTATTTTTATTTTGTACAAAATAAATCACCTTAATAGTCTTCCATTTCAAGTAAATTCCTCGAGATTTTCCACCATACGCCTTATAAGTTTTAAACGCCCTACACATAAAATAAAAAATTAAATACAACGTACATATTCACTTGCATCAAGCAAAAAAGATATCAGAAGGCAAATAGATAAAACATACATATTCACTTGTGGTCTAATTTCCAATTTAGATTTGCGTTCGACTCGGGGATCCAAAACATAAACCTCATTCTTTTCTATACGAAAAACAAGCAGTAGACAATGTTTCCTACATTATAAGATTTATATGAAGTTAATATCAACATTAGATTTGTAAACTAGTTTATAAAAGTTTATTGCTCATACCCTTCGTAGTGTGGGGCTAAAAGTAAGCTCTTCGATTGTGACGCACGCCATGTGTTCGAAATATATATATTTGTCGCGTCTGGATATTACCGCACTTGAGACAACTTACATGGACACATAAACACGATGGTCTCCACTCCGAGGTCATTGCACATATGATTTAACCAACTAAAAATAAGTACAACATGCAAATATTGTTATTCTTCCATTTCATGTATAATACATAATATAAAATAGAACATATACAATGAATTTATAAGCTATTTGTTGTAAATGTAACCTAAGTATTTCACATAGTAGCTATATTGGTACACTGATAGAAATATTCATCATATATATATATATATAATACTCACATGATGCAAATTTGCAACCATTCTCCATTCAACCATCCCATACTAAGGAATTGGATAATGTCATCCATAGTGACATGGATTTCAAAGTCCTCATCGTATGTAAATAAATCCTTGTTCACATGAATTGCATTGATAAAATTAGTATCATGGGATGGCACTTGAACTATCAGGTCATGGAAATATTTGCACTCATCCGTTAAAGTATCGATGATGTCTTCACCCACGATCGTCCTACGATTTGCAGGCTCATTTGTCATCTTTTGGTTACTATTCATGTCTGTAGCAACACACTCTTCCACTTTATCTTTGCTCCTAATATGTGTAGCCTGCACACAAAAAATTCATAAGCAGCATGGAGTTTGCATATTTTATTCAAGCAAAGCTCAAAAAAATATGAAAAGTGTTTTCTTTACCTTATCATCATCGCCTAAAAGCATGAGATTTTTAGGCCATTGTACAAAACTACCAAGTGCTTCTCCTATCGTGATGTGATATTTACTTGGAACCGAAAGAGGGGTTCCTACATGAATAGGCTCTACTGCATCAATTCCAACCTTTACATGATTGGTCAAGATTTGTTGATTATGACATTGATCTCCAGGCCTAGAAGTAGGATTCACCATGCCGTGACCCACTACGACAATTTTGGATTCCAAATTAATAGCTAAACGACATTTAGTTGGCCTCTAGAACGACAAGTACAACATTAAAATTATTGACTTACACGTTTTAGAATCGTATAATTTTACGAAAATAGACTTTTGAATTAGTTACCTGCAAGTTTTCATAAGGATCCATCTCTTGATTTGTGCTGGTATTTTGTATTTTATCCAATTATACTGATTGACAGCTGCTACGATGACCAAATGATGGTACATTTTCGAGCACAATATTATTGGGCATTTGCATATCCATCCTATTGAAAAAGTTTGCAATCTTTTGCTCAACCACCGTATCTACCATAGACTCGAATCTTTGGCTCACTTTAGATTCTATTTCCTGAGTGATACGATGTAGTTTATCTGCTGATATTACACCACTTGGACCTTTATATTTCACTACCTTTCCAAATACATCTTTGATACCGACCGTCCCACCAATTCCTCTAACTCGACCTGGATGTTCTTTTTTTTCAAGAGCACGATTTAAGACATCATCATATCTATTTGGAACCCATGTTCCTTCGATGGCTTTTTCTCTCCAAGCATTCTGTCAACAACAACAAAAATTAGTTTTCTCAATAATTTATTGCTTTGTTTTGTAAGAGATTAACCAAATGGGATAAAATGCATCGAAATTAGTCATACCGCTTTATCTGCAACTATCCTAGTTTTCTCATTAGGGATTACATAACTTCCATTAGCTTCTTTTTTTGATCTTGCCAAAACCCAGTCAATACTACGATCCAAAAAAGAACCACTTGGTAATGTAGTAGATGAACTAAGACCTTCGGTTATCCACTTAGCTTTCTTCCCTGCATATCCAGCTTGCCCCAAATAGTGAGGATGCTCGTTGTATGCTTGACTCTTCCTACCCTTCTCGCTTAATCGCTGTCAAAAAAAATGAATATTAATGTATACCCAAAGTTCTTGCATAAAATTCTTGCTACTCTACTACTAACATATACTTGTATGAAAACTGAGAATACATGATAAAACAAAGCGGTTGCACTCAACTTTCCACGCGCCCAAACTGCAAATTGCATGACAGTCGAACAATACAAAATGGGTATGTAAAGCCCGATGTTACATCTAGTTCGAAATCTTGCCTAGCTGAGTTATCTTTGGAAACAAATCAAACCATAATCACAGAAGATTTAATCTATATCAACACACAATAGATAAATACTTGTATGCACACAGTTATCCACTCTTGCATCTGCATACATCTAACCCAAGTTATGAGTTTTGAAACTGGGATCCTTCTTCTACAAATATACAGAACCGCTGGTTCTGATTCCGGCTGAAAACATCTCAATCTAAAGTTGGTGACGTGAATTCCAGATTGCAATTTTGCCCGATTCCATTAACTAAACCGTAAGTTTAGATCACGCCCAAAAAATATAAATGAAACCTTCAGAGGACAGTACAAGTAAAAGCAACGGGATTTTTTTACAAGCTATGATGCCAGATCCCTAAACCGATTGCAAGAAAACATTAGGCACGAGAGATTAGGAAGTTGTTGTGCCTACCAATATCATATATGCCTAAATACAATACTTTGAAACTCTATGGACTGTCAACTAAAAATCACCAAATCCAAAACAAGAATCGATCGTAGGAATCTTACCTAATTTGTATACTCATTTCATTTGCATCTTATATCACACAAATTTAACCAACATTTTTTGTAATAAAAACTAGAGAAAAAAAATCACACACAGCAAAACTGAAATGCCCCAACAGTTAATGAGAATGAATAATTGCTAAATATTATGCATAGGAAGATGATTCAGTAGAAGGGAAGAACTGGGCAGCAAGCAGTGAAATGTGCAGCAAGCAGTGGAAATGTGCAGCAAGCAGTGAGTTAGTGGAAATGTGGTCAGGTGAGTTGTAGGAAGTGATGAAGTGAATGGTTGGCAAATGAATACAATTAGATGGCAGAAGTGTATGGTGTAGCACTGTGATCAGGTGGATATGGGGATGTACAAAGTGGTCAGCAGTTGTTTGTGGTAGTTGTAATAGAGGAAGTACAAATTGTTTGTAGTGGCAGAGTAGAGAACTAGTTGTGGAAAGGTAACTATGGCACTGTAATGGGATTATGATTGCACAACGGTCAGAGGCTGTTGTTCTGGTGATTAGAAGTTAAGGCAATGGTCCGTTGAAGATCAGTGGGATATGGATATGTTTGCACAGTGCACAGAGGGTGGTGGATATGTTGAATGGCAGAGAGGCAGTGAGAGGCAATATTTGTTGAAGTATGTATTGGAAACAGCGGTGGCCACAATTGCAGAGATGTTGATTTGTGTGTCAGTTGAAGTTGAAGTGATTACAGAGGAGGAGCAAGGCAATGTAGGTCCGTGGAGGTTTGTTAACAGAGGAAAGCAGAAGGGTAGTTTTACGAAAATTACCTTAAATTACGAAAATTACCTTAAATTCCTCAGTTTCACGAAAATTACCTTAAATTCCTCAGTTTCACAATTCTTCTTGAATGTTTCCCACTGTGCTTGTGTAATGCCATCATAAAGCTCGTACGTCTCTTTATGGTCCACTGGAAGTTTTCTTGTCTTCGTAATCCAACCACCAACCAATTTTGTTTTGAAATCTTTCCATCGTCCACAGACATATTTTAACACGTTATCTTTCATGTTGTCGTCAATGTGGTACTCGATCTGAGATTAAAGAAAAATCATAGTTACATACGCCTTATAAGACTTCAAATGTCAAATTGGGTTTCAAAGCCGAACAAGTAATAAGTGAATAAATGAATTTATAATACCTTAACATCTTCCCATATAGTATCTTTAAGCCCTTTACAAACGTCATCCCAATTTTTAATATTGATATCAATTTTAGATCTAGCAGTATCGCCCACATACGCCTTATAAGACTTCACCCACTTTCCAATGGGGTTGCCGTTATCACTCCACTCAATGAATTTTGGTTCTTGTGTTTTATATTTCTTCCCGGTTGTTGGGCCTCTACGCCTCTTCTTAGACAACGACTGTGAAGTAGAAGGATCATGTTCTTCATTTTGTCCTAATTGTTCTATCTCCATTATCACTATTCTGAAAAAGAAGGCCTGGAGTCAGAATTATGAACAGAACTACTGCGATTACCACTAAACCCCGTCTGCTATTTAAGTTTGTTCTGATTATCTCCTTGGATATTGTTCACATACATAGGTTATATATACATGCACTTATAAAATTAAATCAAACAAAACAATCTTATTTTTTTTTTTACAAGACTATATATCTTGAACTCATGTTTGAGAATATTTTGTGTAACCAAATATATGGATGAGACATGAAATATGATATTTTTCATAAACAAAGTCAAGTACAACCAATCTTTTAGAAAACATAGAATCCAAGAAAACAACAGCTATAACCCATAAAGAAATGCTAACAGAACCACTGAATAGCTCTAAGCAAGTGGTTTTACAAAATAATGGTAGGAAATCAAGTGGTTTTACAAAATAGAAAATGTGGATGAAGTTGAAATGCTTTATAGGATAGTTGTGTAGTATAATAGAAAAAGTGGCAGTGGCGCATGTGACTAGTGTGTAGTAATCGAACTAGGAAGTACGAAAATGTGAAGCACAAAAAGCAATGTAAAACAAGTACTTAAAACGTGAGCGGTGCTAAAACAAGTACTTAAAACGTGAGCAGTAGTATCATGAATGTGATATTCCCTCTTTAATTGAAATATCCGTGGAAGGTTTCTTTTATCATGTTGCTGTTCAAGGTTTCTTTTATCATGCAGCAGTGAGGATTGATAATGCAAATAATGCAGCTATGAGACCATTTCTGAAGTGGTAGCTCAGAATCAAATAAAATGCATTAGAGAAGATATTGAATTGAAAACAAGTCAGTTCTATGTTTGTCAATATAATGCATGGCCAAATATCAATTCTGAATAGAGCATATGTTTACAATTTATTTTTGAGTTGCAAAAAATGAGACAACAACATTACACAATAATAGCTCAGTATGATGAGCAGACAAGCAGCAGTTGTATCTCAAGCTATCCTTCATTCTCAGTGACATCTTTTATTATGTGACTGATTATGACATTGCAAGCAACTTGTTTCAGTTGCACATTTGGCCGTAGTTACTACACGCTGCCAAAAATTCTAAACCTTGAGAATGTTAGGTACTGAAGTCATACAGATCAGGTTTCATTTCAAAACCATGATTATATCATTAATGACCTAAAGCAAAGGAACTATGTCCCAAAATTAATCTGTACTTCAAAATGAATTTAAATTATTTTGTGTTGCCAGTGTCATGGTTTGGAATTTGTTACCCTCTAAAACCCTGGACCTCAACATATATATTAAAGTTAAGATTTATTGAATCATGACGTTTGGACATGTTAATTGCGTCTTTAAACATGCAACTAAATGTTGTTGCTTGATCTAATGCATGCATCATACCTATATTTTATTATGAAGTTTGAAAACAACGATTTTGGTTTTGAAAAGAGACTATGATTGATCATGGTAAAAGATACAAGCATCGATTTTGAGGATCAAATTCATGATCTTTAGTTTTGTAGGTTGAACATCAGACCAACTTAGCCAAATGATCAACTTAATGATCTTTAGGTTGAGCATCGATTTATTGAGGATCAAACAACGATTCCACTATTTTGCATTTTGCTATTCTCATCCTGACGCTTCGTATAAAAGACATAACCGCTCATATCATATCCTTCCCATGAATTGACACGCAATCGAGGCCCATATGCTAACCATTTTATTGTATCTGAAATACCATGATTTGTTTGAGACAATTGAAACATTACCGTTTGTTTAAACCATATGACAAAAGAGCGGTTATGTTCATTCGTCAACCACCTTTCGTTCTTTGAAGGATTCTGAGACTTTAGAATTGCCATGTGCTCCTCCAAGTAAGGATGTACCTCACTAAGGTGCTGCAAAACAAGTAGCTGAGCTTTGTGCAACATCTCATCACCAATTGAAATCAATTTTGATCCAATTATGCCTTGGCCATCAAGTCGTCCTTCATGTCGAGACTTACGAAGTCCAATAGGTTCAACACCAGTTAAGTATGGAGTGACAAATTCTATAACCTCCTCAGCTACAGTAGCTTCTACGATACTGGCTTCAGGTCTATATCTGTTTTTGTTTTTCTTTTTAAAGTTCCCATAAGCATTTCAAACGGATACATATATCTCATAAATACAGGACCACAAATTTTGATTTCTCTTACAAGATGAACAACCAAATGCAACATAACATCGAAAAATGAAGGTGGAAAATACATCTCAAATTGGCATAAGGTAACAATAACATCGGCTTGTTGAGCATCCAACGTATCAGGATCAATTACCTTGCTACAAATTATATTAAAAAAGAGACAGATTTGTAATAACATGCCCAACATGTTTAGGCAATATACCTCTAATTGCAACAGGTAATAAATGTTGCATTAACACATGACAATCATGAGACTTCATACCGGTCAATTTCAAATCCTTCACTGATACACGACTGCTAATGTTTGAAGAATAACCTGTTGGAACCTTCACACCACGAAGACACTCACATAAACTAGTTTTCTCTTTTTTGGACAATGTATAACATGCGGGGGGCAAATATGTACGTTTACCTTTCTGCATCGGTGCTAACTCCTTCCGGATACCCATTTTCAACATATCTTGCCTAGCTTTCTCACCATCTTTTGTCTTACCAGGTATATTCAAGAGTGTCCCAACGATACTGTCACAAATATTTTTTTCTATATGCATTACATCTAGACAATGTCTAACCTGTAAATGTCTCTAATACGGAAGTTCCCAAAATATAGATTTCTTCTTCCACGAGCCTTCTAAAAGAGGAAATACTTTGCCAAATGCATTTTCAATATCCTTGACCCGTTCGTAAACATCATTTCCTGTTAATGGCAAACGAGCAACTCCATTCTCTATCTCCCCATTAAAAGGCTTCTTCTTTTTACGGTAAGGATGATTAGGAGGGAGAAATCTACGATGATGCATATACACATTTTTTTGCAATAATGTAAACGCTCAACAACCATATCATCTTCACAAATTGGGCATGCTTTGGCACCTTTTGTACTATAGCCAGACAAGTTACCATACGCAGGAAAATCATTTATGGTACAAAAAATCATGGCGCGCAATGTAAAACCACTTTGACTATATGCGTCAAACACATGCACACCTTTATCCCATAGAAGTTTTAGATCATCAATAAGAGGAGTTAGGTAAACATCGATGTCGTTTCCTGGTTGTCGTGGTCCGGAGATTAAAAGAGACAACATGATATACTTGCGCTTCATACTCAAATGAGGTGGAAGATTGTAAATCACTAAAAGAACAGGCCAAGTACTATGTTGACTACTAAAGTTGCCAAATGGGTTTCTGCCATCTGTACAAAGACCAAGTCTGAGATTTCTAATTTCTTCACCAAAATCAGGATACATTGTATCAATGTTTCTCCACTGTGGAGAATCAGCTGGATGCCTCAATAATCCATCATTTTTCCTCACATCTGCATGCCACCTTAAGTTTTTTGCATTTTCTTTATTTGCAAATAAACATTTAAACCTTGGTATAATTGGCAAATACCACAAGACTTTTGCTGGAGGCCATTTCTTATCTGGGTCATTGTGAATGTTCCCTCGCGATTTGTAACGGGATAATCCACCCTTGGGACACTCATGCAAGTTCTCATATTCATTTCGATACAATATACAATCATTTGGACATGCATGTATCTTTTTATATCCTATACCAATTGGGCACATAATTTTTTTTGCCTCATAGTTAGAAGTTGGAAGCTCATTACCTTACGGAAGCATGTCATTCAAAAGTTCCAACAAAGATGTAAAACTTTTATCACTCCACCCATGCTTTGCTTTTAAATTGAAAATCTTGAGCACAGCAGACAATGTTGTGAACTTAGCACAATTAGGAAACAAAGGCTTCTCGGCATCAATTAATATTCTTTCATACAACTTTGGCTCTTCCATCAAATGTTCTTCAGCATCACGAAACATCTCATGAACACAATCATTCTCATCATTCGCGTCATTATTCATGTTATCTTCTTGGTCATTCTCATCATTCTCATGATTATTATAACTAGCTCTACTAAGTATACTTTCACCATGCCATATCCACCGCGTATAATTTTTCTTAAACCCATAATGGATTATGTGATCTCTAATCTGATCTATGTTACGAAGTCTTCTTTTATTTTTGCAGTGTCTACAAGGACAAAAAATAGTTTCTTCCCCTCTTCTTAATTGATCATTCAGTGCACAATTGATGAACTCTTCAATTTTGTTTAGGAACTCGTCATCGTTACGTTTTATGTTGTACATCCAACTACGATCCATATGCAAATGCTAGAGACACTACACAAGCAAAAAAAACATTGGATTACGAAGAGCATTCATTATTAAATCAATATTTTTAGCTAATTCAAGTGGAGTGGATAATCAGTTCAACATCACTCCACAAACACAAGCACACTAAACTGCACAACAAACAAAAAAATTCTCATTGTCCAAATAAAAATACACGGAAATTCTAGTTCTGAATCAACATCATAGATAAAACACCAAAACAACACAATTTCAAAAACCAAAAAAATTATGTCTTTTTCCTCTTTTTTTACAAATTTTATTTTACAATTTGATATTTCCTTTATAGAGCACTATTCAACTCACAGCAACTCTCCCTGTTCATCACATTTCACTGCCTAGTTTGCTCATCCACTCTCTGATTTTGCATTTGCATTTTCAACTGATAATAACCGCAATCGTGCATATATCAGTGCACGTGCCTGCTATTATCTACTCCATACCCACCATAACTGCTACACAACTTGACCAACCACTACCAGTTCCATCCCCTCATCTCGGCATCACTCCTCCATACTGTAGAAAAATTTCAACTGACCATATCATATCCACAAACATATACTTGCAAATACCCACACACTTCTCACATAGCCAAGTCCCTATGCACTTCATATTGACTCAGTCAATCACCATACAAACAGCCCATCATGCATCATAACAACACCTCCCTGCACTTCAATTTGACACTGTCACTCTTCACAGAATAAAAACTACCCATCGAGAACTACAAGCTTATAACTACTCCACAGCCTAAAACCAACTACAAGCCTGAAAACTACTAGCCTGACATTCACTGCTTCCATCATTTTGTCGCGGCTCTACAACCAACTACCATCCACGACCTTCACGGTACCATACAATTCCAATTTTAAAGCCTGCTCCTCAATCCATACCATTTTGTTGGCTGCGTACGATTCTTTTATCTTCTGTTTTAAAAGCTTAGGAAGATAATAGCATCATGTAAAGAATGCTTGGTGTTTGTATGATTGTATCATAGGTAATTATTAATTAGTAACAATTTATAGAATATAATGAAATAATTGAGAAATAGAAAAGAAATTTTATTGCTCTGCTTTAATTAAACCTGAGTACATCATACCTATTTATAGAAAACAACTAATAAGCAGATGCATAAACATAGCTAATTAATAGCACATACCATAAGATCAGTACAAAGAAACCCACATCGCTTATTTTCTAGCTTAGACAATATCAAGAAAAACCAATAATAAAAGCAAATGTGTATGCAACTTTAACCACACCTACTTGTTTATTTGAATTTGGATATCAACTAAAGTTTGAGTTTAGCTTAAACTTCAACATCCCCCCCTTAAACTCAAAATTTTACAACAACAAACTCGCTTTTTATGCTTCACACCATACGGTATTCTCACTTGCACTACCTTTGTAAGAATATAATCTTAAATGGATTTGTAAGAATATTCGTTATTGACTACTAGACTTTTAGCATATTGAACGTGCTCACATTGGTTGAAGTTAACTATTTTGCAACTGCTGCGCCATAACAAATGTATTTTGGTTTCATTCTAGGAGTTAACTCCATGACTGACCTCCACAATTGGGTCACTTGATACTAAGTATCTTCATTTCTCCTTTGACAAGCAGAGCTGGGGCTCTTTCTTGTATGCTTATTGAATATATACAAATCCAAACAAGCCTACTTCACTCATTATCATTCCTATTCATCTACAGGATCTCATCTAACAAATTTTGAGCAACTTCAAATTGACTTCTTATATCAGCCGACATTATCAAACAATACTCATGCTTTACTAGTAATCAAATTTAAACTGATCTAGTTTCAGCTAGCAATAGCAACTTCACCACTATAACAACAAAGTGGAACCATTCCACTACCATATTTTTAAGCTTCCATCATCCATCGATGCTCCCTTACAACCACTGAGGTTGTCATGATTTCCAAGTGCTGCATATCATACTATACACTGCATTCTTTCAGCGTATAGTTGGATTGTACTTCATTCTCTATAGCCATGAAGTAGACATTTTCTTGCTCATCATCCACTTTACGAGGAAGATGAGGAATCAGAATCATTCTATATGGCTCGAAATGCCGGCTTTTTCCTTCTTGTATTTTTCATATTTATTTTTGCTTTTGAAATCCTTTTTTTCCAATATTCTGACTTGAACAGTCCTTCGCTATATGACTAAATTTGTTACATCCGAAGCATTTAAATGTAGAATTGTTGTTTTTATTTTTTGTTTTCTCTCTTTACTTCTTAAACTTTATGATAGTTTTTGCAATGAAAGCCATTTCATCTTCGTCAAGCTTGGAATCCTATTCAACTTGAAATGCAACCCACTGAAGTTATTGTCCATTAAGTAACGTATCTTTTACCTGAATCACTCGTTACTTTTTCAAAATCATCATCCAATTAAATACATACTTTCCAACTACAAAACCATCGCTCATTTATATAAGCAAAAAAAACCATATGTCCAACAAACACAACTTTAAAAAAAATCAAGAAATAAAGCTGCAACAAAAATTTAAGTTTGTATAAATTTAGGGTAATTAGGCAAACAAAAATAATTCATTAATTTGCATTACAGATATTATATCAGAGAAATAACAATTTCAACGGATAACTTGTTTATATTAATGATAGCGACAATTTTAAATAAAAAGTTAAACATAAAAACATATAAACATATAAACATAGAACAAAAATATTTGCTTCAAAAAAAAAAACATAGAACAAAAATTAAGTTCCTACATAAAATATTTAAAAGATTGGCATTTTCTATAACATTGTCGTGCAAGGCTACATACCAATTAGCATAGACAGTACCTGTTCCGGTTCGTAATCGTCCAGCAAATTCGCCCAGCGAACTCGAAACTCCAAATCAATCAGCAAAATCGACACTCGACCCTCGAATTATTTGAAGCACGCGAAATATTTGAAGCACGCGATTTATTTGAAGCACTCCAAATCAATCCAGTAGTAGGGTTTTTTTTCTTTGAAAACGCGAAGTATTTGGGGAATAGAATGGGACGGCGGCAAAATAACTGGGAACGCGGGATGTAACCTAATTTTGAAATTGCATCGCGTACGAGAAGGAACCGATGCCAAATGTATTACGTTGGACGTAGTTGCATCGGTTGACTTTAAAACCGATGCGACTAAAACTATTTGCACCGACGTATTTGCATCAGTTGTTGGTGATAACTGATGCAAATTTGACTTTTTTATTACCTACTACTTTCCGCGTACCAATTGCATCGGATATTAAGACAGAACTGATGCAAATAGTTTTATTTGCATCAGTTTTTACTTAAACCGATTCAAATGAGGCGATGCAAATGGTCTGTTTTGTAGTAGTGCTTTATAAATATACTTAACTATAGTTAAAATACATGAGTAAATATAGACAATAATATATATAAAATTTTACTATAATTTTATATTTAAATCTAAGTATAAATATTAATATATTATTATTAAAAGATAGTTTAAAACTAATGATAATTTGATTTTGAAATTAAAGATTATTTTGAGGCTAAAAGTATTTAAAATCAAGATAGATGTTTTTGATCTTTTTACAAGGAAGGTTTTGAAAACATTTTGAAAAGAATATATAATTTTGTAAAATCATTTCGAATAAAAGTTAGTGGATACAAAGTAATGTTCCACTAGATTTTTCGTAGGTTACATCCTACTTAGGGTTCCATCCTTTTAACGGGCTCGAAGTGGATTCCATTCCACGAATAAATTGGATTTTAAGATGCCAGTGCTTTTCTAGGAGTTTCAACAAAGTTTCTAAATAAATTACTTATTCTTGAAATCTTGAACTCTTGATAATCTTGATACTCATGAGTCTTCAATCTCGATTTCTTTAATCTCTATACTGTACAGTCTTCATTCTTGGTACCTGCATGGTTAAATCCTGCATATACATATATATCTAAACAATAATGTTAGTATTTATATTTTATAATCTTATTCTAAGGTTGTTGTCATCAAAACTATCATCTCAAGGACTAACAATCTCCCCCCTTTTGATGATGACAACCTTTGTTTATAAAATATTACTTCTATCCTAATAACTCCCCCTTAATCTATGCCGAACTACCTATTTTATACTTCTCCCCCTTTGTCAACAACAAAAACCATCTCCAAACTATATAACTCCCCTTTAATATAATATTATATGACATGTGATTATAATGGTAGTGTTATCATAAATAATCAACACTTAACTTTAAAAACTAAAACTTAATCCTAAATTAATAATTATCCTAACTAAGAATCTATGATAATACTTTTAATAAAACACATATAAGAACACAAATTATTCATTACTTATATAGTTGTATTTACATGTGCGTAGAGAACGTAAATAAAAACATACAACAATAGGAAAGAAAGAGAAGAAACTAATGTGTGTCTTTGAACATAGGAGATCTATGAACCGAATAATTCGGGTAGTGGAAACAGAAATTTCCACGTTGTTCGACAAGATTTCCATCTTTGTCAAAGCACACTTCGCCAACGCAAACGACTTTGTCGTCATCTTCAGTGTGCTCTTCTTCCATGAAGGCTTCTTCTTCTTCTTCCTCGCTGTCCTATTGCACTTGATCTCCTGAAGAATCTTCGTCATTCAAGATCGGATTAGCATGATTGTCCATTAGAAATTTTTGCAATTTTCTAAGGATTTTGCCTTGCCTTTCTTGTTCTTTGGCCATTCTAAGTTGCACCACTTGAACTTCAGTCAATAATTGCAGTGCATCCTTCAAAGAATCCTCCATTTTCGTCACTCGTGCGAGCGTAGCTCGTTGAAACGGTCTAGAAGTAGGAGAAAGGAACGAAAAGGTTGAATTTTTGCTTTGATTTGGAAGAGTAGGCCATTGATTAATTAATTTCAGAAGATAGAACAGAGAAATAACAGAAAGAGTGAATAGAATTTCGAAAGTAAGAAGAATATATAACCAATTATTTGAATTTTGGTGGGAAAAATTTCAAAAAAAAAATCGTTGTATGTCGACATGGGGTACTAGGGGATGTCGACATGGTGCTTGATTTTTTGCTTTTTAATTTATTTTGATTTAATTTTATTTATACTTTGTTATTTATATTTTATATTTCAGTTATTGAACAAATACCTAATTATCTTCTTGATCTAGTAAATATAGACTCATTTAAGGGTTTTGTTAAGATATTAGTAACTTGATTCTCAGAATTGATATAATCGGGAGTAATCACTTCCTTACTTATATTATCTTTGAAAAAATGATGTCTGATATCAATATGTTTAGCTCGAGCATGTTGAGTAGTATTTTTGGATAAATTTATTGCACTAGTATTATCACAATAAATTGGTGATTTTGAAATATTTAAACCATAATCTTTTAAAGTTTGTTGCATATATATTACTTGAGAACAAGCCAAAGCAGCAGAAATATACCTTGCTTCGGTTGTTGATAAAGAAACTGTGTTTTGCTTTTTACTAAACCAGGAAATCAGAGAATGCCCCCAAAAAGCGACAAGTTCCACTTGTACTTTTTCGTTTTGATTTACAACCAGCATAATCAGCACCACAGTAAGATATTAAGTCAAAAGAATCATTTTTAGGATAAAATAAGCCATAATCAAAGGTGTATTTAACATATCTTATGATACGTTTTACGGCTTTTAAGTGGGTCTCTTTAGGTTGAGATTGATATCTTTCACAGAGACAAACACTGTGCATGATATCAGGTCTACTAGCAGTGATATAGAGTAGTGATCCAATCATTCCTCTATATAATTTTTGATCTACATCTTTCGAGAGATCTTCTTTACTAAGGTACACATTGGTTGCCATGGGAGTGGGTTTTCCACTCGTAGTAGTCAAACCAAATTCACTAACTAGGTATTTAGCATATATTTTTTGACTAATAATGATACCATTATCTAACTGTTTTATTTATAATCCTAAAAAGAAGTTTAATTCACCCATATGACTCATCTCAAACTCTTTTTTCATTATTTCAGAAAATTCTTTATTCATTTCAAAATTAGTTGATCCAAAAATGATATCATCTACGTAGACTTGTACTAATTGAATATTATTTTTATTTCTTTTAATAAAAAGAGTATTATCTACTTTACCAATTTCAAAATTTGATTGTAATAAGTAAGATCTTAGTCTTTCATGCCAGACTCTAGGAGCTTGTTTTAGACCATATAAAGCTTTCTTAAGTTTGTAAACATGATTTGGTAATTTTTCATTTACAAAAAGTGGTGATTGTTCAACATATACTTCCTCTTTTACAAATCCATTTAAAAGGCACTTTTAACATCTATTTGATATAATTTGAAATTATTATGATTTGCGAAAGTAAGTAGAATCCTAATGGCTTCTAACCTTGCTACGGGAGCAAAGGTTTCATCCAAATCTATTCCTTCTTCTTGACAAAAACCTTGAGCGACTAACCGGGCTTTATTTCTAACAACCTCTCCTTGTTCATTCATTTTATTTTTATAAACCCATTCAGTTCCAATTATAGTTTTATTTTCAGGTCTAGGAACAAGTTTGCAAACATCATTTCTAGTGAATTGATTTAGTTCTTCTTGCATAGCCAAAATCCATGAATCATCAGTTGATGCATCTTTTGGATTTTTGGGTTCAATAGTTGATATAAAAGCTACATTGCTCATTTTACTTAGTTGATTTCTAGTTTTAACAACAGATTGCATATCTCCAAGTACATTTTCTATAGGATGGTCTTTTAAAAGTTTAATCCTTTTATTATGATGATTAATTTCACTATTAGTTTCAGTTGACTCTTGATTTTGAGTGATTAAATCCTCTTCATCATTTGTATCTTCAAAAATTTTAAGATTTTCATCGAATGAAATATGCATTGTTTCTTCGATGTTGTTAGTTTTTAAATTAAACACTCTGTATGCTTTACTTCTATTAGAATATCCGATAAAGATACCTTTGTCGGATTTAGGATCAAATTTATCTAAATTATCTTTTGTATTTAAAATAAAACATTTACTTCCAAAAATTCTAAAATAAGATACTTTAGGTTTCTTTCTATGAAGAAGTTCATAAGATGTCTTATCAGTTAAAGGTCTAATTAAAATTCTATTTAAATATAACAGGCGGTAGCAACTGCTTCTGCCTAAAAATACTTTGGTAATTTACTATGTGAAAGCATAATTCTCGCACACTCTTGAATCGTTCTATTTTTACGTTCTACTACTCCGTTTTGTTGTGGAGTTCTTGGAAATGAAAAATTGTGAGTTATTCCCTTTTTATTGCAGAATTCCTCAGACTTTTCATTTTCAAATTCACCACCGTGATCACTACGAATGGTTATAATTTTTAGAGAAAGTTGATTTTGAATCCTTTTTGTAAAGTTCTTAAAACATTCAAAAGTATCACTTTTATGTTTCAAAAATATTGTCCATGTAAATCTAGAATGATCATCTACAATTACAAAAACATATTTACTATGATTTATTGACAGAATTTGAGATGGACCAAATAAATCAAGGTGAAGTAATTCAAGAGGTTTTGAAGTTGAAATCATATCTTTTAATTTAAAGGAACTGTTTCTAAGTTTTCCTAATTGGCATGCATCACATAGACTATCTACTTTAAAATTCATTTTAGAAAGACCTCTTACTAGATCATGTTTTGACAGTCTAGATAAGAGTTTGAAATTCAAATGCCCAAATCTCTTATGCCAAATCCAAGGGTCACTTGTATTTGCCAAAAGACATAAGTTATCATTTGAGACTTTTCCAAACTCCTTCAAGTATTATGGTTGAATTATTATCTTCAATGTGACATTTATCTTTTTCAAATTTAATTTTATATCCTTTATCGCAAAGTTGACTTATACTTAGCAGGTTATGTTTCAGATTCTTAACTAGCAAAACATTAGTAATAATAGGAGTTTCAGAGTTACCGACTTTGCCGACGCCAATCACATATCCTTTTGAACTGTCTTCAAAGTTAACCAGTCCTCCATCTTTGTATATTATATCATTCAGCATATCTGGATTACCAGTCATGTGTCTAGAGCATCCACTATCGAGTATCCATTTGTTCTTTTTGATCTTCATAATTTGTCCGTTGTGGATTGATTCCTCAACCCCCATAAACCATGTTTCCTGCACATCAAAGAATTTTGGTAGACAACTTGAATTTGAATATTGATTATATGTAGACTCAAGAGACAATGATGATCTGAATATTTCTAAACTAGTATTAACAAGTTTTTCAAACATAGCCATTTCTAATAACTTTTTCAAAAATATATTATGAAACTTTGAAAACCTTGCTCTGATACCAAATGTGAGAAATGCGGATTACGGATCTTAAGGCTAGGATAAACACTAGAGAGGGGGGTGAATAGTGTTTTAAAGAATTACTAAATATTTTTGAGTTTTTATTAATTTGAACACAAATGTATGCAATATTCAGACACAGATATGATCACAGAAACAAACACATATGCAGAAATAAAGTAAAAGCAGTAAAGGAAAGAACACACCGGATTTTATACTGGTTCGGAGTTACCCTACATCCAGTCCCGCACACAAGTACAGATTTCCTTTCAAAAGTAATCTTTACAATTACACCCTCGATTTCAAGGCCACGAGGTACACCCTCTAGATTCACAATCCTCTGGGTAGAGATACTTGATTTCATAGGCAACAAGTTCACCCAATTGATTTCCAAGGCTACAATCACACCATTTCTCACTTGATTGATTTTCAAGGCTACAATCACACATTTTCTCGTCTAATTTATTACAAAGATGCTTATAACTTTGAATAGCACTGAGGATCTTGTTGAGATAGTGATAGAGAATTAAACCAGAGATGATCTAGTTAGATCAATGTTGATTTCGGCAGAGTAATGGTAAGAATGTGTATAAAAAATGTGGAAGAAGAAGAAGAGTGAAAATCAGAAAAATATGATTGAAAATTTGTTCAAAACAGTCCCTATTTACAGAAGAACAACAACCACGTCCATTCATGAAAGGATATGACGAATAGACGCTTCTTTTGAAATTCAAATTTTTGAAATTAACTGTCACCATGTCGAGTATTATGGGTATGTCGACATGCCAAAGAAAATTTTGGTGATTTATTTTTCTTTGAAAATAACTTCGATCTTATATTAAAACTATTTTAAACTTTATAAATATACTTAACTATAGTTAAAATACATGAGTAAATATAGAGAATGATATATATAAAATTTTACTATAATTTTATATTTAAATCTAAGTATAAATATTAATATATTATTATTAAAAGATAGTTTAAAACTAATGATAATTTGATTTTGAAATTAAAGATTATTTTGAGGCTAAAAGTATTTAAATCAGGATAGATGTTTTTGATCTTTTTAAAAGGAAGGTTTTGAAAATATTTTGAAAACAAGATATAATTTTGTAAAAACATTTTGAATAAAAGTTAGTGGATACAAAACAATGTTCCATTAGATTTTTTGTAGGTTCCATCCTACCCAGGGTTCCATCCCTTTAACGGGCTCGAAGTGGATTCCATTCCACGAATAAATTGGATTTTAAGATGCCAGTGCTTTTCTAGGAGTTTTAACAAAATTTATAATTAAATTACTTACTCTTGAAATCTTGAACTCTTGATAATCTTGATACTCATGAGTCTTCAATCTTGATTTCTTGAATCTCTATACTGTACAATCTTCATTCTTGGTACCTACATGGTTAAATCCTGTATATACATATATATCTAAACAATAATGTTAGTATTTATATTTTATAATCTTATTCTAAGGTTGTTGTCATCGAAACCATCATCTCAAGGACTAACAGCCAGAGCTCTGGCAATCGTAGGTGCATGTGCACAACGAGTTCTGGTGTTAGAAGTTTGGGAAGCGAGTCTGGGTCTCGGGTTGAAGCTCGGGTCTGTAGGATATTTGCTCGAGTTTAAACTCGAGTAGTTTGTGATGTTTAAGCATGTTAACAGTTTTAAGTTGTTACAGGTTTTTAATTTAAAATTTAAACCGAGTTTTTGAAAATGGAAAAGAAGTAAAGAAACTCGGGCATGACCCAAGTGGTCTTCGGGTTTGACCCGAAGCAAAAGTTTTGAGCAGTTTTAAAAAGATTTTAAACAAGGTTTTTGAAATTGAAACTTGTTACAGGCTTGAGAATAATGGTTACATACTTGATTTTTAAACAAAAAATGTTTGCAGGATATTTGAACTTGGGTTTGAGCTTTTGAAAATGATTATAGGATTGTGTTTTGGTTTGAAATCACTTCGAATAACAAATTTTAAAACACTTGTCTTTATCAAATAGGTTGCAAAAATATAAGTATATTAAAATCTCTAATAAAAAGGTATTTTGAATAAAGTAATCTCAAACCTTTGAATTCAAATAAGTTTATTGTTGAAACTAAGTAATTAATTAAAGTATGAGGTTTATCTTAATTATTTAAGATTTTTCAAATTTGAATATACTTTAGAAATGCAGTTAATGGATAGTTAATTACTTAGTATAAGTGATTAAAGAAATTACTGAAAGTAATTAATTAGTGGATAGTTAATTAATTAATGTGATTAATTGAAGGTTAATAAATGTAATTAGTTAAAGATAATCAACTAATAAAAGTGAGTAAGGGTTAATTAATTTAACTTAAGTAATTATGGGATAATCACTTGATGAAAGTAATTTATTAGAGGAAAATTATTTAATGGAAGTAATTAAGGACTAATTACTTAGTATAGTTAATTAAAGGATTAATTAATTAAGATAATTAAATAAAAGGTTAGTTAATTAAGGAATGAGATTAACTAAAGGTTAATTAATCAAAGAAAGTGATTATAGAATAATTAATTAATGTAATTTATTGAGGGTTAAAGAAATTAACTTCAAATAATTAATTAAGATGTTATTTAAAGGTTAATTAATGTGATTGGTTTGAGGATAATTAATTGGTGAAATTAATTAAGGGCTAATTTCTTAATTAATCAAGGATGATTAATTTAGATAATAATTAAAGGATAATTAATTAATGTGTAATTAATTAATGTTAAGTAAGCGGATTAAGGGTGATTGAAGTAATTAATTTAATTTGTTTAAATTAATTAGAAATGATGTGATTAATTTACCTTGCTTATGAATGATTGAATAATATCGTATGCCTTAGATTGGTTGATATCTCGGATATGTGATTTGTGATGATTTGTGATATGATATGTTAGGTTTAAACTAAGATAATGTGGTTATTTATCGATGATGAATTACTGTGTATAAGTGACATCCTGTATATAAAGCTGAGTTATATTTCACTTGAATAACTTAGGTTAAGATGGTATTGAATTCGACGAGACCGGGGTTGGGTTTCAGTAAATACCCGAACCCACTTCGATTTGTAACCTACAATGATACATTATTGATTGGTATGTGAAATCAATAGGCTGAAATGGAATAATTTAAATGACTGGACAATTTAAAACTAAGTAAGGGTACTTAGAGATTGATTGTGAATATAAGTGTTGACTATAGCAAGTTGTGAACTTGTAGTGATGAAGGAGTTACCTCGGGTTTAAATATGTTTTATGCATTAGTATTTCTTGTTAGATGGGTTTACTCACGCTGGATTTTAGCCTGACCCGGGTGTTACTTTGATGTAATGCTTGGGTCAGACCAAGTATTACAGATTTTCAGGTAAGGACGTTTTGGAGCTCAGAAGGCGAGCTGGATGGCAGGAATGTATGGAGTGTTTTCCGCGGTGTATATTATTGTAGTTATCTGGGACATGTTGCTTTTATTGCCCTTTGTAAATTGTTGTAACTCTAATGTATTAAAATGTAAATTGATAGATACAGTTTTACCTTTGTATAAATATTATTTTATGTGATATTGTATTTTGATCCGCTGCGAATGTGAGATTCTGTGTTTCATTTCTGTTTCTTCTTCTATCTCATTTCTTATTTTCCTAACTACCTGGAATTTTTGGGATCGAAAATTCTGGGCCGTTACATTTGGTATCAGAGCGAGGTTTAGTGAGAACCTTGGCTCTGATAGGTTCACTCATTAAGGATAGGGTAAGTAATACCTTAAAATGAGTAGAGTGTGTGTGTGTGTATATATATATATATAAGAGCGTACATGTTATTTTCTTATATAAAGATTTTAAATAGTTTTAGAAATGATTTTTATATAAGTTTATCTTTTGATATATAAAAAGAAATAGTTTTTCCAATATATATATAAAGAAATTGGTTGTTGGATATTGGAATTAAATAAGTGAACTATACAGATAAGATGAATTAGAATTAGTTTCAAACCAGAATATAGAATGGTTATTGTGTTTAATAATGGGATGTTGTTTTCTGGCAAATAGTGATAAAGCAAAATGAAAAAGAATTTGTTTTGAATTAAAACCAAAGGTGGTTTAAATCTTAAAATTTGGCTTGGTAAGGCCAATAAGTAAATATGTATATATGTGTGGATATACATAGTATCGAAGATAATTTGAAATAAACTCTAAAGTGATGAGTTTGGATTTTTCCTGAAGTGTGAAGTAAAAACCAAAGTAAAAATAAGTTTTTGAACTTTTAAGAGATAGAAATTTGAAATAGAGAATTCAAATTTTGAGTGGGATTAATGGGATTAAATTGAATTTAACTTAGAAGAAGTTAAATAAGTTTGAATGAACAACCAGAATTGGAAATTTCAAGATGAAATTGAGATTTAACTTGGGAAGTTAAATGATTGATTTGAATTGGGAGTTTGTGTGATCTCAAAATGGGTTTGAGATCTGGAAATTGGAAATGGATGGATGTTTTAAAATAATTTGGATGATATCATCCTATTGTTATTAATAATTTTTAAACTGTGAATTGGATTTGGTTAAATGAATGAAGAAATGGATTGAGGTAATATATCCATTATAGATATAAATAAACATTAAGCTTTAATTTGAAATTATTTAAGGTAATTTTGGTTTTTGAAGATAAAGTTGAACTTGTGAAAGTGAAATCACTTTGAACTTAAGTTTTTGCAACTGAAATTGCTGAAAATTGGTTTCAAAATTGAAATTGGGTAATAGATTGAATTTTGAAGATAAAATTGTTTTGAACTCTTACTTGAACCTTGTAATGGGTTAAGTAAAGGCAATTTAAATTGGAGTTTAGAAATTTGGACTCAAATTTAAATTGTTTAAAAAGATTTAGGCTGTTAAATTAAAGTTAAAGGTTAGTTTGATTAAATCAACATTTGAAATTTAACTCGAATTTATATAATTTGAGATGGTTTAAAGTGAAATGGAATTTGAAGTTAGTTCAAATTGAAATTTGACTTGAATGATTTAGAATTTTGATTAAAGTTGAATAGTTTCAAATTCAAATGGAATTTGATTTGAATTTGGAAAGAAACGAGGTTAATTCAACTTGAATTGGGATTAATTCAAATTGGAGTTGAAATAAATTGAAACTGAAAATTGGTTCAATTTGAAAATTATTCGAACAAATTAAGATTGAAATCGAAGTGGAATAAAGTTAAATTTGGAGTAGGAATTGAAGTTGTTTAAATTGAATTGGAATTGAATCAATTTAAATAGAAGTCAAAATTTAAATTGAATTGATGGGAATGAAGATTGAGAATTGAACAGTTTGGCTCTGGACTATTTTCAAATAAATTATTTTAGTATAAACTGTTTAAATCTATTTTCCAAGATATTTACTATATACAACCTTTCTTTTTTTGAAAGCCAAATTATTTTATATTTATTTTACAATTATTTTTGGAACTATTTAACTATTTTGCAACTTTTTTATAAACCAATTACTATTTTTCAATTACTCATAACTAATCATTATTTTAAAAACTATTTTGCAATTATCTAACTATTTTATAACTATTTCACAATTACTTAACTATTTTATAGCTATTTTACAAATTATTAATTATTTTTCAACTAGGGGCATTTCACTAGAAGGACAAACTTTGCAGTCCAATTAGTTTCTAGGACACACATCTACAGAAATTAATTTCAAGGCCAAAATCAGCAGAATAATTACTTTTAAGGACAAAGTCAGCAATCTAATTACTTTTAAGGACATAATTTCATAGGTTTGTAGGCCTTAGAAACTAATTATTTTGCATTTTGTCCTTAAAAGTAATTATTTCAGTTGTGTGTCCTAGAAACTAATTGCACTTGCTAAAGAGGCCCTTGTAGCTAATTTCCACTTTCAACTACTTATCTATTTTTAACTTATCAAGTTATTTTCTAAATTTAAGCTGGACAGAGTTCAAACTGTTTATAATTAAATACCAAATTGAGATAAGAATTAAAGTGATAATCCAAATGGGGATTGAAGCAGCTGTGAATAATGAATAGAAATCAAAATGAATGTGAACAAAAAAGGAAAGGGATTTGGCTAATAATCAATAGAGATAAATACGTAGGGTGACGTATATTATTCTTTTCGCATAATGATTTGATCCAGATTTGAGCACAGAATTTGAGATAATATATCGGTCCGAGTTGGGATTTTTCACTCGACTTTCGACAGCGAACCTGGATATGGATTTTTGATTGGTTCTAGATATTCGCTATCATAGTTATGGCTATGCATGGAGAATGACGGTTTCTGATCAAGAAACCAGATCTGAGTCCGCACTAGGAAATCGGATGGAAGATACTAGTTCGGAAGTGAAGTTGTGTGATCGAGTGAGCGATCAGGTTGATATAACATACATATGATATGTGTACATTGTACGGGTTTGAATGGGATTGATATTGAAAATTTGTGGATAAGATCAGTAAAATGGTTCTTTAAATGAAAGGTATATTTTGTGAAATATATGATGAAATAAAATGGAAATTGGATATTTCTATTGTTTTAAGATTTACTTTTTGAAGAAAAGTAATATGGTTAATAACTTTATAAAAGAGTAATCAAATTTGAATATTTGATTTGAAATAAACAAAGTTATATATCTTTGTTATATATATGATAAAACTCCCCTTGTTGAATCTTTTTCCAGAATAAAAAGGGTTTTTGAAAGTATTTTAAATATAAAATGGGAATTTATACAAGCATGAAGTGATCCAAAGATTTTCAAAGTTATATATATATATATATATATATATATATACATATATGTATATATATAAAGGATCTTGCAGAATGATTTTGGGAAAGAGGATTTGGAACCTATGAATTTGGAAAAAGGCTTTTGATTTTTGGGAAAAATCAATTTTGGAAATTTGGAAAGCCTAGTTTGAGAATTATCGATTTTGGGAATCGATTTTGTGTAAAGGAGATTTTGATGAAAATCATAAAGGGTATGATTTGAAAGATACTATAAGAGTATAGTATAAAGTGTTTTGAGATTGGCTCTAGGGAAAAAGGCGCCCTCTTGAAATGAACTTCTCAGGAGTGCCACAGGGTTGTACTGCCTTGAGCCCTAAGGGGGGTTCTAAAGTTGATCCTGTGAGGAGTTCGGACAAACTAGTTCCTGAGGATTATGTGTAGTGGGTAGCGAAAGCCGAGGGCGCTGATGCCTACACAGACATTTGGGTTATGCTATGACGACAGTGTAGCTCGATGTCACTGCGATCTACTGCAGACCAGAGCAAAAGTCGTGTGTGCTGCTGAGAACCAACAGTCTACGTTTGATTTTACATCGGTAGACTGCGACCTATGGTGACATAGCGAAAGTCGAGAGGCCGTGAGAGCCTAAGGCTGCATTGGGGATTTGACTGATGTAGTCTGCGACCTATGTGGGAGTGGAGAAGTTTCATTTGGCAGCGAAAATCGAGAGCGCTAATGCCTACAGTTACACAGACTTTTGCTGTGATGGCAACGTAACACAGGATGTAACTACGAACATGGATGGGGGTGATGATTTCCAAAGCATTCTCACCAAAGATGTTTCTTCTATTTCAAAACTGTTTTCTATATTTTCAGTAAAATTATTTTCCAAGTATTTTCACTGGATGTTGAAAATGGGTCTGCTAAGTACTTATAGATTTTCAATCTTACGCCTGATCAACGTATGACCGATTTTCTGTGAGAACAAGGACGGACTTGTGGAAAACGTCGAGTATAAAAAGTATTTTTATAAAACTATTTTGGTAATATTATAAAAAAATGTTTAAAGAAATTCTTAAATAAAGTATTTTTAGTTGAAAAGATAATTTAACTGATAAATAGTATTTTAATAAAATTCTGGCTTCGTTTCTTTTCGAGGACGGAAAGATTCTAAGGGGGGCGGAATGTGATATCCGAGAATTTCAAGAAATTTAAGATGTGATAATCTCCTTTATTTATTATTTTAAATTGGTAAAATTATTATTTAAAACAATAATTATAATGTGTTGTGTGTGTGTGTGTGTATATATATATATAGATTTTAATGAAATTATTATATACAAATTGAATTTGGATTGTTTAAAATATATGTATATCAAATTGATTTTTAAATTGGATTTGAAATTTAATTTGAATTTGGATATTTAAATTTGAAATGCATATATATATATATATATATATATATATATAAAATTATACTTTGGTTTTAAAAATGCATTTTTATATGATTTTATTTAGAATATAAATTGTTTTATATTATTTTCTTTTTAAAGGAATTTATTTATACATGTATTTATTACTTATAAATTAGGAAATTAATTTTTAAGGCTTTATGAAATATTTAAAAATTTATTTATGCATGTAATGTCACACGTGTTAAGTTATAAACCTTTTAAATAACATGTATTAGCAAATTAAATAAGGTAAAAGACAAGTGTTAATTCTATTTACAAGTGTCACATATTACAATTTATTTTCTTTAATTCTTTGTAAATCAAAAATTAACCCTATATAAACATACCTCTTCTCTCTTCTAATTCCTTTTCTATTCTCTGTTAAAAAGAAGAAGAAAGGACTCAAAACCAAATTGTAAATTATCACCAGATTAAACTCAGAACCTTTTCTCAAAGCCTATAATTTTTCATACCTAAAATCAAAACTCAAGCCTGTAGCAAAGATTAAAGCAATCTTCAACTCAAAATTTATAAGCCAAGCCTGTAACAAATTTTCAAAAGCAACCTGAGGTGAATCAAAGTCTTAAAGCATTCCAGTTTCAAAGTTTCAACCTTCTCAAGAAACATCAAGTAATTACAGTGTGTTAATCAAAAGCAGTAATCAAGTTTTTCAGTTTCAAATGAAATCAAGCTTCACAGTAAAAAAAATCAAGCCTCCGCTTTTTAAAATCTACGAGTAAACTGCTACTGTTTTTAATGCTTAATCCTGTTTGAAAATTTATGCTTGTGAGTAAACATCCTTTTTAAAAGCTTAAATAAGTGGTAATCTGTTAAATGTGATTTCCTGAAATGAAGATTGCTTTGCATGTATATATATAAGTTGTAACAACTCGTATATTTGGACCATTTAAATTGACAATAATCCACACATGTCAACTTAAATAGTACAAAACACGAATCATTAATGGAGTATATTTATATAAATGAGAATCATCACAGAATCATAGAAAATACATCATAACTGAATAGTGCAGCGGAATTACAACATAGTCATAAAAGTAGTTCATGAAGCTACTAATAAATATAACAATGTCTCAACTAAAATAGAACAACATAGATGTCCGATAATGTCCAAATAGAAAGAGCAATACTCATAAGATAAAGAAATGATAGTCTTCAGATCTTCAGCTCTAAGTAGAACAGCAACAACAATCCTCAGTCTGATCCGATCATAAGCATAAACAAACACTCGAATCAAGACATATATTCTTATACAGATAATATGGTTCAAAATTTTGAAATAACAACTCAAAGATGAATGGAATAAACATCTTTCAGAATCCGTTAAACTATCTATACATAGTAGTGTACGATAAGTAGATAATGTCTAACAGTAAAGTAAAGTATCAAGATAGTGTTAAGGCGTCACCATTATTCCCCTTAACACATTTATATAGCATTACAACCTATACAGCACTGTAAACTCCACCGTAAACTAGTGGGATATCAGGGAGTACTCCATAGGTATAATACAAAACAAATTCGTAGTGGTCGCGTATATAGGGATACAAGTATGACAAGGCACATGAGGCAATACCCAAGGTAGTGAAACTACCGTTTTCCTGATCCGGACTGGTGAGAACGCATCGCCGCAACGATCGCAACACTGCGAAACAACACTCCAAATTCAAGGGTGAGCACCAATCAATAACAAGTAATGAGCAGTTTACGAAGAAGTGTGTTCGCTCGAGGTAGCTGACCCCATTTGTCCCGGCACGGCTCCTATTTTAGTCATTTTCAATTTGACACAAGTGCCAAGGCTATCCATTATCGTTCTCTTTCTTCAATCATCACGTACGTCATTCCAACCACTTCATTCTGGGTCACACTCCGCGTATAGTTATTAAAGTGGTTTTCGGTTTAGACAGTGAGTATGTCCCTAACCGATTCCGGTCTCTTTAATAACCTTCGTAATTATTACACCGATTGGTCGTTTAATATATTTCAAAACCGAATCAATTTCAATGTCAATTAGAATTTGTAAACCATCATTTCATTTGTCTTTCCAAAACAATTTCCAAAATTTTACGTTTCAGCACTTCCAAATTTCCATTTCAAAACTCTATAATTCAATTTCAAAATTTGATTTAAAATAATTCAAATATTCATTTAAATTCGCATATAAGTTTCATTCCATAACCATTTAAAATAAATTTAATTTAACGTTCAAATCAATTTAAACTCATTTATCGATTTCATTCAATATTCATTAAGTTAATTTATCATTCAAAACAATTTCTATTTAATTTCCAATTTATTAAATCAATTACTTAAGTTCAACTCCATTATATCAAAACTTACACATTGAATTAAATTAAATTCGTCAAATCAAATTCTTTAAATTTCAAGTCTTTCATTAATTTCAATAAATCACATTTATTCCTTGTTAAAGAATTTCAATTTAACTTATTTATTTATTTACTTTAAATAATTTTCCAAAACTCAAATAATAAAGAAGCTTAATTTCACTTATTAACGAAGTTCAATTTTACTTATTTAGAAGTTTAATTTCTCTTATCAAAGAATTCAATTTTTTTTAATTATTAAATAATTCAATCTTATTTAATTATTAAATAATTTCAAAACTTAATTAATAATTTCAAATTTTAATTATTAAATAATTTCAAAACCTGATTATTAAATAATTCCCATCTTAATTTTTAAATAATTCCAATGCTTAATTATTAAATTTTAAAACAACGTTCTTTCATCAACTACCATGTTAATATTTTATTTTAGATTATTAAATATTGACATTTTCCTTTCATTAAAATTCAAATTCCAACTTCATTTCAAAACCTTATTATTTATTCAAATAAAATCTTTATTTTATTTTCAAATCAATTTATTTACCAATCGGGTTTTATTTAATTCTCTATCCTAAGTAAAAGTTTATTTGGGTATTTATCATTTCAACCCCATTCCATTTCAATTCAAAAATCAGAGTATAGCAAAGCGAACTTGTAGTGTGATAATTGGGATGGTGTCAAAGTAAATAAACAAGCAATAGCAACCATCAATAACAATCCAATAATTTATTTAAATAATCCCGAAATAATCATATTAATTTACATTTGTTGTTTATGCAAATTAATATAATTATTTCTAGAATCCACACTATCATTTCATGTAGATAAAAGATTATTACACTAATATTTATATGGTTCTTCACTTGATGTCTATTATTCAATTTCATACTACATCGATTATACAACATACATTTAATGGTATAAGGATATAGGTCGTCAAAATTAATTCACCTTTCGTGGTTAGAGAAATTGACAGCGAAGCACGAATGGAGTCGGTACAACACGAACAAACAGAACACTGCAATTCTCGACAAAAGAGGGACGATATTAATTTAAGTGAACATTCATATATAATTATAAAATTATATAGATGCGCTTACCGGTGACGGAGAAAAGAACGAAAGCTGAAAAATCGATGCGGCTGCAAAAGGAACTCAATCGGTTGCTGCAACAACAGAGAAAAGAAAGGTGGTTACTATTTATTTAGTCAACAAAATATATATACTGTATATATATTTCTCAGCACTATTTGGAAGCAACGGTGGTTCTCCACTTTTCACAAATCGACACTGTTTCCATTTCATAAAGCACTGTTTACTTCACTGGACTCAAAACACCCACTTTCCTTATAAAACGAACTGTTTTTTTTTCTTATATACTTGGATGTAGAGATTCATCTCAAATTTTTAACGCAAGCACAACTTTATCCATATACATGCACGCATCTATACACACCGCATGCACGCACGGGCTGGGTGGCGCAACGAGCAAGGGACGGTGGCGGCTCTGGGAAGTGGTGGAGGAAAGTGGCTGAGGAGGGCAAATGGCGGAGGAGGCTCGTTCTGTGGTGGACTGGTGTGGCATGGGGTCAGCGACGGGAGGTGTGCGCGAGTAGTCTTAGTGGGTGGAATGCGGTTCAGTCGTCAATGGCGTGCGACTGAACGGTGAAGGGCGGTGGTTTTCGGAGGCACGACCGATTGCGAGGCTGTTTGAGGGGACAGTTGGTTGCGTGTTGAAATGATGGTGGGTGAGGTGGAATGGTGCATTCGGTTGTGACTGGGTTTGCGCGACGACGGCGCATCTAGGTGGCGAGTTGAAGGACGGTCGGAGGTGGAGATGAAGGAGGATAAAGGAGGATAAAGAAGGAAATGGTGCGCATGCGTTTGTGAGCTTTTTGTTTCGGCCATTGTCTTTTTTATTCACAGAAAAGAAGAATAAAGAATAAGGAAGGAGAAGGTATAGTACCTGGAGATGTGAATGAACAGTGTGTGTATGGAAATGAACAGTTACGTTTCTTTTTAAATTTTAAAATTTCGTATCAATAAATTTCATTATGGAATACCAAAACGTCACAACTCTTTCCAATGCTAACCCCTAGCTTCCAACTGCCTCATTTAATACATCAACTGAGATTTTATTTTTTTTCAAATTTAAGTGGATACGGCTAAAGATTTTTGGGCTGAAAATAGTTCAACCGATCCGTCCGGAACGGTTAAATTAACGCGACGTTTTATGTCGGACTTCGATTTGCACGAATGAATATACAATTTTGATCAGCGTGACGAGGCGCTTCCAACGGTACACAGATAATTGTGAATGATGGTTTTATAAAAACTCGAATTTTACGCCGAATAAATTGTTTGATTTACAAAACAATTCAAATGGAGCAGGCAACGACGGAATTAGACGAAAGGAATTACGACTTTTTGATCAGATAAATTTTTACAACATTATTGTGCAAAATTATTTGGATTCGTAAGGTAAATTTTTCGCAGTTTAAAATGAACTGATATTTAATAAAAATGCGAATGAAATTTATTGCAATATTTTACGACGAAACTTTTTCTATATCCATGACTAACCGGACGCATCTTATAAACGAAATTTGGTTGTTAATTGAGATCGTATATAAATTTCAAATTTTTATATTAAAACGATGGATTCAAAATTTTAAATTGATCGGAAATTCAGGGTCATTACAATCTCCCCCACTCAAAACTTTTCGTCCTCGAAAAGGAACGAGACGGGAGAAGTAGGAAAGAAACAAGCATAAAAGTAAAGATAGTTTTTAAGAAGGTTGAATTATACCTGAAATTAGTAATTCGAGATTTGAATCCCGAATACTATCTTCAGTTTCCCACGTACAATCTCGCTCATCTGCACTCCACTGGACTTTGATGAGATTAACTGACTTCCTTTTAAGTTGCTTCATCTCACGATCGACTATCCGAAGTGGCTTTCGCTCAATAGTCAAGTCAGGCTCGATAACTACCTGTTCCAACTGAGCAGTGGGGATGGTCATAGATGGATCGCGCACAAATTTGCGGAGATGTGAGACGTGGAACACATTGTGCACACCGGCGAACTTTTCTAGTAATGCAATTCTATAGGCCAAGGTTCCAACTCTTTCCATAATCTCAAACGGACCGACAAATCTAGGAGCAAGCTTCCCCTTCCTTCCAAATCGAATAACATTCTTCAAAGGAGACACTTTCAGAAATACTTCATCTCCTACACTAAATTCGAGATCTCTTCTCCTTCTGTCAGCGTAGCTCTTCTGTTAACCCTGTGCCATCTTTATCTTCTTCCTGATTTCTTCAACCTTTTTAGAAGCTTCCATAATTATTTCTGGGCCAAGCACTAGTCGATCTCCAGACTCAATCCAACAAGCTGGCGATTTGCACGGCCGTCCATATAAGGCTTCAAACGGTGCCATACCAATGCTTGCCTGATTTATTAAAGACAATTAATTCCAATTCAAATATACTTATTCAAATTTGTAATTCGATTTATTTACTTGATAACTATTATTATATGTGAATTCAACCAAATGGAGATGGTCTTCCCAGGATCCACCAAAGTCTATAATACAAGCTCGGAGAAGGTCTTCCAAAATCTGATTCACCCTCTCAGTTTGGCCATCTGTCTTAGGATGATAGGCTGTGCTCAGATTCAGTTTGGTGCCCAAAGTATCCTAGAATGCTTTCCAGAATTTACTAGTGAAAATAGAATCTCTATCGCATACGATACTAGATGGTACACCATGAAGTTTAACAACTTCTCTCATGTATATCTCGGCCAGGATCGAAGCAGTACAAGTGGTCTTGACTGGAATAAAATGAGCGGATTTCGTCAGTCTATCGACAATCACCCTAATGCTTTCGTTACCCTTTCTAGTCCTTGGTAGCCCATAAATAAAGTCCATAGAAATCTGCTCCCACTTCCAACCTGGAAAGTCTAGAGGTTGGAGTAACCCTGCCGCCTTCCGGTGATCAGCTTTAACTTGTTGGCAAGTTGTGCATCTATGCTTCATTCCACTCCACCAATATAACTTCTTCATATTTTGATACATCTTTGTGACTCCCGGATGAAGTGAAAGTGAAGATTGATGGTTTTCTCTCAGAACTTCCTGTCTTAGACCATCAATATTGGGAACACAAATACGATTGTCAATTCTCAAGACTCCATTACTATCAACCTGTGTACCCATCTTACTGTTAGCATTTCCGACTCTTCCGAGAACTATTTCTTTGATGCGATAGAGCAAAGTGTCCTCGTATTGTTGGGCTATAATGCGATCCATAAGAGCTGGGGAGACGACGAGCTTTTCGCAGTTTAAAATGAACTGATATTTAATAAAAACGCGAACGAAATTTATTGCAATATTTTGCGACGAAACTTTTTCTATATCCATGACTAACTGGACGCATCTTATAAATGAAATTTGGTTGTTAATTGAGATCTTATATAAATTTCAAATTTTTATATTAAAACGATGAATTTAAAATTTTAAATTGATCGGAAATTCAGGATCGTTACACAAGTATAATCTTTGTATGTACATATGTGTCTGTGATGTGCATGGATGTTAAACTCTGTTTCTTGTTATAGGGTCTTAAAATTTAGATAAATTTCATTTTCACTTCTTTTGATCTCTGTTAGGATTTAATTTTCAAACAAGAAGTGTTTGTTTAGTCACAGATTAAATCTTAAAAATGAATTTAAGTAAATAATTGGATGATTATACGGAAAAACGAAAAGACAGTGAAGATCCTTTTAATCATGTTAAAATCAAACATTGTAAATTGCTGTTTCAGGAATATAATATGAATCTACATTGTGAAATATGATTTTTAAAATGAAAATCAAAAATTTTAGTTGGATTTAGAGTGAGATATTAGGGTTTGATCAGAATGTGAGTTCTGTGTATTTGTGGGTGATCGGAGTATTGTGGAGGGCCGGGGTTTTTGCTGGAGCTAGCTGGATGATCAAGGATGTTGGCAAAATGGTAGGTGGGTGGAAAAGCCACTGTGGCAGCAGCAGTGGGTTGGAGTGGGTTTTTCACCCTAATTTTTGGTGAGATTGGAATTTCAGGTCACTATAGCAACTCTGGTGATTGAGTTGCATGAAACTTTGGGTAACGGCAGCGTGGAAGCTCGGGAAGGCATGGCCGAAGTCGCAGCGACGTCAAGTGGTCGGTGTCATGGTTTCGACAGGTTTTTAGGTGATGGGTAGTTTCCAGGTTTGATCGTGATAGCTCGATCTTGTTTTAGCGTTCGTGAAGAACTTTGGGTAATCGGGATCAAATAGGTGGGGCATCGGCGACTTGTCAAGGGTGGTCGTGGAAGCCGAAGCTTTGGCGATCGCTGGTGCACGTGCATAACGAGTTCTGGTGTCAGTAGTTTGGGAAGAGAGTCCGGGTCTCGGGTTGAAGCTCGGGTCTGTTGGATATTTGCTCGAGTTTAAACTCAAGAGTTTGTGATGTTTAAGCATGTTAACAGTTTTAAGTTGTTAAAGGTTTTAAATTTAAAATTTAAACTGAGTTTTTGAAAATGGAAAAGAAGAAATGAAGCTCGGGAATGACCCGAGTGGTCTTCGTGTTTGACCCGAAGCAAAAGTTTTGAGCAGTTTTAAAAAGATTTAAAACAAGGTTTTTGAAATTGAAACTTGTTACAGGCTTGAGAATAATAGTTACATACTTGATTTTTAAACAAAAAATGTTTACAGGATATTTGAACTTGGGTTTGAGCTTTTACTGCCCAATGTTTGTAAATTGTTGTAACTCTAATGTATTAAAATGTAAATTGATAGATACAGTTTTACCTTTGTATAACTGTTATTTTATGTGATATTATATTTTGATCGGCTGCGAATATGAGATTCTGTGTTTCATTTCTGTTTTTATCTTCTATCTGTTTTCTTCTTTTCCTAACTATCTGGAATTTTCGGGATCGAAAATTCTGGGCCGTTGCAAAAATCAAATCACTTTCGAAATCATATTCACTTTCGAAATCGTTATTCACTTCAAATCATATTCATTTACAAAATCATAACCACAAGATAGGTTACACCATCATATCAAAATATTCGCATTTATATCAATTAAATCTAAATCATAACAGTTCCAACTTAAAATTTTTGAATATTGAAAGTAGTTTATATATGGAAGTAGATATATATTAAAACGGTTTATATTTAAAAATAGGTTATAGATTAAAATAGTTTATATACTAGAAATAGTTTATATATATTAAAATAGGTTATATATTAAAATATATAATGTCCCTCCCCATGCCTGCTTCCGTAGTCCTCTCCCATAACCAATTAGTCAACCCTGTAGTACCTTCCCATACTCCCTCTGACACCACTAACGTCCCTCCCCATGCCGTAGCCGTAGAGACCGATGACCTCCGCCGTTCATCCACTTCAGCACCTCCCAAGTCTCACTCTTCTGACCAGTCTTTCATCTCTCAGCCATGCTTACCACCCTCGGTTATACTTGTTCCCACTATGATGACACCGCTTGTTCCCCCAGATCCAATTCCAACCCATCCCTTTCCCGAATCCACTTCTTCCCTATCTGACCTACCTCCTACTTCTTATCAGTGTGAACGAAAATGGACTTCTCTATTTAAGCACAAACCAAAAAATGCTAGGAAGTACATCCCCGTTGACATGAAACCAGAGTACGAAGATGATGCTTTAATTCCAACGCAAGCAGTTCTTGAAGCTGGAGCAGTACTATGGAATGAAACACTGGTTGGTTTCTTCTTAGACAAACCATTGTCCTATACAGCTGTTATCAGTAAGCTTAAATAGATTTGGAAGTTAAAAGGCTCGGTTACTGCCAAGTCAGATGGAAGCATCTTTTTATTTAATTTTTACGTGTTCGGAAGATAGAGTTAAGATTTTACAAAGTGATCCTATAATTATGAATAATAAAATGTTCATAGTTAAACCATATGATGTAGCAATTAGTAATGTACCTAGATCAATTTCTGCGGTCCCAGTTTGGGTACAGATGTATAACCTTCCTATTTTTGTGTGGTCGCCAATTGGGATTAACTGGCTTAGTAGTCACCTGGGGAGGATGTTGTGTATGGATGAAATGACGGAGAAGCAGGAACGGCTAAGCTATGCAAAGTGCTTAATTGAAGTCAAGCCAGACAGAGAGCTTCCTGATGAGTTTATGGTTAAGTTGGTTGAGGGGGGTTATCAAAAGATCTATGTTCAATATCAGTGGAAGCCAGATGTATGTGTAATATGCAAAAAATTTGGACATAAAACAGAAAGATGTGATGGTAAGGAGAATAGTCAAAGTAACAAAGGAAAGGAAATATACAGGAACGAAAGTAAGGAAAAAAAGGATGAGGCATCAGTGATACCCCGTGATAATAGATATGTCAAACCGGTTATGCAACGAAACAACAGAGTTTGGCAACGAGTGAACAACAAGAAGCCAGAGTTGGTGGAAAAAGGAAATAATATAGTTCAGGATGGAGCAAGCAAAGAGAAAAGCAAGAATGTGAAAGAGAAGAAAAGTGAAGACCAAGATAATGTTTTAAGTGGTGATAAAAGTAGCAACAGTGAAAACATAAATGAAGAAGTTAATGCCAACATACAGAATGCAATAAATCAAGTGGATAAAGAATACAGTCCGGTAGAAGTGGAGACAAATGGAGAAAACAACACAGTAGGAAATTTTTTAATATTCAATAGTTTTGATGCGCTCCTTAATCTGCAAGAGGAGGAGAACATGATTGATATAATTGATGAATGTGTGGAATATGATAAACAAGGTCAGAAAGCAATTGGAAACAATGTAACAGAGGAACAAAATGAAGATGTGAACCATATTAATCTGGAAGAGGATTGGAGAATTAATTCTGTTCAAGTGAAACATGATGAAGAGCGAACAGAGAATGAAATACAACAATCAGTGAAAAGCAATGAAGGATGTAAGCAAGTTGAAACAAACAATGATAGTCAAAAAGGTGATGAAAACAGCACTTCTGGTAGAAAAGGAAAACCAAACAGCAACAAGAAACGCAAACAAAAGAAAAATGAACTGCTGAAGGAAAGCATGCACAACGATAATGATGCATGCACTTCGTATCAGACCAATATTCAAACCACAAAATCCATGCACCCAGGAATTGACACGATTCCCAACCTAACCACTCAACACTGTTACTCCAAAATTCAACCACCATCAGCTTACAAAGCCCCTCCACCAATAACAGCCTCTGTCATATCTTTGCTACCCACCCCTACTGAAACTTGTCAAGCCTCCTCCCCCTTGCCTGATGAAACAAAAAACCATGAGGTTACTCCCCTCTCAGCTACAATTCCTAATTACCTGTCCTCTAATCAGGCGGTGACCAGGAGAATGAAGATATAATTACTTAATGCGCGTGTTATCCAATGATGTCACGCATCGGAGCATGGAACATACGTGGTGCAAACCTAATTATCAAACAGGAACAATGTAAGCAGCTTATCATAACTCATCAACTGACAATCTTAGCTATTCTTGAAACGAAGTTGGATCAAAACAAGACTGACAAAGCGGCTACTTTCATTAATCCTAACTGGAAATACATACATAACTTGAATGAAGCACCGTATGGTAGAATTTTGATTCTATATGATCCCAAAACAATACAACTTACCCCCATCCTATCTTCTTCCCAACTAATTCACTGTCAAGCGAATGACCTTTCTGATAACTCTACCTTCTTTGTTTCCTTTGTTTACGCATTCAACTCTGCTGCGTCTAGAACTATGTTACTTTCGACCATTCCATCTCTCAGGCAGTCCACCCACCCATGGATTATCATGGGGGACTTCAATTGTAGCTTCTCACTTTCTGATAGAGTAGGTGGTTGCCCGCTATCTCTTAATGAAATTAAACCACTTGCTGATACTCTTAACGACGCTGAACTGATAATGGTCAAAACTGTTGGTATGCCGTACTCTTGGAACAATAAGAGGAGACATGGATGTAGAACATTCTCTAGGATAGATCACACCTTTTCCAATCAATCAGCCCTATCCAAATGGCCTCTTCTTTTCAATCACCTACCTCCTCCTCTCCTTTCTGACCACTCACCTCAGATTATACACCTACGTGAAGCGGACAAGAGGGGAAAATCAAATTTTAAAATTTTTAATTCTTGGGTCTCTGAACCTGATTTTAAATCTATCGTGATAACAACATGGAACAAGCCTAAATTTGGTACTCATTTGTTTGTTTTGCAGGAAAAAATTAAAGAGATAAAGGTGGTTTTGAAAAAATAGGCCTTCCAAAAATATGGAAACAGTGAGAAAATGAGTACTCTGATAAAAGAAAAACTGATTGAAGCTCAAATTGCTATAATGTCTGATGTGAATAATGCTAACCATGCTACAACTGAAAGTTACTTGACTCAACAATACTATGAAGCATTAGCTACTGAGACTGGTATGGTAAGACAGAAGTCGAGAATAAAGTGGAAAGAAAAGGGAGATAAAAATAGTGCCTGCTTTCATGCTACTCTCAAGAATAAACAGAGAAGATAAAACATAACTACTAACTGCACTCCAAAACTGAAGAGGTCCAAGATGCTTTTGTTCATCATTTCTCTGATCTGTATAGCAACAAGAGCAACTTCAGTCCTAATATTGAACAGATCCCTGACGCAATCCTGCCTAGACTAAGTACAGAAGATTATACCTTGCTATGCAATGAAGTTACCCATGAAGAGATTAAACAAGCTATGTTCTCACTTAACTCCAATTCGTGTGGTGGCCCAGATGGGTTGAATGCCTACTTCTTTACTTCATGCTGGTCTATTGTTTCAACAGATGTTATCAATGCCATTCTTCTATTCTTCAAGAAAAGTAAACTTTTCAGGTCATTTAACTATACGAACATAGCTCTGATACCCAAGCAGAAGAATGCTCACTGTGTGAATGAATTTCGCCCTATCTTCTGTTGCAACACTATTTATAAATGCATCTCAAAAGTTATTGCAACAAGACTAAGAAATGTCTTACCAAATATTATATCCAAAAACCAAGCTGCATTCTTACCTGGAAGGAATATTCTAGATCATGTTCTTCTCTCGCATGAACTTATTAAAGGCTATAAACGTAAGAATTCTCCTCCAAAAGCTATGATGAAACTTGATATTATGAAAGCATTTGACATGTTACAATGGGATAGTATTGTGAGAATAATGGGGTATATGAACTTCCCACCGCATTTTATATCATGGATATATGAATGCATCTCCACACCGACATATTCAGTTAATGTCAATGGAAAGTCTGTTGGCTTTTTTACTTCTAAGCAAGGAATTAGACAGGGAGATCCTCTTTCTGCTTATGTATTCATTATGGTTATGGAGCTTCTTACGCAGTTGTTCGAAAAACAGCATAATCAGGGTAGATTTAAACTTCATCCTGCATGCAAAGAACCACTGATCACTGCTCTTATGTTTGTGGACGACTTAATTGTTTTCTGCTCTCCTGATACTAGCACAGTCACGAATATAATGCTTACTCTTGATCAATTTTTCAACATGACAGGGCTGAAAGTTAATATTGGTAAATCTGAAATCATTACTGCTGGTCTTCATGCTGAACTGTGCAATCAAATTGCATATATTACTGGCCTGACGCACAACACTGATACAGTATCATACTTAGGTCTACCGCTAGCAACGTCAAGAATCTCTACTGCCCAATGTCTTCCTCTTTTTGAGAAGATAATGGTGAGGCTTAATAGCTGGACCACCAGGATGCTTAGTCAAGCTGGTAGATTGACTCTAATTAAGTCAGTAATTTTTACAATGCAAGTATACTGGGCTCGTACCTTCATACTCCCCTTTAAGTTAATTAATATGATCAGAAGTGCAATCATGAGATTCCTGTGGACTGGCAAGACAACTGGAAGATATATAGCACCCATTAAATTTAACAGAATTGAGAGGCCAATGGACAAAGGTGGTCTTGGTATTCTTAATTTAAAGCAGTGGAACAAGGCCGCCTTCGCGAAACATATCGACACATACTACAATTGTTCTGAAAGCCTCTGGGCTAAGTGGTCTGACAAAAATGTGATAAAGGGAAGGAGTTTGTGGAATATGCACAAGCCACAGAACTTGAGCTGGACCTGGCAGAGCATCTTCAAGATTAAGGAGCACTTTCTTCCCCTTGTTCTACTGAATTCGAATCCTATACATACCGTCAGTTTTTGGGAGGATCCTTGGTTAGACGTGGGTTTCATACTGCGGCGTCAATTAACGTACAATGAAATACTGCAAACTGGAATTCATTTGGCAACTAAGGTTAGTGATGTTATTTACAGTCTTCAATCTACACGTAGGGTATCTTCAAATAGTAGGATCCAAAAATTTTGGAACAAAATTGGCATGTTTATACCAGTTACAACTACTTATGCTAAGCTGGTATGGGGTAAAAATAAGACAATTTTCAAAACTGGAGAAGCATATGAATTTATCATGCAGAATAGTAACTGCCAAACATGGAGATGGTGGAGAAGAACCTGGAGCAATGACAGTAAAATGCGACATAATTTCATGCTTTGGAAAATCCTTAACCGTGCTATTCTCACCAAGACTAAACTAGCATGCTTGGGGATGAATGTCAACATTGACTGTATATTCTGTAGTGAGCAAGCTGAGACTGTTGAACACTTATATTTTGAGTGCCCTATTATTAAGCAATTATGGATATGCATCATGGCTAAACTACAACATACTAATATCTCTGATGACAATCGGGTGGAGTGGGAAAGAATTTATATGAGTACGGGAAATGAAAGTGAGCGAAAGAGGGTTTTCAACACGGTGCTGAAGAGTTTCATCAGCTCTGTTTGGAGGGAGCGTAATAATAGAGTGTTCGATGTAAGTAATGCTAAAACTGATGGAGTACTCAGGCAGTGGATTATGAAAGAAATTATCAATGACTTAAGTCTACTCTCCTTCTCTTTTGATCCTGGGATCTTTTCCCTGCTGTGATTTTAGTCAGTGATGTTTTTTCTTTTATTGTTTTTTTTCTTATGTTTTTTTCCCTTGTGCTTGTTGTGCCATGTATCCCCCTGTTTTCTTTGATCTTTGTAAACTGTGTAATGTTCTGTTTGGTGCAGCAATAAAGTGGTCGGGGACCATCAAACCCCCTCGGCCTTGCCAAATATATATATATATATATATATATATTAAAAGTTGTTTATATATTTAAAATAATATATATTTTAAAATATTTTAAATTTAAAAATAGGTTATAGACCAAAATAGTTTATATATCAGAAAGAGTTTATTTCCTTAAATAGGTTATATATTAGAAATAGTTTATATATTAAAATAGGTTATATATTAAAATATATACATCAAAAGTTGTTTATAAATTTAAAATAATATATATACTAAAATAGTTTATAATTTAAAAATAGGTCATAGATCAAAATAGTTTATATGTTAGAAATAGTTTATATATTAAAATAGGATGTATATTAAAAATAGTTAATGTATTAAAAATTGTTTATAAATTTAAAATAATATATATTAAGATGATTTATATGAGAAAACAAACTATATGTTAAAAGTGTTTGTATATTAAAAGAGTTTATATCGAAAATAGTTTCAAATTTAGAATTGTTTCTTCCAATTTCACAAATCAATTCAAATCAACTTTAGTTCCAAAAATTCAATTTAAATCAATCTCAGTTCAATGATTTCAATTCAAAAAGGTTAAAGGTTTCAATTCAAATTCTTATAAAAAATCATTTCAATTTACATCGATTTCAAATCCATGTTTGAACTACAAATCTAAACCATTTCAAATTACATAGGTTTCAAAGTTTAAATATTCAAACGTTGCCAATAACTCAATTTTGATAAATTTCATTTATATTTCATAATTCAACTTTAAGATTTCAATTTAAATTCCTTAAACAATTCATTTAAAATTTTCAATTTCAACATTTAAAAGCTTGGATTTGGAAAATAATTCAGTTCATATAAATCTAATTTTATTTCATAATATCATTTAACTGGATTCAAAAATTAAGAATTTAAAATCATTTAATTTAACCAACCCGGTGTCCGTATATAATTTTCTACTCAATGGTCAAGTGATACGGATGTATATCTTTTCAGCCCGCAATAAATTTAACTTTACGGTTATATATCATTTCAACCCATAATCCTGGGTAAAATTCAAAATCCATAAAATCGCTCGAATTTATCATTTTAACTCATAATGATTTTTCCCAAATCTTTAAGATCGTTCGGGTATGTATCATTTCAACCCATAGTGATTTTCCTAACAATAACTAAGGGAACTTGCAGTGTGATAACATCATATACAATAAACATAACATCATTTAAAATGTCAACAATTAAGCATCCATTACAATCATCACTCAAATCAACTAATAAATCACAACAATTAACTGGTTATCATTATCAGGTATTTAACTAGCAATTCAATTCCAATATTAATTCAAATAACAATTAAATTCAATATAAATTCAAATTAAACTTGAATGACAATTTAAATATACCAAACAACAATCAATCAATTTCTAATTACATCATAAATCTAATTTAACCAACATAAGATGGTTTAGCATTTGTGAGTGGGTTAAAACACCCACTTTTGATTTATCGTTGATTTAAAATCCAAATAAAGGACCAAAAATATAACAGTCTCATAATGTGGCCAAACAAGTTCCATAATGTTCGAAATTTCGATACGATCGCAATGGAGGAAACCGCGCGTGAATCCGAGCTCGTATGCAAAAGTTATTGATGTTAGAACATTGAATTTATAAAAATTAAATTTAATTAAATAAAGGGCATAAACGTAAATATTCACCTCGTTAACCCTCACTATATTACGCAGAAAAGCACGACACTACCAGCCACCATCCTTCGTGAGCTTGTCGCTGATGATCCAGGCGTCATCCACGTCGACCCCTTGGACCCTTGCCACGTCAGCCGCGACACCCCTGGCTCTGACCGCCACCATCGATTTCTGGTGAATCCAAAGCACTTTTGACAAGAACGAACCCATGGATGCACTCATCTAATTGCCCTCTTCCACGCAGCACCTTTCGATCGTCGTCTAGTTGAAGATCTACCGTCAAAAAGCAAACCCTAGTTTCGATAGTCGAGACTTCTTCGTCAATTTCTGTCCAAACGATGCATCAAATAGAAAAATGGATTGAAGCTGTAGATTGCGTTCGTCGAGAGCTTTCCAACGATATATAATATGACACAGTGCGAGGAGTTTAAATTTTTTGTTTTGATTTTGATTTGAAAAATGAATTTCGGAGTTAGGGTTTGATGCTCTAACATTTAAGAAAGAGGAACATATAAGAAATAGAAGTACGTATAGAAATAAAATGAAAGGCTGCTAGGGTTAGAGAAATAAAATCTGTTTATACAAATAGATGGATAAGAATGAATGTTACAGATTGAATTGGTCGAAACGATTACATGAACCCGAAAAGCCCGTTCCGTTTCCGAAATGAAAGTTGGTCATCCGATATATCAAAACGTAGGTTTTCGATATTTTTAAACTCAATGGAACTAGTCTCAAACCCTAATTCCATTGTGTACAGAAGTTAGCCTTTAAAATCAGCTTATTTAATTGAATTCATCAAATTGATTTCTACGCGTTTCGAGCCCGCACGATCAAACGATAAGTCTGATCGCTATGGAACTTGAAATCCTACAATAATTCACTCTTACGGATTCGATGGAACTAGTTTCATCAAAATCCGAGATAGTGGCCAAAATGGCTACTTTCAAGTTAATTAAATAAATTACTACTAAATTGATTTAATCACTTTTAAATTCAAATTTAAAAGTTAAAAAATTCATAATTCTTGATTTCATATAATTTAAAATCTAAAAATAAATTTTCATGTCAAATTCAATATTTAAACATTGCACTAATTACAGTGTTCGATTACAACTGTAATAAAGTCTCAGTTAATTATATTTTAATTTTAATCAATTTCTTTTTTTTTTGGCAAGGCCAGCCGGTTTTATAGTGGGTTGTCCACTTTTTATTACGAACATAATAAATATATGAAGTACAGGAGTAAGGTAGAGACACCCTAACTACTAAAAGAAAGAAAAAATACAGCACAAGAGTGTGACTGACATGCCACAGCTACAATAACCTACAAACAGGTCTAAGTCTCCTCCGAAAAGGTAGTAACACCAACTACAATATCCACTTCGGAAGAATCCAGAGTGTCATTCCCAAGAAGACCAATAAAGGGGCGAAATAGGAGGGCAATAGACGGATCATAGATCTCAGCATCAGAACAGTATATGAAGGATCGATCCCAGGTAGTATCAGCAAGCATAATAGAATTTAACTTAGCGTATGAACCGTCCATATCAAGAACCAAGGAATCACCAGACTTCCTATAAAAAAGGCAATGATGGTCCAATGGATCAGCAGAAATATATCTAAAATAGGAATCATCCACAGGGTTGAAACGGATATCAGAACAACGTTCAACCCAACAACTCTCAGACTCGGCCCAAACAACTGTCTGAGGCAGAGCATGAACCGTTTAATCAATTTCTTTTATTTTGATTTACACTCCTTTTAGTGAATCAACTATTACCTTATGAATATAATTAACATTAGTTTACATCTTATTACATTAATATTCCACCGTTATCATCTTTTACCATATTAATTATAATAGTTCAATTTCCTTAATTCCATTAATTACCAATTAAATTCCTTATTTACAATTATAACCAAATTAACTTTTACAATTATTTCAACCGATTGAAATTACATTAAAATAGATGTCAATTATATTCCAACAACATTATTAAATCATAATATAATTATTTCCTCATTAATAAATCAAAAATTTTAATTTCACACAATATTAAATTCTAAAATCTTATTAAATTTAATAGTTTTAATTATCAAAATTTACGGGTCGTTACACTCTCCCCGCCTCAAAACTTTTCGTCCCCAAAAGGGAAAGAAAGAATTAAGAAGTTTGATATAATTTTATTCAAAATAATCAATTTATAAACACTTTAAACTTACAAAATTACATATTTTAAATAAAATATATCAATTTATAAATAATTAAATCTTCTATATTCAAGTTAAATAAAAGTTAAAAAAATATTTTCGCTTTCACAAAAAATTTCTAAGTCCTAAATTCACGAAAAATTTCTGAAGAGTCTCCTTTGCGCGGTTAGGTCTGGAAAATAATAATATCAATAATATATATATATATATATATATATTATATTTCAAAAATAAAACATCCCAAACCATGGAAAAACAATAAAATATCGCCATAAAATCGTAGTCCGAAAACGTACATATTTATTGGGCAAACAACTTTATTTTATGAAACCAAAAGCAGTAGCTATTGCTTACATAAACCTGTATTTCACTTATATAATCCAAAATAGTAAGAATTATGTATAAGATAAATATTTAGTTGTTTCAATTCGTAGCTGTGACTCCCCACCTCTATGCTCACAATGACAAAGGTTATTAAAAGGAATAACGTCTGCTATTGCAAAGAATAAGGCTTGTTAGAAGCGACCATCCGTAAGTTATGCCTTAGACGAGTATTGATTACATCGATAGGAGTTGTGTAAATTACTCCCAAAGATATAAATTCAATCCAAATCTAAAACGAAACTACGGTGGCTAAAGAAAAATTCAGAACAACTCATAATAACAACAACACTGATAGTATAATCACATCAGAACAGAAATATCAGATATATAGCGGAAGGCAAGTCTGGATACATGCTACAACAATCGATAGTTCACATGAACCCAATGTACATATACATATCCATCAATACATACATAAGATGAGAGTCAATAAGCCAAAAGTACTCCTCGAAGTCTAGACAAAAGATAATGTGAAACCCCAAAAGCTGAAACTGCAACTGAATCGGAGATAGAGATTACCCTGAAATAACTCGGTCTGACCCGAGTATTATTTAAAAGAAAATAATAAACGGATCAGTCTAATTTAAACTTCAGAAATAAGTGTATGATAAACAACACTTAAGCAAATAATCATAATCTCAAATGAGATTATACAACATAGATAATCAACATAGTTTAAATGAAGAAATCTCAATATAAACTCCATCAAAATCGATAATCTCGAATGAGACTATTCAACATAAATAATCATTATAGTTTAAATGAAGAAATCTCAATTTAAACTCCATCAAAATCAGCTTTTAAATTCCCAATTGAATTCAAAACAGCAATACACAAATTTATAATCTCGGATGAGACTATACACAAATTTATAATCTCGGATGAGACTATACACAAAATTATAGTCTCGGATGAGACTATACACAAAATTATAGTCTTGGATGAGACTATAGAACATAGTAATCAACATAGTTTAAAGGAAGAATCCCATTAAACATCATCAAAATCAACTTTCAAATTCACAAATGAATTCAAAACAGCAATATGCAGAATCTAGAAATCAAAATATGATAACTAGACAAATCAGCAGTCACAAAATCTAGAAATCAAAATAAGATAACTAGAAAATCAAAATAAAAGATGGATCGATCCCAACAGATGGCGAGTTTTAGCTATGACGCACATGCATCTTAAATGGCCGAAGCCTACCAAGTACTATAATTTTTGGCGCCCATCAGATGACCCGAAGGTCCGCAGAATGACCCGAAGGTCTAGTACTGGTAATTGACCCGAAGGTCCATCAGATGACCCGAAGGTCCAACAAATGACCCGAAGGTCCAGCAGAGTAGCTCGAAAGCCCAACAAAATCATCAAAATCATCAAACAGCAGATGTTTCAATTAACGAGTCTGGAATTAACCGAAATAGTAAAAGTGTGGTTCTATACTCCGCACTTTTGTTAAATCGTTTAAATCTCTTCATCGTTTCCTTGAAAGTGAAAATTGTGTATTTTATATAAATAACATTTTACGTTCTCAAACGGACAAGTCTGGAATTAAGCGAATCAGTATTAGTAAGGGTTCATAGTCCTCAATTTTGCTGAAGCGTTTAAATCGCTTCCTCATTCTTTTGAAAGCGCAAAGTGTAAATTTTTTGGAAACAATTTTATTTTTAAAACTATTTTAAAACACATGATTAAAACAGCAACATCTGTAGCAATTTCGACGAGGAAATTACGCTTCACAAAACACCGTAAAAACGGATATCAATTCAGCGTTGCGGGATAACCGCTTGAAAATTCACTTTAAAATTGACGGTTACTGAAGTCAAAACAACAGTAAATTTATTCGTCAAAAATCTCATCAAAGCAACACGCTTCAAAAATATAATACCGGCGTAAAAATCCGTAATAAAAATAACGGCAACAAATTACGTTTTAAAAATCAAACACCGGTTCAACGTAAATAAATCAGTAGACGGCACTACTAATATTCAACGAATATAGCACTGTAAGGACTTGAGTTTAGTGTAACTCAATTTGCACGCGCAATGTCACAATACACATGCACGTAACACTGTACACAAAGTATGCTAACAGGTTATTACTACCACATGCTTTTGCAACTAAATGGTGCACCCTTTGAGATAGTTAAATCATTGATATGCCCTGGACAAAATTCATGCAGTCACATCAAAAATATAATGGAACAATTGTGATTCAGTTTACACCTCTAGTGTACACATATATGAAACGAGGACAAGCTGTACTTGTACACACATAAAAAAGGTGGAATTTTTGACCCATTTGCACTCAGGTGATAATTAAAATAATGATCTTGCCATTGTACAACATACATATATGCACGCGAATATCAATTTAAAAAAGACCTGAACCTTATTTTCAACTGACTTAGCACATATAAAAGAAAATAAATCAACTTAGTAATCCTATCTTATGCATGCACGTTAAAACAAGGCATACGCATGCAGAAAGAATGTATTTCAATGTAAAACGAAAGTAAATATTTCAATGCGCGTTAATATATCCTGCGCTTCCCAATACACATATATTTAATACTACCTGATGCTTACATTTTCTCTTCTTTATACGCATGGACCACTTACAAATTTTTACTGACCACTATTAAAAATGCAAAAGACCTGGATTCAAATTAGCACGCGCGTTCACTGTGCATAATACAACCTGGACCATTAATGTGTGCACATGCACCATAAAAAAAGGGTGGAAGGTCAACCCAAAACTCCACGCATGGACGTGACATATACGTTGAAATTCCAGCTTTTAAATGTTTTACGCAACCATTACAATTCTCCTTTTGCTAAATGAAAGTGGTCTCCATACGTTGCTATATAATAGAAAAAATGCTAGATTGGAAAGTCATTGGAGCACTTTATTTTTAAAATAGGAAGCCCTAAAAATTGTTACTAGCAAAGACATGCGAGTGAGATGGATATGGATTTATGTATGTAGAAGAGCAACAATGAAAAATAATAGAGAAGCATGTATAAGAAATGAATTTCTTATTTCAGACAGCTCCATACATCTTATTCAAAGGCAAGAGTAAATAGAGACGTGAGTTGCACTCACAGTTTTTTTGCTTCAAAACCAATTGATACCCTAGATCTGACAGAGAGCCACTTCACACTGCCATTAATGCATTTTTCTCAAGCAACAGGAGGAACGAAAATTCCAGGCTACTCCCAAAATGAAACAAAATGAAGAGCTTTTCTTTTCACAAATATGCACCAGTTCAAAGAAAAAGTGTGCTGGCCTCATTTTGTACAAATGCATTAGATGTGAGACGTGAACAGATAAAAGAAGGACGGGATACTAATAAAAATGATGATGGTGAAAAGTGTTCAACACTGCTCTAAAGGTTTTAGTGACAGCTAGCAAAAGAATGGTGGTGCAAAGTGATTTCAAACTTTTGTTTACAGCAATGAATATTCACATAATTTGGCTTTTAATTGGACTGTATTCACATGCACGTGAAGGCAAGAAAATTTATAACACAACCTAGTTATTTATAAAAGACTTTGCCACTGACTTTGTAACATTATTATATTGCATTTTTTTTTTCAAATTTTAGTTTAAAAATTTCTATTTAAAATATTTACTCCGACAGTAATTCAAAAATCACGGTCGTTACATATTTTTAAAATATTTATTACGACAGTAATTCAAAAATCACGGTTGTTACAGACCCCCCTAATAAAAATTGCATCCCTGCAATTTTCATACTAGAAGCAGTCAATAACAAAAATAATTCATCTCAACAAAGATTCAAAATAGAAAGGATGGATATGAATGCTCACACCCACCCGAAGAGGAGAGAAAACCTGGATAAGAACGCTCGATGAATTCTCTGGTTTCCCAAGTGCAATCTTTGGGGTTTGCGGACCACTGAATTTTCACAAGAGGGACTTCTTTATTCTGAAGGCGTTTAACCTCCAAAGCTAGCACACGAATAGGATTTTGCACCATAGACAAGTCGGGTGATATCTCAAGATCTTGCAACACATGAGGATCGATAATAGAATCTGAATCTCGAAGACATCGACGAAGATGTAATACATGAAATACGTCATGAATTCCTGAAAACTGAACAGGTAGCGATACACGATAAGCAGCAGGGCCAACGCGTTCCGTAATAGGGAACGATCCAATATAACGAGGAGCCAATTTCCTGGAGCTACTAAAACGCACCACACTGTTCATCGGAGAAACAAGAATGAATACGAGATCGCCAAAAGAAAATTCCAAAGGCTTCGTACGATGATCGACATAAGATTTCTGCCTATTCTGAGCCTCTTTCATTCTCTGTTTAGTAATATCAATCTTCTCATAAGATTCACGAATATAATCAGGGCCGAGAATTAACTTTTCCTCGAATTCCAACCAACAAGAGGGTGATCGACACGGCCTTCCATAAAGAGCTTCGAAAGGAGCCATACCGATACTGGATTGGAAACTGTTGTTATAAGAAAATTCAACAAGAGGTAAGTGGTCTTCTTAATTACCACCAAAATCAAGAAGCAGTCCGATTGGACTTGATAGGAATAAAATGGGCTGATTTGGTCAATCGATCAACAATCACCCAAACACTAGTATGGCCCGACCTCGAACGAGGTAGACCATCAATGAAGTCCATGGAAATTTGATCCCATTTCCATAATGGAATCTCAAGAGGCTGCAAAAGACCACTGGGACGTTGGTGTTCTGCTTTAACAAGTTGACAAGTCATGCAACGACTTACATAACTTGCAATATCACGCTTCATACCTTCCCAATAGTATAAGCGTTTCATATCAACATACATCTTACTACAACCCGGATGGATAGTATACTTAGAATGATGACAGTCCTCAAGAATGTCATTTCTAAAATTAGAAACATTGGACACGATCAATCGACCCTTTTTTCGAATACGACCATGAATATCAATATCGAAATCCTTCAGATCATCACTTTGGGATTCCGATTCACAACTCTGAATAAGAAAAGCAATATGTGGATCTTGTTTCTGGGCATCGGCAACACGATCCAACAAACTAGGACAAGCTTCCATGCTAAATAAAAGCATGGGAGAATCTAAAGCTGAAGGACGGTCTCTAATATCACAAAGAGATAAAGCTTCCAAAATATTCCACTCTGCTAGCATCATGGAAACCACAACCTGCTGCTTGCGACTAAGCGCATCAACAACTCTATTACCCTTACCAGGGGTATACTGAATATCGAAATCATATGAAGCAAGAAATTTGAGCCAACGCTATTGCCTCATATTAAGCTCTTTCTGAGTAAGTAAATACTTCAGAGATTTGTGATCAGTAAAGAGAACAAATCGCTCGCCCAATAGATAATGTCACCGAATCTTTAGAACAAAGACTATATCGGCAATTCTGAATCATGGATAGCATAACGAATCTTGTTAGGCTTTAGTTGTCTAGGAGCATAGGCAACTGCTCTATCCTTTTGCATGAGAATAGCACCGAAATCAATACGGCTAGTATTGGTACAGATAATGAAGTCTTGGTTCCCTTCGGGAACCACAAGGATAAGAGTATCGGAAAAGAGTTCTTTCAAATAATCTTCTTTCCCGAAAAGCTAAAACTTCCAAAATTACAATGATCTTTATGATATCATTTTCTAGAAAAATTTACTTTTTATAGGTCAATTTATTGTGTCGAATTGTCTCATCAAAGCGTTTAGGAGATTACTATCGATAACGTTGATCAAGCGCATCGACCGGAATTCTTAAAGCACTCAATGGGAAATAAAATCACAAAATCATCTTTTATATGATAAACACGAATCCAATTATACTTGAAAATAAATCTTATGAAAAAGATTTGCAAAATTTTTAAATTGCTGTTTTCATCCAAAATCAATAAATACACAAATGGAGTCATCGAGATATTCGTAGAATACTCGATTCATAAAATGGATGAAATAAGATGGGCAAACTGAATGACATAATAAGTCATTCATAAGAATCATAACGAGTGTGGAATGCGGTAAGTGAAATGCTAACTTCCGCAACTCGTAGCCAAATGAAAACCGGTGGCCAGATCGAGTTGGGAGAACAGTTTAACGCCACTTAATCGATCGAACATGTCGTCGATCCTAGGTAATGGATACCTATTTTTGATAGTGAGCTCGTTAAGCTTGCGATAATTGATGCAAAGCCTAAGAGTAACATCTGGCTTCTTAACGAAGACAACGGCGGCGCCCCAAGGAGATGAGCTAAAACGAATAAATCACTTGGCTTCCAATTCAGATAATTGTTGCTTGAGTTCCTCATTTCCTTAGCAGACATCCTTGTGGGAGGACGACCGACAGGATGAGCATCAAAGATAAGATCAATACGGAACTCAATTGCCCTATTCGACGGCAAACTCGAAAAAGGCTCGAAGACATCAGAAAAATCACAAACAACCGGAATATTAGCTATAACAACCTCCGATTTGAAGGAAGAATTGAGAGCATTCGAAGTATGGTCCATGCTTCGAAATATAATAGGTAACTACTCGATAGCATCAGAATGCTTGAGATATAAAGTTCTTTCGGGACATAGGATTGAACTTCGTAACGGACGAGCCAATCCATACCCAAAATCATATCAAAACCCAGATGATCCATAACATGCAGATTCGCATGAAAGGTGAAACTACAAAGAATAATCTCAACACCAACACACAACAAACCAAGAGTAGCGGATCCACCAATAGGATTCGCAATCCTCAAAGGGTCGTAAAGAGTAACAACATCCAAAGAAATAACATCAACAAGCTCCTTAGACATGAATGAATGTGATGCACCCATATCGAAAAGACCTCTAATAGATCGACCACGAAATAAAATAAAACCTTCCAAAACAGAAGGAGTAATATCTTTGGGCTTAGAAGAATCATCAAAAGCTTTAGCAGCATTAAGCTTCCTTGATTTGAAACCCTCAGGAGCAGTTAAAACAACTTGAGATTTATAAGGAATATAACAAATGGAATACTATGTGTAACAACCAGGTATTTTCAACCATTCGCATCCATTATAAGTTTATAGGTAGACACTCATGCCGGTAGACACTCATGCCGGAATTGAATTGCTCAAAATACCGTGTTGTAATTAAAATTTTGGCAAATCTCAGAATATACAGTAAATAGTAATCACAGATCGCAGACACAGAGTAATAATAATACAGCGGAAGTAAAAGAAATAGTAGTTCATGAAGCTACTATAGAAAAATATCAGAGTTACATAAAATACAACAGAAGAAATAAAGTACAAGGAAAGTCTCACTACATAGAAGTCTACTAATACAAGAGTTGAAAGGAACAACAGACTACAAAAGATAAAACTTGACAAGTAGATAATCTCCAGCGATTCCAATCTCTAGAAAGTGGAAATCCAAATCTGTGAATAACTCAGGCTGACCCGAGCGTAAATAAAAATACAAACACTCGAGTCAGGACATACATACTTATACAATGTAAACCAACTCAAGTGAACTGTAGTAAAGGTACAAGTAACTTAGAAGATGCTTGGGACCGCCCATCCTGTAAGGATCCGTTAAACTATTTACTATATAGTATATTTGTGCTATATACAGTAGTGTCTAATCAGTAAAGTATAATCATATAGAAAATAGAGTTAAGGGGATGGTGAACCTTAACGCGGTCGGATCTTTAAAACCAAAATCGTAGTGGGCTCGATATAAGGAGATGACACGACACGCGAGGCAATGCCAGGGTGGATACACCGTTTGCACTCCCGGACCGGTGGTGACGGCAAGCCAGCAACTTCTGCCCACCTCGAACAATATCCCTGAATCAAAGTGGCGCCACGTATCGAATCACAAAAGTAATAGAATGGTTTCCGATGGAGCATGCTCGATGAAAGGGTGCGACCCTTTGTGTAGCCCGGTATAGCTCCTGTTTTAGTCATCTATGCCAACTCACGGGAGTTGGGTCCGCGTAATATACCTCGAGAACGTCGCCACCATCCTGCTTCATTCTGGAATCTCCACCGCGTACACAGTTGTTAAAGTGGTTTCGGTATTGGCCGGCTATAAGACAATATCCGATCCTGGTCTCTTTAACAACCAATCGTTATTATAACCCGTAGTTATAACTTTAAAGCAATATTTTATACTTCAAAATAAAATATCATTTCAACCCAAATCTTTATCAAAATAAAGATTAAATCATTTCCAAACCATTTCAATATATCATCATACCATATCTTTCAATTCAAATATTTATCAAAATAAATATCAAGTCATTTCTAACCATTTCAATATATTAAATTATCATATCCTTTCAAAACTTCCTTTCAAATCATTTTAATATATCAAAATATCATGACTTTTCAAAGCTTCCTTTCCAAAATATCATATCTTTCAGAACTTCTTTTCAAATCATTTTAATATCAAAATATCATATCTTTCAAAACTTCGTTTCAAATCATTTTAATATATCAAAATATCATATCTTTTCGAAACCACATTTCAATCATTTTAATATATCAAATAGTTATATTTCAAAACAAATTACTTCATTTTAAATCATAAAAATGAAATTATTACATTTAATAATTAAATTATTAAATTCCAAAAATTTAAATTTTTCAACGTTCATTTATGCACTTAAATTTATTAAAACAATGCAAATTCAAGTTTCGCAGCATTTGGAAAATGCTACAGAAAGTTACATTCAAAACAATTCAATTTAACAAAAGACAGCATTTAAAAATGCTGTTAATTAACTTCAAATATTCAATAGAATTTCACAAACACTTATTTTTTTATTTAAATCATTTTTAACTTATAAAATCATACATTTTCACATTTATAAGCATCATTTAATTTTCCTTAAATTCATGATTTTATAAAGTTAAGTTTCCTTTCAAAAATCAATATTTATTAATAATTTACTTATTAAATTTCAACATTCAACTTTAAATTCATTACATTAAATTTTAACTTAACACTTAAGTTCAAATTCTCAAATATAACTTAGTTTTATTTTTATTTACTTAACTAAAATTCCACTTTTAAGTCAATTTCATAAATTTCCAATTTTAGTTATATTTCCAAATTCAACTCAATATTGACTCATTAACATTTTAACTTTATTCCAAAATCATAAATATGTTACAAAATCATTTTAAATTAATTTAAATTAAAAATATCACAAATTTATCATATTTTCAAAGTTAATTTAAATTCCATTAAAAATTAAATCGAAATTTCCAAAATAACTTACATTCTGATTTTCTAACTTTTCCATAATTTATTTAACTTATAGATTTCCAGAAAATCAATAATACCTTACAAAAATTATATTTTTATTTAATTTTAGATCAAAATATTATAATGATTAAATTTCTAAAATATTTTAAAATTTTAAGAAAAACATATTTTAACTACGGGTCTGTATATAATTTTCTACGCTAGGTAAAGTGATACGGGTAATATATCATTTCAACCCGTAATTTACAAAGAAAAATCCGGGTTTTATCATTTCAAACCCACAGTCCCAAGTAAATAAAATAAGTTGAAAATCTCTCAGGCCTATCATTTCAGCCCATAACGATTTTTCCCTATTCTAAAGTCCGTTCGGGTATGTATCATTTCAACCCATAGTGATTCTAATCTAAAGGGAACTTGCAGTGTGATAAACTGATAAAAATAGTAGAACAACATAATATAATAGTAACAGATGTTATAACAGGTGTTTAAGCATGGGTGAACATCATAAAATCATAACATAGCAGGTGTAACATGATAATGCATTTTACAGATTCAAAAGGGGTCAATTTACTAGTTATATATGTACATATTGTCTGGTGAGAATAACTCACTTGTTTGAGCTGGAGATTGCGATATAAATGACACAAACTGAGATCTTCAAAAGCACGATGGCACGAAAAAGATTTGATATTGAGAGAGCCAAAGCAATTTGACTTGATAACATATACACAAACAATATATATAATGCATAAGTTTCAACACGAACATAACATCAAACATCATAAGAATTCAATGCCCAAATCAACAACGATTGACTTGCACTTGTTCTCAACTTTACATGGATCAGTTATGAATGGGATTGGTTCAGCCAAGGCATGCACTAAGGTCTAGTTTGGGTCCAAATAGGGTCGGCCTAGGTTGGTTCAAAGGTGAATGGACATAGGTGCAACAAAACAAGAACTACAAGGCAAATTCATCACTTATATGCTATAAATGGGTTCAGCCATAGGCTCTAGGGGCATGGCTAGTGGGTCCAGGTGGTGGTGGGTGATGTGCCAGAGGGTGGAGGTCAGGTCAGAGGTGGTGGTGGTGGTGGAAGTGGCGGCTAATGGTTGTAGAAGGTGGTGCTAGCAAGCTAGGCTCGGTTTATGTAAATAGGTGATGGTTTTGTGCATTTTTGGTGTTGTCTCTTGCTAAGGTGGGTTCGGCCTGGTCATGGTGATGGACTAGAGGGGTGGTTGATCAGAGAAGGAGGAGGTGGAGGTCAGCCTAGATCTGGTTGAGGAGGAGTGGAGCCATGAAGTAGAGAACAAGTTGCAAAATCACATAGAAAAACTAGAAAACAAGAGAAGAAAAGAAGATTTTACCAAAATTTTGCAAGAAGGAGGCCATGATTTTTTTTAGGGTTGAGAAGCTTTGAAAATACGTGAAAAAGATGAGGAAGTCGCTTGAAAAAGAATGAGGAAAAGAACGGAAAAAATAAAATAAAAGATGTATTGATTAAAATGAAACGGTGGAATACAAAAGGACTTAGGCAAATAAAAGGTCACAACTTCTCAAATTTCTTTTATTTATTTTTTAATTTATAAAAACATATAAAACTAATAAATAAATACAACACTCATAAATTAAAATAAAAATAAAAAATAAAAAATTAAATTTTAATTAAATAGAATTTAAATTAAGAAAATGGCTTAAAATTGCGAAGTAGACTTAAAATTAGAAATAAAATTCAATGCACTTTGGAAAATTTTTATATACTTGAAAAATATTTATAAATAAAGATAAGTACACAAAATAAAAATGAATTCACAAAAATAAATAAATAATTTTTAATTAAATAAAATTTAAAAGAAGAAAATAGCAGAAAAATGGAAACTAGGCTTAATAAATTGAAATAAATTCAAATAAACTTTAGAAAAATTATACTATCACTTTAAAAATATTAAAAGATGAAAATATACCCAAAATAACATATTGACACAATTAAAATAAAATATCACAAAGAAAAATATATTTTATATAATTTAAAATAAACAAAATTGCTAAATAAATCAAATTACATTCAATATTGAAATATACATAACTTTCACAATTTAAATCCGTTTTCAACGAAACGAAAAGCAGTATTCATATTTTTAAATATATTTTCATAATAAAAGATAAAATTTAAGATTTTAAATAATTTAAATTTGAAATTTAAAAGTCAAAGTTTGAACAGTTTGACCAGAAATTCACTTTACAGTAAAATATTCAAATTATACTAGTTTGAACTATAAATCACTTAATAATCAACATTTATATATAGAAGTGAAATGTTTGAAATAAAACAAGTTTAAAAATAATTTCAAAATAAAAAAATAAAGTCAAATTTAAATTATATGCAAAATCTAGGGTTGTTACACTATGGAAATATGAGATATATTCCTAGACATATTCCAACTTGTTAGAGAGGAATAAAAGTTTAAGAACAACGAAAGAATAGACCAGAAAGGCACGAATAAAACCCTTGAATAGTTGTAACACATGTTCCATTCTACTTCTGTTCTGTGTTTATTATAATTTGTTCTAAATCTCAGCTCTGATACAAAGCTGTGACGCCCCACCTCTATGCTCACAACAACAAAGGTTATTAAAAGGAATAACGTCTGCTATTACGAAGAATAAGGCTTGTTAGAAGCGACCATCCGTAAGTTATGCCTTAGACGAGTATTGATTACATCGATAGGAGTTGTGTAAATTACTCGCAAAGATATAAATTCAATCCAAATCTAAAACGAAACTACGGTGGCTAAAGAAAAATTCAGAAAAACTCATAATAACAACAACACTAATAGTATAATCACATCAGAATAGAAATATCAGATATATAGCAGAAGAAAAGTCTGGATACATGCTACAACAATCGATAGTTCACATGAACCCAATGTACATATACATATCCGTCAATACATACATAAGATGAGATTCAATAAACCAAAAGTACTCCTCGAAGTCTAGACAAAAGATGATTTGAAATCCTAAAAGCTGAAGCTGCAACTGAATCAGAGATAGTGATTACCCTGAAATAACTCGGTCTGACCCGTGTATTATTTAAAAGAAAATAATAAACGGATCGGTCTAATTTAAACTTCAGAAATAAGTGTATAATAAACAACACTTAAGCAAATAACCATAGTCTCAAATGAGATTATACAACATAGATAATCAACATAGTTTAAATGAAGAAATCTCAATACAAACTCCATCAAAATCAATAATCTCGAATGAGACTATTCAACATAAATAATCACCATAGTTTAAGTGAAGAAATCTCAATTTAAACTCCATCAAAATCAGCTTTTAAATTCCCAATTGAATTCAAAATAGCAATACGCAAATTTATAATCTCGGATGAGACTATACACAAAGTTATAACCTCGGAAGAGACTATACACAAAATTATAGTCTCGGATGAGACTATACAACATAGTAATCAGCATAGTTTAAAGGAAGAATCCCATTAAACATCATCAAAATCAACTTCCAAATTCGCAATTGAATTCAAAACAGCAATACACAGAATCTAGAAATCAAAATAAGATAACTACACAAATCAGCAGTCACAAAATCTAGAAATCAAAATAAGTTAACTAGAAAATCAACATAAAAGATAGATTGATCCCAGCAGATGGCGAGTTTTAGCTACGCCGCACGTGCATCTCAAATGGCCGAAGCCTACCAAGTACTATAATTTTTGGCGCCCATCAGATGACTCGAAGGTCCGCAGAGTGACCCGAAGGTCTAGTACTGATAATTGACCCGAAGATCCATCAGATGACTCGAAGGTCCATCGGATGACCCGAAGGTCTAGTAGAGTGGCTCGAAAGCCCAACAAAATCATTAAAATCATCAAACAGCAGATGTTTCAATTAACGAGTCCGGAATTAACCGAAATAGTAAAATTGTGGTTCCATACTCCGCACTTTTGCTAAATCGTTTAAATCTCTTCATTGTTTCCTTGAAAGTGCAAAATTGTGTATTTTATATAAATAACATTTTACGTTCTCAAACGGACAAGTCCGGAATTAAGCGAATCAGTAAAAGTAAGGGTTCATAGTCCTCGATTTTGTTGAAGCGTTTAAATCGCTTCCTCGTTCATTTGAAAACGCAAAGTATAAATTTTTTGGAAACAAATTTATTTTTTAAACTATTTTAAAACACAAGATTAAAACAACAACATCTGTAGCAATTTCGACGAGGAAATTGTGCTTCACAAAACACCATAAAAACGGATATCAATTCAGCGTTGCGGGATAACCGCTTGAAAATTCACTTTAAAATTGACGGTTACTGAAGTCAAAACAACAGTAAATTTATTCGTCAAAAATCTCATCAAAGCAACACACTTCAAAAATATAATACCGGCGTAAAAATCCGTTATAAAAATAATGACAACAAATTACGTTTTAAAAATTAAACACCGATTCAACGTAAATAAATCAGTAGACGGAACTACTAATATTCAACGAATATAGCACTGTAAGGACTTGAGTTTAGTGTAACTCAATTTGCACGCACAATGTCACAATACACATGCACATAACACTATACACAAAGTATGCTAACAGGTTATTACTACCACATGCTTTTGCAACTAAATGGTGCACCCTTTGAGATAGTTAAATCATTGATATGCCCTGGACAAAATTCATGCAGCCGCGTCAAAAATATAATGGAATAATTGTGATACAGTTTACATCTCTAGTGTACACATATATGAAACGAGGACAAGATATACTTGTATACACGTAGAAAAGGTGGCATTTTTGACCCATTTGCACTCAGGTGATAATTAAAATAATGATCTTGCCATTGTACAACATACATATATGCATGCGAATATCAATTTAAACAAGACCTGAACCTTATTTTCAACTGACTTAGCACATATAAAAGAAAATAAATTAACTTAGTAATCCTATCTTATGCATGCACGTTAAAACAAGGCATACGCATGCAGGAAGAATGTATTTCAATGTAAAACAGAAGTATATATTTCAATGCGCGTTAATATATCCTACGCTTCCCAATACACATATATTTAATACTACCCGATGCTTACATTTTCTCTTCTTTGTACGCATGGACCACTTACAAATTTTTACTGACCACTATTAAAAATGCAAAAGACCTGGAATCAAATTAGCACACGGGTTCACCGTGCATAATACAACCTGACCATTAATGTGTGCGCATGCACCATAAAAAAGGGTGGAAGGTCAACCCAAAACTCCACGCATGAACGTGATATATACGTTGAAACTTCAGCTTTTAAATGTTTTACGCAACCATTACAATTAACCTTTTGCTAAATGAAAGTGGTCTCCATATGTTGCTATATAATAGAAAAAAATGATAGATTGGAAAGTCATTGGAGCACTTTATTTTTAAAATAGGAAGCACTAAAAATTGTTACTAGCAAAGATGCGCGAGTGAGATGGATATGGATTTATGTATGCAGAAGAGCAACAATGAAAAATAATTGAGAAGCATGTATAAGAAATGAATTTCTTATTTCAGGCAGCTCCATACATCTTATTCAAAGGCAAGAGTAAATAGAGATGTGAGTTGCACTCACCTTTTTTTTTTGCTTCAAAACCAATTGATACCCCAGATCTGACAGAGAGCCACTTCACACTGCCATTAATGCATTTTTATCAAGCAACAGGAAGAACGAAAAATGCAGGCTACTCCCAAAATGAAACAAGATGAAGAGCTTTTCTTTTCACAAATATGCACCTAATCAAAGAAAAAGTGCGCTGGCCTCATTTTGTACAAATGCATTAAATGCGAGACGTGAACAGATAAAAGAAGGACGGGATACATGGTGAAAAGTGTTCAACACTGCTCTAAAGGTTTTAGTGATAGCTAGCAAAAGAATGGTGGTGCAAAGTGATTTCAAACTTTTGTTTGCAGCAATGAATATTCACATAATTTGCCTTTTAATTGGACTGTATTCACATGCACGTGAAGGCAACAAAATTTATAACACAACATAGTTATTTACAAAAGACTTTACCACTGACTTTGTAACATTATTATATTGCAAATTTTAATTTAAAAGTTTCTATTTAAAGTATTTACTCCGACAGTAATTCAAAAATCACGGTCGTTACAGATTTTCAAAATATTTATTACTACAGTAATTCAAAAATCACGGTCGTTACAGTAACAAAAGCAAATAAACACAAAAAAACATATGCAAACAAAACAGTACAACCATTATATGTAATCATAGTTCCATCATACATCTATAGAAATCAAACTAATGATTTGTTCAGTTTCAAAAACTTCTCATCGTTCAAGGGTGATAAACAAACTACTAAGTGTACTTACTCTCCACAGCCTTAGATAATTACCTAATAGATTATTCATACAACCTTAACCAATTTAAAATATCCTTTCCAAAACTTCCCATAAGCTAAATAATACAAAATGTGAATTTTATTTAAATTTATTCGATTGGTTTCTTTTCACATCATTATTACTTTTTATTTATTTTCATTCATCATATAATATCTTTTTTTCTTCTCATTCATTTACTTACATAAATTATTTCACATTCAATATCAGAAATCATCAATAAATTTATTTTTGAAATATTATATAAGTTTCCTTGTAATTTAATTCATGTTCATTTACTTATATAACTTGATTTCTATTTGAGATAAATTTTCATTAGTGAATAAAATTCATACTTAAGTTCCTCTACTTTTCAATTCACATTCATTTTCACTGTAGTATTTCTTATAATATTAAATTTGTTTATGAAACATTTTTTAACAATTTCTTAGGTTTATAATCATTTACTCAAGTCATATTCACTTTTACTGTCCAATTTAATTATAAAGCATTTCAATCATTAACTTAAGTTTATGTCATGTCTTATAACATCTTAATTCTCAATTTATATATTGACATGATTTCATTTTTGAACATTATTATTACCTAAGTTTTCACTTGTATAATATTCTACTACATATTCTTATCAACATTCCAGCTTTTAACATTTCTGGTAAGTTATATATATGTTTTAGAATGTAAATGAGTGTTACACAAGTTTATCTTATTCAAATTTAGTTAACAAAATGTTCAATTGTTTACATCTTCTTTATTTTCATTATCTTTTAATTTACCACTTACAAATCTCCAACTTCTTATGTTTTAGTTAATCATTTGGCTTCTAATTTCCTTTTATTTTCATTTTAGAAGTTTCTAACTATTACAATTAGCGAAGATTTCATTTCATCACAATAACTGAACCTAATTTATAAAAGCTTAAGAACTGAACACCGGGTTCATTTCAAATCATTTTAAATATATATATATATATATATATATTCATATCTTTTAGTATATCAAATCATGCATAGAAAATTTAAAATAATTTTTTTATCGAACCAAATGTGTAGTAAAATTAATACAATGGCCTTTCCACTTTGAGACTCGAAAATGAATGTCGATGATACGGCCGTCGTTACTGAAATAATTTTCCAACAATAGAGAGGGGAGTATGGAACTTATTTTCTTTTAAAAATTCTTTTAAAACATTTCTTTCAAATCGCATTAAAAATATTTAGACCTAAAAATAATAAAATTATTATATTCCAAAATCTTTTGAAGACAAATTTCAAACCCTGGAACTTAAGTTCTCAAATTTCAAATTCATATTTACTTTATTTGTAAATTTTACTTTGCAATTGATATATATAAAATTTCACTTCCTAACAACGAACATATCACTTACAACTATATTCATTTATAAAATTGTTCTTTTATATACAAAATATAATACTATGTAGAATTATTTCTTTTACCCTATATTTCAAAAACAATATTGTGTCGGTCTGCCCTATTAAGTGTTTAGAAATCCCTATCGATGCCATAACATCCTATGTACCAACCAGAATTTGTAAATACTAAATAGAGCAAATTAACACAATGTAAAAACATTTTATAACACTAACAAGTATGCTCTCTCATAAACACTCACACACACACAAACAACTCATTCTAGGGTATTGCTATCCTGTCTCTATTGAATCAAACTCCACAGCTAAAGTTATCGCTAAACCGTGCTCTAATACCAAATGTAACGACCCACCTTTTTGGATGGTTTAAATAGACAATAAACCAAACATGTCAGCTCAAACCATTTAAAATAGAGGATTGTTAATGGGGTAAATAAGAAAATAAGAGAAAAGTAGGAAAAAAACAAAACATAGAATCTCGTAGCAGAATGACAAAATATAATAATCAAATAAACAGTTCATGAAGCTGTTTTACAAATAACATTTGATTACAATTTTACAATACAAATCAGAGTTACACATACAGTAGGAATAAATAAATAATGCAGCAGAACAACATGATGCAGTGGAATATATATATATATATATATATATATATATATATATATATATATAGTGTACAAATCTTCGTCTTCGTCCTCTAAAAATAGGATCTTCGATACTGAAATGCTCAGGCTGACCCAAGCACAATGAAAAGAAAAAACACTCGAGTCAGAACTAAAAGATCTTATCAAAGTTAAATCAATAGTAAATAAATATGAGTTTGACGGCTTTAGAGGTGTTTACGGGATTTTACATCTCCTATCCAGTGTCTAACGTGCATGCAATAACTTAAGAGATGTTTGGGAATCCAACTCCTAAGGATCCATTAAACTATCTATATACATAATACAATACGCTATTATAATATGTCTACAGTAAAGTAAAGTATTAAAAATAGCGTTAAGGCGTTACCCATTTCCCCTTAACACATTTTATATAAATGTCGTAGTCAATACAGTGCTGTAAACTCCACCAAATTGGTGGTCTATCAGGGAGCACGCCATAGGTACGGCACAAAAAAAAACTCTTAATGGACTTGATAAGACATATGACAAGGTACGCGAGGCAATGCCAGTGTAAGATTCTATCGTTTGCACTCGCGGACGTGTGGCAATGCATAGCAACTATTATCGATCACCTCAGAACACACTCCCACAATCAAATCGAAGGTGGCCACTAAATCAATCACAAAATAACAGATATGGTATCGAAGAAATGTGCCGGATCGGAGCAGCGACCTCACTTGGCCCGGTATAGCTCCTGTTTTAGTCATATCAAGCTAACCCGAGGGGGTCAGGGCTGCATTCATAGCTCATACAGTAGCATTCGCCAAACCATCATACTTCGTTCTGGATTCTTCACCACTTGAACAGTTGTTAAAGTGGTTTCGAAATTGACAAAGAGTATGACAATATCCAAACTCAGTCTCTTTAACAACCAAACGCTTATTTCACGCCGGTTGGTTCTTTTACATTTCCAAAACTGATTCATAGTTGATATCAAAATATCATATTCACTTCAAAAAAATCATATCACTTTCGAAATCATATTCACTTTCAAAATTATTATTCACTTAAAATTATATTCATTTCCAAAATCCTAACCATAAGATAGGTTAATCCATCATATCAAAAAATTCACATTTATATCAATTAAATCTAAATCATAACAGTTCCAACTTAAACTGTTTGAATATTGAAAGTAGTTTATATATCGGAATAGTTATACATTAAAACAGTTTATATTTAAAAATAGGTTATAGATTAAAATAGTTTATATTTAAAAATAGGTTATAGATTAAAATAGTTTATATATTAGAAATAGTTGACATATATTATTAGAAATAGTTGACATATATTAAAATAGATTATATATTAAAATATATATATTAAAAGTTGTTTATAAATTTAAAATAATATATAATAAAATAGTTTATAATTCAAAAATAGGTAATAGATCAAAATAGTTTATATATTAGAAATAGTTTATATATATATATATATATATATTTTGAAAATTGGTTAATGGTATTATAATGGGCTATGCGGCCCAGAAGTAATTACAATCCGCAAACATACAATGTTATATATGAGAAAGCTCATCAGACAATTCGACAACAAAAATAACTTAACACGTAAATTTCCTAATTTAACTTAGGGTTCATCAGCTTCGATCTATTGCAGCTCCTCGGTGTCTGCTCGATTTCCTGGCCTCGCAACCTTCCACTTCCAGTTCTCCAGTAGATGTATTTCTTTTGCCTCTGAGCTGGTAATTCTTCTGATTCTTCCTATAGTAATCTTAACTTCTCTTGCAATGCTTTCTGATAGCTCTAACTCTGTCTTTTCTTTGTTTCTAGTGAAATCCCGTACATTTCGTTCTCTTTAGAGATGCCAAATAGTTGTTGTCAACGTAATTTTCCTGACTTCCTTTATAAGGTTCGTGAGGTCTGTCCGGTCATTCGGGTATTTAATTTCATCTTCTAAACTCACCACTGCTTCTGTTTGCATGTTTTTAAGCTTCTTCATAGCCCAGACTCATTTACTATATTTGCACTCGAAAACTAAGTGTCTCTGTGTTTTAATTTAAATTCGTTCGATGGTTTTCGAAACCGATAGAATTTCCGTCGACGAACAAGTTTTTGACACCGTTGCTGGGGACTTACTTTGATTTTAGTTTTCTATTCTTCGAATTATTTTCATTTGATTTTAGTGTGTGTGTTTTTTTTTTGTGTGTTGCATTCAAAAAGAAAAAAAAATTATTGTCGTGTTGAGTGTTTTTTGTGCATTTTGATTTTGTTGTTTGTTGTTTGCTATTTTTCTCTTCCATTTGCCTTTTCATTATAGAAAAACAAACACAATTCAAAAAGAAAAAAAATTCATTTTCATTTCAAATTGCATTTTTCTTTCTTTTTCTTTTGTTTACAGTGCACTCCGTTTTGCATTCCTAGTCACATTTTACAGTTGCTTTGTTAACTGTCATTACTCCACATCTCTGCATACTGCCACAAACATATCTGCCGACAACCACTTCACACAAACACCACCAACAACCACTTCAATAGCTACCATAACCACCATCAACCTGTTGTTTGCAGTTTGCACACAAACAGTGCTTGTCAAACAAGTTCACCCTTGCTGTTGCTTCAACCAAACCCAAAACTTTCATTTCCAGCCTCAACCATACCACTTTCTTCTCTCCACTATCGCCGACAATGGCACCAAAAACTTGTTAATCGACGGAAATTCTATGAAATTAGAAAACAATCGAAAATTTTCAAATTAAATTTACCGCAAGCGCACAACATACTATTGAAGTACGTGGTGAGTACGGGTCGATCCGCAGGGAATTGATGATTTTAAAAATCTATTCAATCAAATTAACCAAAGTTGAAAATGTGATTAGCCAAAAATGTAGAAAACTAACACAAGAAAATTGATAAAATATGAAAGTAGAAAAAAACAATTTAGAGATAAATTCTCTCTAGATCACATAGTTCAACAAAAAATGAAATCATGATCTCTTTTTGGTCATTTGTGAGTTTAGTTGATGCATTTATCATAAGCATGGCCTAATTGTGTTACTAATTAACACCGTAAACCATCAAACTTTAATGCACCCTCTAACCCACTTACTAAATCTCATCAAAATGACAACAAAGCTGCAAAATGAAATCTATTTTAAGCATGACATATTAACTATTGTTTAGAAATATAGGCCATCAAATTTTAATTTCAAATCACTTTCTTTTGCCTTAATCATATTTTGATGAAGAGGCAATTAGTGTTAGTGATTGTTTAAGCATAGCCTATTTGGTGTCAATAATATAGGCTATCAAATTTAAAGCAAAAACAATAATTAAACCACTTCAATCATTCTCATTATGCACAAAAGGCGAGCATAAACATCAAATTAAGTTGAAGCTATATGATTTGAGAGCTTCATTACCCCTAAATTGAAGGGGTTTAGCCTCTCATATTTTTCATTTAATTAACTAATGTAGCTAGCAATATAAAAGCAAAAAGAAAGAAAAATTAAAGCTAATGGAAAAGAGAACTATTCTACTTGCATAAAAGAAAAGAAATCTACACTACAAAACATGAAAGTAAATGAATAAGTAAAGTAAAATGAACAAATATTGAAATTGCATTAAAAAAGGAATTACATAAAAGAAGAAATGGCTAAGTAGCCATGAAAAGAAAGAAGAGAGATTAATTTATTTTTAAGCCAAAACTAAACTAAAAAGAGACTGAGAGAGAGGAGGGTTATATGAAACATAAAGGGTATATATACATGTGTTAAACCCTAATTCATATTTTTGGGGAATGCCCAAAATACCCTTGAGAAAGTGTGGAGGCCAAGTAATCATTAGCTTCTACTAATCATCATTTAATGTACATGAAGCCATAAACTCCATAAGCATGTGCATTTGCCTCTAATTGAAAATCAAGGTAAGTGGGTGGGGTCCTCCATGTTCTTCACTTTGAATTATTTCCATCTTCATTCTTTTGTATCTTCTTTGTGCATGCATATTTTATCATAAAACCACTTGTAAAATTCACCAAATTTCCTACAAACAACATAGAAAATTCGAAGTAAATTTTCACAATTTAATCAATGCACAAAAATGACCATTTTACCCCTATATGAAGATGAATATGTGACAATTTGAAAATTATTTGAATTTTGGTTTAAACAAGTTAAAATACCCAATACGATCATTTATTTAATTAGATTTGCTCCATATCACCTTATGGCATTGAACAGTTGAGTAGTGCCATCGATTGTCTTCCCAGACTTCCTTTATTTTGAACTGCCCATCACTGTTGTTTTTCCAGGCCCATGCATCTTTTTCTGTATTTATGAAAAGTGGAATTTCCTTGATTTCTTGCTTCAGGCTTTTGGTTATGAACTGTTTTTCTGGGTCCCATCTTTAGTTGTGACTTATGCTGGCAACTTGTATTTTTGGGGTATTATTTGCTGAAAAACTTTCTCATCCCATTCTATCCAAAAGGCTTTTGTTTTTAATCCAGGGGTCCTTCCAAAGATCCGTGTCTTGACCATTTTCTATTTGTCTTTCAACTGAATCTTTTAGTTTCTCCCTTTACTTGAGAATATTTTTCCAAATGACTGAAGCATTATTATCTGATTTTATTGTCCAGAAATTTTCTTTTAAGGATCTAGCTCTCATTCATTTGGCCCACAAATTGTCCGAGTTAAGGATTTTCCAAGCTAGTTTGAGTCCATAGATCTTTATGAGCTCAAACAGATTTTAAAGTCCCACTCCTCCTTCACTTTTAGGTCTACATAATTCATTATAGCTCACTTTATGGATGCCTCCTTTCCATATGAAATTGGCACAGACTGAATTGATTTTAGCAGTTGAACAGTCTGGTATTTGGAAAGTTACCAAAACCTGACCTTTGACGTGATAATAGTATGGCCTAATTCCACTCTCCCTGTAAATGATAATAGTTTTGACCTCCAGCCTTGTAGCTTTTCCCTAATATTATCTATGAGCTTACCACATTCGGCATCTGTAACATTATTATTTGGCAATGACACCCCTAAATATTTCACTGGCAATTCTCCTTCTCCTACACCAATCGTGCTAATATTTATGTTTTACTTTTGCAATACTTGTTCATGTAGCACTTAGTTTTAAATTCACTAACTTTAATCCTGCTAGAGATTCCAGTTGTTTAAATATTTCCTTTATTATGCTCAAACCCATAGCATTTGATTTAAACACTACCAGTAAATCATCTGCATAAATCAAGTGGTTGACTTCTGGACGCAACTTATATATGGGTTTGATTAGAGACTGATAGCTAGCTAATTCCATTTGAAGAGAAAACCATTCCATAGCAACAACAAAAAGATATGGGGATAGGGGATCTCCTTGTCTAATCCCTCTATTAGTTTTAATATATCCTTTAGGAACCCCATTTATTATCACTGAGAATGTATGTGTGCATATACAATTAGTTATGAGTTTTAGTAGCTTAGCTGGAAAATCCATTTCATGTAACATGTATAGAATGAATTGTCTATTCACTTTATCATATGCCTTATGGAGATCAATTTTCAAACATACCGTATTGCCCCTATTTTATTAAATTCCCTCATTAGTTCATGAGCCATTAGTGAATTCACAGATATGAATCTACCCTTAATAAAAGAACTTTGACTTTGTGAGATGATCTATGGTAATACTTTGTTGAGCCTCATGCAAATAATCTTGCTAAATATTTTATAGGTAACATTACAACATGCAATAGGTCTATACTCTTCAATTCTTTCTGGCTTTTTTTACTTTGGGAATCAATATGATAAAAGTACGATTAATTTCCTGAATAAATTCACCTATGTTTAAAGCCTCCTGATAACCTTTGAGCATTCTTTCTTTTAGGTATTTCCAGTGCATTTTGAAGAAGAGTGCACTCATACCATCAGGGCCAGGACTAGACTCATCGTGGATAGAGAAAAACTCCCTTTCTGAAATATCAGCTGCCAGCATACAAGCACCTTCTCTGGAGATCTTTCTTCTGTAGTTAATATGAGGTATTTGCTGTATATAATCTCCATTATAAGTTTCTGTAAAGTATTCTATAGCTTTAGTCTCCAATGCTTGCATATTTTCAGTGATTTTCCCTTGCTTATTTAAACAATTTGGTAAGTTTTTTGATTTTTCTTTTGAGACATTTTGGTACAAATTTTTTTATTGCACTCATCTCCTTCAGTCAACCATTTTTCGTTTTCTTTCTGCTTTATCTCTATGGCTTGTTTTCCTAATAGTTGCTTTAGTTGCTTTTGATTGGAGAAGTATTCTGCATTTAGCTCTTCATTTTGAGGCTCATCTTCTAATTAATATTGTATTTTTTTCCAGTTTTTTCTGCAAATTCTTTATAACATCATGCGATTTGGGCCTTATTTTATTCCATTCCTTCAATCTTTTTTAATTTTTTTCTATCATTATATATTGGTACATATGATTCCCTTCAGGAATTTGGATTTTATTATAATCAACTACTTCTTTGTATCCCTCAATTAGATGCCAGTGGTTTGCATATCTGAATGGTTTTCCTTTCTGTGACTGTTTTTCATCATAAATTGAATATAAAGAGGCAATGATCACTAGTAGAGCTTGGCAACACTGTCACTTTTATATTTGGCATCTTGTTCAATAATTCTGCATTGCCTAAAGCTCTATCTAGTCTAGACTGTATTCTTTTTGACTCACCACTTTTCCATGTGAATTTTAGGTATGTATGGAGCAATTCTATAATTCCAACTGCCAGTACACAGTTATTAAATTCAGTTACCTGGCAAACCTTAAGGGTGAGACCTCCTTGCTTCATTCATTTTCAACACTACATTGAAATCTCCAGACATTAGCCATGGTTTTTTTTTATGATTTTTGAGTTGTCAATTAGTTTTTTCCATAAGCTTTTCCTATCTGAGGCCTAATTGCTTGCATATACCACTGTTGTAATGATCTCCATTCCTCCTACATTTTTCATATTTATGGTAGCTTGCTGTTCGTCTATATTCATCAAGTTACATGTCCAAACATTGGAGTCCCATAAAACCATGATTCTGCTTTTAATAGTATTAGTGCTATTATGTATAACATTCTAATCATCACCCACTTGATTTTTGAATGCTTCCAGGCTATCTTCTGTGAATTTTTTTTCTAATATAGCTAAAATTGTAGATTTATATTCATTGCGAAGATTATAGAGGTCTAATTTTCTAATATCACCATTTAGACCACTTACATTCCAGCATAGAATAGTCATTATGATTTAGTAGCTTTACTCCTTATAATCGGAGCTGATACTACCTTAGCTTTTTTATCAGCTACCTTTTTTACCTTTCACGGAATTTTTTTATCATATTCGTCATTAATTTCTATATACTTCAACAAGTTTTCTTCTATCTCTTTTTCTTCTGATGATTCCAATTGTTTGTCTAATTTTTGTATATCGTTTATTGTTTCAGGATCATCCTCATTATCACTTGTTTCCTCCATACTCTGATTCTGTGGTTGCTGCCTATGATCCTCCAGACCTGAATATCCACTTGTATATTTGGAGATTGATGAACTTCTTCTATCACTCCTACAGAGTCCTTAACAACACTGCTTCAGGATGTACTGATGTGCATGTAAATGTGCATATTTTAACCACCATATTTATTCTTTTTAAATTAAATAAATGATCATATTGGGTATTTTAACTTGTTTAAACCAAAATTCATATTATTTGAAATTGTCACATATTCATCTTCATCCAGGGGCAAAATGGCCATTTTTGTGCATATATTAATTTGAGAACATTTAATTGGAAATTTTTATATTATTTTGTAGGAAATTACACTCAATTACAAGTGGGTTCATGAAGGAATATGCATGCACAAAATGAATACAAAGATGGAAATAATTCAAAGTGAAGAACATGGAGGACCCCACCTATCAACCACCTTAATGTACAAATTAAAGGCCAATGCACATGCTTATGGAATTAATGGCTTCATGTACACTTAAATGGAGATTATGACATGCTAATGATAACTTGGCCACCACACTTCCTCCAAGGGCATTTTGGGTACTCCCCAAAAATATGCATTAGGGTTTCTAACTTGTATAAATACCCCTTATGTTTCATGTAGCCATCTCCTCTCTTAGTTAGTTAGTTTTAGTTTAGAAAATAAATCAAATCTCTCTTTCTTTCCATGGCTACTTAGCCATTTCTTCTCTTATGTAATTCTTTTCTTTTATGCAATGTTAATTATTGTTTCTTTTTAATTACATGTTCATTTCCTTTCATGCAAGTAGTGTAGATTTTTCTTTATGCAATTAGAATAGTTTTCCATTTCACTTTGCTCTCTTTTCCTTTTCTTTTTCTCTCATGTTGCAAGCTACATTTGTTCATATGATAACAAATATGAGAGGCTAAACCCCTTCAATTTAGGGGTAATGAAGCTCTCTAATCATGTAGCTTCAACTTAATTTGATGTTTATGCTCTCTTTTTGTGCTTAATGAGAATGATTGAAGTGGTTTAATGATGTTGTTTAGCTTTGAATTTGATAGTCTGTGTTGTTTATAACAAATAGGTTATGTTTAAACAAACAAAACACAAATTGCATCTTCATCTACATATGATTATGGCAAAGAAGTGATTGTTGAAATTAAAATTTGATGGCTTATATTTCTAATTAATAGTTAATAGGCCATGCTTAAAATAGTTTTTTCTTTCAACTTTGTTGTCATATTTTATGAGATTTAAAAGTGTATTAGTGGTTGTGTTATAGTTTGATGGTTTATATTGAGCTAATTAATATCACAAATATACCATACTTATGATAAGCACATAAACTAATTCACTAATGACAAGAAAAGAGAGATCATAATTTCATTTTGTTGATTTATGTGATCTAGAGAGTGGAAATTGCCTTTAAATTGTCTTAACACTCTCATATTTTTATCTATTTTCTTTTGTCATTTTTCTTCTTTTTTTAGTTAATCACTCTTCCAACTTTGGTTAATTTGATTAAGTAGAATTTTAAATCATCAATTCCCTACGGATCGACCCATGTTCGCCACGTGCTACATTCGTACACCGTGCGCTTGCGGTTATTTTTAATTTAAATTCGTTCGACGGTTTCTAAACCGATAGAATTTCCGTCGACGAACAAGTTTTTGGCGCCGTTGCCGGGGAATTTGTTTTGATTTTGATTTTCTATTCTTCGGATTATTTTTGTGTGATTTTATTTTTGTGTTTGTTTAGTGTTTGTGTGTATTTGTTTGTGTTCTTGTTGTTTTGCATTTTCATTTGCATTTCCATATTAAAAAAAAAGTAGCACAAAATTTCACATTTTCTGTTTTTACATTTTCTTTCCATTTTCTTTCATTTTCTTTCCATTTTCTGTTTTACATTGCTCTTATTCACACTGCCTCTCTACTCACTGCCTCACTGTTCACTGTGCACAGAGAACCTGTTACTGCCCTGCACAAAGAATCACTTCATTCCCTTCATCCAAACTCCATCATCAAACCATAACATAACCACCATCCAACTGCCATCCACCATAATTCATGCCAGTTTAGCCTACAACATAATTCCTACTGCAATAGACAACCACAATACTCACAGCAACTACCCACTGAAACTTGTCGTAGCTATCCATTGCTCGTCCATCCACTTCTCACAATCATCCCCAAACTCACTGTTCTAACCAATGTCATAACATTTCACAACAATTCAATCACCATTTCACAAACTACTTCGTAAAACAAACCTCATCACCTGACTGTCAACTTCCACCCTCACCATAACTTCAAACTCTAACCATCACTGCATACATATTGAATCTCAAACCACCCTCCTCTGCCACTTTTCAAAACTTCCCACTTCAGACCATCTCCTCTAACTGCCTACAATTCCATTCACCATCCCTTCACCCTTTATAACATAAACTACATCATTCACATCCTTGCACATCATTTACAGAACACTACTATCAACATTCAATTCCGCATTCATACTTCTGAACCAAATTTCCACAACATCTAACTGCTGCCTCCATATCTGTGCAATATAAACACCTTCCACCTTCCACTTTGCCACCCGACCACTTCATCGCTCCAGCACACTGCATTCCAACAAATACACCCCTTACCACTGACAGTAGCTACCCCAATCACACGAATTTGCAGTAAAATATCATTCAACCCCCCTCTGAAATCTCCACACCGACCTGCCTCTGATTGACCAACCCACCAATTCAAACACCACTACCCTCTCTCCTACTACACCTCAACCTGAATCACCACCCACCAGCTTCTGCCAACTGATCATCCCCCTGTCTGCCACATTCACCAAAAAAAAAAACTGCAAATATCACATCAACAACAGCAAGCACCATTCATTCTCCACCTACATCCATCACCATACCATTACAAAATAGCATTACATCCACTGCTAGTTGTCGCCACTGCACTGACAATCAATTCGAACCGCCTTGCATGCCTCACCACTTCACCGAGTACTTCAACCACAATATTGCTGCAAACTCCGCACTGCGACCACCCTCAACCAAAATCACAAACCACCGAGCTACCCATCACGAATTCGCAAACCCCACACTCAAATCGAACACTCAAATTCGAATTCGTAGGGTTGATTTTGATTTCTGGCATTGATTTCGATATCCGGATATGACTTGTTTTGAGTAGTTCAACAGTTCGTGACCGACTTCAAGTATTAAAAAAAAATTGGGCAGCTAGTGTCTGTGGGCTTGTGGGCTGGTTCCTTTGTTGGATTAGTTAATTGTTGTGCTTAATTGTCTAAGTTGTTGTGTTTTAAACAAATTCCTTCTCTCTTTCAAGAAAAAAAAACTCAAGTTTCACTTTGTTTAAATTTTCCTTTTTCATTTGTTTTCACTTGTTTGAGTTTTCATTTATTTTATTTTCATTTATTTTGTTTTTCAATTGTTTTGTTTTCTTCTTTGATAAATATATAAAAAAACAAAAAAATTGTATATATCTTGCTTTTGTTTTCAGGTTGTCGAAGCAGGAAATAAAGGAAGAATGGCTTGTTGAAAACTTCTCAGCTTGCTTGCCAAAAAAAAAAAATTTGCTGCTTTCATCTCTAATTTTATTTGTTTTGCATTGTTGTTTGCTTGCATTTAATAAAAAAATCAAAAACATAAACAAAAATCCATTCGTAGTTGCATTGTTAATATATGTTTAATTTCAGTTTTGCATTTCATCTTAGAATTTGATTAATAATAAAGGTTAGACATCGATAACTCTTATTTGTATATTGACAAGTTGTCTTCTTTGAACAATTTAATTTCTTGGTGTCTAGGCTACGGAAGAGTAATAACCATTTATAAATACTACGGTGATTCGTAAATATTATAGTGGTTGTTCCTCTGAAGGTACTTAAACCTTCGGCTGCATTGCTACGGTGATTCGTGGTGCACCGATAAATCCTGTCCGTTACCTGGCTGAGAACTATCTTGTTTATCTAAGACAATGTGTGATTATACAATTTTGGGTTAACTTAGGATAAATCATTTGTAATTAAGCACTGCATTCATTTAGTTGCATTAGTTCATGCATATTTAAAAAAAACAAAAAAAAATTCAAAATCCAAAATTAAAAAAAATTATAAATATTTCTTAACTTAGTTTTTTTCCTTTTCCTTTGAAAATTTTCAAATCAAAATTCCAAAAAAAAAATTAAAATCAAAAATCCAAAAAAAAACTTTTCAAAAACAAAGAAAAAATTTGAAAAACCAAAAATCAATTTCCCTTTTGAAAAATAAATTCCATTTGTAAATATTTTTCTTTTACCAAAAAAAAAATACAAAAACATTCTTGAAAATGTCCGAGTTTTCCCACTTACGTGAAGTTTACAATAGTTGCGAAAATCAATATAATCCATATGATTTCACTCCAAATTCGTGTGGATATCTTAACGACAACTATTCTTTAAACGATTTGAATTTTGAACCACAAAATTTTCAAAGCGATGACCAAGCTTCAAATCTTGAAAATAGTATTTTATCTTTACTTGAAATCGCTACACAACAAAATCAAGAGATAAATGAGTGGTGCAATTCATATTTGTGCTATAACTCAATCAAGGTTTTCAAAATAATCAAAATTTGAATTCACTTCAAAATTCGAATGATTTCGAGTGTAACCCATGCCAATTCAATTTCAAGTTTCAAGATGAATTTCAAAATAAAGACGAAAATGTAAACCAATTTTCAAATAATTTTGGCAATAAGAATAGTTTCAATAATGATACGATCGAAAACTTTGGTTATCAACAAATTCAAAATGAAAGTTTTCAAATTAATAATCATGAATTTGATTTTGTTGACCAAATTGAAAAAGATAACGGGGATTTATTACTTTAAAAATACAAAAAAATTCGTGAAAATCATAATCAAATCTCAACTTGCGAAGAATCAAATAATAATCTACCGTTTATCAAAATTGACAATTCTTGTTCTCAACCAGTCCAAATCGAAAATTTTCAAGTTAATAATTACAAATTTGACTTTGTTGAGCAAATGAATGAAATTTATGATGATCACACAAATTTGTTGATTAAAACATTGGAAAATTTTCGTGAGAAACAAAATCAAATTTCAATGTGTGACGAGTCAAACGATAATCCATCTTTTACCCAAATTGAGGATTTTCAAATGACAACTTTTAAAATTGATAATGACGATCTTAATCAAGTTGTTGAAAATACGGTAATTAAGTTGGATTTCAATTCTTTTGAGGGTGCGAAATTCGATTTAAACTTCGATCTTCCTTTTTCTGAAAACTTGAATACGACAACTTTGAATTTTAAACTTCATTTACACGATGAAGTTGTTGATAATCCAACAAAGGAAGTCGAATTTAACGAACATGAGTTTTATGGACTTTTTGAAAATGATTTGTTGAATTCTAAAGGGGAAAATTTCGATCACCGTTTTGATTTTGAAATCGATAATTTTGAAGAAGTTTTCAATGACAAGTTTGAACTTCAATTTGGTGAAAATAAATTTGAATTTCAATCAATTGTTTTATCAACCCCAAAAATCATCGAAAATAAAACAACTCATACGATTTTCAATAAAACCACTTTCGTTTTTCCAAATCCACACTCAACTTCGAAATCTTTTACGATTTGGTTTTCGTGTTAAACTGTGTCTCACACATTTGACGAGACAAATGAATCGGTCTTTAGAAGACCGTTTCATTTACTTTTTGACTGTATACTTTCTCATCCCTTGTAAATAATAATCTTTCATGTAAATATTGGATTTTTATTTTATTTTTCTCCTTCCACTTAGGTTGACTGTGGGGACACAGTCAAAATCAAGTGTGGGGGGAGACTCGTCTTCTTCTTGATTTTTCAGGGTTCATTTTTCTTTTTTCTTCCAAAAACTCAAAAAAAAAATCCAAAAACAAAAGAAGAATTTATTTTTAGTGTTTTTGATTTATTTTTAAAGAAACACTATAGGATAAATATATGGTTTTGGTTTATTAAATTGAAATTATTGAAAATTTATTTGTCTTAACAAAAATAAAAATGAAGTTTGATTATAAATAACAATGGTTTAACTAGTATATAGGAAGATTCATACGTGTTAATTATGAAATACATCCTAATTGAAAATCTTTGTTTTAAAAGTGGTGAATTTAAAGTAAAGGATATAACATTTTTTTTGTCTTCTAAGTTAAATGGTGCTAAAATGATTTTGCAAAACTCTCTCTCTTAAAAAAAATTAAAAAAATAAAAAAAATACATCCAAAGTATTCACTCTCATTTAAAAGTCCTCACGGTTATGCATGGGTGAATTACTTGGAATTTTTGATTATGTGCTTTCATACTCATTTAAAAGTCCTCACGGTTATGATGTATGGAACACATGTAAAAAAAAGACTTAATAAAAACCACCTACGGTCGATAGTGTATGCATGAAAGTGTGTGCACTCGCCATGATCTGTGCTCCCCTCACATAAGCCCGAAAGGCAGTGCATGGGTGGTATATCTGGCCTCAGTTTACCTGAGCTAGGTGTGTAATTTTTCTTGCAAATAATGAGAGAGCAAGCAATTGAAATCCTAGCACTATTTTTACTTATTTGATTTGATTTGTTATTAAAAAGAAATGAAAATACCACTTTGATAAACTTTGATAATCAACTAAGGATCCATTTTATAATTACACTTTGTTATCAACCGAAACAACAAATTAAACTATTGTCTATTTGTTATGATAACTTGATTTTTGTTGAAAATTTTGATGAGTAAATGACATAAATTTTCAAGATAATAACCAAAACCTATATTTAACTTATTTGTGTCAATTTAAAAATAAATCCTTCATTTGTAAATATTTTCAAAAATTTGCATTCATCTCTTTGTAAATAATTCTTGCATTTTGTAAATATTTTCATCATACATTTGGATTTTGTGGGTAGTATCCACTGAAAACCCTCACGAGACAACACTCGTCCTACTGGGGACACCCAGAGGTTTAACGGCTTGTTGCATACGCTCAATGCAATCGTGCTCCATACGAAAACGGATTTACCTTAGTTTTAGTTTATTCGAGGACGAATAAAAAGATAAGTGTGGGGGTATTTGATGTGCATGTAAATGTGCATATTTTAACCACCATATTTATTCTTTTTAAATTAAATAAATGATCATATTGGGTATTTTAACCTGTTTAAACCAAAATTCATATTATTTGAAATTGTCACATATTCATCTTCATCCAGGGGCAAAATGGTTATTTTTGTGCATATATTAATTTGAGAACATTTAATTGGAAATTTTTATATTATTTTGTAGGAAATTACACTCAATTACAAGTGGGTTCATGAAGGAATATGCATGCACAAAATGAATACAAAGATGGAAATAAATCAAAGTGAAGAACATGGAGGACCCCACCTACCAACCACCTTAATGTACAAATTAAAGGCCAATGCACATGCTTATGGAATTAATGGCTTCATGTACACTTAAATGGAGATTATGACATGCTAATGATAACTTGGCCACCACACTTCCTCCAAGGGCATTTTGGGTACTCACCAAAAATATGGATTAGGGTTTCTAACTTGTATAAATACCCCTTATGTTTGATGTAGCCATCTCCTCTCTTAGTTAGTTAGTTTTAGTTTAGAAAATAAATCAAATCTCTCTTTCTTTCCATGGCTACTTAGCCATTTCTTCTCTTATGTAATTCTTTTCTTTTATGCAATGTTAATTATTGTTTCTTTTTAATTACATGTTCATTTCCTTTCATGCAAGTAGTGTAGATTTTCCTTTATGCAATTAGAATAGTTTTCCATTTCACTTTGCTCTCTTTTCCTTTTCTTTTTCTCTCATGTTGCAAGCTACATTTGTTCATATGATAACAAATATGAGAGGCTAAACCCCTTCAATTTAGGGGTAATGAAGCTCTCTAATCATGTAGCTTCAACTTAATTTGATGTTTATGCTCTCTTTTTGCGCTTAATGAGAATGATTGAAGTGGTTTAATGATGTTGTTTAGCTTTGAATTTGATAGTCTATGTTGTTTATAACAAATAGGCTATGCTTAAACAAACAAAACACAAATTGCCTCTTCATCTACATATGATTATGGCAAAGAAGTGATTGTTGAAATTAAAATTTGATGGCTTATATTTCTAATTAATAGTTAATAGGCCATGCTTAAAATAGATTTTTCTTTCAACTTTGTTGTCATATTTTATGAGATTTAAAAGTGTATTAGTGGTTGTGTTATAGTTTGATGGTTTATATTGAGCTAATTAATAGCACAAATATACCATACTTATGATAAGCACATCAACTAATTCACTAATGACAAGAAAAGAGAGATCATAACTTCATTTTGTTGATTTATGTGATCTAGAGAGTGGAAATTGCCTCTAAATTGTCTTAACGCTCTCATATTTTTATCTATTTTCTTTTGTCATTTTTCTTCTTTTTTTAGTTAATCACTCTTCCAACTTTGGTTAATTTGATTGAGTAGAATTTTAAATCATCAATTCCCTGCGGATCGACCCGTATTCGCCACGTTCTACATTCGTACACCGTGCGTTTGCGGTTATTTTTAATTTAAATTCATTTGACGGTTTTCTAAACCGATAGAATTTCCGTCGACGAACATGTACATATACTGGGTCTGTATTTTTTGTTATAGCATTTTGTGTGTAAATTTCTATAGCCGTAACATCTTTTTCGGGTGTTTGCCCAGTGTTATTAGTAGTGATTAACACCGTGGGTTAAAATTTTGTATTATCTATGTGATTAGTATCTGTAGCACTTTTGGCTTTTTGTACCCAAACTTTTGTGGGTTTGTTTAGCTCATTACACTCTTGTGTGATTGCGTGGCCAAAGAATTTGCATTCAGCACATCTCAAAGATATGAATTCATATTCAACTTCCTGCGAATAAACATTACCTCTCTTATCTATTGCTTTAACATTTTGTGGTAATTCAGAATCTGCCATAATTTCCACCAAGACTTTTGCATGTTTGATTCTTTTAACCTTCCTGGTATACTCATCTATATCAAGAGGTTTACCTATTATACTTGCCAGCTTTCCTATGTATCTCATATTCAATAATGCTAGATTAAGATTATTGAATTTAATCCAAATTGGATACGTAGTTATCATTGCCTTTTCAAAGTTAAAATCTGCTTCCCATTTTTTAATGATGATAAATTTACTATCCATGAACCATGGTCCTCCTTTAAATATTCACTCATAATCTTCTTCCTTTACAAATTTAATGAGAAAAAACCATTTTCTCTAGGAAAAACATCCCATGATCCTGTAGGCCTCCATACCCTCCTAGTATATGCATTAAAGTGTATGAAGCATGGTATTTTACCTACCATGTATGCATATATAGAATTCTTCTACATCTGATTTGATTCCTCGTAGTCATGTTCATCGATCAGTTGGCATGGCTTAGTTCCATCACCGATCGGTTCAAAATAATCAATTTTCCCTTGTATCTTGATATTATTATCAACTGCCTCCACCCATGATTTACGGTTTTTAAATTTCCGCTGGGATTCCTGAGTAGATTGTTTTAGAACCTCAGCGAAAGTCGTTTTCTCCTTACATTTAACCATCTTCCATCCTCCGCCGTCATCTTCCTCCAGTTCATCTAGGTTTTGGGATTCTCTGATGTCGCCATTAAAATATCTTAGATATATATATATATACATATATATATTACCTTAACATCTTAAATAGTTTAAATATTAAACTAGATTATATATATATATATTAAAAGTTGTTTATAGATTTAAAATAATATATACATTAAAATAGGATATATATTAAAAATTGTTTATAAATTTAAAATAATATATTAAGATGGTTTATATGAGAAAATAGTTTATAATACATCCGTATATTGAACAAAATCAATTTTCAACCTTCAAAATATTTTGTTTTAATGGCCTTCTATTTCATACAACGATTCTCCGACCTCTCTCTCTCTCCCTTTCGGGTTCTCCCTCCTCTTTCGCCTCGTCCACTTCTTTCTAATTCCCTTCGCGTCGCCTCTGCTTTGATGGCCAAGAATCAGAAGAATAAACCTCGCTTCGCTACATCTTTTGGTCAGATTCGACAAACAGATCTGGCCATAATTTCCCTATTTTAGAGTTGCTCCCTTCTCCAATGGCAACTCCTTCGATCCCTACCGAAGACCTCATCCCTGTACCGCTTTCATTCTTGTCATCCCCTCTGCATTTGTTCGTGGATGTCTTTAGCACGCAAAACCTGTTATCGTCTCTCGCTGCTAACTTTGCCTCAGCTCCATAGGGTGCTATCCCACTGTCAAGTATTACTAACGTTCATCCTACTTCGCCTATTTCGAAATTAGTAAAATATATTGGTAATTGGGCGAGTGATGATTGCAATTTTAGTACTCGAGTCGATCCTTTTGCTTTGAAGAGTGTTGGGTTTGAGTCTGTTTCGTCTGACACTGTTATTGTCGAAGATTTGATAAGTGTTGAGAGTAGTAATTCGCCTGAATCATTTGGTTGTGAGGTTGCTCCTAAGCAAAATATTGTTACTGCATCTACGCCAACACCAGAATCTTGTAATAAACCTACTAACAATACAATTTCTGTTGGCTTTAGTGATGATGCTGCTACTATTGTTGACAAGCTAGTTTGGTCCTCATTGTTTAAGGCATTTCCACGGAACGCCGGTGCATACTCCCCATAGATTTTCAATTCTCAAGTCATTGATGGTATTAACGTTATTCCACCTGCTTTCCTTCGGAAGGTGGAGAGCCATTGATTTGACCACTTAGTTGGATTTTTCCTGGATGCTACATCATCATACTCGGTTGTTCGTGAGCATTGTAGGCGAGCATGGAAATTGAAGGGTTCGCTTCATGTCTAATTCTTAAATTCCTTTTTGTACTTTAAATTTGGTAATAAGGAAGAACGACTTACAGTGCTTGATACTAGCCCTATCATTATCGAGGGGAAACCTTTTATTGTGACTCCTTGGAGCCTTGGTATAGACAGTGCTAGAGAGCAGTTTCTTTCTATTTCGGTTCGGGCCACTTTCTCCAATATACCATCTGTCCTTCAACCTCTGATTGATCTGAACTGGCTTGCGTGCCTTATTGGGGATTTCAAATGCTTTGATGCGAATACCAATGTGCACAAGAACTTATTATATGTTAGGGCATTGATTGAAATTACCCCAATGAATCCGTTACTGTCAATATTGAAAGTAAGAACCATAGAAGGCCATGAGATGGAAATAAAAGTTAACTACAGATGGAAGCCTGACATATGTTCTATATGTCAGTCATTTGGACATTCTATGGAGAAGTTTTCTAGGATTGCTCCTCTATCACCTACCAGAAAAGTTCCCCTCCCTAGGACAGAAATGAAACGAGTTCCTAAGGTTAGTGCTTCTCTTGTCTCTGATCCTATTGCTTCTGCTTCTCCCGCTATAGAGACAGAAATTGATTCACTATCAGTTAGTGTTTCCAATGATGAGGTTATTACATGGGAACCCGACGAGAGTTCTTGGATTCACAAGATGATTGAAATAAGGTATGACCCGCAGATGCATAGTTATCGCATGTCCTTAGGTGGTCCTGACGAGACTAGGAGGTTAGTGTATCATGATGAGGGTGATGGTCTTACACTGTCGACCAATGGTATTAATGGTGCTAGGAATTGGTGGCAGTTCTTAGATCCTACATGGGATCGGATTTATCTCTATTCTCCTCTCTCGAGGTATTTCGATCCGAACCTGGCTAAGTACTTTTCTGCTGTTCGGCATGTTATAGGTCCTGGTACCGATGTTGTTATCAGTAATGACAGGGGTCCCGTGCCCTTCTGAGTAGTCTAAATTTTTTGTCGAGCTCCTGTTTTTTCTTTTGTTCTTGTACTCAGTGGTCTGACCACTATAAAACTAGATTTTAGTCGTTCTATGCATGTACATAACACATGTTCCTTATTTATATTCATAGTGGCACGGCCCACTTTAAAGCCGGCTGTCTTTGCCCAAAAAAAATTTATATCGAAAATAGTTTCATATTTAGAATTGTTTCTTCCAATTTCACAAATTAATTCAGATCAACTTTAGTTCCAAAACTTCAATTTAAATCAATCCCAGTTCAACGATTTCAATTCAAAAAGGCTAAAGGTTTCAGTTCAAATTCTCATTAAAAAATGTAACGCCCCACCTCTATCCTCACAATAACAAAGAGTATTAAAGGAAATACTGTCTGTTATCACGAAGAATAAGGCTGGATAGGAGCAGCCATCCGTAGTTAGGGCTTACACTAGTATTGGTTATTTCGATCGGAGTAGTATATATTTTTATTTTTCATCTCTTATTTATTTACTCCTATCGACATACCCAATTCCAGTATAAAAAGAACTACGATGGTTCATAATAGTTTAGGATAATAAATATAATAATAACACAGATAATATAAATGCGGAACACAGATAAAACAAAAAGTCTCATATATATAATAACTGATGTCAGTTACAATACATGTGATACAGTACATATGATACAACTACAACTGTCTACACAGGAAGTTATATACACAAGTACATTATCATGATTAATATACATGAATACATAACATCCTATACTAAGACAACGACTACTCCAAAAAGTATGAAAAGACTTCATAGCTCTAGCAGCAACCCAAAGTAAGATATCAACAACCTGTAAATACTCGGTCTGACTCGAGTATTACATTCAAAAGAAAATAATACACGGGTCAGTCTAATTCAAACTCAGTTATTAATGCACGGAAGCAGTAATAATTAAACAACAATTAGACGACAGTCAAAATAAATCTCGTCTTGGATAACGGTAAATATAACACGTATCAGTGTTAAACAACAAATCAGCAGATTCAAAATATCAACAAAGATAAATGAAATGATTATCAATAAAGATAATTTAGAAAACATCAGAATTGCCTAAAACAGCAATTAACAACAAAATCTAATTATTTAAATAAATAATTAGAAACTCATAATCTAATTATCAAAAAAGATAATTAGATATCAACAAAACCATCAAATTAAACCAAATCAAAATAGGATTCAAAATATATTGAATTGGCAACAAAAAACAGTTCCAACAATTGAAAACATCAATTGAACATCAATCTGGTAGGGCTGCAGTACACGCACGCGTGTACTGCCTCGCCACTACAACCTGAAATACACAAAAGATCAACGGACCCAAAATCAAATGGCATCAACTCAAATCAATATGATATACAACCTGGACCACCTGAACTCAATGTATACACGAATACTATGATCACATTATACATATATACACGTCGACCAGGCAGCAAACAAAGTCAACCATTGCAAATGCGAATTTTCTCAAAGAATGATACCAGAATCCAAGTGCATGAAGACTACAGCAAGTACACAATTCCGATGCAATCATATCTAGATACAACAGCTCGAATAAACACCGCAATCTCAAATCGAAGCATGTACAAGTTGCAGCAATATGCAACATAGTGTAGCATATACACAATGACAACCAAGCAGCAGTTAACAAGCATCATAAAAATTCAGTTTCAAGTCAAATATTAATGATCTGGTCAGAACAAGGTACAAAATGAAATCACTTACCTACATACATAAATGTATGTACACAAGTGGATGAATACATATGAAAATGCCACGGTGATTTCGACAAACCAAGTCAAGTTGGTATGCACGCAATCAGACAAGTACAGGGATGCAGTGTTCAAGGCCGAGATAAACTCAAGCACCAGATTCATGTAAAAGTGTAGTATCCAGAAACCAACTACAGTTCAATATCAAATGCAATGCATCGTGATGACATGGAACAATGCTTCAGAGATGTGCGGATACACAATGAAGACCATAAGCAACAGCAATCATACACACACACACACACACACACACACACACACACGCACACACAAATGAAGACACAGCAAGGCCAAATACACAACAACAAAGTCCAAGACCAATGAATTGCTATGGTCGTCCATGCAGCAACCAAAACAATGCATCATGGCTCGAATAAACAAAATTGACACACATTGAAGTGTCATATACTAATCAAGTATACATGAGCCAAAGTTAACAAGAACTGAATCGAAGCCATGGCAATCGAAGAATCAAAAGTCAGAGCTGCCAAAATATGATCGCAATTACTATCATAATCAAAGACCAGCAAATTGTGGAAATCGTCACATAAACAAAGTCCAGACCGAATAATATGAAGCACAGGAATGCAATGTTCCAGTAGATCCAAATTTCTCAGTTCCAACACGAACATGATTAAATAACTTGTAACCATTGTACAAAGGTGATAGCCACTACCAAGGCTCAAGTGAAATCGAGACAAGCACTGAACCAAAAATGGCCAGAGCCGAAGTCAAAAGGAACATCAAGTAAAAAACAACAAGTCAAGTATGCTACAGCAAGAATTACGATCAAAATCGAAGTCAACATCAAACCAAGTCAAAGCCGTGATCCAATAAGGAGATGAACATGCCAGAGACGAGGTTAACCAAAATCGAACAGTTCAAAACCGCGTGTATCAAGCTAAAAGCAACAAAGTATTCAAAGCGACAATTAAAGAACAAGGTCGCAGACACACAAACAAGCGCAAATGCTACAAGTTTTAAAAAACCTAAATTATGTAACCGCAATCAAATATGTCACATGAGAGACTCTTGGACCAAGGCTACGCTGTGCAGGGATATTCAAATAATTGTATAACAAGTTCAAGTTGCAGGTCAAAGACATAATGACCGAAGTCTCGAGCCAAAAATGAGGCCACGGTTGTTTCAATCAAACCAGTGATTAAGACACAGAGATGAACTAGAATTTCACAAAGCATTTTAAGAAATCAAAATGGCCGAAGTAAGCACGATCAGTGTCAAGGCCAAAGTCATCAGAAAAACAAAGTTGAATTCACAAATCAAATTCAAAGTTGACCAAGTCAGAAATCAATGCCAAGAATATCACTTAATCAAACAGCGCAAATCGAAAATTTTAACAAGCCAAAAATCATCAAAGTAGAATTAGATGTGAGTGATAAGAAATCACTCACCTTATCGACGAATAGAAGCAGCCGAGCGTAACTCAAGAAGACGAACGATCGACGAAGCAAACTCGCGAATGTCCTTTCCATCGATCAACATTCGAGCATCGGCTTCGAAGATTTTCACAAGCCCTAGCTTTGAAGACGAGCGAACGAAGAAAATTTTGAGGCCGCCATTTTTATTCTTTCGATCATCTTGTTTATTGTTTCTAGGGTTTCGAAATGAAAGAATAGTGGAATGGGTCTGGATTGCCTTGGTAGTCATCACGGCAATGACAAACAAAACATGGGCCAATGTGATTTTATTGCCCACTAACACTTGACAAATTTAATACAAAGAATTTTCAACCCAATTAGAAACTCCAAATAGTAATTAGCTAACCGATTTAATCGTCTAATGACGATGATCAATCGATACGAAACCCCGGGTTATTATAGACTCCCCTCCTTATAAAAATTGCGTCCCCGCAATTTTCATAAATAAGTCATCAGTAACAATTATTGTTCTAACATAAACTGGTTAAGCTAGAAAAATAAAGTCGAAAATACAAACGCCAAAGAAATATTTTAATTTCAATAAAAGAAATTCACAAATTCTCAGCAAAATCTAATTATCAAGTAGATAATCAGAAAACAACAAAACTAAATAAATGCAATTATCAGCAATATTCAATTATCAATTAGATAATTAGAATACAGAAACCACAAAACAGCAATGTCTGATTATCGATACGATAATTAGAAAACGGCAAAATCTAATTATCAACAAAGATAATTAGGAAACACAAATCACAAATCGCAAAACCACAATTATCTAGTTATCAATCAGATAATTTGAAAACAACAGTTATCTAATTACCAAAAATGATAATCGGAAATCTCAAACTAACAAATATTTAATTATCAAAAATGATAATCAAATCTCAAATCAACAAGTATTTAATTAATCAAATCTCAAATCAACAAATATTTAATTATCAAAAACGATAATCAAATCTCAAATCAACAAATATTTAATTATCACAAATGATAATCAAATCTCAAATCAACAAATATTTAATTATCAAAAACGATAATCAAATCTCAAATCAACAAATATTTAATTATCAAAAACGATAATCAAATCTCAAATATCTAATTATCACAAGCGATAATCAGAAACAAAAAATATTTAATTATCACAAACGATAATCAAATCTCAAATCAACAAATATTTAATTATCAAAAACGATAATCAAATCTCAAATATCTAATTATCACAAGCGATGATCAGAAACAACAAATATTTAATTATCACAGATGATAATCAAATCTCAAATCAACAAATATTTAATTATCACAAATGATAATCAAATCTCAAATCAACAAATATTTAATTATCAAAAACGATAATCAAATCTCAAATATCTAATTATCACAAGCGATAATCAGAAACAACAAATATTTAATTATCACAAATGATAATCAAATCTCAAATCAACAAATATTTAATTATCAAAAACGATAATCAAATCTCAAATATCTAATTATCATAAGCGATAATCAGAAACAACAAATATTTAATTATCACAAATGATAATCAAATCTCAAATCAACAAATATTTAATTATCAAAAATGATAATCAAATCTCAAATCAACAAATATTTAATTATCACAAATGATAATCAAATCTCAAATCAACAAATATTTAATTATCAAAAGCGATAATCAAATCTCAAATATCTAATTATCACAAGCGATAATCAGAAACAACAAATATTTAATTATCACAAATGGTAATCAAATCTCAAATCAACAAATATTTAATTATCAAAAACGATAATCAAATCTCAAATATCTAATTATCACAAGCGATAATCAGAAACAACAAATATTTAATTATCACAAATGATAATCAAATCTCAAATCAACAAATATTTAATTATCACAAATGATAATCAAATCTCAAATCAACAAATATTTAATTATCAAAAACGATAATCAAATCTCAAATATCTAATTATCAAAAGCGATAATCAGAAACAATAAATATTTAATTATCAAAAACGATAATCAAATCTCAAATATCTAATTATCACAAGCGATAATCAGAAACAACAAATATTTAATTATCACAAATGATAATCAAATCTCAAATCAACAAATATTTAATTATCAAAGACGATAATCAAATCTCAAATATTTAATTATCACAAATGATAATCAGAACTCATATCAACAAATATCCAATTACCTGCAGATAATTGGAAACAACAAATATCTAGAAATCAATTAAGATACTCTAGAAAATCAACATAAAAGGTTAGATCGATCCCATCAGATGGCGAGTTTTAGCTACGCCGCACGTGCATCTCAGATTGGCCGAAGCCTACCAAGTACTATAAATTTTGGCGCCCATCAGATTGACCTGAAGGTCCGTAGAGTGACCCGAAGGTCTAGTACTGGTATTTGACCCGAAGGTCAGCAGAGTGGCCCGAAAGCCCAACAAATGACCCGAAGGTCCATCATATGACCCGAAGGTCCAACATATGACCCGAAGGTCCATCAGAGTGGCTCGAAAGCCAAATAAAATCATCAAAATCATCAAACATCAGATGTTTCAATTAACGAGTCCGGAATTAACCAAAATAGCAAAAGCACATATCCCATAACCACGAGTTTTACTAAATCGTTTAATTCTCTTCATCGTTTCCTTGAAAATGCAAAATTGTGTATTCCAAAAATAACATTTCACATTCTCAAACGGACAAGTCCGGAATTAAGCGAATCAGTAAAAGAAAGGGGTCATAGTCCTCGATTTTGCTGAAACGTTTAAATCGCTTCCTCATTCTTTTGAAAGTGCAAACTGCCTAACTTCTGGAAACAATTTCATTTAATTTATAAAAGTAATAATTTACATTCTCAAACGAACAAGTCCGGAATTAGGCGAATCAGTAAAAGAAAGGGTTCATAGTCCTCGATTTTGCTGAATCGTTTAAATCGCTTCCTCATTCTTTTGAAAGCGTAAAATGAAAAAAATTTAGAATTTTTTTTATTTTGAAACAATTTGAAAACCCATGCTCAAAACAGCAACATCAGTAACAATTTCGATAAGGAAATTGTACTTTTCAAAACACCATAAAAACGGACAACAAAATCAGCATTGCGGAATAACCGCTTGAAAATCCACTTTAAAATTTGACGGTTACTGAAGTCAATGCGACAGTAATTTTTAAACGTCAAAATCTCATCAAAATAATTCGCATCAGAATATAATACCAGTGAATTTTCATTCATCAAAATGTCAACAAAGCACCGTACTTCAAAATGTAGCGTCGGTGTAAAAATCCCGTTATAAAAATAACGGCAACAAATTACATTCAAAACCAAACAGCGGTACAACGTAAAATTAATGCAGTAACGTGCAACTTAAATTAGCACGTAAACTAGAAAATGAACCAAGAAATCAGTCGAATATATCTTCAATGAAGATAATTCAAAATAACAAAATCTCAACAAAATCACATAACTGCAATCGCTTCGAATCCTCAATCGAATTCGAAATTTTCAAAGAAAACAAATTAAACACAGCTATGTAAACAACAAATGAAATTTATTTTAATTTCATATTTTGATTTTTAAATCAAAAAGGTTATCATCAGTATTCAGCGAAGACAGTCCCACTGTTTCCGCTGCGCACTCTGATAAATAGATACAAATCAATCAATCATCAAAACACAATTTCACTTTTATTTTTAAATAAAGATATATAGAAATTTCATCAAAATTTCAAAACTTTAGTTTTGCCTCAAAGCACAACTAAAACATCGATAAATAGTTGTAACACATGTTCCATCTAAGTTATGTTTTATATTATGTCCATAAACCCCAAGCTCTGATACCAACTGTGATGCCCCACCTCTATGCTCACAATAACAAAGAGTATTAAAGGAAATACTGTCTATTATCACGAAGAATAAGGCTGGATAGGAGCGGCCATCCGTAGTTAGGCCTTACACTAGTATTGGTTATTTCGATAGGAGTAGTATATATTTTTATTTTTCATCTCTTATTTATTTACTCCCATCGACATACCCAATTCCAGTATAAAACGAACTACGATGGTTCATAATAGTTTAGGACAATAAATATAATAATAACGCAGATAATATAAATGCGGAACACAGATAAAACAAAAAGTCTCATATATATAATAACTGATGTCAGTTACAATACATGTGATACAGTACATATGATACAACTACAACTGTCTACACAGGAAGTTATATACACAAGTACATTATCGTGATTAATATACATGAATACATAACATCCTATACTAAGGAAATGGCTACTCCAAAAAGTATGAAAAGACTTCATAGATCTAGCAGCAACCCAAAGTAAGATATCAACAACCTGTAAATACTCGGACTGACCTGAGTATTACATTCAAAAGAAAATAATACACGGGCCAGTCTAATTCAAACTCAGTTATTAATGCACGGAAGCAGTAATAATTAAACAACAATTAGACGACAGTCAAAATAAATCTCGTCTATCCAATCCTTTAATAAGGAAATCGAATAACGGTAAATATAACCCGTATCAGTGTTAAACAACAAATCAGCAAATTCAAAATATCAACAAAGATAAATGAAATGATTATCAACAAAGATAATTTAGAAAACATTAGAATTGCCTAAAATGGCAATTAACAACAAAATCTAATTATTTAAATAAATAATTAGAAACTCATAATCTAATTATCAAAAAAGATAATTAGATATCAACAAAACCATAAAATTAAACCAAATCAAAATATGATTCAAAATATATTGAATTGGCAACACAAAACAATTCCAACAATTGAAAACATCAATTGAACATCAATCTGGTAGGGCTGCAGTACACGCACGCGTGTACTGCCTCGCCACTACAACCTGAAATACACAAAAGATCAACGGACCCAAAATCAAATGGCATCAACTCAAATCAATATGATATACAACCTGGACCACCTGAACTCAATGTATACACGAATACTATGATCACATTATACATATATACACGTCGACTAGGCAGCAAACAAAGTCAACCATTGCAAATGCGAATTTTCTCAAAGAATGATACCAGAATCCAAGTGCATGAAGACTACAACAAGTACACAATTCCGATGCAATCATATCTAGATACAACAGCTCGAATAAACACCGCAATCTCAAATCGAAGCATGTACAAGTTGCAGCAATATGCAACATAGTGTAGCATATACACAATGACAACCAAGCAGCAGTTAACAAGCATCATAAAAATTCAGTTTCAAGTCAAATATTAATGATCTGGTCAGAACAAGGTGCAAAATGAAATCACGTACCTACATACATAAATGTATGTACACAAGTGGATGAATACATATGCAAATGCCACGGTGATTTCGACAAACCAAGTCAAGTTGGTATGCACGCAATCAGACAAGTACAGGGATGCAGTGTTCAAGGCCGAGATAAACTCAAGCACCAGATTCATGTAAAAGTGTAGTATCAAGAAAACAACTACAGTTCAATATCAAATGCAATGCATCGTGATGACATGGAACAATGCTTCAGAGATGTGCAGATACACAATGAAGACCATAAGCAACATCAATCATATATATATACACACACAAATGAATACACACCAAGGCCAAATACACAACAACAAAGTCGAAGACCAATGAATTGCTATGGTCGTCCATGCAGCAACCAAAACAATGCATCATGGCTCGAATAAACAAAATTGACACACATTGAAGTGTCATATACTAATCAAGTATACATGAGCCAAAGTTAACAAGAACTGAATCGAAGCCATGGCAATCGAAGAATCAAAAGTCAAATATGCCAAAATATCATCGCAATTACTATCATAATCAAAGACCAGCAAATTGTGGAAATCGTCACATAAACAAAGTCAAGACCGAATAATATGAAGCACAGGAATGCAATGTTCCAGTAGATCCAAATTTCTCAGTTCCAACACGAACATGATTAAATAACTTGTAACCATTGTACAAAGGTGATAACCACTACCAAGGCTCAAGTGAAATCGAGACAAGCACTGAACCAAAAATGGCCAGAGCCGAAGTCAAAAGGAACATCAAGTAAAAATCAGCAAGTCAAGTATGCTACAGCAAGAATTTCGACCAAAATCGAAGTCAACATCGAACCAAGTCAAAGCCGTGATCCAAAGGAGATGAACAGGCCAGAGACGAGGTTAACCAAAATCGAACAGTTCAAAACCGCGTGTATCAAGCTAAAAGCAACAAAGTATTCAAAGCGACAATTAAATGAACAAGGTCGCAGACACACGAACAAGCGCAAATGCTACAAGTTTTAAAAAACCGAAATTATGTAAACGCAATCAAATATGTCACAAGAGAGACTCTTGGACCAAGGCTACGCTGTGCAGGGATATTCAAATAAATGTATAACAAGTTCAAGTTGTAGGTCAAAGACATAATGACCGAAGTCTCGAGCCAAAAATGAGGTCGTGGTTGTTTCAATCAAACCAGTGATGAAGACACAGAGATGAACCAGAATTTCACAAAGCATTTTTAGAAATCAAAATGGGCGAATTAAGCACGATCAGTGTCAAGGCAAAAGTCATCAGAAAAACATAGTTGAATTCACAAATCAAATTCAAAGTTGACCAAGTCAGAAATCAATGCCGAGAATATCACTTAATCAAACAGCGCAAATCGCAAATTTTAACAAGCCAAAAATCATCAAAATAAAATTAAATGTGAGTGATAAGAAATCACTCACCTTATCGATGAATAGAAGCAGCTGAGCGTAACTCTAGAAGACGAACGATCGACGAAGCAAACTCGCGAATGTCCTTTCGATCGATCAACATTCGAGCATCAGCTTCGAAGATTTTCACAAGACCTAGCTTTGAAGACGAGCGAACGAAGAAAATTTTGAGGCCGCCATTTTTATTCTTTCGATTATCTCGTTTATTGTTTCTAGGGTTTCGAAATGAAAGAATAGTGGAATGGGTCTGGTTTGCCTTGGTAGTTATCACGGCAATGACAAACAAAACATGGGCCAATGTGATTTTACAGCCCACTAACACTTGACAAATTTAATACAAAGAATTTTCAACCCAATTAGAAACTCCAAATAGTAATTAGCTAACCGATTTAATCGTCTAATGACGATGATCAATCGATACGAAACCCCGGGTTGTTACAAAAAACCATATTAATTTACATCGATTTCAAATCCATGTTTGAACTACAAATCTAAACCACTTCAAATTTAATAGGTTTCAAAGTTTAAATATTCAAACGTTTCCAATAACTCAATTTGATAAATTTCATTTATATTTCAAAATTCAACTTTAAGATTTCAATTTAAATTCCTTAAACAATTCATTTAAACGAATTTCAATTTCAACATTTAAAGGCTTGGATTTGGAAAATACTTCAGTTCCTATAAATCTACTTTTATTTCGTAATATCATTTAACTGGATTCAAAAATTAAGGATTTAAAATCATTTAATATAATCAATCCGGTGTCCGTATATAATTTTCTACCCTATAGTCAAGTGATACGAATATATATCATTCAACCCACAATAAATTTAAATTTATGGGTATATATCATTTCAACCCACAATCTCGACTAAATTCAAAATCCATAACATCGCTCGAGTTTATCATTTCAACCCATAATGATTTTTTCTTAATCTATAAGATCGTTCGGGTATGTATCATTTCAACCCATAGTGATTTTCCTAAATCTAACTAAGGGAACTTGCGGTGTGATAACAACATATAAAATAAACATAACATCGCATCTAAAATGTAAACAATTAAGCATCCATCACAATCATCATTCAGATCAACCAATAAATCATAATAATTAACTGGTTATCATTATCAGGTATTTAACTAGCAATTCAATTCCAATATTGATTCAAATGGAAATGAAATTTAATATAAATTAAAATTAAACTTGAATGACAATTTAAATATACCAAACAACAATAAATCAATTTCTAATCACATCATAAATCTAATTTAACCAAAATAAGACGGTTTAGCATTTGTGAATGGGTTAAAACACTCACTTTCGATTTATCGTCGATTTAAATCCAAATAAAGGCCCAAAAATTTAATAGACTCAAAATGCAACCAAACCATAATGTCTAGAATTTCGATACGATCACAACGGAGGAAACCGCGTGTCAATCTGAGCTCGTATGCAAAAGTTATTGATGTTAGAACATTGAATTTTAAAAAAATTAAATTTAATTAAATAAAGGGCATAAACGTAAATATTCACCTCTCTAACCCTCGCTACCGTACGCAGAAAAGCATGGCACTACCGGCCGCCGTCCTTCATGAGCCTATCGCTAATGATCCATGCGTCGCCGCCCCAATCAGTTCACGCCGCGCGCCTCACCGTCTACCCCGACCCCCTGAACCCTTGCCACGTCAACCACGACATCCCCTGGCTCTGACTGCCACCGCGTTCTCCTAGGATTTCCGTTGAATTTAAAGCACTTCGGACAAGAATGAACCCATGGATGCACTCGTCTAATCGCCCTCTTACATGCAGCACCTTCCGCTCGTCGTCTAGTTGAAGATCCACCGTTAAAAAGCAAACCCTGGTTTTGACGGCCGAGACTTCTTCGTTGATTTCTGGCCAAACGATGCATCAAATCGAAAAACGAGTTTAAGGAGTTTAAATTTTTCGATTTGATTTCGATTTGAAAAATGAATTTGGGAATTAGGGTTTGATGCTCTGACATTTGAGAAGGAGGAACAGATAAGAAATAAAAGTACATATAGAAATAAAATAAAAGGCTGTAGTGTTAGAGAAACAAAATCTATTTATACAGATAGATGGATAAGAATGAATGGTACAAATTGAACTGGTCGAAACAATTATGCAGACTCGAAAAGCCCATCCGTTTTCGAATTGAAAGTGGGTCGTATAATATATCGAAATATAGGTTTTCGATATTTTTAAACTCAATGGAACTAGTCTCAAACCCTAATTCCATTGTATTCAGAAGTTAGCTTTAAAAATCAGCTTATTTTAATTGAATTCATTAAATTGATTTCTGCGCGTTTCGAGCCCACACGATCAAACGATATGTCCGATCGCTATGAACCTCAAAATCCCATAATAATTTACTATTACAGATCTGATGAAACTGGATTTGTCGAAATCCGAGATAGTGGCCAAAATGGCTAATTTCACATTAAGTAAATAAATTAGTATTAAGTGGATCTAATCACTTTTAAATTCAAGTTAACAAACTTATCATTCTTGGTTTCATATAATTTAAAATCTAAAAATAATTTTTCATGTCAAATTCAATATTTCAACATTGTATTAATTACAGCGTTCAGTTACAACCGTAATAAAGTCTCAGTTAATTATATTTCAATTTCAATCAATTTCTTTTATTTCGATTTACACTCCTTTTACCGAATCAACTATTACCTTATGAATATAATTAACATTAGTTTACAACTTATTATCCTAATATTCTACAATTATCATCTTTTACCATACTAAGTATAATATTTCAATTTCATTAATTCCATTAATTAGCAATTAAATTCCTTACTTATAATTATAACCACATTAACTTTTACAATGATTTTAATTGATTGGAATTAAATTAAATTAGTTGTCAATAACATCCCAACAACATTATTAAATCATATTATAATTATTTTCCACATTAATAAATCATGAATTTTAATTTCACACAATATTAAATTCAAAAATCCTATTAAATTTAATAGTTTAATTATCAAAATTTATGGGTCGTTACATATACTAGTTCTGATGGTTTTATATTTATTTATTAGAGACCTTAAATTTAATTAAAATAAATATATAAAGGTTACACATGACTTAGTTAATTATTTATGCTAAATAGATATTTAAATGTTTAGTAAATTATTAAATATGAATCTAAAATTATTTAATTAATTTAAATAAATGTGACCAACAATGCATGTTTTTTTGGATGACTAATTGCTATTTTGATTTAGTATAAATGAAGTGTTTACCTTATATGAGGTGGTAGAGAAATAAGGTGAAATATTATGATATTTTATAGCCCTCAAGAATCGTATTTTTGTAGTCACAGTACACCTAATAAAATCCTAAAATCCTATCCTCCATCATAGTAGGTTGAAGTGAACTCAACCTTGTCAGGAAAGTTATGTAAAGAAGGGAGAAAATCTTTTAGGAGGAAATAAATTGCTATAAGACGGGCAAATAACCGACCCATCAAACAAAGGTATATCTTTTAATTCATTTTAGATTTATTTCATAATATTTATTTGCACAAATCATCCATAATGATTTTAAAATAGAAGTCGGATTTTAATTATCAACATAACTTTTATAAACTATCTTATATTAATTAAATAACTTACATGCATGTATAAATTCGAATCATGTAGGAACATAATTTTGTTTCGGCAATAAGTTAAAAATGTATATCAAGTATTTTTCAGAATTAATATTTTTTAAAAATATGTGTGTGTAACTATATATTAAATATTAAAATATATCTTAAATATATCTACAAATGTATGAACCATTTAACTTTTCCAAAAAATATTTTTTTTTTGAAATTTAGTCTTACATATAATATATATAATAAATTAACTATGCCATATTTTGAATTATGTATATATTTCCAAAGAAACATATTTTATTATAGTTCCAGGCATGTTCATGTGTAGAATTTATTTTATATAATTAATTAATCAAGGCTAAGCAGAATATATGAAACTAGTTTTAACAAAAATTATATATAATGGGTATATTTAATGTACTTATTATGAAATATGTGCGTTATTTTAATATCATTTTTTATTAAGACGTAAAGGAACCATTATATTGTCCATATCCTTAAAACCTTACTGTGGTAATAAGGAAAATGAGTATGACATCATTGAATGTAAATACAACGATTATCTTAAGCATATGTCTCGAATCATTATAAATGTAAAATAACAATAAAATTCAGAATTGCAGCCCGTCTCCTTTTATTTTCAAGCACAAACAATCTTCATCATTCATCTATTTACCTGCCATCATTGCAGATAATATCAACAACCTTCTACTAAAACCCTACTCGGTCCTTATCATTCAGCTCAATAACCCAGTTCTCCATAATCAGTACATTTATGCTCGTTCTCTTCATCTTCAACTTCAAAGAATTCATGGGGATGCTCACATCAGCTTGGATAAACTTTGCCCTCGGAATATTTGATGACATTTTATTATCGAAAATTCACTGATTTCGATCATATCGTATGTGGTGGAGAGAAGTAACAAAGTTTGTTGCCACTAATTACTAGATGCGATCTTTGCGTGCGAATGTATTTCTAAATCCTATATTCTCCTTGTCAACTATCATTATGTCACTCTTTGATAAATTCAGTTCTGACTTCATTAATGCTTAAACATATGAATTGTACTAACACTATAGATCTTCTTCATCTATTTGATTCTTATCACATAAAACATAGTTTGATTGACATGTTATTCCCTATCATTGTAGTTTACCCGATGTTGATTCGATTATTAATGATCTTTTATGGTGTAAAAGCTATTCTCCTACTATTTATTGGATTCCAAATTCTATTACATGATAGTAACTTTGATTTCTCGCTACTTTCATTCCATGTGTCAGCAAACTTGAATTCAATTTTATTATTTCATGTTCAATAATCATGTGATGCTTGTGTAACTAATTTAACTTGCTTAATAATAATTTCAAAGCTATTTAGTTGCTACCATTAATTTAGGGTTTAATATATGCTTTCGAGTGATGGAACTCACAATAAATTATTTTGTGCCAATAATGTGGAGCCTATGTATCCTAGTTGATCCACCATTAATTTCCCACGATCATATCATAGTGAACTATATATACCATTTGCAAAGACATTATCAATTAACTTTTAGTTTCTTCTTTATGTGCTTTAGAATAATTTTCATTGTTCGTGACATATTACTATTAGTAGGCATAGTACAGAAATGCTTATTAATACAATACTTGTTCCCCAACCACCTTGTCTATAACTGTCTTTCGTAATTAACTGCAATAATAGTTTTAAAGCACAACTAACTCTAAGATCTTCTAGGCTTTTTAAACCAATACCACCTTTATTTAGTGTTTTTCATAGTTTAAACTATGATATTTTATGTTTTTTTGCATAAAAAATCAATGTATAGTCTTTGAACCTTTTTCATAGTGATTTTTGGTATTTGATAAAAATTGCAATCCTATCTCGTAGTTTTGTTTCATTACGCCAAAATTTGATCCTAACTTATATGCTTTGGTCGATAATATTAATGATACTTGGACAAAAGGTTCGACTCTTAGATAACTATGCTAGTCATTATCACCAACAGTTAATTAGGAAAATAGGTAATTGTTCAAGTACTTGGTTACAGAGTCTTAATTTGGATTTGATCTAAATGGCCATTAAAATCTCAAGGTTAAGTTTTTCAATTATGCTTAGTGTAAGTGAGGAAGAAGTATAGTTTTCTTGGTAAAGGAAACATGCCTATTTATAAAAAAGTGCTCCCTTGAATTGCTGACACGTGACATCAACCAATCATGAATGGTTGAGATCTTTGCTGATATGGCATGTTTTGATGTGATATGCGACACAAACATTTTTGCTTCCTTTGTGATGATGTGGCACACCAATAGATGCCATTGTATGATCGAGTAATATAACCTAAAGATCAGCAGGGTTGGGTATTTAAAAATTTCTACACAACTACGAATAGAATACGGAAACATGAATGTTGGAAACAAAGGACACAAAGATATAACCAGCTTCGGCCTAATGCCTATTGCTACCCCTAAATTTATTACTAGAGTTAATATCCAAATGCTTACAACAGGTAAACTCATAAATACTACTAACAAATATTCTAACTCTATGTCTAATAACTCTACGTGAACTCAATACCATAGATTAGAATCACCAGACTACAACACATAGCTCAATAACAATTATTTTAGAGTTTAAAAAATAGAAAAATAAAAACATAACAAAAACAAAATAATCAAGTACAAGCATATATATTTCCTTGCTTTTGATCTTTATTTTTTTCTTTTTCTTTGTATATATATAGCCTCTGATTACATATTGATATATTTCCTTTTGCTTCATACCATAATTATTTCTTTTCCCTGATATATGCAAGCTTTTATTGGATTGAAGAAAACCTTACCACAACCAGCATTTCTTTGAAAGAATCCTACAGACACACAACACTGGACACATTAGATAAAATACATGTTTATTAACATCAAATAGAACTCGTTGATTTCACTATTCCACAATCTCCTCATTTGATGATACCAAACATATGTTAAGATTTACATATAAAATACAAATGTGTCGTCATGTTTGAAAATGATGAGTTCGAGTTGAGCTCCCCTTATACAGATGCTCCCCTTACACACATACTACCCCTACAAAGATATTTCCTTTTCTAGCTTGCTTTAAACATATGAGATAATTAGGGTTAAGTCATACAAAAATGGAAAAGAAAATATTAAAAATTACACCAGAGAAAAGAAAATTGGAACGCATCCAAGATACTGTAAATCAATTGCTACCACCAAATCTTAACTTCTCTCCCCCTTTTGTTTTCATCAAAAGTATGAGTGGACAACTAACAAAGTCAAAATGGAAAAAATAGTTATAACCCAAGGACAAGAATATCAAAATTGTATATTTCTAATTTGACATCATACATGAATATATCACTCATTATTGATCAAAAATATACCCTAAATTGAAAATGAATTGCAATTAAAAAAATATTAAGTCTATGACATGTGGTTCAACCAATAATAAACTCACTGTATGGCAATTTTGTTTTGTTTCCAAGCGAAGTATTCATATGGGGACATTTTCATCCCTCATTATAAATAAGATCAAAATATTTACAACCCTACATTGCTGTGAGCTCTCTTAGATGAGGGAAAAAAAACATTGCTTGATGGGTTAATATGCACCGACACTAGAGAGTGTTTCAGCACAGGTCGGATACCCTTGGGTAATGTAACTCTACGTCCATACTATATCCATTTTTCATGTGTTGGCATTTAACCGTTAAATTTCATATTTTTATAAAATATTTGATATGTGTTTTACTTTTCATATGGAGTATCTACATAACTCGTCCTTGATGCCCACTAATTTTCCAAACAAATTTTACTACAATCCGGTTTATATTAGTCTTACCCACACATATATATAATTAAAAGAACATGGATTGACAGAATGTGATAGATAAGAAAATGTTGTGGGATATGCAATAAAACGTTACTAATCTATGCATTTAGAATGTGATATATAATACTAGTATTCTCTCAAGAGCATGATAGTTCATCTTCGAACAACTACGTAATCATTACTCAAAGATTTGATAAGCATGAATTAGTTCAACTCAGTCACAGCCATAATTTCAAGAAGCAAAAAATTTTGAGGCAACCTAAGCATATTTTTCTTTCATCTTTGATACTGAAAAAGTTAGAATTTTTTAAGAAATCCAAAACGAAAAACTGAAAATAAGAAAAAACATAAAAGATAAAAACTAAACAATCACTCAAATAGAAATCGTACTAATCCACATCCATGATCCTCAAATTTAGATATATTCGTGAAAATCTATCTTTCGAAAGCGGTTTTATAAAGATATCAATAAATTGTAAATCAGTAGAGTTGAATTCAACACAAATATCCTCTTTTGAAATACGATCTCGAATGAAGTGATGTCTTATGTCTATATATTTAGTACATCAGTAGTGAACATGATTGTTTGACAGGTCAATTGCACTGATACTATCACATTTTAAGAGAGCACATTAAATATTGAGTCAAAGTCTAATTTGTCTCATCCATAGAATTTGAGCACAATAATTGCCTAAGGCAATATATTCTACTTCAGTAGTAGATAGTGCAACATAGTTTTGTTTTTGACTTGACCATGAAACTTGTAACGACCCATATTTTAAATAATTTTAAATATTGAATTTAATATGATTATTGAGTAAAAATGGTTAGAAATAAAAATTTAATGCTTTATCTATGTAATTTATTTAAAATGAACTTGAAATTTTTTTGAAATAACAATTTTGATAAGATTTAAGGAAATTATTTGTATTAGAATGAAGTTCAATACATTTAATGTGTTATAATCAATAGCAAGAATTGAATAATAGATGTTGAATTACTGTAAAATGAAAGTAGTTGTTTTATTATTTGAATTCGTTTTAAAAGTTAAAATTTATAAGTTAAATAACTTGTATTTCAAATATAGCGATTTATTGAATAATTAAATTGTCTAAATTTAACATTGAAATTATTTAAATAATTGAATCCTAAATTTAATATGAATGAAAATGATGTTGAAAGTCGATTTAAATTTTATTTAAACAAGAATGAAGATTTTTAATTTTTAAAATTGACTTTATAGTGAATAAATTTATTTTGGAAAATAGCTTGTTTTAATTAACGTGTAAAAATAGTCTTTTTGGGCACAATCTTGGATTTCAACGAAACAAGTTACATTAGATTCGCAATGATGAGTTATTAAAGGATTTCAAGTTTCGTGGCGATCAGACTTATCGTTCGGTCGTACAAGCGTCAAAAGCATAGAATTTACTTTTAGTATTAATTAAAATAATTTGATTTGAAAACTGTTTTCAGAATATGATGGAATTTTCTCCGGATATACATTCCATTGCATTCGGAATAGAGGTATAACATATAGAATGCCAATTGGCATACTTTGTTTGGAGTTTGAAATTTTCGAACGTAAATAGTGTTAGTTGAGAACCCTATATAAGGACCGTTATCGTCATTCTTTTTGGCAAAACCCTAGAAAGAGCGTAGGCCTCCATTTTCTATGGCTAAATCCAATAGCCCATGTCGAATGGAGCCTTTAGGGGCCGTATCAGGCGAAGTTGTCAACTGGAGAAATATTCGAGGTTGGTTGGCGAGCGCATCGACTGGTTGGATCGTCAAATGGTAGAGCGAGGCAGAGGCTAGTGGCCCACGACGTGCAACAGCTTTTGGGGTTCGCGACTTTGTCGTGCGACGCATGCGCAAGCACAGGTAGGCTTGGCGGCCGCTGGGTTAAGCTAAGTGGCAATGGCGGCGGTTACGAGGTTGACGACGTGTCTTGGCTGAGGCACGAGTGAATCGAAGTAAAAAAAGAAGAGAAAATTGCATGCGGCATGGGGTTAATCGTGAGGAAGAAGGGTAAGGTTGTTTAATTTCTATTTCTTATGTTATTAAGTTGTTAATTAAATTTTAATTATCGCATGTTTACAAATTGGATAACTTTTTTAAACAAGGTCGTTTTCGAACGAAACGAGTCGCGTTGCGATCGTATCGATGAAGGCTACAATATGGAGTTGGATTGAAATTTATGTGAAGCTGAAAAATTTTCAGTTTCAAATAAAGGTGAGTGATTAAACCCCCTCATGAAATAATAAATTATTCGGATGTTAGTTGAATTTAAATCATGAAGTGATTTATTTTTATTGACTATTGTTTGGTAATTTAAATGGCATTTGAATTAACATATGAATTGAATTGATAGGAATTTAAATCGACAGTTAAATTTGAAATTGAAATTAAATTGCTACTTAAATACCCAATATTGATAACTAGTTAATTGTTGTGATTTATTGGCTGATTTTGATGTTGTTTGAAATTGAATGCTATTGGTTGATATATTGGATGATTGGATGTTTATTTATTTATATATCCCTGTTATCACCTTGTATATTATTGATAGTATAAAAACTGTAAATTGAATGATTTCGAATAAATTAAGAAATAGGTTGAAATGATATATACCTATGACACTGAGATTTGGATTGAAATGATATATATCCATCCCTGCAATTAAAATTGAAATAACTGTTGACTTGTCCATACGATAGAAAATTATATACGGACACCGAATTGGTTAAATTAAATGGTTTTAAATTCTTGATTTTGAAATTATTTAAATGATATCGTTTTTAAAGAATAAAAAAATTGAATTTATGAGAATTGAATTAATTTCGAATTCGAGTCTTGAAATGCTGAAATTGAAATTGGTTAAAAGAAATTGTTAAGAGAATGAAATTTGAAATGTAAAGTTATAATCGAGAAATCATTTGAAGGATGGAAATTGGAACTGTTTTAAAAAGATTGAAAATTTATTCTAACTTTGAAATTTTTCTTGGTTAGTAATTTAGATTGATGTCTCAAATTTAGGCTTGAAATTTAAATATTCGAAATGGAATTAATTTAAAGACTTGAATCTAAAATCTTAACCTTGAGGTTAATTTGAATTAAGTGATTTAAATCTGTATTTTGTAATCGAACTTGAAATTTATATAAATTGAATGGTTTAGGACAAAAATGAATTGAAATACAAGCCATTGAATCAAATTTGAAGGTAAAATGAACATTCAAAATTGAAGTTGATTTGAGTTGAAATCAAAATCGATCGATTTAAACTTATTTGAGTTGAAATCAAAATTGATCAATTTAAATTGATTTGAGATTAAGGATGATTTGAATTGGAAGATTTGAAATTGAATCAGTTTGATTAAAATTTGGAACTGAGTCCAGATTTATTGAAAATGGAAAGAAACAGTTTGATTTGAAACTATTTTCAAAATAAATTATTTTAATATAAACTGTTTAAAAATCTACCTTTTTAAGGGTGTGTTCTTTTTTGAACCGAAATGGGTAAATGAAATGGGCAAACGAAAGGGGTAAGTTCGCGAAAGAAGAATGCATTCATTTTACAAAAAGGACAACGCGAAATGGGAAAAGTTATTATTTTATTGTTTATTTATATTATTATTTTATTTACATTAATTATTTTTAAACACAGAATACAGAATACGAATGCAGAAATAAATATTTATAGAATTCACAATACAAATACAGAAATAAAAGTGCTGAATAAAAATGCAGAAAATAAAATACAGATAAAACAAGCTACATTTTCCTTCTCAACTGGGCAACAAGATAAATAATAGCCTTCCTAAGCTGCTTAGTGTTGTCCAACAGGGCATGCAGTGGATTGAAACCTCTGTTATCGTACTCAGCCAAAAAAATTGCGACCTCTCATTCTTCATAATCGTCATCCTCCTGCTTCGTCATGCGAAGAACTGCCAACAGACCTAGAAGGACCACCAGTGGGCCGTTGCTGTCTAGGCGCTCTGCGATTGGAGTTCTCTTCAGCATCACCACTAAGATAGTCGCTATAAAGCTATGCGTCGAACTGTAGCTGAACAGGTGGATCTGGTGGAATTATGAACTGACATTTGTCGGTTTGGATGCAGCCATCGAAAATCATGTTCAACTGCCTAAAACAGCAGGCGAGACATGTTTATATTTGCGGAACCTTGCTGCAACTATATCCCACCACTCGTCGGATCCACCGACCATGTCCCGTTCTTCATTCCAATAGCCACTTGGAATCCGTAGCAGCTTGTTCCATGAGCTCCACTCATGTTTTAGATTATCGAACATGTTTTTCATTTGCCTAGCGTTGTAATCTAGACCAGTTCTTACGTTGAATAGGACTGTGATATTTTCATACCACTATGCAACACGGTGGGCATGCGTATCAATATTTTAGAAACAAATATCGATGAACGCATTTGTCCTATTGGCATTCCAGTCGACGATGGTTCCTGTAGAAGAAGCAGAGTGACTAGACATTCTGAAAAAAGTAATTCAAAAAATAATTCAAAAAAATCTAAAAAGTATGTATATGGTAGATAATAATATAAAAACCCAAATATAATAAAATTTACCCAAAAACGATGATGAATCTTATAGATATTATTGAATTTTAAGATTTTTTATTTTTTGTTGGTGATTTGGTCAAGAAATGGAATGATATATATAGTGAATGAAGGGGTATATGGTGGTTGGGAACGAACCGTTCACATCAGGCGGTGTCGGACGCATCTAACGCGAATGGTTCATTTGATCTGGACAACAGCGTGGTGTCCACACTTGATGCGTCCGACGCGTCAAACGCCAACACTGACTGCCATTTTGGCAAAAAAACGGTACCTAAATATTCAAATTATTTTGATTTTCTAAACTATTTTACTATATAAACCATTTTCAATACTCAAACCATTTTGTATCAAACTGTTTTAAGTCTCTAAACTATTTAACTTATTTATACTATTTTCACCATTCAAACTATTTTCTAAAAATTCAAACTGTGTAAAGTTGGAATGTTTATATTTAAATCGTTGATTTAAATGCGAATGTGGTGAAATGAAGTTATAACCTAAGTTAAAATTCGAAATGATTATTGAAGTGAATATAACATATTTTAAGTAAATAAGATTTTTGAAGTGAATATGATGATTTTGAAATGAAGATTTTTGAAGTGAAGATGATATTTTGATATCAAGTATGAATCGTTTTCGAAATGTAAAAGAACCAACTGGTATGTAAAATGACATTTGGTTGTTAAAGAGATCGGGGACAATTATTGGCATACTCTCTGTCAATATTGGAACCACTTTAACAACTACGTACGTGGAGGAGAAATCAGAACAAAGTGGTTGGATTTGGTGTACGTTGCTGGATTTGAAGAAAGAGAATGATGATGGATACCCCAGATACTTGTATGAATTTGAAATGACTAAAATAGGACGGCTTGATAGGGCCAATGAGATTAGCTACCTCTAACAGACATATGTTCTTCGATTTTCTTTTAGGACTCGGTCCATCCTATTACCTTTGATGTTGGTTTGGATTGGTACACCTCGATTTGGGATGAACTCCCTTTGACTCGATATGGGATGGATGGACACGGTGGGTGGTTGTGGCTACAAGGCGTTAACACCAGCCCTGCGACCCGAACTGGTAGTATCCTACCTTGGGCATTGCCGCACGTGCCTTGTCATACTTTTATCCTTATACGAGACCACTACGAGTTTGGTTTAGTGTTGTTGTATCATGACGCATCCCTATCCCCCGACGTGCGACTAGGGTGTCATATGCAAACTGTACGTCAATGCTTAAAAATGCGTTAAAGGGGATTAATGTAAAGCATTAACGCTGGGAAATATATTTATTTGACTGATTAGATATTACATATTTAGTGTATTCTACAATATATAGATATTTTGATGGGTCCTTAATCCCAAAATATCTCTTGATATTGCACGCACGTTGTACACTGGATAGGAGATGTAAAACCCCTTAAACATCTTTGATGACACTCCTGGTATATGTGATATTGGTTTGACTCACATATGAATATTTCAGTTCTGACTCGAGTGTATTGTTTTACTTTATGATCGAGTCATTTCTGAATTTTTAGTGCATTGAAGATCATTTATTCCGAGGGACGAAGACGAAGATTTGATATATTATTACTAGTATTATTTCCTACATCATTTTGTTCCGGTGCATTGTTTATTTGGTCTCTGTTGTATATATAACTCTGATAGGTGTTGTAAAATTTTAGTCAAATGTATAGCACAAACAACTTCATGGACTGTTTATTTGATTATTATATTTTGTCATTCCACTGCGAGATTCTATGTTTGTTTTCTTGTTTTCTTATTTTTCTTAATTAACCCCATCGATTATCTTGTTCCAAATTGTTTTAGGTTGAAAATGAGTGGTTTATTGTTGATTTAAACCTTCTGAAATGTGGGTTATCACAGTTGGTATTAGAGCTTTGGTTTTGCGATATCCTTAGCTTTGATGAGGATTGACTCATTAGAGATAGGATAGTAATACCCTAGAATGAGTTTGTTTGTGTGTGTGTGTGTGTGTGTGTGTGTGTATGAGAGCACATACTTGTTAGTGTTATAAAAAAAAATTTACATTATGTTTATTTATCAGTTGAGTTATTTATGAATTCTGATCGGTGCATGAGGCGCCATGTTATCGATAGAGATTTCTAAACACTTAAACAAGGCAAGTTGACATAATATCGTTTTAAAATCGGAGAAATGAGATAATTTTACCTAAATTATATTTTATATATAAAATGATAACTTTCATAAACCTGTATAATTATTAGTGAATGTTGTTTGTTAGGAGATGACAATATTTAGTTATCATCAATTACTGTTTGAATTAAACTAAAACGAATACTTTATGAACTCTATTTCATGGAGTGTTCGATAATTAGATTGAACTGAAATACAATTACAATAAGAATTGTTTACAATAATAAAAATGCAAATCAATGAACTGTTTTCATAATAAGGTAAAGAAATTGTATGAGTATATTTATAATAGCTTATAAATAGAAGGATTTAAAAGTTGAGAATTTTAGAATTTAAATTCCTATTGATTTTAAAAATTATTTTCAAAGCCTTCAAAATTAATAATAATATTATTTGAAAGTGTTTTGACTAGAAATATATTTTGAAAAGATTTTCTAGAGAAAAAAAACCGTTGAACTTGTTTTAGTTGCTGCGAAATAATTTTGGTGATGACTACAACATCGCCAGTATTTATTTTTGAGTTTTTGAGTGAGAATTGCTACTAAAAGAAATTTATTTCGGGTTATAATAAGTTTTGATTGTGAAAAAAATTCCAAGTGTGATTTGATAAATATATGAAAATATTTTGAACTTATAAATTGAAAAAATATAAATAAGAAAAAGAGTTTATAACTTATGAATTTGAATAGGAAAGTAAAACCGAATTTTCAAACGGTTGAACATTCTGGTTAAACAAACAAGAGAAAATTTAATTTGAGATATGAAATAAAAGAATTAACTTAGGCAAAGTTAAATAAATTTAATTAATGAAATGAAGTTTACCTTAGGAAAGTAAAATTGGTAATGGAATTAAGAAATGAAAATGACTTAAGTTATAAATTGTAATTCAACTTGAGTTGTGAAAAGAGAATTGAATATATTTTAGAATGTTGTTTATAGAAAAAATATGAACTTAAGTGTAAAGTGAAATAAATATAAGAAGTGTCGTATAATATGTTTATAAACTTAAGTAAATTATTTTATGGAACGGATGTTAAAGGCTGTTAGTAGTAAAGGAAGATATACTAAATAAATTGAATATGAAGTGAATAGGTCATGAAACCAATTTTGAAAATATTAACTTAACAAAATTTTGTTTATGGATATTTAAGAATTTAAGTATTGAACTTAAGTAAAATCTAATTTAAGTTTAAGTTAAAAAGAATTGAATTTATACTGAGAATTTGAGAACTTAAATCTCGATGCTTTTTAAAAGTTTTTTCTAAGATTTTGAAATAATTTTAGTATTATTTAAAATATTTACAAATAGAAGTTGCTTTCAAAAAGGATTTTAAAAAGGAAGTAAGTCATGTACTTCTCTCTTCTGTCGCTAGAAAATAATTTCGGTGGTGACCGCCGCATTATCAACATTCATTTTCGAGTATCAAAGTTGGTAAGGCCACTTAGTAGCTTTGTTATGCATTTGCTTCAATAAACAGATATTGATTTAAAATTTCTAAATATGATTTGATATATAGAAAAGATATGAGTATATATATGATTTCAAAATAATTTGAAAAAAAACCCGGTGTTTAGTTCTTATATCTCTGTAAATTAATAATTTTCACTTATATAATTAGAATGAATTAATGAAATGATTTTATAAAATAGTCCAAAAATGATTTGTACGAAATGTGTTAACATTAAATGAAATAATTGAATTTGAATAAATTGAACTTGAATGAAATAAGACGTGGATAAATTGAAAGCAAACCAATTCAATGAATATTTGTTGTTGGATTGTTTCTTTTGTTGTAAATCATTGTTATTACTGCTTTTGATTGCATATGGTTATTATGTTGGGAATTAGTGCTTGCGCTTATGATTTGGAGTAAGAATATATATTATACAGTTCCATTAAACTCATACATGTTTTTATATCTTTTATATGCAACTAATTTTTTAAATTTTAGTTGAGATAGGTACATAAGTAGTTTGGACGTATATGCGATTCAACACGCTTTTGATCGCTTTAATATGAGATGTATATTGTTATATATATATATATATATACACACACACACATATGTTGTTATCCAGGATCGAGCCGCATAAAGGAGATGCTGCCGAAATTTTTCCTAAATTCGGGTGTTAGAAAATTTTTATGATTTTAAAATTTTAAAATTGTTTTACATATAAGCCAGTATCAGAATGGCGTAATAGAAGTGTGGTAAAGGATTTGTAAATAAGATTTTAATGTTTTGTATGTTGATTATTTTGAGTAAAATATATCAAATGTTAGATTCCTTACTTGACCCCTTTTTGAGGATGAAAAGTTTTGAGTGGGTGAGATTGTAACGACTCGTATTCTTAACTATTTTAAATTATTAAATTTAATATGATTATTGAATAAAAATGGTTAGAAATAAAAATTTAATGTTTTTTCTATGTAATTTATTTAATATGAACTTGAAATTTTTTGAAATAACAATTTCGATAAGTTTTAAGGAAATAATTTGTATTAGAATGAAGTTTAATATATTTAACATGTTGTAATCAATAGCAAGAATTGAATAATATATGTTGAATTACTGTTAAATGGAAATAGTCGTTTTATTATTTTAGTTTGTTTTAAAAGTTAAATTTTATAAGTTAAATAACTTGTATTTCAAATATAGCGATTTATTGAATATTTAAATTGTTTAAATTTAATACTGGAAATTATTTAAATAATTGAATCGTAAATTTAATATGAATGAAAATGATGTCGAAAGTTGATTCAAATTTTATTTAAGCAAGAATGAAGATTATTAGTTTTTAAAATTGACTTTATAGTGAATAAATTTATTTTGGAAAATAGCTTGTTTTAATTAATGTGTAAAAATAGTCCTTTGAGCACTGTCTCAGATTTCGATGAAACTAGTTTCTTTGGATCGGTAATGGTGAGTTATTATAAGATTTCAAGTTTTGTAACGATCAGACTTATCGTTTGGTCGTGCAAGCTTGAAACGCGTACAACTTACTTTTAGGAATATAATTAAAAACAATTTGATTTGAAAAGCTATCTTATGAATATGATGGAATTGGCTCACAATATACATTCCATTGTGGTTGGAAAAGGAGTTATAGCATATAGAATGCCAAGCGAAACGCTTCGTTTGGATTTTAAAATTTTTGGATGTGAATAGTGTTAGTTGAGACCTTATATAAATACATTTATCGTCATTCTTTTTGGCAAAACCCTATAAAGAGTGTTAGCCGCCATTTTCTATGGCCAAACCCAATGGCTCATGTTGAAAGGAGCTCCTAGGGGCCATATCAGGCGAAGTTGTCAACTGAAGAAATGTTCGAGGTGGCGAGGAGAGCTCATCGACCGGTTGGATCATCAAACGGTGGAGTAAGGCGGTGGCTAGGGGGCTGTGATGTGTAATAGCTTTTGGGGTTCACGACTTTGTCACGCGATGTGTGCATGAGCATAGGGAGGCCAGCCGATGGTTGGACGAAGTGGCAACGGTGGCGGTTATGAAGTCAGCGGCGTGTCTTTGCTGAGGTACGAGCGAATCGACCAAAAAAAGAAGAAGAGAGCTGGGGTTGATCGTGAGGAAGAAGGGTAAGGTTGTTTAATTTTTATTTATTATGTTATTAAGTTTTTAATTAAATTTTAATTATCGAATGTTTATAAATTGCATAACATTTTCATACGAGGTATGTTTCGAGCAAACGAGTTGTATTGCAATCATATCAACGAAGGCTACGACATGGAGTTGGATTGAAATTTATTTGAAGCTGAAAATTTTCAGTTTCAAATAAAGGTGAGTGATTAAATTCACTCATGAAATAATAAATTATTCTAATGTTAGTTAGACTTAAATTATGAAGTGATTTATTTTTATTGACTGTTGTTTGGTAACTTAAATGGCATTTAAATTGACATATGAATTAAACATATAAATTTTGTTAAATTTGAAATTGAAATTAAATTGCTAGCTAAACACGTGATATTGATAACTAGTTAATTGTTTTGTTTTATTAGCTGTTTTGGATGTTGATTGAAATTGAATGCTATTGGTTGATATATTGGATGATTGGATGTTTATTTATTTAACATATCTATGTTATCACCCTATATATTATTGATAGTATAAAACTGTAAATTGAATGATTTCGGATAAATTAAGAAGTGGGTTTAAACGAAATATACCTATTATGCTAAGATTTAAGTTGAAATGATATATGTAACAACCCACATTTTGGACGGTTTAAATCGACAATAAACCACACATGTCTAATTCAAACCATTCAAAAGGAAGGATTGTTAATGGGGTAAATAAGAAAATAAAAGAAAAGAAGGAAAAAATAAAACACAGAATCTTGCAGTGGAATGACAAAATATAATAATCAAATAAACAGTTCATAGAGCTGTTTTACAAATATCATGTGATTACACTTTTACAATTCAAATTATAGTTATACATACAGCAGGAATAAACAAATAATGCAGTGGAATACATGTTGTAGTGGAATAATTATAATAAATAGTAATAATATACTGAATCTTCGTCTTCGTCCTCCAGAAAATAGTCTTCAATACACTGAAAAGCTCAGACTGAGCCGAGCGTAATGAAAACAAAACACTCGAGTCAGAACTAAAAGATCTTATGCAAGTCAAATTAATCTAAAATAAAATATGAGTGCAATGGCTTCAAAGATGTTACGGGATTTTCATCTCCTATCAAGTGTACAACATGAATATATTTATTTAAAAGGTTTCAAATAATTCGAACTATCAATCTTAATCATCCAATTAAAACAAAACCGTAGTTTGAATTAACTTAAATCCTTTAAATAATTCGGTTCCAAAAAAAATCCAAATTCAAGAAATTATATGGGTATATGTCATTTCAACCAGTACAAAAAATTAACATTTTCAAATCATTGAAAACCGTTCGGGTTTATCATTTGAACCCATAACGATTTACCCCTAATCTATAAGGTCGTTCGGGTATGTATCGTTTCAACCCATAGTGAACTTGCAGTATTATAACAATAATAAATACAACATCCATTCTATCAAAAATCAATAATTAATCACAATCATCGTCCAACTTAATCAATAAACATCAGTAGATAATTGAAAATCAATAACAGGTATTTAACTGGAAGTTTAAATTCAATAATAAATTAAATAACGATTTAATTCAAATAAATTCAAATTAACCGAGATGACGATTTAAACATACCAAACAGCCTTAAATAAATTTTCAATCACATCACAAATTTAATTTAACAAACATAAAAAGTTTAGAAATTATGAGTGGGTTAAAATACTCACCTTTGAATTTAAATTGAATTTAAATCCAATTTAAGCCCAAAATTCAAACGATCTCTGAATTCGTCCAAACTAGCGTCATAATGTCCAAAATTTTGATACGATCCCGGCGGATCAAACTGCGCGTGAATTTGAGCTCGTTTGCAAAAGTTACAATGATTAGAACATTGAGTTTTAAATTGAAAATAAAAATAAAATAAAACAGAGAAAAAATAATACCGGCCACGTCACCCGCTCAACTTCCCACCAGAACCCTAATTCGCACGCATCTACAGTGCTCACGCTCGAGCACTCTTAACTGCTTAGAGCGCACGCTTCCCCGGCCTCGGCTTGCTCGCGGTCCCAACAAGGCTCGTCGCAGATCGCCGACCACAGCCCCACGATCGTAAGCGACGAACGTCGTAGTCCCAGATGATGAAGCCATCGCCAAAACTAAGCCCTAGGTCTAATTTTTGTCGCAAATCCGACCGTCTAATCACCCTCTAACTTGTCGAGATGCACTCCCCTCGGTCCTCTCCACAAAGCTGTATCTCCGATTGGTCGATCAGACGAAGTTGATCGACGATCAACGAATGGCCGAGAGTAGACTGGCCAATTCCGGCCACTTCCGGCCACATAGATACCAAGATCTAGAAACGGACTACAAATTTGACTTGCGCTCATCGAGGGCTTCAAATCGATATATAATTTGATAGGGTTTGAGGAGTTTTAATTTTTGAAGTGAATTTGAGGGTTTGGGAATTGGAATTTGTTTCTGCCATTGAAATGAGTAGTTAAGAAGGAAGTGTATTTACAGACAAATGGAAATAAGAAAAAATTAGGGTTTATAACAAGCTATTTATAGGCAGAGCTGAAAATAGAAAGAACGGACCAGATTTGATTGAACGATAAACGACCCGAAAAGTCTGTTTCGCCTCCAGAACGAAAATGGGTAATTCCATATATCAATATAGTTGTTCTCGACATTTTTAAACTCAATGGAACAAGTTTCAAGTCCTAATTCTATCGTTTGAAGAAGCTATGGTAAAATCAGCTTATTTCAAATTGATTTTAATTGAATTCAATTAAATTTATTTCTAGGCGTTTCGAGTCCGTACGATCAAACGACAAGTCCGATCGCTACGAAACTTGAAATCCTACAATAATTCACCATTACGGATCCGATTAAACTAGTTTCGTTGAAATTCGAGTCAGTGGCCAAAATGGCTATTTTCACGTTAATTAAATAAATTAATATTAAATTAATTAAATCACTTTTTTAATTCAAATATAACCATTCACAATTCCTATCACTTTGGATTAATTAATTATTTAAAATCCTTTAAAAAAATTTTATATCAAATTATTATTGAATATTTCACAATTTACATTGTTAAATTTAGATTTCAATAAATTCAGTAAACATAAATTAAAATCCCAATAAATCCATTTAATTGATTTTTAGATCTTGTTATTCAATCAATTATCATCTTATGGGTATAATTAACATTGGTTTACCTTAGTACATTAATATTTTTAAATTTCATCTAAATTTTAATTAACGTGATATTTAGTTTCATTTAATTACCATAAGTCCTTTTATTATAGCTAAAATCCAATAAATAACTCAAAGTGGAAATTAGCCAGTAGGGCCTCTTTAGCAAGTGCAATTAATTTCTAGGACACACAACTGAAATAATTACTTTTAAGGACAAAAAGCAAAATAATTAGTTCCTAAAAACCTATGAAATTATATCCTTGAAAGTAATTGGACTGCTGACTTTGTCCTTAAAAGTAATTATTCTGTTGACTTTGGCCTTGAAATTAATTTTTATGGATTTGTGTCCTAGAAACTAATTGGGCTGCAAAGCTTGTCCTTGAATTTCGATTATTTTATTCAATCAATTGCCATATTGTGAATAGAATTTACATTGGTTGCATCTTATTGAATTAATATTCTACAATGATCAATTTAATTTACATTAATTTCACTAATTAAGGGAATTAATTGCAATTGACTTCCAATTTAATTCTAACAGGTTAAATAAATAGGTAACACATAATAATTGTTTCCTTTTTACTTTTTATCACACTTGTAAGGATTTATTATTTACAATCAACTATTATAATTACTTACATAATATTGATTTTATTCAATTATCATTTATTATTAATTAATCCCATGTTTACATTTGTTTGCCTATATTTACTTTATAACCAAGTATAACACTGAAATCATCTCAATTAATTGAATTTTCATTATAACTGTTAATAAATGACTTAAATTAACATTATTACATTTAATCCTAATTATCATTTCATAATTAAATTACTATTTGTTTCTTTCCAATTATTAAATCACAAAATTCTATTAAATTAACTAATTTAAATTATCGAAAATTAGGGGTCGTTGCACTCTCTCCCACGCAAAACTTTTCGTCTCCGAAAAGGAAAAAGAAAGGAAAAGAAAAAATTAAGAAATCAATATATCTTATTCAAAATATTAAATTTATAAACAAATAAATTCTTTTATACTCAAGTTAACAAAAGTTTATAAAACATTTCACCAAAATTTTCTAAGTCCAAAATTCACTAAAAATTTCGGCAGATTTTCCTTTGTACGGAGAGGCTCGGGAGAAACCATAATATCAGAATAACAAAAGATATCATATATTTTCAAAATAATATATCCCAATAGTGGGAAAAACAATATAATATCGGTAGAAAACTGTAATTCGAGAACGTACCTATTTGTTGGGCAAATAACGCTTATTTTATGAATCAAAAGCAGTAGCAATTGTTTCCATAACCTGTATTCCACTTATATAATCCAAAGCGGTTAAAAATTATATAGAAGTGAAATGATTATATTATTTTAAATTAATAACAAAAATCAACATAACATCAACCACTTTCAACCAAAAGCATACCATCATCACATAAAATCAAAATAAATCAATACAACATAACAACAATTTTACAAACAACCATATAATTTTTACAAGGGATCAAAGTAATCAACCATTTATGAAGTTACAATCATTAAATTTAATATAGTATTCATTTTATTATTTACTTTTATTATCAATAGCTTCAAACATTAACTTAAGTTCATAATTCTTTGCTTATAATATTCACTTTCTATTTCATTTTATTTAGTAGCACTACAATTATAACTCAGATTTATAACTATTTTCATATCAAAATTATTATTTATAAAAGTAAATTTCATTGAACACTTTCATTATTTAAGTTTTTCTTGTATAATATTCCATTACATATCCTTATTTAACATTACAACTTTTAATATTATGGTAAGTTATATATATGTTTCTAAGAATGTAATTGAAAGTTACACAAGTTTATCTTATTTCATTTCAGTAAATAAACGGTCAATAGTTACCTTTTTAATATTCTTTTAAAAAGTTTCAAATTTAAAATTCCTCGTATATTTCATTTATAACTTAGCATTTAATTTCTTACTTTCAACTTTAGGAGTTCCAATTATCAAATAGTTAATGTTTTTCCCATTACGATAATTTAAATTCTAATTTAAATTTATTTAGTTTCTGCTGGTTTTTCTCTCTCACTATTTACCTTTCCATTCATTTATTTATATAGAGATCGATCACTTACATAATTTGTTTTCCATTTAGGGTTTAAGTCATTAATGAATCATTTCATAAAATATTACTTAAACTTCTACTGCCTTTGTAACGTCCCGCCATTTCACACGGTTTAAATCGACACACGTGCCAATTCAAACCATACGGAAGGGCGGATTGTTATGGGATAAATAAGAAAAGCAGAGAAAAAAACAAAACAGAATCTTGCAGCGGAACGATAAAATATAATAATAAATATGCAGTTCATAAAACTATTTTACAAAACATTTGATTTTTCTTTATACAATAAATATCAGAGTTCACATACCAAAGGATAATAACAGTGCAGCAGAATAAAATGGTGTAGTGGAATAATATAGTAGATAATAGTACTACAAATCTACGTCTTCGTCCTCTAGAATAAAATCTTCAAATCCTGACACGCTCGGACTGACCCGAGCGAATTGAAAAGACAAACCACTCGAGTCAGAACTAAAAAAATCTTATGTAAGTTAAATCAACAGAAGTAAATATGAGTGCAGTAACTCAAGAGATGCTCGGGATTTACATCTCCTAAGGATCCGTTAAACTATTTACTACGTAGTATATTTCGCTATTATAATAGTGTCTAATTGTAAAATAAACTTACTTTTAAATAGCGTTAAGGAGTGACCCAATATTCCCCTTCACACAAATAATGCCAATAGTCTATACAGTACCGTAATACCTCCTGATCGGGAGGCTACCAGAGGATACACCATAGGTACGACACAAATAGAAACTCGTACAATGCGCTCTAGGGTAGGTGACACGGCACAACTAGGCAATGCCAAGGTAGATATACCAATTATGCATCCGGGCTGGCGGTAACACGTAGCAGCTACTACCGTCCACCTCGAACAACACCCCCAAAATCAAAAATCAAAAGTGGCCACCGAATCAATCCAAAAGTCAGAGTATAATATCGAAGGAGTGCGTCCGATCAGAGGAATGACCTCATTGGCCCAAGAATCGCTCCTGTTTTAGCCACCTTATGCCAACTCACGGGAGTCGGGACCACGTATATACCTCAGAGGAAACGCCGCCGCCATCCTACTTCATTCTGGAATCTCCACCGCGTACACGGTTGTTAAAGTGGTTTTCGGAGTTGGCAGAGAGTATGACAACTTCCGATCCTGGTCTCTTTAACAACCAAACGTTATTATAACACCGCGGTCTTTCAAAATAATTTATACTTTTAAAACCATAATTTAATATCAATTTCAAAACCATATAACACAATATCATCTTCGTTTTTAAAACCAAATCAATAAGATATCCTTTTCAAATATATCCCTTTCTAAACCCATAATAATTTCAAAGTTATAATATTCCTAAACCCAACGCTTGAAATATAGCCTTTCAAAAATATAAACTTTGAATTTCATAACTTTGAAATGTAACCCCACCACTTAATTGGGTTAAATATAAATTACTTTATATAATAAAATAGTTTCTTCACCTTTACAATTCAATTCCAATTATAGACTTTAAATTTCCAAATAAACCATTTAAATTTCCATATATTTCAAATCTTTAAATATTATACCATTTCAAAACGTATTCTTTGATAATTTCGTATATATCAAATTCCATTTCTATTATTTCTATTTGAAATATTTACATAATAAATACAATATAATTTAAGTAAAACTTTTACTTCACCTAACTGGATATTCTTTCAATTTATTAACTTGGTATATCAACTTTATATTCATTTAAATCCCTCTAAACCAAATTTAGTTATAAGAATCATACCCTTTAAAATCTCAATTTTATTTAAGTTTCAAATCAAATTTATTCGAGTATAATTCTTAAATAATTCAATTCAAGCCAATTTCATATTTATCTTCCAACTTAAATTTTTATTTAAGTCATTAAAACTTTATATATACAATATTTTGAATAGGTACTTAACCATATAATATAAACAATCTAACTTCATAAATAAACTTATTTTTATTACACAAATTTATACATAGTTTGAATTCAAGAAATTAACTGTGTATATAAAATAATATTTATATAATATCAAAATTAAATTTATTAAACTGTATACTTCTTTCTAAAACCATAGAAAATCATTTCAAAAAAATATATTTTATATATATACCGCGGTGCCTGTATATAATTTTCTACCCTATGGTCAAGTGATACGGATATCTACCATTTTAATCCGAAATTTAAAATACAAATGCGGTTGTATATCATTTCAAACCACAATCCCGAATGAAATGAAAATGCACAATAACTTGCAGTTTATACAATATAAAATACAGCATCCATTCATCCAATATCAACCATCAACCATTTATCACAATCATCATCCAATTTAAACAATAGCATCAATATAGAACGGATAATAAACAACAGGTATTAAATAGCATTTAATATTAAATAATAAATTTAATAACTGTTTAACTGGCAGCTGTATGCAATGAATAATTAATTAACAATTTGATTGGCAGTTTAAATGCAATGAATAGTTAATTAACAATTTAACTGGCAGTTTAAATGCAATGAAAAAAATTAAATAGCAATTAAATTTAAATAAATGAAATTAACTGAGATGATGATTAAAAATATGCCAAACAACCATGAATAAATTTTAAATCACATCATATATCAATTTAACAAACATAAGAAATTTTAGAAGTTGTGAGTGGGTTAAAACACTTACCTTTGTAATTTAAATTGAATTTAAATCCAATTTAAATCCAAAAATTTGACCATCTCAGAATTCGTCCAAACAAGCATCGAAATGTCTAGAATTTTTATTACGATCCTAAAAAAAATCGCGCGTAAAATGGAGTTCGTATGCGAAAGTTATTCAAATTAGAACGATCGAATTAAATAAATATAAAAATAAAAAATGGAAAAACTCACCCCCTCAACTTGCTACCTCGTCCTCTCTGTATCTCTCAGCAACACGCACATGACTTCATGAAAACCGAACCCTAGCTCATGGGGATATATGATGCAGCCGCCACGAAAACGCAAACACGTCGCCCGCCCCCCCCCCCCCCCCCCCCGGCCGCACTCGTTCCCTTCAGCCAACACGTCGACTTCGGCTCCACCCCTAGAGTCACAGCCGCCCCCCAAAACGCCATAGCCGCCGCTAATTTTAACCCAAAATTTGAAACCCTAATCAAGATTTGCCGTCGATCTAGCCGTCGATTCGTCAAACCAATCCTCTAGATGCTATCCCCTCGGCTTCCTCTCAAAAACCCAGAAAGGGTTTCTCGATCCATCGACATTGATTTCGACCCCATTGGACGACCTAGAATTAAAACACAATTTCTGATCAAACGATAATCTGAATCGAAAAACGAACACCACCAGTGAATTACGCTAGTCGAGAGCTTCAACATATATTTTTTTCAAATTTTTCTGAGGACTTTGAAATTTACTCTTTGTATTTGATTTGCAATTGGATCTGGAAATATAGAACTTTGTCTGCCATTGAGGAAGAGGAGGAATATAATGAATTTACATACAGACAAATGAGAATTAGGGGGGCTAGGGTTTATAGCAGGATATTTATAGAGAAAGTTAAAATAGAATAAATGGATCAGGTTGAATACGCACTAACGACAAAGTGGCCCAAAAAGCCCGTTCTGACCCCGGAACGAAATTGGGCAAACCCGTCTATCAAAAAAGATGTTTAAAATATTTTAAACGCAATGGAAAAGGTTTTAGGTTCAAATTGCATCGTATGAAGAATTTGTGATAAAATCAATATTTTTCAAATTGATTTCAATTGATTTCAATTTCGTTTATTTCAAGGCGTTTCGAGTTCGTACGATCAAACGACAAGTCCGATCGTTACGAAACTTGAAATCCTACAATAATTCACTGTTATAGATCCGATGAAGCTGGTTTCATCGAAATCCGAGTTAGTGGCCAAAATGGCTATTTTTCCATTAATTAAATAAATTAAAATTGTATTAATTAAATCACTTTTTCAATTTCACTTCCAAAATTTTCAAATGTTATCAGTTTTGTTTTCTTAAACAATCTAAGTGATTTAAACCAATTTAGATGTCAATTAAATGTTGATTCAATCATAAATTTCAGCGTAAATTCAAATTGCATTATATTCATCAATTATAGATTAACTTTCCAATAATTCCATTGAATTCACTATTCATTCTTATATTCAATCCATTATGGCCAAATGGAGGAAATTAACATTGGGTTCAAAGCTATTACATAAATATTCTCCAATTTCAACTTAATTTTTAAATTAACGTAATAATTAAATATTTAATTTCATTCATTTTCAATTAATCCAATTATTATAAATTAAATCACTATTAAATTCAAATCCTATAATTCATAAATTTTATCATCTTATTGCAATTTCCAATTAATATAGAAATTAATTTCATTTTCTTACAAATGAACTCATTTATTATAGATTTCCTTCCAATTAATTAAAAAATGATTTGATTTACTTGCCAAATATATACATAAATTACTATTAAATGTCCTCAATAAATTTTATTTACTTGGTTTCAAACTTTTTATTATTCACAAATCAAAGTTTCCATTTATTAAATCAACCAATTCATATTATGAATAAATTTAACATTACTTAAATTTACATTAACAAAACGTTAAATTTTGATTTATTGTAATTGATTACCAAAGTTTATTTACACGTCAAACAAATAAACCTATATTAATTGTCACCTATTGCTTTCCATTGCCTTTATAAATTCGTTACTTATCAACCCAGATTATTATTCCATATATACACTAATTTATTCCATTCTATTTATGATATCCATTGCATTACATACTTCAATATTTCATACCTTTATTGTATCAATTACTACCTTATAAATAAATCTATGTTCCTATTTAATTTGCATTTATTAAAAATTTCAATGAACGATAGGTAACATATAACAAACATTACCGTTACCCTTTAATCACATACATAAACCTTTATTACTTACATATCAAAGTTGCCATTTATTTTCATACTACTAATTACGTTCACTGATTACTCACTCTTTCCGTTATTATATTAATTGAATTCCATTCTAGTTAATATTTTTATTAATGATTCACTAATTCAACATTTCCATTTGTTGCTTATATTAAACTTAAAATCAAGTAAGACGATTTACATTATTTTCAATTAATTGCAATTTTATTCTAAATTGTAAATTTTAATTATAAATGCTACATCTGATTTCTAACATTGTATCACATCCCCATAAATGTAACATTAATTTATTTTTACTAAAATTTAATTCCAATTCCATCCACTGATTAAACAGGTAACTTATAGTAATTGTTTACATGCCAAGGTTACACTTAAGTTTATGTAGCTTCAACCAATTATTATAATTACCTACATAATACCGAATTCAATCAACTACTATAAATTATATACAAATCCTTTAATCTTCACCACTTTTTACTCTTATTTACTTATTTTAAATTTTGTACACATGTGCATAATTTACGCTATTTCACTTTTATTGATTTTACTTCAATTGTCAACAATTGGTTGCTACAATTCATTCTTAAACTTTTATTTTGACATAAATTATAAAATTTTATTTCTTTCTAAATTTAATTAAATTTTTTAATTAAATTAACCAAATTCACTATCGAAATTTATGGGTCGTTACACTCTCCCCCACTCAAAACTTTTCCTCCCCGAAAAGGAAAAAGAAGGGAATAGGAGAATTAAGAAATCAATATATCTTATTCAAAACATTAAATTTATAAACAATTAGATTTACAAAATTAGTTACTTTAAATGAAATATACAAATTTACAATCATTATATCTTTTATACTTAAATCAATAAAGTTTGGAAAATAATTTTCAAAAATTTTGCTAAGTCCAAAATTAACGGAAAATTTCGGCAGAGTCTCCTTTGTACGGGGAGTCTCGGAAGAAAATATAATACCAAATATAACAATATATAACATATATTTCCAAAATAATATATATTCCAACACGGAAAAACAAATTAATAGCGCTATAAACCGTAATCCGAAAATGTACCTATTTGTCGGGCAATTTATGCTTAATTATGAAACCAAAAGTAGTGGCAATTGCTTCCATAACCTGTATTTCACTTATATAATCCAAAAGGTTAACAATTATATAAAAAATGAAATATTTAAGGTTGTTTCAACCACAAACAACAAATCAATACAAACATCAATCACTTGCAACAAGAAAACAACCACCACATAAAATCAATATAAATCAACCATTCATTCATATCAAACAAAAAAATAGTTGTTCGGGTTCAAAACTTTAAATTGTACAGAATAAAGAATAAACTACTAAGTGCATCATTTACTCAACCGTCTTAGATGAAACTAAATAGATTATTCCTGCATCCAAATATTTTAAAGTATCCTTACCCAACAACCACAAACCAAAACAACAACAAATCCAAACAAAAATTTAGTTCATTCTTATTAATTTCATTTCATACATTTGTTGTTTGATTTCCCCTTTTTATTCATATAATGGTTTATCTTTTTAATTTACTTTTATTTCTTGCCAATTTTCGTTTTTATTTATTCATATCAAATACTTTTCTTTTTATTGCATTCCATTCATTCACTACTTAATTTTATTTATTTACGGTATTCATTTTCCTACTTATTTTATTTATAAACATCTACAACCGTTACTTAAATTTATTACCATTCATTTATACTATTAATTTCATTTATTTACTTCCATTTATTACTAAATTCCATTTATAATACTTACCTTTCTATTTTAATTAAAGTCTTCCAATTTTGCTTAAGTTCATAACAACTACAACACCAAATTCTCATTTATTAAAGAATTTCATTGAATACTTTCATTACATATTTTCTTGTACAAATATCTATTACATTTTCTTATTAAACATTTCAACTTTTAATATTTGGTAAGTTATATATATATGCTTTTAAGAATGTAATTGAAAGTTATACAAGTTTATTTTATTTCCTTTAATTAATTCATTGTTCAATAAATTTCATCTTTTGTTCTATTGGTTACAATTTCAACCTTCTTTTAATTTCTTTTATACTTAGCATTAAATCTATTATTTCATTCTTAGGTTTCAATTATTAATTATATTCCATTTCACTAAAGTAATTGAAACCATTTATTAATGTAACTTAAGAATTTAAATACCGGGTAAAATTTCAAATTATTTTAAAATAATAGATAATATATTCTTACAACTTATATATCTCTAATTATATTTAAAAAAATTCAAAATTTATATTTGTTTATCCAAATATATCTGTAGTGAAACTACTAAAGTGGCCTTCCCACTATGAAACTCAAAAATGAATGTCGATGATGCGTGCACTCATCACCGAAATTATTTTCCAGCGACAGAGAGGGTAGTACAGAAATTTGTCTTTTCAAAATTCCCTTTTAAACAATTCTTTCAAATTATATCAAAATATTTATATCAGAAAATACTTCTAATAATATTATTATTATATTCCAACATCATTCAAAAGAAATTTCGAACATCCCGGAACTTAAGTTCTAAAATTTCCAAATTTTTTTTATTCATTTTATTTTCAATCTTATTTCAACTATTATTTATAAATTTCATTACCTAACAACCAATATATTACAACCAAATATAATCTTTATAAAATTTATTTTATATATGGAAAATATAATAGGCAAAATTATTTCATTCACCTATATTAAAAACAAATATTATGTCGGTCTGTCCTATTAAGTGTTTAGAAATCCCTATATATTGAGGTCATAGCATCCCATGCATCAACCAGAATTTATAAATACAAAACGGAACAGATTAACACAATATTAAAACCTTTTTATAACACTAACAAATACGCTCTCTCATATATATACATTCAGCGACTCACCATAGGGTATTACTACCCCTATTAGTAAAGAGTCAAACCCCACAAAGCTAAGGTTTATCGCTAAACCAAAGCGTTGATACCAGATGTAACGTCCCGCCATTTCACACGGTTTAAATTGACACACATGCCAATTCAAACCATACGAAAGGACGGATTGTTATGGGGTAAATAAGAAAAGCAGAGAAAAAAAACAAAACAGAATCTTGCAGCGGAACGATAAAATATAATAATAAATATACAGTTCATAAAACTGTTTTACAAAACATTTGATTTTTCTTTATACAATAAATATCAGAGTTCACATACCAAAGGATAATAACTGTGCAGCGGAATAAAATGGTATAGTGGAATAATATAGTAGATAATAGAACTACAAATCTTCGTCTTCGTCCTCTAGAATTAAATCTTCAAATCCTGAAACGCTCGGACTGACCCGAGCGAATTGAAAAGACAAAACACTCGTGTCAGAACTAAAATAATCTTATGTAAGTTAAATCAACAGAAGTAAATATGAGTGCAGTAACTCAAGAGATGCTCGGCATTTACATCTCCTAAGGATCCGTTAAACTATTTACTACGTAGTATATTTCGCTATTATAATAGTGTCTAATTGTAAAATAAACTTACTTTTAAATAGCGTTAATGAGTGACCCAATATTCCCCTTAACACAAATAATGCCAATAGTCTATATAGTACCGTAATACCTCCGGATCGGAAGTCTAACAGAGGATACTCCATAGGTACGACACAAATAGAAACTTGTACAAGGCGCGCTAGGGTAGGTGACATGGCACAACTAGGCAATGCCAAGGTAGATATACCAATTACGCATCCGGGCTGGTGGTAACGCGTAGCAGCTACTACCGCCCACCTCGAACAACACCCCCAAAATCAAAAGTGGCCACCGAATCAATCCAAAAGTCAGAGTATAATATCGAAGGAGTGTGTCCGATCAGAGAAATGACCTCATTGGCCCGAGAATTGCTCCTGTTTTAGCCACCTTATGCCAACTCATGAGAGTCGGGTCCACGAATATACCTCAGAGGAAACGCCGCCGCCATGCTACTTCATTCTGGAATCTCCACCACGTACACGGTTGTTAAAGTGGTTTTTGGAGTTGGCAGAGAGTATGACAACTTCCGATTCCGGTCTCTTTAACAACCAAACGTTATTATAACACCGCGGTCTTTCAAAATAATTTATACTTTTAAAACCGGAATTTAATATCAATTTCAAAACCATATAACACAATATCATCTTCATTTTTAAAACCAAATCAATAAGATATCCTTTTCAAATATATCCCTTTCTAAACCCGTAATAATTTCAAAGTTATAATATTCCTAAACCCAACGCTTGAAATATAGCCTTTCAAAAATATAAACTTTGAATTTCATAACTTTGAAATGTAACCCCACCACTTAATTGGGTTAAATATAATTTACTTTATATAATAAAATAGTTTCTTCACCTTCACAATTCAATTCCAATTATAGATTTTAAATTTCCAAATAAACCATTTAAATTTCCATATATTTCAAATCTTTAAATATTATACCATTTCAAAACGTATTCTTTGATAATTTCGTATATATCAAATTCCATTTCTAATATTTCGATTTGAAATATTTACTTAATAAATACAATATAATTTAAGTAAAACTTTTAATTCACCTAACTAGATATTCTTTCAATTTATTAACTTGGTATATCAACTTTATATTCATTTAAATCCCTCTAAACCAAATTTAGTTATAAGAACCATACCCTTTAAAATCTCAATTTTATTTAAGTTTCAAATCAAATTTATTCGAGTATAATTCTTGAAATAATTCAATTCAAACCAATTTTATATTTATCTTCCAACTTAAATTTTTATTTAAGTCATTAAAACTTTATATACACAATATTTTGAACAGGTACTTAACCATATAATATAAACAATCTAACTCCATAAATAAACTTATTTTTATTACACAAATTTATACATAGTTTGAATTCAAGAAATTAACTGTATATATAAAATAATATTTATATAATATCAAAATTAAATTTATTAAATCGTATATTTCTTTCTAAAACCACAGAAAATCATTTCAAAAAAAAATATTTTATATATATAACGCGGTGCCTCTAGCCGACACGTCGACTTCGGCTCCACCCCTAGAGTCACGGCCGCCCCCAAAACGCCATAGCCGCCGCCAATTTTAACCCAAAATTAGAAACCCTAATCACGATTTGCCGACGATCTAGCCGTTGATTCGTCAAACCAATCCTCTAGATGCGATCCCCTCGGCTTCCTCTCCAAAACCCAGAAAGGGTTTCTCGATCCATCGACATTAATTTCGACCCCATTGAACGGCCGAGAATTAAATCACAATTTCTGATCAAACGATAATCTGAATCGAAAAACGAACACCACCAGTGAATTACGCTAGTCGAGAGCTTCAACATATATTTTTCCAAATTTTTCTGAGGACTTTGAAATTTACTCTTTGGATTTGATTTGCAATTGGATCTGGAAATATAGAACTTTGTCTGCCATTGAGGAAGAGAAGGAATAGAATGAATTTACGTACAGACAAATGAGAATTAGGGAGGCTAGGGTTTATAGTAGGATATTTATAGAGAAAGTTGAAATAGAATAAATGGATCGGGTTGAATACGCGCTAACGACAAAGTGGCCCAAAAAGCCCGTTCTGACCCTGGAACGACATTGGGTAAACCCATATATCAAAATAGGTGTTTTAAAATATTTTAAACGCAATGGAAAAGGTTTCAGGTTCAAATTGCATCGTATGAAGAAGTTATGCTAAAATCAATATTTTTCAAATTAATTTCAATTTCGTTTATTTCAAGGCATTTCGAGTCTGTACGATCAAACGACAAGTCCGATCGTTACGAAACTTGAAATCCTACAATAATTCACCGTTACGGATCCGATAAAGCTAGTTTCATCGAAATCCGAGTCAATGGCCCAAATGGCTATTTTTCCATTAATTAAATAAATTAAAATTTTATTAATTAAATCACGTTTTCAATTTCACTTCCAAAATTTTCAAATCTTATCAGTTTTGGTTTTTTTAAACAATCTAAGTAATTTAAACCAATTTAGATGTCAATTAAATGTTGATTCAATCATAAATTTCAGCGTAAATTCAAATTTCATTATATTCATCAATTATAGATTAACTTTCCAATAATTCCATTGAATTCACTATTCATTCTTATATTCAATCCATTATGGCCAAATGGAGGAAATTAACATTGGGTTCAAAGCTATTACATAAATATTCTCCAATTTCAACTTAATTTTTAAATTAACGTAATAATTAAATATTTAATTTCATTCGTTTGCAATTAATCCAATTATTATAAATTAAACAAATTAAATCACTATTAAATTCAAATCCTATAATTCATAAATTTTATCATCTTATTACAATTTCCAATTAATATAGAAATTAATTTAATTTTCTTACAAATGAATTCATTTATTATAGATTTCCTTTCAATTAATTAAAAATTGATTTGATTTACTTGCCAAATATATACATAAATTACTATTAAATGTCCTCAATAAATTTTATTTACTTGGCTTCAAACTTTTTATTATTCACATATAATAAACATTACGGTTACCCTTTAATCACATACATAAGCCTTTATTACTTACATATCAATATTGCCATTTATTTTCATACTACTAATTACGTTCACTTATTACTCACTCTTTCTGTTATTATATTAATTGAATTCCATTCTAGTTAATATTTTTATTAATGATTCACTAATTCAACATTTCCATTTGTTGCTTATATTAAACTTAAAATCAAGTAAGAAGATTTACATTATTTTCAATTAATTGCAATTTCATTCTAAATTGTAAATTTTAATTATAAATGCTACATCTGATTTACAACATTGTATCACATCCCCATAAATTAACATTTATTTATTTTTACAAAAATTTATTTCCAATTCCATCCACTGATTAAACAGGTAACTTATAGTAATTGTTTACATGCCAAGGTTACACTTAAGTTTATCCAGCTTCAGCCAATTATTATAATTACCTACATAATACCGAATTCAATCAACTACTATAAATTATATACAAATCCTTTAATCTACACCACTTTTGTAACAACCCGCATATTTGTCGATTTTTATTTTTAAATATTTTATTTAAATATTTTATCGATACTCGGAATTTAGTCCGAAAAGCTACTTTTTGCATACGGTCGAATTAGGACTCGGGACCACTCCCATTGAGTTTAAAATGCCGTTTGCGACCTTTTTGAGTATAAGCTTCGATATGTTTGGAGAAAGTTGATTTTTGCTACCTTTTCACTTTGGGTTTGGGTTTGGGCTCAGCCCTATGTTTAACTTATACTCAAATCTGAGCCACTCTTCCCCATTCACCCTCACTTTCTTCTCTTTTCAGTTTTAAAGCATCAATGGTGGGAGAGATGGGAAATTAAAAATCCAAAACCCTAGTTTCCTTTTTGCAAATCAAGCTCTAGCTCCAAACTAATAGAAGAACCCATTAGTAAGCTTCTCTTCTTCTTCTCCAACTCTTTCTCTCTTTGATTTCAGAAAAATTCCTAAACCTAATTTGGGAAGCGTTTCTCTTTTTAGCTTAGAATCAAGCTTCTTGAGTTGGATTTGAAGAGTGGTTGATTCCCCTTTTGCTTTCAAGCTTCTTTTTCAATTGCTTGGGTTCAAAGGTGAGATTTTTATCTCACATCTATGCTTATATTTATCTTCGAATGTTAGGTATGAATTCCTAACACTTATTCGTGTGCATTAGCTTTTAGTTTGGATTGATTTGGTGAAAATCCTAACTTTTGGTGTTTTGGGTTCAATTCCTTAAAAATCATAGCTTTGATGTTCAAATGTGTTTTTGGTGATGCAATAAGGAGCTCATAGGGCCGGGTAGTCGATTGGCATAAATCCTTAGTGCCGATGCTCGCGTGGTTGCAAATTGGTCGTGATTGGCCATAGTATTAGATGGGCTAGGAAGGGACTGGGAACAGGTTCGGCCGACCGAGCCCTCTGGCCGGTCGACCGACCTGCTACTAAGGTGGATAGGCACCTTTCTGTCTCTGGTCCGGTCGACTGGCTACAGGGCTCAGCCGACCGAATTGCTTTCCGAGACTTTTTTGGAACAGGGTCCGGTCGACCGAGCTCTGTAGCCGGTCGACCGACCTGGTGCATTTTTGCCTAATTCGCCTAGTTATTAGAATTTCCAACTTTAATCGATTCGTGTTGTTTCCTATGTGTTGTTATCATTTGTTATGACTTTGATGACTCCTTTTTAGGGATTTTTGAATATCCATTTCGATGGATTCTTTATCGATTTCTATGGATTTTCATTCACGTCTTCGAATGTGAATTTTAGTGATTGATTGTTCCTACAATCTTCTTTGTGATTTGTCACTTTAAAAATATAAAGGTTTTCTATACAAGTAGTAAATATCAAAACTCTTTCTTCAAATGATTTCAACACTATTTTATAACAAAGCTCGTTTTCTTGAACCGATTTCCAATCTATTAGTATATACAAACCTTTACCTCACTCGTATGAGAAATCTAATTAAACGACTTAGTAAAACAAGTGGTATGAAACGCTTGTGTTTACTTCGTTGGTTAATTCTTGGACTCGTTCGATTGAAACTCTTGTGACAATTTTCTAGTGGAGATCTACAATTTGTTCGTAAATATTTAAGTTAAGCTAGTGGTTATGGGACATGAAGCTAAGCTCATATATTTACTAGCTTGCTGTAATTGACACTTCTTGATGATCATGACGATCATTTTTGTGATTTAGACTAGCAATGTGCGATGTCTCTTTGTCTACGAGGGAGACTAAACCCCGTTTTGTGGAGTTTCGACTCAAATTGATGGGGTAGCGCCCCATGGTCTTCGGGCCGTTCGTGTGTCAAAAATTAATGGCTAGCTACCATGAGATAGCGTCTCGTTCGTGTGATACATATGTTGGTGAGTTTTCATACTCCCGTTCGTGTGATAGGCCTCCCCTCTATTTTGTGTGATTTCTGGATTTCGTGTGTCGAATTCTGGAATTTTCTTCTTCACCTATTTTTGTGATTTCTATTGATATGATTTATCAATTTTTGTGCATAGGTGAATTCGTGTGTCATTGACTGGATTTCTCGAGATGATTTCTAGAATTTGTGCTTCACCAATTTTCATGATTTCCATTGATAAGTTTTATCAATATTTGTGCATTGGTGAATTTGTGTGTCATTGACTTTTGTGATTGACATTGATATAATCGTCAATATTTATGGTTTGGTGAACGAAATAAGGAGTATGACATTTCCTTTGATTCTTGTGTAGATTTGGTGATATTGATTAATCCCTTGTTGATTTTCAATTACTTATATATATCACAGCTTGGCATTGTGATTATTATGTGTTTAGTCATATCTCTTATTCTGTATCGTTTCATCAGATATTTATAGTTAGACTGATCCGTTTATTATTTTCTTATTAAATAATACTCAGGTCAGATCGAGATGTTACAGGTGCTTCAGCTTGACTTCTCACATGGGATTGATTTCTCTGACTTTTAGTTAACTACTTAGACTAGTAGTTTTTGGATTGTATACAATTGAGATATAGACTCCATGATGTATACTTATTCTTTTGTGTAGTTCTTGTAACTATTCTTTTGTGTTATTGCGGATCTTTTTAGACCGCTACTCTGATATACACTTTCATGTGTTAGTTTTATACTCATATCTATTTCCGCCTTTGTGATATGAACTATCTGTGACTGATTTATGTTATGCTTATTTCTATATTTGTTTCCGAAGAGTTTATATAGCCACTGTGTAGTAGCTTTGAGTTTGTATCGGTATGTCGGATTTCCTCTTGAAATAAAATGCATGTCATACTATCTGACATATCGGTGCTCGCACAAAGCAACTACATGGATGGTCGCTCCTCAACAGCCTTATTCTCCGTGCTAGTCGACAGCATTACTCCGTAGTGTTCTTGGCTAGCGTGGGTATAGAGGTGGGGCGTCACAACTTTTTACTCTTATTTACTTATATTAAATTTTATACACAAGTGCACAATTTATGCTATTTCACTTTTATTGATTTTACTTCAATTGTCAACAATTGGTTGCTACAATTCATTCTTAAACTTTTATTTCGACATAAATTATAAAATTTTATTTCTTTCTAAATTTAATTACAAAACTTAATTAAATTAACCAAATTTAATATCGAAATTTACGGGTCGTTACAGCCTTACTTAAGTTTATAACTTAGTTCAGTTATTGAATAAGTTTTTAAGTTTTTGGTATTCGCCCTTAAAGAGAAAAGAAATATTTCAATATATTTAAAAACTCAATTAAAACATTTAACCTCATTCACTTAGTAAAAATACAAGATATATTTAAAACATCCTCATAGCATTATACATAGATTTTCAAAAGTCTAAAACCCTGCTAGAAATTTATATCAAAGCATTATAATAAGCTTTAAAATAAAGTTCCTTAAATCCGAAAATTTATTAGACTTATTATTTTTAAAATAAGTTTAAACTCATGATTATTAAACTGAAACTAATAGTATACTCAAATCTTACATTAAATTTCTAAATCAAAGTATAAAATTTCATATCTTCATAATAAATTTTAAAACTTGTTTAAAAATGAATATTCAAATCTTGGAAAACATTTATTATGGTTTAATACAAAATTTCAAACAGTAAATAAACCAATAAATTTACTATTAGTACTTCGAAATTAAGTAAATATTCCAAATTATACTTCCAAAATAGAGATTCAAATTTATTTGTCAAGTTTATTACTATAAATAAACTTGGCAAATCAATTTCTCTCCATTTATAATAATATCTTTAAATTAAAAATTCAAAGAAACTTATATAATTTTACTTGAAATATTCATTTGAAAGCTTCATTTGCAAATCAACCATCTTTAATAATTTAATACTGTAGCGACCCGCTGTTCCGTACCCCTTGGGTTGATAGTAATTCTTCCTCGTTCAACCTAAAGTGTACGAAAGAGCAAATAACTAGGGTAAAAGAAGAAAGAGGTAGAAGAAGAAAATTGAAAACAACATCAGAATCTCACAATCGCAGCGAAACAAAATACAGTATATAATAACAGCTTTAAAATACAAAGAAATCTATACCGTTATATATACATACCCTTATCAGAGTACAACAATCATCTATCAGTTTGGACAGCTTATTATCTATCCTTACACAGAGGAAATAATAATCAAGTACGAAAGTATGTCTTGTCATCCATCCCATCTCCTGAGCTCCATAGTATCCTATCATATATCTGTAATACTCGGTCTGACCCGAGCATCGTAATAAAACAACACTCGAGTCAGTCTGGAAAACCAGCGTGAGAAAATCACACCCAAATGGATTATTATATTTTTTGAAAATCCTTTGAAACAAAGGTATCTCATAAAACTACGTCACAAATAAATATGTCGGGTTTTTACCTTACGATAACCAAAACATTTTGTATCAAATCCTCTGTTATTATAATAGTGTCTAAGTAAAAATACTTACTCAAATAACCGAAATTGTTACATTCATTGAATTCCAGCATAATAGGTATACAAACAAGTCCGAAAGCACTTATTGGAGATTGGGTTTCCATACAATGGCAGGGCTACTGGAGTGCCGCCCGTCACAGTACTCGGTCTAGATCAGAGTACCGAGGACCACTCCCGATCCTCTGCAACACAAGACCGGTGCTACCCCTTACTAGATAGTCTGAATAAGATCAACCCGCGGTTGGGATCAGCAACCGCCCACTAAGCCGAATAAACGGGTCATCTAGATAGGGAAAATCTTACCCTACTTGGGTGCTACCCACTTAGCCTTGCTGCACCTCCCCTGTTTTAGCCATTCCCGGTTGATGAGGCTTGAGGCTATGCGTTACCTTTTTAGAACACATTTTACTTAGAATGCTCATCGTCCTCATGACGATGTTCTGATAGCATTCGTCCATACAAGTTTCCTTGGGTCTGGACAAACCGAATCGTCGTCTTCATCATCTTCACGGTCTTCATTCGTAAACGTTCAAACCGGATCAAAGTGGTATTCAGATAATTAAATCTGACCCCGGTCTCTTCGAAACGATCAGCGTATTGGCCAATATTGATAGCCGGTTATTTAACTATCAAATAACATCCACAAACAACAATCAGGCCTTACATAATTTCCCAAATTATATATTTTAAAATATCTACCCAAGATATTATTTCCATATTTTCAACACTTTGAAAATAGTTTCAATTCTCTTTTATTCCTCCGGAACAAGTTTCAATTTTTACCCATAACTTAGAATGTTTTTTCCCACTTCGTTAGTTATTCAACACTTGGAAAAGATTCATTTTTATTCCATATTTCTTTTCTTGAAAATCATTTATAACTTTATTGTAAATTTCCCAAACTCGTTTTATGTGAATTCTATAAATCCCATAAATTCAATTTCCTTTAATATTTCAAAGTCATTTATGCTTACTTAAAATCCCAGTTTCACTTCTACTTCCTTTGTGAAATTTATTTAAGCTTCCATAATGTCGTTATAAGATCTTTCTTCTAAAATCTTATCCGTTTTTAAATAACTCTCTTCTCATCTCAAGAGGATTTTTAATTAAATCAAAACATTTAAAAACATATATTCTTATAAAATAAGAATAATGGTTTTATTTTCAAAATATGGTTTAAGATAAAAGTTCATACCAAATTACTAATAAGTCTACAAAGTTGGTTTATAAAAATTAGAATTTGTTTTAATAAACATTAAGTATATAATAACTAACTTTAGAATATTCTAGATCCAAATAATAGTTTTAAAAGTTAAGTAGTATAGTAACTTAAACAAATTTAGATTCGCTTGACAAAATCTATTTTTAAGAAATTCCAATATTCTCCAATTTTCTTTATAAATCCCTCTTGATCCGTATCACCTCGATCTTTAATCACCGTTCCTCACATCCGAAATATTCCACTTTTTCTTTCAAACTATTCACGTTGCCCAATATAAGTTCTCACCATAACTTATATTTTTAAAACATATCCACTGATATCAATTAATGTTATTTATAAACCCCATTTATAAATTTATAAACTCCTTTGAGCTTTCCATTTATTTATAAAAACAATTCTTTTTATAATTCCATTTTATAATCTTACTTTAATAAAATGCCTTATTTCAAAACTATTTTTAATATTGATTCCAATATCTCTTCAAGCCCTTGGTATATAATTAAATTTCAAATTCTACTTAAATCAATTTCCAATTAGTTAAGTATAACCCAGTTTATTAATACATTTTTTATTCTACTGAATTCTCTTCAAAATAAATCTAATTTTTTAATATAATTAATTTCTTTCGCATTTCCTTTTAAATTCCTTCACTTTAACCATTTACGGTATTTAAAATCCAAATTCAGTTCCCAGGCTATTTAACATTTAACAATTCAATTCTCACATTTCATATCAATTTATCCATCATAACATATATCAATATATATGTATATATAGACAATAAATATTTTTGAGGAATCCAGTTGGATCCCTCCAACCTGTTATTCCCTGCATCCACAGATGTTAGTCAACAAATAAAATACCAATCCCACTGCGAGGTGGGATATCGCAGTATATAGGGTCATCTGCTATTGTGCGGGGTGCATAGGTCTCATCCGCTATATAATGCGGGAACATCAATCACTCCAATATATATACACTTCTATATATAATATTCAACAGACAATAGTTATCTAATTCAACCAAACATCCAATGATTTAAATTTAACATTTAAATTAATTTTAGGAATCCAAATGAGTGAGAAAATCTCACCTTTGATTTTATTTGCATTCCTTTCACATCTCGACTGGTTTCACGATTTTTGACCTTGTATAAACAATTTACGATTTATTAACATTTGAAGTAATCAAACAATTAATCACCATTTATTTATTTAATATAAACTAATAATTTAATTTAAACTAACTTTCCTATAATAATTTCTTAGTAACTAAAATAATTAAATAAGTTTATTAAACAAATAAATCTCCATAATACATTATTTTAAAATAAACTAGTAGATGAAAATAGGTATATATGTGTATTTATTTTATTTTTTTCTTTGAATCTACGCATACTAAAAATAACCTATATACATTTAAAAATCCAATTTTTTATATGAACTTTTCACATTTTAAAATTCCTATATTTTCCTAAAATCTTATATACATACATATTTACTGTTTTATCTATTTATATTTATTTATTAAATTAAAACAGAATTATTTTATACCTTTACTGTATAAAAACTTGTTTTCTTTTTCTGTAAATAACAACAGAAATTTACTTTACTGTATTTACATACATATATAAATCTATAAATTGAGGAAAATAATTTTTTTCTATAAAACTTACTGTTATTTCTCCTTTTCTGTTTATATACATGTTTTTCATTTAAATTACAAATAGAAATTTTATACCTCGCTACTCAAGCTTAAACTTGAGATGCCCAATCCCCATCTCCACGTTGTCGCCTACTTCGTCAACGTCACCTCGACTTGGTCCTCAACGCCGCCACCCCAAACATCCCACGAGAGCCCTAAGCCTCGCTACGTTGCCTCAACTCATCCTCGTGCTCAATAACGAGCCCACCCCTTTCGTCGCGGCCAACACGAACCCAAAGCCCTAGCTAAGGCAGCCGCCATCGCACGCTAGATCGTTCCCCTCGTGTGCACGAATGTCGCGACCTTTAGATATTTGCCGTGAGCCTTATCCTCAATTCCTTTTTTTGATCGCGAAGCCACAAAATTCTTGAATGGAATATCGTTTCCTCTCCTACGCGATTCAATTAGATCGCGAACCGATCTTATTTTATTCTTTCTGATTTCATGAATTATAACTGAAATAGGGAAGCCATCATTCTTTTTTTTTGAAGTTCGGAACAAAGGATAAGAATGCACGGTTTTTTTTCTTTTCTTTCGTTAATTGGTTGGCTTATGAACGAAGGAGGAAGGGAATTGCAGTTTTTAAAAGTGAAGGCGAGGTGATGTTTGCGTGTAAGATAAGAGCTACAGTAGACAGATGGAGAAAGGAAAAAGTTATGGTGTGAAGGAAATTTCGGCTGGAGAAAAATTTAACTGGTCAAACAGTATATATATATATATATATATATATATATATATATATTTAAATTTAAATTTAAACCGTCTCGAATTCGTAGCTTAATATCTTGACATCCTATCGAGGCATGCCACTAGGCGTTTATAATGTTATACCCCTATTTCGAACGCAATGGAAAAGGTTTCGAGCCCTAATTCGATCGTATGGAGAAGACAGCTTTTTGGACCCAGTTATTATATTAAATTTTCGATATAAATTTCAGTGCGTTTATATACCATACGATCACACGACAACTCCAAACATTATGAAATTTCAAATCCGATAATAAAACATTATTACAGATCCAATGAAACTGGTTTCGTCGAATTCCGAGACTGTGCCTCGGAAGGCTATTTTTAAATGTCAATTTAAATGATATATTTTTAAAACTGAATAGATCACCTCCAAAATTAAATTTAAAAGTTGCATTGTATTCAGTATTATTAACATGAATTTTACAAGCCTTTAAAATACTTTTCCCAAGCTTAAAAACAGGATTCAATATTTTATCCAAATTTCAATTATTAAATCCAAAGGTTGAATTGTCCAATAAATCACTATATCTGAATTCTGAATCTATTTTATTAAATAAAAACCAAGCTTCCACACTTAATAATCAATCTATAATTAAATTTTAATATTTAAACCCATTTAAGTGTTCGCAATTAATGCCAGAAAAACCCGGGTTGTCACAAATACTTTTCAAAATTTCATTTGTAAAATTCCTTGCTTTGTTTATAAATACCATTTAAATATTTTTAAATAACATCTTTATAAATATATGTACACTATTTGAAAATAATTATTTATATCATTACTTATATTTACAAAGAAGCTATTGAAAACATTAAATCCATTATTTATAAATTTATTAGTTTTATCTCAAGATACTTTTCAAACATTATTAATAAATCAATAATCATTTACTTTAAATATGTTTTATTTAATTAATAACTTCTAAAATATTTACAATAATAATTTACTATTAACCACGTTGTATATAAATAAACAATATTTTAAACATTTTAAAGTATTTAGAATAGAAATAAAATGACCAAAATATCGTTTATATAATACTTTATCAAAATAATTTTATAACTCGATGTCTTAACAGGTTTATCCTCATTCTTGTAGGCTCTGGTCGTACGTTGATCAGGCGTAAGACTAGAAATCTCTAAGTACTTAGTATACCTGTTTCAACACTCAGTGAAAAATACTTAAAAAAAAATAGGTATGAGAAGTACCGCTCAAAATCTAATGTCAAATGATGATAATACAATAGCAGTGGCCCGCTGCTGATCCAGTATTTACGCAATGGACACAAAAATTTCTAGAAGATCCTTCCACCTTTCAAATTCCATAAAAATATCATAGCCAGTTTGTAAACAAGGGACCATCGACCCCTGCTGCAGTGGTACGTTACCGATTTAATGATTTACGCAATAGATGCACTTCCTTCCCGAAAGATCCATAAACTACAGATCCCAGGATCGAAAGCACCTCCATTGGGTAAACTAAAGAACCATCTACCCTTAAAAAAATTGAGGAATTCATGAGTTTAAGTCCGGACAACCATATCAGTTCGAATCCATTTCTGAATTCACCCAAGTCCATTAGAGTTTATCCATCGAATCCATTCCTGGATTCCCCAAGTCCATCTGGGTCAAAGCATATCATACTATACTTCTTCACGGAGGGTACTTCCCTATACCTCTTACTTCGAAATATAACATACCATATATAGTACCCTTTCAAAATCATAGCTTCAAATATCGCACTTATATAAATTCCATTATATATAAGATTTCATCTTCAGACAGAGTACTTTCCAAAATCAATAATCTCGAATATATCAAATCATTCTTATATAAATTCTGTTATATATAAGATTTATCTCTTCAGATCGAATACCTTCCAAAATCAACAGTTTCAAAATCACTTGTACTTATATAAAGTCCATCTTATACAAGAATCAAAATTATCCAAAATCAATTTTGCTATATGAAAAGCCATATGGGTTTGAACATCTTTGCTTTATAAGATTTTGAATTTTGAATAGTTTCATATATAAAATCTATTGTAAAATAGTTTGTAAATAGTTTGTATATAAAATAGTTTTTAAAATAGTTTGTATATAAAATAGTTTTTTGTAGATAAGATAGTTTGTAAAAGAGTTTTGTATATAAAATATTTTGTAAAATAGTTCGTATATAAAATAGTTTATTAAATAGTTTGTATATAAAATAGTTTGTATATAAAATAGTTTGCATATAAAATAGTTTTTTGTTAATAAGATAGTTTGTAAAATAGTTTTGTAAATAAAAAAGAATAAATAGTTTGTATAAGAAAATAAAAGAAAAATAGTTTTGAAAAATGGTTTTAAATTAATAGTAGTTTTGCAAAAAAGATAATTCCGATTTAAATTACAAAGATATCCAACCCAACAACTTTCAATTTGAGCGCCAAAGCATATCAAAAATATTAGAACATAAGATGTATATATGTCATCACTTCGCAAAATCACATTCGATCGCTCGATCACACAAGTTCGCTTTCGCACTAGTATTGTCCATTCAACTTCCCTAATGCGGACTTTGGTATGGTTTCTTGACTAGAAACAATCATTCTCCTTGCATAGCCATATACTATGATAGAGAATTCTAGAATTAAACCAAAAATCCATATCAAATATATGCCATCAAGAATCGAATGAATAATTCTAACGCGAAATGCTGAAATGCACCTCGAACTTATGTACTCAAATCCGGATCAAATTAATTATGCGAATAAAATAATGTACGCACAACTTACATATTTTTTCCAATTTGATTCATCACAATTACATTTCAATTATATTCATTTTTTATCTCATCGATTAACACAAATATCACTTCATACTTTAATATTTGTTTCACGGAATTTCTTCATTTAATATAAAACATTAATATATCCATTCTTATAATACTACTTATATTTTTCTTCAATTTACATTACATTCATTTCACGTGTAATATTTCTCATTTAATGCTACATTTATTTGCAAATCATTTCATAAGGAATTTCCTTAAGTTTATAACCAATTTATAAAAGCTTAAATTCTTTTATAAAACATTATTCGAGCTTAAAGTTATCACAACTTTAATTATAACTATTTATTGCAACTTCCATTTATTTCATAACAATTTACAAGTCATGGCTTTATTTATAATCATTCACTTTTAATTTATATTTTCTTATCCCATTTAGTTTCACCTTTACCTTTCAATTTTTTTAATGATACATTTCATAAATGTTAATTAAGTTCACAATTTCAATTTTAATTATTTCAAGGCTTAAAGTTCACATTTGTATATTATTACTTTACATGCCAGTAATGTATACAATAATTCTACTCAACTATAACAAATTAACCTTGTTTCACTTGCTTTCAAATTAAGGTTGTCAATTCAACTGTATAATTCAACCCAATTATTAAGTTTCAACTCATATATTAATTCAGATGTTTTAACTATCCAAATATTTTATTTTATTTCAATAGTTGAAACAACCAATCAACAAGCAACAAGATTCACAACACAACATTTCAATTTCATAAACAAATACCTAATTATGCATTTTATTCTCTTTAATACCCCATTATTAAACTAGTGTTTAGTCCATTAATTCAACCAACAATAATTAGCCAATGCTTATAAACTGACAAAAACTCAACTAATCAACAACCAATGATAATAACTAAATAAGAGTGAATAGTTAAAATTACTTTGTAAAACAAGCACACAATGGCGTCCTCTTCGAGGCGATATTTTCAATTCGCAATTCATTTTTCTCCTCCGTGAATCCCCCCTCTTTTCGCCTCGTCCTGTTTCTTTCTGCCTTCTTCCCTAATCGCGTCTTATGTCCTTTTCCTCTTCTCTTTCCACTCCATCGCTCCCCTCTCTCCCTCTTCGACCAGATCTGGTCGTCTGTATAAAGTAATGTCAGCTGTAGCCGAGACTTCAAATCCATACCTTCTTTCGACCAATGAATTTCCGCCTCTGCTTACTAGCAATCATTCCACCATTGCTCTTATTGCTCGCCAGATCATGAGTGATGTGGTTCATGCTGCGGATGCTAGCTGTGAGCCTACCGGTGCTGTTTTGCCTTCGGCTACGTCTAGTATGCAGCTTTATCCATCTCCTCCTGATGTTGCTGTGAGTATGCATGTGAATTCTATTTGTGATATGGGACAACATGTTTCTGATGTTGTGTTCAACGAGGGAGGTATTAATGGTACGTCTGGTAGAAATGTGGGATTGGTTTTGGATGATGATTCTGGTCGATGCTCTTCAATTGCTTGTTTAAATGCCTCTAAAACCTTTGGCCCTTTAAACTGTGACAAAAGTTTGGATGCTTCTAAGTCTGTTGCATCACCTATTTTGCCCCATGTAAAGGATCATCCTGGTCCTGCTGCACCATTGCCGGCTTGACCCAAGGCTTGGTCATCTCTATTCAATTCTCTGCCATGAAATGCGGGTGCTTACAATCCAATTGAATTTGAAATTGTCGAAGAGAATGGAGTGATGATCCCTCCTCCAATAGTGATGCAAGTCGGAGTTGACTTTTGGTCTGAATATTTGGTTGGTTTCTTTCTGGAACCAAATCACCGTCTTTGTGATCTGTCCTCAGTCTTATGTAAGGCTTGGAAGCTGCATGGTAATTTTCATGTTAAGCTGATTGACTCCATGTATTATCTCAAGTTTTCCTCTTCTGAGGATCGTCGGCTAGTTCTTGGTGCAGAGCCTTCTTTTTTTGCTGGTAGACCCTTTATTATTACTCCTTGGTCTCCCACTATGGCGTGTGCTCGAGAGCAGGTGCTATCCATCCCTGTTTGGGTGTACTATTCGCAAATCCCCTCTGCGCTTCAGCCTTTGCTTGGGTTGAATTGGTTAGCCTGCAATGTCGGAAAATTGAAATGCTTTGACACTAATACGGTTGCCCAAGATAAATTGATGTATGCAAAGGCTCTTATTGAGATATCCCCCTTTAAGCCTCTCCCTGCTTCTATTCCTGTTCAGCTTGTTGTTGGGCATGTAGCGGAGGTCCGTGTTCACTATGGTTGGGTTCTAGATATATGCTCCTCCTGTCACTCTTTTGGACACCTGGCTATCTCATACCTGCACTCCAAATCCTCCGCGGCTCCTCCAAAGATTCCCCTGCCTCGTCCCCCGCTCCAGAAATGGATTCCAAAGGTTCCTTCCTCTGCCTCTCAGGTCGCCCCCCTCTTGTGGTACCTTTGCCTGATCTGGGTCTGCCTCCTTTTGTTGTTAGGCCTGCCTCTCCTTTTGTTGTCGTGGTTCCTTTTGTTGCCCCAGATAATCCTTTAGCTGTTCCAGATCCAACCCGGGTTGTTTGGGTTGAGTCTGAGAGGTGTTGGGTTGATCTCGTTTCTGATGTGAGATTTAACCCCGTGGATGATTCATTTTTTAGATTTGTTTCCGATGATCAGATGGACCTTAGATGCCTTTATTACAAACCGTTTGGTGATTCATTAGTTCTTGATTTGGATGGTGTGTATGCGAGTAAGAAATTCTGACATGCTAGCTGATTCTTCTTGGGATCGCTCTTTCATTTACTCTACCGATGCTTTGGGTTACGACCCTAGTCTTGCTATCTGTTTCAGCCCCTTTGCTGATCTATGTGGCAATGTCCCTTTGGTTTCTATTGAAGATGGTGATTCTACCTCTTCGGAGGAGTCCTAGTCTTGGTGATTATTATAGTTACTGTGACATGTCTGTCACATACCTGTGCTGTATTTTTTCCTTTTTTCATAGTAGTTTAGGTGCTTTTACCTTACTCCTGTACTTCAACTTTATTACTTTGGTAATAAAAGTGGACGGCCCGCTATAAAACCGGCTTGCCTTGCAAAAAAAACTAAATATTACCATTTCATAAATCAAATAACTCTATTAGTTATAAAAATTCATTCCTTTATATATATATATATATCATATAATATTACGAAAAATAATTTCATTTCAAAACTTAGATAAAACATTTTTATAACACTAACAAATATGCGCTCTTGTATATACACTCAGACAACTCATTCTAGGGTATCACTACCCTATCTCTAATGAGTTAACCCCAACAGGCTAAGGTATGTCAAAACCTCGCTCTGATACCAATTGTAACGACCCACCTTTTGGACGGTTTAAATCGACAATAAACCACACATGTCTAATTCGAATCATTCAAAAGCGAGGATTGTTAATGGGGTAAATAAGAAAATAAAAGAAAAGAAGGAAAAAATAAAACACAGAATCTCAGAGCGGAATGATAAAATATAATAATCAAATAAACAGCTCATGAAGTTGTTTTACAAATAACATGTGATTACACTTTTACAATTCAAATTAGAGTTATACATACAGCGGGAATAAACAAATAATGCAGCGGAATACATGTTGTAGTGGAATAATTATAATAAATAGTAATAATATACTGAATCTTCGTCTTTGTCCTTCAGAAAATACTCTTCAATACACTAAAAAGGTCAGACTGACCCGAGCGTAATGAAACAAAACACTCGAGTCAGAACTAAAAGATCTTATGCAAGTCAAATTAATCTAAAATAAAACGTGAGTGTAATGGCTTCAGAGATGTTACGGGATTTTCATCTCCTATTAAGTGTACAACGTGAATATATTTATTTAAAAGGTTTCAAATAATTCGAATTATCAATCTTAATCATCTAATTAAAACAAATACGTAGTTTGCATTAACTTAAATTCTTCAAATAATTCGGTTCCAAAAAAATCCAAATTCAAGAAATTATATGGATATATGTCATTTCAACCAGTACCAAAAATCAACATTTTCAAATCAATGAAAACTGTTCGGGTTTATCATTTGAACCCATAATAATTTTCCCCTAATCTATAAGGTCTTTCGGGTATGTATAATTTCAACCCATAGTGAAATTACAGTATTATAATGATAATAAATACAACATCCATTCATCCAATATCAACAATCAATCACAATCATCATCCAAATTAATCAACAAACATCAATAGATAATTGAAAATCAATAATAGGTATTTAACTGGAAATTTAAATTCAATAATAAATTAAATAATGATTTAATTCAAATAAATTCAAATTAACTGAAATGACAATTTAAGTATACCAAACAGCCTTAAATAAATTTTCAATCACATCATAAATTTAATTTAACAAACATAAGAAGTTTAGAAGTTGCGAGTGGGTTAAAACACCCACCTTTGAATTTAAATCCAATTTAAGCCTAAAATTCAAACAGTCTCTAAATTCATCCAAAATAGCGTCAAAATGTCTGAAATTTTGATACGATTCTAGTGGATCAAATCGCGCGTGAATTCGAGCTCGTTTGCAAAAGCTACGATGATTAGAACATTGAGTTTTAAATTGAAAATAAAAATAAAATACAGAAAAAAAAACAACACCGGCCACGTCATCCGCTCAACTTCCTACCAGAACCCTAATTCGCACATGTTTACAGTGCTCGCATTCGAGCACTCTCAGCTGCCATGATCGCGCGCGCTTCCCCGGCCTCGGCTTGCTCGCGGTCCCACCAAGGCGCGCCGTAGATCACCGACCACAGCCCCACGATCGTAAGCGACGAATGTCGCAATCCCAGATGATGAAGTCGTCGCCAAATCTAAGCCCTAGGTCGATTTTTGTCGTAAATCCGACCGTCCAATCACCCTCTAATTTGCCTGGATGCACTCCACTCGGTCCTCTCCACAAAGCTGTACCTCCAATTGGTCGAACGGACGAAGTTGATCGACGATCAACGAACGGCTGAGAATAGACTGGCCAATTCTGACCATACAGAAACCCAGATCTAGAAACGAACTACAAATTTGACTTGCGCTCATCGAGGGCTTCAAATCGATATATAATTTGATAGGGTTTGAGGAGTTTTAATTTTTGAATTGAATTTGGAATTGAATTTGAGGGTTTGGGAATTGGAATTTATTACTGCCATTGGAATGAGGAGTTGAGAAAGAAGTGTATATATAGACAAATGGAAATAAGAAACAATTAGGGTTTATAACAAGCTATTTATAGGCAGAGCTGAAAATAGAAAGAACGGACCAGATTTGATTGAACGATAAACGACCCGAAAAGCCCGTTTCGCCTCCAGAACGAAAATGGAGAATTCCATATATAAAAATAGATGTTATCAATATTTTTAAACTCAGTGGAACATGTTTCAAGTCCTGATTCCATCGTATGAAGAAGTTATGGTAAAATCAACTCATCTCAAATTGATTTCAATTGAATTCAAATAAATTTATTTCTAGACGTTTCGAGTCCGTACGATCAAATGACAAGTCCGATCGCTACGAAACATGAACTCCTACAATAATTCACTGTTACAGATCCGATAAAACTAGTTTCGTCGAAATCCGAGTCAGTGGCCAAAATGGCTATTTTCACATTAATTAAATAAATTAATATTAGATTAATTAAATCACTTTTTCAATTCAAATTTATTCATTCACTATTCCAATCATTTTGGATTACTTAATTGTTTAAAATCCTTTAAAACAATTTTCTATATCAAATTATTACTGGATATTTCACAATTGCAATGTTAAGTTCCAATTTCAATAAATTCAGTAATTATAAATTAAAATCCTAATAAATCCATTTAATTGATTTTCAGATCTTGTTATTCAATCAATTGTCATCTTATGGATATAATTAACATTGGTTTACCTTAGTACATTAATATTTTAAATTTCATCCAAATTTTAATTAACGTAATATTTAATTTCATTTAATTACCATAAGTCCTTTTATTACAGCTAAAATCCATTAAATAACTCAAACTTGAATTTCGATTATTTTATTCAATCAATTTCCATATTGTGAATAGAATTTACATTGGTTGCACCTTATTGAATTAATATTCTACAATGATCAATTTAATTGACATTAATTGCACTAATTAAGGGAATTAATTGCAATTGACTTCCAATTTAATTTTAATAGGTTAAATAAATAGGTAACACATAATAATTGTTTTCTTTTTACTTTTTTTTACACTAGTAAGGGTTTATTATTTAAAATCAACTATTATAATTACTTACATAATATTGATTTTATTCAATTACCATTTATTATTAATTAATCCTATATTTACATTTGTTTGCCTATATTTACTTTATAACCAAGCAAAACACTGAAATAATCTCAGTTAATTGAATTTTGATTATAATTGTTAATAAATGACTTAAATTAACATTATTACGTTTAATCCTAATTATCATTTCATAATTAAGTTACTATTTTTTTCTTTCCAATTATTAAATCAAAATTCTATTAAATTAACTAATTTAAATTATCGAAAATTATGGGTCGTTACAATATATATCCATCCCTACAATTAAAATTGAAATACTATTCACTTGGCCATAGGATAGAAAGTTATATATGGACACCCGATTGTTAAATTAAATGGTTTTAAAATTCTTGCTTTTGAAATTATTCAAATGATATCGTTTTTAAACAATTGAATCTATGAGAATTGAATTAATTTCGAATTCGGGCCTTGAAATGTTGAAATTGGTTAAAAGAAATTGTTTAAAGAATGAAATTTGAAATGTGAAGTTATAATTGAGAAATCATTTGAATGATGGAAATTGGAATTGTTTTAAAAAGGTTGAACCTTTATTCGAACTTTGAAATTTATCTTGGTCGGTAATTTAGATTGATATTTCATATTTGGTCTCAAAGTTAAAAAATTTGAAATGGAATTAATTTAAAGATTAGAATCTAAAATTTAAACCTTAAGGTTAATTTGATTTAAGTGATTTAAATTGGTATTTGAAATCAAACTTGAAATTTATATAAACTGAAATGGTTTAAAATAAAAATTGAATTGAAATTTAAACCATTGAATTGAATTGTTGAATCGAATTTGAAGTTAAAATAAACATTCGAAGTTGAAGTTGATTTGAATTAAAATCGAAATTGATCGATTTAAATTGATTTGAGATTAAGGATGAATTGAATTGGAAGATTTGAAATTGAATCAATTTGATCAAAATTTGGACCTAAGTCCAGATTTATTGGAAATGGAAAGAAGCGGTTTGATTTGAAACTATTTTCAAAATAATTTATTTTAATATTAACTGTATAAAAATCTATCTTTTTAAATATTCAAATTATTTTGATTTTTCAAATTTTTTTACTATATAAACCATTTTCAATACTCAAAACATTTTATATCAAACTGTTTTAAATCTCTACACTATTTTAACTATTTTTAAACTATTTCACTATTTAAAGTATTTTCTAAAAATTCGAACCGTGCAAAGTTCGAATGTTTATATTTAAATTGTTGATTTAAATGAGAATGTGGTTAAATGAATTTATAACCTATGTTAAAATTTGAGATGACTATTGAAGTGAAAATAACATATTTTAAGTAAATACGATTTTTGAAGTGAATATGGTGATTTTAAAATGAAGGATATTTTAAAGTGAAAATGATATTTTGATATCAAGTATGAATAGTTTTTCAAATGTAAAAGAACCAACTGGTGTGTAAAACGGCGTTTGGTTGTTAAAGAGACCGGAGACGATTATTGGCACACCCTCTATCAATGTTGGAACCACTTTAACAACTGTGCATGTGAAGGTGACTCCAAATAGAAGTGGTAGGATTTGGTGTACGTTGCTAGATTTGAAGAAAGAGAACGATGATGGATTGCCCCGACATTTGTGTGAATTTGAAATGACTAATACAGGACGGTTTGATAGGGCCAATGAGGGTAGCTATCTCTAGCGGACATCTGTTTTTCGATTTTCGTTTTAGACTCGGTCCATACTATTACCTTTGATGTTGGTTTTGATTGGTGCACCTTGATTTGGGATGACCTCCCTTTGACAGAATATGGGATGGATGGACGAGGTGGGCGGTCGTGACTATGATGCGTTACCACCTGCCATGCGTCCCGAACTGGTAGTATCCTACCTTGGGCATTGCCTTATGTGCCTTGTCATAGTTTTATTCATTTATGAGATCATTACGAGTTTGGTTTAGTGTTGTTGTATCATGGTTTAGTATTGTACGCCAATGCTTAAAAACGTGTTAAGGGGAATTAATGTAAAGCCTTAATACTTGGAAAAATATTTATTTTATTGATTAGGCATTACATATATAACGTATTCTAATATATATAGATATTTTGATGGACCTTAAGAGACGGAAAATCCCATAACATCTCTTGAGTTATTGCACGCACATAGTAATGGGATAGGAGATGTAAAACCCCATAAACATCTCCGACTACACTCTTATTATATTTGATATTGATTTGACTCACATAAGAATATTTTAGTTCTGACTCAAGTGTATTGTTTTACTTTATGCTCGGGTCAGCCTTGAGTTTTTAGTACATTGAAGATCGTTTATTTTGGGGGACAAGGACGAAGATTTGATATATTATTACTAGTATTATTTTCCACATCATTTTTTTCTGCTACATTGTTTATTTGGTATCTGTTGTATATATAACTCCGATAGGTGCTATAAAATTTTAATCAAATGTATAGTATAAACAGCTTCATGAACTGTTTATTTGATTACTATATTTTGTCATTCCGCTGCAAGATTCTGTGTTTGTTTTCTTCTTTTCTTGTTTTTCTTAATTAACCCATTGATTATCTGTGTTCCGAATTGTTTTGAGTTGGATATGTGTGGTTTTATGTCGAATTAAACCTTCCAAAATGCGAGTCTTCACAGTTGGTATCAGAGCTTTGGTTTAGCGATAACCTTAGCTTTGATGGGGATTGACTCATCAGAGATGGGGTAGTAATACCCTAGAATGAGTTTGTTTGACTTTGTGTGTGTGTGTATATATATATATATATATATATATATATATATATATAAGAGCGCGTAGTTGTTAGTGTTATAAAATGTTTTATATTATGTTTATTTATTTGTTGAGTTGTTTATGAATTCTGGTCGGTGCATGAGGCACCATGTTATCGATAGAGATTTCTAAACACTTAAACAAGGCAAGTCGACATAATATCGTTTTAAGATCGGGTAAATGAAATAATTTTACCTAAATTATATTTTATATATAAAATGATAAATTTCAAAAACCTGCATGATTATTAGTGAATGTTGTTTGTTAGGAGATGATAATATTTAGTTATCATCGATTACTGTTTGAATTAAACAAAAACGAATACTTTGTGAACTCTATTTCATGAAGCATTCGATAATTTGATTGAATTGAAATCAAATTACAATAAGAATTGTTTACAATAATAAAAATGCAAATTAATGATGTTTTCATAATAGGGTAATGAAATTATATGAGTATATTTATAATATAGCTCATAAATAGAAAGGATTTAAAAGCCGAGAATTTAGAATTTAAAATCCCGTTGATTTTAGAAATATATATTCAAATCCTTCAGAATTAATAATAATATTATTTGTATGTGTTTTAATTAGAAATATATTTTGAAAAGATTTTTGAGAGAAATAAAAGCATTGACCTCGCTTTAATCGCCAGGAAACAATTCTGAGGATGACTGCAGCATCGCCAGTATTCATTTTCGAGTTTTTAGGTGAGAATTGCTAGCAAAAGAAATTTATTTCTGGTTAAAACAAGTTTTGATTATGAAAAAAATAAATTCAAGTATGATTTGATAAATATATGTAAATATATTTTGAAATTACAAATTGAAAATAGTATAGATAAGAAATAAGTTTATAACTTCTGAATTTGAACAGGAAAATAAAACCGAATTTTATGGAATGGGTGTTAAGGGTTGTTATTAGTAGAGGAAGATATACTAAATAAGTTAAACATGAAGTGAATAGGTTATGACACCAAGTTTGAAAATATTAACTTAACAAATTTATATTTATAAATATTTAAAAACTTAAGCAATTAACTTAAGTAAAATCTAATTTTATTTTAAAAAACAAATTGAATTTAAACTGAGAATTTGAGAACTTAAATCCCGATGCTTTTTGAAATTTTTTTCTAAGATTTCAAAAATAATATTAGTATTATTTAAAATATTTGCAAATAGAAGTTGCTTTCAAAAGGGATTTTAAAAAGGAACTAAGTCCTGTACTCCTCTTTTCAATCGTTGGAAAATAATTTCAATGATGACGGCTGCATCATTGACATTCATTTTCGAGTCTCGAAGTGGGGGAGGCCTTTAGTAGTTTTGCTACGTATTTGATTCAACAAATAGATTTTGATTTAAAATTTCTAAATATGATTCGATATATAGAAAAAATATGAGTATAAGTATTATTTCAAAATGATTTGGAAAGAAATCCGGTGTTTAGTTCTTATGTTCTCTGTAAATTAATAATTTTCACATATTAATTAAAATGGAATGAATTAATGAACATATTTTATAAAATAGTCCAGAAATGATCTGATATGAAATGTGTTAACATTAAGTGAAATAATTGAATTTGAATAAATTGAACTTGAATGAAATAAGATATGGATAAATTGAAAGCAAACCAATTCGATGAATATTAATTTTGGATGGTTTCTTTTGCTGTAAATCATTTTTATTAATGCTTTTGATTGCATATGATTATTTTATTGTGCATTAGTGCTTGTGCTTATGATTTAGAGTAAGAATATATGTTATATAGATCTATTAAACTCATACATGTTTCTATATCTTTTATATGCAACTAATATTTCAAATTTGAGTTGAGATAGGTACATATGAAGTAGTTGGACGTATATGCGATTTGACACGCTTTTGCTCGCTTTAATTTGTGCGAACTCGCTCATATTATTAATAAAAAGGTTCATATCTTGGTATACATACCGTACTTTCATAATTTTTTCCTACAGGATGCCTCATCACTGAGATGAGATATATATTGTTGCACACACACACACATGTGTGTCATAAATTTTTAAGATGGGCCGCACAAAAGAGATGCCGCCAAATTTTTTCATAAATTCACGTGTTAGAATTTTTTTGAGATTTTAAAATTTATAACTTGTTTTACATATAAGCTGATATCAGAGTGGCGTAATGGAAATGTAGTAAAGATTTTGTGAATAAGATTTTAATGTTTTGTATGGTGATTATTTTGAGTAAAATATGTCAAATGTTAAATTCCTTACTTAACCCCTTTTCGAGGACGAAAAGTTTTGAGTAGGGAGATTGTAACGACCCGTATTTTTAGCTATTTTAAATTATTAAATGTAATATGATTAATGAATAAAAATGGTTAGAAATAAAAATTTAATGTATTATCTCTCTAATTTATTTAATATGAACTTGAAAAAAATTTGAAATAACAATTTCGATAAGATTTAAGGAAATTATTTATTTTAGAATGAAGTTCAATATATTTAACGTGTTGTAATCAATAGCAAGAATTGAATAATAGACGTTGAATTACTGTAAAATGGAAGTAGTTGTTTTATTACTTGGATTTGTTTTAAAAGTTAAATTTTATAAGTTAGATAACTTGTATTTTAAATATAGCGATTTATTGAATAATTAAATTGTTTAAATTTAATATCGAATATTATTTAAATAATTGAATCTTAAATTTAATATGAATGAAAATGATGTCAAAAGTTGATTTAAATTTTATTTAAGCAAGAATGAAGATTGTTAACTTTTAAAATTGACTTTATAGTAAATAAATTTATTTTGGAAAATAGCTTGTTTTAATTAACGTGTAAAAATAGACTTTTGGGCACTGTGTCAGATTTTGACGAAACCAATTTCATTGGATCCGTAATGGTAAGTTACCATAGGATTTCAAGTTTTGTAGCGATCAGACTTATTGTTTGGTCGTGCGAGCTTGAAACGCATAGAATTTATTTTCAGGAATTTAATTAAAATAATTTGATTTGAAAATCTATCTTATGAATTTGACGGAATTGGCTCCCGATATACATTCCATTGTGTTCGAAATACGGGTATAACATATAGAATGCCAGGTGACATGCTTTATTTGGAGTTTGAAATTTTCAGACGTGAATAGTGTTAATTGAGAACCCTATATAATGACCTTTATCGTCATTCTTTTTGGAAAAATCCTAGAATACCATAGGCCACCATTTTCTATGGCCAAATCCAATGGCCCATGTCGAATGAAGCCTCTAGGGGCCGTATTAGGAAAAATTGCAACTGGAGAAATGTTCGGGATGACGAGGCGAGCGCATCGACCAGTTGGATTTTCAAATGGTGGAGCGAGGTGGCGGCTAGGGAGCTGCAACACACAACATCTTTTGGGGTTCGCGATTTTATCGTGCGACATGCACGCGTGCGCAGGGAGGTTAGCGGCCACTGGTTGGGAGAAGTAGCGATGACGGCGGTTACAAAGTCTGCGGTGTGTCTAGGCAGAGGCGTGAGCAAATCGATCGAAAAAAGAGAAAATGGCGTGCAGCCTAGGGTTGATCGTGAAGAAGAAGGGTAAGGTTTTTTAATTTTTATTTATTATGTTATTAAGTTGTTAATTAAAATTTTAATTATCGAATGTTTATAAATTGCATAACTTTTTCACACGAGGTCCTTTTCGAGCGAAACAAGCCGCATTGCGATTGTATTGACGAAGGCTACGAATGAGGTTCCCGTCTCTAATGCGTAGTTCTATGGGTATTATGATATGTAGTTCCATATGGATGTGATATTGCGTTGATGATGGATCCTGACATGTGCCGGTTTACGGATATGAGCGGGGATAGTAACTTAGTTCAAAGAAGGACCGTGGTACATATATGTAGACAGATACGTACATATAGTCTGTTTCGAGTAAATGGGGGCAAATCGTATGCATATATAGAGTCAAGATGACTAAGTAAAATTAAAAGACATAACATCTATTGGAATTCAATCGACATAAACAAGTGTTATGCGTAAAATGTATAATTCACCAGTCACTAGAATGTCGTTCTGACCCCCTCCTTATTACAACCCACGAGATAGCTTTAGAGATACAGGTACTGGTGCAAGGTGAGAATGGTGGAAGGACATGTTTCCTAATTTATACTCGATACTGACAAGGACACTGGACATTGGAAGCGTCAACCTTGGTGTGACAACCCCTCTTTACGACCATTGAAAGTCGACACCTAATGCATCCATGGTATTACAACAACGAGCGTCCAAGTGCTGGAAAGGCAAGTTTTTAGGGTAAAACAAAAAGAAAAAGAATAGGGAAAAATAGAATCTCATAGCAGAATGATAACATATAATATAACAAAGACTTTAAAAGTGATCACCGTAAGATACATGGTATATCAATGTTAGAAACGAACCTCATCAGCCTGGACAGTTATAACTTCCTAACCTTATAATTGCCGATAGGCATACAAAATAATATAGTGGAGAATAAAATTACAACAGCGGATGAACATCTAGCTCTACTTCATGAGCTCCATGGCCTCACCAATGACAACTTGGAAAATACATTCGGTCCGACTCGAGCATTATAATAAAATAACACCCAGATCAGTTTGGGAAACTAGTATGAGAAACTCAAGAAATATAGTGAACATATAATAATTCTATTAGACCACACCACTAAACACAAAAAGGGTTTTACCTTACAATACCAACACCTATAGATGAAAGAATGGAAACAAGTCGAAATAAAATCAAACTTGAAAGGATAGAAATAAATAATTAAACATCGAGAAGGGCTCTATGCATTTCTCGATGCGATTTAGAAAACGATTCAAAATTTTGAATCAAATAAGGAAAGGAAATTTGCCACCAATGACTAGGAGGGTGCGCCCTTGCCGAAAATATACCTCCAAAAATATACTTAAGAACTACGATGATTCTCGGAAACCTCTAAGCCGAACCTCGCCAACCTTACCGAATATTCGAGTATTTCACATCTTCATGCACATACAACCAAAACAAATTTAGAGTAGATGTAAAAATACTCCAATGGGAGCAACCCCACATAACTTGGCCCACACTCACTCTTTATTTAGTCATTTTCGGCAAAGTATATCAAAATCGATAGTCGATGAATCAACTTATCGAAAACATACTAGTACTACCCCAGGGAAAATAATGAAGCTAAACAAGTTAGGGCGGTATTGCTTCCTACCTTGACTCGATAGCATTCTTAACTTTAAGAATAACAAGAGTTTAAATGCCCTAAAGGAGCGATAAAATCATCTTTGATCGACGAACAAAGAGAAGATAGAAGAATCAATAGTCAGTAAATCAACTATCGGGAATGATAAAATGATCTTATATGAAAATTAAATCTTTTAAAACATTTGACTCACAATTATGCTTGATTTTCACGTCACAAATATTTGTAAAACACTTTTTAAAATATTCTTTTTATAGAGCTAATTATATTTCTAGATGTATTAAAAAGAAGGATAAAAAACAACTGTCATTAAAACATTGTTTACTATAAATCCAAAATAATTTACGCTTTACTTTAAGACATTCCTTTTTAAAGATTTTCTTATTTATAAATTATCACTTAAAAATTTTAAAACAACACTTATTATCTCGGAAGATAATAAATCAGTTTAAAGTGTCTTTATAAATTTCAAAAAATGTAAATCATCCTGAAAGATAATTGAGATAACTCATTTATAAATTTGAACCACATTGATTATCCTAAAAGAAGATTAATCAAATTTATCATCTTTTTATACATTTAAAACAACATTAATCATCTTGAAAGATAATTAATTAAATTACAATCTTTTTATAAATTTAAAACAACATTAATTACCTCGAAAGATAATCAATCAAATTTATAATCTTTTTATAAATTTAGAACAACCTTAATTATCCCGAAAGATAATTAATCAAATTTATAGTTGCTTTTATAAATTTTAAATAACACTTATCCTTCATTTCAAATTCTCAAAAATACTTGAAAATATGGTTTAACGAACTGTCACTGCGCAAGAATGCGGCCAAAGATTTATTTTGTAAAAATACAAGCACACGTTCAACCCAGACAAAGGTTTAAGGGGATGATATTTCATAAATGATGGTATAGCAATAATCGCTATAAGGACACTTTCACAAATCAAACAGCATGTTACAAATAATTCAACCAAACATCAATATAAGCAATATAAACAAGATGCATATAACAGTAAATTAATAATGGTGAGAAACCCCTTAGGTCTCTCTATAAAAGTCCTCTGTAAAACAACGGTTATTATGCAATTCGGTTTTTAAGTGGGGATTCAAATCCAAACAAGCAATCAAAAAATAATTAAAAAACATATTATTATCAACAATTAGCAATCGGTAGCTAACATATCATTTATTAACCAATCCACATATTAATTAACTTCAAAAATAATCGTTTTACTTTGCAAGCATATTACGGTGATTTATTCTGCTCGATAGATGTCCAAAATAATCTATTCAATTTAATTATAGCAGAATGATGTTTTATTCTATTAAATAAATATCACAAACAAAGTATAACAAGTTTAAGATTAAATTAAAACACTATAATATTATCATTAATTTATACCTTATTAAAACTATCAACTATCATCTAAGCATTGAATAATAATCTACAGCAACACAGATATCATATGGTTTATTTAAAGGCGATTAAACTCATCAAAGTTCCACCTAACGCTTTCGCATTTTGGTTTAATCTAAAATCAAACAACGCTCGACTTTAACTCAAAATTCTACTAGCTCCAAATTCAACAATGAAGTCCAACACGTTGATAATATTAATACGAGTCCAATGCAAAATACTACGTCTAAATCCGATCTCGTATGAGCAAGATATCTATTTTATAATTTTTTGATAAAATTATATTAATTAATTAACATAATTATTCAACTTAAACTAATTACTCTTCTTCCCCAATTACAAAATTGAGGCCACCTTTGCCTGATACAAGATATATACTGATATACCCAACCTCCTGTGTACGCACCACCACAACTCACTCTCCGGTCGACGAAAACATGCAGTGCCTTCACCGACAAACTTCTCTATGCACGAGCTCTTCGTCCATGTCACACTACAACAAAAAGTGTCTTTTATAGCAGCATATAGCCGCTATTAATCACAACCATAGCGGTTTGATAAACGCTGTATATCGACATGTTGTAAAAACTGTTGAATATTTATAACACAAAATATGCTGCTATGGTTGAGCTTAATTTTATAACGCAAATACGCCGCTATGGTACGTTAATTCAATAGCTCATTATAGCCGTTATAATACAGCTAAATCTCAACGGAACTGGAAATCTTTATAACACCATTTTGCCGCTATATAATATTTATTCAATAGCTTATTGTGATATATTTTTCAAACTAAATCTTCATAAACGAATAAAGATTATAATCAATAAATAATCAACAAATATAACATTGTGATATATGTTAAAACAAGTGCATGCTCAGACAGAAATGTGATGTATATTTTTCATTACAGTGTACAAACATTAAAGCAAGTGCATGAATTTTCAATCATTCTTAGTTGGTCATAAGGAATATCAAGAGAAGCATCTCGGACAGGCATATTATTGTCTTCAGGCACCATAAAGGAAGAGGAAGCATCAGTTGATTTAGGTACACTTGCATCTCCTTGTGATTGACGATCGGAGAGGCTTGTGTCACCTTCAAGAACAAAAAGTGAATAACTACAGTAACTTATGATGTTTGAAAGTTGACCAAGTAAATACAAAATAACAAGATAGAAAAGATATTTTTTTTATTTTGTTATGATATCAAATTTGATCCATCTCCCCATTAATCAACAGATTATCTCAAAGTCCAGGAAACAAACATCTACTGAGCAGTAATATTATGCTAAGTTTAGGTGCTAAATTAACATGTGTTTTATTAAACTTAAAGATTTAGTTGTTAATAAACTCAATTCAACGCATTACCTTCTGAAAGCAAGCATTGATACCTTTTCCTTCTGACTTCAGATTTTTTTTTAATAGTCTCAAACCGTACATGGTGAACTAATGTGGCAATGATATAACTACTATCGAATTCGTATATATTTGTCAGAACAATTTACATCCATGTAATTAACAAATCTTTTGAGGTAACCAGTTTCATTCATTACATTACTGTTCCCAACTGCAAATTTATTAACCATAAAAATCTCCCCCACCCCCCTCCCTCGTTCCCACCCCTCCCTCACCCCCACCCCCTTCCCACTCCCTCTCTCCCCACCTTTTTTTTTTTTTTTGGCTTTTCATGCAAAGTTATTTACAGTTGCAGTATCAACAAACTGACTGTATATTTCCACAATATATTTACCGCAAAATATTGATTCTTTCTAATTAAATCAAATGATGAATGTATAGCCAAAAATGCCATACCAAGATCCTCGGTTGAAGTACTTACATCTTTTGTAGTACAAGCGGCCTTAGCATAAACTTTCTCGTGTGATGAAACTCGCTGCATCTTATAATGCAAAACCTTCTTTTCTGCATGGCAAATAGTAATGATGACAATCTTACTGGACAATTCAATTTCATAAATATGCAAAAACAAGTAACGCCTGGATGGTTTCCACTTGGCTGTGAGTCTGTGATATGCTAAATTACTTCAATAGGATAATTACCATAACATGCACTCACAAAAATAGCAGTTAATTTTAAAATAACAAATATTCCATCATCATGGATGTATATTATATTGCAGAGCACCCATTTAACAAACATAACTCACCGTTCAGTGCTATACTAGTTAGCAATCTATAAAATGCACAAAAACCAAAATCTGAACCTAAAATGCTTTCATGTCATCTTACAATTTCTTTGCACCAAAGTTTGGCATTAGATCTATAGAAGTGAGAAGCTAACCGAAAGAAAGTTAAATTCAAAAATATTAACATTGTCAAGAGACAGACCATATCATACCTTCTTGAAGGGCATCAATTGTTAACTGAAAATCCTGGCGCTCTTTCTCCAAAATGGACATCTTGCGTCTGCATTTAAAGAGGAAAAAAAGGCTTTATAAAGGTTTCTGAGAACTTGATTAATTTGTTGCTGAGTTGGACCTATGATTTCAATGATTGTATAATATATGAACAGTTTAACAACAACAGCGCTATTAAGATACAGAGATATCTGAAACCATTGTAACAAAAGCAACTAATTATTTTATTTTGATTGACTTGATGATTACCAATCTGATAAAATTCACAAGGTTCAAGCTTTTCAAGCTGCTTTGCAGAGGAGTCGTAGTAAAATAATCCGCTAACACCAAATTAAGAAGATAACCGCCGACATAATAATACCCTAGATATACGACTCTTTCAGAATTTAGTAGTATAGGATTTTCTCAAAATAAAGTAGTATAAAAGTCTTTCAATCAAGTTTTGGACAGAGCCTATTTTTGTAAATATGATTTTATCAAGTACATCTCCAAAAAAAAAGCAAAAAGAAGAAGAAGAAGAAGAAGAAAAACATCTGCAACCTTTTAACCCCTTTAAAGCCATAGACCCGTAAGTCAATATGAGTGATTGAAATAATAATTTCTGTTGTTAATGTGGTTAATTTTTTAAAGACATTAAGTTCTTGCTATAAATATCATCTATATAAAAAAAAAATATTGTACTGCAACTTCTAGCATCAATATGAGTGTGCACCCGTGTGTGTGTCGCTCATCTAAAGTTGCTATTTAAAAATGTTAGGAGTTGTAAAATACTGAGCTGATCCAATTTTATGACAGACATATACATGATATGTATACATATGTGTGTGTAACACACACATGTGTATATATGTATATACACGAGCGTATATATGTATACATGTGTGTGTATGAGGTAGTTTCTAGATCCCCATGTTTTATTGCCCACAGATCCACGTATTGAATTTTCATATAAAAAAGTATAGAATTGAGATAATTTTACGTATGTACTATTGTTACTATGTAATCATCTATACAAAAAAATTGGATCTTTTGAAACTTCTAACCGTTCACATTTACTATAAATCAACAATTAAAAATAAATATTTTCAACCACTCACAGTCACTTATGATTTTTAAAGCGCTAAATTTTTTTGAAATGATATAAAACTATGTAAACATGATCTACACTATAAGATCATATCCATACAAAAATAGTTCAATCCAAAACTTTTTGATCTAAAAAATATTGATAAAGGAATGAAGTGATAGGGACCTTTTTGATCAGATGTCATAGGTTTGAACAACAAATGTTGCATTCACTCCATGATTGAACTAGAATATATGTTGAGAATTCAGCGTACTCCTCAGAGTTTACAGGTGTATGTTTGGTTCTCTAATATATGTAATTTAACTAGAATATATGTTGAGAATTCGGTGTACTCCTCAGGGTTTACAGGTGTATGTTTGGTTCTCTAATATATGTATATATTATGTATGCATATATGCATATATGTGTGTGAGCAAGCACATGTACATGTTTTCAAAATCACTGAAAGATATAGAACATAGCAATCGATAAGTATTGACGGATTAGATAAATACTAAACATACTTATATGATGCAACCTCAGATTTTAATTCTTCCAAATGCTTTCCAAGCTTTAGCTCATTCGACCTTAATCTGAGTGCCTATACAATGCCAATGATAAATTTACATCAGCAACAAAATTGAGGAATCAATGTCACCTGGAGGCAGTAATATGCAATCCATATACTGGTCAGATGTATAATAAAGTCACTGCTGTCTAACCATAACAAAACTTCACTTCAGGTTAAGACTCCCCTTTACTGGCAGTAACACGACCCCGTAGAGCAGGCATACATTGCTAAACAAAGGCTGTAAAGCATCATCAGCCACTGCTATAATTATGGGTTTGTATCCATGAGCCAAAAATAAATAAAAAATGTTCATACTCGACGAGAAAATACTTGCATTACAAAAAATGAGGTTCTGAATGTGAAAAAAAGGACCACCCAAGGAAAACTAACTAATTTTATGATCACACATGGACAGATGCTATGTCAAGAAAGATGCTTTTAGCTGATGCAGCAATGTGATCAAGTATGTAATAATGTGTTAGACAGCAATACTTATCTTCACTTCAGAGTTCATATGTGTGTGCGTGTACGCACGCAGGTGTGCGTGCACGTGCACGTGCGTGTGTTATTGACAAAGGGATATATTTACCCCAGTCAAGAGACAAAGCAGAAGGCATATGGACAGATGCTATGTCAAAAAAGATGCTTTCAGCTGACGCAACAATGTGATCAAGTATGTAAAAAGATAGCAACACTAATCTTCACTTCAGACTTCGCGCCGTGCATGTGTGTTGTATATTACTGACAAAGGGATTTATTTACCCCAGTCAAGAAACAAAGCAGGGGAAGAATGATTTATAATGAACACTTAATAAACACGTTTTCAAATAGCATAACACTAATATCTAAGTCTGCTTAGTTTAAACAATAATATTACAGATTATTTCTGGTGTACGCTTAATAATACATTTTCATATAGACTCCTGTTCTGATGTGATCCACTAATAAGTATTTATATGCGTAAATTTCAAATTACAAAAATTCATATAACAAATGAACTGAAAAGTAACTACCTTTTCCTCCAAACCAATGACTTCAGATGCAAGTATTTTTGCTCTTTCCTCAGCAGCATTGCATTCTAATTGTGCATTCATATATTCAGATCATAATGATTCAAGAGCCAACTGCAAAACATGGCAATATTTCAGAATAGTGAAATAAAGATATACTGAGGCTTTCAATATTTCAGTAATATTTCAACAGCTACGAAAAGGTACACCATGATATTTCTAGCTAATGAACTAGACAAGGATATATGAATACACAATGGTAAACACAGGATTAACATATCTATTTTCTTTTAATTTACAACAGCGTTTACAATCTGCATCTTAGTCTCTCAGCCTAATCAGCTAATTTTCCTTTTTTGGCCAGGGGTCTACGCTAATCTAATTTCATTAAAATGATAAGATATGCAAATAAGAAAATGTTGAATGGACTAGAAGGATCAAGTAGAGAAAAGACAGAGATGGTCAACTAGTTAAATTTTGCTTTAAAATGAACTGTTGTGGTAATAAAAGGCATAAAGTGAATAGTTGACACCCTTAAGAAGAAACAACTTAGCTAAAGAAACAACACTTGAAGTTGTACGGCAGAAAATATCCAACACTTGGAAAACTAGTGAAAGATGCGGAGAACAATTTTATGTAGCTATGCATGTACGCCAAACATCAGACAATACATAGATGCAACTCTTCGGCTGTGACACTGTATTTGTAGCAAAACCAGTAACAAATGCTTAATCAACCATGAAAGGAAAAGGTGTGGTGTCATGTGCCTGAAGCTTAATAGTTGTTGTCTTACAGTTACAGTAAGCCAAACATTTTATTCTAACACTACATGCAACAACATTATAGTCAAATTATAACAATGTACTAACTGTTTTCAAAGAATGAAAGTAAGTGATATAGGCTCACCAACTGAGCATCAATTTCTTCATGCAATTTTTCCATGTCATATCTTAACTGGTTAACAGTTTGTCCCTGAGAAAGGAAGCAAACACACTTAACGAAAATGACAAAGCATTTATACCTCTAATAAACTTTATTGAAAAATAATATTAGCACAAGTAACAAAAAACCGATAAGAACACCACTTCATCAATATGGACGTTTTTAGTTCCGAAAACCACTGAAATGGATGCTAAACTGACAGTAGAGTAGTGGCATAATAATTGCATTGATGGTGGATGATTAATTCAAATAACTCCAATCAAAGTCACGTTTGGTAGTAGCATTATTGAGGGCTTTGCTAGCTAATCAATTCCTACACTATATATCATCTTCCACCATTGATTGATTCATCAACTATCAACCCATGATTACCGATCAATCACCCATCAACCAACAATCAATCCATCACGCATTGTTCATCACCAACACTTTTCAATCCAATTTAATTCAACTGTACCATGTTTCATCTTTCCAAACAATCAATAAATAATCTCTATCATGTAAAATGAAAAAAAAAAAAAATTTAATTACCTGATGTAGTAACTTTCAAAATATCTATAACATACAAATATAAACAGATATTGGAAAAATCGCCGCATTCTTACACTTCTCTTTGCCTAATCCTTCTTCCATTTCCGCCATTTCAAATTACGGCTCTTCTCTCATCCTGCGATGAATGAATTAAGGTGATAATAATGTTTGTTAGAATCGGAATTAATAGTAAAACTGAATAAATTGGAAGAATGGTCAGATCTAATTAGTACCAGACGGGGAACGGCAGGCCTGCAATCCGGGGGAGAATCGAAGAGGGAAAGAGAAAACTGTTTTCTGATGACACCGACGTCGAAATAGATGAGGCCTACAAACTGTCTAAAACTTCCTCTTTCTACATTTCACTTCTATTAGCCTACAAACTCCTTTGCCGCCGACAAGCAACACTCTACTGTTCTACACTTCAAAGCACGGTAACAACTCCTATGCACAACTCATTTCGACAGCAAACACCTTCTAACACCACAATCCCCAATCGAACTCAACCAAAATTCCACCTCTTCCACCTCTTCCATTAGCCGCTTGAAGCCCCACCATCATCGTTGAATTCGAACCACAAACAGCCGCCTGAAACGCAATTACCACCGCAAACAGAATCACCCGATCGAAACCTCAACCAAAAGCAACCGCGAACTTACCCCAAATCGAGAGCTTCTATGACTCCTATACAATCGCCTTCGACCAAATAAGCTCGCGACCATCATAAACACCTCGGCCAAATCGACCACCATTCAACTTTGCGAATCCCAAAACTCAAATTTCGAAGGGCAAAAGATTTCGATTCAAATATGATTGTAATTTCGATTCATACTCGAATCGAAGATTTCGAAGGGCAAAAGATTTTGGAGGGAGGCAGAATGGTTTTGGAGGGAGAGGGAAAATAATTTGGAAAGTTTTGGGGGCAGCGTGTGAAGGGGAAGAGAGATGCGCGCGTTACAGCTGCAGGGAGAACAAAAATCAACCGGTAACTAGATAATTAAGGTTCAATAATAACGCTTCAGAATAACGCGTTATTAAATAGCGTTATTAATATCATATTTTGTTGTAGTGTCACTAACTCCAAGCTCAACTCACGTAGTTATCACCTGACTTGACGGTCACATCACTGCGACCTGCAGTTCGCGATTCACCACTTAGCATCGCACCATCTCAAAACTTCATCATCGAATCGCCTTCCACGACAAACACCAATCCACTCTCGACTGTGCCTAACTTCGCTTATAACTCACAAAAGTCAAAACTCTAGTTTCCCTACCATACACGGCCAACGAACTCTGCCAAACAACGCGGCACTCGACAAACAACACACGGATATGAAGCTTAACTTCGTACAAGTACAATGAAACAAACGACATAATTTTATATTGAGTAATAAAATTTATTCTGATTTTATAAGGAGGAAGCCAAGATTTGGTTTATAGGAAATATAGAATGAAAAGGAGGAAGGAAGAATGAAATGGGTATTTGTCTAATTTATAAACAATAAAAAATATATATCAATTTCTTACTTCAAACACAAGTTAAACAAAAATTCCAAGCAAACCTAACTTTTCAAGGCGCCCTTCATCTCACCATTAAGGTTAGTTGAAAGTTTTGAGTTTTGATTTGATTTAAAAAGTTTTGAAAAGAAGGCTTTGTGATATTCCGCTACACAATAATCTGTTTGCGTACCAACCGCGAATGATGGAAATAAAAATATGATCGTGTACAAAAATGCGACACAATCACAAAACAACAATCAAATACATAGACAATTTTATTCTATGAAATTTCAAAAATACAATCGTTTGCCCTAAAATACGTCAAGCAACAATTTAAATATTTTTCAAATTAAAAATTATAGAAAAATTCCTATAAATTCATTTTAAAATATGTCATTAAAAATAAAGTCGTTTTATAACAATTGATTTTCTTGTTATCTATTCGAATTATTGTAATCTAATTTACAATAACAAGCTTGTCATTAATTATTATTTATTAATTTTGAGAGAAATGAATGATCCTTACAAGGAGGATAACACTCCTATATCTTTATTCTACACTTAAAACAGAGCTGCCAACTGTTGGGGATGCGGATTAAGGATCTTAAGGCAGAAATAACACTAGAGGGGGGTGAATAGTGTTTTTAAAGAATCTATGAACTATATGACTAAATTAAAACTTTCAACACAAATCTAAACAGAATTCTAACACAGAATGATCACAGAATATATAACAAATGCAAATAGTAAAGTAAAGCAAGTAAAAGTAAAGAACACACCGGATTTTATACTGGTTCGGAATCCTCCTACATCCAGTCCTGCACCAAGGCAATATCCTTATACAGATTTTTATAAGCCAATATCCAAATTATAACTCTAAATTTCTAAGGCCTTGAAGAACCCTCCTATTTCCGAGTCTGGGGTAAACTCTCTTGATTTACGGGACACAAGATCACCCTAATACTTTCTAATAACAATCCTTTTGAATGAATGGACTCTATGGACTTTTTGAATACAAATTGATCCTATAACTCTGAATAGCACTTTGATCTTTAGTAGAGTGATGGAGAATCAAATAGAGAGAGTATCTAAATGATTTCCTATTGAGAATTTGGCAGAATGATGGCACGATCTTGAAAATATGAAGTTTTATGGATATGAAATGGTGGAGAAGAAAGAGTGTAGAAAATAAGAAAGTAGTTATATAAAAAATTCGTTTTGGAAGCCTTTATATAGATGCACAACAGTCATAACTGTTGGCGAAAGGTTTTCGAACGAATGGACACTTCTTTTGAAAATTTGAATTTTGAATCTAACTGTCACCATGTCGACATGGGGTATCCCCATATGTCGACATCCCTTAGTTCAAAATTACAGAGATGTTGTTTTGTAAAGACAATTGAAATTAAAACAAGTTGAAACTTCTCTGAAGCAAAGTAAAGTATTTAAACAATATTTTGAGATAGAGAATGAATATAAAACATCATTTTAAATATATATATATATATATAATTGATATAGACCGTCAATTATATAGGTAATATTTAAAATCAGAATAAGTTTTGATGTTTTAAAATTAGAAGTTTAAAATCAGAATAGAGGAATATTTCAAGGCTAAAACAAAGTTTGAAAATATTTTTGAAAACATGATTTTGGAAGCTAAAACATTTTGAAAACAGATTTAAAAACGTTTTGAAGAATCTATTCAAACTGAAATTGCAAGAATCTTCCTACAGAGCTCCTCTACAGGACTCGAGAACTTGTACAAAGTAGTTTAAATGATTTTGATTTTCGTGGGTTTGTAAGCCGCTTGTCGTAGGTTTGTAAGCTACTTGTCGTGGGTTTGTAAGCCACTGGTTTCGATAGAAATAGGGTTCCATCCCAAAAGAAAATTGAAAGAAAGATGAGAGTGCTATTATGAAGTTTTAGCAAAAATACTGGACACTTATCTTGAGATCTTGAAATCTTGATTCTCTAGAATCTTGAATCTTGAATCTCTAATCTTCATCTTGATGCTTGAGTCTTTATACTGATCAGTCTTCAATGATACTTGCATATACTTCCTATATACATACATATATATATATATATATATCTACATGGAAATGTTAGTATATATTTTATAAAGTAAAGTATAATAACTATATAAGGTTGTTGTCATCAAAACATCATCAACTCAGTTCCTAACACCAACTAGTCTAGCGGGTAGCAAAACCCCCTACAAATAAAAGAAATAAAAAAACCCACCACAATAACCTATATAACTAAGGTCCATAATAGAAATATCAACAAAAGTAAAAAAGAAAAAAATGCTCAAAATCTTCATGGTCGGCAGAGCCCATCCAATCCACTAACTACACATGTATCTACTAAAAAACTAGACAAAATAAGTGAGACCAATACACACACATATGCAACATAAATAAGTGATAGTAATTATTTAGAACACAATAACATATATTAAAACAAGGAAAATAAAAGCCAAGGCCAAGCAATCAAACTATAGCACGCCAAAACATTCAAACTACTAACACATCACAAAACAATTTATTAGCGAAATGCTTATATAAGAGTAAAATAAAATTTGCCATTATAACTTAAATTATATTAAAAAAAATTAGTAAATACAAGGCTAACAACCAACGAATGCATGAATTTAGTCTCAAACAAAACATACACAATAGATTAAAGGAAAATTTGCGCACTTGGCCCACTTTTTGAAAAAATAGAAAATTTAGAACACTTTCGAAAATATTTATAGAAATAGACCATTTTAGGTTTTGACGTTAGCGAATTTTCAAAAATCGCCAGTAGACGACACGTCAAAAACAACTTTGGCGATTTTTGAAAAATCGCCAACTAGGAAATTTTTTTTTTCTTTTGGCGATTTTTAAAAAATCGTCTGTTGGCGATTTTTGAAAAATCACCAACGCGTTTTTCCAGATAAGCCAAAACAGATCTATATTTGTAATTAAGTTTCAAATTGACCTATATATTGTTGGGAATTTTACGGTTCAAGACGAATTTGATAGCGATAACGATGAAGACAATGCTGTACTTCCGACTTCAAGGATCTATGGAATAGATTCTTTCAGACAATAGTTCAACCCACCAGGTACAAACAGGTTATCGAACTATCGACTTTCAGGATTCAATAAAGCCCTATAACAGCGTAATTGGATTCAAAGTTTGTACGAATTTGATCCGACCAAGAACACTTTAGAACGGTTTCTGATGATGCAATTTGTAGAGAAAGAGATGAAGAGAAGAAGAAGAAACAAATCTGCAACGTTCCAGCGTTTGCAACACCTTCAGATGTTACAAAATATAGAGTAATGGAAGTGCAGCAATTCGCAACACTTCCTTGGTGTCGCAGATCCGTGCAAGAGGAAGAAGAAGAAGAGCGGTGGTAAAAAAACTATTCGAGACAGGTTCTGGGCGTTGCTATTTATAGACGTAAGGAGGTGTCCATTCGCCAAGCGTCACGACCGTTTGCAACGGTTCGTAACTGTTGCGAACGGATTTAAATTTAAAAATCGCGTCCTTTCATTTGCAACATTACAAATTCCCGCCATCAATTCAAATTCTGAATTTCGGTTCTGCGTCCTTAACGGGCTGAAAACTGGCCCGTTACTGTTCATATATGATCCAAAAATATTTTCGGATCCGAACAACAAACCCATACCCGGCCCGGCCCGTTTCGGTCGGACGGACGGACGGCGGCGGCGCGCGTGTGGTGTTGCATAACTTCTCTCCTCACAACAAAGCAAACATGTGGGAGCCCCAAGGCCCCAACATCCACTTGAGAGAGCTATACATATACAAGATTATTGTATAAAACTCTAGAATGTGGGACTTTGTTTTCTTCTTCCTTCCTTCTTTCTTCTCTTCAAAATAAAAAATAACCAAAGCCCTCTTTGAAAATTTACAACAATCTCCCCTAATTTTCAAAATAAAAGAATAAATAAATAGGACGGCTACATCACTAGAGTGACTTCATACATACCCAAGTGGACTCAAGCCTATGTAGTTCTAAGATCAAGTTTTGCATCATCGTGAAAACCAACACATAAATAAAAGGTATCTTTTGGATTTGAACATTTACTTAGTGTAAACCATTCAAAGCCTTATCGAGATTCTATGGTGAACGAATCTTGAACCAAGTATCCCTAATGATAAAACAGGAACAATCACACATGTTGATTTACTTAGGTAAAGTATTCTGTATTGCTCAGCACGTTAATGGCCATGTGCTTAAATCCTGTTTCATGAGTCTACTTAGAAAGCGGTATTACTTTCCTAGAAAATATCCTGATTTCCATACTCATATAGGTAAGTCTCTTAAGGTGTTTCTGCGATACACCTTTTAAGGTTTCTAGACTTATTAAGAATATATATCCATCCTTTATTCTTGCAGAATCCAACACTAACTATTATGGGATTATCAATTTAGTGTTCCATAATCATTCTCTTAACTTGTTGGTACCCATTGAACTTTGTCTATCCTTTTCAAGACATAAGTTGGGTTTTTGTTAAGGATGATCAACCTTCATTCACAGACCTTAGTCCCATTTCTTGTGACTTTATAGAAACCATTGCCTTTGGAAGACTCTTTGTAAGTGGATCAGCCAAGTTTTTCTTCGTTTCTATGTAGTCAACAGTTATAACTCCTCTTTTGAGTAACTGTCTCACCATTTGATGTCTTAGACTCACATGTCTAGACTTTCTATTATATGTCTTATTAGACACATTATATATCGTTGCTTGATTGTCACAGTTAATCAAGACTGCTGGAGATGGCTTCTTCCATAAAGGGATTTCCATTAATAAATTCCTAAGCCATTCCGCTTCTTTACATGCATCTGCTAATGCAATCAATTTTGACAACATTGTTGAGTCAGAAATACAGGTCTGCTTCTTGGAAGACCAAGACACAGCAGCGCCTCCTAATGTAAAGATCCATCCAGTCGTAGACTTGGATTTGGATTCTACATTGTTCCAGGTTGCATCACTGTATCCTTCTATTACAGCAGGATATCCTTTATAAGATAAACCATATTCAATGGTTCCTTTCAAATAAGCTAAAACTCTGGAAATAGCTTTCCAATGTTCGAAACCTAGATTACTCGTAAATGGACACAATACACTTATAGCATGTGCGATGTCTGGTCTAGTGCAATGCATAGCATACATAAGACTCCCAATAACACTGGAATACTCTAGTTGAGAGATAGTACGACCAGTGTTCTTTTCTAATTTAATACTAGAATCTAAAGGAGTTGGTGCTGGTTTGTCATCGTAATGACTATACTTTTGTAGGAATTTCTCTATGTAATGAGATTGAATTAGTAATAACTCCCCCTCTTTCCTAACATTTTAATTCCTAAAATTACATTGGCCTCTCCTAAATCTTTCATATCGAATTTAAAAGACAGAAACTTTTTAGTTTCGTTCACACATGATATATTGGAACCAAATGTTAGCATGTCATCAACGTATAAACATATTATAATAATACCGTTGTTATCCGATTTGCTATAAATACATTTATCAGCATCATTAACAATGAATCCATATGACAGTGCAACTTTATCAAACTTCTCATGCCATTACAAGGGAGCTTGCTTCAGGCCATATAGAGATTTCACTAATTTGCAAACTTTCTTTTCTTGGCCTGGGGTTTTGAAACCTTCATGTTGTTCCATATATATCTCTTCATCTAAATCTCCATTTAGAAAAGCAGTCTTTACATCCATTTGATGTATGACTAATTTATGAATTGATGCAAGTGCAATTAAACAGCGTATAGAAGATATGCGAGCAACTGGAGCAAATGTATCAAAGTAATCTACTTCATGTCTTTGCTTATATCCCTTAGCAACTAATCTGGCTTTAAACTTATCAATAGATCCATTTGTATTCAACTTTTTCTTGAATATCCATTTACATCCTATAGATTTAGCACCAGGAGGTAAATCAGTTAAAACCCAAGTTTGGTTTAACATTATGGAATTCATTTCATCATTGATAGCTTCTTTCCAGAAATTGGAATCTCTGGAACTCATAGCCTTAGAATAAGTTTTGAGATCGTCATCGACGTTCATTACATATTTAGTCACATTAAGGACTTCGTCCTTACTACCTTCTATAAGATATGTAATGAAGTCAGGACCATAGTCCTTCTCTATTCTCGCTCTTTTACTTCTTCGTTGTTCAGTACTATTATCTGGTACTGACACTTCCTTGCTGTTTTGAGCAGGAGCATAATCATCGTCATTGATATCATTAGTCATACTAGGTTCTGGACTAGATGATCTCAATGGGATCTCAACAGTTTGATTTTCAAAAAATTCTACATATACAGATTCTACAACTTCTAGGGTGTCAAGAATAAGAAATCTATAAGTTATACTATTAAGTGAATATCCTATGAAAACACATTTGAATGCTCTATTTCCTAACTTTGGTCGCTTAGGGTCTGGTTTTTTATCATATGCTAAGCAACCCCAAACTTAAGTCTAGTTAGTTTAAGTTTCCTATTAAACCATAATTCATAAGGGGAAATATTATTCTTTTTAAGTGGTACTCTATTTAAAATACAACATGAAGATAACATAGCATCAACCCATAGGTTATAAGGTAAATTAGAACTTATGAGCAATGCATTAACCATTTCTACTAAAGTTCTATTCTTCCTTTCAGCAACACCATTTTATTGTGGTGTATATGGGGCAGTACGTTGGTGAATTATACCTTATTGTTTACAAAACAGGATGAATTCATTTGAGAAATATTCACCACCACGATCTGAATGTAATATTTTAATTTTAACTCCTAATTGTGTTTCGACATCCGCTTTATAAATTTTGAATTTATCAAAAGCCTCATTTTTAGTTTTCATTAGATATACATATGCATATGCATATCTAGTATAATCATCAATGAATGTTATATAGTATTGGTTACCACCATAGGTGATATGACTTTTTAAGTCACCCACATCAATATACCAAATCAAGCAAACCAGTTTTCCTTTCTACGGATTAAAAGGATTTTCGGTGTATTTTGCTTGAACACATATTTCACATTTAGAGATGGTATCGAAATCACAATCAGAAATTAATCCTAATTTATTCATATTTCTAATGGAATTATAATTAACATGTCCTAATCTACCATGCCATAAATTAATAGAATCAACAATATAAACAGAAGATTTCTTTATTAGATTCAACTTAATCATACCGTTATAAGAGTTTCCATGTCCAATGAATTTACCATTCTTAGACAACACTAGCTTATCAGACTCATACACCATCTTGAATCCCCATTTATTAAGAAGGTATCCAGAGACCAAATTCTTACACATATCAGGTACATAAAATACATTGACTAATGTAAGAACTTTTTCAGATGTGAGAGGAAGTTCTATAGTGCCTTTTCCCAGAACTTTGCTTGGAACCTTATTTGCTCCATTAACTTCGTCGGCTTCTCCTTTATTTTCTTCATAACTTTTGAACAAATTACGGTTTTTGCAAATATGAATGGTTGCTCCAGTATCGAACCACCAATCATTATCATTGCCACTAACGGAGTTTGCCTCTTGCACTACAGTGACAAGCGAGTATTCGACCACATTCACTTTTGTTGTTTCTTCCATAGACGGCAGTCTCGGGAATAGTGGCCGTGCTTGTTACAAAAATAACAAGCACCTTTCTTTTTGTTGTTGGTTTTAGAATGATTTTTCTTTTTAAACTGTGTCTCATTCTTTGGCTTTAACTTATCAGTAGTTTCAACATTATTTGCCTTAAAATGGGACTCAGTTTGCGGATTATCATCTAGATCGCATTTGCGAGTGTCTTCTTCAATACGAAGATGACGCTGCAAACCATCTAAATTATAGTCCGTTTCTGCATGCTTCATCTTTTTCTTATAATCATTCCAACTATGTGGAAGTCTAGAAATTTTAACTTCAACAACAAAAGATTCAAGGAGATCAATTCCAGCATCTTTAAGTTGATTCACCAACAGTCGCTTACTTGTCCAATTATGGACTTATTGGTGACCATTTTGAAATCCATAAAATTAGAAATAAGAAACTTTTTGTTACTTGCCTCGGATATGCGATACTTATTCTCTAGTGCAGTCCAGAGTGCCTTCGTTGTTTCCAAGGTCCTATAAGAATTGTAGACTGTAGTAGATAGCGCATTCTGAATATGACCTCTGCTTTGGAAATCGTCCTCTTTGCGCTTTGCACGTTTAGCCTTTAGAGCATCATCATCTCTATCAGTTTCCTCCGGCATTTTTTCCAAGTCATCTTCCAAAATGTAGAACAATTTGACGGTGACCGGGAAAAATTTCATCGTCTCTTGCCAACGAGTGAAATTGTCGCCATCAAAACGCTCCAATCGAGTTAGTTGCTGATTCATAACTTGTAGAGCGCTCGAACCTTTCATGGTTGAAGTTTATTGTCTGAAATTTGTTGGGAATTTTATGGTTCAAGGCGAATTTGATGGCGATAGCGATGAAGACAATGTTGTACTTCCGACTTCAAGAATCTATGGAATAGATTCTTTCAGACAATAGTTCAACACACCAGGCACAAATGGGTTATCGAACCATCGACTTTCGGGATTCAATAAAGCTCTATAACAGCGTAATCGGATTCAAAGTTTGTACGACTTTGATCCGACCAAGAACACTTTAGAACGGTTTCTGATGATGCAATTTGTAGAGAAAGAGATGAAGAGAAGAAGAAGAAACAAATCTGCAACGTTCCAGCGTTTGCAACACCTTCAGATGTTACAAAATATAAAGTAATGGAAGTGCAGTGATTCGCAACACTTCCTTGGCGTCGCAGATCCGTGCAAGAGGAAGAAGAAGAAGAGCGGTGGTTAAAAACTATTCGAGACGGATTCTGGGCATTGCTATTTATAGACGTGAGGAGGTGTCTATTACAATTTATGAACCAAGCGTCACGACTGTTTGCAATGGTTCGTAACTATTGCGAACGGATTTAAATTTAAACGTCACGTCCTTTCATTTGCAACGTTATAAATTCCCGCCATTAATTCAAATTCTGAATTTCGGTTCCGGGTCCTTAACGGGCTGAAAACTGGTCCGTTAGTGTTCGTGTTGCATGACTTCTCTCCTCATAACAAAGCAAATATGAAGGAGTCACAAGGCTCCAACATCCACTTAAGGGAGCTATACATATACAAGATTATTGTATAAAACTTTAGAATGTGAGACTTTGTTTTCTTCTTCCTTCTTTCTTTCTTCTCTTCAAAATAAAAAAAACCCAAAGTCCTCTTTGAAAATTTACAACATATATGTTATTTCTTTTCAAATGTGGCCTATATTTGTAAAATTTCCTAGATGAAAAGCAAGCTACGTCGTTCAAGCCAAAAAGAATTAAAACTTGCACTAAAATAACAAGTAGACTAAAGACAAAAATATATGAGTACACCTACAGGTCATACAAGCCAGTATCAAACAGTCAGTGTAGAAACGAAAAGACTTAACAGCTAGAAAACTATGATAAAAAACATTTATAATTCACAGATCTGACAGAATTCCAAACTCAATCACATGCACCACAAAGCTTGCCTGATTATGCAATATGGCAATACTAATTATGAAGCAAATCTAAAAACAATATATAGCTAATCAGAACCAATCAACTATTCTTTTTTTTTTTTTTTTTGAAAATGGAAGTGGGCCAGGCCCAGAATGATACAAAGGAAATAAAGGGTAAATCAATACCCGAAAACAGCACATACAACCCGAAACCTTCCCAAATCCTAACACACAACACAGCGCCTCCAAAACTAAGAAAAAAATGGCGGAGCAGCCAAAACAAAGAAAACACAGCAAAACACGATGGAAAAACACGATATGGCCATCGCTAAGCTTTGGGGGGCTTCCACTCCTTGATTTCTTTGCCTCGAAGCCTAGAGAGGCTTGGATCTAGGCTAAAATGACTTTGACAAGCTGTTTTAGTTGTAGCATCCTCATGGTTGGTCTCTTTGGAATTGCAATTGTCACCAAGCTTCAGATCTAAGGGAACAGAGGTAGACAGAGCCTTATTAAGATCTGGACTGGCAAATTTGATGCAATTATCATCATGCTGGTGGCTGCTCTCTCCTTTTTCCCATACAGATAAGTGGTAGATTCGATTGTTAAGTTTACTGATGTAATACGAGTTTCCTAATCTTTGCTCATGATTAGGCAGAGGGGAGTTGATGTTGTTGCTGGTCACAGCATTACAGCGGCTCCTCTTGCTATAGTCATGCAAAAGAAAACAATTGTTAGTGCAAATACCCTTATTAATTTTAATATTATTATTATTGGAAGTAAAAGCCTTGTATCTTCCCTGACAATTGGAGATCTGATTGTTTGATAGGTTGCAAGCTAAAGTCTTGCTGGCGGCGTTGGAATGGGCCTTATCAGATAAGTGATAGATATTGTCATTGGCTTTATTTTTAAGCACAGCAGCGTTGGTTGACATAGCGTTGTTATGTAGATGAATGTCACAAGAGAACAGATGCTCATGATAGAATGGATGGCTAACCCTATGCATATCAGGTAAAGTATAAGGTAGATTTTTATTCAATTTCTTTTTAAAATTATAAGAGAAATTGAATTTATTACTACTTTCCTTGCAGAGATAATCTCTGGTATGCAATGTGGATCAGCAACCTTCATCCGGGGGACTGTGATCTATAAAACTAGTTGCCTTATCCATTGTAGTACTATTTGTAGCAGGGGATTGAGAACTTTTGTCAGAGTTCTCTTTATGTAAGTATGCTTCAACTAGGTTCTCATAATTGTCTTCAATTGCAATATTATGAGAACTGTTGTTGATTCTGCTGGATTTGAGAAGAATGATATTGTATTCAATTTCAATAGTTTTCCAAAGCTGGATGCTGTCTTTTTCAATTTTGTTATGAAGTCTGTTATTTCTTTCTTTCCAAATAAAGTAAATGACTGTAGTTAGAATAACAGTGGCTTTGTTAAAATCAATTTTCCTGCCTTTGTATGTTTCCTGAAAATACTGAATGCTGTCTCTAATGTTTTGGAGAGCCAATCTTTGATTTATTTTGAGCTTGTTTTTGGCTATGAACCAAACATGTCTTGAGTAGGGACAGTCAAAAAAGAGATGATCTATATTTTCGGTCTCAGTTTTGCAAAGTAAGCAATTGATATTTCCAGCATTTTTATACCATTTTCCACATCTTTCTTTAGTTGGAAGACGATTAAGAAGAGCAAAATATGTGCAAAAGGCCATTTTAGGACAATTGGCAGGATTCCAAACTGATTTGTGCCAGTCCACTTCCATTTCCTCACCTTTTATAAAGTCCCAAGTGTTTTTAAAAGAAAATTTGTTCTTTATAGATAATTTCCAGCACCAAGCATCTTCATCAATATCTGAATCAATCTCTATTTTATTGATTGTTGAATTAAAAATGGTAGTTGCAGAGAATGCTTGTGTATTCCAAGTAGAATTTTGAATGATGATGTCAACAGAAGCATTAACTTTTCCAAAGTAGTAAAGATTGTTCCAACCAAGTAAGTTGATGAGTGAGTGACCATTTATCCAAGGGTCAAACCATAAACTGGTGCATTTGCCATTTTTGAATTTTCTTTCCATAAGTTTTGCACCAATTTCTCTGCAATTTAAAATATTTTTCCAGGCATAAGAGTAATGACTTTTAATGGGCATGATCCAGAAGTTTTTGTTTTTAACATATTTGGATTTCATCCATTCTGCCCATAATGTTTTTCCTTCTATGAATTTCCAGAAAAGTTTAAGTTTGCATGCCTCATTTATGTCTGAAAAGTTTCTGATGCCCAATCCACCAGCTTCTTTGGTTTTTGTTATGGTATTCCAAGATATTTTGTGGAATTTTCCATTCCAAATGAAGTTGGCACAGAGTTTTTCAATTTTTTCTAAGGTTTTGACTGGAATGTTGTGAGATTGTAGCCAGTACATCATGATTGCAGTGATGACTGTATGAACTAGCTCAACTCTGCCAGCAGTAGATAACATTTTGCTAGACCAGTTGTTGATTTTGTTTTGGATGGTTTGATACAATTTAGTACAATCCCTTTCCTTGATTTGATTGTTACTTAAGGGGAGACCCAGATATCTGATAGGTAAATCACTTTGTTGGAATTTGAGTATGTTGAGAATGTCTATTTTATTCTTGCAGTCTTTGCTGAAAATTTTTTTGCTTTTACTCTCATTGATTTGAAGACCTGCTTGCTGCTTGAGTTTGCTAAAAATATTCATGATAGTAGCTGCAGTGGATGTGTCTGCATTTAGAAATATTAAGAGATCATCAGCATATAAAAGATGAGAGATACATGGATTAATGGAGTTAATTGGTTTTATATTTTTACATATCAGTTCTTTCTCCATTAGTAAAGTAAAATATTCCATAGCAATAGTGAAAAGATAAGGAGATAAGGGGTCCCCTTGTCTGATGCCTCTATTACTGGGTAAATAACCACAGGGGGAACCATTGATAAGAATAGAATAGGAGACATTACAGATGCATTCCTTGACTAAGTTGCAAAAAAATTTCATTAAAGCCTAATTGACCCATCATATGAATAATAAAATTTCTGTTAATTTTGTCAAAAGCTTTGTGAATGTCAATTTTGAGACACATTTTGTTTTTACCAGCTTGATTGAAATCCCTTAGGAGTTCATGAGATAAAAGAATATTTTCAACTATAAGTCTGTCAGGGATAAATGCACATTGGTTTTTTGAGATAAGATATTTCAAAAAACATTTGATTCTTTTGCTAAGAATAGAAGCAATAATTTTATAAAGAAAATTGCAGCAAGCTATAGGTCTGTACTCTCCCAAGCATGTAGGGTTTTTAGTTTTAGGAACAAGAGTTATAAAAGTATGGTTTATGTTTTTTAATAACCTACCAGTAGAGAAAAATTCTTTAACAGCCTCAAGTAACATATATTTTATATCATCCCAATGAGTTTTGTAAAATTTGGCCCCAAAACCATCAGGCCCAGGGCTTTTGTCATCCTTGGCAAAAAAAAAACAATTTTTTTAATGTCTTCAAGAGTAATAGGAGCAAGAAGGATTTCCTCACTATTTGGGTGTAATATAAATTTAGGAGATATAGTAGGAAATGAATAAGGGGTTTCAACAGACTGGAATAAGTCAGAGAAGTATAAGATAGTTTCTTTCTCTAATAAAGAGGCATCATTAATGGTCAAACCATTACTATTTATTAATTTACCAATATTATTGTGATATTTCCTACCAGACATTTTAGCGTAGAAAAATTTGGTAGGAAGATCTCCTTGAGATAGCCAACTAACTTTGGCTTTCTGTCTGATATTAGCTGCTTCAACACAAAGGGCATTAGAAAGATTTTTCTGTAAGAGATAAAATTCTTTAATTTTAGTATTATCAGAACTGTTTTTATCAATACTGTCTTGCAATTTGACACATTCCTCTCTAATTTTAATGATAACATTATTATTTTTATTTTTTGAAAAATTCCAAGCTTTTAGATTGTTTTTAGTAAGAAGAAGAAATTTCCTGAACTTAGATTGAGCAGAACCATTTGAGGAGAATTGAAAGCATTTTTGAATAATATTTTTGTAATCAGAATCAAAAACCCAACCATTCTTAAATCTGAAAGGGGTATTTTTTCTAGATGGGGGGGTTTGAGATAAAATAAGTTGAATGGGGGTATGATCACTAGTATATTGGGGAAGAGTGTAGCAATTAAAATCCGAGAAAAGATTTGTGAAAGATTTATTAATAAGAATTCTATCTAACTTACAGAAAATATTTCTATATTTGCCTGATTTCCAGGTGAAATTATTGCCCTTAATGGAAGGCTCAATTAAACCAGTTTTAATAAGGAAGTTGGAAAAGAATTCCAATTTTTTTAATGGAACAGGAATACCACCTCTTTTTTCATTGACTTTGGTAATAGTATTGAAATCTCCCATTATAACCCATGGGAGGGAGATATTTATGTTAAGATGGGCAAGAGAATTCCATAACTGAATTCTTTCATTTTCAGAATTGGATAAATGTAACAAAAATTTGTAGATTTCCCTTATTTTTAAAGTTGCAGTGAATATATTGGAGGTTGGGGATATAGTTACACAGTTCCCAAATGGCAGGATCCCAGAGAACAATGATCCTACCATTTCCCCCCATTGAATTATTATGAATAAGCCGCCATTTATTAGAATTACTCATCCTAAACTGGTCAATATTTTTATCTGACATTTTATGTTCTAAAATTCCAACTAAAGATGGTTTGTATGTAATCAGTAAATTAGAGAGGTCTAATTTTCTCTCAGGAGAGTTAAGGCCTCTAACATTCCAAGTAATTATATTCATAATAAAAAATTAAAGGAAATAAAGGATATAATAAGGATACAAAAGCAGCTAAATTTGGACTGTGCTGCTTATTTCCAAGCTTTCAGAAGCTTTTACTCCTTTCCTTTTACATTCTGTTTTGTCCTGAACTTTAAGAAATTCCTCCCATTTAGGGTTTTTAATAATGTACTTCTTCTCGAATAGTTTAGAATTGGGAGTTGGACTTTCAGGGCTGCCTTCTATATTTTTATTCAAAATATCTTGCATAGACTTTTTCCTGGTCTTTTTCCTTTTGTATTTGACAGGAGATGAGGAGATAGAAGAAAGTAACAGTCCTGCATTCTCTAGCATGGGTTCAGATAGAGCAGGATTTTCAGAAACGATGCTTGTTGGAATAAATTGATGATTAATTGTATCTGTTTCTTGATGATTAGAAACTATGTCTGTAATTAAAATTGTTTTCTCCTTAAGGGGGGGAGAGGGCAAGAACTGTTCTTTATAATCCCCTTTGTGATGATTCTGAACATTATTGACTATTTGAAAATTGCCATGGTCTGAAGAAGCAACTGTCTCCATCATTTGCTGATCAGTATCCATGGCTACATTAATATTATTTTGAGGTTTTGCCTTAGTATCGTTTGAGATAGCTTGTGGAATAATCCTCTCAGATTGCTCGGATAAAAGATTCATTTCAACATTACTATTTGGAGCCTCTGTACTCAAATTGTTTTCAGAAAGTTGAAAATGATTTTCAGAATCTAAATTGTTTTCAGAAGAAGCATTACTAGAGTAAATGATTTCCGGTAGAAGAGATTCTTGATTGAGACTTTTATCAATTTCTGAAACAGCAGTAGGATTAATACCAGTAATATTATTTGAGAACTCTTTTTCTTTCCAAATAGTTTTCCACGAGCAAGAATCTGAGAGATGTCCAAAGCAAGCACATTTTTGACATCTAGGAGAAATGAATTCGTATTCGATTTTTTGTTGTATAGTTTCACCATCATGCATGGATATAAGTGCAAGATCAGGTAACTCATCAGAGGCCTTTATCTCGACAAGAATTCTGGCATAGCTAAGGCGAGTCTCTTTAGCTGTTGGCTCGTCTAATGTAAGTGGTTTGCCCACTACACTTGCTATGGCCGCAAAAGCCTCTTTATCCCATAATCTGAGGTTCAATTCCGGCAGCCTTATCCAGATTGGATAGGTTGAGAGGAGGTCTCGGTCAGGAATCATGTTCTTGTCCCACCTTTTCAAGATAATTAATCTGCCGTTGATAAAGAAAGGGCCGCTCTGTGTAATTTTAACGCAATCTTGCTCCAAAGAAAACCTGATAACAAAGAAACCATTATTTCTTGTAAAAATTTCGAAATTGCCTACCGGATTCCACATTTTAGAAACAAAGTTCCTGAAGTGATGATAGTATGGACGTGCTCCATAAACATAGGCAATAATTGAGTTGCTCCATTTGTCCTCAGTCCTTTTACTTATATCCTCCTTAACAACCACTATTTTCTTATCTCCCAGTCTAATGGGGGCAGAGTAGCAAAGATCAGTGTTGTTGGAGAAGCCACCGTTCTTTACCAGATCTGCCCAAGAAGAGGCAGCCTTTGAAACGTTGGAAATAGCTGGTGGTTGAGATCTTGGTGGCTTCTGCACTTGGCTGAATCTTGATTGTTTATTGAGAGGATTTGGGTATGATCTCTGTCCTAAGGATAAGGATCTATCCGAAGGCCTAGCCGAAGAAACAACAGTTGATCTGTACGATGGATTTTGGAAAACAGCAGATCTATTTCTGCGCATGTTCTTCACTATTTGGAAGCCTTCCTCATCTTGATCGGGCGGTTTATCTTTAGGATTATAAGAAGAAATGGTAATAGGAGAAGGATTGAGAGGATGAGGAGGAGCTCTCGATATCTGATCAGGATTTGTTTCAAAGATTGGGTTATCATTGATAACCATGGAAGCCATTCTTTTTAACTGTCAGAATGAAGCACTCTGATTTATTGATACTTCCATTTATCAACTATTCCATTATAGTGTACGGTACAAGAAAGTAGAAACACAAATGCACGTATATTCTAATAAATATATCTGATCACTCCAATAAATATCAGTGAATGACTGTTAAGATAGTGAAGTGAGCAACTTAATCCAACTATATACACAATGTATTAACGAAGTGAACATCTCAACACAGAACCACTTGGAAATATAGTAGAATATACTATATTATAATGGTCAATTGCACAATTACCATAGAGCACAACCAAGAGCCAATTGCTAAAAGTTCAAGCAACCAAAATATGAGGCAGAAATAAAAGAGAATAAACTATATTATAATCTAAATGTTAATTCTACGTAAAAACTTATGTAATTGAGTAGATGAATGATCTAATGGCAAATAAGAGATCGTCTTCTGGATTAAGTCAAGTGGATATATTTTGTTGGCTTCTTCAGAAAATTGAATTACCATATAGCAAGCTTGCTTTTTAATGATGAAAACCATAAGCATTAGTAACAATTCTTAACAAATATTGTGCTCAAAAATCAATAACCATTTTTTTTTGCATGCATTATATAGTTATTGTGCACAGGATCACTAAAATACATTTTGCATGCATTTTATTGAGCACCAATACAATTACTCAGTAAAAATATATTGCAGTTTCTACTATTTATTTATAACTAACATTAAATTCAATATTTTATCTCGAATTGCCCACAAGTTACAAAACGAACTATAACAAATACTAGACTATAAAAATGATATCATTCCTTTTGTCTATGTTAGCAAACTTCAGTCCAATAAACACTTCACAAAAAAAAGCCTAAACGAGAAAAACTTTGACAAATCAACAATATGGAAAAAAAATCAGTGGCTTACTATAACGTGCCCTGATTTCCTATCCATTGTATTATCGGATGCTGTCTATTAAGCTTATATAGATTTGTATCAAATCTCTAATCATTAGATAACAACGACCATCATTTAAGAGTCATTTAAGGAATGAATCTAATACTAAAAAACTGCATTATATGTGTGTGTCTATATATACACATACATAAATATACACATACGTACACACACATGTAATTAAATTAAACTAATGAAAATACATCAATCTAAGGTTACCATTTAATTAGAATTAAGTATGGAGGTAAAAAAGGGAAAACAATGTTAAGATCATAAACCAAACGAAGAATCAAAAGAAACCATAGAAAAATTTCCAACTATAGTTAATTATTTATTATCATCTCTATTATTACGATTGATTTTATTCTTTAAAAACGCAATGTGAGCTTTAATGTTTTTAAAAATCTCTTTAAAACTCGAAATTTTGTTTAGTTTATAACTTGGATTTGAAATTCAATTAAAACTAAATAGAGAAATAACATAAATTAGGTTTTCTAAATCCGTACTACTGTTATTAAACCCATGTTGGTTTCACTCAAACCAAATAAACTAACATATTATTATGAAAATAGTGTCAAGTAAAAACCTATTATGATCTTTATAACGAAATCTTCGATTCATCCAATATAATTCACAATTGATTTGCCTATCGTTTATATTAAATTCAAAAATATTTAGAACATTCACAAGAATAAATTTAGTTATATTACAGTCTAAATATAAGTGATTAATATTCTTAATACTACTATTACAAAATTAACATTTTTTATCGATTAAAATATTTTTCATTTTTAAAGTTCTATAGTATTTTATTTTCCGTGCAAATAACCACATTAAATTTTAGCTTTAGGAGGAGCACTAACTTTCCAAAGATATTTAAATAATTTTAATTTAACTCCCAAAAAATTTAAAATTTTTAAAAAGAATGGGAAGCATATTTGTTACTCTTATCCCGACATTAAATTTGAATGTCTTTATTATCAATATTCTAATGCCCTAACTCAGCACATAATAACATAGTTTTTTCTAAAGTAGTACCTTCTAACATACGATTAAAACTAAATTTCGAAGGAAAATCTAAATTTGGTCTATAAATGTCATAAATTAATATATTTTTGAAATTGCATATATCATATAATTCCTTACATTCTACTTTAAGTGGAATAGTTGAAATCCAACTATCGTGCCAAAAATAAGTTTTATTACCAAAATGAATAATATCGTAAATACGTATATTATAAGCATCAACATTCAAATTAATAGATTTCTGAAAGTGAGGCATATTACTAGAATTATTAATAGTATTATGATGTAAACTATATGAACCACCATATCATTGATTCGAAATTAATTCTTTCCATAACAAATTTTCATTACTACCATTAAATTTCCATAACCACTTACATAATAGATATATTTAAATTTTCAAATTTATTATTCCTAATCCCCCTCATTTTTAGGTTTACAAACCATTTCCTAGTTGATAAGAAAATTAGAACTACAATTATGATTATCTCTGCTCCGTAGGAAATCTCCCCTGATTTTATCAATTTTATCAATAACTCATTTTGGAAAAAGGTAAAAGGATATCTAGTAAATAGGTAATGCATTTAAAACCGAGTTAATTAGTAGTACCCTACGTGCTCTTCCAATTAGATAACCTTTTATTGATTTTATCTATTATAATATTCCAATCACCATGTTTTAATTTTTGAGGCCTAATTAAGAAATCTAAATATACTATAGGAAATTTCATAGTATAACAATTCAAAGTATTTGCAACTTGATTTTCTATATTACCTAAGTCATTAAAAAATTAATACTAAACTCTTTTCAAAGTTAATATTTAAATCGGATAAAAGTTTAAAACTATATAATATGAATTTAAGCGCAATAATAAGTTGTGGCAAGTGTGATGTAAAAATCATAGCATCATCGGCAAATTGGAGAACACAAAGACCCTTACCAGTGAACTCATTGCCTATAACATCTAAAATCTATTACTAGTGGCCAATTCAATAATTCTAGAAAAAACATCTGTTTGGTAAATTTAACAATAAAGGTGATAGTGGATGACCTTGTTTAAGACCACTGCTCGATTGAATCTTATTTCCCAGTATACCATGTACCATGATACTAGAATTACCTGTTTTAAGAAAGGACATAATCCAACCGACGCATCTTATACTAAAAATTCTAGCCAATAATAAGTCTTCGAGAAAAATCCAGTCCACCGAGTCACGCAAAATCTAGTTTTAAAAGCGTATAATAACTAAAAGGAGTTGAATAAGGCTAATAAATCCATTTAATTAATACTTAATTCCCAATCCAAATATTTAACTTGAAAATAATTTATTTATATTTTAAAAACTAATTATTTAAATATTTAAAATAAATTAAATATTCAAATTCAAAATGATAAAATTCTAGGACTTTACACTTGGTCGGTAATTATATGTTCTATTATACTTTACTAATCCATTGTGAATTACGATATTCCTCTAATATGCATTCATTTGTTTATTTAGAGGATGCCAAACCAATGATCCATACAATGGTGGACTTGGATTTTCGATAATGAAAATTCAGGCCCACTAGAATGCGTATTGTTATACAAATTTAGTTTGTATTAAAATTAATTAGATTGGATATGATATAATGCATTAGAGTTTATAGGCCTACTATGACCAAAAATAGGAAGCTGAAATCTACCAATTTTATTGCTGTATACCATTTGATGCCATCATAACCAATAACAGCTGACTAGTTTATATTATGACCATAAGTTTAACGAATCCATAATTGAATCAATTTTATGTAAGTACTGAATATGATCAAGATACTCTAACATTCTTTCATATTGTATAAGATGAAATGAAAAAACTAAGCATCAAATAGACATAACTTATTAGAATGTATAATAAGTTTTCTTGCACATTAAAAAGAAAATGTGAGTTTATAATCAATTGTGAGAAAACAAATTTTAGCAAAAGCGATTTCCTTATTTGTTAATGAGCCATAAAAAGTATAGACTCTACCACATAGTAGAATGCTCAAATCTAAATGAGTATATTTAAATTAATCATTATCCACTAGCATATAGTAGAATGAATCTAAATGCTTAAATCTAAATGCTTAAATGGGCCATCAAGGTACTATCAAATAGTATATTACCATATAGTAGTAATAACATTCTACCAGCATTTTACATTATTAAAATGATTCATTATCCATGGGTATGTCTTTAGAAGGAAGATCGATATAGTCCTAATGTAGTAATAACATTATTGAAATTAGCATAACAGATTCTTTAGTCAATACTCTTAAGTTAATTCAGATTCTACTCACAAAGTTATCACACAATATGGTTCAAGGTTTGATACATCATAGTTGAAATAGAAATACTAAATAATGATTACAATAGTCTATTTGTACATAATAATCGAAATATCACAAAGTCTACTCGCAATAATTGAATTTGTGAGTGTTCTATAGGATCAAAAACTAATATGATGGTATCGTTCCACATGCATCAAAACTAAGAAACTATTTTGATCAAGAAAGAAAAACGTTTTTTTAGTTGAAATGCAGAGGAAGCATGTGTCCATAAGAAAGAATATAAAAAGTACTATAGTATTTCCAAAAATATAAGTAACCAACATTCCACTGACTGTTAATTATATACACATGTTAAAATTGATTTCAGATTGGTTGTTTAATTCTTGATCTAAGAATTTGAAAATTACATCTTTATAATCTGTATAAGAGGATGTTAGACTCTACCAAATGATATATACAAACACCATATTAAAATGTTTAATATGAAGCATATAAAGCGGATTCCTCATGCATTAGCAAAAGTAATAATCATATATGCTATGTAATCTGCTATATCACGATTCTCTTATTTAACTAATGCAGTGAGCGAGTATCAAATCGAAGTAAAGATCGCTAAATGGTAAATATAAGTATTTTTGAGTACTTGTGGAGTGCTAGAGAATCATTTATGAAAATAGTGAACTCCTTAAAAAAGAGTGTTTGAATTTGGAATTCATTTTCTTTGATGAAAGACCGATTCTCTTTGAAAGGAAAGCAGTCAATATTTATCTAAAATTTAATAGTAAATCAAAAACCTCAACAATCATAATGGGCAGCAATATATAAATAAGTATATGAAATCTTAAAAGTGAAATTATCATAATGATCGGCAATGATGTATGAACATAAACAACAATAGGATAACCAAATACTTAAATATAATAAACATAACGCAAATAAGCCCTATTAGTTGCTTAAAAGTGCTGAAGCAAGTGACAATGTAAGTGGGCTGAAACATGAAATGATTGTTCTGCATGATGCTACTAGGATCAAACTTAGACTGAGAGATGCAAACACATGATTGATGATGCAAAGAAGCTCAGTGGGCATGCTGCAACCATGGGACTAAGGATGTGTGCAAGAGAGTCGAAACAAGCATCCATAATAGCATGCTGAAATAGACAGAAAGGTTTGTTACGCAAGACATGGAGGAATGTGTATAAATGAAGTACCAAGGCATTTAGCTTGGAGCATGCACGACAACTTGCTAAAATGTGCTGAGACTTGCTGAAAACATGATAATGAAGTGTTGACTTGCTGCAGTATTGTAACAACCCTATCTCCAATGGGTCCGGATTTTTCGCAAAAATGTTAGAACCCAAGCTCACTGAAGTCCGAGTTGGGTATCTGACATCCTGCAAATATGCAAAGATAAATATATCAAAGCTCAATTAGTTATCTCACAGCGGAATTGATTAAAATATAATAGTAAGTAAATATTCATCCAAATAATAACACTTTTTAAACAAGTGTCACATAGCTGAGAAGTCTCTGCCATCTACCTAACCTGTAGGATGTTATGAGGAGAGGGTCAGAATAAAAGTTCTGGTGAATGAATAAATTATATACTTCTAGGCTTAATTTTACATATATCGTTTTATTTCCATCTACTCTTATATTAGGTTCATTAGGTTACAATGTTCTCATCTCTATTCATGAATCGTGCCCATCAACTCCATAGTACATTAAAACATAATAACCAATATATACATATATGTAGCTATATGCACAATAACCATATTGGTCCTAGGTACCACCCATGGTACCTTCCGTATCCTCCTCGAAAAAGGTTCCATCATCTAGTTTCGAGAGTCTTCCGTAACTACATCTGTAAAAGACCGCTTCGTAAGGCCTAGAATACAGATACTCCACTACTTACGATGAAAATGTAAATCGCGCCTGCACTACTCCATATCGGTGCTCAGACATCCACAATGTACCACCCAATGCATGCATTGAAGACTATGTAATCGTTCTGTCTACTATCTGAATTCCGCCAATAATGTCTACCTTGTACGGAACTCGGTCAGGGATTTTTTATATCTATAAAGAACCGCTTCGTTAGGCTTCTAATACAGATATTGTAGTTGGTCTGTCCCTTTTTCATCATGGCTATGGCCTTACGTAGCCACCCCTCAACTAATCGAAAGACTTCTAAAGAGTTAAGTGGTCGTGCCCTACTGATGTGCACATAAATGTGTATACACTACAAGGGAGAACGACTATTCCAACAGCACCTAGCCGTTGGTCGCTATTGGAAATGCCGTTGGAATAGCGTTCATGCTTTCCAACGGCTTCCAACGGAAGCCACGGGGCATTTCCAATGATATTTCCAACGGCTACCAACGGCATATTGCCGTTGAAAGCCGTTGGAAGCCGTTACAATAAGATGACCAATAAGCCATTTGTAGCCGTTGCTAATTTGGGTGAATTTTTTTTTTAACAGCAAGTCATTCGTCTTCCTGCAACACTTACTCAATATATATCCATTTCCACTACATTTCACATATATACATCATATATCTAATACATTATACCACAAATAATATAAACAACCAAATATTAACATCAAACATTATATTTTCAAACCAAAGTACAAGTCAATATGTACATAAACAACAAAACCCTCACCAACACCAACTCCAATCCATATTCAAGTTAAAATATACAATGTAAACACTTAAACCTCACCACCTCAAAGTCAATATATACACAACAACCATCAAACACAATCCTCACCACCTCAAAGTCAATATATACAATAACCAAACACAAAGACAATAATCATCATACCCGTCAAGCATCATCCTCACCTCCGGAAGCACCAGACGACGACGGAAAGGAACCATGCCTATGCGCGTACTCCGCTAAACGTTGATTCAGCTGCTCCATTTGCATAGAGCGAAGATGGTCCTGCTCTTGCAGCTGCTCAACCATGGCTCTCAGCTCTTTTATTTCTGCATTGTCGCACACCTTTTGAGCTGCCCGAACCTGCAAATAGAACGTGAGATGTTCACATTTGTATTATAATCATTTTCTTAAGCAATGCATATTTTAAAATATAGAAACGTAAATGACGTGATCTTAAGCAATGCATATACCACAAGGAAATGCATATTTTATTACATGATAATCGTACAAATCATCATATGCTTATTGTATCTATTGGTTAATTTATTAACTAAAATATTGCAATGTTTATAAGATTACCGCTTGGTTTCCATAGCCATAGCGCCTATTCCGCTGCGTCGAATCCATGATAACGTCGAAAAAATTATCTTGCTCCTCTATCGTCAACTCATCTCGGTCCGATTCTGAAAGCAGCTCTGCCCGTGCCTCCTGAAACTTTGCATAAAATAAAAAACAATTACATGTTAAAAGTAGTAGAATATGATTTAAACTTATCGATATTAATAAAATAAGATTTAAAATATGCATACATATGCAGCCGTCGCCTTATCATCGTCATCCCACTGATATGTAATATTGCCAGCAGTGTCTGCTTGTCTTGATGCGTGGGTGCGGGTAAATACCTCCATCATAGACATGGGACGTCCAAGTGATCTTTCCTACAATAAATAATTTATATATTATAATTTTTCATAGCTAATTACTGAACTGATTGATATACAAAATGTAATAACGGTTTAGATTCGTAATTGATAAATTTACCAAGTCCTCACGGTGATGCTGAAAAGACTTGGATCCGCCACGATGCGTTACAGGATTCTTACTTCTATTGGCGGAGTTCCTCTCCGATTCCACCTGCAATTTAAATTGAATATTATATTTACTAATTGCGAAATAATTAACTATATATTTGGTAGATTTACCTTGAACTCGTCGGTCTCCCACCACCTAATCCAAGAATCCCATACGGAAGCGCCCATCCAGTTTGGTTTCTTCCCCGATTTTTTAAGAGATGACATTACCTCCCTGTAATTTTTTGCGACCTTCGAATTCCAGTGGCGCTGAGCCATGGCGACGTCGGGCTCCGTCAAGTCCACTTGCCCTTGTACAAAGAGAAAATATTACTAATTATTCATTTTTACTTATTCATATAGTAAAGTGGTATAAACTCACCAGAAAATCCCGCCAGATGGCCTCTCTGACGTGTTCAGGGATCTTACTCCACTTAGGCCAGCAGTCTGTCATCCGGCTCTTATATGATTGCTTGGAAATGCCAAGCACAACTCCCGAGGGCTCCAAATCAAATCCCTTGTGTTAAATATAAAACAATGCTTTAGACAAGTATATATATGTATGAAAAAATTTATGTTGTTATCATTTTAATTTTGATACTTACGCTCCATCAGCCTTCGGCTGCAAATATACAAGTGGTCGGGCCGGAGGCTCACCGCTACTCTCGCAGGCCGAGCGAGAAGAGCTACGACGTCTGGAGCCTGACATAATACCTGTTGAAAATATCTATTTTTAATTATAGACATAGATAAAATGATGATGATATGTGGCGCATGTAATAAAGTCATTTTTAATTGGTAGTGCGCATGTATAATGATGATGATGATATGTGATGCGTGTGCGTGAATAATTGTAAAAATTACCGGATATTACTCAGTCCTCGTCGTTTTCTGATTCAGACTCGGTCTCGTATTCTATATCGTTTTCTTCTACACTCTCAAATGCTTCGACTAATACATTTGTCTCATCATTTAATTGTCCAAAATCAGTTTGATCGTCTGTAATTGTGATTTCAACATTTTCCTCGATATATGCTTAATAGGCTTGTTCTTCTGGAATATTTTTTCCATCGAATGTAAATCTCGCCTTGGTTTTAAAAACCGCAGACCAATCCGCTTTATCTCTTTTAAGAGACGGATAAGGGGCGTAATAAACTTGTAGGGCTTGTTTGGCTAGTACAAAAGGATCGTACTGCTGATAACGGGAGGTATGTTTTATTTCTATAAGATTATAATTTGGATGCACGTTAATACCAGAACCTGGAATATTGCTGAACAGATGCATCTAAACAAAAAAACTTCCTCTGCGGGTCTTATAAAATATGTCAATTGCAAAATCTGGGTTAACACGCCATAAAAATCATGTATATGATTATTAGGATCATCACTGCCTTTAGCAAATACACCGGTATTGTTTGTTGATTTTTCAGCACCGTATTCTTTGGTGTTGAATTTATATCCATTAACGAAAAATATTGGATACGTTTTAACTTTTATTTTCGGTCCCAGCGCCAAATGTTTTAATCCTTCATCGACCACATTATTTGTAGGATCACAAACGTAGTTCGAAAACCAAGTAGCGAAATTTTTGCTTAAATCGCCATTTGGATTTTGTGATTCATAAACACTACAAACAAAAACATAATATATTGATTTATTATTAATTTACACATGCAGTATTAAATTAAATTTACCAAAACTTGTAATCTGATAATTACCTAATAAATGGTGCAACTTCTGGACAATTAAGAAGAATATATGTGTTTGCTACATGGCAATCCCTATCATCTAACCATACTTTTACACATTTTCCAGCATGTCGACCATATTGTTTAAAAATAGATAATATTGCTTCCGAAGAAGAATCTTGTTCAACGGCCTCATCATTACGCGCAACACTTTGAAATGATATATTCACATGATCATTGTAATGAGAGAGAAAGAACGATGCTTCTTCTTCGATATATGATTTGTAAATCGAACCTTCAACTCGAGCTTTTTGTCTCACTTTTTTCTTTAAATGATTTAAGTACCTAATAAAAAATATTTCATATAAATATTGATTTTTATTTATAGTTAAATTAACATTTACATACTCAGTATTAATAACATACCTCTCGAATGGATACATCCATCCATATTGCATAGGACCTCGAAAACGTGCTTCAAATGAAAGATGAACAGGTAAATGCTCCATTACATTGAAAAAAGCTGGAGGAAATGTTTTCTCCAGTTTGCAGAGCAGTATAGGGATTTCTACCTCAAGTTTACGAAGACGGTCAACTTTTAAGTAGTTGAACAAAGCTCCTTATAAAATAAACTAAGTTCTGTTATAACCTTCCAAACTTTTACGGGCAATAATTCTTTGAAAGCGACGGGTAACAAATTTTGCATCATTACATGACAATCATGGCTTTTCATCCCACTCAGTCTTCCGTTCTTATAGTCGACACATCTACGAATATTAGATGAAATTCCATCAAGAAATCGTAATCCTTCCACCCGTTTTAACAGTACTTTAACTTGGTTGTTATCTAGTTCATAACATGCTTTGGGTTTTTTAGTGCCATTTGGCTTCATATGAAGCTCAGGACGATTACATATTTCTTCTATATCACGTCTTGATTTCAGATCATCCTTAGTCTTGACCTTAACATTCAAAAGTATATTAAACACATTATCGAATACGTTTTTCTCGTTATGCATCACGTCAATGTTATGACGGATTAAGAGATTTTTTCAATAAGGCAACTCCCAGAATATACTCTGTTTGCACCAATTATGAAACGTCGATTTACCTTGGATTTCAGTTTGTTGCCCGGTTTCATGTATCTTTGGATAATCTTTTACAAGTTCATATATATCTTCACTTGACCAAATCATTGGTGGTTGTAAAGTCTCATGTCTATTAGCTCTGAAGTTTTTTTGTCCCTTCTAAAAGTATGGTTAATATGGAGAAAACGTCGATGACAATCAAACCATGAAATTTTCTTCCCATGCCGTAAAGAAAATGCTCATGCTTCTTCCATATAGTAAGGACAAGCAAAACGACCGGCCGTACTCCAACCCAAAAGCATTACATATGCAGGAAAATCGCTAATAGTCCATAACAAAGAAGCAAACATTTGAAGAAAAAAAATTCGATACGTCGTATGTTTCAACTCCTTCATACCACAATGTTTTCAACTCTTCGATTAGCAGTTGTAAGTAAACATCGATACTCTGTGTCGGATCATCAGGGTTGGGGACGACAATTGTGAGAAACATATATGGAGTTTTCATACACATCCACAGGGGTAGATTGTAAGGTGTAATGATTATAGGCCAAGATGAATATTTAGAACCAAACTGAGAAAACGGTGAAAATCCATCAGTACACAAACCTAGTCTTACGTTACGGCTCTCCGCTGCGAAATCGGGATATTTCTTATCAAAATACTTCCATGCTTCTCCATCAGATGGGTGTGTTAACGTACCTTCTTCAGGTGTTCTCACACCGTGCCATCTCATATGATGCGCTGTTACAGATGATGCATATAACCTTTGAAGTCTAGGAGTGATAGGTAAATAATGCATACGCTTGTATGGAAATTCTTTTCCCTTTTTTTTCTTGGTTGGTATTTTTCTTGATTACATATTTTACAATTCCGAAGACTGACATCATCTTTTCAAAACAACAAGCAACCATTTAGACATGTATCAATTTTTTGATACGGCAAACCGAAAGATGACATAAGTTTTTTCACTTCATAATAATTTTCGCACATTAAATTATCTGATGGCATATGGCGTTTAGCAGCTTGTACAACAGCCGTAAATCCGGCTTCTGTGAGGTTGTACTTTGATTTCATTACAATGTACTCTGCAGTTGCCGATAATTGAGTGCCGCTAGTACATCCATTCCAAAGAGATTTCTTAGCAGCATCCAATAAATCATATATTTTTTTCGCTTCAACATTTGGTTCCTCTTCGACGTTAACATCATCGTTATTAATTTCAGCAGTGGAGAACATTGATCGTACTGCATCTTCAACCATATGTTTTATGAGATTCGTCGTACTAACGTCATCACTAATGACCTCTATTGACTGTTCTTCGTTGCGTGTTATAATTTCTCCATGACGATCCCACACCAAATAATTGGTTACGAAACCATATTGGCGCAAATGAATTCTAACCATATTCGGTACTAAATGCTTCAACAATTTGCACCTACTACATGGATAACGAATTTCTACGTCGTTTCCAATATTACTTAAAGCAAATTCGACAAACACATTTACTCCGTTGAGAAAATGTTTACTTATTGAGCCTCACATTTCTCTTCTTTGATACATCCAGCTCCGATCAATATAATAATTGACCATTTTTTCTACTGTAAAACCTATGATCAATAGTAAAAAAATTATTAATCAAATTCGATAAACACATTTAGATTTTACTGTTTTTTATAATCCATTTTCGTTTATATACAAAGTTATATTTCTTGATATTTTCTTCACTTTTTTGCACGTTTTGTGATGGTCGGTCATCCTACTTCCCATTACAAACACAATAGTAATTACATTTCTTAAATCATATCATTATAAATGATTTTTCAAAATTTCGGCAGCACTTCCCCCGTGTTCCTTGTATCGTACACATATGCATGTACACAAGGAACGAAAAGAAAATGCCGTCGAAATTTTGTGAACCGTTTATAACGATATGATTTACGAAACGTAATTACTTTATAGTGTTTGTAATTTGTCCAATACATGGACAAATCCAACAGATATTGTATCAGATGAATATGAATATCCGTTTTGCAATAAAAACGAATATTCATACAACGATCATATACAACACCTGTCAGACGGGGCCAAAAATTCACTAAGGGATTTAAATTTGGTTTATATGTTACCGTTTTATATTAAATATATAAAATAAAGCATATTATGCATTATTATGTGATTTATATTCTACTATTTTACTAAATATATAGTAAATTATATGATTTTTACTATTTCACAAAATATATAATTCATGTGTATATATATACTAAATTATATACTTATTTATTTAATGCTAATATATTTTGAAAAAGATATAATCAATGTTCGTAAAATAGTCCACTAATTCATGTTTGTCTAATATTTTACAAAACATACACAAAATAATTTAAATCAATCCTATCTAATCTAATGCTAATTCAAATGCGCATTCACACTAAATTATAAACATATGTATATATGTGCATAATATATACACACACAAACAATTTGGACATTTGGATGGTAATAATTGTAATTAGCACTTAGTTTGGTGTAATGAACAAGAAATAGGCCATTGGATACAAATATAACAACAAATTAACACAAAAATAGAAAAATTAAAAATTATAGGGTTTTAGGCAAACCTGATTTTGGAGATTTCTAGGGATGGAGGGAGGATGTTGGCGTTGGAGCGGCTGCCGGTTGCGTGGGGAAGCTTGGAGCAAGAAAGAAAGGAGGGGAGGAGTAGGGTTTTGGGGGAATTGGGGAAGAAGACAATAATGTTTCAGTCTCGGCTTGCTGCAGGTATACGCATAATTCCAACGGCTTCCAACGGCCGCAAACGGCGATATTTCCAACGGTTATCAACGGCTACCAACGGCAAGTTAAAAAATAATGAGCCGTTGGTAGCCGTTGGAAATTGCCGTTGGCGGCCGTTGGAAAGCCTTCGTGGCTATATACTGTATTCCTAGTAGTGATATCTTTACTACCATATTTATTCTAATTAATTTAAATAAATGATCATATAGGGTATTTTAACTTGTTTTAGCCAAAATCCATATTAATTCCAAATTGTCACATATTCATCTTTATCCAAGAAAAAATTAGTCATTTTTGTACATAAATTAACTTGAGAAAATTTAATTAGGAATTCCCATACTATTTTGTAGGAATTTGATTTCAATTACAAGTTGTTTCATGAAGAAGATATGCATGCACAAAAAGATAATTTAAATAAATGATTATATTGGGTATTTTAATTTGTTTTAACCACAATTCATATTAATTCCAAATTGTCACATATTCATTTTCATCCGTAGGCAAAATAGTCATTTTTGTGCATAAATTAACTTGAGAAAATTTAATTAGAAATTCCCGTGCTATTTTGTAGGAATTTGATTTCAGTTACAATTTGTTTCATGATGAAGATATGCATGCACAAAAGGAACACAAAGGAATGAAGATGGAAATAATTCAAAGTGAAGATCATGGAGGACCCCACTTACCCACCTACCTTAGTGTACAAATTAGAGGCTAATGCACATGCTTATGGAATTTATGGCTTCATGTACACTTAAATGATGATTAGTAGAAGCTAATGATTACATGACCTTCACACTTTCTCAAGGTTAGTTTGGTCATTCCCCAAATTATGGATTAAAGTTTCATGCTTGTATAAATAACTCATTATGTTCATGTAACCTCTTCTTCCTTAGTCTCCCTTTTAGGCTCTCTTCTCTTAGTCTCTTCCCTTAGGAAAATAAAATGAGAGCTCTCCTCTTTCTTTTCATGGCTGCTTAGTCATTTCTTCTTTTATGTAATTCCCTTTTTTAATGCAATTTTAATACATGCCCTTTTCTTCTTTTGTTTATTTCCTTTCATGTTAGCAGTGTAGATTTGTTTATTTATGCAAGTAGTGTAGATTTCCTTTATGCAATTAGATTAGTTGTCTTTTTCATTAGCTTTCATTTTCCTTTCTTTTTATTCAATGTTGCATGTTACATTTGTTCATATGATAACGAAAATGAGAGCTTAACCCCTTCAATTTAGGGGTAATGAAGCCTCTAATCATGTAGCTTCAACATTTTGATAATTTTGATCTCTTTTGTGCTTAAAGGAATGTTGATGTGATTTATTGTTTCATGTCGAATTTGATAGTCTATGTTGTTCATAACAAATAGGCTATGCTTAAATAATCGTAAACAATAATTACCTCTTCATCAACATATAATGATGGTAATTGTTTGCGCCGAAATTGGTCACAAACCCCAAGTATTGTGAAAGCACCAGTGTATGAATACAGATCAGCAATATTCAAACACAAATCACAGATCTAAGCAAGCAATACGCAGCAAAACAGAAATTATGAACAAGAACACACGATTTATAGTGGTTCGGCTATCTCCGGCCTACGTCCACTTCAAAGGTTTTCACTTTTATTGATGTTCTTCGCTGATTACAGTTGATTACAGCGGATTACAATGGATTATAGCTCTGAAATTCGAGTACAACGATAGTAGTGAAGTGCACAGTAGAGTCTGGTAGAGTCTGGGCGCTTCAGAATCAAGATCCAGCGAGTGAGAGATCGATCCCTTTTCTGAATGACCTGGGGCTCTATTTATAGGTGTAGGAGGCTGATATTTCGCCTAAAATCCGGGGAGACCGCTTCTGGCACGTGAGGGGGCCCACACGCTCAGATTCTGAAAATCCGGGCCCACTTTGGGATCGATTCGAACTCGGGTTCGAATCGATCAAGAATGCATCCAATCGAGGTGAAATTTGGTGTGGACCTTCTTCAGCGTGTACGCAAGCTCCTGTGAAAATTTCATTGCATTTGGACTTGTAGATCCTGAGTTATGATCGATTCAAGGTTGTATTTTCGGTTGTCATGCTTGGCTCGAATCGATCCCTTCGAATCGATAGGGTCGAATCGATGGTTTGTGCATGTGCATGGTGACGTGGTGCGCGCTTCTCGGGTCAATCCATCTTTTTCTCCGAGTTTACTGGGTCGAATCCATGGTTTTAGACGCCTTGACTTAGTGGATTCGAGGTGTGTTCCTTCGAATCGATCAAATGGATGTTCCTTCGTATCGATCGAGGTATCACATAGCTGATCGATACAAAGCTTCCCCAACAGAGTGGATTCGAAGGAAGGTCATGGGATGGAGTCCAAGTGAGGTTACAGGATGGATTCGGATTGAATTAACTGCATGGATTCGAAGTATAGTCGCTTCACGGACCCGAGGTACCTTGCCCTGATGGATTCGAAGGAAGGTCACAAGATGGATACGAAGCTTGGCCACCTGATGGATTTGAAGGAAGGTCACAGGATGGATACGAAGCTTGGCCACCTGATGGATTTGAAGGAAGGTCATAGGATGGATACGAAGCTTGGCCACCTGATGGATTCGAACTTAGGCTTATTTCCTCCAACTTGAATTGATCATAACTTGAGCGTATGAACTCGGATTGACTTGAAATTTGAAATGCTGGCTTCTACAGCTTTGCTCATCATGTCTTGTCAATTATGGCCCGATCCAGACTCGGACAAAATTCATCGATATCCATGGTTATCCTGCAATGCATGGTTGATATTCAAGAATAGTAATCATTTATTTTCAGCTGATTTTTGGGTATCTCAGCTTTGCCAAAAGTTGGGATAACAGTAATGAAGTGAATGCGAAATTAAAATTTGATGGCCTATATTCATAAACAATAGTTAAGAGGTCATGCTTAAAATAAATTTCATTTTCAACTTTGTTGTTGTTTTCATGAGAGTTAGTAAGTGGTTTAAGGAGTGTGTTATAGTTTGATGGCTTATGTTGAACTAATTAATAGCACAAATAAGACATACTTATAATAAACACGTCATTTAAATTCACTAATGACCATAAAAGAGAGATCATGATTTCATATGTGCTGAACTACATGATCTAGAGAGTGGATTTATCTCTAAACTGCCTCTACACTCTCATATTTTTTATCACTTTTCTTTTGTCATTTTTCTCACTTTTTAGCTAATCACTCTCTAAATTTTTGGTATAATTTGATTGAATAGAAATTTAAAATCTACAATTTCCTACGGATCGACCTGTATTTGCCACGTACTACGATAGTATGCCGTGCACTAAATTTTATAATAAATTTATCGACGGTTTTCTAATTCGATAGAAATTCCGTCGTTAAACAAGTTTTTGGCGTCGTTGCCGGGGAATTGTTTTGATTTTGATTTTATTCTTCGAGTTATTTTTGTTTTATTTTCGTGTGTTTGTACATTTAAAAAAAGTCTTGCGCTTGTGCATTTTGATTTTGTTGTTTGTAGTTTGTTAGTTTCTTTTTCATTAGCATTTGCATTTTTTATATAAAAAAATACACAATCCAAAGAGAGAGAAAAATCTTTTATTCATTTCCTTCTTTATCACATTTTACATTGCTTTTACATATTCTTTTCACTGTTACATTGCATTTTCTTTTCTCCATTCTCTGTTACAACTTGTTGCTTCTGTTCCTCCAACCCTTGTGATCATCACAGTAACATACATCACCAACCCACTGTGCCCTTGCTACCATCTTCAACAAAGAACTACCCTCTGCCATATTTCTGCAAACACAACTCCATCCAAAGCACCAAGCTCTTTCAAACTTCACTTGATCACCTCATTACCATTTCACCTGACCATAACCTCTCTGCCCACCACTGCAAAAAAAAACTGTCATCTTCCACCATCATTTGCAACACATCCACCTCTGAAATCACCAAAACTACTTCTCCCATACACACATTTCAACACTAACAACATCAGTTTACCTCACAGACATCTCGAATCAAAATCCACCCCAAACATCACATTCATATTCAAAAACACTTCTGCCAATCATCTTCCAATCACACTACAACCAAACCACTTACCAAACAATACTTGCCATACAACAAGCTTTCTGCTTCTTTCCATTTTTCTGCTTCTGTCCTTCCACATTTCAAAACTTCTCCACCACCACCTTTTATCTCAACAACACTGCCACTGCTTTTCAACATACTTTCAGCCATTACCCCAGTGCACATCTTCAAACAATCACCAAATCATTGCATTTCAAACAACTTCATCACAGTGTACAAACACTACCACACCCTGTTTCAACTGCTGCTCTACTAGCAAACCATAACACGGCTGACAACTCCATTACATATAAACCAAACTGTCAATTTCCCCTTCAACAAACTGTCCTGCCTATCAATACTGCAACACCATTGCACCAAGTATCTGACAACATCACTTCTCATCACAAAACCCTTCGACTACCACCCCCAATACCCTCCGACCATCACCACATACCCAATCACCAAAAAACACTGCAATCTCCTCCAATGTCATTCATCATCTCCGCTATCATTACCATTCAATACAACTGCCTTCATAACGAACTTCACAACAAAATTACTTCACTGACTTACCATCAACACAGCCGAATCTATTGCCATATTCTCCCATCACCTCCATCGCAACCCGAAACTGCTTCAACCGCGAGCACTGCCCACGTGACTGTGGCCTCGGCAACAATCCACAACGCTCCCAAATCCCCCAATCGAACTCCCTCATCACCAAATTCGAACCACCTCAAGTCTTCATCCCTGACATACAAACGCCAGCCACATCGAACTTAAGCAAACCAATAGCCTCCTCCAATCGCACCCCTCAACACCACAATCCGGAACTGCAAATTCACCTCGAACTCAAACTCCACCATCCTTAACCTGCAAGCCTCTACCTTTTCACCACAGGAAGAAACTACAGTTCATCACAATCCACCTCTGCAATTCCATTCAGTTGCCTCGAATCCATCAAACAACCTACAAAACTCGCAATCGAATCACCACGAAACTACCGCAACCCAAATCGCCGACCGCGAAGCACCCAAATCTCAAATTCAAATTTTTGAAAATTTGGGAGATTGAATTCGAACGTGGTTATCAATTTGTGAATTTAAAAAAAATTAATGGTGAAATGAATTGTGAAGTAGGTCAAATGTCTGCGGTTGATACTTGCTTGAAATTTGGTTGAGAAACTTGTCAGATAATTTTTTTTCCGGGTCTTGGGCTTCTATTTGGGCCCGAGTTAACTTTTTTTTTTTTTTTTTTTTTTTTTTTTTTTTGCAAAGCTTAGTTTTTTTTTTTTTTTTGTGAAGTTTAGTTTGTCTATTTTTTTTTCCTTCTTTAGGACTAAAAAAAAAAAAACAAAAAAAATTCTAAATTGGGTTGGGCTAAATTATTTTTAAGTTTTCCTCTAAAAAAAAAGAAGAAGTTTCGTGTATATATTGTTTTTATTTCAGGTTGTCAAAGTAGATAAAAGATGGAGCGTTTGCCAAAAATAAATTGCTTAGCTTGCTTGCTATAAAATATTCTTGTTGCTTTTATATAGCTCTTATCTCTTGTTTTTATTTTAGTTGCATTGTTGATTGTTTGCATTAGCATTTATATATAACAAAATGAAAACAAAAAACAAACAAAAAATTCATCGTAGTTGCATTGTTTAATACACGTTTAATTTCTACTTTGCATTTCATTCTAGATTTTGAGTAATAGTAACTCACTTAATTGTTTATTGACAAGTTGTCTACTTTGAACAATTTAAATTCTTGGTGTCTAGGCTACGACAGAGCAATAATCAGTTATAAATATTATGGTGATTCGTACATATTATACTGAATTGTTTCTCTGAAGGTACTTAAACCTTCGGCTGCATTGCTACGGTGATTCGTGGTGCATTGATAACTCTTGCACGTTACCTGGCCGAGAATTATCTTGTTGATTTAAGACAATGTCTGATATACAATTTTGGGTTAATTTAGGATAAATCATTTGTAATTAAAACCTTCCATTCATTTAGTTGCATTAGTTCCTGCATATTTACAAAAAAATTCAAAATAAAAAACTAAAAAAAACTGTAAATATTCCTTTTCCTTTGAAATTTTTAAATCCTTTTTTAAAAATTTCAAAAATCCATTTAGAAAAACCAAAATCCAGAAAATAATAATAATATTATAAAACCTTTTAAAAAACAAAGAAAAAAATTTGAAAAATAAAAAACAAAAATCAATTTCCTTTTGAAAAATAAATTTTATTTGTAAATATTTTTCCTTTATAAAAAAGAAACCCAAAAACATTCTTGAAAATGTCCGAGTTTCCCCACTTATATGAATTTTACGATACTTGTGAAAATCAATATAATCCATATAATTTCACTCCAAATTCGTATGGATTTTTTAACGATAACTTTTGCATAAACGATTCGAGTTTTGGACCACAAAATTTTCAAAATGACGAACAACCCTCGAATCTCGAAAATAGCACTGAAATGATTTTATCTTTACTCAAACTCTCTACACAACAAAAACAAATGATAAATGAGTTGTGTAATTCATATTTGTGTGATAACTCGAATCAAAGTTTTCAAAATAATCAAAATTTGAATTCACTTCAAAATTCAATTGATTTCGAGTATAACCCATGCCAATCCAATTTTAAACTCCAAAATGAATTTCAAAATCAAAACGAAAACGTGGTCCACTTTTCAAATAATTTTGGCAATGTGAATAATCTCGACTACGATGCGACTGAAAATTTTTGTTCTCAATAAATCCAAATCGAAAATTCTCAAGTTAATAAGTACAAATTGGATTTTGTTGAACAAATGAACGATATTATGATGATCACACGGATTTGTTGTTTGAAACTTATATGAAACAACGTGAACAACAAAACCAAATCCCAATGTGTGACGAGTTAAGTAATAATCCATCTTTTACCAAAATCGATGATTTTCAAACAACAACTTTGGAACCGAAAACGATGATCTTAATGAAGTTGTTGAAAACACGGTAATTGAGTTGGATTTCAGTTATTTTGGGGGTTTGAAACCAAATTTAAAATTCGAATTTCCTTTTCTCGATTTCAAAAATTTAAAGACAACTTTGGATTTTGAACTTGAGATACGCAATGAAGTTGTTGATAGTCCAATAAAGGAAGATGGATTTAACGAACACGATTTCTTTGAAATTTTTTAAAACGAGTTGTTGAATTTTGAAGGGGAAGATTTAAAACACCTTTTTGATTTTTAAATCGATAATTTCGAAAAATTTATCAATAACGAGTTTGAATTTCAAAATGGTAAAAGTAAACTTGAATTTCAACCAATTGTTTTATCAACCCCGAAAATCATCGAAAATAAAACAAATCTTACGATTTTTAATAAAACGACATTCGTTTTTCCAAATCAACATTCAATTTTGAAATCTTTTACGGTTTGGTTTTTCGAGCTTCAGCTGTGTCTTGCATACTTGACGAGATAAATGAATTGATCTTTGAAAGACCGTTTTATTTACTTTTTGACGATATACTTTCTGATCCCGCGTAAATACCGTTCATTTTCATGTAAATGTAGGTCATTTTCTTTTATTTTCCTCCTTCCACTTGGGCTGACTATGGGGACACAGTCAAAGTCAAGTGGGGGGGGGGAGACTCATCTTCATTTTCGACTTTTCATGGTTTATTTTTACTTTTTCTTTCCAAAATTAAAAAAATATCTAAAAAAACAATTTTTTTAAAGCATTTTTCATTTATTTTTAAAGAAACACTATAGGATACATATATGGTTTTATCTTATTAAATTGAAATTTTTGAAAGTTTATTAACAAAAATAAAAGTAAAGTTTGGTTACAAATAACGATAGTTTAACTAATATATAGGAAGGTTCATACGTGATAATTATGAAATATATCCTAACTGAAAATCTTTGTTTTAAAAAGTGGTTGATTTAAAGTAAAGGATATAACATTTTTTTTGTCTTCTAAGTTAAGTGGTACTAAGATTATTTTGAAAAACTCTATCTTTTAAAAAAACAATATTATATATGTAAATATTTTCTATTAACACCTACGGTCGACAGGTGTACACACTTGCGTGCACTCGCCATGCTCTGTACCTTTCTCACGTAAGCCCGAAAGATAGTGCACGATCGGTATATCTAGCCTCAGTTTATCTGAGCTAGGTGTATGTACATAAAAAATTCTTTTTAATAATGCCTACAGTCAATAGGTGCTCATACTTGTGTGTTCACTAGCCACGCTCTGTATTCCCCTCACATAAGTCCGCAAGGCAGCGCATGGGTAATATATCTGACCTCAGTTTAACTGAGTTAGGCATATGTAAATATTGTTAATATCAATAAAATTTTCAAATAAGAGAGAGTAAGCAAATGAAATCCAAGAACTTTTTAACTTATTTGATTTGACTTGTTATGGAAAAGAAATGAAAATACCACTTTGATAAACATTGATAATCAATTAAGGATCTATTTCATGGTTACACTTTGTTATCAACCGAAATAACGAGTTAAACTATTGTCTATTTGTTATGATAACTTGATTTTTATTGGAAATTTTGATGAGTAAATGACTTAAATTTCAAGATAATGACCAAAACTTATATTTAACTTATTTGTGTCGAATTAAAAGTAAATCATTCATTGTAAATATTTTCAAAAATTCGCATCCATCTCTTTGTAAATAAATCTTGCATTTTGTAAATATTTTCATCCTGCATTTGGATTTTCTGAGTAGTATCTGATGAAAACCCTCAAGAGACAACACTCGTCCTACTGGGGATATCCAGAGGTTTAACGGATTGTTGCATATGCTCAATGCAATCGTGCTTCCTAAGAAAACGGATTTATCTTTGTTTTAGTTTATTCGAGGACGAATGAAAAGATAAGTGTGAGCGTATTTGATGTGCACATAAATGTGCATATTTTTACCACCATATTTATTCTAATAATTTAAATAAATGATTATATTGGGTATTTTAATTTGTTTTAACCACAATTCATATTAATTCCAAATTGTCACATATTTATTTTCATCCGTGGGCAAAATAGCCATTTTTGTGCATAAATTAACTTGAGAAAATTTAATTAGAAATTCCCGTGCTATTTTGTAGGAATTTGATTTCAATTACAATTTGTTTCATGATGAAGATATGCATGCACAAAAGGAACACAAAGGAATGAAGATGGAAATAATTCAAAGTGAAGATCATGGAGGATCCCACTTACCCACCTACCTTAATATACAAAGTAGAGGCTAATGCATATGCTTATGGAGTTTATGGTTTCATGTACACTCAAATGATGATTAGTAGAAGCTAATGATTACTTGGCCTCCACACTTTCTCAAGGGTAGTTTGGTCATTCCCTAAATTATGGATTAGGGTTTCATGCTTGTATAAATAACCCATTATGTTCATGTAACCTCTTCTTCCTTAGTCTCTCTTTTAGGCTCTCTTCTCTTAGTCTCTTCTCCTAGGAAAATAAAATGAGAGCTCTCCTCTTTCTTTTCATGGCTACTTAGTCATTTCTTCTTTTATGTAATTCCCTTTTTTTAATCCAATTTTAATACATGCCCTTTTCTTCTTTTGTTTATTTCCTTTCATGTTAGCAGTGTAGATTTGTTTATTTATGCAAGTAGTGTAGATTTTCTTTATGCAATTAGATTAGTTGTCTTTTTCATTAGCTTTCATTTTCCTTTCATTTTGTTCAATATTGCATGCTACATTTGTTCATATGATAACAAAAATGAGAGCTTAACCCTTTCAATTTAGGGGTAATGAAGCCTCTAATCATGTAGCTTCAACATTTTGATAATTTTGATCTCTTTTGTGCTTAAAGGAATGTTGATGTGATTTATTGTTTCATGTGGAATTTGATAGTCCATGTTGTTTATAACAAATATGCTATGCTTAAACAATCTCAAACAATAATTATCTCTTCATCTACATATGCTGATGGTAATGAAGTGAATGTGCAATTAAAATTTGATGGTTTATATTCCTAAACAATAGTTAATAGGTCATGCTTAAAATAGATTTTATTTTCAACTTTGTTGTTGTTTTCATGAGAGTTAGTAAGTGGTTTAAGGGGTGTGTTATAGTTTGATGGCTTATGTTGAGCTAATTAATAGCACAAATAAGCCATACTTATGATTAACACATCATTTAAATTCACTAATGACCATAAAAGAGAGATCGTGATTTCGTACGTGTTGAACTACATGATCTAGAGAGTGGATTTATCTTTAAATTGCATCTACACTCTCATATTTTTTATCATTTTTCTTTTTTCATTTTTCTCACTTTTTAGCTAATCACTCTCTAAATTTTTGGTATAATTTGATTAAATAGAAATTTAAAATCTACAATTCCCTGCGGATCGACCCGTATTCGCCACATACTATGCTAGCACGCCGTGCACTTGCGGTATAAATTTTATTATAAATTTATCGACGGTTTTCTAATTTGATAGAAATTCCGTCGTTAAACACCTACTGCAAACAATCTAACATCCAATTGGCGGTGCCCCCCATTCAGTGTCTCGATAGCGAAAGAATCATTGGCCTATTGGTTTAACTCTAGTCTTTCCTGAAATCGCTCCCGGTCTTGATGCTGGCCGATATCCGCATGCGACTGTCCTCTACCTTACTTGCAAGTACTGGACATACGAATACCCTACTCCGGACACTAAGCCCTTCTGACTGTCTACAAAGGTCCGCTTTGTTAGGCCTACAATGCAAATGCAGTCAAGGCATACTCTCTTGATGGAACACCCACAGACCTGCCTCCGGGGATGCAGCTTTGTTAGGCCTACCCAGAGGGCCATCCTAGAGTATCCTCACATCCTGTTGAAGTCTCGTTCTTCTTTAAAGCCCAAAAATCCTAAGTTCGATGTGCTTCTTCTGTGCTGAAATTTGTGATGAATTGGTTCGTTAGGCTCTTCATTCTTTGGGTTGCTCCAAACGCATCTCGCTTTTTTATTAGACCCTAAGTCCAATCTTTTATTTTGCATTTAGTTTACTTTTCTTATTCTATTGGTTACTTATTTACCCTAATTAGCAAAATCTTATAACAGCCCCACCTAACTGTTGTGAGAACATCAGTTCTTGGCTGTGAATGTTGTTGGTATGAGCCACTTCTATTATCTTACTTATTAGCTAAATTCAAGTCTTAAGTTTATTAAAATAAGCCTCTTCTATTATTTCTGCTCCATTTGCTTATTAACTTAATTTAAGTCTTAAATAAGCCTTTCCGTTCTTTCAACTTAATTATAACCTATATTATAGTTTTACTTGTAATTGTCACTTTTATTTTCCTTTATAATCTGTATATAATTACAAGTGTCTCTTTTCTACTCTAGTTTGTCTTCTTTTATTATGATATTGAATTCTCTTTAATTCTCTTATGTTATATAATTTACTTATCATAATAACTATCTTATTTTATTGTCTGCGCAGTAAATGCAGATCTAAGTTCATTACCATTTATAACTTCTAATTTTATTCAATAATTAACTCAATTCCTTCAATTCTTTAATTTATTTTCTTATTTACTTTATTTTCTTCTATTCTAGGAAGTAGTTCTATTCTATTTGGTTGTTTACGAAAACTGTACTAAAAATCCATTTCCATATATTTTAATATTAAATTAAACAATAAATCTTAACTGCCAAATATTTCTTTCTATTATTTATTTACTCTTTGGATAATGTAAAATACAGTGATTTCTCTATTTTACACTAATTTTCTTTTTCTTTCTTTTATTCTTGCAATTACGTTATCATTATCTTTTTAAATATTAAACTATAGAAATGTATTCTATTTTCTAAATCAACCAATTAATCTATCACTTACTCCCAAATCAATTTATTAGATTTTTCTTTAATTTATTACTCCCGTTTTAGCATAATTTATTGCAGAATTCTCATTTTTCTTGCTTTATTCCAGATTTTCGTATTTTACATCTAATTTCCTAAAATCTAGTATTTTCCCATTTTAATCCACAATTGCGAATTCTTTTATTTAACTATATCATTCGCGTAAAAAGGGAATAAAAAGAAGCTAGCATTTAGGCTAAATTTTAACTTTAAAATAGATGTAAATAACTGTAAATTTCTTACAGTTTCAGCATAAGTAATTACAGAATTATTTACTGAAATGCTGAATAAAATTATTTAACGGAAATCTAATGATAATATATCATAAACGGAAAAGATATATAATTAAATCCACTCACATGTCGTCCTTAGCTTCGATCTCTATCACTTTTAATTTGTTACGCTTTTCTCCGCTTTTTCCCCTTTTTCTTTCATTGTAAATTCTCTGAATTGTTTGCGCAATTCTCTGATTTACTTGTCTGTATTCCCTTGCTTAATTTTTTTTTTCCTTTAGTTTAGGGAAAGATTTGATTGACAGAGGAAAAGGAAAGAGGGAGAAGAGGCATTTGCTGTGAATGATAGGTTTTGATTCAGAGAAAATAGTGTGGGCTAGGGTTAAGTTACGATCAATTTATAGGTGTAGTGAACAACTATAACCACTTGATTACCCTAAAAGCAATCCTCACCATCATTTATTGATTTGTTTACGTTAGCTTATAACGTATAATTCTCAAATGTTATTCATTTATTACTTTGTTATACGACCCTATTAATTGATGTTTCCTTCTAACTAAGATTCTCCCATTAATTAGATCATACACACACACATCCTATATTAATTGATTCTTGTACGTTATAATTTCTTACCTATTTGAACATGTCAATTAATATCTCTATTAATTGAATGCATATAGAAGTTATACTTTTTAATTTATTCTTATTAACTTACCTTCATTATAATCCTAATTACTCCATTTGATATTTATAAGCATTCCAATCTTTTTTTCTTTTTAAGTTGGAAACAAATAATCTTATAACTAGCGATTTCTTCTAGCTAATTAATTTACATTATTAGCTATTGTAACAATGACATATTCTTTGATTCATTGACACCCTTTTTAAAACGCTCAACTAATTTCCAATTAATTAATTAACACGTTTTCCCATCTTAATTGATATCCAAATCAATTCCTATACGCAACTAAATCACACATTTATTAGCTATACGTATTTAAACCACAAATTCATTACCCAATTAATTGACATATAAGTTTTTCTTTTTTATTAATTGATGCTAACTTAATGTCTTTAATTAATTTCTTAATTAATTGATTGCGTGAACTATAAATTAATATATGTATGTAATTATTTAATTTATTCCCCACATACATTTTTTTTATTCCTCTTACATCTAATTCTCTTAATAATTTACATTCATTACAAACATAATAAATTTGTTACTGCTTTTATAAATATCCTATGAATTAATTGCAAATGTTTATAATTTATAAAATTTCCATATGATCAATTAATGTAAATTAATTTCCTCCAATAGCTGATTTGATTACATTGCCTGCTGATGTTAATTAATTAGCTTTAATTACTGATATCCATTAATTTCCTTTATGATGGCAATGTTAATTAATTACCTTTTTGCCGCACATCTATTTTAAAATTGAAATGTGCATTATTTTTGGAATTTCGTACACATACATTTTTATTTATAACAAATATATTTACATACATTTACATGTATAATATTTCTCAATACAAAACTTCGAACGTCAATAATTTTTTCATACGAACTCCGTTCGAGACATATTATATATATAAATTGATTAGAAAATCACCGCGAACACAACGGTATAAGTTTCAAGGCCATATTCCGAAAATTACAAAAAAAATTATTATCACTATTCATCGGTATTTGATTATTTAATTTTAAAAACACGGGGTGTTACAAATATAAAGTGGCTTGAAGACTTTTTGAGATGTGTGTAAGCATGCATAAATGTGTGGAGATGAAGTGCAAACTATCTAAAAAGTGCCAAGGCATGTAAACATGCCGAATAGTACATGTTAAGACTTGCTATAACTTGGTAAAAGAGGCACAATTGAATTGTGGATAAGTATGCTGAGTACTATGGCCTTGCTTCATCCAAAGTAGCTAAGACATTTGGATAAATCTTCTAAGGACATGATGACAGAAACTAAAGCACGTGGTGCTTCATGTAAAGCCTTCTGATACAATCTTGCTAAAATAGGTTCAAACATCGACATTGAGTGAATGGCCTTGCAACTAATGGCTAAGTTGTCTAGCAGCAACATGGAAGATCCCTAAGGCTGAGATACGCTGCTTGGTTCCTTAAAAGAATGGGAACTGACATTGGGAGAAAAATAGCTAGTGAACCAATCGAGATGAGCTCTCTACTCTGTTGACTTCTACTTGCACCAATTCAAATAGAAACATGTCAGGCAATAAAGTAAAGAATGGATGACAAATTTCAATATATAATTTTAAACAAACATTGATTTCTTTCTAACAACAAAACCCATCATTTAATTGAAAAAATTGAGTCCAAAATTATTCTAATGAAATGAGAGAAGTTAAATCCAAAGTTGTCCTAGTATTCTATAAGGGAAGGAATTGAACTTCATAAGTGACATCGAATATATTATGCCAATCCTAAATTCATGTTCAACCTTAGGTAGGTGCTTTAAGTTGGAAATATTCTAAACAAGATGGGCTTATTGACTCAACTGAAAGCCTAAGTACATCGTTGTAACAACCCATAAATATACCACTTCAATAAATTTATTTAGTTAAATTTAATTGAGATTAAAATGATTTGTTAATAATTATAAAGATTTTGATAACTCGTTTTAAATAGTTATAGAGGAATAATTTATCATTGATTTTATAAAGATATAAAATTGATTGGAAACCATAAGAAAAATTCGTTTCACTTTATCGATATAATAACAATTTTTGCAAATAATTATTAATATTAATTTATATGTTTTATAAATGAAATATGATCATTTTAATTAGTTAAAAATGATAATAAACTTATTTTTGAATTTAGTTTACAAATATATACATATTAACTAAAAAGTGAAAATATGATCGGAAATCGAAATCGGAATTCATAACGATACAACACATAGAAGTTGTTCAATGTTGTGGAGATACATGTCACTACACCAGAAAAGAATTCTTAAGTATACAAAAGTCAAGATATGCATGCCTTAAAGCAATGGAAGTGATGGGCACATGGGTGAGAGGTTGTAGCCGTGCATAAGGGGGAGGGGGTTGATGATGAGGATGCATGTGATAGTAATGTACGCATAATTTTTTTTTATGCTTTTATTTGCCTATAAATACCCTTATGCATGTGGGTGAGAGGTTGTAGCCGTGCATAAGGGAGAGGGGGTGATGATGAGGATGCATGTGATGGTGATGTATGCATACATATTTTTTTACACTCTTCTTTTCCTACAAATACCCTACACTCTCCTCTTCATTTTCATTCATCTTCTTCTTCATTTCCTAGGGTCTCTCTCTTCACATTTTCATGGCTTCCAACCTAAAGGAAATAATGCCAAAATATTTCTTAAAAAGAATTTATATTGATAATATATGCTTTTATACTCTTAAGCACCTCAAAAAAATTCTAAAACTCCATTCTTCCTCTCTACATTCACGACCTTCTCCTCTTACTTTGAAGGCCGAGCTTCCTATGCCTCTACCCTAGGGCATGAGCTCTTAAAGACATTACTAGTGTAGGCCAAGTCACTTAAGAGCTTAAGACTTGAAGGATCGTGAGCTTTGAAAACCAAATAGCGGAGCTATAGCTAATTTTTAGTTAATTTTTTAAACCCAAAGTGAGAAACTCCTAAACTATAATATTATATGCTATTGGATGTTAAATATGTTGACTATGATTGTTGATGATGGTTATTTAATATGAATGTTGAACATATATGCAAGTCATAGAAATACACGTCGATAAGCACAAAGGAAATCACTTTCCTCTATTTAATGAATCGGTATATATGAAATGTTAAACCTCTTTAAAATGGATTTAATATGATTTAGAGATGTTTCATAAACATTTAAAAGTGTTTCGGTGAAATTTCAACAGTAATTGAAAAAATAGGCGCACCGTGTAACGGCAGCTCGCGATTTCATGCCATAAAAGTCGAATGAGCATATAAAATGGAATATACTTGGGATTCTTCAACATAAGAATTTTCTGAACTATTATATCCATAGTTTTCAAACAAAGAAATAAAATTGAGATTTCGATTAGTAGATTTGAAATATGAGTAAAACAAGTTTTTAAAAAAATCACGGCTTTATAGTTCGGAATCCATAAAAAGATTTGTTTGAAAATGATATTTAAAAATTGCTTGAAATTATAAAATAAATTCTAAAAATATTTTAAAATGTTTTAAAAGTGATTTGAATTATAAAAACGAATTTCCAAGTGATAAATAGTCATTTTGATCAATATAGCTTAAAAAGCACTTTTATAACACTTTTCTATAACATTTGAAATAAAGTTCTAAACGCAACCACTCTTTCCTAAACCTTTTGTAAATGTTATCAAATGATTAATAAAGTATTTCAAAGATGATTTGAAGGACTTATGGAATGATTAATTGTTTAATGGTTTAGAGCTGGTCAAATAACTTGACCGCCCTATCGGTGGCATAGAGATATGTCTAGGCTTGAGTTTGGAAAACCAGTTTCCTGCTCTCCCTGGCTATCTGGACTAGCCCGACGGAGGGGATAATAAATTTGGTTTACTCGAAACAATATTTTCCTAAGTAAAAAATGAAATGATTTCGAATTTGTTCCCAGTTTAAAAAAGGTTTAAAAGATTCGCTACAAGAAAAACAGCCTTTTATAGTGGCACATAGCCACTACTAAACACAACTATAGTGGTTTGATAAATGCTATATGTCGACATGATATAAATAAGAATTGCACATTTAACACACAAAAAAGGCTAAAGAAAAGCATGATTTCATAGCATAAAGTTGCCGCTGTAAAGTAGTTATTCTGTAGCGCATATTTCGCGCTATATATCAACATATTTATAGTATATTCTACAACATATATGTATAAAATATGTAGATACAATAACGCCTATTTGCTGCTATCCTTTGACAGTAACCTCATACATTGGATTATCTTTTTATAGCACTTATGTTTATAACGCTTTTTAGGAGCTATGCTTTATTTTACTATATATTTGATGCACCCCACTATTACATTTTAATAATAACAATCAAAATGAATCTTTAAACAGATAACAATTTAAACAATGTATGAATGAAAAAAATATAATAATCAGCAAATGTAATGCATATTCATGATAACAAAATAAAATATCAACACATTATCGTGAATGAAAATGGCGGAATTCTCTAACTTCAAAGACAATCCAATTTTTAGCCTCGATCAGATTTGGGGGTCTTCTCCTTCTTCCTCATCCCTTTCTCCTCCTCCACCGGATCCAATTCTGCATTCACAATTAATTTCTTCTAAAATCACTCCTGAATTTGATAAAGAGGGATTTCAGATTGTTCAGTCCAGAAAAATCCGAAATGAGAATCAAAAACATCAATCTGGAATTGATTCAAATCAACTGAGCCTGAATAGGGGAAACACAAAGCACCCAAATCAATTCAGAAACAATAATAGAGATTTTCTCAATTCAAGATCCACAGTGTTTCCAAGAAAACCAGCAAAACATGTTGAAAACTCTTCTCAGGTTGGTTTGAAATTAGATTCGCAAATTAAAATTCCAAGAAATCATTCAAGAATTAGTCAGCTATCAAAAATAATTGAACATCAATTCAATACTAACCTGAATAAAGCCTCATCATGGGCTGATCTAATAAAGAAAGTAGGATCAAACTCTGAAGCTGATCTAAAATATGTTGCTCCTCTTTCAACCAATGATAAGAAAATTGTAGTTGTGAATGCAAAGGCCAGCAGAAGGGCAGAAAGCAAGTGGTGTCATTCAGTTATTGCCTATGTTTTTGGCAGCAGACCCATCTATCATCATTTTAAGGCTGTCATAGAAAAACCTTGTACTCCCATGGGTAATTTTGATATATTTACTCGCAATAATGGGTTTTTCATTATCAGATTTACAAATGCATCTGACTGTGATAAAGCTATTAATGGAGGCCCTCATTTTATAAATGGAAAACTCATTATTATGAAAAAATGGAATAATAAAATCAATCTTGATAGGGATCTGCTCTCCACAATGCCAATTTGGATTAGACTACCAGAATTGAATCTTAGATTATGGGATAAAGAAATTTTAAGTGCTATAGCTAGCATTGTAGGCATCCCCATTAAATTAGAAGAACATACAACCAAGGAATCAAGACTTTCTTTTGCTAGAATATTAGTGGAAATACAAGCAAATTCCGATTTACCAAATGAAGCTTCTATTTTAATGCATGATGGGGAAAATTTAATACAATGCATATAATATGAATGGATCCCCCCTAGATGCAAATCATGTTGTTGTTTTGGGCATTCCATTGAAAATTGTGTCACCAAAATGGTCTAGAAAGAGAAATAGAAAAATCAAGAAAATGATGCTGATAGCAGTTTCACAAAAGAAAAAGGAGATGCATTGATAGTCAGAGAATTGGAAGCAAATAATGGATCCATCTATCTACCCTTGAATGAAAAGAATAACAATATCAATAAAACTTTTGTTGTTCAAGAATCAACACAAGAAATGGAAATCCAAGAAGGCAATGAGACACAGAGTCTAGGAGGGAAAAATATTGAAACCAAAAAGAGCATCTCAGAAAATCCTTTTGAAGCAAATGCAAACAGTAAAAGTGCTGCAACCCAATTCAGAAAACATAATTTAATCTCAATAAACATGAGCATTGATGATGGTTCATATATCTCCGCTATTCTCAGCGAAGAACCATCTAAAAACCCCAACATTAGTCATGTTGCAACCCACCTTTCCTCTACTACCACAAATCTAAGTTCAAAAACTGGTATACAAAAGGTAATCAATTTAATGGCAAATTCTTCCTCATCATTAAGGAAGGTCAAGAAAGTTAAAAGGAAAAAAGAAGAGGCAAAATGAAAAGCATCAATGACATTGTCACTGAAGACAGCATAGAAGATACTGAAGACAGTGACTTCAAAATCTCAAAAATTCAAAATGGGAAGAACAACTCAAAGAAATTAGCAAAACAACATATAAGAAAAACGGAAAGAGATTGGAGACTTTGGTGGAAGTGAGCAGCCACAATGCATAGCTGCTTTTTTTTGTATCCTTTGAGTATCCTTTTTTAATCATACTATTATTATTATGTTGATAATCTCATGGAATGTTAGAGGTCTAAATTCTCCAGAAAGAAAATTAGATCTATATAATCTCCTTATGTCTCTAAAACTAAGTATAGTTGGATTGCTTGAACAGAAATTAGGCAATTCTAAAATTGCAGATTTACAGACTAAAAATCTTTATAATTGGAAAATTATTAATAATAATCAAATGGGAGGTAATGGCAGAATTTTGGTTCTTTGGGATCCTAACATTTGGGACATCTTTCAATATTTTATAAAATTTCAGTTTATTCATTATAAATGTGTAAACAAAGGTGGTTTTCAATTAGAAATTACATTTGTTTATGCTTCCAACGGTGAAACTGAAAGATTATCTCTTTGGAATAGCCTTGAACAAATCAATTCCAATATGAGATTACCTTGGATTGTAATTGGTGATTTTAATACTGTCATGCATGGTTTTGAGAAAAGGGGTTGGAATCCTATCCCTTTTAAAAAACTTGAAATGCTTCATAATTTTCTTCTTAGAACTAGTTTATTTGAACCCACTATGGTTGGAAATTCTTTTACTTGGAAATCTGGGAAATTCAGAAATATCCACTGTAAATTAGATAGAATCCTTATAAATAATATTTTTACAAACTATTTTAAAGATTTTAAATGTTCTACCCTTCCCCAGGCTACCAGTGATCACACTCCAATTCAAATAAAACTAAGTCAAAATATTAATATTAAAAAAAACATTCCATTCAGATTTGTTAATGGCTAGGTTTATGAAGATGGCTACAAAGACTTAATCAAAAATTGCTTAACCATAAAAGCATTGGGCACTGCCTAATTCAAGTTCAATAAAATTCTCCATATTACCTAAGGAAAACTAAAAATCTGGAATAAAAACAGAATAAATAATGAAATTAAAACCATAAGAGATGAATGTGAGCATAGACAGAATGAGTTAGACAAGGATTACTCAGACATTTATAAAGTCAGCAATTTTTTTCTAGCCCAAAATAATCTAGTCAAGTCCCTTCATGAGCAGTCTATAAATTTAAGGCAGAAAGCAAAAATAGACTGCCTTTTAATGGAGATGAAGCTAGTAAATTTTTTTATGCTAAACTGTCCAGTAGGAAACATAGGGATGATATTGGGAAAATTATTGATGACAAGGGTAATGTTATCAATGACCTGGATTGTATTAGGAAAGAAGCCATCAATTATTTTTCTAATTTATATAATACCAATCTTTATTCTAATTCCTTTCCTATTATAGAACCTAAATATAAAGTTAATGAAAACAACAACGATATCTTTTAGCTCCTATCAGACTTGAGGAGATTAAAAATATCATTTTTAATTCTAATAATGATAAAAGTCCTGGACCTGATGGCTTTGGTGCCAGATTTTATAAAACCCACTGGGAAGAAATCAAATCTTTTCTATTTGATTCTATCTCTGAATTTTTTAGGACTGGTAAAATGTTAAAAAATTTGAATCATACTTTTATTACACTAGTCCCAAAGGTTCAAATTTCCAACTGTTTAAAAGACTATAGGCCTATTGCCTTCCGTAGTTTCATCTACAAAATCATTTCAAGTATTCTGTGTAATAGGATAAAAATATTTTTGAAATATCTTATTTTTGAAAACCAGAGTGCTTTCGTACCTGGTAGATTAATTGTTGAAAACACTTTGCTAGCACATGAATTAATAAGGAACTTTAATAACAATAATAAAAATCTCATGTGTATTAAAATAGATTTACATAAAGCTTTCGACAAAATAAATAGACATTTCATTATTTATATGCTGAAACATATGGGCTTTTGCAACAAATTTTGTGATCATATTTTTGAGTGTATTAACAATGTTTCCTATTCTATTTTGGTTCAAGGTTCTCCTAATAGGTTTATTCAAAGCAATAGGGGAATTAGACAAGGAGACCCACTTTCTCTTCATTTATTTACTATTGCAATGGAATATTTCTCAATTCTTATGGAAATTGAGCTTTTAAAAGTAGATATCAAACCAATAAATAGAATCAAGCCATATATTACACATTTATTATATGCTGATGATCTGCTTATCTTTTTGAATGAAGACACACAAAGTGCGAAATCCATTGCAAACATATTTGACAAATTAGAAGAGTATGCTGGGTTAAAAGTCACTGAATTCAAAAGAAAATTTTATTTTAGCCAAGGCTGCTCCAATAAAATGGACATCTTAAATAACTTAAAATTCAAGGAAGGTAATCTGCCTGTTAAGTATCTGGGTCTTCCTCTTAGCGTTAATCGAATTAATGACAGAGACTGCACAAGATTATTAGATATCATTCAAAATAAGTTTTAAAGGATGGGCTAGAAAATTTCTGTCTTTAGCTGGAAGAATTGAACTAACTAAAACTGTCATCATCGCAATCATCATGTATTGGATTCAAGCTCACAATATCCCAGCAAAAGCAATCCAAAAAATTGAAAAGATTTGTGCAAATTTCATCTGGAAAGGAAAACAACACAAAATTACTTGGGAAAATATCTGTTTATCAAAGAAAGCAGGGGGTTTAGGTCTAAGAGACATTAATGAACTTAGAGAAGTATGTAAGCTCAAATTATTCTAGAAATTTGTAAATGGAAACTCTTTATGGGATAAGTGGATGAAAGCAAGGTATCTTAAAATTAAGAATTTTTGGACTACCGGAATTGAGAATCATCACTCTTTTGTCTGGAAAAATATTCTCAGCAGCAGAGACACATACATCAAGCTTTTGAAAAGAAAATTTAAAAATGGAAATCAGACTAGTTTATGGTTCGATCCTTGGATTCATGGAAAAACATTAGTTAGTCTTGTGGGATGGAACAGCTTATATTTGTTTGGTGAAATTCATGGAAAAGTAAGTAGCGTTATTCAAAACAGTAGGTGGAATACATCTCTGCATCCTGCTACCTCTATTTTCAATACTGCCATAAATCAAATAACAATTGATTCTAATCTTTCAAAGGACAAATGGAAACGGTAACATCTACGAAAGGCTCTTTTTCCTTCAAAAAAACTTAGGAATTTATAAAAGGGCATGTAATTGAAGTGGATTGGCACTCTGTTATTTGGAATAAATCAAATTGTCCAAAAATGTCCCATTGTGCTAAAAATGTCTCATTGTGCTTATTTTGCAATTATTAACATGCTCCCCACTGGGGATAGATGTTTAAAATGGAATAAAAATGGGGATACAATATGCCTGCTATGCCGAGAGGAAAAGGAGAGTATCAATCACTTGTTTTTTGATTGTACTTATACAAAACATCTATGGTTTATTGCCAAAACAAAGCTCAAAATCAGCCAAAATCAGGCGGTTCAAAACATTAGAGAAAGCATCAACTATATACTTCAAAACTTCAAAGGAAAAACCAATGAATTCAAAAAATCCAGTATTATGCTTACTGCAACAATATTTCACATTTGGAAAGAAAGAAATCAAAGACTTCATTCTCAATCAAAAACAGAAAGCATTCAACTTTGGAAGAAAATTGAATTAGATTGCCAAATCCTCCTTAGTAAAAATAGAAACCAAAGCAAATTTTCAGAGAATCCATATCATGCAAACTAGCACATGGATAAATATGAAGAGAGTTTATAATACTTCTTACGGAGTGGGAAAATCACTTCTGACTCTCCCAATATGAGACCTCTTCATCACAATGATAGTCACTAGATGATAAAGCCTTTGAGTAATTTTAATTCCTCCCCAAAATTAGTCAACACTTGTGGCGGCCACTTCTACCATCACAATAGGAGTTGCTCTTATAATAATAAGGGAAGTTTGTTTAAAGACAATTCATTATTTTCTACAAATAAGCATCATTTGAGCACTAATAATTCTTATCTCATACCTGGTAGGGGCGGAAGCTACCGCGCACTCAGTTTTCATGATCAAATGGGCAATCATCTGAGCATGGACAAAGATTGGCAACCGATAGTTAATATCAATCATGTTTCTAACACTCCTTGCTCAAGAGTGTATATCAACAGACACTTATCTGTTGAGGGTTACAGTGACCGAACATGCATCTACTCTATCATCTCCCTCTAGAATAATGAAATGTCAACTATTAACTGTAAGAAAAGTATCAAGGCTCCTATTAATTTTAAGGATATTAATTTCAATATTTCAAATTGTAAGGAAATTTTTTCTATACCTGACAGTTCTGGAGGTTACTGCATGAACTGCAGCCTTCGTGAGCATGACAAAAAGCTCCAATGGGCTATTGAAGAGCAAAGATTAGGATACAATCATTACAGAAGCAAAATTAACAATCAATTCTTTCACTTTTCTAACTGGAAGAGAGGAGAAAGCAGCTGGATGACCAATTTTGAAAGCCCAGCCTCAGTTGGTCATAAAAACAGCAAGTCTATAGCTCGCTTTATTAAGAAATCTGGAGGCTCACACAATTCACCTAATTATATTGATCTCCTCTCCGAGCTTAAGCTTGATAAAGCTCCTTGCAAATCGCATGACGAAGTTAAAGTAAAAACCAATCCGGAGAAGGATTTTCGCTTCACATCAGAGTTTCGAGAGGTACAAAGATCAGATACGATGAACTGGAAGCCTCCTTAGGCTATTTCTAAGGCCAAAGCGAGTTGATTTTTGTTTTAACCAAGTTCACCCTTGGCTGATTGCCATTTTTGCAACTTTTGTTTTTCGTTGTTGGAGGCGCAGATGTGCCCTAACATTCTAGGGTTTGAGAGTATGTTGTGGGATATTGGGTATATCCTTAGTTACCCGCTCTCACATTTTCATGTATCTTATATGGGCTTGACCCATTTACTGTTTCAAAAAAAACAAAAATAAAATATCAATTAACAAAAAATAAGTTCAATACAAGAGTTACCAAATTCAATATATATTCATGATAACAAAAGACAACATAGTTCAAAGTCAATGTCTACAAGTACCAAATGAATCACTAAAAACTTGAACTACTCAAAGCTTTTCTTCATGCATGTCTTAGGTCATTGGTAGTACTTCCTGAAAATTCAGAATAATTTGAAAATAATTATATAAACCTGTGATGAAATTAAAGGTTATTGGTAGTACCTTCTATTATTCGATGGATGAAGATTTACATAACTTTTTTATACATCAAATTTTTCTTAGATGGATGAAGATAATGTCTTCTTACATGCTGCATTACAACAGCCCATGTTTGCTTTTTTCTTAATAATACAAGTGCATATGGTAATCAATTAAAATTGTATTATTAGCACCTCGATATGGGTAAATAGTAATGTAAATAGTAATGAATCAACTAATAGTACCTCAATGCTTTAGGTTGATGGTGAGGACACACCCAATAGGGTTATATCCATTCAAACTTTCTAGATAAAGAAAAGGCTGGTCATAATAATAGAGCATGGATGGAAGTGGATATTTCTAATGTTTACAGTTTTTTTTTTGAAAAAGATAAAAGGGCCCGACCCAATACAATAGCAGACGGGTACAAAATATCACACCCGAAATAAACACCCGCAGAAATAACCAGCCTCTAACCCTAGAAACAACACAACAACACCAACGCGCCTCCACAAGTTACAGAACACGATAATAGCGAAAGCCAAAATCAACTCCAAAACGGAAAGATGAAAAAGCATGTGGCAAAAAACACGAAGATCTCAAGGAGGCCTAAGATTTATCTTATCCTTGCGGCGCCTATCCAAAAGGTGGAGCTCTATGTTAGAGATTCTCGAAAGATCTGAATATATATAGCAATTCTTCAGATCTGTGATGCCATCAACTGATTTGTTGCTGCCCTCGGCTTGTACTTTCATCTTCAAGTCGGTGATGCCGTCGATTGAGCTGTTACAGGCAGCAACATGAACTTTCGTCCCTTTGCTCAAAACATTGCTATTCTCTAGATTATCTAGAGAATAATGATGATGGTTGCTGCTCTCGCCTTTGCTCCAACAAGATAAGTGATAAACATTGTTATTTAACAGGCTCTTGTAAAAGATGCCATCTTTTTTGCTGTCATTAACATTCGTATGATTTAAATCTTCGATGGACAGCAAAGTGAGCTCTCTGGAAACACTACTGGGTGTGTGGTAGTTCTTCAGCCCTGCAACAGGTATTAAGCCACTATTACTGTTCGTTAATTGCATTAAATTAGGGTAATGATTAATATTAATGTGTATACTTCCCTTGCAGGTACTATCCTTTGCAGCTGCAGAATGGCCACCTCCAGGAAGATAGTCCAGGGGCAAGCCGCTTTTCTTAAGCAAGATATTAGCTTTGCCAGTATCGTGAAAATGACAGTGACAATCTTTACGACTGCTACAAGGGATATACGTAGTGTATTTCCCATTAAGTAAGAAATCTTCAACTCTATTCTCATAGTCAATAATGTTATTAGTAGTAGATAGTTCAACATCCTTGTGATCAGTCTGCTTGCTAGCTTTTTTGTTGAGAATCTGAAAGTCAGAGAGAATACTGTTCCAAATTTGAATACTGTCATTTTTTTTTTTGTTGTGAATTCTTTGATTTCTTTCTTTCCAAATATGGTAGATCACAGTAGTAAGCATAGTTGAAGCTCTTTTAAACTCTTTGGACTTGGGCTTAAAGCATTGTTGAATGTATTTGATGCTTTCACTTATGTTTTGAATTGGCTGATGCTGATTAAAACCCAAAACATTTTTAGCAATAAACCAGATATGCTTTGAAAAAGCACAATCAAAAAAGAGATGATCTGCATTTTCCACGCCATTTTTGCATAAAATACAGTTTTTTTCAATATTCTTATTCCATTTTGCACATCTTTCAAGAGTAGGAAGTCTATTAAGGATGGCAAAGTAAGAACAATGAGCCATTTTTGGGCAGTTTGATTTGCACCAAATTACTTTTCTCCAATAAACTTCAGTTTCTACACCTTTCACAAAGTTCCATACTTTTTTAAAAGAAAAAGAATCTTTTGAACAGAGCTTCCAAACCCAAGTGTCTCTTTGAATATTATTATCAATAGTAACTTTTCCAATAGCATTTCTAAAAATATTGGCAGCTTGATGAGTATTTAAATTCCAATTATGATTGAAAATAATACTTTGAACTTTATCGTTTGCACCACCAATAAGAAACAAATTATTCCACCCCACCAGTTCAATGAGAGACCTTCCAAATATCCAGGGGTCAAACCATAAACTAGTTGAATTGCCATCCTTAATCTTCCTTTCTATAAGATTTTTACCATTTTCCCTACAAGCTAATACGTTTTTCCAAGTATATGAATGGTAGTTTCCAGCTTTAGTAGTCCAGAAGTTTTTGTTTTTAAGGTATTTATCCCTCATCCATCTGGCCCACAGAGATTTACCATCTAAAAATTTCCAAAATAACTTGTATTTAGCAGCTTTCCTCAGGTCTTTAATGTTTCTGATGCATAATCCCCCAGCCTTTTTAGTCATGCATACTTTTTCCCAAGCAATTTTGTGTTGTTTACCTTGCCATATAAAATTAGCACATAATTTTTCAATTTTGCAAATTGCCTTTGCTGGTAAATTATGAGCTTGGATCCAATATAAGACAATTGCAGTGATGAAAGTATGAGTAAGTTCTAGCCTGCCAGCTAGAGATAATAACTTGCTAGACCATCCTTCAAGTTTACTTTGAATAATATCATATAATCTTGAGCAGTCTCTATCATTCAGTTGATTTATACTCAGGGGTAGACCAAGGTATTTGACTGGCAAACATCCTTCTTTAAAATTGAGAATGCTTAAAATTTCTTCCCTGTATTTGCAGCCTTTGCTAAAATATACTTTACTTTTGCAATCATTGACTTTTAACCCTGTAAATAATTCTAGCTTTTTAAAGATTGCAGCAATAGCTTTAGCATTTTTAATATCTGTAGTAACAAAAAGAAGCAAGTCATCAGCATATAAAAGATGAGTAATAGATGACTTTATTCTATTTATGGCTTTTACATTCCCCTTGCTTTGCTCAGTTTCAATTAGAACAGTGAAGTATTCCATAACAATAGTGAATAGATAAGGAGAAAGGGGATCTCCTTGTCTGATTCCTCTGTTACTATGGATATAGCCAGTTGGGGAGCCATTAATCATCACAGAGTATGTAACATTGTTAATACATTCTTTAATAAGGTCACAGAATTTTGGATTAAAGCCCATAATACTCATCATATGAATTATAAAATCCCTGTTTATTTTGTCAAAAGCTTTGTGTAAATCAATTTTGATACACATGACCTTTTTGCTATTCATGTTAAAGTTCCTTATAAGCTCATGAGCAAGCAATATGTTATGAGTAATAAGCCTACCAGGAATGAATGCACACTGATTTTCAGAAAGTAAAATTTTTAAAAACAATTTAATCCTGTTGCAAAGAATGGAAGAAATAATTTTGTAAATAAAGTTGCAACATGAGATAGGCCTATAATCTTCCATACCATTAGGATTATGAGTTTTTGGGACAAGAGTAATAAAGGTATGATTGAAAGATTTTAAAAGCTTCCCTGTTCTAAAAAATTCAGATATGACTTCAAAGATTTTAGAACTAATGTCAGACCAATGAGTTTTATAAAATATAGCCCCAAAACCATCAGGGCCAGGGCTTTTGTTATTATTAGCATTGAAAATAATATTTTTGATCTCCAAAAGATTAACAGGGGCTAATAAAATATCCTGACTCATTTCTTTTAAAGAAAATTTAATATTGATGGGAGGAAATGAGTTCAGATAATTATCAGTATTAAATAACTCTGTGAAGTAGTTAATGGCTTCTCTCTCTATATCATTAGAATTCTTTAAAGCATTACCATTTGCATCAATAAGTTTGCCAATAGAATTTCTGTTTTTTCTATTAGTCATTTTAGCATAAAAAAATCTGCTAGCTTCATCTCCATTTGTTAGCTAGTCTACCTTGGCCTTTTGCCTCATATTAACTGAGTGAATATGAAGGGAAGTAATGAGATAATGTTGAGCTTGAAAAAAATTGGAGATATTATTGCTGTCTGAGCAATTATTATCAAGAGCATTCTGTAATCTCTCGCATTCATTGACTTTTAACCCGGTAAATATAAGTGTTCATAATTCAGTTTACCCATAACAACATGCACTTCTTTAAAAAATTATCATAATATTCTGTTATCCTACTCTGAGTAATTTTAGAAAGCATACACTACAACAAAAATGCCCTATTACAACGCCCTTTTTACAACGGGCATTTGCTTCCCGTTGTAATAGAAGGCTATTACAACGGTCGATTCAGGACCGTTGTAATAGATGCCCCCTTTTACAACGGGCATTTGCTGCCCGTTGTAATAGATAGCTATTACAACGGTCCATTCAGGACCGTTGTAATATATGCCCTATACAAGACTCTTTTTACAACGGTCCATTCAGGACCGTTGTAATAGATGCCCCTTTTTACAACGGGCACTTGCTGCCCGTTGTAATAGATCTCTATTACAACGGTCCATTCAGGACCGTTGTAATATATTTATTAATTACACTTAATATTTAATTATTATAATTAATATTCAATTATTTAGTAATTACATTTAATATTCAGTATTTAATATTCAATATTAGATAATTAAATTAGTAAAATTCTAAACTAAATTCATAAATACATTTGAAATTTTCATAAAATTCAAGAGTTAAAGAGTAAAATTTTAAGATAACTTAAAATTTTAGAAAGTTTCCGAAATCTTAGAATATTTAATATTTCAAATAATTTAAAATTTGGAAATTTTGTAAAATAAACTTAAAAACATTTGTAAAATTTATAAACAAAAATTTGAAATTTTCATAAAATTATAAAATAAAGAGATTAAAATTTTATAAAATATTTAAAATTTCAAAATATTAAAATAATTCAGAATTTGAGAAATATAAATTTTACTGTAAAATTTTTAGAAACTAATGCCCCTTTTAGTTTCAAATGCATTAGTAATTACATTTAATATTCAGTATTTTACTGTAATATTTTAAAACCCTAAATAACTAAATAACTAAAACCCCTTTTTAAATAAACAAGGCCGGCCCACTTGAAGTTCACCGTCCCCTTCTTTTGTTTGTGAAAAATGTCGGCCTCTCTTTGTCGAATTAGGGCTTCGGCTTCTTTCTCGAATTAGGGCTTCGTTCTGATGATTGATGCTCTTGCTTCTCTGATGTTCGATTGTTGCCCTTGCTCACTGCTTCGCTTATGATTGTTTGCTCCTCTGTTGATCGATTGTGAAATTAGGGCTTCGGCTTCAATTTGGTATGTAACTTTCCTTTTTGCTTGAATGCTTGAATTTGATTGTTGCTCTGCTTGCCGATGATGAACTTGGGTTTGTGATTGATAGTTTGATTGTGAATTTTAGCTCATATTCGATGATGATACCTTCGGGTTGAATTTATATGAACTCGTTACACTTGAAATCCTTCGTATCAATTTAATATTTTCCTAATTCTCAATTTTTTGTTACCTGTTGCGCACGGCTTCTATTCTGTAGCGTTCGATCATCTTGATTAACGCGGCATTAAAACTTTTCCCTTTTTCATTTCTGACTTTTTCAAAGGCGTATTTGATGCACTGTCATCAATTCGAATTCTCTGGTTCTTCCATGATTTCGACTTCACTGTGAATTATTGTTGCATTCCGTATTTGTTTTCGAATTAATTAATTCGAAGATTTCTTCCTATATTTGTTTTCTCGGCCCTTATTTGTATTAATACTGACCATATGTAGTCAAGAAATTTGATGCAGAGATTTCTTTCCAAATTAATTTTCTTTGACTTAATTAAAAATACGATTTTGATCTTTAACTTCGGCTTGATTTCTGCACTGACTTGTACTTGCCACTGTCTTGTGTTTTCTACTGCACATTCACCTGTTTACAATATATGTGCATACATACATATGTATGTGTGTATGCATATATTCTTGGGTTTGTGCTTGGACTTCAACTGCTTCATGTTCTGTTGATCTTGATTTTGTTTCTCAGTCATGTATTCACCTGCATGTAGTTGTGCACTGATTCTTTCGAATTGCATACTTCATCCATTTGTTCATGTTGCTGGACTTGTTTCACTGGTATCTTCCCTGTGTTGATTTGAGTTGCTGTCGTCTGCACTTGCACTTGATATTGTAACCTCTTATAATCATTCTGGCCTTGCTTATCACGGTTTGATTTTGCTGGTTCGACTTGGCATTGACTGTTTCAATTTGTCTCAACTTGATTTCTGATTTGTGAATTATTCAACCTTGTTCATCACGTTGCTGACATTTGCTTTGACCAGTTGATTTACTTTGGCCATACTGTTGAAATAGTGTTCTCTGACCATCTCTTCTATCATTTGGTACTGCCATGCATTTTCATAGTACCATAGCTTCTTTGTTGCACTCGAGTTAGTTCAAACATGAACTTGTTGCTTGGTTCACTGTGTTACTCATTGATTAGTTTGCATTGTCATATTTTATTCCTGTTGCCTTCATTTGCCATTGAGTTTTGTAGCTTGGTGTCATGTTTGCTGGACTTGTTGTTGGCATGTGCATTGTGTTTATTTGTGTCCACACGATGCTTTGAGTCTGCAACTTGTAGCTGGACTTGATTTGTGCCTTGTCCATTCTCATGTGTTCATCCCTGTAGTATATGTTAGTGATACATTTTGGAGTTGGTTCATGTTGCTCTGCACTTTGATGTTGTAGTCTCTGACTTTGCTGTATTCATGCTTTTATGCTTGTGACATTCCTCTGCCTTGTTGACTGCATCACCATACTCTATTGAGACCTGTAGTCTTATTTCATGTTGCTGTGCAGTAGCTATGCCTTACTTGTCTCTGCTCCATCCTGGTTGCTTCCCTGACCTTGTATCACTTGATTCAGAAAAAAAATTGGAACTGGATTAGTGCAGTTTTCATTCTAGTTTGTAACTGCAGCCATGTTTCATTTTGAGTTGCAGTGTTGGTCTGACTTGCTTGAGTTTCACTGCCATAAGTCGTGCATGTGTGTTGCAGTTGTTTATATGCACTTCATCACTTCAGTATTGTATTGTTTTATGTAGTAGCCTGGACTGGTGCATACTGTTTCTTTACTATGTTGTATTATTCACTGATGCACTCGTATCACTGGTATTTGTGGTCGTCTGCACCTCTGGCATGCAGCTTGAATTGAGTTGAGTCGAGATAGCTTGCATGATTTACTTGCATTGTGGCATTGTGTTCTGGTCATTTGTACTTGCAGTTATACTGCAGTTATCTTCGAGTCTTCTGTATATTTTGTAGCATGTCACTGGACGCATTCCTGTAGTAGCTTTGTTGTTGCTGTGTTCACTGTCACTACGCATTGTTGTGAGTAGTTGGAATCACTGTCATTTGTTTCTTCACTTGTGCATTGTTGTGTCTGGTTCGTTGAGTTCTTGGTTGTGACAGCTCTATATAGTTTGGAACTGTGTCATGGTGATGCATTCTTGAGTCTTGGATATTGAACAGTATTATGTTGGTTTGGTTGTTTTAATGAAGAGGTTGAACTTGCACACTTCATGTAGCCTTCATGTTTGGTCTGACCTTTGCACATATGACTTTCTTCATGTTGCAGCTGATTTTTTTTTTTATTTTGATGTTGCCACTATCTTCTTTGTACTCCAGCATACAGTTGGTAGTTTGCATTCTCTCATGGTTAAATTCATTGCTGAGTTGATCATGTTTCTGGATTTGATCAATGCTCGGTCATGTTGCATTGTGTTGAATCCAGTTTGTTATTTGGGTTTGACACTGTGCTGAATTGTTAGCAGTGCTTTTGTTTGATTTGTGCACACGAGTTGGCGGGGCAGTGCACACGTGTACAAATGTATACGTGTGTACTGCAGCCACTTATGTACAACCTGTCCCTGATAAAATGCTGATATGCACAGATACAATCAATGACGAATAACCCAAATAACTGAGGCAAACAATGTTTTCAAAATCATGTTTCATTTTATATTGCAAAGCGCATATTCAACAAAACTCGGGTTTGACCTTGTGCTCGTGTCGTGATTTTAAATATATTGCATGTGAGTTGAACCCGGCTTTGCATTTGGGTTTGACCTGTGCTCACTTGTCCCTGTAGCATTATCAAGTGTATATCGGTGTGCACGGCCTTGTGGCATATACAGTGATACACTGTGTATGTCACAAGTTGTTCGTGTATGATGAATTCAAAATTCAGATTTAAATGATGACGAACAACCCAAATAACTGAGGCAAATATTCTTTTCAAAAAATTCACATTTTATTTTATATTGCAAAAATATTTCTTTTTCAATTTTACTGCGTTAGTAAATATTTTTGCAGATTGCTCAAATGCTGGATTCTAACTGGAAAGAAGTTGAAGATAACAATACGAGTGTGAGTGATATGTAGTGAGGTTCTGAATGTAAAATAGTGATGTAATGAAATTTGTATCAAAATTGTATAGTGAATAGTGAGAGTTTGAATTTGTACTATTTAAAAATTGTAATAAATATTTGTTTGAATAAAATATTCATTTGAATTCAAAATCTGTGCTGTAATTTTTTTTAAAATTTGCATTCATTTTGCAACGGTCAGAAACCGTTGCAATATCATGTATTACAACGGGCATTGCCCGTTGTAAAAATATGTATTACAACGGGCATTGCCCGTTGTAAAATATGGTCGACCTATTACAACTAGGCCTAATACAACGGGCGCATGCCCGTTGCGAAATGCATATTACAACGGGCATTGCCCGTTGTAAAATGCCTGTTTTGTTGTAGTGATAGTACACGAATAAGTGGAAATAGCAACTTCATGTATAAGAATAAGTGGATACCTGTGTCTAATCCCTGGTACACGAATACCTTTCTTTTTCATACTTTCGACAAACTCGTAAGGAGTGAGGTTCTGAAGAAAAGCACAACGTTCGAAGAATATCCTAGAAAAATATAGCATTCAAAATTATACTAATTAATTCATTCAAAGCTGCTCACACTGTCATGTGCATCCTTGAAATATCGAGCAACGTCATCAATGGCACCACCATAGCGAGGACCAATTGTCAGTAATCCTGTTGTACAAATGCAGTTCCAATTATTGGAAGGAAAAAAACTTAGTAAACTTTATAAAGTTATCTACCAGAGACAAGGCTAGAAACAAGGTCATTTCCAGCTCTTGCTGTCACTATAACATTATGAGCTCCAGATACACAAGGTCCATGGTCAGCACATAACACGATGCACATCCAGCGATAAATCCAATAATTTGCATAAGGATAGAAATTCGATCCTTCATTTTCTAGTGCATTATTGTAGAAAAGAAGAGTTAACACGATAAATTTACTTACCATGATGAATTGTGTACAGTACCGAGGAAGACTGCGCTTGAACCACAGAAGAGAAATGACATCACCAATGCCAAAGCCTTGTTCAATAATAGCAGACAATTGCACATCAGCATAAGTTGGCTCCTCACCTACAAAATATTTGAACACATCATTGATATTAAGTGGGTGTGTCTGAAGACAATTATATATGTTTATATATTCAACAACGTGGAGAAGATGGAAATTGTGTTTATCAGACCTCTATCATCAGAGATTGTCGATATAATATGTGTTGGTACTCATACTTTTCCACTCTTGATTACGCTTTTGATATCTTCAAGAACTTGAGGAGGTGTAATTTCAGTTACTTGACTAATTTTACCTTCCTCAACCTAAAAAATGTAAGAGTTGAAAAGCAGGAAGAAAAAACAAAAAAATAGTGCAAACTTTAAGCTGAAACCAGTGGTAAATTGTCAAAATTCAAGCACCATAATTTTCCAAACTTAAACAGTACCTCAATTATATCTCATGCAAATATGAAATGTATTTTGCTAGAGCTATATGGAGATTATTATATTTTGTATCACTGGATACCAGAGTTGGAGCGTATTTATGTAGAAAAAACATCCTAGGAAAAACTTGAAAAATTATCATCAAATCGAATATAAATATACCAGTTATCGAATGTCTCTTTAATTGTACTTTCTAGTGCCTCAAATGAGGTTGGAACAACTGCTCCTGCTTCTCTAAGAGCACTATTTTTTGCTTGTGCAGATTCCATCTCACTGCCGCTTTTAGCACCCTGGTTTTAGTAAAAAAAAAAGTCACTCAATATTCTAATGGTAATTCAGTTAAAATGAAAAAAGAAGAAGATGGAAAGAAAACCAAAACTCAAGAACTTACGGCATAACCAAACTAAACTTCTGACTTGGAAATTCGTGCACATGTCCCACTAACCCAAGCAACAACTAGTTTCAGACCTTTCCTTCCTTTAGAACTTCCACTAATGAGTATTCATCATGCCCACCAAGCTCACCAAGTACAACCATCATTTTCACCTAAGAAAATTCACATATTTACAAGAACAAACTTCACATATTTATATGAATGATGTTGATCATGTACTATAAATAGAGTCTAAGTGACTTGATTTATGGATATAATGTACTACTGATTTTAAAAAAAATATAGCCATGCAGTAGACAAATAAGCTATCTGTGGTATGTTATCAAACCCTAGAATATGACCAGAAAAAGTTGAGCCAGGAAAAACATCACCATCAATTGCAATGCCTTCATAAATGCCATCAGTAACACATGCAATCGTGTTGTAAAGCTCATTGGACATGCCACCATATTCACAACGTCCTTGCATACTAAATGTGTCAAGCTTTTGCTGATACTAAAGTTAACCTTTTTTTCATGTAATATTCTTAGACGACATTGAATACATGTAAGGTTTGTTTAGAAGTGTCAAGCTTTTGCTGACACTTATAGTTTATACAATGGCCATAATCATTCCTCCAACAATAATATAAGTAATCTTAAGTCTGAAACTATAAAGTTTCAAAAGTATAACTAAGTGTTAAAAATATTGTCAAACTCAACCCTCCACACAGATTCGACAAACTGAAATAAGAATCATGGCTCGATGTGTCTATCACAGCTACTACAATGAGAGCAAGGATGTAGCTAGTTAAAACCAAGAGCTTTGGATGAACCTTGATATTAAGTTATCAACAAGTGTAAAGTGCTTAACTCACTATTCAGTTATGGAACCGTTTGGGAGCAACTTCATTTATAACTATGTTAAAGTAGTTCTGAATAATGATTTTTTAACTTTTAAGTGAAAAAAAATTAAAAGGTAAAAGTAATTAGGAAAATAAGTTGAAATCGGGATAGGTTTCAGCAGTAATTTTTTTTTTTTTTTTTTAAAGAAAATATGTATAACTAAACATCTCCAAAAGCTGTCAACAAACCTGACAGGTAACCGTAAAAGAACAAAGACGAGAGAATACATGATCGGATCACAGAAATAACCAAAAGAGGAATACAAAAAACCACTAACAAAAAATGAGCAATAAGTAAATATTTGTTGCTACCAACATATCTCTTGACATATCAACTTCAAAGCAGCTTATTTTACCATCTAATAAATTGTGGGCAAACATAGAAACGATAATATAAGCACCTTACAGTTGTTTTAACTACATTAAGGACTTGCCAAACATGCTCATAATTCAGCCCTAATTTGCTTATTCAAGTGTTTCTATTTAATGATAACTACTTATAACTTATTATAAACATAAATAGGTTGATATGCACTTTGGACTTGTAGATCTGGAAAGCAATATTGAATATTTCATGTTTCATCTTTTGACCAATCTTTCAGTTGAGAATATCCTTCATATTCTAATTTCCCAATAGTTAATTTATTATTACTATTACTATTACTATTATTATTATTATTATTATTATTATTATAAAATTAGTTAATTTTAGTAAAATTTAGTTAACATGATTAATACTTATTATTCTGAACTTAGTTAGTTATGATATTTAGTTAATTTTTATAAACATAGTTTCTTTATTGTTGTTATTACTATTATGACCGTCGTTGTCATTGTAGTTATTAGTATTATTATTATAAAATTAGATAATTTTAATAAACTTAATTAATTTTCAAATTATTATGTAAACTTATATTTTTTATAATACTTAGTTAACTTGGTTAATATTTTATAATTCATCACTTTATTACTATTATTATTATCACTACACACTTAATTAATTTTCATAAACTTAGTTAAATGGCGGAGTTGGTTTACTGTGCCTCTAACTTTGGTGGTGCAATCTTAGATAAGTAAAGTGGAACTACCCATTTCCATTAATTCACATAGTTACTTAAATATCTATATATAATTAATAATATATGCACATTAGTTTGAACAAGTTTTATAAATAAGAGGATAGACAAAAAAAGATGAGAAAATGAATAGAATCGTTTTAGAAATGCTCAAATTTAAATTCATAACCTAAACATGCATACTTTGAAACACTCAAATTTGTGCTTGAACCTAGGGAAAAGCTAACATATTTTTACAGTAAGTGTTGAATGATATCTACTATCGTAGTTAGTTATTTTCCTCCTGGTCTTGTGTATAAAGTTTGCTCTATTTGTCTAGGATTTTAGGAAGATAACATAGCTGAAATGAAAGCTAACCTAATTTAACAACTGAATACAATTCATGCTTACATTTATCTAGAATAACTTATTAACAATAATAATAAACTAAATTAATATTCATACACTTTGTTAATTTTTATTAACTTATTTACTTTTTAAAAACTTAGTAAACGAACAAGGACAACAACAACTTCTAGAATCAAATTCATTTTAATATAGTGTAGTAATTGATTGTACTAGGCAATTCATAATGGTAGAAAGTAAAAAAAAATAACAATAAAAGTAGCTCATTTGATCCCACATCCCATAAAGCATCATTTGCAAGAATGAGGAATTCAAGTGATCCATCAACCACCTTTTTTTGCATTAGCACAATAAAAATCTTGTACTCATGGAAAGTACTCGATAATAATTAGTATATGTTCTTCAATTGCAAAAATGTGCACAACTAAATAATAATACGATGAAGAAAATACTGTAAATTCTGGCTAAGTAAAAACATTTGCTTTACTTTCTCGAATTCAAAGAGAAGATGGAGTGAAAAAAAGAGGTGAATTTTTCATTACTTTCTTGAATGCAATTATAAACTATATTTTGGTTCTAAAATGCTAAATCTAGCATGGACCTAAAAACACATAAATACAATGCACATTGACCACACTAAACTACACTAAGACCAAGTTGCAGTGAAGCGTAAAACTAAAATCTTCTAAGAATCGTATAGCATGGATGCTCAAATAAATTTAAAATTAGAACAATTGATTATTGTGTATATCTATAAAACAACAATAATAACCTAAAAATGCAATGCAGATTGGCTTGATTTACTGATCGATGCCTGAATACATCTAATAGGATTTGAAATGCATTGCAGAGGTTGGAAATTAGTATACCGTTACGAAACAGACCAACATTCAAAGGGTCCGCTCCAATAACTCTTTCATACCTGCGTTGAAGCAGGCACGTCGACTTTAAGAGAAAAAATAAATGCTAAATGTGTTTATGATCATCATTTACAGGTAGTTAGAAATGCCTTGAGGTCATCATTAACTAACTCTCAAATTGAAGAGCATCAAGAGTATACTTCTGCAAAACTCAATTGCCGAGGGGATAAATTCCATTGAAATCATAGTGAAGAAATGATAATACACTCTCAGTTAGCATTAGAAGATAACTATTTTAAGGGTGAAGATCAGTACAACTATTAAATATTTATTGAATTGGATATTATTAAGAAACTATTTGAAATATTTTAAGTTCTACATTTTCCCCTTGACTGTAATTTATGCTCTAAGCATAACAGGTTCATTACATTACCGTTTGGATATCTAAAAATTAGTATAACTTTGTGACAATAGGATAACATGGGAGTCCAACATATTTATTTTAGTTGGTACCGCTAAATTACATACATTAATATAATCGTTATGGTAAACATTTTATTTTTGGGATATTTTAAGTATTACTCTGTGGCATTAGAATTATTTTAGAGATTTTTTAGGAATTTGAAGGTATATTTCAAGTGGAAGAAACATGCAGAAAATGCAACATTGTAATGGAAAAATAGGTGCAATGGTTTATATATAACTCATAAACACCATGGGTTTTCGATTTCCATATACTCACCTCACTAATGCATAAATTTTGTACCATTATTATATTGGGTTTTCAATGGTTCTCATTTAAATATAATACATGCATATGACTATATCATAAGAAAAGTTACATTGGGCCATATTAGTAATTATTGATGTGATTTAATATCATTAAAACAAAAGGAAAAGGCACAAGTTCTCATGAGTTGTTTAAAATGAAGCATACCTTTCAATATTTCAAGAGCATGGGTTCTCAGATGGACTCATGGATCTATTGAAACTTATCAAGCCGACATTGCCTTTTGTGGTATAAATATGGTGGCAACTTGAAATGTTCAAAAAGATTTGGCATATAAAAAACAATTTGTCATTCATTCACATCCGTTGCTTTGCTTGCTTACTGCATTATTCTAGCTGTCTACTTGCTTACTAGAAAGTTAATTATTCCTAGTGTAAGTTAAATTATACTCATAAATTGATTAGAGGATTGTATTTCTATTGCACAAAATAACGATGAATCGTGCCATATCAAGCAGCCAATCTTGTGATTTACCAGTTTATCATTTGCTACATGGTCTGATAATAATAAAATGTTTTAAAGATGCATTTTAAAGAGCTAAATTCATTGTCAACTACATATAAATAGTCGAAATACTCCATATGTTATGCATATTTACTTTAGCATGTTTGACAATCGCCAACAGCTTACAATAAGAGAAATAAGTTAGAAGCTGATAAGCCATGAACAACAAACATTGCTTGCTTATGACTTATTTCAACTTTTATAATAACTATCAAATTTTCGTTTTATCCATTCAATCATCTCTTTATATTGAAATCATGAAATTTCAGTAAACATCATGCGAATTTTGGGCTTATCAACTGTATCCCTTGCAGCTCACCAACTTTTCCAGCATTTAGTTTATAGTGATCTTAATCTCCATCATAGCCACAGACGTCCTCGAACTAAGATGGAGCAATGTAAGAATCCATGATTAGTGGCGAAATAAGCAATTTTGTGTCATAGAAGGCATCTCCGTGCACCTCTTTGCAATATTCCTAGGCCTCCTAAAATTCATAGCTACAGTCGACACGAACTTCACAGTCATATTCAAATATGCAAATGATAAATAAGAAGATCAATTCGACGACCTTAACTTATTAAAACTACTCTTCTCGTTCTACCTACCATGTAGCCGATCATTAATATGGTCGGTATGGTCACTGACATCTCTGATGCGATTAACATTAGCTTTGAATTGATATATTTTTTAGGGTTTATGAAGGAGAATTGAAAGAGTGATTTAGGGATCTGTTAGAGAGGAAATTAAAGTTTATTTGGTATGAGAGATGGAAAGTAATGGAATGAAAAAAAGAGGGAAGAGTGAAATAATTTGAGTAATTGGCGACCATCGAAAGTAATTGGGGGAGGTAAGTGTTATGTTGATAATTTCTGTTGTAAATAAAACAAATTAACATAAAAGATAACTATATCGAATAATGTGTTATCTATTAGCATTACAAAAATTGTAGTGATTTGATAAGAGTGGTTTAATGATTCCGTATATAATGGAATGAATTCTTTGGAAAAACTATATATATCTCTAGAAGAGATTTTGATAAAAAGCACTTAATCAATTAAAGAAGATTCCCTATGCACAAAAAATCATTTTATCGATGATTGGTTCGAAGGAACCGGGGTTGGATTTGGGTAATTGCTATGCACAGAGCACATCGAACCAATTTACGTTGCATTTCTAGATACATAAATTTCTCTCTATGAACATATCATTTGTTTGGTGGCAAAGAAGGAAACTTCTCTTAGCTTAACACTCTTTTCTGAGACGTACGAGCTTAGGAGTTATACATTTGTAGAAATCAGTTGTGTGACCATGGAAGGGCAGTGTGACATTCAAAGTGAAATGTGCAATGTGAAAGATAATCGTTACCTCAAGCGTACCCGAAAATGGCCAAAACGGGGTAGATGCAGCAAGGCTATGTGGTTCGCAACCATTGGCATATGATCATCCCTTTCTAGATATATTTCTACCCACGATAACGTTCGGGTTTAAATTATTGTGGTGTGTGCTAAGAGAAGTCTTGGATAGGTCGGTAAAGACCAGTGTGATGACATATTCACTACTATTTAGGGAGTGGTAGGCTTGTCTTGTATTGGTGGAGGTGCAGATGTTCTGGAGCCTCGGTACATTCCTCTAGAGATGTACGGCCAAAAGGTAGTCCCTTCACCTGGTCATTTGAATGGAAACCCATTCTCTAATAAATGCTTGCCATTTTGTTTATAGAACCCACTTTGTGGCTAGCATGCTGTAATTTAATCAATGTAACAATTTCAGCTAAGATTAATAAGTTTACTTGCAAAATATTTTCAAAGAAATGTCATTAAAAATAATATCCCTTATTTTTACATAATAAAGATTTGGTTATCTAAGGCAAAAACCCTTCCATGTTTATGCGTGGCTTGGTCTTATAAGATACCATTTTGTTTTCAAGCATCGTATTTTGAGTTCTCACACTAGTCCTATAACTGACCTGGAGTTTATTTTGCTTTCCCTTTAAACTCTATGTGCCCTATTTTTCTAGGCAGCCAAGTAGTCAGGATCATGTTAGGAGCATTTTGGTGAAGCATTCTGGAGAGATATTTGGAGCATGGAGCAGGAGCATCTGATGCGAATATCTATCTGTCTTTTTATTTTCTGCTGTGTCCAAGTTTTGTTAATACCAGCAAGTGTGGGAGCAGATCGTTATAAATGTTCTTGAAAAGATTTAGTTCATACCATAACTTTGATGTACCCTAGTGAGAGCGGTTTTATGTACTGTCCATCTACATAATTAAACAAAATGTGAGAATTGTGTTTCTACCTTCTGCTTTTACTTTACTTTACCCTTGATAATCTACCTTCCCAGAACTTGGATTGATGGTGTATTAGTGTAGATTTTCAAGGGTCGAGAGATGGGTTGTCACATTTGGTAAGGTTAAGCAAGAACCTTGGCATTGGTGGGGTATGACTCATTAGAGATAGGGTTAGAAATAGCCTAGAATGAGTTTAATCTTTGAGAGTGCACGCTTAAAACCCATATCTAAATAAAAACCAAGTTGTGCTATGCTTAATACTCATTCTCCAAGATAATTTTATTTTTTTATTCTAAAGTTATCTGACTATATTCAGGTAGTAAAACATGAGTACTCATAGAGGACGAAGACGGGGAAATAACAGCACAACAACAACAAATGGTCAAGCTCCAACCACTGCTAAATAAGAAGTAGCTTTTGTACAACCGTAGGTTAATTTTTCTACCCTATGAAAGAATTTTACCAGCTTAGGGGGAAAACCGTTCAAAGGCACGGAAGCTATCATTAGATTACAGGCTTGAATCAAATCATGTGAAAGAATCTTTAAGACATTCGATATTAGTAATAAGCAAAAGAGGCTTTTGGCCTCGTGGCAACTGCAGGAAGGGGCTCTGGCTTGGTGGGAGTCCATTACCCTAAATGATCCGGAAGACAATTTCTCTTGGGAAAGGTTTAAGGAAGTCTTGGAGAAGCAGTACGCGCCAGCATCCATAAAATCTCATATTTACAGAAGCTTATGGATCTGAAGCAGGATGAAATGACTATTGAGGATTATGTAGATAAGTTTAATGAAATATCTTGTTTGGGCCAGGTCTGATTGACATGCCTTTAAAGAAAAACAAGAAGATTATTTTTGGGATGAACGAGAAGTACCCGAGTAAGATGACTTCTCATGTAAAAGGATCATTTATAGACTTGGTGGATATGGGATTCTGATACGAAACATTGGATAAGAAGAATCCGGTGGTAGCTCAGACAAACAACAACGCCAACAACTGAAAAAAGAGAAAGTTCAATCATTGTGGGAAAAAGCCATGGCAAGGAAAACCTGGGGAAGGATCTCAAGGGAACCGCTTTGAGGATTACACTTGTAGAAATTGTAAGAGGAAGGGCCATATTATGAAGGATTCTAGGAGTCCAAAAGTCCATAATTTCGTCTCTCCTACGATTCAAAATTGTCTCTGCTATAATTGTCATCGATCGGGCACGTGATAAAGAATTGTCCAATTATAGCGAAGGGAGAGCAAGCTAAAGTTTATGCTATAAAGGATAAACCTTCAATCTCCAAGGATGTGAAGGGCAAAGGAGTTTTTGGAAGGTAATATTTTTGTCAAAGATGTTATAGTTAGAGTGTTATTTGATACAGGATCTTCTCATAGTTTTTTTTGCGAAAGAAACGGTAAATGAATTAAAACTGGACCCTAAATTAGTTCTTACCCTTGTTTATGACAAATTTTATAGGTGGTACTACTAATCTTTTATGAATTATGAGAAATTCCAAATTTCCCACTCTTTCCACAAATTTCCTTTTGAACGGTTTATATTGGATTTCATTGGATTTGTAATTTTGCTCGGTATGGATTGGTTAACTAAGCACGAAGCTATTTTAGATTATGTAATAAGGATAGTTTTATAAAAATGAAGTTAGAAAAGTTTATAGAAATATCTTGTGAAGATCCTAGTCCAAGGGGGATAGTTTTCTATATGCTTTGGATTCATCATAGAAAGGATTAGAGGCAATACCCATCGTTAAAAAATTCCCAGACATTTTGAAGAAGTAAAGAGTTTACCCCCACATAGGTATATCGTGTTTTGTATCGACTTAATTTTTGGTGCAAGAAAAATTAAACAATCTGATCAAAGGATGACTCCTAAGGAGAGGGAGGAGTTAAATAACCAAACCCAAGAACTATTAGAGAAAGGGTTGACAAGACCTAGTCGGTCAAGTTGGGGATCAACAGTGGTTTTTGTTGCCAAGTCTGATGGATCTTTAAGGTTGTGTGTAGATTACTAAGATCTGAATAAACAAATAATTAAGAACAAATATCCTCTACCCCGAATAGATAGTTGCTTAATAAGTTACATGGTGCTCAGGTATTCTCAAAAATGGATCTAGCCACCGAATTTCGTCTACTAAGGATCGTAGAAGAATGCATCTATCTAACTGCATTTAAAGGTTCGAATACTTTCTTTGAGCGGTCAGTTTGCCTTTTGGGATGACCAATGCATCCGCTTGTTTTGTAGACCTTATGAATAGAGTATTTAGGGATATACTCAATAAATTCGTGTTAGTCTTTATCGATGATAGACAGAAGTACAACATGAAAGGCATCTAGAAATTGTGTTGGAGATATTGAGAAATAATGTGCTCAAAGCCAAATTCTCAAAATGCCATTTTTGGGAGAAGAAGGAAAGATTCCTTGGGCATATAGTGTCAAGGGATGGGATTTTAGTATATCCTGTAAAGGTTGCAGCCGTTCTAAACTGGAAGCAGCCACAAGCTCCTAAAGAAATTCTTAGATTCTTAGGTTTGGCGGGATATTACAAAAGATTCATTCAATACTTCTCAAAGATTGCATACCACCTAACGAAGTTAACAATAAAGGATGCTGTAACATCCCGCATCTGGAGGCCAAAAGCTAAGCACTACAGATGCTACAGTCATCTATAATATTAACTTCTGGTGATGAAATACGGCAATGCCAATGGTATTCATAATTTTAGAAGTACTTGAATATGAACAAAATCACAGATTTTCAAAAAAACAATAATTATAGTGATTACATTTCAAATAAAATCATATCCAAGTTATAAAATCCCAAATACATATTCCCAGGCAAAGATCGGTTATAAATTTAAAACAATATGCCAAGAGCAACAAATGAAATGTCCCCTTAGATGATCAAAGCAATATAGTCATAATTAACTTAATACACAACGGAAACAAGACAAAAAAGAACAAAATTCCTAATATTTGCCATTCGTCAGCCACCTGCTCGTCTCCGGATGCTTTATTCGTCTAAGTTGAAAAACCCGAAAACCTTAGCCTACTCAAATCATTTTTGAGCATCCGAGAGTTTAAAGGGAAACAAAAACTTCGAGTCGGGCTTAAAGTTTGGTATGAATAACTTTGCTGCATCTCTGTTTACTAATATTGAGTGAGACCATGCTACTTAGCGGAACGGGTTTCCCCTCACTAATATCCTTTTTCAAAACACACATTGTGCAAATCATTTCCTACAACCAAAATGGTTAATCAAACTAATTATAATAATAATATAGTAAGATCCATTACGCTAAAACAGGAAATAGATGGACCGACCGTCCGAAATCTAGGCTAACTGCCCTCTACTGGAATAATTGTCCTAAAACTGATTATATCATAATAGCAATATCCTTTATGCTAATAAACGAACCATCTGTCCATAAAAAGGGTAAAAAGTGGACTAACTGTTCTTAAAAAGTAGCAGAGTCTGTTATGCTAATAAATGAAATAACTGTTCACAATCTGAGCTAACTGCCCTTAACTTGACTAACTATCATCTGGACTAACTGTCCTCTAGGATGACTACCTTTAAAATGGACTAATTGTCCAAATTTAAATGGATAGTTTGTTCGAATTTTTTTTAGGATTAGCTACCCTCTAAATTTTCCTTGAAAACCTTTTCAAAATGATTTAATCTGTCCAATCATACATATACAAGGAAAATATATCTCTAGCTTTACTCTAAACTATTTTGCCATGTTATATATACTTTACTCAAAATAATATTGATGGAGTTCAATAAGGATTATCAATCCTTTTAAAATAAGTTAAAGTTCTTTATAACTTAAAACACTTAGGCTATTCTGCCTATTCTTTGCATTCGAAACTTTTGTTTAAAACTTTTAAACACCCTTTCGAAATCCTTGAAGGTAAACCCTTCAAACCTTAAAAGTACCTCTTTCAAAACCTATAAAAGTCTTTCTTTCGAAAGCTTTAAAATATAAGATATCCACCTTACAAACAATTTAATTCTCGCCTTTCGAAAACATAGGAAAAACCTTCCTTTTCAACCTTGTCGAAATCCTAGGGAACCACCCCTTTCAAAACCATTCATAAAAACCTTTGGAAAGCATTAATACTTAACTCCTTCAAAATCATTTGGGTTCAATTTCAAAACACGTGGATACCTTTCGAAAACATTCAAAGTTAACTACTTCGAACCCCTTTAAAAATGTTTCGACCAAAACATTTGGATTATGCCTTCAAGTAGAGCAAAAGGATCAGAAAAACATTAGAGTCGAAAGCATCTGTTTCGAAACCTTTTGAAAGTAACTCTTTCAAAACCATTTCTTAAACAAAGAAGCGATGGTGTCGAAACCCACCCTTCGAAAGCAATGAAGAGGTGGCCAAAATTTAGAAAACAAAAGGTCCCCTTCGAAACCATCTGGATCGAAAGGTAGGAAATGGCAACTATAGGCTTTGACACTGTTGAAAGCACTTATTTAAAACAAAAGAGCAACCCTATCAAAACCATCTTTTTAAATCATTTTACTTAGTCGAAAGCATTTAGGTCAAAAGCAACTTAGTCGAAAGCATGTAGGTGCATTTTCCTTAAAATGAAAAACAATGCCTCACCTCTTTCGAAACCTCATTGTTTCGACCCTATACCTTTCGCACCTTCCTTGTTTATCTAAATTTGATTGGTTGCCTCGTTTTTCTTTTCAAATTTGCTCCCATCTTTCCATTTTCGAGAATCTAAACATTTTTAGAAAAATCCCCTTCTCCTCTATAGTTATATACAACATTTTAGTCCCATACCTCGAATAATTTAATATAATCTTTAAAACACCTTGCAAAAATCGAGAAAAATTCAAGAAATTCAAATTATATATGTTCTCTAACATATAAAAATTTCAGATCCAAATATTTAATTATTTACCCAAAAATAATTAATAATCCAATGTACCATTTTCCCCACTAGGAAATTCATATAAATCCATGAAAATTTAGAAAAATCTGAAAATTGAAACCCATTTCTAAAATATAATTTTAGATCTTTATAAATATTTGCAAGGCAATTGGATATTAATTAATAGGGTTTTCATCTCAAAACATGTCATAATATTTATATGAACATACATAAATCATTAACAAGTATATATAATCATTCTATCATTCAAAAACATGGCAAATCAATGCAAAATACTTCGGGCTTAACCTTAAAACCGAAACCAATAAAAACTAGAGATGTAAATATTATTCATCTTTGCTTTAGAGATTAAAGGATCTTGAGATTTGAATGGATTTGATTTGAATTAGCTCTTCCTTTAGCTTTTCTTAATTTCTTCTTCCTCTTTCCTTGTTACTGGTGGTTGGCCTCTACTTTTAAAATTTCAAAATGAAATGAACGTGTATCTTAATTCATGTCTAAGATTTAGAGATATAGGAATGGCCTCATTCCTCTTTTACCCCTCCCCTAATTCATTAAAAACCTTTCTTTTATTTATTTATTTTAAATGACACGACTAATGTAATTAAATCAAATCTTAATCCCCTAATCAATACATTATTTTATTTAGTTTAACTAATTAAATATCCTAAATAATATTACCAAAAATCTGGGGTGTTACAAAGTACCCTCCTTAAAAAAAATTCATCCTCAAAATTACAACAAGGCACAAAAATAAAACAAGAAGGTAAAACATATCATCGAACAAGTCAGGATAAGTATCTCTAGTCAACTCTCTGCCTACTAAGTATGGTCTATATCATCGTCACTCCACTGGACTTTGGCTAATCTGACCGTCTTAGTTCTAAGCCTCTTCTTATCTCTCGCGACAATGAGAATTAGATTTCTCACTATGGTCAAGTCTGGTTCAACCACTAAATCATCTAGCACTGCCGGTGCAATAGCAGTCTTCAGGTCTCTACCACACTTTCTGAGATGAGAAACATGAAAAACATCGTAGACACCTACCAAACTGTTCGATAACTCAACTCTATAGGTGAGCTTCCCGATCCTCTCAAGAATAGGAAAAGGTCCAAAGAACCTAGGAGATAACTTCCCTGATTTCCCAAACCTAATCACACCCTTCATCAGTGAAACTTTGACAAAAACCTGGTCTTCAACTGAGAATTCTAAATCTTCCCGTCTCTTATCTACATAACTTTTCTGCCTAAACCGAGCCTCCTTCATTCTAGCCCGAATGACCTCAATCTTTTCTGCAGCTTCTTTAACCAGATCTAGACAAAGAATAAAACTATCCCCAGTCTCCAACCAACATACGGGAGATCTGCATGGCCTTTCATACAAATCTTCAAACGGTGCCATCCTAATACAAGTCTGATAATTGTTGTTATATGAAAAATCGACTAGATGCAGATGGTCTTCCCATGATCCGCCGCCAAAACACAAGCTCTTAACAAATCTTCCAAGATCTTGTTAACTCTTTCCATTTTTCCATCCATTTGCGGATGGTAAGCGGTACTCATCTTAAGCAAAAATTCCTGCAGACTCTTCGAAAACTCACTAGTGAACAAGGGATCTCTGCCACTAACTATACTACTAGGAACTCCATGTAGCCTAACCATATTCTTCATGAACAATCTTGCTAAAACAGGTACTGCCCTAGATGACCTAACTGGAATGAAATAGGCACTCTTGGTCAATCTTGTTGGAAACTGGAGTGGCTACAACACAATATTGGATCTTAAGGCTATTCAGATACTAGAAGTGGTGAAATGTGTATTAACTACTTACTTTTGAATATAAAACTGTATTTACTCAAATTGCAAACAGAAAGAAGTAATTAGAGAATAAGTAAGTAATAATGTAAAATACAGTAATGAAAATAACACCCGGATTTTTATACTGTTTCGAATTAACGAATTCTGCATCCAGTCCTGCACTCTATCGTGCAGAATTCAACTATAATCGCTTGCTATCCACGGGTGGCAAGAACACCTTTACAATCATGGTTTCACGGGCTACAAGACACACCCTCTTGATTTTATAGGCTAGAATAACACCTTCTTCTCATCACCAACAACAAACTATGGCAAGTAGTCATATCTTCAAAATAGATTCGGTACAATGATCCTATAGACCTCCAATGACAATATATCTTTGAATTCTTTGAGGAATAGGATGAAATCAGAGACAGAATAATGTGAATTAAAGTACAATCTCTGATATTGTGTGGTTTGCAAATCAATGAAGAATTAGAGCGAAACAATATCGATTTGCGAGGAGATTGAAAGAGTATGCAATGGATTTCTTTTGCAAATGTTTGGAGAAGGAGTAAGAGAAAATAAGAATTTTTGATGTTAAAATTCGTTTTCAGAGGCCTTTATATAGTGGTTGAAGAGATGTGTCTTTTGGTGAAGAGGTGGAGTGAAATGCCTCTTCATTTAAAATTTGAAATTCTGAAAAACAGCTAGCATGTCGACATCCCTCTACCCCCATGTCGACATAGGTGTGTTGCAAATTGAACAGCAACACTAATAAGTGTTGCAAATTTTCAGCATTTCAAATACTTTATATTTGTGAATTTTTGTGCTTAGATTGAAGTCAATGGTTGATGATCTTCAAGTATAATTGCCATGAGATCTTTAACAAGATATTCTATAGTTCAATCAACTCCTCATCACTTCAAACACCTTTATCCTTCAGCATTCTTCTCTAGTTGGGTTTTGTTCTTCAATTTCTCTGATTAACCTTCTCCTATAATTCATTTACTTCCACTGTATTCTTGTTTAACTTTGTAAATGTATCCAAAGTATATTTGATATGACTGCATAATTCGAAGATATGTTAGTAGTAATATTTATGTGGCTGTTGTCATCAAAACCAATACCTAGGGTACTAACAATCTCCCCCTTTTTGATGATGACAACCATATAAATTTTGAGAGATAAAATATAATACTTTTATATTTGACTCCCCCTAACTCTATGCACTCTCCCTATCATTTTGCCTACTATATTTATACCTTTTCTCCCCCTTTGTCATCAACAAAAAGGGCGAAAAAGGAGTCGCTTAAATCACTGCTAGACAATATGTAGAGTTTGCATATAGAGATAAATGCTTATAAATAAAACACATGAGGGGAAACTAAATCAATTCAAAACATGAAATAAACTTATCAAATAATAAGTTGAGTTTTAGAGTTACCGACTTTGCCGATGCCAATAAAAAATCCTTTTCATATTTATCAAATGTTCAATAGATTTCTTGTCATATGCTTTGATCATATTCTATATGATATACATTGTTTGGTACCTGAAAAATTATAAAATATGCATATTGGTACCCTTTTTATTCTGGGGTCCATGGGGTTAAGTTTTGGGATGCCAAACTCATGAAGAGTTTGAATGTCCTTTCAAAATATAATCATTAGATGAATGAACCTTATTGATAAAATTTTCAATATAATTTTCTTTTTCAATATCATCCAACCTTTTTGGAAACCATAAATTAATGAATCTATTTGGACGTTTTAACTTTAATTTCCTAGGTTTTGGTTGAACTTGGTAGCCTTAACAAACTTAGTATTTTGAATACTATTTTTCTTTGATTTAGCCATAGGGGTGTATCGAAGTCCATGTTTATTCCTAGTGTGTTTATATGTAGATAATAATTTTTCTAGATTATCCTTCCCTTTGTTAAATTTATCGACATCGGTTTTCATTTTGTCAAAATCCTTATTACATTTAAGAATAATATTGTTCAGAGATGTTGTTTTGTCATTCAGATCAGTGATCTGTGACTTCATTGAAAGATTTTCTGATTTCAAGGATTCATTTTCACTTTTTATTTTTTCAAAACTTCCAAATATCAAATCATTTTCATCATTATACCCATTAAGTCTTTCAATTTCATCTTTTAGACATTGCTTTTCTTCAGTTAACCTTTCATTAAATATTTTTAATCTATCTATCTCTGCCAAACTATTGTTGTACTCTTCCCCAAGTATTTTATATCCCTGATACATATCATTCAAAACATTAGTAATTTCTTTATTAAAATTCCATACCTGGTCATCCTTTGCCATGAAGCATATGTTGGCATTTTCTATTTCTGAATCACTATCACGTGATGATGTATCTGAATCATCCCATTTTGCATTGAATGCCTGTTTCCTTTCCTTATTGAAAGTGTTTGACTTTGATTTCTTCAGTTTGGGACAGTCTCTTTTCAATTGACCAGGTTTATCACATTCGAAACACTTAACAACATTTCCATTTCTAGAATTATTGTTGTTTAGTTTTTTGAAGTTTGTTTGCTATCTAATACTTCAAGAATTTCTTGAACTTCTTGGTCATAAACTCGATATCATCATCAATAGCATCATCATCTGGTTCATCTTTGTCGATCATAGCATTGAGTGCTAGTTATTTCTTCTCATTTGCCAAATTCTCTTTTCTAATCTGCAACTTTATTTCATAGGACATTAGGTTACCAATTAAATCTTCTATTTTGATAGTACTAATATTATTGGCTTCTTTGATTTCCAGAGTCTTCTGATCCCATTCACTAGGAAGTGAATTCAAGATCTTTCTGTCTTGGTCTTCTTCAGTAATTTTCCTTCCAAATGATATTAATGCATGTACTTTATCTTGAAATCTAGAATACATATCAGAAATAGACTCATTTGGTTTCATTTGAAAGAGTTGAAATTGGTTAGTTAGCATAGATATCTTTGTTTGTTTTACTTTACTGGTGCCTTCATGTGTGACTTGCAGTGTTCTCCAAATTTCATATGCAGAATTACAAATAAACACTCGAATAAATTCATTTCTATCTAAGGAGCAAAATAAAATGTTCATGGCCTTAGAGTTATTAAGTGCTTATGTCTTTTGGTCTAATGTCCATTTTGAATATTCAGTTTGAGGCTCTATGTACTCTATTCGGGTAATGTTCCAAATATCTAAACCATTAGACTGCAAATAACATTTCATCCTACAAGCCCAATATGCATAACTACTGCCATCAAATAGAGGGGGTCTAGTGGTAGATTTCCTTTCTACAAAAGTGTTAAAAAATGTATTACTAGTGTCATTAGCCATTTATAATTTTCAAAAACCAAGTTATGAATTTTTGAAAACCAATGCTTTGATACCAAATGTTGGAAACTAGAGTGGCTACAACACAATGTTGGATCTTAAGGCTATTCAGGCACTAGAAGTGGTGAAATGTGTATTAACTACTTACTTATGAATATAAAATTATATTTACTCAAATTGCAAACAGAAAGAAGTAATTAGAGAATAAGTAAGTAATAAAGTAAAATACACTAATGAAATAATACCCGGATTTTTATACTGGTTCGAATTAACTAATCCTACATCAGTCCTGCACTCTATCGTGCAGAATTCCATTATAATCGCTTGCTTTCCACGGGTGGCAAGAACGCCTTTACAATCTTGGTTTCACGGGCTACAAGAAACACCCTCTTGATTTTACAGGCTACAAGAACACCTTCTCCTTATCACTAACAACAAACTATGGCAAGTAGTCGTATCTTCAATACAGATTCTTGCAGATTTGGTACAATGATCCTATAGACCTTCAATGGTAATATATCTTTAAATTCTTTGAGGAACATGATGAAATCAGAGAGAGAATGATGTGAATTAAAGTACAATCTTTGATATTGTGTGGTTTGCAATCAGTGAAGAATCAGAGTGAAAGAATATCGATTTGCAAGGAGATTGAAAGAGTATGCAATGGATTTCTTTTGAAATTGTTTAGAGAAGAAGGAGTAAGAGAAAATAAGAATTCTTGATGTTAAAGTTCATTTTCAGAGGCCTTTGTATAGTGGTTGAAGAGACGTGTCTTTTGGTGAAGAGGTGTAAGGAAATGTCTCTTCATTTAAAATTTAAAATTTAAAATTCTGAAAAACAGCTAGCATATTGACATCCCCCTATTCCCATGTCGACTGGGTATGTTGCAAAATGAACAACAACACTAATAAGTGTTGCCAATTTTCAGCATTTCAAATTACTTTATATTTGTGGATTTTTGTGATTAGATTGAAGTCAATGGTTGATGATCTTCAAGTATAATTGCCATAAGATCTTTAACAAGATATTCTAAGATTCAACCAATTCCTCATCACTTCAAACACCTTTATCCTTCAGCATTCTTCTCTAATTAGGTTTTGTTCTTCAATTTCTTTGATTGACCTTCTTCTGTAAATCATTTACTTCCACTATATTCTTGTTTAACTTTGTAAACGTATACATAATATATCTGATATGACTGCAAAACTCGGAGATAAGTTAGTAGTAATATTTATGTGGTTGTTGTCATCAAAATCAATACCTAAGGTTTTTACAAATCTGTCCATTATGACCCATATACTTTCATTACCTCTGTTCGACATTGGCAACCCATCAATAGAGTCCATAGAAATAGAATCCCACTTCCACACTGGAATATCTAACGGCCGAAGCAAACCGCTTAGCTTTTGGTTGTAACGACCCATAATTTCGCAACTTCGAAAATGAGAGATTTCGTTCAATTTAAATTTAAAAGGAGTTTAAATCTTAAATAAATATGTTATATATATAAATAATTATCTATTCTTATAGTTAATATATTAAAAAGTATAAATTTAGATTTTAGAACAAATCGACAAAAGTTAAGTTTTGTCAAAAATAAATAAAGGCTTAAATAAATGGATTTTAATATTTGTTTAAAAAAGTAAATCTTATTTAAAACATCTAATAAAGATAATAAATGTATGTTAAAAGATTTAAAAGTTTGTTAATAATCGTTTTATAAAAATAACAAAAATTTGTCGCACTTTGTCAGTTTTACATACTCCGTAAAATTAGAGATTTTGGTATTAATTAAATATGATTTTAAAATATAAAGAGACTTGTTTTAATTTATTTAAAGAAGTAAAAGGTTAATTTTTAAATTTGGTTTATATAAATAAATAGTTTAACTAAAACGACAAAATGTGACCGTAAACATTTTGTCGAAAAACGACGTTTTGTCGATTAAAAGTTGTCGCAATGTCGTCGCACCTTTATTTTCTTATATAGGAACATATATTCTAATAGTGTAAGTATTAATTAATTAACTAATCAAGTTTACTTTTACTAAACAAGGTTAGAAAACTTCTATAAGTCATTAAGAAAAGTAAGTAAGAATTAACAAAAGTAAGTAAGAAAAGTCAAAAGTAAACATCAAATCAATATCACATCAAAAGCCAACATAATTATTATTTTACTTAGCTTAGTTCTTAAGGGATCAAGGCATAAAGTAAGGATGTGAAAGGTGATGTTAAGTTTTGAACAAGTGGAGATTGCTTTAGCTTGAAGTAAGGTTAGTTTGGTAATTTGGTAAGAGGTTATTTTGGTAAATTACAACTTTCTTTCTTTCTCTATAAATATCCACCTCCTTCTTCACTTTCATTCACATTTCTTCTTCTTCTTTTCTCAAGCTTCTTCATCTTCTTCCTCTTCTCTCTAATGTCTTCCATGCCATAGAAAAATATTATAAATAAATAATGTCAAAATACTTACAAAATTTTCAAAATAAATCAATGTTTATTTTCTTCAAAACAAACTACCTTTTTCTCTATATTTTACATCTTCTTCTTTCGGCCATAAGTTCTTCAATACAGAACCAAAATGCAAAAGTGTTTTTTTCAAATCATGTATTTTTCCAGTGACTACAACTTTCATGTTTATCACTTTGTTTCATTCCAAAGTTTACTATGTCAAAATTCTACTTATTTCAAGTGCATTTTCTGGCCTAGTTTTTAAGACAGAAAATAAGCCGTTTTGTTTTGATCGTAACTTGATCACAACCTATTCAAATTTAGAAATTCTTTTTTTAAAACCATATGAAATTTCAGTAGCTACAACTTTTATGTTGATCACTTTTTCCAACTTTGAGGTTTGCTATACCTGAAACCCAATTCTTTGAAGTGTATTTTCGGGCTTTATTTTTGTGAATCCGAGAATAGCTCTTTTACTTTGAACATATCTCCCTCAAAAAAAATTGGATTCAAATGATTCTTTTTTTCTGATTCAATAGAATAGAATTTGCAGCAACTTTTCAGTTAATAAGTTTTTCAAATTTTGTGAGTAAGAGAGTCAAAAACAAGAGAGAAGACGACATATTTTTCGGATCTAAATCTTGGGAATTCAAGTTCAAAGCTCTACCGCTTCTTCTCTATATTTTCGGACAACCTCCATCTCAAGCCTCGGCCAAGCTATTGGATGAGAGAGGGTGTTGTTTGCTTGTGTTTAATGGAGTAGGAATTAATTAGTGAAGTGTTGGTTGATTAGAATGTTGGTAGGAAGTTAATCGCTTTGGTTTATGGTGAGAAATTCTCACCGCTTTTTGAATATTATTGATTATCATGCTTAATTGTTATGTTAGATAATCACTATTTGATGATATGAATGTTTGATTGAATGTTTGAATATGTTGGATAATTCGTAGTAATGTTATGACATTTACCGTATGGAAAATATTGATGTTATATGGATGTTGTATGGTTGTTATGATAATTTGGATATCAAATTTCTATTAGTTAAGTAATCACTTTGTTTAGTAAGACCATATTTTAAGAATATGAGAAATTGTGAAAAAATAGGTCTCTTTTCATTTAAAAGTGAAATTAAAGTTAAAATGAAAGAGAATTTGAAATTTGAAGTGAATCGGATTTGAAAAAAATTGTTAATTAGAAATTGAAATTAAGATGAATAGTGAAATTTAAATTGAAATCGATTTTGAAAAAGTGAAGTTTAATTTGAGAATGAATTGAAATTTAAATTGATATTAGATTAAAATCTAAGTTTTAAATGTGTTTAATTTGAGATTAGAATTGAAATTGAAATTTAAATTTACTATTAAAATAATGTGAATATAATAATATTATAATATGGTAATAGTGAAATTCATTTCAAATACTTCTAAAAGTGAAAATATTGATTTAAAATGGTTTCTAATGATTTTATAAGTGTCGAAATCCAATTTGAATTGATTATCTCAAATATTGAAAAATAAGTTAAAACTAGACGCGTCGCGCAACGGTAGTTCGCGATTTCACGCCGAAAAGTTCAAATGTGTGTATAGAGTGGAATATGGCTCGGAATTCTTCGAGATAAGAAAATTCCAGACTATTATATCCATATCTTTTAAACGAAGAAAGAAAATCAAAGTTTCGATAAGTAGATTTTGAATTAAGTCCAAATAAATTTTCAAGAAAAATCGCGCTAGTGCAGTTTAGTGACCATAATAGGAAATCTGTTTAAATGAATGTTTTTAATTATGGAAAAATATGGAATAAATTTGATAAATCTATTTATATGATTTAAAAGATATTGGGATTGGAAAATATGAATTATCGAATGTTTAAAAGTTGTTTAATTCAAAATAAGCTTATTTAGCACTTTCCGCAGCACTTTTATGTTGCGAATTCAATAACTTTTGGAATATGAGTTTAAATGTAATGACGTTTTTCAAAATAAATTGTGAATGTTTTAAAAATGATAATTAAGCGTTTTGAAAGATAATTTGGGATATTTATAAGCAATTTCAAAATAAAGTTGAAAATCTGAGTATGCGGAAACAACTAGTACATTTGTCCCGCCTGTGAGATCTGGGAAGATAAAACAAGGTGTTTAACTATGGTTAGGGATGGAGCAACAAGTGCCCTGAACTTACCTGTCCTATGTTTTCTTTTCTTAGGCGAGGGGTGGAACAGATCGAAAGGAAAGCCCGGATGCTCTTAAATAAAAAGACTGTATTAAGTTTTTTTGATTTAAAAGAAGATTGGTATTATCCAAAAGTTAAGCAATCTCCAAAATTGAATGATTTATATGATCCTATTTACTTCAAAATGTTTGTTAAGATTGATTTAGGCTTTATTGTAAACGATGTGTTAAATAACATTGTTTTTGACCCGCCTAAAAGTTAATGGGTTTAATTGGAAGCTAAGTAAGGAAATTTGAGATATTTTCCAAAGCAAATGAATGAATTTCTTAGAAATCACTCTAAGCTAAAAGAAAGAGATTTCGAAATCATCCGAAAAGAATTAAAGTGAAAAGAGACTTAATAAATCCTATATACTCATATTCACTTTTATCGTGATTGGATTTCGAAGGAACCAGAGTCGGATTTGGTTAATTTCTATCCGAAAACCACTTCGAACTATTGTATACGTTCGAACATGAAGACATGTTGAAGACAATGATTATTGAAGACCGTGGATCTTCATAGCGTGAGGACTGCTTGTTGATTTGCTCGGGGTCGCACCCATTATAGAGTTATATATAGCAGTGGTCTCCTTGTGATGGAGATTTTGCAGATTGCAAGGGCTTCTCGCCTAGTAATGGCCGAGGAAAGTGCCTTCGGTTTGTCATGTTCCTGGACAACTTGTATGGACGTTTGTCTGACATTGCATTTCTAACGATTACGTACATTGGTTTTTACAAACGTACCGTACATCAGTGGTGGCAGAGAAGGCAAGTTCTCTTAGCTTAACACCCTCCTTGAGACTTACGAGCTCAAGGGTTGTATTTTTGTGGAAGGCAATTAGTATTTAAACAGAAATGGCAATGTGGCATTCAAAGATGTGATATGCTTTATGTGAAAAGGTAATCGTAACCTTAAGCCTCATCAAACCGGAAATGATCGAAATAGGATTAGATGCGGCAAGGCTAAGTGGGTCATTCCCAATTAGGATATGATCATCCCCTTCTAGATATATTTCTTCCCGATATGACGTTCGGGATGTATATTAATGTGGTGTATGGAAAACGAGCGCTCGGTTAAAGGTAGGTAACGACCGGGGGATGACATATTCGGTACTATCTAGTTAAAGAGGTAAGCCGGTCTTGTGTTGGTAGAGAAGCTTTGTGATGGCTTCTCGGGACATCCATCTAGAGGTGTACCCATTTCGGAAGGTAGATCCTACGCCTGGTCATTTGTATGGAAATCCATTCTCCAATAAGAACCTACGGACTTGATTGTAAACCTATTGTGCTGGAATTTAATCAATGTAACAATTTCGGCTAAGATTAATAAGTTTATTTGCAAAAGTTTTCAAAGAATGTCATTATAAATAATATCAAATGTTTTGATATAAAATTGTTTTAGTTATCATAAGGTAAAACCCGTCCGTGTTTATGTGTGGGCATGGTCTTATGAGATACTCTTTCTTTTCAAAGGATCTTTATAACAAAGGCTGATATATGACACTGTCATTAATTATTGAGTTTTTCTCACGCTGGTTTATCAAGCCTAATCCGGGTATTTTCAATACTCGGGTCAGATCCGAGTAGTTTCAGGATTGTCGAAGACAGATGGGGTTTCCAGAGGAGAGCTGGAGATATTCATCGATGTATGGAGATATTCTGTTATCCGCTTTGCTTAGTATATTTTGTTTGATGTTTGTCAGCAATTGTAAGGACAGATGTTTATAACTGTCCAGGCTGAATTTAGGTTAGACTCTGATATATGTATTTAAAAGTTTTCCGCTGTAAAAATATTTGTTCAATATTATATGTTATTCCATTCATGTGAGATTCTGTTCTGTCTACTTTTCTTTAATCGCCCTTAAAGATCCGTCTTATCGTGCAATTTGAGTTAGACATGTGTGGTTTATTGTCGATTCAAAGGGTACGGGAAAACGGGCCTTTACATTTGGTATCAGAGCTGAAGGTTAAGCGAGAACCTTGGCTATATTATGGGTAAAGTCTCATCAAAGATAGGATTAGTTATATCCTAGGATGAGTAACTCATTAGAGATAGGGTTAGTAACACCCTAGAATGAGTTATGAGAGAGAGTGTGTGTGTGTGTGTGTATGAGCGCGTATTTGTTAATTCTATAAAAATGATTTTGTTTTAAAGGAAACGGGTAAATGAAATAGTTTTACCTTGGGTTTATATTATAAATATTAAAGGGGATGTTATTATCTCTGGGTTAGAAGTTAAGGATTGATTGTGACTTTACTTAGTGAAACTAAAATATGAATATCTTGTGATTAGAATTGCACAATTTGACTATAAGATATTCCGTATAGAATAAATTAGTTGAAAGCTAGAATTAAGAACTTTAATCATGTACCCTTAGATACTTAGTATTGGGAAATAATAATGATTAAGTGATTATCATAATGGATGAATTTAAAAGCTAAGTACAAATATCTTGTGAAGTAGAATTCACAATTTGACTGTAAGATATTTGATGATATTATTGAAGTTAGAAGTTGTAATTAGAGAAAGTGAAGAGAAAATGTACACTTAGAAAAAATTCTTATCAATAAGATAGAAAAGATAAGCCAAAATTGAAATTTTGGGTAAATATATTATGAAAGGATAAGTGCTATAACTTATAAGGAGATAAGGTAATTTTAGATTTAGACACTTTGACTAGGTTAAAATCAAAGTAAAATTTAAGAATAAGAGATATAAAAAATATCATCCTAATATAAAAACTTTGAATTAGTTATACATGTAGGGCAACATTTGTAATTCAAAACGAACTAAGATTAGAAGTGGATATTTTTGAATTATATGGTTAGTAGTTTGATTGTTAGATGAAAAAGGTTGATACCAAATACCATGTGAATTAAGTTTCACAATTTGACTATAAAGTATTTGATGGATTTAAGATCAAGAAATTGATTTAGAAAATGAATAGGTAAATAAGTTAAGTAAGTTAATCATAGAATCAGTGGAAAAAAAAGTGTACACTTAGTAAAGTTGTCTTATTAATATATGGATTGGACAAATAATAATAGCTAAATGGAAACCTTAGGTAAGGAAAACTAAGGATTGAGTTTTATAACTTATTAGTTTGGGATAATAATAGAATTCCACATTTGTTGAAGACCCTAATTGAAGTGATGATGGTTTGAAGATTAGGGATAGGTATATATACTCTTAGGAAGTAAAAGTCTATTATACAAGTTTAAGTCATATTTATGAGCTTAAGTAATAATGGATTTAGTAAAAGGTAAATGGTTGTGAAATAAACTTGGATTAATAGAAGTTTTGAAAAAATGTTTTAGGTAAAGATGAATGTGAATAAGTATATAAGTTAAATGTAGATCATTTTGGCACATAAATTTTGATCTAAGATTTGAGTATAGAACTTTAAGGTGTTTACACCAATCCGAAAAAGGATTTATCACTCGATTTTTGATGACGAACATTGATGAGAGTTTATGATTATGTACACAAGTTTTCTATCATAGTTGAGAGCTATGCAAGGAAAGCAATGGTTTGTGATTAAGAAGTCTGATCAAAGTCCGCACTAGAAAATCGGAGGATCGATACTGGTTCGGAGGTAAAGTTGTGGATTTAAATAATAGATCGAATCAAATATCACATATAGTATGATGTGTTGGGTCTGTCTACTTAGTAGTTGGATAGTTATCTTAAATAGTAGGCATTAAGATATAGTGGTTGGACTTATGTTTTGATATATATATATATATATATAGACTATATATATATAGACTATATATATATATATTGACCACAGATATAGTACATGTTCAGGAGAGGTAATGAGTTATGTGGATGTATTCATTTATGTTGATATAGTATCAGTGTGGTTGTTTTGGATGCATAATCTTGTTTGGTTGTTGTATATATTATCTTAAATATGCAGTATGCATTAGGATGGGTAGAATAAAAATTTAACTTGATGTATGTATATATAACCTTAAGTACATGATAAGTACTCAGGTTAGTATGGAAAATCTTGGTATGTATGTTTGGCATCATCTTTTTTAGTGTTGTTATGATATCGGCCTTCTTCTTTCCTATCATCGGTAGAAATAAACCAAATTATTTGAGGAGATGAGTATGAGATAGATTCCTTTGTCTTTGATTTCATTTCGAGGACGAAATGCTTTTAAGTAGGGGAGAATGTAACGACCCGTAATTTCGCTACTTCGAAAATGAGAGATTTCGTTTAATTTAAATTTAAAAGGAGTTTAAATCTTAAATAAATATGTTATATATATAAATAATTATCTATTCTTATAGTTAATATATTAAAAAGTATAAATTTAGATTTTAGAACAAATCGATAAAAGTTAAGTTTTGTCAAAAATAAATAAAGGCTTAAATAAATGGATTTTAATATTTGCTTAAAAAGGTAAATCTTATTTAAAACATCTAATAAAGATAATAAATGTATGTTAAAAGATTTAAAAGTTTGTTAATAATCGTTTTATAAAAATAACAAAATTTTGTTGCACTTTGTCAGTTTTACATACACCGTAAAATTAGAGATTTTGATATTAATTAAATACGATTTTAAAATATAAAGAGACTTGTTTTAATTTATTTAAAGAAGTAAAAGGTTCATATTTTTAAATTTGGTTTACATAAATAAATAGTTTAACTAAAACGACAAAATGTGACCGTAAAATATTTTGTCGAAAAACGACGTTTTGTCGATTAAAAGATGTCGCAACGTCGTCGCACCTTTATTTTCTTATACAGGAACATATATTCTAATAGTCTAAGTATTAGTTAATTAACTAATCAAGTTTACTTTTACTAAACAAGGTTAGAAAACCTCTAGAAGTCATTAAGAAAAGTAAGTAAGAATTAACAAAAGTAAGTAAGAAAAGTCAAAAGTAAACATCAAATCAATATCACATCAAAAGCCAACATAATTATTATTTTACTTAGCTTAGTTCTTAAGAGATTGAGACATAAAGTAAGGATGTGAAAGGTGATGTTAAGTTTTGAACAAGTGGAAATTGCTTTAGGTTGAAGTAAGGTTAGTTTGGTAATTTGGTAAGAGGTTATTTTGGTAAATTACCACTTTCTTTCTTTTTCTATAAATATCCACCTCCTTCTTCACTTTCATTCACATTTCTTCTTCTTCTTTTCTCAAGCTTCTTCATCTTTCTCCTATTCTCTCTAATGTCTTCCATGCCATAGAAAAATATTATAAAGAAATAATGTCAAAATATTTACAAAATTTTCAAAAGAAATCAATGTTTATTTTCTTTAAAACAAAGTCCTTTTTTCTCTATATTTTACATCTTTTTCTTTCGGTCATAAGTTCTTCATTACAGAATCAAAATGCAAAATTCTTTTTTTCAAATCATGTATTATTCCAGTGGCTACAACCGTCATGTTTATCACTTTGTTTCATTCCAAAGTTTACTATGTCAAAATTCTACTTATTTCAAGTGCATTTTCTGGCCCAGTTTTTAAGACAGAAAATAGGCAGTTTTGTTTTGATCGTAACTTTATCACAACAGATCCAATTTTAGAAATTATTTTTTAAAAAACATATGAAATTTCAGTAGCTACAACTTTTATATTGACCACTTTTTCCAGTTTTGAGGTTTTCTATACCTGAAACCCAATTCTTTGAAGTGTATTTTCGGGCTTTATTTTTGTGAATCCGAGAACTGCTCTTTTATTTTGAACATATCTCCCTTAAAACAAATTGGATTCAAATGATTCTTTTTTTCAAATTCAATAGAAAAGAATTTGAAACAACTTTTCAGTTAATAAGTTTTTCAAATTTTGTTAGTAAGAGAGTCAAAAACAAGAGACAAGATGACATATTTTTTGGATCTAAATCTTGGGAATTCAAGTTCAAAGCTCTACCGCTTCTTCTCTATATTTTCGGCCAACCTCCATCTCAAGCCTCGGCCAAGCTATTGGATGGGAGAGGGTGTTGTTTGCTTGTGTTTAATGGAGTAGGAATTAATTAGTGAAGTGTTGGTTGATTAGAATGTTGGTAGGAAGTTAATCGCTTTGGTTTATGGTGAGAAATTCTCACCGCTTTTTGAATATTATTGATTACCATGCTTAATTGTTATGTTAGATAATCACCATTTGATGATATGGATGTTTGATTGAATGTTTGAATATATTGGATAATCCGTAATAATGTTATAACATTTACCGTATGGAAAATATTGATGTTATATGGATGTTGTATGGTTGTTATGATAATTTGGATATCAAATTCCTATTAGTTAAGTAATCACTTTGTTTAGTAAAACCATACTTTAGTAATATGAGAAATTGTGAAAAAATAGGTCTCTTTTCATTTAAAAGTGAAATTAAAGTTAAAATGAAAGAGAATTTGAAATTTGAAGTGAATCCGATTTTAAAAGAATAGTTAATTAGAAATTGGAATTAAGATGAATAGTGAAATTTAAATTGAAATCGATTTGGAAAAAGTGAAGTTTAATTTGAGAATGAATTGACATTTAAATTGAGATTAGATTTGAAATCTAAGTTTTAAATGTATTTAATTTGAGATTAGAATTGAAATTGAACTAAAATTGGAATTTAAAATTTAATATTAAAATAATGTGAATATAATAATATTATAATATGGTAATAGTGAAAATTCATTTTAAGTACTTTTAAAAGTGAAAATATTGATTTAAAATGGTTTATAATGATTTTATAAGTGTTGAAATCCAATTTGAATTGATTATCTCAAATATTGAAAAATAAGTTAAAACTAGACGCGTCGCGCAATGGTAGTTCGCGATTTCGGGCCGAAAAGTTCAAATGAGTGTATGAGTGGAATATGGCTCGGAATTCTTCGAGATTAGAAAATTCCGGACGATTATATCCATATCTTCTAAAAGAAGAAAGAAAATCAAAGTTTCGATAAATAGATTTTGAATTAAGTCCAAATAAACTTTCAAGAAAAATCGCGCTAGTGCAGTTTAGTGACCATAACATGAAATATGTTTAAATGAATGTTTTTAATTATGGAAAAATATGGAATAAATTTGATAAATCTATTTATATGATTTAAAAGAGATTGGTATTGGAAAATATGAATTATCGAATGTTTAAAAGTTGTTTAATTCAAAATAAGCTTATTTAGTACTTTCCGCAGCACTTTTATGTTGCGAATTCTATAACTTTTGGAATATGAGTTTAAATGTAACGACGTTTTTCAAAATCAATTGTGAATGTTTTAAAAAGGATAATTAAGCGTTTTGAAAGATAATTTGGGATATTTATAAGCAATTCCAAAATAAAGTTGAAAATCTGAGTATGCGGAAACAACTAGTACATTTGTCCCGCCTGTGAGATCTGAGAAGATAAAACAAGGTGTTTTACTAAGGTTAGGGATGAAGCAACCAGTACCCTGAACTTACCTGGCCTATGTTTTCTTTTCTTAGGCGAGGGGTGGAACAGATCGAAAGGAAAGCCCGGATGCTCTTAAATAAAAAGACTGTATTAAGTTTTTTTGAATTAAAAGAAGATTGGTATTATCCAAAAGTTGAGCAGTCTCTAAAATTAAATGATTTCTATGATCCTATTTACTTCAAAATGTTTGTTAAGATTAATTTAGGGTTTATTGTAAACGATGTGTTAAATAACATTGTTTTTGACCCGCCTAAAAGTTAAAGGGTTTAATTCAAAGTTAAATAAGGAAATTTGAGATATTTTCCAAAGCAAAGGAATGAATTTCTTAGAAATCACTCTAAGTTAAAAGAAAGAGATTTAGAAATCATCCGAAAAGAATTAAAGTGAAAAGAGACTTAATAAATCATATATACTCATATTAACTTTTATCGATGATTGGATTTCGAAGGAACCAGAGTCGGATTTGGTTAATTCTTATTCGAAAACCACTTCGAACTAATGTATACGTTCGAACGTGAAGACATGTTGAAGACAATGATTATCGAAGACCGTGGATCTTCATAGGGTGAGGACTGCTTGTTGATTTGCTCGGGGTCGCACCTATTATAGAGTTATATATAGCAGTGGTCTCCTCGTGATGGAGATTTTGCGGATTGCAAGGGCTTCTCGCCTAGTAATGGCCGAGGAAAGTGCCTTCGGTTTGTCCTGTTCCTGGACAACTTGTATGGACGTTTGTCTGACATTGCATTTCTAACGATTACGTACATTGGGTTTTACAAACGTACATCAGTGGTGGCGGAGAAGGCAACTTCTCTTAGCTTAACACCCTCCTCGAGACTTACGAGCTCAAGGGTTGTATTTTTGTGGAAGGCAATTGGTAGTTAAATGGAAATTGCAATGTGACATTCAAAGATGTGATATGCGCTATGTGAAAAGGTAATCGTAACCTCAAGCCTCATCAAACCGGAAATGACTGAAACAGGATTAGATGCGGCAAGGCTAAGTGGGTCATTCCCAATTAGGGTATGATCATCCCCTTCTAGATATATTTCTTCCCGCTATTACATTCGGGATGTATATTAATGTGGTGTATGGAAAACGAGCGCTCGGTTAAAGGTCGGTAACGACCGGGGGATGACATATTCGGTACTATCTAGTTAAAGAGGTAGGTCGATCTTGTGTTGGTAGAGAAGCTTTGTGATGGCTTCTCGGGACATCCATCTAGAGGTGTACCCATTTCGGAAGGTAGATCCTACGCCTGGTCATTTGTATGGAAATCCATTCTCCAATAAGAACCTACGGACTTGATTGTAAACCTATTGTGCTGGAATTTAATCAATGTAACAATTTCGGCTAAGATTAATAAGTTTATTTGCAAAAGTTTTCAAAGAATGTCATTATAAATAATATCAAATGTTTTGATATAAAATTGTTTTAGTTATCATAAGGTAAAAACCCGTCCGTGTTTATGTGTAGGCGTGGTCTTATGAGATGCTCTTTCTTTTCAAAGGATCTTTATAACAAAGGCTGATATATGACACTGTCATTAATTATTGAGTTTTTCTCACGCTGGTTTATCAAGCCTAATCCGGGTATTTTCAATACTCGGGTCAGATCCGAGTAGTTTCAGGATTGTCGAAGACAGATGGGGTTTCCAGAGGAGAGCTGGAGATATTCATCGATGTATGGAGATATTCTGTTATCCGCTTTGCTTAGTATATTTTGTTTGATGTTTGTCAGCAATTGTAAGGACAGATGTTTATAACTGTCCAGGCTGAATTTAGGTTAGACTCTGATATATGTATTTAAAAGTTTTCCGCTGTAAAAATATTTGTTCAATATTATATGTTATTCCATTCATGTGAGATTCTGTTCTGTCTACTTTTCTTTAATCGCCCTTAAAGATCCGTCTTATCGTGCAATTTGAGTTAGACATGTGTGGTTTATTGTCGATTCAAAGGGTACGGGAAAACGGGCCTTTACATTTGGTATCAGAGCTGAAGGTTAAGCGAGAACCTTGGCTATATTATGGGTAAAGTCTCATCAAAGATAGGATTAGTTATATCCTAGGATGAGTAACTCATTAGAGATGGGGTTAGTAACACCCTAGAATGAGTTATGAGAGTGTGTGTGTGTGTGTATGAGCGCGTATTTGTTAATTTTATAAAAATGATTTTGTTTTAAAGGAAACGGGTAAATGAAATAGTTTTACCTTGGGTTTATATTATAAATATTAAAGGGGATATTATTATCTCTGGGTTAGAAGTTAAGGATTGATTGTGACTTTACTTAGTGAAACTAAAATATGAATATCTTGTGATTAGAATTGCACAATTTGACTATAAGATATTCCGTATAGAATAAATTAGTTGAAAGCTAGAATTAAGAACTTTAATCATGTACCCTTAGATACTTAGTATTAGGAAATAATAATGATTAAGTGATTATCATAATGGATGGATTTAAAAGCTAAGTACAAATATCTTGTGAAGTAGAATTCACAATTTGACTGTAAAATATTTGATGATATTGTTGAAGTTAGAAGTTGTAATTAGAGAAAGTGAAGAGAAAATGTACACTTAGAAAAAATTCTTATCAATAAGATAGAAAAGATAAGCCAAAATTGAAATTTTGGGTAAATATATTATGAAAGGATAAGTGCTATAACTTATAAGGAGATAAGGTAATTTTAGATTTAGACACTTTGACTAGGTTAAAATCAAAGTAAAATTTAAGAATAAGAGATATAAAAAAATATCATCCTAATATAAAAACTTTGAATTAGTGATACATGTAGGGAAACATTTGTAATTCAAAACGAACTAAGATTAGAAGTGGATATTTTTGAATTATATGGTTAGTAGTTTGATTGTTAGATGAAAAAGGTTGATACCAAATACCATGTGAATTAAGTTTCACAATTTGACTATAAAGTATTTGATGGATTTAAGATCAAGAAATTGATTTAGAAAATGAATAGGTAAATAAGTTAAGTAAGTTAATCATAGAATCAGTGAAAAAAAAAGTGTACACTTAGTAAAGTTGTCTTATTAATATATGGATTGGACAAATAATAATAGCTAAATGGAAACCTTAGGTAAGGAAAACTAAGGATTGAGTTTTATAACTTATTAGTTTGGGATAATAATAGAATTCCACATTTGTTGAAGACCCTAATTGAAGTGATGATGGTTTGAAGATTAGGGATAGGTATATATACTCTTAGGAAGTAAAAGTCTATTATACAAGTTTAAGTCATATTTATGAGCTTAAGTAATAATGGATTTAGTAAAAGGTAAATGGTTGTGAAATAAACTTGGATTAATAGAAGTTTTGAAAAAATGTTTTAGGTAAAGATGAATGTGAATAAGTATATAAGTTAAATGTAGATCATTTTGGCACATAAATTTTGATCTAAGATTTGAGTATAGAACTTTAAGGTGTTTACACCAATCTGAAAAAGGATTTATCACTCGATTTTTGATGACGAACATTGATGAGAGTTTATGATTATGTACACAAGTTTTCTATCATAGTTGAGAGCTATGCAAGGAAAGCAATGGTTTGTGATTAAGAAGTCTTATCAAAGTCCGCACTAGAAAATCGGAGGATCGATACTGGTTCGGATGTAAAGTTGTGGATTTAAATACTAGATCGAATCAAATATCACATATAGTATGATGTGTTGGGTCTGTCTACTTAGTAGTTGGATAGTTATCTTAAATAGTTTTAGTTATCATTAGGTAAAAACCCGTCCGTGTTTATGTGTGGGAGTGGTCTTATCAGATACTCTTTCTTTTCAAAGGATCCTTATAACAAAGGCTGATATATGACACTGTCATTAATTATTGAGTTTTTCTCACGCTGGTTTACCAAGCCTGATCTGGGTATTTTCAATACTCGGGTCAGATCCGTGTAGTTTCAGGATAGTTGAAGACAGTTGGAGTTTCCAGAGGAGAGCTGGAGATATTTATCGACGTATGGAGATATTCTGTTATCTGCTTTGCTTAGTATATTTTGTTTGATGTTTGTCAGCAATTGTAAGGACAGATGTTTATAACTGTCCAGGCTGAATTTTGGTTAGACTCTGATATATGTATTTAAAAGTTTTCCGCTGTAAAAATATTTGTTCAATTTTATATGTTATTCCATTCGTGTGAGATTCTCTTCTGTCTACTTTTCTTTAATCACCCTTAAAGATCCGTCTTATCGTGCAATTTGAGTTAGACATGTGTGGTTTATTCTCGATTCAAAGGGTACGGGAAAACGGGCCTTTACATTGGTGTTCGGCCTTCGCCTGTTGGCAAATCAAGCACTGCTTATAAGCCAATATCTCGCTTCATACCTTCCTAGACGAAACTCCTCTTCATATCATGACACGTCTTAGTACCTTTGGGATGTATAGTGAACTTTGAACGATGACATTTCTCCAAGATTTCCTTCCTTATGTTTCCTACACTTGAAATACATCTTCCTTTCTTTCTCAACCACCCATTATGGTTAAGATTGAAATCTTTCAAATCATTTCTCTTAGTTCCTTCCTCTAGCTTACTGATCCGTTTAGCTAACACTAGATCCTCCATCTGCTTAGAAGAAATCTGTTCGATCAACTCTAGTCGTACTTCCAAACACCATAATACAAGTGTAAATCTTTCCACTCAGAAATCATTGATATCATTGCATTCTGATGTTTTTTTGCTAAGTGCATCTGTAACCATATTGTCTTTCCCTAGTGTGTACTCAATCCTAAAATCATAAGCGGCTATAAACTCTAACCACCTCTTATGTCTCATGTTCAGCTCCTTTTGAGAGAACAAATACATCAACGACTTATGATCTATATATAGCTCAAACATTTCTCCTAAAAGGTAACGTCTCAACACGTTCAAAGCAAAAATCACTGTACCTAATTCCAAACCATGCGTCGGATATCCGATTTCATGCGGTCTAAGCTGTCTAGAAGCATAGGTAATCACTTTACCTCTCTACATTAGCATAGCTCCTAATAATGTTCCACATGCATCGGTATAAACCACTAAAGCATGATTCTCCTCTGGAAAAATCAATACATGTGCATGGGTCAATAAGTATTTCAAACTCTAGAATGCTTTCTCACTCTTATCAGTCCATACGAACTTCACATCCTTTCTTGTTAGCTTGGTCATCAGTGCCGCTATCCATGAGAAATCCTTAATAAATCTTTGATAATAACCATCCAACCCAAGGAAACTCTTTATCTCGGTTGCTATCTCAAGTCTCTTCCAACTATTCACTGCCTCGATCTTAGTCGAATCCACTAACAACCCTTCCTCTGAGACTACATGACCAAGAAACTTCACCTCTTTCTTCCAAAGTGAAACTTCGAAACCACCGCTTTTAGCTGATGCTGCCTTTGTGTCTTAAGCACCACTTGAAGATGAGCTTCATGCTCTCTTTCATCCTTAGAGTAAATCAAGGTATCATCTATGAAAATCAATACGTACCTATCCAAGTGCAATTGGAAAATCTGGTTCATCAAATCCACCAAAAAAGCAGGCTCATTCATGAGTCCGAACGGCATAACTAACCATTCGTATGACACATATCTGATCCTTAACGCCGTCAAAGGTATGTTATCCTCTACTACCCTGAGCTGATGGAAATCTGTTGCCAAATCCAACTGGAAAAATACCTTCGCTCCACTCAATTGGTCGAATACATCGTCAATCCTAGGCAGTGGATATTGATTCTTTATCGTCCTCTCATTCAACTTACGATAATCGATACATAGCCTCAACGATCCGTCTTGCTTCTTAACAAACACTTCTGCTGCACCTTAAGGTGAACTACTCAGCCTAATGAAACTCTTGCCCTCTAAATCCACCAACTACACTTTCAACTCCCTCATCTCTGAAGGGGTCATCGTACCCAACTGCCTACTCATTGGTTCTACTCCCAGAACCAAATCTATTCGAAACTCAATGACTCGTTTCGGTGGCAATCCAACAAGGCTCAAAAACATCTGCGAATTCTCTAACCACGAAAACTCGGCTCCACTCATCATCTAATTCCATAACACCCAACAAAGAAAACATTTCACCACAAGAACCTTCCATGATATAAACAATCTAGTTGCTACTAATAGGGTGTCCAAGAGATATCTTCCTATCCTGGCAAAAGCTCCTAGCTTCATACTCACTTAACCAGTCCATCCCAAGGATAATTCCGAACCCCACAAAATCAAATACATGTAAACTGAAAACAAAAGTATGAGCTAACATGTCAAACTCTAACTGGTCATATCTCAACCCTAGAACTCCTATTGGATTCGCAACCCGTAAGGAAGTAACTAAATATGTGGGTTCAAGGTTAAGCTTTTCTATCAAACATCTAGATTTAAAAGAATGCAATGAACCAGTATCAAATAAAACGTTAACAGTCATACCATAAATCTAAAGTGTACCTCCCAAAACTTCCTTTCCCTTCTCCTTGCCTGTTGGCTTAGAAGCAGCAGGCTCCAATGCATACACCTTGCCCTTACCATCTCTAACGGGCTCCTTGCACTGGTTCTTATAGTAACCTATCTGATCATAGTTAAAGCACCTGACATTCTTACATTTAGCCACATCCTTTCCCTTCCCAGCACACCACTCATTAACAAAGTGCCCCTTCTTGTTGCACTTATAGCAGACAATCTCAGACTTTCCTTTCTTGAAAATTCCTTCCTTCTTAGCACCTTTCTTGGGAAAGAACTTCCTCTTCTGGCCATGCCCAACCTGAACCTCCTTAGCCTTGCTCTTCCCTAGAGACTCAAGAACCTCCTCTTGCCTTATGGCGATCTTTACAACAATATCAGAAGGATCCCTGATGTGAGACAATGTAGCACTAGCCGACTCAGGCTTCAATCCAGTGATGAACTTTTCATTCCACTTCATCACTGTATCCACTGAAGCATACCCATACAAGACCAACTCTTCAAACTTTCTGGCATACTCTGCAACTGACATATCTCCCTGCTCTAACTCAGCAAACTGTTTGATCAAAGCTGACTGTGACATAACCGACATCAACCTCTCCTCGTATCTCCTCTTGAAATCCTCCCAGGCCATTTTCTCCTCATCAACTGTCACAGTCACACTGTTCCACTAAAATTATGCAGCTCCCTAAAGTTTTCTAGATGTAACATCCTTTTCTACTCATGATTAAGCCCCAAATCTGCAAAAATCTTTTCATAATGCAATAGTCATTTCTCAACCTCAATAGCACCCTCCGTTCCCATAAACGGCTTCCCACCAAGTTTAGCATCCACTCAACTTAGAAAAATGGTTAACTACCGGAACTTTCGGAATCTCGGCTCCTACAACATTTCCACCTAACACTCTGGCTACAACTCCACCTACATCATACTCCTAAAAAAATTACATGGCTTCCATTACCACTGGCGGGACCTCAGCACCAACATTCTCTGCCTGTGCCTGACCTTAGTTTCTCCTAGTATTTGGTCTGACATTCCCTGTAGTGCTTTCTCATCATGGTTTAACTCTGCTTCTTCTACCATCCATATCTGTATTCAAATCTCATGAGATACAGAAAGATAACCTAAGCAAAGATAACAAATACAAGTGCGTTACTATAGTGTTATCCCAAACCCCAATCTTACTCTAATTCCTTTGAATTTTGTTTTCAAAAGAATTTTAGTTAAAAAAATGCATAAACTAATGCTCTGATACCAAGTTATAACATCCCGTATCTGGAGGCCAAAGCTAAGCGCCACGGATGCTGCAAGCATCCGTAGTATTAACTTTTGGTGATGAAATATGGTAATGCTAATGGTACCCATAATATTAGAACCACTTAAATATGAACAAAATCACATATTTTCAAAAAAACAATGATTACAGTGATTACATTTCAAATTAAATCATATCCAAGTTACAAAATCCCCAAAACGTATTCCCAGGCAATGATCAATTATAAATTTACAATAATATGCCAAGAACATATGATGATGCCTTCTTGGATGATCAAAGTAATACAGTCATAATTGACTTAATACACAGCGGAAACAAAACAAAAAAGAAAAAAAATTCCTAAAATAAGCTATCACTCGGCCACCTGCTCGTCTTTGGATGCTTTATTCGTCCAAGCTATGAAACATGAAAACCTACACCCTCATCATACTCAAATCAATTTTGAGCACTTAAGAGTTTAAGTGGAAACAAAAACTTCGAGTCAGACTTAAAGCCTGGTATGGATAATTCTGTTGCATCTATGTTTATTGATATTTAGTGAGACCATGCTGCTTAGAGGAATGGGTTTCCCCTCTCTAATATCCTTCTTCAAAACATATATTTTGCAAATCCTTTTCTACAACCAAAGTGGTTAATCAAACTGATTATAATAATAATATAGCAAGATCCATTATGCTAAAACATGATATAGATGGACTAACTATCCAAATCTGGGCTAACTGCCCTCTACTGGACTAACTGTCCTAAAACTGATTACACCAAAATAGCAATATCCTTTATGCTAATAAATGACCTACCTGTCCACAAAACATGTAGAAAGTGGACTGACTGTCCTTAAAAAGTAGCAAGATCTGTTATGCTCACAAATGAACTAACTATTCATAATCTGGGCTAACTGCCCTTAACTAGACTAACTACCCTCTTGACTAACTGTCCTCTAGGCTGACTGCCTTTAAATGGAGTAATTGTCCGAATTTAAATGGATTGACTGTCCGAAATTTTCTTAGGGTTAGCTACCATTTAAATTATCCTTGAAAACCTTTTCGAAATGATTTAGTCCGTCAAATCATGCATATAAAGGATAATATATCTTTAGCTTTACTTTAAACTCTTTTGCCACGTAATATATACTTGACTCAAAATAATGTTGATGATGTTCAATAAGGATTATCTATCGTTTTAAAATGAGTTAAAATCCTTTATAACCTAAAACATAGGTTATTCTGCCTATTCTTTACATTCAAAACCTTTGTTTAAATCCTTTAAACAGCCTTTGGAAACCCTTGAAGGCAACCCTATCGAAACCTTTAGAAGTACCACTTTCCAAACCGATAGAAGTCTTTCTTTCGAAAGCTTTAATATATCCTCCTTTAAAACCATTTAAAGATTGCCTTTCAAAAACATAGGAAAAACCTTCCTTTCCAACCTTGTCGAAACCCGGAGGAACCAGCCCTTTCGAAACTATTCATAAAAACCTTTCGAAAGCATTAAAACTCAACTCCTTAGAAAGCATTTGGGTTCAATTTTAAAACACATGGATACCTTTCGAAACCATTCGAAGCTAACTACTTTGAAATCCTTTAAAAATATTTCAACCAAAACATTTGGATTATGCCTTCAAGTAGAGCAAAATGATCAGAAAAACATTAGAGTCGAAAGCATCTATTTCAAAACCTTTTGAAAGTAACTCTTTTAAAAACATTTCTTAAACAAAGAGGTGATGGTGTCTAAACCATCCCTTCAAAATCAATGGAGAGGTGGCCAAATTTTAGAAACAAAAGTTCCCTTTCGAAACCATCTGGATCAAAAGGTAGGAAACAGCTGTTATAGGCTTCGGCACTGTCGAAAGCACTTATTTAAAACAAAAGAGCAACACAATCGAAACCATCTTTTTAAATCATTTGACTTAGCTGAAAACATTTAGGTTGAAAGCAAATTAGTCGAAAGCATGCAAGCGTATTTTCCTTAATACCAAAACAATGCCTCACCTCTTTTGGAACCCCATGGTTTCGACCCTATACCTTTTGTCCTCTTCCAATTTACTACATACTAGTTGCCTAATACCATATGCATTAGTTTTGACCATGTCAGAGGGGCAGTATGGGGGTGGAACCTAGGTGCCGAAGGAGACAAAACAGTAAAAAGCCTGTTTATTTGATCTTTTGGAATTTTTCTAGATTTTTCCAAGGTGTTTTAAAGGTTGTATAAAATTATTTGAGGTATGAGACTTAAATGTTTTATATTATTATAGAGGAGAAGGGGCTTTTTCTAAAAATGTTTAAATGTCCAAAAATGGAAAGATGGCAGCAAATTTGAAAAGAAAAACCTTGCAACCAATCAGATTTAGACAAACAAGGTAGGTTGGGTACGAAAAGACAACAATGCAGCTCCCTGAAGTTTTCTAGATGCTAACGTCCTCTTATACTCATGATTGAGCCCCAAATTTGCAAAAATCTTTTCATAGTGCAATAGTCAGTTCTCCACCTCAATAGCACCCTCCGTTCCCATAAACAACTTCCCACCAAGTTTAGCATCCACTCAACTTAGCGAAATGGTTAACTACCGGAACTTTCGGAACCTCGGCTCCTACAACATTTCCTCCTAACACTCCGGCTACAACTCCCACCTACATCATATTCCTGAAAAAATTTACATGGCTTCCATTACGACTGGCGGGACCTCGGCACCAACATTCTCTGCCTGTGCCTGACATTAGTTTCTCCTAGTATTTGGTTTGCCATTCCCTATAGTGCTTTCTCATCATAGGTTAACTCTGCTTCTTCTACCGTCAATATCTGTATTCAAATCTCACGAGATACATAAAGATAACCTAACCAAAGATAGCAAATACAAGTGCGTTACTATAGTGTTATCCCAACCCTAATCTTACTCTAATTCCTTTGAATTTTGTTTTCAAAAGAATTTTAGTTAAAAAAAATTCATAAACCAATGCTCTGATACCAAGTTATAACATCCCATATCTAGAGGCCAAAAGCTAAGCGCCACGGATGCTGCAAGCATCCGTAGTATTAACTTTTGGTGATGAAATATGGTAATGCTAATGGTATCCATAATATTAGAAGCACTTAAATATGAACAAAATCATAGATTTTCAAAAAAAACAGTAATTACAGTGATTACATTTCAAATTAAACCATATCCAAGTTACAAAATCCCCAAAACGTATTCCCCGGCAATGATCAATTATAAATTTACAATAATATGCCAAGAACATATGATGATGCCTTCTTGGATGATCAAAGTAATACAGTCATAATTGACTTAATACACAGCGGAAACAAAACAAAAAAGAAAAAATTCCTAAAATAAGCTATCAATCAGCCACCTGCTCGTCTTTGCATGCTTTATTCGTCTAAGCTACGAAACATGAAAACCTATACCCTCATCATACTCAAATCAATTTTGAGCACTTAAGAGTTTAAGTGGAAACAAAAACATCGAGTCAGACTTAAAGCCTGGTATGGATAATTCTGTTGCATCTATGTTTATTGATATTTAGTGAGACCATGCTGCTTAGAGGAATGGGTTTCCCCTCTCTAATATCCTTCTTCAAAACATATATTTTGCAAATCCTTTTCTACAACCAAAGTGGTTAATCAAACTGATTATAATAATAATATAGCAAGATCCATTATGCTAAAACAGGATATAGATGGACTAACTATCCGAAATCTGGGGTAACTGCCCTCTACTGGATTAACTATCCTAAACTGATTATACCAAAATAGCAATATCCTTTATGCTAATAAATGACCTACCTATCCACAAAACATGTAGAAAGTGGACTAACTGTCCTTAAAAAGTAGCAAGTTCTGTTATGCTCATAAATGAACTAACTATTCATATTAACTAGACTAACTATCCTCTTGACTAACTGTCCTTTAGGCTGACTGCCTCTAAATGGAGTAATTGTCCGAATTTAAATGGATTGACTGTCCGAAATTTTCTTAGGGTTAGCTACCATTTAAATTATCCTTGAAAACCTTTTCTATATGATTTAATCCATCAAATCATGCATACAAAGGATAATATATCTTTAGCTTTACTCTAAACTCTTTTGCCATGTAATATATGCTTGACTCAAAATAATGTTGATGATGTTCAATAAGGATTATCTATCGTTTTAAAATAAGTTAAAATCCTTTATAACCTAAAACATAGGTTATTCTGCCTATTCTTTACATTCGAAACCTTTGTTTAAATCCTTTAAACAGCCTTTGGAAACCCTTAAAGGCAACCCTATCGAAACCTTTAAAAGTACCACTTTCAAAACCGATATAAGTGTTTCTTTTAAAAGCTTTAATATGTCCTCCTTTGAAACCATTTAAAGATTGCCTTTCAAAAACATAGGAAAAACCTTCCTTTCCAACCTTGTCGAAACCCGAAAGAACCACCCCTTTCGAAACCATTCATAAAAACCTTTCGAAAGCATTAAAACTCAACTCATTCGAAAGCATTTGGGTTCAATTTTAAAACACATGGATACCTTTCGAAGCTAACTACTTTGAAATCCTTTAAAAATGTTTCGACCAAAACATTTGGATTATGCCTTCAAGTAGAGCAAAATGATCAAAAAAACATTAGAGTCAAAAGCATCTATTTCAAAACCTTTTGAAAGTAACTCTTTTAAAAACATTTCTTAAAAAAAGAAGTGATGGTGTCGAAACCATCCCTTCAAAAGCAATGGAGAGGTGGCCAAATATTAGAAAACAAAAGTTCCTTTCGAAACCATCTGGATCAAAAGGTAGGAAACAGCTGTTATAGGCTTCGGCATTTTCGAAAGCACTTATTTAAAACAAAAGAGCAACCCAATCGAAACCATCTTTTTAAATCATTTGACTTAGCCGAAAACATTTAGTTTAAAAGAAAAATAGTCGAAAGCATGCAAGCGTATTTTCCTTAATACAAAAACAATGCCTCACCTCTTTTGGAACCCTATGGTTTCGAACCTATACCTTTTGTCCTCTTCCAATTTACTACATACCAGTTGTCTGATACCATATGCATTAGTTTTGACCATGTCGAAGGGGCAGTATGGGGGAGGAACCTAGGTGTCGAAGGAGACAAAACAGTAAAAAGCCTGTTTATTTGCACTTTAAAATTGTCCTTTCGTACCCAACCTGCCTTGTTTTTATAAATCTGATTGGTTGCAAGGTTTTTCTTTTCAAATTTGCTGGCATTTTTCCATTTTTGGACATTTAATTTTTTATAGAAAAAGCCCCTTCTCCTCTATAATAATATAAAACATTTAAGTCTCATACCTCAAATAATTTTATATAACCTTTAAAACACCTTGGAAAAATCTAGAAAAATCCCAAAAGATCAAATTATATATGTTATCGAGCATAAAAAAATTTCAGACCCAAGTATTTAATTATTTACCTGAAAATAGTTAATAATCCAAAATACCATTTTCCTTACTAGGAAATTCATAATAAATCCACGAAAATTCAGAAAAATATGAAAACTAAAACCCTTTCTAAATATCACTTTAGATCTTCATAAAAATTCATAGGCAATTATATGTCACTTAATAGGATTTTCGTCTCAAAACATGTCATAAAATCTGTGTGAACATACATAAATTACCAAAAAGTATGTATAATAATCATTCTGTCATTCAAAACATGGAAAATCAATGCAAAAATACTTTGGGTATAACCTTAAAACCAAAAGCAATAAAAATTAGAGATGTAAACATTATTCACCTTTGCTTTTGAGATTAAAAGAGCTTGAGATTTGAATGGATTTGATTTGAATTAGCATTCCTTTAGCTTATTAATTTCTTCTTCCTCTTTCCTTGTTAATGGTGGCCGGCCTCCACTTTTAAAATTTCAAATGAAATGAACGTGTATCCTAATACATGGCTAAAATTTAGAGATATGGAAATGGCCTCTTTCCTCTTTTACCCCTCGTCCAATTCATTTAAAACCTTCCTTTAATTTATTTATTTCAAATGGCACGGCTACCTTACTTAAATCAAATATCAATCCCCTAAACAACGCATTATTTTATCTAGTTTAACTAACTAAATATCCTAAATAATATTACCAAAAATCTAGGGTGTTACTGGTGCTAAATTTATTTGGACTCCTAAATGTGAAGAAGCATTCCAAGAACTCAAAAAGAGGTTTAAAACTGCTCCAGCTCTAGCAACTATAAAGGAAATTGTGGATTAACCATTTATGCAGACGTGTGTGGGGAAGTAGTTGGTGCAGTTCTGATGTAGGAAGAATAGGTGATTACTTATGCAAGTAGGCAGCTAAAGACTCATGAGAAGAATCATGCAACACACGACTTAGAATTATTAATCGTGGTGTTCATATTAAAAATATGGAGGCATTATTTTTGGGTATGAATTTTTCATAGTTTATTTCAATAAAACTTTAATTGACCTTAGTATATAAAGTTTCCTCCTTAAATAGGTGAAAATTTTGATCTCTTCACAGATCATAAATCTTTAAAGTATCTTTTTACTTAAAATGTTTTAAACATGACGGGGTAATGTTGGCTAGAATTTCTCGCATCTTATGATCTAGATATTTTATATACACTCGGGAAAGCAAACGTAGTAGCAGATGAGTTGAGTAGAAAGAATGCTGTTATTTCTTATTTAGTAGTAACTCCAACTCTTTTGGAAAAAATTACCAGCAAGCAAAAAGAAGATCGATTCCTATAGGAGATTATTAAAGATATATACAAAGGGCAGAATTCAAGCTTCGAAGCAGATAACCGTGGAGTATTGTGGTTGGATGAGTGAATTTGTGTTCGGGATGTGGAAAATCTTAGGCATGAGCTGTTAGTTGAGTGCCACAAATCTAAACTCAACATTCATCTACGAGTTAACAAAATATACAAAGACATGAAGTGCACATTTTGGTGGAGAAATATGAAAAGGGACATATCCATTTTATCCAATGCATAAATTGTCAATAAGTCAAGAGTGGCTAACAGAAAATTACAAAATTACTTCAACCTTTGAAGATTCCAGCTTGGAAGTGGGATCAAATATTAATCGATTTCATTAATGGCTTCATCAAACGAGGATGGGAAATGAAGTCATTTTGGGTTATCATAGACCGATTAATTAAAGTGCACACTTCATTCCAGTAAAGCCAATATGGACCACTACAAGCCTTGCAGAGATATATATGAATGAGATTGTCCAATTGCATGGAGTTCCAAGCAGTATAGTAAGTGATCGGGATTCAATCTTTACTAGTCAGTTTTGGGAAGCATTACAGACAGCTTTGGGAACAAGGCTAAATATAAGCACTGACTATCACCCCTAAACTAATGGACAGATGGAAAGAGTCAACCGTGTTTTAGAAGATATTCTATGAGCATGTATTCTAGATTTTGGAGGCTCGTGGGAAAATAATTTCATTTAGTAGATTTCTCCTATAATAATAGTTATCAAGCTTGTATCAGTATGGAACCGTATTAAGCTTTATATGGTCGCCCATGCAAGTCATCAACATGTTGGATCAAGGCCGAAGATCGGTTAATACTTGGTCCAGCTATGATACGAGAAGCTTCCAAAAAGGTTGATATGATTAGAAAGAAGCTAAAGGAAGCTTAGAGCAGACAGAAAAGTTATGCATATCAAAGGCATAGAAGTCTGGAATTCTCAGTTGGAAATTTGATCTTTTTGAAAGTCTCTCAGATGAGAGGAATGGTGATATTTGGAAGGGATAGGAAGTTAGCACCTTCATATATTGGACCTTTTTCCATTCTTGACCGAATCATCCCACTTGCTTATTGTTATCCAGCTACTTGGCCCGGTTACAAGGAGAAAGTTGCAAAGGATATAGTTGGACCTAGACGGTGGGACTCAAACCAAGAAATGATTAGAAGTATAAGAGGTCGGTGTAACTTATTTGGGTCGGCCTATGTATGTGGTTCGGTATTCGATGGTGGATCAGTTGAAGTAGGGTAGTTATTATAAAAGACCATGTGTTGGGTCAGCTTTAGCGGAATGGTCATGTAGGGTCGGCCAGAGTAGATAAGTTAAAGCAGTTCAGTTATGGAGGGTCGGCCTAGGTGGGTCAGCCGTATTGGGTCGGCCTGAATGGATCGGTATGGATAGGATCGGCCTCAGAGGAATTAGTGCATGTAGGTCGGTCATTAGTGGTTTGTCCTCGAAGTAATTGTGTCAGGTGGATCGGCCCTTAGTGGTTCAGCCATGTGGGATCGGTCAACATAGCTGAAGTTAGGAACTAATTCAAGTTGGGTTGGTGTGAGCATAAGAATGAGTTACTTTGGGGTAAAGGCCATGATACTTTGGGCATGAGTAAGATCTACTCCGAGTCAGCATCCAGGGTATCTAGGGTCGGCATGAGTGGGTCGATGGTAGTGGATTGGCACGCCTAGTTCGGTCTACCTAACCTATCAACTTAGGCCGAGTTGTCTTAGTCATAGGCCTGGACAGGGGGACCAGCCTATCTTCGTCTGTAAATAGAGGGGCATGGGTCCAGTTTAAGGGACCTTTTTTCGAGAACATCTGAGAGAGTCTGCCATTTTCTATACTCATTCCTTCTACTCAAACTTGTATTCAAGTTGTTTGTTTACGGATTGTAGCTATATTTGAGTATTTGAAAAAGCAATAAAGATTACTTTCAAAGCGGACGTAGGCAGTTACGCCGAGCCACAATAAATCTAGTGTTCTTGTTTCTGTTATTGTTTTTGCATTCTACTGTGATATTCTTCTGTTTTATTTCACTGTCTTCATTAATCTCTCTACACAAATCTATTCAAGATGTTAGTGACCAATTTCGCTGCTAACATTTGGGTGCTTTCACAGAGAAGGTTCCTTCTCAGGCTATTAGGATCTATTTTTTTGCTACTAGATTGGGAAAATCCCCCGAAGGAGATCCAAGTTCATTCTCAAGAGTTCATAGATTCTACTCAGAGTTCCTACGGATAACTCTAAGATGTCCAGACCACGTACCGGATCCGCATCCCACAATGCTGATGCCAATGAGACCACTAGTGTCTAGTAGGTAGGACCTAGCAATCGGCAAGCTAATGCAGGTGTAGAACCCGCCTCCATCCCAAACCATGCAGAAGTTGGCACCAGGGCAGAGTTCAATGAGTTGATGAGGGAGCTCTTGGAAAGCAAGAGACAGCTAAACGAACAGATTCAAGCAAACGCCAACTTGATGACCCAGATTGCTCAGCACCAGCCTTAGAACGTTGGCGGAAGCCCTGCTCCCTACTCGTGATCCGACAGCTCCACCTCATTAGATAAACACCCCAGGCGTCGACATCGAGGATTGAAATGGCACAAACTGGAGCAGCAGAGAAATTGGAGATGAGTCGCCAAGGACAAACCAACTGGAATGATCCAGACCCTATGAAAGGGATAGTGGCCCCTCAACTACATCTAGGGAGTCGCGCTCAGCTTGTTGCCAGAAACTTAGGCTCTGAAGCATGTGTGGAAGCTGGAAAACTACCTCATCATGATAATCATGAAGCAGGTCCTCAAGATGCACACCTAGATGATCGCCAACCGAGGTGGCACCATGTAATGGCCTATTTTTCCATACTCTTTGAATCGATAATAAACCACACATGTCTAACTCAAATTGCATGAAAAGATGAATCATTAAGGGTAATAAAAAATGGACAGAATAGAATCTCACACGAATGGAACAACATATAATATTGAACAAATATCTTTACAACGGAAAACTTTTAAAATACATATATCATAGTCTAACCTAAATTTAGCTTGGACATTTATAAATATCTGTCCTTACAATTGCTAACAAACATCAAAAGAAAACAAACAGACAGTAGCGGATAATAGAATATGTCATACGCAGATGAATATCTCTAGCTCTCCTCTGAAAACATCAACCATCTTTGACTAAACCTGAAACTACTCCGATCTGACCCGAGTATTGAAAATACCCGGATCAGGATTGATAAACCAGCGTGAGAAAAACTCAATAATAAATGACAATGTCACATATTAGCCTTTGAATAAAATCCTTTGAAAATAAAGAGTATCTCATAAGACCACGCCTACACATAAATACAGATGGTTTTTTACCTTATGATAACTAAAACACTTTTATATAAAAACATCTGATATTATTTCTAATGACATTCTTTAAAAAAATTTGCAAACAAACTTATTAATCTTACCCAAAATTGTTACCATTATTAATTTCCAACATACTATGCTCTACAAACAAAACCGTAGGTTCTTATTGGAGAATGGATTTCCATACAAATGACCAGGTGAAGGGACTACCTTCTGGCAGTACATCTCTAGTGGAATGTACCGAGGACCATCATAAAGGATCCTTTACAAACACGAGACCGGCCTATCTCTGTAACTAGATAGTACCGAATATATCATTCCCCGGTGGTTACCGACTTTTAACCGAGCATGCTCTAACATACAAACCACATTAATTTACATTCTGAACGTCACAGCGAGAAGAAATATATCTAAAAGGGGATGATCATACCCTTATTGGGAATGGCCCACTTAGCCTTGCTGCATCTAACCCTGTTTCGGTCATTTTCAGTTGATGAGGCTTGAGGCTACGATTACCTTTACACATAACATGTCTTCTTTCACTTTGAATGCCACATTGCTATTCCACATTCACACGGCTAATTTATACAAATGTATAACTTTCTGAGCTCGTATGTCTCAGGAAAGGGTGTTAAGCTAAGAGAAGGTGTCTTCTCCACCACCAACTGGTATACTTTCACTTATTGTGATTTGGAACGCAAGGTCAGACATTCTTCCATACAAATTCGTTCCGGGACCAAACGAAGCCGAAGGTACTTTCCTCGGCCATTACTAGGTGAGAAGCCCTTGTGGTTTTGAGGTTTTTCATAACAAAGAGACCACTACTAAACATAGTGAATCGGGAGTTTATCCCCAATAAATCAGCAAGTAGTCCCTCATTATTATTCATCTCAGTATCTCCATCTTCAAACATCTTTATTGAACGCGTAAACTGGTTCGAAGTGGTTTTCAGATAGTAATCACCCAAATCCAACCTCGGTTCCTTCGAAATCCAATTATCGATAAAAAGTGAATATGAGTATACAGGATTTATTAAGTCTCTTTTCACTTTAGTTCTTCTCGGATGATTTCAAAATCTCTTTCTTTTATCTCAGAGTAACTCTAAGCGATTCATTCTTTTTCTTTAGATAATATTTCAATTTCTCTCACTTAACTCTCGATCCAAATTCCTTAACTTTTTGGCGGGTCGAAAAACAATGTTACTTAAGACATCATTTACTGTAAACCCTAAAATCAATCTTAGCAAACATTATTGAGTAAATAGGATCATAGAAATCATTCTAATTTTAATCAATATCAATTTCTGTATTCAACAAGTGCTATGGGTGGAATAATGGTGAAATCACCTTTTAAATTCCACGAATAGGGCGAGTTCCCTCTTCGCATTTTAATACCAAATATAAGAAGATTATCTCTGTGCAATCCAAGTCGTAATTTATTCATTTAGGAGATTGCTTAAATTTTAGATAATATTAATCTTCTTTAATTTTGGAAAACTTAATATAATTTTTTAGAGCATCGGGGCTTTCCTTCGATTTATTCCACCCCTTTCCTAAGAAAAGAAAACATTGGCCAGGTAAGTTCAGGGTACTGGTTGCTCCATCCCTAACCTTAGTTAAACACCTTGTTTTATCTTCCCAGATCTCACAAGCAGGACAAATGTGCTAGTCGTTTCCGCATACTCATTTATCAACTTTATTTTGGAATTGATTATAAAGATTCCAAATTATCTTTTAAATGCTTAAATTTTCTTTTAAAAACATTCATAATTAATTTCAGGAAAAATCGTTACGTTTAAACTCATATTCCAAAAGTTATAGAATTCGCAGCATAAAAGTGCTGCCGAAAGGGCTATATAAGCTTATTTGATTTAAACAACTTTTTAATATTTGAAAATTCATATTTTCTATTCCAAATCTATTATATACTATTTAAGTAGATTTATCAAATTTATACCATATTTTTCCATAATTAAAAACGTTCATTTAAAAGGATTTCCCGTTATGGTCACTTAAATGCATTAGCGCGATTTCTCTAGAAAATTTATTTGGATATATTTCAAAATCTACTCAACGAAAATTTGATTTTCTTTCTTCGTTTAGAAGATATGGATATAATAGCCCGGTATTTTCTTATCTCGAAAAATTCCGAGCTAAATTCAACTCTACACACTCATTTGAACTTTTCGGCGTGAAATCGCGAACTACAATTGCGCGACGCACCTAGTTTCAACTTATTTTTCAACATTTGAAATAATTGATCCAAATTAAATTTATTTACTTATAAAACCACTAAAAATCATTTTAAATCAATATTTTCACTTTTTTAAAGCTTTTATAGTGTATTTTCAATATTTCCATATTATAATGTTATTTTATTCCTATTGTTTAATATTAAATTTTAAATTTCAATTTTAATTCAATTTGAATTCTAACTTCAAATTAAATTAAATTAATACTTAGATTTTAAATCTAATTTTAAATCTAATTTAAATTTCAACCTATATCATAATTTCAATTCTCAAAATCGATTTCAATTTAAATTTCACTATTCATCTTAATTCCAATTTTCAATTTAACTTTCCTTTTCAAATCCAATTTCACTTTAAATTTCAAATTCTCTTTTATTTCCACTTTAATTTCAATTTCACTTAAAACGAGACTTATTTTCCAAAGTATATCATATCACCAAAATTGGGTCTTATTTAACAAAGGTGATTACTTGGGTGAAATAAACATAATCACTATTTATTACTACCACTACCACATCCAAATCAACCAATCACATCGCATAATCACTAGTATAAACACTTGCTACTATTAAAACATAACACAGACATAACCAAACATCCATAACAATTTTTTAAAGGGGTGTATACTTGCATATATATCATATGATGATTATTATAACAACATAAAAACATAATCTTTTTTAAAAGCGGTGAGAATTTTCTCACCACTGTTTTCACTCCGTCAATCTTTAGGCGAATTGGCGTGTTTACGGCTAACGAACTAACGTGTGTTCCTCTATTTTCTTTCTTTCTCTTTCTTTTTTCTCCTTCTCTTTTTTTATAATGGAGGAGTGTGGAAGTTCGGCCTTGGGTGTGTGGGAGGATGCGGACTTGGAGATGAAGGATGTGGTGTTTAAGTGGGGGTATATGAGTGTGGGAGGGGGTAGAGCTTGGGTAGGTGGGTGTAGCCTCAGGTTTGGCTTGTGGCCGTGGGTAGGTGGTGTGGAGGGTGGTTACGGCCTTGTGGCAGTGGAGTTTAGCTCGGGTGTGGGTTTTGAGGTGTATAGGTAGTGGTTGTGGGGTAGTGGAGTTTGGCTGTGGGTTTTGGGAGGTGGATAGGTGATTGGCCGAGGGGTTGAGGGATGGTGATGGTGTAGTGGTGCTTGGTTGAGGTGGCGGAAGGAAATGGATGAAGTTATGGAAGTGGAAGAGGGGTTGGATGCCATGGAAATGGAAGTGGAGAGAAAGGTAAAGAACGAAGTGTGCAAAAAATGAAAGGTGTGCATGCTTATTTATACTTGAGTTTGGAATGGCAAATGAATAAAATACCCTTCACTGCTTTTTTATTTTTAAATCATTTTAAAAACTCTTTCCAAGGCATGATATGAAGTGTATTAAATGTGAGATGATGTTAGGATTTTATTTATGTCTTTATGTAATGATTTTTTCTTTTTTCTTTATTTTTTAAATTACAAAAAAACTATTTTGCTCCTTTTCCTTACATGGGTAAGACTTAAGATGTAGTGGCATTAATGGTGAGAGAGATGGTTTAATTTGAATTTGTACTTAAGTAAAATGATTATGTTACTTTATAAATTAACAAAATGTATAAAATAAGAAGTGCTTATTTTTCATGCTTTAGTTTTGACATTTGAGGGTTAATGCATTAACGAGAAAAGAGTGGTTAAGTCCTTTTTGTAATGATTATGTTTAATAATTTAATTTTAATTATAAATTGTCAAACCATGTTACCTTTGAATTATTTGTAAACTTTGAATTTTCAAAGTGAATTTGTTTTTTATGTTAAATGTAACATGTAGCATAGTTTGTTAAGTGTATATATGTATTAGAAAACTTATCATGTTGCAACAACTGGATGACAACCTGTTTTGGTTGAAAATGGTGTTTTTGTTGACATATTTTACAGTCAAAATTTGACATTTTTGTTAAACAATATATTCATGTAAACCTACTTAAAAATGAACTTTTTACTTCTTTTAAATAAATTAAAACATGTATATTTATATTTTAAAAACATATTTAAATAATATCAAAATCTCTATTTTTATAGTGTATATAAAACTAACAAATTGCGACAAATCTTGGTTATTTTTGTAAAACGATTATTAATATGATTTTAAATCTTTTAATATATTTTTATTATCTTTATTAGGTGTTTTTAATATGATTTAACTTTTCAGATAAATATTTAAACCTATTTATTTATGCCTCGGTTTATTTTTAACAAAACTTAACTTTTGTTGGTTTGTTCTAAATTCCAAATTTATACTTTTCAAATTATTAACTATAAGAATATATAATTTCTCTGTTATTATTTATTATATATAACATATTTTTTTAAGTTTTAAACCCTTTTTAAATTTAAAATAAACAAAATCTCTCATTTTCAAAGTAGCGAAATTATGGGTCATTACATCTCCCCTACTTAAAAACATTTCGTCCTCGAAATGAAAGTTAGATAAAAGAATCTATCTCATACTCTTATCCTCAAATATTTTGACTTATTTATACCGATGATAGAAAAGATGCATATATAAAAAGAAGTCCAATACAAACATCGATCCCAAACTCCTAAGTGCGTACTACACAATTGAGATAATACATACAACAACCAAACAAGACTATTCGTCCAAAAACAACCAAACTGATACTATATCAACATAAATAAATACATCCATATAAGCCATCCCCTAACCTGAGCATGTACTACACCTGAGGTCTATAAACATACATACTAAAACATAAGTCTAACCTCTATATCTTAGTGCCTACTATTTAAGATAACTATCCAACTACTATGTAGATAGACCTTAAACATCATACTATATGTGATATTTGATTCGATCTATTATTCGAATCCACAACTTTACCTCCGAACTTGTATTGATCCCCCAATTTTCTAGTGCAGACTTTGATCGGACTTCCTAATCACAAACACTTGCTTTCCTTGCATAGCTATCAACTATGATATAAAACTTGAGTACATAATCAAAAAACCTCATCAATGTTCACCGTCAAGAATAGACTGATAAAGCATTTCTCGGATTGGTGTAATCACCTTAAAGTTCTGTACTTAAATCTTAGATCAAAATTTTATGTGCCAAATGATTTACGTATAACTTATGTATTTATTCACATTCATTTTTACCTAATATATTTCTTTAAAATTTTAATTAATCCAAGTTTATTTCACAATCGTTTACTTCGTACTAAATCCATTATTACTTAAGCATACAAATATGACTTAAACTTGTATAATATACCTTTACTTCCTAAGAGTATATACATATCCCTAAACTTCAACTGTTATTACTTTAATTAGGGTGTTCAACAAATGTGGAATTCTACTATTATCTCAAATTACTAAGTTATAAAACTTAATCCTTAGTTTTATTTCTCTAAGGTCTTAATTTAGCCAATATTATTTATCTTATCCATTTATTAATAAGACAACTTTATTAAGTGTACATCTTTTTCTTACTAATTTTATGATTATCTACTTAACTTATTTACCTATCCATTTCTAAATTAAATTGCTTAACCTTAAATTCATAAAATACTTTATTGTCAAATTGCAAAACTTAATTCATATGGTATTTATTATCAACCTTTTTCATCCAAAAATCAAACCACTAACCATATTATTCAAAACCGTCCACTTCTAATCTTACTTCATTTTGAATTACAAATGTTACCTTAAATGTATCACTAATTCCAAGTTTCATATTGGGATGATATTTCTTATCTCTCTTATTCCTAAATTTCACTTTAATTTTAACCTAATCAAAGTGTCTAAATTTCAAATTATCTTAACTCCTTTATAAGTTATAGAACTACCCATTTATATTATTTTTACCCAAAGTCTCAGTTTAAGCTTATCTTTGATAAGATTTTTTTCTAAATGTGCATTTTCTTTTTTTACTTCCTCTAATTACAACTTCTAGCTTCAATATTATCATCAAATACTTTATAGTTAAATCGTGAATTTTACTTCACAAGATATTTGTACTTAGCTTTTAAATCCATCCATTTTGACGATCATTAAATCATTATTTCTTAATAACAAAATGTCTAGTGGTATATGACTAAAGTTCCAAATTCTAGCTTTCAACTACTTGATTCTTATCTTTATAGTTAAATCGTGCAATTCTAATCACAAGATATTCATATTTAGTTTTTACTAAGCCAAATTGCAAACAATCCTTAATTTCTAACCCAAAAATAATAATACCACCTTTAATATTTAAAATATAAACCCAAGGTAAAATTATTTTATTTACCATCTTTTAAGACAAAACGTTATTATAAAATTAACAAGTACACGCTTGTATATAATACTTTCAAAATTCATTCTAGGGTGTTACTAACCCTATCTCTAGTGAGTTACTCATCCTATGATATTACTAATCCTATCTCTGATGAGACTTACCCCTATCAAGCTTCAGTGTTCGCTCAACCAAAAGCTTAGATATCAAATGTCATGGCTTGTTTTCCCATACCCTTTGAATCAACAAACCACGCAACTCTAACTCAAATTGCACGAAAAGAAGGATCATTAAGGGAAATAAACAAAAATAGATAGAATAGAATCTCACACGAATGTAATAACATATAATATTGAACAAATATCTTTACAGTGGAAAACTTTTAAGATACATATATCAGAGTCTAAACTAAATTCAGCTTGGACAGTTATAAACATCTATCCTTACAATTTCTGACAAACATCAAATGAAACAAACAAACAGCAGTGGATATTAGATTATGTCATATGTAGATGAATATCTCTAGCTATCCTCTAAAAAACATAAACCATCTTTGACTAAAATTGAAACTACTCGGATCTAACCCGAGTATTGAAATTACCCGGATCAGGCTTGATAAACCAGCGTGAGAAAAACTTAATAATAAATGACAATGTCACATATCAACCTTTGAATAAAATCCTTTGAAAAGAAAGAGTATCTCATAAGACCACGCCCACGCATAAATACGGATGAATTTTTACCTTATGATAACTAAACACTTTTATATAAAAACATTTGATATTATTTCCAATGACATTCTTTGAAAACATTTGCAATTAAACTAATTAATCTTAGCTGAAATTATTATCATTATTAAATTCCAGCATACTAGGCTCTATAAACAAAATCGTACGTTCTTATTGGAGAATGGATTTCCATACAAACGACCAGGTGAAGGGACTACCTTCCGGCAGTACATCTCTAGTGGAATGTACCGAGGACCATCATAAAGGATCCTCTACAAACACGAGACTGGCCTATCTCTGTAACTAGATAGTACCGAATATATCATTCCCCGGTGGTTACCGACTTTTAACCGAGCACGCTCTAACATACAAACCACATTAATTTACATCCTAAACGTCATAGCGAGAAGAAATATATCTAAAAGAGGATGATCATACCCTAATTGGTAATGACCCACTTAGCCTCTCTGCATCTAACCCTGTTTCGGTCATTTTCAGTTGATGAGGCTTGAGGCTACGATTACCTTTACACATAACATGTCTTCTTTCACTTTGAATGCCACATTGCTATTCCACATTCACACGGCTGATTTCTACAAATGTATAACTTCCTGAGCTCGTATGTCTCAGGAAAGGGTGTCAAGCTAAGAGAAGGTGTCTTCTCCACCACCAACTGGTATACTTTTATAGAGATCACTTATTGTGATTTGGAACGCAAGGTCAGACATTCTTCCATACAAATTCGTTCCGGGACCGAACGAAGCCAAAGGTACTTTCCTCGGCCATTACTAGGTGAGAAGCCCTTGTGGTTTTGAGGTTTTTCATAACAAAGAGACCACTACTAAACATAGTGAATCGGGAGTTTATCCCCAATAAATCAGCAAGTAGTCCCTCATTATTATTCATCTCAGTATCTCCATCTTCAAACATCTTTATTGAACGCGTAAACTGGTTCGAAGTGGTTTTCAGATAGTAATCACCCAAATCCAACCTCGGTTCCTTCGAAATCCAATTATCGATAAAAAGTGAATATGAGTATACAGGATTTATTAAGTCTCTTTTCACTTTAGTTCTTCTCGGATGATTTCAAAATCTCTTTCTTTTATCTCAGAGTAACTCTAAGCGATTCATTCTTTTTCTTTAGATAATATTTCAATTTCTCTCACTTAACTCTCGATCCAAATTTCTTAACTTTTTTGCGGGTCGAAAAACAATGTTATTTAAGACATCATTTACTGTAAACCCTAAAATCAATCTTAGCAAACATTATTGAGTAAATAGGATCATAGAAATCATTCTAATTTTAATCAATATCAATTTCTGTATTCAACAAGTGCTATGGGTGGAATAATGGTGAAATCACCTTTTAAATTCCACGAATAGGGCGAGTTCCCTATTCGCATTTTAATACCAAATATAAGAAGATTATCTCTGTGCAATCCAAGTCGTAATTTATTCATGTAGGAGATTGCTTAAATTTTGGATAATATTAATCTTCTTTAATTTTAGAAAACTTAATATAATTTTTTAGAGCATCGGGGCTTTCCTTCGATTTATTCCACCCCTTTCTTAAGAAAAGAAAACATTGGCCAGGTAAGTTCAGGGTACTGGTTGCTCCATCCCTAACCTTAGTTAAACACCTTGTTTTATCTTCCCAGATCTCACAAGCAGGACAAATGTGTTAGTCGTTTCCGCATACTCATTTATCAACTTTATTTTGGAATTGGTTATAAAGATTCCAAATTATCTTTTAAATGCTCAATTTTTCTTTTAAAAACATTCATAATTGATTCCAAGAATAATCGTTACGTTTGAACTCATATTCCAAAAGTTATAGAATTCGCAGCATAAAAGTGCTACGGAAAGGGCTGTATAAGCTTATTTGATTCAAAAAGCTTTTTAATATTTAAAAATTCATTTTTTCCATTCCAAATCTCTTCTAAACCCTTTAAGTAGATTTATCAAATTTATTCCATATTGTTTCATAATTAAAAACATTCATTTAAAAGGATTTCCCGTTATGGTAAATAAACTGCATTAGCGCGATTTTTTTAGAAAATTTATTTGGATATATTTCAAAATCTACTCAACGAAATTTTGATTTTCTTTCTTTGTATAGAAGATATGAATATAATAATCATGAATTTTCTTATCTCAAAGAATTTCGAGCTATATTCCACTCTATACCCTCATTTGAAATTCTCGGCGCGAAGTGTCAAACTACCGTTGCGCGACGCACCTAGTTTTAACTTATTTTTCAACCCTTGAAATAATTTATCCAAATTAAATTTATTTACTTATAAAACCATTAAAAATCATTTTAAATCAATATTTTCACTTTTTAAAGCTTTTATAATGTATTTTCAATTATTCCATATTATAATATTATTTTATTCCTATTATTTTAATATTAAATTCTAAATTACAATTTCCATTCAATTTCAATTCAAACTTCAAATTAAGCTAAATTAAAACTTAGATTTAAAATCTAATTTTCATTCTAATTTATATTTCAAACTTAATCTCAATTTCGATTTTTTAAAATCGTTTTCAATTTTAATCTCACTATTCATCTAAATTTCCATTTCAATTTAACTTAGCATTTCAAATCCAATTTCACTTCAAATTTCAAATTCTCTTTTATTTCCACATTAATTTCAGTTTCACTTAAAAAGAGTCTTATTTTTCCAAAGTATATCATATCACCAAAATTGGGTCTTATTTAACAAAGGTGATTACTTAGGTTAAATAAACATAATCACTATTTATGATTACCACTACCACATCTAAATCAACCAATCACATCACATAATCACTAACATAAACACTTGCTACTATTCAAACATAACACAAACATAACCAAACATCCATAACAACATTTTAAAGGGGTGTATACTTGCATATATATCTTAAGATGATTATTATAGCAAAATAAAAATACGAACTTTTTAAAAGTAGCGAGAATTTTCTCACCTCTGTTTCCACTCCGTCAATCTTTAGACGAATTGGAGGATTTACGGCTAACGAACTAACGCACGTTCCTCTTTTTTCTTTCTTTCTCATTTTTTCCTTCTTTTTTTTATAATGGAGGAGTGTGGGAGTTCAGCCTTGGGTGTGTGGGAGGGTGCAGACTTAGAGATTAAGGGTGTGGGTGTTTAAGTGGGGGACCGTGAGTGTGGGAGGGGGTAAAGCTTGTGTAGGTGGGTGTAGGCCTCGAGTTTGGCTTGTGGCCATGGGTAGGTGGTGTGGAGGGTGGGTACGACCTTGGGGTGGCGGAGTTTAGCTCAGGTGTGGGTTTTGAGGCGTGTAGGTAGTGGGTGTGGGGTAGTGGAGCTTGGCCGTGGGTTTGGGAAGGTGGGTAGGTGGTTGGCCGAGGGGTTGAGGGATGGTGATGGTGTAGTGGTTCTTGGTTGAGGTGGTGGAACGAAATGGATGAAGTTATGGAAGTGGAAGGGAGGTTGGATGCCATGGAAATGTAAGTGGAGAGAAAGGTAAAAAATGAAGTGTGCAAAAAATGAAAGGTGTGCACGCTTATTTATACCTGAGTTTGGAAGGGAAAATGACTAAAATGCCCTTCACTACATTTTGACTTTAAACCCTTTTAAAAACTCTTTTCAAGGCAAGATAAGAAGTGTATTAAATGTGAGATGATGTTAGGATTTAATTTATGTCCTTATGTAATGATTTTTTCTTTTTTCTTTACTTTTTAAATTATATAAAAACCATTTTGCTCCTTTTTCATACATGTATAAGACTTAAGATGCAATGACATTAATGGTGAGAGCGATGGTTTGATTTGAATTTGTATTTAAGTGAAATGATTATGTTACTTTATAAATTAACAAAATGTATAAATTAAGCAGTGCTTATTTTTCATGTTTTTTGTTTTGACATTTGAGGGTTAATGCATTAATGAGAAAAGAGAGGTTAAGTCCTGTTTGTAATGATTATGTTTAATAATTTAATTATAAATTGTCAAATCATGTTACCTTTTGAATTATTTGTAAACTTTGACTTTTCAAAGTGAATTTGTTTTTTACGTTAAATGTAACATGTAGCATAGTTTGTTAAGTGGATATATGTATTAGAAAACTTATCATGTTGCAACAACTGGACGACAACCTGTTTTGGTTGAAAACGATGTTTTTGTTGATATATTTTACAATCAAAATTTGACCTTTTTGTTAAACTATATATTCATGTTAACCTACTTAAAAATGAACTTTTTACTTCTTCTAAATAAATTAAAACATGTATATTTATATTTTAAAAACATATTTTAATAATATCAAAATATCTATTTTTACAGTGTACGTAAAACTAACAAAATGCGACAAATCTTGGTTATATTTGTAAAACGATTATTAATCTACTTTTAAATCTTTTAATATATTTTTATTATCTTTATTAGGTGTTTTTAATATGATTTAACTTTTTAAATAAATATTTAAACCTATTTATTTAAGCCTTTGTTTATTTTTAACAAAACTTAACTTTTGCTGGTTTGTTCTAAATTCCAAATTTATTCTTTTTAAATTATTAACTATAAGAATAAATAATTTATCTATTATTATTTATTATATATAACATATTTTTTTAAGTTTTAAACCCTTTTTGAATTTAAAATAAACAAAATTTCTCATTTTCGAAGTAGCGAAATTATGGGTCGTTACACACCAACCGGAGCAGTTGCGCAGAACGGACACCAACTGGCACGTCCCATTCAGACTCCAAATTTATCAGCTATGGTTAAATAATTTATGAGGGAGAATTAGGGCTTGACTAATGATGATTGGGGCATATCGAGGAGTCATACTCCGTTTGCCGATAACATCCTTCAAGTTGAGTACCTCCGGAAGTTCAGCATGACTACTATTCCAGCTTACGAAGGGAAGACTGACCCTCGATAGCACATAATGAGATACAAGTGGATGATGGACTCGACTAGGGAAAATTATGTGACCAAATGCATATGCTTCGCAATGGAAACCAAGGATCCGACCTATAATGAATATACCCCCTGAATACATCTTTAGAGAAATCTATCAACTTTTAATACCTTCTAGTACTAAAAGGCGCACTTAAAGGAATCGAATGAGGAACAAAAGCAGACCGGGAAGTATTGTCGGTTTCACGAGACCTATGGGAACAATACTGAAAAATGCAGACACCTCGACGATGCTATAGAAAAGCTAATTCGCCAAAAGAAGCTACAACAGTCTATTAAGAATCTGTAGAAAGGCGGATAGGGGACGTCCGATCCTAGTCGAGGACAAGCTCCTTGTCGACACGACAAGCCCACTCAAGCCAGTAAGAGATTGGTGATAAACAGTATAGTTGGTGGGCCTCATCCTGCAGACAAGAGTTGGCAAGAAATGGAACGCTATACTAGCTCCTTAAAGCATGCAGACTTCAAATGTTGCTCAAACACAGAAGATGGGACTCCGACGAAACAGCAATGAATGATGACGGATGATATAGTATTCCAGAGTAGGGATGCCGATCAAGTGGAGGCATCTACCATCAACCCAATGGTTATCTCAGCTAAGATTGGACCGGTGCTTGTGAGAAGAATATTGATCGATTGTGGGTGTTCTGCTAATATTATTTTCAAGAAGGCGTATGACCAAATAAAGATGGAGGAGAAGGATCTGAAACCATCTAAAGCCCGCATTCATGACTTTAATGGTGCAGCTACTGATGCAGTAGGTTTTGTCGAATTGCCAGTTGAACTGGGAGAAGGTGAATGCCGTAGGGTACGGATCCTACCGTTCATTGTTTTGAATGTTGATTTCCCGTATTATGTTTTTCCGGGCCGATCATCCCTGGTGGAGTTTAGGGTAGTTTTGGCCCCATGGTGTTTGACCTTGAAATTTCTGACAGATAATGGAGTTGGTTTAGTGCCTGGCGATCAAGTGACTGGTCGTGCTTATTATCTGGCTGAGCTGAGAGAGACCCAGCGAAGAGAGATGGGAAAGGGTTTGGACAAGCCTGTCCGCATCCATGTTGCTGAAAATTGACAAGTAGCGCCCGAGCCTTGGCTTGGGCAACACAATTAGATCTATAGGGACATAGATTGGAGAGATGATGATGAAGAACCCAAGGAGGCCATGGCGGCGCCAGCTGTACTGACGATTGACATTCCAGCTAACCATGATGACCAGTCAAGAGTACTGAAGATTAGATCACAGATCATCCCCTTGATGATGAGGGATCTTATTGATTTCTTCCGAATGAATCTCGATGTCTTCGCTTGGATCCATTCTAACATGTGTGGGATTTCACCCGCCATCGCAAGTAATATGTTGAACATTGACCCGCAGTATGTGCCAGTGAAACAAAGGAGGAGAGGCATGGAACCGAAGAGGTCCGCTGCTCTCGAAAAGGAGGTGGATAAACTTAAAACAAATAGGTTCATCCGCGATGCCCTCCATCCTGAATGGATATCTAATCCCGTACTGGTGAGGAATGCAAACGGAAAGTGGAGGACCTATGTTGACTACTCGGATCTAAACAAGGCATGCCCTAAGGGTAGTTTCACATTGCCTAGAATTGATCAGCTGGTCGACTCGACGGCAGGGCACGAGTTGTTGTCATTTATGGATACGTATTCGGGATACAATCAAATCCTGATGCACATCTCAGATCAAAAGCACCCAAGTTTTGTTACAGATGTTAGACTGTACTATTATGTAGTGATGCCTTTCGGGCTGAAGAAGGCAGGGGAAACTTATCAGCGACCGGTGAATCAGATGTTTAAAGATCAGATTGGTAAAACGATGGAAGTCTATGTGGATGATATGCTCATGAAGTCATGGCAGTCAAACGACCACATACGAGACTTGGCAGAGATGCTTGATATGCTCAGATTTTATGGAATGAAAATCAATCCATTAAAATGCTCCTTTGGCGTTGCATCGGAGAATTTTTTGTGTTTCATTATCAAGGCATAAGGGATTGAAGCAAACCCAAAAAAAATTCAAGCTATTCGGGACATACGGGCACCCAGAACTATAAAGCAAGTGCAGAGCTTGAATGGGAAGGTAGCAGCATTGAGTCGATTCATATCCCGAGCAACTGACAAGTATATTCCCTTCTTTGATTTGATAAGGAAAGGGAAAAGAAATTTCGAATGGACACTGGATTGTGAAGACGTGTTCGGAGATCTAGTGAGTCACTTGGAGAGGCTCCCTATTCTGTCAAATCCTATAGACCATGAGGAGTTGTATGTTTACTTGGCCGTATCCTAGCGTGCCATTTGTGCAGCTTTGATTCATGAGGAGGAAAGAATCCAAAAGCCGGTGCACTATGTTAGTAAGCATTTAACGCAGGCAGAGAGAAATTATCCTAGGATTGAGAATCTGGCTTACTGTTTGGAGATCGCATCACACAAACTCCGCCTGTATTTCCAGACAGATCCAGTCAGCATCTATACCGATCAACCTTTATGGCAGGTGCTCCAACGACCAGAGACTTCTGGAAGGTTACTAAAAATGGAACACTGAGCTTGGTCGGTTCGACATCACTTACCTACCTCGGAGGGCTATCTAGGGGTCAGTGTTAGTGGATTTTATTGTGGAGTTCACTATGCAGGATGAACCAAATGGAGAATGTGCAATTCCCACCATACGATGGAAACTGTATACCGATGTAGCATCCAACGACCAATGCTCTGGGGCTAGTGTTGTTCTTGTAACTCCTAAAAACCGATCAATTTGTTATGCTTTGAAGCTTAATTTCCCCGTAACGAACAACAAGGCCGAGTATGAAGTGTTGATCATTGGACTGAAGCTTGCCAAAGAACTTGGAGTAAAATCAGTGGAAATCTTTTTTGACTCACAACTGGTGGCGTACCAAGTCCGGGGAGACTATCAAACAAAGGGACAAAGGCTTTCCACATATCTCACTCGGGTTCAAGAAATATTGGTGGACCTCGAATACTACAATATCTCTCACATTCCACGTGAATAAAATAGGGAAGCCGATTCCTTGGCTAAATTTGCAAGCACCGGCAATGCGCAACAGATGGACTTGGTTCCCATTGAAACTTTACATGCCTCAAGTATAAATGAGATGGAGGTTGATTTTGTGGCAGAGATAGAAACTGAAAGGGAGTCATGGATGACCCCGTTCAGACAATACTTGTTACATGGAACCTTGCCCGAGAGAGGGAATGAGAGACGACAAGTCGTTCACAAGGCCACATGGTAAATAATGTAGGATGGAATGATGTATCGGAAGGGTTTCTCCATTCCCTTGCTTAAAATCATCGCCCATAACGAGATAAAGTTTTAAGGGAAGTCCATGAAGGAGAATGTAGCAACTATACTGGGGGGGCACACACTAGCCAATAAATACTGGCCGACCATGGATCGGGATGCCACGTACTATGTAAGGAGATGTGACAAATGTCAAAAGTATGCAAAGATCATGAGAGCGCTGCCGATGGAACTCACGCAAATGGTTAGTCCATGGCCATTAGCGATATGGGGGATCGATATTATCGGCTACTTGCCAATCTCCAAAGTTAGTGCAAAATACGCAATTGTCACAGTCGATTACTTCACCAAATGTGCAGAAGCGGAGCCATTAGCTACGATCACCACCAAAAATGTTATTAACCTTTTGGGAGAAATATTATATGCCGCTTTGGTCTTCCATGGACTATCATTACTGGTAATGGAACTCAATTTGAGAGTATAGAATTCAAAGAGTTTTTTCGACAGTATTGCATTGAAAAAAGTTTGCCGTAGTCGCTCACCCTAAGGTGAATGGGCAAGTTGAAGTCGTCAATAAGATAATCAAGTCCATCTTGAAAAATCGTCTGGAGAAGGCTAGAGGCAAGTGGGTGGATGAGCTTCCAATGGCATTATAGGCGTACAGAACCACCCACAAGTCCGCGACTAGCCATACTCCCTTCGCGTTGGCATACGGCATTGAAGTAGTTATACCCATGGAACTTGAAGTTTTTTCTCATCGGGTGACATATTATGATCCTAGAACAAACCGAGATCTTTAATGGAGTCATTGGACTTTGTCGACGAGAAGCATAAAGAAGCTAATTTAAGGGCGGCTGCACAACGGTACCGAGTCGCCCTATATTATAACGAAAAAGTTCGACCAAGAGCTTTCGATGTCGGTGACCTTGTTTTGAAGCGAGTATTTCTGGTCCCATCACATATGAATCCCATATGGGAAGGTCCCTACGTCATCGAACAGATGCTTGGAGAAGGAACCTTCAAGCTAGTGACTGTTGATGGTGTGACACTCGCTAGAGCATGGAATAGCGAGCACTTGCGCCGCTATTATACTTATTTTATTTATTTTGCATTTCAGTAGCAATTGTTTACAGTATATGTTTCTTTTGTTTTTCTTTGTATCCGACATGTAATAAGAAAATTCAGTTTGTCCCTATTTTCTACAATCAATAAAAGCTTAAAGCTATTTTTCTATGAACTGTTGGTGTTTCGTGTTTTATAATTTCATGGCAGAGTTAATTTGTGTTAATCTGTGTGGCATATGAATGCATGCACAAAAATTAAAGCTGACCGGCTATATACATAAAATATCTAAATCCTTGAAATGGATTAGAGTACTCTGAGTCCCCAGAGCGTAGAATAGAGTATAAATGATTTCAAAAATCTCTAAATCCCTAAAGTAGATTAGAGAACTCTGAGTCCCTAGAGCGTGGACTAGAGTATAAACGATTTCAAAAATCTCTAAATCCCTAAAGCGGATTAGAGTATTCTGAGTCCCTAGAGCGCGAACTAGAGTATAAACGATTTCAAAAATCTTCGAATCCCTGAAGCAGATTAGAGTACTCTGAGTCCCCAGAATGCGAACTACAGTATAAATGATTTCAAAATTCTCTAAATCCCTGAAGCAGATTAGAGTATTTTGAGTCCCCAGAGCGCGGACTGGAGTATACACGATTTCAAAAATCTTTGAATCCCTGAAGTGGATTAGAGTAATCTGAGTCCCCAGAGCATAGAAAAGATTATAAACAATTTCAGAAATCTCTGAATCCCTGAAGTAGATTAGAGTGCTCTGAGTCCCCATAGCGTGGACTAGAGTACAAACGATTTCGAAAATCTCTAAATCTCTGAAGTGGATTAGAGTACTCTGAGTCCCCAAAGAGCGGACCAGAGTATAAACGATTCAAATATCTTTAAGTCCTCAGAGGGAGGATTAAAATGCTCTAAGTCCTTGGAGCGGGGACTAGAATGTTAGGGATTTTGAAAAATTCTTAAGTCCCAGAATGTGAACAGAAGAACTCTAAGTCCTTTAAAAGAAGACTAGAGTTTAAATGACCCGCAAGACATTGGATTTTAGCTACATATTAAATTATAAAGGATGCGATGAAAATCTGTAAATACAAAGGAACAAATTTTTATTTACTTCTCAAAAATGTCCATACAACTTTTCTGAAAGTTTTGTGCCAAAGTCGATCTATATTAACTACTGACAAAAAAAAGAAAAAAAGAAATGAAAACAACTACATGATTTTAATTTATCTAAGCTAAGCAAGATATCATGTGGCGCGACTATTTCCATTGTTTTCTTTCCTTTTTCGACTTCTCCAAAGTCTCCTCAACTAAGCATCTTTTCCTGAACACTTTGCTTCCTTCCGACATGTTATCCGATGAAGGAGGAGGAACCTTCAAAGGTGTGGTTCCACCAGGGAGAATGACTTTCAACAGCCTATTTAGGGGATCGTCTAGTTCCACCACCTTGGATTCAATCTTTTTCTTAGTTTTCTCTTTTTCTTCCTCCTCGATTTGCTCCTTCATGTAGAGCTTGGAAGTGTCTTCAGAAGCGCCTGTAATTACGACATTGTCATGTTCTTTGACAGGTTAAGGGTCTTTGGACTTATCCTTATATAGTGCCTTGATTACTTGAGTGTCGGGGCCTGGCGTGTCTTCGGCTAGTGAAGCGTCAACATCTTTCTCCTCCCACTCTGTGGCGACATCGCTCCTGGGAGTTTGTTCGGGACCAAAATGACATGTAAGAATTCATGAAAAACAGATGTTAGAGTACGCCGTTACCCACCGAAAGCGGTAGCTTCCTGAACTTTAGAAGGTGAAGTTAAGTACCAGCTTCCAATTGACTTTCGATGGTCCTAGGAGTAACACCCTCAAGGATTGAGGATACAATGTGAATACCAAGTCCGGGCTTCTCCGAATCATAACCAACATGCTGCTCGGGAGGTTTGAGAGATGAAGTCTTAGCCGATTGAATGGGAGGAGGAACTTGAGGCTCGATGCCAGACGGACTAGCAGTATCTTCTTTCTCTTTCGATGTCAGGGAATCTCCACCAAAGAGGGCCTTTGCCGTAGACAAGTCCGAAGGCTCATTTCCTTGGAGCACTTCCTTCGCGAATGCATCCTTGTCAATCTCCTTGACACCTAACTCCACTTTCTTAATTTTGATTAGAGTATCCCATGCCTTAGCTAGTGATTCGAGATAACCATCGCCCAAGAAAGATAGGTCACGGTGCATGAGAACTCTTGCATTATACTCGACGATGAGCGGGTCAAATGAACATTTAATCTCTTCTCTGCCGGCCTTGGTTGCTTCCTCGATTCGGGAGTCTACCTCTAAAAGTGCCACCTTTTTGCCTTCTTCACAAGCTGCATCTTTTAGCTCTTCAATTATTGATAGCTCCTCGTCGAGTTTTGTTTTCAAGTTCTTCATCTCGATGACTTCATCGAAGTATTTTTGTGATTCTTCCTGCACTGCAATTTTCTCTTCTTTTTCTTTGGAAAGAAGCTCCTTCAATTCCTTGACTTGGTGAGCGAGGATGTCTTTCTCTTTTTGCAGATAGTCTTTTTCCGGAGCTAGAGCGCTGCTGCATTGAACTGCCTCATTTAGTTATTTTTTATGGCTGGCCTCTAAGTGATTGACCACATCGGCTGTCTCCTTGGCATTCTTCTAGGTGATCTCAAGTTGAGATTTAAATGAGAGAAGCTCTTTATGCTAGCTCTTTATAATATCTCTTTCGTGAATAGCTTTGAGCTTAAGGCGGTTAATCTCATGCTGGCGCTCGATGGAGACTTCTGAGACTTTTTCCACTAAGTGTACGAAAGCGTCGTGTTAGAAATACATGTCATTGTTGCAGGCAATAGTGCTCTGTTTAACATTCCCATGGATAGGATGAATTGGCAAAAGGAATTTCATCTCGTTAAAACAGATCTTTGGGAACGTAGCTTTAGGCTCGGCTAATTTTTCTACCATGGATGGATCGTGAGGGGAAACTGGGGGAGCCTGCCTTGTCGGAGTCACCGATTTCTTATGAGGCTCACGAGATTGCTCGGTGCTCGAAGAACTAGAATGTTGATCGCGGGGGACTTCGGACTGGGAGTCTTTCTAGGCAGACTTGTCTCCACCACGCGACGGAAGATTGGAAGGTTCATTTGGACATAAAGAGTGGCGGTGGGTTCTCCTTCTGGATGATGAAGATGATTCTCTGGAATGATAGTCTCTATCTCCACCTTCATCCCTATCTCTTCGTTTACCCGATCCTAAGCCTCGAGCAGAGTGATAGAAGATGGAGGATCCTCAAAAATGGTCAATGCCATGTGTGCGCCCCATTTCACCTGTATGTGAGATTAAACGAGAACGAATTAGTAGAAGTCACATGATGAATTGAATTCAAGTGTGTGGTGGAGTGTAGGTGTTCGTGTGTGTCCTAGTGCCTCCCCCCAATAGACCAGTGTTTTTTGCTTTACTCGTTGCAGTTTTCTCTTTCTGATCATGAACTTGTGCACCTTCATCACTTCTAGCGCGCGAGTTAAATCCCACAGCTTCGGGATTATTGAAGTCATAATTCAATAAATCGTAAGGATTTGATAGATCGGAGAGTCCCCTCAATGAACTTTCCATTTTCTAGGGAGATGATTCTTTCTCGATAGGTGTTAGCATGATTTTTGAAGTCCCCCAACTTTACTCTTTTTAAATTTGTATGCTAAACTCATTTTCTTCCTTGGCGAAGGCTGTGGTTGGTTAGTGCAGGGAACATTGGCTGCTAGCGCTTGTCCGGAACTTGTGTCCTCATTTAATGGCCCTGGAGCTTCTTTTTCTTTAATTTCACCTTCCTCGGTGGTATCGTAAGCCCCTTCGACAGAGGGCACTAAAGGACCAACTTGTTCCCAAATCATTTCAGCAGTTGTTCTTACGGTCGTGGTGTCACTCGGAAGGCCAATTATGTAACCCTCTTATGATAATCCGAACAGTGAGAGCAACTCATCGGTAACAATCAATTTAATATTCCGCTTTTCTACTGGAGTGGCTTGAATGGCCGTGACTACCTCGGAGTATCAAGCGCCTTTGGGCTGCGAGCGAATACCTGGAAGGATTAAAACGTTCAAACTTCAGCAAAAGATGCGACTAAAGTCCTAGAATGAAGGGGAGACAAGAATGAACCTTACTTCCTTCCAGCCATCTCCTCGAAAAGCCGGGAGGATAGCGTACGTAGAACAACTCCTGTTTGAATTGGGAGAGCTTGTTCCACGCACCCATCAGAAGTTGGCATTTAGGGTATGGTTCTAGGAATATATAAGATGGGATATTAACACGTCTCTTAAAGCGGTAAATGTAGTGGATATCCTCAGAGGTTGGAGGTGTGAATAGAAAGCTCATAAAGAGGAGGTAGGTACCGTGAATGAACGCATGGCTATTGGGATATAGTTGTGTAGGAGCGATCCCTATGTACTGCAATACTTCACGGATGAACGGTTTGAAAGGTGGCACACATCTGGCCCAACATATGAATTTGGTGCATACGGTGTATCAGGCTGGGGGCAGATGGGGGCAGATCTTGTCCTGACGGAACCAAAACATCTTCAAAAGGGATTCCATGGATAGAACACATTCGACGAAGAGCGGCTTCACCGATTTTAGAGGCCTGCAAATCAATGGGGTTATCTAAAATGATAGCTTTGTCTACGACATGGGGAGCCAGACCAATAAGCTCGATAGGCAGAACTGGAATGCTAGGAATGAGGACGAATGATGGACTTGACATCCCTACTACCTCTTGCCGTGGACTTGGTCCAGGCTTGTCGGATATAGTTGCAGAGCTTGATTTCTTGGACTTTTTGGGAAGGCATTTGGTGTGAATAAATACCTTTTTAAGCTATACTGGAAAGATAGTCAATATTAGATATAATAATAATACATTCCTCCGTGTTGTGTGTGAACTATTGCAGCGATTCAAGTATAAGTGTAGAGAACTTATTTTAAAGATAAGTGTGACATAGAGAAGTTTTGAGTTATTATTCTGGAGACCATCAGCCCTGACCGTCTCCAGCAGTTTATCATATAGCTAGTAGTGGAAGTCTTGGAATCGAGCATTGGCATCATAGGGTGTGAAGGTAATTACTCACATTTATTAGGTTAGATTCGTGTTTTTAATTACTTAAGCTATGGGGTTGTCAGTCCATATCAAGTCCATAGGCTTATATGCTTTGGTCCTTTGTCATTTTTTATGCTAAGGCGTGAAAATATGTAGTCCTGATGTATGCGTTGTTCAAGTTAAAATGGTCCTGATTTCCAATGCCAATCCTGACACTTAATACCGATCCAAATACTCAACCTTCTTTGTCGATCGCCCCTCTGAACTAAGACAACCGAACCACTCTCCTACAGAACACCGACCCACACACTATCTCTTAAGTTATCGACCCACACACCATCTCTCCAACTACCAACCTATTCCTTTGTTTATGACCGACCCACTCTAATACTAAAATCCTACCGAGCTACTCTACTAATAGAATCCTACCGACCCAGCCTTACCCACTTGTACCGACCAAACCTCCCTAGAAAGCCTACCGACCGACTTCCCTTTAAATTATCGACCCAGCCTTATCAACTCCTCTACCTGTCGGTTATAACTAGAATATTCCCACCTAAATCTTCCCTAAGGCACCGACAAACAAGGGCTACCAATTGGGTTCTTCACTCCTTCTACACCGAACCTCTTTCTTTCCCAAGACAGAAAACCTTTTCCTTCTCCAAATCATCTACCTCCCTTTCTAAAACTCCTATGCCAGCTCTCCACCCTTTTTACCTATGCTCTCGTTCCCTCTCTCTCTCTCTCTCCCCTTCCCTGCCATGAAGAATTGAGTACCTACATGGCTTGGCCCTAGCTCAAGTTCAAGAAGACACGACTTAAGAGTTTGAAATAGCACACGAAATCTCACCTATGCGTTAATTTGAGGTTTGGGTGAGTGATTCTTGGGGTTTGGAGTTGAGGGGAATGGGGCGGCACGCTTGGGAGGTGGTGGAACGAAGTGGGGGACCAATTCGATGGAGAGGAGGAATTTAGGTTTGGAGCAACGATGAAGAAGGTAAAGATATCGAGTAAGTTAGGTGGCTTGTAAAATTAAAGTAGAAGTGAGAAAGGGGAGAAGGAGCATAGGCTTTTATATATGAGGAGAGGAGGTGAACGGGCGTTTTCCTGTAGAACCTAGGGGTGGGCATTTAACCGACTAACTGATTTAACTGACCTTAACCGAACCAATTTAATCAATAAAATTAGTTAACCGAACTTTCGGTTAACCGATCGATGTTAACCGACCAAAATCGGGTCGGGTAACAGTTAAATTTTTTATGAAATCGGTTAACCGTTTAACCGAAAATAATTTTTACCCTTGCCATTTGAAACCCGACCCAATCAACCCAATAACCCAAACATGATTAATTACCGCTTTCGTTCGGTCCATCTTGTTCCTTCTGTAAAAAACCAAGATCGACATTTTTCCATTCAAAAAAACTGTAGATCTCATCAACCTTTGAAATTAAAATTAATCCAAAGTTGGGCCTATCGTGCTTGATTCTGAGTTGTCTTGTGGGTCGTTGGTTGTCAATTTGTTGAGCTAGAATTTTTATTCCTATTTCATCTTTGGCTTTCAAGTCCCTTGAACACAATGGTGATGACAGTTTGGACATGGAATAAGGGGATGCAATTATCTTTGCATCTGTGTTGAAGGTAATACACATTTTTTTTATTTTGTAATCTGTATTCTAGTTGATAAGATAACACCACCCTAAGAATTCACAATGTTTTATATTGTGTATTATGTAGGCTCTTTAGTATGCACCTAAGAAAATATTGCAATTTATCCATTTTGGTAGGTAATAATTTAATGAATGTGGAGCAAAATTGTGTGTTTCAGCAGTGCAATGCTGAGTAAGTAGTGTGCATATATTTTCCCATTTTACATCTGGGGTAATTTGGTATGGTTGCATTTATAACTGTAAATTGTAATCTGTATGCATGCTGATTATTTTGTTTTGCAGTTCACGCGACCAAGGTATAGGGATGTGTATTTATATAATTTTTTTCTTTTACATAGTTTTGGATAAATAATAAAGCTAAGGTTTTGAATGGCCAATTGTTTGATTGATTGTATTATCCTAACCGACCTATTTGGCATTTTCATATACATGTTCTATGCAATTAAATGTGATTAAACTAGTAACAGATGAATCACACATATAAATTTTTCATTTGAAATGCAATTAAATTAAATTAAAGTATGTCTTAGACTCATAAACTGTTAACTAAACTATAAACATATGTATATGAATTTACAGTTAGTTTATATTTGATCATTTAGTCAGTTTGCATTTAAACTATAATTATATGTGAACTAAATTAAATAAGAATTAAACCATGTTTTTATTTAGTTTACATTTAAATGTACGATTTATAAATTTTGTTCAATTTACGATTAGTTTATTGTTTATTAAAATGTAGGGGTGGGCACAGTCGGTTAACCGATCCGGTCGGTTAATTTTTGCGGTTAATCGAAAGTCATAGGCGGCTCGGTTACCCGGTAGTCGGTTAATATTGCCCGGCTAGTACTGACCGAACCGATAATTTTTGACTACGGTTAACTGTTGGTTTTGATCGGTTAACTACCTGTTGGTTTTGATCGGTTAACTACCTATCGGTTAACTACTCAAATCATACTGGTTAACCAATTATATATGCACGGTTAGTAATTTTTTTCTTAGATTTACAAGCATGAAACGTTACATATGTTACACAGCTCACTACTTCATACCTGACACCATTTTGAAATAAACTTAAAGCACTAACATTAACTAGTTGTCTCTTTTAATAATCAAATACAAGACTGTTATAAAAAAACAATCAAATACAAAGCTTCTGTCCATTATGATATCGCTGTATATTTTATATATTTTCCATTCAATTGACAAAGCCTCTGTCCATTATGAGATCACTGTATATTTTATATGTTGTCCCTTAAATTTAGATTCTTAGTGCATGAACTTGGCTTGCATTATGCCAAAACCTGAGCTGTAAAGAAGTAATAGGTGTCAATCACTATATGATAGTTACTGGTTACTAATTTATATAAAGGCTAATGATACAAACCAACATCACATTCATATATGAGTGTGTGTGTTGAGACTCGGTTTTGATTCATGACACAAAGCTATCACTATGATATATAGATTTGACGACTATTACGACAAAAAGAGAATATACACTACATGGAGACAAGACATCAAAATCGATGCTTCAATTATATTATTTTGCTTTTGAGTCTTAGGTCAATTTTGTTGAAATCTTTCCTCGTTTAATGTATATATTAGCTTATATATAGTCTTAATGATTTATACATATAAGCATAGAAAGTACATATATATATATGTTATCAAAGTTTTTTCTTTAAAATCATATATAATATAAATATATATTTAGAACCTGTGAAAACCGTGCAAATTGCACAGAAATCACCAGGTCAGTCGACTGACCTGTAAATTTCTTTGCAACATGCATAGGTGCACAAATAAACAAATAATACGTTTGAATATCCAGTCGAATGACCCAGAGTTCAGTTGACTGAATTTCTGCGACAGTTATTTTCTGAAAAGACACGACTTTTTGTGAAGAGTTACAAATCTCTATGAAAAGATTTGGACGCAACACTTTAACTGAAACTCTTCATCAACAGTCGCTACTTTTTAACATCTATAAACACATACTCTAACTTGATTCCAAACTACATAATTTTCTTATCATGCTTATCTAACTCTCTTGAATCTACTTGCAATTATACTTTCAAAATTTTTGCATTAAAGCAATATTATACCTTTCTATTCTTCATAAACTTCAAATATATATATTTATACTTGAGGAGAAGATTATAGGAAGGGTGTACTACAATTGACAAATCCATGTTATTAGAACACACAAAGTCAAAAAAAAACCTTTTTATATTTGTTGAAGTCTTGTTCTACTGCTCAGGCATGTGAAGCCCTCTTCAGCTGCTAGGCGAAATCCTATTCTGCTGCTCAGGTCCTTGCTCAGCTGCTTAAGGGTTGTATAGACTTGTTCCTCTGGGTTAAGTGAGGGTTATTGTTTTAGTGAAATTCCAGAAGGAGTCTGGGACTGAACGTAGGACGGAGCTCCGAACCAGTATAAAAATTCCTAGTGTCATTTTACTTTAATGCTTTTATATTCCTCACTATTTACTGTATAGCTATCATCACTACACTATGTATTATCATATATCCATATTGCATGATCCATAGTACACTTTCATTTGGTATTAGAGCAAGGTCATCATATAACCTAACACAGTTTTCTAATAAACTAATAATATGGAAAATAACACTAGCATTAACACTAACTTCATTGAAGGACAATCCACTGCACGTCCACCACTATTTAATGGCATGAATTATAACTATTGGGCCGCATGAATGAGAATATATATGCGAGCACATGATTTTGATTCATGGAATATAACTCAGCCAGAAATATTATTTCTAGCGAGGAGTATTCTACTTGGACAAATATACAGAAACTAAATACCACAACAAATGCAAAAGCCATGAATATGTTGTTTTGTGCCTTAAATAAAAATGAGTTTAACTGTGTTAGCATGTGCAATACTGCATATGAAATATGGTATACACTCAAATTTACACACGAATGAACTAACAAGGTCAAACAAAGCAAGATATCCATGCTCAAAAGTCAGTTTCAAAACTTTAGGATGAAAGAAAATGAATCTATAAATGATATGTATTCAAGATTTCAGGATATTTACCATTCATTAGTTGGACTAAGAGAAAAATATTCAGATTTTGATATTGTATCCAAAATCCTTAACTCTTTAACGGAAGAATGGGAAAGAAAAGTTCTCGCTATTGAAGAAGCAAACGATATTTCCAAAATAACTCTGGAAGAGTTAATAGTAATCTAATGTCCTATGAAGTAAATTTGCAGGCCAAACGAGTTCAAGCTCAAGATAAGAAGAATATAACATTCCATGCAGAACTAGAAGAATCGGATTCAGACAAAGACGACCTAGCCTTTATTGCCAAAAACTTCAAGAAATTCTTAAAGTATAGAAAAGGAAACAGAAATAATGGCAAGAGAAGCTCAAACAGCAATAAACCGCCGTCTTCATCAGTTCTGGAGTGCTTTAACAGTCACAAAAAGGGGCATATATAGAAGGAAAGTCCAGATCAAAAGAAAGAATATCACAATAAAAGAAAGGACAAATTCAGAAGGAAAGCTTTCTCAGTTACAATGATGATACTGACTCTTCTTCTTCTTCTGAAAATGAGAGTGACAACGATAATGAACAAACCAACGTACGCTTAATGGCCAATGATAATGAGGTTAGTGATTTAACTTTTGATGATATGATAGAGATAAACTCAGAATTATTAGATACTTTAAAAAGTCTCAAAAGAAAATATAAAAAGGCTGTAGAAAATCATAACAAGGCAGCATTCGAAAGAGATATGCTTAAAGACGAGAAGAAAATATTCGAAGAAGAACTGGAGAAAACTCAAGAATCTCTTTCAAATGTTAATTCTCAAAATATATTGTTGAGTCAAGAAATTGAAACTCGAAAAAAAGGAATGATCTTGTTTCTGAAAATCATGATTTAAAAATTAATATTAAAATGGTAGAACTAGAAAATTCAAGTCTAAAGACCAAACTAGAAGGAATCACTAAAAACATTTCAAATTTTTATAAAGAAAGAAAAAATTTATCTAGAATTATTGAGAATTCACAACCTGTTAACAATAAAAATGGTTTAGGTTATAGTCAGAAAGTCAAGAATTCACAATCTAGCAATTCAAACAATGTTAAGTCTAATAAAACACCCATATCTTCAAAAAGACTAGTTTCTAAAACTATAAATATATAGGTACCTAAACTAATAACAAGTTAATAAGGAATAAGCATATTAGTTCATTCATAGAAAATGTTCATAATAATAAAAATTATATCTATAAAAGGGATACTAAACCCACTTGGGTTTGGTTTCCAAAGCTCTAACTCTTAGAACCCTATTAAAAAGGTGGGTACCAATGTTATCTCATATTTTTTTGCAGGTCCCACCCAAGAAGAAAGGAAAATGGGTACTCGACAGTGGTTGTTCAAAACACATGACATGAGACAAAGATATGTTGACAAATATTACATACTCAGACGGAGGTTCTGTGACTTCTGGAGAAAATTCCAAGGGCTATATCATCAGCAAAGGCGATGTGAGAAATTACGGTACATCTAATTTACCTCTTATTACAAACGTTTTATTATTTAAGAATCTAAAACACAATCTATTAAGTATAAGTCAATTATGCGATAAAGGTTTTAAAATATCATTCTCTGAAAATAATTGTAGTATCTTTAATCAAAATCAAATCTTATTTTCGAAGGAGATAGAGATAAAAACATTTACGTTTTGAATATGAAAATTAATCATAACTCAGACATGTGTTTAATAGCCAAATAAAATGATCCCTGGATATGGCATAAACGATTCTGTCATATCAAATTACAAATAAAATTTCTACAAATAAACTCGTAAAAGGACTACCAAAGATGAGTTTTAAAATTAATAATATATGTGACGCATGTCAATTAGGTAAATTAACTAAATCTTCGTTTAAATCTAAGAAAGTGATTTCGACATTACAACCACTTGAATTACTTCATATGGATTTATTTGGACCTACCCAAGTTCAATCCACAAATAACAATAAATACGTATTTGTAATAGTTGATGATTTTTCTAGATATACATGGACTATCTTTATGAAAAATAAAAGTGATACTTTTGAAAATTTCAAGACATTTGTTAAACGAATTCAAAATTTAAAAGGTACTAAAATTAAAAATATTAGAAGTGATCACGAAGGTGAATTTAAAAACGAACAGTTTGATAACTATTGTAAAAAGAAAGGAATATTTCATAACTCTTCGTTCCCTAGAACTCCACAACAAAATGGAGTTGTAGAACGAAAAAATCGAACTCTACAAGAATGTGCAAGAACCTTACTAAACGAAAGAACATTACCAAAACATTTTTGGATAGAAGCTATTGCTACTGCCTGTTATGTATTGAATCGTGTTTCTATTAGACCTCTCACTAAGAATACACCTTAGAAACTTTTTAATGGTAGAAAACCAAATATATCCTTTTTTAAAATATTTGGATCATTTTTGTATTAAATACCAAAGATCAGCTTGGAAAATTCTATTCAAAATGTGATGAAGGTATATTTCTTGGATATTCGAATCGAAACAAAGCTTATCGAATTTTCAATAAACGAACTAATACTATTGAAGAGACACTCCATATACCCTTTGATGAGAACTCTAAACTTATTTCAAAAACAAATTATGACGATGATTTACTTAATAATAAAATGAATATAATAAACAATTCAAGAGAAGATGAAGATATTGTTTATAATACTAGAGAAGATGAAAACATTGTTAATAATCTAGAAAATAGAAATATTACTAATACAATAAGATCTCCTCGAAGAATCTTACGAAATCATCCTACATAAAATATAATTGGAGAAATAAATTCAAATATTCGAACTAGAAATCAACCAAATTTAATGGGTAATGTAGCTTTTCTTTCTACTACAAAACCTAAAAATACTAAGGAAGCATCATTTGATGAAAATCGGAGTATTGCTATGCAAGAAGAACTAATTCAGTTTGAACGAAATGAAGTTTGGGAACTAGTACCCAGACCGTACGATTAGACTGTTATAGAAACTAAATGTGTTTATAAAAATAAAGAAAACGAATTAGGAAATATAACTAGAAACAAAGCGAGACTAGTATCACAAGGGTTTAATCAAGAAGAAGGAATAGACTATGAAGAAACGTTTCCTCCAGTCGCTGGACTAGAAGCAATACGAATCTTATTGGCGTACGCATGTTTTAATAACTTTAAACTCTATCAAATGGATGTTAAAAGTGCATTTTTAAATGGTTATATTAAAGAAAATGTTTTTGTTGAACAACCTCCTTTATTTGTTCATGAAAAATATCCAGATCATGTCTATAAACTTAAGAAAGCTTTATATGGTTTAAAACAAGCACCATGTGCTTGGTAGAACGCCTTAAAAGCTATTTAATTGAATCAGGTTTCGAAATAGGAAAAGCAGATCAAACTTTATTTATAAAATATTCTAAAAATGATATTTTGATAGTTCAAATATATGTAGACGACATTATATTTGGTTCAACTAATAATAAATTATGTAAAGAATTTTTTGAAATAATGACTAGAGAATTTGAAATGTCCCATTTGGGAGAATTATCGTATTTTCTAGGTCTTCAAATAAAACAAGTTTCAAATGGAATATTTATAAATCAACAAAAATACTGTAATAATCTTATCAAGCGTTTCGAAATGGAAAACATTTATGCCAAACCAACACCTATGAGCACAACAACACATCTTGATAAAGATGAAAATGGCAAGAGTGTAGACCAAAAACTATATCGTAGTAAGATAGGATCATTATTATACCTAACAGCAAGTCGACCAGATATAACGATGAGTGTATGTCTATGTGCACGATTTCAAGCAGACCCAAAAATGTCACATTTACGAGCCGCAAAACGAATACTACGTTATCTTAGTAATACTACAGATTTCAGACTTTTCTATCCAAAAGAGTGCTTGTTCGAGTTAGTGTCATACAACGATGCTGATTTCAGAGGATCACGAACATATAGATAAAGTACAAGCGGTAAATGTCACTTCATTGGTAAATCATTAATATCATGGTTTAGCAAGAAACAAAACTGTGTCTCACTATCAACTTGTGAAGCAGAATATATTTCTACGGCACTAACTTGCGCATAAGTAATCTATTTGCAACCCAGACACTTAAAGATTTCAAATTCAATTTATCAAAATAAAAAATTTGTCGCGAAAATTCCAGTGCAATAAATCTGTCCAAAAATCCAGTAAATCACTCTAGAACTAAACACATAGATATTAGATATCACTTTCTACGCGTCAATATAGAAAAAGATACGATAAATTTAGACTACATTCCATCTGAAACTCAATTAGCTGATATTTTTACTAAACCATTGTTAGAAAACGCTTTATAAAACTACATCGAGAACTCTGTATAATGTCAATTAAAGGTATATAAATGATAAAATACGAATTTTGACTAAAAACTCAAAAATAATTTTTTTTACAAAAATTCATTTTTCTGACCATTCTGAGACTCGATCCTATGACCTGTTGTAAATAGCCTAGATGTCTTAACCACCTGAACTATTGATCATTTTCATTACAGTCTAGGTTGGGGACTCTATTATATGGTGACCGCTATACACTAGATTATGTATAACATTTACCTTTATAAATATATTTTCTGCATATTACATTTACACAGATAAGTCACAATAACAGAAAACCAACGAAATAGCAACTAACGTTCCTAGCTAACAACCTTTTATAGCTAAATTAAAGACAAACCGTTCACTTCATCCTTCTTATTCTCAACATTAGTCTATAAATAGGTATATTTATTCTACGTTATTTGTTTGCACAAAAAATGGGCAAACACCTTCAAGTCGTATGATTTAGTCGATTTTATGTTGTTCTTAGTGATTTGGGTGATTTATGCAAATATGTAAAAAGCATGGACTAAACTGTAAAAGACACACAGATTTATAGTGGTTCAGCCAGAATGTGCCTACGTCCACTTCATATGTTATTCTCCTTCACTATCCGGATTACAAGTACAAAGCTTTGATTACAAGTGTATGAAAGTCGTTTAAAAGTTCTATCCATGCTTGAGTTCTCCCCTCGTCTCCGCCATTGTTGTACCCCTACCCCTCTATTTATAGAGTGAGGCAGGGGGTTGGGGTCTTGGATGTATATAGTTGCTGGTGGGCCTAGGCTGACGTGATCTGGCCTGATAATGTTGGTTCGGTAATGTCTTGGTTCGGTGGTGAGTAAAGCATGGGTTGGTCCGGTGGTGAGTGGAGCGTGGATTGGTCCGGTGGTGAGTGGAGCGTGATCTGGTCCCGTAATGGGAGGAGCGTGATTTGGTTCGGTAGTGCCTTGGTCGTGCCTTGGTTCGGTCGTGCCTTGGTTCGGTCATGCCTTGGTCCGGTGATGAGAATACACCCAACATTTTCCCCCCAAAGTGGGGCATATGCCTGCATATGTCGCACTTTGTTTTAGATCATTCGGTTTGGACACTCTCATTCGGCCCAAGTGCCGAACCAGTTGGTCCGGTTATCCTACGCTCGCCTAAAAGTATGGGCTTCACGCCTCTGTCATTCTTTACTATTTGAAATAGCCGAACCAAACCTTTGTCTGCCGAATCGTGTCACCGAACCAGATTTTACGTTTTACTGCCGGACCAGGTGAGGCTTTCTTCTGCCGAATAAACTTTATGCTTGAACTACCGAATGAACTTTAAGGAGTACGAGTGCCAAATGGACTCTTAGCCTCGAACTACCGAATGAAAATTTTGTGCTTTGAATTATAAATGAGATTCCAGACTGTATGTACTTGTTTGTTTATATCTCTACATTCCTGGTTCTAACGACATGCTTTCTCGTGTTGCAGATAATGTCTCATAAAGTAGAAACTCACTCTGACAAGAAGAAATCCAAGGACAAAGGAGAGTCCTCCATAGTTCCCCCAGTCCAAGCAGAATCAGAATGACATGAACCAACCCCGAGATCATTAGTAGACGGGTATGGTCCTCATGAGCTCCTGAACTCACCGCCTGACTGCTTTCCCAGCTCCCTCAAAGATGAGCAGCTTGATGTTATATCTAGATCTTTTGGGATTGACAGAGCGCATATGATGTTGCCGGGGAAAGGGATGATGCCGTATAACCCCCCAGAAGGGTATTTTTCTTACAGTAGGTATCACTGCATGTGCGGAGCCATCCCTCCGATCAACGCTTGGATAGTCAGCTTCCTCGCATACTTGAAGGTGACCCCTTTCCAGCTTCAGCCCAACTCTTATGCTATCTTGGTGAGTCTGTTCATTATCTTCCAGAGAAAATACGGACGTCCCCCTTCCAACCGAGAGATCCGGTACCTGTACAACTTGAGAGGCTACAAGAAGGGGTCTCCTTATATTAGCTTAGAATCGGCCGTGTCTTTCAAGCCAGTCCTGGACTTATATTCAAAATTTAGTATGTTCAAGAAGGAATGGTTCTTTGTCAGAGATGAATCTGTTTCTTTCCACCGCTTCACTTCTGGCTGTAAGTTGAATCTCATTTATAATTTCCGTTCTGACCGCAATGCTCCTCCTTATGTGATTTACTTCTTGCCAGCGACAGGTGGATTTGCGGTTGTAGAGAACGATCGCCTGGTTCAGATGGCTGAGGAAATAGAAGCCATTCTGGAAAATGAGAGCGCAGCCTCTTATCTGATCAGGAATGCTACTCTTTTGGGGCTCAACTTGATTCTATCACGCCAGTCTGTGGTCAAGCAAAGAGACGCAACTGGGGAGAAGGCCACCAAAGCTAAAGGTGGGGCTACGGCGAAGAGCAGCAAAAGGAAACCCTTCTCGAAACATCCAATTGCCGGGTGAAGAAACTTAAGAAGTTTGATGGACCCTCCCCCAGCACATGTCCAGATATCCCGGAGGAGGAGGAAGATGTGAAGGAGGAAAGAGGTGAGGATGAAGGAGGTGAGGTGGAGAGCGGAAGTGGTGGAGAAGGTGATGGTGATGGCCATAGTGATGATGGTGGCGACGGACAGATTGGTGATGGTACAGGGGTTTTGTCTTCTAAGCAAGCAGGTGTGATCCAGGAGTGGACAGACGATGATCTCTGCCTAGCTCTTGAAGGGTTGGAGGGAGGACCGGCTGCAGTGGAGAAGCCTAAGAAAGCTGACAAGGCTGAGACCGGCGCCAATTCATCTTCCAAGAGCGCTTTAGCTGAGGCAACTTCTGCGATTCAAGATGAATTTTTGACTCCTGCAGACTCTATTTATGATAAGGATTTAGGAACATTTTATGGCCAGCTCCCGTTCTGGAGTGAGATCCATGACTTATTGCAGCATGCTACTCCTTCCCAGGGTTTGTATAACAAAGCATCTCTTTACTCTTCTTAACTTGATATATTTCTTGAATTATAGTTCAATGTATGCTTGTAATACTTGGTTTTTATCCCAGAAGCGGGTAAGGCGGCCAAGACATCAGATGTCCGGCACCGTCTTGAACAATACAAACTTCTCAAGCCTTCTACTAAACCAAAGCCTCCGACTGACCGTCCTGGAGACGTAGTCGGCTACCGCCCTCTTCTTGGAGTTATCGAAGAGGATATCCAAAGGAAGAAGAGGAGTTGTTCCTTGTTTGAATCCTCACCTGGTCCTTAGTCCCCAACTCAGCCTCTTCGGGATAGCACGAAGAAGAATACTGAATTTATATTTTCTCCGCACCCGTCTGAAAATCCTACCGTTACCCGGATAGGCCATCCCGGCTTGGCTCGTAATCCGTTTGCAGGTCATCCGGATCTGGATCCGGGTTCTTGTGATATTACCTTTGATGAGGCTACCGGTGAGCACTTTCTTCCCCGTAATCCTATGGTAAGAGTATTGGATGAAGCTAAGTCTCTGGACCTTGATTTGCTTACCACTCGGGTTGTAACTTTGGGGGACGAAGCTAAGGAAAATATTGACCGGGTTGCTGAGGAAACCAGTAAGCTGATGGGGCATCATGCCCGACTGGTCAAGGCTGGAGAAGAAATTGGGAGTGCTAACATTCGACTGCGGTTAATGGTTTCCGATCAGGCCAAACAACTCACTGATCAGGCCATCCAGGTCTTCCAACATGAGGCCGCCTCAAGGCAACTAAAAAAAACCATGGAAAAGGCCACCAGAGCAGAGTTACGGAAAATGGAGGCTGCTTTTAAAGAACGGATTGATATGGCTATTGCAACGGTGGATGAGGTCCGGAAAGCGGATCTCGAGCGGGGACGGGACCTATCCGGGAAACTTGAAGCCGTAGAGCTTATCAAACCAAGTTGAAGGAGATGGAGGCGATGAGGAAATCTTTCCAGGCTGACTGCTCGCGATACCAATCGGAGAGGGATGATGCTATTGTAAAGTTGTTGGCTTCTGAGGACCGAATAAGGGAGTTCGAGGAGAATGAGGGGATAATGGATGAGATGCTTCAGGACATATAGTTTCGCACTTGGAAACAGGGTAACTTATCTTGGATGGATGATTATCCTCGAGTCATGGCCAGGATTTATCTCGGGCCCTGGAGGAGGCTAAAGCCAACGCAGATAGGGAGGGTGGCGTGGCCTTTAGAATGGATGTGGTCACGGCTCAATTCACCAAGGAGGAGAAAGCGGCGGTGAAAGAGGGTATGCGGCTGCTTGCTGTTGAGGAGGTTGGTGTGCAGTTAGAGGATGATGATCAAGGAGCAGATGCTGGTAAGTCTTCCCTTTTAGCTTCTCGTAACTTGATTGCTTATTGTTTATGACTATTAATGGATTATCTCCCGAATTGGATAGGCGGGACCTCTGGAGCACCAACCACCTCTGGTTAACATGTTGAGAGTTCCAATCCCGCGATCAAGGAGTTCTCGGAGGGCCAGTAGGATAGAGGTAATGCTCCGACGCAGTAGATTCCTTGACTTGATCTGGATATCTTTTGGTTTGTTTATCATTGCTGCCTATGTCAGTCCCGGAACATTCGTGTAACCTTTAAGCTTTAATTGTGTTATTGGTAACGAACGACTTTACTATGCAATTTCAAACTTAGGTTGATTCTGTCATATTTGAATGCTTTTGTTATTTTGATGTGTTACATAAGAAATACAGCTATGCACACGCCCGTGACTCAATTGTGTTTGACGTCAAGTTCTTGCTTAAAATATAATTTCATATCTTGCAATGTTAGTGTGATGTGCGAATAAATTATAGCTACGTATTCATATACAAAAGAAGAGAGTACCTCCTTTCATGTTTTAGTCGTAGATGGTTGCTTTGAATGCCTTGTATGACTGAGTATGGAATGCAGCTGAGTGACCTGTCATCCAATTGCGAGTTCCGTCCCCATTAGTGAGCGTCTCCTATTTTGTGTCACGTACTTTAGGGATCGTTATAGAGGATAGGAGAAAAGTTTTTAAATAAAATAAAAATATAAGAAATAGTAAAACTTCCAATCACAGAAGGCCTGTGATGTGCTTAAGTTCGTGGCGAAAGGGTTTTATAGTCACTTTCCCTAGCTGTGGGTCTTGGAGACATTTGTCAACCATCTTACGCCTCCACGGGGAGTTTCTCTTTTTTCTCCCACAGCCGTACTTAAGACACTCGGAGCCGAGATCGCGCACAGTAACTACCCGGGCCATTATGGCCCGTAATCGTGGGTATTATTCGATTTACCGTGGCCGGCTAGCGTGGGTGTCGATCGTCAACTGTGAACTACCCCTGGCTGCCACACCTTATGTTGGGGTTTAAAGTAGGTTCACAGTTGCCGACGAGCCGAACGCCGTAATGAGCTGCCTAGGCTATAGTCGGCCTACTCGGTGGCTTATAATCGGCTCATTACAGTTGGCTTTAAGGGCCGATCGCAAGCAATGAGTTAATCCGCAACAGAGGGATGCTGGAGCAAAAGTGTCCCATCGGCGAGGGCATAGATTCGTATAGTACCTGTTAGGTCTTGTACAGGTGAAGTTGCGCTGTGACGTGTCTTGAATGGAAATGCCATTACACAGGATTTTGTTCAACAGAAAAGGATAAAGTTAACAAGCAACCAAGATATAAAGGAACAAGTTAAAAAAGAGACAAGTTTTTAAAGTGGTTCGGCACGAAAATGCCTACGTCCACTGATTCTCTTTGTTAATTCACTTCGTAAGGGTAGTACAAGTTAAGAAAAGTATCGACGAAGGTGACGGATGTTCCATGCCCTCTAGAGCACCTCTCCGTCAACTATTGACAAAATATAAGCTTCGTTGTGGAGATCTTTATGAATTACATATGATCCGTCCCAGATTGGATCTAGCGCTCCGGGGCGCGGGAAGACTCTCTTAAGGACAAGATTTCCTTTCTTGTAAGCTGCGATGCTTGACTTTGGAGTTGTATTGCACTGCCACTTTTTGCTTGTGAGCTGCTGCTCTAAGTGCTGCATCGTTTCTTCTCTTTTCAATTAGATCCATAGACATGTGAAGGAGTTCTTCGTTCTCTTCTGGGTTGTAGTGGATCCTATGGTGGGAAGGCACTATAGTTTCGACTGGGAGCATGGCCTCCGATCCGTATGCCAAAGAGAAAGGAGTATGCCCCGTTGATGTTCTGAAAGATGTTCGGTAGGCCCAAAGTGCCGTAGGAAGTTCATCCACCCAAGCGCCTTTTGACTTTTCAAGTTTCTTCTTGATTAGAGTTTTGAGAATTTTGTTGACAGATTCGACTTGTCCGTTTGCCTGGGGATAAGCTACAGATGAGAAGCTTTTGTGAATTCCGTGCTCTTGGCACCAGTCGGCGAACTCTTCGCTGTCAAACTGAAGTCCATTGTCCGATATGATTTTTAGTGGAACTCCGTACCTGCATAGAACATTTTTAATCAAGAAGTTAATAACTTTTTCCGAAGATATTTTATTTAGAGGTTCCGCTTCCACCCATTTGGTGAAATAGTCGACTGCCACTATAGCATATTTGGCTCCGCCTCGGCCCACCGGCAGTTCGCCAATCAAGTCAACTCCCCATACTGCAAAGGGCCAAAGGCTGGTCATTTGAGTAATCTCATTTGTTGGTAGTCGAGGAATCTTAGCAAACTTCTGACATCTGTCACATTTTTTGACGAAGTCTAAGGCGTCTTTGTTTAATGTAGGCCAGAAATACCCATATCGGAGTATCTTCTTTGCCAGAGTCTGCCCTCCAGCGTGATCTCCGCAGCTTCCTTGATGGATGTTTGATAAGATTTCCTTGGCTTCCCTTCCAGCGATACACCTTAATAAGGGGTTAGAGAAGCCACGCCGATAGATGATACCTTCTTGTATTGTGTAGCGGGAAGCTCTCCTCAAGATTTTCTTGACATCGTTACGCTCGTCGGGCAGTGTGCCATCTTGTAAGAATTTTCGGATGGGAGTCATCCAAGTTTCCTCTTCGGTTGCAGCTATCAGATTCACTTGCTCGAAACTCGAGGTTAGTTGCCTTGAGATGGCTACTGTTCCGGAAATGGTGCCATCTTTCATGCTAGCTTGCTTTGCCAATTCGTCGGCGTCTTGGTTCTCTTCTCGAGGAATGTGTTTGATTAAATAGTGATCCAATTGATCAAGTAGCAGCTTGGTCTTCTTTAGATATGCTATGAGTCGTTCTCCTCGAGTCTGAAATTCTCCTAGTATTTGGTTTACAATAAGTAGAGAATCACTATGAAGACATAAAGAACTGACTCCAATCTCTAAGGCAAGTTCTAATCCAGCTACTACCGCTTCATATTCCGCATCGTTGTTGGTGGCAGCGAATTCCAACCTTAGAGCATAATGTAGCTTCCTTCCCCAAGGAGTGATTATTACAATACCTGCCCCCGAGCCTTGTTCGTTTGATGCTCCATCAACAAAGAGATTCCACTTTATGTCTTTTGCTATTTTAGATTGCTCCTTACCTTCATTGGTAGTGAATTCGGCAATGAAATCGGCCATGGCTTGTCCCTTGATGGCGGTGCGAGGATGGTAGGTGATATCATATTGACTCAGTTCAATGCATTATTTAAGTAGCTGCCCAGAAGTGTCGGGACGATGGAGTACCTGTCTTAGCGGTTGATCGGTTAGAACTTTGATCGAATGAGATTGGAAATAGTGTCGCAGTTTCCGTGATGTGATTAGTAAACAGTATTCTAGCTTCTCAAGTTTAGGATATCTGGCTTCTGCTCCCGTAAACCTCTTGCTGACAAAGTATACTGGCCGCTGCGCGCGGTTGTCTTCTCTCACCAAAGCGGTGCTCAGAGCATGAGATGACACAACAAGGTATAGGTATAGCTCTTCGCCTTCGTTTGGAGTTGAGAGTACTGGTGGTCTATGGAGGTGTTCGATTAGGTTAAGGAAGGCTGTTAAGCATTCGTCAGTCCATTCGAACTTTCCTTTGTCTTTCTTTAGAGCTTCAAAGAAAGGGATGCACATGTCAGTCGCTTTAGGGATGAATCTACTTAGGGCGGCCACTTTTCCATTTAGGCTTTGCATTTCTCTTCGAGTGGTAGGTATCCTGATATTTTTCAGAGCTCGGACTTGTTCAAGGTTTGCTTCAATCCCTCTAGCATGGACGACGAATCCCAAAAACTTTCCTGATGATACTCCGAAGGAGCACTTTAGAGGATTCAGCTTCATTCCATATTGGCGAAGTACTTGAAACATCTCGCCCAGGTGGCTTACGTGATCGTTGGCTTTCCTCGACTTTACTAGCATGTCATCCACATAAACTTCCATTGTTCATCCTATTAGTTCCTTAAACATCTTTTTGACGAGGCACTGATAAGTAGCTCCGACGTTTTTAAGTCCAAAAGGCATTACTTTGTAGCAGTACAATCCCCGGTCAGTGATGAAACTGGTGTGGTCTTGATCAGGAACGTGCATAGAAATTTGGTTATATCCTGAGTATGCGTCCATAAAAGATAAGAGTTCGTGTCCGGCTGTGCTGTCCATAAAACATAAAGCAACGGTTAACACCCGTTGCACATAGTGTTTGCTCCTGCTCCTACAAAATCACATCTGTAACTCACTACTGCGTTACACGCATATCTCAGTATATATACCAGAATATCAATATATATCAAAATATGCCAGAATATCAAAATATTGGTACACAAGCACTATAAACATATCGCACATATACCATACATATAAAATTATCAAACCTATAATTACACTCATTGTTTTGCAAACAAAATGCTACCGTGCCGGAATATCATACTTATTACACTGCATTGTTTATTACACTACACTACAAAGATTTCATTAATTACACTACATTGTTTTGCAAGAAGTGAAGTCTACATATAGATGCTGAGCAGGTTAGCCGAAGCTGATATTTCTTTGGCTCATGCTGTGGTGCATACAGTATTCTATCCAATTCCTGCGCAAAAGTAAAAACAGGTTCCTAAGTGACTTTCCATATCTTTCCATCTCTGCCCAGCTTCTGTCGGCGATGTATGGTCCTCCTAATATGGTATGGACCACGATCTTCTCTTGACTGGAGCCGCTGGTGTTACGATTTCCTCCGCCTATTTCTGGGGAGGGTAGCCTTGGGTTCTCATTGGCAGGAGCTGGAGTCATGTTCTGATCTTTTACATAGCGTTCCAGTCTCTTCCTTCTGATGTGTTCTTCAATTAAGTCCCTGAGATGATGGCATTCGTTGGTATCATGCCCATGAGATTCATGGAAACGGCAGAACTTTCCAGACTTAATTGCATTATCTGATTCCTTCTTGTGCGGGGGCGTCTGTATTTAACTTCGTCTTGGGTAGCCAGGAAGATGTTTTCGATTGTTTCATTCAAAGGAGTGTAGGTGTCAAATCTCGGTCCTGGCCGATATAGATGTCTTTCTCCCTTCTTGCCCCCAGCATTGTCTCTAGAGTCATTTCTTCGAACGTCCTTTGCTACGGCGGGTGTGTTGCCATGAGCTGCCTTAGTTTGTTGCCCTGTATGCCTTTCAGTGGCAGCGTCTTCAAGTCTCATATACTTCCCGGCTTCATGGAAGAAATCAGGTAAGGTAGCTGCTTTTTCTTTCGTTAATCTTCTAGAAAATTTAGTATTCGGATGCACACCACTAAAGAGGGCCACTAAGATAAGTTTCTCATCGGTATCTTGGACTGCGGCCGCTGCGGCATTGAATCGGGTTAGATATTGTTGCACTGTCTCTCCAGGGTTCTGTTTGATATTGGATAAGGAATAAGCATCCTTGGGTTGTTCCACATGAATGCGGAACTGGCTGATGAACTTCTCTTTCAACATTTCCCATGAGCTAATGGATCCTTGGGGTAGATGGCAGAACCATGAGGTAGCTAGATCTGCCAAGAATAGTGGAAAGCATTTGCATAATACTCCTTCTGTTGCTCCGCTCATGAGCATATGCTGTGTGTATCTCTGCAAGTGTACAAGGGGTTCAGAGGTTCCCCTGTAAGGTTCCATTGTTGGCATTTTCCATTCTTGGGGGTGATGGCAATTTCGATATTGCAGGTGAAAGGGTTGGTTACCCTAGCGCCTATCCCTCGATCTCTTTGATCCCGTTGGACGCACTCTCTGAACCTCGTGCCATCCTTTCGTCAGAATTTGGAGCAGATAGAAATGAGTTTGGTTCTTCTCTGCGGGATTGATTCCGTCCAGATGACATGTAGGGATGGTATCGTCTACCACTCCTAATATTTTCCAGTGGCTGCCTATGGTCTTCTGGGAGCATGCTAGGGTCAGCTACAGTCGGCCCTTGCCTTGATCTTCCCCTACCGGGTTCTGTTCCAAGCACTTCCTCGAGTCCAACTTCGGGCTGGACTCTAGCTCGGCCCCGTTCGTTGGTGTTTCCATGGCTAAGTAGCATGACCGGCTCAGCCATAGCCGATCCTCGCCTGGTACCTCCCCCGTTGGGTTTGGTTCCAAGTGTTTCCTCGGGTCGGAGTTTGGGCTGAGTTCGGTCTCGGCTCCTATCATTGCTGTTCCTGTTGCTAGTTTCTTCGAAGAAGAAAGATCTTTGTCGCCTTCGAGATCCTCCCGACTGGGACTCATCCCATGATTAAGTGTTGCGGTTGGATTCTTCAACATCCCTTAAGCGTGACATGAGCTGGTCTACCAATGCTTCCTGTTGGGATGTGAAGCGATTAGTCACTTCAGCCACATCCCTGTCTAGATCTGCCCTAGTAATTGCTGCTGGCTGTTCCGTGGCAGGGGCTGTCGGATTTGCCTGATTTCCATTTTGTACTGTTGTTGGAACGGGATGATTCACTTGATCTGTGACCGCTGGATCTGGAATACTGCTAGTTGCGATGTTCTTTCCTTTGTTAACAACTTTCTTTTGCCTGGGAGGCATGTCTTCCAAGCAATGAGCGATGCTGTTGGGAAGAAGGTTAAGTGGGAGAAGCTGAATCTTCGAGCTCCTTTTCAGTGAAAGCACCAAAAATGTTTGCACAAAAAATGGGAAAACACCTCCAAGTCGTATGATTTAGTCGATTTTATGTTGTTCTTAGTGATTTGGGTGATTTATGCAAATATGTAAAAAGCAGGGACTAAACTGTAAAAGACACACAGATTTATAGTGGTTCAACCAGAATGTGCCTACGTCCACTTCATATGTTATTCTCCTTCACTATCCGGATTACAAGTACAAAGCTTTGATTACAAGTGTATGAAAGTCGTTTAAAAGTTCTGTCCGTGCTTGAGTTCTCCCCTCGTCTCCGCCATTGTTGTACCCCTACCCCTCTATTTATAGAGTGAGGCTGGGGGTAGGGGTCTTGGATGTATATAGTTGCTGGTGGGCCTGGGCTGACGTGATCTGGCCTGGCAATGTTGGTTCGGTAATGTCTTGATCTGGTGGTGAGTAGGGCATGGGTTGGTTCGGTGGTGAGTGGAGCGTGATCTGGTCCGGTAGTGGGAGGAGCGTGATTTGGTTCAGTAGTGCCTTGGTCGTGCCTTGGTTCGGTCGTGCCTTGGTCCGGTGGTGAGAATACACCTAACATTATTCATACAATCTAACAGATATACAGACTAACTATCAATATTTCAACTTCTTCATCAACTGACTCCATTGGAATTCTAGCCTCTACCAAATCACCAAAAACTCCCGTCCATCATACTACACCACCTTCTACCAATCATGATCATACCGGATATACTCCGGAGAAAAAGAAAGGGAAGAAGATGATGTTTGACGTCTCTCCAAACACTAAACAAAAAATAAGTGATTTGCACCACTATCAACAAGAATCGCTGATGCTTCAACGTGAAATATGTTACGAGCAAAAGATCAACTCGAGACGTCTAGGAATTATAGAACACATTGCTATGAAATTTTGCGGTGCTTCATCCCATCCAATAGACGAACAAGCAATTTTGCCTATTCGACGACCTTCTACTTCATCCCCGCCATGACCACCGGTCTCACCAAATTCATGGGATCGAAATGAAGCATTAAATGTTAGTCGCAAACAGCTACAGGGCTACAAAACTCCTAGCCCTTCAAAATAAGAGTAGTTGTTATTGTTTATTATTATTTTCGAATAATTTGACTAAAATGTGTACAATTTTTTTGAATAAATCATTTCTTCTTCTTCTTCTTCATATTATCAACATATATGCTGTTCTAATATTCAATTAAATAAATTTACAAAGCTTCATAAGTATAACTATATAAAACATTACTCAATACAAAGGTAATTGGGGAAATTCACATAGGTCAGTCGACTGAACCAGTGTGACAGTCGACTGACACTGATATATAATTTTTAATTTAAAGCAGGGTTAGTCGCCTGTCACAGTGGATTAGTCGACCGGACTAGAAGATGAAATCTATATAGCCCAGATTCAGTCAACTGAATCAGGCATTTGATTGACTGAACCAGAAGTTCGAGAATTATGAATTTCAGGTTCAGTCGACCGAACCACTTATTCAGTCGACTGATTCGTGGATCTGAGCAAAAATACTGCTCCTACCCACTCACTTTTCACCTTTTAACATTCACTTTCCCTTTTACTCTTCACTCTCATTTCAGATTTTCAACTTTTCTAAAACCCTAGATCTTCAAAAACTCAATTTTTACCTTCAAGCAATCAAATTAATGGCCCCAAAAAGAAAAGGACAAGCATCTTCATCGTCCCAACCTCCTTCCAGTGAGCAAATTCAACAGTGGCTCTTCGATGATACCGCGGTTAGAAGATGGAGGAGAATGCAAGATTCTCGTATTTTTTAAGGTTCGTTTGTAAAAAATTTTGATTTTTCTCTTTATCACATACAAGAATTGGCCCGTAGAAGTAATTTGGAGTCTTTGTTCAATATTGATGAAAATAAGCATAAAATAAACCAAATTATGGTCAAGCTTTTCTATATTAATCTTAATTTAGGTCACCAAACCATTCAAAACCAAGAAGATTGTGTATGGAGTTTGGTTTATGGAAAACCGGTATTTTTCTCGTTAGATTCAATGACTCACATTTTAAGATCTGAAAATGAGGGTATTGAATTAAGCAATATTTATTGTGATATGGTCGTTCGTGACCGTATAAGACATTTATTTTTGGAAGACGATATGCACCAACTCAAGTCCATGTCCTTAAGGCTAAAAGCTAGAATTATACACCGTGCGTTAATGAAAACTGTAACTCCGTGAACCGGGAGTTATGAACATAACTTCAAAGCCTTATACGCCATCTTCAAAAATATCAAAGTTAATTGGCTACAATTAATTCTTGATGAATTCTTAAGCTTTAACAATGGTCGAATGAATGTCATCTACTATGGTGAGTATATTATGCGTTTGCTAAAAGAATGGGAGATTCCGGAACTTGACCCATTGGTTTCTACCGTCGGGTACTTAAACTCTCACACTTTAGCATTAATGAAGCTACCGGTTGCTCGACCTCCTCCTATCATTACTTTTGAAGAATGGACTCAACGACAATTACCTTAAGATGAACCACAACAACAACAAGGCGAAGCCCGTCCAACTCGCCAAAAATTAACTATTCATCAACAAGACGAAATTATGATTCCTAATCCGGGTCTTCCTCCACATGAGTATATTTCTATGATATGTCGTAGCCAACAATTTCTTCAATCACATATCACTAAAGTGGACAAAAAGCTTGATAAAGTTAAAGGATTTTTCACAAAGTTATGGCAAGCTGTCTCATTTTCATCTGGCACTTCCATGGCTACACTAGGTGATCCGGGTAAGCAAGCCGTCTTCACTTGGTCTTCCTCTTCTGATGATCAAGCCAGTAGTAGCGACAACCGTGGAGATGGGGGAGATAATGGCGGTCAAACATCGCATGGTGATAGGGGTAAGCATAGAATGGCATAAGTTGTTATTTTCTTATAAAAACAGTCTTCATTTCAAAAAATTATGGCTTGTATTAAATAGCCACTCTTTTCGTATTATTTCAAGACTCTTGTTTATGATATTTTAATGTATGAATGTTCGGTTCCTTCATAATATCTATCAATGCTTCATACTTTTATATTCTTTATTCCTTTTTGTCGATGACAAAGGGAGACAAATATTATTACTAACATTAAGAATGCAGGATATAGAGCGTCAAAGATTCAGGAGGAATAAGTATTTATATTATATACACAGTCAAAATCTATATCTATTTATAGGTTTTCATCAATCAAAAAGGGGGAGAATGTTGAGACTTTATTTTGATTCATGACACAAAGCTATCACTACGACATACAGATATGACGACTGCTACGACAAAAAGAGAATATACACTACATGGAGACAAGACATCAAAATCGGTGCATCAATTATATTAGCTTATTTTTGAGTCTTAGGTCAATTTTGTTAAAATCTCTCCTCGTTTAACGTATATATTAGCTTATATATAATCTTAATGATTTATATATAAGCATAGAATATATATATATATATATATTATCAAAGTTTTTTCTTTAAAATCATATATAATATTAATATATATATTTAAAACCTATGAAAACTGTGCAAATTGCACAGAAATCACCTGGTTAGTTGATTGATCTGGTAGGTTAGTCTAATAACCTGTAAATTTCTATGCAACATGCACAGATGGAAAAATAAACAAATAACACGTCTGAATATCCAGTCGACTTAACCAGAGGTTCAGTTGACTAAATTTCTACAACAGCTATTTTTTGAAAAGACACGAATTTTTGTGAAGAGTTACAAATCTCTACGAAAAGATTTGGATGCAACACTTCAACGAAACTCTTCATCAACAGTCCCTGCTTTTTAACGTCTATAAACACATACTCTAACTTGATTCCAAACTACCAAATTTTTTTATCTAACTCTCTTGAATCTACTTGCAATTATACTTTGAAAAATTCTGCATTAAAGCAATATTATACCTTTCTATTCTTCATAAACTTCAAATATATATATATATTTATGCTCTAGGAGAAGATTATAGGAAGGTTGTACTACAATGGACAAATCCGTGTTATTAGAACATACAAAGTCAAAACAATCTTTTTTATTTGTTGAAGTCCTATTCTGCTGCTCAGGTGTGTGAAATCCTCTTCGGCCACTGAGGCAAAATCCTATTCTGCTGCTCTGGTCCTTGTTCGGCTGCTCAAGGGTTGTATAGACCTATTCCTCCGGGTTAATGAGGGTTATTATTTTAGTAAAATTCTAAAAGGAGTCTGGGACTTGACGTAGGATGGAGCTCTGAACCAGTATACAATTTCTTGATGTCATTTTACTTTACTACTTTTATATTCCATACTATTTACTATATAGCTATCATCACTATATCTGTATTAACATATATCCATATTACACGATCCATAGCACACTTTCAATATGCACTATAAACTAGCTCAATATACAACTTCATGTGTTATATACTCTAATTGTAAGTAAACTAACCGTGCTTATATTGTGAGTTATAAATGAACTGAGCACACAACTTCCATGATTAACAATGAACTAACTGAGTATATAATTTTAATGTTGATTGTAGAGTATACTAGCCATCTCAAACTATTTAAGACAGTGATTATTGCAAATGGAGGATTTCCACATATTCATTTTACTCTTTTGCCTAAGAGGAATTTATATAATACATGACAAGAGCATATAATATATGCATATATATGCACTATAAACTAGCTCATTATACAACTTCATGTGTTATATACTCTAATTGTAAACTAACCATGCTTATATTGTGAGTTATAAATGAACTGAGCACACAACTTCCATGACTAACAATGAAATAACCGAGCATATAGTTTTAATGTAGATTGTAGAGTATACTAGCCATCTCAAACAAGATTGTAGAGTGTACTAACTATGAACTAATCGAGTGCATCAGTAAAACTGTGTAAAAGATGAACAAAACTAACCATTTCAAACTAGCGATGACGATGTTCACATATATTTATAACTCATAGTGAACAAAATGTATAACTCATTGTTCAATTGCAATTAAATGTGAAATAAAATGCAATTATATTTAAACTGAACTAAATTTATTACTCACAATTTGCGATTTTTTCACATTTTAATAAACAGTAGACTAATTGTAAACTGAAATAAATTTATAAATCATACATTTAAATGTAAACTGAATAAAAAAATGGTTTAATTCTTATTTAATTAAGTTCACATATAATTTTAGTTTAAATGCAAACTGACTAAATGATTAAATACAAACTGACTGTAAATTCATATCCACATGTTTATATTTTAGTTAATAGTTTATGAGTCTAAGACATAGTTTAATTTAATTTAGTTGCATTTCAAATGGAAAATTTATATGTGTGCAAATTCATCTATTACTAGTTTAATCACAATTAATTGCATAGAACATGTATATGAAAATGCCAAACAGATCGGTTAAGATAATATAATCAATCAAACAATTGGTCATTCAAAACCATAGCTCTATTATTTATCCAAAACTATGTAAAATAAAAAAATGTATAAATACACATCCCCATACCTAGGTTGTGTGAACTGCAAAACCAAATAATCAGCATGCATATAAATTACAATTTACAGTTATAAATGCAACCATACCAAATTACCTTAGATGTGAAATGGGAAAATATATGTACACTACTTACTCAGCATTGCACTGCTGAAACACGAAATTTTGCTCCACATTCATTAAAATATTACCTACCAAAATGGGTAAATTGTAATATTTTCTTAGGTGTATAACTAAAGAGCCTACATAATACAAAATATAAAACATTGTCAATTCCTGGGGTGGTGTTATCTTACCAACTAAAATACAGATCACAAAATAAAAAAATGTATTACCTTCAACAAAGATGCAAAGATAATTGCATCCCCTCGTTCCATGTCCAAACTATCATCTCCATTGTTCAAGGGACTCGAAAACCAAAGATGTAATAGAAATAAAAATTCTAGCTCAAAAAATTGACAACCAATGACCTACCAGACAACTTGGAACCAAGCACGATTGGCCCAACTTTGGATTAATTTGAATTTCAAAAGTTGATGAGATCTACAGTTTTGTTGAATGGAAAAAATGTAGATCTACGTTTTTTACAGAAGGAACGAGATGCGCCAAATGAAAGCAGTATGGGTAATTAATCATATTTACGTTATTAGGTTGAGCGGGTCAGGTTTCAAATGGTAAGGGTAAAAATTATTTTCGGTTAAACGGTTAACCAATTTCATAAAATCTTTAACCGTTACCCGACCCAATTTGGTTGGTTAACATTGATCGGTTAATTGAAAGTTCGGTTAACTGGTTTTGTCGATTAAATCAGTTTGGTTAAGGTCGGTTAAATCGGTTAAATGCCCATCCCTATTAAAATGTGAACAAATTGCAAATTGTGAGTTATAAATTTAGTTCAGTTTAAATATAATTGCATTTTGTTTCACATTTAATTGCAATTGAACAGTGAGTTATACATTTGGTTCACTATGAGTTATAAGTATATGTAAACATCGTGGTCGCTAGTTTGAGATGGTTAGTTTTGTTAATTTTTTACACGGTTTTACCGATGCACTCAGTTAGTTCATCGTTATTATACTCTACAATCTAGTTTGAGATAGCTAGTTTGAGATGGCTAGTATACTCTATAATATACAATAAAATTATATACTTGGTTAGTTCATTGTTAGTCATGGAAGTTCTGTGCTCAGTTCATTTATAACTCACAATATAAGCATGGTTAGTTTACAATTAGAGTATATAACACATGAAGTTGTATACTGAGCTAGTTTATAGTGCATATATATGCATATGTTATATGCTCTTGTCATGTAATATATACACTCCTCTTAGGCAAAAGAGTAAAATGAATATTAGGCAATCCTCCATTTGCAATAATCACAGTCTTAAATAATTTAAGATGGCTATATACTCTACAATCTACATTAAAATTATATACTCAGTTAGTTCTTTGTTAGTCATGGAAGTTGTGTGCTCAGTTCATTTATAACTCACAATATAAGCATGGTTAGTTTATTTAAAATTAGAGTATATAACATATGAAGCTGTATACTGAGCTAGTTTATAGTGCATATATATGAATGTGATGTTGTTTGTATCATTAGCCTTTATATAAATCTGTAACCAGTAACTATCATATAGTGATTGACACCTATTACTTCATTGCATCTTCGGTTTTGGTATGATGCGAGCTAAGTTCATGCACTAAGCATCTAAATTTGAGGGACAACATAAAAAATATATAGTGATCTCATAATGGATAGAAGCTTTGTCAATTGAATGAACAATATATAAAATATACAGTGATATCATAATAGACAATAACTTTATATTTGATTGTGTATTTCATAAAAGCTTTGTATTTGATTATTTTTTATAATAGTTTTGTATTTTGATTATTAAAAGGGACAGCGATTTAATGTTAGTGCTTTAAGATTATTTGAAAATGGTGTCAGATATGAAGTAGTGAGCAGTGTAACATGTGTAACATTTCATGCTTGTAAATCTGAGATTTTATTATTATTAAGCGTGCATATATAATTGGTTAACCGGTAAGATTTGAATAGTGAACCAATAGGTAATTAAAGGATCAAAACCAATGGTTAACCGATCAAAACCTACAATTAACCGTGGTAAAAAATTATCGGTTCGATGGGTACTAATCGGGTAATATTAACCGACTACCGGTTAAACGAACCACCTATGAGTTTCGGTTAACCGTACAAAATAACCGATCGGGTCGGTTAACTGGCCGTGCCCATCTCTAGTAGAATTGGGCAACATGCTCCAATGGATCGGCAAGTAAATATGTCGATCCTTGCCCCAAGTGAACCGACAGAGTGGGTCGGCTTTCATATGCCAACCCACCTCTTGTTCCTAAAAATAATAATATATATAAGAAAATAGTAGTAATAATAATAAGAATATAAATTATAGTGAAACAAATAAATATAGGTGTATATATACATAAATAAGTACATATATAATGATAGTTGAAGATGGTATTTGATAAAGAGGCGGATCCTACCGGGTAAATGGAGAAGCATGGGTTTGGAAAACACACCGTGGTTAAGCCTTTGAAAGGTTGTATACATTCAACTTTTGAAAAGTTAAAATAGGTTTTAAGAGCCTCTCCGAGGCTGAGCTAGTATGTTCAGACACGAAGCTTCATCGAAAGCCAATGAAAAGCAACAATCGATTATCATTCTGAATGAGCTTGCCTCTGAAAGCAGGGATTACTCGTTGATTCAAAGTGAATCATGTTGATCCACACAACACACTTTGGGAGGCAAATGTTACCCGGTTACTTGGCCCGGCTACAAGGTGATAGTTGCAGGAGATATAGTTGGACCTAGATGGGACTCAAGCCAAGAAAGGATTGGAAGTATAAGGGGTCTGTGTAACTTGTTTAGGTCGGCCTATGTATGTGGTTCGATATTCGATGGTGGATCGGTTGAAGTAGGGTAGTTATTATGGAAGACCATGTGTTGGGTCGGCTTTAGTGGATCAGTCACATAGGGTGGGCCAGGGTAGATAAGTCGAAGTAGTTCGATTACGGAGGGTCAGCCTAGGTGGGTCGGTATGTGTGGGTCGGCCGTATTGGGTCGGCTTGAGTGGTTCGGTATGGATGGGGTAGGCCTTAAAGGAATTAGAGCATGTGGGTTGGTCCTTAGTGGTTCGTCCTTCGAGGAATTGTGTCAGGTGGATCGACCCTTAACGGTTCGGCCATGTAGGATCAGTCAACATAGTTGGAAGTTAGGAAATTCAAGCTGGGTCGATGTGAGCATAAGAATGAGTTACTTCGGGGTAAAGGCCAGGTAACTTCGGGAATAAGTAAGATCTACTTCGTGTCCGCATCTAGGGAATCCAGGGTCGGCATGAGTGGGTCGGTGGTAGTGGATCGACATGCCTGATTCGGTCACCTAACCTATAAACTATGGGCCAAGTTGTCTTAGTCATGGGCCTGGACATGGGGACCAGCCTATCTTCGTCTATAAATAGAGGGGCAGAGGTCCAGTTTAAGGGACCCTTTTTCAAGAACCTCAGAGAGACTCTACCATTTTCTATACTCACTTCCTTCTTACTTAAACTTGTTTCAAGCTATTTGTTTACGGACTGTATATGTGTTCAAGTATTTGAAAAAGAAATAATGATTACATTCAAAGTGGACATAGGCAGTTACGTCGAACCACTATAAATATGGTGTTCTTGTTTCTGTTGTTGTTTTTGCATTCTACCTTTTCAGTCTTCTATTTTAATTTACTATCTTCATTAATCTTTCTACACAAATCTATTCAAGGGTGTTAGTGACCAATTCTGGTGCTAACACTTATCGAGTGCAATTGATAGAAAGGTTGTCAGGAGTGAACAATGTCTTTCATATATCTCATTTGTGGAAGCATGTGCATGACCCAGAGAAAATCATAGAAACAGCTGCTCAGGAAGAATTGGAGGTGGAAATGTGGAGATGCTAAGGATTGCTATAACGACCCACCTTTTTGGACAGTTTAAACCGACGATCAAATACACATGCCGATTCCAAACCATTCAAAAGGGCAGATGGTTATTTCGGGAAATAAGAAAAGAAAAGAAAGGGAAATAAAGGAAATGAAACAACACAGAATCTTGCAGCGGAACGATAAATATAATAGTCAAATAAACAGTTCATGAAGCTGTTTACTATACTTTGATCATTATTTATACAACATTTATCAGAATTATACATATACACCTGAACAAATAAAATAATACAGCAAACAGCATGATGCAAAGATAATAATAGTAATAGTATACCAAATCTTCGACTTCGTCCTCCAGAATAAATCTTCAATAAGCTGAAAAACTCAGGTCTGACCCGAGCGTAATGAAAAGACAAAACACTCGAGTCAGGACTAAAATATCCTCATGTAAGTTAAATCAATCGGAAATAAATACGAGTGTAACGGCGTTAGAGATGTTTATGGGATTTGACATCTCCTATCCAGTGTCAATGTGAGTGTAATAACTTAAGAGATGTTACGGGATTTTCCATCTCTCAAGGATCCGTTAAACTATCTACTATGTAGTACAATACGCTATTATAATATGTCTACAGTAAAGTAAAAGTATTAAAATAGCGTTAAGGCGTTACCATAATTCCCCTTAACACATTTTATAATGCCGTAGTCTATACAGCACCGTAAACCCTACCGTAAACTAGTGGTTATCAGAGGGTACCCTATAGGTATAACACAAAACAAAACGTAGTGGTCGAAATAGGATAATCAGTATGACAAGGTACATGAGGTGATACCAACTAGGATACTAGTAGTTGCGGATCCAGACTAATGTTGAGCATAGCCAGCAGCTACCTCAACACCGCGAAACAACACTCCCAAATCAAGGGGTGCACCCAAATCGAATCACAAAAGTAATAGATATGGTATCGAAGAAGTGTGTCCGCTAGAGATGGCGAGCCTCAATGGCCCGGCGCGGCTCCTGTTTTAGTCATGTTAGGGGTCATCCAATATCATTCTCTTTCTTCAGTCAACGCGTTCACCAAACCATCCACTTCATTCTGGATCAACACTGCGCGTATACTAGTTATTAAAGTGGTTTTCAGTATCGACAGAGAGTATGTCCATATCTGATCCCGGTCACTTTAATCACTACGTATTATTACATCGATGGCTCTTTTACATTTCAAATCAATTCCTAATTGATATCAAAATATCATATTCGCTACAAAAATCAAATCCATTTCAAATATCATCATATCTATTCAAAATGTAAGATTTCGTTTCGAAAATCATTTTTTTTTTGCTTTAATATCTCATTTCTATTTCAAAATCATTTCGAATTTCAGTTTCATTTCGAATTTCAATTTAGGCTGCAATTTTATTTAACCCAATTTGTATTTAAATTCAAGATTTAAACATAAACACTTCACCTTATTGACCAGCTTGAAATTTTATAAAAATAGTTTTAAGTAGTTTAAAAGTAGTTTAAATAATTAAAATACTTAAAATACTTAAAATATTTAAATGGATTTCGAAAAGATAAATTAATTTAATATAGTTAATGTAGGTTAAAATAGTTTAAGTATTTAAAAATGGTTTATATAACAGAGTAATTGGGAAAACAAAATGAAACAGCTTCAAAACCAAACCATTTCAATTATAACTTCCCAATTTAAAACAATTTCAATTTCCATTCTACCGATTCGATTTCGATTTCAATTCAAATCAATGTCAACTTTGAATTCAAATTAATTCAATTCCACATTCAACTTCAATTAATTCAATTTCAATTTATATTGATTTGGAGCTTGATTTTCAAAATATCAATTTATAACACTTAACAAAATTATCCTTCAATATTCAAATTTAAATCCAAATTTCAAATATGATTCAATTTCAAGCTCAATTTCAAAATATCATTTTTATATCACTTTTACTTAGTAATACTCAAAGCTCGAAATAATGTTCAATCTTTAAAACAAATAAATTTTCGAAATTCAATCATATCCCAATTTTAAATTTCAAAGTATCAACTTAAATTATTTAACAACTTCTTTTAACCAAAATTATTTCAACATTCCAAACTCAGTTTTGCGATAAATTCGATTTCTATAAATTGATTTTATTTATAACTTTTAAATCAAAACATTTAAATAAATTTCAAATCAACGATTTTAAAAATTATTAATTTAACCAAAACGGTGTCCGTATATAATTTTCTATCCTATGGCCAAGTGATTAGTTATTTCAATTAAATGTCAGGGATGAATATATATCACTTAAGTCAAATCACAGTGTCATATGTATGCATAACATGATACATATAAGCAAATAAACATCCAAACATTTAAATATCAACCAATAGCATCCAAAGAAATACATCATCCAGTAGACAATACAATTCACGGCAATTTCATAGTTATCGATATCATGTAATTTAATCGCAATTAAATTTTTAATTTCAACTTGACTGTCAATTTTAATTTTCTACCATTAAATTCGATGACAAATCTAGATGACGATTTTAGTTTATCAAACAACAACAAGTAAATTGTGTCACTTCATACTGTCAAAGTTAACTAGCATAAAGATATTCTAGTATGTTGTGAGCGTTAGAAAACACTCAACTTGAGTTTTCAGTTGTCACCGAGACGTTCCGGTTTGGAATTAAACCGAACGACGCCCGGTTTTAGCCCAAATTTCAACCGTCTCCAAATCCGTCCAAACCAGTTTCATTGCGAAGATCTTGTCAATAGGATTGCAATGCAAAAAGTCTCGTCTTAATCGGACCTCATATGTAGAAGTTATACATTTTAAAGTTATCGACATTTGAATTTATAAAACAATTTATATTATATTTAAATTAATCCATACCCAAAGTAATGAAGCCCAGCCCACTAAACTCCATCTTCCCTAACTTCCCTAGACACGCACAGGCATCACGAATTCCTCCTCCCGGATGTGAACGTTTGGGGTGATACGGAGCTCAGATGCATGAAATCAAAATCCGACGACGCCGGCGAACTCTCCTCCTCGATCTTCACCTCCCCGTACCACAAACTCTGAGCTCGACTTCTCTCTAATAATTGTGACCCACACCCTACCGTATGCAACCGACCAGGTCGCACCCCTCAAGACGCCGTCGAGCTCCCTAAAAATCTCGTCGTAGATGATATCTTTGATGGTGAACTCGAATCAAGGCTCCGTTTCGCGAATCGAAGCCTATATCCTTAACAATTTCTAACCCTAGTTCACTAACTCCCACGTCCATCTTCATTGACCAAGGCCGCCCTCACAAAGAGCATATCAGGTAGTAGAAAATTGAAAAATAGGATTTTAGGAAGAGGTTTGGGATTTTTTCATTGAAAAATTTGCAAGAAATAAATTTTTAAAGTTGGATTTTTGTATTTTTACTGCCTGAAGCTTGTGTGCAAATAAAGAAGAAGGAGAGTATGCGCGTAGGAACAGGAAATAGGAAATAGGGACTAGGGTGTCGGCTAATAAGAAGAAACAGACAGATGTGAAGGGTATGGTCAAATCAAATATATATATATATATATATATATATATATATATTAATTAAATTTTCAAACTGTCTTTATTACGTAACTCAAAATCTTAAAACCCTATCGAGGCATGCTGCTAGAGTTTATAATGTTTTACCCACATTCCAAACACAATGTAACATGTTTCAGGGCCTAATTCGATCGTATGTATGGGTTACGGAAATAAATGATCAATTTTAAATTAAATCGATTAAATTAATTTCTAAGCGTTTTGAGCTGCCACGGTCAAACGACAACTCCGATTGCTATGGAAATTGAAACCCGATAAAAATAAACTATTACGGATCTAATGGAACTGGTTTCGTCGAATTCCAAGACTGTGTCCCGGAAGACTATTTTTAACTCGTCGGTTAAATCGACGACTTTCCAAAATTTACAATTCCAATTTAGATATCTTATTAACTCTATTATAATCCAAATATAACTTATATTCACTTTGGAAACCAATTTGAATCATATAAAATCAAATTTCAGTTATTCACTCTATCTTCATACATTAAAATTTCAATATCAAATTAATCTTATCAAAGTCTGAATTTAATTATTCAAACATTTGTAATATTAAATTTAAAAATTTTAATTGTTCAATATTTGACGGATTTCAATATTGGATTTTTAAATAAATTTTCGTTATTAGTCGATTACTTTATTACCTCAAATGAATTCCACATTATTATTTAACTTCAGTTAGAGATAATGCACTCAACTAATATATAAAATTTCATTTCAATTGCAATTGGTTCCCAAATTCAATTCGACTAACTAAATGAATAGGTAACTCAAATAATTATCACTATTAACTTTTAAATCACACTTATAAGTTTATTATTTTCAAACAAGTGTCACAATTTCCTATATAATACAACTTCACTCCATTACCAGTGACTATATATTATTTCAATTGATTTGGGATTTCATTCAATTCATAAATAATTAACTTATAAAACTTGTTACAATTCATTCTAGTTATTATTATCATAAATAAATTACAAATTTTTAATTCTTCCCACATTAAACCATGAAATCTTATTAAATTAAATTTTTTAATTATCGTAACTTTACGGGTCGTTACACTCTCCCCCACTCAAAACTTTTCGTCCTCGAAAAGAAAAACGAAGGGAAAAGGAACTAAGTAAAGAATTTAACATTTGATATATTTTATTCAAAATTATCAACTTATAAAATAATGAAATTCCATTTATAAAATCGTTACTACACTTCCACTACGCTACTCTGATTAGCCTATGAAGTTTATGAGTTAGTTATCAAAACAAGTTATATAATTTTAAACTTGAAAAATTTTCTAACACCCGGATTTACGAAAAAGTTAGACAGAGTCTCCTTTACCCGGCTCAATCGGTACAGCTACAAAACGCCTCTACGTGCCCCAAACCAACAAAAGAAACCCAAAATCCAAATGGCTCAATCAAAAAAATTACCAAATCAAATGACAAAATAAACACGTACCTTTTGTCAGGCAATCCACATTTTCTTGATTTTAAATACCTGCATCTCATTTACCAATGATATCCAATTATATAATTTAAAAGAATCATTTTATATTTGGCATCTTCAATTTCCAATATTAGCTTTTAATTAAGTCCGTAAGCCGTACATATATCATCCGTGAGAATATCAAATCTAATCGCTTATTCGATCACACAATTTCACTTCCAACTAGTATCGTTCGCACGACTCTCTAGTGCGGACTCAGATTTGGTTCCTTGATTGGAAACTGTTACTCTCCTTGCATAGCCATATACTATGATAGAAAATTCCAGAATCAAATCAAAAATCCGTATCCAGGGTTCGCCGTCGAGAATCGAGTGAAAAATCCTAATTTGGATCGATATAAATCATCCCGAAATTTTGTGCTCGAATTTGGATCAAATCGTTATGCGAACAAAATAATATACGTACAACTCACATATTACCTTCCAATGGATCTCTATCCAATTTATCTATACAAAATTATTTTATTGACTTTTATTTTTATTTACAATTAATTATTCACAATCCATTATTCAGTTAGTATATTCATTTCTTTACATAGCATATTCTTTAACATTATCTTTTCTTAAACATCATATCATGGAATTTGCTTACTCAAGTTCATTTTAAACATTCTATATAATTTAATTAAATTCAATTTCATTTTCCCAACTGATTCTTAGCTATACCAAATTCTTTTGTTTTCATTTTCTTCAATTTCATAATTTTAGTTAATAACGAATTTATTTATGGAACATTTTATTAACCAACACTTTAGTTTATTAATCATCCTATAAAAGTCTAACCTCTCATAAACGACTTTTCTTAGTTTGCAGTTATCTTAAAGGTTACAAATTCAATTTTTTTACAATCCCTTTGCAATTTATATTTATTTTCTATAACCAATTTACAAAGATATAATACGATTCATTTATCTTCTTTCTTAAGTTCACTTACTTGTTCCATTTATCCATTCATCATTTCATGTTATATTTAAGTATTTATAACTTTTATCACAATAAAATTTTCCATTTATATGCATTTTAATTCTTTTTGAGTTTTCCTTACTTGTATGCTTCAATTATTTTCAGATTCTGTTTATTTGTACATCTCATTACATATCCAAAACATCAATTCAACTTTTTAATATTTGGCAAGTCATATTATATGTTATTAGAATGCAAATTTGGTATTATAAAAATTTATAGAATTTCATTTTACTTAATTAGAATGTTCACAAATTCAATTTATTTAAATCCTCTTTACCTTTTAACTTTAAAGGTACACTACAACTCTAAAGTTTTCCCAAAACATAAGCTTAGATATCTTAATCCTCTTATTTTATAAATTCTAGTTATTCACATTTCATTCAAATAATTTGAAAATTACTAATTAACATAACTTAGAAATTTAAATGCCCGGTTCTTTTCAAATCGTTTGAAATAAACATATACACTTATATTTTTAATATATCAAATCATACCTTTGGAGTTTAAACCAAAACCCATTTACCTAAAACAATTTCGAAGAAAAGCAATACTTTATTACCTCAAATGAATTCCACGTTATTATTTAAGTTCAGTTAGAGATAATGCACTCAACCAATATATAAAATTTCATTTCAATTGCAATTGGTTCCCAAATTCAATTCGACTAACTAAATGAATAGGTAACTCAAATAATTATCACCATTAACTTTTAAATCACAAGTTTATTATTTTCAAACAAGTGTCACAATTTCCTATATAATACAACTTCATTCCATTACCATTGACTATATATTATTTCAATTGATTTGGGATTTCATTCAGTTCATAAATAATTAACTTAGATAAAATTTGTTGCAATTCATTCTAGTTATTATTATCATAAATAAATTACAAATTTTTAGTTCTTCCCACATTACACCATGAAATCTTATTAAATTAAAAAATTTAATTATCGAAACTTTACGGGTCGTTACAATTGCACTTCGGAAACAGAGGATAGAACGAAAAAGGCCTATCCTGAGTTCATGACTGATGAATAAACTGTATAAATCGTATCGTTATACTATACTCACCGCCTATGCTGTAGTCACTTATCCATACTCTGGTATATATTCCATCGTATCGAATATATTTCCTTTTAAGCTATTTTCTTCTTCTCTTAATTTTGAGGATGAAATTCTTTTAAGGGGAGAAGTCTATAACGACTCACAAATACATCCCTTTTGGTAAATTTATTTGATGTTAAAATGATTTAACAATTATTATAATGTTTTTGATAACTCATTTTAAATATTTATAAAGTAATAATTTTTCATTAATTTTATAAACATATATACTTGATTGGAAATCAGAAGAAAAATTTATTTCGCTTTATCGATATAATAACAGTTTTCTATAAATAATTATTAATACTAATTTATATGGTTTTATAAATGAAATATGATCAATTATTTAAAAATGATAGGAAATTTATTTTCAATTTTTTTTACAAGTATATACATATTAGCTAAATAGTGAAAATATGACCGGAAATGGATATCGAAATTCATAATGATACAATGCATAGAAGTTATACAACGTTGTGGAGATACATGTGCACATGCACATGTGCATACATGAAAACATATTCATGTGCACATAAACATACATATAACATATATTAAGGTATACAAATATCATATAAAATGTATAAGATATTTTTAGTTTGATTACTTCATAAATATAAAAAATTCAACATATGCATGCCTTAAATTGATGGAAGTGATGGGCACAACGGTGAGAGGTTGTAGCCATGCATAAGTGGGAAGGGAGTGATGATGAGGATGCATGTGATGGTGATGTATGCATAGATATTTTTTTACACTCTTCTTTGCCTATAAATATCCTACACTTTCCTCTTCATTTTCATTCATCTTCTTCTTCATTTCCTAAGCTCTCTCTCTCTCTCCATATTTTCATGGCTTCCAACCTAAAGGAAATAATTCCAAAATTATTCGCACAAAGAATATAAATTCAATACACACACATACTCTCTTATATACTCTTAAACACCTCAAAACAATTCTAAAACTCCACTCTTCCTCTCTACATTCATGGCATCCTCCTCTTCCACTGAAGGCTGAGCTTTCCTGTGCCTCTACCTTAGGCCATGAGCTATTAGAGACATTCTAAGTTTAGGCCAAGTCACCTAGGAGCTTATGTCCGAAGGATAATGAGCTTTGAAAGCCAAATAGTGGAGCTATAGCTATTTTTTTTTATTAGTTCTTAAAACCAAGGTAAGAAACTCCTAAACTATAGTGTTATATGCTATTGTATATTATATATGTTGGATATATTATTGGTGATGGTTGTTAAATGTGAATGTTGAATATATATAGTCTTAGAAATACACGTCGACAAGCACAAAGGAATCACGTTGCTCAATTTAATGAATTGGTGTATATGAATGTTAAACCTTATTAAAAATGGTTTAGTATGATTTAGAAATGTTATATAAACATTTTAATGTGCTTTGGTGAAGTTTAAATAATAACTGAAAAATTAGGCGCGTCACATAATGATAGTCCGCGATTTCGCGCCACAAAAGTCAAATGAGCACATAGAATGAAATATAGCTTGAAATTCTTCGAGATAAGCTTATGTCCATAGTTTTCAAACAAAAAAAGAAAATTGACATTTCGATAAGTCAATTTTGAAATCAGAGTAAAAAAAAGTTTTTGGAAAAATCACGGTTTTGCAGTTTGGAATCCATAAAAAGATTCTTCGAAAATGATATTTTAAAGTTGTTTAAAAATATAAAATAAATTCTAAAAATTTTTTAAATTTTTTTAAAGTCATTTGAATTATAAAAATGAATTTTCAAGTGATAAAAAGTCGTTTTGATCAATATAGCTTAAAAAGCACTTTTCGTAGCACTTTTCTATAACTTTTGAAATAAAGTTTTAAACGCAACCATTCTTTTCCAAACCTTTTGTAAATGTTTTCAAATTATTAACAAATTATTTTAAAGGTGATTTTAAGGATTTGTGGAATGAGTAAATATTTAATGGTTTAGAGTTGATTAAATAACTTGACCGCCTTATGGGTGTCAAAGAGATAGTGTCTAGGCTTAAATTTGGAAAACTGGTTTCCTGCTCTCCCTGGCTATCCGTACTGGCCCAACGAAGGGGATAGTAAACTTGGTTTACTCGAATCAATATATTCCTAATTAAAAAAGTAATGATTCTGAATTTATTCCCAGTTTAAAAAAGGTTTAAATGATTTGATAAGAGTGGTTTAATGATTCCGTATGTACTAGAAAGAATGTCATAGAAAAAATATATATCTCCAGAAGATATTTTGAAAAAAAGAACTTAATCAATTAAAGAATAATTCCCTATTCACAGAACATCTTTTTATCAATGATTAGCTCAAAGAAATCGGATTCGGATTAGGGTAATTTCTTTCTGAAGACAACTTCGAACCAATTTACATATTCGAAGTGAGGATATGAATATGATTTAGAAGATGGAATGTAGGACTGCTTGTCACTGACCCTCAGAAGAAATTTCCATATCATAATATGTGCCAGCAGTTCTTCATTCAAGTTCTTCGATGCAAGGACTTCTCGCTACTAATCATATGGGTAACTTTTGACAGAATATGGTAAGTGAGTGCCTTCAGTTTGTCTTGTTCCTAAGGAACTTGTATAGACGAATGTCTGAGTCTGACGTTGCATTTCCAATTACGTAAATTGATCTCCATGAGCGTATCTTTTGTTTGGTGGTGGAGAAGGCAACCTCTCTTAGCTAAACACCCTTTCTTGAGACGTACGAGCTTAGGAGTTATACATTTGTAGAAATCATTTTTGTGACAACGGAATGGCAATGTTGTATTCAAAGTGAAATGTGCAATGTGAAATATAATCATTACCTCAAGCCTCACACCCGAAAATGGACGAAACATATTAGATGTAGCAAGGCTATTGCGACGATCCGCAAATCCGTTTTGCTTAACATTTATAAATTCCGATTATAAATCTATTTCTTTATTTATAAAATATTACTTCTATAAATCCTTTCTATAAACTTATTCAAAAATCTCTACTTAAAAATATTTAATAAAATTGTACATTTATAACTTCAACATTCATAACTTTTTATTTCTTTAAAAATAAATCCATTCCTTTTAATAATTTAAAAATCATTAAAACATACGTACTTTCAAAATTTCTTCGAAATCCTTTTTACATAAAAATCATCATTTTAATTATTTTAAAATACCAAAAATATGGCCTGATGCTACTATAACACTAAATAAGTCAAATCATATCACAATCTAAAATATGGCATCTGACACATCATATATCAGCATATATATGAAAAGTAAATCATTAATGGTGAGGAATCCTATTGGATCCCGCCAACCTGTCCCCTTACATCACAAACAACATATAATCTTAAAAATATAAATCAACCGCTTCGAGGTGGGATTCATATAAAAAGGATCATCCACTCTTACACAGGAACATAACAGAGTCTCATCCGCTCCAACAGGCAAGGATATATCCAAACCAACTAATATATATAGTATATCATCAAAACAAGCAACAACAGCATACATAAAATTATTCCCACTTATATAAAAATATAAGCAGGCCAAAGAGGCGAGTTTAGTCACAAAAATGCCAAAAATCGCCTAAGATCTCCAGTTTGAATTAAAAATTGAACGGTTGTTCAATTTAACTCAAAATTCCTATTAGCTCTGAGTTCGTCCAACCAACTCCACAGCGTACTGATCGCTTATACGGTCATAAAGCAATTTGTTGCGCTCGAAGCGAACCTCGTCGAGAAAGTTACGGATTATTCAACATACGAGATAATTAAAAATTTAAATAACTCAACAATAAATTTTAAACTTTTAACCTCTCCCTCTATCTCCCTATTCCTCGCAATTGAGCATAATTCTAGGCCTGCCTTTTTTCGATCAACTCACGCGTCCACCATCGCGATATGCCGAGCCACCCGCCACTTGTCCTGACCACTGCACCTCCACATCAACTCGCCAAGCCGCCACAGCACACGCGCACACACGTATGCGCAAAAATCATGGTCGAGAAACCTATGAACTCCAAATGAACACGGGCTTTTTTGGCTACCACGTGACAAATGACGATGGTTCGACCATTGATTAGCTTCGTATCGATGCTCTCTACATTTCCCTAATTAAAGCCGAAGGCCAATTCTACCTCTTGAGGCTCCCATCGACAAAGGTCGTTGGATGGTAATGTTTTTAATGGCGGCTGGAAATAAATTTAGGGTTGGGGTTTGCAAATGAAGGGATTGGGTGTCCTTTTATAGAAAAATAAAATCAGCACTATTCACCTGTCAAAATTTCAAACTCCAAATGAAGCATGCTGCCTGGTGTTCTAAATGATATAACCCTATTTCGAACGCAATGGAATATAATTAGGAGCAAATCCGATCATATTTAGAAGATAGCTTTTCAATGTCAAATTATTTTAAATAAATCCTATGCACTACGGACCCGCACCATAAAATGTTTAGTCGAATTGCCATGAAATTCGATGACATGTACTAATTCATTATTACGGATCCAATGAAAATGGTTTCATCAAAATTCAAAACAGTGTGTAACAACCCACCTTTTTGGACAGTTTAAATCGATAGTAAACCATACATGTCAACTCAAATCGTTCAAAAGGGGGGATAGTTAATGGGTAAGAAAACAAGAGAAAAGAAAGAAAAACAAAACACAAAATCTCATAGAAGAATGAAAAAAATATAATAATCAAATAAATATATCATGAAGCCGTTTTACAAATAAAATTTGATTATGCTTTTACAATATATCAGAGTTATACATACAACAGGAATAAATAAATAATGCAGCGGAACAACATGATGCAATGGAAAATTACTAATAGTATAATATACCAAACTCTGCCTTCGTCCTTTAGAAATATGGTCTTTAACACTGAAATGCTCAGGCTGACCCGACCATAATGAAAAGACAAAACACTCGAGTCAGAACTAAAATAATTGTATAAGTTAAATCAAAATAAAATAAATATGGGTGTGATGGCTTCATAGATGTTTACAGGATTTTACATCTCCTACTCAGTGTCTAACGTGCGTGCAATAACTTAAGAGATGTTCGGGATTCCATCTCCTAAGGATCCGTTAAACTATCTATATACATAATACAATACACTATTATAATATGTCTACAGTAAAGTTAAGTATTAAAATAGCATTAAGGCATTATCCATATCACCCTTAGCACATTTTTATAAATGACATAGTCTATACACTACCGTAATTTCTTCGTAAACTGAAGTGCTATCAGAGGGCACTCCATAGTGTATGACAGAAATCAAACTTATGGTGGGCTCGATAAGGCATATGACAAGGCACACGAGGCAATTACCAGGATAGGATATTACCAATTTGCAGAACCGGGCTGACGGTAACACATAGCAGCTACTACCGCCCACCTAAAAACACACTCCCAAAATCAAATCGAAGGTGGCAACCAAATCAATCACAAAGTAACAGATATAGTATCGTAGAAGCATGTCTGATCGGAGGAGTGCCTCACTTGGCCCCTATATAGCTCCTTTTTTAGTCAAATCAAGCTGACTCGAGGGGTAAGGGCTGCGTTCATACCTCATACAGTAGAGTTCGCCAAACCATCCTAATTCGTTCTGGGTTCTCCACCACCTGCACAGTTGTTAAAGTAGTTTATGGTGTTCGCATCGTTATGACAATATCTAATCCTGGTCTCTTTAACAACCAAACGCTTATCTTACATCGGTTCGTTCTTTTACATTTCCAAAACTGATTCATAATTGATAACAAAATATCATATTCACTTCAAAATCATATTTCTTTCGAAATTGTTTGTACCAAAAATGGGCACAACACTCTTTGGAAGTTTTTGAAGAGATAAAAGTGAAGAATATAAAATGAAAATGAAGATTATCTAACAAAAACTTCAACAAATGGGAAAGTAAATGCACAGACAAGCAATTTAGAGTGGTTCGGCGTGTTGCCTACGTCCACTATGAAGTTTTTCTATCACTTTATTGATTCTCTTTCAACAGTTACATGTGACTACAATGAACAACAGTAGATTATAGCTGGAAATTCGAGTAAAATAGCAATAATAGGATGCAAATCTTGATCCGGCAGAGTCTGGGTGCTTAAGAATCCAAAGATCCATTTTTTGTAGGTTTTGAGGCTCTATTTATAGGCGTAGGAGGCTGACATTTCGCTCAAACTTCGAGAGACTCGCGCTGGCACGTGAAGGGGCCCACACGATCGATTTTGGAGAGTTTCAACTCGATCTGCGATCGATACGAACTCAATTCGTATCGATCAAAATGACATCCAGTAGAGTTGAAACTTGGTGGGAACATTCCTTGGCTTGTACGTAATCCTTTGTGAAAATTTCATGGCATTTGGTTTAGTGGATTTTGAGTTATGGTCGATATGAAATTGGATTCTCGACTGCATTATTTCCTTCAAACTGATTAATTCGAATCGATCCACTTCGACTCGATGAAGCACGTGACCCAGCGGCGACGTGGCGCGCACTCCTCGCATCGATCCACCTTTTGCTCCGAGTTGACCTTGTCGCATCCATGGATCTTTCCTCGTTTGCATCGATGGTCGTTGCGTCAATCCAGGCCCATTTGACTTGATGGACACGAACAAATCATTGGGCATGGATTCGAACAAGAACCTCTAATGGATACGAAGCAGTCATCATCTGATGGGTACGAAGCAAGGTCATCCGATGGATACGAAAAGCAGTCGCCCGATGGATTCGAAGTGGATTGTTGCAAATGATTGTGCACTAATGGATTCGAGACAGATAGATATGAGGGTATTACAACCCTGATCGATACGAAGACAATGGATTCGAACAGAAGCTCAACTACGGATACGAGTTGTGCCTGGCTGGATGGATACAAAATAGGTTCTAGCTGATCGATACGAAATGCGCGCCATGTTGATGGGTGCAAATACTGTTAGCTCGATTGACACGAACCAAGGGGACTGATGGATGTGAAGTGGGCGATGGATGCGAACCGGATCGAGTCGAACCGTGGCTTAATGATGGATACGAAAACGAGGCTGTTTCCTCCAATTTGAATCGATCATAACTAGAGCACATGCACTCGGATTGACTTGAAATTTGGAATGCAGGTTTCCATGGCTTAGTTTGTCATGTCTTGTCAGTTGTAGCTTGATTTGGACTCGGACAAAATTCATCGATATCACAACGAACCAGAGCGTACTCAACATCCGGGACGAATGTTCCTTAGTTCTTAATTAGTTCCTTGATATCTCGGCCTTGCCAAAAGGCGGGATAACATTTGCCCCCCAAAGTACGTCTTGTAGAAACATGACGTGCTTTGAAAAGTCGCAGTCTTCACTCTTAACAGTCATTTCTTTTTCGTTGAAAGTTGTAACCCTGCGTCGCAGTAACTGATTGCTGCATGATCAGTGCTTAGTGTTTGTCGCCGTAATCATTATTAAATGAATATCCAATTCCTGTTAATCCTGATGATCGATTCGAAGCATGCCCTTGGTGATCGAAACGAAATTCAGATTTTGATGGATTCGAACGAGATCTCCATGATCGATTCGAACTCATCTTGTGATGGACACGAAATTTTTAACTCTTGATAGCATGAGTCCAACGAGCTTCATTCTTTCATATCTAAACTTGACTGTTAAACTGCATACTTGACTGCCTTTCGAAGCCCGTCGATGGAACTGTAACTTAACAACGCGATAATGAACTTTAACTCAAATCGATAGCCAGCATCTTGATGGTACGGTTGTGACGGTCAGCGATGACGGTCATTCTAACTGGACCTCGAAGTTTTGTCGTTTGCATATTTTCTTTAACTCTGCAGAATCTTTTCAAGTAATGCACAACACTGCACTACACAATACACACTTTACACGAGGGGAACACATGGGCTCTTTATCGCCTAATGATGATTTCTCGTGAGTTAGCTAGTTATGGAAACTTCAAGCTCGCAGCCGCATGAAGCTCAGAGTTTGATTCCTCCCAGACTTGAAATACCGGACATCGAGGCCGAAGTCATCGTACCAGCCCCGGACGAATTACCTGATGCATCCTTTTTCAGCAGTCTGCCAGACTCAGTTCCGTCCAATATTTCTGAAGATATGCTAGGGAGAATATGCTTAAGGCATGGTCTGTTGGTGGACGACGTATTGTTGCCATGACCAAACGACAGACCGCATAATCCACCGGAGTGATATACCGCATTCAATCGCCATGTGTGCATAGCCGTGACGCTCCCTCCCGTTCAATCAATACATAAGAGAAGTGTTGTCTTTTCTGGGGATCGTCCCCTCTCAGCTACACCCGAATGATATGTCTTACTCATAGCTTGTTCATTGCATTTATGGAGTACATCTATCGACCACCGAACCCGACCGAGATTAGATACCTGTTCAACTTCAAGAGTCGAACTGATAGTCCATCTTTCACATTCCTGGAGGCTGTAAGAAACTACCAAGTGGTCACAGGTTCTTGGACTACACTAAGCTACTTCAAGACGGAGTGGTTTTATGTTCGATGTCCTCCAGGATTTGCCAGGCGATGGCTATTTAGGCATGAGTATTACCTCCTTCTCAAGTAGTTGATAAGACGGCTATAGACGAAGTTGAACTCGCATCTCCTTTTCTTTTCAGCAATAATTCAGCGATCTGAAGGCGAACATTTCAAGGAGATAGTTCGGGTCCTCCAAGAGGTCCCAAGCGAAGAGAGGAACATCGACTTGATCTTGACGGATAGGAACGTTAGGATTCTTGGATTGATCGAGCGAAGGAAAAGTATAAGGCTCGACGATGCACTAAGGATTATCTCGAGAGAACGAGTTAAGCACAAGAAGCCCAAAGTTGTCATAGTTGAGGAAGCTGATTCCGAAAGAACTCATACCGACAACGAACCCTTAGTTGGGCCTTTAGATGCAACTCAGGATTCTGAAGAAAAAAGAAAAGGCAAGGCTGCCTTTTTAAGCAATCCAAAGCGGAGAGATGGAAATCTGTGATCACGTCCCGGCCTGCCTTCGAAATCAGAATTTCGGAGGCGTCTCCCACAGGAAAAGAAAATCTCTATGAAGTGCTCACCGATCTTCCAATCCCGGACGACGTGTCCATGCTACATGATGCCGGATTGGACGAACTCCAACACGCCTTAGTTTTAAGCGAGCCTCTTCCCTCTAACGTGGTCGACACATCCAGTAGGTCGGGGGGTTGCACATACATCCTCACTTCACGGCACTACACGATTTCTAACCGTAAACTACTTATTGTGAAGGATTACTAACTCCGCTTTATGTTTACGCTTTAGAGATACCATGTCCGGTCGAGGCTCGATGCTTGGCAGTCTACGCAGCAAACGCAAATCTTTATCAAACTATGAATCACATAGGAGAGAAGGAGACAGAGACTATGACCAGGGGTACTCAAGTCATGAACGCTCTGATAGAGATAAAGAGCATAGGCGTCGGTCTCGATCCCGTATGCCACCTACCAGAGTTTCTGCACAGCCTCCTGCCCACGTCTCGTGACCTTCAAAGGCCCCGCGGCATAAGCCGTCCTCCCAATCGTCAAGGTCTGAAAATCATCGTAGAACTGAGATTGTGGCCCCCACAACAATAGAGCAGGCACTGTCCGAGCCTTCGGGGGAAGGAGCAATCAGGCTCGCTCAACTGAAAAAAGATTTTCACGACATTTGTTTCGATGGGTTCGTCTTTCCTCCGCGCTTAAAAAGGGTTCCGGCGTCGGTCAAAACTACAACGCATGATTATATCGCGGATATATTCTTCCAGTATCAGGAATGGTCGAAAACTGCAAAGAAAGTGTCAAAGGTGGCCTTCGACCGGGCGGTCATGATCGAAAAATTGGAGAAGGAATTTGGTCAGAAAGACCGGATTATCCAAGTGCTCAACAGTGAAGCCAAGTCTTCTCGCAAATCTGAGATTGAGGCTCTTAAGAAAGTCGATGAGGCCCAAGCGGTGATGGATAGGATGAAACATGTGCATTACGCCAAGGTGGAGGACATGGGCCATCAGAACACCATCATGACCGCTGAGCGGGATGCAGCTCTTAAAGAGCTCAACGAGCTCAAGTCTGAATTATCTGAAATCATAAAGGAAAAAGATGCTGCCAACATTGCCGCACAGGAAGCGTGCGATCAAGCGGTGGTGCTCTAGAGGGAGAGAGATGGGGCCATGGAAAAGGCCCGGAGGTTGAGGCCGAGGTTAATGAAAAGGTCCGATTAGCGGAAACCAAGCTCGAGGCGGAGATAGAGGAGCTTCTTGTCACCAATAACGCCAATGTGCTGAAACACAGGAATCTGGCTTGGCTTTACGATTACCCGACACATTTGTACAATGCCTGGAATTTGTTGGTTGAGGAAGAGAAAGCAGCACAGCTGGGTGGGGCTTTCGATGAGTTTGAGTTGGAGAACCGCATACTGAATGACGATGAGAAGAAGATTCTCCATGACCGTATGATCTCTCACGCAAGAGAAAGGCTCGGTACGCAGCACCAAGAGATTGGGGAAGGCTCTGGAGTTGAGCATCATGCTACAAGTCCCGGGATTGCTACTTCATCTCGATCCGAGCCTTCTCCAGTTACTGAGCCCTAGCCAATCCTGGCCTATGACCCAGAACAACCACGCCTATCTCCTATTAAGGAGCATCCATCCGAAGATGTTCAGCCAACCGCAAGCCGAACTGAGGAAGGTACTTTGGACAAACTTCATGTGTATCTAAAATGAAGGGCTTGTTTTGAAGTGTGTTCTAACAACTTCTTTACTTCCTTGTCCAGTGACCGAAGCTATATCGACAGAGCCTTCTGCGATCCAGGAATTACACCAAGTGTAGGAGGTCATTATCACTGAGGCGACCTCTATGGCTATGGCCGTGCCCATCGAAGTAACACAAGGGAGTTCAATCTCTTTCGATGAGCAAATGATGAACGAACTTCTTGGCCGACAGAGCGACCCCTTTGCGAACTTACTGTTCGTCCTTAGCGGGCTTCCGCCTGCTTCTAGCGCTTCGACACATTTCACTGCTGCCCCCAGTGAAGCCCGTGCTGCTCCTGAAGCCGAGATACTGGCTCAGATCAACGCCGAGATTGAGGCGGCGGCACGTGGCGATAGTTCCAAGAGTTTAACGATGGCGGTTGGCCCAACTCCTCTTATGGTGATATCTCCTGGGGACACGCTCGTCGATACTAGCATGCCCATTCCGCCCCAGATCGTAGACCCGACTCCTCTGACTCCTCCCGAAGAGAATATTCCTTTAAGTTCAAGTTAGGAGGAAGACGTCGATATCATGCCTTCCTCAAGGGATGATCCGCCAAAGGGTAAGGGCTCGAAGCGAAAAACCATTAGCGATTCCGGTGGTCCATGTCGAAGAAAAAGCCGAAGGAGAAAAAGTAGATAAGCCTCCTTTGGCGCATTTTTGGTAGTTAGGAATTTACTTTTGTCTTTCTTTCATAGGCCGTCTATAGATGCAGGCTCAGCCCTCTGCTAGTAAATTTTTTTTTTGGAATGACTTGTACATGAATCTTCACATACAATTAGTTGAAATGAATTTTTTTTTGTTGCTTCAACTCTTGTTTCTGTTTTTACACTTAAGTGTTGCAGCATTTGAATCTCGATTCCATGTACTTGTGGAGTTTCAACTTTTGAATCGAGTTTGTTTTATTTTCCAAGTTTGAAAATCATGATCACAAGTCATAGCTGGGGATCGAGTCGGACTTGGACGTTGTACTAACACGGTCAACTATTAACACCCGAGCTTTGCCCCCAGTCTAGGGGATGATTTATAAAGGTCGGTTAGTGACCGCAAATTGTCTCTATCCCTTCGGGTTTTGTGTTGTCGAACCAATGCAAAAATAAGTAAGAATAGAGCGGTTAAATCATGCTTGTTTATTTACGAATAGTCACATCCACACTCCGGGGACCAGCACTTGTATTTAGGCAATCAGTCGCGCATGCCGAAGTCGTTAAGCACATGTCCACATTCCGGGGACTTAAGTTAACTCATGAGTGGTCATTCGCACTCCAGTTATACCTTTACTCTGACCGCACTCCGGGGACGCAGAGTTATTTGTAATCGATAATCTGGTTTGCACTTCGAGAATTTGAAAACTATCGATGTTTGTAACACAGTTCGCACTCCGGGAACTTTGACTTAGTATTTATACTCCAATTTACACTCTGGGAATTTGGATTTAGCATTTATATTTCGTTCGCACTCCGGGAACCTAGAATTGATATTTATACTCCAGTTCACACTCTGGGAACTTGGAGTTAGTTTTTATACTCCGATTCGCACTTTGGGAACCTAGAATTGATGTTTATACTCCAATTCGCACTCTGGGAATTTGGAGTTAGTGTTTATACTCCGGTTCGTGCTCTGCGAACCTAGAGTCGATGTTTATACTCCAATTCGTACTCTGGGAATTTGGAGTTAGTGTTTAGACTCCGGTTCGCGCTATGGGAACCTAGAGTTGATGTTTTATACTCCAATTCGCACTCTGCAAATTTGGAGTTAGCGTTTGTACTCCGGTTCACGCTCTGGGAATCTAGAGTTGATGTTTATACTCCAATTCACACTCTGGGAATTTGGAGTTAGGGTTTAGACTTCGGTTTGCGCTCTGCGAACCTAGAGTTGATGTTTATACTCAAATTCGTACTCTGGGAATTTGGAGTTAGTTATAGGACTGTCGTGTGTCGGTACAGTTCAGCCTTCAATGTGACGACTTGCCCCCGAGCTGAGGTTTCGCTTAGTGAGTGGCTGGTTGTTTTGCAGTCACTGCTATTTGAATAAATTCCATCGTACGATAGAACTTAGCTCTTCGTGTGTTGTGATAGTTGAATGTCACATTCGGTGAATCACGGCTCTAGCTTGAAGAGATGGAAATTTATTGCTAGAATGGAAGAACATGGCAAAGTCAGTGTCTTATTACAAATTTAAACTCAAAAAATGCAAAAACAAATCGCAAAAGATTTATAGGCTAAATAGATAAAGCCTGTCGTGTGTTGCAGTGATGAAGATCCTCGTCGTTTTAGGCTCTTGACAGGGCGGGACCGCCACTAACAGCATTTATTACTAATCTCCCACCGGTACAGGCGGGATCCTCTTGTCTCGCCCGATCGGGCGTATTATTCTAAATTGACGGGCCCGCACCTCTAGGCTGCGGCGCCCGCACAAATTGTTCCAGCTTCCTCTCTTTAATTAACTTTTCCACGAGATCTTACAAATGACGACATTCATTCGTATTGTGCCTGTAGCTTTCATGAAACCTGCAAAATTTTCCCATCTCGATTTGCCATTCCGACGACGGTTTTGGTGCAGGCTTTTTATATTGAATTGTATTACAGGTTTGTAAATACAAGTTCTCCAGTGATGTACTCAAAGGAGTGTAGTCGTCAAACATGGGATTCTTGTGCTGTGGGCCAGTATTCTGATTTCGCTTTCTATTTTGATTCACATTCTCCCTCTGCTGAGTTTGTTTGTTTTGAATATTTAACTAGACTTTTCTGGAGCTCTCAACGGACTGTTTGACCACAACATTGCTTTGGATCCCTTCTCCGTTCGGCCCTGCATCATCTTGCTTCCTAGACTGTTTCGCATCTTTCCTTCTTAGTAATTGACCGCCTTGGCGTAGAAACAGTCCAATGATGCAGGTGGTTTTCCGGCCAACCAGTTGCCGAATTCAGAATCGGGGTCGATCCCCTTAGTCAAAGCCATGAGAATGGAGTTATCGTTCGGATTGCTGATTTCCACACATGCAACATGGAATCTCTTTAGATAACATCTGAGTGTTTCTCCAAGAGTTTGGGTGACGCTGGATAGAGTGTTGACATCTTTCGGTCTCTCAACGTGCATGCGGAATTGCTCAACAAATTTAGTGGCTAACTGGTCAAAGGAAGAGATGGATGGAGGTGGCAATCGGGTGAACCACATAGTAGCGATGCCCCTCCAAGGAAATGGGAAAACTACGGCATTTTACCACATCATCAGCTCTAGCAGTGCTCATCGACCATTCATATTTCAAAATATGTTGGTTGGGGTCGGAGTTTCCTTCGTACATGGTTAGAGTGGGCATCCTAAATCGCCGAGGAGGTTCAGCATAAAGTATATCGTCTGTAAAAGGAGTGTGACTTCGGGAGATTCCCCAGTCGTCATTCGTGAGCCCCTGACTCTCACGGATCATCTGATGTATCATGGTCGGAAGATCTGACATTTGTGTGCTCTGTGTGGGTTGAGCCAAAGTGTGGTTGAGTTCGACATTATGATGTTGGGCCAAATACGGTCGACGGTCCACGTCTTGTCTTCTTGGCTCATAATCTTCTGGGACGTACAGTTCAGGAGTACGTCCATGTCGATGATGGTTTAGGCCCGGCTGATTTCGAGCATCGACCCCTGGTTCAGCCGCGACGATCGTAGCACGGTTATCCGTGGTGTATTATGGGACAGTACCTCCTCGAGAGGAGGGTCCAGTGTGAAAGCTAGCAGACGGTCCAACTCTCAACTGTCCAACGGTCAACGCTGGTTGATTTCCAACAGCTTGTACATAATTCCCATCTAGTCGGGGTCATGGAGATCGGTGGTGATAATCAGAAGAGGCAGAACTTTCTGTGGATGAGCGAGAGGCATGATCTCTCCTGGATCTTCTGCGCTTCTGGCGATTCAGCTGGCTAGTCAGCTTGGCATTGGCGCGCAGTTGCTCTGTTAGCTATTGCCGACTCTGGGTCAGCTCCTGAAGCAATAACTGAAATTCTTGTCTGGTAACCAGGCCTGATGGTTCTGAGGGTCCGGTAGCATCTTGACTGATGGAGGTAGCTGCGTGGGATTCTGTCTATCCCGGTCTTCTTGATCGCCAACATTGGAGGTGGTCCTTGTTCTTTCCATCTTGAGGGATGAATTCTCTTCCTAGACTTTATGCAAATTAGAATAGAATGGAAGGAATCTGCAATAGAGGTCTGGATCTTTCTCTTAGATTTATAAAATCTCGTATTGACGATAGACCCAAGGAGCAGGAGAAAACCTGGGTTTTCAAAGTGAAAGCACCAAAGTGTTTATACCAAAAATGGGCACAACACTCTTCAAAAGTTTTTGAAGAGATAAAAGTGAATGATATAAAATGAAAATGAAGATTATCTAACAAAAACTCCAACAAATGGGAAAGTAAATGCACAGACAAGCAATTTAGAGTGGTTCAACGTGTTGCCTACATCCACTATGAAGTTTTTTATCACTTTATTGATTCTCTTTCAACGGTTACATGTGACTACAGCGAACAACAGTAGATTACAGCTGGAATTTCGAGTAAAACATCAAGAATAGGATGCAAATCTTGATCCGACAGAGTCTGGGCGCTTCAGAATCCAAAGATCCATTTTCTATAGGCTCTGGGGCTCTATTTATAGGCGTAGGAGGCCGACATTTCGCTCAAACTTCAGGAGATTCGCTCTGGTACGTGAGAGGGCCCACGCGACTGATCTTGGAGAGTTTCAACTCGATCTGTGATCGATACGAACTCAATTCATATCGATCAAAATGATGTCCAATGGAGTCGAAACTTGGTGGGAAATTCCTTGGCTTGTACGTAATCCTCTGTGAAAATTTCATGGCATTTGGACTAGTGGATTTTGAGTTATGGTCGATACGAAATTGGATTCTCGACTGCATTGTTTCCTTCGAACCGATTAGTTCGAATCGATCCACTTCGACTCGATGAAGCACGTGACCCAGCGGCGACGTGGCGCGCACTCCTCGCATCAATCCACCTTTTGTTCCGAGTTGACCGTGTCGCATCAATGGATCTTGCCTCGTTTGCATCGATGGCCGTTGCGTCAATCCAGTCGATGGACACGAACAAATCATTGGGCATGGATTCGAACAAGAACCTCTAATGGATACGAAGTAGTCATCGTTTGATGGGTACGAGGCAAGGTCATCCAATGGATACGAAAAGCAGTTGCTCGATGGATTCGAACTGGATGGTTGCAAATGATTATGCACTAAAGGATTCGAGACAGATAGATACGAGGGTATTGCAACCTTGATCGATACGAAGGCGATGGATTCGAACAGAAGCACAACTATGGATACGAGTTGTGCCTGGCTGGATGGATACAAAACAGGTTCTAGCTGATCGATACGAAATGCGCGATGTGTTGATGGATGCGAATACTGATAGCTCGATCGACACGAAACAAGAGGGGACCGATCGATACGAAGTGGGCGATGGATGCGAACCGGATCGAGTCGAACCATGGCTTAATGATGGATACGAAAACGAGTCTGTTTCCTCCAATTTGAGTCGATCATAATTGGAGCATATTAACACGGATTGACTTGAAATTTGGAATGCAGGCTTCCATGGCTTAGTTTGACGTGTCTTGTCAATTGTAGCTTGATTCGGACTCGGACAAAATTCATCGATGTCCAAAACGAACCAGAGCGTACTCGACATCCAGGACGAATGTTCCTTAGTTCTTAATCAGTTCCTTGCTATCTTGGCCTTGCCAAAAGGCGGGATAACAGAAATCATATTCACTTTTGAAATCATTATTCACTTTAAATAATATTCATTTTCAAAATCATAACCACAAAATAGGTTAAACCATCATATCAAAATATTCATATTTAAATCTATTAAATCTAAATCATAACGGTTCCAGCTTTAAACAGTTTGAATACTGAAAGTAATTTATATATTGGAATAGTTATACACTAAAAATAGTTTACCTTTTAAAAATAGGTTATAAATTAAAATAGTTTATATATTAGAAATAGTTTATATATTAAAATATATATCAAAAGTTGTTTATAAATTTAAAATAATATATATTAAAATAGTTTATAATTTAAAAATAGGTAATAGATTGAAACAGTTTATATATTAGAAATAGTTCATATATTAAAATAGGTTATATATTAAAATATATATTAAAAGTTGTTTATAAATTTAAAATAATGTATATTAAAATAGTTTACAATTTAAAAATAGGTTATAGATTAAAATAGTTTATATATTAGAAATAGTTTATACATTAAAAAAGGTTATATATTGAAAATAGTTAATGTATTAAAAATTATTAATATATTAAAATGGTCTATATGAGGAAAACAATTTATATGTTGAAAGAGTTTGTATATTTAAAGAGTTTACATCGAAAATAGTTTCAAATTGGAATTATTTCTTCCATTTCACAAATCAATTCAAATCAACTTCTGTTTCAAAAATTCAATTTAAATCAATCTCAGTTCAAAGACCAATTCAAAAGTCTAAAGGTTCCAATTCAAATTCTCATTAAAACCATTTCAATTTATACCGATTTCAAATCCATGTTTGAACTACAAATTTAAACCACTTCAAATTCAATAGGTTTCCAAGCTAAAATATTCAAAAGTTTATAAGAACTCAATTTTGAAAATTTTATTTATATTACAAAATTCAACTTTAAGATTTTAGTTTAAATTCTTTAAATAATTCATTTAAACTCATTTCAATTTCAACAATTTTAAGCTTCGATTTTGAAAATAATTCAGTTCATATAAATATAATTTCATTTCATAATATCATTTAACTGGATTCAAAAATTAAGGATTTAAAATCATTTAATTTAACCAATCCGGTGTTCGTATATAATTTTCTACCCTTTGGTCAAGTGATACGGATATATACCATTTCAAACCACAATAATTTAAATTTCCTAATATATATCATTTCAACCCATATCACGAATCACAATTTGCAAATCTAGAAAATTGTTCGGGTTTATCATTTCAACCCATAACGATTTCTCCCTAATCTATAAGATTTTTCGGGTATATATCATTTCAACCCATACTGATTTCCTAACAATAACTTAGTGAACTTGCTGTGTGATATAGCATATAAAATAAACATAACATCAAATCATCCAGAATTTCAAGAATTATGCATCCTTCACAATCATCATTCAAATCAACCAATAAATCATAACAATTAACTGTTATCATCATTAGGTATTCAATTCCAATATTAATTCAAATGGCAATTAAATTCAATATAAATTCAAATTAAATTTGAATGACAATTTAAATATACCAAATAGCAATCAATAAATTTATAATCACGTCATAAATTTGATTTAACTAACATAAGATAGTTTAGTATTTGTGAGTGGGTTAAATCACTCACTTTTGATTTTTCAGTCGATTTAAAATCCAAATAAAGCCAAAAATGGGAAGAGTCTTAGAATGTAGCCAAATAAGTTCTGTACCGTCCGAGATTTCGATATGATCATAATGGAGAAAATCGCACGTAAATCCCAGCTCTATGTAAAAGTTATGGTCGTTAGGAAGTTTGAAAATATAAATTAAATTTAAAATAATAAAGGACAAAATTGTAATTAAGATTAACTTGCAAAACCCTAACTCACACGCACATTCGAACTACACTGTAGCAGCTGCCACTCCTTCATCGGCCTAACACGCCGCCTACGTCCAACTTTGACTCGATCGGACATCACCGGCATGTCCAACATGGTCGGCCGCTACCTCACCCCCGAAGCCAACCGCTCCGCCGCCCCCTAATGGTCAGCACCACCGTGAGCTATTATGGCCATATTTGGTGATTTTTGACACCTCTAGCATGAACGAAAACCACCATTGAGACCTACTTCGCGACCTCTACAGCCTTGCACCTCCCAATCATCGTATAATCGACGATCCACCATTGGATTGAAAACCATAGCATTGGATGGTCGAGGAAGATCGCCAATTTCTGGAAAATATGATTCGATTGCAAAAACAAATTATAGCAGTAGATTGCGCTTGTCGAGAACTTTCCAATAATATATATTTTGCTATGGTTTGAGGAGTTTGATTTCGAAATTAAATTTTGAAATTGAAATTAGTGAATAAGGTTTTGATGTTCTGTCGTTTGAGAAGGAAGAACATATGAGAAGTAGATGTACGTACAAAAAAATGAAACAAGAATCAGCTAGGGTAGTAACAGCCTATATATATGCATGGATAGATAAGAAAGAATGGACAAATCGAATTGGGTCGAAATGATAAAGACGACCTGAAAAGCCCATTTTGTTTTCGAAACGAAAGTATGTCATCCAATATATCGAAATATAGGTTTTCAATATTTTTAAACTTAATGGAACTAATTTCAAACCCAAATTCCATTATATGCAGAAGTTAACTTTTAAAATCAAATTATTTTCCTTTAAATTCCTTTAATTGGTTTCCACTCGTTTCGAGCTCGCACGATCAAACGACAAGTCTGATCGCTACGAAACTTGAAATCCTACAATAATTCACAGTTACAGATATGGTGAAACTGGTTTTGTCGAAATCCGAGACAGTGGCCAAAATGGATAATTTCACGTTAATTAAATAAATTATTATTAAATTAATTAAATCGGTTTTAAATTCAAATTTAGAAGCTAACAATTTTATCAGCCTTGATTACAAAGAAATTAATAATGCTTTAAAATAAATTTTCCATGTTAAATCTAATATTTAAATATTACATAAAATTTAGAGTTCCATTTCAATCATTATAAAATTCCAGTTAATTATAATTTAAATTCCAATAAATTCTTTTGTTTTGATTTACACTATTTTTATTCAATTATCCAATAACATATGAATTCATTGGACACCAGTTTACATTTTATTACATTATTATTCTACATTTATCATCTTTACCATATTAATTATAATATTCCAATTATATTAATTCCATTAATTGCCTATTTAATTCCTTATTTACAATTATAACCAAATTAGCTTTACAATAATTTCAATTGATTGGAATTACATTAAAATAGTTATCAATAACATTCAAACAACATTATTAATCATATTCTAACTATTTTCTCATAATAAATCACAAATTTTAATTTCTCACATTATTAAATTTCAAAATCTTATTTAATTTAATAATTTTAATTATCAAATTTTACGAGTCTTTACACTCTCCCCTACTTAAAACTTTTCGTCCTCGAAAAGGAACGAGAAGGAATTAAGAAACTAATATATTTTTATTCAAAACAATTAATCTATATACACTTTAAACTTGCATAATTAAGTATTTTAAATAATATATATCAATCTATAAACAATTAAATCTTTCATATTCAACTATAATAAAAGTTTGAAAATATTTCCACTTTCAAAAAAAAATTCTAAGTCTCATGAAAAATTTCAACAGAGTCTCCTTTGTATGGATAGGTCTGGAACAATAATAATATCAATAATTTCAATATATATATCTCAGATTTCAATAATAAACATCCCAAACCATGGGAAAACAATAAAATATCATTACGAAATCGTAATCCGAAAGTGTACCTATTTGTCAGGCAAACAATTTTATTTATGAAACCAAAAGTAGTAGTTATTGCTCCCATAAACCTACATCTCACTTATATAATCCAAAAAAGTTAATAATTATGTAAAAGATTAATATATAATTTGTTTCAATTAAAAGTACGAACAACACAACATCAAAACAGTCATTTGCAAACAAAACAGTACAACTATTATATGAAATCAAAGAATCCATCACACGTCTATAACAACCAAAACAAATGGTTTGTTTGGGTCCAGAAACTTCTCATTGTTCAATGGTGATAAATAAACTACCAAGTATACCTTATGCTCAACAACCTTAGATAATAAATTAATAGATTATTTATACAACCTCCAATAATTAGAAGTATCCTTTCCTAAACATCCCATAAGCCAAAACAACCAAGAATTTCAAATATTATTTAAGTTTATTCTTATTAATTTCCTTTTACATCATTTACTGTTAATTTATTTTTATTTATTAATACAATGTCATTTTTCTTCTTTCATTCATTTACTTACATAAATTTTTTTCATGCGCTATTTAAAATCATCAATCAATTCATTATTGACGTATTACATACATTCCATTGCAATTTAATTAACATTTATTATTTGTATAGCTTGATTAATATTAATATTTATTCATGGATCATTTCAACTTAAGTTTCTTAACTTTTTAATTTACATTCATTTCTTTACATACAATACATTTAATATTACATCTATTTATGAATAAATATGTAATGACCCATAAATTCAGTCAAACTTTAAAAGGAATTTTAATTGAAATTTTGAATCAATTATTTTAAACTTAAAATAAAAACTTCTGGAATTTTGAGTGTTTTTATTTCCAAATTCAATGAAATAGAAAAAATTTTGCAATTTTAAATTTTGGTTAAACTTAGTCAAAATTTGACTTTTAGTTGAAAAAATTAAATTTGAATTTTAAAATTTTATTCTTTTTATACGATATTAGACCGAATTCTAATCTCCTCTCCACATTTTGTTTCGTCAAAATCAAATTCCTACTGCTCTAAAATGGTGAATTATTGTGAAAAATTGACATAATTTGTAGTGTTTATCTATGTTTTATTAAGCTAAGTCCTATTGGGTTTGTTTAGTTTAATAGGCCTTAGTAGACCAAGAGTCTCTAGTGATTTTACGAGTCTTATGATCATTCCTTTGCCTACGACCTCTTGTTTCTTATCTGACTAACCTTACATAATTTTTCTCTTGGGAAAACTTTTCGTTCGCTTTTCCTTCTCATTCCCAAATCTACAGAGCTCTAGATCTCAAAAATTCTCAAATCTTCAAATCAAAACTCCATCCCTTTCTCCTTCAAAATCCTTCCACACTCTCCCCTTTAGCGACTAACCTCCACCATCTCTAGGGCCACCTCCTCTCATCCTCATCTCGGCCATCATCACCTTCTTCCAAAGCTGAAACCCTACCCCTTTTCTTAGGCCACAGCCGAGTCCTACCATACCAAAACCCATCCATTCTTCTACCATTTCTTCCTCTTGCCTAGCCACACCCACTCCTCCACCTTAGCACACATTGACCGCACCCAAACCCACCCAAAAACCCATTTGCCGAGCCCTTTTTCCGCCCTAGGCTGACCCCTTAATCCATCTCTTCCTCTACTTTATAAAGAAACAAAAGTTTTATATTTATATTTTGTGATTCATCAATTCAAGTCCGCTTTGATTTTCTTTGAAATTCGTGATTCAAATTCATAGCTGTGTGTTGTCGAATTTTCCCAGCCTCGAAAGGTGAGCCCTTCACTCACGATTGATAATCTTATGCTAAGTGAATGAACATCAATTGATATGTAATTGGAATTTTGTAATATTTAGAACATTGCATAGTTTGTTTATGTTTTTGATATGGTAGATATTCACTTATGTTCACCCATTATTTTGACATAATATTGTTATTGACAATATGTTATTCATTTATTAAAATAGATGTGATGATATGCGTAGGATATATGCTTCATAATATGAAATTTCTACATTGAAAAAAGAAGGAAAATGTTATATTGATTTAAAAGTTGCCACTCATGTTATGAAAAAAAAGAAAAATGTCACTACTATGCTATGTGGAAATAATGTATGGAAAAAAAAGAAAGGAAAAATAATGTGTTAGGAAAAAAAGAAAGAAAAGAAAAGAAAAAAAAGAGAAAATTTAAATGCATATGTGTTATGTTTGTAACATAGAAAATCACCTAAGTGCAATGTTAGAAATGTTGCACATTATGTCATGTTATGGTAGTAATCTTATGTCACATGCTATGTTAAAATATGAATATGTGCTTTGTTATGTAATAAGTTAAGTAAATCATATGCTGAGTTATGTAATAAGTTATGTAAGTTATCTGCTATGTAATGTAATTTGTTATACAAGTTATATGCTCTATTAGGTAATGAATATGTGTTATGTTATTTATTTTGTAAATCATGCTGCAAGTTCCCTTAGCTTTAGAAAATTACTATGGGTTGAAATTATACATTCCCGAATGATCTTTTAGATTAGGGAAAATCGTTATGGGTTGAAATGATAAACCCATGTGATTTTATTGATTTTGGAAATTTGGGATTACGGGTTGAAATGGTATATACCTATAAATTTTAAATTATTGCTGACTGAAATGATAAATATCTGTATCACTTAACCCTAGGATAGAAAACTATGTATGGATAGCGTTAGTCTATTTCTAAAGTGATTTTTGAAATTTTGGAAAGATGCGTTTGAAAAAAAATGATTTTTAGAATTTAATATAAAGATTTTATTTTAAGACATATATGTAAAATTTAGATTTTCAAATTGTATGTTTTAAGAATTTTAAGTTTATAAGTTAAGTTTTAAAAATGTAAATTTTAGGGTTTTACTTATATCTTTATTTTTAAAATATATAATATAAGCTTTAATTTAATAAAAGTAAAAATATACGTTTGGTTTTAAAATATTCAAATTAATGTAATAAAACAGACTTTTGTAATAACTTTAATAAATGAGATTTGGAAGGTAAGTTGGAATTAATTTGTAATTGAAATGGTTTTAAGAATTGAATTCAAAAAAGAATTGATTAAAACTTATAGATTCAAAGACATGACTTTATAATTTGATTTGGTTAAAGGTAATTAAGTGAATATTTTCAAATTTTAATAAAATTGAAGTTGATTAGTTATTTTTGATTTTAATTTATAATTTAAGATTTTACTAAAGTGATTTTTATAAAATGACCATAGTGTGAAATAAGCGTTTGGTTGTTAAAGAGACCGGGATTGAATATTGTCATACTCTCTGCCAATATCGAAAACCACTTTAACAACTATGCATGTGGTGGAGAATTCAGAACGAAGTTGGATGGTTTAGCGAATGCTACTGGAATGAAGTAAGAGAATGATGATGGATAGCCTTGACCTTCGAGCCATAATTAATATGACTAAATAGTAGCTATACCAGGCCAAGTGGGGTCGCTCCCCCAATCGGGAACATTTTCTCGAAACCATACCTATTACTTTTGTAGTTTGATTTTGGTTTACACACATTTCATTTGGTAGTGTGTCTCAAGGTGGGTGGTAGTAGCTGTTATGCTTTACCACCAGTCCGGGAGTGCAAAACGGTAGTATCCTACCCTGGGCATTGCCTCGCGCGCCTTGTCATATTTATCTTGATCGAGCTCACTACGACTTTGGTTTGTATCGTACCTTTGGAGTGCTTACTGAGTAAACCACTGGTTTGGTTAAGCTTACAATATATGTATAGACTACAATATTTATATAAAAATGTGTTAAGGGGGATGGGTAATGCCCTAACGCTACTTTAATATTTTAGTTTACTGTAGACATTATTTTATATAGCGTGCTCTATTATGTATGTAGATAGTTCCATGAATCCAAGGATGGAAATATCGAACATTCTTTAAGTTATATTGCATTTCATTTGGACATTTTACTTGAGTTGATTTACTTGCATAAGATTCTTAATCCTGACTCGAGTGTTTTGTGTTATGCTTTATGCTCGAGTCGGCCTGAGAATTACAACATTAAAGGCTCACCTTTGGAGCTTGGAGCTTTACTTGGTGATTTATCTTTCATCTATTTAGCTTTCTAGTTATTTCAGTTACTTCATTCATTTCCAGTAATTTATATTCAGATTTGTCATTTGCATATGCATTAGAGACTTCTTTGCATTTGACTTATGTTGTATTTGCTTTTGGACTCTGACATTTCCGTAGTAGCTTCATGAAATACTATTTATCCTTTCCGCTGAATATTGTTGTATTACTTTGTGTTTGTGATTCTGTGATTGATTTATTTACTGTATATGCTGAGTTTTGCCAAATATAAAATAACAGTAGTTATTTTGAGCAATTCAAGTTTGACATGTGCGGTTTATTGTCGATTTGAATGGTTCAAAATGGTTGGTCGTTACAGTTGGTATTAGAGCCAGGTTTAGGAAAAACTTAGCATATGGAGAAAAACTCATTAGAGATAGGGTAGTAATACCCTAGAATGAGTAGAATTAATTATAGAATCATATTTGTTCATGCTTGAAATTCTTTGTTAGAATTCTCTTTGATTAGGATTTCTTTTGAATTTTAGGACTTTACCTTTTTTCTAAAATCCATTCTTGTCTTTCTCCAGATGAGTAACCATAGGAACATTCGAGGTAGCGATCGTGGAAATGCCCTTGCACCACCAGTTGTTACACCTGTTCCACCAGCTCAGCCTGTTAGGTTCACTCAGCTTTGTAAGGAGTACTCTCGGCTTAGAGGTACCAAGTTCACTAGAGCAGAGAGTATTATTGAGTCCTAGCAGTGCTGAAGAGTTTAAAGAGGATTTTCACCGAACTTAAGATCACTGATGCTTAGGTGCGTCAGTTAGCTACTTAGCAGTTACAGGAGTCCGCCCAGGATTGGTGGGAATCGATTACTACTCAGACTATTGAGGAAAATATCGCTTAGGAGTAGTTTAGGTGAGATTCTTAGTTGTCCGTTTTGTTAAGTTATCCTTTAGTTGTCTTTTTCTATTTTATCTCTTTGAAATTTATCTCCTTGACTTATCTTTATCTTGGATCCTTATTTCTAGGGATGCTTTTGTGGATAAGTGGATGCCCGAAGCCGGAAAGTCTCAGTTGTATAGGGCATTTATGGACCTTGGGCAAGGGGATATGACTTTTGCTGAGTATGAGAGGAAGTTTAATTAGTTATCTAAGTTTAGGCCTAGCTTGATAGACACCTAGCTCAAGAAGAATGAGAAGTTTATTCATGGTGCTTGCCTAGAATATTATGATCATTTGATTAGTCATGTTCATGGCACCTTCACTTCTCTTATGGATATGACCATAAGATTTGGGAATCCTAATTCTAATGGAAAGCAGGATGTGTTAGCATCTCAGGGAAATTCTAGCAGTTCGAAGAAGAGGAAGCCCAACTTTCAGTCGTAGAAGAAGAATTAGCAGAATGCTTAGGGTATTGGATATTCTTCTCAGAAGAAACAACTTGACTTGTCTTCCACCACTTGTTTCAAGTGTGACCAGAGGGTCATTATACCAATAGTTGCCTATCTTCTACCGGAGCTGCTATTCCTCCAGCCCAAGAAATCAGAAAAAACCTTTGCCACATTTGTTTGTATCTTGGTCACTTCAAGAATAATTGTCCCAATCAGCATAAAGGCAAGAAATCTAGAGTTTTTGCTATGACCTCTTCCACTCCACCTTCAGCCAGTGATACCCAAGGTACTCTTCAGAGCACCTTTACTTTGCATGATTTTGTTGTTCATGTTCTTTTTGATACTGGTGCATCCCATAGCTTTATTTCTATTGATTTTTGTAATAAGTTTGAGCATATCTTGCAACCTCAATTAACAACTTCATCCTTATGGGTAACCAATTCCATCGGTGGTCCCGTTAACCTTAGAATGATTTGTAAAGGTGTGAAATTCCTTTACAATTTGCATAGATTCACTGGAGATTTCTATGTACTTGGTTTTGATGCATTTGATATCTTATTTGGGGGTGATTGGTTAAAGAGATATGTTGCGGTTATTTCTTGCAAAGCCTGAATAGTCTTTTTAGTAGATGATCAGGGTAATTCTCTTGTAATTGGATGCCCAATGCCTCAGGATTGTGCAGGTAGTTTTATCCTTTCTTTGGATTCTTAGCCTAGTGATCTTGACTCCACCCCTATTGTCAAGGATTTTCCTGATGTTTTTGGTGAAGTCACTTCTTTACCTCCTAAGCAGGAAATTGAATTCCGCATTGATCTTATTCTTAGAGCCACACATGTTGTTCTTCCTCCCAAGCGGATGGCACCTAGAGAGAAAGCCGAGTTAAAGAAGCAGATTGAGGACTTGTTCTCTAAGGGTTTTTTAGAATAGGGAGAAACAGTGGTCTTTGTCACTAAATATGATGGTTCTTTAAGGATGTGTTTTGATTATAGAAAGTTGGATAAGCTTACCTTGAAGAACGGTGCTTGTATCAATGATATGTTCGATCAGCTCTACGGAGCTAAAGAATTTTCTCAGCTTGATCTTGCTATCAGTTTTCACCAGCTTCGTGTAGCTGAGGAGAGCATTCCCAAAACTGCTTTCCGAATAGAGAATGGTTTCTACAAATAGATATTCATGCCCTTTGGCTTAATCAATGCTTCAGCCATCTTTGTTGATCTCATCGTGTTTTCTGTGATGTTCTCAACAAGTTTATCCTGGTTTTCGTTGATGGTATTCTCGTGTTTTCTAAGTCGGAGAAGGAGCATACGATACATTTGAACTTTTTGTCCAAACACTTAGGAGTCATCAGTTGAAAGCTAAATTTTCTAGAAGCCGTTTCTGAAAGGATGAAGTCCCATTTTTTAGGCACATTGTTTCTTAAAATGGAGTCTCGGTTGATCCAGTTAAGGTCGCGGTGATTAATGTAAGTCTATACACCTTTCTTCTTTTGAATTTAAATTACCTTATTTTTATTTGAACTTATCCACCTTATTCTATTTCTGGGATTGGAAGACACCTAAGACTCCTTCGATATTCATAGCTTTTTGGGCCTTGCCGATTATTATCGGAGATTCATTGAGAATTTCACCCGCATAGCTGCACCTCTTATTGCTTTGACTGGTAAGAATGGTAAGTTTATTTGGAGTGCTAAGTATAAAGCAGCATTTAATGAGTTACATCTGCTCCTGTTCTTACCATTCCTAATGGAAGTGAAGGATAATCAGTATATACCGATGCTAGTAGAGAAGGTTTAGGTGCTGTCTTGATGTAGGATGGGAAGGCCATTGCTTATGCTAGTTCGCAGTTGAAGCCCATGAAGCTAACTATTCCACTCATGATTGGAATTGACTGCAGTTGTGTATGCTTTGAAGTTACGCAGGCATCATCTTTTAGGAACTAAGTTTGAGCTTTTTACGGGTCATCAGTCTCTTAAGTATATTTTCACGTAGAAGGATTTGAACCAAAGGCAGTTTAGATGTCTTGAGTTCTTAGCATCTTATAACCTCAACATCAACTACACTCCTGGGAAAGCTAATGTTGTAGTCGATGCCTCAAGTCAGAAGAAGGCCATGTTATGTCAGATTTTTGCTTCTTCATCTCTTATGGATCGTATAGCAGCCAAGCAAGATGAAGATGAGATGCTTAAGTTTATGAAGGAGAATATTCATAGCAGGGAAGGTGGTAACCAGAGTGAGTTAGGAGCACAAATTGATCATAATGGAATTCTGAGGATTAATAACCAAATTTGTGTTTCGAATTTCAATGGATTAAGGCAGGAAGTGCTTAAGGAGAATCATTAGTACAGACTCTCTGTTCATCTTGGAGTTACCAAGATGATCAAAATAAGAAGAAGTTATATTGATGGAATGGTATGAAGCGGGATGTTTCCATTTTCGTGAGTAGATGTGCCACTTGTCAACAGGTTAAGGCTGTTCACTAGAAGACCGTTGGATTGATGCAACCCCTTGAGATTCCCATTTGGAAGTGGGATCAGGAGTCAATGGACTTTATCAATGGTTTACCAAGGACTAGAAAGGATAATGTGAGTATCTAGGGGACTGTCGATCGATTGACCAAATCCGCTCATTTTATTCCGATCAAGTCGAATCGAACTACTTCGAGCTTAGTTGAGGTTTATATAAGAGATGTTGTTAGACTTCATGGTGTTCCTTATAGCATTGTTTGTGATCAAGATCCTTTCTTTACTAACAAGTTTTGGAAAGCTTTTCAGGAAGCTTTAGGGGCTCGTTTCAACCTTAGCACTACTTACCATCCTCAGACTGATGGTCAGACGAAAAGGGTGAATCAGATTCTAGAAGATCTTTTTCGTGCATGTGTTCTTGATTATGGAGGATCTTGGGAAGATCATCTCCATCTTGTTAAATTCACTTATAATAACAATTATCAAGTATAACTTTCTTTTGAAATTTAAATCATCCTAAGCTTAAATCAATTAATCCCATCCTTTTGAATTTAGGAAAGTATCAAGATGTGTCCGTTTACTGCTCTTTATTTGCGATCTTGCAAATCTCCATCTTACTGGATTGAATTCGGTGATCATTTAGTTCTTGGGCCTGATACGATTCTGGAAGCATCTGAGAAGGTTGAAGAGATTAGGAGGAAGATAATGATTTCTTAGGATAGGTAGAAGAAGTATGCTAATAGGCGGAGTAGAGATTTGGAATTTTCAGTTGGTGACCAGGTCTTTCTTAATCCACTGAAGAATGTGATTTGTTTTGGTCGGAGGGGAAAGCTTTCTCCTAGATTCATTGTTCCTTTTCGCATCTTGGAAAGGGTTGGTTCTTTAGCATATAGAATGGATTTGCTGGAGAAGTTATCAGGTGTGCATAACGTGTTCCATGTATCTCACCTTTGGAAGTATCTCCATGATTCATCTTTGATTGTTCACCCTGTTTTATTTGAGAATTTGGACGTTAACCCGAATCTCACTATTGAGAGGAAGCCACTTCGTATTGTCGATAGCGGTACGAAGCAGCATAGGAGGAAATCTATCAATCTTGTCAAAGTACAGTGGAGTACAGATGGTCGGGATTGCACATGGGAGATAAAGGAGTCCATGTGCACTTCGAATCCTGAATTATTTGTATTAGGTACCTTTTGTTTTGAATCAATATTGTCTTTCTACCGTTTCTTTTCTTCTATCTTGTTTCTTTTCGGGATGAAAAGTTTTGAGCGGAGTAGAGTGTAGTGACTCGTAAATTTAGTCAAACTTCAAAAGGAATTTTAATTGAAATTTTGAATTAATTATTTTAAACTTTAAATAAGTTTGAATTTTAAATAATTTTTTTTGGTATTTTGAGTGTTTTATTTTTCCAAATTCAATGAAATAGAAAATTTTCTAAAATATTAAATTTTGGTCAAACTTAGTCAGAGTTTGACTTTTGGTTGAAAAAATTAAATTTAAATTTTAAAATTTTATTCTTCTTATATGATACTAGATTGAATTCTAATCTCCTCTCCACTTTTCGTTTTGTCAAAATCAAATTCCTACTACTCTAAAAATGTGAATTACTGTGAAAAATTGACATAATTTGTAGTATTTATCTGTGATTTATTTGGCTAAGTCTTATTGGGTTTGTTTAGTCTAATAGGCCTTAGTAGACCAAGAGTCTCTAGTAACCCTAAGAGTCTTGTGACCATTCCTTTGCCTATGACCTTTTGTTTCTTATCTGACTAAACTAGTACACGCATAATTTTTCTCTTGAGAAAACTTTCTGTTTGCTTTTCCTTCTCATTCCCAAATCTACAGGACTCTAGGTCTCAAAAATTCTCAAATCTCCAAATCAAAACTCCGTCCCTGCCTCCTTCAAAATCCTTGCACACTCTCATCTTTAGCCACCGCCCTTCACCATCTACAGGGCCACCTCCTACCCTCCTCATCTCGACCACCATCACCTTCCTCCAATGCCGAAATTTTACCATCTTTCCTCGGCCATAGCTAAGCACTACCACACCAAAACCCATCAATTCTTCCACCATCTCCTCCTGTTGCCTAGCGGCACCCACTCCTCCACCTTGGCCCTATCTTGGCCGCACCCAAACCCACCCAAAAACCCCCTGGTCGAGCCATTTTTTCTTCTTAGGCCAAGCCCCTTAATCCCTCTCTTCCTCTGTTTTATAAAAAACAAAATTTCTATATTTATATTTTGTGATTCATCAATTCAAGTCTGCTTTGATTTGCTTTGGAATTCGTGATTCAAATTCATAGCTGTATTGTCAAATTTTCCTACCCTCGAAAGGTGAGCCATTCACTCACAATTGATAATCTTATGTTAAGTGAATGAACATCAATTGATATGTTATTGGAATGTTGTGATAGTTAGAATTTTGCGTAGTTTGTTTATGATTTTGGTATGATAGATATTCACTTATATCCACCTTTGATTTTGACATGATATTGTTATTGATAATATGTTGCTCATTTATAAACATAGATGTGATGATATGCGTATGATATATGCTTCATAATATGAAATTGCTACGTTGAAACAAAAAGGAGAAAAAAGTTATATTGATTAAAAGTTACCACCCATGTTATGAAAAAAAGAAAAATGTCACTAATATGCTATGTGGAAATACCATGTGGAAAAAAAGGAAAAATAACGTGTTAGGAAAAAAATAAAGAGAGAAAAGAAAAAAAATAGAGAAAATTTATATGCGTGTATGTGTTGTGTTTGTATTATAGAAAATCTCCTAAGTGCTATGTTAGAAATGATTGCATATTATGTCATGTTATAGTAGTAATCTTATGTCACATGCTATGTTAACATATGAATATGTGCTTTGTAATGTAATAAGTTTTGTATATCATATGCTGTGTTATGTAATAAGTTATGTAAGTTATATGCTATGTGATGTAATTTGTTATACAAGTTATATGCTATGTTATGTAATTTGTTATGTATGAATATGTGTTATGTTATTTATTTTACGTAAATCATGCTGCAAGTTCCCTTAGCTTTAGAAAATCACTATGGGTTGAAATGATACATACCCGAATGATCTTTTAGATTAGGAAAAATCGTTATGGGTTAAAATGATAAAACCAAGCGATTTTATTGATTTTGGAAATTTGGGATTGCGGGTTGAAATGATATACACCCTAAATTTTAGATTATTGCGGATTGAAATGATAAATATCTGTATCACTTGACCCTAGGATAGAAAACAATATATGGACACCATTGGTCTGTTTTAAAGTAAATTCTGAAATTTTAGAAAGACGTGTTTGAAAAAAATGATTTTTAAAATTTAATATAAAGATTTTATTTATAACATATATGTAAAATTTAGATTTTTAAATAATATGTTTTAAGAACTTTAAGTTTGTAAGTTAAGTTTTAAAATGTAAACTTTAAGGTTTTACTTATAACTTTATTTTTAAAATATATGATATAAGATTTAATTTAATAAAATTTGAAAAAATGAAAAAATATATTATATTTTAAAATATTTAAATTAATGTAATAAAACAGACATTTGTAATAACTTTAATAAATGATATTTGGAAGGTAAGTTGGAATTAATTTGTAATTGAAATGGTTTTAAGAATTGAATTTAAATAAGAATTGATTGAAACTTATTGACTTAAAGACATGACTTTATAATTTGATTTGACTAAAGGTGATTAAGTGAATATTTTCAAAATTTAATTAAATTGAAGTTGAATATTTAATTTTGATTTTAATTTGTAATTTGAGATTTTATTAAAGTGATTTTTACAAAAGAACCACGGTATGAAATAAGCGTTTGGTTTTTAAAGAGATCGGAATAGGATCTTGTCATACTCTCTACCAATACCAAAATCCACTTTAACAATTGTGCACGTGGTGGAGAATCCATAATGAAGTAGGATAGTTTGGCGAACGCTACTAAAATGAAGTAAGAGAACGATGAAGGATAGCCTTGACTTTCGAGTCATAATTAAAATGACTAAAACAGGAGCTATATCGGGCCAAGTGTGGTCGCTCCCCTATTAGGCACATTTCTTCGAAACCATATCTGTTACTTTTGTGATTTGATTTTGGTGTGCACACCTTTAGTTTGGGAGTGTGTCTTGAGGTGTGCGGTAGTAGCTGTTATGCGTCACCACCAGTCCGGGAGTGCGATGGTAGTATATTACCCTGGGCATTGCCTCGCGTGCCTTGTCATATTTATCCTGATCGAGCCCACTACGACTTTGGTTTGTATCATACCTATGGAGTGCTCACCGAGTAAACCGCCAGTTTGGTGATGCTTATAGTATCAATATAGACTACGATATTTATATAAAAATGTATTAAGGGGATATAGGTAACGTCTTTACGCCACTTTAATATTTTACTTTATCGTTGACATTATATTATGTAGCGTACTCTATTATGTATGTAGATAGTTCCACAGATCCTTAAAGAATGGAAATCCCAAACATTCTTTGAGTTATATTGCATTTCATTTGGACATTTCACTAGAGTTGATTTACTTGCATAAGATTGTTAATCCTGACTCGAGTGTTTTGTGTTTTGCTTTATGTTCGGGTCAGCCTGAGAATTACAACATTTGAGACTCACCTTTAGGGCTTAGAGCTTTGCTTGGAGATCTATCTTTTATCTATTCAGCTTTCTAGTTATTTTAGTTATTTCCAGTTATTTATATTTGGAATAGTCCTTTACTTCTGTATTAGAGACTTCTTCGTATTTGCACTTATGTTGTATTTGCTGTTGGACTCTGATGTTTCTGTAGTAGCTTCATGAAATATTGTTTATCTATTTTCTACTTATTGTTGTATTACTCTATGTCTGTGATTCTATGATTGATTTATTTACTACTTATGTTAAGTTTTGCCGAATATAAAATAACAATCTATTGCTTTGAGCAATTCAAGTCTGACATGTGTGGTTTATTGTCGATTTAAATGGTTCAAATTGGCGGGTCATTACAAATAAATATTGAATCTATGAGTGAATCATTTCAACATCTTCTTAGGTTTAAAATTATCTACTTTAACAGTATTCACATTTATCTATTCAATTTAATTTGTTAAGCATTTCAAAATATGTTTATAACATTTCCTGTACATTATAATTTTTCATTTATAAAAGTTTGTTCATATGGAAGCATTTTTGTTATTAATATTTTGCTTATATAAAATTCTATTACATATCCATATTAACATTTCTACTTTTAAACATTTCAGGTAAGTTATATATATATATATATATATATATATATGTTTTAGAATGTAATTCAATGTTACACAAGTTTATCTTATTCCGTTTAGTTAACAAAATGTTCAACCATTTACATTTTCATAATTTTCGTTATCTTTTAATTTACACTTACAAATCTCCAACTTCTTATATTTTCATTAATCATTTAGCTTCTCATTTCCTTTTCATTTTAGAAGTTTCCAGCTATTAATATAGTTAAGATTTCACTCATCATAATAATAAAAGTTCCCAATTTATGGAAAACTTAAGATCTAAATTCCGGATTTCATTTGAATTCACTTTGAAATAATATATATTTATATCTTTTATAGATCAAATCACATTTTGAAATTTAAAATTAAGATTTTTTTTATCAAAACAAATGTGTAGTAAAGCTACTACAATGGCCTTCCCACTTTGAAACTCGAAAATGAATGTCGATGATGCAGCCGTCATCAATGAAATTATTTTCAAGCGACAAAAGAAGGAAGTACAGAACTTATTTCCTTTTAAAATTCTTTTAAAACATTTCTTCCAAATCTCTTTTGAAAATATTTCTATCTGAAAGTACTTCTAAATAATACTAATATAATATTCCAAAATCTTTTGAAAACTAATTTCAAAACCCCAGAACTCAAGTTCTCAAATTTCCAATTTATATTCACTTTATTTGCAAATCCTATTTTATAAACCACATTTATAAGATTTCACTTCCTAACAACAAATATTTCACTTACAATGATAACCATTTATAAATATTATTCTTTTATATCAAAAATATAATACTAAGTAAAATTATTTCATTTACATATATTTCAAAATAATATTATGTCGGTCTGCCCTATCAAGTGTTTAGAAATCCCTATCGATGCCACATCGTCTTATGTACCAACCAGAATTTATAAATACTAAATAGAAAAAATTAACACAATATAAAAATATTTTTATAACACCAATAAATACGCTCTCTCATATATATACACTTGAATAACTCATTCTAGGGTAATACTACCCTATCTCTAATGATTCGAACACCACAAAGCTAAGTTTATCGCAAAGCTCTGATATCAAATGTAACACCTTTTTGGATGGTCTAAATCGACAATAAACCATACATGTCAACCCAAACCATTCAAAAGGGATGATTGTTAACAGGGTAAATAAGAAAATAAGAAAAAAGAAAGAAAAACAAAACACGGGATCTCGTAACGGAATTTCAAAATATAATAATCAAATAAACAGTTCATGAAGTTGTTTTACAAATAAAATTTGATTACACTTTTACAAAATATCAGAGTTATACATACAGCAGGACTAAATAAATAATGCAACAAAACAACATGATGTAGTGGAAAATTACTAATAGTATAATATACCAAACTCTGCCTTCGTCCTCCAGAAATATGGTCTCCAACACTGAAATGCTCAGACTGACCTGAGCATAATGAAAAGACAAAACATTCGAGTCAGAACTAAAAGATCTTATGTAAGTTAAATACAAATAAAATAAATATGAGTGTAACGACTTTAGAGATGTTTATGGGATTTTACATCTCCTATCCAGTGTTTAACGTGCATGCATTCGCTTAAGAAATGTTCGGGATTCCATCTCCTAAGGTCCATCAAACTATCTACATACATAGTATAATATGCTATTGTATTATGTCCACAGTAAAGTAAAGTATTAAAATAGCATTAAGGCATTACCCATATCCCCTTTTAAGCATTTTTATAAATGTCATAGTCCATACAGTAACGTAATTCCTCCGTAAACTTGAGGGCTATCAGAGGGCAGTCCATAGTGTACGACACAAACCAAACTCATGGTAGGCTCGATAAGGCATATGACAAAGCACATGAGGCAATGCCCAAGGTAGGATACTACCATTTTGCAGAATCGGGATGGTGGTAACGTAGAGCAACTACTACCGCCCACCTCGAAACACACTCCCATAATCAATTCGAAGGTGGCCACCAAATCTATAACAAAGTACCAGATATGGTATCTAAGAAGCATGTCTGATTGGAGAAGTGACCTCACTTGGGCCAGGTATAGCTCCTGTTTTAGACATATCAAGATGACCCGAGCGTGTCAGGGCTGCGTTCGTACCTCATAAAGTAGCGTTCGCTAAACTATCCTATTTCGTTCTGGATTCTCCACCACGTGCACAGCTGTTAAAGTGGTTTTCGATATTGGTAAAGAGTATGACAATATCCGATCCCAGTCTCTTTAACAACCAAATGCTTATTTCACACCGGTTGGTTCTTTTACATTTCCAAAGCCAATTCATAATTGTTATCAAAATATCATATTCACTTTAAAATCATATTCACTTTCGAAATCATTATTCACTTTAAATCATATTTATTTTCAAAAATAAACACAAAATATGTTAAACCATCATATCAAAATATTCGCATTTAGATCAGTTACATCTAAATCATAACGGTTCCAACTTTAAACAGCTTGAATACTGAAAGTAATTTATATATTGAGATAGTTATACATTAAAAATTGTTTACCTTTTAAAAATAGGTTATAAATTAAAATAGTTTACATATTAGAAATACTTTAGATATTAAAATATCTAATATATTAAAATATATATTAAAAGTTATTTATAAATTTAAAATAATATATATTAAAATAGTTTATAATTTAAAAATAGGTTATACATTAAAATAGTTTATATATTAAAATAGGTTATATATTAAAATATATATTAAAAGTTATTTATAAACGTAAAGTTATATATATTAAAATAGTTTATAATTTAAAAATAGGTTTTATATTAAAATAGTTTATATATTAGAAATAATTTATATATTAAAATAGGTTATATATTAAAAATAGTTAATGTATTAAAAATTATTAATATTTTAAAATGCTTTATATGGGAAAAATAGTTTATATTTTAAAAGAGTGTGTATATTTAAAGAGTTTATATCGAAAATAGTTTCAAATTAGAATTGTTTCTTCCAATTTCACAAATCAATTCAAATTAACTTTAGTTCCAAAATTCAATTTAAATGAATCTGAGTTCAAGGATTTCAATTTAAAAGTCTAAAGGTTTTAATTCAAATTCTCATTAAAACCATTTCAATTTATATCAATTTAAAATCCATGTTTGAAATACAAATTTAAATCACTTCAAATTCAATTGGTTTCCAAGCTTAAATATTCAAACTTTTACAATAACTCAATTTTGAAAATTTACATCTATATTTCAAAGTTCAACTTTAAGATTTCAATTTAAATTCTTTAAACAATTCATTTAAACCAATTTCAATTTTAACACTTAAAGCTTGGATTTTGAAAATAATTTAGTTCATATAAATCTAATTTTATTTCATAATATAATTTAACTGGATTCAAAAATTAAGGATTTAAAGTCATTTAATTTAACCAATCCGGTGTCCATATATATGTTTCTACCCTATGGTCAAGTGATACAGGTATATATCATTTCAACTCGCAATAATTTAAATTTTTGGATATATATCATTTCAACCTGTATCCCGAATCACAATTTGCAAATCCATAAATTCTCTCGGGTTTATCATTTCAACCCATAACGATTTTTCCCTAATCTATAAGATCGTTCGGGTATGTATCATTTCAACCCATAGTGATTTCCTAACAATAAAGTGTGATTCAACATATAAAATAAACATAACATCAAATCGTCCGAAATGTCAACAATTTAAGCATCCATCACAATCGTCATTCAAATCAACCAATAAATCACAACAATCAACTGTTATCGTTATCAAGTATTTAACTAAAAAATCAATTCCAATATTAATTAAAATGGCAATTAAATTCAATATAAATTCAAATTAAATTTGAATGATAATTTACATATACCAAACAACAATCAGTAAATTTATAATCACATCATAAATTTAATTTAACTGACATAAGATAGTTTAGCATTTGTAAGTGGGTTAAATCACACATCTTTGATTTTTTAGTCGATTTAAAATCCAAATAAAGCTCAAAATTTGAACAATCTAAGAATGCAGCCAAACCAGTTCCTTATTGTTAGCACCAAAATTGGTCACCAACATCCGTAGAATTTCATGGAAATCAGAGTATTAATGGAATCTAGAGAACAAAGCATAAAAGTAAATAGACATAAAGATTTTATAGTGGTTCGGCAATCTCAGCCTACGTCCACTTCGAATTTCATTCATTCTTAATTTGATTACAATTACATGAGTTATTGGATTGGCTAGAATCCAATGATACAGGTTTATAAGAAAAATAACCATGGCAAAGTCTCCCTAGAGTTCTCCAAAAAAAAGGTCCTTTCAACTGTACCCCGGCCTCTGTATTTATAGACGAAGATAGGCTGGACTTCCTTCACAGTACAAAGAGCAAAGTACTTCGGTCCACAATAGACAACTTCTGTGCACCAAGCCAGGCATACCGAACGGCAGTTGTCGAACTATGGTGGCCGAACGATGGTGGCCGAATGAGGGTGGCCGAACGAGGGTGGCCGAACGAGAGTGACCGAACGATGGATGTCGAACGATGGTGGCCGAACGATGGTGGCCGAACGAGGGTGTCTGAACGAGCATGACCGAACGATGGTTATTGAATGAACCTAGCCGAGCGACCTCTCCTTGGATGCCTAGACAGAGCCATCTCGTTTTCCCATTCTTGACCGAGCTATATGTGATGAATTCCCATAACTTCCTTTCTCGGTCGAGCGACATGTGTCATCCTTCAAGGCCGAACGATACACATAGGTCGAGCCATGCACATAGGCCGGACTACCTAAAACGGATCAATCCCTTGCATCTCCCATCCCTAACTAGCTCGAGTCTTATCCAGACTCAATCAAAGCCTTTGTAATTATCACCTTGCAGCCGGGCCAAGTGACTGGATAACATTTGCCGCCCAAAGTGCGTAATGTGAACCAACATGACGCGCTTTGAACCAGTAACCAGTCCTTGTTTCTAGAAAGAAATCCATCATGTTTCCTGAATAGTCATTATCCTTCAATTTTATCTTCCCAAGCTGTTGTATCCTTCTTTGGTCATCATAACGCTTGGTCGACTCCCATTAGTATAAATTCAGGGTTGTAGTTCATCAGTGGCCATCTGTGTCCGGTTCTACAGGGCTAGTAAGCTTCGACTATCTGATCCAGTCTTTTCTTAATAACCCTAAGTGAGAATTCAATTTCTGTTTATTTCATGAAGTCGAACTGTAACAACCCTGGTTTTGGTGATTACCTGTAAATGTTAAATTACAACGGTGGTTATAATTTAATATTGTGAATTAAAAATAAATTGAAGATTTAAATTGTTTATTTAGAATAAACAATGGATTTTGGAAATAAAATGTGAAAATGAAGTTTTTAAAACTTTATCTTGGTTGTTTGTAAGAAAACTGAATGAAATATGATTTTATTTAGAGAAAGTGCAATAATTCTTATAATTATTGCTAAATGCTTCTTTAGTAATTTTTAAAGAAAATTTGAAAATGTGTTTATTTTAAATAAAAAGGTGAAATTTGATTCAAAAATAAGTTTTGGTTATAAAAATTAATGGGAAATGGTTTGTTATATTTTATTATACAAGAAAATTATTTTTGTGTAAATTTTAGAGTTAAAATGTATGTCATTCTGCTGTTCTATGAAGTTTTACATTTGAGTTGTTATATTTTGTTCTATTAGATCTTATAGCCATTATAGTTTTGTATTAAATATCTATTAAATATGTCGATCCGCATGAAAAAAAATTATACTACATTTATCGACGAATTCAGTAGATAGTTAAGACAAGGCTATAGATGGTCGCTCCTATCCAGCTCTATTCTCCGTATTAGCAAATAGTATTACCTTGTAATACTCTTTGCTAATGTGGGTCTCATAGTGGGGCGTTACACGAACTTTTCAAATATATACATGCTTGTTCGGGTAAACGTTCTTGCCATTGGCTCTCGGATGCGTTTTATATGCTCATAAGTCGTCATCGATTCCATCTAGTTTATGATTCCTTGTTTGTATTTTTTGTGAAATAAGGGTTGTAATCAGCCACTTGATGAGAAGGGACTTTAAGTTCTACATGGATGACGACCCCGGAGCAATAAGCAAGGGCGAATGGAGTACGGCCAGTCATGGACTTATGGGTAGTTCTATAAGCCCATGATGCTGTTGGGAGTTCATTCACCCATTTGCCTCTAGCCTTTTCCAAACCTCTCTTCAGAACAGACTTTATTATTTTGTTCACAGCTTCAACCTATCCATTTGCAGTTATAATGGATCATGGAAGGTCATAAGGACAGATGACGTTATAGACAATGAAGTTGATTATTTTCTTCATCTTGGTCGTAGTTAAAAGTTCTTCTTCTACCCATTTGATGAAGTAATCAACTACTATGATGGCGTATTTTGCACCACCTTTAGGATCGATAAGAAGATGATGTCAATGCCCTCAAGTGGCAAACAGCTATGGACTAGCCATTTGAGTAATTTCCCTCGGCGAGGCTCCCAGATTTTTTGCAAACATCTTGCACTTGTCGCATTATCTAGCATGATAAACCGCATATGGATTGATAGTTGGCCAGTAATACTCGTAGCAGAGTGTTTTCTTTATCAGGGTTTTCCCCTTGATGTAATCGCCACATTCTTCTTCATAGATTTCGCTCAAGTATCATTTAATATCATCATGGGTGATACACCGAAGCAGGGAATGGATAAACTCCTTTCTACACATGACTTCTTCTTGGATGATTTGGCGTGGAGCTTTAAGGAGGATCTGTCGTTTTCCATTGCTCCGTTCAGTAAGAATTCCTCATTGTAGATAGTCTTTGATAGGAAACAGTCATGACCCCTTTTATGGCTCTGTCTCCAAGATCTATCCGATCTCCATCCGTCAGTGCTTGGAATATTAAGTATTTCAACCGAAACAAAGTATGTCCGTTGCACGTCCTTGAAACTGGGCAGCTTGGCCAGTGACTTGACTCTTTCCATTTCTTCGTGGAGTATGTGTGTAATGATGTAATACGTGAAGTCGGCTGGTAGCTCTTGGACCCGACCGAGATAAGGATCAAGACAATGCCCCCTAGCAAGATCAACTTCCTTAACTTTGCATACTACCAATCAGGAATCACAAAAGATATGTAAATTTTCCACTCCAAGTCCTTTAGCAATTTTGAGGCTGGCAGTCGAGGCTTCATACCAAGCATCGTTGTTTATTACAGTGAAATTGAGTTTCAAGACGTAGCAGATCGACCATTCCTCAGGAAGCATTACCATGACTCCTGCGCCATAACACTGATCACTGGATGCTCCTTCTGTGCACATTTTCCATCTGTTGGTTGGTTCTCCACTACTCTTTGAGTAGTCATCTGATGTAGTGAATTCGGGTATGTGGTCTGCTAATTTCCATCCTTGGATGGCTCTTTGAGGGAAATAAGTGATATCGAATTAGCTTAGTTCGATATTCCATTTAAGTAGTCTTTCAAACGTCTCAAGTCGTTGTATGCCCTGTTGCAATGGCTGGTAGGCATAGACGTTAATGGAGTGAGCCTAAAAGTAAGAGCGGAGCTTTCATGATGAAATCAATAGACATTACACTAGCTTTTGTAGCTTCGGATCGATATTCAATGCATGGCTTGCGATAGTCGGTGAAATCACACACGCATGTCAGAATAGGTCCAAGGGAACATATCATAATTTATTAAGAGAAATCCAACTAATTCTTTTATCGTCATTGCATTGAGCTGTGATCCGATCTTCAGCACCCATGAAGGGTCGCCATGGCTAACTGTAATGTCGACTGTCAGCTTAGCGGGTGCAATCCCAGATTCTTTGAGTTTAGATGTAACTATTTTGCATAACATTCAATGTGAAATATGGTTGGGATGGTCAATGTTGATGGTTACTCTAGTCGAATCCTAGAGTCTTGTCATGAGTTATTAAGTCTAATAGTGAAGGACTTTGAATACTCTAATCGATTATCTGTAAATGGCCAAAGATCAGGCTTAAAAGCACGTTGAAGGAAATGTCAAGTAGGGGCCAGCCTCGAGTTGCGTGCAGCTGCATAGCTGGATCTTGCTATGAGTTTGAACTTGCTTGTATGTTCGAGTAACGCACTTTCTATTCAATGCATTCATGATCCTTACCCGTCCTTCGGGTTGGAGTGACAGTCAATTTCGCACGAGCTTAGGTATCGATTTAATGATTTTATCTCTAGGCATTCTTTCGGTCATAGCCTTGAGTAGCTGTAAGGACTATATATAAGTTTCAATATTGAGCTATCGCAGTCAGTCTTTGGATGATCATGCGTCTGTTCCCAGTCTCGGGTTGATAAATGTACTGCATGGACGGTTGAGCCTCGCCCTAGCTATGTTTATATTCCCACCTAAATTCCAAGGACATAGAGTTGATCGGTGAACAGTCGGTTCACATTCACCTGCTTCTTGCTCATGCCCCTAGGTCTGGGGCATATACCAATAAGTAGAAAGGCCAGCCATGCCCATTTTAGCTTCACTCTCTTTCCCATTGAATCGTGGGATCAGGTCAGTCAATGAGAGGCTGGGTCTCGCCTATCTTGGATTGTATTGTGGTTTTCCATTCCAAGAGGTATACTTCGATGCCTCATCAGTTTCAGGGCATAATTTGGGCACTAGACGGTCAACCACGTCCACTTTGGTTCATGTTCTGTAATCAGATCGCGGGGTAAAGTTGGCTCAAATGCAGTCGGGTCATGCTCATCCAGTTTCATACTCCTCCTGATGGATCGAAGGAGGGTGCTAGAGAATTTATGACCAAGTCTTCGTGGTTTAATCTCCTTTCCACACTCTAGAGGTCATAGTTTTTCAAGGGACATCCGAGTCACATTCGTATGTGCTTGGTGTGGATCGGTATTGACCCTCGATCTAAGGTATGATATAGTCGTTCGTCCGTAGCTTTGGATGCCGTTTCGATTGGTTCTGTAGTGAGGCCTCCTTGTAGTCATTGCCTTAAGTTGTAGAGAACGCCAAGCTAGAGCTATAATGAGCTGTCGTATTCAGCCTTTAGTGATTTGTACTCCTGCTTCCAACATTGATTTGGCCAGGTCACAAGTTTGATGGTCGAACTCCATCCTTAGAGAGTTAATACTCCTCCTATCGATTTTAGGCCGAAGTTTTCAGAATAGAGAACGGTCGAAATTTGCTCATCTATTTATCGATGTTTATGGCCACTCTGCATTCTAGGAGATGGACGATGTTTGCGGAATTCAAATTCTACTTAGCTTAAGTTAGATTTTATTTCATTAGTTCAAATTCAAATTTTGATTTCTTTTCTTCTTAACATTCACATTCAATAAATTTAAAATTTGTTGAACTTAATATTCTTCAAATCTTAAATTTGTACAAACTTATTTACTTAAAATTTCATGAAATTTTTTATTTGACTTAAGTTTATTCACATACTATATTTACAATTCAGTATTATAAATCACTTTACAACTTAAGTGTATACTCCTTTATTATTTTATCTAATTCAATTCAAATTCAATGCACTTTCATTTAACTTTTCTTAAGTTAAACTTCATTTCATTTACTTCATTTCGTTTACTTCATTTCATTTAAATTTACTCAAATTAATTCTTTTATTTCATATCTCAAATCCAAATTTCAAATTTCCTTTGTCCGCTTAACCAAAATGTTCAACCGTTTTAAAATTTTGGTTTTACTTTCTTGTTCAAATTCATAAATTGTAAACTTATTTCTTATCTATACTATTTTCAAATTATAAGTTCAAAAACTTATTTCATATATTCAATAAATCATACTTGTAAGTTTACAATCAAATCTTGTTTCATCAAAACAAAACTTCAATAGTATATTCTCTGGGGTTATTTCATCAATGCCCTAGCATATAATAGATTTTTGCAAGCTATGGTATTTGTATCAAAACATTTGAAATCTCCAATAAGGCTCGCTAGCCAATTCAAACCAATAAGCCGTTGAAGAATAGAAGGTATATTAGTGAACGTGGCCCAAACCGAAATAGAAAGAATTTGCTCATGAACACTATCTAAAATAAAACTCCATGGAGTCATAATAAAGGGTTTCCCCTCGATAATGAGAGGACTGGTGTCAAGCGCTATAAGACGATCTTCCTTAGAGCCAAATTTAAAAAAGAAAAAGGAATTAAGTAACTGGACATGAAGCGAACCTTTCATTTCCCATGCTCGCCTACAATGCTCGCGCACAATCAAGTAAGAAGATGTAGCATCAAGGAAAAATCCAACAAGGTGGTCATACCAATAGCTCTCCGCCCCCTGAAGAATAGCTGGTGAAATCACGCTAATACCACCAATGACCCGTGTGTTGAATTTCCGAGGTGAGAAAGCAGCTGCATTCCGAGGCAATGTCTTGAACAGAGACGACCGAACTGGTTTGGCAGTAGTACTAGTAGAGGCATCACAACATCCCTTAGAGAGAACACTACCAATAGGAATCGCGTAGGGAACTGGTACTGACATTTATGCTGATACAGTATTGTGTATAGGAGCAGATTCACAGTCAACAGACTCAGCATTTGCACAGTTCGCAACAAAAGCCATTACTTTGGCACTAGGAGCTGGAAGCGCTATAAAGTAAGATGAGGCAATGGCGATATCACCCAACTGCATAGACTCGACAATTCCTGAACTATTCATAATTGATTCGATCACCCAATTTCCAATTGCTGATACCATATGTGTAATAGGAGAAGTGGGGTTAGCATTTGTGATTCTCGACAAAGAAAACACATGCTGTGGATTAACGCTTTAAACACCAACGTGAGATGGGGCGAGGAGAGCATCTAGGGTTGAAATCGAGTTAAGTGCACAGGGAAGATTGTCGACAGGGGTGGACTGTGAAAAAGGCGGATCTGGATTATGAACATTTACAATGGATGAGGCAGAAGTCGACGGCAACTGTTGCGGCTTCGGATTTGAAAAAGTATGGCCAGATCTGGTAATCGACTGAGGATGAATGAAGCTACTAGTCTGGGGTTGTCTTTTTGATTCTTGGCCATCGACGACGTAGAGGATTTAGGAAGAAAAAGACGAAGCGAGGGAGGATAGAGAAGACGAAGAAGAAATGGGGCCGATTCTCCGAAAGATAGAGGCCATTCTTATTGATAAAGATGAAGATGACTTAAGTTCATATTCAATTATGTCAAATAACATTCTAAACCATATTCAATTCATTTTACAACTCAAATTGAATTGCATTTTAATTTAAGTTCATCTTTATTTCAAAAGTCAAATTCTAATTTATTTAAGTCGCTTTTATCCGAACTTACTTAACTTGAGTAAAATTTCATTTCAAAATTCAAATTCTACTTAGCTTAAGTTAGATTTTATTTTATTAGTTCAAATTCAAATTTAGATTTCTTTTCTTCTTAACATTCACATTCAATAAGTTTAAAATTTGTTAAACTTAATATTCTTCAAATCTTAAATTTGTACAAACTTATTTACTTAAAATTTCATGAAATTTTTTATTTGACTAAAGTTTATTCACATACTATATTTACAATTCAGTATTATAAAATCACTTTACAACTTAAGTGTATACTCCTTCATCATTTTATCTAATTCAATTCAAATTCAATGCACTTTCATTTAACTTTTCTTAAGTTAAACATCATTTCATTTACTTCATTTCGTTTACTTCATTTCATTTAAATTTACTCAAATTAATTCTTTTATTTCATATCTCAAATCCAAATTTCAAATTTCCTTTGTCCGCTTAACCAAAATGTTCAACCGTTTTAAAATTTTGATTCTACTTGTTCAAATTCATAAGTTGTAAACTTATTTCTTATCTATACTATTTTCAAATTATGAGTTCAAAAACTTATTTCATATATTCAACAAATCATACTTGTAATTTTTACAATCAGAGCTTGTTTCATCAGAACAAAACTTCAATAGTAAATTACTAAGGTAGCCATTCATCACTTTGAAACTGAAAAATGAATACTGATGATGCTATAGTCATCACCCAAATTATTTCCCAGCAACTATAGTGAGTTTAGTGCTTTTAAATTTATTTCAAATTCCTTTTTATTTATAAGTCATATTTATAAATTTGTACTTATATATAATTTTACTTTCAAATTTTACTTTATAAATCATATTTAAATTTCTTTCAAATTCCTTTTTGTTTATCTTTGTTTATATTATTATGATAACAACTTTTTATAAGAACACAAACAACAAATTACAAATCATAATAACAAATATTACCATTTACTAACAACCAAACAATCCATATATAACTACAATACTTTTTGAAAAATTATTCCATTATATATAAAATATAATTTAAATAAAATTATTTCATTTACTTACTTTTCAAACAATATTGTGTCGCTTTGCCTTGTTCAAGCGTTTAGGAACCCTTATCAAAAACATGGCATCCCACATATCGATTAGAATTCATAAGGCACTTCAATAATTAAATTAACATAATATAAAACATTTTTATAATCACTAACAAATATGCGCTCATATATGTACATTCAAACTCAATTTAGGGCATTACAAAATCTGTCTATAAGGAGTGCCTAACCAAAGCCTAGGTGTTCGCAAAATCCTAAGCTCTGATACCAAATGTGACCACCCCCTAATCCATTTTACTAAACATTTATAAATTCTGATTATAAATCTATTTCCTTAATTATAAAATACTGCTTCTACAAATCCTTTTTATAAACTTATTCAAAAATCTCTACTTAAAGATATTCAACAAAATGTACATTTATAACATCAATCACAACTTATTATTTCTATAAAAACAAATCCATTCCTTTTAATAAATTAAAAATCATTAAAATATATATACTTTCAAATATCTTTGAAATCCTTTTTACAACAAAATCATCATTTTTAGTATTTCAAAATACCAAAAATAAGTCCCAGTGCTACTATGACACTAAATAAGTCAAATCATATCACAATCCAAAATATGGCATCCAACACATTATATGTTAGTATATATATGAAAAGCAAGTCAACAGTGGTGAGGAATCCTGTTGGATCCCTCCAACCATTTCCGTGCATCACATACTGTAACGACCCAGAATTTCTGTGAAATAAATTCGTATATTTAATTGATTTTTAAATAATTAAAAGATAATTTTATAAGTCGAATAAATTTTATTTCGAATGTCCGGATTTAATTGCATAATTTAAATCGATAATTTAATATTGGAAATTATAGAAATAATTGAAAATTGGGTTTAATGTGATTAAAATTAATTTATAAAGTTGTATTTAATCATATTAGAGTTAGAATGATGTTGTAGAACTTTTAAAATTGAATTAAAAGTTAATTTATGAAAATTGAATATTTTAATATTTAATTGACGAGTTAAAATAACCATTTTTCAAACATTCTCAGATTTCGACGACACTAGTTTCATCGGATCCGTAATGTTATATTATTATATGGTTTCAAATTTCATGTCAATCAGATTTACCGTTTGTCCGGGGCAAGCCAAAACGCCTAGAAATTAATTTAATCGGTTTAATTTAAATTTGATCGTTTATTTCCGTAACTCCCACATATGATCGAATTAGCCTCCAAACCACGTTCCATTGTGTCCGGAACGCGGGGTAAACCCTAGAAACGTCAGCCGGCATGCTTCTTTTGAAGTTCGGAATTTTTTTGATGAATAGTGTTTTTGGAAATTTTCTATAAAAGCGCCCCAACTTTCGCAAATTGCAACAAAAAGAAAACCCAACCCTAACTACTTCAGCCGCCGCCTCCTTTCTATCATTGGCCGAAAAATCTTTATCTTTCTCCCTCATTTTCTTCAAATCCACACACCGATTCAACAAACTTCCAACTGCAAAGTTAAAGAGCACGACGAGTTCTATAGAATCAACGGTTGTGATCGTTTTCTGCGCTATAAATCGACGGCAAAATGGTGATGAAGGCGCTATGTTCATGCACGATTTCCCACGTCCATAGAGGACCGAGCTTCATCATGTCGCGGCCGTGAGTAGTGGCAAGGATGGTCGTTCGTTTGGCGTTGCTTGATCGGGGTAGAAGTCGACGTAGTGGGGCGCGACATTAGGGTTAGAGGAGGCCAAAGTGGGTTCCTGCGTGTGATGTTTTACTGAGTAGGAAGAAGAAAGTAAACACGCGGCCAGGATGCTTGGGGATTGAAATGCACGGCTAGATGATGAAGGTTGGAAAATAATAAAAAGAAATTGTAAATTTAATTATTTTATAAATTGTACAAGCTTTAAAACTGTATCACTTTGTCATACGAGGTCGGAAATGCACGAAACGAATTGCGTTAGCTTCGTTTTGTTGAGCATTACGCAATGGAGCTGGATTGGAATCAATTGGAGCCAGTGAAATTTTATTCGAAATAAAACACTGCGACATTTATTGGAAATAAGGTGAGAACTTCTCACTCAATCGAATCTGTTTCGATTTAAATTTAAAATAGTCATATTTAAAATTGCTTGATTGTATGCTTGGATGATAAATTATTATATGTTGTATTGAAATAGACCCTATACGCCTTATATTAAGCGGAGGTTATTTATTAAAAACATATACCGCGAATATTCCACCTTGAAGTGGAATTGGTATTATATATGTACTTGGAGTTGATTTCCCGCATTATATAGCGGATGAGACCCTATTGCGCCATATAATAGCTATAATATTTTGTAAATCCTATATACCGTGATATTCCGTTTGGAAACGGAGTTGGTATTGTGCTAATGTCTGTGGATGCAGGGAAACAGGTTGGAGGGATCCAACTGGATTCCTCACCGGTATTTATTTGATTACAGATATTTTGATATATGTTGTTATCATATACTGATACATGTTGTCTTTGTTGTCGTGATTGACTATTTGGTGTGTTGCATTATATGGCCAATTTTGGAATTTTAAATGGATTTTAAAGTGATGATTTTCAAATTTAGAAAGGATTTTAAAGTGATGATTTTCAAATTTAAAAAGGGTTTTAAACTGATTTTTGAAAGTATACATTTTATTAAATTTTGGAATTGATTCATTTTAAGTAAATAAACGTTATAATTTTAATATTATAAAAATTATGATTTTTGAGAAATATAATTAAAAGTTGATTTTTGAAAATATGGGGTTAATGATTTTATAAAATAGTTTAAATAGAGATTTTTGAATTTATTATAAAAGTTTTAAATATAAGATTTATAAAATTGGATTTTTATAAATCAAAGGGATGTAATTAAAAAGGAGTTTTAAAGACGTTTTAAAATAATAATATAAATGGATTTATAAAAGAATAGAATCTACGATTTTGAAGTTATATAAGCCTTGGCATTTAAATGAATAATCAAAGGAATTGGTTAATAAAGCAATTTTATAAGTTGAAGTCTTTATAAATAGAAATGGAATTTATAAACATTGTTTTATAAATCCGAAATCAATTGAATTTGATAAATTAAACATAGAAGTTTATTAAAGGAGATATATTCGTGATTGTGGACAGCGAATTATCCTTTAAGTTAATTGTTGTAATAATAATAATTTGGTTGGGAATTATATTCACGATTTTGGACAGTGAATAATATATTAAAGATGTTTTGGGGAAGTGATATTTTAAATAGAATTAAAACGATTTAAGGTTGTTTTAAAAGTATTAAGGACCGAAACCATAGATTTCAACATTCATTGTTGAAATAGACGTTTTCGAGAAATAAGGAAATGGTGGACTATAACACTGTTGTTATAGTAAATAATTTCTAAAAGGAAATGTTTTATATAGTATTGGGATTTATATATCTATCTAAAGTTCGAATCCCTATACTAGTGATTTTGGGTTGTCGTAACGATGTTTTACGCAACATGAGTTTTGACTCAAATAAATGTGTTTATGAGAATGTTTTTCCTTAAAGAATGAAATATATACTTAATTGTGATTTAAGTATATTGAATATTTTCCAAGTGTTGAAAATAAATAGATTTGTTAATTACTTATTATTAAATAAGTATGGAAATATTTTTCAAATATGAAGTGGAATGTTTTGAGATTATATCTTTTAAAGATAAATTGAAAAGTGATTTGGAATTTGTTTTCAAACGGTTAAAGTGTCGAAAAATATATATCTTGTAAAGGTATTTTTGGAAAATAAATAATTTGGGACATTATTTGGAATCTGGTGATGTTGTGCATATCCATTGATAGTTAAATAACCGACTATCAATATTTACCTTTAAATGAGTATTTATTGTGATTTGCTTGAAATTGAATGCCACACTTATTTTCAAAATATTGCGCTCATTATTTGGGTTAGCCGGGAAAGGACCTTTGAGTCGTATAACCCATACCGAATAGTGATACGTCGTAATGGATAGCATTTGGAGACCAGTGTTGAAGACCGGATATTTTTGAAAATGGAATGATTACCGTCGAATGTCTCTGCACAGAATGGCCCCGGTATAGAGATTCCATATGTGATGGGAAATCCGAACGTGATTAGTGAATATCCGGATTGCAAGGGATTCTTTAGAAGTGCCTTCGGTTCCGTTCGATCCCGGAACGAACTTGTATGGATGTGTGTCTGACATTACAACTTGAGATGTAAAGCTGGTTTCTATCAAATATATTTCTGTTGGTGGTGGAGAATTTATTCTCTTAGCTTAACACCCTTCTCTGAGACGTACGAGCTCAGAGGTTATGTAGTTGATGGTTACTAGTGATACATTCCCAAATTGGTATTGTGGCATATGAGTGATGCTGATCATTTGTTGATCGAAGCATGGCTTTGTATAAAGCGTTGCTTTGTGGACGAGACTTCGTCGGACCTCACACCCCGGAAATGATCAAAACAGGAAAGATGTGGCAAGGTTATTGGGGGTAGCGCCCCTTAGTGTATGTCGTTCCTTCTGGATAGAGCTGGTATCATGGTATGGAGCCCAGATATTTAACCTATGTTGTTGCTGTAAATTTATTACTTTGTGGTTGTTGGTTTAGAGGATCCTCGGATGAAGGTCGGTTATGACCGGGGGATGACATATTCGTGTCAGTAGTTACCCAGTTAGGGGTAACCCGGCCTTGTGTTGGCAGAGATTTAACCGTAATGTTATGTTAGGTTCTTGTGGCGTCTTTCCAGAGGCGTTTCCATGTGGCAATGGAAAGTTCCTTGGCGTGACCATTTGTTGGAAATCCAAAGAAACAATACGATCCTTGTACGGTTTTAGTTGTAGAACCTGCCATATAATATGGTAGCTATAGTAGGCATACTATAATGGTACCTATGCCGGCTAAGATTTATATTCTACTTTCGAAATGTTTTCTACACTATGCACTAAAAATAATAAAAATCAAATGATTCTGCATAGTAAGCATCTTTGACTATCATAAGGAGAAATCTCCCCCAAGTCTAGGTTTGCATTGTGTGTGTGCCGGGAGGCCTTATGGTAGTTACATTTTCCAAAAGCATACCGAAATTCTTTTGTAAATCTAGTTTCTTTAAAAGAATAACTGTCTTAAGTTCTCATACCAGTCCCATGACTGACCAAGAGTTTATTATTTCCTTCCTAAACTCTGGGTGCCTACCAATTTTCACACGGGCAGTCTAGAGTCAGGTTATCAGGTCATTCTGGAATTCGGGAGTTGCTGTAGGGATCTGGAGGCAAGCTGGATGGCATGGCGTATCAACTAGTATATAGTATTTTTTTCCACTGTTTGTTGTTGTAAACTCTGATAATGTAATGTAATGTGATGTAATGTAATAACTGATATAATTCTTTGTTTTAAAGATATTCATTTATCTATTATATGTTGTTCCGCTGCGACTGTGAGATTCTGATATTGTTCTGTTGTTTTCTTTCTGTTCTATTCTATCTTTTTCTTTCTTCTTCTATCTTTTTCTTCTTCTTAAACCCTAAGAATTCGGTTTTCCGGCATTCGATTGTTCGGCAGTTGATACAGTAGACGTATTGATGTCGACTTTCGTGAGTCGAAAATCCCAATCCTTACACATACAGTATATAATCATTAAAATATAAATCAACCGCTTCGAGGCGGAATTCATATACAATGGGTAATCCGCTCTTACACAGGAACGTAATAGGGTCTCTTCCACTCCAATAGGCGGGAATATATCTAAACCAACTAGTATATATATGATATCATCAAAACAAGCAACAACATCATATATAAAATGGTTCCCACTTATAGAAAATGTAAGCTGGCCAGAGAGGTGAGTTTACCCATAAAAATACTAGAAATCGCATAAGCGCTTTGGTTTGAATTAAACAGTCATTCAATTTAACTCGAAATTCCTACGAGCTTAGGATTCATCCAATCCAATGCCATTGCGTCGTGCTCACTGATACGATCATAACGCAACTTGTCGTGCTTGCAACGGACCTCGTACAAAAAAGTTAATACGAGATAATAAAAAATTTAATTAATTAAATAATAAACATTTAAACTTTTAACATCAGAATTATAGGAATTTATGTGGATTTATTATGAATTTTCTAGTAAAGAAAATGATATTTTGGATTATAAATTATTTACGAGTAAAAAATTAATTATCTAGGTCTGAAAATTTTATATGCTGGAAAACGTATAGAATTTGATTTTATGAAATTTTTCCAGATTTTTCCAAAGAATTTTGGTAGGTATATAAAATTATTTAAGGTATGGGACTTAAATGTTTTATATACTTTAAAAAGGAGAAAGGGCTTTTTTGCAAAGGATTTGAATTTTTTTATTTCTGGAAAATGGCAGCGCTTTTTGAAAAATCAATATGGCAACCAATCAGATTTGGACAAAAAAGGTAGGATAGTTACAAAAGGAATAGTTTTAAAGTAGAAAATAGGGTTTTCATCGTTTTGTCTCCTTCGGAACCAGATCCGCCTTTCTACCTTTGCCTCCGACACTATCGAAACCAATGCATATAGTATTAGGCAACTGGTACGTAATGAATTGAATGTGAGCGAAAGGTACAGGGTCGAAACCATAGGGCTCCAAAAGGGTCAAAGCTTTATTTTGGTTTAAAAGGAAAATACGCCTGCATGCTTTCGATTAAGATGCTTTCGACTTGGTTGGGTTTCGATTAAGTCAAATGGTTTAAAAGGAAATGGTTTCGATTGGGTTGCATATTTTTTTAAATGAATGCTTTCGACTGAGTCAAAATACCTAACTACCGCCTTTTTATCCTTCAACCCAGTAGGTTTCGAAGGGTTTACTTGTTTTCTAAATTATGCCAATTTTTCCAATGCTTTCGAAGGGATGGTGTCGACACCATCACTTTTTACTTAGGAAATGGTTTCGAAAGAGTGGCTTCCAACTTAAATGGTTTAGTGACCTTATGTTAAATTAAAGTATAACCCAAATTGGTTTTGAAAGAGATGATTTGAATGATTTCAAAAGGAAGTGCTTTCAACTTTAATTAGTTTATGTCCTTTTGCTCTACTTGAAGGCATAATCCAAATGGTTTTGACCGAAACATTTTCAAAGGGTTTCGAAGAAGTTAACTTTGAATGGTTTCGAAAGTTTTCCACATGTTTAAAATTGAACCAAATGATTTTGAAAGGTTTCCACATGTTTTAAATTGAACCCAAATGCTTTCGAAAAGGTTCAGATGTAATGCTTTCGAAAGGTTTTAAAAGAGGTTTCGAAGGAGTCGAAAGGTGTTTTTTCTGATGGTTTCGAGTGGTTTCAAAATGAAAGGTTTTCCAACGGTTTTGAAAGGCAAGGTTTAGTTTTTAAGCTTTCAAAAAGAAGATTTACAAATGTTTCGAAAGGGTTTTGAGAATGGCTTTGAAAGGAAGGTTTTGGGCTTTCGGCCTAGATAAAAGAAAGGGTTTTATTTGGTTTCGAAAGGGGTACTTTCAAGGGTATCAAAAGGGAGCTTTCAATGGTTTTGGAATAGGGAATTTCAATAGTAAAGTGTTTTCATTAACTAAGATTTGAAGTAAAGTGTGTGTGTGTGTATAACATGGCACGGTGATTTTGAGTAAAGCATAGAGATTATATAATTTTCCTTGTTTGAGTTTGATTTAAAGGTCTTAAATCATTTTGAAAATGTTTTAAAGGAAACTTTTGGGAAGATATCCCTAAGTAAAATGACTCAGATATTAGATACCCGATGGGACTGGTATAGGGTCGCACCCTATAGATCAGCTATTAACCCAAGCTAATTTAGTCTAATATTCCAGTATGTAAGGCTTTGTCATAGATATGACTAAAATTATGGATCCACATAATAAGGAATATATTTTTGTATACAGATAGGTTAATGGTTGTTGAGTCACAAGTTTTATGAAGGTTTTGATTTCTGACAAATAACTAAAGGCGATCGACAAAACAAGGTCATTATGGCTATAAAGAGCTACATATGGTACTCTAGATTGTAGGTTGATTATTTGATATTATAATAGTGATAAACTTGTTAAAATCTATCCTCAAATAATCATGCATTTTCAAGGAAATCAATATATATACGACTAAAATGTAGTTGCACATTCAGTGTGCAACTTTACAGGGATCGGTCGACCGGTCATAATATATGCGGTCGACCGTTCCTGCATAATTTGCACACTGAACGTGCACACATGCACATAACGTATATATATTTGAATTCCTGTCTACTGGTCACTTTTTAACATGTCGACCATTTTTAAACAGAAAGCAATTTTTCCAAAAGACACTTCTTTTCTCCAAAGGTTGCATCTCTTACCTTTCATCAAAGATCATATCTCTTAATGGCAACTGCTCACAAAGAGTTACAACCATTCTTATCTATATAAACTCATCTAAATCGTTGATTAAAACAACATGATTATATATGCTTTTTACTCTAATCTCTGATCTTACTTTCTATATACTCCTGCATTCTAAAAGCTCTCGATTATTTATTGAATCATTGAAACTATTTCATATCTTTTGATTCAATAAGTAATATACTTTCCTTAATCTTTTCAAAACATCATTCGCATACTTTGAGGATAAGATTATAGGAAGGGTGTACTACTAGTGACAAATCCGTGTTTTCAAGAGCACAAGTTGTCAACAACAATTGTATTTGTTCTTTTGTTGAAGTCCTCTGTGTTGTAAGAGGCAAGTGTTGAAGTCCTCGGTGTATTAGAGGCGTGAAATCCCGTTCGGTTGCTCGGGTGTTGTAAACCTGTTCCTCCGGGTGAAGCGAGGTAGTTAATAGTGAAAATCCAGATAGAAGTCTGGGACTGGACGTAGGACGGTGCTCCGAACCAGTATAAAAATCTCTGGTGTGATTTTTCTATTTTTATTTACTATGCTATTATCATCTATTTCCGCATTTATATTATAGTCCATATTACACGATCCGTGTGTACTATATTAGCACATATAATCGTATACACACTTCACTTTCATTTGGTATCAGAGCACGGTCATCATATAACCGTAACACAGTTATTTGATATATTATAGTAATATGGCAAATAACGTAAGTACTAGCACTCAAAACACCACTTACACGGAGGGTCAATCAACACAAAGACCTCCATTTTTCAATGGTCTTAACTATAGTTATTGGGCAACACGTACGTCATTCTTTATGCAATCAAATAGCTATGATGCTTGGAATGCCACTCAAAGATAAATAGTGAATCCAACAACTGATTATTCAGAATGGACTGCAGCTGAGAAAACGGCAGCAGCCGTAAATGCAAGAGCAATAAATATGTTGTTCTGTGCATTAGACCAAAATGAATATAACCGTGTTAGTATCTGCACTACTGCATATCAAATTTGGCAAACACTAAAAATCACTCATGAAGGTACTAACAAGGTTAAACAAGCCAAAATAGCCATGCTGAAAAGTCAATTTCAAAATTTCAAAATGAAACCAAATGAGACAATCAATGACATGTATTCACGGTTTCAAACTATTCACCATGCACTTATTGGCTTAGGACAAAAGTATTCTGATTTCGATGTTGTTTCAACGGTCCTACATTCTCTGACTAGTGAATGGGAAGGAAAAGTATTAGCAATTGAAGAAGCTAATGACCTTTCCGTCATGAAGCCAGATGAATTGATAGGAAATTTAATGTCCTATGAAGCAAATTTGCAGGCTAGAAAAGAACAGAAAGAAGAAAAGAAAAATGTAGCATTTCATGTTGAGAAAGATGAAAATGAATCAGATTCTGAAGACGGAGATTTGGCATTCATTGCGAAAGGATTCAAAAAATTCCTAAAATATCGAAAAGCCAGTCGTTACAATAAAAGGAAACCTGGATCAGATAAACCATCTTCATCTGCTATAGAATGTTTCAACTGCCACAAAAAGGGACACATGCAGAAGGATTGTCCAGAACAAAAGAAGAAGTCAGAAAATGACAAATTCAAATATAAGAAGGACAAATCTAAGAAACGAGCCTTCTCAGAACATGGGATGATTCAGAGTCATCTTCATCAGAAAGTGAAAGTGATTCAGAGAATGAACAAGCTAATGTTTGTTTTATGGCAACAGAAGATGAGGTACAAATTCCTACATTTGATGAATTACTTGATATTAATGCTGAATTAATAGTCAAATATAAAGACATAAAACGTCAATTAAAAGTAGTCAAAGCAGATTTAAGTAGAGCAGAGTTTGAACGAGATATGTTAAAAGATGAGAAAAAAATATTAGAAGAGGAACTTGAAAATATTCAAGAATCATCATCTAATGTTGACTCTCAAATATCTCTTTTGAGTCAAGAAATAGAAGCTCAAAAAGAGAAAAATAATGCTCTCACTACTGAAAATCATGAGCTTAAAGCAAAAGTCAAAATTCTAGACCTAGAAAAAGCTAGCTTACAAACAAAGTTTGATGACATTACTCAAAATGTTTCTAACTTTAACAAAGGTCGAGAAAATTTGACAAAAATCATTGAAAGTTCACAATCTATTTCAGACAAACAAGGATTGGGATATAACAAACAACAAACCAAGAAACATCTTGGAAACAAAAGAAAGAAGAAAGTACAAAAAACTGAAGCTAAGAAAAATCTTAGTTTATTATATTCCAAACCAAAACCAGTTGTGAAATTTCAAAAGAAAAATGTCAAGACTATCAAAATATGAGTTCCTAAAACAAATAACAATTTGATTAGGAACAAATACATTCAGCAATTCATGAATACTGTGCATTTTAATAACAATTATATATATAAAGGGGATACCGGACCCATATGGGTTTGGACTCCTAAGACCTAACTCTTAGGACCCTATAAAAAGTGGGTACCATGGACTTAATTCTATTTTTTGCAGGTCCCACTTAAGAAAAGAGGAAAGTGGATATTGGACAGTGGTTGCTCAAAGCACATGACGGGAGACAAGAGCTTATTAACAAATATTACATACTCAGATGGTGGCTCCGTCACTTTTGGAGACAATTCAAAAGGCTATATCATCGGCAAAGGCGATGTGAGCAATTGCGGTACATCTAACTTACCTCTTATTACTAATGTCATGCTAGTTAGAAATTTAAAACACAATTTGCTTAGTATTAGTCAGTTATGTGACAAGGGTTTTATAATTTCATTTTCGAATAATAAGTGTAGTATTTTAGATAAAGACCATAATTTGGTTTTCGAAGGTTATAGAGACAGAAATATATATATTCTGAATATGAATATTAATCATAATTCAGATATGTGTCTTGTGGCTAATGACAATGATCCATGGCTATGGCACAAACGCTTCTGTCATATAAACTTCAGAACTATTGACAAGCTAGCCAAAAACAATCTAGTTAGAGGACTACCCAAAATGAGTTTTAAAGTTAACGACATTTGTGATGCATGTCAATTAGGAAAATTGACCAAATCATCTTTTAAATCCAAGAAAGTCATATCAATATTACAACCACTAGAGTTACTACACATGGATTTATTTGGACCTACTAGGGTTCAATCAATAAATCACAGTCAATATGTGCTTGTAATTGTTGATGATTTCTCTCGTTATACATGGACAATTTTCTTAAAAAATAAAAGTGACACTTTCGATCATTTCAAATCTTTCGTCAAAAGAATTCAAAAATCAAAAGGGATTAAAGTTAAAAATATAAGAAGTGATCATGGCGGAGAGTTTGAAAATAATGAATTTGAACATTTTTGTACAAAGAAAGGTATATATCATAATTTTTCATTTCCCAGAACTCCACAACAGAACGGAGTTGTAGAACGGAAGAACCGAACTTTACAAGAATGTGCAAGAACATTATTGAATGGAACCACCTTACCAAAACATTTTTGGGCGGAAGCTGTGGCAACTGCCTGTTATGTTTTAAATCGTGTGTCCATAAGACCTCTTACCAAGAATACTCCTTATGAATTATTTAACAAAAGGAAGCCTAAAATCTCATACTTCAAAGTTTTTGGTTCCAAGTTCTTTATTTTAAATACGAAAGACCAGCTTGGCAAATTCGATCCAAAAGCCGATGAAGGAATATTTGTCGGTTATTCGGAACGAAGTAAGGCCTATCGGATATTTAATAAACGAACCAAAACTATTGAAGAATCACTTCATGTCTCTTTTGATGAAATCTATCAGCATCCTCACACTATATCAGATGATGACGAATCAATAGTCACTGACAATCCAATCATCACAAATATTGATTCTGACTCGGAAATAATTATTGAGAATATTCCTCAAATATGTGAGTTACAATCACCACCAAGAATATTAAGAGACCATCCGGCTCAAAATATAATCGGTGAAATAACATCACATGTCAGAACAAGGAGTCAACTCAATCAAATGGGTCATGTCGCTTTTCTCTCAAATATCGAACCTAAGAATCCAAAAGAAGCTGCTACAGATGATTACTGGATCATTGCCATGCAGGAAGAACTAAATCAGTTTGAGCGCAATGACGTTTGGGAACTTGTTCCAAGACCAACTGATCAGTCAGTAATTGGTACTAAATGGGTCTATAAAAATAAGGCCGACGAACAAGGAAATATCACCAAAAATAAAGCAAGATTAGTAGCACAAGGATATAATCAGGAAGAAGGTATCGATTATGAAGAAACTTTTGCACCAGTTGCTCGACTAGAAGCTATTAGAATCCTATTATCTTTTGCTTGTCACCATAATTTCAAACTTTATCAGATGGATGTCAAAAGTGCTTTTCTCAATGGATTTATCAAAGAGAATGTCTATGTCGAACAACCTCCTTTGTTCGTACATGAAAAATATCCTGACCATGTGTTCAAACTTAAGAAAGCTCTGTTTGGTTTAAAACAAGCACCTCGTGCTTGGTATGAACGACTACGTAGCTATCTTATTAACTCAGGATTTCAAATAGGCAAAGTCGATCAAACTTTGTTTATTAAACATTCTCGAAAAGATATTCTAGTTATCCAGATATATGTAGATGATATCATCTTCGGTTCAACAAACGATAAACTCTGCAAGGAATTTGCAAGTATTATGACCAAAGAATTCGAAATGTCTCATATGGGAGAACTATCTTATTTTCTTGGACTTCAAATAAAGCAACTTTCAAACGGTATTTTTATCAATCAAGAAAAATACTGTGAAAACCTTATCAAACGCTTCGGATTAGAAAATACATCTGGTAAACCAACTCCTATGAGTACAACTACACATCTTGAAAAAGATGAAAGTGGTAAAAATGTTGACCAGAAATTATATCGGAGCATGATTGGTTCTCTTCTTTATCTTACAACTAGTCGTCCAGATATAATAATGAGTGTTTGTTTATGTGCTCGTTTTCAAGCCGATCCAAAGGAATCACATCTACGAGCAGTGAAACGTATAATTCGTTATCTTAATAATACCAAAGATTTCGGTCTTTTTTATCCAAAAGAATGTCCATTTGAATTAGTATCATATAGTGATGCTGATTTCGGTGGCTCACGAACGGATAGAAAAAGTACAAGTGGTACGTGCCATTTTATTGGAAAATCACTTGTCTCTTGGTTCAGTAAGAAACAGAATTGTGTTTCACTATCAACATGTGAAGCTGAATATATATCAGCAGCTCTCGCTTGTACTCAAGTACTATATATGCAACAAACACCTCAAGATTTTGATATTCATTTATCAAATTCTATTATATACTGTGATAACACCAGTGCTATAATTCTCTCTAAAAATCCAGTAAATCACTCTAGAACCAAACACATTGATATCCGTCATCATTTCCTTCGAGATAATATTGACAAAGGAAATATATGTCTTGAATATGTCCATACTGACAATCAATTAGCGGACATTTTTACTAAGCCTCTGCTCGAATCTAATTTTATTAGATTACGAAGAGAGCTTGGTTTAATTTCAAGAAAAAATCTTGACTAAGTAATTTCTAAAGAACGTCTTCTTTTTAGTTATTCTTTAACCATAACTTTTGCATAAACTATTTTTTACATTAAATATAAGCCACTGCTTGATTTAATGGTTAATTCTCTTTACTCATTTTTTCATTCTTTTCTTTTAGTGATCGTCCTTTCCTTTCTTATTTTATAATTTCAGTTTTAAAAGGAGAGCTATTTTTAGAGTTAACATAAAGTTTCTGCTTATGTTTTCTTGGTCAAAATTTTCTATTAACTCACATCCATAGGTTTATACATAAGAAACTTGTATATAAGCTTGCAAAAATTTCATATTTTGTTCATCTTTTTTTATCTAACCATAATATTCTATACAACATTCCCTATGGCTCACATTTGTGATAAATGTGCTCAAGAATCATACATTTCTATTACGAGTTCTGAGTCGGAGGAATATTATTCTCCTACAACACCAAAACAAAAACCAAGTTGTCATCATCAATGCTCTTGTATGTCTGATAATACTCCAAATTCAAAACGAGTGAAGAGGACACTGTTCTGTTCTCCTCGTACCAAAGCACAAATCGATGAGATACACCACTATCAGAAACATCAAATAGACCTTCAGAGACAGCTCCATTATGGGCAAAGTCAACTTTATCATGAGCAACAACGGACATCGGCACGATTATCCGTTTTAGAAAAGTTGGCAACATTTTTCTGTAGTTCCAACAAGCATGACGTGCATGAACCAATGCCGTCTAGACCATCAACATCTAAAAGTCCTAACTCTTGGGATTGGAACTATGAGAAGAATGAAGGTGCTCAGAAACACTGGAGTCCATGGTCAAAACGTATTGAAGGAAACAACGATAATTCTAATGACGAACCTTCCACTTCTCATTAGATTTATATATAGTTATTATATCTTTATCTATCACTTGTGTAATAACGGTTATATTTTGTATTAAGAATGAAATATAATATATATAGGTTGATATATTATAAAAACTTGCAAAATAAAATGTTATTACTCAGCAGGCAAAACCGGTCGACCGCCCCATTTATAGCCGGTCGACCGTTTGCTCCCTGGTTGAAAACGGTCGACCGGCCATAATTCTTTGGTCGACCGGTTGACGTATTTTCAGTTTTTATATATATCTATGCGTCATTTTTCCTTCTACCCTCTTTCTCTTTTGACTCAAGCTGTTCTTTTTTCCCAAAATCACAAACCCTAGTTTCCTATTTTCAATTCCCAAATCTCAACTCTTCCAACAATGGCTCCTCCTCAAAAGAAATCCAAGAAAGGAACATCCTCTGAAACTTCATCTCTGAGCATCTCCGCCAAAAAATGGCTTCAAAGTCCAATTGCTATAACAAGATGGAATCAGATGACAAATTACAAGTTTCATCCAGGCTCTTTCATCAAATTTAATGATTTCACGGCTTATGGAGTTCGGAGGTTAGCCAATAATTCCAACATTACTCCATTGATAGATTTTTCAGAAAATAATGTGGAGATAAATCATTTGATGATCAAATTGTTTTACGCCAACATGAATCTCGACGAGTATCAACCTGATAATCCAAACGGAGTCATCTGGTCTGTGGTCTGTGGCAAGCAAATTTTTCTTACTCATGCTAGAATTGCCTCTATACTTGGTATACCAAATCGAGGCGATGAGTTTTCATCTACTTTTTGCGAAGTCTTCACTCGCAATAGTACCAGTCATCAGTTCATAGAAGACAATAGTGATGGCACAAAGTCTATTGGGACCGACAGCCAGACTACTTCATCGTGTTTTGATGCATTCTCTTTTTCCTAGACTTGGAAATTATGATGCTGTATATAAAGAAAACTTCAAAGCTCTCTATGCTATTTATGGTGAAATCCAAATCAATTGGGTACACATGCTTTTTGATGAAATTCTCAAGGTAAATAACTCTACACGACCTCATTTCTTCTACAATGAATATATCATGCGACTTTTGTTAGCTTGTGGGGTAAATCCTCCTGATTCTGCAACCTCAAAACAAAAATGCATTGATTCCATAACCATCAAACGAATGAAGCTTCCTCCACCTTATCTTGAGATTATGCCTTTTGAAGAATGGCAACAAAGAGGACCAAGAAAACAAAAAGCAACTTCCTCTCGTCCTCGTTCCGATGAAGTAAAACTATTAAAATCAAAATCATCCACAAAAGAATCACTTGAAACTATTGCGCGTAACCAATTTTTGCTTGAATCACGTCTCAAGCGCATGGACTCTAAAATTGATAAGCGCTTCAATAAGGTCAAGTCATTCTTTGGTATGCTATGGGATGCTATATCATGTTCCATATCCACCTCTGTTCAAGCACAAGACCCAGGAAAACGTCCTGCTGCTCCTGTTTTCACCTGGACATCATCTGACGAGTCTACTGGTATGAGTGGTCATGGACATGGAGAATCATCTAGAGGGAACAATGATGAGGAAGAAGAAGAAGATGATGACGACGACGATGATGATGAAGAAGAGGAGATACGATCTGCTTCATCTTAGATTCTATTATGGTTTAGCACTTTAACAAACATTCATCGACACTTGTACTAAATAGTGTCGTTATTCTTATTTTTCGTTTGACATTAGGGTCTGTATTATACTATGCTATGTTTTGGATGTGTTAATGTTTTATTTTGCTATGCATATCATATTAATTACACTTCTCTACTATTCTAGTATCTGTTACTCCTTTTTGTCGATGACAAAGAGGGAGAAAGGGCTAACAATTGTTTGCAGGAACGTACATATATAAGAATTCAAAGAGAGAGATCACATACTCAGGGGGAGATTCAAATTTGCAGATATATATTGTCATCAATCAAAAAGGGGGAGAATGTTGAGTCACAAGTTTTATGAAGGTTTTGATTTCTGACAAATAACTAAAGGCGATCGACAAAACAAGGTCATTATGGCTATAAAGAGCTACATATGGTACTCTAGATTGTAGGTTGATTATTTGATATTATAATAGTGATAAACTTGTTAAAATCTATCCTCAAATAATCATGCATTTTCAAGGAAATCAATATATATACGACTAAAATGTAGTTGCACATTCAGTGTGCAACTTTACAGGGACCGGTCGACCGGTCATAATATATGCGGTCGACCGTTCCTGCATAATTTGCACACTGAACGTGCACACATGCACATAACGTATATATATTTGAATTCCTGTCTACTGGTCACTTTTTAACCTGTCGACCGTTTTTAAACAGAAAGCAATTTTTCCAAAAGACACTTCTTTTCTCCAAAGGTTGCATCTCTTACCTTTCATCAAAGATCATATCTCTTAATGGCAACTGCTCACAAAGAGTTACAACCATTCTTATCTATATAAACTCATCTAAATCGCTGATTAAAACAACATGATTATATATGCTTTTTACTCTAATCTCTGATCTTACTTTCTATATACTCCTGCATTCTAAAAGCTCTCGATTATTTATTGAATCATTGAAACTATGTCATATCTTTTGATTCAATAAGTAATATACTTTCCTTAATCTTTTCAAAACATCATTCGCATACTTTGAGGATAAGATTATAGGAAGGGTGTACTACTAGTGACAAATCCGTGTTTTCAAGAGCACAAGTTGTCAACAACAATTGTATTTGTTCTTTTGTTGAAGTCCTTTGTGTTGTAAGAAGCAAGTGTTGAAGTCCTCAGTGTATTAGAGGCGTGAAATCCCGTTCGGTTGCTCGGGTGTTGTAAACCTGTTCCTCCGGGTGAAGCGAGGTAGTTAATAGTGAAAATCTAGATAGAAGTCTGGGACTGGACGTAGGACGGTGCTCCGAACCAGTATAAAAATCTCTGGTGTGATTTTTCTATTTTTATTTACTATGCTATTATCATCTATTTCCACATTTATATTATAGTCCATATTACACGATCCGTGTGTACTATATTAGCACATATAATCGTATACACACCTCACTTTCAATGGTGAGCCTGCAAAACCATTAGGATCAGGTGACCCTGGAAAATGATAAATAAAGGTTAGACCATCCAGAAGAGAAGCATTTAACAGATAGTTAAGGACAAATTGTCAAAAAGAAGAGGAGTGTCTAATAGATGTTAGATAAATTTTGATATTGTATGGTAGGCCCGAGTTATCCAAAGGATAAAAGTTAGCCAAACAAAACTTTTGTGTATAAACAGATAGTTCATTTACCTTATATATTTATGTAGGTTTACATAATGATGCTTTATAGATATCTTGACCAGTTTTGGTTGTAGGAATAAGAATTGCAAAAGATATGCTTTAAAGGAATGTTATTGAGAGGAAACCCGTTCCGCTAAGCGGCGTGGTCTCACTTAATATAAATTAACAGATATGAATAGTATTATTCATACTAGGCTTTATGTCTAATTTGAATTTTTTATTTCCCCTTAAACTCTCGGGTGCTCAAAAATTGATTTGAGTGGGATGAGGGCTAAGGTTTTGAAATTTTTGTCTTTTGGCAAATAAAGCTTCAAGAAATGAGCAGGTGGCTCCTTTCTAACAATACGGATACCTTCAGTTGTTTTGGCATGCCGGAGCGATGTACTCGGTCTTAGCAAGGTCGGTTATGTTTTTCCTATGATACCCCAGTTAGATGGGTATGATGCTTTGGAAGGATAACTCCGATCCTTATGCAAGAGGACCATTCTCAAAGTACCGAGGGCACCTCCATGGAAATCCTGCACAATTAGCGAACGAGCCTTATCGATTTCGATTATATACTTACTATCGTTGTGATGTACACAACACATGCATCACAGCTACTTATTATTATTACTTTGGCGATTAGACACTATTATAATATAAGATGATTTTCTATAAAAGATTTTTGGTTATCGTAACGTAAAAACCCATCCGTGTTTATTTGCAGTAAAGGTCTTACGAGATACTGTTGTTTTGAAAAGGTTTCTAAACTTTAAGAATCAAGTTGATTGTGATTTAAATTATCACGCTGCTTTTACCAGACTGAGCCGGGTGTGGTTTTTCCTATATGCTCGGGTCAGACCGAGCATATTTTCCAGGTTTACTTAGATATTGGAGCTTGAGGAGAGGAGAGGGAAGCCCAGAGATGTATTCACATAGATGATTATATTTCTGTTGCATTATAGTTGTGTTTTCAGCAAATTGTGAGGACAGGGTGTTATAACTGTCCGTGATGAATAGGTTAGCATACTCTGATTGATGTTCGTGTATATATAAATTACAGTTTGTCTTTTATGTAAAGCTTGTTATATATTATAGATTATTCGTTCCGCTATGAGATTCTATGTTATTTGGTTTTTCTTTCTATCTTCTTTCTACTTTTTTTTCTTAACTATCCGCCTTTCCATGCAATTTGGGATGGACAAGTGTGTAGAAAGGTCGGTTTAAATTGTACGAAAAAGTGGGCCGTGACATCGTGGTATCAAAGCTTAGGTTGAGTGAATATTTAGGCTTTGGTGGGGTTGGTCATTATTGATAGGGTCGGTAGTACCCTAGAATGAGTTTGAGTGTGTATATATGCAAGAGTGCGTATTTTCTAGTGATATAAAATATTTTATATTGTGTTAATTGATCCGCTGAATGACATATGAATTCTGGTCAATACGAGTAGCTAATGTTATTGATAGAGATCTCTAAACACTTAAACAAGGCCAATGGACACAATATTGTTTTAAGTGGGTAAATTAAATAATTTTACCCATAATATATATATATATATATATATATATATATATATAAAAGGCAATGATTTTCAAAATGTATAGTATTTTGAGATGTTGTTTGATAAGTGATGATAATATTTTATCATCTAGGATTTGATTGGTCATAACCATCTAGTTTTGTGCATCCTCTATTGTCTGCCCTTCTGACTTGAGTATTCCTTTATAATTTTGGAATTGTAGAAAGAAACCTGGGAAAATTTAAGATTTTGAGTAAATTTTGTTTACTAAAAAGAATTTAAAATATTTTAAGATAAATATTTAGGAAGATTTTTCATATATAAAAGCTAATTTTATAATTATTGATTTATAAAAATAGATATTTGAGAATTTAAAACTCTAGTGAATTCGAAAAATTGGTTTAAACAAATTTTTGAGGGTAAAATAATTTGGTAGTACTTAAAGTAAAGATTTTAAATGGTGGTAATTTAGAAGAAGACTTATTTGAAGTATGTACCTATATGTACTCTTTAGGATAGGTGAATTCCTCAAAAACCTTAGGATCTCATTCTTAGGTTGTGTTAATTGATTATAGAGGACTCGTAGTGTCATTTAAAGAGATCGGATGAACATTAGGCAGTATTTCAGCAAATTGGTGGTCGGAGAAATCATGGAACCTATCAAGCAGCCACCGCTGTATGAAGAGGAGTCCGAGATAAAAGTAGCAGAGGAATCCAAGTAGAAGAGGAGGAAGAATTCGGGCAGTTGCCGAGGAGGAATTCAAGGAAGAAGAAGAGGAATATGAGATGGAAAAGGAGCCCTAGTCGGAGAACGGTGATGCTATTATTTGGGAAATGGGCGAGATTGTTTGTGAGCCACTTGCAAACTGAGACGCCCTTCTTAGAGACGACTTATGGCCTAGGGAAGAGATGCTGATATCTTGGGAACCAAGCCCGGTGTTACGACCCGAAATTTTGGATATTTGAAATTGGAATATTTAATTGATTTTAAATATTTAAAAGGTTAACTTTGACTTGAATTTCAAATATGACTGTTTATTGGATAATTAAAGTATTGAATTAAATTACTGGAAATTGGGTAAAATATGAAGTTTGGAGTTTCAGGCTTGTTAAAAATATTTCAAAGGATTATAAAATTTGTATTAACAATACTGAAGATACTAGAACCTTTAAAATTTAATTTGAAGATGGTTTTTCCAGCTTTAAAAATATATCGTTTAAATCAATATTTAAAAACAGCCTTCTAAGGCACAGCCTCAGAATTCGATGAAACTAGTGCCATTGAATCTGTAATAGTGTATTATTATTGAATTTCAATTTTCGTAGTGTTTGGAGTTATCGTGTGATCGTACGGTATGTAAACGCATTGAAATCTATATCAAATTTAATATAATACTGGTCCAAAAAAATCTATCTTCTCCATACGATCGAATTAGGACCCAAAACCTTTTCCATTATGTTCGGAATAAGGGTATAACATTACAAACGCCCGACGGCACGCCTCGATTGGAGGTCGAGATTTTGAGTTGCAAATTCGAGACAATTTGAATTTAAAATATAATAATATAATTGCATTGACAGTCTAAATTTCCTCACATCAGCAAACCGGATCGAAGTGGTTTTCGGGTAATTAAACCCGATCCCAGTCTCTTCAAAAAGATCAGCGCATTTGCCAATATTGATAGTCGGTTATTTAACCATCAAATAACATCCACAAACAACCATCAGGCCTTAATAATTTTCCAAATTATTTATTTCAAAATATATTCGTAAGATATTTTCCTACACTTTAACCCTTTCAAAATAGTTTTCTAATCACTTTTTCTCTCGTGGAATAAATTTTCAACCAATTATTTTATTTCCACTGAAAAGCACCAAGTCTTAATAATTTAAATGTTAAATAATTTAAATCATCTTTTCTCAAAATATACACTTAAAACATTTAGAATAAAACTACTTAAAAACACTGTATTTAAAATACTAGTTAAACCTTTTAAAATAATTTATTTATTTAATCAACTTAACAAATATTTATCTTTAAAGATTTTAAAATGGTTTAAATAATAAATTCCACTAAAAACATTCTTTTTTAAACATTTAAACCCTTTAACTTGTACTTAGAAATTTTCCTTTGAAAATACACTTAGCTTTTTAGGAAATTACACTTTCCATTCCATTATAACCCGTATAATCATTTACAAATCCTTCTTGATTTATTTCCAATTTAACTTACGTCCTAATCCCATTAATTTTCTTTTCTACACTTTTAAAAACAAACCACTACTTATTTTTAAAACAAATCAGCATTTTCTTATAAATTCCCACCTAGAATTTATACTTCCAAATTATCCATGGATAAATATTCACTTTATTTATAAACCCTGTTTATAAATTCCATAATCTCATTTTCTTTTTAATCACAGTTTCAACACTTAATCGATTTCCAAATTAATTTTCCAAATAGCTCCATTTTAAAATAAATTCCTTTACTGACCCAAATCTATTCCAAGACTATTAATTTCAGATTCATCCTTTTATTACGATTTAAAATCTTATTTAAATATGATATTATCAAGTTCACACTTCATTTCAAAATTTCCCCATTTAAATTCTCTCAAACCATTTAAACCCCTGAATTCAAAAACAAATCCTTTATTTCTTTAAACAATATCACTTAAGTTTCAAAATTCATTTATTCCCATATATTCAAAAACCTCTTTCCCCATACTCGGAATTTATTTTATAGGATTTTTAAATCAAACTCTTTATCCTTTCCTAAATTCTTTCTTTAATTTATCCAATTTCACTATATTTACTGTTAGCACCAGAATCGGCCACTAACACCCTTGAGAAAGATTATGTAGAGAGATCAATGAAGAAAGTAAATTAAAATAGAGAATAATATGCTAAGTTAAATGCGAAGACAAGAATACCGTATTTATAGTGGTTCGACGTAACTGCCTATGTTCACTTTGAAGTTAATCTTTATTGCTTTACTCAACGATTGATTACAGATACAATCCGTACACAAACTACTTAAATACAATTACTAAGTAAAAAGAATGAGTCTTGAATGCGGCAGAGTCTCCTCAGTATTCTCGAAAAAAAGGGTCCATTTCACTGTGGCCCTGCCTTTCTATTTATAGACGAAGATGGGTTGGACTTCCCTAACGGGCCTAGGAGCAAGATACCTCGGCCCATGGTGAGTGACTTCTATGTGCCGAGCCGTAAATGTCGAACGGCAAATGCCGAACGAGGCAGTGCGTTGAGTGAAGTGTGTAGGCCGAATGAAACCGGATTGCCAAACGAGGCTGGATGGCCGAACGAGGCTGGAATGCCGAACGGGGCTCATGCCGAACGACCTTGCTATGCCTTGTGAGGAGAAATGCCGAGCGAGGCCTTCATGCCGAACGGGGAGAGATTGCCGAACGAGGCTCTATGCCGTGCGACCTCTTGATGTCGAACGAGGCTGGATGTCGAACGAGGCTTGGATGCTGAATGAGGCTAGATGTCGAACGATGCTTGGTTGCCGAATGGGGTTGGATGCCGAACGGCGCTTGGAAGCCGAATGAGGTTCATGACGAACGACCTTGCTATGCCGAACGACCCTTCCATGCCTACCGAGGTTCTACGCCAAGCTAGGGAGGATGCCGAGCGATGCATGAATGCCTAGCGAGGTTCATGCCAAACGACCATGCTATGCTGAACGACCTTTTCATGCCGAACGATAATCTTAATGCCGAACGGTGCTTATGCCGAGCCTCTTGTTACATGGTCAAACATCCAGTAACACTTGCCTCCCAAAGTGCATCATGTGGATGAACATGATGCGCTTTGAATCACGAGTACTCCGTGTTTTTCTTAAAGCCTTTGCTTTGTCTTTCAGATAGCGCTTTCTTAAATGCGGTTGCCGAACAAGGTGCGAAGACGTGGAAGCGAGTGGCGCTGGGAGAGGAAGAATTAGAGAAATTGTATCAATTTAATGAAATCACACAAATCGCCTATAGTTTACCGACTTTCATTTCATGTTATATCCACTCATGAAAGGATTTAAAAAAACGAATGCTTTCAAAAAAATACAACAAATTTCCTTCATTCATTTTTTAGTTTATGTTCTTGGTTAAGCGAAAGAGATGCGTTTTTGTGTCGTCGTGTCGTCTTCAAACTATCCATTTGACTTGCGCAATAGGAAACGTGGTAAAATGAGATATTAAATGACCGCGAATGCACTCTCCATGTTTCTATAAACTCCTTAATACAATTAATATGAGTTAATACGAACAAAGCATTGCAAATGTATCGTGCATTATTATATTAATATAGTGATTTGATATGCTTATTCCAACTATAAATGGTTTGGATGTGAATTGAAGCATTTGGACATTATTTTAACTATAAATGTTTATATTTAGGCTTGGGGAATAAAAAGCTAAAAAATAGGTTACCTTGATCCCTTTGGAGGTGCAACGTTAAATTTCAAATTTAAAAAGAGTGCCGTTGAGCCTTTTCTTTTTGCCCACGTGGACCTTCTTTTACCCAACATTCAACATAATAGTGCAATTTATCTTCACCGTCCATTTCAAAACTCTTTTCACCATCGGCTGTTCATTCCTCATCCTTCCTCTATATGCTCCTTCCCATGATCAACAAACAAAGACTCATTAAGCTCCGTTAACAAACATTTTAGGCTTATCCTCGTTGAAGCAATCGAAGAAAAACCCTAATTTTTGCTTCAGAAGCTCTCAGGATTCTTCGACTGCATATACTCTTCTGGAACTCCTCAGCCAGGTATGCCGTAATTTTCTCAGTACTATATTTCCAGCTTGAAGGATTGAGTACAGTTTTCATTGTAATGCTGCAGAATGTTGAGGGATGCGAATAAATTTCGAAGGAACCGTAGTAAAGCTCCACAATCTGAGGAATCTGACGAAAATCTTCCAGTGGATGATTCAAGTTCTTTGAGATTGGACCCAAATCGACCTCCTTTGAATTTGATCCAACAGCCATTCCAACGCACCGCTCAAAATTCGATTTTCAAAAGGAAATTTGAGAGAACGCCTTCGAAAAATAAAAATAGGGCGTTTCCAGAGTTTCGCACCCCTGAGAGACCAAGGAACGGTGGTTATACTCCTATGAATGGCAGAAAAGCTAATTCTGTTCAGTCAGACTGTAGCTCTACTCAGAGTACGCCAATTAAGAGTGTGTCTAAACCTGGGTATTCAGTTGCTGGCAGTGCTCGGTTACCCATGAGTGGTAATAAGGTGAGTAATGTATATGCTGCTAAGGAAGTGGAGCATTTTGATCTTAGGGAAGATCCATCATTTTGGCTGGATCACAGTGTGCAGGTGATTTACTGTTCATTGGACTGTTGATTATTATATTAGGTAGCATTTATCCTTGTTAGAGTTCTCTGAATTATATGAATTAGATGTAATGTATTTCGAATACGGGAGATTACTAACTTCTGGTTCACTGACTGAGTTGTTGTATTTTGAACATGGGATATGAACAATGTTGATTGCAGATGGGTTTTGTTATAAGGATTATATGGCTCATAATTATGACTATTTCATGCTGTAGAAAAGTGAAATGGACATGGTTTGAGATTTTATGGTTTCAATGCCATGGCATAAACTATAAGGTCTTCTATGTGTTATGTTGCTTGGTCAATTTGATTACTGAGTGTGGTTCTCCATCTTTTATTTCTTCTATTTGATGAAAACCTGCACTGTTCTTCATTTGAGGAGTTCAGAGTAATTATATTGTTAGTGATTGTTAGGATTTTAGTGGTGCAAAACCTAACAACAAACTCGGAAATTTTGCGGAAGCATCTTGGGCCATTCAAGTAAGAAGAGATGACTTCTGTATACAAACACTAAAATCACTGGTGACGTCAATATCCGAAGCACATAAGCCAAAATGATAAGTCAGTTTTCCACCAATTACCATTTTATTGATGTACAAATAGATGTCTATAATTACTCCGGTCAATTAAAAGAAACAAATTACAAACTGAATACATTTTGACCATTTTCAACCATTCACAAACAATTTTAACCTATAAATCAAATCTTTTATTTTATGAATAGTCCCTATACAGACAGACAAAAAAGAGGGGAAAAAAGAAAAAAAAGAAAGGGTAAATATGAGAAAGAAATGTAAAAAATGATAACATGTATAATGTGGATAAGGGTATAATGAAAAGATGAGTACGTGTGAAAGGAATAATTCGGTTTTTATCGTAAAATACTGGGTGGTTAATGACAAAAAAACAAGGGTTTAGATCATTGATCGAATAATCATTCTAATTATTTTACATATGAAACTTAACTGTAGCACTTATATAGTGCACTAAACAGATTTCACTAAACATCAAATATTGTCTGCCAAAGCATTTGGCACGTCCGTTTGGACAAATATATCACATGCACTGTTGTCAAATGTGCCTACGCACACCTAAGCGTAGAAAAGCCCTATGCACAAACGTTGTGCCTTTCAGCAAATCAAAGTGCATACGGCAAAAGATGAAAATAAAGTGCAAAAGGCACACAAAAAGCCCAAAAAGGTGCACTTTACACGGTACTAGCGCTTAACTTGTGGGTTACACACGGTATGTTTTAAAAAGATAATTGTATAAATATTTTTTAAAAATTGAAATTTTTATGCAATATATGGTGAATTTGTTAAGATGTCTGAGTTATTATTAAACTTATTATTTTTAAGTGTGTAATTTTTGTTACGTGATTTATGTATTTTATATTTGTATAAAAAATTAAATTGTCATTTTTTGCAGACAATGATGAGTTAGACACTAATTTCTTATATTTTAGTATTTAATATTAATTAAGAAAATAAATGAAAGTTAGTATTCTTAATTGATTTTAAAATTAATACTTTTATAAATTTCAACATATAAATATTTGTGTGCATAGATTTGGTGTTTAACAATTTGCTTGGGTACATTTGTTTGTTTAAAAGATAATAAAGATAAAAGATTGACTAATAGTAATGAATTTCAAATATTATTTGAGTGAATGACAAAAGTACCTAAAAATGAAGCGTAATAGCAGTGAATTAGTATATTCATATGCATCTTAAAGCTCTTGCAGTTGATATATGATCAAAGTGACACTAAATATTTATTTAACGAATAAAAGACGTTAAAAATCATATTGTTGTTGTAATTATGCAAAAATTATAACATGGTTTTTGGATTGTTTTTTCATACCTCAATAATTTTAATTTGTAATAAAAGTTTCTAGAAAATAATTAATATGAAAGTGACAATAAAATTTAAAGTAAAATACTTTTAATCAAAATATTGTGTATTTGTATCCATTAATTAACGTAAATTACGAATATACATAATCAAAATTTAACATTTTCACACTACACATTAACTGAAAATATTCATTATTTTTTAAAATTACAAACTACAATATTCATCACTCATCATTAATTTAATTTCATTCTTAACAAAAATAAATTTTACTAATGATAAAAGAATTCACCTGAGTTTTAAATTTTAAAAGGAAAAAAAAAAATCTTGGTAGATGTTTGTAAGAATATATGTTTTAGAAAGAAAAATTATGTATATGTTTGTCCGTAATGAAATACAGATTTTAGAAAGAAAGTCTATGTGTATTTTTCTTTGTAGTAAAGTACTAATTTTAGAAAGAAATAAATTATGTATACTTGGATGTAAGAGAACTAAAGACGATTTTGTATACAATTGTGAAAATTATAAGTTATATGAACTTGAATGAAATATTGGTTCTACAATTTTTGTCAATATAAAGGTGGTATACAATGCATGGAATTATCATTTTTTTGGGACTTGTTGGATCAAATAACAATAATTATTTAATTGGGTTTATTTTAAAAGTTCAAATTTTAGATCACTTGATTAATTTAAATATATGGTTTTTAGAACTTTATAATATTGAACATCATCTTTCATAAACTGATATTTTTTCCATAGATACTCTGACAAGTAAATCAGAATGGTGTGAGCATTATCTCTTCTAATTTTCATCTGCAGTGAATCCGGAACATTGTCCATTTAAGATTTGACATTCCGGCAATATAAAGGTCCATCAGTTTGGATAGACTGGATGATAAATAGTATGACAATGTATATCACCCACCCCTTTGGTTTTTTTAGCCTGTTTAATTTATATTTTATTAATTTCAGGTTGTGATTCGTGTTCGCCCTATCAGTTTTAAAGAACAAAGCATAGAAGGTTATCGCAGATGTTTGAAGCAGGAAAGCGCTCAAAGCATTACATGGATTGGACCACCAGAGAGTCGTTTTACATTTGATTATGTAGCATGTGAAACTATAAGCCAGGTTAACACATATCTAAAATTAACCGCACAATCTTTCCTGTACCATATAACATGATAGGTTATTTATAAAACCTCAACTAGTCTGTCATTTCAGCTAATTGTGGCAAAACATGATATGTTATTTAGAAACCTCAATCAATTTTTCTCAAATTCTTTTACAATTTTTTTTTTCATTGCAAATGCAGAAAATATATTCGAATGTGGTATATTTTCAGCGACCTGAATATATTTAGACTACAAAATATAGCTTCATATCACTTAACTCTAGCTTTATGAATTAAGTTTCAGTTTCAATACCTATGAAATGGCCACTCTTAATGGAGGTTTTGGTTCTTCTTTTTTAAATAAAGGCTTTTAATGTCTTCTGATTCATATATGTTTTGTATGTCACTGTAAAAGGTTTTTGAGCAATTTCTTTCCTATTCTAATATAATTTTGTGCAGGAAAATCTTTTTCGAGTGGCTGGTTTGCCAATGATTGAAAATTGCATGTCCGGATACAATAGTTGCATGTTTGCATATGGCCAAGTGCGTTTGACTATTGATTATTATTGCTATGTCGTTTCCAGAAATTTTACCATGCATCATTCGTTACTTATTGATATTTGTAATCATAGACCGGAAGTGGGAAGACACACACTATGCTTGGAGAAATCAATGGTGCTGAACTCGGTCCTAGTATAAATCGTGGAATGACACCAAGGATTTTCGAATTTCTTTTTGCACGAATTAAGGCGGTAAATTTCCATGCTCAACTCCGTATATCAGTGCAATTTTTTGTTGTGCAAAAATTGCACAAATGCGGAAAAACAATAAACATGATCTAGATTTGCCAATTTGAACGTCACTCAATCTAGCAGCAATTATTCCATTACTGCAAATAAATAGCAAATAACTATAAAAAAGAAAGAAAAGAGACACACAATATTTATACTGATTCCACCATCATCTAGATAGTGTACGTCCGGTCCAAAGGAGAGAGATTTTATTACACTTGAGAGAATTACAAGAGATTACAAGATAAGAGTTTACGTACCAAACCCCTAAATTAGGGATAACAAGAAGAGACACTCCATTTGGGGATCACTGGCTGAATACCAGGATGGGTTTACAATGAAGTCTACCCTCAATATATAGCCAACATAAATTCATGTGAATCATCAATTAAATTACCAAAATATGGTAAGAAGATAATGGAGGCAAATTAAAACGGTAACAAATCACGCAAACATAGCAAGTAATTCACTCGTTTCAAAGATGCAAGAAAATAATTCCAAAGCAATGCGATTACGAAGAAAGAAATAATATACATATCTTTTTGCATATATATTATTCCATAATATACGTATGCATATATTTCCTTGCCATCTCATTCAAATGCAATCCAATTATTATGCATTTCCATAATGAACAAACGTGATTACTTTCCCTTTTGCATATTTGTTTCCTTCTATTTGTGATTTTGTATCACCAAAATTTAACACTACACCTTGATGCAAAATCACATATCTTCAACACCCCACCTCGACTCAAGTTCTCTTCTCAACATAAAACTCTTCAAATCAAACTCCACCTTCAACTAAAATCTCTTAACGAGATACAGACCAAAAATGAATAATTATCCAATGGGTTCCGGCAAGGCCACCCCCCATCACACCTTGCTAACGAGCTCAGACTATGTCCTCGCCCGCCAACAAAATGTTGCAAATATCCAAATTCAAAAAAAGGTAGATACCAAAATAATCTCAAAGCCACCAATGCCAAAAAATTCTCTCAATCACCAATCCAAATACAGAACTAAAAAACAAAAGCCAATGAACATAACAAGACTAATCCAAATCTCTGTATACAAGACAAATCTCTCTCTTTCCACATACCTTATCTGCCAAACAAAAAATTTCGCATGGAAATCAACATAAGACTCTCACATCAACATCGAGCCATAAAGCAGATACAAGTTCCCAAATCCAGATGTCTCTTCAACACAGTAAACTCTTTATCACCAAATTTTCAAGACTGGAACGCTCTTCTCTCTCAACATAATATCCTCCACTCCATATTGCACAAAATCTCCTTTTCCATCCAAATGAGTAATAGCATAATTACTACCTGATCTACCGCTCTTTCTAGAAGCCATTGATGTACAAATTTAAACAAATCGCCTGGCTTTGATACCAATCTGTTGTGCAAAAATTGCACAAATGCGGAAAGACAAAAAAAAAAGATCTAGATTTGCCAATTTGAACATAATCCAATCTAGCAGCAATTATTCCATTACTCCAAATAAATAGCAAATAACTATAAAAAAAGAAAGAAAAGAGACACACAATATTTATACTGGTTCCACTATCAACTAGATAGTGTACGTCCAGTCCAAAGGAGAGAGATTTTATTACACTTGAGAGAATTACAAGAGATTACAACATAAGAGTTTACATACCAAAGCCCTAAATTAGGGATAACAGGAAGAGACACACCATCTGGAGATCGCTGGCTGAATACCAGGATGAGTTTATAATGAAGTCTACCCTCAATATATAACCAACATAAATTCATGTGAATCATCAATTAAATTACCAAAATACGGTAAGAAGATAATGGAGGCAAATTAAAACGGTAACAAATCACGCAAACATAGCAAGTAGTTCACTCGTTCCAAAGATGCAAGAAAATAATTTCAAAGCAATGCGATTACGAAGAAAGAAATAATATACATATCTTTTTGCATATATATTATTCCATAATATACGCATGCATATATTTCCTTGCCATCTCATTCAAATGCAATCCAATTATTATGCATTTTCATAATGAACAAACGTGATTACTTTCCCTTTTGCATATTTGTTTCCTTCTATTTGTGATTTTGTATCACCAAAATTTAACATTTTTAGCTAGTATTCTCCCGTTTGCATTCTTATACTGATAACTGTTAATTTTGACAGGAAGAAGAAAGTAGAAGAGACGAGGAACTTAAATATAGCTGCAAGTGTTCGTTTTTGGAGATATATAACGAACAAATTACTGACCTACTTGATCCTTCATCCACCAACTTGCTAGTGAGCTCATAACATTTTGTTGATATTCATTTCTTTTTTGTTGATATTCATTTCTTTTTTCTTATACTAATATTTGTAACTGTGTATTAACTAGCGTATAAACTTTTGTCTGCAGTTACGAGAAGACGTACAAAAGGGTGTGTATGTTGAAAACCTTACGGAATTTGAAGTTGGAACTGTCAATGATATTTTGAATATTATTTTTCAGGTATATATAATTTCATGCCTTTACTGCTTTTTAATGTTCATGAATAGTTAAATTTCTTAAAAGCTATTATTTTTCCCCAACCTTCTAGGGTACTACAAATAGGAAAGTTGCAGCAACAAACATGAATCATGAAAGCAGCCGATCACATAGCGTGTTTACTTGTGTTATTGAAAGTAGATGGGTAAAAGATTCGGTCAATAACAAACGATTTGCAAGGTTAAATCTTGTTGATCTTGCTGGTTCAGAAAGGTTAGAACTAAGAGATGACATTTCTTTTGCCTATAATTGTGGTAGCAGCAACTAGGTATTTTTATCTAGCAGCACAGCGCATGAAGGTTATATATAATAATTTTTCTGTCTTATGCTAAAACAGACAAAAAACATCTGGTGCTGAAGGTGAGCGTCTGAAGGAAGCTGCTAACATTAACAAGTCATTGTCGACACTTGGGTATGTTTATTGTAACTATAAATTGAAGTCAACTCTTACTTTTAAGTAATTTTGTTTAGATTCTCATTCTCTTTAACATGCCTGTAGCGAAACTGTTTTTTTTTTGTTACTTCGAAGCCATAAATGTAGTTTCTGAGTGTCTTAAGTTCATGGGGATGTCTGTTAACAAGGCATTATAGCCTCTTGAAGAAAGAAAATACCTCTTCCAAGGAACTACATTAAGTGTAATAATATATTATTCTTTTCTATAAAGCCTTGATAAGTAATCTCGAAATACAGTCATGTAATATTGGTACTTTCTGAAGTGGCGCATGGGAAACAACGTCATGTTCCGTATCGGGACTCTAGGCTAACATTTCTTCTCCAGGTTGTTAATTTTGTTTCTTCCATCCTCAGTAATTTCTTTTGTAGTTCATTTATCAATTCAATACCGCCCACGATCTATGTTCTTCAGGATTCTCTTGGGGGGAATTCAAAAACTATTATCATAGCAAATGTTAGTCCTTCAATATGGTAATTAATCCTCCTGCTCGTTCTTCAAATAAAATATTAATCTTAATATGGCAACGCATGTATTATATTAGTCTTTTTAATATACCACCCTATTTGCGATGCAGCTCTGCCAATGAAACCCTTAGCACACTTAAATTTGCTCAACGTGCAAGACTTGTGCAGAACAATGTAAGTAGAATTATAATTAAAAATTATCTACAAGATTTCTCGGATCACAATATGTTATTGTATATTTGAATTTCTTATTGCTGTGGTTTGTAAATAACTAGGCTGTTGTTAACGAAGATGCTTCAGGAGACATAAGTGCTTTGCAACATCAAATTCGCTTGTTAAAGGTTAGCAGTTGCCAGTATAAGGTTATTTCATAGTTATTTATTCAAACAGTATATTACTATTTATTCTTCAGGAGGAGCTCTCACTTCTTAAGCGCCAGTACGTTTCAAGATCATTATCATTCCAAACGGCCTTTGTTAATGAAGATGTTGATGGCTGTGCTGAAGATGTGCATAAATTGAGTGATGCTGATAGCTACCAAAATGTGAGAGTAAATACTGAACAGGTACAAGCAAGAAAGGATATATGTTCCAATTATGGAATGATATAAGTTTTGCAGTAACTGTTTTTACAAATAAGCGTTCCAATATTTAGATGAGATCTTTGGAAGCAGCACTAGCTGGTGCATTGAGAAGAGAAAAGATTGCTGACAACACAATCAAAAAATATGAAGCAAAAATTGAACGACTAAATAATTTGGTAAACGTATATATTTTTACATATATTGTCCACTTGATGCTAAAAAATAATAGTATGAATATATGATTAGCTACTTCATTTAACAGGTTCGACAGAGAGAAGAGGATTCACGATGCTCTAAGATGATGCTTAAATTTCGCGAGGAGAAGATTCAGCGAATGGAAGCAGTACTCATGGGTCAGTTGCCACTTGATTCGTATTTGATGAAAGAGAATATTTCTCAATCTGTGGAAATAGATCTTCTTAGAAGCAAAGCTGAAAGGAACCCTGAAATAACTCGTTTTGCTTCCGAAAACATTAGGCTATTGGATCAACTCAGAAGGTATAGATGATGAAGTTGGTTGAGATCAATAAATGAGAAATTGATGCAATAAATTCATATCATGCTTTCACAGGTATCAGGAATTTTATGAAGAAGGTGAAAGGGAGCAGTTATTGAATGAAGTATCCGAATTGCGAAACCAGGTGAGTGTTTCAAAAGCATGTCTTGTAAAGGTTGGTGGTTTTGTAGAGTGATATATCTTTATCTTAAATTGCCTTTGCTTTTTTATGGTAGTGTTTCAGTTTATATCGAGTATTTCCATAGCTAAGCTATGAAAGAACCCTGGCTTTCACAGTAGTTAATTGTGTGAATGCTTGTACGGTTTTGGCATGGTCTGAAGCGACGAGTTTTCTAACACTTTGCCTGTTCGCAGTTATTATTTATTTTCGATGGGAAAATTGAGCAAGATCAGCAATCAAACCAGCATTCAGATATCCAGGTTGATTTTTTAGTTTTTAAATTCATGTTCCAATGTTTCTCTTACAACTACATGATGATCAAAGTTTCTTGTGTTGTAGTTGGCTTCACATCCTCAGGTTCTTGGATCTGGGGGAAATTATGAAATTATATGTGATGAGGTATTCATATATTTAAGAAAAATAGTATGGTTTATTGTTTTGTTACCCATTATATATATTTTTAAAATTCAGTGTTTACCATTTATTTTCCCATTTTATACTTAGTTAAAGGAAACATCTCACGAGTTGATGCAGTGCAGAAACAGACTAAACAACTGTTTAGAGACCAATGAAAGCCTCACTAGGTGAACATTGCAATTTTAAATATGTACTTTATTCTATCAAGGGGCCTTCAACGGCAAATCACATGCAGAGATGTTGTACTTGTATTGTAGAAATTTTATTTCCTTCCTTTTTGTGTTTCAGATATAATATATGTTTTCCCATTTTCACATGCAGGGAGATAAACAATCTGTACAAAGAATTAAATGACATCAAATCTACAAAGGATGGCCATCAGCGTATTAATTTTGAACCTGATAATATGGTATGCTAGTAAAGGTTTTTTTTTTCTTTCATTTAAAAAAGTAGTATTTCTTCATGAAATGTTAATGTGGCTGTTAAAATCATAAAATTCAAATCTTTTTCCTTTTGTTTGTACGCTAGACAACCGGGGTTATTGTACTTTACTCGGTACAATATTCAGTAGTGTGTTTAAATTTACCTCATTTATTCTTTTTCCCCCTCAATAGTTGGTTGATAAAGCGGAAAATAATCTAAAGCTTCAACTGGAACTGGATATACTTAAATTAATTCTTGAAGAAGAAAAGACAGCACGTTTGGAGTTAGAAAACAGATTTATGGTTACTGAAAATGAGCTCAAAAGTGCAGAGGAAAGGATTTTGCAACTTGAATGTACGGAAAATGAATTGAAAGATGCCAAAATTATAATTGAAGCCCTTGAAGCCCAACAAATTATACTGATTAATGAGGTTGAGAGGCTAAGTGACAGTAAAGCTCGCTATTTAGAGCTTGTGAAGAAACAAGAACAAGAGCTTACTGGTTTGAAAAATCACACCGCCCTTTCGCCCTGTATATCTGTAAAGAACTTAAAAAGTGAGGACTCTCCACTGCAAAAGAAATTAGCATGCATGCAAGCTTCTCTTGAAAAAGCAAAGATCATGAATTCAAGATTTCAGAGTGATCAAGTATGTCAATCATCTCTAGAAGATGAAAAGGATGAAATACGCAGGCAGGTTGAAATGGAGACCACTGAAGTAATTGTATGCTTGCAAGAGGAGCTTACAACTTTACAACAGAGTCTAATTAGTATGGAAAAAGAATCTAAAGAGCTAAATGAAAGGCTCTCCATCGTTAATCAAGACAACGAAAAACTTAGAGACTTGTTAGAAGAGAACGAGAATAAACTGAGGCTTCTATCTGAAGATTGGGAGAAATTAGGATGTGAGATAGCAGAAGTTCTTGCTAATGGAAATGTTGCTATTGAAGATGTCTCTGAATCGGTAGCTGGACAAGTTGGGAATATTATAAAAAGCATTACAGACAAAGAATTGTTAATTGAGGAACTTCAGAAATATCTGAATGATGCACTTCTCATGAAATATGATCTTGAATGGAAATTAACGTCCTTGAGAGGAGCGATGGTAGCTGTCACAGAGGCACAACAGGGAGAAAGTTATGATAGAGATAGAGAAATTATTGATCTAAATTTAAAGCTTTCTGAAAAAACGCGGCGAATAGCTTACCTGGAGAAAAACATTATTGTTGGCGAAGACCGTCTAAGGTATTCCGGGATGTGTGCAGTTACTTCCTTTGTTATTATAAATCATTTATCTGAAATCAACGCTGCACTAAAAGATCAGATAAGTCAAATTGAAGCAGAAAAGGAGATGCAATCGGTGAAATTACAGTCGGAGCAATTTTGCAAACAGATAAAAAAGCTTCAAATTAACTCTTACCCATTTGATGAATGTACTACTGGTGAAGGCAAGTAAGTTACATGCGTTGATATTAATAAATATTATTTTGTATCAACTGCTTCAGTTATAAACTCTGCAAATTTATTATATTATTTAGTCTGTTGTATGCACAGAGTGGAATTCAATCAAATGGAGGAACTGTGAGTGAAGAGCTACACGATATAGGATGGAATAATAAATTAGTTTTGGATGGAGAAAAGACCATTGCCCTCCTCAGGATGGAGCTAGAATCAGCACTTGATAGCTTAAAAGATGTGCATGGTAAAATATCCAAATTACACACTGATAGGGAAGAAATACTATTATTTGAGATTCAAAGTAAGAAAAGCATTGATCAATTGACAACTGAAGTCACACGATTGGAATCAGAGATTATTAATAAGGATAAGCAGTATGAGTTAAAATTACAGGAACTAGACGGTATGCTAAAGAGAGCCATCGAAAGTGCAACATTATCTGAAACAAATTGGTTTAAGGGAAAAAAGGTATGCCAATTAGACACATTTGTTCAAGTTATCTTGTATTTCCTGAGCATATCTTAATAAGCTTGGACTTAGCCTCATTGTTTTTGTAAGATGGATACACTTTTCTTTTACTCATGAAAGCAATCCATTTAACAACTCATTACTATCTGCCTTAGTTAGTTACTTCACAATTAATTATTTACTCATTTCATTACTGCTCTAGTCTAGCTTAAGGGTGTAGCCACTGAAAATGTCATACAAGCGATTTCATGCTGCTAATTTATTAATAGTATCATGAAATCAGCTTTCCTAAAAGATTATGGCACATAATAAACATAACCTGCAAGTTGTTTTTACCTTTTTTGACATAAGGATATTTGTGTCCAAATATATGTACACGCTATTTTTGCAAATCACTTATTGTTTGTAAGCTGTTTTGATTCTTATATTAGCTGTGTTACTCGATAATCCTTTTATTACTTTTATTTCTTAAAAGGAGACTGATATTGAGAGCGGTAATGCATGTTCAATTTCTATTCAAAAGACAATTGGTGCGTCCAATCTTGTAAAAGTGAAAGCAACTGTTAGGGAAGCTGACTTAACTGTCAAAGCACTAACTGATGCAAATAAAAAATTAAAATCAGAGCTAGAAGGGTACATGACAACTGGCACTGAAGTAAAAAGTGAGATGAAGCTTTTGCAGTCTTGTCTTGATGTAGAGAAGCATGATCACGAGATAACGAAAAGGAACTTCAAGTGCAGTCTTACAGAATCAAGAAAACTGTTTTCCACACTTGAGTGCACCTTTGAAAATTTACAAGATACTTTTGTCAACAAATTCAGATTGCTTGAGTCTGAGCTTAACTGCATCATATCTCAAACGCAGCGGAATGCCCAGTCAGTTAAGTATATGCTAGAAGAAATATGGTCAGAAATGATAGGAAAGGATTGTGCATTTACAGAATTGCAGCTTTGCCAAATGGGAATATTATTAGAGAGAATATCTGGGTTAAGATCAGAAGACAACATTAGCAACTGTAGATTGTCTGAGTCAAATTCGATATTTTCTGATCTAAAAATGCGCAATTCTAAAGCAAAAGAAGAATTTGAACTTTGCAGTGTTGGTAAAGGAAAGCTTTTGGACAATAACCATAGTAATAACCCAGAAAATGAAACTGCATGCATCGAAAACATGTTAAACTCTTTTGAGGAGAAAATTGAATGCCTGCAAATGCAGGAAAAAGTTATTTTGGAAAGGTCAAATTCGATGAGGACCGAACTAGTTTGTTTGATGAAAGATTTTGATGCAAGCAAAAGAAACGCCTCCACTGCAGCTTCTGCAAAAGAACAACTTTTGATAGAAAAAGAAGTGCTCAAAAATCAACTTGAGAAATTGGTTATTATACACAATGCAGGCAATAGACATTTTCTTTCGTTGAATGATAGAATTTTAAGAGAAACTTTTGAGTGCAGAGACAAAGCATCGAAATTCATTGATGAGATAGAGTTTGTGGAGTTGTCTACTCAAGAACTTATTTCAAAAAATTCCTACCTTCGGTCGGAATTATTAAGAAAAGACGAGTTGATAAATGGGTTGTCAACTGATTTGACCTTTCTGCAACAGTCAGCTTCTTTTACAAAAGATGAAGAGTTTAAACTGAAAGATAGCATCAAAGGTTTAGAGTACAAGCTTGATACTTCTGTTGCGCATATTAATTTTCTTGAAGATCAACTGTTAGAGAAAAATCAATGTATTGCTGCTCTTGAGCATGAGTTTTGTGAAATTCAAAGTCAAGTACAGCTAGTTTCTTCTGAAAACCAAGAGTTGAAAGGTCAAATAACATGCATTTTAAGACAGAATAGCATTATCGAAGGAGAATTGTCAGAAAAGAATAAGGTTATTGATCGACTGGAAGGCGATTTTTCTGCTTTTAGTCGAATGCAGTTTGACATGGAAACACTTGTGAATGAAAGGGATCACCTGAAGTCTATGATTACTTACTTAAAAGATCAAATGGAAATGGCGTATGCTCTTGCAGGAGAACATGAAGCTATTGCTACAGAAGCTCATCAGGTATCACTCTTTTAGAAGGATTATTACACACAACGATCCTTAATCTTTAATAGGACTTATAAGTTATAATCAATCTAATCATAATGTGATTAATGTGGTTTTTATTATTAGTTCCATAGCATATATCTGTGCTTTTTTGGCTTGTAGATTGCAGAAGAGAGACAGATATATGCTGCAGATAAAGAAGAAGAAATAAAGTTGTTAGAAAGAACTATTGAAGAGCTCGAATGCACCATAACTGCACTAGAAAATAAGGTATGGCGCGCACGCACACACAGGCACACACATGTGTATGTATTAGTGTATACATGTATAACTGAGCACTTCAATATTTCTTAAGACGGATTCCATCAGAGAGGAAGCTGAAAGACAAAGGCTGAGGAGGGAAGAACTTGAAATGGAGTTTGAGTCTGTTAGACAGCAGATGATAGCATTACCTTCTTCTTGTAGCAATACATGGAACACTTCTGATAGGTATGTCCTACTGTTTAACTTTGTTATGCTGCTCTCTCAACCTTAGTTGTGTGGTTGTAATATTTTATTTTGAAGTTTTCCTTCAGGCAATTAAAAGAGAAAATCACAGAACTGCAAGAGGCTTGGAAAACTATACAAAATCTAAAGAAGGAAATTGCTGATAAGGATGCAGAGGTTTGTATTCAGACTACAAATATTTTGATATTTGTTCTTCTAGCTTTTATCAATGGGTGCTCATTTATTAACTTTTCATGGTTAGCCCTCAATATGCAGTACTTTTCTTTTCTACTTGGTTAATTGTTTATGTAAGCGATAGCGGTATTACGGTTCAATCATGGTGCCATAACTCAACTTGGTAGGTCCTTGTCAATTATTACATATGAATAATCCTTTAAGGGGTTAAAGTCGTTGGCTTTCTAAAACTTTTCCTTTTCTATAGATTTTCCAACGTTAAACACACTTATCAGAGCAAAGCATGCATGCCGAACCTCTTGCAGTTCTGTGGTTTTTCTCTTTCAATAGTCTCAATAAAACACTTGGGAACGATGTATTACAACCAAACCAATTTAAATGTATCAGATGTGCTTTTTTGTTACTTCATCGTTAAGCTCTCAACGCGTAATTGCTACTTATATAAATCTTTCATTAAATGGTATTGTTTATACTTTATACAAGTGTTGTGGGATTAAAGTTCAATCTGGTGCCAATACTCCACTTGCTATGTCCTTGTCGGTTAACAAAAGGTTAAAGACTCGTTAACAAGAATTTTGTTACTTCTATTGGCATTTAAAGCATTTCCTTTTCTTCAGATTTTCCAATGTAAAACACACATATCAGAGCTTAACATGCATGCTGAAGCTCAGGCAAGCGAGTATAAGCTGAAGGTATGGCTACACACACACACACACACATTTGTGTGTATGCATGCATACGTACATACATACATATGCAACATCTTTGCTTTACTGCCATTTAAACTGATTTCAAACAATATTAATGAAATTTATCATTAGCAACTTCTTTGTTTCAACTTTCCAATGATGAATAACATTTTGATCTTCTGCAGTTTATGGAACTAGAGGCCATGTCAAGACAAGTTAAGTATGATACATCATCCTCTAGCTCAACAATTTCAGTTTCGAAACCAGAAAAGGTTGCACCAAAATCCAGGGGTTCCGGTTCACCTTTTAAATGCATTGGCTTGGGAATTGCACAACAAATCAACTCTGAAAAAAGTGAGGAATTGACTGCATCGAAGCGCCACATAGACAAGCTTGAATCCTTGGCCGCAAATCAACAACAGGAGGTATATTTCCAATTCACTATACTCATTCCAACAGGAGGTATAAAATGGTTTTTTTTTTTTTTTTTTTTTGATAGTATTATGTTCTGCAATGAGTCCTGAGAGATTCAAAAAATTTGGTGCGTCCATGCAACTTTCTGTAACCGTTTACTCACAAGTTCATTTATATATAGATATTTATGTTGAACACCCGGTTGGCCGCAGCAGAGAGCATGACTCATGATGTAATCCGTGACCTACTGGGTGTTAAATTGGATATGACAAGTTGTGCTGTAAGATATTACAAAATTTAATCTTGTGGTTGCTTTTATGTAGAATGATGTTTGATAAGCCATCTAACACAATTCATGGAACTTTGGTTATTGAAGGCACTTTTACATCAAGATCACATGGAAGACCACAACGAGACCCCTAAGTTTGATGGCCAAGAAGAAAAAAAGGTTGACCTAACTGTAATGACAATTGTACCATGAAGGGATATTACAATCACTTCTGAATTTACTATATTCAGTTGTTATAATGACAATCTGCTCTTTTTTACTATATTCTTTCTTTTTCAAAAAATATGTTTGTATTTACTATATTCAGTTGTTGTAATGACAATCAGCTCTTTTTTTACTGTGTTCTTTTCCTTTTCTCCTCAGGATGAACTAGTTACTAAGTTGAAGAAACATCTCCACAAATTCATCGAAGAGAGAGAAAGGTACCACTCCAGTAAAAGTAACCGTATTCTTTTCTTTCCGCTCTCCCGATTTTAACCTTTATTTCCATAAACTGCTAGCTGGGTAAATGAAATGATATCTGCACATATTGATCTGGAAAAGATTCAGCAGAGGGTGGTCTTACTTACCACAGAAAATGAAATGTTAAAGGTCTGAATTTTCTTATTTTTACTGCTTTAAAATGCAATTTTATAAGAGTGGGATTTTGAAAAGATCCAAATTTTGTATAGACCTGATGGTACATGATATAATATGATGTATAAAAATTATTAGTTAAACCCAAGATTGTAAAAATCGCTAGGCGGTTAGTACGGACTAGGGATTGATCATTTAGGTGGGGACTAATTGAGAATTAATCGAATTTAGGATTTTTTTTTTATATAATTCATGATTTTTGGATAAAATTTAAGTGTTTTGTTTAGTGCCAATTGATATAAATTGGAATTTTGGTATTTTGAAATGTGCTAGCAGTCAACCAACACATTGATGCTTATATGTGGCATTGAACCTACATAACCAGTGCCTAAATACAAGTTTTGGTTCTTGCTTGAGACAATAAACTTTGTCTACGTAAATCGCTAGGTGGTAAATCCTGTCTAGCCCCTAGGTGAGGCCTAGATGGAGGCCTAAATTGACTTTTACAATAGTGGTTAAACCAACCCTACACCTTTTGCTATATGAAAAAAAAGAGTCAATATGGGAATTGTGAAGGAATAGACAATGGGAGATTTTGAGACTATATTGGCAAAATTCTCAAAATTTGTCTCTTGTTTTTTCATAGCAAAAAGTTTTGAGTCGTGCTAAATTGTTGTGTACAGCTTAAATGCAGTAATTTATAACTAATTGCCCCTAAAAGTTGAAGTAAATATGAATAGTCGAATATATTTATTTTGGCCGTTTATCTAAAATGCAATTTTAAAAGAGTTATATGTTTTGGAATGATCTAAAATTTGTGTAGATGGCCTATGTGGAAAAAATAAAATGCATAAGAAACATTAGTGGTTAAACCAACCCTACACCTTTTGCTATATGAAAAAAAGAAGTCAATATGGGAATTGTGAAGGAATAGACAATGGGAGATTTTGAGACTATATTGGCAAAATTCTCAAAATTTGTCTCTTGTTTTTTCATAGCAAAAAGTTTTGAGTCGTGCTAAATTGTTGTGTACAGCTTAAATGCAGTAATTTATAACTAATTGCCCCTAAAAGTTGAAGTAAATATGAATAGTCGAATATATTTATTTTGGCCGTTTATCTAAAATGCAATTTTAAAAGAGTTATATGTTTTGGAATGATCTAAAATTTGTGTAGATGGCCTATGTGGAAAAAATAAAATGCATAAAAAACATTAGCTCAATCCCATACATTTTTATATGACATAAAAATCAATGGAGGGATAATGAGTGAACAATGATTGGGGGGATCTTGACACTCATTCCAATATATGGGTAAGTCTCTAGGTCCTTAACTCTTCATTCCTTTGAAATTTCTCTATCATTTTCTTTTGTACCAAAAGTCTTGAATTGAGCATAATTTTCGTATGCATGATGATCTTATTTTTCCGATGAACTTTACAAGATTATATATATTGAACTTGAGCAGTTATATATATTTATATTAGTCATTGATTTAAAATGTGATTTTAGCGGAGGTGGATGTTTTGGAATGATCCAAAATTTTGGTTAAGATAAGATGTTTAACAAATATTAGCTCAATCCGATACCTTCTTTATATGAAAATACTAATGAGAATCATGAGGGAGTAAACTAGGGTTATGGTATTAATAACCATTGAAATGGATAACGATACCTTACCATTACAATTGGTAAAATAAACGTTGGTATACCGATAAATTGGTCAACCGTTGATCAGTAATAGTAAATTACCGGTACATAAAATATTAATAGTAAATTACCGGTACATAAAATATTAAACTTTTGATGATGATATTTTTTTTTGGTTTCTGATTCTAAATCTATTAATATTTATATTAACATATTGCTTATTTTAGTTAACATAGAAAATTTTCTCGAATCCTCAAAAATTGTTTACAAGATATGAAATAATAGCTTTCCTAATCAACTTTAAGGCTAATAAAACTAAAAAAGAAACATCATCATAAATAATACTTGCTCGAATAGAAGTAATAATTGAATTAGTATAATATTGAATTTAGTAAATAAAAGTAAGTTATGATTTAAGTAATAATTGAATTACTTGCTCGAATATACATGTCAGTGTATGTGCACGAGCGGGGGTATACATATACATTTATTTGAAGTAGTATAATAATCAAGACAATTCTTATATTGTAGCTAGAATTGTCGTATGTAGTTGTGTCTATATTTATATATATGTATGTATGTACGTATGCATGTATGTGTGTGTGTGTTTTTGTATGAGTGAATATCCATATTTGTATATAAGCATGTGGCGAGTGACTCATGTAGCCAATAGCGACCATCGTGTGTGCTAAGTTGCCTAAGAATGTACTGTGTCGAACAATCGCTTCGGTGGAGTGCGAAACGTGTACATGTATGTGCACAAGCGGGTATACGTATACATGTATTTGAAGTAGTATAATAATCAAGACAATTCTTATATTGTAGCTAGAATTGTTGTTTGTAGTTGTGTATATTCATATATTCATAAGTGTGTGTGTTTGTATGAGCGAATATCCATATTTGTATATAAGCACGTGGCGAGTGACTCATCTAGCCAATAGCGACCATCGTGTGTGCTAAGTCGCATGAGAATGTACTGCGTCGAACAATCGCTTTGGTGAAGTGCGAAACGAGACTTAAATAGTAGTGGTGTGTTTGCGTACACATGTGTGCATGCGTGTACAAATAGGTGCATCGACACACATGCTAGCAAACACACAAAGTATGAAGGGCCGGTTGAGTTCCTTTTGGCATATTAGAAGAGGTCGGATCGCTAGATTTGCCCGTTGAACTCTATACGTGCAAAGAGTGGATTTCGTGTCGAAATCGATTTTCAAACACATAAGGAACCACTTTTAAAATATCAACCAATGAACTTCGAAGAGGGTCCGACAGGTAGAGATGCGCTTGGAAGGCAAGGCGACTCATCGGATGAAGCAATGGAGGAAACAACAAGCGAATTGGCAGCCGTAGTGATCGGGTGTCACCTATCCAAGCCACGGTGGTAGACCACTAGTGGACATCACCGGTGGACCGGTGGTGCACTGACCTGGACAGTAAAGCTCGGGTCATCGATAAACCTTTTAAATGTGTCCGTTGTTAGGAATAATTTAAATAGTTAAAAATCAAAATTTACATGACTGTTACCGTTACACTGATTTTGATTTTTTTGTTATCCTTATATTTACCATTAATAATGATAAATTTACCGTTACTATTACGATAGCATTGGTGTACCGATGTTGCTCGATATTAATTACCAAATGCTTGGTATGGTAATGTTAAATTTACCTTTAACATAGCAGCCTTGAAGTAAAAACGATGGGGGATCTTGAGATTTGTTCATATATGGGTAAGTCCCTGTATTTAGAACCCTTCATTTCTCCATATATGAACAAACCTATTAAGTTTGGTTTCATTTCAAATTGTATAGCTTTAGAAATCTATAAAGATATAGATGCAGTGTAGCAAAAGTGGGATGAAGACAATGCATCCTCTTTATACATGTTTGCGTTACTTAGGATGCCCATTTATTTTGAGTCTCTTATGTCATTTACCTTTAGGTGGAAAATGCAAAATACAAGAACTCGGTAATGGAGCTTGAAGATGAAATAAAGAAACTCACCAAGCAGCAGAATTTACAGCATCGCATTCATCATCATGCTAAAATAAAGGCAAGATACTATGGTTTGTCAGTCTCTTACAAACTTTGTTATTATAAGATAAGTTTTAGATTACATTTGTGAGCTTAGAATTAGCCTGGCGAGATAACAAGTTAGATCTATGTTTTTTTACTAAAATCTTGTGACGTCTGGTTGGGATATTTTTCTAATGCAAACGTGAACTAAAATTTTAAAATTTATATCTTTATTAATAGTTGGGGTAGGGTTGCAATTTTTTTTGTTCGACCAGTGAAATTATAAAATGGCTAGTTCTATTTTCACCCCTCTTTCCTCCTTTTGCAACCCGCTGGGTTACAAATAATCATCATGCCCCACTTTTTCCCTTTCATCCCCCAATTGATTCAGAAAATGTCTTCATATTTTTTAAACTTCAACGTTGACGTTTTTTTATTCATGAACCAAGCTCGGTCGGAACTAGGTTGTTACACAAACCTCACTCGACCTGAACTAGGTCGTTACACAAACCTCACTCGACCTGAACTAGGTCGTTACATAAACCCCGTTCGGTCCGAACTAGATTGTTACACGAACCTCGCTTGGGCCGAGCGAGGTTTTAACATAAACATCGCTCTTTAGAGCTTTTGTACATAATTATTTCTTTTAAATGTAGTTTGGTGCAGTTCGAAGATAAGGGCAATTTTGAAAAACCTGAAAATTGATAAAGTAGCGGGGTGTTAAAAGGAGGGGTGTTAAAAGGAGGAATACAGGATGTGAATAGAATCAGCCTTACAAAAATTCCCTATATACAAACGAGATGTTATGTATTCGAATCCCGCTCGGTGCAAAAACCAATAAGGTCGCAAATTCAAATCTCAGTCTCAACAAAAAATTCATAGTTCTTTCAACGCATGCTTATTAAAGTTATATTTAAAATTGAAATATAATCATTTTTGATCATAATATAAGGGTTTTTTACATGCACGTTCATTGGGGTTTGTACTTGTGCTTTTTTTTTTGTAGCAAAACTGAATTCTGATGGTTGCAGGAAGAGAATAAGATGCTGAGAGTTCTAAATGAGGACCTGCATACGAAACTGGAGAGATCAGATTCTGTTGTTTCTCATCTGCAAGAAGAGCTTTCTCGATATAGAGCAGCTAGTGGGAAGAAACCATTAGTTGATATAGAGGAAGAAGAAGATTTGAGAAAAAAGTTGAATGTATGTATATATTTTTATTAATATTAGCAACATATATATGTTAATAATTGATTTTATTGTTGTTATTAATCAGGAATGCGAAGAAGAGAGAATTCACCTTGCACAAAAGTTACTGTCCTTATGTACGTGCATCTTACAGGTCCGTGAAAGATCAAAGATGTCTTCATATTTGTAATCTATGCCATTTCTTAGATTTAAAATGTTTCGTATGGTTATATTCAAGTTTAAAATAAGGAAGTAATGGATGATTTCCTGTTAAGACAAGATATAAACATGATTTCCTCGTATGTGTACATTTTATTTTGTAAACACAAAAAAGTAGGAAGATAATAGTTATTTTCCTTGTTTTATTTAATAAAGCTATCTATATCTATATTTATTTATTCTAAGTGACTAATACTACAGGCAGCTGGATTTTCAAGGCCTTCATCAGCACTAGTATGCCCCTTAGAAGCAGAAGATGCAGTTTACAAGATGAAGGAACAACTTCATTCACTTGAAACCGAAGTAAAAGATTTGAAAATAAGGGTATTTTTTTTTCCTTCATACATTTCATTATCTTCTGTTTTTTGTTTCTTTTGTTTTTCTATGCTCAAATTCTTGTTACTTGTTAACTGCTAATTGTACAGACTAAAACCATATTTTACACTGGATAAGCCATCCATACTACATTTTCAATACTTGATGTATTATTATTTTAATAATGCCTTTTCTTTCTTCTATACATTTGTTACATGTATGTTAGCATGCGGCTGCTATAATGCCTTGAATTTTGTGGCATCTGAAATGCCAGAAAATTAAATGAATAGTAAATTGTTTGCATTAAAGAAATTTTGCTCATATAGGCCTGTTTTTAAAAACAATAACAAGTTTATGTCAGTTTTTCAAAAGTAATTTACAGGAATATGCAAAGGCTGACTGGGAATAATGTGAAGACGATTTTTGAAAAGTCGTCCAAAACCGACTTTTTATTAAGTCGCCAAAATGTTTTAAGTACCGAATGAGTAGGCAATTTTTAAAAAATGGCCTTCAGTCATTTCCCAGTCAGCAGCACACGTGTTCAAAACAGGCCTATAAGTGCAATTGCTTTTAAAAGTGGCATATTCTTGTTATCGTTTTCAAAAATGGGCCTCAATGAGCAAAATTTCCTTTGCACAATGGTCTCAAAAAAAATTCTTATTGTAGAACAGAAATTTTGATGTCACGTGTGTTTTGTTGTTATATTTATTTATAGCCAGCACTGCTCTAGTCTATGTAGCATTGTTACATATTACAAATGGTTAGCAGATTTGTTGATCTTGTCTTGCAGTGTAAATTATGGTCTGAAAAGAACAGACTGTTAGAGCTGAAAGAGAAGGAATTTTCATATGAAGCATCAACATCTTGCTGAAGCTATGAAACGGCCATTGGTAGTAGAGGATGCTTCCTTTGTTAATGGTTAACTAACAGGCTGAAGATGTGGATGTACAGATAGATTGATACGCTATATGTATGTTTTACGTTACAGCAGTTTAATTACCGCGGCATTTTTTTATTTTTTATGAAAACATTATTGGACCTTTGGAGTGCTAATCAAGAGCTTCTTATGAAGACCGAATATTTACTCACAACAAGTGTATTGCAAGCTCCTTTTTTCTTTCTTATCAAGTGGGTTAACATGAAAGATCTTATTTGTCATTTCCAGGTCTTATTTGTCATTTCCATGTTGTAGGTTAACATGAATGGTCTTATTTGTCATTTCCATGTTGTGACTTCTCTTTAGCCTATTTAATTGAATTGGTTTGTAAGTTTACAGGTGTGGGATTGAAATATGGGAGCTTTGTCTAACTGCATGTGTTTGCAGTTTTCGTTGTAAATATATATTTGTAAATGTTTACAAAAAAATTCAAAAAAAAAGTTGTTCATAAAAACACGCAATTAACTGTGGATTTGATTCGAATGTTTTGTAAATAAGAAACGAAGCTAAATTTTTACGCAATCTTTGCTACCTCATTTAGGTGGAGTGGTTGTAGTATTTCAATAGAAAATTAAAGGAGACGATAGATGTACCTTTTTGTGCCCTACATATCTCGTTCATTTTTGTCATTTGCAAAGTTGGTAGAACATGCAAGAAAAAACATATTTTAGGTAGAACTAGAGAGGAAGTGTAGCACATTTTATTATTCATATGAAGTATTATTGCATTAAATTATTTTGATAATTGAAAGGAAATGATATTGAGGAATGGAACAGATAGTTGATGTATTGATTATTTAATCGAGTGAGATGATATTTAGGAGGAATTATTAATAAACTTAACAAGAAGGAATTAAATGTAAAAGAGATAAAACTGTTTCAAATTTAATAGAATTATAGGTTGACACAATGGTAAATTAGTCACTGGACAAAATGTTAACCCGTCTTTTGGCAAGGGTTAGATATCAAGGAATTGACTGAAAACCAAGGATCCCTCATCCCGAATGTCGAGTAAGCACATGTTCACTATGGATATCGATAGATTTTGTTCGAGTACAGATCGATCTACAATTGATGTGACATGACAAGCAAAACTATGAAAACCGACGTTCCATGCTTTAAGTCAATCCGAGTTCGTATGCTCAAGATATGATCGATGCGAGCTAGATAGATCAATTCGTTCGTACCCATCTATTCGTATCCATCGTTCTTATCGATGAACTCGTATCCATCCAATACCCATCAATTCGTATCCATCGTTCATATCGATGAGTTCGTATTAATCCAATACTCATCTATTCGTATCCATCGTTCGTATCGATGAGTTCGTACCCATCGATCATCCATCTGTTCCTCTCCATAGCAGACATTCAATTTTGTACCCACTTGGTCAACTGATGCCATTTTCATATCGATCCCTTTCTGCTCATTTCGTATCGGTCAGCTAAGGGGAACGATACGAACTCGAGGCCTTTTTTATCGATACGAAGTGGAGTGCGCAAAAGTGGTATGAAGTGAGGTGCAACCAAGGAAAACGAACAAAACAATTCCAATCGATACGAACAGAGGGTTGACGATCGATACGAACAAGACAACTCCGATCAATACGAATAGGATAGCTCTAATCGATACAAACAGAGCAACATTAATCGATACGAATTGAATCACATCCATCGATGCGAACAGGGCAATGGTCTTCAATACGAACGAGGCGAAAGCTTTGGAATGACTCGGTCGACCCGGCATAAAAAGCGGACCGATCCGAAGAGCGTGCGCCATGTCAATTTGAAGGCATGTGCCTGGATCGATTCGAACAGATCGATACGAAGGCATCGATTCGAACATGATAGCCTTTATAAAATCGCAAGTTTGCATCGATCATAACTCGAGATTCACAAGTTCAAATGCTATGAAATTTTCACAGGAGCTTACGTACGATCTAAGGAAGGTTCATGCCAAGTTTCAACTCGATTGGGTCAAATCCTGATCGATACGAAATTCGTTCGTATCGATCACGGATCGAGCCGAAACTTCACAGGATCGATCGCGTGGGCCCACCCACGTGCTAAAAGAAGTCTTCCGAGATCTGAGTGAGATCCTACACCTATAAATAGAGCCACATGACCTACAGAAGAAATATCTTTTTGCTCTCCGACGTCTAGAGTCTGCCGAATCCAACTTTGCACTCCATAGCTGCTGTTGTACTCGAATTTCAGAACTGTAATCAGCTGTAATCATCAAGTGAACATCAATAAAGTCATCAAACCTCATATTGGACGTAGGCAATACGCCGTACCACTCTAAATTGCTGTGTTTCTACACGTTTTCATATCTGTTTTTGGATTGTTTGTTAGATAATCCTCGTTTTACATTTTTATTCTTCACATTTATCTCTTCAAATACTTCCGAAGAGTGTTGCGTCCATTTTTGGTACAAACATTTTTGTGCTTCCATTGAGAAAACATAGTTTTTCTCCTGCTCCTTGGATCTACTATCGATACCGGATTACATACATCCAAGAAAAAGATCCAGATCTCAAGTTCAGAATCCTTCCAAACTATTCAGATTTGCACAAAATCTAGGAAAGGCCTTCACTATTTGCCATGGTTAGCACAAGGACCGCCTCTACTGCTGCAGATCAGGAAGTTCGGGATAGACAAAATCCCGCGCAATTGCCTCTATCCAACCATAATGCTGCCGGACCTTCAGATCCATCAGACCCAGTTACCAGACAAGAGTTCCAGATGCTGCTTCAAGAGTTGACCCAGAGTCGGCAACAACTAACTAAACAGCTACGCGCCAACGTAGAGTTGACCAATCAGCTGAATCGCCAAAGGCGCAGATGATCCAGAAGAGATCATGCTTCTTACTCCTCCACCGAAAGTTCAGCCTCATCTGACTATCATCATTGATCTACATGTCCCCGGCTAGATGGGAGTTACACACAAGCCACCAGACATCAACCTACTATGACCGTTGGACAACTGAGAGTTGGCCCAGCTACCAGCTTCTAGACCGGACCCTCCTCACGGGGAGGTACTATTCTTCACTACACCATAGCCAACCGCGCTGCCACCGTCGCTGTTGAACCAGCGGTTGATGCCCGGAATCAGCCAAATCTAAACCATCATCAGCATAGACATACTCCTGAACCATACGTCCCTGAAGACTTGAAGCCAAGGAGGCGAGACATGGACCGTCGACAGCGCCCGGTCCAGCCTTGTATTGTGGAGCCCGACCACACTTTGGCTCAACGCGCGCAGAATGTACAGATGCCAGATATACCAACTTTGATTCGTCAGATGATCCATGAGAGTCAGGGTCTTACTAATGACGATTGGGGAATCTCTCGGAGTCATACCTCTTTCACAGATGAAATACTCTATGATGAACCCCCTCGGCGATTCAGAATGTCGACTCTACCAGTCTATGAAGGAAGTTCTGATTCGAATCAACATATCTTGATATACGAATTGCTGATGAATGCTGCGAGAGCCGATGATGCAGTAAAATGCCGTAGTTTTCCCATTTCTTTAGAGGGCATTGCTACCATGTGGTTCATACGATTGCCACCTCAATCCATTTCTTGCTTCGACCAATTGGCCACCAAGTTTGTAGAACAATTCTGAATGCATATTGCGAGGCCAAAGGATGTAAACACTCTATCCAGTGCCACCCAAGCTCCTGAAGAGACACTCAGACACTATTTAGAGAGATTTCATGCTGCGTATGTAGAGATAAGCAATCCCAATGACAACTCTATCTTGATGGCATTGACTAAGGGGATTGACCCTGATTTCGAGTTTGGAAATTGGTTGGCTGGGAAGCCTCTCACGTCTTTGGACCGTTTCTACTCCAAGGCAGCCCAGTTCTTGAGAAGGGAAGACGCGATACAGTCTACGAAGCAGGATGACGCGGGGCCCAGTACGGAAGGGATACAAAGTAATGTTGCGGTTAAGCAGTCCGGGGAGAATTTCAGAAAAGTTCAATTAAATATGCAGAACAAGTAGACTCAGCAGAGGAATAATGGCAATCAAAACAAAAAGCAAGATCAAAACTTTGGTCCGCGACGTACGACTCTAATGTTCGACAATTACACTCCATTGAATACGTCGCTAGAGAATGTATATCTACAAACCTGCAGTACTATGCAGTACAAGAAGCCTGCTCCGAAGCCATCATCGGAGAGGCAGATCCAAACGGGAAAATTTTGTAGGTTTCATGAGAGTCATGGCCACAATACAAATGAGTGTCGTCATTTACAGGATCTCATCGAGAAGTTGATTAGAGAACGGAAGTTGGATCAATTTGTACGAGCACCGCAATCAGGAGGTGCAGGACCATCAAATCAGAATCGTGTACCAAACCAAGAAAGACAGGAGGAACCCGCTCGTACCGGCGGAAGGTTGGTTATAAATACAATAAGTGGTGGTCCTCATCCAGCAGACCGAAGCTGGAGGGAAATGGAGTCGTATGCTAGCTCTATCAGGCATGCAGACTTCGAGTGTTACAGTAGTTGTGATGATGGGGCTCCAGCCAAGCAACAGAAGATGATGACCGATGACATCGTGTTCCGAAACAGAGACGCTGATAAGGTCGAAGCCCCACTATCGATCCACTTGTCATATCTGCTCAAGTAGGTCCTGCTTGGATGAAGAGGATATTGATTGACAATGGAAGCTCCGTGAATATTTTGTTTAAGCGAGCTTATGATTTGATGAAAATGGAATCCAAAGAATTGAAACCCTGCCAATCTCGAATCCACGGCTTCAATGGAAGTGCTACTATACCTACTGGAGTGATGTAACTACTAGTGGAGTTGGGAGTTAGAGAACGTCGGAGAGTTTGGATACAACAATTTGTTGTTTTGGACATAGACTCCCCTTACGATGCTTTTTTGGGCCGACCGGCCCTTGCTGAATTCTGGGAAGCTATTGCCCCATGATGCTTGACTCTGAAATTCCCCACCGATAGAGGGGTCGGAGTCGTTCAAGGAGATCAGGCTGCTCGACGGGCCTGTTATGTTGTTGAGCTGCGCGGGGCGCAACGAAAGGAGAAAGGAAAGGGCGTAGAGGAATCTCTCTACGCCTATTTTGCTGATAATTGACAATTGGTGCTTGGGCGCAGGCCCGGGCACCCCAACAAATTTCAGAGGGATCTTGACCCGAGAGACGCTAAAAGTAAAGATGAAACTAAAGATAGTCAAGCTTCTCCAGTCGAACTGACGATCGATATTCCGATCGATGATGATGACGATTCAAAGATGATAAAGATTGGATCTCAGTTAAGCCAACAAACATAATAGAAATTGGTTGAATTTCTCCGGACGAATATCGACGTGTTCGCTTGGACGCATTCTGACATGTGTGAGATCTCATCGGATATCGCGAGCCACACCCTGAATATTGACCCGCAGTGTATCCCGGTCAAGTAGAAAAGGCGTGGTATGGATCTAGAGAAATCTGCCACCCTTAAAGAAGAGGTCGATAAGTCAAAATCGAATGGGTTTATCCAAGATGCCTTATACCCTGAATGGATATCCAACCCCGTACTTATTCGAAAGCCAAATAGGAAATGGAGGACGTGTGTTGATTACTCTGACTTGAATAAAGCTTGCCTGAAATACAGTTTTCCACTTCCCCAAATTGATCAGCTTGTAGATTCAACGGCTGGGCATGAGTTATTATCTTTTATGGATGCTTATTCCGGCTACAACCAGATACCCATGCACTTACCCGACCAAGAACGTACCAGCTTTGTGACCGACCTGGGACTCTACTGCTACAGAGTCATGCCCTTCGGACTCAAGAACGCCGAGGCAATGTACCAACGACTGGTCAATCGAATGTTTGCCAACCAGATCGGAAAGACAATGGAAGTATATGTGGATGACATGCTGGTAAAGTTGCGATTCTCCACTGATTATGTAAGAGAATTGAAATCAATGTTCAACATCCTTTGAGAACACAAGATGAAGCTCAATCCACTGAAATGTCATTTTGGAGTCACATCCAGAAAGTTCCTTGGGTTCATCGTCAACGCTCGAGGAATAGAAGAAAATCCTAAAAAGATCCGGGCAATCAAAAATCTTCAAACTCCGAGAACCATAAATCAAGTCTAGAGTCTCAACGGGAAGGTAGCAGCATTGAACAGGTTCATTTCAAAGTCCATCGACGAATGCATTCCCTTCTTCGATCTGATCCGAAAGGGAAAACGAAACTTTGAATGGACAACGAAATGCGAAGGCGCATTCATAGCACTAATTCAACATCTCTCCACACCGCTGATTTTTTCAAAGCCCATCGATCACGAGCAATTATACTTTTACCTAGCGGTATCGAAAAACGCAATCAGTGCTACCTTAGTTTGGGAGGAAGACAGAGTGTAGAAACCATTCTACTATGTTAGTAAACGATTAACCGGGGCTGAGAGAAATTATCCGAAGCCAGAGAAATTAGCCTATTGCTTAGTTATTGCCTCAAGGAAGCTCCATCCATATTTGCAAGCTCATCCCATCACTGTTTATACCGATCAGCCGTTAGGACAGGTCCTTACGCGGCCTGAGACGTCTGGTAGGTTACTCAAATGGAACATTGAACTGATCCAGTTCGACATTACCTATACTCCGAGACGAGCTATTCAAGGACAAGTCATAGAAGTTTTCATAGCCGAATTTACCATTCCATAGGACTTGCCCGAGACCAGTAAATCTCCCGAATACATCTGGAAGCTGCATACTAATGGTGCATCTAACGATCGGTGCTCGGGTGCTGAAGTAGTACTTGAAACCCCCGTTGGCCGATCCATATGCTATGCCCTGAAATTTAATTTTCGTGCTACCAATAATGAAGCTGAATATGAAGCTTTGCTTGCTTGATTGAAACTCGCCCGCGATTTGAGAATTATTGCTGTGGAAATTTATTGTGACTTGCAATTATTTGTATGCCAAGTTCGGGGTGAATATTAGGCCAAAGATCGAAGACTGGCTGCTTATGTAGCGATCCGGACTCGACCTTCGTAAATCGACACCGAAATACGACACTTATATTCAAATGCCGCAGATTCAAACGTCGAACCTGGTTCGCCGGAGCTTATAACACAATTAAGTAAACAACACAGCGGAAGAAATAATGAATATCAATATACAACATCTGATACAACATCCTGATACAACAGATATCGATATACATCAGAGATATGATACAATATAATAACAGCGGAAAAGAAAATAGCTAACACAAGCAGCGGAACAGATAACTCTAGGATAGTCTTCAAGAGAGAACTCCAAAACTGCAACTCCATCTCCAAGAACCAATCCAGAATAGCTCGAACCCCCAATAACGATGCACTAAGCTAAGCAAGTCTCGTCCACATCCAAAGACCGAACTAGCTTCAGATAATCTACCAAACCTAACTATCTGACAAACCCAACTCTAGACTGCTCGTGTGGAAAATAGTGAGCACCCAGAGTTTAGGAAAGGAACAATAAACTCCAGGTCAGTCATGGGACTGGTGTGAGTAACAAAAACGGTTTATCTTTTAAATAAAACAAGAATTATAAAAGAAAATCCGATATGCTTTTTAGAAAAATGAAACTACCATAAGACCTCCCGCCACACACACAATGAAAACGCAGAATTGGAGGAGATTTCTTCTTATGATAGTCAAACATGCTTAATACGCAGAAAGTTCTTTGATATTTTTATTATAAGTGCACAGTGCAGAAAAGCATTTCGAAAGTAGAATATTAATCTTAGCCAGCATACGACCATTATCGTATGCCTACTATAGCTACCATGTTCAATAGCAGGTTACCGCCACATTCCATGGCAGGTAATACAACTAAAACCGTACAAGACGCGTATTGTTTTGATTGGATTTCCAACAAATGGTCAGGCTAAGGAACTTCCTACTGTCAATGGGATCGCCTCTGGCGGGACGTCCCGAGAACCTAACCGGATCTCTGCCAACACAAGGCCGGGTTACCTCTGTAACTAGGTAACTACTACTCGAGCATGCCACTCCCCGGTCCTTTGGGACCTTTATCCGAGGCGCCTCTAAGCAACAACCACACAGTAAATGAGATTGGAGCTACCACATAGGTAAATATCTGGGCTCCATACCATGATACCACCCTTTACCAGAAGGGAATGACACACCCTAAAGGGCGCGACCCTCATAACCTTGCCGCATCTTTCCTGTTTTGACCATTTCCGGGGTGTGAGGTCCTGATGCAGTCTCGTCCACAAAGCTATGCTTTGGGTCAACAAATGATCAAAGTAATGATCACAAAGATAAATGATCAAACAAATGATCATATCACAAATGATCAAACAATGATCATCAACACACAGCAGCACTCAGCATGCCACACTACCAAATTGGGAGTATATTGCTGATAACCTTCAACTACGTAACCTCTGAGCTCGTACGTCTCAGAGAAGGGTGTTAATGCTAAGAGAATAAATTCTCCGCCACCAACAGAAATGTATTTGAAAGAAATCTGCTTTATATCTCAAAGTGTAGTGTCAGACATACAACCATACAAGTCTGTTCCGGGTTCGAACAGAACCGAAGGCACTTCCAAAGAAGCCCTTGCAATCCGGATATTCACTAATCACGTTCGGACTTCCCATCACATATGGCGTCTCTATACCGGGGACCAGTTGATGCAAAGACATTCGACGAGTTGTCTTTACGTTTTCGAAAATATCCGGTCTTCACCACCGGTCTTCAAATGCTATCCATAACGACGTATCACATATTCGGAATGGGATATATGACACAAAGGTCCTCTCCCGGCTAAACCGAATAGTGAGCGCAATATTTCAAAAACATATGGATATTGGGATTTCAATTAAGTCACAACTTAATAATTCAAAACTTTCTTCCAAATGGCTTAAATCAAATACCATTTCAAATCTTTTAAACAAAAAGATTTATCTCTCAAAGTTCATCCCATTTCATAAAGATCCCTTCATAGTTTTCAAAACAATTTCCATTTCAATTGGATTAACTCGTTTAAAATCTTCAAATCAAAGATTTAACTCATAGCTTTTAAACCGTTTCCTTAACTTGAAAAATCATTTCCATTCTAACTTGAAATCCTTTTAACATTATTTGGACGTTCATTACTTAAGTGAAAGCTTTTATCATTTGGAAATAATAAGTTTTCATTTCAGAAAGAGCCAATTATATTTACACAAGTTAAAGCCCTTGAATTTAAATTCAAATTTCCAAATTAATACCTTTAAAATAGTTTAACCCATATAAACTGGTATAATATCTTTAGTCCCTAGTTCCCAGATCATAGAATTCAATTTCAAATATTGAATTCAAATTTAAATCAAATTATTTAAATTTCAAAACTTAATCAAGTTATTCCAAATAATTTCATCTTTGAAATTCCATTTCAAAAGCTTTTCACTTTTAAACCAAATCTTATTTTCAAACCATTTGAATTTAAAATTCAAATTCAAAACTATTTCAAAACCTGTGACTTAATCGATTTCCTCGTGAAATCCATAATTGTGTGTGTATAAGTGTAGTCCAAGGTTAAACACAATAGTGCAACAACATTCAATCATCACAGATTCAAATAGAACAATATATTTGATAAGCGATATAAACTATAACACTTATCATCCATTCACAGATTCACAGATAATATACAATGAATAAATCATACACGGCACAAACCACAGAACAAAATATCCCAGATCAGATAGGACAATCAATTCAAGCATCTCATAGAATACATTCATTCATAAGTAGGGTCAAGCATTTAATAATCGTTTATAAACAGGATTAATAAATTGTTTAATCCTAATTAATTCAATTTATTTCCAATTAAATTAATTACTTATGAATTAATTATCCAATTCTGATTTATTAATTACAAATCATTCGATATAAATTAATTTATCAAACATTTTGATTAATTAATTTATTCTTAGTTAATCATATTAATTAAATTAACCTCTGAAACAATTACATAATTAATTAACCTCTTAATTTATTATCTTAAGTAATTAAACTTTTAATTACTTATCATTAAGCAATCATCTCATAACCATTAATCATTAATTACCAATTTTGTTATTAAGTTAATCAAAATATTCAAATTCAATTACACTTGGTAATTTGCCCCTTAATTACTTTCATTAAGTAATTAACAATTTACAATTGATTATCTTAATCAATTAATCTAATTAATTATCAAAATCTGTTACGTTAATTTAATTTCTTAATAATTCCTATTTAATTATCTTCATTAACTAATAACATTTCCTTAATTTTTTTTATCCTAAATCAATTACAATAAGTGATTATCCATAATTACTTTCATTAGTAAATCTTTACTTAATGAATTATTCTCAAATGAATTACCTCAATTAATAAGTCATTCGAAGTAATTTTCCTTAATTGATTATTTTTGAATTGCTTGTTTAATTATCTTAATTAGCAAGCAAGGCTTTTTAATTGGTTTATCACATTAATTTATTTATCTATTCTTTAGGGTGATTACCCAAAGCATCAAGTTTACTTTGACTACACAAAGTAGTTGTTCTTATTTAATCACCTAATTTTATTTTCAAAAAACCTTATTACCTTTAAGAAGTTAAATCATTAAAACATTATTAAGACAACCTATTTATCTTTATTTAAACATTTATCTTTTATAATTAACTACTTGTTTATTATCTAATGTACTTAACATCAACTTTGAAACTTGATAGTACCTTTGTTTTTAACTTGAAGGAAATCTGATGGATCACATTCCAATACAACCCGGGTTCAATACTAAAATACTAAAGTGAAACCCGAGAGTTTCCCCCTCCTTCTACTGTGTATTTCGTTCTTCTACTCTTCCTCTCTTTTTTTCTTACATTCAAGTTACAGCAGTAGTACTCGAGAAGACAAACCGATGCGCCCAGGTCTCGCCTCGAAGAAACCCCTCATCATACTCGAGCATCACTCGAGTCGAGTCAATATACAAAGTCGCCGACACACCTACTGACACGAACGCGCACGCGTACACGTGCACGAACGCCGTAACCTGCTCCGGTCAACGCCGCAGTCCCAACCAAGTCACCAACGACCATCCCAATCTTTCCGAGCCATCCACAATGCAAAATCACCACTGATTCAAAATCGAGCAAGTACAGGGCCAATTTCGTTCTCCTGAACCCATTCGATCACCGAAATCTGCTTCGTTCCACCTCGTGACGCCACCGGAGATTATGCGAACCTGACCAAGCCTTCGCCCCTCACCCACGAGCTCATCCCCATAGGTGCGATCGCCCAGATCACCGTGATGATGACACGATTTGCTCGTGTACAACAGCAAACCAAAACGAACCCAAAACCCTAGTTTTGATTTGAATCACAAATCCTCGCATTAGAAAATTCATTTAGCATTTTTCCCATACTCCTTGATCACCCCCGCATCTCCATGCTCAGCCTTGACCTCTCCCATCATCACGATCGCCCACGGCGACTCATAATGCAAAAATCGAACGAACCGAAACTGCTCCCATACCACACCATTAAAAATCATCAAATTTGGTTTAAAAATCTTGTTAATGTATGAGAATTCAGTTTAGATGTTTGAATTTGTAAATTAAGAGATTCGAATTTTTGATAAATTTGAGTTGTGCTCAGACGTATTTCTTTCCAGAGGTGATACCAAGTCATTTTAGTTTGAATTTATTTTTAAAATTCAGTTCAAGGTTAAACAAACAATTTTCATTTTAATCCTAAGTCCAAATATTGAATAGATCTTGAAGAAATGATTTTTGAAATTAAGATTTGCACTTAAAATCTAAAAACAGGGATCTTATTCTAACAACAACCTGTATAAACCACTTCCAGTTTAAATATATTCAGAGGATCTACAAACTTATTCACAGATATATAAATAAACATCAAATTCATACTTTAATTTTTTTTTTTTTAAGAAATAAGTTACTCACAAATGAACTATCTTCAAAGAGAACATTCACCAGACTGAATATACTTAAAACATTTGGGGTGTGATGTTACTCACCTGCAGGCAGAGCCTCTTTTTCTTTTAAAACTGTTCTTGAAACTTGCAAGCTAAAACTCTTTCCTTGATCTCTGGTTTTGGATTTATTGTTTTGATATTTGTTTAAGTTTTTTTCTTTTTCTTTTCAGACTTGAGTAAATCGAACTGGAATTATGAAGGTGGTATAAAAAGAGTTGTTGCACAGGTTGAAGTGTACAGGGTTATATGATATTGATGCAAGAGATTTTTATTTGTACTTGAAATGTTTTGTTTATTTTGTTGACCAGAGATTTTTATCTCAAATTGTTGGCTAAAAATTTTGTTGGCAGCTGCAAATCTCATGTTTTGGTGGCTGAAGTGATTACATTAATTACTTTTGTCTTGTGTTGCAAGCTTCCTTCTTTTTAAGCCATTCATATGTATTTATTATCTCTCTTTTTTTTCTCTCTCTTCATTTTGCCTTTTACTTTGCTTTGTTTATGTTCATAGATGATGTTGCTTGCTTCTGTAATCTCAAGCCTGCATACTACTTTACTTGGCTAACTTGCATTTTTACTTTGCTTTGCTTTATCTTGCATATTCTTTCTTTCTCAAGCTTGCATACTTTATCTTTGTTTTGTCTTGTTTATACTTTATATTTGTACAAGTACTATTTTTTTTTCCAGATTGTTTTCAATACTAAAGGTATACAAATGTTTACTTTTACTTGTGTGGTTATGCCTGGCCTCTATTTCATTTCTTTTATTATCACTTTATAGTTTTACTTTGTAATTTATACGACATTCTAAAATAATACGTTGTTATAATTTATTTTATACTTATGCTTTAATATTTATAAGGTTTATTCTATTTTAAACATATACTTCAAGAACTTTTTATATGTTCATTTCATACTTCATATAACTATAAATTTACTTAAATATTTGTTTAACATCAACACAAACTTTATTTCCTTTTAAAGTTTAACTATCAACTGTTTTAAAATTTTCAAATATTTGATTATTAGAATTTTACTAACATTTACCAATTATTACACAATTTTTTATTCAAAAATTAAATTAATTATCAATTTAAAATATAGTCTAAACCCGAGATCGTTACAGACTTCCCCCCTTAAAAAATTTCGTCCCCGAAATTTGCCAAGGAGCCACAAAGATAGATGTACAACATTTCATCAAATCAAACCGAACATCTATTCTGCATTTGGCTTACCAAATCAGAATATCAATAATAGATATAAGAACGAATCTATTTAATTTTCACAAGATATTCGGGTCATCCAGATCTACGAAATATGTAGTGGCATTAGTTAGTTCGAAAGGACAACTAACCATTCGTAATATATCTCTGGACCCAAATATTGACAGATATATGGATACAATTTCAAAATGTTGAGTTTACAAACCAATTTATACCTATCAACCATAGCAACCAAAGCAAACAAAACAACCAATACATCCAAACAAACAATTTTGGCCTATTTGGAGTTTATGTCCCATACAAATATATCAAATCTTCTTCCTGTATTTACCAGGAACCATCGAAGAATTGACAAGAGATGCCGAACAAAAGAGATAGATTTAATCTTCTATAATTTTTCAAATACTAGGAATGGATTCCAAATTCAAGTCGGAATATCCCAAACTATATATATAATTTGTCCCTCTTCGGACTTCGATCAACCCGAGAAATTATAATTGAATTTCAAATTTGGTTTTAAACGAAATCGTTTTATCAATACAATTCAAATTTAGCTTCATATTCTATTAATCAAGTTAACTAAATTTAAATTTCCAATTTATTTCAAATTTCAGTTTCAAATTTCCAATTCATGTTCATTAAGGTTTAAATTAAGAACTGATAAGAAATCAATGAAGATACGAAGTAAGAATTTCCTACAACGATTCGTAGGGCCATCATCACACCGAAACTTCTTTCTGAGCTGTCATGAAGAAATCAAAAAAAAAAAAATGAAAAGACGAATCAACGGAGATTGAGAACAAAAGGATTGTTTCCACTATCGTAGGGTATTGACCAATTATAGTCGTATTTCCCTGTCCCCTATCTCGTCTTCTTCTCGCGCTCATACTCACTATCAGTGGATAGTAAGAGAATTTACTGAGGCATACAAACGGGTATCTTAGGGATATACTCATTCTAGGGCATACTTCACCCTATCTCTAATGAGCTACTTAATGTGTTACACTCCTGAGCTAAAGTTCAACCCTCAGCTCTGATACCAAATGTAGCGATCCGGACTCGACCTTCGTAAATCGACACCGAAATACGACACTTATATTCAAATGCCGCAGATTCAAACGTCGAACCTGGTTCGCCGGAGCTTATAACACAATTAAGTAAACAACACAGCGGAAGAAATAATGAATATCAATATACAACATCTGATACAACATCCTGATACAACAGATATCGATATACATCAGAGATATGATACAATATAATAACAGCGGAAAAGAAAATAGCTAACACAAGCAGCGGAACAGATAACTCTAGGATAGTCTTCAAGAGAGAACTCCAAAACTGCAACTCCATCTCCAAGAACCAATCCAGAATAGCTCGAACCCCCAATAACGATGCACTAAGCTAAGCAAGTCTCGTCCACATCCAAAGACCGAACTAGCTTCAGATAATCTACCAAACCTAACTATCTGACAAACCCAACTCTAGACTGCTCGTGTGGAAAATAGTGAGCACCCAGAGTTTAGGAAAGGAACAATAAACTCCAGGTCAGTCATGGGACTGGTGTGAGTAACAAAAACGGTTTATCTTTTAAATAAAACAAGAATTATAAAAGAAAATCCGATATGCTTTTTAGAAAAATGAAACTACCATAAGACCTCCCGCCACACACACAATGCAAACGCAGAATTGGAGGAGATTTCTTCTTATGATAGTCAAACATGCTTAATACGCAGAAAGTTCTTTGATATTTTTATTATAAGTGCACAGTGCAGAAAAGCATTTCGAAAGTAGAATATTAATCTTAGCCAGCATACGACCATTATCGTATGCCTACTATAGCTACCATGTTCAATAGCAGGTTACCGCCACATTCCATGGCAGGTAATACAACTAAAACCGTACAAGGCGCGTATTGTTTTGATTGGATTTCCAACAAATGGTCAGGCTAAGGAACTTCCTACTGTCAATGGGATCGCCTCTGGCGGGACGTCCCGAGAACCTAACCGGATCTCTGCCAACACAAGGCCGGGTTACCTCTGTAACTAGGTAACTACTACTCGAGCATGCCACTCCCCGGTCCTTTGGGACCTTTATCCGAGGCGCCTCTAAGCAACAACCACACAGTAAATGAGATTGGAGCTACCACATAGGTAAATATCTGGGCTCCATACCATGATACCACCCTTTACCAGAAGGAAATGACACACCCTAAAGGGCGCGACCCTCATAACCTTGCCGCATCTTTCCTGTTTTGACCATTTCCGGGGTGTGAGGTCCTGATGCAGTCTCGTCCACAAAGCTATGCTTTGGGTCAACAAATGATCAAAGTAATGATCACAAAGATAAATGATAAAACAAATGATCATATCACAAATGATCAAACAATGATCATCAACACACAGCAGCACTCAGCATGCCACACTACCAAATTGGGAGTATATTGCTGATAACCTTCAACTACATAACCTCTGAGCTCGTACGTCTCAGAGAAGGGTGTTAATGCTAAGAGAATAAATTCTCCGCCACCAACAGAAATGTATTTGAAAGAAATCTGCTTTATATCTCAAAGTGTAGTGTCAGACATACAACCATACAAGTCTGTTCCGGGTTCGAACAGAACCGAAGGCACTTCCAAAGAAGCCCTTGCAATCCGGATATTCACTAATCACGTTCGGACTTCCCATCACATATGGCGTCTCTATACCGGGGACCAGTTGATGCAAAGACATTCGACGAGTTGTCTTTACGTTTTCGAAAATATCCGGTCTTCACCACCGGTCTTCAAATGCTATCCATAACGACGTATCACATATTCGGAATGGGATATATGACACAAAGGTCCTCTCCCGGCTAAACCGAATAGTGAGCGCAATATTTCAAAAACATATGGATATTGGGATTTCAATTAAGTCACAACTTAATAATTCAAAACTTTCTTCCAAATGGCTTAAATCAAATACCATTTCAAATCTTTTAAACAAAAAGATTTATCTCTCAAAGTTCATCCCATTTCATAAAGATCCCTTCATAGTTTTCAAAACAATTTCCATTTCAATTGGATTAACTCGTTTAAAATCTTCAAATCAAAGATTTAACTCATAGCTTTTAAACCGTTTCCTTAACTTGAAAAATCATTTCCATTCTAACTTGAAATCCTTTTAACATTATTTGGACGTTCATTACTTAAGTGAAAGCTTTTATCATTTGGAAATAATAAGTTTTCATTTCAGAAAGAGCCAATTATATTTACACAAGTTAAAGCCCTTGAATTTAAATTCAAATTTCCAAATTAATACCTTTAAAATAGTTTAACCCATATAAACTGGTATAATATCTTTAGTCCCTAGTTCCCAGATCATAGAATTCAATTTCAAATATTGAATTCAAATTTAAATCAAATTATTTAAATTTCAAAACTTAATCAAGTTATTCCAAATAATTTCATCTTTGAAATTCCATTTCAAAAGCTTTTCACTTTTAAACCAAATCTTATTTTCAAACCATTTGAATTTAAAATTCAAATTCAAAACTATTTCAAAATCTGTGACTTAATCGATTTCCTCGTGAAATCCATAATTGTGTATGTATAAGTGTAGTCCAAGGTTAAACACAATAGTGCAACAACATTCAATCATCACAGATTCAAATAGAACAATATATTTGATAAGCGATATAAACTATAACACTTATCATCCATTCACAGATTCACAGATAATATACAATGAATAAATCATACACGGCACAAACCACAGAACAAAATATCCCAGATCAGATAGGACAATCAATTCAAGCATCTCATAGAATACATTCATTCATAAGTAGGGTCAAGCATTTAATAATCGTTTATAAACAGGATTAATAAATTGTTTAATCCTAATTAATTCAATTTATTTCCAATTAAATTAATTACTTATGAATTAATTATCCAATTCTGATTTATTAATTACAAATCATTCGATATAAATTAATTTATCAAACATTTTGATTAATTAATTTATTCTTAGTTAATCATATTAATTAAATTAACCTCTGAAACAATTACATAATTAATTAACCTCTTAATTTATTATCTTAAGTAATTAAACTTTTAATTACTTATCATTAAGCAATCATCTCATAACCATTAATCATTAATTACCAATTTTGTTATTAAGTTAATCAAAATATTCAAATTCAATTACACTTGGTAATTTGCCCCTTAATTACTTTCATTAAGTAATTAACAATTTACAATTGATTATCTTAATCAATTAATCTAATTAATTATCAAAATCTGTTACGTTAATTTAATTTCTTAATAATTCCTATTTAATTATCTTCATTAACTAATAACATTTCCTTAATTTTTTTTTATCCTAAATCAATTACAATAAGTGATTATCCATAATTACTTTCATTAGTAAATCTTTACTTAATGAATTATTCTCAAATGAATTACCTCAATTAATAAGTCATTCGAAGTAATTTTCCTTAATTGATTATTTTTGAATTGCTTGTTTAATTATCTTAATTAGCAAGCAAGGCTTTTTAATTGGTTTATCACATTAATTTATTTATCTATTCTTTAGGGTGATTACCCAAAGCATCAAGTTTACTTTGACTACACAAAGTAGTTGTTCTTATTTAATCACCTAATTTTATTTTCAAAAAACCTTATTACCTTTAAGAAGTTAAATCATTAAAACATTATTAAGACAACCTATTTATCTTTATTTAAACATTTATCTTTTATAATTAACTACTTGTTTATTATCTAATGTACTTAACATCAACTTTGAAACTTGATAGTACCTTTGTTTTTAACTTGAAGGAAATCTGATGGATCACATTCCAATACAACCCGGGTTCAATACTAAAATACTAAAGTGAAACCCGAGAGTTTCCCCCTCCTTCTACTGTGTATTTCGTTCTTCTACTCTTCCTCTCTTTTTTTTTCTTACATTCAAGTTACAGCAGTAGTACTTGCGAAGACAAACCGATGCGCCCAGGTCTCGCCTCGAAGAAACCCCTCATCATACTCGAGCATCACTCGAGTCGAGTCAATATACAAAGTCGCCGACACACCTACTGACACGAACGCGCATGCGTACACGTGCACGAACGCCGTAACCTGCTCCGGTCAACGCCGCAGTCCCAACCAAGTCACCAACGACCATCCCAATCTTTCCGAGCCATCCACAATGCAAAATCACCACTGATTCAAAATCGAGCAAGTACAGGGCCAATTTCGTTCTCCTGAACCCATTCGATCACCGAAATTTGCTTCGTTCCACCTCGTGACGCCACCGGAGATTATGCGAACCTGACCAAGCCTTCGCCCCTCACCCACGAGCTCATCCCCATAGGTACGATCGCCCAGATCACCGTGATGATGACACGATTTGCTCGTGTACAACAGCAAACCAAAACGAACCCAAAACCCTAGTTTTGATTTGAACCACAAATCCTCGCATTATAAAATTCATTTAGCATTTTTCCCATACTCCTTGATCACCCCCGCATCTCCATGCTCAGCCTTGACCTCTCCCATCATCACGATCGCCCACGGCGACTCATAATGCAAAAATCGAACGAACCGAAACTGCTCCCATACCACACCATTAAAAATCATCAAATTTGGTTTAAAAATCTTGTTAATGTATGAGAATTCAGTTTAGATGTTTGAATTTGTAAATTAAGAGATTCGAATTTTTGATAAATTTGAGTTGTGCTCAGACGTATTTCTTTCCAGAGGTGATACAAAGTCATTTTAATTTGAATTTATTTTTAAAATTCAGTTCAAGGTTAAACAAACATTTTTCATTTTAATCCTAAGTCCAAATATTGAATAGATCTTGAAGAAATGATTTTTGAAATTAAGATTTGCACTTAAAATCTAAAAACAGGGATCTTATTCTAACAACAACCTGTATAAACCACTTCCAGTTTAAATATATTCAGAGGATCTACAAACTTATTCACAGATATATAAATAAACATCAAATTCATACTTTAATTTTTTTTTTTTTTTTTTTAAGAAATAAGTTACTCACAAATGAACTATCTTCAAAGAGAACATTCACCAGACTGAATATACTTAAAACATTTGGGGTGTGATGTTACTCACCTGCAGGCAGAGCCTCTTTTTCTTTTAAAACTGTTCTTGAAACTTGCAAGCTAAAACTCTTTCCTTGATCTCTGGTTTTGGATTTATTGTTTTGATATTTGTTTAAGTTTTTTTCTTTTTCTTTTCAGACTTGAGTAAATCGAACTGGAATTATGAAGGTGGTATAAAAAGAGTTGTTGCACAGGTTGAAGTGTACAGGGTTATATGATATTGATGCAAGAGATTTTTATTTGTACTCGAAATGTTTTGTTTATTTTGTTGACCAGAGATTTTTATCTCAAATTGTTGGCTAAAAATTTTTTTGGCAGCTGCAAATCTCATGTTTTGGTGGCTGAAGTGATTACATTAATTACTTTTGTCTTGTGTTGCAAGCTTCCTTCTTTTTAAGCCATTCATATGTATTTATTATCTCTCTTTTTTTCTCTCTCTCTTCATTTTGCCTTTTACTTTGCTTTGTTTATGTTCATAGATGATGTTGCTTGCTTCTGTAATCTCAAGCCTGCATACTACTTTACTTGGCTAACTTGCATTTTTACTTTGCTTTGCTTTATCTTGCATATTCTTTCTTTCTCAAGCTTGCATACTTTATCTTTGTTTTGTCTTGTTTATACTTTATATTTGTACAAGTACTATTTTTTTTTTTTCAGATTGTTTTCAATACTAAAGGTATACAAATGTTTACTTTTACTTGTGTGGTTATGCCTGGCCTCTATTTCATTTCTTTTATTATCACTTTATAGTTTTACTTTGTAATTTATACGACATTCTAAAATAATACGTTGTTATAATTTATTTTATACTTATGCTTTAATATTTATAAGGTTTATTCTATTTTAAACATATACTTCAAGAACTTTTTATATGTTCATTTCATACTTCATATAACTATAAATTTACTTAAATATTTGTTTAACATCAACACAAACTTTATTTCCTTTTAAAGTTTAACTATCAACTGTTTTAAAATTTTCAAATATTTGATTATTAGAATTTTACTGACATTTACCAATTATTACACAATTTTTTATTCAAAAATTAAATTAATTATCAATTTAAAATATAGTCTAAATCCGAGATCGTTACAGACTTCCCCCCTTAAAAAATTTCGTCCCCGAAATTTGCCAAGGAGCCACAAAGATAGATGTACAACATTTCATCAAATCAAACCGAACATCTATTCTGCATTTGGCTTACCAAATCAGAATATCAATAATAGATATAAGAACGAATCTATTTAATTTTCACAAGATATTCGGGTCATCCAGATCTACGAAATATGTAGTGGCATTAGTTAGTTCGAAAGGACAACTAACCATTCGTAATATATCTCTGGACCCAAATATTGACAGATATATGGATACAATTTCAAAATGTTGAGTTTACAAACCAATTTATACCTATCAACCATAGCAACCAAATCAAACAAAACAACCAATACATCCAAACAAACAATTTTGGCCTATTTGGAGTTTATGTCCCATACAAATATATCAAATCTTCTTCCTGTATTTACCAGGAACCATCGAAGAATTGACAAGAGATGCCGAACAAAAGAGATAGATTTAATCTTCTATAATTTTTCAAATACTAGGAATGGATTCCAAATTCAAGTCGGAATATCCCAAACTATATATATAATTTGTCCCTCTTCGGACTTCGATCAACCCGAGAAATTATAATTGAATTTCAAATTTGGTTTTAAACGAAATCGTTTTATCAATACAATTCAAATTTAGCTTCATATTCTATTAATCAAGTTAACTAAATTTAAATTTCCAATTTATTTCAAATTTCAGTTTCAAATTTCCAATTCATGTTCATTAAGGTTTAAATTAAGAACTGATAAGAAATCAATGAAGATACGAAGTAAGAATTTCCTACAACGATTCGTAGGGCCATCATCACACCGAAACTTCTTTCTGAGCTGTCATGAAGAAATCAAAAATAAAATAAAATGAAAAGACGAATCAACGGAGATTGAGAACAAAAGGATTGTTTCCACTATCGTAGGGTATTGACCAATTATAGTCGTATTTCCCTGTCCCCTATCTCGTCTTCTTCTCGCGCTCATACTCACTATCAGTGGATAGTAAGAGAATTTACTGAGGCATACAAACGGGTATCTTAGGGATATACTCATTCTAGGGCATACTTCACCCTATCTCTAATGAGCTACTTAATGTGTTACACTCCTAAGCTAAAGTTCAACCCTCAGCTCTGATACCAAATGTAGCGATCCGGACTCGACCTTCGTAAATCGACACCGAAATACGACACTTATATTCAAATGCCGCAGATTCAAACGTCGAACCTGGTTCGCCGGAGCTTATAACACAATTAAGTAAACAACACAGCGGAAGGAATAATGAATATCAATATACAACATCTGATACAACATCCTGATACAACAGATATCGATATACATCAGAGATATGATACAATATAATAACAGCGGAAAAGAAAATAGCTAACACAAGCAGCGGAACAGATAACTCTAGGATAGTCTTCAAGAGAGAACTCCAAAACTGCAACTCCATCTCCAAGAACCAATCCAGAATAGCTCGAACCCCCAATAACGATGCACTAAGCTAAGCAAGTCTCGTCCACATCCAAAGACCGAACTAGCTTCAGATAATCTACCAAACCTAACTATCTGACAAACCCAACTCTAGACTGCTCGTGTGGAAAATAGTGAGCACCCAGAGTTTAGGAAAGGAACAATAAACTCCAGGTCAGTCATGGGACTGGTGTGAGTAACAAAAACGGTTTATCTTTTAAATAAAACAAGAATTATAAAAGAAAATCCGATATGCTTTTTAGAAAAATGAAACTACCATAAGACCTCCCGCCACACACACAATGCAAACGCAGAATTGGAGGAGATTTCTTCTTATGATAGTCAAACATGCTTAATACGCAGAAAGTTCTTTGATATTTTTATTATAAATGCACAGTGCAGAAAAGCATTTCGAAAGTAGAATATTAATCTTAGCCAGCATACGACCATTATCGTATGCCTACTATAGCTACCATGTTCAATAGCAGGTTACCGCCACATTCCATGGCAGGTAATACAACTAAAACCGTACAAGGCGCGTATTGTTTTGATTGGATTTCCAACAAATGGTCAGGCTAAGGAACTTCCTACTGTCAATGGGATCGCCTCTGGCGGGACGTCCCGAGAACCTAACCGGATCTCTGCCAACACAAGGCCGGGTTACCTCTGTAACTAGGTAACTACTACTCGAGCATGCCACTCCCCGGTCCTTTGGGACCTTTATCCGAGGCGCCTCTAAGCAACAACCACACAGTAAATGAGATTGGAGCTACCACATAGGTAAATATCTGGGCTCCATACCATGATACCACCCTTTACCAGAAGGAAATGACACACCCTAAAGGGCGCGACCCTCATAACCTTGCCGCATCTTTCCTGTTTTGACCATTTCCGGGGTGTGAGGTCCTGATGCAGTCTCGTCCACAAAGCTATGCTTTGGGTCAACAAATGATCAAAGTAATGATCACAAAGATAAATGATAAAACAAATGATCATATCACAAATGATCAAACAATGATCATCAACACACAGCAGCACTCAGCATGCCACACTACCAAATTGGGAGTATATTGCTGATAACCTTCAACTACATAACCTCTGAGCTCGTACGTCTCAGAGAAGGGTGTTAATGCTAAGAGAATAAATTCTCCGCCACCAACAGAAATGTATTTGAAAGAAATCTGCTTTATATCTCAAAGTGTAGTGTCAGACATACAACCATACAAGTCTGTTCCGGGTTCGAACAGAACCGAAGGCACTTCCAAAGAAGCCCTTGCAATCCGGATATTCACTAATCACGTTCGGACTTCCCATCACATATGGCGTCTCTATACCGGGGACCAGTTGATGCAAAGACATTCGACGAGTTGTCTTTACGTTTTCGAAAATATCCGGTCTTCACCACCGGTCTTCAAATGCTATCCATAACGACGTATCACATATTCGGAATGGGATATATGACACAAAGGTCCTCTCCCGGCTAAACCGAATAGTGAGCGCAATATTTCAAAAACATATGGATATTGGGATTTCAATTAAGTCACAACTTAATAATTCAAAACTTTCTTCCAAATGGCTTAAATCAAATACCATTTCAAATCTTTTAAACAAAAAGATTTATCTCTCAAAGTTCATCCCATTTCATAAAGATCCCTTCATAGTTTTCAAAACAATTTCCATTTCAATTGGATTAACTCGTTTAAAATCTTCAAATCAAAGATTTAACTCATAGCTTTTAAACCGTTTCCTTAACTTGAAAAATCATTTCCATTCTAACTTGAAATCCTTTTAACATTATTTGGACGTTCATTACTTAAGTGAAAGCTTTTATCATTTGGAAATAATAAGTTTTCATTTCAGAAAGAGCCAATTATATTTACACAAGTTAAAGCCCTTGAATTTAAATTCAAATTTCCAAATTAATACCTTTAAAATAGTTTAACCCATATAAACTGGTATAATATCTTTAGTCCCTAGTTCCCAGATCATAGAATTCAATTTCAAATATTGAATTCAAATTTAAATCAAATTATTTAAATTTCAAAACTTAATCAAGTTATTCCAAATAATTTCATCTTTGAAATTCCATTTCAAAAGCTTTTCACTTTTAAACCAAATCTTATTTTCAAACCATTTGAATTTAAAATTCAAATTCAAAACTATTTCAAAACCTGTGACTTAATCGATTTCCTCGTGAAATCCATAATTGTGTGTGTATAAGTGTAGTCCAAGGTTAAACACAATAGTGCAACAACATTCAATCATCACAGATTCAAATAGAACAATATATTTGATAAGCGATATAAACTATAACACTTATCATCCATTCACAGATTCACAGATAATATACAATGAATAAATCATACACGGCACAAACCACAGAACAAAATATCCCAGATCAGATAGGACAATCAATTCAAGCATCTCATAGAATACATTCATTCATAAGTAGGGTCAAGCATTTAATAATCGTTTATAAACAGGATTAATAAATTGTTTAATCCTAATTAATTCAATTTATTTCCAATTAAATTAATTACTTATGAATTAATTATCCAATTCTGATTTATTAATTACAAATCATTCGATATAAATTAATTTATCAAACATTTTGATTAATTAATTTATTCTTAGTTAATCATATTAATTAAATTAACCTCTGAAACAATTACATAATTAATTAACCTCTTAATTTATTATCTTAAGTAATTAAACTTTTAATTACTTATCATTAAGCAATCATCTCATAACCATTAATCATTAATTACCAATTTTGTTATTAAGTTAATCAAAATATTCAAATTCAATTACACTTGGTAATTTGCCCCTTAATTACTTTCATTAAGTAATTAACAATTTACAATTGATTATCTTAATCAATTAATCTAATTAATTATCAAAATCTGTTACATTAATTTAATTTCTTAATAATTCCTATTTAATTATCTTCATTAACTAATAACATTTCCTTAATTTTTTTTATCCTAAATCAATTACAATAAGTGATTATCCATAATTACTTTCATTAGTAAATCTTTACTTAATGAATTATTCTCAAGTGAATTACCTCAATTAATAAGTCATTCGAAGTAATTTTCCTTAATTGATTATTTTTGAATTGCTTGTTTAATTATCTTAATTAGCAAGCAAGGCTTTTTAATTGGTTTATCACATTAATTTATTTATCTATTCTTTAGGGTGAGTACCCAAAGCATCAAGTTTACTTTGACTACACAAAGTAGTTGTTCTTATTTAATCACCTAATTTTATTTTCAAAAAACCTTATTACCTTTAAGAAGTTAAATCATTAAAACATTATTAAGACAACCTATTTATCTTTATTTAAACATTTATCTTTTATAATTAACTACTTGTTTATTATCTAATGTACTTAACATCAACTTTGAAACTTGATAGTACCTTTGTTTTTAACTTGAAGGAAATCTGATGGATCACATTCCAATACAACCCGGGTTCAATACTAAAATACTAAAGTGAAACCCGAGAGTTTCCCCCTCCTTCTACTGTGTATTTCGTTCTTCTACTCTTCCTCTCTTTTTTTTCTTACATTCAAGTTACAGCAGTAGTACTCGCGAAGACAAACCGATGCGCCCAGGTCTCGCCTCGAAGAAACCCCTCATCATACTCGAGCATCACTCGAGTCGAGTCAATATACAAAGTCGCCGACACACCTACTGACACGAACGCGCACGCGTACACGTGCACGAACGCCGTAACCTGCTCCGGTCAACGCCGCAGTCCCAACCAAGTCACCAACGACCATCCCAATCTTTCCGAGCCATCCACAATGCAAAATCACCACTGATTCAAAATCGAGCAAGTACAGGGCCAATTTCGTTCTCCTGAACCCATTCGATCACCGAAATCTGCTTCGTTCCACCTCGTGACGCCACCGGAGATTATGCGAACCTGACCAAGCCTTCGCCCCTCACCCACGAGCTCATCCCCATAGGTGCGATCGCCCAGATCACCGTGATGATGACACGATTTGCTCGTGTACAACAGCAAACCAAAACGAACCCAAAACCCTAGTTTTGATTTGAACCACAAATCCTCGCATTAGAAAATTCATTTAGCATTTTTCCCATACTCCTTGATCACCCCCGCATCTCCATGCTCAGCCTTGACCTCTCCCATCATCACGATCGCCCACGGCGACTCATAATGCAAAAATCGAACGAACCGAAACTGCTCCCATACCACACCATTAAAAATCATCAAATTTGGTTTAAAAATCTTGTTAATGTATGAGAATTCAGTTTAGATGTTTGAATTTGTAAATTAAGAGATTCGAATTTTTGATAAATTTGAGTTGTGCTCAGACGTATTTCTTTCCAGAGGCGATACCAAGTCATTTTAATTTGAATTTATTTTTAAAATTCAGTTCAAGGTTAAACAAACATTTTTCATTTTAATCCTAAGTCCAAATATTGATAGATCTTGAAGAAATGATTTTTGAAATTAAGATTTGCACTTAAAATCTAAAAACAGGGATCATATTCTAACAACAACCTGTATAAACCACTTCCAGTTTAAATATATTCAGAGGATCTACAAACTTATTCACGGATATATAAATAAACATCAAATTCATATTTAATTTTTTTTTTTTTTTAAGAAATAAGTTACTCACAAATGAACTATCTTCAAAGAGAACATTCACCAGACTGAATATACTTAAAACATTTGGGGTGTGATGTTACTCACCTGCAGGCAGAGCCTCTTTTTCTTTTAAAACTGTTCTTGAAACTTGCAAGCTAAAAGTCTTTCCTTGATCTCTGGTTTTGGATTTATTGTTTTGATATTTGTTTAAGTTTTTTTCTTTTTCTTTTCAGACTTGAGTAAATCGAACTGGAATTATGAAGGTGGTATAAAAAGAGTTGTTGCACAGGTTGAAGTGTACAGGGTTATATGATATTGATGCAAGAGATTTTTATTTGTACTTGAAATGTTTTGTTTATTTTGTTGACCAGAGATTTTTATCTCAAATTGTTGGCTAAAAATTTTTTTGGCAGCTGCAAATCTCATGTTTTGGTGGCTGAAGTGATTACATTAATTACTTTTGTCTTGTGTTGCAAGCTTCCTTCTTTTTAAGCCATTCATATGTATTTATTATCTCTCTTTTTTTTTCTCTCTTCATTTTGCCTTTTACTTTGCTTTGTTTATGTTCATAGATGATGTTGCTTGCTTCTGTAATCTCAAGCCTGCATACTACTTTACTTGGCTAACTTGCATTTTTACTTTGCTTTGCTTTATCTTGCATATTCTTTCTTTCTCAAGCTTGCATACTTTATCTTTGTTTTGTCTTGTTTATACTTTATATTTGTACAAGTACTATTTTTTTTTAGATTGTTTTCAATACTAAAGGTATACAAATGTTTACTTTTACTTGTGTGGTTATGCCTGGCCTCTATTTCATTTCTTTTATTATCACTTTATAGTTTTACTTTGTAATTTATACGAGATTCTAAAATAATACGTTGTTATAATTTATTTTATACTTATGCTTTAATATTTATAAGGTTTATTCTATTTTAAACATATACTTCAAGAACTTTTTATATGTTCATTTCATACTTCATATAACTATAAATTTACTTAAATATTTGTTTAACATCAACACAAATTTTATTTCCTTTTAAAGTTTAACTATCAACTGTTTTAAAATTTTCAAATATTTGATTATTAGAATTTTACTGACATTTACCAATTATTACACAATTTTTTATTCAAAAATTAAATTAATTATCAATTTAAAATATAGTCTAAATCCGAGATCGTTACAGCTTATCTAGCTCGATTCCAAGAAATATTAAATCAGTTTGATTATTATGCCATCTTCTATATACCCCGTAAGCATAATCAAAAGGCTGATTCATTGGCAAAGTTAGCAAGTACGGGCAAGGCACAACAAATGGGACTCGTTCCTGTTGAAACTTTATCCTCCCCAAGAATTGATCAGATGGAGACAGATGATGTACTTGAAATCACTCGTAGTAAGGAATCATGGATGACTCCGTATCGAAATTACATCGAGCATGGAACACTGCCTGAGCGAAGAAGTGAGAAGAGATAGATTCTTTGGAAAGCTTCGCGGCTCACCATTCAGAATGGAGTCATGTATAGAAGAGGATATTATGTTCCTCTCCTCCAATGTATCGCACACGATGAAATTAAACGAGTGTTGCATGATGTACACGAACGAGAATGTGGCAATCACACCAGGGGCAAGCTCTCGCTAAGAAAGTACGCCGATACGAATATTATTGGCCAACTATAAACTGTGATGCAGCAGACTATGCCAGGAAGTGTGATAGATGTTAAAAGCATGCTCGAATTCCTAGAGCCCCACCTACTGAGATAACCCAAATGGTCAGCCCGTGGCCATTTGCAGTATGGGGCATTGATATCATTGGCTCTCTTCCTCTGGCCAAAGGTGGCGTGAAGTACGCTATCGTCGCAGTTGATTACTTTACCAAGTGGGTCGAAGCTGAACCTCTTGCAAAAATCACGATGAAGAAGGCGATCAACTTTGTAGTTCGCAACATTATCTACCGATTTGGTCTCCTGCATACCATCATCAATGATAACGGAGCCCAGTTCGACAGTATTGAATTCAAGGATTTCTGCCAGCGATTTCACATCCACAAGAAATTCTTTGCTGTTGTGCACCGTCAAGAAAATAGCTAAGTTGAAGCTGTTAATAAGGTTATCAAGTCTATTCTGAAGAAGCGACTGGAAAAGGCCGGGGGCAAGTGGGTTGATGAACTTCTTATGGCTTTATGGGCTTACCGGATAACCCACAAGTCCGCGACTGGACACACTCCATTCTCCCTATCCTATGGTTCAGAAGCCTTCAATCCAGTCGAGATGGATGTACCTTCTCATTGTGTGACTTACTATGATCCGAAGATAAATGCCATATTACTTGCTGAATCCTTGGATTTGTTAGATGAAAAGCGTGAAGAGGCTGATTTAAGGGCAACCGCATATCGAAGTCGAGTCACCCGATTATACAATGCCAAGGTCCAACCATGAACCTTTAAGCTCGACAATCTCATCCTCAAGAGAATCTATCTGGTTCCTTTGCATATGAAACCAACTTGGAAAGGACCGTATGTAACTGAACGAAAGATCGGAGATGACACGTTTAAGTTATCGACCGTTGACGGTCTTACTTTTCCAAGAGCCTGGAACAGCGAGAGTCTCCGTCGCTACTACACATGACAGGCTTTATTTATTCAGTCTATTTCTCATTTGCAATTTGTTTCTGCATTCCGAAATTTGAATTTGTAATAAGGCAACTGACTTTGCCGTATTTTCTCATTTCAGCAATAAAATGCCATCTCTTCAAGCAAGAGTAGTGATTTATTGAATGTGACATACAACCATCATGATGCACGAAGAGCTAAATTCCATCACACGGTTGAATTTATTCAAATAGGGAGTGACTATGATACGACTAGCCACTCGCTAAGTGAAACCCAAGCTTACGGGCAAGTCACTACACTAAAGCAAAAAAAGGATTGATACACGACAATCCTTTAACTAACTCCAAAGTCCCAGAGTGCGAGTTGGAGTATAAACTCATTAATGCGGTTTTGAAGAGGGTGGACCCGTCCACCTAACAACTTTGACCGTACCCTAACCAAGTTTGAGGAGGATGGATCCGTCCATCTAACGACCTCGCTTGTTAACTCGGAGTGGATGTGAACCGACCATCCACGATCCCGATAAATCAATCGTTTCCAAAGTGCGAACAAAACCCAAAGAGCCTAAACAGATGTGATTGACCATCTATCGGCCAACTCCAAATTCCTAAAGTACGAATTGACGTATAAACATCAATTCTAGGTTCTAGGAGTGCGAACTAGAGTATAAACATCAACTCGAAATTCCCGGAGTGCGAATTGGAGTATAAACACCAAATCCAAGTTCCCGGAGTGCGAATTGGAGTACAAACGTCGATTATCTCCGGATTCCCAGAGTGCGAACCAGATTATCGATTGCAAATAACTCTGAGTCCGCAGAGTGCGATTAGAGTATAAACACCACTCGAGTGCGAATGACCACTCATAAACCAACCTAAGTCCCCAGAGCATGGGCACATTTTTAAAACTTAAACAGGCATAATCAACCGCCGAAGTTAAAATATAATTCCCCGAAAAGTGGATGTGATCATCATTAAGTGAGCGTGTAGGATTCGACCACTCAACTCACGTCGGTGTTTGTAACGACCCAGAATTTTTAGTAATTAAAATTTAAATATTTAATTAATTTTAAATATTAATAAGTGAATTTATAAGTCGAATAAATTTTTATTTGAATAATTGGATTTAATTGGATAATTAAATCGATAATTTAATATGTTAAATTATGGAAATAATTGAAAATTGAGTTAAATATGATTGAAAATGATTTGTAAAATTTTATTATATCATATTGAAGTTAGAACGATATTTTAGAACTTTTAAAATCGAATTAAAAGTAAATTTGTGAAAATTGAATATTTTAATATTTAATCGACTAGTGAAAATAGCCAATTTTCGAACAGTCTCAGAATTGGACGAAACTAGTTCCATTGGATCCGTAGTAGTTAGTTATTACCGGATTTCAATTTTCATGTCAATCGGAGTTGTCGTTTGATCGTGGCAGCTCGAAACGCATCGAATTATTTTTAATTTTAATTTGGCGAGTTAAAATAGCCATTTTTCAAAAAGTCTCGGATTTCGTCGAAACCAGTTTCATCGGATCCGTAATGTGATATTATTGTAAGGTTTCAAATTTCGTGTCAATTGGATTTACCGTTTGTCCGGTACAAATTAAAACGCCTAGAAAATCGATTAAATCGGTTTAATTTAAATTGAACGTTTATTGCCATAACTCGCACAGATGTCCGAATTAGCTTTCGAAACCTGTTCCATTGTGTCCGGAACGCGGGGTAAACCCTAGAAACGCTGGTTACGGCGCGTAAATCGGAGTTTGGAAAATCGGAATGAATAGTGTCGTTCAAAACTCTATAAATAGCCCACCATTCTCACAAATTAAAAAAATAAAATAAAAAACTAAACCCTAACTATATGCAGCCGCCGTTCACCTTAAATCAATGGCCGAAAGTTTCATATGTTCTTCCTTCAATTTCTCAAAATCTGTGAATCAATTTAGGAAATCATCAACATGGAAGTTGTTGAGCATCTCGAGGGCTTCACATCCATACGGATTTGATGGAGATCGGAGCAACGAGGAGGGAGAGAGACGCTCGCGTTCATGGCCATCTACGCACGCATTTCGAGAGCGAGGGGGGCACGATGGGGGTGCGGTCGGCCGGCGTTGGTGGATGGAGGTGGGGGCTTCGACGTGAGGCTCTCTGATCGTCGCGAAGTGGATCGTGGAGGTTGCGATCTCTAAACCTAATATTGGAGCATGGGTTCGGCCTGTACAGTTGCACGCGTGGGTTGGGAAGATGGTGGGGGGCCGTTGGATCTGGAAATGCACGGTGGATGTTGGATGTAGGTTAAAAAAATATAAATAAAGTTGTAAATTTATTAAGTATAATTCATGTAAACTTCAAAAATTGATATCTTTTTCATACGAGGTCGAAAACGCGCGAAACTAGTTGCGTTGGGATCGTATGGACGAGCACTACGCGATGAAATTGAATTGGAGTCGTTTGGAGTTAGTGAGAATTTCGGGTAAAATTAAACGTCCGTTTAATTTTATTCGAAATAAATCGCTAAAACGAAATTGAAATCAAGGTGAGAACTTCTCACTCAATCGAATCAGTTTCGATTTTATTTTAAATAGTTAGATTTAAAATATTTGAATGCATGTTTGAATGATGATTGTTATCTATTGATTGTTAAAATAGACATTATGCGCCGTTAGTAAGCGGATGTTATTTATTAAAAACATATACCGCGAATATTTCATAAACAGTGAAATTGGTATTATATATAATAGCAATATATATATATTGGCATATGTATATATTGGAGTTATTGATTTCCCGCATTTGTTTAGCGGATGAGACCCTATTGCGCCGTCTATTAAGCGGATAATATTTTAAATCCCATATACCGCGATAATTTCGTACTGGAGCGAAATTGGTATTGTGCTAATGTTTGTGGATGCAGGAAAATAGGTTGGAGGGATCCAACTGGATTCCTCAACAGTATTTATTTGATTTCAGATATTTTGATATTTGATGGATTATCATATCGATGTATGATATCGTTGTTGTCGTGATTGACTATTTGGTGTGTAGCATCATTGGACCAAATTTGGAACTTTAAAAATGATTTTTAAAGTGATTTTTGAAAATACAAAATATTTTTGGAATTGATCCATTATAAATAAATAAACGTTATACTTTTAAAAGTTATAAAAACTATGATTTTTTAAAAATACGGTTAAAGTTGATTTTTGAGAAATATGGATTAATGATTTTATAAAAGAGTTTAAATCGGGATTAATTGAATTTATTATGAAAAGTTGAAATATAGGATTTATAAAATTTAATTATTTTATAAATCAAAATAGTGAAATTATAAAGAAGTTTAAAGACGTTTTAGAATAATAATACAAATTGATTTGTATAAAAGATTTATAAAATGGATATTTATAAATTAGAATATTTTGAATTATAAAACGAGTTTTTATAAGTGTTAGCATGAATTGTGAATGAATTTCATAAATGAATGAAATTTATAGAATTATAAACGGTGGAGTTATAAATGGAATTTTATAAGCAGTAGGTTTATAAAATTTGAAAAGTTAATTGAAGAATGGATTTTGGATAAATAATTGAATCTTATAAGTTATAAGATTTATAATTATGAAGTTTAAAAGAACGATTTTGTAAAATAATCGTTTTATAAGCATTTAACTTATAATATGAACTTTTAGTTTATAATTGAGTTATAAACTGGAATAGGTTAATAAAGGAATTTATAAAAGGAAGTTGTTATAAAATAAATAGAAATGGAGTTTATAAACGTTGTTTTATAAATTCACAAACGACTTATTTTGATAAGTAAATTGTTGAAACCTATTAATGGAGTTATATTCACGTTTTTGACTGTGAATGATCCTTTGAAATAAAATGAATAGAAGTGATGAAATTTATTAACGTAGTATATTCACGTTTTTGAATAGTGAATAATATATTAAAGAAATTGTTTTAGATTTGATGTTTTAAATAGAATTAAAACGATCTAACGATGTTTTAAAATGGGTTGAGATTCGAAACCATAGATTTCAACATTGATTGTTGAAATAGATGTTTTCGAGAAATAAAAGGAAATGGTGGACTATAGCACTATTGTTATAGTAAATGATTTCCGAAAGGAAATGTTTTGTATAGTATTGGGATTTATATATCTATTTTAATTTCGACTCCCTATACTAGTGATTTTGGGTTGTCGTAACGATGTTTTACGTAACATTCGTTTTGGCCCAAATAAATATGTTTAAGAGAACGATTTCCTTAAAGAATGAAATATATACTTAATTTCGATTGAAGTATATTGAATATTTTCTAAGTGTTGAAAATAAATAAAATTTGTGAATTACTTATTAAATAAGTATGGAAATGTTTTCCAATAATAAGTGAATATTTTGAGAATTTATCTTTTTGAAGATAAATTGAAAAGGAATATTGAAATGAATAATTGAAGTCGTATATTCATAGATATTTTGGAATATAAATTCACTATGGAATTTATAAAGGAAAGGGGAATTTGTCTAAAAATAAATATTGATTTATTTTTGAAGTATTGAAATTATATATCTTGTAAAGATATTTTGGAAAATAAATAATTTGAAAAATTATTTGAAAACTGGTGATGTGTGCATATCCATTGATAGTTCAATAACCGACTATCAATATTTCCCTTTGAATGGGTAATTGATGTGATTTGTTTGAATTTGAATGCCACACTTATTTTTGAATAAGCGCTCACTATTCGGGTTGACCGGGAAAGGACCATGGGGTCGTATAACCCATTCCGAATATGTGATACGTCGTATGAATTGCATTTGAAGACCGGTGTTGAAGACCGGATCTTTTTGAAAGCGAAAGGACAACTCGTCGATTGTCTTTGCACCGAGTAGCTACGGTATGGAGACTCCCTATGTGATGGGAAGTCCGGACGTGATCAGAGATTATCCGGATTGCAAGGACTTCTTTGTAAGTGCCTTCGGTTCTGTTCGAACCCGGAACAGACTTGTATGGATAGTATGTCTGACGTTACGAATTGAGATATAAAGCAGATTTCTTTCAAATATATTTCTTTTGGTGGCGGAGAATTTATTCTTTTAGCTTAACACCCTTCTCTGAGACGTATGAGCTCAAAGGTTATGTAGTTGAATGTTATCAGCGATATATTCCCAATTTGGTAATGTGACATGCTGAGTGTTGCTGTGAAATGATCATTGTGTTGATTATTTGTGATAGGATCATTTATTTGATCGTCTATCCTGGTGATCATTTCTATGATCATTTGTTGACCCGAAGCATGGCTTTTGTATAAAGTATGTTTTTGTGGACGTGACTTCGTCGAGCCTCACACCTCGGGAATGGTCAAAACAGGAAAGATGCGGCAAGGTTATGAGGGGTAGCGTCCTTTAGGGTATGTGCATTTCCTTCTGGAAAAGGGTGGTATCATGGTATGGAGCCCAGATACTTACTCATGTTGAAAACACTTTGTTATGATTGTGTGATGATGGTGACGAGCGATCGGTTAAAGGTCCCAAAGGACCGGGGGATGGCATACTCGTGTAGTAGTTACCTAGTGATAAAGGTAACCCGACCTTGTGTTGGCAGAGAGCTGGTTAAGTTCTCGGGACGTCCATCCAGAGGCGTTTCCATGTGGCAATGGGAAGTTCCTTGGCCTGATCATTCGTTGGAAATCCAAAGAAACAATACGAGACTTGTACGGTTTTAGTTGTATAACCTGCTATGGAATGTGGCGGTAACCTGCTATTGAACATAGTAGCTATAGTAGGCATAAGTGCGGAATGTCTATGCTGGCTAAGATTTATATTCTACTTTTGAAATATTTCCTACACTATGCACTAATAATAATATCAAATGTTCTTTTTAATACGTATCAAGCATCTTTGACTATCATAAGGAGAAATCTCCTCCGATTCTGCGTTTGCATTGTGTGTGTGTGCGGGAGGCCTTATGGTAGTCTCATTTTTTAAAAAGCATTGCGAATTGACTTTAAAAATATTCTTCTATTTTGATTTTAAAGATAAATAAACTGTTTTGAGTTCTCACACCAGTCACATGACTGACTCGGAGTTTATTGTTTTCCTTCCTGAACTCTGGGTGCCCATCCATTTCTACACGGGCAGTCAAGAGTTAGGTTTATCAGGATATTCTGGATATTCTGGAATTGCTGGAGGCAAGCTGGATGGCATGGCGTATTACTAGTATATAGTATTTCTTTTTCTGCTGTTAGTTGTTGTTTGTGGTTGTACACTCTGATGATATGATGTAATGAAATGTAATGTATAAAATGTAATAACTGTTATAGTTCTTTGTTTAAAGATTATTCATTTATTATTATATGTTGTTCCGCTGCAATTGTGAGATTTTGTTATTGTTCTGTTGTGTTCTGTTCCGTTCTATTTTCTATTTTCTTTTCCCTCCATTTTCTATCTTTCCTCTCTTCTTCTTTCTCTCTTCTTCTACTTTTTCTTTTTCTTAAACATTGATAATTCGTATTTCTGTTCATCTTGAGTTAATCTATGGAGATTAGTGTATATTCAAGGAGTACGGATTTACGGGTCTTCACAGGTGGTATCAGAGCATATGGTTAAGTGACAACCATGGTTCTGTTGGGTATTACTCATTAGAGATAGAGTCAGTAGTACTCTAGAATGAGTTTGAGTGTAATAATAGATACGAGTGCGTATTTGTTAGTGAATATGAAATCGTTTTATATTGTGATGATTGGTTTATTGAGTGGAATATGAACCTTCGTCAGCACGGTCTGTACAACTATGCCGAAGGGGTTTATAAACATTTGAATAGAACAATTCGACACGATATTGTTTTAAATTGGGTAAATGAAATAATTTTACCTTGATTATATTTTCTATATAAAAGAATAATTTTTCAGAATTATTAAAATGTATATAAGTTGATTGTTTAGTTGTTTGAATAATCTAAATAAAATAATAATTGTATATGCAAAAAGAATTATAAGAATTGAATTATAATTAAAGTGATTACAATTGTGAAATAAACTTATATATATAAGAAGTGAAACTATATGGATATATTTATGAATATGAGTTGTAAATAAAAAAATGAATTTAAAGTTAAATGGAAATTCAATTGGAAGTTAAGTGATTAAATAGAATTGAATTTGAATTGGAAGTGAACCAACTTGAATATGAATTAGTGAATATAAACTAATTGAGAATGAATGTTAGTAAAAACATCCACTGTAAATGAATCAAATGTGATTAAATTGAAAAACCATTTCATTTAATATTAATGAGAATATGAATGAATATTTATTGGTTATGAATGCTAGTTGGTTGATGGTTGAATATATTGCTTTAGTTGCATTTGCTATGTTAACATATATAGTTATTATGTTGCTATATGTTGTATATTGATACTATTGTCTATATACATGATTCTCATGTTGTTTGTTGAGTGATTAGTAGGTGCGAATCGCGTTTGCTTCGCATTTGGAGCTCGCTTTCGCGCTATATTAGCCGTATATGCTTGCTAATAAAATATAAGGTACATATCTCGGATTACATATCGTACTTTTATACTTTTTTTCCCTTCGGGATGCCTCATTACTTGATGAGATGTATATTTGTGATATATATACTGTCATTTTTTTTCGGATCGAGCCGCGCAAAGGAGACTATGGCGAATTTTTCCGGAAATTTAAGGCGTTAGAAAAAATTTGAGAAAATTGGAAAGTTTTGAAAACTATTAACTTTGATTTGGAATTGAAAGTTAAACAATAGTAGTTGTTTTTGAAAAGATAACTAAGTATGATTTGAAAACTTAGTAAAGTATGGTGAGAAGTTTAAAATTTGTTTTGGGAAAGTTAATGGATTCTGTAACTTTTCTTACTTGGAAATTTCGAGGACGAAATTCTTTTAAGGGGGGAAGATTGTAACGACCCAGAATTTTTAGTAATTAAAATTTGAATATTTAATTAATTTTAAATATTAATAAGTGAATTTATAAGTCGAATAAATTTTTATTTGAATAATTGGATTTAATTGGATAATTAAATCGATAATTTAATATGTTAAATTATGGAAATAATTGAAAATTGAGTTAAATATGATTGAAAATGATTTGTAAAATTTTATTATATCATATTGAAGTTAGAACGATATTTTAGAACTTTTAAAATCGAATTAAAAGTAAATTTGTGAAAATTGAATATTTTAATATTTAATCGACTAGTGAAAATAGCCAATTTTCGAACAGTCTCAGAATTGGACGAAACTAGTTCCATTGGATCCGTAATAGTTAGTTATTACCAGATTTCAATTTTCGTGTCAATCGGAGTTGTCGTTTGATCGTGGCAGCTCGAAACGCATCGAATTATTTTTAATTTTAATTTGGCGAGTTAAAATAGCCATTTTTCAAAAAGTCTCGGATTTCGACGCAACTAGTTTCATCGGATCCGTAATGTGATATTATTGTAAGGTTTCAAATTTCGTGTCAATTGGACTTACCGTTTGTCCGGTACAAATTAAAACGCCTAGAAAATCGATTAAATCGGTTTAATTTAAATTGGACGTTTATTGCCATAACTCGCACAGATGTCCGAATTAGCTTTCGAAACCTATTCCATTGTGTCCGGAACGCGGGGTAAACCCTAGAAACGCTGGTTACGGCGCGTAAATCGGAGTTTGGAAAATCGGAATGAATAGTGTTCGTTCAAAACTCTATAAATAGCCCACCATTCTCACAAATTAAAAAAACAAAATAAAAACCTAAACCCTAACTATACGCAGCCGCCGTTCACCTTAAATCAATGGCCGAAAGTTTCATATGTTCTTCCTTCAATTTCTCAAAATCTGTGAATCAATTTAGGAAATCATCAACATGGAAGTTGTTGAGCATCTCGAGGGCTTCACATCCATACGGATTTGATGGAGATCGGAGCAACGAGGAGGGAGAGAGACGCTCGCGTTCATGGCCAGCTGCGCACGCATTTCGAGAGCGAGGGGGGCACGATGGGGGTGCGGTCGGCCGGCGTTGGTGGATGGAGGTGGGGGCTTCGACGTGAGGCTCTCTGATCGTCGCGAAGTGGATCGTGGAGGTTGCGATCTCTAAACCTAATATTGGAGCATGGGTTCGACCTGTACAGTTGCGTGCGTGGGTTGGGAAGATGGTGGGGGGCCGTTGGATCTGGAAATGCACGGTGGATGTTGGATGTAGGTTAAAAGAATATAAATAAAGTTGTAAATTTATTAAGTATAATTCGTGTAAACTTCAAAAATTGATATCTTTTTCATACGAGGTCGAAAACGCGCGAAACCATTTGCGTTGGGATCGTATGGACGAGCACTACGCGATGAAATTGGATTGGAGTCGTTTGGAGTTAGTGAGAATTTCGGGTAAAATTAAACGTCCGTTTAATTTTATTCGAAATAAATCGCTAAAACGAAATTGAAATCAAGGTGAGAACTTCTCACTCAATCGAATCAGTTTCGATTTTATTTTAAATAGTTAGATTTAAAATATTTGAATGCATGTTTGAATGATGATTGTTATCTATTGATTGTTAAAATAGACATTATGCGCCGTTAGTAAGCGTATGTTATTTATTAAAAACATATACCGCGAATATTTCATAAACAGTGAAATTGGTATTATATATAATAGCAATATATATATATATTGGCATATGTATATATTGGAGTTATTGATTTCCCGCATTTGTTTAGCGGATGAGACCCTATTGCGCCGTCTATTAAGCGGATAATATTTTAAAACCCATATACCGCGATAATTTCGTACTGGAGCGAAATTGGTATTGTGCTAATGTTTGTGGATGCAGGAAAACAGGTTGGAGGGATCCAACTGGATTCCTCAACAGTATTTATTTGATTTCAGATATTTTGATATTTGATGGATTATCATATCGATGTATGGTATCGTTGTTGTCGTGATTGACTATTTGGTGTGTAGCATCATTGGACCAAATTTGGAACTTTAAAAATGATTTTTAAAGTGATTTTTGAAAATATAAAATATTTTTGGAATTGATCCATTATAAATAAATAAACGTTATACTTTTAAAAGTTATAAAAACTATGATTTTTGAGAAATACGGTTAAAGTTGATTTTTGAGAAATATGGATTAATGATTTTATAAAAGAGTTTAAATCGGGATTAATTGAATTTATTATGAAAAGTTGAAATATAGGATTTATAAAATTTAATTATTTTATAAATCAAAATAGTGAAATTATAAAGAAGTTTAAAGACGTTTTAGAATAATAATACAAATTGATTTGTATAAAAGATTTATAAAATGGATATTTATAAATTAGAATATTTTGAATTATAAAACGAGTTTTTATAAGTGTTAGCATGAATTGTGAATAAATTTCATAAATGAATGAAATTTATAGAATTATAAACGGTGGAGTTATAAATGGAATTTTATAAGCAGTAGGTTTATAAAATTTGAAAAGTTAATTGAAGAATGGATTTTGGATAAATAATTGAATCTTATAAGTTATAAGATTTATAATTATGAAGTTTAAAAGAACGATTTTGTAAAATAATCGTTTTATAAGCATTTAACTTATAATATGAACTTTTAGTTTATAATTGAGTTATAAACTAGAATAGGTTAATAAAGGAATTTATAAAAGGAAGTTGTTATAAAATAAATAGAAATGGAGTTTATAAACGTTGTTTTATAAATTCGCAAACGACTTATTTTGATAAGTAAATTGTTGAAACCTATTAATGGAGTTATATTCACGTTTTTGACTGTGAATGATCCTTTGAAATAAAATGAATAGAAGTGATGAAATTTGTTAACGTAGTATATTCACGTTTTTGAATAGTGAATAATATGTTAAAGAAATTGTTTTAGATTTGATGTTTTAAATAGAATTAAAACGATCTAACGATGTTTTAAAATGGGTTGAGATTCGAAACCATAGATTTCAACATTGATTGTTGAAATAGATGTTTTCGAGAAATAAAAGGAAATGGTGGACTATAGCACTATTGTTATAGTAAATGATTTCCGAAAGGAAATGTTTTTTATAGTATTGGGATTTATATATCTATTTTAATTTCGAATCCCTATACTAGTGATTTTGGGTTGTCGTAACGATGTTTTACGTAACATTCGTTTTGGCCCAAATAAATATGTTTAAGAGAACGATTTCCTTAAAGAATGAAATATATACTTAATTTCGATTGAAGTATATTGAATATTTTCTAAGTGTTGAAAATAAATAAAATTTGTGAATTACTTATTAAATAGTATGGAAATGTTTTCCAATAATAAGTGAATATTTTGAGAATTTATCTTTTTGAAGATAAATTGAAAAGGAATATTGAAATGAATAATTGAAGTCGTATATTCATAGATATTTTGGAATATAAATTCACTATGGAATTTATAAAGGAAAGGGGAATTTGTCTAAAAATAAATATTGATTTATTTTTGAAGTATTGAAATTATATATCTTGTAAAGATATTTTGGAAAATAAATAATTTGAAAAATTATTTGGAAACTGGTGATGTGTGCATATCCATTGATAGTTCAATAACGGACTATTAATATTTCCCTTTGAATGGGTAATTGATGTGATTTGTTTGAATTTGAATGCCATACTTATTTTTGAATAAGCGCTCACTATTCGGGTTGACCAGGAAAGGACCATGGGGTCGTATAACCCATTTCGAATATGTGATACGTCGTATGAATTGCATTTGAAGACCGGTGTTGAAGACCAGATCTTTTTGAAAGCGAAAGGACAACTCGTCGATTGTCTTTGCACCGAGTAGCTACGGTATGGAGACTCCCTATGTGATGGGAAGTCCGGACGTGATCAGAGATTATCCGGATTGCAAGGACTTCTTTGTAAGTGCCTTCGGTTCTGTTCGAACCCGGAACAGACTTGTATGGATAGTATGTCTGACGTTACAAATTGAGATATAAAGCAGATTTCTTTCAAATATATTTCTGTTGGTGGCGGAGAATTTATTCTTTTAGCTTAACACCCTTCTCTGAGACGTATGAGCTCAAAGGTTATGTAGTTGAATGTTATCAGCGATATATTCCCAATTTGGTAATGTGACATGCTGAGTGTTGCTGTGAAATGATCATTGTGTTGATTATTTGTGATAGGATCATTTATTTGATCGTCTATCCTGGTGATCATTTCTATGATCATTTGTTGACCCAAAGCATGACTTTTGTATAAAGTATGTTTTTGTGGACGTGACTTCGTCGAGCCTCACACCTCGGGAATGGTCAAAACAGGAAAGATGCGGCAAGGTTATGAGGGGTAGCGTCCTTTAGGGTATGTGCATTTCCTTCTGGAAAAGGGTGGTATCATGGTATGGAGCCCAGATACTTACTCATGTTGAAAACACTTTGTTATGATTGTGTGACGATGGTGACGAGCGCTCGGTTAAAGGTCCCAAAGGACCGGGGGATGGCATACTCGTGTAGTAGTTACCTAGTGATAAAGGTAACCCGACCTTGTGTTGGCAGAGAGCTGGTTAAGTTCTCGGGACGTCCATCCAGAGGCGTTTCCATGTGGCAATGAGAAGTTCCTTGGCCTGATCATTCGTTGGAAATCCAAAGAAACAATACGAGACTAGTACGGTTTTAGTTGTATAACCTGCTATGGAATGTGGCGGTAACCTGCTATTGAACATAGTAGCTATAGTAGGCATAAGTGCGGAATGTCTATGCTGGCTAAGATTTATATTCTACTTTCGAAATATTTCCTACACTATGCACTAATAATAATATCAAATGTTCTTTTTAATACGTATCAAGCATCTTTGACTATCATAAGGAGAAATCTCCTCCGATTCCGCGTTTGCATTGTGTGTGTGTGCGGGAGGCCTTATGGTAGTCTCATTTTTTAAAAAGCATTGCGAATTGACTTTAAAAATATTCTTCTATTTTGATTTTAAAGATAAATAAACTGTTTTGAGTTCTCACACCAGTCACATGACTGACTCGGAGTTTATTGTTTTCCTTCCTAAACTCTGGGTGCCCACCCATTTCTACACGGGCAGTCAAGAGTTAGGTTTATCAGGATATTCTGGATATTCTGGAATTGCTGGAGGCAAGCTGGATGGCATGGCGTATTACTAGTATATAGTATTTCTTTTTCTGCTGTTAGTTGTTGTTTGTGGTTGTACACTCTGATGATATGATGTAATGAAATGTAATGTATAAAATGTAATAACTGTTATAGTTCTTTGTTTAAAGATTATTCATTTATTATTATATGTTGTTCCGCTGCGATTGTGAGATTTTGTTATTGTTTTGTTGTGTTCTGTTCCGTTCTATTTTCTATTTTCTTTTCCCTCCATTTTCTATCTTTCCTCTCTTCTTCTTTCTCTCTTCTTCTACTTTTTCTTTTTCTTAAACATTGATAATTCGTATTTCTGTTCATCTTGAGTTAATCTATGGAGATTAGTGTATATTCAAGGAGTACGGATTTACGGGTCTTCACAGGTGGTATCAGAGCATATGGTTAAGTGACAACCATGGTTCTGTTGGGTATTACTCATTAGAGATAGAGTCAGTAGTACTCTAGAATGAGTTTGAGTGTAATAATAGATACGAGTGCGTATTTGTTAGTGAATATGAAATCGTTTTATATTGTGATGATTGGTTTATTGAGTGGAATATGAACCTTCGTCAGCACGGTCTGTACAACTATGCCGAAGGGGTTTATAAACATTTGAATAGAACAATTCGACACGATATTGTTTTAAATTGGGTAAATGAAATAATTTTACCTTGATTATATTTTATATATAAAAGAATAATTTTTCAGAATTATTAAAATGTATATAAGTTGATTGTTTAGTTGTTTGAATAATCTAAATAAAATAATAATTATATAAGCAAAAAGAATTATAAGAATTGAATTATAATTAAAGTGATTACAATTGTGAAATAAACTTATATATATAAGAAGTGAAACTATATGGATATATTTATGAATATGAGTTGTAAATAAAAAAATGAATTTAAAGTTAAATGGAAATTCAATTGGAAGTTAAGTGATTAAATAGAATTGAATTTGAATTGGAAGTGAACCAACTTGAATATGAATTAGTGAATATAAACTAATTGAGAATGAATGTTAGTAAAAACATCCACTGTAAATGAATCAAATGTGATTAAATTGAAAAACCATTTCATTTAATATAATGAGAATATGAATGAATATTTATTGGTTATGAATGCTAGTTGGTTGATGGTTGAATATATTGCTTTAGTTGCATTTGCTATGTTAACATATATAGTTATTATGTTGCTATATGTTGTATATTGATACTATTGTCTATATACATGATTCTCATGTTGTTTGTTGAGTGATTAGTAGGTGCGGATCGCGTTTGCTTCGCATTTGGAGCTCGCTTTCGCGCTATATTAGCCGTATATGCTTGCTAATAAAATATAAGGTACATATCTCGGATTACATATCGTACTTTTATACTTTTTTTCCCTTCGGGATGCCTCATTACTTGATGAGATGTATATTTGTGATATATATACTGTCATTTTTTTTCGGATCGAGCCGTGCAAAGGAGACTATGGCGAATTTTTCCGGAAATTTAAGGCGTTAGAAAAAATTTGAGAAAATTGGAAAGTTTTGAAAACTATTAACTTTGATTTGGAATTGAAAGTTAAACAATAGTGGTTGTTTTTGAAAAGATAACTAAGTATGATTTGAAAACTTAGTAAAGTATGGTGAGAAGTTTAAAATTTGTTTTGGGAAAGTTAATGGATTCTGTAACTTTTCTTACTTGGAAATTTCGAGGACGAAATTCTTTTAAGGGGGGAAGATTGTAACGACCCAGAATTTTTAGTAATTAAAATTTGAATATTTAATTAATTTTAAATATTAATAAGTGAATTTATAAGTCGAATAAATTTTTATTTGAATAATTGGATTTAATTGGATAATTAAATCGATAATTTAATATGTTAAATTATGGAAATAATTGAAAATTGAGTTAAATATGATTGAAAATGATTTGTAAAATTTTATTATATAATATTGAAGTTAGAACGATATTTTAGAACTTTTAAAATCGAATTAAAAGTAAATTTGTGAAAATTGAATATTTTAATATTTAATCGACTAGTGAAAATAGCCAATTTTCGAACAGTCTCAGAATTGGACGAAACTAGTTCCATTGGATCCGTAATAGTTAGTTATTACCGGATTTCAATTTTCGTGACAATCGGAGTTGTCGTTTGATCGTGGCAGCTCGAAACGCATCGAATTATTTTTAATTTTAATTTGGCGAGTTAAAATAGCCATTTTTCAAAAAGTCTCGGATTTCAACGAAACTAGTTTCGTCGGATCCGTAATGTGATATTATTGTAAGGTTTCAAATTTCGTGTCAATTGGATTTACCGTTTGTCCGATACAAATTAAAACGCCTAGAAAATCGATTAAATCGGTTTAATTTAAATTGAACGTTTATTTCCATAACTCGCACAGATGTCCGAATTAGCTTTCGAAACCTATTCCATTGTGTCCGGAACGCGGGGTAAACCCTAGAAACGCTGGTTACGGCGCGTAAATCGGAGTTTGGAAAATCGGAATGAATAGTGTTCGTTCAAAACTCTATAAATAGCCCACCATTCTCACAAATTAAAAAAACAAAATAAAAACCTAAACCCTAACTATATGCAGCCGCCGTTCACCTTAAATCAATGGCCGAAAGTTTCATATGTTCTTCCTTCAATTTCTCAAAATCTGTGAATCAATTTAGGAAATCATCAACATGGAAGTTGTTGAGCATATCGAGGGCTTCACATCCATACGGATTTGATGGAGATCGGAGCAACGAGGAGGGAGAGAGACGCTCGCGTTCATGGCCAGCTGCGCACGCATTTCGAGAGCGAGGGGGGCACGATGGGGGTGCGGTCGGCCGGCGTTGGTGGATGGAGGTGGGGGCTTCGACGTGAGGCTCTCTGATCGTCGCGAAGTGGATCGTGGAGGTTGCGATCTCTAAACCTAATATTGGAGCATGGGTTCGGCCTGTACAGTTGCGTGCGTGGGTTGGGAAGATGGTGGGGGGCCGTTGGATCTGGAAATGCACGGTGGATGTTGGATGTAGGTTAAAAGAATATAAATAAAGTTGTAAATTTATTAAGTATAATTCGTGTAAACTTCAAAAATTGATATCTTTTTCATACGAGGTCGAAAACGCGCGAAACCAGTTGCGTTGGGATCGTATGGACGAGCACTACGCGATGAAATTGGATTGGAGTCGTTTGGAGTTAGTGAGAATTTCGGGTAAAATTAAACGTCCGTTTAATTTTATTCGAAATAAATCGCTAAAACGAAATTGAAATCAAGGTGAGAACTTCTCACTCAATCGAATCAGTTTCGATTTTATTTTAAATAGTTAGATTTAAAATATTTGAATGCATGTTTGAATGATGATTGTTATCTATTGATTGTTAAAATAGACATTATGCGCCGTTAGTAAGCGGATGTTATTTATTAAAAACATATACCGCGAATATTTCATAAACAGTGAAATTGGTATTATATATAATAGCAATATATATATTGGCATATGTATATATTGGAGTTGTTGATTTCCCGCATTTGTTTAGCGGATGAGACCCTATTGCGCCGTCTATTAAGCGGATAATATTTTAAATCCCATATACCGCGATAATTTCGTACTGGAGCGAAATTGGTATTGTGCTAATGTTTGTGGATGCAGGAAAACAGGTTGGAGGGATCCAACTGGATTCCTCAACAGTATTTATTTGATTTCAGATATTTTGATATTTGATGGATTATCATATCGATGTATGGTATCATTGTTGTCGTGATTGACTATTTGGTGTGTAGCATCATTGGACCAAATTTGGAACTTTAAAAATGATTTTTAAAGTGATTTTTGAAAATATAAAATATTTTTGGAATTGATCCATTATAAATAAATAAACGTTATACTTTTAAAAGTTATAAAAACTATGATTTTTGAGAAATACGGTTAAAGTTGATTTTTGAGAAATATGGATTAATGATTTTATAAAAGAGTTTAAATCGGGATTAATTGAATTTATTATGAAAAGTTGAAATATAGGATTTATAAAATTTAATTATTTTATAAATCAAAATAGTGAAATTATAAAGAAGTTTAAAGACGTTTTAGATTAATAATACAAATTGATTTGTATAAAAGATTTATAAAATGGATATTTATAAATTAGAATATTTTGAATTATAAAACGAGTTTTTATAAGTGTTAGCATGAATTGTGAATGAGTTTCATAAATGAATGAAATTTATAGAATTATAAACGGTGGAGTTATAAATGGAATTTTATAAGCAGTAGGTTTATAAAATTTGAAAAGTTAATTGAAGAATGGATTTTGGATAAATAATTGAATCTTATAAGTTATAAGATTTATAATTATGAAGTTTAAAAGAACGATTTTGTAAAATAATCGTTTTATAAGCATTTAACTTATAATATGAACTTTTAGTTTATAATTGAGTTATAAACTGGAATAGGTTAATAAAGGAATTTATAAAAGGAAGTTGTTATAAAATAAATAGAAATGGAGTTTATAAACGTTGTTTTATAAATTCGCAAACGACTTATTTTGATAAGTAAATTGTTGAAACCTATTAATGGAGTTATATTCACGTTTTTGACTGTGAATGATCCTTTGAAATAAAATGAATAGAAGTGATGAAATTTGTTAACGTAGTATATTCACGTTTTTGAATAGTGAATAATATGTTAAAGAAATTGTTTTAGATTTGATGTTTTAAATAGAATTAAAACGATCTAACGATGTTTTAAAATGGGTTGAGATTCGAAACCATAGATTTCAACATTGATTGTTGAAATAGATGTTTTCGAGAAATAAAAGGAAATGGTGGACTATAGCACTATTGTTATAGTAAATGATTTCCGAAAGGAAATGTTTTGTATAGTATTGGGATTTATATATCTATTTTAATTTCGAATCCCTATACTAGTGATTTTGGTTTGTCGTAACGATGTTTTACGTAACATTCGTTTTGGCCCAAATAAATATGTTTAAGAGAACGATTTCCTTAAAGAATGAAATATATACTTAATTTCGATTGAAGTATATTGAATATTTTCTAAGTGTTGAAAATAAATAAAATTTGTGAATTACTTATTAAATAAGTATGGAAATGTTTTCCAATAATAAGTGAATATTTTGATAATTTATCTTTTTGAAGATAAATTGAAAAGGAATATTGAAATGAATAATTGAAGTCGTATATTCATAGATATTTTGGAATATAAATTCACTATGGAATTTATAAAGGAAAGGAGAATTTGTCTAAAAATAAATATTGATTTATTTTTGAAGTATTGAAATTATATATCTTGTAAAGATATTTTGGAAAATAAATAATTTGGAAAATTATTTGGAAACTGGTGATGTGTGCATATCCATTGATAGTTCAATAACCGACTATCAATATTTCCCTTTGAATGGGTAATTGATGTGATTTGTTTGAATTTGAATGCCACACTTATTTTTGAATAAGCGCTCACTATTCGGGTTGACCGGGAAAGGACCATGGGGTCGTATAACCCATTCCGAATATGTGATACGTCGTATGAATTGCATTTGAAGACCGGTGTTGAAGACCGGATCTTTTTGAAAGCGAAAGGACAACTCGTCGATTGTCTTTACACCGAGTAGCTACGGTTTGGAGACTCCCTATGTGATGGGAAGTCCGGACGTGATCAGAGATTATCCGGATTGCAAGGACTTCTTTGTAAGTGCCTTCGGTTCTGTTCGAACCCGGAACAGACTTGTATGGATAATATGTCTGACGTTACAAATTGAGATATAAAGCAGATTTCTTTCAAATATATTTCTATTGGTGGCGGAGAATTTATTCTTTTAGCTTAACACCCTTCTCTGAGACGTATGAGCTCAAAGGTTATGTAGTTGAATGTTATCAGCGATATATTCCCAATTTGGTAATGTGACATGCTGAGTGTTGCTGTGAAATGATCATTGTGTTGATTATTTGTGATAGGATCATTTATTTGATCGTCTATCCTGGTGATCATTTCTATGATCATTTGTTGACCCAAAGCATGGCTTTTGTATAAAGTATGTTTTTGTGGACGTGACTTCGTCGAGCCTCACATCTCGGGAATGGTCAAAACAGGAAAGATGCGGCAAGGTTATGAGGGGTAGCGCCCTTTAGGGTATGTGCATTTCCTTCTGGAAAAGGATGGTATCATGGTATGGAGCCCAGATACTTACTCATGTTGAAAACACTTTGTTATGATTGTGTGATGATGGTGACGAGCGCTCGGTTAAAGGTCCCAAAGGACCGGGGGATGGCATACTCGTGTAGTAGTTACCTAGTGATAAAGGTAACCCGACCTTGTGTTGGCAGAGAGCTGGTTAAGTTCTCGGGACGTCCATCCAGAGGCGTTTCCATGTGGCAATGAGAAGTTCCTTGGCCTGATCATTCGTTGGAAATCCAAAGAAATAATACGAGACTTGTACGGTTTTAGTTGTATAACCTGCTATGGAATGTGGCGGTAACCTGCTATTGAACATAGTAGCTATAGTAGGCATAAGTGCGGAATGTCTATGCTGGCTAAGATTTATATTCTACTTTCGAAATATTTCCTACACTATGCACTAATAATAATATCAAATGTTCTTTTTAATACGTATCAAGCATCTTTGACTATCATAAGGAGAAATCTCCTCCGATTCTGCGTTTGCATTGTGTGTGTGCGCGGGAGGCCTTATGGTAGTCTCATTTTTTAAAAAGCATTGCGAATTGACTTTAAAAATATTCTTCTATTTTGATTTTAAAGATAAATAAACTGTTTTGAGTTCTCACACCAGTCACATGACTGACTCGGAGTTTATTGTTTTCCTTCCTAAACTCTGGGTGCCCACCCATTTCTACACGGGCAGTCAAGAGTTAGGTTTATCAGGATATTCTAGATATTCTGGAATTGCTGGAGGCAAGCTGGATGGCATGGCGTATTACTAGTATATAGTATTTCTTTTTCCGCTGTTAGTTGTTGTTTGTGGTTGTACACTCTGATGATATGATGTAATGAAATGTAATGTATAATGTAATAACTGTTATAGTTCTTTGTTTAAAGATTATTCATTTATTATTATATGTTGTTCCGCTGCGATTGTGAGATTTTGTTATTGTTCTGTTGTGTTCTGTTCCGTTCTATTTTCTATTTTCTTTTCCCTCCATTTTCTATCTTTCCTCTCTTCTTCTTTCTCTCTTCTTCTACTTTTTCTTTTTCTTAAACATTGATAATTCGTATTTCTGTTCATCTTGAGTTAATCTATGGAGATTAGTGTATATTCAAGGAGTACGGATTTACGGGTCTTCACAGTGTTAGTATCGATTCGACAATGTTAAGCTCGGCAAAATGCAGTCGCTAGCCGATTTTTACAACTCATCCCCAAAACTAGGGGCATGGCTTAAGTGTCAACCATCAACTGAAGCAGTGTAACATCAAAGTTCAACATAATCTCCAGTTATGAGTCATGTCCATGACTTCTGGACTTGGCAGATAAAAACAAATTTGACTCAAAAGTTGAAACTCTGCAAATGCACTGGACTGAAATTCAAATACTGGAACACTTAAGCATAAAATATAGTAATAGAGCCAAAGCCAAAAACAAAATTTCATTTCAACTAACTGTGAATGAAGTTCATGTACAAATTTTCCAAAATTCCTACTAGCAGGGGCTGAACCTGCGTCTATACATGGCCTACGAAAGGAAAGCAAAAACAAATTCCTATCTACCAAAAAATGCACCGAAGAGGCCTATCTACTCTTTCTTCTTCCTCAGCTTCTTCTTCGGCGTAGATCCACTGGAACCGCTAATGATTTTCCGCTTTGAACTCTTGCCTTTTGGCAGACGGTCTCCAGGAGGGAGAATGATCTCAACGTCCTCCTCTGAACTCGAGTGTATGGGAATACTTTCTCCAGGTGGAGTCGAGGGAGTCGGATCTACTACAGGGGGCGGAATAGGCACACTGGTATCAACAATTGTACCACCAGGTGATATCATTCTCGGCGAAGCTGGGCCAGGCACCACCATTCCACCTCCAGAACTACCACCATGTGTCATTGCCTCCATTTCGGCCAGTATTTCTTCTTCGCGAATCGATTGGGCTTCGCTGGAGGCAGCGATAATCTGCATTGAAGAGTTGGAAGCAGGCGCGAGTCCACTTATGACAAATGGTAGGTCCACAAATGGGTCACTGTGTCGATCAAGGAGCTCATTCATCATCTGCTCGTCGAAAGAAAGTGAGCTCCCCTGCGTTCCATCAATCGGCGCAGTCATTGTCGTGGTAGTCGCTTCAGTAATAATGGCCTCCTGCACTTGGTGTGATTCTTGGGTTGCAGGAGGCGCTACTAGTGTAACTCCAGTCACCGGACAAAGAAGAAGAGAAACTATTAGCAAACGCTTGAAGACAAGCTCCTTATTTTGAATGCACATGAGATTTGTTCAGAGTACCTTCCTCGGTTTGGCTCACCGACGGCTGAGCGGCTTCGAAGGTGTGCTCTTTAATAGGGGATAGCTGCAGCTATTCTGGATTATAAGCAAGACAGACTGGGGCTCAACTACTGATATAGGCTCAGATTGAGGTGGAGTAGTAATATCAAGGCTCGCAGTGTGATGCTCGACACCTGAGCCTTCCCCAATCTCCTGGTGTTGGGTGCTGAGCTTCTCCCTTTCATGTGAGAGCATTGACTCGTAGAGAATCTTCCTTTCATCCTCAGTTCGCATGCGATTCTCGAGCTCCAACTCCTCGAATGATCCACCCAGATGCACACTTTTCTCCTCCTCGAGTAATTGGGTCCAAGCGTTATGAAGATGTGTAGAATAGTTCTCGAGCCAGGTCAAATTTCTATGTTTCAGCACATTAACATTATAGGTGACGAGAAGGTCTTCTATATCAGCCTCCAGCCTAGATTCCGCCATCCGAACTTTCTTCTCAACCTCAGCCTCCATCATATAGACTTTTTCCACAGCCACGTCCTGCTCACCCTGAAGCACCATAGCTTGATCGCATGCCTCCTGTGCTACGGTGTTGGCGTCCTCCCTCTCTTTAATGATTTTGGAAAATTTGGACTTAAGATCATTAAGCTCTTTAGGGGCCGCATCCCACTCGGTAGTGACGGTAGTGTTCCTATGGCCATTTCCTCCACCAGGGCATAGTGTGGTTATCTCATCCTCTCCATGGCCGAGTTGGCCTCGTCGGCCTTTTTAAGGGCCTCCATTTTTGATTTTCGAGAGAACTCAGCTTCAGTATTGAACACCTGGATGATCCGGTCCTTCTGAGCAAGCTCCTTCTCCAACTTCTCAATGACAGCAGCCCGCTCAAAGGCCACCTTATATGCTTTTTTCACGGCCTTCCCCCACTCCTTGTATTGAAAGTAAATGTCATGAATGTAATCGTGCATCATGTTCTCAGCCTCTGCTGGAATTATCTTCAAGTGTGGGGGGAAAACATAGCCATCAAAGAAAATGTCTGGAAAATCCTTCTTCAGTTGAGCAAGTTTAATTGCTCCTTCCCCCAAAGGCTTGGTAAGGACCTGCTATGCAATTATAGGAGCCGTTATTTCAGTTCTATGGTGATAGGTTTCAGGCCTTGAAACATGAGAAGACGGCTTGTGCCGTGAAGTTTTCGGGGGACGTGAGAGATAAATAGGAGGCTGATCAGGGTTTCTAGGAGGGGGAGAGTGAGATCGGGATCGGTGTCTGTACTCCCTATCTCTGTCGTGTCGATTCTAACTAGAGTATCCATGGTCGTAGTCCTTATCCACCTCTCTCCTATGCGGCTCATAATATGTTGAAGATCGACGAGCTTTACGAAGACTTCCTAACATTAAGCCTCGATCTGACATTGTATCTGCAAAATAAAATAAGAACGGAGTTGATAATCTTCCAAGGTAAGCAAATTACGGTCAGGAATTATGTAGTGTCGTAAAGTGTGTATGTATGTGCAACCCCCCGACCAACAGGAAGTGTCGGCCATGCTAGTGGGAAGAAACTCGTTTAAGTCTAAAGCATTCTGAAGTTCATCCAACCCGGCGTCATCATGGAGTGACACGTAATCCGGGATAGGAATACCGAAGAGCCCTTCGAAGAGGTTTTCCAACTGCGAGGGAGGAGCCTCCAAAATATTAATCCCAGGAACAGGCAAAGACACAGCCATAGATTTCCGTCTACCAGATTTAAAACATTTAAAGGCGGTTGCCTTGCCTTTTCTCTTTCCTTCGGAACCCTCAAAGGCATCAGAAGGCCCGGCTGCAAGTTCATCGTCAGTGGGCATTCTTTTTGGATCAATCTCCTTGGTTATAACAACCCCGTGCGTCTTGCGCTTAGCTCGTTTCTTCGAGATAGCCCTTAACATTCCTTCAATCCATATGCTTTGGCCATGCTCGATCAAGCCCACGATTCTCAAATTTCTATATGTCAGAACCGAGTCAATGTCCCTCTCTTCACTCGGAACTTTTTGGAGAACCCGAACTATCTCTTTGAAATGCGCTCCTTCAGGCCATGGAATTACAGCTATAAGGGAAAAGGAGATATAAGGTTGGCATCAGTTATGATTATCTTATTAGCTACTTTGGAAGACTGCGGTACTTACTTCTGAATAGCCATCGGTTGGCAAATCTTGGAGGGCATTGGGCATAAAACCATTCCGTTTTTAAGTAACTTAGCCTGGTCCAAGGCCCCGTTACTACTTGACAGTTTCTAACCGCTTCTAGGAATGTAAAAGAAGGGCTATCTCCCTGGCTCTTGATGTTGAATAAATATCTAATCTCGATCGGTATCGGGGGTAGAAAGAGATGCTCCATAAATACGATGAATAAGCTGTTCAACAGAGCGTATCCATTGGGGTGTAGTTGAGGTGGAGTGATCCCCAAAAAAGATAACACTTCCCTAATATATATTGGTTGAACAGGGAAAGCGTTCCTGCTGCGCACGCATGACGATTGAATGCGGTGAACCCTTCCGGTGGAAAATGCAGTCTATCATTCGGACCCGGCAATAGCACATCGTCCAACGACAGACCGTGCCTTAAGCATATTCGTCCCAACATGTCTTCAGAAACATTGGACGGAACAGAGTCTGACGGATTACCGATGAAAGATGCGCCAGGTAGCTCATCTGGAGCTGGATTTAGGACTTCGACCGCGATGGCCGGTATTTCGATCATTGGGGGAAAAGAACTCTAAATTTCATGCTGTTGTGAGCTTGAAGGTTCCATAACTAATTAACTTATGAGAAATCATCATTAGACGGTAATTAGCCCATGCATTCTCCAGTTGAAGTGCGTGAATGTGTTGTGTAGTGCAGTGCTGTAAATTACTTGAGAAATTCTATAAAACATGAGAAAACTTGCAAACGACGAGACTTCGAAATTCAGTTGGAGTGACCATCATCGCTGACCGTCACAACCGTGCCATCCAGACTTTAGACCGATCCGAGTTACAGTTTGTTGAAATTTTGTTAACTTACAGTTCCATCGACGAGCTTCGGAAGACAGTCAAGTATGCAATGAAAAAGGTTAAGTCCAGATATGCAGGGCAGAAGCTCATCGGGGTCAAATATTCAAGTGCATAGGAATTTCGTATTCATGAAGTTTGGACTCGAGTCGACCACTAGGAATATAATTCGTATTGGTCAAAAAGGGCAACTCGTATTGATCATGGTACGCCCGTTCGTATCGATCACCCTAAATTATTTCGTATCGATCGATAGTATCCATTTCGTATCGATCGACAATGGGCCTTTCATATCGATTGCCAATCCAAGACTATGTATCGATCGCTCCGGATCGTTACAAGTATTGGTCAGTAATCTATCGATACAGACGTTAACACTCCATCGATACGAGACAGTTCTATTAACCAATACGAAGTCGTATTCCATCTGAATCGATACAAACTCGCCCTTCGCCCATCATCGATACGATGGCTCCCTGACTTCTTCTTCTCCAAATCGACCCGAGCTCCACCTCCTCCTTCCTCGACCTTGCTCCATCTCACCTTTGGCCTCCTCACAACTAGAATCAACCGCGAGTATGGGAGGAATGGCATTAAAACATAAGTCTCATCATTTTAATGTGAATTTATTAATCAGTTACCTGATCGAAGTAATTAGTTCGAAGAAATGAGGCGTTATTCGATTAGGGACGAAGGCAGTTTTCGTTTTTCTTTTTCTTTGATTCGATTCGAAAGCAAATGCAGTTTTAGTTTCCTTCAACTTGAAGCGATATGAAAACAAGGCAGAAAACTGAACAAGTAAAAAAAATTCTAAGTACAGAGCCCCATATTTATATGGGTGTCAATCTAAGGGAAAGAAACGATTCATCTCCCAGTCGTCATGACCGAGTATAACCTGTTTTACCCCTGATTGATGCAAATTGGTTATTCGAGTCCAACAATACAGGTTTCATCGATACCAAGCACCTATCTGTGTCCATTATTCTCATCTCCATCTAAGACGCAGCGATACGAACTGCACTGTTCGAATCCAACAAGCTCGAGCTTCGTCGATACGAAGTGTGCAATGAAGACAATTCTGAAAACGTTAAACTCTATCGATACGAAATGCTTTATTCGTATCCATCACCGCTCAACCCATAAAGGCACACGTTCATCGGTACGAATTAGCTGTTCACATCCATCTTCAACCATCGATACGAAAACTGTCTTTTGACCTTTTACATCGATCCAGGAGAGGATCGATACGAAGGGACATTCCAAAACAACCGCCAAACGTTGTTACATCTCGACTCTCACATTGGTTTAGGAGAGGATCGATACGGAATTCGAGGAAAGAAAGCTGACAACGACTTGTAAACATGCGAATGCTAACACATCAGTGTATGTATGTCAGACTAATTTCAATTTTCAATTTTCAAAGTTCAAAGGAATTGGGTACTCGCTTGATGACTATTACAACAACAAATAGCTGATCGCTATCATGCAATAATCGATTACAACAGTACAGGGTACAACAATTGGCAGTCAGCAGCTCACATTACTGAAAAATCGATCAATAGTTACAGATTTCAAAAGGACGACAATCGTTCAGCAAGTCGAATAGAACTACTCAGAGTGAAGGTCGCAGTTTTTCAAAGCACGTCATGTTCACACAAGACGTACTTTGGGGGGTAAATGTTATCCCGCCTTTTAGCAAGGCCGAGATATCAAGAAATTGACTGAAAACCAAGGATCGCTCGTCGAGTAAGCATAGGTTCACTATGGATGTCGATAGATTTTGTCCGAGTCCGGATCGATCTACAATTTATGTGACATGACAAGCAAAGCTATGAAAGCCGGCGTTCCAAGTTTCAAGTCAATCCGAGTTCGTATGCTCAAGATATGATCGATGTAAGCTAAGGAGGTCAATTCGTTCATACCCATCTGCTCGTATCCATCGTACGTATCGATGAACTCGTATCCATCCAATACCCCATCAATTTGTATTCATCGTTCATTCGATGAGTTCGTACCCACTGATCATCCATCTGTTCGTATCCATAGCAGACATTCAACTTCGTACCCACTTGGTCAACTGATGCCATTTCGTATCAATCCCTTTCGGCTCATTTCGTATCGGTCAGCTAAGGGGAACGATACGAATTTGAGGCTTTTTTTATCGATACGAAGTGGAGTGCACAAAAGTGATATGAAGTGAGGTGAAACCAAGGAAAATGAACAAAACAATTCCAATCGATACGAACAGAGGGTTGACGATCGATACGAACAAGACAACTCCGATCAATACGAACATGATAGCTCTAATCGATACGAATGGAGCAACATTAATCGATACGAATTGAATCACATCCATCAATGCAAACAGGGCAATGGTCTTCGATACGAACGAGGCGAAAGCTTTGGATTGACTCAGTCGACTCGGCATAAAAAGTGGATCGATCTGAAGAGTGAGCGCCATGTCAATTTGAAGGCACGTGCCTCGATTGATTCGAACAGATCGACGCGAAGCAATCAATCCGAACGTGATAGCCTTCATAATATTGCAAGTTTGCATCGATCATAACTCGAGATCCACAAATCCAAATGCTATGAAATTTTCACAGGAGCTTATGTACGACCTAAGAAAGGTTCATGCCAAGTTTCGACTCGATTGGGTCAAATCCTGATCGATACGAAATTCGTTCATATCGATCATGGATCGAGCTGAAACTTCACGGGATCGATTGCGTGAGCCCACCCACATGCCAGAAGAAGTCTCCTAGGATCTGAGCAAGATATCAGCCTCCTACGCCTATAGATAGAACCCTAGGGCCTACAGAAGAAGGATCTTTTTTCTCTCCGACGTTCAGACTCTGCTGAATCCAACTTTGCACTCCATAGCTGCTGTTGTACTCGAATTTCAGAACTGTAATTCACAGTATCCATTGTAATCAAGTATAATCATCAAGTGAACATCAATAAAGTCATCAAACTTCATAGTGGACGTATGCAAAACACCGAGCCACTCTAAATTGCTGTGTTTCTACACGTTTTCATATCTGTTTTTGGACTGTTTGTTAGATAATCCTCATTTTACATTTTTATTCTTCACATTTATCTCTTCAAGTACTTTCGAAAAGTGTTGTGCCCATTTTTGTTACAAACATTGATCTTTCATTCTTCATTAACTTTTAAAGGAATTTTTTTTTTCACTTCAATGATTTCTTCCATCTCTGCTTATTAATAAATCTAAACTAAAACTTACTATTTTTTTACTTAAATGAAGCTTAAAGAAAGTAAACCTGAAGCACATATCCCTAATCGTACATCATTCTAAATGAACAATATTCATCCTCGCTGCTTTTTTCACCATGAATGGGTCGGTTTTGATTCTTAGTGTTAATTTTAAGAATGCTGAAGAAATGTGGTTTTGCTAGTTTTATCATATGAATGATGTTGAATGTTTATATGTTAAAAATAGTGAAAATAGAGAGTATTTTAACTCTTAAAACTCGTAATAATAATCTCCAAATCATTTGAAATTCTGATATGTTGTTTTGAACGTGTGTTTCGGAGATGCATATTTGATACAAAGTGGATAACACCATTTAAAAACTTGCTACAAATTTTTAAAATAAATAATGAGTTGTTTTCTGAATTAAAAATAGTGTAGACATTGCAAAAATAATAATTTCTATTGAAATATAAGATATATTATATTAAAGATGTGATTTATTATTTTTGAGAATTTTTCTACAGCCCTTTTAGTTTCTTGTTTTATTTTGATTTTTAAATCGCATAAAAAGGATTTTGAAATAATGTAATTAATTAATGAATGAAAAATAATTGCTTGGGGAAGATTTGAAGACTGTAATTTTATAGAAGTAATCATGCAAACCAATGATAATTTGACATGTGTATGAGTTGGGTAAAGAAATACAAAAAAGTAAAAGTATTTACGAGTTTGCAGTGGTAAATCGCACCAACCAATATTTGAAGTAGCCAAATAAAACTTGTGACTTGTGGAAAAATAAAAGTATTTGCGAGTTTACAAGTGTTTGAAACTTGTGGCTGCATTTTATCCAAAACTTTCGACTTCTTTTAAATTAAACTTGTAACGGTGTTATGCAACATATGAGGTGGCATGTTTTCAAAGCTTGCAATGGCTACAATTTCAAAAGTTGCAATAGAAATGTTTTATAAAATGCGATAACTCTCATTTTATAACATGTGATGGTTTCATTTTAAAAGTTGCGGTGACATCATATTTTAAAAGATGTGATAGCGCTTTATTTGAAACCGACTTTTGATTTTCAATATAGCGAAGGTCTTGTTTTCAAATGATGCAACAACACTGCTTAAAACTCTTTGTAGCAATTGTTTAAAGGCTGCAAAGGCTTTGTTTAAAAAATGCGAAGACTATTATGATGTTTTAAAACTTGTAAAGGGTTTTCGTTTTAAACTTGCAATGACTTCTACTTTTGAAGTTGTGATAAATATGTGGTGACCCCTACCTTTAATGTTGCAATGGATTGGAATTTAAAATATGCGATATTGTGTATGTTTTAAGCATGCAATGGCTAATGCTGATTAGATTCTAGCCCACCTCAAAATAGTAAATTATGAAGACCTTTAGTGAAGGCTACTCACTAAAAAAGTTTCCACATATGTAAAAATGAGAAGTAAATGTGGTGCAAGTAAAAACCACAATGTAAAGTGGTTTGATATAGAAAAGATCTATGTCTACTATGACTTATTATCTTATTTCTTTTGAGAGTTTTCATTTATAAGAGATTTAATGTTCTTTACAAGAGCATAAATGTGACAATCCGTTTTTTCGTACCATTAAAGATGATAATAAACCACACATGTCCAACTCAAATCGAATAGAAAAATAGATAGTTATGAGGAAGAAAGAAGAAGAGAAGAAAAGAAACTAAAAAAGCATAGAATCCCACAATCGCAGCGGAACAACATATATTATTATACCAATGATTTTTGCAAAAGAGAAATTGTTATATACATACATCCGTCATAGTACAAAAACAATCACAATTATCAGCCTGAACAGTTATATAGCCTGTCCTTATAATTTTTGATAATTTCAATAACAAAACAACGAAAAATAAACATATATGAGAGTACGACTTGAAGACCTCCAACTCGGCTATCGAGCTCTAATGCATCCAAAGCAATCGGTAAATATGCTTAGTCTGATCCGAGCATTATAATAAAATAACATCCGAGTTAGTCTAGAAAACTAGCGTGAGAAAAAACATCCAATTGAGTTTTATAGTTATAAATTTTTTTGAAAACAAAGGTATCTCGTAAGACCATGCAGCACATAAACACGGACGGGTTTTTACCTTACGATAACCAAAACCAATTTCTATAGAAAATCCATTTATATTATAATAATGTCTAGATGTCAAATTAAAATATGAATATAGCTGAAATGCTTGCATCTCACGTTTCAGCATAGTTGGGTACAATTAAGTCTGTACGGCGCCTATTGGACAATGGATTCCATACAATGACTGAGCTACTGGGGTACCGCCTGTCACGTGGCATCTTTAGATAAGATAACACCGAGGACCTCGCTTAGATCCCCTGCCAACACAGGATCATCCTACCCCTTGAAAGCTGCTATGGATCGTGTAATATGGATATATGATAATACAGAGTATAATGATGATAATAATACTGTAAATAATGCGGAATAAAAAGTAGCATAGTAAAATGACACTGGAGATTTTTATACTGGTTCAGAGCACCGTCCTACATCCAGTCCCAGACTCCTTATCGAATTTCACTAAAACAACAACCCTCACTTAACTCGGAGGAACATGTTTATATACCCCTGAGCAGCCGAATAGGGACCTAAGCAGTAGAACAGGATTTCGCCTTAACAGCCGAAGAGGACTTCACTCGCCTGAGCAGCAGAACAGGACTTCAAAAAATACCGAAATAGTTTTGACTTTTGTATGTTCTGATAACACGGATTTGTCATTTGTAGTGCACCCTTGAGTAGCCAAATAGGGACCTGAGCAGCGGAACAGAATTTTGCCTTAATAGCCGAAGAGGACTTCACTCGCCTGAGCAGCAGAGCAGGACTTCAACAAATACCAAAAATAGTTTTGACTTTTGTGTGTTATGATAACACAGATTTGTCATTTCTAGTACACCCTTCCTATAATCTTCTCCTCAAGTATAAATATATATATATATATATATATATATATATATATTTGAAGTGTGTGAAGAATAGAAAGGTATAATATTTATTTAATGCAGAATAATTGAAAGTATGATAGCAAATAGATTTCAAAAAGTTAGATCAGAGAATAAGAGAAATCGATTATGATTGAGTGATTTGAAATGAAATTGGAGTTTGTATTTATAAAGGTTAGAAAGCAGTGACTGTTGGTGAAGAGTTTCGATCGATGTGTTACATCTGAATCTTTTTGTTTAAAGGTTCACAACTCTTCACAAAAGTCATTTCCTTTCAAAAAAGTGGTTGTTATAGAAATTCAGTCGACTGAGCCTCTCGGACAGTCGACTGAGTATTCAAAATAATTTTAAATTTTAAATTCGTATATTTATGTAACTGTGCATGCTACACAAAAATCCTAGTGTCAGTCGACTGTCTCAGGTGGTCAGTCGACTGACCTGGTTATTTTTGTGCAGTTTACACAATTAACATATATATTTTAATTTCTATAACTTTTAAAACACTTTTATAATTTAAATGTGTGCCTATATATGTATAAAACATTTTAGCAAATATAATGATTAAATATATAAGCTAGTGTAGATATATAATTGAGGAGAGATTTTAACAAATATTGACCTAAGACTTAAAAACAAAATACTATAGTTGATGCACCGGTTTTTAAAGCCTCGTCTCCTTTTCTCTTTTTGTCGTTACAGTCGTCAAATCTGTATGTTGTATTGATATCTTTATGTCATGAATCAAAACCAAGTCTCAACATTCTCTCCTTTTTTGATTGATGATAGCCTGTAAATAGATATAGATTTCGACTATATATATATACCATAAATACTTACTCCCCCTGAATCTTTGACGCTCTATATCCTGCATTCTTATTAGTAGCAATAATATTTCTCCCCCTTTGTCATCGACAAAAAAGAATAAATAATATGATATGATAATGTGAAAGATAATATGAAATAAAACCAGCAATAATCATCCATACATTTAACATCCATAGTCAAGAGTGTTCAAAAATAAATAAACAAGAACGGCTATTTAGTACAAGAAATATGAATTGAAAAACAAATGTCTTGAATAAAAAGAAATGAACATCTTACTCCATCAGTTGCTTACCCCTACCACTATAACCTTCATAGCCATCATCATCACTAGTACTAGCTGGATCGTCGTCAGAAGAAGAAGACCGTCTAAAGACGGGTTGCTTACCCGGATCGCCTATAGCAGTAGTAGATGTACCCGAAGAGCATGATATAGCTTGCCATAATTTGGTGAAAAATCCTTTGACCTTATCGAGCTTCTTATCAACTTTGATGATGTTTGATTATAGAATTTATTGATTATGGCAAATTATATTGATGGATTCACGTGGTTGAAGACCTTCATTTGGAATCATAATTCCTTCTTGTTGATAACGAGACGATCTTTGACAAGATGGTCGTTGAGATGGCTTGCCATGTTGTTGTGGTTGGACTTGAGCTGTTTTCCTTTGGCTCCATTATTCAAAAGATATTATATAAGGGGGTCGGGCAACTGGTAATTTCATCAAGGCTAAAGTCCAAGCATTCAAACATCGAATGGTAGAAACTGGTGAATCCGGTTCTGGAACTTCACAAGCTTTGAGAAGACGCATAATAGATTCGCCGTAGTAAATTATATTCATCCTACCGTTGTTGAAACTTAAAAATTCGTCTAGAATTAAACGTACCCAATTTACTTTGATGTTCCCAAAGATAGCATACAAAGCTTGAAAATTATTTTCGTAGACAAGTTCATAACTCCCGGTTCTAGGAGTTATGGTTTTCATTAGAGCACGATGAATAACTCGTTCCTTTGGTTATAAAGACATTGATTTTAGTTGATGCATGTCATCTTCTAGAAACAAATGGCTTACATGGTCTCGAACAACCAAATCAACATCAATTGTAGCTAATTCTACACCATCATTTTCTCTTTGTAAGATACGAGCCATGCGGTCTAGAGAGAAAAAGATGGGTTTCCCACATACGAGACTCTATACACAGTCTTGTTGATTTGGAACGTCTCGGTGATCCAAATTTAGGTTAGCGTAGAATAATTTCACCATAATTTGGTTGATTTTGTGTTTGTTGTTGTCAATGTTAATTAGCGACTCTGAATTTCTCCTTCGAGCTAACTCTTGAATGTGATACGAGGAAAAATCAGAGAATTTGATGAACGAACCTTCAAAGATCCTTGAGTCTTGCATCCTTCTCCACCACTTTATCGCGGTGTCATCAAATAGCCACCTTTGAATTTATTCATTCGACGAAGGTTGAGATTATGAGGAAGCTTGTCCCTTATGTTTTGGAGCCATTTAATCTTAATTTTGAAGAAGAAAAATTGAGTTTTGGAGAGCCCAGGTTTTTGAAAATTTTGAAATCTGAAATGGTAATGAGGAGAGAAGATAAAGTGAAAGATAAAGGGGGTAAAGAGGTAGGTGAAAAGGTAAAAAGTAACTCAGATCTACGGCTCAGTAAACTGGCTCAGGGCTTCAGTCGACTGAAGCTGAAGATTGAAATTTTTCAATCTTCTGGTCCCGTCGACTGAGGCTCTGAGACAATCGACTGGCCATGTGATATAAAACTTTATATTTCCGCATCAGTCGACTGGCTCAGGGCGTTAGTCGACTGATACTGAAGGTCGATAATATTCAACCTTCTGGTCCAGTCGACCGAGGCCTGGGACAGTCGATTGGCCATGTATATATAAAAATTCATTTGCTGTGTCAGTCTACCGATCTCCTGGTCCAGTCGACTGACCTTGAGTATTTTCTGCAATGAATTTATTTTTGGTGTGAAGTGTGTATATATATATTATTTATGTTTGTTAATTCTTTTAATATAAGTAGTTTTTATTTTCATGAATGATATAACTTTATTTTGCAGTTAAATTTTCTGTATGTGAGATGTTGATTAACACACCAGAAATAAATTTATTTAAAAACAGAAACAAACATATGTAGAGAAATTATTTGAAAATACAACGAAAGATAATTAAAACTATGATTATTTCGAGGGGCTAGGTGTCTTGAACTCTTTCAATTGCTAATGACGAACATTAGATTCCTCGTTGCGATCCCACGAATTCGGTGAGTACGGTGGTCGTGGTGGAGACGAAGTCGATGGTCGTCTGATAGGCGAAACTGCATGTTCGTCTATCGGATGTGACGATGCCCCACAGAATTTCATAGCGATGTGCTTAATTATTCCTATCTGTCTGGAGTTTATTTTTTTCGTAATACATCTCCCGTTGTAGCATTAGAGATTACTACTGATAATGGTGTAGATCGTCGATCTTTTGTTTTGTGTTTGGGGAAATATCAGCGGTCTTCTTTCCCTTTTTCTTGTTTGGAGTATATCTGGTGTGATAGACCGATGATGGTGAACCTTTATGGTCCGGAGTTTTTGGAGAGTTGGTCGAGGCAATGATTTCGATAGAGTCTGTTGTAGAGGAAATTGACATTGTTTTAAAATTTGTTGTTTATAAATGCTTTACTTCAGAGAGAAAATTGAATGATTGCCTTTTAGTTTGATTGCATAGACAAAGGAATATGCATCTATTTATGTGATGACCAACTTTTTCTCCACAAAAAGTCGTATCATCTTTAAGAAAGAAAGGGATAGAAAAGAGAAAAGAAAGAAGAGAAAGAAGAAACAACACCATAATCTCAACAACGGAACGAATAAATTATATTGATAACACACATCATCACTTACCTCATGTCTGAGATCTCAAACCATTCAAGGCAATCAATATCATTCATCCATACATAAGCAAAGATTAATCACTATCTATAATTAATTTAAAATGAATTAAATTAATTACTTCATCTCTAATTAATTTAAAGTAAATTAAATTAATTACTTCATCAATATAAATCTTGCTTATATAACCACTAATTAATTACAAACCAATTAATTAATTAACCTCTAATAAATCACCTTAATTAATCACCCTTGATTAATTATCCTTTAATTACATTCAAGTAATTAGCCTCTAATTAATTTCATAAATTAATTATTCTAAACCAAATCCTTTAATTAATTCATTAATTAATTAACTATAATTAATTACATTAATCCTTAATTAATACATTAATCCTTAATTAATACATTAATTAATTCCTTCATTGATTAATTATTCTTAATTAATCAATCCTCAATTACATCATTATATTAATTAATGATCCCTAAATTTTTTTATTTGCAATAACCCTATTTAAATTAATTACATTAAGTAATTAATCATCAACTAAACCATATTGATTAATCACTCTTGATTAATCACATTCAGTAATTAACTACCTTTAATTTACTTCATTAGATAAATTTTTTAAAAACCCTACTCCGAAGAGTAGAGCCAGGAATTCAGCTGTCTGCCACACTGACCCCCCTTTTAAGCTAGCCCAGCATAGAGATTTGATGCCCCCAACCGTTTTGTAGGATTAACGGGACCCACCTCCACGCCTTGAAATTGGGAGCATGGCAGACGGGAATCGAACCTGCGACCTGCTTACCAGGAAGCAAGTATCTTACCACACGCCACTGCTTGCGGACAAAACTTTGGGGACAGGGAGACTATGTCGCCCTGACCTTTGGTTAAACCGGTTTTATAAGTGGCCGTGCACTATGTCTCATTATTGTGGCCGCTGGAAATCGATCCGGTGCCACTACAACACAATGTAGCAACATCCACTATGGACCATTAGATAAATTAATTACTCCTTAATTAATTATGTTTAATAATTAATCTTTAATTAATTATATTTATTAATCACCCTAGATTAATCTCATTTAGTAATTAATTACCCTTAATTAATTACATCTTCTTAATTACTTCACTAAGTAATTATGCTTCATTAATCACATTAAGCAATTACTTCTTAAATTATCCCGTGATTATCTTAAATCAATTAAACTTAATTAATTAACTTAAACTAATCAAAATAAACTTAATTAATTAAAATTAGTAATTAATTTCTTAATTACTTCCATTAAGTAATTACACTTAAATAATTCACAAATGATTATCTTTTAATTAATTAATCTAATTAATTATTAAAATTAATCAAATTAATTAATTATTAAATAATCCTAAGTTAATGACCTTCATTAACTATTAACAAATCTTTAATTACTTCTCTAAAGTAATTAGCTGAGATCAATCATTATTAATTACAAATTAATTTATCTATAATAACCCATTAATTAATCTCTAATTATTTAATTAATTAAGTGTTAATCTATAACTTAATTAATTGTTAATTACTTGATTAATAAATTTCAAATCATTAATTTAAAATCAAATCTTATCTAATTAATGATTTCTTAGTTACAATTTAATTAATCTTAATTAACTTACTTAATCCTTTAATTAATTAAATTAAACCCTTAATTACTTAATTAATTAACCCAAATCATTAATTAATTAAATTAGTTAATGACCCATCTTAATTAGCTTATTAATTTAACGAATTACATATCATTAAGTCCTAATTAACTTTAAGATAAACCTTAATCTTATTAATGATTTAATTATCATTAACAAAGTATTTTAAAAACAATTTTCTTTTAAATTACTATTAAATTCCATTTTAAATTTAAGATTTAAAATGAATACAATTTTAACTTTAACAACGTTTAACATATCAAAAACCTTTCAATTACATGTTAAGAAATACTTATCTTCTAAAGGGAATTTAAAGTAGTTTTAAAACCATATTCAATTTAGATCAATTTAAAATACACTTTAAATATTCAAAGTTGTTTTAAAACATTTTAAATTCAAAAAATTTATTTTATTTCAAACTAGGATTCAAATTCATTTTTGAATCTAGAATTTTAAAATTAGATTTAAAACCCTGTTTAAATCTTTATTTTCATATTTTAAAACCATTTTATAAAATACTTTAACAATTTAAAGTTGTTAAAACATTCCATTTTTATAAAACTTATTTATTTTAAAAACTAGAATTCAGACTCATTTGAATTCAGATTTAAACATGTTTTCAAAACCTTTATTTTAAAACTTGCTTTACAGTTTTTTTATTTAGTTTAAAATTTAAAAATTGAAACACAGTCAGGTTTTAAAACAAAACCTGTAACTAAAAACTTACTCGAGCCAGATTAAACGACTTCGAGTCAAACCCTAAACCCCTCCGAGTAAAATACTCGAACTACTCGAGTAAAACTCGAGTACAACCTCTGCTCAAACCCAAAAATCAACATCACTACAAAATGTGCACAGTGCACCTGCACCGGCCATCCCCCGTCTCCGATCAACGATAATGACTTAAACAAGTCATCGATCACCATCACATCCTATCTCGATCACCAGAACCGTTGATTTCCCCCTTGAAATCAGATTCTGGTCATTCAAACCCAAATTGGAACCACCATCCAAAACCTGAAAACTGCTCGAACTCATCTCTCCGATCATCTGAGCACCAGCGACTACGGCCAAACTTCATTCAGCATCCAAGCTACCATCTCCTCAAATATTGCAGCACTCGATCATCCAGAGGAACAATGCCGATTAAAATTACAGGGCACACCACAACTAGGTTTAGAAACTTAAAATGTTCGCCGCCGCCGCCGCCACCGTGATCTGCCACCACTCCTACCAATTTTCCCATCATCACCGATGGTTCTACTATCACCTCTAGAAACTACAACCTCTCAGATCCTCGAGAACATCAGCAACTCCTCAAATACTAATTTCTAGTAAAACCAGAACTGCTCATTAAATTTGCTATTAAAATTTGTGATTTCATTTTTAAAAATCATGATTTGGTCAAGTATTCAGTTTATAATCCTGAATCAATGAATTCGAGTGTTTGCATTTTACCCAAAACTTAACTTCCCTTTTCATTTTGGTTTCCAGGGCAATACATAATTTATTTCCACTCAAATAAATTTTTAAACTTTGATTTACGACTAAACAAACAATTTTTGTTTATAACATAAATCCTAACAGTGACTAGTACCAGAGATAAAGAATTTTAAACTAAAGCTAGAGTTTTTAAAAAAAATGGAAGTATAGATGTTTACATATATTCACAAGCATGCATATATCATACATCCAAAAATGCATAGAAATTCACTAATATATATATTCACACAAACATACTTATTTCATACAGAGATCATGCAACCAGATTTATGTATTTAAGCTTTTTAAAATAAATGTTACTCACCTTCAAATGAATAACAGAGCATATTTTTTTTTTTTGAAATTGAAACTGGAATGTTTCCTTCCTTTGAAAACTTTAAACTCTTTTTAAAACTTGGACTTGAATGCTGATTTTGTTTGAAAACCGGTTTTGCTTTGAACTGAGTTGCTTGCTTAATTTTGAACTGGAATGCTTTTGCTTGAAAATGTAGTTGCATGCAGTAACAATCCCAGATTGAAGAAAATATGCAGACTGCAGGTACTTTGAACATAAACGGGGAAATGATTACAAGGATTTTTTTTTTGCTTTCAAGTTTGCATGTTTGAACATGAGTTACAGGGAAAATTATTTGCATTTTAGAATGAAGAGGATTACTGATTTTATTTTTTAAGAGTTTGCTTATTTTATTTGTTTCAGCTGAAGTTCTCAGATTTGTATTTGGCTTTTGGTTTTAGAAAAAGAAAAGAACTGAAGAAGGAGATTTGTTTATATAAGCCGAAATTATTTAAAAATGAAAATAAAAGAAAAACTAACTTCAATTTTGACACTTGTCCTATAATACAACATTTGTTATTATAATATGCCAATCACTTAACACATGTCTCTTAATTTACTTAGTTATATTTTAAATGTTAATGAAAGATTAAATCAAGCTTAATGAATTAGTTAATTAGTATTTATATATGTATAAATAATTTTAAAAGAAATAGAAACCAATTATATTTATAAATAAAAGTTTATACAGATATTTTAAAATCCAAACAAATATAAAATCTATACTTTGAATTTCGAAACTTTAAATTCAAATTCAAGTTAAATTATAAAATCAAATTTAAGAATCAAGTTATATATATATATATATATGCATATATAACTACATATTAAATTTGAAAATAACAATTCTATTTCTATAAAGTATATTTATGTTTAAAAAAAACAAAGTATTATAATTATTATTTGAAAATATCAAATTTGAAGATTTTAAATAATTTATAAAAGAGATTATAAATTATTTCTATTATTAAATGAATTAATACATATGCTAATTGTATTTTAAACTTCTATTTCAATCATATATATCAAGTAATATTTAAAAGAAATGAAACAAACTTTTTATTTAAATTTAAAAATTAAGCTAAGATATAATCTTAAGCAATTAACATTTATCTTAAGTATTTACAAACATATAGTTATTAGTTAAATATCTTTGAAAAGCTTAATATTAAATTAAATCAAAATTTCCAAATTATTAAATATATTATTAGAATTTGGAAACAAGACTTTTTTATTTATTAAATTCCAAATCAAAGATTATGTATAATATATACAAATATATATATATATATATTATAAATAGAAACATTTATTTAGCTTTTAAAAGATAAAATCACTAATTAAATATTTATTTAATTATATTATTAAACCAATTCAAATTTTGTTAACAAAAATTATCAAATCAATTTAATTTTTAAATACAAATTATTAAATTGATATTGCCCAAAATTCCGGGTCATCATATTCCTCCCCCCTTAAAAGAATTTCGTTCCCGAAATTTAAAAGCAAAGATAATTTAATAATCTCATCTAAGATTTTAATTTAAAACATAAGCATATGTTATCAACCATATGCTAACAATCATAGCAACCAATTCACTCAATCAAACAAATCTAATTATCCAGACAAAATTCTGGATAGAACTTCCCAGATTTATAAATACCGGAATATTCGCTCTACAGAATCCAAACAATCTACACTACTAATCTACCGAGCTCCTACTCATCTAGATCTATAAAACTAGACAGGATATCAGACTGTAGACAAGTCTGACTCAACTACCAAACCTTCCTGAACTGCTGGTTCCCAAAACCAGAGATAGATCATACACGTACTCCCTCAGAGATACGTGAAACACAATGAATCCCAGTTATCCAAACTGGCAATTCAATCCTGAAGACCAAACACTTATCCAAAACAGAACACAGAAGAGATCCAAAACTCCTTGGAGTTGACTTCCCAGTCTTACCAAAAATTATTGCTCCTAAAACTGGAGAAAACTTTTCCAAAATTAGATCTCCGACACCTATTCACACAACTCTTCGGACGATCCTGGGCTGCCTATATCCTTCCTGATCAGCTCAACCTTCGCTGATGCCTCTAAAACAAACTGGACCAAAAACAACCCAACACAATGATCTCCTCAAGATCAACCAAGATCAAGAACACCAACTCTACTCTACAAACATTAGAAGAAAACTAACTTCTCCTATCTGGAAAAGAAAACAGATGCACTCCCAAATTGCTTCCGCTGCACAACTCTGATCTGGAGTAGAAAAGAATGCTGATGATGAACACGAGCACAAACTGGACAACATAACCCAGAAGATCTCTGATAACCAAGAGAACACTCAGCTATCGCAAGTCACTTTTGCGATCAATCCAGCCTAACATCCAAAGAAAACTGTTCTCTCTTTACCAATCAGAACAGCTTACGCTGGTCTAGCCAATCCATCGAAGAAATGGATCCATTCTGCTGCCTCTGAATTCCACCTTTAGAGAAACTACTAAACTAGAAGACCTCCTTGACAGCACAAAATACACTCCGAGCTGCAGTGCTGACACAGATGCCAAAGACTTCCTAACCAAAGCTCTTCGATAAACTCGAACTTCAAACCAAACAGAAACACCCTGCTGAACTCAGCCACAACACCGAAGCAGACCCACTTCCTTAAACTTGTTCCAAAGAAATATCTTCGGAAACATCCATAGTCACTGCATCTCATCACGCAGCTACTATTCTTGAGGTATCAAGATACCATCACTCGCTTCTGCCTAACCAGCAGATCCAAACTCTACTCATCCAACTTCAAAGATGGACTCCGAACCTTAACAGGTAATCTTCAAAGATCGATGAAATCCTTACACCAAGCTACAAAGCTCACTCGAGACGGTATTAGGTCTACAGTCTCGACAAATACACTTCCAACCTCAAACATTCAAACTCCAACCCATGGTAGTCGTGTTACACACACCACTACCCCATCTACCTTTATAACTTATATTGGAAAACCTGAACAGGCAACTCAACAGATAGGTAGATATATATATATATATATATATCAAAATTACAAATACGCTCTCTCAAGAAAGAAATCACTCCAAAGCCTAGGTATTCACTCAACCTAGCGCTCTGATACCAACTGTGACGACCAACTTTTTCTCCATAAAAAGTCGTATCATCTTTAAGAAAGAAAGGGATAGAAAAGAGAAAAGAAAGAAGAGAAAGAAGAAACAACACCAGAATCTCAACAGCGGAACAAATAAATTATATTAATAACATAAGTATTACATAATATACAACACCAATCAGAGTTACACGGCTTATACAACACATACTAGACAGTTATAAATGTCTGTCTAGTTATACAACTCAATACACACAGACATTTGACTCAGAGATCACACAGCAAAAAACTATATATATCTACAACGTTGAAGCTTCCTACTCCATTGCTCCTCCATAATTCATCAAAGCTAACCTGAATCCCTTGGCTACTCGTAAAAATTTGAGTACCCAAGAGTTTAAGAAAGCAGAATAAGCTCCGGGTCAGACATGGGTTTGGTGTGAGTAACAGGTTAAAGTTGCTTAACTTTTGAAAACCTTTTGAAAATAAAATGTATCACGTAAGACTTCCCACACATAAACATGGGTAAGTTTTTACCTTACGCTAACCAAAACATTTGATAGGATATAGTGTCTAGGGTTTTCAAATAAAATACAGAAATAGCTGGAATGCTTACATCTCACGTTCCAACATAGTTGGGCACAATCAAAATATACGGCGCTTATTAGAGATTGGATTCCATACAATGGCAGGGCTACTGGGGTACCGCCCGTCACAGTACGTGGCCTAGATCATCGTACCGAGGATCCACCCTAAATCCCCTGCAACACAAGGCCGGAACCATCCCTTACTGGACAGTCTCGAACAACACAACCTCGGTAGTTGTTGCAATCAACTGCCCCACACAGCCGAATATAAAGGGACTTCCAGACAGGGGTAAATCTCGTACTACTTGGGCATGACCCACTTAGCCTTGCTGCACCTCCCCTGTTTTAGCCATTTCCGGTTGATGAGGCTTGAGGCTACGATTACCTTTAGAGAACACATCTCTTAAAATGCTTATCGTCCATCTGACGATGTTATGAAAGCATTCAATCCATACAAGTCCGTTCTAGGTTCGAAAGAAACCGAAGGTATTATCTCGTTCAGAGTTAACGACGATAACCCTTACACTCTGAATCTTCATCTTCACTTGAGATTCACGACCTATCGTTAATTTGGATCGATGTGGTTTCCAGATATCCAAATCTGGAAACCCAATCCCGGTCTCATCGAAATCCAAAACGCCATCTTTTAGGTCCAAGTTGTTTTAAAGTTAAAATAATTTAATTCTATTATCTATACACACACAGATAGATAATTCACATATCACAATAGATAATCTACATTATCATCACATATAGATAATTTCACATTATCATCACAAACAAATAATTCAAATTATCATCACAATGCAACCAAAGCATCCATATCACACATCATCACTTATCTCATATCTGAGATCTCAAACCATTCAAGGCAATCAGTATCATTCATCCATACATAAGCAAGGATTAATCACATCTATAATTAATTTAAAATGAATTAAATTAATTACTTCATCTCTAATTAATTTAAAGTAAATTAAATTAATTACTTCATCAATATAAATCTTTCTTATATAACCATTAATTAATTACAAACCAATTAATTAATTAACCTCTAATAAATCACCTTAATTAATCACCCTTGATTAATTATCCTTTAATTACATTCAAGTAATTAGCCTTTAATTAATTTCACAAATTAATTATTCTAAACCAAATCCTTTAATTACTTCATTAATTAATTAACTATAATTAATTACATTAATCCTTAATTAATTACATTAATTAATTCCTTCATTGATTAATTGTTCTTAATTAATCAATCCTTAATTACATCATTATATTAATTAATGATCCCTAATTTTTTATTTATAATAACCCTATTTAAATTAATTACATTAAGTAATTAATCATCAATTAAACCATATTGATTAATCACTCTTGATTAATCACATCAGTAATTAACTACCTTTAATTACTTCATTAAATAAATTAATTACTCCTTAATTAATTATCTTTAATTAATTATATTTTAATCACCTTAGATTAATCTCGTTTAGTAATTAATTACCCTTAATTAATTACATCTCTTAATTATCTTCAAATAACTTTATTAATCAATTCTTAATTAATTACACTAAGTAATTAATTATTAATTACTTCCGCTAAGTAATTAATCTTCATTTTAATTACACAAAGTAATAAATTTCCAAATCTCTTCCATTACCTAACTATCCTTCAATTTAATTACATCCAGTGATTATCTTCTTAATTACTTCACTAAGTAATTATTATTCATTAATTACATCGAGTAATTACTTCTTAAATTATCCAGTGATTATCTTAAATCAATTAAACTTAATTAATTAACTTAAACTAATCAAAATAAACTTAATTAATTACAATTAGTAATTAATTTCTTAATTACTTCCATTAAGTAATTACACTTAAATAAGTCACAAATGATTATCTTTTAATTAATTAATCTAATTAATTATTAAAATTAATCACATTAATTAATTATTAAATAACCCTAAGTTAATGACCTTCATTAACTATTAACAAATCTTTAATTACTTCTCTAAAGTAATTAACTGAGATTAATCATTATTAATTACAAATTAATTTATCTATAATTACCCATTAATTAATCTCTAATTATTTAATTAATTAAGTGTTAATCTATAACTTAATTAATTGTTAATTACTTGATTAATAAATTTCAAATCATTAATTTAAAATCAAATCTTATCTACTTAATAATTTCTTAATTACAATTTAATTAATCTTAATTAACTTACTTAATCCTTTAATTAATTAAATTAAACCCTTAATTACTTAGTCAATTAACCCAAATCATTAATTAATTAAATTAATTAATGACCCGTCTTAGTTAGCTTAATAATTTAATGAATTACATATCATTAAGTCTAATTAACATTAAGATAAACCTTAACTTATTAATGATTTAATTATCATTAACAAAGTATTTTAAAAACAATATGCTTTTAAATTTACTATTAAATTCCATTTTAAATTTAAGATTTAAAACGAATACAATTTTAACTTTAACAAAGTTTAACAATCCAAAAACCTTTTAATTACATATTAAAGAAATACTTATCTTCTAAAGGGAATTTAAAATAGTATTAAAACCATATTCAATTTAAATCAATTTAAAATACACTTTAAATATTCAAAGTTGTTTTAAAACATTTTAAATTCAAAAACTTTATTTTATTTCAAACTAGGATTCAAATTCATTTTTGAATCCAGAATTTAAACTTAGATTTAAAACCCTGTTTAAATCTTTATTTTCAGATTTTAAACCATTTTATAAAATACTTTAACAATTTAAAGTTGTTAAATCATTCCATTTTTATAAAACTTATTTATTTTAAAAACTAGAATTCAAACTCATTTGAATTCAGATTTAAACTTGTTTTCAAAACCTTTGTTTTAAAACTTGCTTTACAATTTTTTTATTTAGCTTAAATTTTAAAAACTGAAACACTGTCAGGTTTTAAAACAAAACCTGTAACTAAAAATTTACTCGAGCCAGACTAAATGACTTCGAGTCAAACCCTGAACCCCTCTGAGTAAAATACTCGAACTACTCGAGTAAAACTCGAGTACAACCTCTGCTCAGTCCCAAAAATCAACATCACCAGAAAATGTACACAGTGCACCTGCACCGGCCATCCCCCATCTCCGAACAACCATGATGACTTAAATAAGTCATCAATCACCATCACATCCTATCTCGATCACCAAAACCGTTGATTTCCCCCTTGAAATCAGATTCTGGTCGTTCAAACCCAAATTGGAACCACCATCCAAAACCTGAAAACTGCTCAAACTCATCTCTTCGATCATCAGAGCACCGACGACTCCGGTCAAACTTCATTCAGCATCCAAGCTACCATCTCCTTAAATATTGCAGCACTCGATCATCCAGCGGAACAATGCCGATCAAAATTCCAGGGCAAACCACAACTAGGTTTAGAAACTTAAAACGTTCGCCGCCGTTGCCACCACCGTGATCTTCCACCACTCCTACCAATTTTCCCATCATCACCGATGGTTCTACTATCATCTCTGGAAACTACAACCTCTCAGATCCTCGAGAACATCAGCAACTCCTCAAATACTAATTTCTAGTAAAATCAGAACTTCTCATTAAATTTACTACTAAAATTTGTGATTTCATTTTTAAAAATCATGATTTTGGTTAAGTATTCAGTTTATAATCCTAAATCAATTAATTCAAGTGTTTGAATTTTACCCAAAACTTAACTTCCCTCTTCATTTTGGTTTCCAGGGAAATACACAATTTATTTCCACTCAAATAAATTTTTAAACTTTGATTTATGACTAAACAAACAATTTTTGTTTATAACATAAATCCTAACAGTGACTAGAACCAGAGATAAAGAATTTTAAACTAAAGCTAGAGTTTTTAAAAAAACTGGAAATATAGATGTTTACAGATATTCACAAGCATGCATATATCATACATCCAAAAATGCATAGAAATTCACTAATATATATTCACACAAACATACTTATTTCATACATAGATCATGCAACCAGATTTATGTATTTCAGCTTTTTAAAATAAATGTTACTCAACTTCAAATGAAGAACAGAGCATATTATTTTTTTTGAAATTGAAACTGGAATGTCTCCTGCCTTTGAAAACTTTAAACTCTTTTTAAAACTTGGACTTGAATGCTGATTTGGTTTGAAACTGGTTTTGCTTTGGAACTAAGTTGCTTGCTTAATTTTGAACTGGAACGCTTTTGCTTGAAAATGTAGTTGCATGCAATAACAATCCCAGATTGAAGAAAATATGCATACTACAGGTACTTTGAACACGAACAGGGTTTTTTTTTGCTTTCAGGTTTGCATGTTTGAACATGAGTTACAGGGAAAATGATTTGCATTTTAGAATGAAGAGAATTACTGATTTTAGTTTTGAAGAGTTTGCTTATTTTATTTGTTTCAGCTGAAGTTCTCAGATTTGTATTTGGCTTTTGATTTTAGAAAAAGAAAAGAACTGAAGAAGGAGATTTGTTTATATAAGCTGAAATTATTTAAAAATAAAAATAAAAGAAAAACTAACTTCAATTTTGACACTTGTCCTATAATACAACATTTGTCATTATAATATGCTAATCACTTAACACATGTCTCTTAATTTAATTAGTTATATTTTAAATGTTAATGAAAGATTAAATCAAGCTTAATGAATTAGTTAATAGTACTTATATATGTATAAATTATTTTAAAAGAAATAGAAACCAATTATATTTATAAATAAAAGTTTATAAAAATATTTTAAAATCCAAACAAATATAAAACCTATACTTTGAATTTCAAAACTTTAAATTCAAATTCAAGTTAAATTATAAAATCAAATTTAAGAATCAAGTTATATATATGCATATATAACTACATATTAAATTTAAAAATAACAATTCTATTTCTATTATGTCTATTTATGTTTAAAAAAACTAGTATTATAATTATTATTTGAAAATATCAAACTTGAAGATTTTAAATAATTTATAAAAGAGATTATAAATTACTTCTATTATTAAATGAATTAATACCATATGCTAATTGTATTTTAAACTTCTATTTCAAATCATATATATCAAGTAATATTTAAAAGAAATGAAACAAACTTTTTATTTAAATTTAAAAATTAAGCTAAGATATAATCTTAAGCAATTAACATTTATCTTAAGTATTTACAAACCATATAGTTATTAATTAAATATCTTTGAAAAGCTTAATATTAAATTAAATCAAAATTTCCAATTATTAAATATATTACTAGAATTTGAAAACAAGACTTTTTTATTTATTAAATTCCAATTCAAAGATTATCTATAATATATACAAATATATACATATATATATTATAAATAGAAACATTTATTTAGCTTTTAAAAGATAAAATCACTAATTAAATATTTATTTAATTATATTATTAAACCAATTCAAATTTTGTTAACAAAAATTATCAACTCAATTTAATTTTTAAATACAGATTATTAAATTGATATTGCCAAAAATTCTGGGTCATCACAATTTATAGGCTTAGTTTAGGAAAAATAGGATATTTTTTGGTGGATTATGTTAATTCAAGCCAAGAAGTATGGTGAAACATTGGTTTTTTGTTTGTTGAGCAATTTTGTATAATTTTAATATTTCAAAATTAGAATGTAGATTATAAAGTTAAATGTGACATATAATGCAGTATAAAATACTGTTACCATATAATAAAATGGCCATACTAGAGTCGAACAGAAAACATTATTAGCTCAGGTGGTTAAGACACCTGGGTTATTCACAGCAAGTTATGAGTTTGAGTCTCAGCATGGTCAGAATTTCGAATTTTTGAGGAATTTTTTTTTTTTTGTATTTTTAGCCAATTTTTTTAATATTATTTATATATCTTTACTAGAAATTATACCGAGCTCACGTCGTAATTTTATAAACTTATTTTCTAATAGCGGTTTAGTAAAAATATCGGCTAATTGATTTTCTGATGGTACGTAGTCCAGATTTATCACTTCTTTTTCTATACTACCACATAAAAAATGATGTCTAATATCTATATGTTTAGTTCTAGAGTGGTTTACTGGATTTTTAGATAGATTTATTGCACTAGAATTATCACGGTAAATTGTTGATTTTGATAGATTGATTCCAAAATCTTTAAGTGTCTGTTGCATATAAATTACTTGTGTGTAAGCTAGTGCCGCAGAAATATATTCTGCTTCATAAGTTGATAAAGAGACACAGTTTTGTTTCTTACTAAACCATGATATTAAAGACTTACCAATGAAGGGGCACGTACCGCTTGTACTTTTTCTATCTGTTCGTGATCCTCCGAATTCAGCATCGCTGTATGATACTAATTCGAACGAACACTCTTTTGGATAGAAAAGACCGAAATTTGTAGTTTTACTAAGATTGCGTAGTATACGTTTTATAGCACATAAATGTGATTCTTTTGGGTCAGATTGAAATCGTGCACATAAGTACACACTCATCATAATATCAAGTCTACTTGCTGTTAAATAAAGTAGTGATCTTATCATACTACGGTATAGTTTTGGTCTACACTTTGCCGTTTTCATCTTTATCAAGATGTGCTGTTGTGCTCATAGGTGTTGGTTTGGCAGAAGTCTTTTCCATTCCAAACCGTTTGATAAGATTATTACAGTATTTTTCTTGATTAATAAAAATTCCATTTGAAACTTGTTTTATTTGCTTAGAAAATACGATAATTCTCCTATATGGGACATTTCAAATTCTCTGGTCATTATTTCAGAAAATTCATTACATAATTCATTATTAGTTGATCCAAATATGATGTCGTCGACATATATTTGAACTATTAATATATCATTTTATGAATGTTTTATAAATAAAGTTTGATCCACTTTTCCAATTTCAAAACCAGAATTAAGTAGATAACTTTTTAGTCGTTCATACCAAGCACGTGGTGCTTGTTTTAAATCATATAAAGCTTTCTTGAGTTTATATACTTGATATGGATTTTTTTCATGAACAAATAAAGGAGGTTGTTCAACATAAACATTTTCTTTAATATAGCCATTTAAATAGGCACTTTTAACATCCATTTGATAAAGTTTAAAGTTATTAAAACATGCGTATGCCAATAAAATTCGTATTTCTTCTAGTCAAGCAACTGGAGCAAACGTTTCTTCGAAGTCTATACCTTCTTCCTGATTATATCCTTGTGCTGCTAGTCTTGTTTTATTTCTAGTTATAATTCATCTGCTTTATTTTTATAAACCCGTTTAGTTCCTATAATAGATTGATCGGTTGGTCTGGGTACAAGTTCCCAAACTTTATTTCATTCAAACTGATTTAATTCTTCTTGCATAGCAATAATGCAATTTTCATCAGATGATGCTTCTTTAGCATTTTTAGGTTCTATAGTAAAGGGAAATGCTACGTTACCCATTAAATTTAATTGATTTCTAGTTCGAACATTTGAATTTACTTCTCCAATTATATTTTCTATAGGATGATTTCGTAAAAAATTTCGAGGAGATCTTATTATATTAGTATCATTTCTGTTTTCTAAATTATTACTAATGTTTTCATTTTAGCTAGAGTTATAAATGATATCGTCATCATCTTTTTGAATTATTTATTATTATATTTGTTTGATTATTATCAAGTAAGTCATTGTTACTAATTGTTTTACAAACAGGTTTAGAGTTCTCATCAAAAGATACATGGAGTGATTCTTCTATAGTATTAGTTTGTTTATTAAAAATTCGATAAGCTTTGCTTCGATTCGAATATCCAAGAAATATTCCTTCGTCACATTTTGAATCAAATTTACCAAGCTGATCTTTGGTATTTAATATAAAACATTTTGATCCAAATATTTTAGAATAAGATATGTTTGGTTTTCTATCGTTAAAAAGTTCATAAGGAGTAATTTTGGTGAGAGATCTAATAGAAACACGATTTAAAACATAACAAGAAGTTGTAACAGCTTCTGCCCAATATTGTTTTGATACCACGCTTTCATTTAGTAAAGTTCTTGCGCATTTTTGAAGAGTTCAATTCTTTCGTTCTACAACTCCGTTTTGTTGTGGAGTTCTAGGAAATGAAAAGTTATGAAATATTCCTTTCTGTTTACAATAGTTATCAAATTGTATATTTTCAAATTCACCGCCGTGATCACTTGTAATATTTTTAATTTTAATACCTTTTAAATTTTGAATTTGTTTAACAAATGTTTTGAAATTTTCAAAGGTATCACTTTTATTTTTCATAAAAATATTCCATGTATATCTAGAGAAATCATCAACAATTACAATTACGTATTTATTATGATTTATGTATTGAATTTGGGTAGGGCCAAATAAATCCATATGAAGTAACTCGAGCGATTGTACAGTCGAACTTTCTTAGATTTAAATGAAGATTTAGTTAATTTACCTAATTGACATGAGTCACATATATTATTAACTTTAAAATTCATATTTGGTAATCCTTTTACAAGATTATTTTAGAAATTTTATGTATATTTTTGAAATTAATATGACAAAATCGTTTGTGCCATATCCAGGGATCATTTTCTTTAGCTATTAAACACATGTTTGAGTTATGATTAACTTTCATATTTAAAACGTAAATGTTTTTATCTCTATTTCCTTTGAAAATAAGATTTTGATGTTGATCATGAATACTACATTTATTTTCAGAAAATGATATTTTAAAACTTTATCGCATAATTGACTTATACTTAATAGATTATGTTTTAAATTATTAACTAATAAAACATTTGTAATAAGAGGTAAATTAGATGTACCGTAATTGCTCACATTGCCTTTGCCGATGATATATCCATTGGAATTATCTCCAAAAGTGACAAAACCTCCATCTGAGTATGTAATATTTATCAGCATATCTTTGTCTCCTGTCATGTGTTTTGAGCAACCATTGTCGAAGATCCATTTTCCTCTTTTCTTGAGTGGGACTTGCAAAAAATATGAGATAACGTTGGTACCCACCTTTTAATAGGGTCCTAAGAGTTAGATCTTAGGAAACCAAACCCAAGAGGGTTTAGTATCCCTTTTATAAATATAATTTTATTGTTATGAACATTTTATATGAATGAACTAATATACTTTTTCCTTATTAATTTGTTATTAGTTTTAGGTACCTATATATTTATAGTTTTAGAAACTATTCTGTTTGAAGACATGGATGTTTTATCATTTTTAACTTTGTTTAAATTACTAGATTGTGACTCTTTAACTTTCTTCTTATATCCTATAGTTTGGTTTTTAGACTTGAATTTTCTAGTTCTACCACTTTAATATTAGTTTTTAAAACATGATTTTCAGAAACAAGACAATCATTCTTCTCTTTTTGAGTTTCAATTTCTTGACTCAATAATATAAGTTGAGAATTAACATTAGAGAGAGATTCTTGAGTTTTCTCAAGTTCTTCTTCCAATATTTTCTTCTCATCTTTAAGCATATCTCTTTTGAATTCTGCCTTGTTTTGATTTTCTAAAGCTTCTTTATATTTTCTTTTAAGACTTTTTAAAGTATCTAATAATTTAGAGTTTATTTCTATCACATTGTCAAAAATAAAATCACTAACCTCATTTGCTTTAGCTATAAAAAATACGTTAGCTTGTTCATTATCGCTGTCACTTTCACTTCCCGAAGAAGAAGATGAAGATTCTGAATCATCCCACGTGACTGAAAAGGCTTTTCTTTTGAATTTGTCCTTCCTTTTATTTTGATATTCTTTCTTTTGATCTGGACAGTCCTTCTGCATATGCCTTTTTTATGACAGTTAAGACATTCCATAACTGATAAAGATGGTGATGTATTGTTGTTTGAGCTTCTCCTGCCATTATTTATGTTTCCTTTTCTATATTTCAAGATTTTCTTGAAGTTCTTGGCAATAGAAGCTAGGTCATCTTTGTTTTAATCCGATTCTTCTTGTTCTGCATGAAATGCTATATTCTTTTTACCTTGAACCAGAACTCTTTTTTCCTGCAAATTTACTTCATAAGACATTAGATTTCCTATTAATTCTTCCGGAGTTATTTTGGAAATATCGTTCGCTTCTTCAATTGCAAGCACTTTTCTTTCCAATTCTTCCGTTAAAGAGTTAACGATTTTGGATACAATATCAAAGTCTGAATATTTTTCTCCTAGTCCTACTAACGAATGATAGATATCCTGAATTCTTGAGTACATGTCATTTATGGATTCATTTTCTTTCGTTCTAAAGTTTTGAAACTGACTCTTGAGCATGGATATTTTGCTTTGTTTAACCTTGTTGGTTCCTTCGTGTGTAACTTTGAGTGTACGTCATATTTCATATGCAGTATTGCACATGCTAACCCGGTTAAACTCATTTTAATCTAAGGCACAAAACAACATATTCATGGATTTTGCATTAGCTGTGGCATCTAATTCTGTGTATTTAACCAAGTGGAATATTCTTCAGTAGGAATAGTATATTCTGTCTGAGTTATATTCCATGAATCAAAAACTATTTTCTTGTATATATATTCTCATTCGTGTGGCCCAATAGTTATAATTCATGCCATTAAATAGTTGTGGATGTGCAGTGGATTGTCCTTCAATAAAACTAGTGTTAATGCTAGTGCTGGTATTAATGTCCATATTATTAGATTATCAGATAACCGTGTTACGGTTATATGATGACCTAGCTCTGATATCAAATGAAAGTGTGCTATGGATCATGTAATATGGATATATGATAATACAGAGTATAACAATGATAATAATACTGTAAATAGTGCGGAATAAAAAGCAGTATTGTAAAATGACACCAGAGATTTTTATACTGGTTCCAGAGCACCGTCCTACGTCCAGTCCCACAATCCTCCTGGAATTTCACTAAAATAACAACCCTCACTTAACCTAGAGGAACAGGTTTATACACCCTTGAGCAACCGAACAGGGACCTGAGCAGTAGAACATGATTTCGCCTCAACAGCCGAAGATGACTTCACTCGCCTGAGCAACAGAACAGGACTTCAACAAATACAAAAAATAGTTTTGACTTTTGTGTGTTCTGATAACACCTTGTAGTACACCCTTCCTATAATCTTCTCCTCGAGTATATATATATATATATATATATATATATATATATATATATTTGAAGTGTATGAAGAATAGAAAGGTATAATATTGCTTTAATGCAGAATAATTGAAAGTATGATAGCAAATAGATTTCATAAAGTTAGATAAGAGAATAAGAGAAATCGATTGTGATTGAGTTATTTGAAATGAAGTTGGAGTTTGTATTTATAAAGGTTAGAAAGCAACGATTGTTGGTGAAGAGTTTCGATCGAAGTGTTTCTTTCGAATCTTTTCGTTTAAAGGTTTGCAACTCTTCACAAAAGTCGTGTCCTTTCAAAAAACTGGCTGTTATAGAAATTCAGTCAATTGAGCCTCTGGGACAGTCAACTGAGCCTCTAGGACAGTCGACTGAGTATTCAAAATAATTTTAAATTTTAAATTTGTATATTTATGTAACTGTGCATGCTGCACAAAAATCCTAGTGTCAGTCGACTGTCTCAGGTGGTCAGTCAACCGACCTGGTTATTTTTGTGCAGTTTACAAAATTAACATATCTATTTTAATTTCTATAACTTTTAAAACACTTTTATAATTTAAATGTGTGCTTATATATGTATAAACGTTTTAGCAAATATAATGATTAAATATGTAAGCTAGTGTAGATATATAATCGAGGAGAGATTTTAACAAATATTGACCTAAGACTTAAAAACAAAATACCATAGTTGATGCACGGATTTGTAAGTCTCGTCTCCTTTTCTCTTTTTGTCGTAGAAGTCCTCAAATCTGTATGTTGTAGTGATAGCTTCATGTCATGAATCAAAACCAAGTCTCAACACCCCTTACTGGATAGTACCGAATATGATCACCCCTTCGTTAATGGGCCTCGAAGCATACAAATGAGAGATAATAGCGACTCTATATAGGGATGATCATACCCTACGAGCGACCCACTTAGCCCTGCTACATCTCCCCTATTTTAGTCATTTTCAGTTAATGAGGCCTGCAACTACGATTACCTTTCAATAACATTTACACTTAGAATGCTCATTCCCTCCAATGAAAATATGCTGATAGCATTCATCCATACATGTCCATTCTGGGTCTGAACGAAACCAAAGACAATATTCCTACTACATCCATTTTAGAATAACCCTCAGGATTAGTAGTAATTAGCCCTTGCACTTCACATCTCTATCTTCGATTCCATGCTCTTCACGATCTCTTCAGTTTAAAAATACATTCGTTGGATCGAAGTGGTTTTCGGATAACATATCTGATCTCGGTCTCTTCGAAACAACATTCGATAACTTTTGGTAAACTCAACTCTGGTTCTTTAGAAAATAAATAGTCAAAGATAAGATTGGAGATCGCCTCCTAACCATTAGTGGACGGATTTCTTTATCATTGTCTTAAGAGAATGAAATGAGATTTATACGCATAGTACAACATTATCGAAGATGATTGTGCCATATAACCCACATGTTTCTCCTAGATATTTCCAAAGTTATGTTTGGGTCCAATTTCGATAGTCGGTTATTAAACCATCAAATAACAAACATTCAACCATAGATTTCATTTTCCTACAGAACCCACTGAGCCTCACATTTACAAATTTACGATCACTTTTCATATACTTTTGGAAATCACTTCCATATACTTATCTCAACAGAATGGGTATATTCACAAAAACACTATAGCTCGATACTTAGGAAAATTTACTTATTTCAAGATCATATTAAAATAATTAAATACAAGTATCATTTAGCCAAAGATATAAATAACCAAGAATACCCTCTCTTTCTTTGCTACGTTTTGTTTTTATTTTAAAATATCTTCTTTATAAATTTCCTAAAATCTATTTATAGAATCCTTATAAATCTCCAAGTTTATTTATAAAATCACTCTTTTATAATCTCTTAACCCATTTACAAAAAAATTCTTTTTAATTATTGACCATTTAAAATATTCTTTTCCACAATCATTCAGAATCCAACTTCTTTCCGAATTCCAATCCTCAAGATTATAAACTCCTTAACGTAAATCCTTTACATAAAGGAAATCGATTTCATAACAATTTGTTTATAATTTTTTATTTATAATGAATAAACTAAAACATCATAATCTTAGCTTAATTATTTTTAAATAATATAAGAGAAATATAACTAAAAACATTTTTAATAATATAATAAATAAACTCCCAACCTTTAAAACTTCTATAGTAGGTAAATAAAATAAAACAACTTCAAACAACCTTCTAAATAAAATTAATTATCTTCAATAATATTTTTAATGAAATAATCATCCAGTTTAAATAACTAATAAAAAATAATTATTTTCTTCAAAAACATAAATAAAATAATTTATTTTAAAACACTATAGATAATATAGTGATTAACTTAGAAAATAATTTTTACAAACATTTTTAATTAATTATTAATAAAGCTCTTTGTATATACGAAACATTTCTCTTCCAATTAATAAAATTAGAAGTAATTCAAATCCACAATTTCCAAATCTAGAAAGGGCTCAGCAATCCTAGTGGTACTTAACAAGCTACCATTACCTTCCAATACTTCTTAAGTCAAATTGCCGGTATTTACGTAATCAAGCCTATATGTATACAAATCCATAATTAATGATCAATTGGCACTTAAATAAATGTCCACATTAATATAATAGCAAAACGGGGATTTATTCCACTAACCAATGTCATTCAAAAGTAAACCCTTACATTTATTAACTATGTCTATTTAGCCAAACAGGCAACACCGGGAAGTATACTTACATCAACTACGTTATAATTTTGAACAACATAATTATAATAATCAAAATCTATATTAATTTATCACCTTGTATATGATCCATTACTTAAAACAAGTTTGAGTACAAATTTAAAGTGCAAACAATCTAATAGCTTTTCAAGATGCTATATCGCGATCCTAGATCAAATTCAACCGTTCTAATAGCATTTCAAGATGCTATATCACGATCTTAGACAAATTCTGTCAACCAACAAATTTAATAATCTTAACAGGCATAAATAAATTTTATTAATTATAAACATGCTAATTAACCAAAAAGAGTGAGTTTTAACTCATCGAAGTGTTCCACTTTGAACTAAAATCGAACGACGTCCGATTTTAGTTTAAATTTCCAGCTTACTCCAAATTAGACCAAACCAATTTCATCGTGAAGCTATCTTCATAACGAGTGCAATGCAAAAATTTCCGCCTCAATTGGACCTCGTATGGAGAAGATATACATTTTATAAGATTCAATTAAATTTAAAACAATTAATTTACAAACCCATAATTAAATAAGTCAATTACCCTAATAAAATTCAAATCCGTCTTCTTCCCCTTACTATTTTCTCTCTGTAGCAACACCTAATGGTCGAACCTCCCATCTTTCTTTTCTTCTTCCCTCCACCACGAAACCACACCCCAGCTTCACCAAACTCATCTCCTACTCGAGCTCCACCTTTCCATCATCAAGACTTCGAACTCGGCCTCATCTCCTTGATCGTGACTCCGCCCACATCGATGGAGAGTACACAATGCCGCGACAGGTAAAAAATCATCGAGCCTCGCCAATTATTTCCACGACGTGCCGCTCCTCCTCCCACGCTCAAATCCGAGCTTCGAATGGCCTAACGATGATCGTAGCCCCCAAAAAACCCAATCCTAGTTTTTATGCCACTACTATCAACAGATGCATCCTCTATCTTGAAGTCGAACATCTCCAAACACCTACTATCTTGAAGATCTTCTCCCCACAGGTCCAAAGATATTTACTTCATGATTTTTCAATAACTGGATTTTGAGAATTTAATTTTTAAAGTTTGAAATATTTTTCTTCTTCTTCTGTTTAATTTAGAAGAACGAATAGTTAAGGGGAAGACAATGTGAGGGCGGGTTAGAGAAAATGGGGGCTTACTGTACGTATGTCTCTAGTTAGGATTTTAATTATTTTAAAATTTTCAGCATCGCCGCCCAGATTTTCTTTCACGTACAGACTCCGAACTATATAACCAAAATATGGTCGCACTCAAAACAGCGGTGTGACCCCAATTGAGTTTTGAAAAATCACAAAACACCGTCGTTTGCCAAAAAAATCGTCAAAGGAAGACTTAAATATTTTCCAAATTAAAAATTATGGAAAAATCAAATAAAATAAATTAAAAATACGTCAATGGAATTTGGGTCGTTAAAATAAAAATAAATTTCCTGATTATTTATTTGGACTATATATTATTATAAGTAAATTTACAAGTTGAATTCACTGTCATTATATATAATTTAAAAGGGTTGAACAAGTCCATTTAATCCATAGGATTAATTTTCAATTTAAAATCCTAATATTTAAACAATTATTCGCAATTCAAAGATTTTAAATAATCTCATATTTTAATTCAATTTTTAAAGCTTTATAAACCAATATTTAATAAATAAAATTTATTTAATATCCAAAATTAAATGACTAAAATCCCAGGTTGTTACAGAAATATAGGTCTTAAAGGAATAGAATTTGATCATTTGGGAGTGCATGCGATCACCTATGTATAGTGGTGGAGATCATATCTTGAAGGGGAAGGTTGATATCTTGGATGCTAACTTTCTCTTGAGCCATTGATTAAAATTTACAGTCCAGATATGGTTAGCTCAAACACCACATGAATGGATCGATCCATATATAAGCTAGTTGGATGGTTGGACTGAGGCGTACTTAGTCCAAGGAATTATACGACATAGGTAATGGTTGTTATATAGTGTCGCTTTGGCTAAAGGGATGGTTAGGTATAAGCAGTGGTTGTGGCACAGTGACACTTTTGTCAAATGATAGTATAACCATGGTGCTATTGTCGGGGGAAATATATGGAGTCGCCACCTCTTTTGCCGGGAGCGGTCGAGAGCTTTTGTTAGATTTTTCTCCACATACAACAAAATAAAGCAGACAAAGGAGATGGATGATGAGGGTTTCGACATATAGGTAAATGTACGGGCAAGATTCAAGGGCAAATAGGTAGGTTTAGGAGTTGGTGTCATGTAGACCACTTGGATGTTGGCAGGAAAGATGTAGAGGTGTTAGGAGAGTTGTCAGGAGGTTCTATTCGGCGAGGCTTGTAGGCGACCGTTCTCTTTGAGAAAGATACAGACATGGTTTTAGGTCGATATCATAAAGCGGACAAGACTTTATGGTGCTTCATGCCCCCACCTTCGACTAGTCAATCTAAATTAGATCGAGAAAGGATCTTAGTAAATGTATCTGCGATATTGCCTTTAGTTTCTACACTTTGCGATTATACTTCTATGTCTTCGATAAACAATTTTATCACATGTTATTTATAAACAACATATCTGATCTTTCACTGAGCTATGAGTTCCATTTGTAATACATATTGCATTATTATCATAATAAATTATTAGATTCTTAATGGTGAGAAACAGATAATTTGCTTATTTATAAATTTGCACAAACAAACTATTGTTATTACTTGGAACATTCCAACTTATGGCCCCTCTATTGAGGGTATATACGAATCTCGAGACTAATATGCTACTGATGGCATCACTTTGAAGGCTTGAGTCTGGGTACCCCTTCAAAAGGAGTTCGTTATTTCCATGTAAGAAATAAATCCTTAGTACTTTTTAAATACTTGAGGATGACCTTAATTGTTGTCCAATAATTTTGTCCATATTAATATTGACTAATTGCACCTAATGCAAAAGTGATATCTAACCTAGTACATATCATAGTATACATGATGGATCCTATTGTTTAAGCATATAGAATCCTACTCATATATTGTCTTTCCTCATCCAAAAATGTGGAGTCTTCACAGAAGGAACAATTCCATGTCGTGTTGGAAAATTTCCGCTCTTGGAATTTTTCATATTAAATCTTCTTAATAAGGTATCATGCACATTGATTGAAACAATCCTAATAACATTCTTGATTTTTCTCTATAGATCTTTACACCCAATATAAAGGATGGATCTCATAAATGCTTCAGTAAAAATTATTGGACAACCAAGCTTTCACTGATTGCAATGTTAGTACACATCGTTAACAATCAGTAGTAAATCATTAATGCATAAAACTAAGAACATCATAATACCGTTTTGTTCTTTCTTATATATGCACACTTCATAGATGTTATGCCTGAAACAAAATTGTCCGATTACCTTATTAAAACACTTATTCCAACTTTTTGAGCTTTCTTATGACCATAAATTGACCATAAGAGTTTATATGCCTTATTCTTGCTCCCACTAACTTCAAAATGCTCTGTCTACGACATATAAACAATCTCTTCTAAATTACCATTTGTAAGCACTATTTTAACGTTCATCTACCATATTTCATAGTCATAGTAAGCAGCGACAACAGGTAAACTCCAAATTGGTCTCAACATGGTGACTGTAGAAAATGCTTCGTCATAATAAACACCTTGAATTTGACGGAAACCTTTTGCCACCAACCTTGCTTTGTGATAGAGTTTAAAGTATGCCCTAGAGGCAATTATATAATTTGTTACATATATCTAACTCGATAACCAATTTTGTTCGAAATAAAAAATGTTTTCTTTCTGTTAAATACTTGATATAATATGTTATATTAATTTATTAATTTAATTAAAAGTATATTTAATAGAAAATCCATAGATGATATATTTTGTATAGTATTTACAAAGTTTTGTAATCATGAGTAATTTAACACAATGAAAATAATATACTATTTAAATTATTTGTAGTCAAGGTATATCGAGACTGGATATCAATACATCTACTGAGACTAGCACATAACGCTCTCCAAATATTGGACAGTGTATTACTCATAGCCGTTGGGGGGTATCAAGGGGTTATGTAATGATAGTTATTGAATAACTATGAATTACTCACTCGTTGGCTTTCTGTTGGTTAATATAACTAAGGTTAAATAGAAAATACCGATATGACAAAGTTATATAGTTATCTTGGCTTGAGTATACTGTTGATCTTCATTATGGAAACTCTGCTTTGATTATAGTTAAATCGTGGCATGGCGTCCATCGAACGACTATAGTTGGGTTGAGTGGAAGCATTGGAAGTGAAATAATATTCAAGAGATGATTCATCTCCTCAGTTGTATAAGGTTAGTATCACGGTCAACTGAAGTAACTTAAAGTCAAGGTCTCTGGTCAGAGCATTTTGGTTAATAATAATAATTATTATTAAACCAGGTACTTTGTGTTTGGATTATAGAGTTGAATATGGACGATATTGAAATTTTGACCATTACCAAATTCTGTAAATCGAAAGTGATGTAGTTTTGACGAAGATAATTGGTGTAAAAATAGTCACAATCGAGTAACACTTAACAAAGTAAAAGTAGATTTTACCGAAACCATGTAAGCGATAAATTTGGCTAAAATATCATACTAAGTAATGTGTATACATTAATATTCCAATTGTTTGATATTAATCCTGACCAAATTTACACCTAAAGAGTCACACAATCGAAACGATGAATGTTCCTTTGACGATTTAATTAATTTTTAATTATTATAAATTAATTAAATTAATTAATATATATGAAATATTAATTACAAAGTTTTCTTATAATTTTATGAGCACATATTATTAATAATATTTTTTAACCCAAAAAATGGATCAATACCCTAGATCAAGTGTGAAAGCACCAGTGTAGATAATCAGCAGCACAAATCTTAGATAAACAACAAATAAAGAGCAGAAGTGAGAAAAGAGACATAGAATTTTTATAGTGGTTCGAGTGACTCTGGCCTACGTCCACTTTAATCAATCTTTATTATGATTATACTAGTTGAATCTCTCTGTATATTAACTAGTTAGTCCTTAGATCTAAGTTACAATGAATTAGAATAAGTCATAAGTTCAAGGTTTGACTGGAGAACCACAGTAACCCCCTTGATGACTATTGTGAGGAAGAAGAAAGTTGAAGAAGTGAAGGGATTCCAGTAGAGTAATGGCAGCTCTCTATCTGAAAAAAATACATCTCTAGTTGCAAGTAGGTGAGTATCTATAAGGAAGTTCAATGAGTATTGGGGGCAGAAGTCCAGGTGTAGAAGAGTCTAGTTATTATGCCATGTCATCACCAAAAAACTCAAATTAATCCAAATCATTTCTAGGGATCGCTAGCTATTCATAAAGGATGTATCGCTGGCTATCCATAGGGGATGGATCGCTAGCAATCCATCAACTTAACATATTTTTCTACCAGATGCCTTTACTTAGTGCTACGAAGGAGCTTGAAAAGTTTGAGGGCGATCCGACCTACCTTGATGGATCTCTAGCTATCCATAAGTGATGGATCGCTAGCCATCCATAGAGGATGGATCACTAGCTATCCATCCACTTAGCATATTTTTGAGTGATCTTTGTTTGGTTGTCTTCCTATATTCTATTTAAGTGTCATGTCTAAATATCAAGTCGTTTGGAGTTAATTTGATCATTGTCTTCTTGGGTCATCTGGTCCAGAAGAATCATCCATTTCTTGCTCAAATCTTTACGAAATCGAATGAAACTTTATAGTACCACTCTAAAGGGTGTTAGGGACCCACCATAAAAAATTGAGGTGGTGAGCTCTAGATGGGTCACTAGCGATCCATTAAAACAACTGTAAATGACTTCATATTTTTTTTTGAGCCTTCTCCTTTGTTTTTTAACGTCTCTCTAAATCTCAATTTATTTGACTTCGTGTGAGTTATGTAGGTCCATTTTAAGTTTGATAATTCTGGCTAAATAGCTTGAATCAAATGAGTATTCACTTCTCAAACTAGAATGTTTGGCATGTTGAAACTTGGCAAGCGTGCTTAGAAATGGTAATGAATCATGATGCAAGAGTTTGGAGGGTCCATGAGCAAGCCTTATGGATCGCTAGCAATCAATAGGTGATGGATTGCTAGCGATCCATCATCTTAGCTTATTTTGGCATCTTTCCTCTTAGGTCTTTCTCTTCTTATTTTTTTGGTCCTTTTGGTTGATTCTTGAGTTATTCCGGTGTAGTCTGAATGTTCCAATTCTTATTAGGTTTTGATGGGTTAAAAACCCTATTAACAATATTTATAATAGTTCTAAATATATTAATCAATATATGATATCTATGAGCGTTTAAATTAGATTTAGTTGCAAAATATTTGTCCGGGTTGTAAATGAGTTTAAAGCCCATAAAGAGGACTGGTTTTTTCAGCCCTAATAAGGGATGTAAGACCATTGATGATGATAGAGAAAGCTTGAAATGGAAGGCTAAGACAGAAGATAATTGGTTAGAAAAGACGTAAAATCTTGTCACTAAAATATCTTTTATATGTATAAGCATCTCTACCTTTATTTGTTGAAGGATTATGGAAACCTCCATCCCAATCCATTGCTGATCAAAATTTCTCTATCCCTCTCTCATATCTAGTTCAAATCAAATCAGATTCAGAGTTAATCGATAGCTGGTGGTTAACAGTTCATAGACTAGCAATCTGCTTGATTGGAATTAGTTCAAGGATCAAATTTCATTGTTTCAAGGTGTGCTTACCGGCTTTGGGTATTAGTTATATTTCTAATATGTTTATAAATATTAATTTACATTTATAATGTTTACTTTATGTATATTATATTGTTAGTTAGGTGACGATTCCAAGATGCAAATATATTGCCACAATTTTGATTAGTTGTATGTGTATGTTTATATATGTTTTAAAAAACTTAATGTTAGTAGATCTATATGCACCATGGCTCAATATTTAAAAAATATTAATTATTTAAATAATTTAATGTATAATACACTTACATACACATAGTTTAGAATTAAAATGCTACTATATACTTATGTAAAATATGAAAATATAATTTTATACCAAATGTTCAACGATCATAGTATTTTTGGCAAAAGAAAATAATTTTATGCATTTATATATTATTTTAAATAATATTTAAATCAGATAATCATACAAATAATTATATAAATTCATATATATATATATATATATTAAAAATATGTTTTATATTTTACGAAATTATATTAATACATGTTATACTCTCGGTTGGAAAAATATTTTTTAATATTTCAAAATATTTAAATATAAAATGAAAATAAGAAAATATATTTTTAAATTGTTCTGAATTATGAAATTATGTAATAAATTTTAAAATTTTAAAATAATTGTCTAAAACTTTACTAGAAATTTAAAATTAATTTTGTTTTAAAAAATTAATTTTTTATAATAATTTTATACGATTTTATCAATATATATATATATATATATTTTAAAATTATTTTTTTAAGAAAATCTTGAGCCATGTGCAAGACCGGGTGGATATATATTTAAATATGAATTATTTTTATGAGTTTTATTTTTATCAATTTATATTGATTATTATACGTAGATATAAGTATTTAATATATATATATATATATATATATGTATATATATGTATGTATGTATTAAAAAATTTATATTTATACATGTACTTTTTTTGGCATTACAGCAAAAAAAATATTTTTTTATTTAATATATTTATAAATGATTTAAACATATTTATATAGTTATAAATATATGCATATCGCTAATATTTTATATTTATGTTTATATATATACACACAAATTGTATATAAATAAATTTTGGTTTATGCATATATGCGCATACTCTCACACACACAGGTATATATATTGTAATATTTTATTTATAAAAAAAAACATGTATATGTAAACATATATTTGGATAATAAATTTGCATATTGGATAAGCTAACATATCTATTGCGGTGTAAATCGATGCATCAATACACGAACTTGTTATACGTTTCTCGGATTGATATGTTACACATGAATACTCATACATATGTGTATATGATACACACAATATATATAATATAACATAAATTATACAATACTATATCATTTATTGAATTGAAATAAAATAAAAGATTTTACTTAAATAAAATTTAGAAATGTTCTAAATAAACTAGACTTCATAGTCCCAACAAGATCTAGTATGGTAAAAAAAAAATTGAAATTCACCCATAATTTAAACAGCGGACCGACCCAGTTTCAACAATGGTATCAGAGCCTAATAGCCTATGCGGTCTAAATTAGACCTGCCAATGGATACCCGAAAAATCCAAAATTCATCCGATTCCACTTCTAAAAATACAGATATTATCCCATATCCAAAAATTGGATGTGGACACCCCATGTTCGAAAAAAAATTCAGATGCGGATGCAAATATGAGTGTATCCATATTCAAAAAATAACCATCCGATCCGAAATAAATACATTTATAATAATTATTATTTTAAGTGGACGCTATATTAAACTGTAATTAAAATTTATTACCTATTTCAATTTTTGCAAAGGATTTCGCACAACCATTGGATGGCATATCCACAACCAACAAACATTTACATAATAAAACCCTAATTATATTCAGCCACCTGCTCTTCCCATTCATTTCGTATTTTTCATTGCCGCACTCCTAAAACCCTTAATCGATTGCACAACTTAAAATATAAATCTATTGTAACAGCCAGGGGATGATTGCCCTGGTCTTGGAGAAAGGAGGCTGCTATCAAGTGGTAGAAAATGTAAAAATTGAGGAGAAAATGTCAAGTTCACCACAGTTGATCCCTGATTCATTGGACAAGTTGCTGGAGGGTGCTAGGAGGATGTCTAAGGTGGGAGCTGTTGGAATTGGGACCTAAGCAGTGATATATTTGAATGTATCAATGTATGCATGTCTATGCATGTGTTTATGTGGACAACTGATACACTCATGATTTTAAGTCTGGGTTGAATGGTATAGACGCAGTAGCATTATTAAGTAAAGTGGATCTGTTATATGTGTTGAACTGATCTATTAGGTCTGTTGAATTAGGCAATAAAAGGTGTTCGGGATCGGTTGGGTTATGTCGAAAGGGTGCTTTTAAAAATGACCGGATATATGTATATACGTAAGGGTGAACTGGTATTGTAAAGCTGTGAAGAGAAAAATTCTGAAGTTAGTGAATTCATTCTTTCTTTGATAAATTGCTCTCCTGTTGCCTGGGTACTTCTTTCCTGTTGGATTGTTGATTGTATTTTGTACTACAATTTTAGTATCAATTTTATTTTTCTCACTATATTGTTGCTAACATTTCAATTTATAATCTTCTTTGATAATATAATCTTCTGTTAGTCCTCATTTCTGCAGAAATAATTCTAGTTCTTGCTCATTTTACATGCAAATATCGTATCCTGTTTGTTATTTTTGTGCTTATCATTCACTTATTTTGTTAGTCTCTACAATTTGTTTCTCTGTTCATTTATATTTGCCAATTATCATTCTTGTTGTCATTTCCAGTAGCATGCACTTACTTCTGTGTTTGATAATTTGAATCTTGCAGTTGTTGTTATAGTTTGTCACTCATTTTCTTGTTAGTTTTGGTATCAAACTTCTTGATATTAGAGAATCATTTGTTCATCTCATTCTTGCAATTGGTACAAGTATCCTACAACCGTCTATTTTACGTTTCTTTTATCATATAATCTTGATTTTCCTGATACTTAATCCATAAATTCTTGCTCCGTATCAATACTTTGCATCATTCTTTTTCCAAGTACAAACCCAATTTGACATTTATTGATTCAATATTCCAACTGTTCCACAATTCACCTTCTAAATCTTCATTTTCTTGTTGTGTACATGATAATTGTCACAGTTTCCTTTGTCAATGTACATACTTGCTTCAATTCCTTCATCACTCCTCTACAACTACCATTTAACCACTTTATTCCTCATTAAGTTATCATATATCATCAATAGAACTGCCATCTGCCACCATGAGTAAAGAATCAGAACAAGCCACCTCATCCAATTCAGTATCAGAGATTCAGAGCCACTCAATAGGGAGGAATCAGACCCTAAAGCGATCTACACCTCAACAACAACAATTCCCATGTAAACCCACATTTCTTTGAACAAGAAATACTATGGAAACTGCAAGGGGAGTTTAATGAACATATTGCCAATTCTTTAACACAGCTGGAGCACAGTAACCGAAAAATAAAGCATACCACCCAAGACCTCTCCACCAGATTTGTAGGATTTCATAATGTCCTCACCACTCTTGCAAATGATATCCAACAAATAAAGAGCAGGTCACAAGCTCCACCACCAGCATCACCCGTAGCTCCACCAATGTCCCAATACCCAACCCAGTTCATAACGCCGAAAATCTTTCATATAATCCTTATTCTCTGCCTATACCCCCTATGACAACTACCAGTTGAAGAAGTGCTCTACCACAACCAAGAAATGCACCTTACCCTATTAACCCTCCACTAAATCCATAACCTCCTATACCAAGAAATTTATATCAAAACTATCCCAATCCAAACTATCCTAATGTGCACTACCCCAATCCCATGGCCTTGTACAAGTTGGACTTTCCCAGTTTTCTGGTGATGAAAGTGCGGCTGATTGGTTGAGACAGGTAGTGCATTTCTTCAGATTTCAACATACTAATGAGCAATATCGGGTAAGAATTTGTTCATTTTATCTCAAGAAGGAAGCCCTGCAATGGTATCATTGGTCTGCCAACACTGTTGTTAATCATGGCTTATGGCCAGTTTTCAAACAGGAAATCTTAGTGCAGTTTACCCCTGAGGAGATGGAGAGACCCTATGAAACATTATCCAAACTCAAGAAACACACCACTGTTAGAGCCTATCTTAGTCGATTTGAGCAGTTACAAGCAGTTATAAAAAATTTACCACCTAAATTCTTGCTTGATGGATTTATTTGAGGATTAAAGGAGGAGATAGATATAATGTAATGACTTCAAGACCAGTTGATTTTAAGGAGGCTGTGGCATCGACAAAAATGTTTGGAAGTAAATATATCCAAACCAAGAAAAGCCATAGACTTACCATTGTTAGTTCCACTGCTCATGTCCCCAAATCCACTTCCAACCAGACCACTCAATCTTATGTTAAAGACCCATTCAATTCTCATTCTAATACAGCGCCTAGAGATGGAAGTTCCACTTCTACTGGAAATATAGAAAGAAGCAGAGGATTAAACCCTAGTCAGATTGTGGAAATCAAGAAACAAAATCTTTGTTATGGGTGCAAGGAAAAGTGGTCTAAAGATCATAAATGCAATAATCCACATGTTTATGTGTTAGAACGGTTGATGTCACTCAGAAGAGGAGGAGGCAAACCACAATATGATTGAAGATATGATTGACTCTGAAGGGGAAGTTTCAGCAAAAGAAGTTTTGTCTATAACTTTACAAGCCATGTGTGGAATTCGTGCCTCGTCTACCATCAACGTGAAAGTAATTATTAACAGAAATCTGCAAATTCTTATTGATTCTAGGTCGACACATAGTTTTATTAATGAACAACTAGCCAAGAAATTAGACTTGAAGGTAGATGAATCCAAGGCTTATGAAGTAACAGTGGTTAATGGGGAGAAATTAACTAGCTTCAGTATGTGCAAAAATGTAATGCTCAAGTATTAGGGATGCAAGATGCCAGTGGATCTGTTATTATTACCAATTGAAGGTTGTCAAGTAGTTTTGGGTGCTCAATGGATGAAGATTTTGGTGATGTGACTTTAAACTTGGAACAATTACAAGTGAAATTCCAGTACAATAACAAAAATATTTCCTTTGGCAGGGTCTCGACCAAGAAGAAACAAAGATTGTTAATAAAAGGTCTATAACTATAGAAAATGCACATGGACAATTAAGTATGATATTATGCTTACAGATTAGTGTGAAGGAGGAGCAAACCTCACCAATACATTCAAACATCATTAAACTCCTCAACTAATACCTTGAAATCACTTGCACTGACCCTTTTCCTGCCACCAAAAGAGAGCATGACCATAAAATCCCACTACTCCTTAACATTAAACCTATATTCCTTAAACCCTATAGACATTCATATTACATCAAAAATGAGTTGGAAAAAAATTAAAAATGAATTGCTGGAATCATCAGGCACAACAGCAGTCCATTTTCATCTCCTGTTGTAATAGTTAGAAAAAAAGATGGCACATGGAGGTTGTGTGTTGATTATCGAAGTTTAAATGCTTGCACCATCAAAGATAAATTTCATATTCCCTTAATAGATGACTCTTTCGTTGAATTACAAGGAGCTACATATTTCTCCAAGTTGGATTTGAGGTCAGGGTACCATCAAGTTCGAATGCATGAACCAGATATACATAGGACAACTTTCAAAACACATGACGGCCATTGCGAGTTTCTTGTAATGCCTTTTAGACTTGTCAATGCTCCTTCTACCTTTCAAGCTTTAATGAATCATGTATTTAAGCCATATTTGAGTAAGTTTATCTTAGTATTTTTGATGACATATTGGTGTAAAACAAGAACTGGGAGAAACATCTTAATCACCTTATAACCACTTTCTATACATTGTAGCAAAACTACATAGTAATTAAATTGTCTAAATGTAGATTTTCTAAACAAACACTAGAGTATTTGGGCCACATTATTTCTTATCAACGACTAGCATTTGATTCCAGCAAAGTGCAAGCAATAGTTGAATGGCCACTACCCAAAAACTTGAAGTCGTTCAGGGGGTTCTTGGGTTTAACTGGCTACTACAGGAAATTTATTAAACACTATGGAGTAATTGCCAAACCACTAACAGAGATGTTGAAAAAGAATGCTTCCACATGGACTGAGCAATCATGGGAGGCCTTTAAAAAATTGAAGCACCGTTTAACCAATCTTCCTATTTTAGCTATGCCTAATTACCACCAACCTTTTACACTTTAATGTGATGCTAGTAGTCATGGTATGGGTGCAGTGTTACTTCAAAACAATATACCCATATTATATATGAATAAAGCATTAGATAGAAAGAATCACTTACTGTCTACTTATGAAAAGGAATTGTTAATCATTATTTTAGCCACCAGAAAATGGGCTCAATAGTTTTTAGGGAGGCAGTTTATTATAAAGATAGATCATCAGAGTCTAAATTTTTTGTTATCACGGAAATTACACACAGGGCTGCAGCATAAATGGTTAATCAAATAACATGGCTATGATTATAAAGTGGAGTATAAATCTGGGATGGAAAATATAGTTGTTGATGCATTGTCTATAATAGAAGCAGATGCTTGGGAAGAAACAGAAGCACAAGCCATATCTGTAGTACAAACTCCATGGTTGCGAGAGCTAAAACACACACTTCATTCATCTGCTTGGTACCAGGAACTGACCAATAAAGTTTAGAATAATGAACTTAACAGTGGCAAGTATAAGATAAGACAGTGAATGGGTTAATTTTTCACAAATGGAAGATTTTAATTGACCATCATCTAAAAGGCCTTCTACATTCACTTATTCAAGAGCATCATTCAACACCTTTAGGGGGGCATGCTAGAAATAAGCCTACTTTAAAAAAATTAAAACAAGTTTTTTATTGGAAAAAATGGTAAGGGATGTGGAAGATTATGTTAAAGCATGCGATCAATGCCAAAGAAACAAGGGAGAAAATGCATTGCGGCCTAGACTGCTACAACCCTTACCCATACCTGAAATAATATGGACTGACATAGCTATGAATTTTATCAGTTGTTTGCCAAAAAGTAATAAATACACTATCATCTTTGTTGTTGTAGATCGATTAAGCAAGTATGCCTAATTTTTCCCTTTTAGAAATCCATACACATCAAATGAGGTTGTCACTATTTTTTTAATCGAGTATTTATTATCCCGCCTTTTGGCAAGGCAATGACACCAAGGAATTGACTAGAAACCAAAGGTAGTTTGTCCCGGAGACCGGTTATACGCAGGTTCACTATGAATATCGGTAAATTTTATCCGAGTTCGGATCAAGATATAGTTGATATGACGAGACAAGCAAAACTAAGAAAGTCAACGTTACAAATTTCAAGTCAATCTGAGTTCGTATGCTCCAAATATGATTGATGAAAACCAGAAAAGTCAATTCATTCTTATCCAGCTGTTCATATCCATCCGATTGTATCCATCTGTTCGTATCCATCTGTCTACGTCCACCAATTCGCATCCATATGTTCATAACCACCAAGCATCCATATGTTCGTACCCATCTCGTACACTCAATTTCGTATTCATTTGGTATGGTTTGATTTTGACTCCATCAATTAGGGTCAATTCGTATCGATCGATCGACGATCGATACGTATGAAACAACGAACGAACGATACGAAAACGACCAAGGCCTATCGATACGAAACAGCCCCCCCAGCCATCATTACAAAGTGAGAGCAAAGGCAATCGATCGATACGAACAGAATAGTTGCGATCGATGCGAACATAACTCAAGCGGATCGATACGAACGAAGCAAGATCTGATCGATACGGACAAGATACTACTGATCGATACGAAAAAGGCGCATGCATAGGGAAGACTCGATCGTTCGGCATAAAAAGTGGATCGATCCGAGGAGTTAGCGCCACGTCAACTTGCAGACACGTGCTCAAGAACAATTTGAACAGATCGATATGAAGTGTATCGATACGAACTAGACAGCTTAGAGAAAACGCGAGCTTGATCAATCATAACTCATAATCTACAAGTCCAAATGTCACCAAAATTTCACAGGAGCTTACATGTAGCCTAAAGAATGTTCATGCTTAATTTCGACTCAGTTGGGTCAAATCTTGATTGATACGAAAATCGTTCGTATCGATCATGGACCGAGTGCAAATCACATGGGATCGATCGCATGGGCATGGCCCACGTGCCAGAAGAGGTCTCCCGAGATCTGAGCAAGATGTTTGCATCATATGCCTATAAGTAGCATCCCAGAGCCTACAGAATGAGGACTTTTGAGCTCTCCTACATCCCGACTCTACCAAATCCATTTTTGCACCAAGATTACTGTTGTACTCGAAATTTATTGTTGTAGTTTGCTGTAACCATTTGTAATCATCAACAAAACATCAATAAAGTCATCAATTTCATAGTGGACGTAGGCTTTATGCCGAACCAATCTAAATCACCGTGTTTCTACGTGTTTTTCTAATCTATTTTTTAAATGTTTGTTAGATAATCCTCTTTTTACATTTATTTTCTTCATTTTATCTCTTCAAATACTTCTGAAGAGTGTTGTGCCCAATTTTGGTAAAAACACTTTGGTGCTTTCATTGAGAAAACAATGTTTTTCTCCTGCTCATTGGATCTACTATCGATACTGGATTGCGCAAATCTAAGAAGAAGATCCAGATCTCAAATTCAGAGTTCTTCCATCCTATTCAGATTTGCATCAAATCTTGGAAAGAACTTCACCATCCATCATGGTTAGCACAAGGACCGCTTCTATAGCTGCAAATTCAGAAGGATGGGATCGACAAAATCCCGCACAACTTCCTACAACTAATCAGAATGCTATCGGACCATCAGATCCGTCAGGCCTTTCACCAAGGAAGAGTTTCAGATGTTACTGCAAGAGTTGACACAGAGCCGATAATAACTTACTGAACAACTGCGCGCCAACGCTGAATTGACAACCAGCTAACTCGCCAAAGGTGTAGGAGATCCAGGAGAGATCATGCTTCTTATTCCTCCACCGAGAGTTCAGCCTTTTTAGATTACCATCATAGATCTACGCGCCCACGGCTAGATGGGAGTTACACTCAAGCTACCGGGCATCAACATATGCTGAACATTGGGCAACCTAGAGTTGGCCCGTCAACTAGCTACCAGACTGGACCCTCCTCCCAGGGAGGTACTGTTCCTCATTACTTCACAGACAACCGCATTACCACCGCTGCTATTGAACCAGGAGTTGATGCCCGAAATCGGCCAGATCCGAACCAATGCCAACATACTCCCGAGCCCTATATATCTGAAGACTTAGAACCAAGGAGGCAAGACCTGAACCGTCGACCGCGTCTGGCCCAGCCTTGCATTGTGGAACCCGAGCACACCTTGGTTCAACGTGCTCAAAATGTCCATATGCCAGATATACCGACGATGATCCGTCAGATGATCTGAAAGAGTCAAGGCCTCACTAATGACGATTGGAGAATCTCCCAGAGTCATACTCCTTTTACCGATGAGATACTTTATGCTGAACCACCTCGGCGATTCAGGATGTCGACTTTGCCAGTTTATGAAGGAAGTTTTGATCCTAACCAACACATCCTGAAGTATGAGTGGTTGATGAATGTTGCACGAGCTGGCGCTGCAGTTAAATGTCGAAGCTTTCCGATCATTTTGGGGTGCATAGCTACTATGTGGTTCACTCGTTTTCCACCTCATTCTATTTCTTGTTTTGACCAACTGGTAACAAAGTTTGTTGAACAATTCTGCATGCATGTCGCAAGGCCGAAGGATGTTAACACTTTGTTTAGTGTCACTCAAGCTCCTAGGGAGACACTCCGACGTTATTTAGAAAGATTTCATGCTGCATGCGTTGAGATCAGCAACCCTAATGATAACTCTATTCTTATGGCACTGACTAAGGGGATTGACCCCGATTCTGAATTTCATGACTGGTTGGCTGGAAAGCCCCTTGCGTCATTGGGCCGTTTCTATTCCAAGGCAGCCCAATTCTTGAGAAGGGAGGATGCGAAACAGTTCAGGAAACAGGATGATGTAGGGCCCAACATGGAAGAAATTCAAAGTAATGTAGCCGTTAAACAATCCGGGGAGAGTTTCGAAAAAGTTCAGTTGAATATACAAAATAAACAGACTCAGCAAAAAGGCAATGGGGATCAGAATAGGAAATGGGATCAGAACTGTGGTCCACGCTGTAGGGCTTCTATGTTTGATAATTATACTCCTCTGAATACGTCGTTGGAAACCTGCAATACTATCCAGTACAAGAAGCCTGCTTCAAAGCAATCATCGAGAGCCTAATCCAAATAGGGAAATTTTGTAGGTGCCATGAAAGTTATGGCCATAATACAAATGAGTGTCATCATTTGCAAGATCTTATCGAAATGTTGATACACGAAAGGAAGTTAGAGCAGTTTGTGCAGGCGCCACAGTCAGAGGGTGCGGGCCCATCGAATCAAAATCACGTACCTAATCAGGCGAGACAGGAGGAACCCGCTCATACCAATGGGAGGTTAGTGATAATACTGTAAGTGGTGGTCCTCATCCAGCAGATCAAAACTGGAAGGAAATGGAGTAATATACCAGTTTTGCGAGGCATGCGAGCTTCGAGTGTTGTAGCAATTTGGATGATGGGGCTCCGGCCAAGCAATAAAGGACGATGACTGACGACATCGTCTTTCGAGACAGAGACGCCGACAGGGTCGAAGACCCGACCATCAATCCATTTGTCATATCAGCTAAGGTAGGTCCTTCTTGGATGAAGGGGATCTTGGTTGACAGTGGAAGTTCTCTGAATATCTTGTTCAAGCGAGTCTATGACCAAATGAAGATGGAAGGCAAAGATTTGAAGCCCTTCCAGTCTTGAATTCATCGCTTCAATAGGAGCGCTATTATACCCATTGGAGTAGTGGAACTACCAGTGGAATTGGGAGTTGGAGAACGTCGGAGAGTCTGGATATTGCATTTTGTTGTTTTGGACATAGATTCGCCATACAATGCTTTTTTGGGCCGACCGGCTTTAGCTGAATTCAGGGCAGCCATTGCCCCATAGTGTTTGACTATAAAATTCCCCACCGATCGAGAAGTTGGAGTAATTCAAGGAGATCAGGCTGCTGGACAAGCCTGTTATGTTGCTGAGCTGCACGAGGCGACGATAGGAGAAAGGAAAGGGCATAGAGGAATCTCTCTGTGTCCGTTTTGTTGATAATTGACAATTGATGCTGGGTCAAGGCCCGGGAACCCCAACCAATTCCAAAGAGATCTTGACCGGAGAGATAACAAAAGCGAAGATGAAAGTAAATACAGTCAAGCTTCTCCGGCCGAACTAACGATCGATGTCCCGATTGACGATAGCGATGATTCTAGAATGATAAAGATTGGGTCTCAGTTAAACCAACAAATGTAAGAGGAATTGGTTGAATTTCTTCAGGCAAACCTTAACGTGTTTGCCTGGACACATTCTGACATGTGTGGGATCTCGCCGGACATCGCGAGCTACACGTTGAATATTGACCTGCGGCACATCCCGGACAAGCAAAAAAGACGTGGTATGGATCCAGAGAGATCTGTCGCCCTTAAAGTAGAGGTTGATAAGTTGAAATCGAATGGATTTATTCGAGATGCCTTATACCCGGAGTAGATATCCAATCCTGTACTTATCTGAAAGCCAAATGGAAAATGGAGAATGTGTGTTGACTACTTAGACTTAAACAAAGATTTCCTAAAAGATAGTTTTCCACTTCCTCGAATTGATCAGCTCGTAGATTCAATGGCTAGGCACGAATTATTATCCTTCATGGATGCATAATCCGTTTACAAACAGATACCCATGCACTTACCCGACAAGGAACATACCAGCTTCGTGACTGATCTAGGGCTTTATTGCTACAAAATTATGCCTTTTGGACTCAAGAACGCCGGTGCAACTTACCAACGATTGGTTAACCGGAGGTTCGCCAACTACATTGGGAAAACTATGGAGGTATGCGTGGATGGCATGCTAGTGAAGTAACGATTCTCCACTAATCACATTAAAGACTTGGAGTCAATGTTTAATATCCTTCGAGAATACAAAATAAAGCTCAATCCGTTGAAATGTCACTTTGGGCTCGCGTCTGGAAAATTCCTTGGATTTATCGTCAACGCTCAAGGAATTGATGACAATCCCGAAAAGATCTGGATGATCGAAAATCTTGAGGCTCCAAGAACCATAAAGCAAGTCCAGAGCCTTAATAGGAAAGTATCAGCACTGAGCAGGTTCATTTCAAAGTCCACCGACAAATGCATTCCCTTCTTCGATTCGATTCGAAAAGGGAAATAGAATTTTGAATGGACCACAAAATGTGAGGGTGCATTCCAGGCACTAATTCAGCCCCTCTCCACACCGCCTATTTCATCAAAACCTATCGATCACGAGAAATTGTACCTTTGCTTAGCGGTATCAGAAAAGGCGATCAGTACTACCCTAATTCGGGAGGAAGACCAAGTGCAAAAACCGGACTACTATATTACTAAATGACTAACCGGAGGTGAGAGAAATTATCCGAAGCTAGAGAAACTGGCATACTTCCTCGTTATTGCCTCAAGGAAGCTCCGCCCATATTTCTAGGCTCATCCTATCACTATTTACACCGACCAGCCGTTACGACGGGTCCTTACGCGGTCTGAGACATTTGGTAGGTTACTCAAATGGAATATCGAACTAAGCCAGTTTGATATTACTTACACTCTGAGGAGAGCTATTCAAGGACAAGTCCTAGTAGATTTCATAGCTGAATTTACTATCCCAGAGGACTTGCCCGAAACCAGTCAATCTCCCGAGTATATCTGGAAGTTTCATACTGATGGTGCGCCAAACGACCAGTGCTCAGGTGCTGGAGTTGTACTTGAAACCCCCGAAGGTTGATCTATATGTTATGCTCTAAAGTTTGATTTTTGTGCGATCAATAATGAAGCTGAATACGAAGCCCTGCTTGCCGGATTGAGACTCACCTGAGATTTGAGAATCATTGCTGTGTAAATTTATTGCGATTCTCAATTAGTTGTGTGTCAAGTTCGGGGTGAGTACCAGGCCAAAGATCGAAGATCGGTTGCTTACCTATCTCGGGTTCAGGAGATACCGAATTAGTTCAATTATTATGCTATCTACTGCATCCCCCGAGAGCGCAATCAAAAAGCTGATTCATTGGCAAAATTAGCCAGTTCAGGTGAGGCATAACAAATGGGACTTGTTCCCGTGGAGACGTTATCTGTCCCGAGCTTCGATCGAATGGAGACAGATTGAGTGTTGGAAGTTGTTCCCGATAAGGAGTCGGGATGACTCCATTCCGAAATTATCTCGAGCATGGGCCCTGCCAGAGCGTAGGAGTGAAAAGAGACAGATTCTTCAAAAAGCTTCGTGGTTCACTATTCAGAATGGAGTCATGTACTGAAGAGGTACTTTGTTCCTCTACTTCGGTGTATTTCTCATGATGAAATTAAGCGAGTATTAAATGAAGTACATGAAGGAGAATGTGGCAATCCACCGGGGTGCAAGCTCTTGCTAAGAAAATACTCCGATATGGACACCATTGGCCGATTGTAAACCGGGATGCAGCAGACTATGACAGGAAATGTGATAAATGTCAAAAGCATGCTCGAATTCCTAGAGCCCCACCTACCGAGATATCCCAAATGGTCAGTTCATGGTCGTTTGTAGTATGGGGAATCGATATCATTGGCTCTCTACCTCTGGCCAAAGGTGGTGCGAAGTACGTCATCGTCGCAGTTGATTACTTTACCAAGTGGGCTGAAGCCGAACCCCTTGATATAATCACGATGAAGAAGGTGATCAACTTTGTAGTCCACAACATTATCTACCGATTTGGTCTCCCACATACCATCATCACTGATAACGAGGCCCAATTCGACAGTGTTGAGTTCAAGGACTTCTGTCAACGGTTTCACATCCAGAAGAAATTCTCCGCAGTTGCACACCCTCAAGTGAATGGACAGGTCGAAGCTGTTAATAAAGTTATAAAGTCTATTTTGAAGAAACGACTGGAAAAGGCCGGGGGCAAATGGATCAATGAACTTCCTATGTCTCTATGGGCATATCAGACCGCCTACAAATCGGCGACCGACCATACTCCATTTTCCCTCTCTTATGGTTCAAAAGTTGTCATCCTGGTCGAGTTAGAAGTACCTTCTCATCATGTGACATATTATGTTTCGAAGATGAATGTAATACTTCTTGCTGAATCCCTTGATTTGTTAGATGAGAAGTGCGAAGAGGCTGATTTGAGGGCAGCCACATACCGATGTCGAGTCATCCGATTATACAATGCCAAGGCTGATCCCAAACCTTTGAACTTGGTGAACTCGTCCTCAGAAGAATCTAACATGTTCCTTCGCACATGAAACCAACGTGGGGAGGGTCGTATGTAATTGAACGAAAGCTCGGAGATGGCATATTTAAGTTATCGACCATCGATGGTCTTACTTTGCCAAGAGCCTCGAACAGCGGGAGTCTCCATCGCTACTATACATGACAGGCATTATTTATTTAGTCTATTTTTCATCTCAATTTGTTTCTGCATTTTGAAATTTGAATTTGTAATAAGGCAACTGACTTTGCCATATTTTCTTATTTCAGCAATAATATACCATCTCTTCGAGCCAGAGCTTTGATTTACTGAATGTGTCATACAACCATCATGATGCACGAAGAGCTAAGTACCATCGTACGGTAGGATTTATTCAAATAGAGAGTGACTGTGATATGACCGGTCACTCATTAAGTGAAACCCGATCTCGGGGGCAAGTCACCACACTGAAGCCAAAAAAGGATTGATACACAACAATTCTTTAACTAATTCCAGTCTTCCAGAGTGTGAGCTGGAGTATAAACGTATAAATAAGGTTTCAAAGAGGGTGGATCTATCCACCTAACGAATTCGCTCGTATCTTGGCCAAGTTTGAGGAGGATGGATCCATCCATCTAACGTCCTCGCTTGTTAACTCGGGGTGGATGTGAATCGGCCGTCCACAATCCTGATATCCATCATTCCCGGAGTGCGAACTAAATTCTAAAGCCTAAATAGATGTGACTGACCGTCTGTCGGCCAACTCCAAATTCCCAGAGTGCGAATAGGAGTATAAACATCAACTCCAAATTCCACAATGTGAATTAGAGTATAAACATCAACTCCAAATTCCCAGAGTGCGAATTGTTGTATAAACGTCAACTCCAAGTTCCCAGAGTGTGAACTAGAGTATAAACATTAACTAACTCCGGATTCCCAAAGTGTGAACCGGAGTGTCAACATCAACCAACTTTAGATTCCTGGAGCATGAACTGGGGTCTCGACCACGACTAACTCTAAATCCCCAGAGCGCGGATTGGAGAATAAACATCAACTAACTCTAAACCCCCAGAGAATGGATTAGAGTTTAAACACAAACTGGATACGCATTGATCATCCATGACACAACTCTGGGTCCCCAGAGTGTGATCAGAGTATAAACATAACTCGGGTATGAATGGCCACTTGTAAATTAACTTAAGTCCCTGGAGCGTGGACATGTACTTAAAACTTAAACAGGCGTGACCAATCGCCGACGTACAAATGCAAATCCTCGAAGTGTGGATGTGGTTATTAATAAGTGAGAAAATGTGATTCGACCACTAGACGCTCAACATCGATTTAGAACGATGTTAAGCTCGATGAATTGGAGGTGAAATGCAATCACTAGCCGATCTCTACAACTCATCCCCGAAACTGGGGGTAGAATTTAAGTGTCAACCATTGACTGATGAAGTGCAACATCAAAATTCAACTTAATCTCCAGCCATGACTCATGTCCGTGATTTCAGGATTTGACAAATAAACACAAACTCAACTCAAAAGTCGAAACTTCACAAGTTTACTGAACAAGAACTCAAATGCTGGAACACTTAAGAAAATGCACAATAATTGGGTTGAAGACAAAATAGAATTTCATTTCAACTACTTATGGAAGGAATTTATGTACAAGTTATTCCCAAAAATCCTACTAGTAGGGGCCGAATCCGCGTCTATACACGACTTGCAAAAGCTAAAAGAAATTCCAATCTACTCAAAAATGAGCCAAGGAGAAGCATCTATTCTTTTTTCTTCTTCGGTTTCCCTTTCAGTGTAGACCCGCTGGAGCTTTCACTTGTTTTTCTCTTCGAGCCCTTGCCTTTCGACGGCCGAACTCCAGTTGGGGGCATTATGTCCACTTCCACCTTCGAACTCACGTGTATGGGTATGCTACCAGAAGGCGAAGTTGGAGGGACCTTATCAACTATAGGAGATGAGGTAGGCACGCTGGTGTCAAAAACCGTACCACCGGGAGATATCATCCTTAACAGAGCTGGGCCGAGTCCCACTATTCCACCTCCAAAGCTGCTGGTCTAGGCTTCTACTTCCATTTCAGTATTGATCTCAGCTATAATCTCCTCCTCATGCAGTGTTTGTGCATCGCCAGGAATGCCTGCAGCTGGACCTGAGGAACTAGTCGCCAGTGCACTTTCGCTCATGACAAATGGCAGATCCGCAAAGGGGTCACTGTGATGACCGAGAAGTTCCTCCATTATCTGTTCATCAAACGTAAGTGTGCAGCCCTGCGTTCCATCAATAGATGTGGTAGTTGTTGTAGCGACCGCTTCGGTTATAATAGCCTCCAGCACATGGTGCGATTCTTGAGTGGCAGGAGGCGCGACCGATGTAGCTCCAATCATTGGAAAGAGACAAAGAAAAGCTATTATTAAGTATTTCAAGCGAAGCTTTCGATCACGAACAAGTATACAAAATGTTCAGAGTACCTTCCTCGGTTCGACTTGTCGGGGGCTGAACGACCTCAGAAAGTTGCTCGCTAGCTTGAGATATCTGCGGCTGATCTAGGTTGTAAGCAGGAATAGATTGAGAGTCAACCATGGAAGCTGGTTCAGGCTGAGTCGGCACAAGAGTTTCGAGACTTGTGTCATGGTGCTCGACATCAGAGCCTTCTCCAACTTCCGAGTGCTAAGCGCCAAGCTTCTCCTTCTCATATGAAATCGTAGCATCCTGGAGAATTTCCTTTCGTCTTCATTCAGCACTCGGCTCTCAAGCTCGAATTCATCGACCGATTCCTCCCGATGGACAGCTTTCTCATCCTTTACTAATCGGCCCCAGACGTTGTATAAGTGTGTCGGGTAGTTATCGAGCTAGGCTAGGTTCCTATGCCTCAAGACGTTAGTGTGAGAAATGTGGATTACTGATCTTAAGGCTTAGGATTAACACTAGAGGGAGGGGTGAATAGTGTTAATAAAGAATTACTAAATCTTTTTGAGTTTATGTTAATTTAGACACCGATGTATGCAATATACAGACACAGATATGATCACAGAAACAAAAAAAGATGCTGAAATAAAATAAAAGCAGTAAAGGAAAGAACACACCGGATTTTATACCGGTTCGGAGTTACCCTACATCCAGTCCCGCAACACAAGTACGGATTTCCTTTCAAAAGCAATTGTACAATTATACCCTCGGTTTCAAGGCTACGAGGTACACCCTCCAGAATTTCTATCCTCTGGGTAGAGATACTTGATTTTCGGGCCACAAGTTTACCCAATTGATTTACCAAGGCTACAATCACACCTTTTCTCTCTTGATTGATTTCCAAGGCTACAATCACACTTTTTCTCGCTTAATAGATTACAAAGAAGTCTATAACTCTGAATAGCACTGAGAAACTTGTAGAGATAGTGATAGAGAATCAAACTAGAAGTAATCGAGTTCGATTCAATGCTGATTTCGGTAGAGTAATGGTAAGAATATGTATTAAGAAATATGGAAGAAGAAGAGGAGTGAAAAACCAGAAAACCACATCTAAAATTCGTTGAAACTGACCCCTATTTATAGTAGAACAACAGTCATGTCCATTCATGAAGAGTTATGGTGAATAGACACTTCTTTGAAATTTAAATTTTGAATTCAACTGACACCATGTCGACATGGGGTTCTTGGCACGTTGACATCCCAAAATTTTTTTTTTTGGTGTTTTGATTTTCTTTGAAAATAACTTTTATTTTGTATTAAAACTATTTTAAACTTTATAAATATACTTGACTATAGTTAAAAATCATAAGTAAATATAGAGAATAATATATATAGAATTTAACTATAATTTTATATTTAAATTTAAGTATAAATATTTAAAAGTTAAATATATTATATTAAAAGGTAGTTTAAAATCAGGAGTAATTTGACTTTTGAAATTAAAGATAATTTTGAGGCTAAAATTATTTAAAATCAGGATAGAGGGTTTTGATGTTTTTAAAAGGAAAGTTTTGAAATCATTTTGAAATCAAGATAATTTTGTAAAATCATTTGAATTAAAATTATTGGATACAAAACAATGTTCCACTAGATTTTCGTAGGTTCCATCCTACTTAGGGTTCCATCCCTTTAACATGCTCGAAGTGGATTCCGTTCTACGAATAAATTGGATTTTAAGATGCCAGTGCTTTTCTATTAGTTTTAACAAAAATTCCTAATAAAAATACTTATGCTAGAAATCTTCAACTCTTGATAATCTTGATACTTGTGAGTCTTCTATCTTGATATCTTGAATCTCTATACTGTACAGTCTTCATTCTAGGTACCTACATGGTTAAATCCTGCATATACATATATATTTAAACTTATAATGTTAGTATTTATATTTTATAATCTATTCTAAGGTTGTTGTCATCAAAGCCATCATCTCTCGGACTAACAATTAGCATTATAGGTATGAGGAGATCTTCAATGTCAGCCTTTAGCTTAGACTCCGTCGTTCGGACCTTCTCCACAACCTCAGTCTCCACCTCCTGGACCTTAGCCGTTTTCGCATCCCGTTCGCCCCGAAGCACTATGGCCTATTCACATGCCTCCTGGGCTGTGCTATTTGCATCATCCCTTTGTTTGATGATTTTGGAAAATTTGGCTTTGAGCTCATTAAGTTCTTTAAGGGCTGCATCCTGTTCGGCTGTGATAATGGTGTTCCGGGGGCCCATCTCCTCTACCAGGGCAAAATGTGTCTGCCGCATCCTCTCCATTGCCAAATTTGCCTCATCCGCCTTTTGAGTTGCCTCTATTTCTGATTTTCAAGAGGATTCGGCTTCATCGCTAAGCACTTGAATGATTCAGTCCTTTTAAGAAAACTGCTTCTAATTTCTCTATGGTAGTCGTCTGCTCAAAGGCCAGCTTCAATGCTTTCTTGGCGGCTTCCCCCACTCCTTGTATGGAGTGTAGATATCATGAATATAATCATGCATTGTGTTCTCTACTTCCGCTGGAATTCTCTTTAAGTGCGGGGAGAAGACGTAGTCATTAAAAAAATGTTTGTAAAATCCTTCTTCTATTGGGTGATCTTAATCACTCCTTCCCTGTAGGCTCGGTGATGGCCTGCTCAGTAACAAAGGGGGTTGTAGTTTCAGTTCTACGGCGATGAGGATCAGGCCTCAGAGCGTGAGAAGATGGTTTGTGATGTGGAGGCTCCGGGAGATGTGTGACATCTATGTAAGGATTCTAGGAGGTGGAGACCGTGATCGGGATCGATGTCTGCAGTCCCTGTCCCTATCTCTGTCATATCGTTCCTGCCTAGAGTATCCACGATCGTAATCCCTCTCCGCCTTTCTCTTACATGATTCATAATACGAAAATGATCGACGAGCTGAGAGAAAGCTTCCCAACATCGAACTACGTTCGAAAATTGTGTCTACAAAGTAAGAGAGACAAAGTTAATAATCTCCCGAAGTAAACAGCTTGCGATCGAAAATCGTGTAGTGCCGTGAAGCGTATATGTGTGTGTAACCCCCCAACCAACTGGAAATATCGGCCACACTTGTGGGAAGAGACTCACTTAAGTCTAAAGCACTTGAAGCTCCTCCAATCTGGCATCATGTTGAAGCGACATGTAATCCGGGATTGGGAGATCAGCAAGCCCTTCGAAAGGTTTTCGACTTGCAAGGGAGGAGCCTCTGAAATTCTAATACCCAGAGCAGGCAAAGACACGATTACAGATTTCCATAAGGTTTGTGGTGCTTATGCGCTGCAGCCTTGCCTTTTCTCCTTTCCTTAGAATCTTGAAAGGTGTCAGTACGCCTGGCTACGGGTTCATCATCGATGGGTGTATTTTCCTCGTCACCCTCTTCAGCTATTACGACCCCGTACATTTTACATTTTACTCGCCTCGTCGGGACTGCCCTTAGTGCTCCTTCAAGTCTTTTACTTTGGCTCCGCTCGATTAGCCTAACGGTTCTCAAAATTTCTGTCTATTAGAACCGAATCGATGTCCCTCATTTCACTTGGAACTTCTTGAAGGACCCGTACTATTTCTTTGAAGTGCGCGACTTCGGTCGTGGAATTGTGGGTGTAAAAAAAAGAATATATTGGTTTTAATATCAATCACGATTATCTTGGTAACTACTGTAAAAGATTGCAGCATTTACGTCTGACTAATCATCGGCTAGTAAATCCTGGAGGGCATCGGACATAGAACCATTCCGTTTTAAAGTAACTCAGCCTGGTCCAGGATCCCGAGACCACTTGAAATTCCTGACCGACTCTAGAAATGTAAGAGAAGGGCTATCTCCCCGACTCTTGACATTAATAAGTATCTAATCTTGATCGGAATCGGTGATTGGAAAAGATGCTCCATAAATACAATAAATAGGCTGTTTAGCAAAGCGTATCCGTTAGGATGTAGCTATGGTGGGGAAATTCTGAAGATAGACAACGCTTCTCTAATATATTGGTTAAACGAAGGAAGTGTTCCTGTTGTACATGCATGGCGATTGAAGGCAATAAACCCCTCTAGTGGAGCATGCGGCCTATCATTTGGTCCCGGCAATAATACATCGTCCAATGAAAAATCATGCCTTAGGCATATCCGTCCCAGAATGTCTTCGGAGACAGGATGGTACAGAATCTTGTGGATTACTGATAAACCTAGCATCTGGTAGCTCGTCCGGAGCGAGCTCTATGACTTCGGCCGTGATGATCGTTATCTCTATTACTAGGGAGATGCACCCTGAAGCTCATATTGCTGCGAACTTGTAGACTCAATAGCTAATCAACTTATTAAAAACCATCACTAGATGATAATAAGCCCATGTGTCCCTCAATGTGAAGCGTGTGAATGTGTTGTGCAGTTCAGTGTTGCATCTTACTTGAGAAATTCTACAGAGTTAGAGAAAATATTCAAACGACGAGACTTCAGAATTTGATCAAAGTGACCATCATCGCTGACTGTCACAACCGTGCCATCCAAACTCTAGAGACCGATCCAAGTTAAAATTCATTAAAATTTTGTTAAGTTACAGTTCCTTCGACGAGCTTCAAAGTGCAGTCGATTATGTAGTTAAACGGTTAAGTCCAATTATGCAAGGCAGGAGCTCATCGCAGTCATATATTTAATTATTCAAAATTTTCATATCCATCAAGGTCGAGACTTGGATCAATCACCAGAGGCTCCATTCGTATCGATTGTCGAGCAAGGGATTTCATATCGATCACCCAAGGTTCCAGCTCGTATCAATCAGCAAGCCTTTCATCTTCGTATCGATAAATAGGGTCGCTATTTCGTATTGATCACAAGGCTAGCTTTTCGTATCGATCGCTCCAGATCGATACGAACTCTCACCGTCTTCTATCAATACGAAGTCGCTTCCTCAACACTTCTTCTTCTCCAATCGATACGAAATACAAGGATCAATGATCGATACGAAATCAAAGGTTGGTGATCGATACAAAATTTTAGGGCAAGATCGATATGGAGCAAAACGCCTTCTTCCCCATTCAATAGGAAGGCATTCCTGGCCTTCCTCAACCTCGCATTCAACCATCTCTTCTACGCAATGCTCGGCCATGAATATGAATCGAATGACATATGAATTTGAGTCTCGTCATGTTAAGGTTAACTACGGTCGATCATTTACCTAATTCCAAAAATCATCTCGAAGGATGGATGTTTGTTTGGCTCGATTCGAAGGCGAGAATAGTTTTCCTTCTTTCCTCAGGTTTACAAATGATGCGATGGAAAGGATATCAAAATAAAGGCAAGTGAAGGGATATAGCCAAGTACGAAAGCTATTATATGAGCATGGTCATGGAAAAAAAGGAGACGCTTCGTATCCTGGTTGTTGAACCAGGAAGACCGGTTACCTTCATCGATACGAAAGCCATGTTCGCGTCCATCTACACATGTCGTTCTTGAGCACAACTGTTCGTATATCTTCGACATAGTTCGAAGATGCCATTGTTCGCATCCATCAACAACATATCGATACAGACAACACACAAGAACTCATTCGAGTCATACAGATGCATTGAAAACTTATCGATATGAAGTGACAACTTCGCATCCATCAACTTAAAGACCCAGAAGTCCCGTATCTTCATGTCGATCGACATCGATATGAAGAACCGTTTTTCAACCTTTCACATCGATTCAGGAGAGGATCGATACGAAGGAACATTCCAAAAAAACCATCAAGCATTGTTACAAATTGAATTTCACATTGATTCAGGAGAGGATCAATACGGAATTCGATACAAAAAACTAAATGAAAAACTGACAACGATTCATGAGCGCACGAACGTTGATAGGAGTCAGGCTAACGTACATTCATAACAGACTAACGTCCATTTTTCAAAATTCACAGGAATCGAATACTCGCTTGATGACGGTTACAACAACAAACAACAAATCACTATCATACGACAATCAGTTATAACAGTACACGGTACAATAGTTGGCGGTCAACAGTTCATATTATTGAATAATCAGTTAAAGGTTACAGCTTTCGACGAAAAGACAACAATTGTTCAACAAATTAGATGAAGTTATTTAGAATAAAATTTGCAACTTTTCAAAGCACGTCATGTTCACACAAGATGTACTTTGGAGGCAAATGTTATCTCACCTATTGGCAAGGCAGTGACACCAAGGAATTGGGTAGAAATCAAAGATAGTTTGTCCCGAAGACCGGTTATATGCAGGTTCAATATGGATGTCGGTAAATTTTATCCGAGTCCGGATCAAGCTACAATTGATATGACGAGACAAGAAAAGCTATGAAAGTCAACATTCTAAATTTCAAGTCAATCTAAGTTCGTATGCTCCAGATATGATCGATGCAAACGAGGGAAGTCAGTTCGTTTGTATCCAACTGTTCGTATCCATCTGATCGTATCCATCTATTCGTATCCATCATTCGCGTCCACCAATTCACATCCATCTGTTCGTATCCATCAAGCATCCAAATATTCGCACCCATCACGTACACTCAATTTTGTATCCGTTTGGTCTGATTCAATTTCGAATCCATCAATTAGGGTCAATTCGTATCGATCGATCAACGATCGATATGAATGAAACAACGAACGAACAATACAAAATTGACCAAGGCCTATCGATGCGAAACAGCCCCCCAGCCATCGGTACGAAGTGAGAGTGAAGGCAATCGATCGATACGAATAGAATAGTTGCGATTGATGCAAAAAGAACTCAAGCGGATCGATACGAACAGAGAAAGATCGGATTGATACAAACAAGACACTACCGATCGATACAAACAAGGTGCATGCATAGGGAAGACTCGATCATTCGGCATAAAAAGTGGATCGATCCAAGGAGTTAGTGCCACGTCAACTTGCAGACATGTTCTCAAGAACGATTCGAACAGATCGATATAAAGTGTATCGATACGAACTAGACAGCTTAGAGAAAACGCGAGCTTGGATCGATCATAACTCACAATCTACAAGTCCAAATGCCACCAAATTTTCACAGGAGCTTACGTACAACCTAAAGAATGTTCATGCTCAATTTCAACTCAATTGGATCAAATCTTGATCGATACAAAATTCTTTCATATCGATCACGGACCGAGTGCAAATCACATGGGATCGATCGCGTAGGCCCGCCCACATGCCAAAAGAGGACTTTGGAGATCTGAGCGAGGTATTTGCATCCTACGCCTATAAATAGCATCCCAAAGCCTATAGAAAGAGGACTTTTGGGCTCTTCTACGTCCAGACTCTACCGAATCCATTTTTGCACTCCAAGATCACTGCTGTACTCGAAATTTATTGTTGTAATTTGCTGTAATCAGTTGTAATCAGTAAGAAAACATCAATAAAGTCATCAATTTCATAGTGGACATAGGTTATACATCGAACCACTCTAAATCACCGTTTTTCTGATCTGTTTTTGATGTTTTGTTAGATAATCCTCTTTTTACATTTATTTTCTTCATTTTATCTCTTCAAATACTTCCGAAGAGTGTTGTGTACAATTTTGGTACAAATAGTATTCAAGTTGCATGGCCCACCTAAATCCATAGTTAGTGATAGGGATCCTATATTCATAAGAAAATTCTGGGAAGAGCTATTCAAATTGCAAGATAGTAGTTTGAAGTTGAGTACTGCCTACTATCCTCGAAGTGATGGGCAATCAGAAGTGATAAATAAGGTTTTGGAGGGTTATTTGAGATTTTTCATTTTCCATAAACCCATGAGTGGAGAAACTGGTTAACTTTGGCTGAGTACTGGTATAACACCACTTGGAAAGTTTCAACAAATACAACCCCTTTCAAAGCTGTATATGGTGTGGATCCTCTTACCTTATTATCCTATATCCAACACACTGCCAAGGTCGAGCAAGTTGAAGAAATGTTGTTTACTAGAAATATCATGTTAGAATATTTGAAGGATAGTTTGAATTTGGCACGTGAAAGAATGAAAAAGTATGCGGGCTTAAAGAGGTCAGATAGGAAGTTTGAAGTAGGGGATTGGGTATTTCTTAAGCTTCAACCCTATAATCATATTACTGCGAGAAACCAGAAAACTTGTAAGTAATCACTCAAATATTATGGACTGTATGAAATAGTTGAAAAGATTGGAGAAGTGGTTTACAAGCTTCAATTGCTCACTGCTGCCAAGATCCATCCTGTTTTTCATGTGCCACAATTAAATAGGAAGATTGGAACTGCCATTGTTATACAAGATGATGTTCCTAGCTTCATGGAGGAAATAGTAGAGCAACCTAAATGTATACTTGATAGGAGTATGATACCTAGAAACAATAATCCTGCAGTACAAATTTTGGTTAAGTGGAAGGAGAAACCCATTAAGAGGCTACATGGGAGGACTATTGGCATACGATAAGGAGAATTCCTACCTTGGACCTTGGGACAAGGTCCCTTCTTAAAGTGGAGGGGAGACGTAACAGCCAGGGATGATTGCCATAGTCTTGGAGAAAGGAGGCTACTATCAAGTGGCAGAAAATGCAAAAATTGAGTAGAATATGCCAAGTTCACCACAGTTGACCCATGATTCATCGGAGAAATTACTAGAGGGTGTCAGGAGGATGTCAAAGGTGGGTGCTGCTAGAGCTAGGACTTGAGCAGTGATATACTTGAATGTATCAATGTGTGCAAGTCTGTGCATGTGTGCACTGCACACATGATACACTCATAATTTTAAGTCTGGGTTGGATGGTATACATGCAGTAGCATTATTAAGTAAAAGTGGATCTGTTATATATTTGAACTAGTCTATTAGATGTATTGAATTGGGCAATAAAAGGTGTTTGGGCCGGTTGGGTTGTGTCGAAATAAAAATGACTGGATATGTGTGTATATAGGGTGAATTGGTATCGTAAAGGTGTGAAGAGAAATATTCCAAAGTTAATGAATTCATTCTTTGTTTGATATAATTTCTCTCTTATTGCCTAGTTATTTCTTCCCTGTTAGATTCTTGATTGTATTTTGTACTACAATTTTAGTACCAGTTTTATTATGCTTACCATATTGTTGTTAACATTTCAGTTCATAATCTACTGTTAGTTCTCATTTCTGCAGAAAATAATTCTTGTTCTTACTCAGTTTATATGTAAATATTGTATCCTGTTTTTTATTTTCTATGCTTTCTATTCCACTTATTTTGTTGATCTTTACAATTTGATTCTCTGTTCATTTATATTTGCCAATTATCATTCCTGTTGTCATTTCCAATTGCATGCACTTATTTCTGTGTTTGATAATTTGAATCTTGCAGTTGCCATTATAGTTTGTCACTCATTTTCATATTAGTTTTGGTATCAGATAAACTTCTTGATTTTGGAGAATCGTTTCTTCATCTCATTCTTGCAATTGGTACATGTATCCTACAACTGTCTATTTTACATTGCTTTTATCATATAATCTTGATTTTCCTGATAATTAATCCACAAATTCTTGCTCCATATCAATACTTTGCATCATTCTTTTTCCAATACAAACTCAATCTGACATTTCTTGATTCAATATTCCAACCGTTCCATCATTCACCATCTAAATCTTCATTTTCTTGTTGTGTACATGATAATTGTGCATATTTTTCGGTGTCGGTGTACATAATTACTTCAATTCCTTCATCAATCCTCTATAAATGTCACTTAACCACCTTCTTCTTCATTAAGTAATCATATATCATCATTATAACTGCCACATGCCATCATGAATAAAGAATCAGAACAACCGACCTCTTCTAATTTGGTATCAGAGATTCAGAGCCACCCAATAGGGAGGAATCAGACCCCAAAGCGATCTACACCTCAACAACAACAATTCTCATGCAAACCCACATTTCTTTGAATAAGAACTACAATGGAAACTACAGTTTAATGAACATATTATGAATTCTTTAACACAGCTGGAGCACTGCAACCGCAAAATGGAGCATACCACCCAAGACCTCTCCAACAGATTTGAAGAATTTCACAATGTCCTCACCACTCTTGCAAATGATATCCAACAAATAAAGAGAAGGTCATAAGCTCCACCACCAGCACCACTCGTAGCTCCACCAATTCCCCAATACCCGACCCCAGTTCACAACACCGAAAATCTTTCATATAATCCTTGTTCTTTGCCTATACCCCCTGTGACAACCACCGGTTCAAGAAGTACTCTACCACAATCAAGAAATGCACCTTACCTTATTAACCCTCCACTAAATTCATATCCTCCTATACCAAGAAATTTATATCATAACTATCCCAATCCAAACTATCCTAATGTGCACTACCCCAATCCCTTGACCTCATACAAGTTGGACTTTCCCAGTTTTCTGGTGATGAAAGAGTGGTTAATTGGCTGAGGTAGATAGAGAATTTCTTTATATTTTAACATACTGATGAGCAATATTGGGTAGAAATTTATTCGTTTTATCTCAAGAAGGAACCCATGCAATGGTATCATTGGTATACCAACGTTGTTATTAATCATGGCTTATGGCCAGTTTTCAAAGAGGAAATCTTAGTGCGGTTTAACCCCGAGGAGATGGAGAGACCCTATGAAACATTATCCAAACTCAAGCAACACACACCACTGTTAGAGCCTATCTTAGTCGATTTGAGCAGTTACAAGTAGTTATAGAAACTTTACCACTTAAATTCTTGCTTGATAGATTTATTGGAGGATTAAAAGAGGAGATTAGATATAATGTAATGACATAAAGATCAGTTGATCTTAAGGAGGCAGTTGCACTGGCAAAAATGTTTGAAAGTAAATATATCCAAACCAAGAAAATCCATAGACCTACCATTGTTAGCCATTCCACTGCTCATGTCCATAAATCCACTTCCAACCACACCACTCAGTCTTATGCTAAACTGACATTAAATTCTCATTCTAACATAGTGCCTAGAAATTGAAGTTCCACTTCTATTGAAAATATAGCAAGAAGAAGAGGATTAACCATTAGTTAGATTGTGGGAATGAAGAAACAAAATCTTTGCTCTGGGCGTAAGGAAAAGTGGTCTAAAGATCATAAATGCAAAAATCCACATGTTTATGTGTTAGAAGGGTTGATTTTACTTAAGGAAGAAATGGAGGCAGAAGATAGTATGAATGAAGATATGATTGAGTCTGAAGGGGATGTTACAACATAAGAAGCCTTGTCTATAACTTTACAAGCCATGTGTGAAATTCCTTCCTTGTGCCATGTGTGAAATTCCTGCCTTGTCTACCATCAAAGTGAAAGGAATTATTAACAGAAAGCCTGTGCAAATTCTTATTGATTCTGGGTCGACACATAGTTTTATTAATGAACAACTAGCCAAGAAATTAGACTTGAAGGTATATGACTCCAAGGCTTATGAAGTAACAGTAGCTAATGGGGAGCAATTAACTGGATCCCTAATGTGCAAAAATGTAATGCTCAAGTGTCAAGGATGCAAGATGCTAGTGGATCTATAATTATTACCACCAGAAGGTTGTCAATTAGTTTTGGGTACTCAATGGATGAAGAGTTTGGGTGATGTGACTTTAAAATGAGAACTAATAAAAGTGAAATTCCGGTACAGTAATAAATATTTTATTTGGCAGGGCTTAATCAAGAAGAAATGAAGATTGTTAATAAAAGGTCTATAATTAAAGAAAATGCTCATGGACAATTAAATATGATATTATGCTTACAGATTAGTACGAAGGAGGAGCAAACCTCTCAATATATTCAAACATCATTAAACTCCTCAACCAATACCTTGAAATCATTTGCACTGACCCTTTCCTGCCACCAAAAAGAGACCATGACCATAAAATCCCATTACTCCCTAACACCAAACCTATGTGCCTTAAACCCTATAGGCATTCATATTACATCAAAAATGAGTTGGAAAAAATTATAAATGAGTTGCTGTCTGTTGGAGTCATCAGGCATAGCAGTAGTCCTTTTTCATCTCCTATTGTCATAGTTAGAAAAAAAAGATGGCACATGGAAGTTGTGTGTTGATTAACGAAATTTAAATGCTTGCACCATCAAAGATAAATTTCCTATTCCCCTAATAGATGACTTGTTTGATGAATTACAAGGAGCTACATATTTTCCCAAGTTGGATCTGAGGTCGGGGTACCATCAAGTTCGAATGCATGAACCAAATACACATAAGACAGCTTTCAAAACACATGAAGGCCATTAGGAGTTTCTTGTAATGCCTTTTAGACTTGTTAATGCTCCTTCTACCTTTCTAGCTTTAGTGAATCGTGTATTTAATCCATATTTGAGGAAGTTTATTCTAGTATTTTTTGATGACATATTGGTGTACAACAAGAATTGGGAGGAACATCTTAATCACCTCAAAACCATTTTCTATACGTTGCAGCAAAACTACATAGTAATTAAATTGTCTAAATGCAGCTTTGCTAAACAAACACTGGAGTATTTGGGCCACATTGTTTCTTATCAAGGACTACCGGTTGATTCCAGCAAAGTGCAAGCAATGGTTGAATGACCACTACCCAAAAACTTGAAGTCATTAAGAGGGTTCTTGGGTTTAACTGGCTACTATAGGAAATTTATTAAAGACTATGGAGTAATTGCCAAACCACTTACATAAATGTTTTAAAAGAATGCATCCACATAGACTGTGCAATCAAATGAGGCCTTTGAAAAATTGAAGCACTGTTTAACCAATCTTCCTATTTTAGCTATGCCTGATTTCCACCAACCTTTTACACTTTAATGTGATGCTAGTGGCCATGGTGTGGGTGTAGTGTTACTTCAAAATAATAAACCCATAGCATATATGAGCAAAGCATTGCATGGAAAGAATCTCTTGCTGTCTACTTATGAAAAGGAATTGTTAGCCATTACTTTAGCTACCAGAAAATGGGCTCAATTTTTTTTGGGGAGGCAGTTTATTACAAAGGCAGATCATCAAAGTCTAAAATTTTATTATCACAAAAATTACACATAGGGCTACAACATAAATGGTTAATCAAATTACATGGCTATGATTATAAAGTGGAGTATAAATCTGGGATGGAAAACATAGTTGCTGATGCATTGTTTAGAAGAGAAGAAGATGCTTAGGAAGAAACATAAGCACAAGCCATATCTGTAGTATAAACTCCATGGTTGCAAGAGCTAAAACACACAATACATTCATCTTCTTGGTACCAGGAACAGACCAATAAAGTTTAGAATAATGAACTTAAGAGTGGCAAGTATAAGATAAGATACGAACAAGTTATTTTTTCACAAGTGGAAGATTTTAGTTGACCATCATCTAAAATGGCTATTGCATTCACTTATCCAAGAGCATCATTCAACACCTTTAACGGGGCATGCTGGAACTAAGCCTACTTAAAAAAATTTAAAAAAAGTTTTTTATAGGAAAAAAATGAAAAGGGATGAGGAAGATTATGTTAAAGCATGCGATCAATGCCAAAGAAAAAAGGGAGAAAATGTATTGCTGCCTGGATTGTTACAAACCTTACCCATACCTGAAATAATACGGACTGATGTAGCTATGGATTTTATCACTGGTTTGCCAAAAAGTAAGAAATACACTATCATCTTTGTTGTTGTAGATCGATTAAGCAAGTATGCCCATTTTTCCCTCTTAGCCATCTATGCACATCAATGGAGGTTGCCACTGTTTTTTAAAGGAGTATTCAAGTTGCATGGCCTACCTAAATCCATAGTTAGTGACAGGGATCCTATACTCACAGGAAAATTCTGGCAAGAGCTATCCCAATTGCAAGGTAGTAGTTTGAAGTTGAGTACTGCCTACCATCCTTAAAGTGATGGGAAGTTAGAAGTGATAAATGAGGTTTTGGTGGGTTATTTGAGATGTTTCATTTGCTATAAACCCCATGAGTGGAGCAACTGGTTAACTTTGGCCGAGTATTGGTATAACACAACTTGGAAAGTTTCAATAAACATTACCCCTTTCAAAGCTGTATATGGTGTGGATCCTCCTACCCTATTATCCTATGTCCAGCACACTACCAAGGTCGAGCAAGTTGAAGAAATGTTGTTTACTAGAGATATCATGTTAGAATGATTAAAGTATAGTTTGAATTTGGCACGTGAAAGAATATAAAAGTATGTAAGCTTAAAGAGATCAGAGAGAAAGTTTGAAGTAGGGGATTGGGTATTTCTTAAGCTTCAACCCTATAAACAGATTAATACGAGAAACCAGAAAACTTGTAAGTAATCACCCAAATATTATGGACCATATGAAATAGTTGAAAAGATTGGAGAAGTGGTTTACAAGCTTCAATTTCCCACTGCTACCAAGATCCATCCTATTTTTCATATATCACAATTAAATAGGAAGAGTAGAACTTCCATTGTTATACAAGATGATGTTCCTAGCTTCATGGAGGAAATAGTTGAGCAACCTAAATGTATACTTGATAGGAGTATGATACCTAGAAACAATGATCCTGCAGTATAAATTTTGGTTAAGTGGAAGGAGAAACCCATTGAAGAGGCTACATGGGAGGACTATTGGCATACGATAAGGAGAATTCCTACCTTGGACCTTAGAACAAGGTCCCTTCTTGAAGTGGAGGGGAGATGTAACAACCAGGGGATGGTTTCCATGGTCTTGGAGAAAGGAGGTTGCTATCAAGTGGCCGAAAATGCAAAAATTGAGAAGAAAATGCCAAGTTCACCACAGTTGACCCTTGATTCATCGAAGAAATTACTGGAGGGTGCTAGGAGGATGTACGAGGTAGGTGCTGCTAGAACTGAGACCTCGGCAGTGATCTATTTGAATGTATCAATGTGTGCATGTCTGTGCATGTGTGCACATGCACAACTGATACACTCATAGTTTTAAGTTTGGGTCTAATGGTATACATGCAGTAGCATAAATAAGTAAAGTGGATCTGTTATATGTGTTGAACTGGTTTGTTTGGTGTGTTGAATTAGGCAATAAAAGGTGTTTGGGCCTGGTTGGGTTGTGTCGAAAGGTTGCTTGTAAAAATGACTAGATTGTGTGTATATATAGGGGTGAACTGGTATTGTAAAGGTGTGAGGAGAAAAATTCTGAAGTTAATGAATTCATTCTTTCTTTGACATAATTGCTCTATTATTGCCTGGTTACTTCTTTCCTATTAGATTCTTGATTATATTTTGTACTACAAGTTTAGTATCAATTTTATTTTTCTTACCATATTGTTGTTAACATTTCAATTCATAATCTTCTTTGATAATATAATCTTCTGTTAGTCCTCATTTTTGCAGAAAATACTTCTTGTTCTTGCTCGATTTACATGCAAATATTGTATCCTGTTTGTTATTTTTATGCTTATCATTCCACTTATTTTGTTAGTCTCTACAATTTGATTCTCTGTTCATTAGTATTTTCCAATTATAATTCTTGTGGTCATTTCCAGTAGCATGCAATTAATTCTGTGTTTGATAATTTGAATCTTGAAGTTGCTGTTATAGTTTGTCACTTATTTTCTTGTTAGTTTTGGTATCAGATAAACTTCTTGATATTAAAAAATCATTTGTACATCTCTTTCTTGCAATTGGTACAAGTATCCTGCAACTGTCTTTTTTTCATTACTTTTATCATATAATCTTGATTTTCTTGATATTTAATCCAGAAATTCTTACTCCATATCAATACTTTGCATCATTCTTTTTCCAAGTACAAACCCAATCTGACATTTCTTGATTCAATATTCCAACTATTCCACAATTCACCTTATACATCTTCATTTTCTTGCGGTGTACAAGATAATTGTGCATATTTCCTATTTTGGTGTACATACCTGCTTCAATTCCTTCATCAATCCTCTATAACTGTCACTTAACCACCTTCTTCCTCATCAAGTTATCATATATCATCAATAGAACCGCCACCTGCCACCATGAATAAAGAATCAGAACAACTCACCTCTTCCCCCAAACCCCATGCCTCGACACCACGTCGCCTGTCGCCCTCGTCCCATAGCCAATCACGCAAGGTAAGGATATCTTCATTGACGATTAACCTGCACTTTCACGTAAGTACCTGAACTTATAGTGGCGCTGTAGGATCTAGATTAACCCTAGAGGGGGGGGGGTGAATAGGGTTATAGCAAATTTTTGCGAATTAAACACAGAAGCAAACTGCAGAAATAAATATGCTGAAAAATAAATCACACACAAAATTTACCCAGCTTCGGCAACCCATGCCTACTGCTGCATTCCCAGATTTCTATTAGAATTAAACAGTTTCCCGCTTACAAACACTCAAACAGACTTGCAAACCCTGCTACCGCCTATAGAGTTTTGCAAACTTGCAAACCCTGCTAACTGGACTAACTCTAACTAGACAATCTGACAACACTTAAACCCTAAGTGATGATTTACCATGTTTTGTTTTGAAAAGAACAGACAAATAAACCAAATTATAAGAGCAAGCACTAAATTTAAAACAATTTAAATTATCTTGCCTTTATAATAAAAATAAAGATACCCTAACCCAAAACAAACAAAAAATATGCGGTCACTTCCCTTTATCTTATTTCACCCGGTCCATTTTCTTTTGTTTGTGAAAAAAAAATGGCGGCCCTCTGTTTATTCGATCTGAATTAGGGCTTCTGTTTCTTTCTCGAATTTGGGGCTTCGGCTTCTTTCTGATGTCTGATTAAGCTCTTGCTTGTCCTCTGATGATTGATGCTTGTTGCTAGCTCGTTCTCTGTTGATCGAGTTTGTTGATGGTTCGGTATGTAATTTCTTTTGTTGCTTGTTTGATTGCTTGCTTTTTTAACTCGATTGTTTTGTGTTCTATGATGATTTCTTGGGGTTTATTTATAGGGTTGAAACCCTAATAACCACTGTCAGATTTGATTTTTTTGCACGTCGTTGATTATTTTTCCTGAAATTGTTTTGGATTTGGAGTATTCCTTTCTTGATTTGATTTCGAATTATTGCTGTCCATATTTGTTTTTGAATTAATTAATTCGAAAATTTCTTCCTATATTTGTTGTCTCGGCCCCTATTTGAATTAATACTGACCATATATGAATTCGAGAAATTTGCTGCAGAGATTTCTTTCCGAATTAGAAATCTTTGACTTAATCAAAGACTTAATCAAAAGATACGAATTTGTTCTTTAACTTCGGCTTGATTTCTGCACTGCCTTGTACTTGCCACTGTCTTGTGTTCCCTACTGCACATTCACCTGTTTACTATATATGTGCATATATACATTTGTATGTGTGTATGCATATATTCTTGGGTTTGTACTTGGATTTGAACTGCTTCATGTTCTGTTGATCTTGATTTTGGAGCTGCCACTGACTTCTTTGTTGTAACTTGAAACTGTTTTGTCAATTCGAATTTCACTTGCATACTCCATGTTGCATTATCACTGTGTTGCATTGTAGCTCCATCTTGACTTGGACTTTTTCACTGTATCAGATGCTACACTTGTTCATGTATTCAACTGTTGCACTTGAGTTTGTTTCCACTGCTTCATCATGTTGTATTCATCCCTGTACATGTGCACAGAGTTTGTTGTTGCACTCGATGTTTGTAGCTTCACTGTGTTTGCTGTTGCAGTGGTTTGTCTGACCTTGTATGCTTCAAGTTGCCTTGAGTTGAACCTATCTTGGGTTTGACCTTGTTTGTGACTTTTGTGCATTGTGCTATGTTGTTGTATTTGCATTGTGTTACTGATTTTGGTCGAGACTTTGTTTGTTGCAGTTTGTCACTGCATTTGGTCTGAGTCACTTGTATCCATTTTCGAGTTGCACACTTTAATTTACTACTGTTTCACCTTGTTGAATACCTGTAATTGCTGTTACATCACTTCACACTGTTGCATTTGTTCATGTAGCTCACTGTGTTGCATTGTACTGCCTTTGTGTTGCTCACCATGTTGCATACATGTTTTTATGCTTTGTGACATTCGGGTTTGTTGTGTACTTGTCTACTGCAGTTTCATTGTGACTTGACTGTGTTGTTTTGTCTCTGCCCAGTTGATGTTCTGTTCATGTGTGTCTGGTCGTGTTCATTCAATTCATTGATCCTCGTACATGCTGTGCTGTCTGGTCTTTGTTTGCTTGGTAGCAGCTATGTAGTTGCTATGCATCACTATATATATATATTCTCTGTTTGGCATTGGTGCAGTTTTCATCACTGTTGTGTCTTCGGGAGTTTGCACTGCTTCATGTTGAATTCATTGAAGTATTGATTGCTCTTGTTGATAACGCACACGAGTTGGCGAGGCAGTGCACACGTGTATACATGTACACGTGTGTATTGCAGCCACTCACGATTATCTGTAAGAACACTGATATGCACAGATATTACACAATCAAAGATGATGACAGTAACCCATGTATCTGAGACACAAACAAATTTTTATTTTTGCAAATTCAAATTTGTTTGTTTTCAGATTACTGTTGTAGTTGCTAATTATACAGGTACACAGGAGACATGACAAGAAGTGGAGCTGGATAATGCAGATAGATGTAGATGTGCAGACAGAGTGAAAAACTGAGTGTTAAGTGTTGTAGTGTAAAATGTATGAACTGGTGTATGTATATATAGAGAGAGCTGAAAACTTTGTATTGTTTAAGTGTTGTAATAAAATATTATATTGAATAAAAAAATACTGGTTGAATTATATAAATTCTGTGCAATAGTATAATTATTCAATATGAATATTTCTTCCTTTCTGTATATAGTCCAAACTGCAAACACATATATATATTGATATATATTTTGTTATCATCAAACAAAAAATCACATCAAACATTCTCCCCCTTTTGATGATGACAAACATATATATTAAAGATTTTGAAATGCTAATACATGTGTTTGAGCATGAAATGTTTTAGCTCCCCCTATTTGAATGCTCCCCTTACAACCAAGACCACTCCCTATTTAGAAGATAACAAAAATTACTGATGAATAAACGAACTAAGGAAAATTATCTAACAACATTAAACAAATATTGTTGAAGTATTCCAAAAAAATATTTACTTCCTTATCAAAATCTAGTTCTTTTCTCCCCCTTTTGGCATTATCAAAAGACTGACAAAAAACAATGGAACATTAGGAACAAAAAATAATATATCATAACGAGATAACAACTTCCACATTGTAGAGAATGGATTGATGATCGGTTTAAGAAGAGAGATATTTTAACATTAATTTGACATTTAAGCACAAAAAAAAATAAGCACTTACTAACCACGCATAACCATAAGGACTTTTAAATGGGATTAGCAGTTACTTATTAGTCTAAGCATCCGGACTTTTAAGTGAGACCAGAATACTTAGTTACCATACTCCATCCATGCATAACCATAAGGACTTTTAAATGAGAATGGAGTAATGATAAAAATAATTCACTCACATGCTCCATCCATGCATAACCATAAGGACGTTTACATGAGAATGGATGCATGAGAGTTATTATTATTTATTATTATAATTGTATTTATTATTATTATTATTATTTATTTATTTAAAAATAATTCACTCTTCTTATTTTACAAAACCATTATGAACGATAGAAAAGATGGTAGAAATAGAAATGATCGTGGAATAAATTACCAAGTTAATTACATTATGTAATATCCAGTACTGAATACCATATTCGAATCAATCTTTGGATAATATCCAAAACTGGTTTGACTCCTAGAAATTTAAGTTGAAAGTATATATCCAAGAATATTTTAACAAAGAAAATGAAAAATGGTTAGTCAATTTCTATAATCCCCAAATCCAAACGTAATCTGGAAAATCTTTCTTCTGGGAGGGGTTTTGTGAAAATATCAGCAAGTTGAGTCTCAGTTGAAATATATTCAATGCAAATGTCTTCCTTAGCAATGTGATCTCTAAGAAAGTGGTGTCTCACATCAATGTGTTTTGTGCGTGAATGATGAACAGGATTATTTGATAAGCCTATTGCACTTTTACTGTCACATTTTAATGGAACTTGTTTATAAACTAATCCAAAATCAGAAAGAGTTTGCATCATCCATAAAATTTGAGCACAACAACTCCCTAAAGCAATATATTCTGCTTCGGTGGTGGATAATGCAACACAGTTCTGTTTTCGACTTGATCATGAAACTAACGAGTGTCCTAGCATAAAGCATGTTCCACTAGTGCTTTTCCTGTCAACCAATGAACCAGCATAATCAGCATCAGAATAGCCAACTAAATCAAAATTTTCACAAGAAGGATACCATAACCCAAGTTTGTTTGTGTGTGAAAGATATCTTAAGATTCGTTTAGTGGCTTTCAAATGAGATTCTTTAGGATTAGATTGAAAACGTGCACACAGACACACAGAAAACATAATATCAGGTCTAGAAGCAGTAAGATAGAGAAGTGAACCAATTATCCCTCGATATTTCTTCTGATCAAAAGCACTTCCTTTCTCGTCTTTGTCCAACTTTGTTGATGGGCTCATAGGAGTTCTCAATGGTTTGGAGTTCTCAACTCCAAATTTCTTCAACAGTTCCAACACATACTTGGACTGTGAAATGAAAATGCCATCACTGCTTTGCTTGATTTGAAATCCAAGAAAATATTTCAATTCTCCAACCAAGCTCATCTCAAATTTAGCCTGCATGACTTGTTCAAATTTCTCGCACAAGAGTTCATTAGTAGCGCCATAAATGATATCATCTACATAAATCTGAACAATCAAAAAATCACTTCCTTTATGTAATAGAAACAGTGTCGTGTCAGCACTCCCCTTTTTAAAGCCATTTTCCAAAAGATATGTACAAAGGCAGTCATACCAAGCTCTAGGAGCTTGCTTAAGACCATATAATGCTTTTTCAAGTTTATACACATGATTTGGAAAATCGTGATTTTCAAAACCGGGGGGTTGTTCAACAAAAACCTCTTCTTTCAAATCACCATTTAGAAAAGCACTTTTTACATCCATTTGTTTAAGTTTGAAACCTTTATAGCAAGCAAAGCTTAGCAAAATCATAATGGCTTCTAACCTAGCAACTGGAGCAAATGTTTCATCAAAATCTATGCCTTCTATTTGGTTATATCCTTTTGCGACCAACCTAGCTTTGTTTCTAATTACATTTCCTGATTCATCAAGTTTGTTTTTGAACACCCATTTAGTTCCTACAATTGGATAGTCATTTGGCCTAGGAACTAATTTCCAAACTTTATTTCTCTCAAATTGATTAAGTTCATCTTGCATTGCTAGAATCCAACTTTCATCATTAAGAGCCATTTCAACAGAATCAGGTTCAATTTCAGAAATAAAACCACTATGACAACAAAATGCACACAAATTTTTATCAAATGAAGAGCGAGTGCATATACCTTCCGTAGGATCTCCTATAACCAATTCAGGAGGATGATTGGTTTTGAACTTCAATCTATCAGCATCAACAGTCCTACTTTCATCTTTCTCACTAGATGTCCCTTCTTTAATGCCTTCATGATCTACCCCATCATCAATCGTTTTTTCAGTCGTCCTTTCCAGATCAGATTCATCAAATTTCACATTGATTGATTCAACAATTGTCTTTGTTCGTTTGTTGTATATCCTGTAAGCCTTGCTCCTGGTTGAATAGCCCATGAAAATTCCCTCATCGGCTTTTGATTCAAATTTTCCAAGTTGATCACTTGTGTTAAGAATGAAACAAGGGCATCCAAAAACACGAAAGTAAGAGATGTTAGGTTTTCTTTCATGCCACACTTCATAAGACGTTTTGCCAAGTATTGGTCTAATCATTACTCTATTCATTACGTAGCACGAAGTATTCACCGCCTCTGCCCAAAAAGTTAGAGGTAGTTTATACTCACTCAACATGGATCTAGCCAATTCTTGCAATGTACGATTTTTCCTTTCAACCACCCCATTTTGTTGAGGTGTTCGTGGAGCAGAAAATTCATGTTTTAAACCATTTTCTTCACAAAAGTTTTCAAATTCCGAATTTTCAAATTCGCCTCCATGATCACTTCTTAAAGTTTTAATTGAAACTCCTTTTTCATTTTGAACAAGTTTAGCAAATTTTGAAAAATAATCAAAAGATTCAGACTTTTTGGCTAAGAAATAAACCCATGTAAATCTAGAATAATCGTCAACCAATACATAACAATAACGTTTTCCATTCAATCTTGCAATTTCATTTGGTCCAAATAAGTCCATATGAATTAATTCGAGGACCTTTGATGTGCTAACAATGTTTTTAGGGCGAAATGATGATCGACTAAGCTTGCCCAAGGAACATGCTTTACACACTTTGTTATCTTTAAATTTCTGATGTGGTAACCCTCTAACTAATTCTTTCATTTCAAGATTTTTTAAGAGACTCATGCTAGCATGTCCAAGTCTCCTATGCCATAAAGATGCCTCTTCGTCAGTGGCTACCAAACATCTGGAAAGATTTAGATTGTCAAACGAAAGCGAGTAGACATTTCCTTTTCTTTTGCCCATAAAAACTATGTTATTAGAAGTTTTATCAATGATCTTGCAAGTATCACTATCAAAAACCACATTCATACCTTTGTCACATAGTTGGCTAATAGAAATGAGATTGTGATGCAAATTATCAACGTATAAAACATTAGTCAATGAAAAAGTACCGTTACTTACTTCACCTTTCCCAATAATCTTACACTTGCTATTGTCTCCCATGATCACATTTCCACCTCTAAAATTCTCTAGGCTAAGGAACTTAGATTTATCACCTGTCATATGTCTAGAACAACCTGAGTCTAGAAACCATTCTTGTTGCTCCTTAGCCCGCCAACAGACCTACATAAAGAGAGAGAAGGATGACCTAGAGAAACTCTTAGGTCCAATGATATTAGTAACTGAAGCATTGTGAATAAACAATCCCTTTGGAACCCAAACTTGTTTTGTCCTTTCATTTTTGTTCCTATAGACATGAAATATGTTTGTAGAATTCTTAGGAACCCAAACTTGTATAAATTTTGTGTTCTTGTTCCTATGACTACAATTTTCAACACGATGTCCAATTTCACTTCTAACAAAGACACTCTTACCTTTTGCACAATCATCAACCTGTGTTTTCCCAAAACCTAGTCCTTTTCTGTTATTAGCAAAGAGTTGATTTTCCAATAACATGTTAAATGATTTTTCTCCTCTTGAAAAGTTATTTAGAGATTTCTCAAGATTTTGGACTTTGGTTTTTAGTGTTGTGTTTTCAGTTACAAGTGTGGTGCATCTATTTATAAAATCCTTTTTCCTAGTGTCAATGGTTTCCTTAAGACTTGAGTTTTCTTTTTCAAGATTGTCGAAGCTATTCTTAAGTCTTGATATCTCTGAATCTAAAATTTTACATTTTTTAGAGTCTAGGTTTTGAATATTTTCAAGTTCAGTTTCTAACCTAGTATTCTCATGAACAAGTTCTCTCCTGTCAGACTTCAATTTTTCAATTTTAGTTTCAAGAGTATCAATTGTATTAGTAAGATCATAACACATCAAAACAAGTTCTTTATAAGAATAGTCACGTACCTCACTGGATTCCTCTGAACTTGTTTCTGAATCTGATTTTGCCATAAGGCATAAGTTAGCCTCTTCTGAGCTATTATCCGAAACTTCTTCTCCTTCTTCATCATCCCAAGTTGCTGCAAAGGCCTTCTTCTTCTTTTTCTTTCCTTTGTTGTTTTTGAGAAGTGGACATTTTTGTTTGAAGTGGCCAGGCTTTTTGCAGTTAAAGCATGTCAATTCATTATCGGAATTGTCAGAATCTTTTGACCTATTACCACTTGTTTTCTTCTTGCGTGGCCTGAATTTTGACCATTTTCTAAGATTATTGACAGCCATCGCAAGCTCTTCAATTGGATCTTCTTCTTCTTCATCGCTTTCTTCTTTGCTCTTCAAGGCAATTATCTTCTTTTTTGATTCGGAGTTGTTACGTTCCTCCTTTGCCTTTAGCTCAAGCTCATATGTCATCAAGTTTCCGATCAACTCCTCCATGCTTAGTTTACTCAGATCTTTCGATTCTTGTATTGCCGTGACTTTTGCCTCAAAGTTCATTGGTAAGACTCGCAGTTTCTTCCGCACAAGCTCTACTTCAGTGAAGACCTTCCCAAGCGCTCTAGCATTGTACACCAAAGTTGAAAATCGTCCAAACATATCCTTTATGCTCTCGCCCTTTTCCATCACAAAGTTTTCGTATTCATTGCTAAATAGAGCTAGACGTGACTCCTTGACTTGAGAAGTTCCTTCGTGTGTCACCTCCAAAGTGTGCCAAATTTCCTGTGCTGTTGTACAATGGGAAATTCTATTAAACTCATTTTTATCAAGAGCACAGATCAAAGCGTTCATTGCTTTGGCATTTGTAGTTTTTAGTTTCTTATCGTTAGCATCCCACCTATCCTTAGGTTTAGGAATCTCAGTATCACCAATAACTATAGTGGGAGATTTATAGCCAGTTTCAATAATATCCCAAACATCATAATCGACAGAACTAAGATAAATACTCATCCTAACTTTCCAATAGGCATAATCATTCCCATTAAACATGGGTGGCCTAGCAATAGATTGCTCCTTAGAAAAAGCATTATTTGGTGGATTCATGACTCTAGAGTTAAAGTAAAATACCTAGCTCTGATACCACTTGTAGGATCTAGATTAACCCTAGAGGGGGGGGGGGTGAATAGGGTTATAGCAAATTTTTGCGAATTAAACACAGAAGCAAACTGCAGAAATAAATATGCTGAAAAATAAATCACACACAAACTTTACCCAGCTTCGGCAACCCCTGCCTACTGCTGCATTCCCAGATTTCTATTAGAATTAAACAGTTTCCCGCTTACAAACACTCAAATAGACTTGCAAACCCTGCTACTGCCTATAGAGTTTTGCAAACTTGCAAACCCTGCTAACTGGACTAACTCTAACTAGACAATCTGACAACACCTAAACCCTAAGTGATGATTTACCATGTTTTGTTTTGAAAAGAACAGACAAATAAACCAAATTATAAGAGCAAGCACTAAATTTAAAACAATTTAAATTATCTTGCCTTTATAATAAAAATAAAGATACCCTAACCCAAAACAAACAAAAAATATGCGGTCACTTCCCTTTATCTTATTTCACCCGGTCCATTTTCTTTTGTTTGTGAAAAAAAAATGGCGGCCCTCTGTTTATTCGATCTGAATTAGGGCTTCTGTTTCTTTCTCGAATTTGGGGCTTCGGCTTCTTTCTGATGTCTGATTAAGCTCTTGCTTGTCCTCTGATGATTGATGCTTGTTGCTAGCTCGTTCTCTGTTGATCGAGTTTGTTGATGGTTCGGTATGTAATTTCTTTTGTTGCTTGTTTGATTGCTTGCTTTTTTAACTCGATTGTTCTGTGTTCTATGATGATTTCTTGGGGTTTATTTATAGGGTTGAAACCCTAATAACCACTGTCAGATTTGATTTTTTTGCACGTCGTTGATTATTTTTCCTGAAATTGTTCTGGATTTGGAGTATTCCTTTCTTGATTTGATTTCGAATTATTGCTGTCCATATTTGTTTTTGAATTAATTAATTCGAAAATTTCTTCCTATATTTGTTGTCTCGGCCCCTATTTGAATTAATACTGACCATATATGAATTCGAGAAATTTGCTGCAGAGATTTCTTTCCAAATTAGAAATCTTTGACTTAATCAAAGACTTAATCAAAAGATACGAATTTGTTCTTTAACTTCGGCTTGATTTCTGCACTGCCTTGTACTTGCCACTGTCTTGTGTTCCCTACTGCACATTCACCTGTTTACTATATATGTGCATATATACATTTGTATGTGTGTATGCATATATTCTTGGGTTTGTACTTGGATTTGAACTGCTTCATGTTCTGTTGATCTTGATTTTGGAGCTGCCACTGACTTCTTTGTTGTAACTTGAAACTGTTTTGTCAATTCGAATTTCACTTGCATACTCCATGTTGCATTATCACTGTGTTGCATTGTAGCTCCATCTTGACTTGGACTTTTTCACTGTATCAGATGCTACACTTGTTCATGTATTCAACTGTTGCACTTGAGTTTGTTTCCACTGCTTCATCATGTTGTATTCATCCCTGTACATGTGCACAGAGTTTGTTGTTGCACTCGATGTTTGTAGCTTCACTGTGTTTGCTGTTGCAGTGGTTTGTCTGACCTTGTATGCTTCAAGTTGCCTTGAGTTGAACCTATCTTGGGTTTGACCTTGTTTGTGACTTTTGTGCATTGTGCTATGTTGTTGTATTTGCATTGTGTTACTGATTTTGGTCGAGACTTTGTTTGTTGCAGTTTGTCACTGCATTTGGTCTGAGTCACTTGTATCCATTCTCGAGTTGCACACTTTAATTTACTACCGTTTCACCTTGTTGAATACCTGTAATTGCTGTTACATCACTTCACACTGTTGCATTTGTTCATGTAGCTCACTGTTTTGCATTGTACTGCCTTTGTGTTGCTCACCATGTTGCATACATGTTTTTATGCTTTGTGACATTCGGGTTTGTTGTGTACTTGTCTACTGCAGTTTCATTGTGACTTGACTGTGTTGTTTTGTCTCTGCCCAGTTGATGTTCTGTTCATGTGTGTCTGGTCGTGTTCATTCAGTTCATTGATCCTCGTACATGCTGTGCTGTCTGGTCTTTGTTTGCTTGGTAGCAGCTATGTAGTTGCTATGCATCACTATATATATATATATATATATTCTCTGTTTGGCATTGGTGCAGTTTTCATCACTGTTGTGTCTTCGGGAGTTTGCACTGCTTCATGTTGAATTCATTGAAGTATTGATTGCTCTTGTTGATAACGCACACGAGTTGGCGAGGCAGTGCACACGTGTATACATGTACACGTGTGTATTGTAGCCACTCACGATTATCTGTAAGAACACTGATATGCACAGATATTACACAATCAAAGATGATGACAGTAACCCATGTATCTGAGACACAAACAAATTTTTATTTTTGCAAATTCAAATTTGTTTGTTTTCAGATTACTGTTGTAGTTGCTAATTATACAGGTACACAGGAGACATGACAAGAAGTGGAGCTGGATAATGCAGATAGATGTAGATGTGCAGACAGAGTGAAAAACTGAGTGTTGAGTGTTGTAGTGTAAAATGTATGAACTGGTGTATGTATATATAGAGAGAGCTAAAAACTTTGTATTGTTTAAGTGTTGTAATAAAATATTATATTGAATAAAAAAATACTGGTTGAATTATATAAATTCTGTGCAATAGTATAATTATTCAATATGAATATTTCTTCCTTTCTGTATATAGTCCAAACTGCAAACACACATATATATTGATATATATTTTGTTATCATCAGACAAAAAATCACATCAAACAGGCGCGTGTTGCCGACTTGCTCCAGTGATCTTCTTTGGTATAATTTATTTTTAAACCGATACTTTTTTATTATGTGTTTGATTTACTGTTTTGTTATTTTTGCAATTTTGATTTTAAATAAAACACGATCAATCTGAAATTTGTTCATAATACCTGAACGAACGCAGTTTATAAACATTGCGCTATCATTGCTTATTTGAGAAAGGCTGGTTATTTTAATTTTTGGGAAAGTAATGGAGTGATTTGGCATAATTTTTGTGATTTAGTCAGTTTATGCTCACTTGTATTTTCGGGATGTGTAGAGTTGTAATACATCCAAAAATAAAGGACTAATGTATATTTATTTACACTATTGCATATAGATTACAGAACTGTATGATCTAACTTGCGTATATGTTTCTGTGCATTTCTGTGTTCATCAATTAATAGTGAACTAGCCTAGGCAATCTTTAAAAAATAATGTCGTAACAAATTGGAGTTGGGCGTGATTAGAAGGGCTGGTTAAGTTATATTAAGGATTGTTTATCGTTAAACGTTGGTTATTTTTTTTACATATTAAAATTAGTTTAGAAAGGTAACCTTTCAATGCAATTGGTTAAAAAAATTGATTTAACAAGCAAAGATATAGGTAAAAATATCGATAACCTTTTTAATTTGTTGCTCTTGAAACAATAGACCACACATCAACTTTGTATTCATTTATTGTTGCATCCTGTTTGACGATTGTAATTGGAATAGAGTACAACATGCCTAAAATTATTGATATTTAATTATTTAGATATATGAGGCATAGTTTTCTATAATAAAATTACAATTGTACTATAGATATAAATGAATATACGTGACAAAGTTGTGTATGTCCACGAATCATCAAAATATGATAGTCACATATTTGATATTGCTTATCTTTGATTATTGCATTTGCATTGATTTTCAAAATTTATTTATTTAATCCATGTTTAATGATTCAATTATGCTTTGCTTTGCAGAAATTATAAAGAAGCCATGGTGGGTAGAAGAAAGAACAAAAAAGTTAAAAGTTACATGTCGTTGCTTCTTGTTTTATTATTTTTCTGTTTATTTGAGTTGTAATATTGTATAAACTTATTTAATATCACATGTATTGCTGTTTTTTCATTTGAAAAAAATGATGAAGTGTTGTAGTTTATATGTCTAGATGTTATCATAGAAAATGGAGTATTTAAATTGTGATTTTTTAATTTAAAAAATTTCATATAACAAATTTTTTGTTCGGTTTTCGGATGTGGATGTTACGGATAATTTTCGCATCCTATTTTCGATGTGGATATTTTGAATGGCCATAGATGCGGGTATGGATGTTAATTCTTTGATATTCGTGAATATCGAATGCGGATTTAGATGTTGATTTAAATTTTCGGATGCGGATATAGCATATCTGTATCTGTTTGCGTCTGTTAACAGGTCTAGTCTAAATTAGTCATGTTAGGGTTAACTAATTAAACTTATAGTCCATATAGTAGGATGTGTAGAAAGGTAGTATCGAAGTATTAGGTTTGGGTAATTTAGTACTCTATCATACCTGGCTATTGGCCTGGTCTGAACAGATATGTGAGTTCAAAGGTTGCCCATAATAGGAAGGGTCCAAATTTGAATTAGGCCTTGGGCTAATTTGAAAATTGTTTTAAAATTAAAAAATAAAAATTTTAAATTTTAAAGTTAAATTTAAAATAAGAAAAATACTATTAATGTTATAGTATAGGTTTTCAATTTTTTTTTGAAAATTAAAATATAAGTTTTTAATTTAAAATAGAACACATATTATAGAAGTTATAATATAATTTTCAAAGTGTTTGAAAATGTTATAAATTAATTTCAAAAATTAAATTTTAAATTTATTAGTAAGATCAATAACATATATATAAATTAATTAAATAAATTAATTGATAAAAAATATATACATGTATTTTATGTATTTTGACATATGTTATGTTATTTGAAAATGTTTAAGATATCATAAGTATACATGTATGCATATAAAACGAATTTTTAAATTATATATAAATTTAATTAAAATCGTTTAATTAAATAAACTAATTAAAAGGTTAATTAATTAAATAATACACACACACATATATGATATATGTGTGTTATACTATAAAGGTAATAGTGTATAATAAATACTTAATATAAATGTTATATTAAGATAATATAAAATTAATTAAAATGTTAATTAATTAAATAAGATTTAATTAGTATAACATTGTACATAAGATTATTATATAAGTAACATGAAATATAAAAATTCATATCATAATTAAACTTATATAACATAAGTGTATAAATTAAAGATGGACCATTAAGAAACCTTAAGGAATAAATACATACATAAATGTATGTATATCGTGATTTTCGATACGTCTGACACTTGAGTCATGAGGGTATTTTAAAAAGAAAAATGTTATACATAAGTCGATATCACTCAATATAACATTTTGAAGATTATGAATATTCAATATAATGTCGTCCTCTACCATATGTGTGTGTATGTGTCTATATATGTATATTACTTGCATACTCCTTAGTTGTTGAGCAAACTCAATGGATGTTATGTGTAGTATTATTAATATACTGAATAGACAATGTAAGATAACCATATGTATTTGTTGAGCAACTAAAGGTACATATACTATACTTAGGACATCGCAATATGATAGGCACAACTGAATAATTTCATTTTGATTTGTTGAGAAAACTCAAGGTCGAAGTGAAATTAGGATAAGGTATCAAGGGTTAGGAGTTGTATATAATACAACCGATAAGGTATTATCCATCATCCTTGTAGTTATGACTTGTGAGCAAACTCAAGGTCATAATTTAAAGACGAACGAGTCCTAACAACCACGAATGAAGTAGAAAGACTTCTATGTTTTGACTTAGGTTTTGGTGAAACATAAAAGATTAGTGGGAGCCTTATTAGAAAAATAAAATGATAACATTTAACCTTTCTAATATTTTTAGAAAATATGCTATTTAATGTTATATATTGATAAATTTTTGCATTTAATATGATTGATAAAATATTTGTTGATTAAGATACATAATTGAAAGGAATTGAAAATTGACAAATAGAAATATAGCTTATGCTTGCTAACAAATGCTTATTACATGTTAACGTTTCAACACCCATGCAAGCACCTGATTTTTCAACTACTAAATACATTCGCAATTTGATCACTTATGTGTTTATTTAGTCGAGACTATGTATTGCATTCTGTGAGTTCCGAACTCAAATACAATACTAGACTGTGGAAATTTGATCCATATAAAATTGCATATAAATGTTATATGATGAACGATCACAGTTCGTAGTGTACAATATTTCGATGAAATTAGTTCATCCGAAATAAGCAAATAAATCGTACTGTTAGATCAAGTATTTAATCTGATTAATTACAATAAAGATCGTATTGTGTTATATGTAACACTAGACTAAAACTACAAAATAGATCTAAGAGCTCGATTGATCAAATGTCAATTTGATCAGTTTATGCAAAATGGAACATATTTGATGTTCTTGAATGTTTAGGATGATCGAGTATGCTTTTGTAAAGAGTTTGGTATGATGTTGTAGTAAATGTATTCTTTTGAATGGTTCGACCATTTAGAAATAAAAACGACTGTACAAGAGTAGATGTAATTTAAGGTACAATTAAGATGAAGAGAGTGAATAATCACTTCTACTTCGTAAAGAAGCATAGAAAATGAGAATAATAATAATAATAATAATTGATGCTTACATTAGAATGAGAAATACGGTTTCATTTTCGAAATTTGCAGAAATTTATTTTCTATGAGATTTATTTATTTGAGTTCAAGATATTTAATCAAGCAACTCTGCACTATAAAGTGGTTACAGTATATGAAATAAATAATTTGTAAAAAGTGAATGATGAACCTCCAAATTTAGTGCGCTATTATAATAATGGTGGAAAAAGTGAGGGCGTGACATACAACACTTTTGATTGCATCAAATTACGAAATTGTATTCGTTAAACATACTGAACATAATTTATGTATTAATAATTATTTTTCGGTTTCAACTGAAAAATAGATATAGTTATATTTCATTGTGAATATTACGAATATTCATTATGAAATAAAACTATAATATGGTATTTGTTTTCACAACGATACATAAAAAATACTATAATATATAAAATTATTTACAATTTTTTTGGAATTATAGATTAAGCCGTAGTTTTTAGAAATAATTTTTGTTATTGATTATGAATCATACAATACTGGTTAATTATATCTTAAACAATTAAGGGCCATGCACCCATTTAGTGGGAGCATCATAAGAGTTGATGAACTCTTCAGATTGATAAATATAAATGTATGTAATCGTAAGTTTATTAATACCAAAACGGTTCTAATCGTACTTCGTTATATTCACTGATGAGTTATCATAGAGATTGACATGTATATTTGATACGCGTGTAATAAGTCTATGATAACCTCACATAATATAAAATGGATGTAAATAAAATAACATGCGATAGAAATAATTCGATTTAATCAAATGAGTAAGTATATTGGAAATAGTTCCATATATACCTAATATGAATAAAGATACAATTTCAAAGGTAAATCCTCTCTATAATACATAATGATTTATTGATAAAGAGTAATCAAACGTTGTTAGACAAAGCATGATTAGTGATGTGTGAAGTTGAGTTAAGTTCTTCCTATAAGGAATTTACTTAAAAATAGTACACGAGGTTTAAATTAATATCATCCAAAGATTAGTTCACAAATCCATACGAGATAAGGATATATAAGCAACTCCTATATATCAAGGTCGAGGAGTTGACAGGTTATGCGAGTCAAAATACTATAGTAGCAATTGTACGTAAGGAATTTTTATTAATCATCCTAAGAGATTTTGAGAATGATCGTTATTAGATGTCAGATTTATGTTCAAAACATAAATATATTATGATTTAACACAAAATTAGTTTTATAAGGCAGTTCATATATAATGCCCATTCTGTTACACCGAGAAAAAAGTATTATTTCAGGAAATACCAAATTCATAGCGAAGGAATTTCTGTATTAAATTGTTGGTATAAAATGAACTTGGATACAATCTAATGATAAAATCAATTACAAGGGATGAAATAAAATTGACCAAACCTAAATAAACATAAATACATTAGAATGTCTAATGGGTATTCTTGTACATTAAAGAGAAACTGTGAGTTTCTTGTCAATGTCAAGAATAAATAATCCTCTGTTGTTTAATTAAATCATTAAGAGTATTGGCTCTATGATATTGTATGATGCGCAAATCCCAAATAGATTCCAAGTATCAAAATATGATTTTAACGGTTATACCCGCGGGATATGATCCATTGGTTGCAAATGTGTCTTTGAGAGAAAGACAAATGTAGTTGGAATATAGTGAGTCACATTGATAAGAATAATACCACAAATTTCAATTGTTGAAATTAATGTAATAGATTCACCATTCGATGTGCTCAAGTTGGCTCGGATCTTACTCACAAAATTATCGTCTAGTATGACTTATGTTTTGTTATATACGTATTGAAGCAGAAAGTTCTAAATCTAGATTTAGACTAGACTATTTACACATAACAACCAAAGTGTTGGGGGCGATACTCAGTTTATGGGTTTTTCGGGTACGATCCGAGAATGGATATATCATTCACAAAAGCATCAAAATTGAACAAAATTTCTGATAGAAATATCAAATTGTTTGATTATCAATCAAAATGCAGAGGAAGTGTGTGTTCATAAGAAAGAATGTTAAAAGGTACATAAACATTTCTAAACCATAAGTAAACAACACACTGTAGATTATTAACGACGCACTCATGTTAAAATCAGCTTTGAGTTGCTTTAATACTTGACACTGGTTTTATAAATGATGTCTTTAGTAATTAGTATAAAAGATATTGGGAATATTCTAAACGATATGCAAGGAAACCTTATTAAAATCTTTAATACGAAACATGTAAGATGGATTCCTTATGCATTTGGAATAGGAATTATCATATATGTTATGTTATCTACAATATCATGATTTATTTATGTATTTGAAACATGAAGAAAATATAAAATCCAAATAGATATCACTAAATGGTTGTTTGAGATGTTTTTGTATATTTATGAAATACAAGAGAACTATTTACAAAAACAACAAACTCCTTATGAAGGAGTGTTCGAATTCAAACTTCATAAGTTATAGTGAGTATGATATGTTAATAATAAATTCAAGTTAAGAATATCTCTGTCGGAAATGTTCCAATTAGAAGAAATTGTGGGTGATTCAATGAACAGGCTAAGTACATTGACTTTAATAGTACCACAATAAAAGCTACGTATATACATATAGATCCATAAATTCAAAATTGAGCCGAAGGTGATTCCAAATGTTGAAAATCTCATAACATTGTTATATGATAACAATGTCACGATATAGTTTATAATAGAAATTAGAGCTTACCGAAAGTCGAGAGACATTTTCCAAATTGTTCCACATGATAAAGGCAGTTTATTAGCAGGAAGAGAGTTGATTGACAGAGTAGATAATTGAAACATAATAGCATACTTGTTCACTAAAAGATTGACCTAATTGGTTTTGAGGAAAGAAATTGGAGAAGTTGGAATAAGGTTCCGTAATCGACCCTAAGTGCAAGTGGTAGATTGATAGAGTTAGGGTACGCCCTAGGAGCAATTATGTAATTTGTTACATTTATCTAACTCGGTAGCCAATCTTATTCGAAATAAAGGTATTTTCTTTCTATTATATACTTTATATAATGTGATATGTTAGTTAATTAATTTAGTTAATAGTATATTTAATATAAAATCCATATATGGTATATTTTGTGGTACTAGTTACAAAGTGTTGTAATCGTCAGTAATTTATCACAATGAAAATAAATATACTATTTTAAATATTCCTAGTCAAGGTGTATCAAGACGGGATATTGATACATCCATTGAGACTAGATGCATAATGCTCTCTAAATGTTGGGCAGTGTATTGCACATAGCTGTTGGGGGTACCAAGGGGTTACCTACTGTTAGTTACTAGATAACTAAGGAATGGCCCACTCGATAATTTTCTATTGGTTAATATCACTAAGGCCATACATAAAATATCGATGTGATAAAATTACAAATTTCTCATGGCTTGGGAGTACTATTGATCTTCATCATGAAAGCTCCGCTTTGATTATGGTTAAATCGTGGCACGTCATCCATCGAATGACTATTGTTGGGTTGGGTGGAAGTGTAGCAACCCATAAATTTTGAACACTTCGTCTTTGACCATCATAAATTTTTGAAATATAGTTAAGTGTTATAAATGTGATTTTATAACCTTATTAAACATATTTTAATTAATGAATAATGATAAGAAACTTGTTTTTTGAAATTTGTTTACAAAAATAAATACTTCGAAGAAATATTGATAATGTGAATGAAAATCGGTTTATCACTAAACAGTTTTTTATTCGATATAAGTTATTTGAACTCTTTTGAAATTTTCCAGTTAAAATATGAAAACATTAGTAACTAATCAACATACATTTCTTCATAAAGTAATTAGAATCTTCAATAATATAAGGAGATATTTATGTGCAAGGGTAGTTTGGTCATTTCCTAAAGAGGTGTAACGGAGATGTGATGGAGCATGTGGGGGGTGAGCCTTCCATGGGTGGCGAAGGGTGGGGAGAGATCAAGCGTAAGGAGCACCACTTCATACATAAACACACACACCCATCTTGAATTCACTTTTATGAATTTACAATTAAATAAAGCTCTATTTATATCTTCCTCTTCATAAATTTCCTAACACAAATATTTTCTAAACACTTCCAAATCTTTTTAAACTCGTACAAGGACCTTAGAAAAACATCAAAACAACTATTAGTTACTTGGATCTTGAAGAATCAAATACATCTCCCCTCACTTGAAGAGGTCGTGAGATAATAATAAGGCAATATTGCTTTAGAACTTGAAACAAAGCGAGGTTGTGGTAGGAAGTTGGTGTTTGCAAGGTTGAGGTAGGAAGTGGAAGCTTTGACTTACTTGTTTGATTGGGTAAAGGTGAGCTAACTCACCATTGAATGAATATAAATGTGTGTATGTTGCTAGTGTTTGATAGTTTATATGTCATTTGAATTGATATTGCTATATATTGTAATATTTGGATTTCATTTTTGCTTTGAAAGCAAATGGCTTATGTAATCCATATATATGGACTTGAATGGACTCGTATGACTTATTGCATAGCCTTGAAACAAACCACATAGATTGTAGTTGGACTTTGGTTTGAGTTGGACTTGGATTTGAAAGTGCTCTTATAGCGATAGTCGTTATAGATGTACTTTGGAATTACCTTATGCTCGACAATTTCTAAGAAATTTTGCATAGATATCCTTGGGGGCTTATCACCATATTTTTGTTGTATATTGTGTATGTTAGTTGTTGTAAAAATATTTATATCATAAAGTTAAGTAACATATCAAAAATTGGCCAGATTTTCACTTGTGCAAAACTGCCCCATTTTAGCTTCTGTTTTGAACTCTGAAGGTTTGAAAAGGACTTTAAGTTTAGTATTTTGTTTCATTCTATTTACAAGGCTTTTATAACTCATATTAGAGTATTTTACAAGTGATTTTTAATTTTTATATATCCTTAAGAATTAGTTATGTATTTCCAAAGTATAAGGCTTATTTTTGAAAATAAGGAAAACATGGTTTTTTCGAGTTTTAAATAAATTATAAACTTAGTATTTTAAGTAATATTTTAAATTAATGTTTTGAAACCTATTATAAGTAATTTAAAAGTTTTTTTACGAATATATAGTTTATAGAAAATTAGTTGATTATTTTATTAAAGTATTGATATCTTATATAATATAATATCTTTTAAATTATTTTATTAAATATCTAGTTTTATAAATAAATTACTATATATATATATATATATCATTTCTAAAAACGGTTTTTAATTATAAACAAATGGGTTAGGAATTTCTTCGTAGCTAAATCATCATTCGCTTAATTACTAGTTTGGAAAGTAATTAACTATGCTTAACACTAAAAGCCGATTAAGCAGGCTTATCTATTTGCGAGAGTTAAGATTGATGTTCAAGCAGCTTCAGAAGCAACTGTGCTCTAACCTACCGGCTTCACTCTTAACTAAGAAACAATTAAGTTAGGAAGATTAAAAATGTGTTAATCATGTTGATTACTTACTCGTTTATGGAAATTCATTAATACTAAACTTTATAGTAAAAGGCGACGAAGTAAGCTTATCTATTTCTGAGAGTTAAGATTGATGTTCGAGTGGGGATAAAAGAGATTATGCTCTAACCTAGCAATTTCACTCTTAACAGATGAATATTTAAGTTAGGAAGGTTGGAAATGTGTTGAGTATATGAAACATGATTTCTAAATGCGATCGTTTTTAACTAGATTATCTATTAGTAGACTATCGAACTTGACCGAATATAATTTAAAAAGTATCTAAAAGCTTCATAGCTTTATGCAATTTGAGATTCCCTGAGGAGGCGCATTGGTATGAAATATCTCTAGCTTTAAGAACTTATATATACAAAATCCCCCATAGAGGACTCCTTTTTATATTACTTCTAAACGAGCCGGAATTAAGTTAACCAGAAATTCATCGATTAGTTTTGGAGAGTCCGAGATTGGTAAGTGTTTTACTTATCGAGTACCACTTCAAAACTAGCATATGAGTCTATGGTTTGGAAGTGGTTGTAAAGTAGAATGTTATAGAGTTGCACTGTCTATTCTAAGGTTAAGTCCTAAGGAAAGGTCATCGTTGACATTTCAGACTTGTGCTATAGAGTTGAACTATCTATCCTAAAGTTAAGTTTAAGGGAGAGGTTAGAATTAACATTTGTCAATCAACTTGTGTTGGAATCCATGGAAAATTTCATGTTCTATTGAGTGATGAGGACTCATGTGAGAGATGGAGAACATAGCTTTAACATTGGAAATGATAGAGAATAGAGTAGCACTCGATGCTAGTGGGTTTAGCAAACCTGAAAGAGTATATCAACTCCAAATCTAGAGTTTGTTTATCGATGTTGCAAGTAGGAGTAGATGATACTCTATATCATGTGTTAGGTCGTGGGCCGGTTTTTTTTTCCTTAATGGTATATTTCATCTAGAGATGTACGACGCTCGAAAGGCAGCTTCTGACCCCTGTCAGGAGGTCCGCTTTAGATTACTGGAGGCTCCTCCATGGAAAATGCTTATGCGAATGTACCTTAGCGATTTTAGGTGTACTTCTAATATTGTTGTGTTGTGAGATGCAAGTAGCATAGCTATTTTCTAATTTATATTCTACACCCTACGCATATATATCGTATGATTATAGTAACATAACATATGGTTTGGTTTCTATTAAGGGAAAACTGTTACGATGATTCGTACAGTCTCATTGGTTACTGTTATATGAATTCACGTACCTTGAGTTTTATCATATCAAACTTACATTTAACACGTGGTTTTTGTTTTCCCTAAATTCCTCATGTACTTTTTGGAGTAAGCTGAGTAAAGTAGGTTTTGATTTGAATGCTTCAGACTTTAGGAGATGAGCTGGAGGCTTCTGTCATCTATCTATTTATGTTTTCGTCACACTGTATTGTGTATATGTATGTTAGCATTATGAGGACAGACAATTATAGCTGTCTAGGCTAATGATGGTACTTAGGTTTAGTAATTATGAAATTATTCTAAATTTGGAGTAACCCTTTGTACTACCCTTTTGATATTATATGTCACCGTTCTACTGTTAGATTCCGATATTTTATTCTTTCTTTCTTGTTCAATTCTTTTTCCTTTTATTTTTCCTAACTATCTGTCTTTTCGACACTTAAGTGTACGACACAGGAATAATGTGGAGGTATTTGGTGTCGACATTTGAGGGTTAAAAAGTCAGGTCATTACATAAAGCATCGAAAGTGAAATACTATTCAAGAGAGGATTCGTCTCCTCAGCTATATGAGATTAGTATCAGGGTCAATGGAAGTCAACTCAAAGTCAAATTCTGTAGGCAGAGCATTTCAATTAATAATAATTGTTATTATTGAGCTAAGGACTTTATGTTTGGACTATATAGTTAAATGTGGAAAATTTTGGAATTTTAACCATTACTAAATTCCATAAGTCCAAAGTGATATAGTTTTGACGAAGAGAATCGTGAAAGAAATAGCCACAATCAGTTAATGCTTAACAAAGTAAAATTAGTTTATATCGAAACCAAGTAAGTGATATATTTGGTCAAAACGTCACACCACCTACTAAGTGACATGAATATATTAATATTCGAATAGTTTGATATTAATCACTGACCCAATTTACACCTAACGAGTCAAACAACCGAAATGATGAATATTACTTCAACCAAACGATTTAGTTAGTTCATAATTGTTATAAATTAATTAATATTTAAGAAATATTAATTATAAAATTTGATTTTGATTTGATGAACAAATATTATTAAAAATATTTATAATAGTTATAAATATATTAATGGATATACGATATCGATAAGCGTTTAAATTAGATTTAAATGCACAATATTTGTTTGGGCTGTAAATGAATTTAAAGCCCAGTTCGGCCCTAATATGGAATGAAGGTGGCCATATAATGGTATTAGAGACGGCTTGAAATGGAGTGTTAAGATGGAATAGAATTGGCAAGAGATGACGTAGGATCTTGATCCTAAAATATCTCTTACTCCAATCCCTCTTTCGTATCTGTTCAAATCAAATCGGATTCAAAGTTGATCGATAGCTGGTGGTCAACTATTTAGAGACTAGCAATCTGTTGGATTGGAATTAGTTTAAGGAACAAATTTCATCATTTCAATGTGTGCTTAAAGGCTTTGTGTAATGATCTGCCTTTTTGGACAGTTTAAATCGACGATAAACCACATACGTCGAACTCAAACCATTCAAACGGGCAGATTGTTATGTGTTAAATAAGAAAAGTAGAGAAGGAATGAAAACAAATATAGAATCTCACAACGGATCGACAAAATATAATAATCAAATAAACATTTCATGAAGCTGTTTACAAATAACTTGATTAAACTTTTATAATACAGATCAGAGTTACATACAACAAGAATAAATAATAAATAAATGCAGCGAAGCAACATCTTGCAGTGGAATAAATGTAATAAATAATAATAATACAAAATCTTCGTCTTCATCCTCCAAAAAGCAATCTTCGATAAACTGAAAAGCTCAAACTGACACAAGCGAATTGAAAAAACAAAACACTTGAGTCAGAACTAAAAGATCTTATGTAAGTAAAATCAACAGTAAATAAATATGAGTGTAACAGCTTCGGCGATGTTTACGGGGTTTGGCACCTCCTATCCAGTATCAATGTGAGTGCAATAACTTAAGAGATGTTCGGGATTCCCATCTCCTAAGGATCCATTAAATTATCTACATACATAGTACAATACGCTATTATAATATTGTGTATAGTAACATAAAGTATTAAATAACATTAAGGCGCTATCCATATCCCCCTTAATACAATTTATATGATACCGTAGTCTATACAAATACTATAAACTCCACTCGTAGGGTTATCAGGGAACACTCCATAAGTATGACACAAAACAAACTCGTAGAAGGCGCGATAGGGAATGTGAACACGACACTCGAGGCAATACCATAGGTATACAAATTACGGCTCCGTACTGGTGGTAATGCATAGAAGTTACTACCGCCCACCTCGGAACACACTTCCGTAATCAAAATCGAGGGGTGCCCACCAAATCATCACAAAGTCATAATATGGTATCGAAGAAATGAATCCGATCGAAGGTGCGACCTCACTTGGCATAGTGTGGCTCCTGTATTGGTCACATCTAAGCCGACTTATGTGAGTCAGGGTCACATAAATACCTCATACAGAATCGTTCGTCAAACCATCCTACTTCATTTCTGGAATCTCCATCATGTACACTGTAACGATAGCGATTTTTCGTTGCCGAAAAACCGAATAGTTATGGGTTTTAAAAAGAATTTAAGAAAAGAAAAGAGAAGAAGAAAGAAAAAGAGAATAGAGGAAAAAGAAAACAAAAGACAGAAAAGAAAATAGAGAATTTGAAAATAGAAGATAGAAGCATTTTAATAATAGAACGGACAGAAAGGAAACAAAAAGAACAACATCAGAATCTCACAATTCGCAGCGGAACAACATATAATAATAAATGAATAATCATTAAACAAAGAACTATATCAGTTATTACATTTTATCACATTACATTACATCATATCATCAGAGTGTACAACAACATACATCAACAAACAGTGCAGCGGAAAAAGAAATACTATATACTAGTAATACGCCATGCCATCCAGCTTGCCTCCAGCAACTCCAGAATATCCAGAATATCCTGATAAACCTAACTCTTGACTGCCCGTGTGGAAATTGGTGGGCACCCAGAGTTTAGGAAGGAAAACAATAAACTCCGAGTCAGTCATGTGACTGGTGTGAGAACTCAAAACAGTTTATTTATCTTTAAAATCAAAATAGAGGAATATATTTTTTTTTATTCAATTCGCAATGCTTTTAAAAATGAGACTACCATAAGGCCTCCCGCACACACACACAATGCAAACGCAGAATCGGAGGAGATTTCTCCTTATGATAGTCAAAGATGCTTGATACGCATTTAAAATAACATTTGATATTATTACTAGTGCATAGTGTAGAGAAAAATTCATTTCGAAAGTAGAATATAAATCTTAGCCAACATAGACATTTCGAACTATGCCTACTATAGCTACCATCCAAACAGTGGTGACCACCATAAGTGAATGGCAGGTTCTACAACTAATACCGTACAAGTTTCGTATTGGGAATTGGATTTCCAACAAATGGTCAGGCTAAGGAACTTCCTACTGCCACATGGGATCGCCTCTGGCTGGACGTCCCGAGAACTTAACCAGCTCTCTGCCAACACAAGGCCGGGTTACCTTTATCACTAGGTAACTACTACACGAATATGGCATCCCCCGGTCCCATCGGACCTTTAACCGAGCGCTCGTCACCAACAACACCACACAGAAAAAGATATAGTGTATCAACATGAGTAAGTATCTGGGCTCCATACCATGATACCACCCTTTCCAGAAGGAAATGCACATACCCTAAAGGGAGCTACCCCTCATAACCTTGCCGCATCATTCCTGTTTTGACCATTACCGGGATGTGAGGCTCGACGAATTCACGTCCACAAAAACATACTTTATACAAAAGCTATGCTTTGGGTCAACAAATGATCAACACAATGATCACTAAGATAGACGATCAAATAAATGATCCTATCACAAATAATCAACACGATGATCATTTCAGCATCACTCAGCATGTCACATTACCAAACTGGGAATATATCGCTGATAACTTCAACTACATAACCTTTGAGCACATACGTCTCAAAGAAGGGTGTTAAGCAAAGAATAAATTCTCCGCCACCAACAGAAATATATTTGAAAGAAATCGGCTTTATATCTCAAATTGTAATGTCAGACATACAATCCATACAAGTTTGTTCCGGGCTCGAACAAAACCGAAGGCACTTACAAAGAAGTCCTTGCAATCCGGATATTCACAATCCTGATCGGATTTCCCATCACTTATGGAATCTCTATACCAGGAGCGACCCAGTGCAGAGACAATCGATAGGTCATCCTATCGCTCTCGCAAATACCGGTCTTCAACACCGATCTTCAAATGCAATTCATAACGACGTATCACATATTCGGAATGGGTTATACGACCCCATGGTCCTTTCCCGGTTAACCCGAATAGTGAGCGCTTATTCAAAAATAAGTGTGCATTCAAATTCAAACAAATCACATCAAATACCCATTCAAAGGGAAATATTGATAGTCGGTCATTGAACTATCAATTGATATGCATACATCACCAGATTCCAAATAATTTTCCAAATTATTTACTTTCCAAAATATCTTTACAAGATATATAATTTTCACACTTCAAAAATAAATCAATATTTATTTTTAACAAATTCCATTTTCATTTATAGATTGCATAATGAATTTATATTCCAAAATATTCATGCATATATGATTTCAACTATCCATTTTCAATTTATCTTCAAAAAGATAAATTCAATATATTCACTTTATATTGGAAAACAATTCCGTACTTATTAAAAATAAGTAATTCAAATCTTTCATTTTCAACCTTGGAAAATATTCAATATACTTAAATCGAATTAAGTATATATTTCATTCTTTAAGGAAATCATTCACTTAAACATATTTATTTGGGCCAAAACGAATGTTGCGTAAAACATCGTTACGACGTCCCAAAATCACTAGTATAGGGATTCGAAATTAAAATAGATATATAAATCCCAATATTATACAAAACATTTCCTTTCGGAAATCATTTACTATAACAACAGTGTTATAGTCCACCATTTCCTTTTATTTCTCGAAAACGTCTATTTCAACAATAAATGTTGAAATCTATGGTTTCGAATCTCAACACCTTTTAAAACATTATTAGATTGTTTTAATTCTATTTAAAACATCAAATCTAAAACTTTTCCTTTAACGTGTTATTCACTATTTAAAATAAGTGTATAAACTTCGTTAACAAATTTCATCGTTCCTATTCACTTTAATTTGAAGGATTATTCACTATCTAAAACGTGAATATAACTCCATTAATAGGTTATAACAATTAACTTATCAAAATAAGTCGTTTGCGAATTTATAAAACAACGTTTATAAATTCCATTACTATTTATTTATAAAAACTTCTTTTACAAATTCCTTTATTAACCTATTTCCGTTTATAACTCAATTATAAACTAAAAGTTCATATTATAAGTTAAATACTTATAAATGATTATTTCACAAAATCGTTCCTTTAACCTTCATAATTATAAATCTTATAACTTATAAGATTCAATGATTTATTCAAAACCATTCTTTTAATAACTTTATAAAATTTATAAATCTTACTATTTATAAATTTCATCTATAACTTCACCGTTTTTAATTTTATAAATTACATTCATTTACAAAATTCGTTTTAACTTCATTCAAACACTTATAAAGACTCGTTTTATAATGTCAATATTTCGATTTATAAATATCCGTTTATAAATCTCTTAATATAAATCAATTAATATTATTCTTTAAAACATCTTTTAATTTCCTTTATAATTTCATCATTTCGATTTATAAAATAATCAAATTTTATAAATCCTATATTTAAACTTTTATCATATATTCAAAAATCCAATCTAAATTATTTTATAAAATCATTAGTTCATATTTCTCAAAAATCGACTTTTAATCGTATTTCTAAAAATCAGCTTTTTAACTATATTTCACAAAAACCATAATTTTTATAACTTTAAAAATTATAACGTTTATTTATTTATAATGGATCAATTCCAAAAATATAGTATATTTTTAAAATCACTTTAAAATCATTTTAAAATCCCAAAATCTGGGTCCAATGATGCTACACACCAAATAGTCAATCACGACTAACAACGATATCATATATCGATATGATAATCTATCAAATATCAAAATATCTGAAATAAAATAAATACTGTTGAGGAATCCAGTTGGATCCCTCCAACCTGTTTCCTGCATCCAAAAACATTAGCACAATACCAATTTCGCTCCAGTACGAAATTATCGCGGTACATGTTCTTATTAAATATTATCCGCTTAATAACGGCGTAATAGGGTCTCATCCGCTAAACAAAAAATGCGGGAAATCAACAACTGCAATATATACATATGCCAATATATATATATTGATATTATATATAATACCAATTTCACTGTTTATGAAATATTCGCGGTATATGTTCTTATTAAATAACATCCGCTTACTAACGGCGAATAATGTCTATTTTAACAATCAATAATTTACAGTCATCATTCAAACATGCATTCAAATATTTTAAATCTAACTATTTAAAATAAAATCGAAACTGATTCGATTGAGTGAGAAGTTCTCACCTTGGTTTTAATTTCCGTTTTAGCTTTTATTTCGAATAAAATTAAACGCGCGTTTAATTTTACCCGAAATTCTCACTAACTCCAAATGACTCCAAACCAACTCCATCGCGTAGTGCTCGTCTATACGATTCCAACGCAAAAAGAATCGTAATTTTCCGACCTCGTACGTACAAATTACAGCAGTTTAAAGTCTATACAAATTTAAATACACATAAATTTACAATTTTATTTATTTTTAAACCTTCTAAATCCTGGCCGTTGCTTCCACTAGCTTGCATCAGGGCCGTCCCCTGCTTCTCCTTCTCCACGCGCAAGAATACTCCAGTACGAAGCCGAACTAAAGAACCCAATTAGTCCCAAACTAGGGTTACTTGCCACGACCACCACACACGACTAGCCTTCATCACACCACCGCCATTTGAACCCCCTCAGCCACCTCTACGCTCGCCCCAATCACCATGAAGCTCGGCCCTGTATACATCTCGAAAAACGTCCCCCAACATCGAACGAACGCGAGCAGATTTCGACGTCATTTACGAACTATAGCTCATCTCGACCGTTGGATAGGTGCGCCTCGCCATGCTCTACGAGTTTGCTGAAGAAAGTTTTTGTAAATAGTGGATGGATTGGAAGTTTTCAAGGGGAGAACGACACAACTTGCTGGCCGTTGAAACCATGGGTGGCGGCGGCCTGTAGGAAGTTAGGGTTTTTTTCTTTTTCTTTTTTTTTAGATTTAAGGTGATATTTATAGGAAAAGCAAGCGTAAACACTATTCATCCCGGGAATTCCGAACTCCGATTTAGGCGCCGTAACCAGCGTACCTAGGGTTTACCCCGCATTCCGGACACAATGGAACAGGTTTCGGAAGCTAATTCGGAAGTATGTGCGAGTTATGGCTGAAAACGCTCAATTTAAATTAAACCGATTTAAATCGATTTCTAGGCGTTTTAATTTGTACCGGACAAACGGTAAATCCAATTGACTTGAAATTTGAAACCTTACAATAATATCACATTACGGATCCGATGAAACTGGTTTCGTCGAATTCCGAGACTTTTTGAAAAATGGCTATTTTGACTCGCCAAATTTAAATTAAAAACGATTCGATGCGTTTCGAGCTGCCACGATCAAATGATAACTCCGATTGACACGAAAATTGAAATCCGGTAATAACTAACTATTACGGATCCAATGGAACTGGTTTCGTTCAATTCTGAGACTGTCCAAAAATTGGCTATTTTACAGTCGATTATTAAATATTAAAATATTCAATTTTCACAAATAAACTTTTAATTCAATTTTAAAAGTTCTAAAATATTTCTATAACTCCAGTATGATTAAATAAAATTTTCCAAATTATTTTCAATCATTTTTAACTCAATATTTAATTATTTCCATTATTTAACATATTAAATTATCGATTTAATTATTCAATTAAATCCAATAATTCAAATAAAAATTTATTTGACTTATAAATTCACTTATTAATATTTAAAATTAATTAAATATTCAAATTTTAATTTCTAAAAATTCTGGGTCGTTACAATCTTTCCCCCTTAAAAGAATTTCGTCCTCGAAATTACAAGTAAGAAAAGTTAGAGAATCTATTAATTTTCCAAAATTCATAATTAAACTTCTTACAAAACTTTACTAAGTTTTCGAATCATACTTAGTTATGTTTTCAAAAGCAACTACTATTGTTTAACTTTCAATTCTAAATCAAAGTTTAAAGTTTTCAAAATTTTTCCAAAATTTTCTCAAATTTTTCTAACGCCTTAAATTTTCGGAAAAATTCGCCATAGTCTCCTTTGCGCGGCTCGATCCGAAAAAAAATGACAGTATATATATCACAAATATACATCTCATCAAGTAATGAGGCATCCCGAAGGGAAAAAAGTGTAAAAGTACGGTATGTAATCCGAGATATGTACCTTATATTTTATTAGCAAGCATATACGGCTAATATAGCGCAAAAGCGAGCTCCAAATGCGAAGCAAACGCGATCCGCACCTACTAATCACTCAACAAACAACATGAGAATCATGCATATATGAAAATAGTATCAATATACAACATATAGCAACATAATAACTATATAAGTCACATAGCAAATGCAACTAAACAACAAATGCAAACATCAACCATCTATTAAATCTATATTCATTCATATTCTCATTAATATTAAATGAAATGGTTTTCAATTCAAATCACATTTGATTTATTAACATTGGATTTTATCAACATTCATTCTCAATTTTAATTAGTTTACATTACTAATTAAATCCAATTCACTTTCAATTCTATTCAAACTTATTTACTTTCAATTGGAATTCAATTTCATAGCTTCCAATTTCATTAACTCTTAATGAATTATATACAATCAATCAACCATCAAATAACAACCAATGTATATTAATTTCAACCAAATTCCTTTGCTTTAAATTGATTTTCATTCAATTTTATTCAACTTCCAATAAAATTAGATTTTAATGAATTAACACTTTCATCAATTATTCCTTATCAACTTAAATTACATTCAATTGATTTAACATTCAAGCCATTCATTCAATTCAATTACAAAGTTGAATTCTATTACATAACTCAAGTTCATATTTCTTTTAATCCACTTGATTATTTACTTCGATACCAAAATCAATTCCATTCAACAACACTTAAGTTATATTCCATTTAAACATCATTTGGTTTTACATAACTTAAATTCATACATATATAAGTTTATTTCACTAATTGTAAATCACTTTAATTATAATTCAATTCTTATAATTCTTTTGCTTATACAATTATTCTTTAATTTAGATTATTCAAACAACCTAACAATCAACTTATATACACTTTAATAATTCTAAAAAATTATTCCTTTTATATAAAATATAATCAAGGCAAAATTATTTCATTTACCCAATTTAAAATCAATATTATGCCGAATTGTTCTATTCAAGTGTTTAGAAACCCCTTCGGCATAGTCTTGCGGACTGTGCTGACGAAGGTTCATATGCCACTCAATAAACCAATCATCACAATATAAAACAATTTTATATTCACTAACAAATACGCTCTCATAGCTATTATTACACTCAAATTCATTCTAGAGTACTGCTGACTCTATCTCTAATGAGTAATACCCAACAGAACCATGGTTGTCGCTTAACCATCAGCTCTGATACCAAATGTAACGCCTGCGGATTTTTCGTTCTTCGAAAATTCAACATCGATACTCACTTTATCGACTGCCGAGAAATCAAAGGCCGAAAACCGAGATGTTATGGGTTTTAAAAAGAATTTAAGAAAAGAAAAGAGAAGAAGAAAGAAAAAGAGAATAGAGGAAAAAGAAAACAAAAGACAGAAAAGAAAATAGAGAATTTGAAAATAGAAGATAGAAGCATTTTAATAATAGAACGGACAGAAAGGAAACAAAAAGAACAACATCAGAATCTCACAATTCGCAGCGGAACAACATATAATAATAAATGAATAATCTTTAAACAAAGAACTATATCAGTTATTACATTTTATCACATTACATTACATCATATCATCAGAGTGTACAACAACATACATCAACAAACAGTGCAGCGGAAAAAGAAATACTATATACTAGTAATACGCCATGCCATCCAGCTTGCCTCCAGCAACTCCAGAATATCCAGAATATCCTGATAAACCTAACTCTTGACTGCCCGTGTGGAAATTGGTGGGCACCCAGAGTTTAGGAAGGAAAACAATAAACTCCGAGTCAGTCATGTGACTGGTGTGAGAACTCAAAACAGTTTATTTATCTTTAAAATCAAAATAGAGGAATATTTTTTTTTTTTATTCAATTCGCAATGCTTTTAAAAATGAGACTACCATAAGGCCTCCCGCACACACACACAATGCAAACGCAGAATCAGAGGAGATTTCTCCTTATGATAGTCAAAGATGCTTGATACGCATTTAAAATAACATTTGATATTATTACTAGTGCATAGTGTAGAGAAAAATTCATTTCGAAAGTAGAATATAAATCTTAGCCAACATAGACATTTCGAACTATGCCTACTATAGCTACCATCCAAACAGTGGTGACCACCATAAGTGAATGGCAGGTTCTACAACTAATACCGTACAAGTTTCGTATTGGGAATTGGATTTCCAACAAATGGTCAGGCTAAGGAACTTCCTACTGCCACATGGGATCGCCTCTGGCTGGACGTCCCGAGAACTTAACCAGCTCTCTGCCAACACAAGGCCGGGTTACCTTTATCACTAGGTAACTACTACACGAATATGGCATCCCCCGGTCCCATCGGACCTTTAACCGAGCGCTCGTCACCAACAACACCACACAGAAAAAGATATAGTGTATCAACATGAGTAAGTATCTGGGCTCCATACCATGATACCACCCTTTCCAGAAGGAAATGCACATACCCTAAAGGGAGCTACCCCTCATAACCTTGCCGCATCATTCCTGTTTTGACCATTACCGGGATGTGAGGCTCGACGAATTCACGTCCACAAAAACATACTTTATACAAAAGCTATGCTTTGGGTCAACAAATGATCAACACAATGATCACTAAGATAGACGATCAAATAAATGATCCTATCACAAATAATCAACACGATGATCATTTCAGCATCACTCAGCATGTCACATTACCAAACTGGGAATATATCGCTGATAACTTCAACTATATAACCTTTGAGCACATACGTCTCAAAGAAGGGTGTTAAGCAAAGAATAAATTCTCCGCCACCAACAGAAATATATTTGAAAGAAATCGGCTTTATATCTCAAATTGTAATGTCAGACATACAATCCATACAAGTTTGTTCCGGGCTCGAACAAAACCGAAGGCACTTACAAAGAAGTCCTTGCAATCCGGATATTCACAATCCTGATCGGATTTCCCATCACTTATGGAATCTCTATACCAGGAGCGACCCAGTGCAGAGACAATCGATAGGTCATCCTATCGCTCTCGCAAATACCGGTCTTCAACACCGATCTTCAAATGCAATTCATAACGACGTATCACATATTCAGAATGGGTTATACGACCCCATGGTCCTTTCCCGGTTAACCCGAATAGTGAGCGCTTATTCAAAAATAAGTGTGCATTCAAATTCAAACAAATCACATCAAATACCCATTCAAAGGGAAATATTGATAGTCGGTTATTGAACTATCAATTGATATGCATACATCACCAGATTCCAAATAATTTTCCAAATTATTTACTTTCCAAAATATCTTTACAAGATATATAATTTTCACACTTCAAAAATAAATCAATATTTATTTTTAACAAATTCCATTTTCATTTATAGATTGCATAATGAATTTATATTCCAAAATATTCATGCATATATGATTTCAACTATCCATTTTCAATTTATCTTCAAAAAGATAAATTCAATATATTCACTTTATATTGGAAAACAATTCCATACTTATTAAAAATAAGTAATTCAAATCTTTCATTTTCAACCTTGGAAAATATTCAATATACTTAAATCGAATTAAGTATATATTTCATTCTTTAAGGAAATCATTCACTTAAACATATTTATTTGGGCCAAAACGAATGTTGCGTAAAACATCGTTACGACGTCCCAAAATCACTAGTATAGGGATTCGAAATTAAAATAGATATATAAATCCCAATATTATACAAAACATTTCCTTTCGGAAATCATTTACTATAACAACAGTGTTATAGTCCACCATTTCCTTTTATTTCTCGAAAACGTCTATTTCAACAATAAATGTTGAAATCTATGGTTTCGAATCTCAACACCTTTTAAAACATTATTAGATTGTTTTAATTCTATTTAAAACATCAAATCTAAAACTTTTCCTTTAACGTGTTATTCACTATTTAAAATAAGTGTATAAACTTCGTTAACAAATTTCATCGTTCCTATTCACTTTAATTTGAAGGATTATTCACTATCTAAAACGTGAATATAACTCCATTAATAGGTTATAACAATTAACTTATCAAAATAAGTCGTTTGCGAATTTATAAAACAACGTTTATAAATTCCATTACTATTTATTTATAAAAACTTCTTTTACAAATTCCTTTATTAACCTATTTCCGTTTATAACTCAATTATAAACTAAAAGTTCATATTATAAGTTAAATACTTATAAATGATTATTTCACAAAATCGTTCCTTTAACCTTCATAATTATAAATCTTATAACTTATAAGATTCAATGATTTATTCAAAACCATTCTTTTAATAACTTTATAAAATTTATAAATCTTACTATTTATAAATTTCATCTATAACTTCACCGTTTTTAATTTTATAAATTACATTCATTTACAAAATTCGTTTTCACTTCATTCAAACACTTATAAAGACTCATTTTATAATGTCAATATTTCGATTTATAAATATCCGTTTATAAATCTCTTAATATAAATCAATTAATATTATTCTTTAAAACATCTTTTAATTTCCTTTATAATTTCATCATTTCGATTTATAAAATAATCAAATTTTATAAATCCTATATTTAAACTTTTATCATATATTCAAAAATCCAATCTAAATTATTTTATAAAATCATTAGTTCATATTTCTCAAAAATCGACTTTTAATCGTATTTCTAAAAATCAGCTTTTTAACTATATTTCACAAAAACCATAATTTTTATAACTTTAAAAATTATAACGTTTATTTATTTATAATGGATCAATTCCAAAAATATAGTATATTTTTAAAATCACTTTAAAATCATTTTAAAATCCCAAAATCTGGGTCCAATGATGCTACACACCAAATAGTCAATCACGACTAACAACGATATCATATATCGATATGATAATCTATCAAATATCAAAATATCTGAAATAAAATAAATACTGTTGAGGAATCCAGTTGGATCCCTCCAACCTGTTTCCTGCATCCCAAAACATTAGCACAATACCAATTTCGCTCCAGTACGAAATTATCGCGGTACATGTTCTTATTAAATATTATCCGCTTAATAACGGCGTAATAGGGTCTCATCCGCTAAACAAAAAATGCGGGAAATCAACAACTGCAATATATACATATGCCAATATATATATATTGATATTATATATAATACCAATTTCACTGTTTATGAAATATTCGCGGTATATGTTCTTATTAAATAACATCCGCTTACTAACGGCGAATAATGTCTATTTTAACAATCAATAATTTACAGTCATCATTCAAACATGCATTCAAATATTTTAAATCTAACTATTTAAAATAAAATCGAAACTGATTCGATTGAGTGAGAAGTTCTCACCTTGGTTTTAATTTCCGTTTTAGCTTTTATTTCGAATAAAATTAAACGCGCGTTTAATTTTACCCGAAATTCTCACTAACTCCAAATGACTCCAAACCAACTCCATCGCGTAGTGCTCGTCCATACGATTCCAACGCAAAAAGAATCGTAATTTTCCGACCTCGTACGTACAAATTACAGCAGTTTAAAGTCTATACAAATTTAAATACACATAAATTTACAATTTTATTTATTTTTAAACCTTCTAAATCCTGGCCGTTGCTTCCACTAGCTTGCATCAGGGCCGTCCCCTGCTTCTCCTTCTCCACGCGCAAGAATACTCCAGTACGAAGCCGAACTAAAGAACCCAATTAGTCCCAAACTAGGGTTACTTGCCACGACCACCACACACGACTAGCCTTCATCACACCACCGCCATTTGAACCCCCTCAGCCACCTCTACGCTCGCCCCAATCACCATGAAGCTCGGCCCTGTATACATCTCGAAAAATGTCCCCCAACATCGAACGAACGCGAGCAGATTTCGACGTCATTTACGAACTATAGCTCATCTCGACCGTTGGATAGGTGCGCCTCGCCATGCTCTACGAGTTTGCTGAAGAAAGTTTTTGTAAATAGTGGATGGATTGGAAGTTTTCAAGGGGAGAACGACACAACTTGCTGGCCGTTGAAACCATGGGTGGCGGCGGCCTGTAGGAAGTTAGGGTTTTTTTTTTTTTTTTTTTTTTTAGATTTAAGGTGATATTTATAGGAAAAGCAAGCGTAAACACTATTCATCCCGGGAATTCCGAACTCCGATTTAGGCGCCGTAACAAGCGTACCTAGGGTTTACCCCACGTTCCGGACACAATGGAATAGGTTTCGGAAGCTAATTCGGAAGTATGTGCGAGTTATGGCTGAAAACGCTCAATTTAAATTAAACCGATTTAAATCGATTTCTAGGCGTTTTAATTTGTACCGGACAAACGGTAAATCCAATTGACTTGAAATTTGAAACCTTACAATAATATCACATTACGGATCCGATGAAACTGGTTTCGTCGAATTCCGAGACTTTTTGAAAAATGGCTATTTTGACTCGCCAAATTTAAATTAAAAACGATTCGATGCGTTTCGAGCTGCCACGATCAAATGATAACTCCGATTGACACGAAAATTGAAATCCGGTAATAACTAACTATTACGGATCCAATGGAACTGGTTTCGTTCAATTCTGAGACTGTCCAAAAATTGGCTATTTTACAGTCGATTATTAAATATTAAAATATTCAATTTTCACAAATAAACTTTTAATTCAATTTTAAAAGTTCTAAAATATTTCTATAACTCCAGTATGATTAAATAAAATTTTCCAAATTATTTTCAATCATTTTTAACTCAATATTTAATTATTTCCATTATTTAACATATTAAATTATCGATTTAATTATTCAATTAAATCCAATAATTCAAATAAAAATTTATTTGACTTATAAATTCACTTATTAATATTTAAAATTAATTAAATATTCAAATTTTAATTTCTAAAAATTCTGGGTCGTTACATACACAGTTGTCAAAGTGGTTTTCGGTATTGGCACAGAGTATGAAAATATCGGATTTCGGTCTCTTTAACAACCAAACGCTTATTTCACACCATATGTTTCTTTTACATTTCAAAGTCAATTCACAATTTGATTATCAAAATATCAAATTCTCAAAACCATATCATTTTCAAATTATATTCACTTTCAAAATCACATTTACTTTCGAAATCATATTTTCAAAATTGGTTAAACCCTCATTTCGAATCATCATATTTACTCAAAATATGTTATTAAATCCTAACTTAGGTTATTACACCTTTTGTCGTATTCTACTTAAAATCAAGGATTTAAATATAAATTTCCACTTTACAAACCTGACATTTATAAAATAGTTTAGATAGTTTAAATTAGTTTTAAAAATAGTTTAAGACAATTTAAAATTGATTAAAACGGGTTAATATAGTTTAAAATAAGTTAAAATGGATTAATATTGTTTAAAAGATTAAATAGTTTAAAATAGATTAAAATACTTTAAATAGATCAAAATAGATTAAACAGTTTCAAGTGGATTAAAATACTTTAGATATATGTAAAATAGATTAAAATAAATTAAATAGTCTAAATTAGATTTAATAGACTTAAAATAGGTTAAAAATACTTTAAATAGATTATAATAAATTAAAATACTTTAAATAGACTTAAAATGGTTAAAAATAATTAGAATAGATAAATTTAGTGTAAAAGTTGTAAATCTTAATAATTTAGAATTTTAAAGAACATTTACGGTTTATATTAAGAAAGTAAATTTGAAATTAACATCCATTTAACCATTTCTTCCATTTCAACCAATCTGAACCATATCCAATTTCAATCAAACCCAATTTTAAGTCTTGAAATATCAATTTTAGCTATTTCAATTCCAATAGATTTCAAATTCGCAAAATTTCAATGTTTCAATAAATCAATTTTGATAAATTCATTTATATTTAAAAATCAACTTTAGAATTTCAATGCAAAACCTTTGAATAATTACTTAAAACAATTCAATTTACATAAATCAAATTCTATTTCAAACATCATTTAACTGGGTTCAAGGTTAAAGATTTAAAATCATTTAATTTAACCATCCCGGTGTCCATATATAATTTTCTACCTATTGGTCAAGTGAAATGGATATTTATCATTTCATCCCGCCAATATTTAAATTTACGGGTGCATATATCATTTCAATCCGCAATCCCAAATTTAATTAAATTCCTTAAAATCGCTCGAGTCTATCAATTCAACCCGTAACGATTTTTCCTATTCTATTGATCGTTCGAGTATGTATCATTTCAAACCATAGTAAACTTATAGTGTTATAACAATATAAAATATACAACATTCAGTCATCCAATATCAATAGTCAACAGCCATCATTTAAATCAACCAATAAACATCAACGGATAACTGATTATCACTAACATGTATTAAATTGGCAATTAAATTCAATATTGAATTAAACGATGATTAAATGCAGTAAAAGTCAAATTTAACTAGAATGACAATTTAAACATACCAAACATCGATCAATTAATTTCTAATCACATCATAAATTTAATTTAACTAACATAAGATAGTTTAGTAATTGTGAGTAGATTAAAATATTCACCTTTGATTTCAAATCGATTTGAAATCCAAAATAGGGCCCAAATTTGAATATTCTCAGAATTCATCCGAACTAGCGTTTAAATGTCCGAAATTTCGATAAAATCGTAGTGGAACAAACTTCGCCTAAAACCAACCTCGTATGCAAAAGTTACGTTGATTAGAACATTTGAAAGATAAAAATTTAAATTAAATAAGTAAACAAATTTTACACGTACACGTCAGCTACCTTCTTCCCACGTAAAACACCGCGTTCGTCCAGAAGCTCGTCGAGCACTCTCACATACGGCCGCCACAAGTCCAGAATGTCTGCCTCTGACCATCGCAGCCACGACCTAGCGCCTCCGACACGCCAAGCCGCCGCCCCTCCAGATCTCCGACCCCACACGTGGCCAGGAGCTGCCACGTCGTGCTCGAGATTGAGCAGCCGCCTCCAAAATTATTAAGCCCTAATCGAATTTCACCGTCGATCCAACTATCATCACACCACACGACCAACACCGATAAACTCCACTTGCAAATCTTCATGCATCCATATCATCGATTCGACGATTCGTCGAAGTTGATCGACGCGCGATGAACGGCCGAGAATGATTTGGCCAATACCAGACAAACAGAATCCAATTGAAAAACCGAACCGTAGATTTGAGTTGCACTCATCGAGAGCTTCGTATCAGTATAAAATTTGATAGAGTTTGAGGAATTTTAATTTTTTTGATTTGATTTCGATTCGCAAATAAAACTGGAATTGGGAATTAGGTTTTGGTTTGTCTGCCATTGGAAAGAGGGAAGCAGATAGAATTGTACATACAATAATGAGAAATGAATGGCTGCTAGGGTTTGAAAAGAACAAAATATACTAACGAATCCCAATAAGAAATGAATAATACCCGAATTAATTTGAAATGACAAATACGACCCGAAAAGCCCGTTCTGCCTCCAAAACGAAAGTAGATCAACCCATATATTAAAATAGATGTTTTCAATAGTTTTAAACTCAATGGACCAGATTTCAAGTCCTAATCCCATCTTATGAAGAAGTTAGCTTTAAAATCAGCTTATTTCAAATTGATTTCAATTAAATTTTATTAAATTGGTTTCTACGTGTTTCGAGTCCGTACGATTAAATGACAAGTCTGATCGCTACAAAACTAGAAATCCTACAATAATTCACCATTACGGATCAAATGAAACTCGTTTCATCGAAATCCGAGATAGTGACTAAAATGGCTATTTTTATATTAATTAAATAAATTATATTAAATTGATTAAATCACTTTTTAATTCCACTTTTAATAACTGAAAAATTTTATAATTTTTGATTAGTTAGACATTTACAATAATTTAAAACAAATTTACATATAATTTCAGTGTTGGTTATTACACTAATTACAATGTTCAATTCCAACTACAATTAAATCCAACTAATTATAATTTAATTCCAAAAATTGATTTAATTTGATTTCAATCTTTTTATTTCATCATTCATTTCTCTATGCATATATTCAACATTGGTTTATGGCTTATTATATTAATATTCTCTAATTTCACCTTTTACCATATTAGTAACCGTATTTCAATTACCTTGAATTTTTGTCAATTTTATTATCATTTAAATCCCAATAAATTTATTTATCTTTTGTTTACTCTTTTATTAATTCAATTACCACCTTATGAATGTAACTGACATTTCTGTACATTTTATTGCATTCATCTTTTATAGTTATAGTCTTAACTCACATTAACATAACATTTTAATTTCATTTAATTATAATTGATTAAATATTATTAGTAACAAATAACAATTGTCACCATTTCTATGTTTAATAGCATTCATAAGTTTAATATTTACAAACAAATGTTATAACAACTAACACTATACTAATCTTATCCAATTACCATTTATTACACATTGTTTCATTAATTAATCAACATTTAAATTATCAAATTACTCTTTTAATCCAATTATCAATTAATGCACACATCATCGCAATTAATTTATAACCTATAACCAATTATAACTTTTTAATCATATTAATTAATTGAAATTACATTTAAAGCAGTTATTAATTATCTTAAATTAATACTATTACATCTCATTCCAATTATATTTTTATTATTAAATCATAAATTTTTATTTCTTCCAACATTAAACCACAAAACCTTATTGAATTAACTATTTTTAGTTATTGAAAATTATAGGTCGTTAGACGCTCCCCCACTCAAAACTTTTCGTCCTCGAAAATGGAAAAAGAAGGAATTAATCAATCAATATATCTCATTCAAAATATTAAATTTATAAACAATTAATTTACATACTTATAATTTAAATAAAATATATCAATTTATAAACAATTAAATCCTTTATATTCAAGTTAGTAGAAGTTTGAAAACATTTGACAAAAATTTTCTAAGTCCAGAATTCACGGAAAATTTCGGCAGAGTCTCCTTAGCACAGAGAGGTTTGGGAGAAATAATAATATCAATAATAACAATATATATCATATTTTTCAAAATAAAATATCCCACACTAGGAACAACAATATAATACTGCTAAAAAATCGTAATTCGCGAACGTACCTATTTGTCGGGCAAACAACACTTATTTTATGAAACCAAAAGCAGTAGCTGTTGCTTCCATACCTGTATTTCACTTATATAATCCAAAGAGGTTAATAATCAATTAAATGAGAAAATATTTTAAGTTTTTTCAATAAGTAACAAACAAAACATCACCACATAACAATAATTATTTGAAAACAACAGTACAACATCATTTTCAACAAAGAGAGCAATCATCCATCCATAGCAACCAAAAATAAATGGTTTGTTCGGGTTCAGAACTTCAAATCATATAAAATGATAAATAGACTATGAAGTAGACCATACACTCGACAGTCGTAGATAACTTTATAGATTATATATACAACTCTATATAAAATAGAGGTATCCTTTCCTAAACCAATCTATAAGCCCAACAAACAAAGAATTCAACATATTTTTAAGTTTACTCTATTTATCTTTTTCACATCAATTATTGTTCATTTTTCTTTTATACAATGATTTTCTTTAATTCGCGTTCATTACTTACAAAAGTTTAATTTTCATTCATTCATGTAAGGCTTATTTCATTAATTTACATTCTTTACTTATATAAGTTATATACATTTCAATTATTTGAATCATAAATGAATTCATTATTGAGGTATTATATACATTTTATTTCAGTTTACTTTGCATTTACAATTTAGTTTGATTTTCCCTTTTGTCATCTTTTACTTTTCTTTTCTCATTCATCTAATGTTTATTTTCATTAATTTACATTCTTTATTTCTTACAAAAGTTCATTTCTCCTTTATTCATACAGTGTCATTTTCTTTCATTTTATTATTTTACATTCATTGCTTAAATAAGTTATTTTTATTTCAATAATTGGATTATACATTATTAGGTAAGTTTCTTTACAATTCAATTCACCATTTATAGATTATTTCTTTCTCACATTCATTCTTCCATATAAAGTATTATTGAATATCAACTCCATTTCTAAATCATTTCCAATGTTCTCTGAAGTTATATATTACATATTCTTATTTAACATTACAACTTTTTTTTGGTAAGTTATATATATATGTCTTTTAGAATGCAATAGAAAGTTACCCAAGTTATCATATTTATTTTTAACTAATAAAATGTTCAATAGTTACATTTTTCTTATTTCCATTTCTTAATTTATAAATGACAACCTTCAATTTCTTTATATTTCATTAATCTCTTAACATCTTATTTCTTATTTCACATCTTAGCAGCTTCCAATTATTAAAATAGTTAAGATTTTATTTTTATTACAGTAACTGAAACTACTAATTATGGGAGAGTTAAGAACTAAATTCCGAATTTATTTCAATCGTTTAGAAAATAATATATATATATATATATATATCATTTATAGATCAAATCATATTTAGGAATTCAAAATTAAGATTTATTCATCAAAACAGATGTGTAGTAAAACTACAACAACCGTCTTTCCACTTTGAAACTCGAAAATGAACGTCGATGATGCATGCACTCATCACCGAAATTATTTTTCAATGACAGAGAGGGGCTACAGAACTTATTTCCTTTAAATTCTTTTTTTAAAAAACTTCCTTCCAAATCACAATGAAATATTTATATCGAAAAATACTTTCAAATAATACTAACATTATATTTCAAAATCTTTCGGAAGGAATTTCAAAAATCTGGGAACTACAGTTCTAAAGCTCCAATTCATATTTGCTTTATACGTAAATCCTATTTTCCAATCAATATTTATAAAATTTCTCTACATAAAAAACAACATAGCACATCCACTATATCATTTATAAAATTTATTATTTTACATACAAAATATATAGTAGGCAAATTATTCCATTTACCTATATTTCAAAATAATATTGTGTTGGTCTATCCTATTAAGTGTTTAAAAATTCCTATCGATGTCACAGCGTCCTAAGCACCGACCAGAATTTATAAATACAAAATGGAACAAATTAACACAATACAAAACTCTTTACAACACTAACCAATATGCTCTCTCACACATATACACTCAGCGACTCATTCTAGGGTATTACTACCCTAGTTTATACGCGTCAGGCCCCACAAAGCTAAGGTTATCACTAAACCAAAGATCTGATACCAACTGTAACGACCTGCATTTTTGGACGATTTAAATCGACGGTATACCACACACGTCAGACTCAAACCATTCAAAAGGGCAGATTGTTATGGTGTAAATAAGAAAAGTAGAGAAGGAAAGAAAACAAATAAAGAATCTCGCAGCGAAATGACAAAATATAGTAATCAAATAAACAATTCATGAAGTTGTTTACAAATAACATTGATCAATCTTTTATAATACAGGTCAGAGTTACATACAACAAGAATAAATAATAAATAAATGCCATGGAATAATATGATGTAGTGGAATAAATATAATAAATAATAATAGTACAAAATCTTCGTCTTCATCCTCCAGAAAGCGGTCTTCGATAAACTGAAAGGCCTAGACTGACCTGAGCGAATTGAAAAGACAAAACACTCGAGTCAGAACTAAAAGATCTTATGTAAGTTAAATCAACAATAAATAAATATGAGTGTAACGGCGTCGGAGATGTTTATCGGGTTTGGCCCCTCCTATCCAGTGTCAACGTGAGTGCAATAACTTAAGAAATGTTTGGGATTCCCATCTCCTAAGGACCAGTTAAACTAACTACATGCATAGTACAATACGCTATTATAATAGTGTCTATAGTAAAATAAAGTATTAAAATGGTGTTAAGGTGTTACCCGTGTCCCCCTTAACACATTTCATATAATGCCACAATCTATACAGATACTGTAAACTCCATCCGCAGGTGGGCTATCAGGGAGCACTCCATAGGTTGGACACAAAACAAACTCAAAGAAGGCGTGATAGGGCATGTGAACACGGCACTCGAGGCAATGCCTGGATAGATATACCAATTGCGGATCCGGACTGTTGGTAACTCATCGCAGCTACTACCGCCCACCTCGGAACACGCTCCCATAATCAAAATCGAGGGCTGGCCACCAACTCATCACAAAGTCATAATATGATATCAAAGAAATGAGTTCGACCGGAAGTGCGACCTCACTTGGCCCGACGTGGCTCCTGTTTTAGTCACATCTAAGCTAACTTACTGGAGTCAGGGTCACGTAAATACCTCATACAGAACCGTTTGTCAGGCCATTCGACTTCATTTCTAGAATCTCCACCACGTACACAGTTGTTAAAGTGGTTTTCGGTATTGGCAGAGAGTACGATAATATCCAATCTCGATCTCTTTAACAACTGTAACAACCCATAAAATTTTATTAATTTTTAATTGGTTTTATAACGTATTTAATTTGGATTTTGAGAAATTTTAATAATAATATTTTGAAATAAAGTTTTAATATTTGGTTTACGTATAATTAAATATAGCAAATGGTAAATTTTCAATTAATTATATGAAGGTTTATTTATTATGTAATTCTATTAAATTCAAATCAGTTAATAATTAGTGAAAATAAATTTATTTTCAAGACCTGAATATTTTTACATAGAAAAATTCTAAATCATCTTTTGACTGAGACGTCATTTTTCGTTTTTCCAAATTTGGACTTCTATAGCTCCGTCGATCTTATTTTCTGCGTTTTTACTGCATTTTTCTACTAGTGAAAATTCGAATTTTTTTTATAATTCAATCGTACCACCAATATCTATATACCATTTTGATCGTCTCGTTGTACTGATCACTACGGTATATTTATTTCTATATTTTGAGATCCGATACATGACGGAAACAATAAAAACGTGCGTCATCGGAGCTGAAATTTGTGACTTGGATTTATCTACTTTTCAAATTTGAAACCGTACAACTCATACCATATTAAATTTCTTTTAAAGGTTTTAGCTAAATCTATGGGTGAGCGTTGCCATACCTTTCCACCTTATATTTAATCCTCTGCCGTTTCAATTTGCATTCTATCCGTTCACATTTCATTTTTTCCTTTTCTACCATATATTCCATTATCTCTTTCTGCTATTTGCTAATTGCTATTTTCTTAGTCACGCGATCATTTAATTGAAATCAAAATTTCAATCCTTACTTCTCTTTTCTTTTCAAATTTGAAACGTACTATTAAGTCAAGCCATTAATTGCTTTTATTTTTTTCCTTAAAGCAACGTACAGCTCACACAATTATAAATTGCATTAAATTTTCTGCTGAACCACACCATGACCGTTTATATTACATTCATTTGGAATATATTCATTTGTTTGAAATCTTTCCCTTTCTCTCTCATCTCAGTTGGGAATAAAATAAATTTCAGCGGAAATCACGTTTCAATGCTTTTAGCTCTTTATAACTTTTGATAAAATTTTCTGTTCTTTTTGAAACTAAAACGTATAGGGATATACGTTTTTCATTTATTAATTTCTAAATCATCCTGTTGTGCTTTTCATGTATGTTATATTTATTTATATTTTAACATTTTCTATTTATTTCACTCATCTCCCTACACGTTTGTATTTATTTGCTAATTTGTTGCATATGTTTCGTTTTGGAAAAATGCGGTTCATTTCAGTTTATTTTCATTTCTCACATTTATTTCATCTTTTACTGAAATTCGACCGTTGCCACGTCATACTATTTTTGAAAGTATGAATGTACAAAACATGCATACGTTTTATATTCATTTAATTGGAACAGTCACTTTAATTTTTGCCTTTAAAATTCCATTTTCTTCACTACAGCTGGAAAGTTATAAAACATTCAAATTTTTTTGAAAGCTCACCTTAAATTGTGCAAAGCGTTTTCCTCTGCCTTTATAACTTTGGGTTATGTCAGCTGTTACTTTTTTCCATCAATTCAAAATTATTATTTGTCATTCCATTTTTGGGTCTCTTCATTCTCCTTTATCAACTTCCATATATTTATTTCCCTAGTCAATTTAAAACGTTTTATAATAATAATAATTAATATATAGCCGTTTCATTTTAAAGCTTTTAATATGTTTTATATATGTCAAAAAAAGATGTGAATGGATATTTACCTGAGGCCTACACCGTTTTGAATTATACGTTTTTTTTGTGTTCGTTAATTCTTTACGGCTCATTTTATTTCACCTTTATAAGGTTTTTTTTGGTAAAGCAAGGATCTACTGTCACTTTGATGCAGCGTAATCTTCTAACTCAGTGGTTTTGAGTCGTTCGATGGCCTTAGGTCGCACACGACCTAGTGAAGGTCGCTCGCGTGTTAAGAGATGAACGCTAAGGCATACCAACGACCTAACGACTCACAATCTCCCTAGAATAATGATGGAATGCTAGCTACTTTAAATCGCGAGTTTTCCTTATGCCGCAAAATCCAGGATTCGCGAGTTTCTTTAGGTCGCTTCAATATAGATCGCGAACGACCTAACTCACAACGCAAAATGAAGCCGCTTGTTCTTAAGCCGCCTTGAAGCTTGAGTCGCCCATCTTCTTAGGTCGCAAGGTCGTATATTGCTGAAGCCTACCAGAGTTTAGGTCGCTCAAGCCCGAGGTCGCATGTAGATGCCTATGTTGCTTAGATCGTAACTCGTGTTGTAAATATTGGGTCGAATGTATAAATTGTTAAGTCGTTGTTGTTGGGTAGCATGATGTTGTATTGTACATATTAGGTCGTAGGTCGTTTGTGTACATGTGTTAGGTCGGCTACATGTGTAGGTCGTGTATCTGTTGTGTTTGTGATGTTTAGGTCGGTTTTGTTAGGTCGTTAACGACCTAGTGAGAGTTGTAACCCTATAAATAGGGATGTGTGGGTCATTTGTAAATGTTGATTTTGAATGAAACTTTGTTTTTGAGTGCTTTGTGCCTCTTTGAAATTGAAAGTTGAGCGTTGTCTCCTTTCTCCATTTGCGGTATTCGAGTGCGCTCGAATCAACGGATTTGAAGCAGATTCACGGAATCTCGTGCGCGAGATCAACGTCGAAGAATCATAGATCTATTAACACGGTATCGTGCGCGATCAACGTGTTGGGGATAGCTAGAATTCGGTATCTTTTGGAGATCAATGAAGTTGGGCATTCGGTATCTTTCAATCCATCGATTCATATTGCTTCATCTAATCGTTCTTTGATTAGTTTGACAAGAAATCTTCATTTTGTCGTCATCCATTATTATCCGCTGCGTCAGTTTTGGTATCAGAGCTAGACTTAGCCAATTATAGCTAAGCCGAGTCCTTGGAGCCAAAGAGAAGAGTTTGAAGAGTCAAGGCCGAGCTAAATCAAGCAAAGCCGAGCTAAGAGAATTGTTGTTCAAAGCCGAGCTGAACTTGTTCAAGTTTGTGGGAGATTTTTTCAAGTTGAAGCCGTGCGTCATTTTGAAGTACAGGCCGAAAGTTCAGTTGTTGAAGTTAAGCCGAGTTGTTGAAGATAATTTGATTTAATCATGCCGCCGAGGAGAGCTAATCGTCATCAAAATGTTGAAGTGTTGTATAGAAGAGAAGAAGCTGAGAAAATGGAACAACGCATCAATGAAAAGTTTGATGAAGGTATTGGGAAGTTAGAGAAATTGATGAATGACTGGAATAAAGTCAAATGAGAAGGTCGCCAGTCTCGAACCATGGAGGAAATAGAGTTTCGCCATCGGTTATGGAAGCGAGGAGGGTGTCGCCACAATCTTATCGAGAAAGAAAAGAATCATCAGTTTCATTGAGACGAGAACATCATGAGTACCGAGGTGAAAAGAGAAGAACCCACGTGGATTTGAAAATGAGCCATATCGTGATGATGAAAGATATAGTAGAAGAGATATGCGTGATCGTGGGAATGTTGATGGTCGAGATCGATATCGAAGTACATTTGATTATGATGAAGATGGTGATAAATGTAGTGTTCATTATCGAGATCGAGACCAAGTACGAAATCACTATCGGGAGGTAGAAGATGATCGTAAATGGGAGTCGGGGATGAAAACAGAAATTCCAGAATTCAAGGGTGGAATGGTAGCTGAAGAATTTCTTGATTGGTTATCTAATGTTGAAGAAATTTTTGACTTTAAGGAACTTCCTGAGCATCGCAGAGTTAAGTTAGTTTCTACTCGTTTGAGAGGGAGAGCTATGGCATGGTGGCAGCAAACTAAACTTACACAGGAGAGAATGGGGAAGTCAAAGATTACTTCATGGGAGAAGATGAAGAAGTTGATGAAGGCTACGTTCTTGCCTTATAATTATCAGTCTCTTATGTATCAGCGGTTGCAGAACTCGAGACAGGGAACAAAGTCTGTGAATGATTATACGGAAGAATTTTATCAACTGATTGCCAGGAATGATATCATGGAGATAGAGGAACAATTGATGGCTAGATTTGTTGGAGGGTTGAGAATGCAGGTCCAGGATATGGTGAATATGTTTGATCCGAGATCTGTTGCAGAAGCACATCAGAAAGCACTTTCTTGGGAGAAACAAGGGAGACGAGGAGGTGGTGTGTTTACAAATTCCAACAATCAAGTGAAAGTGGCTAGTAGCAATGCGAATGTTTCCAAGGCTGTTGCGGAACCAGTTGTCAATGAAGTCGCTAAGACCAAGGTCAATAGTGGTATCAAATGCTTTAATTGTCAGGAGTTTGGTCACAAGAGCAATGAATGTCCGAAGCCAAAGAAGCGAGCGATGGTTGCTGAGGTTGAGGATGAGGATACAGAAGTAGAATGTTCCAATTCGCCACAAGCTGAGGAGGAAGAATTATTGTCGGGAGATGAGGGACGTAATTTGATGACGAGGAGATCTTGTTTGACACAAAAGCAAGAGGATGATTCAAGTTGGTTGAGGAGTAACATCTTTCAGTCAACGTGTACTATCTTGGGAAGGATGTGCAAGTTTGTTATTGATGTAGGAAGTTGTGAAAATATCATCTCTACAGAAGCTGTAAAGAAGTTAGCATTGAAGACTGAGAAGCATCCTAAGCCCTACAAGTTAGCTTGGTTGAGGAAAGGTGGAGAAGTAAAGGTTAATCGAAGAGCTTGTGTAAAATTTTCGATTGGAAAGAAATATAAAGATGAAATTTGGTGTGATGTTGTGGATATGGATGTATGTCATATATTGTTTGCAAGATCGTGGCAGTATGATAGAGCTGTGCAACATGATGGTCGTACCAACAGCTACAGTTTCATGTTCGAGGGCACTAAAATCACTTTGGTTCCTAAGAAACGACAACAAGACGAAAGCAAGTGGAGGAGATTGAAGAGTTGAAAACTTTGCTATCTTTGAAGGAGTTTGTTAAGGAAGTGGAAGATGAGCCTGAAGTGTTTTTGTTGATCGGACGTGAAAGTAGTGAGGAGGTTGAAGTTCTAGAGGGAGTAAAGCCAGTATTGGAAGAATTCAGAGATGTGTTTCCTGAAGAGTTGCCAAAGGAGTTACCACCGTTGAGAGATATTCAGCACCAGATTGATCTTGTGCCAGGGGCGGTATTACCTCACAGGCCACATTACAGGATGAGTCCTAAGGAGAATGAGGAACTGAGAAGGCAGGCGGAGGAGTTGTTAGAACAAGGGCGTGTTCAGGAGAGCTTGAGTCCTTGTGCAGTGCCAACCTTATTGGTACCGAAGAAGGATGGTTCGTAGAGGATGTGTACGGACAGTCGGGCTCTAAACAAGATCACTGTGAGATACAGGTTTCCTATGCCGAGGTTTGATGATTTGATTGATCAGTTGAGTGGGGCTGTTGTGTTCTCAAAGATTAACTTGAAGAGTGGATACCATCAGATTCGTATTAGACCGGGTGATGAGTGGAAGACTGCTTTTAAAACTAGGAAAGGTCTATACGAATGGCTGGTTATGCCGTTTGGCTTATCAAATGCTCCTAGTACTTTTATGAGAGTGATGAACCAAATTTTCAGACCATTTATTGGGAAGTTAGTAGTGTTTACTTTGACGATATTTTGATCTATAGTGGGAGTATGGAAGAGCATATCCAGCATTTGCGAGAAGTGCTGTTTATTCTACGACAGTAGCAATTCTATGCAGCAGCGAAGAAGTGCGTGCTCATGACGCATAGTATTTTGTTTCTGGGATATGTTTTGTCAAAGGAGGGTATCCAGGTGGACCAAAGTAAAGTTGAAGCAATCAGAAATTGGCCACAACCCAGGACCATAATTGAAGTGAGAAGTTTTCATGGGCTAGCATCATTCTACCGAAGATTCATTCCACACTTCAGTAGCGTGATGGCACCAGTTACTGATTGTATGAAGAGGAAGCAATTTTCATGGTCAGAGGAAGCAGGATTTTCTTTCGAGCGAATCAAGAAACTTTTGACGGCAGCACCAATTCTAGTTTTGCCGGATTTTCAGTTATTGTTTGAGTTACATACTGATGCATCGAAGATTGGGATTGGAGGGGTGTTGAGTCAAAAGGGACGTCCTATTGCTTATTTCAGTGAGAAGCTTTCTGGGGCAAAGATGAGATATAATACTTATGACGTGGAATTTTATGCCATTGTGCAAGCCGTGAAACACTGGAGACATTATCTGTTTCAGAAGGAGTTTGTTCTTTATACCGATCATGAGGCGTTAAAGCACTTGCAAGGGCAGGACAAGATAGCAGCTAGGCATGCATCGTGGATTGCATACTTGCAGCAATTTACATTTTTAGTGAAACATAAGTCGGGAATTACGAATTGCGTAGCAGATACATTGAGCAGGAGAAATCATTTATTGACTACAATGAAAGTTGAAGTGACCGGGTTTGATGTGTTGCCAGAATTGCTTGTGGATGATCCTTACTTTGCTAAGGTTATGGATGAAGTCACCAAGGGGAAGATGGATGAGTATATTTTGGTGGATGGTTTTCTGTTCAAGGGAAATCAATTATGTATACCCGAGGGAAGTTTGCGAATGAAGATTGTAAAGGAGTTACATGAAGAAGGCCATGTAGGTAGAGATCGTACATTGCAGTTGATTTCTCAATCTTATTTTTGGCCTTCCATGGGGAAAGAAGTTGTAAGATTTGTGGAGAGATGTCACATATGTCAAGTTTCCAAGGGAACAGCTACGAATGCGGGATTATATATGCCGTTACCTGTACCTACTAGACCATGGGTTGATATCAGCATGGATTTTGTTTTGGGTTTGCCAAGAACTCAACGAGGAAATGATTCTATATTTGTGGTTGTGGACAGGTTTTCAAAAATGGCACATTTCATAGCTTGTAAGAAGACAGTTGATGCCGTCCGAGTTGCGCAATTGTTCTTTAAAGAGGTGTATCGATTGCATGGGCTACCTGAATCTATTATTTCTGATCGGGATACTAGATTTCTAAGCCATTTTTGGTTGAGTTTGTGGAAGATGGTTGGAACGAAGTTGAATTTTAGTAGCTTCTATCACCCGCAAACAGATGGGCAAACGGAAGTGGTGAATAGATCATTGGAAAACTTGTTGAGATGTCTTGTGAAAGATAATTTGAAGAGCTGGGATATGAAGTTATGTCAAGCGGAATTTGCACATAATCACGCTGTTAATCGAAGTACTGGATTCAGTCCATTTCAAGTTGTATATTCAGCAATTCCAAAGGGTCCATTGGATTTGACGACAGTGCCATGTCAGAAGGGAGTTGTTAAGCGAGCTTGTGATTTTATGAATGAGCTGCAGGAGTGTCACAGAAAAGTTCATGAACGGTTGCTTTCCTCAAATGATAAGTATAAACAACTGGCAGATAAGAAGCGCATGGGTGTAGAATTTAAAGAAGGTGATTGGGTTTATGCAGTGCTGACTAAAGATCGTTTTCCTGTTGGAACTTACAACAAGCTGAAAGCTCGAAAATTTGGTCCAGTAAAAATCTTGAAGAAGATCAACAATAATGCCTATCGGTTGAGGTTGCCGGATCACATTCACATTGCAGACGTTTTCAACGTTAAGCATTTAATTCCGTATTGTGGGACTGAGCTTGTTGAAGGAAAGGAAGGTGCAAATTTGAGGACGAATTCTTTGCAACCGGGGGAGGATGATGCAGCGCAATCTTCTAACTCAGTGGTTTTGAGTCGTTCGATGGCCTTAGGTTGCACACGACCTAGTGAAGGTCGCTCGCGTGTTAATGGGATGAACGCTAAGGCATACCAGCGACCTAACGACTCACAATCTCCCCGGATTAATGATGGAACGCTAGCTACTTTAAGTCGCGAGTTTTCCTTATGCCGCGAAATCCAGGATTCGCGAGTTTCTTTAGGTCGCTTCAATATAGGTCGCGAACGACCTAACTCACAACGCAGAATGAAGCCGCTTGTTCTTAAGCCGCCTTGAAGCTTGAGTCGCCCATCTTCTTAGGTCGCAAGGTCGTACGTCGCTGAAGCCTACCAGAGTTTAGGTCGCTCAAGCCCTAGGTCGCATGAAGATGCCTATGTTGCTTTGTTGCTTAGGTCGTAACTCGTTTGTAAATATTGGGTCGAATGTATAAATTGTTAAGTTGTTGTTGTTGGGTAGCATGTTGTTGTATTGTACATATTAGGTTGTAGGTCGTTTGTGTACATGTGTTAGGTCGGCCACCTGTGTAGGTCGTGTATCTGTTGTGTTTGTGATGTTTAGGTTGGTTTTGTTAGGTCGTTAATGACCTAGTGAGAGTTGTAACCCTATAAATAGGGATGTGTGTGTCATTTGTAAAAGTTGATTTTGAATGAAACTTTGTGTTTGAGTGCTTTGTGCCTCTTTGAAATTGAAAGTTGAGCGTCGTCTCCTTTCTCCATTTGCGGTATTCGAGTGCGCTCGAATTAACGGATTTGAAGCCGATTCACGGAATCTCGTGCGCAAGATCAACGTCGAAGAATCGTAGATCTATTAACACGGTATCGTGCGCGATCAACGTGTTGGGGATAGCTAGAATTCGGTATCTTTTGGAGATCAACGAATTTGGGCATTCGGTGTCTTTCAATCCATCGATTCATATTGCTCCATCTAATCGTTCTTCGATTAGTTTGACACGAAATCTTCATTTCGTCGTCATCCATTATTATTCGCTGTGTCACACTTTCTTCCCCTTAATTTTTTTCTCCACCCTCTCTCTTCTTTCACACTTTTACACGCAGCCGTATCTCACCTTGTCACCCATTTTGCCTTGCAGAAAACATTTAACATATATATATGATATCTTGAAAGGTAATACAACTTGTGCGTTTGTCTCATTAAGTATTGTGTTTTTCTTGTGTGCGTAAGTTATTGTTTTATTTTATTTTATATATATAAGCCTAAGTATTATTTCTAAAAGCTTTACATATTTGCATGGGAACATATTTTCATATTGGGTTGGTTGTATAGATATACTAGTATACATTTCAGTGCTTTATAGGTTTGTATTAGTTATAATATATATATATATATATATATATATATATATATTATTTTTATTTTACCTTCATCTATTGTCAGGTATTGTTTAAAATATAATATGTATACAAGTTAGGTATAATGGCTGCTGTGAATATGTGTAACAATATATGTATAACATTTTTTAAAACATGTATATAGCACCCCATATAAAGGTTTGTTTGTACACACTTTATTGTACATATAAAATATAGGTTTGCATGTCAATATTGGTAAGCATAAGCATCCTTTCTCCATTTTTCTACTAGCATTGTGTTAGCATATTTTTATTTTTGGTAAAAAATAATAATAATGATGATGATGATGATGATGATTACAGTATATTATTTGTAAAGGAAATCTGCATTTTGGTTAAACGATTAGATTTCTTTAAACTTACATTATATATTGTTATGTATATCTTTGGATGTTAATTTGGTTATGTACATTTAGTTTCAGATATTGATGTTTCAAATATAATGTATATACTATAAGATAGAGTGAATTTGTTTTTGATTTTTTTATATATGTTTGATTGCAATAAATATATTTAATTTAAGACTTATATAAAATGTATATATACTTTAATTTTAATTTTGGGTTTAAGGAGGATAATAATATAAAATACATCTCTCCTAAATTTTTGTCGAGCTAATTTGACCCGTTCCCATCGATTTGTTTTACCAGCTTTGATCATCGATTCGTGCCGATCTTACTTTGCTTTGAGATTCGTGCTTGGGTTTCGTAACTCAACTTCATTGTCTATCTCTCTAACCTTAAAAGGTGAGCAATCACTCACGATTAACGTTATTTTATTTATTAAATTTGATTTCAACTGAAACGACAATTGAAATATGAGGCTGTAGTTATTTAAATTGTTATATATGTTATTGTCTATAACTGTTCACTTATGGGATATGACACCATATCCTATTGTTTATATTTATTTTGGTGATATATGCCTGTTGTTGTTGTTATTTTCATTTCTGTTTTCACTTTGCAAGTTCCCTATTAGTATAGAAATCATTATGGGTTGAAATGATACATACCTGAACGGACTTTAGAATAGGAGAAAATCGTTATGGGTTGAAATGATAAACCCAAGCGATTTTTATTTAATTGAATTTGGGATTACGGGTTGAAATGATATCCACCCGTATATATTTAGTGTAGGGGTTGAAATGATAAACATCCGTAGCACTTTACTATATATAGGAAATATATATAGACACTGTTGGTCCATATAAATATTTTGAAAATAAATTTCCACAGTTGAAAAGAAATATATGGGATTTAATAAATATTGGCTGTTAAAATATTATATATATATATATGGAAATTTTATATATAGATTTAATAATAATATTACTGAAATTGATTTAATCCATATAATATGTTTGAGTATTATTTAAGATTTATATTTCAAAATTTTCCATTGTAAAAAGTTGAATAATTAAGATTGGGAGATAAATTTGGGTTTATTAAAATTGGTATTTAAATAAGGATTTATTTAATTAAATCGATTTGAAATTATTGAATGGAAAATTTAAAGGTATGATTTTGTAACTGGATTTTTAATTTAAGTGATTTAATGAATATTTCACGTTTAATAAAATTAAAGAAAATATCGAGTAAAATGTAATTTAAGGTTACTTAAATGATATTGAATCTAATAAGGGAGTATTTCAAGACAAATAATAATGAGGTTAAATCGAGATCTATATGAAACTGTTATATGAACTATATTTGAATTTAAATGGTTTATGTTGAGATTCGGATCTGTATTTGAAATCAACGTAGTTGAATTTGTTATTTAGCAACTAAATTGAATTAAAGTGAAATTTAGGTTGAACCAAATTTGAATTTATTATTTAGAAAACTAAATTGAATTAAAATTTAGTTGAAACGTTGAATACTTGAAGTTTTGAAATATATTGAAATATAAAGGGGTATTTTTGTGATTACAAATCCGAATTTGAGATCGATAAATTGAAGTGTTTATTTTAGGAATTGAGTTGAATTTAAATTGATAAATTGAGATTGAATTTAATTTAAATGGAAGGTCGGGTTGATGTTGAAACGATTTGTTAAGTTGAGGGAATTGAAAATACTTTATTGTATAAATTATTTAATATATATAAATACTATTTTGGGAAATATAGAGATATTTGAAGTGAAATGTTATTTGGTTTTGAAGTATAAATTAAGCTGAAATGACCACGGTGTTATAGTGTATATTTCTACCTTGTAGATAGTTCCATGGACCCTTAGAGGATGGTTATCCCAAACATCCTTTAAGTTATTTGTATTTCAGTTGATATTTCACTTGATTTGGATTTATTGATATAAGAATGTTAATCCTAACTCGAGTGTTTTGTATTTTGCTTTACGCTCGGGTCAGACTGAGTGATACAGCATTAGAGACTCACCTTTGGAGTTTCATTTGAAGATCCAACCATCGATTCAGATTCCAGCCTTTCCAGTTGATTGGTTCAGAGAAGTCATATGTTGCATTGGAGACTTCACTGCATTTGAACTATTCGGTTGTATTTTATTTCTAACTCTGATGTATATAGTAGCTTCATGAACTACTGTTCTTTATCTATTCCGCTGCATTATATTACTCTGTGATCTATGATTGATTTATTTATTGTATATTTTACGTTTTGCCAAATTTTAATTAACGATTCGGTATTTTGAATTATTCAAGTCGGATATGTATGGTTTTATTGTCGATTTGAATGGTCCAAAATAGCGGGTCGTTACAGTTGGTATCAGAGCTTTGGCTCTAGGCAAAACTTAGCATATATGGTAAATTTATGTACAGAATCACTTTCGTTCGAGTTGAATCTCTTCCTTTCTGACTCGATTTCCTTTGAATTTTGGAATGTCCCTCAGTTCCGAAATTCATTCTTGTCCCTTTCTATTTATATTCGTTTGATTCTGGAGTATCCCATAACTCCACTGAATGTTTTGTAAAGGGGTGAAAACTCCTTTACAATCGGCATTGATTCACTGAAGATTTCTGTATCCTCGGTTTACGATGCTGCTATATCTGGATATGCTGAATTCTATCTCTAGCGATCGAATGTCGATTTGTTTTGGAATTCCGCATCGATTATATTCCTAAGGTCACGTTTGACTTGATTAAGGTCGCCGCGATTTGTAGAAGTATTTCCATCTTCTATTTTGTAAATTAATTATCTCATCTTCGATCGAGTCTATCTTCAAATCAGGATTCTATTGGTTAGAGTCATCTAATTTTAATCTCTACCTTTGTTTTGAAATCCATTCTTAAATCACCCTTTGAAAAATCGGGTATGTTGTATTTTTGAAATTGTTTATACCGAAATTATTATTTTGATAACTATGATTTTATTCTATATATAAAAAGAAATTGTTTTCGAAAAGGATTATATACCTATATATAAAACAAATAAGAAATGTTATTCTATATATATATATATATATATATATATATAAAAGTTTTGAAAGGATTTGAAATTTTGAAAACTTGTAAGAAATTGATTTATATAAAAATGATTTACAACTGAAGGGTTAAATTTGAAATTCGAGAATTGAATTCCGGTATTTTGAAATTGGTTTTAAGATTTTGGAAAATATATCAAAATAATACGATTTAAAGGTATTTTTCGAATAAGAAATGTTTCAAATGAGTTCAAACTGGTTCCAATAATTTTGAAGAGATTTCAAAGAAGTTTTCAATAAAATAGAAGTCCAGAACTCACGTATGTCGCTGGAAAATAATTTCGGTGATGAGTGCACGCATCATCGACATTGATTTTCGAGTTTCAGAGTGGGGGAGAGGCCACTTTAAATAGCTTCGCTATGCAAGGATTTTGTAAAACCGTTTTTGATTTCAAATTTCAAAGTATAATTTGATATTTTAGAAAGATATAAATATATATTTGAAACAATTTAAAGTGAGACCGGTGTTCAGTCCTCGAGTTTCGGGTTTGATTTGGTATAATCTTATCTATTGAAATTGATTTATTGATTTATTGTTGATTTTCCAGTCTTGAATTGGAAATTTGATTTCACTAACTATTTTGAATATTCGAACACTTCCAAATCGAGGTTAAATTTTCAAAGCTAAGAAATTTTGAAGAGGATAAAATATTTGATAAAGCATATAAGTTTTGTTTTGTATGTTTAAGTTTGAAACCTTTTGTTAAGTAAATGAATATGACTATTTTGAATTATACTAATATGGAATTTAGTTTTGAAATGTATTGGAAAAAAAATAGTTTTGAATAATGGTTTCAAAAAGGTAAATTGGATATTTCAAATAGAAATAAATGTTTAAAAGGTTTTAAAGAGATAGGTATAAAATTTGAAAACCATTTTGAGTATAATTGATTTTGAGAAAAATATTTGGTTTTGAAATTAGATTGGAACTAAAACCAGTATTTATATGGTGATTTTGGAAATGAATTTGTTTGACTTGAATTATGTTAATTTGGAAACTGGGATTATTTTCTAAACCAATTATTTTGGAAACTTTGACTTGAGATATTTAATTTAGAAGAAAATTTGGTGAAATCATATATGATTTTGAAACTGAATTGATATTGAAATAATTTGAAATTGAGAACCTTATATTATTAAGTACTTGATTTGGGAGTGGTCAAACTTATATAAATTGTATTTGTATAAGTATGAAGTTGATTTGAAATCTATTGATTTGAAAGGTACTAAATTTGGAAAGAGAATTTTATATAATCGAAGTCTATATAAGTATGATTTGATATACTGTTGATTTGGAAAGTATTCGATTTAAAAAGGAATCCTATATATAATGGACTTTATATAAGTATGATATTTGAAAGTATTTGAAAAGGTATTATATGATATATATTTTCGAAGTAATGATATGGAAAGTGCCTTCTGCTTGATATCCGCTTTGTGGCCACATTGTGGATTCATTCTATCGATATTATTCTCTCTGATTTTTGGTTTTCCGGATGTGATACTCGAGTGTTCCCACCGTGGCGTAACCCATGGTTTTTTTTCTCTCGCGACTGCATAGCGCAACTGCCTGGCTGAGTCTGGCCTAGGGGTACAGATTGTTTCCTGGGGGACCAGGCGTAACCATTGTGTATCCTGCAATCTGTGTAGGTCGCGATTAGTAGCGAAATTGCCTGGCTGAGATGGCCTAGGGGTACGGATTGTTTCCTGGAGGACCCAGGCGTAACCATTGTGTATCCTGCACTCTACTAGTCATCATGGTGTAACTCGCAGGGCTGAGAAAGCTTACAGATATGGATTGTTTCCTGGGGGATCCATGCGTAACCATTGTGTATCTGCGAACCATGGTTGGACAAGGTTTTGGTTTGGTTATTTTGTCTGGATTGTACTTTCCAATCTGTTTTTAAAGGTTTTTCAAGTATTTTCACTGGATGTTGAAACAAGTCTACTAAGTACTTGAAGGATTCTAGCTTTGCGCCTGATCAACGCATGGTCAGAGTCTGCAAGAACGAGGATAAACTTGTTAAAACATCGAGTTATAAAAGTATTTTCGAAAAAAAGAAAAAAGGATTTATTTTGATATAAAGGTATTTATTATAAAAGTATTTCCAACAAAATAATTTGTACTAATATTTGAAACTGAAATTCTTATGGTTTGAATTAATTATTCGTGCCCGATACTATCTTTTGAATCTACCGTATCTGCCCAGCTTTAGTTATTCCCCTTGATTCTATTTTCCAGAATCTACCTTCCTTTCCTTTTTGAATATAATCTTTTAAATATTGCTTATTTGTATACTACATTGTTTAATAGAAAATTTTAGTGTTATAAATATTTTTGAAGTTATAATTAACTAAAACATATTTAAAGTGAATGATTTATTAATAATGTTTGAAAAGTGTCTAAAGACAAATTTATAAATTTATGAATTATGGATTTAATGTTTTTAATAGCTTCTTTGTAAATATAACTAATGATGCAAATAATTATTTTCAAATAGCTTTCATATATGTATAAAGGTGTTATTTATACATATTAAATTCCAATGAGTTTTGAAATTTTAAAGTATTAAAGATAACTGAATTGCAAATGAAGTTTTCAAATGAATATTTCAAGTAAAATTTATATAGTTTTAAATTAATTATTTACCCTTGACTTTCAGTCTACCTTTATTTCTGGTTGTTCTATTCTCCTACCTCCTTCCTTTTCGGGGACGAAAAGTTTTGAGTGGGGGAGAGTGTAACGACCCATAAAATTGTATTAATTTTTAATTGGTTTTATAACATATTTAATTTGGATTTTGAGAAATTTTAATAATAATATTTTGAAATAAAGTTTTAATATTTGGTTTACGTATAATTAAATATAGCAAATGGTAAATTTTCAATTAATTATATGAAGGTTTATTTATTATGTAATTCTATTAAATTCAAATCAGTTAATAACTAGTGAAAATAAATTTATTTTCAAGACCTGAATATTTTTACATAGAAAAATTCTAAATCATCTTCTGACAGAGACGTCAATTTTCGTTTTCCCAAATTTGGACTTCTATAGCTCCGTCGATCTTATTTTCTGCGTTTTTACTGCATTTTTCTGCTAGTGAAAATTCGAATTTTTTTATATAATTCAATCGTACCACCAATATTTATATACCATTTTGATCGTCTCGTTGTACTGATCACTACAGTATATTTATTTCTGTATTTTGAGATCCGATACGCGACGGAAACAATAAAAACATGCGTCATCGGTGCTGAAATTTATGACTTGGATTTATCTACTTTTCAAATTTGAAACCGTACAACTCATACCATATTAACTTTCTTTTAAAGGCTTTAGCTAAATCTATGCGTGAGCGTTGCCACACCTTTCCACCTTATATTTAATTCTCTGCCGTTTCAATTTGCATTCTATCCGTTCACATTTCATTTATTCCTTTTCTACCATATATTTCATTATCTCTTTCTGCTATTTGCTCATTCACACGATCATTTAATTGAAATCAAAATTTCAACCCTTACTTCTCTTTTCTTTTCAAATTTGAAACGTACGATTAAATCAAGCCATTAATTGCTTTTATTTTTTTCCTTAAATCAACGTACAGCTCACACAATTATAAATTGCATTAAATTTTCTGCTGAACCACACCGTGACCGTTTATATTACATTCATTTGGAATATATTCATTTGTTTGAAATCTTTCCCTTTCTCTCTCATCTCAGCTGGGAATAAAATAAATTTCAGCGGAAATCACGTTTCAATGCTTTTAACTCTTTATAACTTTTGATAAAATTTTATGTTCTTTTTGAAATTAAAACGTATAGGGATATATGTTTTTCATTTATTAATTTTTAAATCATCCTGCTGTCCTTTTCATGTATGTTATATTTATTTATACTTTAACATTTTCTATTTATTTCACTCATCTCCCTACACGTTTCTATTTATTTGCTGATTTGTTGCATACGTTTCGTATTGGAAAAATGCGGTTCTTTCCTATTTATTTTCATTTCTCACATTTATTTCATCTTTTACTGAAATTCGACCGTTGCCACGTCATACCATTTTTGAAAGTATGAATGTACAAAACATGCATACGTTTTATATTCATTTAATTGGAACGGTCACTTTAATTTTTGCCTTTAAAATTCCATTTTCTTCACTACAGCGGGAAAGTTATAAAACATTCAAAAAAATTTGAAAGCTCACCTTAAATTGTGCAAAGCGTTTTCCTCTGCCTTTATAACTTTGGGTTATGCCAGCTGTTACTTTTTTCCATCAATTCAAAATTACTATTTGTCATTCCATTTTTGGGTCTCTTCATTCTCCTTTATCAACTTCCATATATTTATTTCCCTATTCACTTTAAAACGTTTTATAATAATTAATATATAGCCGTTTCATTTTAAAGCCTTTCATACGTTTTATATATGTCAAAAAAAGATATGAATGGATATTTACCTGAGGCCCACACCGTTTTGAATTATACTTTTTTTTTGTATTCATTAATTCTTTTACGGCTCATTTTATTTCACCTTTATAAGCTTTTTTTGGTAAAGCAAGGATCAACTGTCACTTTCTTCTCCTCAATTTTTTTTCTCCACCATTTCTCTTCTTTCACACTCTTATACGTTGCCATATCTCACCTTGTCACCCATTTTTGCCTTGCAGAAAACTTTTAACATATATATATGATATCTTGAAAGGTAATACAACTTGTGCGTTTGTCTCATTAAGTATTGTGTTTTTTTGTGTGCGTAAGTTATTGTTTTATTTTATTTTTTATATATAAGCCTAAGTATTGTTTCTAAAAACTTTAGATATTTGCATGGGTACATATTTTCATATTAGGTTGGTTGTATAGATATACTAGTATACATTTCAGAGCTTTATAAGCTTGTATTAGTTATAATATATATATATATATATATATATATATATATATATATTATTTTTATTTTACCTTCATTTATTGTCAGGTATTGTTTAAAATATAATATGTATACAAGTTAGGTATAATGGCTGCTGTGAATATGTGTAACAATATATGGATAACATTTTTTAAAACATGTATATAACAACCCATATAAAGGTTTGTTTGTACACACTTTATTGTACATATAAAATGTAGGTTTGCATGTCAATATTGGTAAGCATAAGCATCCTTTCTCCATTTTTCTACTAGCATTGTGTTAGCATATTTATATTTTTGGTAAATAATAATAATAATAATAATAATAATAATAATAATAATAATTACAGTATATTATTTGTAAAGGAAGTCTACATTTTGGTTAAACTATTAGATTTCTTTAAACTTACATTATTTACTGTTATGTATATCTTTGGATGTTAATTTGGTTATGTACATTTAGTTTTAGATATTGATGTTTCAAATACAACGTATATACTATAAGATAGAGTGAACCTGGTTTTGATTTTTTTTATATATGTTTGATTGCAATAAATATATTTAATTTAAGACGTATATAGAATGTATATATACTTTAATTTGAATTTTGGGTTTAAGGAGGATAATAATATAAAATACATCTCGCCTAAATTTTATCGAGCTAATCTGACCCGTTCCCATCGATTTCTTTTACCAGCTTTGATCATCGATTCGTGCCGATCTTACTTTGCTTTGAGATTCGTGCTTGGGTTTCGTAACTCAACTTCATTGTCTATCTCTCTAACCTCGAAAGGCGAGAAATCACTCACGATTAACGTTCTTTTATTTATTAAATTTGATTTCAATTGAAACGACAATTGAAATATGAGGCTATAGTTATTTAAATTGTTACACATGCTATTGTCTATAACTATTCACTTATGGGATATGACACCATATCCTATTGTTTATATTTATTTTGATGATATATACCTGTTGTTATTATTATTTTCATATCTGTTATCACTCTGCAAGTTCCATATTGGTATAGAATTCATTATGGGTTGAAATGATATATACCCGAACGGACTTTAGAATAGGAGAAAATCGTTATGGGTTGAAATGATAAACCCAAGCGATTTTCATTTAATTGAATTTGGGATTACGGGTTGAAATGATATCCACCCGTATATATTTAGTGTACGGGTTGAAATGATAAGTATCTGTGGCACTTGATTATATGATAGGAAATATATACAGACACCGTTGTATATATAAATATTTTGAAAATAAATTGCCACAGTTGAAAAGAAATATATGGAATTTAATAAATATTGGTTCTTAAAATATTATATATATATAAATGGAAATTTTATATATATATTTAATAATAATATTACTGAGATTGATTTAATCCATATAATATGTTTGAGTATTATTTAATATTTATATTTCAAAATTTACCGTTGTAAAAAGTTGAATAATTAAGATTGGGAGATAAATATGGGTTTATTAAAAATGGTATTTAAATAAGGATTTATTTAATTAAATCGATTTGAAATTATTGAATGGAAAATTTAAAGGTATGATTTTGTAACTGGATTTTTGATTTAAGTGATTTAATGAATATTTCACGTTTAATAAAATTAAAGAAAATATTGAGTAAAATGTAATTTAAGGTTACTTAAATGATATTGAATCTACTAAGGGAGTATTTCAAGACTAAATAATAATGAGGTTAAATCGAGATCTATATGAAACTGTTATATAGAACATTTAATATTAAAGCCTTGAACTATATTGGAATTTAAATGGTTTATGTTGAGATTCAGATCTGTATTTGAAATCAATGTAGTTGAATTTGTTATTTAGCAACTAAATTGAATTAAAGTGAAATTTAGGTTGAACCAAATTTGAATTTAGTATTTAGAAAACTAAATTGAATAAAAATTTAGTTGAAACATTGAATACTCAAAGTTTTGAAATATATTGAAATATAAAGGGGTATTTTTGTGATTACAAATCCGAATTTGAGATCGATAAATTGAAGTGTTTATTTTAGGAATTGAGTTGAATTTAAATTGATAAATTGAGATTGAATTTAATTTAAATGGGAAGATCGGGTTGATGTTGAAATGATTTGTTAAGTTGAGGGAATTGAAAATACTTTATTGTATAAATTATTTAATATATATAAATACTATTTTGGGAAATATAGAGATATTTGAAGTGAAATGATATTTGGTTTTGAAGTATAAATTAAGCTGAAATGACCACGGTGTTATAGTGTATATTTCTACCTTGTAGATAGTTCCATGGACCCTTAGAGGATGGTTATCCCAAACATCCTTTAAGTTATTTGTATTTCAGTTGATATTTCACTTGAGTTGGATTTATTGATATAAGAATGTTAATCCTGACTCGAGTGTTTTGTGTTTTGCTTTACGCTCGGGTTAGACTGAGTGATACAACATTAGAGACTCACCTTTGGAGTTCGGAGTTTCATTGGGTGATCCAACTATCGATTTAGATTCCATCCTTTCCAGTTGATTGGTTCAGAGAAGTCATCTGTTGCATTGGAGACTTCATTGCACTATTCGGTTGTATTTTATTTCTAACTCTGATGTACATAGTAGCTTCATGAACTACTATTTTTTATCTATTCCTCCGCATTTTATTACTCTGTGATCTGTGATTGATTTATTTATTGTATATTTTAAGTTTTGCCAAATTTTAATTAACAATTCGGTATTTTGAATTATTCAAGTCGGATATGTATGGTTTTATTGTCGATTTGAATGGTCCAAAATAGCGGGTCGTTACAACAACCAAACAATTACTTCACACCGGATGTTATTTCAAAGTCGATTCACAATTTGATTATAAAAATATCATATTCTCAAAACCATATCATTTTCAAATCATATTCACTTTCAAAATCATATTTACTTTCGAAATCATATTTTCAAAATAGGTTAAAACTTCATTTCAAATCATTGTATTTACTCAAAATATGTTATTAAATCCCAACTTAGGTTATTACATCATTTAGTCGTATTCTACTTAAAATCAAGGATTTAAATATAAACTTCCACTTTACAAACCTGAAATTCAGAAAATAGTTTAACTAGTTCGAATTAGTTTAAAAATAGTTTAAGATAGTTTAAAATAGATTAAAATAGATTAATATAGTTTAAAATAAGTTAAAATGGATTAATATTGTTTAAATAGATTAAAATAGGTTAAATAGATTTAAAATAGATTAAATAGTTTAAAAAAGATTAAAATAATTTAAATAGATCAAAATAGATTAAAATAGATTAAATAGTTTTAAAGTGGATCAAAATGCTTTAAATAGATTTAAAATAGACTAAAATATAGTAAATTGTTTAAAATAGGTTAAAACTACTTTAAATAGATTTAAAATAAATTAAAATACTTTAAATAGATTTAAAATGGTTTAAAATAATTAGAATGGATAAATTTAGTTTAAAAGTTGAAAATCTTAATCATTTAGAATTTTAAAGAACATTTATAATTTATATTAAGAAAATAAATTTGAAATTAACAACCATTTAACCATTTCTTTCATTTCAACCATATCCAATTTCAATAAAACCCAATTTTACATCTTGAAATATCAATTTTAGCTATTCCAATTCCAATTGATTTCAAAGTCACAAAATTTCAATGTTTTAATAAATCAATTTTGATAATTTCATTTATACTTCAAAATCAGTTTTAGAAATTAAATGTAAATCCTTTAAATAATTACTTAAAACAATTCAATTTATATAAATCAAATTCTATTTCAAGCATCATTTAACTAGGTTCAAGGTTAAAGATTTAAAATTATTTAATTTAACAAATTTGGTGTCGGTATATAATTTTCTACCTTATGGTCAAGTGATAAGGATATTTATCATTTCAATCCGCCAATATTTAAATTTACGGGTATATATATCATTTCAACCCGCAATCTCGAATTTAATTAAAATCCATAAAATCGCTCGAGTCTATCATTTCAACCCATAACGATTTTTCCTAATCTATAGATCATTCGAGTATGTATTATTTCAACCCATAGTGAACTTGCAGTGTGATAACAATATAAAATATACATCCAATCATCCAATATTAACAGTCAACATACATCACAATCATCATCCAATTCAACCAATAAACATCAATGGATAACTGATTTTTTTTTTTGCAAGGCAAGCCGGTTTTATAGTGGATCGTCCACTTTTTATTACGGATGTAATAAAAATTGAAGTACAGGAGTAAGGTAAAAACACATTAACTACTAAGTAATGAAGAAAACAGCACTGGTGTGTGAAAGACATATCACAACAACAAAAGGAATTAACGAAACTAACTACTCCTCCGAAGAGGAAGAATCTCCATCATCCACAACAACATGGGAAGACACCGAAGGTACATTTCCCAACATACTAGCAAAGGGGCGGAAACGGGAAGCAAGACAAGGATCAAAAGCCACTGAATTAGACGAGTATATAAAGGAGCGATCCCAGGATGAATCAGCTAGCAAGGTAGAATTCTTACCCTCAAAATGACCGTCCAAGTCAAGAACCAAAGAGTCACCAGAAGGTCTGTAATAAATACATCTAAGGTCATGCTGATCATCAGAAACAAATCTGAAGTAAGAACCGGCCTTTGGGTTAAATCTCATATCAGAAATGAAATCAACCCAATACCCCTCAGCATCATCCCAAGCAATAGAGGGACGAGGAGGACCAGGTACAGGGTCTTCAACAGGAATCACAGAAACATCACCAGCATCCAGCAAAGCAGGTGGAGAGGCAGGGCTAGGAGCAGACGAAGGAGGCGGACCCGAGTCAGGCAAAGGAACAACATGAGGAGGGACAACTGTGGAGGAAACCTTAGGAACCCAAATCCTAAATGGGGGGCGAGGCAGTGGGATCTTAGGAGCAATCTCAATAGCAACAGCTTGCTTGTAGGCAATAGCCAGGTGGCCAAAAGAGCGACAGGAGGAACAAATATCAAGAACCCAACCATAGCAAACACGGACCTCCACAACATGGCCAACAGCAAGCTGGACAGGAATAGAAGAAGGAAGCGGCTTATCCGGGGATATCTCAATCAGGGCTTTTGCATACACCAATTTTTCACGCGCGACGGTATTCGAATCAAAACATCTCAATTTCCCTACGTTACAAGCTAACCAATTCAAACCAAGCAGAGGTTGTAGAGCAGATGGAATTTGCGAAAAATAGGTCCAAACGGGAATAGAAAGAACTTGTTCACGCGCACTAGCCACAGTATGGGACCAAGGAGTAATAATAAAGGGTTGACCATCAAAAAAAGAGGGCTCGGCCTCAAGCACAAGACTACGTTCCTCGGGGGAGGAAAACTCAAGGAAATAGAAAGAGTCAACCAACTTAACACGTAAGTTACCACGAAGTTTCCAGGCCCGACGACAAACAGAGGCCGCATCGTGAAGGCGGTGGGAAGGGTCCAAAAAGAAACCAACAAGATGATCAGACCAAAAGTCCATACCGGCTTGCAACACAGTAGGAGGAGGGATCATAACTCCATTCTCTTCAACAATTTCAAAATCAATCGGCTTGTAGAAACCCGCATTACGGGGAAGAGAGGAGAAAAGAGAGGACCATGATTTGTTACCAACAAGGGAGGCGGCAACAGGAGGAGATGGAGTATGATTCACAGTGGCATGAGACAGACCAGCAGTAACAAAACACGGCGATATTCTGGGACGAGAATTACTGGGAGCGGGATCCGAGTTTAAACAGGCATTTTCATGAGCACCTTCAGAGCCACATAAATTACCAAGAGCATCAGCCGATTCACAACACAAGGCACTACCTAACTGACCATACGCATTATCAATACCAACAGAAGCAGAAGGAACCACAGTCGATCCACTAACACACAGAAGTGAAACCGATTTGCCCAAAACATTTTCCAAACAGCCAGTATTATCCAAGACTTTGTTGCTCTCAACAACCGATAGGCGAGCCCGTTCGTTATCATTTGAGTTCGAAACCCCCACCATAGCACCAGGAAAAATAGCAGTGGTCATATTCGCAAGTACAGGGACCTTGCTAGAGCAAACAACCGGAGCTAGGGGGAGGGTTTGATGCAGGCAAAGGAGGGAAATTTGAGTCAGAGAGGAGCGGTGGAAAGGGAGGCTGCGGGGAAGGCATGGCGCTGAAGAAACGCCCAGATCTAGTCGAAGAACGAGAGCGGGATGGAGCGGTGAGAAGTGGAGAAGGGAGAGAAGAACCAGGCATATGGAGGGAAAGAGATGGTGAGGAGGGCAGGGAGGATTAGCGAAAGGCAGAAGACAATACAAAGGACGATGCAAAGATGACGAAAAGAGTTCGCCAAATCAGCCGCCATTAACTGGCAATTTTAATTATTTTTTCTTTGTTGACTAACATGTATTAAATTGATAATTAAATTCAATGTTGAATTAAACGATGATTAAATGCAATAAAAGTCAAATATAACTAGAATGGCAATTTAAACATACCAAACATCGATCAATTAATTTCTAATCACATCATAAATTTAACTTAATCAACGAAAGGTAGTTTAGTAATTGTGAGTGCGTTAAAACATTCACCTTTGATTTTAAATCGATTTGAAATCCAAAATAGGGCCCAAATTCAAACATTCTTAGATTTCATCCGAACTAGCATTAAAATGTCCGGAATTTCGATACGATCACAGCGGATTAAACCACGCATAAAACTGACTTCATATGCAAAAGTTACGTTGATTAGAACATTTGAAAGATAAAAATTTAAATTAAATAAGTAAACAATACACGTACACATCAGCTACCTTCTTCCCACGCGAATCATCGCGTTAGTCCAGAAGCTCGATCGAGTACTCTCACATACGGCCGCCACAACTCGAGAATGCCCGCCTCTTACCATCGCAGCCACGACCTAGCGCCTCCGACACACCAAGCTGCCACCGCTTCAAATCTCCAACCCCACGCGTGTCTAGGCGCCGACGCATCGTGCTCGAGATTGAGCAACAACCACCAAAATTATTAAGCCCTAATCGAATTTCACCACCGATCCAACCGTCATCACACCACATGACCAACATTGATGAACTCCACTCGTAAATCTCCATGCATCCATATCATCGATTCGGCGATCCATCGACGTTGATCGATGCACGATGAACGACTGAGAATGATTTGGAAAATATTGGACAAACCAGAATCTGATTGCAAAAATGAAACACAGATTTGAGTTGCGCACGTTGAGAGCTTCGAATCAGTATAAAATTTGATTGGCTTTGTAAAATTTTAATTTTTCGATTTGATTTTGATTTGCAAATGAAATTGGAATTGGGAATTAGGCTTTGGTTTGTCTGCCATTGGAAAGAGGAAAACAGATAGGATTGTGCGTATAGCAATGAGAAATGAATGGCTGCTAGGGTTTGAACGGAACGATATATACTAACGAAGCCTGATAAGAAATGAATAATACCTGAATTAATTTGAAATGACAAATATGACCCGAAAAGCCCGTTCTGCCTCCAAAACGAAAGTAGGTCAACCCATATATCAAAATAGATATTTTCAATAGTTTTAAAGTCAATGAAACAGCTTTCAAGTTCTAATTGCATGGTATGAAGAAATTAGCTTTAAAATCAGCTTATTTCAAATTGATTTCAACTAAATTTTATTAAATTAATTTCTACGCATTTCGAGTCCATACGATCAAATGACAAATCTGATCGCTAGAAACTTGAAATCTTACAATAATTCACCGTTACGGATCCGATGAAACTAGTTTCGTTGAAATCCGACACAGTGGCCAAACTGGCTATTTTTACATTAATTAAATAAATTATATTAAATTTATTAAATCACTTTTTAATTCCACTTATAATTACTAATTTTTTTATCATTTTTGATTACTTAGACATTTACAATAATTTAAAACAAGTTTACATATAATTTCAATGTTGGTTATTACACTAATTACAGTGTTCAATTCCAACTATAATTAAATCCAATTAATTATAATTTAATTCTAATAAATTGATTTAATTAGATTTCAATCATTTTATCTCATCATTCATTTCTCTATGCATATATTCAACACTGGTTTATGGATTATTACATTAATATTCTAACATTCGTAAGTTTAATATTTACAAACAAATGTTATGACAACTTACACTATACTAACCCTATCCAATTATCATTTATTACACATTATTTCATTAATTAATCAACATTTAAATTATCAAATTACTCTTTTAATCCAATTATCAATTAATACACACATCATCAAAATTATTTTATAATCTATAACCAATTATAACTTTTTAATCATTTCAATTAATTGGAATTACAATTAAAGAAGTTATTAATTACCTTAATTAATACTATTGCATCTCATTCCAATTATATTTTTATTATTAAATCACAAATTTTTATTTCTTCCAACATTAAATCACAAAACCTTAAACTAACTATTTTAATTATCGAAAATTACGGGTCGTTACACTTTGGTTATTAGGCATATTTCTAATATGTTTATAAATATTAATTTACATTTATAATGTTTATTTCATATATTATATTGTTATTTAGGTGATTATTCGAACGTGCAAATATATTGTCATATTTTTGATTGGTTGTATGTATATCTATATGCATGTATATATATAAGAATACAAATTAAAATTTAGATCTATATGCAACATGGCTTAATGTTAAAAAAACATTTTTCATTATTATTTAAATAATTTAGTGCACACATATACAGGTTTATAATTTAAATACTAGTATCTACTTATGTATAATATGGAAATATAATTTTATACATAATGTTTAATGATCATAGTATTTTTGGCAGGAAGAAAATAATTTTATATATTTATATATTATTATAAATAATATTTAAATTAATTAATCATATAAATATTTGTATAAATTCATATATATAGTATAAAGTATGTTTTATATTTTATTAAATTATATTAATACCTATTATACTCTTGGCTGAAATAAAAAAGCATTTTTTTTATATTTTTAAATATATAAATATAAACTGAAAATAAGAAAATAGATTTTTAAATTATTTTAAATTATAAAATTGTACAATGATTCAAATTTTCGTATAAAATTTTGCTAAAAATTTGAATCCACGATTATTTCAAAAAATTAAATTTTTTGTCGATTTTTATTAATTTTTTATACGGTTTATTAATAAATATATATATTTATTTATTTATTAAAACTAAACTTTTTAAAAATATTATCTTGAGCCATGCACAAGACCAAGTAGATATATATTTAAATATAAATTATTTTTATGATTTTTATTTGCATCAATTTATATTTACTATTATACATATATATAAGTATTTAGTATATACATATACATATACATACATATATATATATCTACTACTAATAAAGAAAATTCGTTGAACTAATTTACTCAGTGTCTTTTTGAAATTCCAAAAATGCCCTTGCTTTCCGGCATCAAACAAACTATCAACTTATACAATAACACAAATAGCCCATGTGCGAAGCACGGGCACGTACTAGTATTTAAAAAGATTATATTTATACATGTAATGTTTCCGGCATTATAGCAAAAGATATTTTTTTAGTATATTTTATAAATGATTTGAAAATATTTATATAGTTAAAAATATATACATATTATTAATATTTTATATTTTGGTTGACATATAAATATTTATGTATATTTGTACAAAATTATATATAAATGAAATTTTAGTTTATGCATACATACATAAATATATATGTTGTAATATTTTATTTATAAAAGCAGAAGTACATATATACAGATACATTTGGACAATATATTTACATATTCGATAAGCTAATGTGTCTGTTGCGATGTAAATCGGAGCATCTGTACATGGGCATGTTATAACTTGCACGGATTGACATGTTACACATGCACACACACATATGTGTATATGATACACGTATATATATAACATAAATTGAGAAATACTATATCATTTTATAAACTTAAATAAAATAAAAGATTTTATAAAATAAAACTTAGGATTAGGCTACTGGGGTACGGCTCGTCACAGTGCATCTCTAGATAAACACCCTCGCAAGTATCCCCCGCTAACACAGGACTGGCTTACCCTTTGCTGGATGGTATCAAATACATCACTACCATGGTGGGATCAGCAATTGTATCGAAGCACGCAAAAATGGCTCAAATATCGATTCAAGATTTGGTGATGACATACCCTAATGGGTGCGACCCACATGGCCCTGCTACATCTTCCATGTTTTAGTCATTCCCAGTTAATGAGGCTTGAGGCTATGATTACCTTTTTATATAGCAATCATCTGAGAATGCTAACACTACCCTCTAGGCAGTAATGATGTGCCAGCATTCATCCATACAAGTTCGTTATGGATCTGAACGAAGCCAAAGGCACTATCTCCACTACATCCATTTTGGAATCACCCTTGGGGTTAGTACACACAGCCCTTGCACTTCAAAACTCCATATTCAATTCATGTCTTCAAGATGTCTTCAGTTCGAAGCACTTGACTTAGATCAAAGTGGTTTTGGGACAACATATGCGATCCCGGTCTCTTTGAAACAACTTTCGATAAATTTTGGTAAACTCAACCTCCGTTCTTTAGAAAATAAGCAGATAAAAGATAAGAGCGGAGTTCCCTTCCTAACCGTTAGTGGACCGATTTCCTTATCATTTGTCCTAGAAGAACGAAACGAATTTATACATATAGTATAGCACCACCGAAGGCAACTGTACTATATAATTTCTATGTTCCTCCTAGATATTTTCAAAGTTACATTTTGGTTCAGATTTTGATAGTCGGTTATTTAACTATCAAATAAATAGTCATCCGAGCATTGATTTAATTCCATATAGGATCCACTAAGCCTTTATTAATTAATCTTTAGTTAATAAAATCACTTTGTAAAACTTGATCAAAAGATCTTAACATAACACTATTCCTAATACCCTTACTTCCCTATTATACTTGGGAAATATTTATACTTATATAAGGGGTATAAGTTTATTGTCAAAACATTTGGAAACTTTCTTTTTTCAAATTCCTTTTTGAAAACATTACTTACCACAAACCGATCTACTTATCCTTTATAAAAGTTCCCTTTTAGAAACTCGCTTCACATTTAAATACCTTTATAAATTTCCAAAACCAATGCATAAAACACTTTTATAAATCCACAAGTTAATTTACGAAAGCACTTTACAAACCTTTAAAATTATAAAACATTTCCTATTTAAAACTCCTTTTCCTTTATAAAATATCTATTACAACACATCCTTTTAAATTACTTTTAATAAACCTTTATACTTAGTAAAACCCATTTTTTTAAAAAGTTATTAATTTAAGACTGTTAATTTTGTACTAGTGTCCGATGTCCGTTCATGTCCGTGGCCGAAATACGTTCGTCCGAGTTCATTCGATTTTCAATTAGGACACGAGCTAGGACAACAAAATTTGTACGAGCAAAAATCTCTTCCGGTCCATGTTCATTCGAATTCGTCCGAATTTCTTATAATTCAGTATATCCTCTATGTTTCTCAAAACATATATGACAACTATTCGGTTGATAATAGAGTAAGGATTCATAAAGTGCTTATACTTCCATACACATTGATAAAATAATATAGCTGCTGGAAATTCTTTTAAACAACATAAAATTTGATGTAAATAGCAATGTCCATCCGTGTCGGTTCAAGTCCGTGTCCGAAAAACGTATGTACATGTCCATTCGATTTCATTTAGGATACGAGCTAGGACAACAAAAATTGTACGAATATAAATCTCGTCTGGTCCGTACCCGGTTCAATTTTATTTAAGATAGAAACTAAACACACCTCCGCCCGGTCCGGTCCGACCGATTTACACCCTTAGTTATTATTTATAACCTTTATTGAATAATTATATAACTAGAAAATTGTTTATAAACTTTAAACCCCAAAATTGATTAAAGAATTGAAGTAATTAAAAATCATACTTTACAAATTCAAAAGGAGGCTTAGTATACCCAAAGGTACAAATTTTGAGTTAGCATTTAATTTCAATTTCACTTTCAAGTCATCCAATAGTTTATTTACATAAGTCAACATATATCTAAATATAATTCATATCCAAATCAGGGAATACCATGTCAATATAAACTAACCAACATAAACATGTCCAAATAACAATAATAGCAGGATGGTGATTTGTCCTGCTAAATATGTGTCCAAACAATTCAATCAATTTAAATCAGAATGGGGATTTATTCTACTTAACGCATGTCCAAGCAATCAAATAATTATTTTATAGTAGAACAGGGATTTATTCTGCTATAAAATGTCCACAAAATCAAACAATCAATTTATAGCATAACGGGGTTTTATTCTGCTAATAGTTGTCCACACAAACACAAACAATCACATCATAACTCATTCACGGTTATTTGTCTACTTAATATTACCAACGTTTGAATTCCTTGAGTTCAAACCATCTATGAAAATAGAAGTACCTTTAAAACAAATTGATTCTTGGAAAACAAAGAATTTAAAACTTAAAACTCCTTTTTAAAATAATTATTTACAAGTTAAATCTTTATTTAAATCATAATCAATCTTAATTAAATCTTAAATTAATTTAGTTATAAATTAAGAAAAAATTAAACCTTTTAAAACTAATTAAACAATAATTAACTATTATGTAGATAATTTAACCCTAATTAATCCTTTATTTGTTATTCAATAATAATTTAAAGCTTCACTAACAATTAAATATTAATTAATCACATTTAATTAATCAAATAACCTTTAATTAAAACTTAATTAATAAATTAAAGCTTAAATAAATAATTTATTTTAAACTAAAGCCTTAATTAATTATAATTAAAAATAATTAAACAATTTTTTTTATATAAATAATTAACCTTATGTTTTTTAGTCCGTGAGATGATAACAACAACCTTAGAATAGATTATAAAATATAAACACTAACATTATAAGCTTAGATATATATGTATATGCGGGATTTAACCATGCAGGTACTAAGAATGAAGACTGTACAGTATAGAGATTCAAGATATCAAGATAAAATATCAAGATAGAAGACTCATGAGTATTGAGACTATCAAGAGTTCAAGATTTCAAGGATAAGTATTTTTTTATCATTATTAGGAATTTTTGTTAAAACTCGTAGAAAAGCATTGGCATCTTAAAATCCAATTTATTCGTGGAATGGAATCCACTTCGAGCCCGTTAAAGGGATGGAACCCCAAGTCGGATGGAACCTACGAAAATCTAGTAGGACATTGTTTTGTATCCACTAATTTTAATTCAAAAGATTTTACAAAATTATCTTGTTTTCAAAATGATTTCAAAACTTTCCTTTTAAAAAGATTCAAAACCCTCGATCCTGATTTTAAATAATTTTAGCCTCAAAAACATCTTTATTTTCAAAGTCAAATTACTCCTGATTTTAAACTATCTTTTTAAATAATATGTTTAACTTTTAAATATTTATACCTAAATTTAAATATAAAATTATAGTTAAAATCTATATATATTATTCTCTATATTTGCTTATGAATTTTAACTATAGTCAAGTATATTTATAAAGTTTAAAATAGTTTTTATATAAGATAAATGTTATTTTCAAAGAAAATCAAAACACCAAAAAAATCCTTTGGGATGTCGAGATACCTAGCATGACCATGTCGACATGGTGACAGTTTGATTCAAAAATTCAAATTTCAAAAGAAGTGTCTATTCTCCATAACACTTCATGAATGGACATGGCTGTTGTTCTTCTATAAATATGGGTCAGTTTCAATGAATTTTCAATCACTTTTTCTGGTTTTCACTCCTCTTCTTCTTCCTCTTTTCTTAATACATATTCTTATCATTACTCTGCCGAAATCAACATTGAATCATACTCGATTACTTCTAGTTTGATTCTCTATCACTATCTCTACAAGATTCTCAGTGCTATTCAGAGTTATAGACTTCTTTGTAATCTATTAAGCGAGAAAAGGTGTGATTGTAGCCTTGGAAATCAATCAAAAGGGAAAAGGTGTGATTGTAGCCTTGGTAAATCAATTGGGTAAACTTGTGGCCTGGAAATCAAGTATCTCTACCCAGAGGATTGAAATTCTGGAGGGTGTATCTCGTAGCCTTGAAACCGAGGGTGTAATTGTACGATTGCTGTTGAAAGGAATCTGTACTTGTGTTGTGGGACTGGATGTAGGGTAACTCCGAACCAGTATAAAATCCGGTGTGTTCTTTCCTTTACTGCTTTTATTTTATTTCTGTATCTGTGACTGTTTCTGTGATTATATCTATGTTTGTATATTGTATACTTCTGTGTCTACATTAACATAAATCGAAAAAGATTTAGTAATTCTTGATTAACACTATTCACCCCCCACCTCTAGTGTTAATCTTAGACTTAAGATCCTTAATCCGCATTTCTCACAATTGGTATCAGAGCGAGGCTTTCAAAGTTTCATAATCTGATTTTTGAAAAGTTTTCAAAATGGCTACCAACACTGGTACTGTTATTAACATTAGTATCCCTGTCACTAATTCATTTGTAGAGGGTCAGTCTACTGTCAGACCACCACTTTTTAATGGCAGTAACTATGCATATTGGGCATGTAGGATGAAAATATATTTATAATCTATAGGAATAGATACTTGAAATATCACACAAACTGAATATTCTGAACCCACAATTGATTTTGCACAATGGACTGCTGAGCAAAAGACTGTTGCACAAAATAATTCTAAGGTAATGAATATTCTGTTTTGTTCACTAGATAGAAATGAATTCAATAGAGTGTCAGTTTGTAAGTCTGCATATGAAATCTGAAAAACTTTGCAAGTTACTCACGAAGGAACAAGCAAAGTTAAACAGACCAAAATTTCCATGCTTACAAATCAGTTTCAATTATTTAAAATGAATGCTAATGAGTCTATTTCAGATATGTATAGTAGATTTCAGGATATTGTGCATTCTATAATATCTTTGGGAAAGGAATTTTCTGAAGAAGATCAAGTCAGTAAAATTTTAAATTCTCTAACTCCAGAATGAGATCAAAAGACACTTGCGATCGATGAGGCAAATGACATCGGTATTTTAAAGATGGAAGAATTAATTGGAAATATAATGTCGTATGAAGTTCGAATGATCGGGAGAAGAGAAAGTAAAGCATCTGAAAAGAAATCAATGGCATTCAATGCATTGACCAATGGATCGGACTCAAACAACGATAATGATGAAGAAATAGCCTTTATGACCAGAAATTTTAGGAGATTCGTAAAATACAGAAAGATGAATAATCTCAAGAGAAACAACTATAAGAATTCTAGAAATTAGAATATAGTGCCAAATAATGACAAGTGTTACAACTATGATAAACCAGGCCACTTCAAAAGAGACTGTCCGTATCCAAAAAGGCAGAATCCTCCTATGAACAATGAACCAGCAAAGAAACGGAAGCGTACATTTAATGCTACTCTAGATGACTCAGACTCGTTCTCAAGTGATGATGATCAGAAGATGGATAATTCGAATTTGTGTTACACAGTTGTTCACGACTCCGACGAATTCAGAGAAACGGACTCAGAAAAAGGTACACGTTTACAATACAATTGGTCGAAATTGATTGCTTAGAATTAGTTGCTTGATTGTTTGATTGGTTGATTTTTGAATTGGTGTGTTGTTTGAATTTTGAAATTTATTTTCTATTTTTTATTATTTTTATTATTTTATTAGTATTTTTAATACTTTTTGAAATATATTATAAGTATAATAATATTTCAGAAATATATAATAGACATTAATAATATATATATATATATATATATTAGAGATCTTAAAAAACAAATTCATGAAAATTCAAAAGCACATGTCGACATGGTCTCTACCATGATGTCGACATGGCCACCTGAATTTGAATTTCAAAATTTGAATTCAAATGTTTGAATTTCCCTCCACCTTTTCACTTCATTCAATTCTCTGAAAAGATATCTTTTGACCAGAGAATATGTCCTTTGAGAATCTATTTATTCACTATCTTTTATCATATCTTTTCACTTTCATTTTCAAATTCAAACTCTCTCTTCATAACTTCAAGCCCTCTACTCTCTACTCTAATGGCTTCTTCAAGCAACCCCTCCACCATGAGAATTTCCAAAAAAATCAAAGAGCAATTATTCAATGATCCGGACGCAATTAAAGCATACATCAATTATGCTAACTATGCCAAAGTCCATCCCGGAAAATTTGCTATTTTTCAAGATTTTTCTTCTTATGAAATTGATTCTCTTTTCGCAAACAATGGTGTTCTTAGTCTTATTGATGCTTCTCAAAATGATTTTGTTTGTTATCCTAATGTTGTCAAAATTTTCTATGCGAATTTAAATCGTGGATTTTATGTTGGAAATGAAGATGAAATTTGGAGTAGTGTCAAAGGTACTCAAATTGTTTTGAATTGTGATCTTTTGGGTACCATTCTCAATTGCAAGATTTCGGGAATGGACCTTTCTAACTTTAAAATCTATGAACATGATCATGAGACATTTCATCACATTTTCGAAAGAGATGATGATTTTGATTTTAAAAATAGAAATTTTCGACCAAAAGCAAGAATTGTTAATCTTCTTTTGCAACATACTTTGACCCCAAGATCGGGAAATTTTAACAATCCTACTTCAAAAGTTTGCAAAGCTCTTTTTTCTATTTTCGGAAACTATGACATAAATTGGGCGCAAGTTATTTTGGATGAACTTCGTCCTAAAAATCTTGAAATGGGTGAGAATACTTTATACCATGGAATTTATCTCACTAGGATTTTTAACTATTTTGGAGTGGATATCAAAGGCGAAGAATTTGTTTCTAGAAAAATTTTCAATCATTCCAACATTTCGCTTATGAAAATTCCATTTGTTTTTCAACCTTATGAGACACTTACCGAAAAGGAAGAGCGGTTGGCTCATGAGGAAATGGAAGAAGAGGAAGGTGAAGAAGAAGAAGAAGGGGATGAAATGGAAATTGAAGAAGAAGAAGGTGAAACGTCTTTGGAAAGTATTAAATATCCTTCCAATCCATCCAACAAAACCCTTCTCAGAAACCAAAAGATAATTGTGGAGAATCAACGGATTCTAAAACGATCCGTTAGTAAAAAGTTGGATAACATTTCTTCGAAGATGAACAAGTTCTTTTTCCAAAGTCAGCAAGAAACTTGGACTATCTTCATCATCTTCATCCTCTAACTATTTTTATCTTTTCGTATCTTGTTGTATTTGTTTTAGTTTGCTTTATTTCGAATGTTCATGTAGTTTGTTGTGCGCTTAATCATTGTATTATCGTAGTATGCAATGAAATGAAATTTCCTTTCTGTTATCTACCTTATCTTATCTCTAGAATAAATGTTAGTATATTATATATATACATAATTATTCGCAAAATCAAATTTGTCATAACATTTCACTAACCCATGTCGACATCCCCTATGTGACCATGTCGACGTGTACTGGTCAGAAATGGCTATTGATTTTGAATTAGATATTTGAATAACTACCACATGTCTATTCAATTCAAACGAATTTCTACACCTATATATACCTGTTTCTTCCAGAATTCTTCATTGAAATTTATTTCTTATCATCTATATCCTTGATGTGCATGTAAATGTGCATATTTTAACCACCATATTTATTCTTTTTAAATTAAATAAATGATCATATTGGGTATTTTAACTTGTTTAAACCAAAATTCATATTATTTGAAATTGTCACATATTCAACTTCATTCAGGGGAAAAATGGTCATTTTTGCGCATATATTAATTTGAGAAAATTTAATTGGAAATTTTTATATTATTTTGTAGGAAATTACACTCAATTACAAGTGGGTTCATGAAGGAATATGCATGCACAAAATGAATACAAAGGAATGAAGATGGAAATAATTCAAAGTGAAGAACATGGAGGACCCCACCTACCCACTACCTTACAAATTAAAGGCTAATGCAAATGCTAAAAGACATTTAAAGCTTCATGTACATTTAAGTGGGGGTTATTAAAGCTAATGATAACATGGCCACCACACTTCCTCCAAGGGCATTTTGGGTACTCCCCAAAAATATGCATTAGGGTTTCTAACTTGTATAAATACCTCTTATGTTTCATGTAGCCATCTTCCTCTTAGTTAGTTAGTTTTAGTGTAGAAAATAAATCAAAGCTCTCTTTCTTTCCATGGCTACTTAGCCATTTTTTATTTTACGTAATCTTTTTTTAATGCAATTTTATACATGCTCTTTCTTTTTCATGTTCATTTACTTTCATGTTGTAGTATAGATCTCTTCTCTTTTATGCAAGTAGAATAATTTTTCCTTTCATTTTGCTCTCTTTTTCCTCTTCTTTTTATTTCATGTTGTTAGCTATATTTGTTAATAAAATGACAAATATGAGAAGCTAAACCCCTTCAATTTAGGGGTAATGAAGCTCTCTAATTAATGTAGCTTCAACATTTTGTTAGTTCATGCTCTCTTTTTGTGCTTAATGATGATGATAGAAGTGGTTTTATTTGTTGTTTTTGCTTTGAATTTGATAGTCTATATTGTTGACACCAAATAGGCTATGCTTAAACATCACTAACACAAATGCCTCTTCATCAATATATGATTATGGCATAAGAAAGTGATTTGAATTTAAAATTTGATGGTCTATGTTTCTAATCAATAGTTAATAGGCCATACTTAAAATAGATTTCATTTTCATTTTCTTTGTCAAGTTTCATGAAAGTTAGTAAGTGTTTTAAGGGGTGTGTTATAGTTTGATGACTTATGTTGGCTAATTAATAGCTCAAATATGTCATACTTATGATAAACACATCAATTAAAACACTAATGGCCATAAAAGAGAGATCATGATTTCATGTGTTGAACTCCATGATCTAGAGAGTGGATTTATTCTCTAAATTGTCATTTAACTTTCATGTTTGCATTTCTTTTCTTTTTGTTAGTTAGTTCATATTCTCATTTTCTAGCTTAAAGACACTCTCGACTTTGGTATAATTTGATTGAGTAGGAAATTTAAATCATCAATTCCCTGCGGATCGACCCTTATTCGCCGCATGCTACATTCGTACACCGTGCGCTTGCGGTTATTTTTTAATTTAAATTCGTTTGACGGTTTTCTAAACCGATAGAATTTCGTTGACGAACAAGTTTTTGGCGCCGTTGCCGGGGAGTTGTTTTGATTTCAATTTTCTATTCTTCAAATTATTTGTGTTTGATTCTAGTGTGTGTTTGTTTTGTGTGTTGTGTTAAAAAAAAGAAGATTTGTGTGTTTGTTTAGTGTTTGTGTGCATTTGTTTGTGTTCTTGTTTTGCATTTTCATTTGCTCTTCTATTATTAAAAAAAAAACCATTCACAATTTCAAAACAAAAACAAAAACATTTTATTTCCATTTTCTTTTACAATTTGGCATCTACCTTTTCTTCTACAATTTCCTTTTCTTTTTTACATTTACATTGAGGAAAAAAAACACACTGTTAACTGTTCAGTATGCATTCTTTTTCCTGCACCCTTCATACAAGCCTCATTTCCTCACTTCAACATAAGTCATTACACCCCTCTGCCAATCTACCCTGTGAACCCTTCATCATACCACTGCCTATACAAACCTTATCAACCTCTGTGCACATTGGCATTCTGTCAATACCCACTTACAACACTGCCTGTTGCTACCACACTTTCTTCCCTCTGCCTTCTACCGCAAAATTGCCAACAATCCACGTCAACTATCATCCTCTACATCCAAACCAACCTCATTACTCCACTTCAATACCACTTCCAAATACCTCAACCTCCTCAACCACCAAAATCGAACACTGAACATTCAAACTCATCAACAAACACTCCTACAGCCTGCAACTCTCCTGTCGTCTACTTCAACATCTACCTGAAAATACCCCCACCACACAAAACAATTCACCTTTCTGATAATTTCCAAAACACCACTATCCTAACTGCTGGAGCCAACCTCCATTTTGTCCCCACTTTGCACTTCTCACCATCCTTCTCTGACTACCAAACATCACCATTCTCTGCCAATATCATCTCCTACAACTCCCATCACCTACACTATTGAACTGTCAGACCACCATTCACCTACTTTCTTCACCCTTCACAACATCAACCAGTGCTAACATCTCCTTCATCACCATCTATACAAAACTGTGCATGTGACAGTGCACATTTCCTCTGCTAACCACTTCAGCCCACTGTCGAAACACAAACCACTTCCAATACAACAACACCTTCAGAAACTGCTCCAACAACAGTAACCTCACCTTGAACATTCACCATCAATCATCACTTCCACTGACCATCTTCTTTCTACCCACAACAGCCTCCCCGCTGTTAAACAATATCATTTCAAACTTCCTGCCTTCAATGTCACAAGCTCACCTGATCACCATCAAAGTACTGTCATCTCCAAACTCCATTCACTTCTGCCCACCATTCCCCTTCAATACATAACCCAACAGTCCCCAGAGTCATCAAGTTGCAACACTGCAAACCAAACTACAAACCAATATTCTATAGACATTCTACTGCCATTCCTTCCTCGGCCTGCAAACACTTCATCCACTTCAAAATATTTAGCAACTTCCTTTCTGCCTTTAAATCAACTGCCGCAACCATCTCCTCACTCAAACAAACAAGTGCCCAAAAAGAGAAAAAAAAAGAAACAAAAAAAGACTGCTGTACAATACCATTTCATTTCAGACTTACCTCCACACAATTCATACTTACCACTGCCTTCCTTCAACAACCCGCAACAGTGCACCATCATCGTCAAGTCCCCAACCTATCGCTGCCTTTCCCATCTCTGTTACAACATACCTCGACTTCATCAGTCATACACAGTCACTCCTCCAACAAATCTTCTCCATTGTTACAAAGCAGATCAACACGACTCCGAACTTCACCAGTGGCCGATCGAACCACCTCGAGTCGAACTCCTTCAACCACAAACGCAATGTCGCCTGAATCTTAACATCATCACCGAACGACCCAAATTGAATAACCTCAAACTCATTGCCGCGTTCCTAATTCACCACCAGAGTCACGTCATCTTCCTCCAATCACGTCCTCCAATTGACATCTTCCCTAAAGAATCACCTTCCACCACCATACATCGAACTCCTCTACCTAAATCAAGCAACTGCCTCGCCTGTCAATCTAGCCAAATCAATTCAAATGATTTACTCAAACCTCGCTATTTCCCATTAAAAAAAAATTGGTTAGCAAAGTTGAATTTGATTTGAGACTTTGGAGTGGTGAGAAAATCTATTTGAGAGTTTGGTTCTGTTGCTGTTTAATTGTGAAGGAGTAAACGCGATTTTTAACTTTATTTAACTGGGCCGGGTTATAAAGCCTAACGTGTAGGCTGTAGAGAAATTTATTCTTCTTTTGCTTAGTTTTAATTTGATCGTTTTACTTTTTTTTAGTCCATATTTACAAAAAAAAAGTTAGTTTTTGTTTGCATTTCTTCTTTAATAAAAAAAAGGGGGTTTGTTTTTGTTTCTTTTGGGAACCAAAATTTTCCTTTTGAGAGAACCAAAAAATAAAAGAAATAAATAAATAAAAACAGTTGTATATATATCTTGTTTTTTGTTTCAGGTTGCCAAAGCAGATAAAGGAAAAGACAGAAGTGCTTGCTAAAATAAATTTCTTGATTTGCTGATCTTGCCCAAAATAAAATAACTGCTTGCTTATTTATAATTTTCCTTTTATTTGTCTTGCATTGTATATATCTATTGTTTTTGTTTGTCTTGCATTTGAAAAAAAAAACAAAAATTCATTCATATTTGCATGGTTAATTCACGTTTAGTTTCTGCTTTGCATTTCATCTTAGAATTTTGTTAATAATAACGGGTAGACATCGATAACTTTTAATTGTATATTCACAATTGTTTTCTTTGAACAATTTTATTTCTTGGTGTCTAGGCTACGGCAGAGTAATAACCATTTATAAATATTACGGTGATTCGTAAATATTATAGTGGTTGTTCCTCTGAAAGTACTTAAACCTTCGGCTGCATTGCTACGGTGATTCGTGGTGCATCGATAACCCCTGCCCGTTACCTGGCTGAGAAATATTTTTGTTGATTTAAGACAGTGTGCGACTATACAATTTTGTGTTAACTTAAGATAAATCATTTGTAATTAACCCTTGCATTCATTTAGTTGCATTAGTTCATGCATATTTAAAAAAAACAAAAAAATTCAAAATCCAAAACTAAAAAAATTGTAAATATTCCTTTTTCTTTGAAATTTTTAAATCCTTTTGTTTGAAATTTCAAAAAAAATCCAAAAAAATTTAGAAAAACCAAAATTCAACAAAAAAAAATTGAAAATAAAAACAAAAAAAATCGATTTTCCTTTTTAAAAATAAATTTTCTTTGTAAATATTTTTCTTTATAAAAAAAACAAAATAAAATCTTGAAAATGTCCAAGTTTTCTTTTTCTTACTCACTTGATTTTAGTTGTGAAAATCAATATAATCCATATGAGTTCACTCCAAATTCGTATGGATATTTTAACAACAACTATTGTGTAAATAATTCAAATTTCCAACAACAAAATTTTCAAAATGATGACCAACCTTCGACTCTTGAAAATAGCATTGAAATGATTTCATCTTTACTCGAACTTTCTACACGATAAAATCAAGAGATAAATGATTTATGTAATTCTTATTTATGTAATAACTCGAGTCAACAATTTCAAAATTTGAATTCAATTCAAAATTCAAACGATTATGATTATAATCCATGCCAATTGAATTTCGAACTCCAAAATGAATTTCAAACTCAATATGAAAATGGGAACAACTTTTCAAACGAATTTGGCAATGGGAATAATCTTAACCATGTTACGAGTGAAAATTTTTGTTCTCAACAAATCCAAATCGAAAATTCTCAATTTAATAAGTACAAATTGGATTTTGTTGAACAAATGAATGAAATTTACGATGATCACACGGATTTGTTGTTTGAAACTTATATGAAACAACGTGAACAACAAAATCACATCTCAACGTGTGATGAGTCAAGTGATAATCCATCTTTTACCATAATTGACGATTTTCAAACAACAACTTTTGAAACTGAAAATAACAATCTTAATAAAGTTGTTGAAAACATGGTAATTGAGTTGGATTTCAATTCTTTTGAGGGTGAGAAACTCGATTTAAATTTCGATCTTCCTTTTTCTGAAAATTTGAATACAACAACATTTGATTTTGAAATGGATATATGCGATGAAGTTGTTGATAATTCAACAAAGGAAGACGAATTTAATGAACATGAATTTCTTGGACTTTTCGAAAATGAGTTGTTAAATTATGAAGGGGAAGATTTACATCACCATTTTGATTTTGAAATCAATAATTTTGAAGAATTTTTCAATGACAAACTTGAATTTCAATTTGGTGAAAATAAACTTGAATTTCAATCACTTGTTTTATCTGCCCGAAAAATCATCGTAAACAAAACAGCTCATTCAATTTTCAATAAAACGACATTTGTTTTTCCAAATCAACTTTCAACTTCAAAATCTTTTATGGTTTGGTTTTTTGAGCTTAAGCTGTGTCTCGTATACTCGACGAGACAAATGAATCGTTTTTGGAAGACCATTTCATTTACTTTTTGACAATATACTTTCTGATCTCGTGTAAATACCGTTCGCTTTCATGTAAATAATAATAAACATCCCTTTCACTTGGGTTGACTGTGGGGACACAGTCAAAATCAAGTGTGGGGGGAGACTCGTCTTCTTCTTGATTTTTCAGGATTAATGTTTCATTTTTCTTCCAAAAACTCAAAAAAAAAATCCAAAAACAAAAGAAAAATTTATTTTTAGTGTTTTTGATTTATTTTTAAAGAAACACTATAGGATAAATATATGGTTTTGGTTTATTAAATTGAAATTATTGAAAATTTATTTGTCCTAACAAAAAATAAAAATGAAGTTTGATTATAAATAATAATGGTTTAACTAGCATATAGGAAGATTCATACGTGTTAATTATGAAATACATCCTAACTGAAAATCTTTGTTTTAAAAGTGGTGAATTTAAAGTAAAGGATATAACATTTTTTTTGTCTTCTAAGTTAAATAGTGCTAAGATGATATTGCAAAACTCTCTCTCTCTCTTAAAAAAAATTATATAAAAAATAATAATACATCCAAAGTATTCACTCTCATTTAAAAGTCCTCACGGTTATGCATGGGTGAATTACTTGGAATTCTTGATTATGTGCTTTCATACTCATTTAAAAGTCCTCACGGTTATGATGTATGGAACACATGTAAAAAAAAGACTTAATAAAAACCACCTACGGTCGATAGTGTATGCATGAAAGTGTGTGCACTCGCCATGCTCTGTGCTCCCCTCACATAAGCCCGAAAGGCAGTGCATGGGTGGTATATCTGGCCTCAGTTTACCTAAGCTAGGTGTGTAATTTTTCTTGCAAATAATGAGAGAGCAAGCAATTGAAATCATAACACTATTTTTACTTATTTGATTTGATTTGTTATTAAAAAGAAATGAGAATGCCACTTTGATAAACTTTGATAATCAGCTAAGGATCCATTTTATAATTACACTTTGTTATCAACCGAAACAACAAACTAAACTATTGTCTATTTGTTATGATAACTTGATTTTTGTTGAAAATTTTGACGAGTAAATGACATAAATTTTCAAGATAATAACCAAAACCTATATTTAACTTATTTGTGTCAATTTAAAAATAAATCCTTCATTTGTAAATATTTTCAAAATTTTGCATTCATCTCTTTGTAAATAAACCTTGCATTTTGTAAATATTTTCATCATGCATTTGGATTTTGTGGGTAGTATCCGCTGAAAACCCTCACGAGACAACACTCGTCCTACTGGGGACACCCAGAGGTTTAACGGTTTATTGCATACTCTCAATGCAATCGTGCTCCCTACGAAAACGGATTTACCTTAGTTTTAGTTTATTCGAGGATGAATAAAAAGATAAGTGTGGGGGTATTTGATGTGCATGTAAATGTGCATATTTTAACCACCATATTTATTCTTTTTAAATTAAATAAATGATCATATTGGGTATTTTAACTTGTTTAAACCAAAATTCATATTATTTGAAATTGTCACATATTCATCTTCATCCAGGGGCAAAATGGTCATTTTTGTGCATATATTAATTTGAGAAAATTTAATCGGAAATTTTTATATTATTTTGTAGGAAATTACACTCAATTACAAGTGGGTTCATGAAGGAATATGCATGTACAAAATGAATACAAAGGAATGAAGATGGAAATAATTCAAAGTGAAGAACATGGAGGACCCCACCTACCCACTACCTTAATGTACAAATTAAAGACTAATGCACATGCTAAAAGACATTTAAAACTTCATGTACATTTAAGTGGGGGGTTATTAAAGCTAATGATAACTTGACCACCACACTTCCTCCAAGGGCATTTTGGGTACTCCCCAAAAATATGCATTAGGGTTTCTAACTTGTATAAATACCCCTTATGTTTCATGTAGCCATCTTCCTCTTAGTTAGTTAGTTTTAGTTTAGAAAATAAATCAAAGCTCTCTTTCTTTCCATGGCTACTTAGCCATTTTTTATTTTATGTAATCTTTTTTTTGTGCAATTTTATACATGCTCTTTCTTTTTCATGTTCATTTACTTTCATGTTGTATTATAGATCTCTTCTCTTTCATGCAAGTAGAATAATTTTTCCTTTCATTTTGCTCTCTTTTTCCTCTTTTTTTTATTTCATGTTGTTAGCTACATTTGTTAATAAAATGACAAATATGAGAAGCTAAACCCTTCAATTTAGGGGTAATGAAGCTCTCTAATTAATGTAGTTTCAACATTTTGTTAGTTCATGCTCTCTTTTTGTGCTTAATGATGATGATAGAAGTGGTTTTATTTGTTGTTTTTGCTTTGAATTTAATAGTCTATATTGTTGACACCAAATAGGCTATGCTTAAACAATCACTAACACAAATGCCTCTTCATCAATATATGATTATGGCATAAGAAAGTGATTTGAAATTAAAATTTGATGGTCTATGTTTCTAATCAATAGTTAATAGGCCATACTTAAAATAGATTTCATTTTCATTTTCTTTGTCAAGTTTCATGAAAGTTAGTAAGTGTTTTAAGGGGTGTGTTATAGTTTGATGACTTATGTTGGCTAATTAATAGCTCAAATATGTCATACTTATGATAAACACATCAATTAAAACACTAATGGCCATAAAAGAGAGATCATGATTTCATGTGTTGAACTCCATGATCTAGAGAGTGGATTTATTCTCTAAATTGTCATTTAACTTTCATGTTTGCATTTCTTTTCTTTTTGTTAGTTAGTTCATATTCTCATTTTCTAGCTTAAAGACACTCTCGACTTTGGTATAATTTGATTGAGTAGGAAATTTAAATCATCAATTCCCTGCGGATCGACCCGTATTCGCCGCATGCTACATTCGTACACCGTGCGCTTGCGGTTATTTTTTAATTTAAATTCGTTCGACGGTTTTCTAAACCGATAGAATTTCGTCGACGAACAATCCTCCATTTCTTTCACAAATTCAATTATGGCTGATCTTATTCACAATTTATCCGAAAATCTTGAAGAAACTCTTAATCCGTTTAAGAATATTCTCTTATTTATTCTACAAAACCAGCATCATTTAGAATTAAGTCAAATGCAGATGATAAAGGAACAAGAAAGGCACTTCGATGCGATACGATGGATGATCTTCTCTCTGCATAAGGATGATAACGAAGCACATCCTTCTGTCTCTCTCACCAATGACAATGATAATTGGGATGCTATTAAGGCAGACCCAATCTTTGGAGAAGAAGGACGGGTGGAAGTTCCACGTAACGTTTGATTTTTTTATTTACTTTGTTTGATTTGGTTTGAATTGATACTTTGTGTGGATTGATTTCTTATTGATTTGAAGATTGGTGTGTAAAACATATATATACATATACATTGAAATGTATATAATCTTTAAATTAGTTATCATGCTTAGAATTATAGTTATTTCCTAATCTATATATTCCGTTGTATAGTTTATCAATGCAGGTACTAAAGTCCAAGATTGAGGGGGAGTGTAACGACCCGCCGTTCTGACCGCCCCCAGTCGGTAATTAAACCAACTTGAGACGTTCAAAATGACGGATTGTTATTCAGTTTATAGAGATAAACAGAATCTGCCACAGAATCACAGAATAATCATAATATTTCACATAAATGAATTTTTTTCTTACACATATCAGAGTTTGTACAATGCATTTAATTTTATACAGCGGAATATATCTTTTACAAGTACAAATTTTTTTTCGAAAAGCTAAAGTGAAGCAATTTCCCCAACTCTCTCTAACTTCGCGGCCTGAAAATCTTCAAGCTGTAAAATACTCGGTCTGACCCGAGTATTACGTTCAAAAGAAAATAATACACAGGTCAGTCTAATTCAAACTCAGTTATTAGTGCATAGAGGCAATAATAATCAACAATTAGACGACAGTCAAATATAATTTACCTATCCGATCCTTTAACAAGAAATCGGATAACGGTAAATATAACACTTAACAGTGTTAAACAATAAAACAGTAGATTCAGATTTTTGACGAAGATATGTCAAGGGATTATTTATGAAGGTAATCTAGAAAAAGAATCAGAATTGCCTAAATGGCAGTTAACAACAAAATCATCTAAATGCGATTCAAAATATATTGAATTGGCAACATAAAACATAAATTTCCATCAATAGAAAAAAACAATTAAAACATTAGATTTGGTAGGGCTGCAGTACACACACGCGTGTACGGCCTCGTCACATTTTTAAAATGTTAACTCTGTGTGGCTGCAGTTCACGCTTGCGTGCACTGCCTCGCCACTATCGTGATGAAATATGCAAAAGGTCAACGAACCAAAATCAATGAAGGTTCAAATATCGATTCAAAATGTCGATACTGCGTGGCTGCAGTGCACGGACGCGTGCGCTGCCTTGCCACAACAACATGTGAAATCATCTCAAGATAGAATACTATCAGAAATCAAAGTTGCAGAGGTCAAGTCAATGACTCAACACAACTGCAACACCAAAACCCATGCAACAAGGCAAGGTCGAAATGCAATTGTTTTTCATATACCCAAGTAAACCCAAGAAAACAAGTTCTAAACAACTTATTACTTCACATTTCAACAAGTGCAAAATTTTCATAAAAATGAAACTGCAGCCCACTTTGAATCCAAGGGCAAACGGCAACAAGACTACGGTCACCACACGGACACAAGGGCAAAGGTACAAAACATTAAATGAATCAGAGGGAGTCCAGAAGGTAATGCAGCAATAAACTCAAAACAACTCAAAAATCCTCATATTCAACAAGACAGTAAGCATCAGTGCACGAAGGCAATGATACGTACGTATACATGAACCAGCAGAAGCAATTGAAGTGCAACAGTGGAACGACAAGGCACAAAGGCTACAAGTATGACTTGAACAAAGCAAGGCTACAGAGCTCGAGCTTATGCAAAGTCAACATCACCGCATAAATTCAAGAAGGCACCAAGCAAATGGAACCAAACCCAAATTACAGTATTATTAAAACATGGACAGTGGAGTACATAGGTACATGAAGTCCAACAGATTAACTACAAAGGACAACAAGTATGACAGGAATGCATACATACCCCAGAATGAAAGAAATATCACTGCAATATGCACAGGGTAGTGTTGCAAACAACATGAACACGGTATAGGCATTGAACATGTGAAAACCAGGCTACAGTAGCAAACCAGTATCAAATGCCATCAAGTAAACAAGACTCAAGACAGTACAAATCCAATAATATATGCATACACACATACAAATGTATGTATGCCTATATATGCAGACCTGAACAAAACAGGTGACAAATCAAGGCCACTATTTAAAACAAATTGACGCAGCAATAAGGATTCAAGTTCAAATATACAGGTATAGCTAGCAAAGATCAAAATGGACAGCAGCTACTACACAAATGCTACACAAAGACTTGAGTGAGCAAACACTTCAGGTATGCAGCCTGATCATCTAAGTGCAGACAAAATGAAGTCGAGGCCAACAGTAATGGCAACAACTCCATCAAGTTGTGGTTCAAACCCAAAATGCAAGAAAAATCAAAACCAGGAATGCAACACTGCTACACATACGTATAGTCAAGCTACGTGAAAACTAGCAGTAAGCAGTGCCAAAAGAACAACACCCCAAATGTACAAGTGAAACCACCTGAAGTCAGATCAAAAATATATATATATATGCAGCTTGCATAAGCAGGTGTAATTCAAGCTGGAAATCATCACAAACCAATACTTCTGGAATTAATACTCTTCAGATTTCAAATACAAGAAACTTTAACCCATCAAGTTCCAAAATTGTAAACTATGATTTCATAAATAATCAAGATAGGCCTATTGTTTTCAGGCAACAAGACTTGTAAACTGAGTATATACTCATAACAAGTGTGTTCAAAACTTTAGTATTGAATATCCAATGAATTTCAGTTTATTTTTTTTTCTTTTTTTTTTTCAAAACCTGATATATATTTATTCATATAGTTTTACTTTGCTTGTTTTAAACTTTAAAACTGTTACACTACTTGCGAAAAAAATAGTAAGCAATTTCCAATCAAAATGAATCATTGAACAAATAACCAAACTGGGAAATCCTAAGTTAAAATAGGAGTAAAAGAAAAAGTGGCTGAAGTCATGTTTAAACAGCAACAAAATGAAACAGAAGAATCATGGAGTTCGAACATTTCAAAAATCATCAAAACTATATACATGGACTAGTCAAAATCGCTAGTATCAAATGTCAGATTACACGAAACTGACAAAATTAGAAAAAATCACCAATCAACGAAACAATATCGAACGAAAATCAAAGAATTTAAACCCTACGAACTCACGTATGAAGAAGATGCGAGTAATTGAAATTACTCACCTCAGTTTGATGCAGCCGAAGTCCTCTCGAGCTCGACCAAAATTCGAAGTAGTCGAATCAGAGATAGGAAGCATCGATCGCCCCCAGCAAGGCCTCGACCGAACTATGGGAGGAGATGGCGTCGATAGTTTTCACGAGCCCAAATTTTGGAACGAAGCGAGCAACGAGGACGAATGAAAATCAGAGAGAGACCGCCATTAATTTTTCTGATCGATTTGTTTAGGGTTTCGAATGAGAAGAGTAAAGGGGTCGGGTATAAAAGAGTAGGGGAGAGACGTGTTTTTGGCGTGATGGAAGGCATGGATCAAGGCACGAATTTGGGCGTGTTTACAGCTGATAAAGGTAAAGCAATGGTACTCTTATTTTATATATTATATTATTATTTTTTCATTTTAAATTCAATTTGTTTTGTATAATCATTTTCTTTTACTTTGTTTTGTAAATTTTGTTGTTTGAATTTTTAACTATGTGTATTTCTTTATTAAAATTTTATTCCTTTTTATTTAAGCTAAAGAAAATGTTATTAAACTAACCATCTTTTATTAATTTAAAAATTCTTAAATCCAAATTATTTTTCTAAGTCATTAGTTCGAATTCTAAATACAAATTCAATATTCATTTCAAACTCCAAAGTCAAATTCAAATTCTATTCAACTTTAAATAAATTAAATTCTAAAATTTAATCGCCAATTCATAATTATATTGGGAATTCAAACTAAACCATCATTCGAATATTCAAAATTAATTAAATATTCTCAATTTAAATTGTTCAAAATTCAGGGTTGTTACAATCTTCCCCCCTTAAAAGAATTTCATCCCGAAATTATAAGTTAGGAAAAATGATTGTTAAAATCTCACCGATATTTTATACCCTACACAATTTTTACCAAGTTCGAATCTTATAAATAAATATAGGATTCATTTCTTTTATATTATCTCACTAGCTTTGTTCATTGATTTCTATAATCAAGACACAAAATTCTTTTACCAAAATTTTCGACTTACAAAACTCAAATTTAAACTTGAAATTCTTCATGCTAGATATTTACATATTACATCTTTTCCAAAGCTGTGTGCTTTCAAGATATTTTAAAAATCTTCTTCCTTAGTTCACTTAGGTTGGAATTATGTAATTCTAATTTCAGACTATTGATTTTCTATTCAAAGTTTGAAAATACTTGCTAACTCGAAGTTTAACAAGTCCATCGTCATTCTCACCGACATTAGGCATACGCTGGCCAGGCGCAGGTCTAAAAATCTCCAAGTACTAAATATACTTGCTTCAACTCCCAGAGAAAATACTTTTAAAAATTCTTTTAAAAATGGATATGGAAAGCACGTTCCCCCATGGATCACAGTTTACCCGGCGGTTACGCTACTATCCCAGTAGAATCGCTTGTAATTGTAGATTTCACATCTCTCTTGAATTTCGCCATGGTTGTTGCCATAGATCGCGGTTCACATGGCGGTTACGCTACTATCCCGGTAGAATCGCTCGTGACCGTAGGCATCTCGCCCCTCAAATTACGCTTTGGCCTCTAGATCGTAGTTTACGCGGTGGTTGCGCCACTATCCCAGTGGAATCGCTTGTAACTGTAGGCATCACGCCCCACGAATTACGCCAGCATCAATTCACATAATCCCAACACGATGATCCATCGTGGGGTATTCCAGTCCCAATGGACATTCCACTAATGGAAATTCTACGTAGCTACGATTTCCAATGGACACTCACTCCGAGTTCCAATCACCTTCACAAATTATAATGGAAGGTACATTTCCATATCCTCAGTTTAGAAAACATATGTCATATACATATAGTACTTCATTTCACATTTTGTACATATCATACCTATGTAAACTTGCATAGGATTTTCATAATAATGACTTTCCAAACTGATGGTTTTCGAATTATTATATTCACATATATAAATTACGAAAACTCAATTCACATTCATAACAAATAGAGGATTTCTAAATTTTCCATCTCATTTAAAATTTTCCTCTAAATCGATTTGAAAATTTAAGGTTATCTCAAACCTGATTCACATTCATAATCCAATTCATTATCGACTTCACATTCGATTTGGATTTCACGTTACATCGTCAATTCTCAACACATAATTGATGTCTACCGATATATAACCTCTAAGCTCGTACGTCTCAGAGAAGGGTGTTAAGCTAAAAGAATAAATTCTCCGCCACCACAGATATATATTTAATAGAGATCAATTGCTATGTCATCAATTCACCATGTTAGACATACAATCCAAATCGACTATCCAAAATTCAAAGCTCAACTTATATTGTTTTTGGTGTCGAAGTTAAACTCAATTTAACTCAAGATTCAATCTTTTTGAAAAAAATTCAAGTTGAACTAATCGTTCAAATTTCCCAAAAACATCTTTACAAGATATATATAATTTTCCACACTTAAACATTTGAAACAAATTTCAAATATTCATTTTTTCAATTTATCTTTAAAAGATAAAATTTCAAACCTTTCATTTCATATTGGAAAACATTTCCATACTTATTTAATAATAAGTAACTCACAAATCCATTCATTTTCAACTCTTGGAAAATATTCAATATACTTGAATCAAAATTAAGTATATATTCCATTCTTTAAGGAAATCATTCTCTTAAACACATTTATTTGAGTGAAAACGAATGTTACGTAAAACATCGTTACGACAACTCAAAATCACTAGTATAGGGATTCGAATTTAAGATAGATATATAAATCCCAATACTATATAAACAACATTTCCTTCCGGAAACCATTTACTATAACAACAGTGTTATAGTCCACCATTTCCTTATTTCTCGAAAACGCCTATTTCAACAGTGAATGTTGAAATCCATGTATTCGATACTTAATGCATTTTAAAACATCTTTAAAACCATTAACTTCATTTCATAATATCACTTCCCTAAAACATATCTGTTTTATTCAATAATATATTCACTGTCCAAAATCGCGAATATACTTATTTAATTCAATGTTTCTATACATTTATTTAAAGGATTATCCACTGTCCAAAATCGTGGATAAAACTCCCAACCAACTTTTACTATCACAATATTCAACTTAAAGGATAATTCGCTGTCCAAAAATCATGAATATATCTCCTTTAATAACTTCTATGTTTCATTTATCAAATTCAATTGGTTTTGAATTTATAAACAATCTTTACAAATTCCATTTCTATTTATAAAACTTCGATTTATAAATCTCCTTTAATAATTCAATTCAATTCAATTTATATAACTCAGTTATATACCAAAAGTCCATTTATAAGTTAAGTACTTATAATCCATTTATTTACTAAATCATTCTTCAAAACATTTGAAATCAATTTTTCAAAAGAATTCAGAATCAAATTCCCAAGTTATAGTTTAATGATCCCCTTGGCTATAACTAAATTGACATATCATTTCATTTTCCAATTATTATTTTTGAGATATTCAAAACATTTGATCCGAACCAATTCATTAATTCACTTAACTTTTATTTTATTTTATTTTTCATAAATCTCTGCTATTCGATAATGGATTTTTCAAATGATCGAAACTCGAATCTAAGGAGACTTTACCGAAAAGAAACTATCGCAGTCCTAAATTTAGAGAGCTGTAAAAGAGAGGGGGATTGTCCGGAATTTTTTTTTTGAATTTTCAAAATACCTTTTATTTTTCAAAGAAAACAATTTTATACTTCATTAGATTTGAAAAACGTTTTCTTTAAAGTGATCCTAGTAACTATTCATATTAAACACCATAAACTGAGCTTTGTATAAACCAAAGCTCTGATACCACTTTTGTAACGACCCGCCGTTATGACCGCCCCCAGTCGGTAATTAAACCAACTTGAGACGTTCAAAATGACGGATTGTTATTCAGTTTATAGAGTTTAAACAGAATCAGCCACAGAATCACAGAATAATCATAATATTTCACATAAATGAATTTTTTCTTACACATATCAGAGTTTGTACAATGCATTTAATTTTATACAGCGGAATATATCTTGTACAAGTACAAATTTTTTTTCGAAAAGCTAAAGTGAAGCAATTTCCCCAACTCTCTCTAACTTCGCGGCCTGAAAATCTTCAAGCTGTAAAATACTCGGTTTGACCCGTATTACGTTCAAAAGAAAATAATACACAGGTCAGTCTAATTCAAACTCAGTTATTAGTGCATAGAGGCAATAATAATCAACAATTAGACGACAGTCAAATATAATTTACCTATCTGATCCTTTAACAAGAAATCGGATAACGGTAAATATAACACTTAACTGTAACGACCTGCTATTTTAGACTATTCGCATCCGCACATGTCGGAGTTGAATAATTCAAAATACCGAATTGTTAATTTTAAATTTGGCAAAACTGAGATATACAGTAAATAAATAGTCACAGAATCACAGACACAGAGTAATAATATGCAGCGGAAGTAAAAGAAATAGTAGTTCATGAAGCTACTATATAAATATATAAGATACATCAGAGTTTACAACAGAAGAGTAACACGATACAACAAGTACAAATAAGAATACATCACTGGAATCATCGAATACTGAAAGCAGAATAGATGGCTGGATCTTCAAGCAAAGCTCCAACTCCAAAGGTGAGTCTCAAAATCTGAATCACTCAGTCTGACCCGAGCGTAAAGCAAAACACAAAACACTCGTGTCAGGATTAATATTCTCATATCAATAAATCCAACTCAAGTGAAATAACAATCGAAATACAAGTAACTCAAAGGATGTTGGAATCACCATCCTCTAAGGATCCGTTAAACTATCTACTATGTAGTAATATACGCTAAATAGATAATGTCTATTAGTAATATAAAATATCAAAATAGTGTTAAGGCGTTACCATTATCCCCCTTAACACATTTTATAAATGTCATAGTCTATACAGCACTGTAAACTCCACCGTAAACTGGCAGAATATCAGAGAGTACTCCATAGGTATAACACAAAGCAAATTCGTAGTGGTCGCGTATATAGGGATACAAGTATGACAAGGCACATGAGGCAATACCCAAGGTAGTGAAACTACCGTTCGCCTGATCCGGACTGGTGAGAACGCATCGCCGCAGCGATCGCAACACCGCGAAACAACACTCCTGAAAGTACGAGGGTGCACCAATCAATCACAAGTAATGAGTAGTAGTTACGAAGAAGTGTGTCCGCTCGAGGTGGCTAACCCCATTTGGTCCGGCACGGCTCCTGATTTTAGTCATTTCCAATTTGACACAAGCGTCAAGGCTATCCATTATCGTTCTCTTTCTTCAGTCATCACGTACATCATTCCAACCACTTCATTCTGGATCATCACTCCGCGTATAGTTATTAAAGTGGTTTTCGGTTTAGACAGAGAGTATGTCCATAACCGATTCCGATCTCTATAATAACTTTCGTAATTATTACACCGATTGGTCGTTTAATATATTTCAAACCAAATCAATTTCAATTTCAATTAGGATTCGTAAACCATCATTTCGTTTATCTTTCTAAATCAATTTCCAAAATTAACGTTCAAACTTCCAAATAACCATTTCAAAATTTTATAATTTGATTTCAACTTTTATTTAAACAATTCAAATATTGATTCAAGTTCGTATATAAGTTTCATTCCGGAATCATTTAAAATGGTTAAATTTTCATTCAAATCAGTTTAAATTTATTTATCGATTTCGTTCAATATTTATTAAGTAAATTTGTCAATCAAAACAACTTCTATTTAAATTTCAATCAATTACTTACGTTCAACTACATTATATCAAACTTCAAATTGAAATAAACTAAATTCGTCAAATCAATTCTTTAAATTACAAGTCTTACATTTATTTTATTAAATCACATTTTATTTCCTGTTAAAGAAATTCAATTTCACTTGTTTACTTACTTAAATAATTTCCAATACTTAATTAACAAAGAAACTCAATTTCAATTATTTACGAAGTTCCAAATTCATTTTTTCAAAGGTTCAATTTCTCTTATCAAAGAATTCAATCTTTATTCAATTATCAAATAATTCAATCTTATTCAATTATTAAATAATTTCAAACTTAATTATTAATAGATTCAAAACTTAATAATTTCAACTTAATTATAAATTCAAACTCAATTATTAAATCATTTCAAAACTTAATAATTTCAACTTAATTATCAAATCATTTCAACTTAATTAAATTCAACTTAATAATTTCAAACTTAATTATAATTCCAAACTTAATTATAATTTCAAATTTAATTATTAAATGTTTCAAACTTAATAATTTCAAAACTCAATTATTACTTATTCCAGATTATTTATTAATAATTCCAAATTTATTTATTAAATAATCAAATTTCAAACAACGTTCTTCCATCAATTACTACGTTAATATTTGTTTCAGATTTCAATCTTAACATTTCCTCTCAAAAATTCAAGTTCCGACTTCATTTCAAAACTTATTCTTTGTTCGAATAAAATCATTATTTTATTTTTAAATCAAATTATTGACCAATCGGATTTTATTTAATTCTCTATCCTAGGTCAAGTTCATTTGGGTATTTATCATTTCAACCCGATTCCAATCCAATTCAAAAGTCAAAGCATAGCAAAGGGAACTTGCAGTGTGATAACAGGGATGGTGTCAAAGTAAATAAACAAACAATAACAACAACCAATAACAATTCAATAATCAGCTCAAATAATCCCGAAGTAATCGTATTGATTCGCATTGTTATTTGTGCGAATTAATATAATTATCCCTAGAATCTACACTATCATTTCATGTAGCTTAAAGATTATTGCATTACGGTTTTTCACTTGTCATTCAATTCAAATCTCAATTTTAATACTACAACAATTTATCCAATATACATTCAAAGGTTCAAAGTATAATTTATCAAATTCTACGTGTCAATTAACTCAACAATTAAAAGGGTCATATTATTCAAATTTACTAATCAAATTCAACACATATGTCGATTCACATTTTTTTAAACTTTGACAAATTCAATTGCATAACATTTATCACGTTATACATTACAATTTAACATCCAATATAAACAACAAACAATCAAACAATTATCAACCAAACTGTAGTATCATCGCATAAATAATTAACAGATAATGGTGTCAGATGTCATAGGTTAACAGATATAGGTAATAACATATATAACAGTGTAAATAACTAACAACCGGCATTTCAATTTTTCGTTTCAATTGCAATCGAATTTAATAAATAAAAGAATATTAATCGTGAGTGATTGCTCACCTTTCGAGGCTGGATAATGGGCGGGAAAGGACACGGATACGAGCACGAATACGGACATTGGAATTGAGTTACGCATCCAAGCAAAGCAAAATCGGCACGAATTCAACGATCAAAGCTAATAATAAGAATAGACAAGATCCAATCAGAACTGGATCGATGAAGAAAATGGATATAAATGAACTTATATAACTTTAGACATATCCAACACATATTAAATTTAAAAAATATATTTATTTCAAAAATACATTGTTTCAAATTAAAAGGCACATAGAAGAAAAAAAAAATCAAACATATATATACATAATACTTTTATTTTTCAACAACATATATCCCAACATACATTGAACCATATAGATAAAATCAAACACACTATTTATATTCAAACAGCAATTGCCACTATGTAAATGAATTAATAGTTTATACCTAACTTACTTACTTTTTATATTAAAACTAACCATAAATTTAAGCATATCAAAGATTAAATTATTAATATGTACATACAAGCTTCAGAAAGAACACGAGTTATAGGAAGATACACCCTTACTTGCTTTATATAGACTTGTATTCTATATGTAGTAACTGCAAAGCAATTTTTTTTTTAAACTATTAAAATAATGTATACATATCTCCCTTTAAATATAACCCACTGTAACCCATAGCATATGCCCCAGACAATGACAATACATATAAACTGTATATACATACTGACCAAAATATAACATAATATTTCATTATACTCACTCTAACAGCATCCTATAAAACTCATATATATAACTTTGTATATAACTAACATAAAATATAAATTTGAATTTATACTGTAAACATACTATAACTTTTATACACAGTAATATATATAGTAACTTCTTTAACTAACAGATATGGGTATAAATGTATATACAAAGACTTTTATAATCAAACTAACATATGCTTGCAAAACTAACATAAAAGTATACATAGATATCAACCATCTAAGGCTAATATATATACAATGGTTTTTTTTATACGGTTTATTCAAACTATTATAACAATATATATACACTCAAATTTCGAGATCTGTACAATATATATATATATATATATATATAGTTTATATATTAACCACATAAAAGACTAACATCATACACATATTTTTAAACTAATGTGCCAAACTCTGTAAGGACTTATAACTTACAAAGCATATACCTTGATATACATATGCAAGGAAGAGAGGTTGCACTGTGCATGGGAGAAACTCTCGGCAAGACACAACTCGAAGTACGAAAAATGGAAGTTGAAGTTTACATGCCTGTAGAGAAGTTTTGGGCGAGCTTCTGAGCTCGGCCTAGGCTGTGTGGCGCGGGCGCTGGGAGGAAGCAAGGCGGAGATCGGAGGGAGAACGGCTGTGGCGGAGCAGGGTTATAGGGAGGCTGACGTGTTGCAAGGTGAGGGGTGGGGTCTGGCTCTACGTGAGGTAGGAACAGCGGTGCTTGGCGGAGCTGTGGCGGGACGAGGCTGCGGCATGCTATGGTGGATGAGAGGGTGGAGGAACGCATGAGAGAGGGTGGATGTGGGAAGCTTGCTTGGTATGTGGGAAAGGTGATGGCTTCAGTTCATTTTGTTAGTTTTTTCAGTGGAGAAACATAAAAGAGAGAAGAAAAGAGTGGATGTGAGGAGAAGAGGAGAGTTGTACGTGGAGATGAAGAATAGGAATATTTCAATAGCGAACAGAAGTTAGTAGTAGCTTAAACGTAAACAGTAGGATATCCAAAAGTCACGCACGCAAATTTAGCAAATATAAATGCAAACAGCTGGAAAACAGTTGGAATAATTGAAGGCAATAGCTGTTTCAATTGACGAGTAGATAATGGATGGGCATACGGAATTCAAAAACTCAAAACGTTATGAACGGAAACCGATACGGTGAACCGTTCCACCGATTCTATGTTGCAACGGACATCAAAATACAGAATTGAATATACCATCGAGATCAGCGCGATGAGACGATCAAAACGGTATAAAGATATCAGTGGTACGATTAAATTATAAAAAAATTCGAAATTTCTACTAGAGGAAATGCATAAAAATCGTAGAAAAATAAGATCGACGGAGCAAAAGATGTCCGAATTTGAAAAAACGACAAACTGACAACTTGCTCAAAAGTTGATTTAGAATTTTTCTTTGTAAAAAGATTTTGGTTTTAAACAGTTTTATTTTCATCGCTTTTTAACTGATTCAATTGAAGTAAATTTACGCGCGAAATAAACTTTCATATTTTTAGACGAAAATTTACCGGTTGCTATGTTTAACTGGACGCATTCCAAATATCAAATTTATATTTCAAAATTTTGTCGTTTAAAAATCCCACAGAATTCCAATTAATTACGTTATTAAAACCGGTTAAATTTACGGGTCGTTACATTCTCCTCCACTCAAAACTTTTCGTCCTCGAAAAGGAAAGAAGGTAGGAGAATAGAAACAAGCAGAAGAAAATAAACTTGAATTACATAATAAACAATTAATTTAAACCCTGTAAATTATAATTTAATTAATTAATACTTAATAATTGATTTCGAATTCAAGTACTTCATTAAGTTGACTTAATTCCCTCAAACAGAATTTATTTTATTTATCCCATTTATTATTCTATTAACTTATTATTCTATTTGTCTCCATAAACATTTTAGAATTAAAATTTAAGTGAATAACATTTATTATACGCACCCACGTTTTATTTATAAAGACAATTTATATTGTATATTATCCAATTTTCTTAAATTAACAATTTAAAAATCATAAATTTGAATAGTTATTTATTATAATCATACTTTATTCGAAAAATTTAATTCTTTTTATTTCAAATTATTATTAAATTTATTCTACTTAATATATCTTATCACATTTATATTAAGTATATTTCATTTATTATGACTACTCAAATTTGTTTATAAATTTTCTTGATATCATTTGTATTGTATAATATTGAATTACATAGTTAACTTTTGAAAATTTAGGTAAGTTATATATAATGCAATTTAGTATTATACCAGTAAATTTCTAATTCAATTCTCTCGAGTTTAAATATTAATTCAAAATTTGGTTTCATTTATAATCGAAATCATCTTTTACCCAAATTTTAAGAATTAAATTTCCAATTAACTTCAAACAATTTAGAGATAAAATAAATATATATATTCATAACATATCAAATTTAAAATCTTCAATATATATATTATAAATCAAGTCATGTTTAAAATTCAAATCAATTTATTTTCGAAACAAACCGTAGCAAAGCTACAGAATAATCTCTCCACTTCGAAACTCGAAAATGAATGTCGATGATGCGACCGTCATCACCGAAATTATTTTCCAACGACAAAGAGAATAGCTCTAATTTAATCATCTAAAATTCTTTGAAAACGATTTCTATTCAAAACTTCTTTAAATAATGTGTCCTTCAAAATTTTAAAGCCAAAGTTAAAATCACCAGAAATTAAATTCTCGGTTTCTTGATTTAAATTCATTACAATTTCCAAATAAATTTATAAACCATGTTTTTATTCCAATTATTTATATATGAGACAAAAGTCAATGGTTTAGGTGACATGTTTAAAATCCAATATTATTTACTTACAACCAATTCAATTTAATATCAAAATTCAGGAAATCATACTTATATATATAATATAATTATTCAAAATTTATTTCATTTACCAAATTTGAAAATAATATTATGTCAGTTTGCTCTGTTCAAGCGTTTTGGAAATCCTATCGATAGCGTTGATCAGACGAATCGATCGGAAACCCAAATCACATCAACAACTCAAACAACACAACATATATATAAAACATTTTAGTATAAATTCAAATACACTCCCTCCCTCAACGATACAAGAATGGGTTTCAAAATAAGTATAGAGATTCAAATTTGATGGAAATCAAATCAAGAGAATTTTGATTCGAATACAAGTTCGAAAGAAAAGATAAGATGATTCAATTAACAGAATCGGGAGATGGATAAGCTTACTTAATTCACAGACAACCTTAACTGGGTCGACCGTAACTTCAAGAATAAGATCGATGCAGAATTCCGAGGTAAATCTACATTCGATCTCAAGAAATAGAATTTAGGTATAACAGGATATAGATAGCATCGTAAACCGGGGATACAAATCTCCGGTAAATCGATGTCTATTGTAAAGGAGTTTCACTCATTTACAAATCATTCGAAGTTTGGCGAGACCGCCGATTCATTTTAAGGGTCATCCGAAGGGGAGTTATGGGATACTCCAGAATTGAAACAAGACGAATAGTGAGGGACACGAATGAATTTCGAAACCGAGGGAACGTTCCAAAATTCAACGGAATAGAGTCAGAATGAAGAGATTGAAACTCGAATGGGAGCGATTCTGTAAATACATTTACCCTATATGCTAAGTTTTTCCTAGAGCTACCAAAAGCTCTGATACCAACTGTAACGACCCGCTATTTTGGACTATTCGCATCCGCACATGTCGGACTTGAATAATTCAAAATACCGAATTGTTAATTTTAAATTTGGCAAAACTGAGATATACAGTAAATAAATAGTCACAAAATCACAGACACAGAGTAATAATATGCAACGGAAGTAAAAGAAATAGTAGTTCATGAAGCTACTATATAAATATATAAGATACATCAGAGTTTACAACAGAAGAGTAACACGATACAACAAGTACAAATAAGAATACATCACTGGAATCATCGAATACTGAAAGCAGAATAGATGGCTGGATCTTCAAGCAAAGCTCCAACTCCAAAGGTGAGTCTCGAAATCTGAATCACTCAGTCTGACCCGAGCGTAAAGCAAAACACAAAACACTCGAGTCAGGATTAATATTCTCATATCAATAAATCCAACTCAAGTGAAATAACAATCGAAATACAAGTAACTCAAAGGATGTTGGAATCACCATCCTCTAAAGATCCGTTAAACTATCTACTATGTAGTAATATACACTAAATAGATAATGTCTATCAGTAATATAAAATATCAAAATAGTGTTAAGGCGTTATCATTATCCCCCTTAACACATGTTATAAATGTCATAGTCTATACAGCACTGTAAACTCCACCGTAAACTGGCAGGATATCAGGGAGTACTCCATAGGTATAACACAAAGCAAATTCGTAGTGGTCGCGTATATAGGGATACAAGTATGACAAGGCACATGAGGCAATACCCAAGGTAGTGAAACTACCGTTCGCCTGATCCGGACTGGTGAGAACGCATCGCCGCAGCGACCGCAACACCGCGAAACAACACTCCTGAAAGTACGAGGGTGCACCAATCAATCACAAGTAATGAGTAGTAGTTACGAAGAAGTGTGTCCGCTCGAGGTGGCTAACCCCATTTGGTCCGGCACGGCTCCTGATTTTAGTCATTTCCAATTTGACACAAGCGTCAAGGCTATCCATTATCGTTCTCTTTCTTCAGTCATCACGTACATCATTCCAACCACTTCATTCTGGATCATCACTCCGCGTATAGTTATTTAAGTGGTTTTCTGTTTAGACAGAGAGTATGTCCATAACCGATTCCGATCTCTTTAATAACTTTCGTAATTATTACACCGATTGGTCGTTTAATATATTTCAAACCAAATCAATTTCAATTTCAATTAGGATTCGTAAACCATCATTTCGTTTATCTTTCTAAATCAATTTCCAAAATTTACGTTCAAACTTCCAAATAACCATTTCAAAATTTTATAATTTGATTTCAACTTTTATTTAAACAATTCAAATATTGATTCAAGTTCGTATATAAGTTTCATTCCGGAATCATTTAAAATGGTTAAATTTTCATTCAAATCAGTTTAAATTTATTTATCGATTTCGTTCAATATTTATTAAGTAAATTTGTCAATCAAAACAACTTCTATTTAAATTTCAATCAATTACTTACGTTCAACTACATTATATCAAACTTCAAATTGAAATAAACTAAATTCGTCAAATCAATTCTTTAAATTACAAGTCTTACATTTATTTCATTAAATCACATTTTATTTCCTGTTAAAGAAATTCAATTTCACTTGTTTACTTACTTAAATAATTTCCAATACTTAATTAACAAAGAAACTCAATTTCAATTATTTACGAAGTTCCAAATTCATTTTTTCAAAGGTTCAATTTCTCTTATCAAAGAATTCGATCTTTATTCAATTATCAAATAATTCAATCTTATTCAATTATTAAATAATTTCAAACTTAATTATTAATAGATTCAAAACTTAATAATTTCAACTTAATTATAAATTCAAACTCAATTATTAAATCATTTCAAAACTTAATAATTTCAACTTAATTATCAAATCATTTCAACTTAATTAAATTCAACTTAATAATTTCAAACTTAATTATAATTCCAAACTTAATTATAATTTCAAATTTAATTATTAAATGTTTCAAACTTAATAATTTCAAAACCCAATTATTACTTATTCCGGATTATTTATTAATAATTCCAAATTTATTTATTAAATAATCAAATTTCAAACAACGTTCTTCCATCAATTACTACGTTAATATTTGTTTCAGATTTCAATCTTAACATTTCCTCTCAAAAATTCAAGTTCCGACTTCATTTCAAAACTTATTCTTTGTTCGAATAAAATCATTATTTTATTTTTAAATCAAATTATTGACCAATCGGATTTTATTTAATTCTCTATCCTAGGTCAAGTTCATTTGGGTATTTATCATTTCAACCCGATTCCAATTCAATTCAAAAGTCAAAGCATAACAAAGGGAACTTGCAGTGTGATAACAGGGATGGTGTCAAAGTAAATAAATAAACAATAACAACAACCAATAACAATTCAATAATCAGCTCAAATAATCCCGAAGTAATCGTATTGATTCGCATTGTTATTTGTGCGAATTAATATAATTATTCCTAGAATCTACACTATCATTTCATGTAGATTAAAGATTATTGCATTGCGGTTTTTCACTTGTCATTCAATTCAAATCTCAATTTTAATACTACAAAAATTTATCCAATATACATTCAAAGGTTCAAAGTATAATTTATCAAATTCTACGTGTCAATTAACTCAACAATTAAAAGGGTCATATTATTCAAATTTACTAATCAAATTCAACACATATGTCGATTCACATTTTTTTAAACTTTGACAAATTCAATTGCATAACATTTATCACGTTATACATTACAATTTAGCATCCAATATAAACAACAAACAATCAAACAATTATCAACCAAACTGTATTATCATCGCATAAATAATTAACAGATAATGGTGTCAGATGTCATAGGTTAACAGATACAGGTAATAGCATATATAACAGTGTAAATAACTAACAACCGGCATTTCAATTTGTCGTTTCAATTGCAATCGAATTTAAAAATAAAAGAATATTAATCGTGAGTGATTGCTCACCTTTCGAGGCTGGAGAATCGGTGGGAAAGGACACGGATACGAGCACGAATATGGACATTGGAATTGAGTTACGCATCCAAGCAAAACAAAATCGGCACGAATTCAACGATCAAAGCTAATAATAAGAATAGACAAGATCCAATCAGAACTGGATCGATGAAGAAAATGGATATAAATGAACTTATATAACTTTAGACATATCCAACGCATATTAAATTTAAAAAATATATTTATTTCAAAAATACATTGTTTCAAATTTAAAGGCACATAGAAGAAAATAAAAATAAAAAATCAAACATATATATACATAATACTTTTATTTTTCAACAACATATATCCCAACATACATTGGACCATATAGATAAAATCAAACACACTATTTATATTCAAACAGCAATTGCCACTATGTAAATGAATTAATAGTATATACATAACTTACTTACTTTTTATATTAAAACTAACCATAAATTTAAGCATATCAAATATTAAATTATTAATATGTACATACAAGCTTCAGAAAGAACACGAGTTATAGGAAGATACACCCTTACTTGCTTTATATAGACTTGTATTCTATATGTAGTAACCGCAAAGCAATTTTTTTTTAAACTATTAAAATAATGTGTACATATCTCCCTTTAAATATAACCCACTGTAACCCATAGCATATTCCCCAGACAATGACAATACATATAAACTGTATATACATACTGACCAAAATATAACATAATATTTCATTATACTCACTCTAACAGCATCCTATAAAACTCATATATATAACTTTGTATATAACTAACATAAAATATAAATTTGAATTTATACTGTAAATATACTATAACTTTTATACACAGTAATATATATAGTAACTTCTTTAACTAACAGATATGGGTATAAATGTATATACAAAGACTTTTATAATCAAACTAACATATGCTTGCAAAACTAACATAAAAGTATACATAGATATCAACCATCTAAGGATAATATATATACAATATTTTTTTTTATACGGATTATTCAAACTATTATAACAATATATATACACTCAAATTTCGAGATCTGTACAAAATATATATATACAGTTTATATATTAACCACATAAAAGACTAACATCATACACATATTTTTAAACTAATGTGCCAAACTCTGTAAGGACTTATAACTTACAAAGCATATACCTTGATATACATATGCAAGGAAGAGAGGCTGCACTGTGCATGGGAGAAACTCTCGGCAAGACACAACTCGAAGTACGAAAAATGGAAGTTGAAGTTTACATGCCTGGAGAGAAGTTTTGGGCGATCTTCTGAGCTCGGCCTAGGCTGTGTGGCGCGGGCGCTGGGAGGAAGCAAGGCGGAGATCGGAGGGAGAACGGCTGTGGCGGAGCAGGGTTATAGGGAGGCTGACGTGTTGCAAGGTGAGGGGTGGGGTCTGGCTCTGCGTGAGGTAGGAACAGCGGTGCTTGGCGGAGCTATGGCGGGACGAGGCTGCGACATGCTATGGTGGATGAGAGGGTGGAGGAACGCATGAGAGAGGGTGGATGTGGGAAGCTTGCTTGGCATGTGGGAAAGGTGATGGCTTCAGTTCATTTTGTTAGTTTTTTTTCAGTGGAGAAACATAAAAGAGAAAAGAAAAGAGTGTATGTGAGGAGAAGAGGAGAGTTGTACGCGGAGATGAAGAATAGGAATATTTCAATAGCGAACAGAAGTTAGTAGTAGCTTAAACGTAAACAGTAGGATATCCAAAAGTCACGCACGCAAATTTAGCAAATATAAATGCAAACGGCTGGAAAACAGTTGGAACAATTGAAAGCAATAGCTGTTTCAATTGACGAGTAGATAATGGATGGGCATATGGAATTCAAAAACTCAAAACGTTATGAACGGGAACCGATACGGTGAACCGTTCCACCGATTCTATGGTGCACCGAACATCAAAATACAGAATTGAATATACCATCGAGATCAGCGCGATGAGACGATCAAAACGGTATAAAGATATCGGTGGTACGTTTAGATTATAAAAAAATTCGAAATTTCTACTAGAGGAAAATGCATAAAAATCGTAGAAAAATAAGATCGACGGAGCAAAAGATGTCCGAATTTGAAAAAACGACAAACTGACAACTTACTCAAAAGATGTTTTAAAATTTTTCTATGTAAAAATATTTTGGTTTTAAAAAGTTTTATTTTCATCGCTTTTTAACCGATTCAATTGAAGTAAATTTACGCGCGAAATAAACTTTCATATTTTCGGACGAAAATTTACCGGTTGCTATGTTTAACTGGACGCATTCCAAATATCAAATTTATATTTCAAAATTTTATCGTTTAAAAATCCCACAGAATTCCAATTAATAACGTTATTAAAACCGGTTAAATTTACGGGTCGTTACATTAACAGTGTTAAACAATAAAACAGTAGATTCAGATTTTTGACGAAGATATGTGAAGGGATTATTTATGAAGGTAATCTAGAAAAAGAATCAGAATTGCCTAAATGGCAGTTAACAACAAAATCATCAAAATGCGATTCAAAATATATTGAATTGGCAACATAAAACATAAATTTCCATCAATAGAAAAAAACAATTAAAACATTAGATTTGGTAGGGCTGCAGTACACACACGCGTGTACGGCCTCGCCACATTTTTAAAATGTTAACTCTGTGTGGCTGCAGTTCACGCTTGCGTGCACTGCCTCGCCACTATCGTGATGAAATATGCAAAAGGTCAACGAACCAAAATCAATGAAGGTTCAAATATCGATTCAAAATATCGATACTGCGTGGCTGCAGTGCACGCACGCGTGCGCTGCCTCGCCACAACAACATGTGAAATCATCTCAAGATAGAATACTATCAGAAATCAAAGTTGCAGAGGTCAAGTCAGTGACTCAACACAACTGCAACACCAAAACCCATGCAACAAGGCAAGGTCGAAATGCAATTGTTTTGCATATACCCAAGTAAACACAAGAAAACAAGTTCCAAACAACTTATTACTTCACATTTCAACAAGTGCAAAATTTTCATAAAAATGAAACTGCAGCCCACTTTGAATCCAAGGGAAAACGGCAACAAGACTACAGTCACCACATGGACACAAGGGCAAAGGTACAAAACATTAAATGAATCAGAGGGAGTCCAGAAGGTAATGCAGCAATAAACTCAAAACAACTCAAAAATCCTCAAATTCAACAAGACAGTAAGCATCAGTGCACGAAGGCAATGACACGTACATATACATGAACCAGCAGAAGCAATTGAAGTGCAACAGTGGAACGACAAGGCACAAAGGCTACAAGTATGACTTGAACAAAGCAAGGCTACAGAGCTCGAGCTTATGCAAAGTCAACATCACCACATAAATTCAAGAAGGCACCAAGCAAATGGAACCAAACCCAAGTTACAGTATTATTAAAACATGGACAGTGGAGTACATAGGTACATGAAGTCCAACGGATTAACTACAAAGGACAACAAGTATGACAGGAATGCATACATACTCCAGAATGAAAGAAATATCACTGCAATATGCACAGGGTAGTGTTGCAAACAACATGAACATGGTATAGGCAGTGAATATGTGAAAATCAGGCTACAGTAGCAAACCAGTATCAAATGCCATCAAGTAAACAAGACTCAGGACAGTACAAATCCAATAATATATGCATACACACATACAAATGTATGTATGCCTATATATGCAGACCTGAACAAAACAGGTGACAAATCAAGGCCACTATTTAAAACAAATTGACGCAGCAATAAGGATTCAAGTTCGAATATACAGGTATAGCTAGCAAAGATCAAAATGGACAGCAGCTACTACACAAATGCTACACAAAGACTCGAGTGAGCAAACACTTCAGGTATGCAACCTGATCATCTAAGTGCAGACAAAACGAAGTCGAGGCCAACAGTAATGGCAACAACTCCATCAAGTCGTGGTTCAAACCCAATATGCAAGAAAAATCAAAACCAGGAATGCAACACTGCTACACATACGTATAGTCAAGCTATGTGAATACTAGCAGTAAGCAGTGCCAAAAAAACAACACCCCAAATGTACAAGTGAAACCACCTGAAGTCAGATCAAAATATATATATATATATATATATATATATATATATATATATATATATATGCAGCTTGCATAAGCAGGTGTAATTCAAGCTGGAAATCATCACAAACCAATACTTCTGGAATTAATACTCTTCAGATTTCAAATACAAGAAACTTTAATCCATTAGGTTCCAAAATTGTAAATTATGATTTCATAAATAATCAAGATAGGCCTATTGTTTTCAGGCAACAAGACTTGTAAACTGATTATATACTCATACCAAGTGTGTTCAAAACTTTAGTATTAAATATCCAATGAATTTCAGTTTCTTTTTTTTCTTTTTTTTTTCAAAACCTGATATATATTTATTCATATATTTTTACTTTGCTTGTTTTAAACTTTAAAACTGTTACACTACTTGCGAAAAAAATAGTAAGCAATTTCCAATCAAAATGAATCATTGAACAAATAACCAAACTGGGAAATCCTAAGTTAAAATAGGAGTAAAAGAAAAAGTGGCTGAAGTCATTTTTAAACAGCAACAAAATGAAACAGAAGAATCATGGAGTTCGAACATTTCAAAAATCATCAAAACTATATACATGGACCAGTCAAAATCGCTAGTATCAAATGTCAGATTACACGAAACTGACAAATTTAGAAAAATCACCAATCAACGAAACAATATCGAACGAAAATCAAAGAATTTAAACCCTACGAACTCACATATGAAGAAGATGTGAGTAATTGAAATTACTCACCTCAGTTTGAAGCAGCCGAAGTCCTCTCGAGCTCGACCAAAATTCGAAGTAGTCGAATCAGAGATAGGAAGCATCAATCGCCTCCAGCAAGGGCTCGACCGAACTATGGGAGGAGATGGCGTCGACAGTTTTCACGAGCCCAAATTTTGGAACGAAGCGAGCAACGAGGACGAATGAAAATCAGAGAGAGACCGCCATTGATTTTTCTGATCGATTTGTTTAGGGTTTCGAATGAGAAGAGTAAAGGGGTCGGGTATAAAAGAGTAGGGGAGAGACGTGTTTTTGGCGTGATGGAAGGCATGGATCAAGGCACGAATTTGGGAGTGTTTACAGCTGATAAAGGTAAAGCAATGGTACTCTTATTTTATGTATTATATTATTATTTTTTCATTTTAAATTCAATTTGTTTTGTATAATCATTTTCTTTTACTTTGTTTTGTAAATTTTGTTGTTTGAATTTTTAACTATGTGTATTTCTTTATTAAAATTTTATTCCTTTTTATTTAAGCTAAAGAAAATGTTATTAAACTAACCATCTTTTATTAATTTAAAAATTCTTAAATCCAAATTTTTTCTAAGTCATTAGTTCGAATTTTAAATACAAATTCAATATTCATTTCAAACTCCAAAGTCAAATTCAAATTCTATTCAACTTTAAATAAATTAAATTCTAAAATTTAATCGCCAATTCATAGTTATATTGGGAATTCAAACTAAACCATCATTCGAATATTCAAAATTAATTAAATATTCTCAATTTAAATTGTTTAAAATTCAGGCTTGTTACAGGGAGTAAGTTTTTGTTGATGACAAAGGGGGAGAAATATAAAATAGGGTAGTTAGGTATAGATGAAGGGGGAGTTGTTAGTTTAAGGGAATTATAAGGATAAAAATAATATTTTATAAACAAAGGTTGTCATCATCGAAAAGGGGGAGATTGTCAGTCCTTGAGATGATGGTTTTGATGACAACAACCTTAGAATAGATTATAAAATATAAATACTAACATTATAAGTTTAGATATATATATATGTATATGCAGGATTTAACCATGCAGGTACTAAGAATGAAGACTGTACAGTATAGAGATTCAAGATATCAAGATAAAATATCAAGATCGAAGACTCATGAGTATCGAGACTATCAAGAGTTCAAGATATCAAGGATAAGTATTTTTTATTATTGTTAGGAATTTTTGTTAAAACTCGTAGAAAAGCACTGGCATCTTAAAATCCAATTTATTCGTAGAATGGAATCCACTTCGAGCCCGTTAAAGGGATGGAACCCTAAGTAGGATGGAACCTACGAAAATCTAGTGGGACATTGTTTTGTATCCACTAATTTTAATTCAAAAGATTTTACAAAATTATCTTATTTTCAAAATGATTTCAAAATTTTCCTTTTAAAAAGATTCAAAACCCTCGATCCCGATTTTAAATAATTTTAGCCTCAAAAACATCTTTATTTTCAAAGTCAAATTACTCCTGATTTTAAACTATCTTTTTAAATAATATATTTAACTTTTAAATATTTACACTTAAATTTAAATATAAAATTATATTTAAAATCTATATATATTATTCTCTATATTTTCTTATGAATTTTAACTATAGTCAAGTATATTTATAAAGTTTAAAATAGTTTTTATATAAGATAAAGGTTATTTTCAAAGAAAATCAAAACACCAAAAAAATCCTTTGGGATGTCGACATGCCTAGCATGACCATGTCGACATGGTGACAGTTTGATTCAAAAATCCAAATTTCAAAAGAAGTGTCTATTCGCCATAACTCTTTATTAATGGACATGGTTGTTGTTCTTCTATAAACAGGGGTCAGTTTCAACAAATTTTCAATCACTTTTTTTGGTTTTCACCCTCTTCTTCTTCCTCTTTTCTTAATACATATTCTTATCATTACTCTGCCGAAATCAACATTGAATCATACTCGATTACTTCAAGTTTGATTCTCTATCACTATCTCTACAAGATTCTCAGTGCTATTTAGAGTTATAGACTTCTTTCTAATCTATTAAGCGAGAAAAGGTATGATTGTAGCCTTGGAAATCAATCAAAAGGGAAAAGGTGTAATTGTAGCCTTGGTAAATCAATTGGGTAAACTTGTGGCCCGGAAATCAAGTTTCTCTACCCAGAGGATCGCAATTCTGGAGGGTGTACCTCGTAGCTTTGAAACCGAGGGTGTAATTGTACAATTTCTGTTGAAAGAAAATCTGTACTTGTGTTGCGGGACTGGATGTAGGGTAACTCCGAACCAGTATAAAATCTGGTGTGTTCTTTCCTTTGCTGCTTTTATTTTATTTCTGTATCTATGATTGTTTCTGTGATTATATCTGTGTCTGTATATTGTATACTTCTATGTCTACATTAACATAAATCGAAAAAGATTTAGTAATTCTTGATTAACACTATTCACCCCCCTCTAGTGTTAATCTTATCCTTAAGATCCTTAATCCGTATTTCACACAATGTTTAATTAATAATTAATTCTTAAATTATATTTAATTAAAAATTTATCTTACTTAATTAATAATTAATCTTATCTTTAAAGATAATTATTAAAAACTAATCTTTACTTAATTATAATCAATAAACCCTATTTAATCTTAATTTATTATTAAAATTTAATTAATAGAAATTTAATCATTAAAAATTTAATTGACTTCATTAAAACATCATTATTAAGTTTATAAAACATTTCCAAAACATTTTAAGTTAATAAAACCAAATTTTGCAAATGTTGGATTTTTAAGCAAAATTGCATCCATAGCGACTATCGCTATGGATACCCGTAATTTCAGCTTGTTTTACATTCCAACACTCTTTGAACCCTTTACCTTTAACTTACCAAAAGATTTATAACCCAAAAATTGGAAACTAAATAAAAGTTCAAAACTTTAAAAAAAAACTTTCAAAATCCTTTTTAAGTAAACTAGTTTTTAACTCATGGAATTCTAGGCGGCACACATACAAATTCAAGTGCTAAACTTTCCCTAATCTATATTCATATTTTACATTTTACAACATACTCAAAGTTGCATATGACATAATATCCAAGTTACATACAACATCATACTCAAAGCCAAATACAATATCATCCTCGCATCTAAAATTTCCAACAATGTTACTACAACATCATCTTATATCAACAATACTATAAACAACCAAGACATATAATGATCCACACAATTCAACACATATCATTTCACAATATATTCAACATTAAAAGTTAAAACTTTTAAATTTAGAAAAAAAAAGTTAACTCATCAAAAATCTTTGAAAACTTGAAATGCTTTAGAACTTGTAAAGCTTCGAAAACCACACAAAAATCTCTTGATAATGGGTCACTTCTCTTCGATTTTTGGTCATTTTACTTTCAAAATTTAGACAAGTGGTAAAAATAAAAGTTTTATAAAATTCATTTCTCTACAATTTTCAAAAAGAATCACTTAATTTCGACTTGTTTAGAGGGAGATAGGGTCAAAAAAAGGAGTGGTATTTTCGGTCTTGATAATATGGATCCACAAATGAGTTAGAAAGAAATGCAATTTTGACCCAAAATATTCAAAATTTAAAAAATTAGTGTAAATAAAAGCTATAGCCACTGAAATTCGACATGGTTTGAAAGAAAGAAAATCATGATTTGGAGTAGTATGGAGGAAGTTATGGCCAAATGAAGTGGAAGGAAAATGGAGAAGTTTTTAAAATGGAATGGAGGAGATTAAACAAGTTTGAAACCATTTTGAAAGTTTAAACTTTGAATTTAAACTTTAGAGTTTTTAAGGAGAAGACATGGAAGATGCTAAGAGCTTAGGAAATTTTCAAAGATAAAAGGAAATGAGAAAATTGAGAATAAAAATTAGGAAAAAGAGTATATAGATTATGTTAACATGTTGAATTACCAAACTACCACCTCAACTTTGCCCTCCTCTCTCTTTATGCCATCTCATCACCTCCTTCCACCTTACCCATCTCACCCCACAACAAGCCACCTTCCAATCGAATCTAGCTAACATGCATAAGTACTCTAATGTACTTATGTCTCCTAATGATGTGACATTTTTTTAGAACTTAATATATGAAGGTATAAATGCATATATAAACTAATGCACACAAGGATACACACACACACACACATATATATACGAATTTATCTACGAGTGTGGATACTAATGCTAATCATAAAGTTTTCAATAACTTTTAGCCGATGATAGTCAAAATTTAGGAAAAGAATTCTGATCACGTTTTCGATTTTTCTTCGAACTAAATATTTTTGTAAACCAAATTTGAAAACCATTTCACAACCATTATTTATTATTTAAAATATTTTTTTTTAATTATAAAACTTATTATTTGAATATTTAAAATTAATTAAATATTCGCAAATCAAAGTAGTGAAATTTTGGGTCGTTACAGTCTTTCTCCTTAAAGGAATTCCATCCCCGAAATTACACCTCAACCTAACCCAGGAAACACCTAACACTATACATCAACTCATATGATTTACATAGATCATCCATATAAAAAAATGATTCAATCGCTATTCAAATACATAACTTCACTTTCGAACTAGTAACGCTCACTCGATTTTCCAGTGCGGACTCTGATCAAGATCCTTGATTAGGAACCCCTGTTCTCCTTTCATAGTTTTAACTATGCTAAAAACATTTGTCCCATATCAAAAACCCTTATGAAGTGCTCGCCATCAAAAATCGAGTTATAGATCCTTATTTGGAATAGCATGAATCACCTCAAAACCGTATACTCAAATCTTAGATCAAACTATATGGAAATGAGAGATCATCAACGTCCAACCTAAGCACTTATTTAATTGGTTCCCCCAATACCAATTCTATTTCCACTAAATAATTTATGAAAAATTTCACAAAACTAAAGTTAGGTTCAACTTGGATACTACTCCACTACATCCTAAGAGTATATACCCCTATTTGATTCAACTATTCCATTTGACATTTGTTTCCCTAAGAAAACTCAAGATCCAAATCCTCGGTTTTATTTCAAAAACTTTTTTTTATTCTTTAATCATATAAAATATAAACATATAGCCTGAGTAACTCCAAAATGATACTAAGGAACCGGGTACTATCAAATTGTATTGTGCATTCCCTCACCAAGAAGGGTTTAACTCAAGAGAAGTGCTTACCATTCAAACACATTTCCTCCCCACTCTTAAGTTATTTCTGAGTCACTCGAACTAGTTAACTTAAAAATATTTCTTTAATATCAAAATCCCATTTTTGAAACAATAATTTACATATATCTAACAAAACATTTATCACCAACTTGCTTTAGGCTCGTTTGAATTTGAACTTATTAGAATAATTTACTAAGTATCCCACAACATTTGCTTAGGAAAACATCTGATCGTCCCTTATAAGATTATTTTGATCATCACAAAACAATCAAGAGTCGTTCTCCTTAACCAATCCAAAGAAAACACTTATTACTTACATTTTCATTTCCAAAATTTTATTCTTGAACCAAAGTTGCTTTCAAATAATACTATTACTGTTTTCCAATTTTTGTAAACCATTTTTCAAAAGCACTCGGGTTTAAATTCTCAAGTTTCCAACTTAAATTATTTTATTTGAGAAGACACATTCATATTAATCTATTTCCAAATATTTATTTCAAAATATTCTAAATTTGTAAAAACATTTTCTATCAAATCAAATTTTAATTCAATATTAACAATCGAACGCCTTATAGTCAAATTGTAAGACTTAATACACGTCGTGTTCGTTTTAATGTTTTTCGTGTTTCTATTTACCTAACCCAAATCTTAAAAATGGAAGCGACCTACACACACTACCGAAAGTCAATGCTAAAACTGGACGAGCATGACTAAATAAATTCTAAATGATAATAATTGAATATTATTATCTCCTAACAACAATACTTAAAAATACTATACCATTTTTGAAATTATTCTTTAAATATAAAATATATCTGAGGTAAAATTATTTCATCTACCCAATTTCAAAATAATACTGTGTTGGATGGCCTTGTTAAAGTGTTTAGAGATCCCTACAAATAACGTTAGCTACTCGTACTGACTGGAATCCATAAGCCACTCCACAAATCAATCAACACAATATAAAATATATTTATATCACTAATAAATATGCGCTATTGTATATATACACTCAAACTCATAATAAGGCATTCCATTACCTTATCTCTTAATGAGTTGTCGCACCAAAGCCAAGGTTCTCACTTAACCTTGCGCTCTGATACAGGCTGTAACGACCTGCCTTTTCGAGCCTCAGAAGTTTGATACTCATACATTCATGGTATTCACGTGTCGAAAAACTAAGTGCCGGAAAGACATATTATTAGGGGAAAGAAATGAGATGGAAGATAAGAAGAAACTAAAAAAATCACAGAATCTCCCAATGCAACAGAGTAACATATATTAATCAACATAATACTTTACAAAGTCATTTCAAAAATGATACATCAGAGTCATTCTAATACAATTCTACCCTTAGACAGTTATAGCAGCCCGTCCTTACCTAACTAATATAAGGTACATATAATAGAGCAGAAGCAAAATAATAACTAGCTATCGATGAACCCTCCTGCACCATGCTTCTTCATAATGCATCTGTGGGATAACCTGAACTACTTGGCTGCCCATAAAAATTTAAGCACCGAAGGGCTTTAGGGAAAGAAAGTCAGGCATGGGTCTACTGTGAGTAAACTCAAACAACTGAATTATTATGTTTTAAAACCCTTTTAAAATCAAAGGTATCTCATATGACCACACAGCGCATAAACACAGACGGATTTTTACCTTACGACAACCAAAACAATTCATATGAAATTCTCTGATATTATAATAGTGTCTAAGATACAAATACTTATTAATCATAACCTTAATTATTGCATTAATTAAATTCCAGTATAATACGTATACAACTAAAACCATAAAGACACGTACTAGAGAATGAATACCATACAATGACTGCGCTACTAGGGTACCGTCCGCCACAGTGCATCTCCAGATGAAAACACTTAGAACCTCGCTTGGATTCCCTACCAACACAGGATTGGCCTTCCCCTTACTGGATAGTACTGAACCATCACCATCACGATTGGGATCAGAAACCATACCGAAGCATACAAAAATGGGTCATATATCGATTCTAGATTTTGTGATGACATACCCTAATGGGTGCGACCCACATGACCTTGCTGCATCTCCTTTATTTTAGTCATTCTCGATTGATGAGGCTTGAGGCTATGATTACTGTTTTATATAGATACCATCTTGGAATGCTAACAAAATAGTCCTAGCAGTAATGTTGAACCAACATTCATCCATACAAGTTCATTCTAGGTCTGAAATAAACTGAAGGCGCTACCTTCACTACATCTATTTTAGAATCACCCTCGAGGTTAGTAGCAAATAGCCCATGCACTTCAAAATTCCATCTTCGATTCATACTCTTTAAGATGTCCTCAGTCTGAAATGCTTGAGTTGGATCAAAGTGGTTTTGGAATAACATATCTGATCCCAGTCCCTTCGAAATAATTTTTGATAATTTTTGGTAAACTCAACCCGTTTCTTCAGAAAATAAGCAGATAAAAGAGCTGAGGTCTCCTCCTAACCGTTAGTGGATGGATTTCCTTATCATTTTTTCTAGAAGAATGAAACGAATTTATACATATAGTATAACACCATCGACGACAACTATACCATATAATTTACGCATTTCTTCTAGATATTTCCAAAGTTACATTTTGTTTCAGATATTGATAGCCAGTTATTCAACTGTCAAATAAACATTCATTCAAACATTGATTTAACTACATATGGGATCCACTATGCCTTTATTAATTAATCTTTAATTAATAAAATCACTTTATAAAACTTGATCAAAATTTTACATAACACTGTTCCCAATACCCTTACTTCCCATTTATACTTAAGAAAATATTTATACTTATCTTAGGCATAAAAGTATATTATCAAAACATTTGGAAAATTTCTCCTTTCAAATTCCTTTTTAAAAACATTACTTACCATAAATCGATCCACTTATCCTTTATAAAAGTTCCTATTTAAAAACTCACTTCACATTTAAATACCTTTATATATTTTCAGAACCAATTCATAAACCACTTTTATAAGTCTATAAGTCAATTTAAAAAAACTCTTTGCAAATCTCTAAAATCATTTATAAAACATTTCCCATTTAAAACTCATTTATAAATCTTCTTTAAGAAAAATCCTTTACAAAATATCTTTTGCAACTCATCCTTTTAAATCACTTTAAACCTTTTTTACTTAGTAAAACCCATTTTATAAACAAGATATTATTTATAAATACCTTTATTAAATAATTATATAATAAGATAATCGTTATAAACTTTAAACTCCAAAGTTGATTAAAGAATTGAAGTAATTAAAAATCATACTTTCCATATTCAAAAAAAGGTTTGTAAACTCAATGGTACAAATTTAAGTTACCATTTAACTTCAATTTCAATTTCAAGTCATCCATCAATTTATTTACATAAGTCAATGTATATGTAAATACAATTCATATCCAAATCGGGGAATACCATGTCAATATAAACTAACCAGCATAAACCTGTCCAAATAACAATAATAGCAGGATGGTGATTTGTCCTACTAAATATGTGTCCAAACAATTCAATCAGTTTATAACAGTACATGGATTTATTCTACTTAAAGTAGGTCCAAACAATTAATTTATAGTTGAACAGGGATTTAGTTTGCTACCAAATGTCCATACAATCAAACAATCAATTTATAGCATAACGGTGTTTTATTCCGCTAATGGTTGTCCACACAAACACAAAAAATCACATTATAACTCATTCATTGTCATTTATCTACTTAATAGTACCAACATTTGAATTCCTTAAGTTCAAAATGATCTTCGAAAAAAAGAAGTACCTTTAAAACAATTTGATTCTTGAAAGAAAAAAATTTAAAACTTAAAACTCCGTTTTCAAATAATTATTCACAAATTAAACATTTATTTTTATCATAATCAATCTTAATTAAGTCTTAACTTAATTTAATTATAAACTAAGAAATAATTAAACCTTTAGTAACTATTCAAAAAAATGATTAGCTATTATGTAGATAATTTAACCCTAATTAATAACTAAACCTTTATTAATAATTAAATATTAATTAATCATATTTAATTAATAAACTAATCTTTAAATAAAATTTAATTAATAATTAAAACTTAAATAAATAATTTTAAAATAAATCCTTAATTAATTTATAATTAAACAATTGATTTTTTTATTTATAAATAATTAACCTCATACTTAATTAATAATTAATTAAAAATAAATAATATACTTAAATTATAATTAATTAAAAGTTTATATTAATTAATAATTAATTAAAATTAATCTTATCTTCAAAAGATAATTAATTAAAAACTAATCGTTACTTAATTATAATTAATGAACCATGATTAATCTTAATTTATTATTAAAACTTAATTAATAAAAACTTAATCATTGAAAATTTAATTAACTTCAAAAAAAAATCATTATTAAGTTTATAAAACATTTTCAGAACACTTTAAGTTTAAAAAACCAAATTTTGCAAAAGTCGGATTTTTAAGTGAAACTACATCCAGAGCGACTATCGCTATGGATACCCATAATCTCGACTTGTTTTACAATCCAACACTCTTTGAACCCTTTACCTTTAAATCGCCAAAAGGTTCATAAACCAAAAGTTGGAAACTAAATAAAAGTTCGCAACTGGAAAAAATAATCTTTTTTAAGTAAACTAGTTTTTAACTCGCGGAATTCTATATCGCACGCATACAAATTCAAGTGCTAAATGTTTCTAACCTATGTTCATGTTTTAAACATTAGGACATAATCAAAGTTGCATACCACATAATATCCAACTTACATACAACATCATACTCAAAGCCACATATAATATCATACTTGCATCCAAAATTTCCAACAATGTTACTACAACATCAACTCATATCAATAATACTATAAACAACCGAGACATATAATATGATCCAGATAATTCAACACATATCATTTCACAATATGTTCAACATAAAAAGTTTAAAACTTCTAAATTTAGAAAAAAATAGTTTACTCACCAAAAATCGTTGAAAACTTGAAATGCTTTAGAAATTGTAAAGCTTCGAAACCACACAAAAATCACTCGAAAATGGGTCATTTTCTTCTTGATTTTTGGTCATCGTACATTCGGAATTTAGACAAGTGGTAAAAAGAAATTTTTTATAAAATTATTTTCTCTACAATTTTAAAAAATGAATCACTCAATTTCGATTTTTTTAAGGAGATATGGTCCAAAGGAGAGGTACTTTCGGCCTTGATAATGTGAGTTCGAAAATGAGTCAGAAAGAAATACAATTTTGACCCAAAGATATCAGAATTGGAAAATTAGTGTAAATAAAAGTTATAGCCGCTAGAATTATACATGGTTTGGAGGAAAGAAAATCTTGATTTGGAGTAGTATGCAGGAAGTTATGGCCAAATGAAGTGGGAGGAAAATGGAGAAGTTTTTATAATGAAAAGGAGGAGGTCAAACAAGTTTGAAATCATTTAAAAGTTTAAACTTCGAATTTAAACTTTAGAATTTTCAAGGAGAAGCCATGGAAGATGCTAAGAGCATAGGAAATTTTCAAAGAGAAGAGAAAATGAAAAAACGAAAATAAAAATTAGGAAAAAAGAGTGTATATATATTACGTTAACATGTTGAATTACCAAACTACCCCTCATACTTTTCCTTCCTCTCACTTTATTCCACCTCACCACCTCCTTCCACCTCGCCCATTTTAGCCTACAACAAGCCACCCTCCCATCTAATCAAGCTAACATGCATAAGTACTCTAGTGTATTATGTCCCTTAATGATGTGACATGTTTTTTACCTAATATACTAAGGTATAAACGCATACATACACATACACTAACACACAAACACTGAAATATATATACTAATTTATCTACAAGCATGAATACTTATGCCAAAGAGTCCATAGCGTTTCTGATAACTTTTAGCTGACAAAAGTCTAAATTTCAGAAAATAGTTTCTGGTCACATTTTCGATTTTTCTTCGAACTAAATATTTTATAAACCAAATTTGAAAACCATTTCACCATCAATATTTATTATTTAAAAGATTTTTATTTTAAGTATAAAACTTATTATTTTAATATTTAAAATTAATTAAATATTTGCAAATCAAAGCAATGAAATTTCAGGTCATTAGAATATTTCCCCCTTAAAAGAATTTCGTCCCCGAAACTACACCTCAACTTAACCCAGTAAACACCTGACGCTATACATCAGTTCATATGATGTACATAGATCATTTTTACACTATAATATGATTCGATCGCTATTCAAATACATAACTTCACTTCCGACCTAGTATCGCTCGCCCGATTTTCTAATGTGGACTCTGATTAGGCTTCCTGATTAGGAACCTCTATTCTCCTTACATAGTTGTAAGTATGATAGAAAACACTTTTCCTATATGAAAAACCCTCATCAAGTGCTCGCCGTAAAAAACCAAGTAATATTTATTTGGAATAGTGTGAATCACCTCAAAGCCATGTACTCGAATCTTAGATCAAACTATTTGGAAACGATAGATAATCTACATCCAATGTACGCACTTCTTTAATTGGTTCCCCCTAATACCAATTCTATTTCCACTAAATTATTTATGAAAACATTTCATAAATCTAAACTTAGGTTTAACTTAAATACTACTCCTCTACATCCTAAGAGCATATACCCCTATTTGATTCAACTATTCCACTTTACATTTATTTCCCTAAAACTCAAGATCCAAATACCGGGTTCTATTTCAAAAACTTTTTGAAATGGAACTCCATATTTTAATCATAGAAAATATATACATATAGCCCGAGTGACTCTAAAATGATAATAAGGTATCGAGTTCCACCAAATAGTATCGTACACTAACTCACCAAGAAGGGTAATACTCAAGAGAAGTGCTTACCATCCGAACACATCTCTTCCTCACTTTAAAATTATTTTCGAGCCACTCAAACTAGTTAACTTAAAAATATTTCTTTTATTTCAAAATCCCATTTTGGAAACAATACTTTACATATTTCCAACAAAACATTTATCACTAACTTGCTTTAGGCTCGTTCGAGTTTGAACTTGTTACAATTGCACAATGATAAAGAGAATAATTTACTAAGTACCCCACAACATTTGCCTAGAAAAATATCCGATCATCATTTAGAAGATTATTCCGATCATCGCAAAACAATCAAGACTCATTCCCCCTAAACAACCAAAAGAAAACACTTCTTACTTACCTTTTCATTTCCAAAATTTTATTCTTGATCCAAATTGCTTTCAAATAATACTACTATTAATTTTCCAATCTTTGAAAACCATCTTTCAAAAGCACCCGGATTTAAGTTCTCAACCTAAATTCTTTTGAACGTGAAGAAACGTTCTTATTAATCTATTTCCAAATATTTATTTCAAAATATTCTAACTTTATAAACACATTTTCTATTAAATCTAATTTTAATCCAATATTAACAATCGAACTCCTTATAGTTAAATTGCGAAACTTAATTCACATGGTGCTCAATGTTTTCTATGCTTCTATTTACCCAACTTAAATCTTAAAAAAGAAAGTCACTTATATGCACGAACAAAAGTCAATGCTCAAATTAGGCGAGCATGATTAAATAAATCCTAAATGATAATTGTTTGTACCAAAATTGGGCACAACACTCTTCGGAAGTATTTGAAGAGATAAAATGAAGAAAATAAATGGAAAAAAGGATTATCTAACAAATACTTCAAAATTAGATAAGAAAATGCACAGAAAAACAGGGATTTAAAGTGGTTCGGCGCTTGGCCTACGCCCACTATATAATGATTGACTTTTATTAACTTTTACTTGTTGGTTAAAGCGGGTTACAATGGTGAATTTCGAGTACAACAGTGATCTATGAGTACAAAAATGATTTTAGCAGAGTCTGGACGTAGGAGAGCTAAAAGGTCCTTTTTCCGTAGGTTCTAGGCCGCTATTTATAAGCGTAGGCTGCAAATATCTCGCCCAGATCTCGGAAGATCCTTCTCTCACGTAGGTGGTCCCACACGATCGATCCTATGTCATTTGCACTCGGTCCGTGATCGATACGAACGAATTTCGTATCGATTGAGATTTGGCCCAATCGAGTCGAAATTGAGCACGAACATTCTTTGGGTTGTACGTAAGCTCCTGTGAAAAATTGGTGGCATTTGGACTTGTAGATTGTGAATTATGATCGATGCAAATTTGGGCTTTTCAGTTGTTGTTTCCTTCGCATCGATCTGCTTCGTATCGATGGTTTCGCATCGATGTGAGCACATGTTTGCTTGTTGACGTGGCATTTGTTTTTTTGGATCGATCCACATTTCATGCCGAATGATCGAGTCTTCCCTATGTATATGCCTTGTTCGCATCGATGGTTTGGCTTTGTTCGTATCGATCAGCCATGTTTTACTTCGTATCGATCCTTCATATGCACTTCGTATCGATCCTTCATGTGTACTTCGTATCGATCATTGGCTGACTGATATGAAATGGGTAGAAAGGAGATCGATACGAAGATGGCAGCATTTGACCAGTTGGATTGTGAATGATGCGACTGGTTGATGGATATGAAGAGAATGGTTGTCCGATGGATACGAAGTGGTGTCACTCGATGGATACGAAGCAATGTTTGTTGACGGATACAAAGTGTGTTGAGGCTTGATGGATACGAACAACAGCTAATCTGAAGGATACGAAGTGACGCTCATTGATGGATACGAAATGTATGGATACAATGTAAGCATGTTTTCCATGAACCTTGATCGATCCGCAACTCAAGCATACGAACTTCGATTGACTTGAAATTTGGAATGTTGGCTTTCATAATTTTGCTTGTCTTATCATATCAATTGTAGCTTGATTCGGACTCGGATAAAATTTATCGGCATCCATAGTGAACCTGTGTACAATCGATCTTGGGACAAACCGTCTTTTATTTCTAGTCAATTCCTTGGTGTCACAGCCTTGCCAAAAGGCCGGATAACATTGCCCTTCAAAGTACGTCTTGTGAGAACATGACGTGCTTTGTAAAGTTGTAATCTTCATCCTGAACAGTTTTATCTGACCTGTTCAATGATTGTTGTCTTCTCGTCGAGATCTGTAATTTTTGATTGATCTTTATAACGTATGTGAAGAGGAGTGCGGATTAAGGATCTTAAGGATAATTTAACGCTAGGGGGTGAATAGTGTTTAATGGATTCTAAGACTTATATGAACTAGCTTAAAATTATGACACAAACAAATGCAGAACTTAATCATAGAATAATTACATAATCAAATACAGATGCAGAAAGTAAATAAAAAAAGTAAAGGGAAAGAACACACTAGATTTTATACTAGTTCGGAGTTACCCTACATCCAGTCCTGTACCAAGGCAAACCAGCTCATACAGATTTTTATTATAGCAATTTCGAGATTACATTCCTCAATTTCTAAAGGCCTTGATGTAACGCCCCGAAAATTTTCGACTTTCAAAAATTCAACATCGATACTCACTTTATCGACTGCCGAGAAATCGAAGGCCGGAAACCCGAAATGTTATGGTTTAAGAAAAAGAAAAGACAGAAAAAGAGAGAGGAAAGAAAATAGAAAGATAGAAAATAGAGGGAAAAGAAAAATAGAATGGAATAGAAAACAACAGAACAACAACAGAATCTCACAATTCGCAGCGGAACAACATATAATAATAAATGAATAATCTTTAAACAAAGAACCATATCAGTTATTACATTTTATACTTTACATCATATCATCAGAGTGTACAACAACAACAACAAACAGTGCAGCGGAAAACGAAATACTATATATAAATTAGTAATACGCCATGCCATCCAGCTTGCCTCCAGCAACTCCAGAATATCCAGAATATCCTGATAAACCTAACTCTTAACTGCCCGTGTGGAAATTGGTGGGCACCCAGAGTTTAGGAAGGAAAACAATAAACTCCGAGTCAGTCATGTGACTGGTGTGAGAACTCAAAACAGTTTATTTATCTTTAAAATCAAAATAGAAGAATATTTTTAAAGCCAATTCGCAATGCTTTTAAAAATGATACTACCATAAGACCTCCCGCCACACACACAATGCAAACGTAGACTTGGAGGAGATTTCTTCTTATGTTAGTCAAAGATGCTTGATACGCATTAAAAAGAAACATTTGATATTTTTATTAGTGCATAGTGTAGGAAAAAATCATTTCGAAAGTAGAATATAAATCTTAGCCAGCATAGGTACCATTATATTATGCCTACTATAGCTACTTCCTGGGGAAGCAGGTTCTACAACTAAAACCGTACAAGTCACGTATTGTTTCTTTGGATTTCCAACGAATGATCAGGCCAAGGAACTTCCCATTGCCACATGAGAATGCCTCTGGATGGACATCCCCGAGAACCAAACCGGATCTCTACCAACACAAGGCCGGGTTACCCCTAACTGAGTAACAACTGACCGAATATGCCATCCCCCGGTCCTTTGGGACCTTTTCACCGAGCGCTCGTAATCAATTCACACAATCATAACAAAGTGTTTTCAACATGAGTAAGTATCTGGGCTCCATACCATGATACCACCCTTTTCCAGAAGGAAATGCGCACATCCTAAAGGGCGCTACCCCTCATAACCTTGCTGCTTCTTTCCTGTTTTGACCATTCACGGGGTGTGAGGCTCGACGAAGTCACGTCCACAAAAACATACTTTATACAAAAGCCATGCTTTGGGTCAACAAATGATCATAGAAATGATCACAAAGATAGACGATCAGATAAACGATCCTATCACAAATAATCAACACAATGATCATTTACAGCAACACTCAGCATGTCACATTACCAAATTGGGAATATATCGCTGATAACATTCAACTACATAACCTCTGAGCTCGTATGTCTCAGAGAAGGGTGTTAAGCTAAAAGAATAAATTCTCCGCCACCAACAGAAATATATTTGAAAGAAATCGGCTTTACATCTCAATTTGTAACGTCAGACATACAATCCATACAAGTCTGTTCCGGGCTCGAACAAAACCGAAGGCACTTCTTACGAAGCCCTTGCAATCCGGGTATTCACAATCCCGATCGAATTTCCCATCACTTAGGAGATCTCTATACCAGGAGCTACCCAGTGCAGAGACAATCGATAGGTCATCCTATCGCTTTCGCAAATACTCGGTATTCAACACCGGTCATCAAATGCAATTCATAACGACGTAGCACATATTCGGAATGGGTTATACGACCCCATGGTCCTTTCCCGTTTAACCCGAATAGTGAGCGCTTATTCAAAAATAAGTGTGGCATTCAAATTCAAACAAATCACATCTATTACCCATTCAAAGGGAAATATTGATAGTCGGTTATTGAACTATCAATAGATATGCACACATCACCAGTTTCCAAATAATTTTCCAAATTATTTATTTTCCAAAATATCTTTACAAGATATATAATTTCACACTTCAAAAATAAATCAACATTTATTTTTAAACAAGTTCCCCTTTCCTTTATAATTTCCTTAGTGAATTTATGATCCAAAATATCTATGAATATTCGATTTTAATTATTCATTTCAATTTTCCTTTTCAATTTATCTTCAAAATGATAAATTCTCAAAATATTCACTTTATATTGGAAAACATTTCCATACTTATTTATTCATAAGTAATTCACAAATTTTATTTATTTTCAACACTTGGAAAATATTCAATATACTTAAATCGAAATTAAGTATATATTTCATTCTTTAAGGAAAACATTCTCTTAAACATATTATTTGGGCCAAAACGAATGTTGCGTAAAACATTGTTACGACAACCCAAAATCACTAGTATAGGGATTCGAAATTAAAATAGATATATAAATCCCGATACTATTCAAAACATTTCCTTTCGGAAATCATTTACTATAACAACAGTGTTATAGTCCACTATTTCCTTTTATTTCTCGAAAATGTCTATTTCAACAATGAATGTTGAAATCTATGGTTTCGAATCTTAACATATTTAAAACATCGTTAGATCGTTTTAATTCAATTTAAACATCTCATTCAAAACAATTTTCTTTAACATATTATTCACTATTTAAAAACGTGAATAAACTACGTTAACAATTTTCATCCTTTTATTCAATTTATTTCAAAGGATTATTCACAGTCAAAAACGTGAATATAATTCCATAAATAAATCATAACAATTTACTTATCAAAATAAGTCGTTTGTGAATTTATAAAACAACGTTTATAAATTCCATTTCTATTTATTTTATAACATCTCTTTTTATAAATTCCTTTATCAACCTATTCGATTTACAACTCAATTATAAACTAAAGGTTCATATTATAAGTTAAATGCTTATAAAACGATTATTTTACAAAAATTATTCTTTTAAACTTCATAATTATAAATCTTATAACTTATAAGATTCAATTATTTATCCAAACCTATTCTTTAATAATTTCACAAAATTTATAAATCTTACTATTTATAAATTTCATTTATAACTTCACCATTTATAATTTTATAAATTCCATTCATTTACAAAATTCATTTTCACTTCATTCAAACACTTATAAAAACTCGTTTTATAATGTCAATATTTCAATTTATAAATATCCATTTATAAATCTCTTAATATAAATCAATTTATATTATTCTTTAAAACGTCTTTAATCTCCTTTATTATTTCACAATTTTGATTCATAAAATAATTAAATTTTATAAATCCTATATTTAAACTTTTCACAATAAATTCTAAAATCCCGATTAAACTATTTTATAAAATCATTAGCATCATATTCTCAAAAATCAGTTTTTAACTATTTTTCTCAAAAATCATAATTTTTATAACTTTAAAAATTATAACATTTATTTATTTAAAATAGATCAAATTCCAAACATATAGTATATTTTCAAAAGTCACTTTATAAATCATTTTAAAATTCCAAAACTTGGTCCAATGATGCTACATATCAAATAGTCAATCACGACAACAACGATATCATATATCAATATGATAATCCATCAAATATCAAAATATCTGAAATCAAATAAATACTGTTGAGGAATCCAGTTGGATCCCTCCAACCTGTTTTCCTGCATCCACAAACATTAGCACAATACCAATTTCGCTCCAGTACGAAATTATCGCGGTATATGGGATTTAAAATATTATCCGCTTAATAGACGGCGCAATAGGGTCTCATCCGCTATACAAATATGGGAAATCAATAACTCCAATATATACATATGCCAATATATATATATTGCTATTATATATAATACCAATTTCACTGTTTATGAAATATTCGCGGTATATGTTTTTAATAAATAACATCCGCTTACTAACGGCATATAATGTCTATTTTAACAATCAATAGATATCGATCAACATTCAAACATGCATTCAAATATTTTAAATCTAACTATTTAAAATAAAATCGAAACTGATTCGATTGAGTGAGAAGTTCTCACCTTGATTTCAATTTCGTTTTAGCGATTTATTTCGAATAAAATTAAACGGACGTTTAAGTTTACCCAAAATTCTCACTAACTCCAAACGACTCCAATCCAATTTCATCGCGTAGTGCTCGTCCATACGATTCCAACGCAACTGGTTTCGCGCGTTTTCGACCTCGTATGAAAAAGATATTGATTTTACAAGTTTGTACACGAATTTATTTAATATAATTTACAACTTTAATTATTTTTAAACCTACATTCAACATAGGCCGTTGATTTCTCCTGCATCCACATCATAGCCGCACGCACGTCTTCCCTTCCCCTTCTTCATCTTGCACGCACGCAATATGTACAGACCGAACAAACCCAATGCTTGCAACTAGGGTTCCATCTTCGAGCCTCCACGTTCAACTTTAGGTCGATCAACTAGTGCCATATCGCGCGCCTCCATCTCCTCCATGCTCGGCCAGAAGGCTTTGAAGCTCGGCCCCTCCTTTTTTTCTCGAATTGCGTGCGCAAGCTGCCACAAACGGCCCCCCATATCTTCCAATTTATAGCTCCAATCCACATCTTAACCGTTGATCTTGTAGTTCTCTTCATGCTCTACATCTTTCATTTAGGAAGTTATTCGATTCGATGCATGGATTTTGAGAAAATAGAGGAGGAAGGATTGACAATTCTGGCCGTTCATATTGATAGTGGCGGCTAGGGTTTGTTTTTGTTTTTTTTTTTATTTTATGAAGGGTAGGGGCTATTTATAAGAAAATCGATCGACACTATTCATCCCGGAAATTCCGAACTCCGATTTACGCGTCGTAACCAGCGTTTCTAGGGTTTACCCCGCGTTCCGGACACAATGGAACAGGTTTCGAAAGCTAATTCGGATATCTGTGCGAGTTATGGCAATAAACGTTCAATTTAAATTAAACCGATTTAAATCGATTTCTAGGCGTTTTAATTTGTACCGGACAAACGGTAAATCCAATTGACACGAAATTTGAAACATTACAATAATATCACATTACGGATCCGATGAAACTAGTTTCGTCGAAATCCGAGACTTTTTGAAAAATGGCTATTTTAACTCGCCAAATTAAAATTAAAAATAATTCGATGCGTTTCGAGCTGCCACGATCAAACGATAGCTCCGATTGACACGAAATTTGAAATCCGATAATAACTAACTATTACGGATCTAATGGAACTAGTTTCGTTCAATTCTGAGACTGTTCAAAAATTGACTATTTTCACTAGTCGATTTAAATATTAAAATATTCAATTTTCACAAATTAACTTTTAATTCGATTTTAAAAGTTCTAAAATATCATTCTAACTCCAACATGATAAAATAAAATTTTACAAATCATTTTCAATCATATTTAACCCAATTTTCAATTATTTCCATAATTTAACATATTAAATTATCGATTTAATTATTCAATTAAATCCAATAATTCAAATAAAAATTTATTTGACCTATAAATTCACTTCTTAATATTTAAAATTAATTAAATATTCAAATTTTAAATAATAAAAATTCTGGGTCGTTACACTTGAGGTACCCTCCCGTCTCACGAATCCGGGGCAAACTCTCTTGATTTACGGGCCATAAGATTATCCAATTGGTTTTCAGGCACAACCACATCATATAGAGAGACTCGACAAACTTTTGATTACAAATTGATCCTATGACTCTGAATAGCACTTTGACCTTTAAGAGAGGGCAGAGAATCAAACAAGAATGAGATTTTAACTTGATTCACTTAAGAATTCGGCAGAATTTCGGCACAATCTTAAAAATATGAAAATGATAGAATATGGATTTGTAGAGAAGAAGAAGTGAATAAAATATGAAAATAGATGATTAAAAAGTTCTTTTGGAAGCCTATTTATAAAGCACCAATGGTCATAACCATTTGTGAAGAGATTTGAACGAATAGACTCTTCATTTGAAAATTGAAACTTTTGAATTCAACGGCCACCTTGTCGACATGGGGTATCCCATGATGTCGACATCCCTGTGTAAAAAAATATAAATATTTTTTGAAAATGAAGTTTAAAACAAGAGTTTATTTTAAAAAAAAACAAATAATATTTTAAGGCTAAAACATATTTTTGAAAAATCATTCGAAAAGATAATTTTAAGGCTAAAATATTTTGAAAAGCAGTTTTGAAAAACCATTTTGAAGTAGTTTTGCAAGCTTCTTCCTGCAGAATATCTCATCACATCAGGACTCGATAACTCGTATAAAATCAGGATGTTTGTGGGTTTGTAAGCCACTTGTCGTAGGTTTGTAAGCTACTTGTCGTGGGTTTGTATGCCCGCTAAGAAGGTAGAAATGGGTTCCATCCCAAATGAAATTCGAAATGATGGTTTCCATGCTATTATGAAGTTTTAACAAAAACTAGACACTTATCTTGAAATCTTGATCTCGACACTCTAGAGTCTTCAGTCTTGAGTCTTGAATCTTTATACTGATCAGTCTTCAGTAATCAATACCTGCATATATATATATATATATATATATATATATATATATCCTGCATATACATTTCTATCTAGACAACAATGTTAGTATATATTTCATAATAATATAAGTTAAAAAGGTTGTTGTCATCAAAACCAACATCTCAATTCCTAACAATCTCCCCTTTTTTTATGATGACAACCTGTATTTATAAAATATACTTATCATACCATAACTCCTATATAACTCCCCCTTACTCCAAGCCAACTATTATTTTATAACTTCTCCCCCTTTGTCATCAACAAAAACTTTTTAAAATCCCTGAACTTGTTATAAGATAATCAACCATAATAAAATAGGACAAACCATATATAAGTGTAATAAGTGCTAAGTGTGATCATAAGTGTAATCCAAAAAGTAAATCAATCGTCGGTCAATCATATTTACAGTCATTATTCATATATACAAACCATACCAAATAAGTTAAGTTAATCAAGTTTAAAACACACCAATCAAATCAAACAAATAACATACAGAATGACTAGACATTCCTTGGTACTTCCACCCATCCATCTTCTCCAAAGATAGGGTCTACTTTAATGGCATCCCATTCTTCTTTATCTTTTTCGAGAGTGATTGGTGGATTTCCTTTGAGATCGTCCTTGTTAAGGGCTGAGATCATCCAACGAAGGGCGTTGAAATGTCTCTCTTGCTGCTTGATCATCTGTATTTGACTCAATTCTAAGTGACGCTGATTACTAAGTATGAATGTAAGAATATTCATGAAGGAAGTGAGATCTTCTTCAAGATTATCACTTAGATTCATAATTGGAGAAGCTATAATTCAAGAAATAGGAAGAACTATAAAAGAGAGTGATTAGAGATGAAGTTTTACAATTTATTCCGAAAGAAACAGATATAAATAGGAGTGGAAAGTCGTTTAAAATGAATAGATACAAGTTAGTTACATGAAAATGAAATTTTAAAGTGTAATTATTTTCTGCCCGTTGGATGTCGACATCGCGGGATGGTGTTTGTCGACATGCCTCTGCTTAAAATGACAATTTGCTTTGTTTTGAATATTATTAACAAATCTACTAAACTAAAAAATTTATAATATAAAAACAAGCAATTACAGAGACAAGTGAAGTTGAATAACAGGAAATGAAAGATTCCATTAATAATTTAGTCAACATTACATAAGATAATATAATATTAACTAAAATAAAGGAAATACAAAGATAGAACTTAATATAACTTGAACTAAAACTAGTTAGATGAAGACGAAGAAGATGATAGTCCAAGCTTTCTACTAATTTTCCCAAAGAACTTGTCGATTTTAGTGGAAATCTTATCCATTTTCTTACTTATTAATCTTCTAAGCGCCTTTTGATTTTCCACTATAATTCTTTAATTATTGAGAATGGTCTTGTTGTATGAATTAGTAGGATTAATAGGATATTCAATACTTTCTAAGGAGGTTTCTTGATCTTCCTCTTCCTCCTCTTTAATTTCCTCTTCCTCTTCCTCTTCCTCTTCCTCTTCCTCTTCCTCTTCTTCTCCCTCCATTTCTTCATGAGCAAGTCTTTCTTCCTTTTCCGTAAGTGTTTCATATGGTTGAAACACTAATGGAATTTGCATAAGGGAAATATTTCCATGGTTGAACACTTTTCTAGTTGTAAATTCTTCCCTTTTGAAATCAACTCCAAAGTAATTAAAAATCCGAGTGAGATAAATTCCATGATATAATGTGCTTTCACCCGTAGTAAAATTCTTGGGCCTTAGCTCATCCAAAATAACTTAAGTCCAATTAATATCATAATTATTGCAAAAAGAGCTTTGCAAACTTTAAAGTCGGGATGTTGTAGTTTCCCGATCTTGGTATAAGAGTGTGTTCGATAAGAAGATTAACAATTCTTGCTTTTGAACGAAAATAACGATTTTTGAATTCGAAATTGTCATCCACTTCAAAGATGTGATGAAATGTCTCTCAATCATTTTCATTGATTTGGAATTCCGAGAGATTCTTTCTGGTATACTTACATCCCAAAATATTTTCCAAAATTTCATAATCCAAAACAATTTGTGTTCCTTTAACAGTACTCCAAATTTTTCCTTCTTCCCCATCATAAAAACCACGATTCAAATTCGCATAAAACATCTTAACCAGATTTGGATAACATACAAAATCATTTTGTTTGTTATCAACTAAAATAAGAATAGAACATTGTTGAAAAAGATTTTCAATTTCATAAGAAGGAAAATCTTCAAAAATAGCAAATTTTTCCGTATGAATTTTACCAAAGTTTACATAGTTGATGTAAGCTTTGATAGCTTTCGGGTCATTAAAAAGAAAGTTTTTGATATATTTTGGAAGCTTAATGGTGTTAGGAGTGCATGAAGAGACCATTGAAGAAGTTTCAGAGGAGTTGAAGATAAGTTTGAAATTTGAAATAAAAGTGAAAAGTGATGATAAAGAGAGTGAGATAAATAGAGATTCTATAGACATGTTCTCTTGTCAAGAGACGTCTTTCCAGAGCATTGAAGTTGGTGAAAAGGTTTAGGGAAATTCAAAAGTTTGAATTCAAATTTTGAAATCAAATTCTGAGGGGCATGTCGACATGGGGTACTCGGGTATGTCGACATGTGCCTATTAAATCAAAGAACAAGTTTCTATTCCTAATTCCTAATAAATATATATATTATATCCTATATTCTAATTATATAATTCCTAAGATAACATTAAATATAATAATACTTAAATACCAATAATTTAATTTTTAAAATATTATTAAAATAATAATATTTTTGAATTTTAGTTTCAAATTTCAAGCGATAAATTTGAATTCAAAAATTCAAGGAATTTTAAAACAATCAAGTAAACAAACAAGCATCTATTCAAATACGAAAAATAAAAAATAATGTAAATGCATAACTATTTTTAGATCCATACTCCTATCATCATCTGATTCATGAATAGTAGTGAAACACATATTTGAATTATTCGTCTTCTTTTCATCGTCACTGGACGATGAGTCTGATTCATCAAGAGTTGCTGTGAATGCTTTCTTTCTTTTCCTTAACGAGTCATTGTTTGGAGGGAACAACTGTTTAACTAGATACAGACAATCTTTTCTATAATGTCCGACCTTATTGCAATTATAGCATCTATCATTGTTGACGTTCTCCGTATTATTTCTGGAATTCCTTTGATAATTTCTTTTGTAATTATTCATTTTTCTATATTTTAGGAATTTTCGAAAGTTTCTTGTCATGAGGGCAATCTCCTCGGCACTATATGGTTTCGAATCTTCAGTTGTTGCATAGAATGCTAATGGCTTCTTTTCTGTAGCCTTGTTTTTTCTTCTTCCTTGCAGTTGAACTTCATAAGACATCAGATTCCCAATCAATTCTTCTATTTTCATGAGACTGATATCATTTTCTTCTTCGATTGCAAATGTCTTTTGATCCCATTCTGGAGTGAGTGAATTTAGAATTTTTTTGACTTAGTCTTCCTCCGAAAAGCTTTTTCCTAGTGCAATTAGTGAATGAACAATATCTTGAAATCGACAATACATATCGGAAATGGACTCATTTGCATCATTTTAAACAATTGAAACTGATTAGTTAATATGGAAATTTAGTCTGTTTAACTTTGCTTGTTCCTTCATGAGTAAGTTGCAAAGTTTTCCAGATTTCAAATGCAAACTTACAAACAGACACTCTATTAAACTCATTCTTATCTAGTGAACAAAATAATATATTCATGGCCTTTGAGTTATTTTGTGCAACACCTTTTTTCTCAGCAGTCCACTAGGCAAAATTGGTAGTTGGTCTAATATACTCAGTTTGTGTGATATTTCAAGTGTCTAATCCTACAGATTGTAAATAAATTTTCATTCTACAAGCCCAATATGCATAATTACTGTTATTGAAAAATGGTGGTTTGACAGTCGACTGACCTTCTACAAATGAACAAGTGTTAGTGATAATAGAACTAGTGCCAAAGTTGACATTACCAGTGTTGGTAGCCATTAAAACCATTTTTAAGTTTCAGATTATGAAAACTATGAAAACCTATACTCTGATACAAATTGAAAGGGAGTGCAGATTAAGGATCTTAAGGCTAATTTAACACTAGAGGGGTGTGAATAGTGTTTAATGGATTCTAAGACTTATGTGAACTAACTTAAAATTATGACACAAACAAATGCAATACTTGATCACAGAACAATTACAAAATCAAATACAAATGCAGAAAGTAAATAAAAATAGCAAAGGGAAAGGACACACCGGATTTTATACTGGTTCGGAGTTACCCTACATCTAGTCCTGTACCAAGGCAAACCACCTCATACAGATTTTTATTATACCAACGTCAAGATTACATTCCTAAATTTCTAAAGGCCTTGAGGTACCCTCCTGTCTCACGAGTCCGGGGAAAATTCTCTTGATTTATGGGCCATAAGATTACCCAATTGATTTTCAAGCACAACCACACCTTATAGAGAGAATCGATAAAATTTTGATTACAAATTGATCATATAACTCCGTATAGCACTTTGATCTTCGAGAGAGGGCAGAGAAACAAACGAGAATGAGATTCTAATTTGATTCACTTAAGAATTTGACAGAATTTTGGCACGATCTTAAAAATTGAAAATTATAGAATATGGATTTGTGGAGAAGAAGAAGTAAAGAAAATATGAAAATGGTTGATTAAAAAATTTGTTTGTGAAGCCTATTTATAAAGCACCAACGGTCGTAACCATTCATGAAGAGATTTAAACGAATAGATACTTCTTGAAAATTAAAAATTTTGAATTCAACGGCCACCATGCCGACATGGGGTATCCCATGATGTCAACATCCCTGTGTAAAAAAATGTAAAATTTGTTTTTGAAAATGAAGTTTAAAATAAAAATTTATTTTAAAACAAAAACAAATAATATTTTAAGGCTAAAACAACTTTTTGAAAACATAATTTTAAGGCAAAAATATTTTGGAAAGCAGTTTTGAAAATCAATTTGAAAAACCATTTTGAAGTAGTTTTGCAAGCTTCTTCCTGTAGAATATCTCAACACATCAGGACTCGAGAACTTGTACAAAACCAAGATGTTCGTGGGTTTGTAAGCCACTTGTCGTAGGTTTATAAGCTACTTGTTATGGGTTTGTAAGCCTAAGAAGGTAGAAATGGGTTCCATCCCAAATTAAATTCGAAGTGAAGATTTCCATGCTATTATGAAGTTTTAATAAAAACTAGACACATATCTTGAAATCTTGATCTCGATACTTTCGAGTCTTCAATCTTGAGTCTTGAGTCTTTATACCGATCAGTCTTTAGTAATCAATATCTGCATATGTGCGTGTGTGTGTGTGTGTGTATATATATATATATATATATATATCTGTATATCCTGCATATACATATCACATCAAAACCAACTTCTCTGTTCCTAACGGTAAGTAAAGAATTGTTGACTGCCAATTGTTGTAACAGACATCGAACTATAGCAAATTGTCACTTGTTGTGGTAATTGTTATCATTAGGTAGGCATTCACTTCCTGTGAATTTTGAAAATTGAATGTTAATCTATCATACAAGAATGTATGTTTGCTTGACTCCCGTTGACGTTCACGCGTTCACGAATCATTGTCAGTTTTTTTAGTTTTGTTTATATCAAATTTCGTATTGACCCTCTCCTGAATCAACGTGAAATCCGATTTGCAAGAACACTTGATGGTTGTTTTGGAATGTCCCTTCGTACCGATCCTCTCCTAGATTGATGTAAAAGGTCGAAATTTTTTTATCGTATTGATGGTAGTCGATACGAATCAGTTGGCTCTTTAAAACATTTTTTATATATTAATACGAATTATGGTGGTCTTCAAGGTGATGGACACGAAGTTGTCACTTCGTATCGTTGGAGTCAAATAATCCAAACATGGCTTGGTAGTGGCATTCGTATCGATGGGAACCAATGGATACGAAAGGTCGTTGCATTAGATGGTTGATGGACGGTGTGAAGAAGGCTTCTTCGCATCGATAGATAAGTGATGGATACGAATAACTGTGGTTTTAGGTAGATAGTTAGTGGATACGAATAGCTCTCTTCGTATTGATGAAATCCTCACCAATGGGTACGAAATGATCGTTTTGTATCGATGAAGTCATGCAACTCCAGCGCAACTCGGTTGCTTCTTTCGTATCGATGGATTGATGGATACAAAAAGCTTCTCCCATAATTGATCGTGGATGGGTACAAAGAAAGCTTTCTCGTATCGTCCTGTCTTTGACCGTTTTGACCCGTTCATTACCACCAGGATACAAATTGTTTTCTCTTTTACGCTCAAGTCCATATAAATATGTTTAGGACTTAATCAAATTTATAGTTGTTTTCATTTAGATAGACTGTATTCGTATCGATCAAAAGACTAAGAAGAAAACTGCCCTTTATCTCCAAATCAAATGAAACTTCAATCCTTCAAATCGATTGTTTAAATTAGGTAATTAGCTTTAATATTCCCTTCTAGAATGACGAGACTTGAGATATTTTGCCACGCTACTCGTTCCCATGGTCGATTCCGGTGTGGTGATAACTGCAGATGGTCATAATGGGTTTGGAGAAGGAGGAGATGATTCCTGGATGGACTTGGGGAGAAGAAGTCCAAGATACGAAGGATCTGTGTGGAAATGGCTGAGTTCTGCTTTCGTATCGATGATGGAGGGGTGATGCATCATTCGAATCGATCAAGATAATAGGACTTCAAGATGACAAAGTGGAGGTCTTCGTATCGGCTGATGATGGAGTTTTGTACCGACTCGAGATGATCGATATGAATGCTTCGGATTTGTTGATTGATACGAAGGGGTTGCATTTGATCGATACAAAATCCAATGTTCCCGATCGATACGAACTACATGCCAGGAGATCGATATGAAGGCAGCTTAAGTGATCGATGCAAACTCTTATCTCGATGGATACGAGTAGCTTCTTTGACCGATACAAACTGGGGCTTTGGTGACCGATACGAGTTGAACTGTGATGAACTTGAAACCTCTTGCACATTTGAATACCAGACTCCGAAGAGCTTCAATCTTGCATACTTGGAATTAACCGCTTCACTACATATTTGACAGCCCTTCGAAGCTCGTCGATGGAACTATAACTTATCAAAACTTTAACGAACTTTAACTTGGATCGGTCTCTAAATTCTAGATGGCACGTCTGTGATGGTAAGTGATGATGGTCACACCGGTTGAATCTCAAAGTCTTATCATTCGAACACTTCTTTTTATTTCCGTGAATCTTCCTGAGTATTACATAGCACTACATTGCACAATGCATTCACACACTTCACACTGGGGGATACATGGACTTATTATCATCTTACGATGGTTTTTGATAAGTTAATCAGTTATGGAATCCACAAGTTCACCGCAGCAAGAGGCACAAAGTTCATCTCCTATGGTAAAAGAAATACCAGCTATCATGGCTGAAGTTATAAGCCCAGTTTTGGATGAGCTTCTTGGAGTAAATGTAATTCTGAACCCGCAAGATTCAGTTCCATCGAATGTTTTTTAATTTATGCTTGGAAGAATTTGCCTACGTCATGGGATGTCGCTAAACAACGTTCTGCTTCCGGGGCCAAATGACAAGCTTCATGCTCCTTCAGAGGGTATACCGCCTTTAACCAACATTCTTGTACAGTCGGGATACTTCCTCCATTTAACCAGTACATTCGAGAAGTGTTGGCTTTTTTAGGGATTGATCCATCGCAATTTCATCCGACGGATATGCTCTGTTAAACAGCACATTCATTGTCTTCATGGAGCATCTCTTGCGGCCACCAACTCCAGAAGAAATCAGGTTTATATTTAATGTCAAAAGCCCGGGAGACAGCCCTTCTTTCACGTTCTTAGAGGCGGTTAGGAACTGCTAAATTGTGACTGGCTCCAGGACCAGAATGAATTATTTCAAAACTGAATGGTTCTATGTCCGATGCCCATCGGGTTTTGCCAGGAGATGGATAGTCAGGCATAAGTGCTTCATCTTTACGCCGTTTGCACAAGTGATCTTACCTGATGTCAATTTTAACATTTTATTCCTTTCGTAGCCTCGATTCCGCAGCCAGAGGGTGCCCACTTTAAAGAGATAATTCGAATTCTTCAAGAGGTGCCGAGTGAAATGGGAGAAATCGATTCTGTACTTTCACATAAGAACTTGAGGATTGTTGGGCTAATCGATCAAAATCAGAGCATTAGACTCGAAGGATCGATAAGAATAGCTCCGTCAAAACGGGCCAAACATAGGGCGCCGGGGGTTGTAATAGTTGAGGAAGGCGATAGAGAGGATACACCTACTGATAATGAGCCCATAGTCGGACCTTCAGGTAGTTTTCAGGATTTAGAGGGAAGCAGAAAAGGCAAGGCAGGCGCTTATAAGCGTCATAAGCCTCTGAGGTGGAAATCCGTAGTTGTGTCTCCTTCAGTCTCTGGTGTTAGAATCAGGGAGACTCCTCAAGTAGAGAATCCCTTCGGAAATCTTGCCAATCTCCCAATCTCTGACTATATGTCACTTCAACATGACACCAGATTGGAGGAGCTTCAAAGTGCTCTAGACTTAAGCAAGTCTCTTCCCACAAGCATGGCCGATATTGCCGGTTGGTCGGGGGGTTGCCCATACATATACACTTCATGGCACTATATGATTTCCAATCATAAGTTGCCCACTTCGGGAGATTACTAACTCTGTTTTTCTTTCTTCTTTTCAGATACAATGACCAGAAGAGAATCCATGTTGATAAGTTTTCGTTCAGCACATCAATCATCTAGCTCCTACTATGAGTCTCGTAAAAGGGAGGTTTAAAGAGACCGCATGGTTACTCTAGTCAGGAACATTACGAGAGGGAGAGGGATAGAGATTATAGACAACGATAACTATCGCATTCTCCTCTTCGAGCCCTCACACAACCTTCAGGCCATGGAAAACAACTAGTAGATCCTCCTCGCCAAAAATCATCTTCTAAAACCTCTAGGCCTGAATCACAACGCCGTAGACATGAGGCTGAAACTCCCATTATTGTCGAACAAGCTATCGATAAGCCTACAAGGGAAGGGGCCATTAGAATTTCCCAGTTGAAGACAGATTTCCGAAATATATGTTTTGATGGCTACATTCTCCCCTCATTTAAAAAATTCCCTCGGAAGCAGAAAACACAATGCATGATTACATTCATGACATCTATAACCAGTACAAGGAGTGGGTCAAAGCTGTAGAAAAAGCATCGAAGGTGAACTTTGAGCGGGCGAAGATAGTTGAGAAAATAGAAACTGAACTTGCTCAAAAAGACCGGATTATTCAAATTCTCAACAGCGAAGCCGAGTCTTCTCGAAAATCTGAAATTGACGCCACCCAAAAGGCTGATGAGGCAAACTTGGCAATGGAGAGGATGCGGCAAATGTTAGTCCATGAGATGATGGTTTTGATGAAAACAACCTTAGAAAAGGATTATAAAATATAAATACAAACATTATAGTTTAGAAATATATGTATATGCAGGATTTGACCATGCAGGTATCAAGAATGAAGACTGTACAATATAGAGATTCAATATATCAAGATTGAAGACTCATTAGTATCAAGAATATCAAGATTATCAAGAGTTCAAGATTTCAAGAATAAGTAATTTTAATTAGGAATTTTTGTTAAAACTCCTTGAAAAGCACTATCATCTTAAAATCCAATTTGTTCGTGGAATGGAATCCACTTCGAGCCCGCTAAAGGGATGGAACCCTAAGTAGGATGGAACCTACGAAAAATCTAGTGGAACATTGTTTTGTATCCGCTAATTTTTTATTCATAATGATTTTACAAAATTATATCTTGTTTTCAAAATGTTTTCAAAACCTTCCTTTTAAAAGAATCAAAAACTTCCATCCTGATTTCAAATACTTTTAGCCTCAAAATAATCTTTAATTTCGAAATCAAATTATTCTTAGTTTTAAAACTATCTTTAGTAATAATATATTTAACTTTTAGTATTTATACTTAGATTTAAATATAAAATTTTATATATATTATTCTCTATGTTTACTTATGAATTTTAACTATGGTCAAGTACATTTATAAAGTTTAAAATAGTTTTTAATATAAGATAAAAGTTATTTTCAAAGAAAAACAAACCACCGAAAATTCCTTTGGGATGTCAACATGCTCAATATACCCATGTCGATATAGTGTCAGTTAATTTCAAAATTTAAATTTCAAAAGAAGCGTCTATTCATCATATCTCTTCACGAATGGACATGACTGTTGTTCTTCTATAAATAGGGGCTGTTTTCAACGAATTTTTAATCATAATTTTCTGATTTTCATTTCTCTTCTTCTTCCACATTTCTTTACACATATTCCTACCATTACTCTGCCGAAATCAACATTGAATCTAACTAGATTATCTTTGGTTTGATTCTCTATCACTATCTCAACAAGATCCTTAGTGCTATTCAGAGTTATAGGCTTCTTTGTAATCGATTAAATGAGAAAAGGTGTGATTGTAGCGTTGGAAATCAATCAAGCGAGAAAAGGTGTGATTGTAGCCTTGGAAATCAATTGGGTGAACTTGTTGCCAGTGAAATCAAGTATCTCTACCCAGAGGATAGTGAATCTGGAGGGTGTACCTCGTTGCCTTGAAATCGAGGGCGTAATTGTATAATTGCGTTTGAAAGGAAATCCGTACTTGTGTGTGGGACTGTATGTAGGGTAACTCCGAACCAGTATAAAATCCGATGTGTTCTTTCCTTTACCGCTTTTACTTTATTTCTGCATCTGTGTTTGATTCTGTGATTATATCTGTGTTTGAATATTGCATACATTTGTGTTCAAATTAACAAAAACTCAAAAACATTTAATAATTCCTGAAAACACTATTCACACACCCTCTGGTGTTTATCCTAGCCTTAAGATCCGTAATCTGCATTTCTCACATTTGGTATCAGAGCAAGGTTTTCAAAGTTTTATAATTTGATTTTTGAATTTTTTTTAAAAAGGTTATGTCTGTTGATACTAGTTTAGAAATATTCAGATCATCACTGTCTCATGAGTCTGCATATAATCAATGTTCAAATTCAAGTTATCTACTAAAATTGTTTGATGTGCAGGAAACATGCTTTACGGGAGTTGAGGAATCAATCCACAACGGAGAAATTATCCAGATCAAAAAGAACAAGTGGATACTCGATAGTGGATGTTCTAGACACATGACTGGCAATCCAGATATGCTAAATCATATAATATACAAAGATGGAGGACTGGTTAACTTTGGAGACAATTCAAAAGGATATGTGATTAGCATCGGCAAAGTCGGTAACTCTGAAACTCCTATTATTACTAACGTTTTGCAAGTTAAGAATCTGAAACATAATCTGCTAATTATAAGGCAACTCTATGATAAAGGATGTAAAATTAAATTTGAAAAAGATAATTGTCACATTAAAGATAATAATTCAACCATAATATTTGAGGGAATTAGGAAAAAGAATATTTATATTCTTAGTATGAAAGTTTCAAATGATAATCAGTGTCTGTTGGCAAATACAAGCGACCCTTGGATTTGGCATAAGATATTTGGGCATTTGAATTTCAAACTCTTATCTAGACTATCAAAACATGATCTAGTAAGAGGTCTCCCTAAAATGAATTTTAAAGTAGGTAGTCTATGTGATGCATGTCAATTACGAAAACTTAGAAAAAGTTCTTTTGAATTAAAAGATATGATTTTAACCCCAAAACCTCTTGAATTACTTCATCATGATTTATTTGGTCCATCTCAAATTTTGTCAATAAATCATAGTAAATATGTTTTTGTAATTGTAGATGATTATTCTAGATTTACATGGACAATATTTTTGAAACATAAAAGTGATACTTTTGAATGTTTTAAGAACTTTACAAAAAGGATTCAAAATCAACTTTCTCTAAAAATTGTAACCATTCGTAGTGATCACGGTGGTGAATTTGAAAATGAAAAGTTTGAGGAATTCTGCAATAAAATGGGAATAACTCACAACTTTTCATTTTCGAGAACTTCACAACAAAACGGAGTAGTAGAACGAAAATATGACGATTCAAGAGCGTGCGAAAACTATGCTTTCAGATTGTAAATTACCAAAGTATTTTTAGGCAGAAGCAGTTGCTACTGCCTGTTATATTTTAAATAGAATTTTAATTAGACCTTTAACTAATAAGACATCTTATGAACTTCTTCATAGAAAGAAACCAAAAGTATCTTATTTTAGAATTTTTGGAAGTAAATGTTTTATTTTAAATACTAAAGATAACTTAGATAAATTTGATCCTAAATCCGACCAAAGGTATCTTTATCGGATATTCTAATAAAAGTAAAACGTACAGAGTATTTAATTTAAGACTAACACCATCGAAGAAACAATGCATGTTTCGTTCGATGAAAATCTCAAAAATTTTGAAGATACAAATGATGAAGAGGATTTAATCACTCAAAATCAAGAGTCAATTGAAACTTATAATGAAATTGATCATCCAAATAAAAGGACTAAACTTTTAAAAGATCACCCTATTGAAAATATACTAGGAGATATGCAATCTGTTGTTAAAACTAGAAATCAACCAAGTCAAATGACTAATGTAGCTTTTATATCAACTATCGAACCCAAAAATCCAAAAGAAGCATCAACTGATGATTCATGGATTTTGGCTATGCAAGAAGAATTAAATCAATTCACTAGAAATGATGTTTGGGAACTTGTTCCTAGACCTAAAAATAAAACTATAATTGGAACTAAATGGGTTTATAAAAATAAAATGAATGAACAAGGAGAGGTAGTTAGAAATAAAGCTCGATTAGTCGCTCAAGGTTATTGTCAAGAAGAAGAAATAAATTTTGATGAAATCTTTGCTCCTGTAGCAAGATTAGAAGCCATTAGGATTCTAATTGCTTTCGCAAATCATAATAATTTCAAATTATTTCAAATGGATGTTAAAAGTGCTTTTTTAAATGGATTTGTAAAAGAGGAAGTATATGTTGAACAACCACCACTTTTTGAAAATGAAAAATTATCAAATCGTGTTTACAAACTTAAGAAAGCTTTATATGGTCTAAAACAAGCTCCTAGAGCCTGGTATGATAGACTAGGATTTTACTTATTACAATCAAACTTTGAAATTGGTAAAGTAGATAATACTCTTTTTATTAAAATAAATAAAAATGATATTCAACTAGTACAAGTCTATGTAGATGATATTATTTTTGGATCAACTAATTTTGAAATGAAAAAAGAATTTTCTGAAATAATGACAAAAGAGTTTGTGATGAGTCATATGGGTGAATTAAACTTCTTTTTAGGATTACAAATAAAACAATTAGATAATTGTATCTTTAGTAGTCAAGAAAAATATGCTAAAGACATAGTTAATAAATTTGGTTTGACTACTGCGAGTGGAAAACCCACTCCCATGGCAACCAGTGAGTGCCTTAGTAAAGATGATCTCTCGAAAGATGTAGATCAAAAATTATATAGAGGAATGATTGGATCACTGCTCTATATTACTACTAGTAGACCTGATATCATGCATAGTGTTTGCCTCTATGCAAGATATCAATCCCAACCTAAAGAGACCCACTTAAAAGCCGTAAAACGTATCATAAGATATGTTAAACACACCTCTGATTATGGCTTATTTTACCCTAAAAATGATTCTTTTGACTTAATATCTTACTGTGATGCTGATTATGCTGGTTGTAAATCAGATCGAAAAAGTACAAGTGGAACCTATCACTTTTTGGGGCATTCTCTGATTTCCTGGTTTAGTAAAAAGCAAAACATAGTTTCTTTATCAACAACTGAAGCAGAATATATTTCTGCTGCTTTGGCTTGTTCTCAAGTAATATATATGCAACAAACTTAAAGATTATGGTTTAAATTTCTCAAAATCACCAATTTATTATGATAATACTAGTGCGATAAATTTATCCAAAAATACTACTCAACATGCTCGAACTAAACATATTGATATAAGACATCATTTTCTCAGAGATAATATAAATAAGGAAGTAATTACTCTAGATTATATTAATTCCGAGAATCAAATTGCTAATATTAACAAAACCATTAAATGAATCTATATTTACTAAATTAAGAGAGAATTGGGTATTTGTACAATAACTGAAACATAAAAAATATAAATAACAAAGTATAATTAAAAATTAGATCAAAATAAATTAAATATCCCCTTGAACCCCATGTCGACATACAACGATTTTTTATTTTTGAAATTTTTCCCACCAAAATTCAAATAATTGGTTATATATATTCTTCTCATTTTCGAAATTCCATTCATTCTTTCTGTTATTTCTCTGTTCTATCTTCTAAAATTAAATAATCAATGGCCTCTGTTATCCCGCTTTTTGGCAAACCCGTGATACCAAAAGATCGATCGAAAACAAAAGACAGTTCGTCTCAAAGATTGGTTATACTTTGCTTCGCTATGGATATCGCTAAATTTTGTCCGAGCCCCGATCAGGCTACAACTGATAGGACATGACAAGCAAGATCATAAAAGCCAATATTTCAAATTTCAAGTCAATCCGAGTTCATATGCTCATGTTATGATCGATTCAATCTAGAGGAAACGGCCCAGCTTTCGTATCCATCGCTATTGTTGATTTCGTATCTATCATCGAACTCCAGTTTGAATCGATCACATTCTCATCGATTAGGTTTCAGCAACTTCGTATCCATCGAAGTGTCGCAGTTCGTATCGATCAAGTTCGAATCCATCGAAGTGCCTCGGTTCGACTCGATCTCATTCGAATCCATTGGGAAGCCTCAATTCGACTCGATCTCATTCGAGTCCATCGACTCCTCCTTATTCGAATCCATTAGCATCTCCCAACTTCGTATCCATCGGCAGATAGCCCACTTCGCATTCATTAAACTAAGGCAACGTTTATTGCTTCCAATCCATCATAGAAGCATCTCTTCATTTCCATCAGGCAGCTGCTATTCGTATCCATTAGGTCACCTTACTTCGTATCCATCAAAGGGCTCCAGTTCGCATCGATTGTCTTCGTATCCATTGAGATGCTATGTGGTTCACATCCATCAAAGAAAGGCTTGTTCATATCCATCAACCATCAGTAGTTCGTGTCCATCGATGACTGCCATTCGAATCCATGAATGAGGCCTTATTCGAATCCATCAAGTCAACACACCTGGGTGACGTGTCATCCCTCGATACGAACATGGTGAGATATATGGAGTCGATGCGGTCAACTCGGAGTAAAGGCTGGATCGAGGCGAAGATTGCGCTCCACGTCATCATGAAGGCGCGTGCCACCATTGATTCGAAGCAATGGATTCGAACAAATCGATTCGAACCAAACAGCCACTAAGAGAGTCCATTTCGTATCGGCTATTTCTCCCAATCCACTGATCCAAATACAATGAAATTTTCATTGGAGATTGCACACGAGACAAGGAACGTTCACACCAAATTTCAGCTCGATTGGACATCATCTTGATCGATACGAAATGATTTTGTATCGATCACAGATCGACCCGAAACTTTCTGCAATTGGTCGTGTGGGGCCCCTCACGTGCCAGAGCGAATCTCCCAAAGTTTGAGCGAAGTCTTAGGCTCCTACGCCTATAAATAGAGCCCTAGAGCATATAGAAAAAGGATCTTTTGATTCTCAAGCGCCGAGACTCTGCCGGATCAAGATCTCCATCATTTTACTACTGTTGAATTCGAATTTGCAGTTGTATCTTGCTATTGTTTGCTGTACTTGCTTGTAATCATTGAAAGAGAAGCAATAAAGTTGCAAAAATCTTCACGGTGGACATAGGCAACACGCTGAACCACTATAAATCGCTTGTCTACTCATTTACATTCTTGTTAATTGGAGTTTTTGTTAGATAATCCTCGTTTTCAATTTATACTCTTCATTATTATCTCTTCAAAAATTTCCAAAGAGTGTTGTGACCAATTTTGGAGCAAACACTTTGGTGCTTTCACTGAGAAAACCCAGATTTTCTCCTGCTCATTGGATCTGTCATCGATACCGGATTGCATAAATCTAAGAGAGAGATCCAGATTTCAAGTCCAGATTCCTTCCATTCTATTCAGATTTGCATAAAGTCTAAGAAAGGAATTCAACCTTCAAGATGGTTAGCACAAGGACCAAATCTAATGCTACCAATCAAGAAGAACATGATAGACAGAATCCTGTGCCACTACCTCCCTCTAACCAAGACGCTATTGGACACTCGGAACCATCAGGTCCAGTTACCCGACAAGAGTTTCAGCTGTTGCTTCAAGAGCTGACCCAGAGTCGACAACAACTAACAAAACAGCTACGCTGTAATGACCTGTAAATTTCGATAATTAAACTGGTTAATTTAATAAAATTTTTGTAATTAAATTTAAGAAAAAAAAGAAAAAAAAACCTTTATAATTTATAATGAAGTGAGTGTTTAAAATGAAATGAAAATAAAAAGGATATAGTAACGGTTGTAAGTTACTATTTAATTGGTCTATTAATGTAGTTATAACTGTAACATTTTGGTATTAAATTGAATATATGCAAATAAAATCAGAGTAAGAAGTCAATTACATTTAAATGTAGGTAAACGTTCATTAATGTGAGATAGGACTGTAACTGTAATGTGTGAATGTAAATGTAGTGACATAAATGGAAATTTATATTTTATTCATAAGATGAAATAAAGGAATGAAACCAAGTTGAATAAATTGATTGAGGTTTTATTTATAATAAATGTATATATTTGGGAAATTCAATATAATTGAAAATAACAAGTTATTACAAAAGAAAGATGAAAATTGGAATATATATTTTTGAAAGGAAAGATAAACAAATAATAACTAGGTTTATTGAGTGATAACAGATTTAATAAAAGAGTAGAATTGAAGCATGGTAGTTATTCGAAAGTAATTAATTGAAATCTGGATGAATTGGGAATTTTTTTTGTATTAGTATATAAACCAATTTTAATATTACCCATAAGAGGATAAGTTAATAGTTGATTCAATAACATGATTTAGAAATCAAATATATGGATTATTTGGAATTTCAAACTAATACTTTTTCTTGATAAAATACAACGTTTTACACGCAATAAATTTTTCTACTTTTATTACATATATATATATATATATATATTATTATTATTATATCCACCTCTATTTTATCTTTCTATTTTTATTTTGTCTAGACGGTCATGCTTGTTTATTGGATTGTTGCTTGTTTATATCTTTTATTTATGGCTTGGAAGAAACTAAAAGGGTATGCGTTATATTGTCTTAATTGCTTGCCTTTTTAATTGCCTACTCTTTATTTCTTTTAGCTGTTCATTTTCTTTTGGTCATGTATTGTACTTGCTATTCACGTACAAAGCTAATCATTCTCATCTCTCATGCATTTCTAGAAAGAAAAGTTAATACATCAAGTTATTCGGTTATACTCTCTTTCTTTCTTACCGTAGCCATCCACCTCATTCATAACTGTGTATTTCTTTTTGCCATTCAAATAAAAAAATTTATTTCCCACTTCTCATTTTCATTTGCATTTAAAAATAAATTATATATAAGTTTTCTCTCTCCTTAATTCTTACCTTTTATTTGCCTTGTCTCTTTATTATTTTCCTATGTCTATCTCTTGACATTTATTTCTTTATTTATTTTCTAGACCTTATTTTATCTATTAAATATTTCTTATGTATATCTTTATTTAATAGCTTGAAAAGGAAAAAACTTCAATTATACATACGTTACTTTGTTTAGATACGCATACGCTAAATTGTTTATTTCTTACCTTTTTATTTATCTATCTATTTAATTACCATACTTTAGTTATGTACTACTCTTCCTAATAACTCCAAAATCTTCTCCTTATCTCATTCGTTTTTCATTTGCATATAAGATTTAATATATGTGTTTCTTTTACCTTAACTCATGACATTTTCAATTCTAGCCTCTTTATTGCTTTCCATTCTTGTAGCCATTCATTTTCCATAACCCTAGCCGCCACTTTTATTATTATTTCATGTGAAAATTTCTCACCTCCCATATTTCATTGGCATGAAAAAATTTAGGCAAGCTCTAATCCCATGGCTTCATCCACTTTCTTCCCCTTCTTCCATCTTGTTTTTGCTTTTGTTCTTTAAAATAGATTTATACCTTTTAAAAATAAAATAATTTATACCGTTACTTATATACACTTTTGTAATAGATTCTGAGTAAATGATAAATGAATGAATAAAAACCCATTGTAAACAAAACACATCTTAATAAGTAATAAATTTCAAGATTCATAGTGTACAAGGAAACGGTTAAATTACGAGTTTAAAGGGCGCGTTGGTTGATGGAATTAATAACATGTGTAAATAATGTATACGTATAAAAGTTTAAATCCGTTAATTTCGCCATATTTTGGGCATAAAATTTTGCGTCGGTAATACGCATTCCAAAAAAAAAAATATTCACTGCTTTTTTTTCTTCTATTTTAATTAGAACGTTATCCTTAAATTTTATTACCGTTTCATAGCAAGATCATCTCTTGCCGTTAATTTGCTTAATTCACTCAGCCTATTTAATGATATAAATCACGCACCCGTGGATATAGAGATTTTATACTTCTTTAACGTCTAAAATCATATATTGCCAAAACAATCAACACAAACTTTATTGCAAAACGCGTTCAAATTGGTTTTAAGTTTTAGTATAAATTCTTTACCCAATTTATTGTTGCCACTACTCTCCTTAAATCATGCACTGATAGAAGCAATTCCCACTGAAATTTTCTTCAGATATTTCTTGCCATTGTTTCCCATTAACGCGATAATTAATTTCCTTTCCGTTTCAAAACAAGATTATTTCTTGCCCATCTTTCACCAATCAACGCAAATTTTAATTAATAATAAAAAGGAAACGTTCGTATATTTTTTTTCCCAATCATCGTTTCCGTGCGTGCAAAGCTTCTGCCTATAAATACAAACCTCGTATCAAAATTTTCTGCATCTCCATTTGCTTCTTTCTTTTTCGTGAGCAGAGAAATCAGGTAATGGTTTGATTTATTTATTTTTCTTCCTTCTTCTTGTTTGTTATATTGTGCCGTCCACTTCATGCTCATCTACACCCTACCTTCCTCTCTCCATCTAGTGAAGTGGTCGAGTCAAAATTTGATTCCATTCGTTCAGTTTATTTCGAAATTTTGTGTTAAATTTTACTTAGTTTTGATGTTGAATTTATTCGTTTCCTTTTAAGAATAAAAATATGGTCGCAGCCTTCGCAACTATTTGATCGTGCTTCTGTGCATTCTCTTTTCAAAGTGTTACCATCATTCTTAAATCAAAATCTTCGACGGCAATAAGGTGAGTATTCCTCACCAGACAAACATACTTGTATATTTGTGAATTAATCACAAGTGTAATTGTAAATTTACTTTATTTAATCTTATCTACCAGTGATATTAGCTTATGATGTTAAACCCCATTATTAAACCTACACATCATCAGTTATATTATATTATGTCTATTTATGTTGTACACTATTCATTTATTATTTACTGTTCATCACACTGCAAGTTCCCTGTAGAATAGAAATCGTTACAGGCTGAAATGATAGGCATGAACGATAATTATTTATTCATTCATTTATTTATTTATTTATTCATTATTTAACTTGGGATTGCGGGTTTGAAATGATAGAACCCGGATATTTCTTTTTAAATTACGGAATTAAATGATACATATCCATATCACTTGACCTAGGTTAGAAAATATTATACAAGCCCATGGTTAATATATTATAATATTTTTCTAAAAATTATTAAGTATTTTGGAAATAAAATTTATGTAATTTAACTAAAAATTTGACTTAAGGCTTTAAATTTTTAAAGGTGTTTTGTTTTCCATAAGTTAAATTTTTGTAAGTTAATAATTGGTTTTAAAGTGAATTTAAAGATTTTATTTACGATAAATGACATAATAATTAAATTTGATTTAATATGGAGGTGAAATCTAACTTAGAAATTTTAATAAAAGTTATTTCCGAAAATGGATATGTTTGGTATAATAAATAATGTACTTTGAATTGATAAAATGAAAGACAGTTGAAATGGAACATTTTGGAATAACTTTTATTTAACTTGAATCAAAGGTGAACTGATGTCTAAATGAATAAAGTTGTGAAGAAAATTTAGTGTATATTAACTATAAAAAGGAAAAAAAATTATGGAATGGATGTGTTTTGTAAGTAAATAATTGAAAATGTTGTTTTCAAATGGAAAGGTGAAATTTCAATTTATGACTTAACTTGAAAATTGGAAATTGGGTTTTAAATAAAATTGTTAAGTTAAGTAAATAAATGAGAATTTAGTTTTATTTAGGAAGTGGGTATTTTTAAATTAAGTGTAAAGTTATTTGGGAAAATATATATACAAGTTAAGTAAAATTGGAAAATTCTGACTTACAAATGATTCATAGTAAATTTGGATATTTTATTTATAAAATTTATTTTATTTAATCATAAGATAAATGGTATCCAAATGAACATTTTTCTGAAGTAGGAATATGATTTTATAAGTTAAGAATGGTTAAAATTTTAAGTTTTAATGTTTCTGAATTCGACAATGTTTTGACAGACTACAATAACCTACAGTAACACTTTATAAATGTTGTTGTCACTAAAAATACAATATTTGGAAATTTATAATTGAATGAATGAACTTAGAAATGCTACAACTTTGAAAAGAATATATTTGGCATTAAATATAGTGGTTTAAATAAATATTATATTGGAAGATATTAACATTGAATTTAAATGGTTTAAATGAATTTTTTTAAGTGTTATGATTTTCTAAGTATTATGATTTCCAAAGGATAACTTTCAAAGTATTATGGTTTCTAAGGGTTTGGTTTCGAAGGGTTATAACTTTGAAAATATTATGGTTTTGAATTGGATATGATAGTTTGATTTTTGAAGTATAAAACATATTTTGAAATAAATATCCATGGGTTATAATAACGAATGATTAGCAAAGAGACCGGGATCGGATATGGGCATACTCTCTGTCGATACCGACAACCACTTTGACAACCGTGTACGCGGTGGAGATTCCAGAATGAATTAGGATGGTGGTGACGTTTCCTTTGAGGTAAATACGTGGACCCGACTCCTGTGAGTTGGCATAAGGTGGCTAAAACAGGAGCGATCGACGGATTAATGAGGTAGCACCTCTGATCGGACGCACTTCTTCGTATGCCATTCTATTACTTTTGTGATTGTTTTGGTGCGCACCTTTGATATGGGAGTGTTGTTCGAGGTGGGCGGTAGCTGCGCGCTACGCGTTACCATCGATCCAGAAGCGTAATTGGTATATCTACCCTGGCATTGCCTAGTTGTGCCATGTCACCTACCATAGCAAGCCTTCTACGAGTTTCTATTTGTGTCGTACTTATGGAGTATCCTCTGGTAGCCTTCCGATCAAGTGGTATTACGGTACTGTATAGACCATTGGCATTATTTGTGTTAAGGGCTATTGTTTGCGCGAAAAGTGGGCAAACACCTCCAAGTCGTGAGATTTAATTGGTTTTATGTGATTCTTAATGATTTAGATGGGTTATGTAAATATGAAAAAAGCAGGGGCTGAAATGTAAAAGACACACAGATTTATAGTGGTTCGGCCAGAACGTGTCTACGTCCACTTTATATGTTATTATCTTCTTTGTTTCAGATTACAAGTACAATGCTTTGTGTACAAGTATATGAAAGTAGTTTGAAAGTTCCTTCCGTGCTTGAGCTCTCAAACTTGTCTGCCATTGTTGTACCCCTGCCCCTCTATTTATAGAGTGAGGCAGGGGGCAGGGGTCTTGGATGTATATAGCTGCTGGTGGGCCCGGGCTGAAGCAATCTGGACTGGCAATTATCTGGTTCGGCGAAGCTTTGGTTCGGCCGTGTTGAGGAGAGGAGTGTGGTTCGGTTGTGTGTAGGCTTGGACCGGTGGTGGAGGAGAAGAGGTCGGTCCGGTGGCATTCTGGTTCGGCATAGGGGTGTGAAGGTTGGTGGACCGGTAGTGAATGGACCGGTAGGGGAGTAGGCGAAGCCTGGTCCGGTGCTTGTTTGGACCGGTTGTGTAGAGGAGGCGTGTTGGTTCGGTATTGGAGGGTTTGGACCGGTAGGACTTTGGCCCGGTGTGGCTGGTTGCTTTGGCTCGGTCGTGGACGCTTGGTTCGGTGGCCGAATGGAAGCTTGTGACCGGATGGCCTTATGCCGAACGAGCTTCTATATTAAGAATGTCGGATGGACTTCTATGCTTGTATTGAGCCTTGTGTTTGTCGAACGAAGTGGAGGTTGCGAACCCGGGTGAAACTGTCACTTCTTGGTCTCGAGATCTTCTGGGTGAGAATTCGCCCAACATTTGCCCCCCAAAGTGGGGCACGTGCTTGCATGTGTCGCGCTTTGTTTTCCCGCGGTAGGAAGGCTTGTCTTGTAATGCCATGGGCTAGATGTCTATATCCTGTTGGTGTCCTACAAAGGAATCTGAGTGAGGTGCCTTGCATGCCCCCTGTTCCTGGATTTTGCTGGTAGATATAGCTTCATTCGGTTTTTTGTTTGGTCCGGTATGTTGGTCCGGTAGGCCGGACCAGCTGGTTCGGCAATCCTGAGCTCGCCTATATATAGAGGCTACACCCCCCTTAGTTTTCCCTTACCGAACCAGAGAGAGCCGAATCAATTCATAGCCGAACCAACTCTTTGCCGAACCAAGCTTTTGCCGAATCAGGTATATCCCCTTTCGCCGAATGAACTTGATAACTGAATGGGCTTATGCCGAATGGACACGAAAGCTTTTCACTGCCGAACGAGCTTGGCGTTGAACCGCCGAATGAAAAAGTGTGCCTTCATGGCCGAATGGACCGGCATACCGGATGAATTTCCAATGCCGAGTAGAACCACCGAATGAAGTATATGCCGAATGAGGCTTGGAAACTTGAACTTTGAGCGAAATCTTAGGTCTTTATACGCTTGCTAGCTTGTATTCTTGTTCTAACATCATGTTTTTCACTTTTGTGTATGCAGATAAATGTCTCGCAAGGCGGAAACACGATCAGATAGACGGAAATCCAAAGATAGAGGCGAGTCTTCCTCCGTGCCCCCAGCCCAACCAGGATCTGGGCAACATCGACCTGTTCCGAGGTCGTTAGTGGACGGATATGGTCCACAGGAACTTCTGGTCTCCCCTCCCGATTGCTTTCCTAGCTCCCTAAAGGAGGAGCAACTTGATGTCATCTCTCGTTCATTTGGGATAGACAGGGCTCTTATGCTGCTGCCGGGAGATGGAGTGATGCCGTATAATCCCCCCGAAGGTTACTTCGCTTACAGCAGGTACCATTGCATGTGTGGTGCTATCCCTCCTATCAATGCCTGGATAGTCAGCTTTACCACATATTTGAAAGTGGCTCCATTCCAGCTTCAGCCGAACTCTTATGCCATTCTGGTAAGCCTTTTCGTCATCTTCCAGAGGAGGTACGGGCGCCCTCCTTCTAACCGGGAAATTCGGTATTTGTATAACCTGAGAGGCTACAAGAAGGGGTCTCCGTATATTAGTCTGGAAGCGGCCATGCCCTTCAAACCGGTCTTGGACTTATATTCGAAGTTCACCATGTTCAAGAAGGAATGGTTTTTTTTTGTCAAGGACGATTCTGTTTCTTTCCGCCTTTTCACTTCCGGCTGTAAGATTAATTTCATTTATATTTTCCATGTTCTGACTGTAGTGCTTCTTCTGACACGCTTCTATTTCTTGCTAGCGACAGGTGGCATTGCCGTCGTGGAAGATGATTCTTTGGCGCGGATGGCTGCTGGAATAAAGGTCATTCCTGCGCGGGACAGGTCGGCTTCGTTCCTGATCAGGAACGCTACCCTCCTGGAGTACAATTTGATCCAGCCGCACCAGTCCATTGTTAAGCAGAGGGACACGGCTGAGGAGAAGGCTGCTAAAGCTAAGGAGGGGGCCACGGTGAAGAGTGGCAAGAGAAAACCCTTTGCACAGCATCCCGTCGCGGGGGGCAAGAAGCTTAAAGAATCGGAGGGCCCCTCTCCTAGTACTTGCCCGATCATTCCGGAGGAGGAAGGTGTGGAAGAGGGCGAAGGAGGCGATATGGAAGGAGAGTCGGAAGGCGGAGGAGATGGAGATGGTCAGGGTGGTAGTGGTGCTGGTGCCTTAACTTCTGGGCAAGACTCTGAGTTGGATGAGGCCCTCCGCCAGGCCTTCGGGGAATCTGAAGGGGAATCGGGAGCGGAGAAGGCGAATGAGACTGGCAAGTTCGGGGCTGGTGCCGATCTATCCCCCAGGGGTTCCTCAGCCAGGGTGACTTTGGAGGTGCAAGGTGAACTTTTGTCCTCTGTCGATTCCATTTTCGATAAGGACTTAGAAATATTTTATGGTTCACTCCCGTCCTGGAATGAGATTCAGGACTTATTGCAGTACCCCACTCCTCCGCAGGGTTTGTATAATAGACGTGCCTTCACACTTTTCTTTCTTTTTACTTAACATGTTTCCTGAATTGGGGACCATTGTATGTTCGTAACACTTGTTCTTTATTCCAGGGGCAGGCCAGGTGGTTAAAACGTCAGACGTTCGACACCGCCTCGAACAATTCAAGTTGACGAGAGCTTCTGCAAAGCCTCCCACTGGTCGCACTGGAGACGTGGTCAAATAGCGTCCCCTTCTTGGGGTCATCGAAGAGAGCATTCAGAAAAAGAAGAGGAGTCGTTCTTTATTTGAGCCTTCCCCTGGTCCGCAGCTTCCTGTTCAGCCTCCTCGTGATGCCACGGAGGAGAGCATGGAGTTTATCCCCCCTCCACCTCCTTCCAAGAATCCCACAGTTATCCGTATAAGGCGTCCTGACGTGCCTCGTGACCCCTTTGCCGGTCATCCTGATTTAGACCCAAGCTCTCGGGATATTTCATTTGATGAGGCCACGGGTGAACACCTCCTTCCCCGCAACCCCATGGTACGAGTGTTAGACGAGGCTAAGTCCCTAGATCTTGATCTGCTCACCACTCGGGTAGTTACCATGGGAGACGAGGCCAAGGCTAATATCGATCGGGTGGCTGAAGAGACCAAGAAGTTAATGAAGTATCATGCTCAATTGGTCAAGGCCGGGGAGGAGATTGGGAGTGCCAATATTCGGTTGCGGCTGAAGGTTGCTGATCAGGCCGAACAGCTTGTCGGTCAAGCCGTTCAGATTTCTCTGCACGAGGAAGCCTCCAGGCATCTGAAAGAGACCATGGAAAAGGCTAGTAGGGCGGAGTTATGGAAGATGGAGGCCGCCTGTAAGGAGCGAATCGACATGGCCATTGCGACAGTGGACGAGGTCCGGAATGCAGATCTCGAGCAGGTAGAGGAGTTGTCTGGAAGGCTTGAGGCCGCGGAGATGGCTCAAGTCAAGTTAAAGGAGGAGATGGAGGAGATGAGGAGGTCTCTCCAGGCTGACTGCTCAAGATACCGATCAGAGAGGGATGTTGCTGTCGCCAAGTTGCAGGCTTCCGAGGCCCGGGTGAGGAAGTTCGAGGAGAATGAGGGGATGATGGACGAGATGCTGCAGGACATGTACTTCCGCACTTGGAAGGAGGGCAGCTTGTCTTGGATGGATGACTATCCCCGAGTCATGGCCAAGATATATCTTCGGGCTTTAGAGGAGGCCAGGGTTGATGTGGGTAAGGAAGGTGGAGCGGCTTTTAGTCTGGACGTGGTCACTGCTCAGTTCTCGAAAGAGGAGCAAGCGGCGGTGAAGGAGGGGATGTGGTTGCTTGCTGCGGAGGAAGCGGGTGTGCAACTGGAGGATGAGGATCAAGCGGCGGACGCTGGTGAGTTATTCTTCTCTTTTCCTTTTCTTTCCGGGTTTCCATAACTTGATCGTTTATCGTTTGTTTAATGGATTCCTCTTCTGAATTGGACAGGTGGAACTTCCGATCAACAAGCTGGGGGTTCCGGCCCTACGGCCAAATAGGCTTGGGAAGTTGGTGATGGAGTGCGGACGCAGCTGGTTACTTGTCCGGATTCGGCCGCTTTTTATTTCTTTTTACTGTTGTTTACGTTAGTCCAAAACATTGATGTGACTGTAATAATATTATTTGCAGAGAATAACTTTGTGTGATTTTATAATATAAGCTGATTTTGTTATGTATAAATGTTGTTGTCATTTTGATTTGCAGCGTGAGAAGTATAACCATGTATATGCCTGTGATTTTAGTTGTGTTTGATGTTAAGCCTTTGCTTGAAATATAATTTCATGTTTTGCAATGTTAGTGTGACATATGAATAAGTTATAGTTATGTATTTATGTACAAGAGAAGAGAGTACCGCCCTTCATGTTTTATTTGCAGGCGGTAGCTTTGAACTTCTTGTGTAACTGATCATAGATATCTCTGAGTACCTTGCCACCCAGTACGCAGGCTTAGATTCTCATGACTGAATGCTCCCTATTTGGTTTCCTGTACTTTAGAGTTTGTTATACAGGATAGGAGAAAAGTATCTAAATGAAATGGAAATATAGAAAAAGTAAAACTTCCAGTCACGGAAGGCCGTCGATGTGCTTAAGTTCGTGGCAAACGGGTTTTGTAGTCACTTTCCCTAGCTGTGGGTCTTGGAGACATTTGTCACCCATCTTACGCCTCCGCGGGGAGTTTTCTTTTTTACCACAGCCGCACTTAAGACACATCGGAGCCGAGATCGCGCATGGTAACTACCCGAACCATTATGGTCCGTAATCGTGGGTATTATTTGATTTACCGTGGCCGGCTAGCGTGGGTGCCGTTGGCCGTGAACTACCCCTGGCTGGCCACACCTTATGTTGGGGCTTAAAGTAGGTTCACGGTTGCCGGCGAGCCGAATGCTGTAATGAGCTGCCATCGGCTATAGTCGGCCTTTATGATGACTTATAATCGGCTCATTACAGTTGGCTTTGAGGGCAGGCGCGAGCAATGAGTTAACCCGCAGCAGAGGGATGCTGGAGCAAAAGAGTCTCATTGGAGAGTGCATAGAATCGTAGCGTACCTGTTAGGCCTTGTCCAGATGAGGCTGTGGTGCGTCTTGAGTGGAGATGCCATAAGATTTTGTTCAACAGAAAAGGATAAAGCTTAACAAGCAGCCAAGATATAAAGGAACAAGTTAAAAAGAGACAAGATTTTTTAAAGTGGTTCGGCATGAAAATGCCTACATCCACTGATTCTCTTTGTTAATTCACTTCATATGGGCAGTACAAGTTAAGAAAAGTATCGACGGAGGTGTCGGATGTTCCATGCCCTCTGGAACACCTCTCCGTCCACTGTTGACAAAATATAAGCTCCGTTGTAGAGATCTTTATGAATTACATATGGTCCGTCCCAGATGGGGTCTAGTGCCCCGGGGCGCGGAAAGATTCGCCTGAGGACAAGATCTCCTTCTTGTAAGATGCGATGCTTGACTTTGGAGTTGTATAGTGCTGCCACTTTTTGTTTGTGAGCTGCTGTTTTGAGTGCTGCATCGTTTCTCCTTTCCTCAATCAGATCCAAAGACACGAGGAGGAGTTCTTCGTTTTCTTCTGGATTGTAGTGGATCCTACGGTGGGAAGGAACAATAGCCTCAACAGGGAGCATTGCCTCCGATCCGTATGCCAAAGAGAAAGGAGTATGTCCCGTTGATGTTCTGAAAGATGTGCTGTAGGCCCAAAGTGCCGTGGGAAGTTCGTCCACCCAAGCGCCTTTTGACTTTTCAAGTTTCTTCTTGATTAGGGTTTTGAGAATTTTGTTGACAGCTTCGACTTATCCGTTTGCCTGAGGATAAGCTACTGATGAGAAGCTTTTATGAATTCCATGCTCTTGGCACCAGTCGGCGAATTCTTCGCTGTCAAATTGGAGTCCGTTGTCTGATACGATCTTGAGTGGTACTCCGTACCTGCATAGAATATTTCTGATCAAAAAGTTGATAACTTTTGCTGAAGATATTTTATTTAGGGGTTCCGCTTCCACCCATTTGGTGAAATAATCGACTGCCACTATAGCATATTTGGCTCCGCCCCTGCCCGTTGGCAGTTCGCCAATTAAATCAATTCCCCATACAGCAAAGGGCCAAGGGCTGGTCATTTGAGTAATCTCATTTGTGGGTAGTCGAGAAATCTTGGCAAACTTCTGACATCTGTCGCATCTCCTGACGAAGTCTAAGGCGTCTTTGTTTAGTGTGGGCCAGTAATATCCATATCGGAGTATCTTTTTTGCCAGAGTCTGCCCTCCAGTGTGATCTCCGCAACTTCCTTGATGGATGTTGAATAAGATTTCCTTGGCTTCCCTTCCAGCGACGCATCTGAATAAGGGGCTAGAGAAGCCACGCCGATAGAGGATGCCTTCTTGTATTGTGTAGTGGGGAGCTTTCCTCAAAATTCTCCTGACTTCATCACGTTTGTCTGGTAGTGTGCCGTCCTGCAAATATTTCTGGATAGGAGTCATCCAAGTTGCTTCTTCAATTGCAGTTATCAGATTCACTTGTTCGAAACTTGGGGCTAGCTACCTTGAGATGGCTAGTGCTCCGGAAATGGTGCTATTCTTCATACTAGCTTGCTTTGCTAGTTCATCGGCCTCTTGGTTATCTTCTCGAGGAATGTGTTTGATTAGATAATGGTCCAATTGGTCGAGCAGCAGTTTGGTTTTCTTTAGATATGCTGTGAGTCGTTCTCCTTGTGTCTGGAATTCTCCTAGTACTTGGTTTACGATATGTTGAGAATCACTATGAAGACATAAAGAATTGACTCCAATTTCTAAGGCAAGCTCCAATCCCGCTATTACTTCCTCATACTCCGCATCGTTGTTAGTGGCCGCGAATTCCAACCTTAATGCATAGTACAGCTTTCTTCCCCTGGGGGTGATTATCACAATACCCGCCCCCGAGCCTTGTTCGTTTGATGCTCCATCTACAAAGAGGTTCCACTTGATGTTTTTTGCTATTTCAAACTGATCCTTGCCTTCGTTGGTAGTGAATTCGGCAATGAAATCGGCCATGGCTTGCCCCTTGATAGCGGTGCGAGGATGGTAGGTGACGTCATACTGACTTAGTTCAATGCACCATTTAAGGAGTCGTCCAGAAGTGTCGGGACGATGGAGCACTTGCCTTAGTGGCTGATCGGTTAGAACTCTGATGGAGTGAGATTGGAAGTAGTGTCGCAGTTTTCGTGACGCGATCAATAAACAATATGCCAATTTCTCAAGTTTAGGATATCTGGCTTCTGCCCCTGTAAATCTCTTACTTATAAAGTACACCGGGCGTTGTGTGCGGTCTTCTTCTCTTACCAGGGCAGCGCTTAAAGCATGAGATGATACAGCGAGGTATAGGTATAGCTCTTCGCCTTCGTTTGGAGTCGAGAGTACTTGTGGTTTCTGAAGGTGTTCGATCAGGTTAAGGAAGGCTTTTAAGCATTCATCGGTCCACTCGAATTTTCCTTTGTCTTTCTTGAGAGCTTCGAAGAAAGGGACGCACTTGTCAGTTGCTTTGGAAATGAATCTGCTTAGGGCGGCCACCTTTCCGTTTAGGCTCTGCATTTCTTTTCGGGTGGAAGGTATCCTTATTTCTTTTAGAGCCCGGATTTGTTCAGGGTTTGCTTCAATTCCTCTGGCATGGACAATGAATCCTAAGAATTTTCCCGATGACACTCCGAAGGAGCACTTTAGAGGATTCAGCTTCATTCCATATCGGCGAAGTACCTGAAACATCTCGCTCAGGTGGCTTACATGATCGTCGGCTCTCCTGGACTTTACCAACATGTCATCCACATATACTTCCATAGTTCGTCCTATTAATTCCGCGAACATCTTGTTGACGAGGCGTTGATAGGTAGCTCCGGCATTTTTGAGTCCAAAAGGCATGACTTTGTAGCAATATAATCCCCGGTCAGTGATGAAGCTAGTGTGGTCTTGATCGGGAGCGTGCATGGGAATCTGGTTGTATCCGGAGTATGCATCCATAAAAGATAAAAGTTCGTGCCTGGCAGTGCTGTCCACAAGTTGATCGATTCGGGGGAGCGGGAAGCAGTCTTTCGGGCAAGCGTCATTTAAGTTGGAGAAATCAATGCATGTTCGCCACTTCCCATTAGCTTTCTTTACTAGTACCGGGTTAGCTATCCATTCGGGGTAGATGGCTTCTCGTATGAAGTCATTAGCAAGTAGGTTCTTTACTTCCTCATCGAGGGCTGCTGATCGTTCTGCTCCCATGCTTCTCTTTTTCTGCCTTATCGATACCTTGGTGGGATCGATGTTCAGCATGTGGCATGCTATGTCTGGGGAGATTCCTGTCATATCGGCATGTGTCCACGCAAATACATCTAAGTTGTGGCGGAGAAAGTCAATGAGTAGATCCTTCAATTCTGTTTTTAGCTGAGATCCTATTTTTAATAGTCTGCTTGAATCATGTTTGTCTACAGATACGAATTCCATGGCCTCTGCAGGCTCAGCGGTAGCCTCCTCCTCCTCCTTATCGCTGGGGTCTAGTTCATTGAAAGGATCGCTGGTGTATCGAAGAGGAGGGGCTTTCTTTAGTTGCTATTGTTAACCCCACTGAAACTTAGGCCGACTCAACAGATAAGGCAGTCAGCGACTTATAGGAATCAGCGACTCAACTGATGAAGCGACTCAGAGATTGCCGACTCAATGGGTCAACGACTCATTGATAGCAACGACTCAGTGAGTTAGCGCCTTAAAGGTACAGTATGGATCAACGACTCAGCGGGTCTGCGACTCAAGGCCTAGACCGATCCAACGACTCATTCGAGCTCCGACTCATAAAAGACCGACTCATCTGATCACGACTCATCCACTCAAGGTCCTTAAGTATCTCATTGGGTTTACGACTCAAAAGATGAACGACACAAGAGGCCGCTACGACTTAAGGAACCTGACGGGTTAAGGAGATTCTATGGGTTAAGGATGGCACGACTCAGGAAAGCCTACGACTCAAAAGATAGGTCGACGCACGACACAAGACTCAGAGGCAAGTTCAAAATCATGCTGCAAAGAGGTGACTCGCAGACGACTCACGACTCAATCATGAGTCGGTCACGACTCATCATGAGTCGGTCACGACTCATGACTAGGCAATCTCAGCCTAAACAGTTTGCCTATAAATACAAGGCCACATTCAACATGAAGGGGACTTTTGCGCATTCTCTTCACACACCGTTACCTTGCTGCATTGAGAACTTCATCAACACTTAGAGCTTCCAAGATTAGAGGAATACATCAAAGAAATTCACGAAGAAACCACACATCTTCAACATGAATCTAAGAACTTTAATCGACGTCGAAGCTTAAGACTTGTTCCAAATCACTTGTAGCTTGAAGTGTATTGTACTTGAGAAGAATTGTATCAGTTTGTAACGGGATTATTAATAAAAGTACTTAGAGTGGACGTAGGCTATACCCTTAAGCCGAACCACTATAAAATCGTTGTTGTTTACTGTTTTTCTGCTATTACTTGCTTGTAATTCTTTCCCGATTTATCGGGTGGTGCTTTCACAACTACACTTTACACACCGGGGTGTTAGCGTTCACATTTTAGCGTTAACATTTTTGGTGCTTTCACTGAGAATTGAACTTTGGGGCAAACTTCAACCATTGTTCAACAAAATTCTAACAGAAATCATGGCTTCTGAAAGGAAACGGAAGTTGTTAAGGTTTGAAGGTACTTGCAGCAATGCCATTGCTCTTCCCACGCTAAGTGAAACAGCTTCAAGTATTGGAGTCACAAGGGCTGAATTAAATGCCGTGGTATATGGAATATATCAACACATGGAAGTTCAAAGCAATAGGATACTGGATAAGATGAACGCATTGCAGGAAGAAGTCCATCGACTAGAAAGTGATATAAAAACCATTGCCAAAGAGGTCCAGGTTTCAGAAGAATGGAATGCTCCTCAACGAGCAACTGACATTACTATTGGAACATTCCCCCAAACAGAGAATTCATGGCCACGACCAACTATCCACGAACGTTTGTCAAGGCGAACTTTTGAAAGAATAGTTGATGATTACCCATTGAGTCCTGGTAACGATGAAGAATACATACCGGAAATGATTGAACAGAAAGAGAAGAATGGGGGAAGAAGAAAACAGAAACTCTTGAAAAAAGCTCGACGCTTCATACCCTCCAACTTCACTCCCTTGACCGACACTCCGGAAAGTATCTTCTTGGCAACAAAGGATGTTGTTGTTTACCCCAAACCATCTCTGATGAGGAGAAGCGCGACAGACAATGGGAAATTCTGTCAATTTCACAATCAACCTGGCCATGAAACTAACCAATGTCGCCATCTAAGGAAGGAGATTGAAGAATTGATCAAGCAGAATGAACTGCAACAGTATGTGAAAAAAGATGAAATTAACTACTCCTCATCCTCTAAGGTGCAGCTGGTTCCCGCTCAACAATGTAGCTCAAGTAAGAGAACCGTGGCACAGGGAGATGAAGGTCCTATCATCAGTGTCATCGCAGCAAGCCCTCACCAGGCAGGGAAAAATTGGATGAGGCGGGAAGATGTGCTCACACTCCAAGGAGACCTTCAAAGTGAAAGGAAGTTTCGACTCTGAAAGATGTTGCCATCCACACCTCTTATGCCAAAAAAAAAATTCAATTCCTAAAGCCTGGGGCAGCAATTGCTTCCATACCTTACTTGAACACTTTGTTTCAAATTTGTAAAAGAATGCTGATCCAATGATTCTTGTTTCAAAATCTGTAGTAAAAACAACGCCAATAAATAATAAAAACTATAAGTCTTGCTTTCCCTATTATTATGAGTCGCTTATTTTATTTCGATATGTGAAATATTCTGAGAATATCACTAAGATTATCGATCTAAATTTGCAGGCAATCAATACCAAGCTGATTCATTGCAATATCAAGCAACCCTTGGTAGCATTCAAAAGCAAGCCTTAAACAACAGAATTCCAGGGTCAAATACTCTAAGCAAACAAATAAAATTTGGCTAGAGTATGTTTCTTCAGTTAAAACCACCCGCCAACAGAAGAAGATGATGCACACTTAAAGGCGGCACTAAGGAATTGCTAATATAATCAATCAAATTCACAACTATCAAAAGAAAACCAATTCCAAGAACTTGGAACAGCAACCATTTACATCCATATTTTGCATGAAGACTTTGCTGAAATATTGCAAGGAATTTACAAATCTATGATTCTCTTGTTAAGGGCAATTGCAAGGCAGGCGAATAACAAAAGCTATAAAGTGGATATAGGCCCAGTTTCGGCTAAACCGCTATAATTCTTGTGTTCCCTACTACCATAAACTGCTTTGTTTTATTTCGGCATATGAAATACGTTAATCGTGTTACTAAAAAAAATGATTTGATAATGTAGGCCATAAAAGCAAAGCTTACCAGTCACAAGACCAAGTGATCCGCGACATCATCCCGCAATCAAGCATTGAGCCATTCAAAATTCCCATATTCAAATCCTACAAAAGGAGAACTTCAGACGAAAGTAAGCAAGGTGGATAGAAGCAGATCATATATGGCTAACTACAAATGCTTGAACAAACAAACAGCAAGTTAAAGAACCAATATCTGCCACCACCAATTTGCTTAACTATAAAATATACTCCTTTGGGTAAGGGAGAGGCTTGGCAGCTGAAAATGGTGACACTTGCGAAGCAATGGGGATTATCAACATGAATCAACGGCAAAGAGACATGCGAGAGCAAGCGTCACCCAACAAAAGGAATATTTCAAGAAGCACAAGCCCTCTTTGAAGGCATAACTCCTCAGAGGATAAAAACCTCAAGCGGGCTTCACCGAAAAAAAGGCGTCTTTCTCGCTACAAAGTCGTGGAGTTATCGGTCGACACACTCCCGAGAACCCATCCAACCGAGAAAGGAAAACTCCAAACTTCCTGACAATAACCCTACTTAGGGGCACGCATTTCACCACACCCGGTCGACATACTCCCGTGAGATGAAATGTGAAAAGCCCTCTTCGGAGGCGAAATGCTTCTCTACGGAGACCAAATGCTTCTCCTCAGAGAACCAAAGCCCTCTTCAGAGGCAAAATGCTTCTCTACGGAGACCGAATGCTTCTCCTCAGAGACCGAAGCCCTCTTCGGAGGCAAAATGCTTCTCTACGGAGACCAAATGCTTCTCCTCAGAGACTAAAGCCCTCTTCGGAGGCGAAATGCTTCTCTACGGAGACCGAATGCTTCTCCTCAGAGACCGAAGCCCTCTTCGGAGGCAAAATGCTTCTCTACGGAGACCAAATGCTTCTCCTCAGAGACTAAAGCCCTCTTCGGAGGCAAAATGCTTCTCTACGGAGACCAAATGCTTCTCCTCAGAGACTAAAGCCCTTTTCGGAGGCGAAATGCTTCTCTACGGAGACCGAATGCTTCTCCTCAGAGACCAAAGCCCTCTTCGGAGGCGAAATGCTTCTCTACGGAGGCCGAATGCTTCTCCTCAGAGACCAAAGCCCTCTTCAGAGGCAAAATGCTTCTCTACGGGGACCAAATGCTTCTCCTCAGAGACCAAAGCCCTCTTCAGAGGCAAAATGCTTCTCTACGGAGACCAAATGCTTCTCCTCAGAGACCAAAGCCCTCTTCAGAGGCAAAATGCTTCTCTACGGAGACCGAATGCTTCTCCTCAGAGACCGAAGCCCTCTTCGGAGGGAAAATGCTTCTCTACGGAGACCGAATGCTTCTCCTCAGAGACTAAAGCCCTCTTCAGAGGCGAAATGCTTCTCTACGGAGACCGAATGCTTCTCCTCAGAGACCGAAGCCCTCTTCGGAGGCAAAATGCTTCTCTACGGAGACCAAATGCTTCTCCTCAGAGACTAAAGCCCTCTTCGGAGGCAAAATGCTTCTCTACGGAGACCAAATGCTTCTCCTCAGAGACTAAAGCCCTTTTCGGAGGCGAAATGCTTCTCTACGGAGACCGAATGCTTCTCCTCAGAGACCAAAGCCCTCTTCGGAGGCGAAATGCTTCTCTACGGAGGCCGAATGCTTCTCCTCAGAGACCAAAGCCCTCTTCAGAGGCAAAATGCTTCTCTACGGGGACCAAATGCTTCTCCTCAGAGACCAAAGCCCTCTTCAGAGGCAAAATGCTTCTCTACGGAGACCGAATGCTTCTCCTCAGAGACCGAAGCCCTCTTCGGAGGCAAAATGCTTCTCTACGGAGACCAAATGCTTCTCCTCAGAGACTAAAGCCCTCTTCGGAGGCGAAATGCTTCTCTACGGAGACCAAATGCTTCTCCTCAGAGACTAAAGCCCTCTTCGGAGGCAAAATGCTTCTCTACGGGGACCAAATGCTTCTCCTCAGAGACCAAAGCCCTCTTCAGAGGCAAAATGCTCCTCTTCGGAGGCACAACTCTTCGGAGGACAAAGACCTCTAATGGGACATATGCCACAAAAAAGAAAGTTCTCTACTCAACAAAAAAGATTGGAGGAGTCATGACCCACCAACCATGAGAGAGTAACTTCCAGGCAATGTAAACCATCTCTGGGGCACATTTCACCAGGAGTTGAAGTGTTATGACCGCTCTTCGGAATTACACTTCACCAGAGTTGAAATGCAAACAAAATAAAGACCTCTTCGGGGGCACATTTCACCAGGAGTTGAAGTGTTATGACCGCTCTTCGGAATTACACTTCACCAGAGTTGAAATGCAAACAAAATAAAAACCATCTCTGGGGCACATTTCACCAGGAGTTGAAGTGTTATGACCGCTCTTCGGAATTACACTTCACCAGAGTTGAAATGCAAACAAAATAAAGACCTCTTCGGGGGCACATTTCACCAGGAGTTGAAGTGTTATGACCGCTCTTCGGAATTACACTTCACCAGAGTTGAAATGCAAACAAAATAAAGACCTCTTCGGGGGCACATTTCACCAGGAGTTGAAGTGTTATGACCGCTCTTCGGAATTACACTTCACCAGAGTTGAAATGCAAACAAAATAAAGACCTTTCTGAAAGTCCACGTTTCACCGAGATTTAAATAAAACTTCCAAGTGTTGAAACGTGAAAAGGCTTTCCTCGAAGGCACAACTCTTTGGAGGTACACGTTTCACCAAGATTGAAATAAAACTTCCAAGTGTTGAAACGTGAGAAATCCCTCCTCAGAGGTACAACCCCCTCCCGGGGACACAATTAAGAAGAAAGACCTCTTCGGAAACCTACGTTTCACCGAGATTGAAATAAAACTTCCAAGTGTTGAAACGTGAAAAGGCTTTCCTCGAAGGCACAACTCTTTGGAGGTACACGTTTCACCAAGATTGAAATAAAACTTCCAAGTGTTGAAACGTGAGAAATCCCTCCTCAGAGGTACAACCCCCTCTCGGGGACACAATTAAGAAGAAAGACCTCTTCGGAAACCTACGTTTCACCGAGATTGAAATAAAACTTCCAAGTGTTGAAACGTGAAAAGGATTTCTAAGGCATAACTCTTTGGAGGTACACGTTTCACCGAGATTGAAATAAAACTTCCGAGTGTTGAAACGTAAAAAATCCCTCCTCAGAGGTACAACTTTCTATATAAAAAAAAAAATCCTCATCAGGGGCATACTTTAACTTCCGAAGAAAGAGTAATTTACTTATTCTGGGGAATAATCTTCCTCGAAGAAAAAAAAAAGAAGAGAGAAAAAGAAAGAGAGGGAGTTAAAGTACCCTTCAGAGGTCCGCTTTACCGCATAAAAGAATTCACTTGGTAAAAAATGTACTTAAGCAAAAGAAAGAAGTGATTTCTTCAAAGGTCGAAGCGCAGAAACTTATACAAAGAGGGTTGTACTTTGCAAAAATTTTCTTTAAAGAATAAAATAATTATTCTTTAGCAAAAATGAGTGCAAGTCCCCTCGAAGTATAGAATATTGCAGCAAACTTATGGAATGGGGGCAATATAGTATAATTACGCACAATATGATATAGCCAAACCAGCAAAAGGTAACGCTCAAGTAACATGCCATAAGCTCGCTGCAATATCGTGTAAACAAACTTGTGCAAAAAATAAATAGTAAATGCATTCTCAAATTCAAACAGAAGTTTGTACAAACGAAGAATCATTTTATTCAACTATAATGCAGATACAGGTTTTAAAATAAAAGCGGGGGCCGGTACCCGCACAACTCTCGGCCAGTTCATACAAAAGACAAAAAGCTAAAGTCTTCACTTCTTTTTACTGCCTTTGGACCCTTTACCCGGCCGAATGACCAGCTTTTCAGGTCGGCCAGTGGGTATAAGGGAGGAAGGAGAGGTAGGTGCAGCTAGCCCAACTTCTGGCTCCTCTTCAGTCGCAGTGATTATCTTCCCTCTCCTCTTTGATGCTCCTTGCTTCCTTCTCCTCTTCGAGGAAGACTCGCTTCCTGGAGTGACAAGTTTAGATAGAGTTATGTCGTCAGAAGGAGTCCGCTCCGGAGATATGTCGCCTCCCTCAAGTCCCTCATCTTTCTGCTCTTGCGAAGCAATGGGATCATCCAGGCCATGGAGAGCCTCTATTTGTTCCTCCTGTGATCCAGGTTGCGAGGCAGAAGGAGGCGCCACCTGAAGAGATGAAGGAAGGATAACCGGAGGAGTAGAAGTTTGAGCAGTGCTTGGTACTTTCTCTACAGAAGAAAAGAGGTTAAAGTCAGTAAAGAGAGGAGATGAAGGCTCACCAATAAAGTTAGTAGAGAGAGGAGATGAAGGCTCATCAAGGTTAAGAAAATAGCCAAGGAGTTCATGAAACTCATGTGAAACAAATGAATAACCCGCTTGAACAGAATTAACAGTAGCGGGATTAACAGTGAAGTTACCTGGTGAAGCTGATTTCCTAATATCAACTTCATAAGCTTGCGCGTCAGCGCTCTCATCACCCTCGTCTCCACCATGTACGCTTGTAATCTCAGTGGTAACTTTGGTAGGAGAAGCAAAATGGGAACTGGAACCAATGATGTTGACTTCAGACGAAGAAGGTGGCTGGACTAGAATAGTTGAAGTGGTTTTTTCCAGCCGGTCCCCTTCCGTCACTTCGGTTCTTAGTTTGGCAAGTTGTTCCTTTCCCCTGGCGAGAGCAGCGCGAGCGTCTTCATCAAAATAATGCCTTTCCAGGGCTGACTCGTCATAACCAGCACCTTCAGCACCAAGCATGTCGAGGGCGGCCTCCCACACTTCAGCTAAAGTGATCTCATACTTGGGACCAAGAAAAGCGAGGCTTCCACGCCCCAAGACGCTATGCAAATAGAAGTCGAATAATGTTGAGCCAAAGCTGTTCTTGGTCGCCTCATGAGAATCTTCAGCTGCGATTTTGCCGGCGACAGCCTCATCGCGCTCCCTTTCAGTTTTGGCAAGCTGAAGCTTAAGCATTTGTATCTCCGCCTCCTGGGAGTTGTTTTTCTTTCGAAGCTCAGCAATATCAGAGACATAGCCTTCACTGATTCTTTTTTGTGCTTCGAGCCTGTCTTCGGCATCCCTTTGGCTAGCGTGAGCGTCTCTCACTTGTTTCAGGAGCACTTCTTCTTTTTGAGAATATGAAGTAGAGGAAGCAGCAAGCTCATATTTCAAATTCTCAACCTTTGCTTCGAGCTCCTCATTGTAGGAAGCAATGCTCCTCATTTCGGTGTCATGTTGCTCCAGGACCTTTTGCCATTCAGCCTTGTCATTTTCCATAGTAAGCATGGCCTCTATGTTGGCACGATTAACTCTCTGAAGCTCATCAACAAGCTTCTGCCAGTTTGACATCCTCTCGATATCAAGTTTGACGGCGTCGAGATTTCGTAGCATGGCAGGCTTGTCAATAGGGACCAGGTCAAGGTCGAACCTCACACCCTTTAAGCACCACTGTGGAAAACGACTTTGTAAAGTGGCTGGGCCCGGTCCAACTTGAAATTTGGGCCTGCTTATTATCGTTTGAATGTCTGATTTCCCAAGAGCGGGAGAGTCAGAAGGAATTTCGAGCGAGGCAGGAGTAGTAACTTTCTCAGGAGTAGTAGAGGCCTGCTTTTCACTGTGACGGGCTCGTTTGCTTAAGTCTTCACCCATGTGACCTTTTCCTCGATCGTCATGAGTTTTTCTCTTGTGGGAGTCATCGCCTTTTTGCCAAGAATCATGGCGCTCTTCTCTCTCCCTTCTTTCACGACGTTCTTCTTCAGTCCTCCTTTCATGAGCCTTTCGGGCAGCCCTTTCTTCATCAGATTCTCTGTAGGAGGGAAAGTAACGCCTATAATTGTATTGACCACGCCCCCCGTAGCGTTGGAAATCCTGATAATATGATCCGCCGCGTGTCATTGAAGGATCTGAAATAAGAAAAGATAAGCTTTAGAAATCTTTAAAGTATGAGAAGATAAGTGCATAAATGTGCTGGAAAATCCTTAGTTGTGTGTGAAGTGCAAACTACTCGCGTTGGACTAACGAACCACTCCTCAGTTGGGGGGAAGTAATAGATCCCACTGTCGGTGACAATTCTTGGGATAAAGGAGTTGGAGTCTGTTGGAGGGCAGATGTCGCTTCAATCATCGGGGGTACAGTTTTACCACAGGCAGGGTCATCTTTAAAGAGCTCTTGGGAAGTGACGATTATGTCACTTAAATCCCCAAAGACGTCATCACCAGCATGCCCAACCTGATTCCCTCCATCAGCTCCTTTGTCGGCACTCTTCCTGGTTTGGGAAAGGGGCTCCTCTTCTTCTTCAATTATGGGAGCAAGTGCGGGCTTTTCGGAGGGTCCCGCATCGTCTCTTGGAGTTGAGCACTTTACTAGTAAGGTTTCTGCAGAAATTTCTCCTTGCATGTGCTCTTTGGTGGAGATCGGAAGATCAGGAGTTTTCACCAGAGAATCAGGAACCTCCGTTGGAGCTTCATGAGGCTGAGTAAAGCGAGAGGGATGGAGGAGTCCGTATTGATGTAAAAATTCATCGTTTAGCAGAAACTTTATGCTCCTCTCTTCTACTGGCACGGCATTTAATCTTTCAAAAATTTGCTTAAGACTTGGGTCCCTAGCAGGAGGTGGAAGTGCTAAAAACAGGAAAAGAATGAAATTAGCAACTGAGAGTTCAGATCTCGAGAAAGTTTCAAAATGGAAAAAGTAAAGACAGGAAATCTTACTTCCCACTCTCCAGATGGCATAAAACCCTGGAGGGCAGCGAACAAAGAAAAACTGATTCAAAAATCCGTGAGCGCTTTCAGAGAGATCAGTAATAAGTTTGCGGTTTCGAGCGCTTCTTATAACCACGATGAAGGGATGGTCTTTAATTTTCGTGAATGAGCAAAAATAGCAGATCTCCCCGAAGCTTGGTAATCGATCCAAAACTCTCCTAAATAGAACACATAACCCCATCAGAATGGCGTAGCCATTGGGGTGTAATTGGAATGGAGAGATAGACAACCGAAGCAGGAACTGTTGAAGAAAGTCGTTAAAAGGAGGAATCGCCCCACTTAAGCACATTTGGCGATTGACTGCAACAAAGCCGTAGGGAGGATTGTCAGCAGTATCACTTGGCCCAGGGAAAAGAACATCACTTTCAGCAAAGCCAAATTGAGTGCGCAGCTGGACAAACGCTCTCGAAGTTAGAATAGTCGGGGTTCTCTCCGGAGGATTCTCTATGGGAACAGCTATCGGAAAAGTTTCTTCCTCTTGAGTTACCACTTCTTCTTCTCGGTGGGAGGTCATTCTACACAAGCAACTGGATGTTCAAATGCGAAGGTGCGCGTTTCCTAAAAAGTGTGAAGTGTTGTGCAAGACTAATAAAAAGTGACAAGTATATATAACTAGAATTATACTAATCGATGCTTGATCGATTGTAAACATTTCAGAACTTGTTAATCTAAAAGTTCAAACATAATATTAGTGCAAGCAAGTCGATTTCAATTGACTATTTCAGTATTGCTTTGGTATTTTGTTTGAAATTGATATGTTAAAAGCACTTCATACATACAGTTTATTCAAGTTAATCATCTATCATTAACTAATCTGTCGTTCGATGTGGGCAATCAATGACAGTATATTCGTCCCAGTTTTCTGTGAATGTTATATTGACAGGTTATTAGCTTACAAGTTAAAGCAATCTGTAAAAGATTCAAGCAGCAGTTCAAGGTTCAAGTGGAGTTTAAAAGTGCAAGTGCTAAGTCGTAGACGACTCAAGGACTAAGTCGAAGACGACTCAGCAATACTTAGGTCACGAGTCATAAAAGAGAATAGATGTCAGCTCAGAATTATGAAAAATTCATCAAGACATGTCTCGGCCCCGACTCAAGCATTGTGTCGTGATGTCTCGGCCCCGACTCAAGCATTGTGTCGTGATGTCTCAGCCCCGACTCAAGTCTTGTGTCGTGAAGGTTGGTGAGCCGGTCCAGAGTTGAATCGCAAAGGGTTTTAGGTCGTTCAAGATTATTAAGTCGCATCAGGGGTAGTGTTTTACTCTGATTGGCCTATCTACCATACAACTCCAAAACCCGTTTCCCTCCTACCCCATGATAACCCAATGACCTATCTCCAAGTCCTATCTTCGGATCCTAACCCATAACCCGTTAACCTAATGGTATCTCCAAAAATAGTAACTTTAATCCTATCACAATACAGAATCGCCTCGAATGATGGATCGCCGCGAGTAAAATCAAGCAGACCTAAGTTCATCAACAATCAAATCCAACAAAACTCGTAAGACACGAAGAGGCAAATCGGAGGCGAAGAATTAAGCGTGTAAGACAATAATGATCAACGATCGAAGAAAGGGAAGAAATCGCTTACGATTGTATGTTGACTAGAGAGGATTGGGTGCTAATTCGAGTTGAAATTATTTTTGGGAGCTTGGAGATGTGTTAATGGCGGAACACGACTCAAGAGATTGATAAAGGAAGAAGAAGATAGAAGTGACGGTTCATCCATTTTATACCAAGGAAGTAGGGCATGAGTCGGCACAAGCGAGTTAAGATAAGTCGAAGCGCGCGACCTACGACTCAGGCGCGTGCTTCGAGGGGCAAATGTTAACCCCACTGAAACTTAGGCCGACTCAACAGATAAGGCAGTCAGCGACTCATAGGAATCAGCGACTCAACTGATGAAGCGACCTAGAGATTGCCGACTCAATGGGTCAACGACTCATTGATAGCAACGACTTAGTGAGTTAGCGCCTTAAAGGTACAGTATGGATCAACGACTCAGCGGGTCTGCGACTCAAGGCCTAGACCGATCCAACGACTCATTCGAGCTCCGACTCATCAAAGACCGACTCATCTGATCACGACTCATCCACTCAAGGTCCTTAAGTATCTCATTGGGTTTACGACTCAAAAGATGAACGACACAAGTGGCCGCTACGACTTAAGGAACCTGACGGGTTAAGGAGATTCTATGGGTTAAGGATGGCACGACTCAGGAAAGCCTACGAGTCAAAAGATAGGTCGACGCACGACACAAGACTCAGAGGCAAGTTCAAAATCATGCTGCAAAGAGGTGACTCGCAGACGACTCACGACTCAATCATGAGTCGGTCACGACTCATCATGAGTCGGTCACGACTCATGACTAGGCAATCTCAGCCTAAACAGTTTGCCTATAAATACAAGGCCACATTCAACATGAAGGGGACTTTTGCGCATTCTCTTCACACACCGTTACCTTGCTGCATTGAGAACTTCATCAACACTTAGAGCTTCCAAGATTAGAGGAATACATCAAAGAAATTCACGAAGAAACCACACATCTTCAACATGAATCTAAGAACTTTAATCGACATCGAAGCTTAAGACTTGTTCCAAATCACTGTAGCTTGAAGTGTATTGTACTTGAGAAGAATTGTATCAGTTTGTAACGGGATTATTAATAAAAGTACTTAGAGTGGACGTAGGCTATACCCTTAAGCCGAACCACTATAAAATCGTTGTTGTTTACTGCTTTTCTGCTATTACTTGCTTGTAATTCTTTCCCGATTTATCGGGTGGTGCTTTCACAACTACACTTTACACACCGGGGTGTTAGCGTTCACATTTTAGCGTTAACAGCTATGCTTCCAAGCTTTTCATGCAGAGAGTAGTCTCTGCATCTTTCCCTTTATTCTTTCTATGGTTATTGCGAAGTTCAGTTACATAGCAATCTCGAGCGGCGTCTTGATCTCCTTCAACTTCTCCTATTCCGTTATCTGTTGGGAATTTCATCTTTAGGCACCACGGGGCTAGGACAATTTGGAAGTCAGACAAGGCTGGTCTCCCCAAGAAGGCAGTGTAGGCCGAGTGGTTTTCTACTAGTACGAACGTTTGTTTTCACACGACGGAGCGGGGATGACTTCCTATTTCGACGAAGAGGTCAAGTTGCCCGAGGGGTATTTTCGCATCTCCAGTGAAACCGTGCAGGGGTTTGTTGCAGGGAGACACATCCTTCATTAACAGCTTCATTTTGTCGAAAGCATGCTTGAATAGGATATTTACGGAGCTTCCTGTGTCTATTAGAATTCGGAAAACTTTAGCTGGACCGAACCAGGCAGAGATGACCATGGGATCCATATGCGGATACTGTCTTCCTTCTAAATCACGCCTACTGAATACGATGTCGTCACTCTCTTTCCGTTTCGGGTGGCGTTCTTCCATAATGGAGTTAACATAGCCTTCAGCATTTCTAAGTGACTTGCCGTATCTTTCCATCTCTGCCCAGCTTCTGTCGGCGATGTGTGGTCCTCCCGAGATGGTATGGACCACTATCTTCTCTTGACTAGAGCCACTGGTGTTGCGATTCCCTCCGCCTACTTCTGGAAGGGGTCGCTTTGAGTTCTCATTGGCAGGAGTTGGAGTCCTGTTCTGACCTTTCACATAGCGTTCCAGCCTTCTTCTTCTGATGTGTTCTTCGATCAAGTCCCGGAGATGGTGGCATTCATTGGTGTCATGTCCGTGGGATTCGTGGAAGCGGCAGAACTTTCCAGACTTGAGTGCGTTATCAGATTCTTTCTTGTGCGGGGGGCGCTTGTATCCGAGTTCGCCCTGAGTGGCTAGAAAGATGTTTTCGATTGTTTCATTCAAAGGAGTGTAGGAGTCAAATCTCGGTCCTGGTCGATATTGGCGTTTTTCAACCTTCCTGCCCCCAGCATTATCTCTAGATTCATTTCTTCGAGTGTCCTTAGCTGCAGCGGGAATCTTGTCCGAAGTCGTCTTACCTTGTTGCCCTGACTGCCTCTCAGTGGCGGCGTCTTCAAGTCTCATATACTTTCCAGCTTCATGGAAGAAATCAGGTAAAGTAGCTGGTTTTTCCTTAGTTAGTCTTCTAGCGAACTTGGTATCTGGGTGTACACCACTACAGAGGGCCATTAGGGTGAGCTTCTCATCGGCATCTTGGACTGCGGCCGCTGCGGCGTTGAACCGGGTTAGATACTGTTGCAGTGTCTCTCCGGATTTCTGTTTGACATTGGATAGAGAATAAGCATCCTTGGGTTGCTCTACATGGATGCGGAACTGGCTAATGAACCTTTCTTTCAACATCTCCCATGAGCTGATAGATCCTTGGGGTAGATGGCAGAACCAGGAGGTAGCGAGATCCGCTAGGAATAGCGGAAAACATTTACACAACACCCCTTCTGTTGCTCCGCTCATGAGCATATGCTGGGTGTACCTCTGTAAGTGTACGATGGGGTCGGAAGTTCCCTTGTAAGGTTCCATGGTTGGCATTTTCCACTCCCGGGGGGTGATGGCAGTTTCGATATTGCGGGTGAAGGGGCTGGTGATCCTAGCGCCTATTCCTCGGTCCCTTTGCTCCCGTTGGACGCATTCTCTGAATAATCGTGCCATTCTTTCATCAGAATTTGGAGCGGATAGAAATGAACTTGGTTCTTCCCTGCGGGATCGATCTCGTCCAGATGACCTGTAGGGATGGTATAGTCTATCACTTCTGACGTTATCCAGTGGTTGCCTCTGGCTGCTCGGATGCATGCTAGGACCAGCTACAGTTGCCCCCTGCCTTGATCTTCCCCTGTGGGGTTCTGTTTCGGGCATTTCCATGGGGTCAACTTCGGGCTGGGTTCTAGCTCGGCTCCGTTCAGCGGGGTTTCTATGATTAGGTGGCATGACTGGCTCAGCTACATCCGACCCTCGCCTGGCGCCTCCCCCACTGGGTTCGGTTCCAAGCGCTTCTTCGAGTCGGAGTTCGGGCTGAGTCCGGGCGCGGCCCCTATCATTGTTGTTCCTGTTGATGGCTTCCTCGAAGAGGGAAGACCTTTGCTGTCTCCGAGATCCTCCAGATTGAGATTCATCCCATGATTCAGTGTTGCGGTTGGATTCTTCGACATCCCTCAAGCGTGACATGAGTTAGTTCACCAAAGCTTCTTGTTGGGATGCGAAGCGGTTTGTCACTTCCACCACAACTCTATCTAGGTCCGCTCTAGTGATTACTGCCGGTTGTTCCGCGGCAGGGGCTGTTGGAATTGCCTGATCTACATGTGGCACTGCTGCCGTAGTGGGATGGTTCTCTTGATCTGGATCCACTGGGTTTGGAGCGCTGCTAGTTGCAGCGTTCTTTCCCTTGTTGGGGTCTTTTCTTGGTCTGGAAGTCATGTTTCGTAGGCAATGAAGAATGCTATTGGGAAAGAAGGTTGGATGAGTGAAGCTGGAGCTTCGAGTTCGAAGTTCTCAGTGAAAGCACCAAAAATGTTTGTGCGAAAAGTGGGCAAACACCTCCAAGTCGTGAGATTTAATTGGTTTTATGTGATTCTTAATGATTTAGATGAGTTATGTAAATATGAAAAAAGCAGGGGCTGAAATGTAAAAGACACACAGATTTATAGTGGTTCGGCCAGAACGTGCCTACGTCCACTTTATATGTTATTATCTTCTTTGTTTCAGATTACAAGTACAATGCTTTGTGTACAAGTATATGAAAGTAGTTTGAAAGTTCCTTCCGTGCTTGAGCTCTCAAACTTGTCTGCCATTGTTGTACCCCTGCCCCTCTATTTATAGAGTGAGGCAGGGGGCAGGGGTTTTTGATGTATATAGCTGCTGGTGGGCTCGGGCTGAAGCAATCTGGACTGGCAATTATCTGGTTCGGCGAAGCTTTGGTTCGGCCGTGTTGAGGAGAGGAGTGTGGTTCGGTTGTGTGTAGGCTTGGACCGGTGGTGGAGGAGAAGAGGTCGGTCCGGTGGCATTCTGGTTCGGCATAGGGGTGTGAAGGTTGGTGGACCGGTAGTGAATGGACCGGTAGGGGAGTAGGCGAAGCCTGGTCCGGTGCTTGTTTGGACCGGTTGTGTAGAGGAGGCGTATTGGTTTGGTATGCCGAACCAGTTGGTTCGGTATTGGAGGGTTTGGACCGGTAGGACTTTGGCCCGGTGTGGCTGGTTGCTTTGGCTCGGTCGTGGACGCTTGGTTCGGTGGCCGAATGGAAGCTTGTGACCGGATGGCCTTATGCCGAACGAGCTTCTATATTAAGAATGCCGGATGGACTTCTATGCTTGTATTGAGCCTTGTGTTTGTCGAACGAAGTGGAGGTTGCGAACCCGGGTGAAACTGTCACTTCTTGGTCTCGAGATCTTCTGGGTGAGAATTCGCCCAACAGCTATATGGGTAACCCCTTAACGCTATTTTAAAGTAAGTTTATTTTACTAATAGACACTATTATAATAGCGAATATTACTACATAGTAAATAGTTTAACGGATCCTTAGAGGATGGGCGGTCCCAAGCATCCTTTAAATTACTTGCTCTATATTACAGTACACTTGAATTAGCTTACACTGTATAAGTATGTATGTCCTGACTCGAGTGTTTACGTTTTATTTTACGCTCGGGTCAGCCTGAGTTGCAGTTCAGTCTTCATCCCGGAGTTAGGACTTCTGTAGGTCACTTTCAAGCTACTGGCAAACTTCCTTTCAGTTCTTTATCTTAAGTATGAAATCAAGAATATTGGATATTGGGATTTTCTATTATTGATGCAACTATGTTTGGGTTTAAAGACTATGTAAAATTTTATCTGTTTTGAGACTATTAATAGTGGCTTCATGAACCACTAAGTTATTTTTAAATTCCGCTGTAAGTATTCTGATTCTGTGGCAGTGATTCTGTGATTATTTATTTACTGTATATTCTGAGATTTGCCAAAATTTATTTACGACGCGGTATTTTGAACAATTCAAGTCCGACATGTGCGGATGCGAATGGTTGAAAATATCGGGTCGTTACAGTTGGTATTAGAGCTTTGGCTCTAGGCAAAACTTAGAATGTATGGTAAATTTGATTCACGGAATCACTTTCATTCGAGCTTGAATCTCTTCCTTTTTGAATTTTGGAACGTTCCCTGCGGTTCCAAAGTTCATTCTTGTCCCTCACTATTCATCTTCTTTTTATTTTGGAGTATCGCATAACTCCACTTCGAATGATCTTTATAGTGAATTGGCGGTCTCGTCAACATTCATAATGGCTTGTAAAAGGGTGAAACTCCTTTACAATTAGCATTGATTAACTAGAGATTTATAGTTATCCTCGGTTTAGATGCTAATATCTTTTATTATTCCAAACTCTATCTCTTGAGATTTAATGTAGATTTACCCCAGAAAATTCATATCGATCTTATTCTTTAAGTCACGGTTAAGGTATCCCGCGATTTGCACAAGCTTATCCATATTCCTATTTTGTTAATTAATCGTCTTGCTTTTTGTAACCTATCTCCAACTATTTTTGAATTGTACTTGTAAATCTATAATTAATGTTTTAATTTTGTGTTGTTTGGGTTGTTGATGTTGATTTGGATTTCTGATCGATTCGGCTAACCAAAGCTATCGATGGAATTTCTAAAACACTTGAACAGAACAAACCGACACAATATTAGTTTAAAATTTGGTTAATGAAATAAATTTTGATATATAAGTAAATTTTATGGAACTTAATAAAAAAATGATTTAAATTAATCATTTGAAATGATAATACTTGATTTATTATTTATTGTTCCATAAATAAATTTATAAATAGTTGTTTATAAATTTATTTGGGAACTGAAATGAGTTTAAAACAGGAATTTGTGAATGTAATTTCCGATGGTTTCAAACCTTGTGTTTAAAGTTTTAAAGGGATATATTAATTAAAGTATTTTCGAATAAGAAATTTTTTTCTTAAGAATTTTAAAAGTTTTGAAAATCAGTGCTCTTCTCTTTATCACTAGGGAATATTTCGGTGATGACTGTAGCATCATCGACATTCATTTTCGAGTTTCAAAGTGAAGAGATCATTCTGTAGCTGGCTACAGTGTTACCTTGAGAATTTAATTGATTTGAATCTCTAAATACCACTTGATTTATAACATATATATAGATATATGATTTAAATTTGATTTGACATATATTATATATATGTATTATTTATCTCTAAAGTGTTTGAAGCTAATTGGAAATTTAATTCATAAATTTATGTTAAAAGGTGATTCTAATGAAAAATAAAGTCAAATTTTGAATGAATATTTAAACTTGAATAATAGAATTGGAAAAAATTTTACTTGTATAATATTCAATTGCATGCCAATATAAACTTACCTAAATCATTCAGAAATTAACTATGTAATTGGATAATGTACAATATAAAAGGATTTTATAAATAAAATTTGAGTGGTTATAATAAATGTCATACACTTCAAATTTTAGTAGTGGTAAATAGAATAAAAAGGTTATTTGAATAACTTACAATATAAAATGGTGTTCGAGGAATTTTTTAAATAGATTGGTATATTTTATTCAAATTAATTAATTTTGTAAATTTATTCGTTTATAAAGTTAGTATTTTTGAATAAGATACATTGTTTACTTAATTCTTTCTTTGCCCTCCTTTTTCCTTTTCGAGGACGAAAAGTTTTGAGTGGAGGCGAGTGTAATGACCTGTAAATTTCGATAATTAAACTGGTTAATTTAATAAGATTTTTGTAATTAAATTTAAGAAAAAAAAAGAAAAGAAAAAACCTTTATAATTTATAATGAAGTGAGTGTTTAAAATGAAATGAAAATAAAAAGGATATAGTAACGGTTGTAAGTTACTATTTAATTGGTCTATTAATGTAGTTATAACTGTAACATTTTGGTATTAAATTGAATATATGCAAATAAAATCAGAGTAAGAAGTCAATTACATTTAAATGTAGGTAAATGTTCATTAATGTGAGATAGGACTGTAACTGTAATGTGTGAATGTAAATGTAGTGACATAAATGGAAATTTATATTTTATTCATAAGATGAAATAAAGGAATGAAACCAAGTTGAATAAATTGATTGAGGTTTTATTTATAATAAATGTATATATTTGGGAAATTCAATATAATTGAAAATAACAAGTTATTACAAAAGAAAGATGAAAATTGGAATATATATTTTTGTAAGGAAAGATAAACAAGTAATAACTATGTTTATTGAGTGATAACAGATTTAATAAAAGAGTAGAATTGAAGCATGGTAGTTATTCGAAAGTAATTAATTGAAATCTGGATGAATTGGGAATTTTTTTTTTGTATTAATATATAAACCAATTTTAATATTACCCATAAGAGGATAAGTTAATAGTTGATTCAATAACATGATTTAGAAATCAAATATATGGATTATTTGGAATTTAAAACTAATACTTTTTTTTGATAAAATACAACGTTTTACACGCAATAAATTTTTCTACTTTTATTACATATATATTATTATTATTATTATTATTATTATTATATCCACCTCTATTTTATCTTTCTATTTTTATTTTTTCTAGACGGTCATGCTTATTTACTAGATTGTTGCTTGTTTATATCTTTTATTTATGGCTTGGAAGAAACTAAAAGGGTATGCGTTATATTGTCTTAATTGCTTGCCTTTTTAATTGCCTACTCTTTATTTCTTTTAGCTGTTCATTTTCTTTTGGCCGTGTATTGTACTTGCTATTCACGTACAAAGCTAATCATTCTCATCTCTCATGCATTTCTAGAAAGAAAAGTTAATACATCAAGTTATTCGGTTATACTCTCTTTCTTTCTTACCGTAGCCATCCAACTCATTCATAACTGTGTATTACTTTTTGCCATTCAAATAAAAAGATTTATTTCCCACTTCTCATTTTCATTTGCATTTAAAAATAAATCATATATAAGTTTTCTCTCTCCTTAATTCTTACCTTTCATTTGCCTAGTCTCTTTATTATTTTCCTATGTCTATCTCTTGACATTTATTTCTTTATTTATTTTCTAGACCTTATTTTATATATTAAATATTTCTTATGTACATCTTTATTTAATAGCTTGAAAAGGAAAAAACTTCAATTATACATACGTTACTTTGTTTAATGACGCATACGCTAAATTGTTTATTTCTTTCCTTTTTATTTATCTATCTATTCAATTACCATACTTTAGTTATGTACTACTCTTCCTAATAACGCCAAAATCTTCTCCTTATCTCATTCGTTTTTTCATTTGCATATAAGATTTAATATATGTGTTTCTTTTACCTTAACTCATGACCTTTTCAATTCTAGCCTCTTTATTTCTTTCCATTCTTGTAGCCATTCATTTTCCATAACCCTACCCGCCACTTTTATTATTATTTCATGTGAAAAGTTCTCACCTCCCATATTTCATTGGCATGAAAAAATTTAGGCAAGCTCTAATCCCATGGCTTCTTCCACTTTCTTCCCCTTCTTCCATCTTGTTTTTGCTTTTGTTCTTTAAAATAGATTTATACCTTTTAAAAATAAAATAATTTATACCGTTACTTATATACACTTTTGTAATAGATTCTGAGTAAATGATAAATGAATGAATAAAAACCCATTGTAAACAAAACATATCTTAATAAGTAATAAATTTCAAGATTCAAAGTGTACAAGGAAACGGTTAAATTGCGAGTTTAAAGGGCGCGTTGGTTGATGGAATTAATAACATGTGTAAATAATGTATACGTATAAAAGTTTAAATCCGTTAATTTTGCCATATTTTGGGCATAAAATTTTGTGTCGGTAATACGCATTCCAAAAAAATATATTCACTGCCTTTTTTTCTTCTATTTTAATTAGAACGTTATCCTTAAATTTTATTACCGTTTCATAGCAAGATCATCTCTTGCCGTTACTTTGCTTAATTCACTCAGCCTATTTAATGATATAAATCACGCACCCGTGGATATAGAGATTTTATACTTCTTTAACGTCTAAAATCATATATTGCCAAAACAATCAACACAAACTTTATTGCAAAACGCGTTCAAATTGGTTTTAAGTTTTAGTATAAATTCTTTACCCAATTTATTCTTGCCACTACTCTCCTTAAATCATGCACTGATAGAAGCAATTCCCACTGAAATTTTCTTCAGATATTTCTTGCCATTGTTTCCCATTAACCCGATAATTAAATTCCTTTCCGTTTCAAAGCAAGATTATTTCTTGCCTATCTTTCACCAATCAACGCAAATTTTAATTAATTATAAAAAGGAAACGTTCGTATATTTTTTTTTTCCAATCATCGTTTCCGTGCGTGCAAAGCTTCTGCCTATAAATACAAACCTCATATCAAAATTTTCCGCATCTCCATTTGCTTCTTTCTTTTTCGTGAGCAGAGAAATCAGGTAATGGTTTTATTAATTTTTTTTCCTCCTTCTTCTTGTTTGTTATATTGTGTCGTCCACTTCATGCTCATCTACACCCTACCTTCCTCTCTCCATCTAGTGAAGTGGTCGAGTCAAAATTTGATTCCATTCGTTCAGTTTATTTCGAAATTTTTTGTTAAATTTTACTTAGTTTTGATGTTGAATTTATTCGTTTCCTTTTAAGAATAAAAATATGGTCGCAGCCTTCGCAACTATTTGATCGTGCTTCTGTGCATTCTCTTTTCAATGTGTTACCATCATTCTTAAATCAAAATCTTCGACGGCAATAAGGTGAGTATTCCTCACCAGACAAACATACTTGTATATTTGTGAATTAATCACAAGTGTAATTGTAAATTTACTTTATTTAATCTTATCTACCAGTGATATTAACTTATGATGTTAAACCCCATTATTAAACCTACACATCATCAGTTATATTATATTATGTCTATTTATGCTGTACACTATTCATTTATTATTTACTGTTCATCACACTGCAAGTTCCCTGTAGAATAGAAATCGTTACAGGCTGAAATGATAGGCCTGAACGATAATTATTTATTCATTCATTCATTTATTTATTTATTATTTAACTTGGGATTGCGGGTTTGAAATGATAGAACCCGGTTATTTCTTTTTAAATTACGGATTGAAATGATACATATCCGTATCACTTGACATAGGTTAGAAAATATTATACAAGCCCATGGTTAATATATTATAATATTTTTCTAAAAATTATTAAGTATTTTTGAAATAAAATTTATGTAATTTAACTAAAAATTTGACTTAAGGCTTTAAAATTTTAAAGGTGTTTTGTTCTCTATAAGTTAAATTTTTGTAAGTTAATAATTGGTTTTAAAGTGAATTTAAAGATTTTATTTACGATAAATGACATAATAATTAAATTTTATTTAATATGGAGTTGAAATCTAACCTAGAAATTTTAATAAAAGTTATTTCCGAAAATGGATATGTTTGGTATAATAAATAATGTACTTTGAATTGATAAAATGAAAGACAGTTGAAATGGAACATTTTGGAATAACTTTTATTTAACTCGAATCATAGTTGAATTGATGTCTAAATGAATAAAGTTGAGAAGAAAATTTAGTGTATATTAACTATAAAAAGGAAAAAAAATTATGGAATGGATGTGTTTTGTAAGTAAATAATTGAAAATGTTGTTTTTAAATGGAAAGGTGAAATTTCAATTTATGACTTAACTTGAAAATTGGAAATTGGGTTTTAAATAAAATTGTTAAGTTAAGTAAATAAATGAGAATTTAGTTTTATTTAGGAAGTGGGTATTTTTAAATCAAGTGTAAAGTTATTTGGAAAAATATATATACAAGTTAAGTAAAATTGGAAAATTCTGACTTACAAATGATTCCTTGTAAATTTGGATATTTTATTTATAAAATTTATTTTATTTAATCATAAGATAAATGGTATCCAAATGAACATTTTTCTGAAGTAGGAATATGATTTTATAAGTTAAGAATGGTTAAAATTTTAAGTTTTAATGTTTCTGAATTCGACAATGTTTTGAAAGACTACTATAACCTACAGTAACACTTTCTAAATGCTGTTGTCACTAAAAATACAATGTTTGGAAATTTATAATTGAATGAATGAACTTAGAAATGCTACAACTTTGAAAAGAATATATTTGTCATTAAATATAATGGTTTAAGTAAATATTATATTGGAAGATATTAACATTGAATTTAAATGGTTTAAATGATTTTTTTTTTAAGTGTTATGATTTTCTAAGTATTATGATTTCCAAAGGATAACTTTCGAAGTATTATGGTTTCTAAGGGTTTGGTTTCGAAGGGTTATAACTTTGAAAATATTATGGTTTTGAAATGGATATGATAGTTTGATTTTTGAAGTATAAACCATATTTTGAAATAAATATCCATGGGTTATAATAACGATTGGTTGGCAAAGAGACCGGGATTGGATATGGGCATACTCTTTGTCGATACCGAAAACCACTTTGACAACCGTGTACGCGGTGGAGATTCCAGAATGAAGTAGGATGGTGGTGACGTTTCCTTTGAGGTAAATACGTGGACCCGACTCCCATGAGTTGGCATAAGGTGGCTAAAACAGAAGCGATCGACGGATTAATGAGGTAGCACCTCTGATCGGACGCACTTCTTCGTATGCCATTCTATTACTTTTGAAATTGTTTTGGTGCGCACCTTTGATATGGGAGTGTTGTTCGAGATGGGCGGTAGCTGCGCGCTACGCGTTACCATCGGTCCAGAAGCGTAATTGGTATATCTACCCTGGCATTGCCTAGTTGTGCCATGTCACCTACCATAGCGAGCCTTCTACGAGTTTCTATTTGTGTCGTACCTATGGAGTATCCTTTGGTAGCCTCCCGATCAGGAGGTATTATGGTACTGTATAGACTATTGGCATTATTTGTGTTAAGGGCTATATGGGTAACCCCTTAACGCTATTTTAAACTAAGTTTATTTTACTAATAGACACTATTATAATAGCGAATATTACTACATAGTAAATAGTTTAACGGATCCTTAGAGGATGGGCGGTCCCAAGCATCCTTTAAGTTACTTGCTCTGTATTACAGTACACTTGAATTAGCTTACACTGTATAAGTATGTATGTCCTGACTCGAGTGTTTACGTTTTATTTTACGCTCGGGTCAGCCTGAGTTGCAGTTCAGTCTTCATCCCGGAGTTAGGACTTTTGTAGGTCACTTTCAAGCTACTGGCAAACTTCCTTTCAGATCTTTATCTTAACTATGAAATCAAGATTATTGGATATTGGGATTTTCTATTATTGATGCAACTATGTTTGGGTTTAAAGACTATGTAAAATTTTATCTGTTTTGAGACTAGTAATAGTGGCTTCATGAACCACTAAGTTATTTTTAAATTCCGCTGTAAGTATTCTGATTCTGTGGCAGTGATTCTGTGATTATTTATTTACTGTATATTCTGAGATTTGCCAAAATTTATTTACGATGCGGTATTTTGAACAATTCAAGTCCGACATGTGTGGATGCGAATGGTTGAAAATATCAGGTCGTTACATACGCGCTAACGCCGAGCTAATCAACCAGCTGAATCGCCAGAAGCGAAGGAGATCCAAGAGAGATCATGCTTCTCACTCCTCCAGCGAAAGTTCTTCATCTTCTGATTATCATCATCAATCTCCATGACCCCGGCTAGATGGGAGTCACATACAAGCTGCTGGATATCAACCGGCAATGACCGTTGGACAACTGAGAGTTGGCCCATCGGCCAGTTTCTAGACCGGACCCTCCTCCCGAGGAGGTGCCGCTCCTCACTATACCACAAAATACCGCGCCTTGAACATGGCGGTTGAACCAAGAGTCAATGCCCAAGATCAGTCGAACCTGGACCATCGTCATCATGGACGTACTCCTGAACCATACGTCCCAGAGGACTATGAGCCAAGAAGGCAAGACGTGGAGCGTCGACAGCATCCGGTCCAACCTCATAGTATGGAACACAATCATACTCCAGCATAAGCTTCACAGAACATACAAATGCCGGATATTACGACCATGATACGTCAGATGATCCGTGAGAGCCAGGGTCTCACGAATGATGACTGGGGAATCTCCAGAAGTTGCACTCCTTTTACGGATGATATTCTTACTGCTAAACCCCTTCAGGATGCCGGCTCTACCCATGTACGAGGGAAACACCGACCCCAACCAACATATTTTGAAATATGAATGGTCAATGAGCGCTGCCAGAGCTGACGATGCAGTGAAGTGTCGTAGTTTCTCTATCTCCTTGGGGGGGCATCTCTACTATGTGGTTCACTCGACTACCACCTCGATCCATTTCCTACTTTGACCATTTGGCCACAAAATTTGTTGAGCAATTCCGCATGCATGTCGCAAGGCCAAAAGACGTCAACACTCTGGCCAGCGTCACCCAAGCTCCTAGAGAGACGCTTAGACACTACTTAGAGAGATTCCATGCTGCATGTGTGGAAATCAGCAATCCGAATGATAACTCCATCCTTATGGCGTTGACTAAGGGAATTGACCCCAATTCTGAGTTTGGCAACTGGTTGGCTGGAAAACCACCTGCATCATTGGACCGTTTCCACGCCAAGGCGGCTCAATTTCTGAGAAGGGAAGATGCGAAACAGTCTAGGAAGCAGACTGATGCAGGGCCAAGCACTGAAGGGATCCAAAGAAATGTCGCGATCAGATAGTCTGGTGAGAGTTCTGGAAAAGCTCAGTGGAACGTTCAAAACAAACAAGCTCAGCGGAGAGAGAACGTGAACCAAACCAGAAAGCGAGATCAAAATCGTGGCCCACAATGCAAGAATCCTATGTTTGACAGTTACAATCCTTTGAATACATCACTGGAGAACCTGTATTTGCAAACCTGTAATACAATTCAATACAAAAAGCCTGCTCCAAAACCGTGTCAGAAAGACAAATCCAGATGGGAAAATTTTGCAGGTTTCATAAAAGCAACGGACACAATACGAATGAATGTCGTCATTTGCAAGATCTCATTGAAAAATTAATTAGAGAAAGAAAGCTGGAACAGTTTGTGCAGGCGCCGCAGCCTGGAGGAGCGGGCCCATCAAATCAAACTAATGAACCCGATCGACCGAGACAGGAAGATTCTACCAGTCCCGGTAGGAGATTGGTGATAAACGCCGTCAGTGGCGGACCCACTTTGTCAGGAGCCTGGAACGACGACGACCTTTGTCACTGTTACACATGACAGGCTTATTTAGTCTATGAATACTTTGCAATTTTCTTTGCATTCTGAAGTTCGAATTTGTAATAAGGCACTGACTTTGCCATGTTTTTCCGTTCCAGCAATAAATTACTATCTCTTCAAGCTAGAGCTGTGATTCACCGAATGCGACATTCAACAATCACGACGCACGAAGAGCTAAGTTCCATCGAACAATGGAATTTATTCAAATAGCGAGTGACTGTGATATGACAGGCCACTCACTAAGTGAAGCTTCAGCTCGGGGGCAAGCCATCACATCAAAGGCTGAACTGGACCGACACACGACATTCCTACAACTAACTCCAAATTCCCAGAGTGCGAATTGGAGTATTCTCATCAACTCTAGGTTCCCAAAGTGCGAACCGGAGTATAAACGCCAACTCCAAATTCCCAGAGTGCGAATTGGAGTATAAACATCAACTCTAGGTTCCCAGAGTGCGAACCGGAGTATAAGTCCTAACTTAATTTTCCCAGAGTGCGAATTGGAGTATAAACATCAACTCTAGGTTCCCAGAGTGCGAACCAGAGTATAAATCCTAACTCCACTTTCCCAAAGTGCGAATTGGAGTATAAACATCAACTCTAGGTTCCTAGAGTGCGAACCGGAGCATAAACACCAACTCCAAACTCCCAGAGCGTGAGTTGGAGTATAAACATATAAATGCAGTTCCGAAGAGGGTGGACCCGTCTGCCTAACGACTTCGGCTGTATCCTAACCAATTTTGAGGAGGATGGACACGTCCGTCTAACGACCTCGCTTGTTAACTTGGGGTGGATGTGGTCCGACCATCCACGATCCCGATAGATCCATCGTTCCTAGAGTGCGAACGAATTCCTAAAAGAGCCCAAACAGGTGTGACTGGCCATCTGTCGGCTAACTCCAAGTTCCTAGAGCGTGAATTGGAGTATAAACATCAATTCCAGGTTCACAGAGTGCGAACCAAAACATACATGCTAACTCCAAGTTCCCAGAGCGTGAATTGGAGTATAAACATCAATTCCAGGTTTCAGGAGTGCGAACCGACACATCAATGCTAACTCCAAGTTCCCAGAGCGCGAATTGGAGTATAAACATCAATTCTAGGTTCCCGGAGTGCAAACCGAAACATCAATGCTAACTCCAAGTTCCTAGAGCGTGATTGAAGTATAAACATCAATTCCAGGTTCCCAGAGTGCGAACTGACACATCAATGCTAACTCCAAGTTCCCAGAGCGCGAATTGGAGTATAAACATCAATTCCAGGTTCCCGGAGTGCGAACCGAAACATCAGTGCTAACTCCAAGTTCTCAGAGCGCGAATTGGAGTATAAACATCAATTCCTGGTTCCCGGAGTGCGAACCGAAACATCAATGCTAACTCCAAGTTCCCAGAGCGCGAATTGGAGTATAAACATCAATTCCAGGCTCCCGGAGTGCGAACCGAAACGTCAATGCTAACATCAAGTTCCCAGAGCGTGAATTGGAGGATAAAGATCAATTCCAGGTTCCCGGAGTACGAACCCAAACATACATGCTGACTCCAAGTTCCCAGAGCGTGAATTGGAGCATTACCATCAATTCCAGGTTCCCGGAGGGCAAACCGAAAAATACAAATGTCAACTCCAAATTCCCAGAGCGTGAAATGGAGTATAAACATCGATTCCAAGTTCCCGGAGCGCGAATCAAAATATACATGCTGACTCCAAATTCCTAGAGTATGAATAAGAGTACAAATACCAAGTCAAAGTTCCCGGAGTGCGGACTGTGTTACAAACATCGATAATTCTCGAATTCCCAGAGTGCGAACCAGATTATCGATCATAGATTATCCTAGGTCCTTGGAGTGTGGACATGTGCTCAAGATTTGCAATAGGTGCGATCGACCACCAAAATACAAATGTTGTTCCCTGGAACTGGGGGGCAAAAAGCTTAAGTGTTAATCACTAACGGAAGCGATACAATGTCCAAAAGTCAACTCATTCATCGATTATGACGTGTGATCAAGATTTTCAAGCTTGGCAAATAAAACGAACTCAACTTGAAGGTAAAAACACCACAAATACATTAGACTGAAAGCCGAATGCTGCAAATACTTAAGCACAAAAAGAAAGGAAAGTTAAAGAAAAGAGACTAAATGTCATTTCAACTAACTGTATGTAAAGATTCATGTACAAGTTATTCCAAAAATTCCTACTAGCAGGGGGCCAAGCCTGCATCTATACATGGCCTACGAAAGAAAATTAAAAGCCACTTCCTAACTGCCAAAAATGCGCCAAAGGGGGCTTATCTACTTTTTCTTCTTCAGCCTCAATGCCCGACATTTCAAGTCTGGAAGGAGTCAGACTCTGAGTTTCTAGCGGCTGCAAGCTTGAAGTTCCCATAACTAGCTAACTCACGAGAAATCATCATTAGACGACAAAGCTTCGAAGTCCAGCTATAATGACCGTCATCGCTGATCGTCACAACCTAATATTAAAATGTTGGCAATCGATCCGGATTAAAGTTGATACGGTTCCATCGACGAGCCTCGAAAATTAGTCAAGTATGCAGTTTAAACTGTCAAGTCTAGATATGCAAGAGTGAAGCTCGTCAAAGTCATGCTACCGAGAGTTCAAACTTTCGTATCCATCATGGCATGGATTCGAATCGACCATCAGAAGCAAGTTCGAATCCATCAGGATACGTGTTCGTATCGATCCCAGGGGGAACGCTTCGAATCGATTGACAAGTTCAAATTCATATCGATTAAAGAAGGATGACTTTGAATCGATCCTTGATTTCCTGGTTCGTACTGATCAGGGATCTCTCAGCTTTACATTGCTCACGTTAGAATCGATACTTTTCGTATCGAACATAAAGGTAAAATTCATATCGACCTAAAGCCGAGGACTTCGAAACGACCAATTACTTATTTTTCGTATCGATCATTCCGTATCGATACGATCCACCACCATCATAATCGGTACGAACTGCTTCACCTCCATTGGAATATTCCAGGGATCGATGCGAAATCCAAGGAGAAATGTCACTACCTTCATCGATTCGAACGCAAGCCCCCAGATCGATTCGTTCTTTACCTTTCCATCTGACCAAAGATTCCCATCAGTTCGAAATGGACAGTGAAAACATCGACTCGATGTCCATGTTCGCGTCAACAAGTTCACAACTCCATCCACTGCACATCAATACGAACAGAGATTTCATATCCATCATAACTTGTGCGCTGCCCATCGATACGAACAGCTATTTCGTATCCTTCAGTATATAAACATTAGCATCATTACGGACAACACAACAAAGACTTGTTGGAGTCATTAAGCATCGATACGAATGGACATTTCGCATCCACCGAATTCTCCATTTACCGATGCAAAGTCAATCTTTCAACCTTCTATATCGATTCCAGAGAGGATCGATACGAAGGAACTTCCTAAAATAAATGGCGAACGTTGTTACAACTCAAATTTCACATCGATTCAAGAGAGGATCGATACAAGAGGGTAGTTCAAAACAACCATCAAGCGTTGTTTCAACTCGAATTTCAAATCGGTTCAGGAGAGAATCGATACGAAATTCAATAACAAACTAAAATGACAACGACTCGTGAACTTTCAATGTTAACGAGAGTCAAGTTAACATATATGCATATATGTCGGACTAATATTCGATTTTCAGCATTCACAGGGATCGAATACTCGTCTCATTACGATTACGACGACAAACAGCTAAGCACTATCATACAGCAATCAGTTATATCAATGCAAGGTTACAACCTTCGACAAAAGAGCAATGACTGTTCAGATTGAAGACTGCGGCTTTTCAAAGCACGTCATGTTTCCACAAGACATACTTTGGGGGGCAAATGTTATCCCATTTTTTGGCAAATCCATGATACCAAAAGATCGATCGAAAACAAAAGACAGTTCATCTCAAAAATTGGTTATACTTTGCTTCGCTATGAATATCGCTCAATTTTGTCCGAGCCCGGATCAGGCTACAACTGATAAGACATGACAAGAAAGATCATAAAAGCCAGTATTTCAAATTTCTAGTCAATCCGAGTTCATATGCTCATGTTATGATCGATTCAATCTAAAGGAAACGACCCAGCTTTCGTATCCATCGCTATTGTTGATTTCGTATCCATCATCGAACTCCGGTTCGAATCGATCACATTCGTATCGATCAGGTTTCAGCAACTTCGTATCCATCGAAGTGCCGCAGTTCGTATCGATCAAGTTCGAATCCATCAAAGTGCCTCGGTTCGACTCGATCTCATTCGAATCCATCAGGAAGCCTCGGTTCGACTCGATCTCATTCGAGTCCATCGGCTCCTCCTTATTCGAATCCATTGGCATCTCCCAACTCCGTATCCATCGGCAGATAGCCCACTTTGCATTCATCAAACTAAGGCAACGGTTATTGCTTCGCATCCATCATAGAAGCCTCTCTTCGTATCCATCAGGCAGCTGCTATTCATATCCATCAGGCCACCTTACTTCGTATCCATCAAAGGGCTCCAGTTCGCATCGATTGGCTTCGTATCCATTAAGACGCTACGTGGTTCGTATCCATCAAAGAAAGGCTTGTTCGTATCCATCAACCATCAGCAGTTCGTGTCCATCGATGATTGCCATTCAAATCCATGAATGAGGCCTTATTCGAATCCATCAAGTCAACACACCTGGGTGACGTGTCATCCCTCGATACGAACAAGGCGAAATATATGGAGTCGATGCGGTCAACTCAGAGTAAAGGCCGGATCGAGGCGAAGATTGCGCTCCATGTTATCACGAAGGCGCGTGCCACCATCGATTCGAAGCAATGGATTCGAACAAATCGATTTGAACCAAACAGCCACCGAGTGAGTCCATTTCGCATCGGCTATTTCTCCCAATCCACTGATCCAAATGCAATGAAATTTTCACTGGAGATTGCACACGAGACAAGGACCGTTCACACCAAATTTCAGCTCGATTGGACATCATCTTGATCGATACGAAATGATTTCGTATCAATCATAGATCGACCCGAAACTTTCTGGAATTGGTCGTGTGGGCCCCCTTACGTGCCAGAGCGAATCTCCTAAAGTTTGAGCAAAGTCTCAGCCTCCTACGCCTATAAATAGAGCCCCAGATCTTACAGAAAAAGGATCTTTTGATTATCAAGCGCCGAGACTCTGCCGGATCAAGATCTCCATCATTTTACTATTGTTGAATTCGAATTTGCAGTTGTATCTTGTTGTTGTTTGCTGTACTTGCTTGTAATCATTGAAAAAGAAGCAATAAAGTTGCAAAAAACTTCACAGTGGCGTAGGCAACACGCCGAACCACTATAAATCGCTTGTTTACGCATTTACATTCTTGTTAAGTGGAGTTTTTTTTAGATAATTCTCATTTTCAATTTATACTCTTCAATATTATCTCTTCAAAAATTTCCGAAGAGTGTTGTGACCAATTTTGGTGCAAACAGCCTCCTCTTCTAAATCAAACATAAATTCAACCTTTTCATTCCCTTCTACTACTTCTGGACCGTTTCAACGAACAAAGCTCGCTCATGTGATGAAAAGGGAGGATTCTATGAAGGATGCACTTCAGTTAATGACTGAAATCCAAGTGATGCAACTTCAAATGGCCAAAGAACAAGAGAGGCAAGGCAAAATCTTTAGGAGATCAAGTACAAGAGTCCAGCGAGGAGGAAGAAGAAGTCCCCATGGAAGAAGTGCACGCGGAAGATGACGACAAAGTCGTTTGCATTGGTGAAGTGTGCTTTAACAAAGATGGAAATCTTGTCGAACAACGTGCAAATTTCTGTTTCCATTATCCAAATTGTTCGATTCATAGATCTTCCATTTTCAAAGACACTCATTGGTTTCTTTTCCCATTTTCCTATTGTTGTATGTTCTTTCTTACGTTTCCCATGAAAATGTAAATATAGCTATATGATTAATAAATAAGTTATGTTCTTATATGTGTTTTATTAAAAGTATTATCATATACTTAGGATAGTTAGTAGTTTAGGACTAAGTTTTAAGTTTTAGAGATAAGTGTTGATTATTTATGATAACATATCATTATAATCACATATCATAGAGTATTAGATTAAGGGGGAGTTGTATAGTTTGGAGTTAGTTTTTGTTGATGACAAAGGGGGAGAAGTATAAAATAGGATAGTTAGGCATAGATTAAGGGGGAGTTATTAGGATAGAAGTAATATTTTATAAACAAAGGTTGTCATCATCAAAAAGGGGGAGATTGTTAGTCCATGAGATTATGGTTTTGATGACAACAACCTTAGAAAAGGATTATAAAATATAAGTACTAACATTATAGTTTAGAAATATATGTATATGTAGAATTTAACCATGCAGTCATCAAGAATGAAGATTGTACGGTATAGAGATTCAAGATATCAAGATTGAAGACTCATGAGTATCAAGAATGTCAAGATTATCAAGAGTTTAAGATTTCAAGAATAAGTAATTTTAATTAGGAATATTTGTTAAAACTCCTAGAAAAGCACCAGCATCTTAAATTCCAATTTATTCATGGAATGGAATCCACTTCGAGCCCATTAAAGGGATGGAACCCTATGTAGGATGGAACCTACGAAAAATCTAGTTGAACAGTATTTTGTATCTGCTAATTTTTATTCAAAATGACTTTACAAAATTATATCTTGTTTTCAAAATGTTTTCAAAACCTTCCTTTTAAAAGAATCAAAAACTTCTATCCTGATTTTAAATACTTTTAGCCTTAATCTTTAATTTCAAAATCAAATTATTCTTAGTTTTAAAACTATCTTTAATAATAATATATTTAAGTTTTAATATTTATACTTAGATTTAAATATAATATTATATATATATATATATATTATTCTCTATATTTACTTATGAATTTTAACTATAGTCAAGTACATTTATAAAGTTAAAATAGTTTTTAATATAAGATAAAAGTTATTTTCAAAGAAAAACAAACCACCAAAAATTCCTTTAGGATGTCGACGTGCTCAATATACCCATGTCGACATAGTGTCAGTTAATTTCAAAACTTAAATTTCAAAAGAAGTGTTTATTCGTCATATCTCTTCACGAATGGACATGGCTGTTGTTCTTCTACAAACAGGCGTTGTTTTCAACGAATTTTTAATCATAATTTTCTGGTTTTCATTTCTCTTCTTCTTCCACATTTCTTTATACATATTCCTACCATTACTCTGTCGAAATCAACATTGAATCTAACTAGATTATCTCTGGTTTGATTCTCTATATTATCTCAACAAGATCCTTGGTGCTATTCAGAGTTATAGGCTTCCATGTAATCAATTAAATAAGAAAAGGTGTGATTGTAGCCTTGGAAATCAATCAAGCGAGAAAAGGTGTGATTGTAGCCTTAGAAATCAATCAAGCGAGAAAAGGTGTGATTGTAGCCTTGGAAATCAATTGGGTGAACTTGTTGCCCGTGAAATCAAGTATCTCTACCCAAAGGATTGTGAATCTGGAGGGTATACCTCGTTGCCTTGAAACCGAGGGTGTAATTGTACAATTGCTTTTGAAAGGAAATCCGTACTTGTGTGCGGGACTAAATGTAGGGTAACTCCGAACCAGTATAAAATCCGATGTATTCTTTTCTTTACTGCTTTTACTTTATTTCTGCATCTGTGTTTGATTCTGTGATCATATATGTGTCTGAATGTTGCATACATTTGTGTTCAAATTAACAAAAACTCAAAAAGATTTAATAATTCCTGAAAACACTATTCACCCCCCTCTAGTGTTTATCCTAGCCTTAAGATCCGTAATCCACATTTCTCACAGCAAATACATTTCGCTTTGGTGGAGGAGATGGGCCACCGGAACACTATAGTCATAGCTGAAAGGAACGCTGCCTAGAAGGAGCTCAACGAACTCAAGGCTAAATTTTCTAAAATTAACATAGAGAAGGATGATGCGAACAAGGCAGCCCAGGAGGCGTGTGAGCAGGCTGTAGTGCTCCGGGGCGAGCGAGATGCGGCATCGGCTAAGATCAGGGAGATGGAAGCCAGGGTTGAAGAAGTGGTTAGAATGGCCGAGTCCAGGCTAGTCGCGGATATTAAAGATCTGCTCGTTACTTACAACACTAACGTCTTGAAACATAGAAACCTAGCCTGGCTCAAGAACTATTCAACACATCTGCACAACGCCTGGGGTCGACTGGTTGAAGATGAAAAGGCTGAGCACTAGGGTGAATTTGTTGATGAATTTGAGCTTGAGAACCGAGTGCTGAATGAAGATGAAAGAAAAATTCTCCACGACACAATGATCTCATACGAAAAGGTGAAACTTGCCATCCAGCACTCGAAGGTTGGAGAGGGTTCAAGTGTTGAGCGTCATGACATAAGTTCTAAAATACCCGCTCCAACCCAGCCTGAATCTTCATCTATGGCTAATCCTCAATCTATTCCAGCTTATAATCCTGATCAGTCGTAGTTGTCTCCGACTCACAATCAAGGTTCTGAAGTTGCTCCAGCGCCTGTAAGCCAAACTATTGAAGGTACTCTGAACACTTCTCATACTTGTTTAAAATCGTAAGCACTACTTGAAGTGATTATTAACAGCTTTTCTTTTGTCTCTTTCCAGTGATTGGAGCCACATAGGTTGTGCCTCCTCCAACTCAAGATTCGCATCATGCGTAGGAGGTGACTATTATGGAAGCGACCACGACAACGACCACTGCACCTATAGATGATGTACGAGGGAGCACACTTTCATTCGATGAACAGATGATGGAGGAACTTCTCAGTAATCATAGTGACCCTTTTTCGAATTTACCATTTATCATGAGTGGAAGCGCACCTGCAACCAGCTTCTCAAGCCCAATCGCAAGGGTTTTCGGCGATGCATAAACACTTCATGAGGAAGAAATTATAGTCGAGATTAACGATGAAATGGAAGCAGCTTCCTGGGCCAGCAGCTTTGGAGATGGAATGGCGGGCCCTGGTCCAACCCCGTTACAAATGATATCTCCTAGTGGCACTGTTGTCGTCACCAGCGTGCCTATTTCGCCTCCTGTAGTGGACCCGACCCCTCCGACTCCACCTGCTTGAAGTATTCCCATACACTTGAGTTCAGAGGAGGAAATCGTTATAATGCCACTATTGGAGATAAGCTGCCAAAAGGCAAAGGCTCAAAGAAGAAACCCAGTGGTAGCTCCAGCGGGTCTACGCCGAAGAAGAAACCAAGAAAAAAGTAAGAGTAGATATGCTTCTTCGGCTCATTTTTGGTAGATAGATAGGAATTCACTTCTGCTTTTCTTTTATAGGTCGTGTATAGATGCAGGTTCGGCTCCTGCTAGTAGGACTTTTGGCACACTTTGTACTTAGCCTTTTTCTTCCAAAGAATGATTGGAATAAAATTTAATTTTGCCTTCTATTCAACTTGCATTAATTTATTTAAGTGTTTCTGCATTTGAACTTCTATTCGACTCACTTGTGAAGTTTTAGTCCTTCAATTTGGACCAGGATTCAATTGCTATGTCTTGGAATTACAATTTCTGGTTGAAATCAAGTGTTGAGTCGAATTCTGATATAACACTGGCTCAATCAATGGTCGATACTTAAGTTCTGCCCCCAGTTTCGGGGATACATTAAAAGATCAATCAGTGGTTGTTGTTTGCCTTTAACATATCGATCTTGATCTTTATGAAATGAAGCTGGAACATGATGAATTCGAGTAGTCGAACCACACTTGCTTATCATTGGCAATTGTATACACACTTTGGGTATTGCACCTATTCGTCGGCGGTCGATTATGTCAGCTTAAGTTTTAGTGATACGTCCACGCTCCGGGGACTTACGTTATTGTCACGAGTGGTCAGTCATGTCTGTTTAATATTTGTAACTGCGTTCACACTCTGGGGACTTTAGATTAATTCGTGGGTGGTTGGTCACACCCGATTTGTGTTTATATTCTGACGCACTACGGGGACTCAGAGTTGTCTTATGGATAGTCGATTCATATCCGTTTTGTGTTTAAACTCTAATCCTCTCTCTGGAAACCTAAAGTTAGTCAATGATTATACTCCAGTCCACGCTCTAGGGACTTAGAGTTAGTAGATGTTTTATACTCCAGTCTACGCTCTGGGGACTTAGATGTTTTATACTCTAGTTCGCACTCTGGGCATTTGGAGTTAGTGTTTATGCTCCAATTTGCACTTTATGAATTTGGAGTTGGTCGATAGATGGTCAGTCGCATGTGTTTAGGCGTTTGAATTTCGTTCGCACTCCAGGAACGATGGATTTATCAGGATCGTGGATGGTCGATTCACATCCACTCTGAGTCAATAGGTGAGGTTGTTAAATGGACGGATCCATCCTCCTCAAACTTGGTTCGGATACGGACGAGGTCGTTGGGTGGATGGATCTACCCTCCTCGAAATCGCATTTGTAAATTTATACTCATGTTCGCACTCTGGGAACCTAGAGTTGGTTAGAGGATTGTGTATATCAATCCTATTTAATCTTTAGTGCGATGGCTAGCCCCCGAGCTCGGGTTTTACATGGTGAGTGACCGGTCGTATCACAGTCACTCCCTATTTGAAGAAATCCCATCGTATTATGGAACTTAACTCTTCGTGCATCATGATGGTTGTACGACATATTCAATAAATCACAGCTCTGGCTCGAAGAGATTGCACTTTATTGCAGAAATAAAAAATATGGCAAAGCCAGTTGCCTTATTACAAATTCAAATTTCGAAGTGTAGAAACAAATTACAAATGAAAAATAGACTAAATAAATAAAGCCTATCATGTGTAATAGCGACGAAGACCCTCGCTGTTCCAGGCTCTTGGCAACGTAAGACCGTCAATGGTTGACAACATAAACGTGCCATCTCTAAGATTTGGTTCGATCACATACAGCCCTTCCCACGTTGGTTTCATGTGCGAAGATACCGGGTAGCTTCTCTTGAGGATGAGATCACCGAGTTCGAAGGTTCGGGGTTGGATCTTGGCATTGTACAATCGGGTGACTCAACTTCTGTATGTGGCTGCCCTCAAATCAGCCTCTTCTCGCTTCTTATCCAATAAATACAGGGATTCAGCTAGTAATATAGCATTTGTCTTCAGATCATAGTATTTCATGCGATGAGAAGATACTTCCGCCTCGACTGGAATAACAGCTTCTGAACCATGAGAAAGAGAGAATGGAGTGTGGCCGGTCGCGGACTTGTGAGTTGTTTGGTGATCCCATAAAGCCATAGGAAGTTCGTCGACCCATTTTCCCCTGACCCTTTCTAGTCGTTTCTTCAGAATAGACTTGATAACTTTATTAACAGCTTCAATGTAACGACCCAATTTTTCGACGCTCCAAAGTCGACATCAATACGTCCACTATATCGAATGCCGAACAACCGAATGCCGAAAAACCGAACCGTTAGGGTTAAAGAAGAAGAAGATAGAAGAAGAAAACAGAAACAACAATAGACTCTCACATTTCGCAGCAGAACAATATATAATAAATAAATGAATATCTTTAAAACAAAAGCACTATATCTATTATTACAATACATCATCAGAGTTTACAACAACATGGTACAACACTTACGACAACTAATCCATATGTAAACTGAACTTGCAGCAAAAGCGATCCTAACGCAGCGGATAATACATAGTATAATGATACGCCTCGCCATCCAGCTTGAACTCCAGATCTCCACAGCTCATCTTTTTCGACTTCGCTCCAGAATAACTGATAACCTGACTTTAGGCTGCCCGTTTGGAAAATTGTGGGCACCCAGATTTTAGAAAGGGAAAAATAAACTCCAGGTCATTCATGGGACTGGTGTGAGATCTTAAAAACAGTTATTTTCACAAAGAATATAAAAAGAAATCCGTTATGCTTTTGGAAAATGAAACTACCATAAGGCCTTCCACCACACACACAATGCAACCGCAGAATTGGATGAGATTTCTCCTTATGATAGTCAAACATGCTTAATACGCAAAATCTTTTTAATATTATCATTAGTGCATAGTGTAGAAAACATTTCGAAAGTATAATATTAATCTTATCCAGCATAAAACCATTAACGTATGCCTACTATAACTGCCATGTTCAATAGCAGGTTACCACCACATTCCATGGCAGGTCATACAACTAAAACCGTACAGGGCGCGTATTGTTTCTTTGGATTTCCAACAAATGGTCAGGCTAAGGAACTTCCTACTGCCACATGGGTACGCCTCTGGAGGGACGTCTCGAGAACTTAACCAGCTCTCTGTGAACACAAGGTCGGGTTACCTCTGTAACTAGGTAACTACTACACAAGTATGCCATCCCCCGGTCGTTTGCGACCTTTATCCGATGATCCTCAACCACAAAGCAACAACCACAAGGTATAATAAATTTGCAGCATCAACATAGGTAAAATATCTGGGCTCCATACCATGATAGTACCCTTTTCCAGAAGGAAACGACATACCCTCAAGGGGCGCTACCCCCAAATAACCTTGTCGCGTCTTTCTTGTTTTGACCATTCCGGGTTGCGAGGTCCGACGAAGTCTCGTCCACAAAGCTACAGTTTTCACAAAGTCATGCTTTGATCAAAAAATGATCAGCAGCACTTCGTGTGCCACACTACCAAATTGGGAGTATGTCACTAATAACCATTAACTACATAACCTCTGAGCTCATATGTCTCGGAGAAGGGTGTTAAGCTAGGAGAATAAATTCTCCGCCACGCACAGAAATGTATTTGATAGAAACCAACTTCACATCTCAAAGTGTAACATAAGACACACATCCATACAAGTCCGTTTAGAGATCGAACGGAACCGAAGGCACTTCTAAAGAAGCCCTTGCAAATTCGGATATTCACTAATCATGTCCGGAATCCCCATCAAAAAGTGTGATAAAATCTCTATACCGGAGCAATCCGGTGTAGAGACATTCGACAGATAATCCTTTCGTTTTCGAAAATACCCGGTCTTCAACACCATCTTCAAATGCAATCCCATTTCGTCGTATCATTATTCGGAATGGGTTTTATGACACAAAGTCCTCTCCCAGCTAATCCGAATAATGAGCGCTTATTTTTAAAAATAAGTGTTCAATCAGATTTCAAACAAATCACAACAAATTTCCACTTTGATCTTTTAAATAAAAGATCCATCACAATCACAAAGGTTTGATGTGGTTTTCGAATATCCATTTGGATTTCGACCTCCGGTCGCATCGAAATTCAAATGTCGTTTAAAGGCAAATATTGATAGTTGGTTATTTAACTGTCAATCAACATTCACAACAATTACCAGATTTAAAAAATTTCCCCAATTATTTATTTTCAAAATATCTTCACAAGATATATTTCACACTTCAACCATTTAAAAACAAATTTCAAATTACTTTCCACATTTCAATACTTTGAAAACAAATTTCAAATCACTTTTCCTTACGCGGAATACATTTCCAAATATTTATTTCCACTGAAAATCTATCGAGTTCAAATGCTTTAAAATAATTTAAATTACTTATCCAAACATATATACTTGGAACATTCCTAATAAAAACTATTTTAAAACACTTTATTTAAAACATTAGTTATGAAGATATTTTATTAAAATCTCATATAAAAATTCAAGTCCAAACTAATTTTAAAATAAAATTAGTAGATAGGATATAACTATTTAAATATCCATTTTCTAAAACAGTATCAATTAAAACTTTAAATAATCACTTCTACAATAAATTAAAATAAATCTTTACTTTAAGTATTTTCAAAATAACCCAAGTAAATAATTTCTCCAAAATAATCTTTCCTTAAAACCATCTTCACAACTTCAATTTCATATTTACAGACTATATTGAAAACATACTCGGCTTTCTAGGGAAAGTACACCTTCCATTCTAAAATGGTTCATCAAATCAATTTATAAATCTTTCTAGATTTATTTTAAATTTAAATTCCAAATCCATAAATTCCTTTCCACACTTTTAAAAATAAAACAATATTTATTTTTCTAAAAAAATTACCTTTCTTTTATAAAATTCCCATTGTGAATTTAAATTCCCAATTATCCACTAATATATGATTTTTTTTATCGATCTCGAAAAAATCGTTTACAAACACCAAATCAGTTTCCAATTTGATTTCAAATTTTATTTTAAACACTAAATCAAATTCCAAATTGATTTCCCGAAGATTTATTTTAAAACACCAAATCAATTTTTTTTAATTTGATTTACGAATTTATTGTCTTTAAAAATAAATTCCTTTATCTCTTTCAAAACTATTTAAAAATCGAATTTTAAATAAATCCTTCAACTTTAAACAATATTACTAAGAATTCCTTTATTACATCTTTTCTCATATTTTTTTCTGGAATTCATTCAATAGGATTTCACTATAGATTTTCTACTTAAATTTAAAAATCCAATTTTATTTATTTCAGGTATCTTACGATACCAAAAATATATTCGGCTAAATTTTAGCCTTCAACGATTTCAATCACAATATAATCACACACGGATTTTAAATAAATCAACACACAATATTGAAACAAATTCAAATATTTTAGGAATCTAGTTAGATCCCTCCAACCTGTTTTCCCTGCATCCACAGACGTTAGCACAACAATTAAATACCAATTCCACTTCGAGGTGGAATATCGTGGTATACGGGATTTATAAAATATCATCCGCTATTATACAGCGCATAGGGTCTCATCCGCTATATAATACGGGAATTCAATCACTCCAATATACTATATACTATTATATATAATGTAGCACATCAAATCAATCCAATCATCGAATTTAAATTTAACCATTTAAATTTAAATAGCGATCCAGAAGAGTGAGATTAACTCACCTTTGCTTTTATTTGCAATCCACTTCAATATTGGCTTGGTTTCTCGATTTTGACCTTGAATAAACAATTCACGATTTGTTACTATTTGAATTACCGAACAATTAATTACCACCTGTTTATTTAATTTTAAACTAATCTTATATAAGAAATATCTATAGTGACCAAATAATTTAATAGGTTAGTTAGACAAATAATATTTTCATAATCTATTACTTTAGAATTAATCTAGTAAGTTTAGAACATGTATATGTATATCCTTTATTTCCCTATTTTTATCTTTGAAACTATATATATATAGACACATTTATAAAAATAATTTTGTTACTGTAAAACTTTATATATAGATATATAATAATTTTTTCATCAGGTTTACTATATATACAAAACATATATAGATCCTTACTGTAAAAATCAATTCCTAGGCTAAATATTTTTCTATGACTTATATAAATATACAAATACATATACAGGGTTTGAAATAAAAATCTAATACCTTACTGCATATACACAATACCGTAAAATCAATCTTTGATAAATATATTTATATTGAAAACAAATTATACCTCGATTCCATCTCTGCCAAGTCGAAAATCGCACAGAACCCTAGCCTCCACTGCCGGTCGCTACCCATACGAACTCACAAGCAATACCCAAACCACCATCGCACGCAAGGGCCGTGATACTCTCTTTGGATCACCTCGCATCGACATGCCAATCAAGCTCGCACGCCCTCAATTGAAATCCTCCTTTGATGCCAAACTCGAACGTGTCTCTACTCGAATGCGCCTCCTACCATCTAGATGAAGCGTGCATACGAGTTCGAGCAACCCAGAATCGCCACGACCGAATTCGAATCGGAAGAGAAAAGGAATGGGAATGAGCAGCTCGATCGCCCTTTCTTTGATTCGTTTACTTTCTCTTTCTTTTTTCTTCGTTGATTTGAGAGCGCAGAAGGAAAGAAGATGCGTGGTCGGCCTTTCTGTGTTTTCCCATTCGATTTGAAGATAGTGAAAAAGAAGAGAATGGCTCGGGTTTTAAAATTGAGGAAAGTAGCATGATTTGATGTTAAAAAAGACACGAAGAGATAGTTGCATGTTTGAACATCTTTGCTACAGTGATAGGAATAAAGTTTTGATATTGAAAGAAAGGAGGCTGCTGTTGAAATGATTTGAATAGTCCAACAATATATATTTATAAATTTCAAATTTAAATCGTCTCGATTTACATAGCTTAAAATCCTGACCTCCTACCGACGTGTGCCGTTAGGCGTTCATAACGTTATACCTGTATTCCGAACGCAATGGAAAAGGTTCCGAGTCCAAATTCGATCGTACGGAGAAGATAGCCTTTTGTAGCCAGTTATTAAATTAACTTTCGATAAAATTTCAATGCGTTTGCTTATCGTACGACCACACGACAACTCCGAATGCTACGGAAATTGAAATTCGATAATAATACAATATTACGGATCCAATGGAACTAGTTTCGCCGAATTCCAAGACTGTGCCTCGAAAGGCTATATTTAAATATCGATTCAAACTATATAATTTCAAACTGAACAATTCACTTTCAAATTCAATTCTATAGTTTCTATTATCTTCAGTATTATCAATATGAATTTCTTAAGCCTTTGAAAAATATTTTTAATCAGCTTAAAACTGAAGATTCAAATTTTTATCCAACTTCAATAAATTAAATTGCCAAATTCATAGTTAATTTTGAAATTCAAGTTAAACTAACTTCCAAATATTTAAAATCAATTAAATATTTCGATTTCAAATGTTTAAAATCTGGGTTGTCACATCCTTCCGCCCTTAAAAGAATTTCGTCTCAAAATTTCTAGTTAAGAAGATTGATCCTTAACCCATTTGCTATCTTTCCAAAACTAAACAGTTTTATCAACTTGCCCAAAACAAATCTTTCTATCAAAGATCCATTTTCATTTCAACAACTTCATTTACTTCACAATTCAAATTTAAATTTTAAATTATCAAAAAATTTCTCAAATTTTTTCTAACTCTCGAAATTTTCGAAAAATTTCGTAGCGTCTCCTTTGCGCGGCTCGCTTGGTACGACTACAAAATGCCACAACAGGGCCCCAGATTTCAAAAAGAAAACAAAAAGCCAAGTGGCTAGACAAGAAAATCATCAAATTTAATATAGAAATTTAAATACATACCTTTTGTCGAGAAATTCAAATTTATCTTCGAAAATCAAATCCCAATTCCTTTTGCATTTAAATCACCTGTATGCTACTAAGCAGTAATATCCAATTACCATATCCAAAATCATTTAATCCATTTCCTTACAGAATTTTCAATCATACTCCTTGTACCATTTTTTTTTACTTCACTATTGAAGTTATATATCCATTTTCGTTCAATTTTATATTTTTAATTTCATTTGAATTCAATTCACAATTTCAATGCTATTTGGATTCAATTTATCTTCCAAATATTGAATTTTATCAACTACCTTTCATTCATAACTGACTCATCTCACTATTTTAAATTAGTTTCATTTACTAATTCATTACAAATTCCAAGTCATTTTATCTCAAACCATCTTTTTTTTCTACTTCCACCTTTATTAACTTTAGTTCACTTCGAACTAATCTTACAACTTCATTTTATTTCACACAATTCAAACTGGTTTTCAATATTTAGTTTCAATTCCAGTTTTATTCTTTTGTTAATTCCCAAAAATTTATTTTCAACTCACTATTCTGGTTTATAACCACTTATATTAAACTGGATTTCCAATTCTATATGAATTCAATTTACTTTCATCTATAAATATTAGATTCAATTCATTTTAAACCTTACGCATTTGGTCATTCATCAATTAGTTTCACTTACTAATTTTAGTTTAATATTTCACTTTGTTTATCACAAATCAATTTCAGTTCCAACTCCAGTTCTATTTACTAATAAATTCGAAATGAATTTCAACATTCAATTTCATTTTCTTGAATTTCAATTTCATTTTGAATCCATATCATCATTTTATTTGACTCAAATTTTAAATAATTTGGCAGCAATTTCTCTTTTGAAAACTCGAAAATAAACATCGATGATGCTGCAGTCATCACCGAAGTTATTTTCCAGCGACCTAAAAGAGTTTAGAGCTTCCATCCCTTCAAAACATTTTTCCAAAACCATTGAAAATCATCTTTAAAATCAAAAGGAATTTAAACTTTCCAAATCTCCAAAATTTTCAAATTCTTTTCAAAACATTTCTCTGGAATTCCATTTCAAATTACAAATCACATTTACAAATTATATTCTCAAATTCCATTTGTCTGTGAATTTATTTCTTAACTTTGGAGTTACGAATTCAATTTCCTATTCAAATGATAATAATATTATCACTTCCTAACAATCAAGCAACCATATACTATAACAATTTACAAAGATTATTTCCTTTATCTACGAAAATAGTTTGGGTAAAATTATTTCATTTACCCTAATTTTAAAACAATATCATGTTGGTTTATCCTGTACAAGTGTTTAGAGATCCCTATCGATAGAGTTGTACGGACTATACCGACCAGAATCCATATACCACTCAACAAACCAATCAACATAATATAAAACAATTTTTTTACTCACTAACAAATACGCGCTCATATCTATTAATACACTCAAACTCATTCTAGAGTGCTACTGACTCTATCTCTAATGAGTAATTCCCACCAGAGCCAAGGTTGTCGCTTAACCAATTGCTCTGATACCAAATTGTAACGACCTAATTTTTCGATGCTCGAAAGTCGACATCAATACGTCCACTGTATCGAATACCGAACAGTCGAATGCCGAAAAACCGAACCGTTAGGGTTTAAAGAAGAAGAAGATAGAAGAAGAAAACAGAAACACCAACAGACTCTCACATTTCGCAGCGGAACAATATATAATAGATAAATGAATATCTTTAAAACAAAAGCACTATATCTGTTATTACAATACATCATCAGAGTTTACAATAACATGATACAACCTTACGACAACTAATCCATATGTAAACTGAACTTGCAACAAAAGCGATCCCAACGCAGCGGATAATACATAGTGTAATGATACCCCTCGCCATCCATCTTGAACTCCAGATCTCCACAGCATATCTTTTTCGACTTCACTCCAGAATAACTGATAACCTAACTCTAGGCTGTCCGTGTGTAAAATTTTGGGCACCCAGAGTTTAGAAAGGGACAATAAACTCTAGGTCAGTCATGGGGCTGGTATGTGATCTTAAAAACAGTTATTTTCACAAAGAATATAAAAAGAAATCCGCTATGCTTTTGGAAAATGAAATTACCATAAGGCCTCTCGCCACACACATAATGCAACCGCAGAATTGGAGGAGATTTCTCCTTATTATAGTCGAACATGCTTAATACGCAAAATCTTTTTAATATTATCATTAGTGCATAGTGCAGAAAACATTTCGAAAGTATAGTATTAATCTTAGCCAGCATACAATGCCTACTATAGCAACCATGTTCAACAGCAGGTTACCGCCACATTCCATGGCAGGTTATACAACTAAAACCGTATAGGGCGCGTATTGTTTTTTGGATTTCCAACAAATGGTCAGGCTAAGGTACTTCCTACTGCCACATGGGTACGCCTCTGGAGGGACGTCTCGAGAACTTAACCAGCTCTCTGCCAACACAAGGCCGGGTTACCGCTGTAACTAGGTAACTGCTACACGAGTATGCCATCCCCCGGTCGTTTGCGATCTTTATCCGAGGATCCTCAACCACAAAGCAACAATCACAAAGTTTAATAAATTTGCAGCATCAACATAGGTAATATATCTGGGCTCCATACCATGATATTACCCTTTTCCAGAAGGAAATAACATACCCTCAGGGGGCGCACCCCCAAATAACCTTGCCGCATCTTTCCTGTTTTGACCATTCCGAGTTGTGAGGTCCGACAAAATCTCGTCCACAAAGCTACACTTTTCACAAAGTAAAGCTTTGATCAACAAATGATCAGCAGCACTTCGTGTGCCACACTACCAAATTGGGAGTATGTCACTAATAACCATTAACTACATAACCTCTGAGCTCGTATGTCTCGGAGAAGGGTGTTAAGCTAGGAGAATAAATTCTCCGCCACGCACAGAAATGTATTTGATAGAAACCAACTTCACATCTCAAAGTGTAACATCAGACACACATCCATACAAGTCCGTTTAGAGATCGAACGGAACCGAAGGCACTTCTAAAGAAGCCTTTGCAAATCCGGATATTCATTAATTACGTCCGGAATCCTCATCACAAAGTGTGATAAAATCTCTATACCGGAGCAACCCGGTGCAGAGACATTCGACACGTAATCCTTCATTTTCGAAAATACTCGGTCTTCAACACCATATTCAAATGCAATCACATTTCATCATACCATTATTTAGAATGGGTTTTATGACACAAAGTCCTCTCCCGGCTAATCCAAATAATGAGCGCTTATTTTTAAAAATAAGTGTTCAATCAGATTTCAAACAAATCACAACAAATTTCCACTTTGATCTTTTAAATAAAAGATCCATCACAATCACAAAGGTTCAATGTGGTTTTCGAATATCCATTTGGATTCTGACCCCCGGTCATATCGAAATTCAAATGTCGTTTAAAGGCAAATATTGGTAGTCGGTTATTTAACTATCAATCAACATTCATAACAATCACCAGATTTAAATAATTTTCCCCAATTATTTATTTTCAAAATATCTTCGCAAGATATATTTCACACTTCAACCATTTAAAAACAAATTTTAAATTACTTTCCACATTTCAATACTTTGAAAACAAATTTCAAATCACTTTTCCTTACGCGGAATACATTTCCAAATACTTATTTCCACTGAAAATCGGCTGAGTTCAAATGCTTTAAAATAATTTAAATTACTTATCCAAACATATATACTTGGAACATTCAGAATAAAAACTATTTTAAAACACTTTATTTAAAACATTAGTTATGAAGATATTATATTAAAATCTCATATAAAAATTCAAGTCCAAACTAATTTTAAAATAAAATTAGTAGATAGGATATAACTATTTAAATATCCATTTTCTAAAACAAATATCAATTAAAACTATAAATAATCACTTCTATAATAAATTAAAATAAATATTTACTTTTAAGATTTTCAAAATAACCCAAGTAAATAATTTCTCCAAAATAATCTTACATTAAAATCATCTTCACAACTTCAATTTCGTATTTATAGACTATATTGAAAAAAAAAATTCTCGGCTTTCCAGGGAAAGCACACCTTCCATTCTAAAATGGTTCATCCAAATCAATTTATAAATCTTTCTGAATTTATTTTAAATTTACATCCCAAATCCGTAAATTCCTTTCCACACTTTAAAAATAAAACAATATTTATTTTTAAAACAAATTTCCCTTTCTTTTATAAAATTCCCATTGCGAATTTAAATTCCCAAATATCCACAGATATATGATTTTTTTATCGATTTCAAAAAATATCGTTTACAAACACCAAATCAATTTCCAATTTGATTTCAAATTTTATTTTAAACACCAAATCAAATTCCAAATTGATTTCCAAAAGATTTATTTTAAAACACCAAATCAATTTTTTTAATTTGATTTACGAATTTATTGCCTTTAAAAATAAATTCCTTTATCTCTTTCAAAACTATTTAAAAACCGAATTTCAAATAAATCCTTCAACTTTAAACAATATTATTAAGAATTCCTTTATTACATCTTTTTCCTTTTTTTTGGAATTCATTCGATAGGATTTCACTATAGATTTTCTACTTAAATTTAAAAATCCAATTTTATTTATTTCAGGTATCTTAAAATATATTCGGCTAAATTTTAGCCTTCAACGATTTCAATCACAATATAATCACACACGGATTTTAAATAAATCAACACACAATATTGAAACAAATTCAAATATTTGAGGAATCCAGTTAGATCCCTCCAACCTGTTTTCCCTGCATCCACAGACGTTAGCACAACAATTAAATACCAATTCCACTTCGAGGTGGAATATCGCGGTATACGGGATTTATAAAATATCATCCGCTATTATGCGGTGCATAGGGTCTCATCCGCTATATAATGCGGGAAATCAATCACTCCAATATACTATATACTACTATATATAATCTAGCACATCAAATCAATCCAATCATCCAACACATTATTTAAATTCAACCATTTACAATTAAATAGCAATCCAGAAGTGTGAGATTAACTCACCTTTGCTTTTATTTGCAATCCACTTCAATATTGGCTTGGTTTCTCTATTTTGAACTTGAATAAAAAATTCACGATTTATTACTATTTGAATTACCGAACAATTAATTACCACTTATTTATTTAATTTTAAACTAATCTTATATAAAAGATATCTTTAGTGACGAAATAATTTAATAGGTAAGTTCGGCAAATAATATTTTCATAATCTATTATTTTAGAATTTATCTAGTAAGTTTAGAATATGTATATGTATATCCTTTATTTCCCTATTTTTATATTTGAAACTATATATATACACACACATATTTATAAAAATAATTTTGTTACTGTAAAACTTTATATATAGATATATAATATATTTTTTCATCCGGTTTACTGTATATATATAAATATATATAGATCCTTACTGTAAAAATCAATTCGTAGCCTAAATATTTTTCTGTGACCTATATAAATATACAAATACATTTACAGAGTTTGAAATAAAAATCTAATACCTTACTGCATATATACAATACCGTAAAATCAATCTTTGATAAATATATTTAAATTGAAAACAAATTATGCCTCGATTCCATCTCTGCCAAGTCGAAAATCGCACAGAACCCTAGCCTCCACTGCTGGTCGCTACCCTCACGAACTCACAAGCAATACCCAAACCACCATCGCATGCAAGGGCCGTGATACTCTCTTTGGATCACCTCGCATCGACACGCCAGTCAAGCTTGCACGCCCTCAATCGAACTCCTCCTTCGATTCCAAACTCGAACGCATCTCTACTCGAACGTGCCTCCTGCCATCTAGTCGAAGCGCGCGTACGAGTTCGAGCAACCCAGCATCGCCATGATTGAATTCGAATCGGAAGAGAAAAGGAATGGGAATGAGCAGCTCGATCGTCCTTTCTTTGATTCGTTTACTTTCTCTTTATTCTTTTCATCATTTATTTGAGAATGCTGAAGGAAAGAAGATGCGTGGTCGGCCTTTCTGAGTTTTCCCACTTGATTTGAAGATAGTGAAAAAGAAGAGAATGGCTTGGGTTTTAAAATTGAGGAAAGTAGCGTGATTTGATGTTAAAAAAGACACGAAGAGATAGTTGCGTGTTTGAACATCTTTGCTATAGTGATAGGAATAAAGTTTTGATATTGATAGAAAGGAGGCTGCTGTTGAAATGATTTGACTAGTCCAATAATATATATTTATAAATTTCAAATTTAAATCGTCTCGATTTACGTAGCTTAAAATCCCAACCTCCTACCAGGTGTGCCGCTAGGCTTTTACAATGTTATACCCCTATTCCGAACGCAATGGAAAAGGTTCCGAGTACAAATTCGATCGTATGGAGAAGATAGCTTTTTGAAGCCAGTTATTAAATTAACTTTCTATAAAATTTCAGCGCGTTTGCTTATCGTACGACCACACAACAACTCCGAATGCTACGGAAATTGAAATCTGATAATAATACAATATTACGGATCCAATGGAACTGGTTTCGTCGAATTCCGAGACTGTGCCTCGGAAGGCTATTTTTAAATATCGATTCAAACTATATAATTTCAAAACCGAACAATTCACTTTCAAATTCAATTCTGTAGTTTCTATTATCTTCGGTATTATTATTATGAATTTCCTAATCCTTTGAAAAATATTTTTAATCAGCTTGAAACTGAAGATTCAAATTTTTATCTAACTTCAATAAATTAAATTCAATAATTAAATTGCCAAATTCATAGTTAATTTTGAAATTCAAGTTAAACTATCTTCCAAATATTTAAAATCAATTAAATATTTCGATTTCAAATATTCAAAATTCTAGGTCATCACATTCAACCTGTCCATTCGCTTGAGGGTGTGCAACTGCAGAGAATTTCTTTTGAATGTGGAATCGTTGGCAGAAATCCTTGAACTCAGCGCTGTCGAATTAGGTTCCGTTATCGGTGATGATGGTATGTGGGAGACCAAATCGACAGATAATATAGTGTACCACGAAGTTGACCGCTTTCTTCATTGTGATTGTAGCAAGAGGTTCAGCTTCCGTCCACTTAGTAAAGTAATCAATTGCGACGATGGCGTACTTCGCACCACCTTTGACCAGAGGTAGAGAACCAATAATATCAATGCCCTAGCCTACAAAAGGACATGGACTAACCATTTGGCTTATTTCTGTAAGAGGGGCTCTAGGAATCCGAGCATGTTTTTGACATTTATCACATTTTCTGGCGTAGTCCGACACATCACGATTAACTGTCTGCTAATAGTATCCATGTTGGAGTACTTTATTAGCTAAAGCTTGCCCACCAGTGTGATCGCCACATTCTCCTTCGTGTATGTCATGTAACCCTCGTTTAATTTCATCGTAAGCGATACACCGGAGTAGAGGAACAGAGTACCCTCTTCCGTACATGACTCCATTCTGAATAGTGAACCGCGAAGCTTTTTGAAGAATTTTCCTCTTTTCACTCCTGCGTTCCGGCAGGGTTACGTGCTTAAGATAATTTCTAAACGTATTCATCCATGACTCCCTATCAGGGATAACCTCAAATACTCAATCCGTCTCCATTCGATCGATGCTTGGGGAAGACAATGTTTCCATAGGAACGCGTCCCATTTGTTGTGCTTCACATGTGCTAGCTAGTTTTGCTAACGAATTGGCTTTTTGATTGCACTCTCAGGGTATGCAGTAGATGGCATAATAATCGAATTGATTTAATATTTCTTGAACTCAAGCTAGGTAAGCTTTCAGTCTTCGGTCCTTGGCCCGTACTCCTCTCAACTTGACACACAACCAGTTGCGAATCACAATAAATCTCCATAGCAATGACTTTTAAATCTCAGGCAAGTCTCAATTCGGCAAGTAGGGCTTCATACTCAGCTTTGTTGTTGATCACACAAAAATAAAACTTTAAAGCATAGCATATAGATCGACCTTAGGAGTTTCAAGTACAACCTCGGCACCTGAGCAACGGTCATTTGATGCACCATTAATATGCAGCTTTCAGATATATTTGGGAAATTTGCTGGTTTCAGGTAAGTCCTCTGGGATGGTAAATTTAGCTATGAAATCTGCTACGACTTATCCTTGAATGTCTCGCCTTGGAGTGTAGGTAACATCAAACTGACTTAGCTCGATATTCCACTTGAGTAACCTATCAGACATCTCAGACCGCATAAGGACCTGTCGTAATGACTGGTCAGTGTTAACGGTAATAGGATGAGCCTAGAAATACGGATGGAGCTTCCTTGAAGCAATAACAAGACAATAAGCCGACTTCTCTAACTTTGGATAATTTCTCTTAGCTCTGGTTAGTCGTTTGCTAATACAGTAGACCGGTTTTTGTACTCGGTCTTCCTCCCAAAATAGGGAAGCACTGTTTGCGTTTTCTAATACCGCCGAGTAAAGGTAAAATTTCTCATGATCGATAGGCTTTGACAAAATAGACGGTGTTGAGAGATGCTGAATTAGTGCTCGAAATGCGCCCTCACATTGCACAGTCCATTTAAAGTTCTGTTTTCCTTTTCGGATCAAATCAAAGAAGGGAATGCATTTGTCAATGGATTTTGAAATGAACCTTCTCAGTGCTTCTACTTTTCCATTAAGGCTCTGGACTTGCTTTATAGTTCTTGGAGTCTCAAGATTTCTAATCGCCCGGATCTTTTCGGGATTGGCTTTGATTCCTCGAGCGTTGACGATAAACCCAAGGAATTTTTCGGATGTGACCTCAAAGTGACATTTCAACGGATTGAGCTTCATTCTGTATTCTCGAAGGATATTAAATGTTGATTCCAGGTCTTTGATATGATCAGTGGAGAATCATGATTTCACTAGCATGTCGTCCACGCATACCTCCATGGTTTTTCCAATCTGGTTGGCGAACATCCAATTAGCCAATCGTTGGTAAGTTGCATCTGCCTTCTTGAGTTCAAAAGGCATAACTTTGTAGGAGTAGAGTCCGAGATCGGCCACAAAGCTCGTATGCTCTTGGTCTGGAAGGTGTATGGGTATTTGGTTGTAGTCTGAATATGCATCCATGAAAGATAGGAGTTCATGTCCAGCCGTTGAATCTACGAGCTGATCGATTCGAGGAAGTGGAAAACTGTCTTTGGGGCAAACTTTATTCAAGTCTGAGTAGTCGACACACGTTCTCCATTTCTCATTTGGCTTTCGGACAAGTACAGGGTTGGATATCCATTATGGGAATAATGCATCTCGAATAAATCCATTCGATTTAAGTTTATCTACCTCTTCCTTAAGGATGGAGGATCTCTCTGGTTCCGTACCACGCCTTTTTTGTTTAACCAGGACGTACCGCAAGTCAATGTTCAATGTGTGGCTCGCGATGTACGAGGAGATTCTACACATGTCAGAATGTGTCCAGGCAAACATGTCGAGGTCTGCTCGAATAAATTCAACCAATTCCTCTTGCATTTGTTGGTTTAACTAAGATCCAACTTTATCATTCTGGAATCTTCGCTATCATTAATCGGGACATCGATCGTCAGTTTGGTCGGAGAAGCTTGACTGTCTTTACTTTTATCTTCACTTTCGTTATCTCTCGGGTCAAGATCTCTTTGAAATTGGTTGGAGTGCCTGAGCCTGGGCCCAGGCACCAATTCTCAATTTTCAACAAAGCGGACGCAAAGAGATTCCTCTATGTCATTTCCTTTCTCCTTTCATTGCGCCTCGCACAGCTCAGCAACATGACAGGCTCGTCCAGCAGCCTGATCTCCTTGAACGACTTCAACTCCACGATCGGTGGGGAACTTTAGAGTCAAACACCATGTGGTAATGGCAGCCTTGAACTCAGCTAGGGCCAGTAGGCCCAAGAAAGCATTGTATGGCGAGTCTATATCCAGCACAGCAAATTGCAATATACGGACTCTCCAGCGTTCTCCGAATCCTAACTCCACTGGCAATTCCACCACTCTAGTGGGTACAGTTGCACTTCCGTTGAAGCCATAAATGCGAGGCTGACAAGGCTTCAAATTTTTAGCTTCCATTATCATTTGGTCATAGGCTCGCTTAAACAATATATTCACAGAACTTCCACTTTCTACCAAGATCCTCTTCATCCAAGCTGGACCTATTTGAGTTCATATGAAAAGCGGATCGATGGTTGGGCCTTCGACCTTGTCGGCGTCTCTTTCTCGAAAGACGATGTCGTCAGTCATCGTCTTTTGTTGCTTGGTCGGAGCCCCATCTTCCAAACTACTACAACACTCGAAGATCGCATGCCTAATAGAATTGGCATACGACTCCACTTCCTTCCAGCTTTGGTCTGCTGGATGACGTCCACCACTAACAGTATTTATCACCAACCTCCCGCCGGTACGAGTGGGTTTGTCTTGTCTTACCTAATTCAGTACATGATTCTGATTTGATGGGCCCGCACCTCTAGACTGCGGCGCCTGCACAAACTGCTCTAACTTCCTTTCCTTATCAACTTTTCAATGAGATCCTGCAAGTGACGGCACTCATTCGTGTTATGGTCGTAGCTATCATGGAATCTACAAAACTTTCCCGTCTGGATTTGTTTCTCTGGTGATGGTTTCGAGGCAGGTTTCTTATATTGAATGGTATTACAAGTCTGTAAGTACACATTCTCCAGCGACCTATTCATAGGAATATAATTATCAAACATGGGAGCCCTACGTCGAGGACCACGATTGTGATCCCGTTTCTTATTTCGATTTTCATTACATCTCTGATGAATTTTTTTATTTTGTATATTTAATTGCACTTTTTCGGAACTCTCCCTGGTTTGTTTAGCGGCTACATTACTCTATATTCCTTCCATACTGGGCCCTATGTCATCCTTTTTTCTAGACTGTTTCGCATCCTCCCTTCTCAAGAATTGGGCTGCTTTGGAATAGAAATGGTCCAATGATGCAGGAGGCTTTCCATCCAACCAGTTGCCAAACTCGAAATCAGGATCAATCCCCTTAGTTAGTGCCATCAGAATAGAGTTATCATTGGGATTGATGATCTCAGCACACGCAACATGAAATCTTTCTAGATAACGTCTGAGGGTCTCTCCAAAAGCCTGAGTGACACTGGACAAAGTGTTAACATTCTTTGGCCTTGTTACATGCATTCGGATCTGCTCAACAAACTTTTTCGCCAATTGATCAAAGCACGAGATAGATCGAGGTGGTAAACGGGTAAACCACATGGTTGCTATGCCTCCTAGAGAGATCGGGAAACTTCGGCACTTGACTGCATCATCAGCTCATGTAGCGTTTATTAACCATTCGTACTTCAAAATATGCTGATTAGGATCTGAGCTCCCTTCATAGATGTGTTGAGTTGGCATCCTGGATCGTCGAGGTGGTTCAGCATAAAGTATGTCATCAGCGAAAGGAGTATGACTCTGGGAGATTCCCCAGTTGTCGTTAGTGAGATCCTAACTTTCACGGGTCATTTGAGGGAGCATTGTCGATATATCTGGTATCTGGACATTTTGGGCATGCTGGGCCAAGGTGTGGTTGGGTTCCACAATCCAAGGCTTGGTCAGAGGCGGTCGACGATCCAGATCTTGCCACCTTGGTACTAGGTCTTCGGGGACATAAGGTTCGGGAGTATGTTGGCGGCAGTTAGGATCTGTCTGATTTCGGGCATCCACTCCCAATTCAGTAGCACTGGTGGTAGTGCGGTTGTCTGTAACATTGTGAGGAATAGTACCTCCCCTGGAGGACGGTCCAGTCTGATAGCTGGTTGACGGGCCGACTCTCGGTTGCCCAATAGTCAGTGTATGCTGATATCTAGTAGCTTGAGTATAACTCCCATCCAGCCGTGGACATGTGGATCTATGATGGAAATCCAAAGAAGCAGAACTCTTAGTAGATGAATAGGAAGCCTAATCCTTCCTTCTACGCCTTTGGGATTCAGCTAATTGGTCAATTCTGCGTTGGCGCACAACTGTTGAGTAAGTTGCAGACGGCTCTGTGTTAGCTCTTGCATTAGCATTTGAAACTCTCCCCTAGTGACAAGGCCTTGTGGATCTGATGGTTCGACGACATTCTGATCAGTCAGTGGCAGTTGCACGGGATTCTATCATTCCCGTCCTTCTGGATTTGCAACAGTAGAAGTGGTCCTTGTGTTAACCATGATGAATAGCGAAGCTCTTTCCTAGACTTGATACAAATCTGAATAGGATGGAAGAACTTTGAACTTGAGATCTAGATCTTCTTCTTAGATTTATGAAATCCGATATCGATAGTAGATCCAACAACAACAAAAATTAGGTTGTTCTCAATGAAAGCGCCAAAGTGTTTGTACCAAAATTAGGCACAACACTCTTCGAAAGTATTTGAAGAGATAGAATGAAGAAAATAAGTGTAAAAAGAGTATGATCTAACAAACACTTCAAAATTAGATAAGAAAACACACAAAAACACGAAAATTTAGAGTGGTTCCGCGCTTGGCCTACGTCTACTATGAAATGATTGAATTTTATTAACCTTTACTTACTGGTTACAACATATTACAATAGTGAATTTCGAGTACAACAGTGATCATTGAGTACAAAAATGATTTTGGCAGAGTCTGGACATAGAAGAGCCAAAAGGTCCCTTTTTTGTAGATTCTAGGCTGCTATTTACAGGCGTAGGCTGCAAATATCTTGCTCGGATCTCGAAAGACCCCTTCCCTCATGTGGGCGGGTCCACACGATCGATCCTCTGTCATTTGCACTCGGTCCGTGATCGATACGAACCAATTTCATATCGATCGAGATTTGGCCCAATCGAGTCGAAATTGAGCATGAACATTCTTTGGGTTGTATATAAGCTCCTATGAAAATTTGGTGCCATTTGGACTTGTAAATTGTGAGTTTTAGGACCGATGCAAGTTTGGGCTTTTCAGTTGCTATTTCCTTCGCATCGATCCTCTTCTTCTTGATGATTTTGCATCGATGTGAGCACGTGTTTTCTTGTTGATGTGGTGCTTGTTTTTTGGATCGATCCACATTTCATGCCGAACGATCGAGTCTTCTCTATGTATTTGCCTTGTTCGTATTGATGGTTTGGCTTTATTCATATCAATCAGCCATGTTTTACTTCGTATCGATCCTTTTTGTGCACTTTATACCGATCCTTCATGTGTACTTCGTATCGATCATTGGCCGACCAATACGAAATGGGTAGAAAGGGGATCAATACGAAGATCGCAGCAGTTGGATTGTGAATGATGCGACTGGTTGATGGATACGAAGAGAATGGTCGTCCGACGGATACGAAGTGGTGCACTCGATGGATATGAAATAGTGTTTGTCGGCGGATACGAAGTGTATTGACGCTTGACGGATACGAACAACAGCTAATCTGATGGATACGAAGTGATGCTCATTGATGGATACGAAATGTATGGATACAAAGTAAGCATGTTTTCCATGAACCTCGATCGATCCTAACTCGAGCATACAAACTCCAGTTGACTTGAAATTTGGAATGTTGGCTTTCATAACTTTGCTTGTCTTATCATATCAATTGTAGCTTGATTCAGATTCGAATAAAATTTATCGACATCCATAGTGAACCTGTGTACAATCGATCTTCAGGACAGACTGTCTTTTGTTTCTAGTCAACTCCTTGCTATCACGGCCTTTCCAAAAGGAAGGATAACAATAATAATAGAATATTATTATCTCCTTACAACAATACCTCAAAATACTATACCATTTTTGAAATCATTCTTTATATATATAGTATATACTAGGTAAAATTATTTCATTTACCCAATTTCAAAACAGTACTGTGTTGAATGGCATTGTTCAAGTGTTTGAACATCCCTATCAATAACGTTAGCTACTCATATTGACCAGAATTCATAAGCCAATCAACATAATATAAAGCATTTTTATATCACTAAAAAATACGCGCTCTTATATATATACACTCAAACTCATAATAAGGCGTTCCATTACCTTATCTCTTAATGAGTTGCCCCACCAAAGCTAAGGTTCTCGCTTAACCTTGCACTCTGATACCATGCTGTAATGTACCGCTTTTTTGAACCCCAAAAGTAGACACTAATACATTCACGGTATTCACATGCCGAACAACTAAGTGCTAGAAAGACAAATTATTAGGGGAAAGAAAGTAGACAGAAGATAAGAAGAAATTAAACAATCACAGAATCTCACAACGCAACGAAATATCGTATATTAATCAACATAATACTTTATAAAGTCATTTCAAAAATAATATATCAGAGTCGTACTATTATAATTCTACCCTTGGACATTTGTAACAGATTGTCCCTAGCTAACTGATATAAGATACATATAATATAGTGGAAACAAGATAATAATTCGCTATCGATGAAGCCTCTTGCTCCAATCTCCTCCAAAATGCATCCATGGGAAAAGCTGAACTACTGGCTGCCCATAAAATTTTGAGCACCCAAGAGTTTTAGGGGAAAATAAAACTCCGGGTTAGACATGGATCTGTTGTGAGTATACTCAAACAACTGAATTATTATGTTTTAAAACCCTTTTAAAATCGTAAGAACATGCCGTACATAAACACGACAGGTTTGTGCCTTAGATAACAAAAACATTTCATATGAAATTCTCTGATATTATAATAGCGTCTAAGATACAAATACTTATTAATCATAGATGAAATTGTTATATTAATTGAATTCTAATATAATGGCATATAAATAAGACTGTAAAGGCATGTATTGGAGATTGAATTCCATACAATGATTGGGCTACTGGGTTATCGCCCACCACAATGCATCTCTAGATAAACACACCAAGAACCTCATTCGGATTCCCTACTAACACAGGACTAACCTACCCTTTGCTGGATAGACTGAATACATCACTACCACGGTTGGGATCGGCCATCATACCAAAGCATAAAAAAATAGGTCAAATATAGATTCTAGATTTGGCGATGACATACCCTAATGGGTGCGACCCATATAGCACTGCTGCTTCTCCCATGTTTTGGTCATTCTCGGTTCATGAGGCTTGAGGCTACGATTACCGTTCTATATAAAAACCATCTTAGAATGCTAACACTGCCCTCCAGGTAGCAAAGTTGTGCTAGCATTCATCCATACATGTTCGTTCTGGGTTTGAATGAAATCGAAGGCGCTACCTCCGCTACACCCATTTTGAAATCACCCTCGGGGTTAGTAGCAAATAGCCCCTGCACTTCAAAACTCCATTTTTGATTCATACTCTTTAAGATGTCTTCAGTTTGCAACGCTTGAGTTGAATTGAAGTGGTTTTCGGATAACATATTTGATCCCGGTCTCTTCGAAACAACTTTCGATAATTTTCAGTAAACTCAACATCGGTTCTTTAGTAAATAAGCAAATAAAAGATAAGAGTGGAGTTTCCCTTCTAACTGTTAGTGGATGGATTTCATTATCATTTGTCCCAGAAAAAAAAAATGAATTTATACGTATAGTATAGCACCACCGACAGCAATTATACCATATAACTTCCATGTTTCACCTAGATATTTCCAAAGTTGCTTTTTGGTTCAGATTCTGATAGTCGGCTATTTAACTATCAAATAAACAATCATTCAATCATTCAGACTGTAACATCCCAAATTTTATCAATTTAAAATTAGTAATTAATTTAAATTTCTGGAGTTTAATTTAGAATCAATTTAATTTTCTTTAGACAAATAGAATTAGTATTGATTTATACATATACAAATGGATTGTAATTCAAATTTGAATTTGAACTTGAATTTAAAATTTAAATAAATGCCTTAGAAAAATAATTTGAATTTTAAAATAATATACATAGGTGACAATCCGAATTCCGACCCTCGAAAATCAATATCCATACTTCACCTGTATTCAATTGCCGTAGATTCGAACGTCGAAATCTGAATTGCCGGAGCTTATAACACATTAAGTATAACAACACAGCAAAAGAAAATGAATATATCGTTGATACACAACAGTTGATTACAACAATGATACAACAAGAATTGATCAATATTATCAGAGATACAAGGCACAGCGGAAAGAAATAACTCCAACATAACCTCCAAGTGAGAGTGAATCCACAAGCTACAACTCTAATGCCAAAGCTCCAAAGCACTAGCTCGAACCACCATCGTCGTTGTAATGAAGCAAACTAGGTAAGGGTCTAAGTGAAACAAATTCTATCGCCAAATCCAAAGGCTAGATGCTATCGAATCTACACCTACTAGCTGATTATCTGAAAATCTAACTATAAACTGTCTGTGTGGAAAATTGTGGGCACCTAGAGTTTAAAAAGGGAACAATAAACTCTAGGTCAGACATGGGACTGGTGTGAGCAAACGAAAAATAGTTTATCTTTATCAAAAGCAAAACAAAAGAATTTAAAAGAAATCCGCAATGCTTTTTGAAAAATGAAACTAACATAAGGCCTCCCGGCACACACACAATGCAATCACACACTTGAGGGAAATTTCTCCTTATGATAGTCAAGCATGCTTGATACGCAAAATCCTTTTGATAATATTATTAGTGCATAGTGGAAAACATTTGCAAGTATATTATTAATCTTAGCCAGCACACGTACCATTATAGTATGCCTGTTATAGCTACCATATTAGATGGCAGGTTTTACAACTAAAACCGTACAAGGCACGTATTGAAGATTGGATTTACAATAATGATCAGGCTAAGGAACTTCCTAGGCCACATGGGTACGCCACTGGAGGGACGCCCCAAGAACATAACCACCTCTGGCCGGGTTACCTCTTCAACTAGGTAACTAACTGTCACGAGTATGCCACCCCCCGGTCGTAACCAACCTTTATCAGAGGCGCCTCTCAACCAACAACCACAAAGCAATAATTTTGCAGCAACCACATAAGTTAAGTATCTAGGCTCCATACCATGATACCACTTCTATCCAGAAGGAAATGGACATGCCCTCAGGGGGCGCTATCCCCAAATAACCTTGCTGCATCTTTCCTGTTTCGACCATTCCGGGTTGTGAGGCTCGATGAAGTCTCGTCGACAAAGCTACGCTTTTCGTAAAAGCCATGCTTCGATCAACACATGATCAGCAGCACTTCGTATGCCACATTACCGAATTGGGAATGTATCACTAGTAACCATCAACTACATAACCTTTAAGCTCGTACGTCTCAGAGAAGGGTGTTAAGCTAAGAGAATAAATTCTCCCCACCAAACAGAAATGCATTTGATAGAAACCAGCTTTACATATCAAAGTGTAACGTCAGACATGTATCCATATAAGTCTGTTACGGGTTCGAACAGAACCAAAGGCACTTCAAAAGAAGCCCTTGCAATTCAGATAATTCCTAATCACGTCTGGACTCCCCATCAGAAAGGGTGATCAAATATCTATACCGGGGACCAGTCGGTGTAGAGACATTCGACAGGTAACCTTTCACTTTCGAAAATATCTGATCTTCACCACCGGTCTTCAAATGCTATCCATTACATCATATTATTATTCGAAATGGGTTATATGATACAAAGTCCTCTCCCGGCTAAACCGAATAATGAGTGCTTAATTTTAAAACCATATGGATATACTGGGATCTTAGTTAAGTCACAACTTATCACCCAAAACCTTTCTTTCAAATGGTTTAAACAAATTCCCACTTTTAACCATTAAAATAAAAGATTACCTCTTGAAGATACTCTTCAATTTTAAAACAAGATTCACCAAATCTTTCACAAAGATTCATTCATAGCTTTCAAAACATTTTCAATTCCAAATCTTTTATACAAACGGTACGCTTTTTAGATCCTCTTTAATTTGGAAACAAAGTTCAACAATCTTTCACAAAGGTTCATTCATAGCTTCGAAAATGATTTTCATTTCAAACTTAAAATCCTTTCAACACAAATTGGAAATCCTTTCTTTATATGAAAGCTATTATTATTTGAAAAACAAGGGTTTTCGTTTCGGAAAAATCCGATCAAATATACAGAAGTTATATTTCTTTAAAGCATAAACGTGGGTTAAATTTAAATTCCCAAAGTAATACTTTTAAAATACTTTAGAAAATGGTTTTAAAATACACACACACACACACACACACACACACACACACATATATATATATATATATATATATATTATATAACTTGTATAAACCTTTCAAACCCAATTTCCAATATAACTTCAAAACCTAATTAAAATATATTATATTCAAATTCCATTTCAATTTCAAACTTAGTTTTCAAAAGCTTTTCATATTCAACCCAATTCCATTTCCAAAACCATTTGGTCAAAATTCATCTTTAAAATCATTTCACAATATTAAATTCAAATATCTATGACTTAACCATTTTCCTCGTGCAATCCATATTTGTGCGTCTATGGTGTAGTACAGGGGTTTTACACAATAGTGCAACATCATTAATCATCACAATCCAAACACATCAATATTGAGAAGCGGTATAATCTTATAACGCTTATCTTCATTCACAGATTCACAGATAAATAATATAAATTCACCACAGATAAATAAATTACATTCATCGCAACTCAAATCACGCAATCCATATCATAGAGCATCACACATCAGGGATATCACACAATTCACATAATTCAATAGAATATAGTCATCCATAAGTAAGATCAATTAACATTTGATTAGTTTTAAACCAGATTAATTACTTATGAATAAATTTCTAATCTTGGTTAATTAATATTAATTAATTACAAACCATCTTAATTAATTATCCTTTAATCATTTATTAATTAACCTTTGATAATAAATTAATTAACTTTTAATTGTTAATTAATCAATCTTTAATCATTAAATAATTATCCTTTAATTAATTATCCATAATTAATTACATCAATTAATTAACCCTCAATTAATTACCATTTAACTAATTATCCTTAATTGATTATAGTAAGTGATTATCCAAATCACTTTCATTATTTAATCTTAAATTAATTAATTATCCTCAAATTAATTACCTTAATTAATTAATCACTCAAATTAATTATCCTTAGTTAATTGTTATTTAATCGCTTGATTAATCATACTTAAATCATTAATTAATTAACCTTAATTACTTTCATTTAGTAATTATCTTTAAGTAATTAATTACCTTTAATTACCCATATTAGTTAATCTTAATTAATTAACTATCCTTTATTGTAATTACACAAAGTAATTATTCCTTAATTACATTAAGTAATTACAAATTAATTAAATTGTAATCATCAATTAATCAACCTTTAATTATTAAGTAATTAACCTTTAATCACTTAATAAGTCTTTAAACTAATCACTTAATTAATGAATCACATAAATTAAATCCTTTTGAGTAATTAAGTAATAATCATTCCTTAATTATTTCCATCAAATAACTTTTAATTACTTATATTAAGTAATTATACTTGAATTAACTAAGAGGTTATATTTTCAATTACAAAAACCTTACATAACTAAGATAACCCATATACCTTATTTAATCACTTAATTATATTATTACAACTTATTTAAATTGAAATAAATTTATTCAAAATAATTTCATAATTAAAGTTTCTAATATACTTATTTCAAACACTTGTTTAATTCAAGCATTATCAAACTCCATTTGAAAATACTTAGAAATTTATTCATTATCATCAATAAATTATCTCAAAATTAATTAACTTTCAAAACAATTTTAAAACATTTAACCTTAACATTTTTCCTTAAAAAATTGTTCATGTCCTTAATTTAAAACCTTGGTATAATATTTGTTTTATAACTTTAAACCTGGTACATATTTTGTTTCAAAATTTTAAAATCTGAAAACATGTTTCCCTTTTTAAAATTTCAAAAGTAGGTTAACAAAACAAAACCCGAGCCCAAGCTTCTAATACCCGAGATCTACTTCGAGGAAACTCCTCCTCTATTCTTCCCGAGATAATCACGATAAATCTCGAGCTATAACCCGAGCCATTATCATCTTCCCAAACTCGAATACCATCAGACACAAAAACATGTACGTGCATGTTGCACATCGCTCCGACCACCTCTGGTCAATCCTACAACTGTCGACAAGTCATCGACAACCATCTCTATCTACCAGACCACCCAGCTCCATGAGTCGACGACAAATTTGAAATCGAGTTATCTATCTACTTCCAGGAACTACCCCGTTCACCCAAAATTGCTTCACCTCATCGACCTAATTTTCCAGAATCCCTGAATTTCCATCTAGAGCATCATCACACCTCCGAGCTTCGATCCCCCTAGGTCCGGCCCCTTTCGGTCCCACGACGACGACGAACTTCCACATCAAACCTTGTCGAGCACAACTGGGTTTGAAACCCTAAAGTAGCTTCGCCGCGTCGCCGTGGCGCATTATAAAATCATCCCTTATTTTTCCGATGATCATCATCACATCAACCCCCTCCAGACTCAAAGTCGATGAATAATTCGTCGTCGTTGGTCGGAATTTGACGAACATGCCAATTTTAATAAGTTCGGGATAACTCGCCAATCACTTACTTAAAAACCTTGAAATAATTATCAAAATCATTGATTTGTATTTCTAATCTAATTGTATAATCAAAAATGGAAATTAAGATACTTGATTTTCTGATTATCTTGGATTATTACTGATTTTTATCATTTTTGAGAAAATTATTCAACCTTAACACTTGCAATGATTTTTAAAAATAATATTACACTATTACTATCCTTTTTCATTTAGAAATCCTAATCTGATAATGTTTCTTTGGGAAGATATAGATTTATTTTGTGATGTTCTTAGCTTGTGAATGTTTAAACATGGATATTAATGCCTGTAAACAAACATGCTTAGATATGTATATATGTATCTGTATATATTCAACATATTTACATAAATCCAAACATTTTTCCACAACTTCATTTCACAAACAATCAGTTACAGGTCAGTAAAAAGGAGTTTGCTCACTTGATATGTTTGAACAGAGACAATGTTGAGCTCATCCAAAATTGAAACCTGGTTTATCCTTTCATCTCTGTTGCTTGCTTTTGTTTTTGATTTTAGTTTAAACTTGCTTTTGTACTTCTGGGTTTCAGGTTGAAAATTTTGAGTTGAATTTTGTCTTTTGAACTCTAAAATCCTGTTTTAATTTTCTTTGATATTGTTCTTTACAGTTTAATTTGTTTAAAGCTTTGAATTGCTTTGTTTTCCAGGCTTGAATTCAAGTTGTTTTAGAATGATTTCCAGGTTTGAGATTTTAAAATGAAGATGAAGAGAAACGAGTAACCTGATTTTACTCCTCAATATGTTTATAAAATTTTAATTCAAATTGAAAAAAGAATTGATGCCACTTGTATGATTATGTTAACACTTGTTAATTTCCAAGTTATTTTACTTACACTTGTTAACAAAAATTAATATTATATTAAGCCCTTGTTTAATAAACTATATTTTAAACCCTTGTCATTTTATCTTTACATAGATTTAAGTTTTTATCAATTATGAAACAAGTTTTTATTAATATGTTTTATATTCCTTAAAGGTATATTCATATCAAAGCTTTTATATTTATCAACTATATTTATTTTCAAGTATATAAAAGAAAAGTATTTTAAAACTTTTATTAAATCTCATTTGAATTTTTTTTAAACTTAAGTTGAAATATCTTTATATAAATCATTTTTATTTCAAAAGTTATATATACATATATGTAAGTTTATTCATGTTTTACCTTTGCATTCTTATATTTAATTTACACAATTTAATAAGAGAATTATTTGAAATCAAATTATTCATTTCTAATAAATAATCATATATTCATATATATATATATATATTTGTTTCTTAAAATATAAAGCTTTTAAATCCAATTTATCAATAAGAAATTTATTCTTGAATTTCCAAATCAACTTTATTTTAAAATCTATCTTTTTATATATATATTTATTTCCAAATTTTTCAAATTAATTCACAATTAACCCAAAAATTATATTAATTTCCAGATTTAAATTTGGCTTAAAATCCGAGAATGTTACAGTAAAACTGATAAACCTTGATTCCCGTTAATAATAGCGAGAACGGGAGCAGTAGTCAATCTTCTTTGTAACTCCTGGAACGCTTCATCACATTTCGGAGTCCAATCAAACTTAGCATTTTTCATTGTTAGCTTAGTTAACGGACTTGCCAACTTGGAGAAATCCTGGACAAATTTCCGGTAATATCCCGCTAAACCCAGTAAACTTCGAACTTCTTTTGGAGTTGTGGGTCGCTTTCAGTCTAGAATAGCGGAAATCTTGCTCGGGACAAAAGAGATTCCCAGTTCATTAACAATGCGCCCAAGAAATCTAACTTCCTTGACCCAAAAATGACACTTGGAAAATTTGGCGAACAGAATGTTTTTCCTCAATATCTCCAAAACAATCATCAGATGTTCAACATGCTCCTCTTTGGTTTTGGAGTAGATCAAAATGTCGTCAATAAACACAAGTACAAATTTATTCAACACTTCACAGAATGCACAGGTCGTTAAGTCTACGAAGTATGCGGGAGCATTGGTTAGTTCGAAAGGCATGACTAATGATGTGCACGTAAATATGCATATTTTTACCACCATATTTATTATATTTAAATTAAATAAATGATCATATTGGGTATTTTAACTTGGTTTAACCAAAATTCATATTAACTCCAAATTTTCACATATTCATCTTCATATAGGAGCAAAACGTTCATTTAAGTGCATATATTTCTTTGAGAAAAATTAATTGGAAATATATATATATTTTTGTAGGAAAATGGTCTCAAATAGGAGTGGTTTCATGAAGGAATATGCATGCACAAAGAATATAAAGGAATGAAGATGGAAATAATTCAAAGTGAAGATCATGGAGGACCCCACCTACCCACCTACCTTAATGTACAAATTAAAGGATAATGCACATGCTTATGGAGTTAATGGTTTCATGTACACTCAATGGGGGATTAAGACATGTTAATGGTTACTTGGCCTCCACACTTCCTAAGGGGCATTTTGGGAATTCCCCAAAAAGTGAATTAGGGTTTCATACATGTATAAATACCCATATGTTTCATGTATCCTCCATCTCTTCTCTTAGTCTCTCTTAGGCCTCCTCTCTTCCTCTTCATTAGTTTAGATCAAATAAAAGAAGGCTCTCTTTCACTTTTCATGGCTACTTAGCCATTTTTATTTTCATGTAATTTTCCTTTTTTTATGTTATTAATACACGCTCTTTCCTTTTACATGCCTCTTTTTTATGTTGTAGTGTAGATCTCTTTTCTTTTATGCAAGTTAATTAGCTTATCTTTTCATTTTGCTCTCTTTTTCCTCTTCATTTTGCTTTCATGTTGTTAGCTACATTTGTTAATAAAATGACAAATATGAGAAGCTAAACCCCTTCAATTTAGGGGTATGAAGCTCTCTAATTAATGTAGCTTCAACATTTTGTTAATTCATGCTCTCTTTTTGTGCTTAATGATGATGATAGAAGTGGTTTTATTTGTTGTTTTTGCTTTGAATTTGATAGTCTATATTGTTGACACCAAATAGGCTATGCTTAAACAATCACTAACACAAATGCCTCTTCATCAATATATGATTATGGCATAACAAAATGATTTGAAATTAAAATTTGATGGTCTATGTTTCTAATCAACAGTTAATAGGTCATACTTAAAATAGATTTCATTCTCATTTTCTTTATCAATTTTCATGAAAGTTAGTAAGTGTTTTAAGGGGCGTGTTATAGTTTGATGGCTTATGTTGGCTAATCAATAGCTCAAATATGCCATACTTATAATAAACACATCAATTAAAACACTAATGACCATAAAAGAGAGATCATGATTTCATGTGTTGAACTACATGATCTAGAGAGTGGATTTATTCTCTAAATTGTCATTTAACTCTCATATTTGCATTTCTTTTCTTTTTGTTAGTTTCTTACATTTTTATCTAATCACACTTTCTACTTTGGTTAATTTGATTGAATAGAATTTTAAAATCATCAATTCCCTACGGATCGACCCGTATTCGCCGCGTGCTACATTCGTACACCGTGCGCTTGTGGTTATTTTCTAATCTAAATTCGTTCGACGATTTTCTAAATCGATAGAATTTCCGTCGACGAACAACTAACCATTCGTATAATGTGTTTGAACCCTTGAAAGCTGTTAAGTGAATACAATCTTCAGCAATTCGCAGCCGATGGAATCCTTGAGCTAGATCCATCTTCGAAAAGAATTGAGCACCGTGAAGTTGAACGAACAGATCGTCGATCCTAGGCAATTGAAATTTTTTTTGAGAGTTAATTTATTGAGATCGCGCTAGTCCACGCACAATCTCAAGGATCCATCAGATTTGACTACGAATACCACGGCTGAACCCCAATCGTAAACACTAGGACGTATTAATCCTTTCTCTAGCAAATCTTGGGTTTGCTTGACCAACTCTATTCTTTCCTTGGGTGCCATCCTACGGCTTGCATGAACAACAGAACGAGCATTTGGAACCAAGTCAATTCTGAATTCAATTTCTCTATGTGGAGATAATGATTTAACCTCTTCGGACGTTTGGAAATTCCCGAAAATTAAGTATAGATTCCAGACTAGGTTCGGGATACCCCAAAGTATACATCAGCTTATCTCTCTTAGGACTCAGATCCTCACAAGAGATTTCAATAAAATTCCCAAGTTTTGTTTTGATCGAAATCGTTCGATTGTCACAATCTAATTTGGCTTCGTATTTCATTAACCAGTCCATTCCGAGTAAGATTTCAAATTCATCAAAGTCGAGATCAAAGAGATTGATAGGAAATTGATGACAAGAATACGAGATAGGAACGTCTCTACATCGCAAGCAAAGGTTCGTAGGACCACCAACTGTATTTTGTATGCAAATAGGCTCGTCAACAAAATCAGGTTTAAGTTTTAATTCATTTACGGTTTATTGGGAGATAAAGCTATGTGTAGCTCCCGTGTCAAACAAAACTCTAACAATTCTATCATAAATGAGAAGTTTACCTTCTAGAACTCCTTTTCCTTTATCCGCCCTTGAAATTGAGGTTTCATCCTTTATCGCGTACACATTTACCACTTGATCTTGCTTCATCGTCGGGCGATTTTTAACTGCATGGTCCGGCTTGTGACAGTAAAAGCATTCTCTAAATCCCTGACCAGTCTTCATAGGTTGGTCTTTATTTACTTGTTTCTTTGGACTCTCACATCTATTACAGTAATGGCCCTTTTCCTGACAATTGTAACAAGTAATATTCTTTGCGGGTTTTCCTGATTGTTCTTTTTCTCCTTGCCTTGATAAGGGTATTTCCCTCCGAACTTCCTTTTTTTCAATTTGGGTTGCTCGTATTTCCTTCCTTCTCCGAAGCTTCCTGCATATCCAGGGTAGCATATCTATTACCCATATCGATCAGATCAGAAAAAGATTCTTTAATGTGGGCAGTCATTCTTTCATGGAATTTCTTGTTCATTCCCCGAATGAATCTTTCATTTTTCTTTAGGGGTGCATTTAGCAACTCTGGACCAAAACGAGATAATTCTTCAATTTATTTAAGTACTTCTCAAATGATAAAATTCCCTGCTTCAAGTCTATAAACTCCTGGTACATTCGAGAGATACCAGCAGATGACATATAGCATTTCTCAAACACTTCCTTAAATCACTCCCAACTGAATTCATCTTCCGGCTCATCCACTGTAACTGTCTCCCACCAGGATAGAGCTGCCTCTTGGAGTTGCCAAGAAGCTATTAATCGCATTTGATCCTTTTCCAACTTCATCCCTCTAAAAATTCTTTCACATGATCAGATCCAGGCTTGGGCTTCGACAATAGATTCCTTGCCAGTGAACGGCTTTCCACCCAGTCTGGAAAAACTTCGATACAGATCAACCAGATTTGGGGGAGATTGAGTAGGTATAGCAGCTTTTATTGTTGTATGGACTTGACTAGTTGTAGTGGTATTTCCCCGACCCCTAGCTCTTCCTCTTCGCTCGCTCATTCTTACTATCTGTAAATAGTAAGAAACTTGATTTAAACTATATAGACGAGATGTCTTATGGAATTTCAACGGTTTAAAGAAATAGACCAAGAAATTTTAGGGTTTCGGTCTCTCGGTTTGTACTCATTCTAGGATATTCTTCACCCTATCTCTAGTGAGCCACCTAATGTGTTATACTCCTTATATATAGTTCTTACTCAACCTTTGGCTCTGATACCACTTGTCACGACCCGAAATCCAGCATTCAAAAATCGACATCAAATACCTCACTTGTATTCGACTGCTAGAGATTCAAACGTTGAACTCCAGTACGGATAAAGCTTATAACAACATTAGATGAATATAAACAGCGGAAACAAAATGAATTACATTGATTCCAACACGGATTCAATACTGATACAATATTCATTACAACATTTATCACTAACATCAGAGTGCTACACATATGACAACAACAAAACGATAACACCACAGTGGAACGATAATAGAAACTTCAAAAAGTTTTCAACATACTTCACTTTGATAAGGCCTTTAAAACTCCAAGCACTTCAAAATATTTCCAAACCCAAAGCTTTCAAAAATCCGATAGCTTCAAAAGACTTCAAAATCCAAGCTTGCCCCAAAACTTGGATAACTTGCTTCTAGGCTGCCCGTGTGGAAATTATGGGCATCCGGAGTTTAGAAAGGGAATAATAAACTCCGGGTCAGTCATGGGACTGGTATGTGTAAAAAAACAGTTTTTTGTACAAAAACAAAAAATGAAACTACCATAAGGCCTCTCGGCGCACACACACAATGCAATCGCACACTTGGGGGAGATTTCTCCTTATGATAGTCAAAAATGTATGATACGAGAAAACTCTTTTGATATTATTATTAATGCATAGTGTGAAAACATTTCGAAATTATAATATTAATCCTAGCCAGCATACTTACCATTATGGTATACCTACTATAGCTACCATGTTTTATGACAGGTTCTACTACTAAAACCGTACTGGGGGCGTATTGGTGATTGGATTTCCAACAAATGGTTAGGCTAAGGAACTTCCTAGGTCATATGGGTACACTTATGGAGGGACGCCGCGAGAACTTAACCAGCTCTCTGCCAACACAAGGTCGGGTTACTTCTATAACTAAGTAACTACTGACACGAGTATGCAATCCCCCAATCGTAACCGACCTTTATCTGGGGCCCCAACAACAACAACCACAAAGCAACATAAATGCAATATCAAAATAATTTAAGTATCTGGGCTCCATACCATGATACCACTTCTATCCAGAAGGAAATGCACATACCCTAAGGGGCGCTACCCCAAATAACTTTGCTGCATCCTTCCTGTTTCGACCATTTCTGGGTTGTGAGGTTCGATGAAGTCTCGTCCACAAAGCTATGCTTTTCACAAAAGCCATGCTTCGATCAACAAATGATCAGCAGCACTCAGCATGCTACACTACCAAATTGGGAGTATATCACTTGTAACCATCAACTACATAACTTCTGATCTTGTACGTCTCAGAGAAGGGTGTTAAGCTAAGAGAATAAATTCTCTGCCACCAACAGAAATGCATTTGAAAGTAATCAGCTTTATATCTCAAAGTGTAATGTCAGACATATAACCATACAAGTCTGTTCCGGGTTCGCATAGAACCGAAGGCACTTCGTCCAATAAAGGAAGAAGCCCTTTCAATCCGGGCATCTACAATCCCGATCGGACTCCCCATCACATATGGAGATCTATATACCGGAGCAACTCAGTGCAGATTCATTCGACATGTTATCCTATCGTTCTCGAAGACACCCGGTCTTCACCACCATCTTCAAATGCTATCCATTTCGTCGTATCACTATTCGGAATGGGTTATATGACACAAAATCCTCTCCCGGCTAAACCTAATAGTGAGCGCTTAATTTAAAGACCCATGGATATTTCAATCACAAAGATTCAGCATTAAGGTTCGATGTGGGTTTCGGATAACCATCTGAAATCTGACTCCCTTTCGCATCGAATTTCAAATGCCGTTTTACGGGCCAATGGGTTTTTCATATTCACACAGAAAACATATCACAGATATCAAAGCTCGACACAAAGCAATTCATATCACATAGCATCACAATCACATATCAGAGATATCAATCAACACAAAGCATTCAATAATAATCAATCACCTACAATTAAGATGAATTAATTATGTGATTATAATTAATTAATCACATAATTATTTTCATTAATTATCCTTAATTAATGATGAATTATTCTTAATTATAAATTATTTAGTCCTTAATTGCTAATTAATCTTAATTATTTTCATTAATTAAATATTTCTTAATTAATTACCTTAATTAATTAATCTTTAATTATAAATTAATTAACCTTAAATTAATAATTAATTAACCTTTAATTAATTATTCTTTAATTTTGAAGTAATTATAAATCATTTATTTTAATTAATCATTCAATTATAAAAAAATATCTTTACTTAATAAACTTTATAATTAATTATCATTAACACATAAATTCAAAAGATTAAGGTTAATAAAGATAACATTTCATCTTAATTAAAATAATTAATTTTACAATTAATGTCACAAAATTAAATAAACTAAAACTTAATTACTTTAAAAATATCTTACTTAAAACCTTTATTAATCCAATGCTAAAATTAAAACCATTATTTGAAAAAAACATGGAATAAAATGTTTAAAATTTTGAATTTTGTTTTAAAGTCAAGAAAACTTTTTAATGACAAACCCGAGACCAACTCCGAGCATTACCCGAGCTAACACGCTACTTGCTTCGAGTTTTTCTCAAAACCTACCTGTATTTTTTTCTTTCAAACTTAAATTTTTGTTTAAGTGTTAAAACCCGGTGCAACCCAAAAATTACTCGAACCCATACTCGAGCATGTACCCATATCTCCCGAAGAACACTTTGAGGCAATCATCCTTATTCCCAAACTCCAGCTTACTGACATAACTAAGGCCATGTGCACGTGTACAGGCATTCTGGCCATCTCTGATCCAAACTCCGACCATCATCGAGTCGTCAATGACCTGCTCTAATCCCCAGACCACCAGAAAACTTGGAACAATGACGAAATTGCAAACAAGCTTGCTAACCCAATCCTCGAACATCACTGAGCCACCAAGATCATCTCACGCCGACGATCTTGATCGTCAGAAACTATGCCACCGCAACCAAAGCTTCCCCGTTCAACTACACAACGTTTCCCCCAACTCCGGTGTGTTCCGGTTCGACGACGACGCTGCAAATGAACAAATTTCGACCAATACCAAATACGAGCTTTAAACCCAAGATCTTCGAAATTAAGCCACCAGGATAATTTATAAATTCGTCCAATAATTTTATGATGATCCCTGACCATCATGCTAGCTCTAACCATGATCACGTGACCCCTTACGCTACCGATCACCAGAACTTGATAATAACCCCTAATTCGTTCATCCTAGAATTTATCAGTGAATACGTACTTAAAAAACATGATTTTACTTTTAAAAATCTTTGTTTTCGAAATCGTTTCAGATAATATATTTGAAAACATAAATCACGATACTTGAAAATTCAACATATAGTAAGTTTCCCTGTATTTTTCAATTTCCAGAAGAAGCTTGAATTAATTTTGCTTAAAATTATTTTCAGAACTTGAATCATAGTTAAACAAACAAAATTTCTTTAGATGCTAAAGTCAAATAAGGATTAGAAAAAGAGAGGTTGATTTTTGAACAGGCTTGATGCCTGTAAACCTGGAAAAGAGATGCATATATCTATTTTCCAAACGTACACGGCCAAACCATACATAAATACAAAGATTTATACACATGCAAATAAATTTTAACTTCATTTCAGGCATGAATTCAAACAACATTCAAAAATCCATATCTCAATAGGGTTTACTCACTTGGGTATTTTGAAACAGAGAAGAAATTCTGGAAATTGAGTTTGATTTGAAAATCTGGATTCTTGAATCTGGAATTTGCTTATTGTTGATGTTGGTGCTTTAATTTGCTAGTTGAATCTGAACTTGTTGGTTGAATTAACTTGCTTTGATGTTAAAATTGCTTGTTTACAGAATTTGTTGTTAAAATTTGGGATGATTTCCAGAGCTTCAGTTTTGAAAAAGAAATCTATGTTTCATTTGTTTTGATGATTTCCCTGGTTTTGATTTGTTTGTTTAATTTTCTGGTTTCACAGGCTTTTGATTTTTTTTTCTCATATTTGTTAAAGTTTTGAAAGTGATAAAAGAAATGAGAAGGAGTAGAAATGGTTTATATAATCTCATTTTCCATTTTTTATCAATTTTCTCAAAATAAATAAACAAAATGACACTTGTCCAATTTAATTATAAATTCATTACATTTGTTAAACAAGTTATTACATGAATTACACTTGTTAAATTGCTTGTTAAATGTTTAACACTCTTGTATTTCACATGAATTAAAGGCTTTTGAATAAATTTTATATTACATTTTCCTCATTTTATAAATACATTTTTCTTTATTATAATTATACCATTTTAAAAGAAAATGTTTTTAAAATAATTATACATTAAATAAATTACCTACGTATATTATTTTAAAATCCAAATTATTTTACTAAGGCATTTATTTAAATTTTAAATTCAAGTTCAAATTCAAATTCAAATTTGAATTACAATCCATTTATATATGTATAAATCAATACTAATTCTATTTGTCTAAAAAAATTCAAATTAATTCCAAATTAAACTCCAGAAATTTAAATTAATTATTAATTTTAAATTGATAAAATTTGGGATGTCACACAGAGCAAAAATCTTTGAAAATTTGAAATGCTTTAGAACTTGTAAAGCTTCAAAAACCACACAAAAATCCCTTGAAATGTGTCATTTTCTCCTCGATTTTTGGCCATCTTATTTTCAAAATTTGGACAAGTGGTAAAAAAAGAGTTTTATAAAATTCTTTTCTCTACAATTTTAAAAAAAGAATCACTCAATCCCTATTTATTTTGAGGGAGATATTGTCAAAAGAATGAGTGTTATTTTCACCCTTAATAATATTAGTCCGAAATTAGTCAGAAAGAAATGAATTTTTGACCCAATAATATTCAAAATTGGAAAATTATTGTAAATAAAGTTGTAGCCACCGGAATTCTACATAGTTTGAAAGAAAGAAAATCTTGATTTGGAGTAGTATGGAGGAAGTTATGGCTGAATGAAGTGGGAGGAAAATGAAGAAAATTTTAAAATGAAAATGAGGAGATTAAACAAGTTTAAAATCATTTTAAAAGTTTAAAATTGAATTTAAACTTTAGAATTTTTAAGGAGAAGCCATGGAAGATACCAAGAGCTTAGGATATTTTCAAAGAGAAAAGAAAATGAGAAAAATAAGAATAAAAATTAGGAAAAAGATGTATATTATGTTAACATGTTGAATTATCAAACTACCCCTCGTACTTTGCATTCCTCTCTCTTTATGCCACCTCGCTACCTTAACCATTTCAGCCCACAACAAGCCGCCCTACCATTAAATCAAGTCAACATGCATAAGTACTTTAATGTACTTATGTCTCCTAATGATGTGACATTTTTTATAACCTAATATACTAGGGTATAAATGCATACATACACATACACTAATACACACACATATATGTACATATACCAATTTATCTATAAGTGTGACGACCCATCGTTTTCTAACAACTTAAGCTGATAATAAACCATTCATGCCCAACTTAAGCCATTCAAATTTGACAGATTATAATTTGGGGTTTTAAAATAGAATCAAACACAGAATCACACATAAAATAATACAAAATCTCACAGCGAAAATAAATAATATACATAGTAGTCCATGAAGCTACTAAACAAAATACATCAGACTTCAACCTTTAATTATACAATACCATAAATACATAAGAGTCTGCTGGTACAAGCCAAAATGAAAATAGATAACTAAAACTGGATAAAGTGGAGTCTTCGACTAAGTCTTCGTCTCCTAAAATAAGCACTGCTCACACATTGCAAAACTTAGGCTAACACGAGCATAAAGTAAAACAATACATTCGAGTCAAGACTAAAAGTTCTCATGTAAGTAGTCTAAATCAAGTGAAATGTACAAAGTAACTCAACAGTTGTTATGGGATTTTCCATCTCTTATGGATTCATCAAATTATCTATATATAGTAGGATACGCTATATATGTAATATTTATCAGTAAGGTAAATATTTTTTTAGCGTTAAGGCTTTACATTAATCCCCTAACGCATTTTTAAGCATTATCGTACAATTTGCATATAACGCCCCAGTAATACATTGGAGGATAGGGATGCGTCGTGATATGACAACGCTAAACCAAAATTATAGTGATCTCGCATAGGGATAAAAGTATGATAAGGCACGTAAGACAATACCCAAGGTAGGATATTACCAGTTCGGGTCGCAAGGCTGGTGTTAACGAATCACCGCAGCGACCACGAACTGCGTCCAACGCTCCCAAAATCTAAGGGTGATCACCAACAACAACTAAAGTAAGGATATAAATACGAAGAAGTGTGTCCGCTAGGGGTTGCCAGCCCACTTGGCCCTGTCAAGCCATCCTATTTTAGTCATTTCAAATTGGCACAAGCGCCAGGGTCTATCCATCATCGTTCTCTTTCTTCAAATCCAGGATCATACGCCAAAACCAACCACTTCATTCTGGAGTCTTCTCCGCGTATACAGTTGTTAAAGTGGTTCCAATATTGATAGAGAGTATGTCAATGAGAGGCTCCGGTCTTTTTAATAACCAATGTCATTTTACACACCGATTGGTTATTTTATTAAAACAAAGCATCTCTTATTTCCATATAGCATCTCATTCGACTTTAATGAATTTGGATTTAAAATCTAAAATTTCAATTTTATGCCAATATGTCACCTCTACATAATTAACCAAATTGAATAACTATTAAAATTAACAAAGTTAATCAAATCTTAATTACAAAAGTTCTAATATTAAATATTCAATTTATTTAAACTTCTGGATTAAACAATTTACTTAAATAGTTAATTTAACACTTTTAATTAAACCTTAAATTAAAATAATTTAGTTTAATCTTTATATATTAATTCATAAAATCAATTAAAATTCCTTTTTAAATATTTATATAAGAATTTAATTACATATACAATATTAACAAATTCCGTTAAATTTCAACTAATCAACTTAACGAGTTTACATATCATTAATATTTAACATAATCACTTTAATTCAATTTCGAAATTTAATACAGTTCAACTGATATTTCATTTAAAATCTAATTTAACTTAATAGATTTCAAATTTAAATACTAACTTCACCATAAATTCCAAATTATAAATTCAAATTAAATTTCGAAATTAAAACTTTTTTCCTCCCCTTTTTCTTAAGTTAGATTTCTTAATTATTCCTATATATCAAATTCAAATATTAAATATTCAAAAATAAATTTCATTTGACCAATCGGTGTTTATTGTTTGATTTCTATCCTAGACCAAGTGATTTAAATTTGGGTATATATCATTTCGGCCCATTTTCCGATCCAGGTTTGAGTGTCTAATCGGTTAATATGACAATAACACAAGGTGACGGGTATGTCGGTTGTATATATATACAAATCATGCAAATTTAACGGTAAACATGCCTACACGCTTTGAAAACCTATGCAGATATTCATATCCATATTTAGTGACTTAAAAATAAAATTTGTTCCAAATTTTTGAAACATGCATACAGGGACGGAAATGCAAACATATTCCGTATAGCATACAGGAAAGGAGATGCAACATATATTCCATACAGGAACGGAGATGCAAACATTTAGTGACTTAGAAACAAATTCCAACTTTTTTTCTTTTACAACATAAAGTATACTTTAAGAAATATTTTCCTAAGCATAGCATGAACCCAAACTATGCAACATATTGAAGCACATGCATGCAAATATGCAAAACAACAAGCCTGAAATAAGCATGAAACAAGCATGAAACGTGCATGCAAATATACAAAACAACAAGCATGAAATATGCACACGGAGCAACCAATATAACTTCTCCATTATACACGAAGCATGCGATATGGCATGAACCAAAACTATGCAACACATTGAATCCCGTGCATGCAAGAATGCAAAACAAGCCTCTAGCCGTGAATTTTATAGAGCATTCACCTTTTACGGATTATGGAACAAGGACAATAAGGCCACGAACGGATATGGTTGCAAGCATGGCTATGGCGATTCTTTTACTACAGGTTTTCTCTTTTTTATTTTCTTTTCTTTCTACACGTGAAACGTGCATTCTTCCCTCTTTTTTTTTTGTCACACGGGTGGGTGGACAAAGGTGGTGGCTAGCTTCGGGTCAGAAGGTAGGCGGAGGCTCTGGTGATGGGGTGAAGGCTGGTCAAAGGCAGTTGGGTGAGGAGGCACTGGCAAGTTCGGTAAAGGATGGTGGAGGCGAAGACGTGGTTGTGGGTTTAGGAAGGGTGGAGGCGGAGGCGTGGTTGAACTTGGCGACTGAGTGGAGTTCGAGCGGCTACAAGCGGTGGAGCTGAAGCACTTGGCTACGTGCGCAGAGGAGGTTGGCAAAGAGGAGGCTGAGTGATGAAGGCGTTTCACGAGGCTGAGTGATGAAGGCGTTGGGGAGTTGTTTCACGTGGTGGATAGGAGGCTATAAGCGCGGAGGAAGAAGAAAAAAAAAAAGAGCGGAAAGAGTAATGAGGAGCAGAAGAGTAATGGTGGTGTTGGTTGTACATGGGGAAAGATATATATAAGCTTGTATTATTTTTGTCTCAAGCAAATGTTCAGAGCCAAAGAGAAATCGAAGCAGAAGAAAGAGAACGTGTATAAATAGAAGAGGACACGCAGTGCAATTGATGCTACCAAAAATATTTTGAGACAGCTCACGCAATGTTTTTAGGCTTGAGGAAAGAAGTGAAAACAAGTGAAAAGAAACGGTGAAGGGTGAATTATCCAACGGGGCATTTAGCGTTTTACAATGGACGTTAAAATATGAAAACGAATATACCACAGAGATTAGCATGACAAGACGAATTCAATAACGTTCAAAAATCAGCGTTGTGACAAAATTTCACCTGCTGGCAGTTATACCGCTTCGAATTTGAACGACAACGACAATTTCTGATAAAAAGACTATAAAGATCGGAATTGGACGGAACGAACTTTGTCGTTTTAATCAGAATTTTTTTTAGATCGTTTATATGTAAAAATATTTATACTTCAAAATTTGATAATTCTTATCGAAAAATATACTGATCGAGTTTCGAGCAAATTTTGAAGCAAATTAAATTTTATTGGCCATATTTCAATGGACGCATTTCAACTATCTAGTTTTCGTTGAATTTTATTGTTTAAAATAAATTTTATTTTAGAATCTTCATTAAAATTCTTATTTGATTCGTCGAAAATATTCGGGTCGTTACAATAAATGTGAATACTTATGCTAAAGAATTCATAACGTTTTCAGTAACTTTTAGCCGATGAAAAGTAGAAATTTCGGAAAACAGTTTCCGGTTACATTTTCGAATTTTCTTTGAACTAAATATTTTTGTAAACCAAATTTGAAAACCATTTCCGGTCACATAAGGCAGATAAGTGTTCTAGGACTCCTCCTCTTCCACCTGCTCCTAAAGTCCCCCTCCCTGGGTCCGAATGGAAATTGATCCCCAAGATTAGTTTACCTATCTCTGATATTGAGATTCCCATTTCTCTCTCTGTGGACTTAGTTTCTAAAGCTTTAGATAGCGATTCTGCTGATGAGATCATTTACTGGGAACCGGACGAGGTTTCTTGGGTACATTCGACCACAGAAATGAGGTATGACCCGCGGTTACACAGTTATCACATGTTCCTTGGTGGCTATGATGAGTCTAGGAGGCTTATTTACCATGTTGAGGGTGATGGTCTATCCCTTACGACCTCTAGTATTGATGGTACTTGCAACTGGTGGCAACTTTTAGAACCTTCGTGGGACATAATTTATCTATACTCTGCACCCTCGAGATCTTTTGATCCTCTTTTAGCTACGTCCTTTTCTGCTATCCAACATGTTATAGGACCTGCTACTGATGCTGATATGAGTAATGACAGGGTGGATTTTTGTCCTTCCGTGTAGTCTAGACTCTCTGTCTAGCTCCTTGTGATGACCCGGAATTTTTAACAATTTAAATTTGAATAGTTAATTGATTTTAAAATATTTAAAAGTTAATTTTAACTCGAATTCAAGATATCAATATTTACTTGATAATTAAATCATTGAATTGTATAGTTTAAATATTGAATTTAATAATTAAAATTTGGTAAATTGTTGAATCTGAGATTCTAAACCTGTTTAAAATAATTTGAAGGCTTACAAAATCTATAATGATGATAATGAAGATAATAGAATGACTGAAATTTTATTTACGGGTAATTTGTTCAATTTTAAAAGAATATATCGTTTAAATTGGAATTTAAAAATAGCCTTCTGAGGCACAGTCTCAGAATTCGACGAAACCAGTTCCATTGGATCCGTAATAGTTAGTTATCATCGGATTTCAATTTTCGTAGCAATCGGAGTCGTCGTTTGACCCTGTCAGCTCAAAACGCTTAGAACTATTTAATCGATTTAACTTAAAATTGATCGTTTATTTCCGTAACTCGTGCTCACGATCGAATTAGCCTCCGAGACACGTTCCATTGTATTTGGAACGCGGGTAAAACCTTGTAAACGCCTGTTGGCATGTTTGATTTGGGGTTTGGGATTTCACGTTATGCTTAACGAGACGTTTGAAAGTTTTATAATATAATTAAATTTAAAGTAATTTAGCGAGATATTTTTAACAACACAAGATATTTTATAAGTTAACAAGCGTACTCAAGACGCCTCCCACCAACATATATCTCATCCCCGTCCCTCTTTATTCTTGCAGTAGATCGAATTTCATCATCTAACTAAAATGGCCGAAGCCCTTCATCAAATAAAAAAAATAATACCAAAACCCTTTTCCCACTCTCGAATCAAAATAATCACGGCCGAAGCCTTTGGAAAATGCAATTAGAGAATGGCGATCGAAGGGGGAAAGAACCGCAGCGCCGTGCGTGTGATTGAAGGGGCTTAAAGCATCGCGTTTTCGCTCGAAGCAGGTGGGTCGCGATTGGTATACGAACGGCGGCAGTTGTCGACTCGTTGGGGGAAACGTTCGACAACCAGAGAGCTCGGGCACGAACGAGTGAAGGGTGGAATTCGCAATGGTTGTGAGCGATGCTTTCGACAGCGTCTTCGGTGACACTTGTTCGAGTTAGAGAATTCGTGGCTGACGTGCGCGGGAGGTGGAAGTTGGAGTCGCATCAGGTTAGGGTTTGAGACGCGGCGATGGTGGGACTGGGGTGTCGTGAGGTGAACGTCGACGAACTCTGGTGATCGAGTAATGACGAGCTTGGTCGTGGATCGCAATTGGGGTGAGATATTTCTAATTGTTTATCGTTTTATTCTATTTAAAATAGCTAATTAAAATGTTTACATATCTGCAGAACAAATTATATGTAAGGTTTAAAAAAAGGAAATTAGTTTAGGAAAATTTAACTATTTGTTTAATAGATATTTAGTTAAATTTAATTTATAAAATGGAAATCAATTTATTTAGTTAACTTATATAATTATTTGATAACTAGAACATATTTTGTTAATAGAAAATTAGTTTGAAATTTACTTATAGGTAAAGTGAAATTTATTAAATAGAAATTGAACTTGTTCAAATATTAATAAGATCGTATAACTGTTTATACAAGGTATAAATCTGAAGGAAACAAATCGAGATTGGAATGGATTGCAAACAGCAAAATAAAGGTGAGTAAATCTCACTCTGTTAGATTTCTATTTAAATTTAAATGGTTAAATTTAAATATTTGGTTGAATGATTGAATTGATTTGATATGGACTGTGAATTGATGACCTGGTAATTTTGGTTTTGGATGGTTCTCGGGTTAATTGTTGCTTAACTCGAAGTATTGGGAATTTTAAGTTATTTTTGAACTTAAACATAAATAAGAAAATGTTTCCGTTTTAAAGGTTACTAAAGGCTTAATGATTTGAGATACGTTAAATTAGTAGGGTAATTAAAATGGATAATTTATTAATTCAATTAATTAATGATTTGGTTTAATTAATTTAGTAACGAATGAGTTAATTAATTAATTAAGATTCATGTAAACTAATTAAGTGTAAGTAATTCAGAATAATAATTGAATGGTGTGTCAAGTAATTACTTAATGAAGTTAATGAAATATAATTACTTTGCGGAAGAAAGCAAGAGATTAAATGAGATAATTAATTAAGGAGTAAGTAAAGTATTTAATGAAGTAAATAAAAGATAGTTAAATATAGGTAGAGGTTGTTTGAGAATGATTAATATCGGGGTTTAATTAATGTAATTAATTTGGATTAGGATAAATGGAAATGAAATTGGAATTCATAATTTATACAATTAAGGATGTAATTTAAGATGAATTAATCAATATAAGTGACTTATGAGAAGTTAATTAATATAAGTAGTTAAGGGAATGTAATTAATATAGTTAATTAATTTATGAAGTAACTAAGATTACTTATTGATTTTGGGTTAAGAATAATTAATATCGTGAAACTAATTGGAGATAATTACTTGAATGCAATTGAAAGATAATTAATCCAGTGTGATTAATTAAGATGAATAATGAAGAGTTGATTAATTAATTGATTTGGAATTAATTAATATTAAATGAAGGAATCTAAGTAGTTGAGATTTGAAATTTAATTGGAATCAACTGAATTAATTTGTATGTGATTAAGCTTTGTTTATGGATGATTGAATGTATTGGATGCTTTGAATGAGTTGATATCTCTAATATGAAATGTTGTGAATTTCATTTGAATAACTTGGGTTAGGATAATATGAGTCTCGAAGAGACCGGGGTCGGGTATTAGGAAATACCTGAAACCACTTCGAATTTTTATAAATTGATTTCTGAAATCAATAGGCAGGAATGAAATGATTTTAGAAAATTGGATTATTTTATCTAAGTTTGGTACTTAGAAATTGATAGGTGAAATAAGTGTTGTCTAAAGCAAATTGTGAATTGGTAAATTGATATAAGTTACCCCGGGTTTTATATAAGTTGTTTGCTTTGGTATTCCATGTTAGATGGGTTTACTCACGCTGGTTTCCAGCCTGCTCGGGTGTTACTTTGGGGTAATGCTCGGGTCAGACCGAGTATTACAGATTTTCAGGTAGGTACGTTTTGGAGCTCAGGAGGCGAGCTGGATGGCAGGAGCGTATAGAGTATTTCCGCTGTATTCATATTATTGTTGTCTCAGATATGATAATTGTAAATATTTAGTGACTGTATATAATGTGAAACTCTGATGTATATTAAATGTAATCGACAGATATAGTAATCTTTTGTAAACTATTATTATTTATTATTATATGTTATCCGCTGTGATTGTGAGATGTTTGGTGTTTCTGGTCTTCTTCTTCTATCTCTTTCTTCTTTTTCGTAACTGACTGGAATTTTCGGGTTAGAAAATTTCGGGTCGTTACATTTGGTATCAGAGCTGAAAGGTTAAGCGAGAACCTTGGCTCTGGTGGGGATTACTCCTTAAACAGAGTCCGTAGTACTCTAGAATGAGTTGAGTGTGTGTGTGTGTGTGTGTGTGTGTGTGTGTGTGTGTGTGTATATGAGCGCGTATTTGTTATTTACTTATAAAAAGATTTTAAATGATTTTATATAAAAATATATTTTGATACATATAAAGCAATATTTTCTTCTAATAAATATTAAAGTGAGTGGTTGTTAATTATTGAAATTAAAATTAAGAAGTAATATAATACAACCAAACTGAAGTCTAGAATTGGAACTAAATTAAGTAGGAACAAAAAAATACAATTAAATTAAAATTTAAGTGATTGAAAATGAAATTCTAAATCTGGTCCCAGAATTTGGAAATTTTGTTTCAAAGTAATGAAAAATAATAAATATGTATTAATTTGGATAACCGGGACTTGTTGAAAACATTGGGTTGTTTGAAGTTTGATTTGGATTTAAAACCAAGGGTGGTTTAAAATTTTAAAACATGGCTGGGAGGGCCAAGAAATAAATATGTATGTATGTATGGATATACATGATATCAAAGATAATTTGAAATAAACTCTAAGAGGTTGAGTTTTGATTTTTTTCCCTGAAGTGTGATGTAAAGACCAAGGTGATATAAGTTTTGAACTTATAGGAGGGAAAGAATTTTGGAGTTTGAAGCGGGAATTCAATGTGGGTAGGGTTGATTGGATTAAGTAAATTGGAATTTAACTTGGAAAGTTAAATGGTTGATTTGAATTGGGAATTTGTGTGATCTCAAAACGGGTTTGAGATTTAAAAATTGAAAATGGATGGACGTTTCAAAATAAAATAAATTTGAATAATTGAATTGTAAAATAAATTGTTTAAGAACTGGCTTCAAACTGGAAGATAAAACTTAATAATAAATTAAAATTTAAATAAAATTGTATTGAAATCTTATTTGAACCTTAAAATACATAAGTAAAGATAATTTAAATTGAAATTTTGAGAATTGAACTCAGAAATTAAATCGATTAAAAACTTTGAATAAAAGTAATTTGGTTTAAAGGGGTAAACCAACCTTTGAGAATTTAACTCGAATTTCTATAATTCGAGATAGTTTAAATTCAAGATTGAATTGAATTAGTTCAAAATTAAATTTGGTTTGAATTAATTGGATTGGTGATTGAAGATGTATAAGTTTAAAAAAAATAAAAAAAAAATTGAAATTGAATTGGATTATATTAAAATGATTTGAATTTGGAATGGGTTCGATTGATAATAATTCAGATTGATTGGAATAATTTGAAATTATAATTAAAGTTGAACGGGATTAAAATCTAATGGAAGTGTACATTGGATTGTTGGGAAAGTGAACAGTTGACTCTTGACAAGTTTCAATATAAACTGTTTTGATATAAACTTATTTTTTTCTAAGCTATTAAATATATACAACTTTTCTTTCTTAAAGCCAAATTATTTTATACTTGTTTTATAATTATTTTGGGGTTATTAACTATTTTTCAACTGTTTTCTAAACTAATTACTATTTTTCAACTATATTACAAATTAATTACTACTTTACAACAATTTTACAATTATCTAAAAGTTCTAAAATCATTTAACTATTTTCCAACTATTTTACAATTGGTTACCTATTTATAGCTATTTAGCAAACTAATAATTATTTTCAACTACTTGTCTATTTTTAAAAAATTTAAGCTATTTTCTAAATATAAACTGGTCGGTGTTCAAACTGTTATGGATTTAATAACCAACTGAAATAGAAATTGAAGTGATAATCCAAATAAGGATTAATGAGAAAGGTGGATAAGTGAATAAAAAGGAAATTGATATTGGAAAGAGAAGTCAAATTTGAATATTTGATTATGAATACATGAAGCTATATATCTTTTTTATATGAGATAAAACTCCCCTCAATAAATCTATAGCCAGAAGAAAAGGATTTTTGAAAAGTGCTTGAAGTATAAGAGGAGTTTTATATTTGTTTGAAAGATCTAAGGTTTTAAAAATTATATATATCTGTATATATATAAAGGATCTTATGAGGATTTTGGAAAAGGTTTTGGGAACCTTTGGATTTGGAAAGGCTTTTGATTTTTGGGTAAAATCAATATTGAAATTTGAAAAGCCTAGTTTGGGAATTATCGATTTTTGGAATAATCGATTTTGTGTAAATGAGCTTTGTATGAGGTCATACTAGGTGTATGATTTGAAGATACTATACGTGTATAGTATAAAATGTTTTGATGATGGCTCTGGGGAAAAAGGCGCTCCCTTGAAATGAACTTCTCAGGAGTGCCACCGGGTGGTGCTGCCTTGAGGGGGTTCTAAAGTTGATCCTGTGAGGAGTCCGGACAAAACTAGTTCCTGAGGATTATTGGGTAGCATAAGTCGAAGGCGCTGATGCCTACAGAGGCATTTGGGTTATGCTGTGACGACAGTATAACTCGATGTCACTGCGATCTACTGTGGGGACCATAGCGAAAATCGTGTGGAGGAGGAGTGTCAACGGTCTACACTTGATTTTGCCGGGAAGGCAACGCAACATCGGTAGACTGCGATTTATGGTCAAGTGGAGTGGAGAAGTTTCATTTTTGGCAGCGAAATTCGATGGCGCTGATGCCTACAGTTATATGGGTTTTTGCTGTGATAGCTACGTAACCCCACTTGTGGTTGCGATATGTCGTGGGTTCCATGGTGTAATCGAGGGGCACAGAGGCCTACATTTATCTGTGGATTTTGTCGGGACGACAACGTAACCATCGGGTTAACTACGACCATGGATGGGGGCGATGATTTCTAGAGCATTCTCACTAAAGATATTTCCTCTATTTTCAAAAACTGCTTTCGATATTTTCAATAAAATTATTTTCTAAGTATTTTCACTGGGTGTTGAAAACGAGTTTACCAAGTACTTATAGATTTTCAGTCCTACGTCTGATCAACATATGACTGAATTTCTGTGAGAACAAGGATGGACTGGTTGAGACATTGAGTTATAAAAAGTATTTTTATAAAGAGTTATTTTAATAGTATTATGTGACTTCAAAAGCTTTTCTAAAATTTTGAAATAAAGGTGTTGGGATTTTGGAAAATCGAAGGAAATCCAAAATGAAATTATAAAATTGAAACTCGGGAAAATTTAATGAAGTGATTCTTTATAATTAAAGGAAATCGAATATTAAATTAAAAGTGAAAGTAAACCAATCAGCTAAATAAATTATTTAATAGTGTATGTTAATAAAATTAACTTGGGTAAACAAATGGTTGTAAATTAATAATGGAATTTGGTAATGAATTCTAATTGTAAATAGAATTCGACTTGGATTTGATAATGAATTAAATAAGAAGAGATGTTGTAAAATAAAAATAAAATAGAGTTGGATTGAAAATGTGATGGTTTGAATTACAAATAGAATCTAAGGGTGATTTGAATAATGTTTAATGAAATTTGCAAGAAAATTGGATATAAGAAAAGTGATTATAATAGCAATGTTTTGAGTTGCAAATCAAAACCCAAGTAAATAGAAATAAATTGAGAGTGGCCTTGTATTAATAAAATAAATTCGATAACAAATTGAGTAAGCGAATTAAAAATTTAAAACGGGTTAATTGAGTTAAATGATAAATGGATGAAGTCTGATTGAATAAAAAAACTAAATCAAAGCTGTGATTGGAATTGGATTATCAGACTAAACCTAAATTTGGTGGTATATTAATTAAAGTATAAATGAGTTCAGTATGTGGTTGGATATTATTTTGATAAATTGAGAAGATGAATTAAAATTTAAATTTAAATGGATAGGCTTACTGAATTTAATGGAAGTTGATTAAATGAGAATCAAATAAAAGTAAACTTAATTTTGATGTTGGAATAAATTAAAGTAAATTAACTTAAGTTTAAAAATTTATGGAAGCTTGGATTCGAATAAGGGTGAAAGCCCATTCAATAAAAACTTGGATTGAATTAATTTGGGAAATGGTTATTAATTTATAAGTATTGAATGTGCCAAGCTTAATAAATTGTTTTGAATGAATCCAGTGTGGGGATGAAATAAAATGCAATGTACGGTTGATAAATAAATTAGGAATGAAATGAAATTGAATTCAGAATGAGTTGAAAATTAATTTAAAGTAGATTATAAACTGAAATAGATACTCTTTTAAGCGAGTATCGCCGATTATATATAAAAACAATTGTCGTTGTTGCAAACAAAAGGAATTAAAATTCTTTGAGTTGAGAGAGGTTAAATGAATTGATTTTGAAGTCAACTAAATTTAATATGAGCTTGTTTGGATTTAAAATCAATTGGATGTGAGAAATTGAGTTGCAAACCATTGAAACTGAATGAAATGGTTTATAAATTGGTTAAAAGCAATTGAATTAGCTTTAAGATTATATAAATAACTTATGGGAAGCGTTTTGGTGCTTGTTGCTTATGATATATATGTGTTTAGCCATTGAATATAAGTGAAATGCATGTGTTTAGCCATTAAAAATAAGTGCAATGCAAATAGATTTTCTTATATGGCACTTACATATTTAAATTGAGTAAGTACAGGTACCTGAAGGCCGTTTGGCTGGATTTGGATTGCACTAATTGCTTAAATAAATAAGCTGCTTGCTTAAAATGCTAAATAAGGTACGCCTACGCAATAAAAATAGGAAATATGAACTGTTTTTGCTTTTTCCGACCATGTGGGTCGATGTATATATATTTATATCTCTTGTCAAATTGCAAAAGCTCCTCCGTACAAAGGAGACTCTGCCAAAAAAATTCGAAAATTTTGGGAGTTAGAAAATTTTTGAAAAAAGTTTTGGTTAACGACAAGACGATTTCAAATTGGGAATTAAAGTAAATTAGTAAATGAAACTAATATGAATTTGATATACATGAAAGATTAAATTCAACATTCAAAATTTAAAGTAAATTGAATTCGTATAGAAGTGGGGAAAACCAGTTTGAATAGAAATGGATATGAAAACCTATATAAGAGGATGTATAAAATGATTTGTAAAGTTACGATTGAATATATTTGCTAAACAAGATATGCAGGTATAAAAAGGGGAAAGGAAAATTGGATCTGATTCCAAAGGATAAATTTGTATTGCCCGATAAAAGGTACGTATTTAAATTTCTAGATGAGATTGGATTGGGTTTTTGATGTAGCCACTTGGCTTTTGTTTTCTTTTGGAATTTGGGAGCCGTAGAGGCCTTTTGTAGTAGTACCGAGCTAGCCGCGCAAAGGAGACGCTGGCAAAAATTTTCGGGAATTTAGAGAGTTAGAAAAATTTTGAGAAAATTTTGATAATTCCGAATATGATTTTTAATTGAAATTTAAACGATTGGGTAAAAAAAATGGATTGCTGGAAACCATGAAAGGTTTTTGTGGTTGGTTGAGGTAATAGTGAATCTTTAATAAAAGATATTGTGGCAAGTTGATAAACCTGTTGGTTTTGGAGGAAAGGTAAACGGGTATGGTTCCATTCTTCCTAACTAGTAATTTCGAGGACGAAATTCTTTTAAGGAGGGAGGAATGTAATGACCCGGAATTTCTAACAATTTAAATTTGAATAGTTAATTGATTTTAAAATATTTAAAAGTTAATTTTAACTCGAATTCAAGGTATCAATATTTACTTGATAATTAAATCATTGAATTGTATAGTTTAAATATTGAATTTAATAATTAAAATTTGGTAAATTGTTGAATCTGAGATTCTAAGCCTGTTTAAAATAATTTGAAGGCATATAAAATCTATAATGATGATATTGAAGATAATAGAATGGCTGAAATTTAATTTACGGGTAATTTGTTCAATTTTAAAAAAATATATCGTTTAAATTGGAATTTAAAAATAGCCTTCTGAGGCACAGTCTCAGAATTCAACGAAACCAGTTCCATTGGATCCGTAATAGTTAGTTATTATCGGATTTCAATTTTCGTAGCAATCGGAGTCGTCCTTTGACCCTGGCAGCTCAAAACGCTTAGAAATATTTAATCGATTTAACTTAAAATTGATCGTTTATTTTCGTAACTCATGCTCACGATCGAATTAGCCTCCGAGACACGTTCCATTGTATTCGGAACGCGGGTAAAACCTTGTAAACGCCTGTTGGCATGTTTGATTTGGGGTTTGGGATTTCGCGTTATGCTTAACGAGACGTTTGGAAGTTTTATAATATAATTAAATTTAAAGTAATTTAGCGAGATATTTTTAACAACACAAGATATTTTATAAGTTAACAAGCGTACTCAAGACGCCTCCCACCAACATATATCTCATCCCCGTCCCTCTTTATTCTTGCAGTAGATCGAATTTCATCATCTAACTAAAATGGCCGAAGCCCTTCATCAAATAAAAAAAACACCGAAACCCTTTTCCCTCTCTCGAATCAAAATAATCACGGTCGAAGCCTTTGGAAAATGCAATTAGAGTATGGCGATCGAAGGGGGAAAGGACCGCAGCGCCGTGCGTGTGATTGAAGGGGCTTAAAGCATCGCGTTTTCGCTCGAAGCAGGTGGGTCGCGATTGGTATACGAACGGCGGCAGTTGGCGACTCGTTGGGGGAAATGTTCGACAACCAGAGAGCTCGGGCACGAACGAGTGAAGGGTGGAATTCGCGATGGTTGTGAGCGATGGTTTCGACAGCGTCTTCAGTGACACTTGTTCGAGTTAGAGAATTCGTGGCTGACGTGCGCGGGAGGTGAAAGTTGGAGTCGCATCAGGTTAGGGTTTGAGACGCGGCGATGGTGGGACTGGGGTGTCGTGAGGTGAACGTCGACGAACTCCGGTGATCGAGTAATGACGAGCTTGGTCGTGGATCGCAATTGGGGTGAGATATTTCTAATTGTTTGTCGTTTTATTCTATTTAAAATAGCTAATTAAAATGTTTACATATCTGCAGAACAAATTATATGTAAGGTTTAAAAAAAAAGGAAATTAGTTTAGGAAAATTTAACTATTTGTTTAATAGATATTTAGTTAAATTTAATTTATAAAATGGAAATCAATTTATTTAGTCAACTTATATAATCATTTGATAACTAGAACATATTTTGTAAATAGAAAATTAGTTTGACATTTACTTATAGGTAAAGTGAAATTTATTAAATAGAAATTGAACTTGTTCAAATATTAATAAGATCGTATAACTGTTTATACAAGGTATAAATCTGAAGGAAACAAATCGAGATTGGAATGGATTGCAAACAGCAAAATAAAGGTGAGTAAATCTCACTCTGTTAGATTTCTATTTAAATTTAAATATTTGGTTGAATGATTGAATTGATTTGATATGGACTGTGAATTGATGACCTGGTAATTTTGGTTTTGGATGGTTCTCGGGTTAATTGTTGCTTAACTCGAAGTATTGGGAATTTTAAGTTATTTTTGAACTTAAACATAATAAGAAAATGTTTCCGTTTTAAAGCTTACTAAATGCTTAATGATTTGAGATACATTAAATTAGTAGGGTAATTAAAATGGATAATTTATCAATTCAATTAATTAATGATTTGGGTTAATTAATTTAGTAACGAATGAGTTGAATTAATTAATTAAGATTCAAGTAAACTAATTAAGTGTAAGTAATTCAGAATAATAATTGAATGGTATGTCAAGTAATTACTTAATAAAATTAATGAAATATAATTACTTTGCGGAAGAAAGCAAGAGATTAAATGAGATAATTAATTAAGGAGTAAGTAATGTATCTAATGAAGTAAATAAAAGATAGTTAAATATAGGTAGAGGTTGTTTGAGAATGATTAATATCGGGGTTTAATTAATGTAATTAATTTGGATTAGGATAAATGGAAATGAAATTGGAATTCATAATTTATACAATTAAGGATGTAATTTAAGGTGAATTAATCAATATAAGTGACTTATGAGAAGTTAATTAATATAAGTTAAGGGAATGTAATTAATATAGTTAATTAATTTATGAAGTAACTAAGATTACTTATTGATTTTGGGTTAAGAATAATTAATATCGTGAAATTAATTGGAGATAATTACTTGAATGCAATTGAAAGATAATTAATCCAGTGTGATTAATTAAGATGAATAATGAAGAGTTGATTAATTAATTGATTTGGAATTAATTAATATTAAATGAAGGAATCTAAATAGTTGAGATTTGAAATTCAATTGGAATCAATTGAATTAATTTGTATGTGATTAAGCTTTGTTTATGGATGATTGAATGGTATTGGATGCTTTGAATGAGTTGATATCTCTAATATGAAATGTTGTGAATTTCATTTGAATAACTTGGGTTAGGATAATATGAGTCTCGAAGAGACCGGGGTCGGGTATTAGGAAATACCCGTAACCACTTCGAATTTTTATAAATTGATTTCTGAAATCAATAGGCAGGAATGAAATGATTTCAGAAAATTGGATTATTTTATCTAAGTTTGGTACTTAGAAATTGATAGGTGAAATAAGTGTTGTCTAAAGCAAATTTTGAATTGGTTAAATTGATATAAGTTACCCCGGGTTTTATATAAGTTGTTTGCTTTGGTATTCCATGTTAGATGGGTTTACTCACGCTGGTTTCCAGCCTGACCCGGGTGTTACTTTGGGGTAATGCTCGGGTCAGACCGAGTATTACAGCTTTTCAGGTAGGTACGTTTTGGAGCTCAGGAGGCGAGCTGGATGACAGGAGCGTATAGAGTATTTCCGCTGTATTCATATTATTGTTGTCTCAGATATGATAATTGTAAATATTTAGTGACTGTATATAATGTGAAACTCTGATGTATATTAAATGTAATCGACAGATATAGTAATCTTTTGTAAACTATTATTATTTATTATTATATGTTATCCGCTGCGATTGTGAGATGTTTGGTGTTTCTGGTCTTCTTCTTCTATCTCTTTCTTCTTTTTCATAACTGACTGGAATTTTCGGGTTAGAAAATTTCGGGTCGTTACACTCCTATACTTTATTGTTTTTTTGTTTGTATTAAGTGGATTGTCCACTTTAAAAATAGTCTTAGTTGTTTTATGCATGTGCAAAGTACATGTTCTTATCTTTATACATAGTAGCATGACCCACTTTAAAGCCGGCTAGCTTTGCTAAAATTTGAAAACAATCTCATCATCATTATTAATTATTTAAAACAGTTTTATTTTAATTATAAAACATATTATTTGAATATTTAAAATTAATTAAATATTCGCAAATCAATGAAGTGAAATTCCAAGTCGTTATAGTAGCTTTGTTTGCGACTTGGAATTTAATGGTCTATTTTGCTATGGGCCTCTTGTTTCTAAGTCCATATAAAAAATTACATATATGAGTTCTAGATCCAACGTGCAAAACCCAATTTTGAGCACATATAGATAAACAATTTCTTTGAGGAAAATATCTTTATGAGCGAAATCGAATACTCTTCCTTAAGATCTTCAGATACTCCGGACATTTTCTTTTCCAATATCCCTTCTTAGAGCAATGGTCATCCTTTGTCTATGGATACTACACTTGGTTGCAAGAAATGCTGGCAATATACTTTGGCGTATTCATATTTGAATTCAATGTGAATGAATTAAACTCCGGTGATCCAAGAATCAGGTTGATCTGTAATTTTGTGCCAGGAGTCATTACCAAACCAGTTAATCCTATATGTACTTAATCATTTTGAATATGTGATCTTGGATTGTAGTGCATTTTCTCTTTTTTATATGAAATAATTTCCATAAGATCTCATACCTTACAGTATGAGACTGTTCGCCATTCAACTATTGTAGGTATTGAAATATTGATCTAGAAATAGTTTCATTATACAACTTTTATAGTTCACGCCAGTTAATGTGTTTTTCTCAAATAGGTTCATTGTTTCCATTTAATTTATGCCAATTTATTATAGTAAATTAGATAATATCATATTTACTCTTATCTTATTAGGTTAATTTATCAAAATAAGGCTCTCACTGTATTCTGCATCTCTAGAAAACTCTGAAAGAAATATATGAATTTCTTAACTTTCTTCATTGGGTATTAGGATCCATGTATCATGTTACTACAACCTTGATGTTGTTAGAACATCGCTAGTTGGAAGCGAGATAAAATTGTGGAAGTTTAATTTTAGATATTTGTTGAGTCTATGAAGCCTAACTTGATCTTAGATCTAATCTAAAAGGTTAAACAAAATCATCATTTTATTACTTTTGTTTATAATTAGTCTAAGTTTAATTTTAAGTTGTTTATATGTTAAATGAACGCATCAAATGCACCCATGTGTGAAGGTGTAAGTGCAATACAAGGAAAGTGTACATAGTTAATGTGATTGTTGTTTATGTGCTGAAATTTACATCGCAACAGACACGTTTTACATTTTATATAAGTCTTTTTCCCTAGAAAATAATTTTTTTATTATAAGATTTATTTAGTGTGTGTATATATATTTGTATGTGTAAAGTTGTTTATATTAGAGTAGACTTTGTTTGTATAACATATATTGAAGTTAAAGCAGATAATTTAAGGTCGGTTTTAATTAAAAAATTACAAATTTACAATATTTACAGGTAAATAGGCACAAAGAAGAAGTTGCAAAAAAAATTAGTCTCAGGGACAACAAGTTTGCTTTTTGGTCTGAAAGACACTTTTTAGTGTAAACTGAAAATGATAGTTACAATTATCATTCTGTAATTTACACTAAAAGTGTCCTTCAGCCTAAAAAACAAACTTCTTGTCCCTGAGACTAAATTTTTTTGCAACTTCTTTCTTGTGCCTAAAAACCCCCAATATTTAATGTACAAGTCTATTTTGCAAAAACCTTGAGTTAAACACATTCATAAATCTTACATACATACATGTGCGTGTAAACGCATGTACACAAATTAAACCAATTTTTTAGAACTAAAAAACATAAAAATCATACTCAACTAGTTTGTAACTTAAAAAACATCTCTTCAAAGAATAAAATTAATCTAGATTAGGTATAATTGTTAATTAAAATGGGGAATCAAAAGTTTTAATTTCTTTTTGAAAACAACTTGTGGATTTTAAATTCACTTTTTTTATGTAAACAGTAACCAAAATTGTTTCAAAACAACTTATAGTAAATGCATTCAATTCTTAACCTTTACAATATGAAACTTAATATATTAATAGATTGGTTTCAAGAATGTGTTCAAACAATGATTTTATGAAACATAAATGAATTAAACGACTTAGGCATTTATAAATGCATGATAATGAGATTCGGATCTAAATTAATAAATAATACAAACAAATGGATAAAAAATAGTGAATCCAAAATTATTATGACATACTAAAAACAAATAAAAGAACAATGATATGCTAAAACATATTAACATAATGCGAATACAGCTGAATCAATGAAAGAAATTGGACGTCCAAATCATAATCCAAAATTCATGCATGCAAAAGAGATAGAAGAAGTGGAAGATTAAAAGCATATAAACACGATGAATTATATATAAATAAAATAGAATATTACATTTGAGATGCAGCCAAGAATAATACCTTGAATGATGAAATGATTCCTAGATTCAATGAATCAATCTCTAGATCATTAAAACAATAAGGGATAACCACATTTTGATTTATTTTGCTTGATTTTTATTTTTGAAATTTTGGAACTCTGGGCAATCAAGAAAATTCGGCTATACATGATATGAGAGGAAGAGTAAATTTTGTTAGGAAAGAAAAATGAATTGAATGAAAGAAATAAAGGGGGTTTACTTTAAAGAAATAATAGAAACCTTTCGTATTCCTTCCTTAAAACCATCCCCTTTTAATTTTATATTAAATCTCAATAAATCCTTTCCTCCTCAACATGCATGGATGGCTATATACAGCGCCATATAGGCCATTAAATTTTTTTAGAATCTCATTAGCATTAATACCATTTAAATCTAATTTAAATGTTCTGCGGATATTACATCGATGTATGTGTTTATAACTTTTACCTATGTAATTTATTAAATACTAATAGTATTCAAAAAAATCAAATAAATTTTTATATCAATTCATTTAATTTATTTAAACCACTTAGTATCAATTCTATTAAAATCCAATTTAAACATTCTACAGATATCATATATCCATACGTACGTTTATAGCTTTTATATAAGCACTTTAATGATATTCAAATATTAAATAGAATTCAATAATTAATATTTCATAAATATTATTTAATCTAATTATTTTTAAAAATTAATTAAATCATGTGATTTATTTGAAATATTCATCATTTTGTTGTGTGACTCAAAGACGTAAATTACATCAACGACTAATATTGAGTAATTCAAATATTAACGTTCGCACGTCTTCTTGGCTAATAGTGTGACATTTTGGCTGAATTTATCGCTTACACATCTTTTGGTAACATCTAATTTTACTTAATATAAGCAATACCCAATAGTAAGGATTATCTACACTAATTCTCTTTGTCAAAACTATATCACATTATGACTTATGCAATTTGGTTTGCGTCAAAATTCCAACATTATCCACATTCAACTTTGTAAGTCCAAACATAAAATCATTGTTCAATAACAACAACAGTTATTAAGTATGACGCTCTGCCGGTGAATTAGTTTTTGAGTTGACCATGGTTGACTATGACACTAACGTCATATAACCAAGGAGATATATTCTCTATTGGACAATATTTCACTTCCAATGCTTCAACTCAGATCCAACTATAATCATTCGATGGATGTCATGCCATGATTTAAATATAGTCAAAATGAAGTGTCCATACTGAAGTTCCATGTATTCTCAAGTCAAGGCAATTGTGTAACACGATTACTTCAAGATTGTCTATTTGTCCTTTGTTATTAACCCAACAGAGAACTCTTGAGTGATTTGCTCGATAATTATCCAATAACTATCGGTACATAAACCTTTGGTGCCCTCCAACAGTCACGAGTAATATAGTGCCTAATATTTAGGGAATGCTATACACTTTAGTCTCAACGGATGTGTTGATATCCCATCTCGAAACATCTTGACTGAGAATATTTAAAATAATATGGTATTTTAATGTGATAAATTTCTCTTAATTACAACACATTGTAATTGCTATCACATAACATGCCATTTAAGGATTTTCTATTTAATATACTTTGAATTAATTGCTTAATTAATTATATCATAATATAAAAAGTACATAATAAAAAGAAAATGTTATTTACTTTGAATAAGATTGGTTATCGGAGTTAGATATATGCAACAAATTACATAAATTCTTCAATCGATTTTCTCAAAAACTAATCTGGTCAATCCCTTAGTGAACGGGTATGTTAATTTGTTTTAATTATTTACTTTGTCGGTCAACTCTTTATGATGCCGATAAATAGCCTTTATCATGTAGAAATATTCGGAGAATGTCTCTAGACTTCTAGTGAGCTTCAGGTTCTTTTACGAACTGTATTGCGACATTATTATCATATAACAATGCCATATGATTCCTAACATTTGTAATCATCCTTAGCTCAGTTATAAATTTGTTTATTTATTTACACTTCTTACATTATATTGTTACTCAAGGCGATGTACTTAGCTTTGGTTGAATTAGCCATTACTTATTGTTTGGACATTGCCAACTTAAAGTTCTTAACTTAGGTTTGAATATGAATTTAGGATTGGCATATTATACTCTATATCATTAATGAAGTTCAAGTCCGTGCACTCCTTTATAAGAAGTTCGTTGTTTCTATAAATGATTCTCCGGTATTTCATAAATACTCAAGAACACTCAAGGCTATCATTAAGTGATCTTAATTCAGATTTGTTACTTGCTCTATGTAACGACCCGTATTTTTTGGTCTTCAAATTTAAATGTTTAATTTATTTAAATATTCGAATTTCAATTAAATTATAATAAAATATATCTTTCGAATTTAGACTTGATTTCTAATGACTATTTTTAATTTAATCTTTAGAATTTTTCCATTTCTAACTTGGGAAAATAATGGAAAAAGAAATTTGACACTTTTTGCGTTAAACGTTGGCATTTTTTGAGACTTCACAAAATGAGTTAACTTGTCTATTTTATTTTTGTTTTATGATAGTGTGACGATTCTATGCATAATCTTAGTCTATTTTGTGTTGTTCGTTGATCGTGTGTATATGGTATATTGTGTAATAGGTACAGAAATTTATTTAAATTCTAGAAAAAACAAAACCTGTATATCCCTTTTCACCTCAGCCCCGTTTTTGCCCAAATGAATGTACACGGTTGTACATAGCAGCAGCCACCTAGCCTCCTCATGCCTTCCCTGTGACTGCATGTGTTGTTCCCTTGTCTCTTTCATGCCTATACCCACTGCTACTACCTCATCTATGTGCCTTGGTATAAATACACGTCAAATGGTCAATAACTAAGTGCTTCTCCTTTATAGTGTTACAGAGAATGAATACGCCCAACTTTCCTATTTCAAAAATCTATTCTTCCTCGTCTATTCACTTTTAACAAAATCATTCAACATAAAAGTTGTTCCTGCCAATCCATGGGATTTTTAGAAACTGGTTGCATTCAATTTCGTCAAGCATTGTCAGAGATATGGCCGAAAAACAGTAAGCAGAAAATAATGTTCACAAACTTTAAAAAAATATCTCTCTAAATACTCTAACTTGCTCAACCCCGTAAGCGCCATCAGGATTGTATCGAAGAATACAATTTTTGGTGAAGTTTCGGTGAAATTATGCATCAATTATCGTCCAAGGTTGATTTCTCGGGTTTAAATTCATCGTTGATAGGAGCAACGATTGTGGAATCGGAGTGTGGCCTAGTGATCAGCGAGGAGAGAGCTTCGACGAGGTGGAGTATGGTAGGATTTCGGGGAAATTTTTGTTGCGCGTTTCTTCGAGCCTGTCACGATGATTGGTCGGAATTTGAGGCGTAGGGTCGGAGGCTATGGCATGGTGACGGTGCAAATGAGTTTGGCGAGGCGGTCATGTTGGTGAAGCTCGTATGTTGTTTTGGTGGGTCAATGACTCGTGTACGTGCACGAGTGTACACGTCTTTCTCATGCAAATGCATTGAAGAAGAAACTGGAGAAGGGGGAGACATTAGAGAAGACGAAGCACTGTGCGTGTGTCGGTGGGCTTCGTTTGAGCTTTGGACTGGAAGAAATGTGGTGAGAAATCTTAAATTAGTTTATATGTGTGTGTGTTTGGTTATAAATTTGCATTACTTATTCATATGATATCCGTTCTACACATGTATTTTTGCGATGGATTCGTATTGATGAGTAGAATGTTCTCGTACAACTTATTGATAACTTTGGATAGATATAAATTTATGACATATGAAAATGGACAGAATTTTAGTTACGTTATTTTAAAAAATAACATCGTTTAAATTCATATACCTTAATAATTGATGTTTATTTGGCCAAATAAATTCTTGAAGTTAAACTGGATGGAATATGTTAATTGGATCCCTGTTAGTGGAATAAAATACATTCCGCTAACAAAATTAATTTGGAAATTAATTAGCAGAATAAACCCCTGTTTTACTATTTATGGATTTGGACATTTGGAAATTATTAATTATCTGCTCGGATTTCATTCATCCCCGTTATCGGGCGGTGGCTATTCAGGATCTTGCTGTCGAGATTACGGTGGTCGGTTGTTCCACCGCAGTTCATCATCTTTGATCTGTGATTGTCTCTCGCAGTCGTATTCATCTCCCCCGCTGCATCTTATGCTGTTTTATGGTTCTTTGTACTTGCTCTGTCGTTTCTGTGGTATCCGTAGTTTCAGTACTCTGTTGTTTTCTGGTTACCTGTCAGGCTTGTTGACAGTTTTTGGTGTTGGTATTTATATGAAATTTCTTTTTGAAAAAAAAAAAAGATTTGGACATTTGATTTAATACCGTCAATTAATATTCCGCCTCAAATATGTGCTATATTAATTAAAGACGGTTAAGTGTTGGATTTATTTATATAGTCGAGGATTATGTATATATCTTTATTGACTTGAAAAGTTAATTGTATAATATGTAGTTTGTTAAGTACCGTAGTGGTCGTTGAGCCTCCTTCGAATCTGAAAAGCTAATTATTGATTTGAAAGTTATTTTAAGACAATTATTATAAGCTAATTAAGATTTAAAAGTAATTATTATGTATTAATAATAATTAAAGATAATTAATAATTGTTTTAATAATAATTTTAAAGTTAATTATTTTATTAATATTATTCTTTAAAATTATTTAACAATATTTAATTATTATTTTAAAGTTATGTAACTATTTATTTAAAATGTTTAAAATATATATATTTTTACGTTATTTAATGGGGTTAAGTTAATTAATTTATTTTATTAGAGATATTTTAAAATTATGGTTAGGATAAGGTTTAAGGTTAACTAAACGAAGAAGATTTAATGTATTAACTTGGTTGTTTAAAAGTGTTCTAAATAAACGATTGTTTATCAAAGCAACTTTATTAAATAAAGTTTATTTAATAAGTTATGTTATATAAAAAGAATTTATAAAAGAAATTTTATAAATTGGAAAGAGAACTTGGAAATTGAAAAGTGTTTATAAATGATTTGGATATTATAAAATGAGTTTGGTTTTGAATGATTTTAGAAAAGAGGGTTATAAATGGTTAAATGGTCTGAAGTGAAGCTTTATAAATGGTTTGAGATTTATAAAAAAAATATTTTCTTAATTTCACTTCGAAATTTATAAAAAAGTTTTATTAATATATTTGGAAATATTTAAAAAATAAATAAATTTTCAGAAAGAAATAGCTGTTTTCATAGCGTAATTCGAGAGGCAGAGATTGCCTACAGTTTGTTATGTTTTCGTTGGGACAGCGATGTAATCATTGTGCAAACTGCGATCTACGATTGATTTCATGGTGTAATTCGAAAGGCAGAGATTGCCTGCGGCTAAGTTTGGATTTTTTTCAGGATAGAGACGTAATCATTGAGCTACGATCCATGATCGATACCGAATGGTACTTTCCATATCGATTTTAAAAAGTTTTCAAAACATTTTAGAAAGAAATGGTTTATGAATATACTTAATCCGGTGAGATAAGTATATGACGGTTTTCTATAAAGAGATTAAATTTATCGAATTTAAACTAAAAGTGGCTTAGTGATTTCCATTGTAACGTCCCGCCTTTTCGCACGATTTAAACCGACACACGTGCCAGTTCAACCATACGGAAGGGCGGATTGTTATGGGGTGAATAAGAAAAACGAGAAAGAAATAAAAGAAAATAGAATCTCGCAGCGGAAGGATAAAATATAATAAGAAAATGTATAGTTTATAAATCTGTTTACAAAACATTTATATACTACATATCAGAGTTACACATACCAATAACAATGCAGCGGAATTAAATGGTGTAGTGGAATAATATAGTAGATACTAGTAATACAAATCTTCGTCTTCGTCCTACAGAGCTAAATCCTCAAATCCTGAAACGCTCGGACTGACCCGAGCGAATTGAAAAGACAAAACACTCGAGTCAGAACTAAAAGATCTTATGTGAGTTAAATCAACAAGAGTAAATATGAGTGCAGTAACTCAAGAGATGCTCGGGATTTACATCTCCTAAGGATCTGTCAAACTATTTACTATGTAGTATATTGCGCTATTATAATAGTGTCTAATTGTAAAATAAACTTACTTTTTAATAGCGTTAAGGGGTTACCCATATAGCCCTTAACACATAATTTATTCCCATAGTCTATACACTAGCGTAATCTCCCGCGTACTGGGCGTCGTCAGAGGGCACTCCATAGGTATGGTACAAAACAAAACTCGTAGTAAAGGCTCGATATGGTAGGTGACACGGTACAACTAGGCAATGCCAGGGTAGATATACCAATTGCTATCCGGGCTGGTGGAAACGCGTAGCCGCAGTTACCGCCCACCTCGAACAAACTCCCCCAAAATCAAAAATAAAAGTGGCCACTGAATCAATCCAAAGTCAAAGTATAATATCGAAGAGGAGTGTCCGATCAGAGGAATGACCTCATTGGCCCGAGAATCGCTCCTGTTTTAGCCACCTTATGCCAACTCACGGGAGTCGGGTCCACGTATTTACCTTGCAGGAAACGCCTCCACCAACCTACTTCATTCTGGAATCTCCACCGCATACACGGTTAGTCAAAGTGGTTTTCGGTATCGACAGAGAGTATGTCCATATCCGATCTCGGTCTCTTTGCCAACCCATCGTTATTATAACACCGCGGTCATTTAAAAATAGTTTATACTTTAAAACCAGAATAAAATTTTCCATTTCAAAACTATGAATACGATATCAATTTAAACACAAAACAATATGGTATCATTTTATCTCAAATATAATTCTTTTCCAAAATCATGCTGGTTTAAAATTTAAAATATCTGGAAACCAAATATTTGAAATATACTTTCAAAGCATAATATTTCGAAATTCAAAATTTTAAAACCATAACTTCTAAAACTTGAATGGTTTGGATATTCAACGAATGTAAAATAAATGGTTTAACTTTAAAGTTACTTTGTAAAGAAAAATAATTTCCATGGCTTTTCCAACATATTTCTTTATTTAAAGTTTAAACCATAATTTAAATATCACTTCAAATTCCGAAAACCCCTTCAATTTCTATATATATATATATATATATATATATATATATATATATATATATATATATATATATATCCATTTGGAGTATTAATATTTCAAAACTAAAGTTGGATTTTCTTCTTTCAACAATTAATATTCTATTATTTAGTCTTGAATATTCATATAAATTCCATAAATAAAACTCCAATTTCTAGCAATTAAATATTTTCTCAAATTTACTTTATACTAAAATTTTCATTTTTAATTCATCTTGGAAAATCCAGTTATAAATATCATACCTTAAAATTTCCAAACTTAAACATATAAGATAAATTTCCAAATTCCATTTTCTCAATTTTTCATTTTTATTCCATAGGTTTATACACAACTTAATTTTCAAATTTTTAACTTCATATGTATATATAGCGAAGAATAATATTTTATAAAATATCAAAATCAAATTTTTATAAACCGTATCCCATCCAAACCATAGAGATCACTTTAAAATAATTTATATATATACCACGGTGCCTGTATATAATTTTCTATCCTATGGTCAAGTGATACAGATATTTATCATTTCAATCCGCAATTTAAAAATAAAATTTTGCGGTTATATATCATTTCAAACCACAATCCCAAATGAAACGAAAAATGCATGATAACTTGCAGTTTAATGATATAAAATAAAACATCCATTCATCAACATCATCCATCATCCAAATCACAATCATCATCCAATAATAATTCAATATCAATATATATCTGATAATATATATCAGGTAATAACTGGCGGTTATATTCAAAAATAAATTTAATCAACTATTAAACTAACAGTTTATATTTAGTAATAAATTTTATAACTGTTTACTAGCAGTTCCTATGCAAATAAATAAATTCTAACTGTCAATTAATATGCAATAAATAAAATAAATTAACACTTAAATTAAATAACGCGATTTAGCAAATATGATGAACAAAACATGCCAAACAGTTATAAATAAATTTCTACTCATATCAAAAATAAATTTAACAAACATAAAAACTTTTAGAAGTTGTGAGTGGGTTAAAACACTCACCTTTTGAATTTAAATCGAATTTAAATTCAATTTAAACTCAAAAATTCGACGGTCTCCGAATCAGTCCAAACCAGCGTCAACAGATATGGAATTTAATTACGATCCTAACGAGAGAAAAAATTGTGTGAAACTGAGGTCGTATGTAGAAGTTATTAGATTTAAATGATTTGAAAACAAAATTAAATTAAATAAATAACCAAACATCTACCTTAACAAATACATCAGAGCCACGTCACTAATCAAGCAACAACAACCGTTCCTTTCCTCCCTTCAGAAACGCGACCGAGACATCATGCATCCACGAAAACTCCCACCGTTGACCGCCTCTAGCCCACGCGTAGGGCCCCCATTCGTCACGCCACTACCACCGCCACACTCCTCTTCTCCGGCCGCACCCAAGGCCTAAGTCCGGCCTCCCAATTCGTTGCCGGCCGCCGCGCTAATTTAAACCCTAAATTGCAAAATCCGGTCGCCACGGCCAACAATCGATGATGCGACCACTACCAAACAACTCCAGGTGCTGACCTCTCCAAAACCCAGAAAGCAATTGCTCGATTGTTGCCCCAATCGAAAACGCCCAATCTCGCTTAGGGTTTCGAATTTTAACAGCTTTGACCGAGATTTTCGATAGATTTGAAAACTACTACAAAAAACGAATCACACCATAAGGTTACGCTCTTTGAGGGCTACAACTTGTATTTTTCTGGAATTTTTCTGGAGGGTTTGAATTTTTATTTGAAATTTTGAATTGAAATAGATCTAGGTTTGCATCCATTTGAGGAGGAGAAGGAACTGAAGAAAAGAACGTACAGACAAATGATAGAAGATGGAGGCTAGGGTTTATGATCGTCTATTTATAAGTAGGGTTGGATTGGAGTAGATAGACCAGATAGATGAACGTACGGAACAAACTAGGCCCAAAAAGCCCGTTCTAACCCCGGAACGAAATTTATTAAACCCATATATCCAAATATGTATTTTAAAATATTCTGAACGCAATGGAGAAAGTTTCACGTCCAAATTTGATTGTATGAAGAAGTTATGCTGAAAACAAAATTTCCAAATTGATTTCAAATTGATTTTAGTTAAATCGATTTCAAGGCGTTTCGCGTCTGTACGATCAAACGACAGGTCCGATCGATACGAAACTTGAAACCCTACAATAATTCACCGATACGGATCCGATGAAACTGGTTTCGTCGAAATCCGAGTCCGTGGCCAAAATGGCTAATTTTTATATTCATTAAATAAATTAAAATAAATTATAAAAATCCAATTTTATAAAAAAAAAATTCTAAAATTGGCCAAATTTTATCATTTATATTACTCATAATCAATTTAAATGATTTAACAGGTTTAGATGTGAATTAAAAGTTGATAAGTCTATAAATTTCAGTGTTAATTCCTCTGCTTCCTTATAATTAGAAATTATAAATTAAATTCTCAAAAACCAATTATTAGGTTTTTAACTTTTATATTCTCAACTTTTATCCCAAATAAGGATGCCACTAACATTGGTTCATGATTTCACATTATTTTCCTCAAAGTCCATTTTAAATTTCAATAACGTACTATTCAACCATTAAATTCCATTTTACTGTGCAATAAATGCAATTGTTGAATTTGATACTCTAATTAAATTTATAAATCCTGCTTTCTAAAATCTATATCAACAAATGGTCCAATTATAAATAAAATTAGCATTAACTTCATCTTATAGAATTAACTACTTCAATTACAAACAAATCTACGCTAACTGCACAATTTAAATCAATTAATTGTGATTAAGTCTACATTAAATGTTATAAATTATACATTTGAACCTCAATAAATTCGTTTATTGAATAAAAATCTTTCTATTCAGTAAATAGACATTTTATGGGTATAAATAACATTTGAATTATAATACATTTCATTAGTGCATGTTATATTTCCTATAATTCCCCTTTATTAACTAGAACACATTAACATACCAAAAATAATAAATTTAGATTTATTTCAATCGATTTCCATTCTTAACTTAATATACTCAATAAATGGTTAACTAAAAAAAAAGTTACCCTTTTATATTCAAATTCACTTACAACATCAATAACAACAATGTTGCCATAGATTTAGATTCAATTAAATAAATTAGATGAATGGGTAAAATTTTGTAATTATCCCAAATGCCAAATATATTCATGCATTAATTACTACTTATTATTATGAATTCATTTATTAATTTACTAGTTGTCTTTGTCTTCTTATATCCTATTTACTACCAAACTTCCTACATAGTTATAGTTTATCAATACATACATACCTAGGCAAATCAAGTTCTTGTCCTTTCTGTTATTTCAATTAAATCGAGTATGCACAAATAAATTATTAATTAACCTATTCCTACAAAATTATTTACATACATTCAGTTCCAAATTTTTTTATAGAATTAAATTCTAATTACTTACAACTTAATCCATCAATTACATATTCTATCCAAACATGCATTTAAATCTTTTTATTTTAAATAAATTTATTCAATGTTGACATCCACTAAATAAAATTTACTTTCATTTATATAGTTGCAATTCAATTCAGTTATTATTTCATTCTAAATTAGATTAGAAATCATATTAAATTAACTCATTTAATATCATCGAATTTAACGGGTCGTTACACTCTCCCCCACTCAAAACTTTTCGTCCCCGAAAAGGAAAAAGAAGGGAGAAGGGCGAATTTAATAAACAGTACATCTTATTTCAAATATTAACTTATAAAAAATAATTTACTAAATTTATTACCTTAAATAAAATATACCCGTTTTATAATCATTATATCCTTTTATACTTAAATAATTAAAGTTTGGAAAGCATTTTCAACATAATTCTAAGTCCAAAATTTACAGAAATTTTGGCAGAGTCTCCTTTGTACGGAGAGGCTCGGGAGAAAATAAAATATTTAATATAACAAATATCATATATAATATTCAAACTTATTATATCCCAACCCGGGAAAAATATACAAAATAGCGCTATAACCCGTAATCCGAAGTGTACCTATTTGTTGGGCAATTTACGCTTATTATTATGGAACTAAAAGCAGTAGCAGTTGCTTTCATAACCTTCATTTTACTTATAAAAATCCAAAGGTTTAACAATTTATCACAAGTGAAATATTTAAGTGGTTACAATCACTAACAACAAAGAATACAACGACCATCAATTTCAACAAACCGCATACACAACAAAACAAACAATCATTCAATCAAACAAGCAAATAGTTGTTCGGGTTCAAAACTTGAAATGGTACGGAATGAAAAATAACTATCAAGTGCATCATTTACTCAACAGTTTTAGATGGGACAAAATAGATTATTTATTCATCCAACAACTTCAAATTTCCTTACCCAACCAACCCTAAATCAAACAATAACAATTCAAACCAACAAATCAAATTAACTCATTATAAATTTTTATTTCATACATTAGCTGTTTGATCTTCTCATTCATATAACAGTTTATCTTTTATTTTCATTTATTTTCACTCATATACCACATAAATTATCTTTTTATAATCTACATTTATTTCTAACAACTTTTAATTTTATTTACTCATCAGTGGTTGTTTCCTTTATTTTTACTTATTACTTACAGTTATTCATTTCCATTAATTTAGGTCATGTAAGTTTCTTTTATTGTATTACATTTAATGCACTTCTCACTTTCAATAATTTTTTTAATGCTTACATTTCTATTATATTTCATTATAGTAATCATGTTTAATTACACCTAAGTTCTTAACCTTATAACATTCATTCTTATAAGTAAAGGATTTATTTAATTTATTACTTAGGGTTTGCAGTTTTTTTTTTGTTTTTTTTATATTAAACTAGTAGCATTTAAATCATACTTAAGTTAATAACCCTACAAATCAATCCTTATTATTAAAGAATTTCATTTAATTTTCTTAAGTTTAAAAATCACCCGTTTATAATACTTACCTTTAATTTTAGTAAAATTTAAATTATAACTTATGTTTATAACATTAAATTCTCATTTAACAGCAATTCATTGAATACTTCATTATTTCCAAAATTTCTACTTGTATAATATTCTATTCCGATCACTTATTTAACATTTCAACTTTTCATATTTGGTAAGTTATATATGTTAAAGAAAATGCAAAAGAACTTATACAAGTTTTATCTCTTCTTTTAATTAAATTTAATGTTCAACAATATTACTTTTTGTCTCATATGTTAAAATTTTCAAATTTCCCTTTATAACTTTGCATAAATTTCTTACCTAAATTAGAGGTTTAAATTCATTAATTACTTACCTTTTATTTCACTAAAATAATTTAAACTATTAATTAATGGAAATTTAAGAATTAAATACCAGGTCAAATTTCAAATTATTTTAAAAATAATAGATAAATAATTTCTTACAACTTTTATATCTCTAATTATATTTAAAACAATTAAAATTTTAAATAATTTCAAAATAAATCTGCAGTAGAATTTACCACAGTGGCCTTTCCCCTTCGAAACTCGAAAATGAAAGTCGATGATGCGGCCGCCATTACCGAAATTATTTTCCAGCGACAGAGTGGAAAGTACAAAACTTATTTTCTCCAAAATCTTCTTTAAAACAATTCTTCCGGATTATACTGAAATATTTATATCGGAAAATATTTATAACAATATTATTATACTTCAAAATCCTTTGGAAGCAAATTTCAAAATCCCGGACTTAAGTTCTAAAATTTCCAAATTTCATTGATTTTAAATTCAATCTTATTTACCTATTATATATAAATTTTATTCCTAACACCCAATCTATTGCAACCAAACATATATATATATATAATATCATTTAAAAATTTATTTTATATATAGAAAATATAATAGGCAAAATTATTTCATTCACCTATATTAAAAACAGATATTATGTCGGTCTGTCCTATTAAGTGTTTAGAAATCCCTATTGATGTCATAGCGTCCCATGCACCAATCAGAATTTATAAATACAAAACGGAACAGATTAACACAATATCAAAATCTTTTTATAACACTAACAAGTACGCTCTCTCATATATATACACTCAGCGACTCCCATAGGGTATTACTACCCTATTAACAAGAGTCAAACCCCACAAAGCTAAGGTTTATCGCTAAACCAAAGCTCTGATACCAACTCTAACGTCCCGCCTCTTCGCTCGATTTAAACCGACACACGTGCCAGTTCAACCATACGGAAGGGCGGATTGTTATGGGGTGAATAAGAAAAACGAGAAAGAAATAAAAGAAAACAGAATCTCGCAGTGGAAGGATAAAATATAATAATAAAATGTATAGTTTATAAATCTGTTTACAAAACATTTATATATGACATATTAGAGTTACACATACCAATAACAATGCAGCGGAATTAAATGGTGTAGTGGAATAATATAGTAGATACTAGTAATACAAATCTTCGTCTTCGTCATCCAGAGCTAAATCCTCAAATCCTGAAACGCTCGGAATGACCCAGCGAATTGAAAAGACAAAACAATCGTGTCAGAACTAAAAGATCTTATGTGAGTTAAATCAACAGGAGTAAATATGAGTGCAGTAACTCAAGAGATGCTCGGGATTTACATCTCCTAAGGATCCGTTAAACTATTTACTATGTAGTATATTGCGCTATTATAATAGTGTCTAATTGTAAAATAAACTTACTTTTTAATAGCGTTAAGGGGTTACCCATATAGCCCTTAACACAGAATATATTCCCATAGTCTATACAGTACCGTAATCTCCCCCGTACTGGGCGTCGTCAGAGGGCACTCCATAGGTATGGTACAAAACAAAACTCGTAGTAAAGGCTCGATATGGTAGGTGACACGGCACAACTAGGCAATGCCAGGGTAGATATACCAATTGCTATCCGGGCTGGTGGAAACGTGTAGCCGCAGTTACCGCCCACCTCGAACAAACTTCCCCAAAATCAAAAATAAAAGTGGCCACTGAATCAATCCAAAGTCAAAGTATAATATCGAAGAGGAGTGTCTGATCAGAGGAATGACCTCATTGTCCCGAGAATCGCTCCTGTTTTAGCCACCTTATGCCAACTCACGGGAGTCGGGTCCAAGTATTTACCTTGCAGGAAACGCCTCCACCAACCTACTTCATTCAGGAATCTCCACCGCATACACGGTTAGTCAAAGTGGTTTTCGGTATCGACAGAGAGTATGTCCATATCCGATCCCGGTCTCTTTGCCAACCCATCGTTATTATAACACCGCGGTCATTTAAAAATAGTTTATACTTTAAAACCAGAATAAAATTTTCCATTTCAAAACTATGAATACGATATCAATTTAAACCCAAAACAATATGATATCATTTTATCTCAAATATAATTCTTTTCCAAAATCACGCTGGTTTAAAATTTAAAATATCTGGAAACCAAATATTTGAAATATACTTTCAAAGCATAATATTTCGAAATTCAAAATTTTAAAACCATAACTTCTAAAACTTGAATGGTTTGGATATTCAACGAATGTAAAATAAATGGTTTAACTTTAAAGTTACTTTGTAAATAAAAATAATTTCCATGGCTTTTCAAATATATTTCTTTATTTAAAGTTTAAACCATAATTTAAATATCACTTCAAGTTCCAAAAACCCCTTCAATTTCTATATATATATATATATATATATATATATATATCCATTTGGAGTATTAATATTTCAAAACTAAAGTTGGATTTTCTTCTTTCAACAATTAATATTCTATTATTTAGTCTTGAATATTCATATAAATTCCATAAATAAAACTTCAATTTCTAGCAATTAAATATTTTCTCAAATTTACTTTATACTAGAATTTTCATTTTTAATTCATCTTGGAAAATCTAGTTATAAATATCATACCTTAAAATTTCCAAACTTAAACATATAAGATAAATTTCCAAATTCCATTTTCTCAATTTTTCATTTTTATTCAACAGGTTTATACACAACTTAATTTTCAAATTTTTAACTTCATATGTATATATATCGAAGAATAATATTTTATAAAATATCAAAATCAAATTTTTGTAAACCGTATCCCATCCAAACCATAGAAATCACTTTAAAATAATTTATATATATACCACGGTGCCTGTATATAATTTTCTATCCTATGGTCAAGTGATACAGATATTTATCATTTCAATCCGCAACTTAAAAATAAAATTTTGCAGTTGTATATCATTTCAAACCACAATCCCGAATGAAACGAAAAATGCATGATAACTTGCAGTTTAATGATATAAAATAAAACATCCATTCATCAACATCATCCATCATTCAAATCACAATCATCATCCAATAATAATTCAATATCAATATATATCTGATAATATATATCAGGTAATAACTGACGGTTATATTCAAAAATAAATTTAATCAACTATTAAACTAACAGTTTATATTTAGTAATAAATTTTATAACTGTTTACTAGCAGTTCCTATGCAAATAAATAAATTCTAACTGTCAATTAATATGCAATAAATAAAATAAATTAACAGTTAAATTAAATAACGCGATTTAGCAAATATGATGAACAAAACATGCCAAACAGTTATAAATAAATTTCTACTCATATCAAAAATAAATTTAACGAACATAAAAACTTTTAGAAGTTGTGAGTGGGTTAAAACACTCACCTTTTGAATTTAAATCGAATTTAAATTCAATTTAAACTCAAAAATTCGACGGTCTCCCAAATAAGGATGCCACTAACATTGGTTCATGATTTCACATTATTTTCCTCAAAGTCCATTTTAAATTTCAGTAACGTACTATTCAACCATTAAATTCCATTTTACTGTGCAATAAATGCAATTGTTGAATTTGATACTCTAATTAAATTTATAAATCTTGCTTTCTAAAATCTATATCTACAAATGATCCAATTATAAATAGAATTAGCGTTAACTTCATCTTATAGAATTAACTACTTCAATTACAAACAAATCTACGCTAACTGCACAATTTAAATCAACTAATTGTGATTAAGTCTACATTAAATGTTATAAATTATACATTTGAACCTCAATAAATTCTTTTATTGAATAAAAATCTTTCTATTCAGTAAATAGACATTTTATGGGTATGAATAACATTTGAATTATAATACATTTGATTAGTGCATGTTTTATTTCCTATAATTCCCCTTTATTAACTAGAACACATTAACACACCAAAAATAATAAATTTAGATTTATTTCAATCGATTTCCATTCTTAACTTAATATACTCAATAAATGGTTAACTAAAAAAATATGTTACCCTTTTATATTCAAATTCACTTACAACATCAATAACAACAATGTTGCCATAGATTTAGATTCAATTAAATAAATTAGATGAATGGGTAAAATTTTGTAATTATCCCAAATGCCAAATATATTCATGCATTAATTACTACTTATTATTATGAATTCATTTATTAGTTTACTAGTTGCCTTTGTCTTCTTATATCCTGTTTACTACCAAACTTCCTACATAGTTATAGTTTATCAATATATACATACCTAGGCAAATCAAGTTCTTGTCCTTTCTGTTATTTCAATTAAATCGGGTATGCACAAATAAATTATTAATTAACCTATTCCTAAAAAATTATTTACATACATTCAGTTCCAATTTTTTTTATAGAATTAAATTCTAATTACTTACAACTTAATCCATCAATTACATATTCTATCCAAACATGCATTTAAATCTTTTTATTTTAAATAAATTTATTCAATGTTGACATCCACTAAATAAAATTTACTTTCATTTATATAGTTGCAATTCAATTCAGTTATTATTTCATTCTAAATTAGATTAGAAATCATATTAAATTAACTCATTTAATATCATCGAATTTAACGGGTCGTTACATCCATGGAAAATGTAATCTTCATTTGAATGTTAGTTTATTTGATAGTTAAATAACCGACTATCAAACGTTGGTCCAAATATGTAATTCTTCTTAATTTTGGTGGTAGAGAAACGATTCTCTGCTTAACACCGAAGGATGTCAACTCTAGAAATATCTAGGGAAAACACGGGAATTATATGGTATAGTTACCATCGGTGGTGCTATATTGTACATATACACTCGTTTCATTCTTCTAGGATAAATGAAAAGGAGATCCGTCTACTTAACGGTTAGGTGTTGATCCTAGCTCTTATGTATTGTCTGATTATTTCTTAAAGAGTCGGTATTGAGCATTTCGAAAATCGACGTTTGGTTTTATGGAGCGCCCGAAAAACGGAAGAGTGTGCCCGTAAGAGATGACTCAAACTCGTGACCACTCTAAAAATCATATACGGTATTATGGAGGAGATTCATGATATTTTGAGATGTTGGAATCCATGTGTGATTCCAAGGCTTGTTCGGGTATGGGAATCCAGGTTTGGTTTCAAGATCTATTTGAAATGTGGGAATCAATGTGTGATTCAGAGAATCGTTGGGATATTGGAATCCATATGTCATTCCATGATTTATTTAGTGGTGGTGCATAAACTGGAATACCGGACGTAGCTTCAACAGTGGAAATGACTAAAACCAGAGATAGGAGACATGGCCAATAGGGTTGGAAAACTCATAAAGTATAGTCGGCTCCCTTTTCTAGCAATATCTATCTATTAGTTTTGGCATTCCAAGGGCAATGCACTCGGTCTTAACAAGACCAGTTATGTTTTTCCTATAATACCCTGGCTAGACGGGTATGATGCTTCGGAAGGATAACTCTGATCCTTGTACAGAAGGACAATTCTTGAAGTACTGAGGGCACCTCTATGGAAATCCTACACAATTAGCGAACGAGCCTTATAGATTTTCTATTATATACTTAGTATTGTTTTGATGTACACTCATGAACATCACAGCTACTTGATTATTATTATTATTTTCGCTCTTAGACACTATTATATTATCACTGGATTTTCTAATATAAAGATTTTGGTTATCGTAAGGTAAAACTCATTCGTGTTTTTGTGTGGCGTGGTCTTACGAGATACCTTTGATTTTAAACGATTTTAAAAGTTCTAATAAAAAAAGTTCCTTGTGATTTAAGTTCTCATGTTGGTTTTACCAGACTGACCAGACCGTGTTTTTTCATAAATGCTCAGGTCGGACCGACCATAATTCTAGGTTTAGATGGATATTTCGGAGCTTCAGGAGAGGAGCTGGAGGCCCAGCGATGTATTCACGTAGACGATTATATTTCCGTTGTACATGATTGTGTTTATCAGCAATTGTGAGGACAGATTGTTGTAATTGTCCGAGCTGAATAAGTTAGCATATACTGATTGATGTATGTATAAATATATAAATTACAATTTGTTTTTATGTAAAGATTTGTCATATAATACAGATTATCTATTACACAGTCAGATTCTATGTTGTTTTGTTTCCTTTTGCCTTCTTTCTTCTTTCTTTTCCCTAACTATCTGCATTTTCATTCGATTTGGGCTGGACATGTATGGTTTATTGTCAGTTTAAGTTGTACAAAAAAGTGGGTCGTTACACTCTATGTATCAAATACATGATCGAAGTCTGAAAATGTAGACAATATAACATGTATGATCATTCCTATTGCTAACTCATAAGGAACTCATCTTACATGCTCTATATTAAACAATTCTAATATCATGTCTGCATATATCGTTTGAGACAATCCGATTATCATTTTATACTAATTATAAAAATGTCATTTTCAAAACCAATGTCGAGTGTTAAATAACCAAACTAAAGTGATTAACATGAACACATCATTAACAATTATAAGTCTATTATTTACTTATAGTTTCGGAAAAATATTTTAGCACATATTAATATTATTTCTTGTAGACACACGCTCCTCTTCATTTTGATCGAAATTCAAATTATTTCATTTCTTTGAGAAAAAACTTATTTAACTCTGATGCATATTGAATATCACTTCCTTATTATTTTGTAGATTTTATCTAATACCGACCATTATCCCACCTTTTCAGTCGAGGCCGGAATATCAAAAAATTAGCTGGAAAGGATGGATATCGGGATTGGAGATTGATTGGAAACAAGGCTATGACCGATGTCGTCAAAATTCGGCCGAGCTCCAATCAAGACGGAATCAATTGGGAACGATGGATAAGGTTGGGAGAGGCTACATTTCAAATTTCAAGTCAATCGGAGTTCGTATGCTCGGGATATGGATGGATCAATATTGGAAGGAAATGATTTCGTATCGATACAGTTAGTATCAATATAAGTGGATTCGGCTACTTACTTTAGATCGACGCGTTTGTATCTATTTGGATGGACTCGGGCTGCGGATTTCGTATTGATACATACGTATCGATTGGATGGCGAAGTATGCTGATGCATTTCGTATCGATCAGGGCTGGGATCGATATGAAGGATGAAGTAGTGGTCGTAGGTACTTGGATAAGCATTTCATATTGATCGATACGAAGGACCCACTCATGCATCAATTCCAAGAACATCGAAGGGCGTTCTCAGGATGGCTATGTTGGGTTGATACAAAGGGTTCAGGAGCTGTATTCGTATCGACCGTGTTCGTATCGATCGATACGAAGGAAGCAGTCAACTCGGCATCAAAAGTGGATTGACTCGGGAATTTAGCGCCACATCATCTGACGTGCGTGGTCATCGGTACGAAGTGATCAATTCGAACAACATCGATGCCAAGAGAACGACGATTGAAAGACCCAAGTTTGCATCGATCATAACTTGCAACCCACAAGTCCAAATGCTATGAAATTTTCATAGGAGCTTACGTACGACCTAAGGAATGTTCATGCCAAGTTTCGGCTCGATTAGGCCAAACCTTGATCGATACAAAATTGGTTCGTATCGATCACGGACCGAGTGCAAATTGCATGGGATCAATCGCGTGGGCCCGCCCACTTGCCAAAAGAAGTCTTCCGAGATCTGAGCGAGATATTTGCAGCCTACGCCTACAAATAGAACCTCAGAGCCTATAGAAAAGGGATCTTTTGGTTATCCGACGTCTTAAATTCTGCCAAAAACATCTTTGCACTACAAGGTTGTTGTTGTATCGAATTGCATCACTGTAATCCGCTGTAATCAGTTGTAACCAGCAAGGAAAGTCAATAAAAGATTAACTTTTGAAGTGGACGTAGGCTGGAGATAGCCGAACCACTATAAATCTTGTGTCTCTGTCTATTTCTTTTTCTTTTAAGTTTATTATTCTTCATTTTTCCTCTACATTACTTAGATCTATGATTTGTGATCATTTATTGCCGATCTGTGTTCATACACTGGTACTTTCACGATATTTGGGGTTTGTGACCAATTTTGGCACAAACACTTTGGTGCTTTCACTGAGAAAGACTAGCACCTGCGATACCGGATTTGGAGTTCAGATTTGGAAGGCTTAAGGATTCAGACCTGAAAAGTTATGACAAGGCAATCAAGTAGAAGACAAAAAGCAGAGAGAAGTCAGCATGAATGAAGCCAGGAGGCATCATCAGGGGATAATTAGACTTCGGCTTTCATCACCAGAGACGAGATGGAGATGATGATGGGAGCTACGCATGAAGAGTTTCTGAAAAGGCAGGAGGAAATGATGCAGAACCTCCTCAGACAGTTTGGACAAGTAGGAACAGCTGGAGCTTAAGGAGTTCAGATCTACGGAGCCGGAGCAGAAGGACCCAACGGGCAATCGAATGGAGCAGCTCAACAAGGCGCAACCCCTAATCAGCACACAACCATAAACCTGGATGGATCCAGGCTCGGGGGCACGCCACCTAGCAACGATGGACCGATACCTGGAGGAACTCTAGATGATACCACACAACAAGATGTTGGCAGCAATACAGGAGCGCGTGATGAAGAGTACATACCGGAATTCCCTCAAGGACTCGGGAGCAACCCTTGACAGACAACGCTGGATTGGCTGAGATTATCAGACAAACTATGCATGGAGGTTTGACGAACAGAGATCTGAAAGGAGTAAACAGGAGCCCATTTACCCATGAAATCAGAATGGCCCGAAACCTACTAGAGTTTAAGCTACCTACTCTGGAGGTATACAATGGCAAGGCTGATCCTACCAATCACTTGATGAGGTACACGAGACATATGGAAGTGCTGGGGGCATTGGAGGAAGTAATGGCCTGGTGTTTCCCTCTATACTTGATAGATATAGCTGCTGTGTTGTTTAGACAGTTGGAAGAGGGATCTATCAGGACATGGACAGAGTTGGTGGACAAGTTTCTGAAGCAGTTTCGGGTTCATATCAAAAGACCAAAGAATGTAATGACACTGACGTCAGTAAAGCAAAGGACAGAAGAATCGCTCAGAGCTTTCTTAACTCGGTTTAATGTAGCGGTTTCTTCGGTGGATCGGCCGAATCCATCGATGGTTTTAATGGCAGCAGTGTCAGGAGTCAGAGAGAATCCGGATTTCAAAGTGTCATTGATACAGGACCCACCAATGGATCTCGGGGAATTCTTTCACAAAGCTGAGAGATTCCTTCGACGGAAAGATGCATGTTCAGATATGAAGTTGAAGGAAGTGAATGCATCAAAGGATGGAGAACCATATGGCGGAAGCTTAGGTAAAGATAAAGGAGAGAGGAAGTTGGATGACGAATAAGGAAATGCTAAGAAGCGGTAGAGAGAGCCAAAATTCTCCACTTACATAGGATTGAACGAGACGTTAGAATGGATATTCATAGAGACTCAAGATCGCCTTCCCTACCGAAGGCCTGCAAGGAGAGAACCCTCGGAACGTGAAAGGGCATCAAGGAGGCACTGTCTTTTCCACGATTTGGATGGACAAGATACCAACAGTTGCAGAACTTTAAAGGATATAATCGATGAGCTTGTAAGGAATGGCCAGTTACGACAATACGTCGAGGCTCGGAATGCGGCGGTGGAACAGGAGCAGCCACCATCTACCTCAAACAACAATGGTGCGAGGCCGAGGAATGATGGCCGATCAGTTATCAACTGACAGGGATGATATGAAATAGGTAGAAAACTATAGGTAAATGACCAAATCATTTACTCATGTTAGGGGACGGCGATGGCCTCTAGGCATGCTCTGAATGATGATAAGCCGCGATGCTATGGTTTGTGAAATATGTTTTTTATTTTGGTTTGGACACTCGCTTTTTCTGGTTTAGTTCTGGAGTTTGGTTTGAACTCGTGATTTTGTTTGTTTTCTGGTTTGGACTTTGTTTGGATGATTATTTTCTGGTTTGGATATTCATTTGGATTTCTGGTATGGATTTTCGGTTTTTTGATTTTATTCAGATTTTGTATTGGTTTTTGATTAGATTTTTATCGAGTTTTTGGTGAATGGTCGTTGAGTATAGACTATGCTCGACAAGGGTCCGGAGAGACCAGGATCATCCTAGGACTTAGACCCTATATTATCGATTATTACTTCAGGTCGTCGAGTATGGACTATGCTTGGCAAGGGTCCAGAGCGACCATGATACGGCTTTGGACATAAGCCATGGCATAACTCAGCGTTCAGGGACACTGGACCGCAGATAGCAAGGCATTACTTAGCACAGGTCGCCAAGTATGGATTATGCTTGGCAAGAACCCAGAGAGGTTATGGATACGAATATCGGCTATGAACGGCAAAGGATTTGGATATCGACCGGAGAGGTCCTGGATTCGGTTATTGATTATTGGATAAGGATGGATTAGGACTCGGTTACCAGATTCAGATGGATATGGAATTGGCTAAGGCTTCGTTACTAGATTTGGAACCGGACATAGACTCGGAGCAGTCAAGAATGATGCACTCGGATGGGATGGCTTGGCAATGGATTGGATTATGAATCGGATGGTATGGCTATAGACGGAATATGAACTTCGGATGTCGGATTCGGAACAATTTAAAACATACCTTCTTACCACAAGGCATGTTTTGGGGGGGGGGGGGAAATGTTATCCCACATTTTAGTCAAGGTTGGAATATCAACAAATTAGCTAGAAATGATGGATATCAGGATTGGAGATCGATTGGAAACAAGGCTATGATCGATGTCGTCAAAATTTGACCGAGATCCAATCAAGACGGAATCGATTGGGAATGATGGACAAGGTTGGGAGAGGCTATGTTTAAAATTTTAGGTCAATCGGAGTTCGTATGCTCGGGATATGGATGGATCAATATTGGAAGGAACTTATTTAGTATCGATACAGTTCGTATCGATACAGACCGTATCGAACGAAGTGGATTCGGCTACTAACTTTTGATCGACGTGTTCGTATCGCTCAGGATAGACTCAGGCTATGGATTTCGTATTGATACATACGCATCGGTTGGATGGTGAAGTATGCCAGTGCATTTCGTATCGATTAAGGCTGGGATCGATACGAAGGATGAAGCAATGGTTGTAGGGACTTGGATAAGTATTTCGTATTGATCGATGCGAAAGACCCACTCATGCATCGATTCGAAGAAGACCGAAGAGCATCCAAGATGGCTATGTTGGGTGGATACGAAGGGTTCAGGAGCCGTGTTCGTATCGATCGATACGAAGGAAGCCGTCAACTCGGCGTCAAAGTGGATCGACCTAGGAATTTAGCGCCACATCATCTGATCACGTGCATGGTCATTGATACGAAGTGATCTATTCGAAAAGCATCGATGCGAAGAGAACGAAGATCGAAAGACCTAAGTTTACATCGATCATAACTTGCAACCCACAAGTCCAAATGCTATGAAATTTTCATAGGAGCTTACGTACGACCTAAGGAATGTTCATGCCAAGTTTCGGCTTGATTGGGCCAAGTCTTGATCAATACGAAATTGGTTTGTATCGATCACGGACCGAGTGCAAATTGCATGGGATCGATCGCGTGGGCCCGCCCACGTGCCAAAAGAAGTCTTTCGAGATCTGAGCGAGGTATTTGCAGCCTACGCCTATAAACAGCACCTCATAGCCTACAGAAAAGGAATCTTTTGGAAATCCGACGCCCAGACTCTGCCGAAAACATCTTTTCACTACAAGGCTGCCATTGTACTCGAATTTCATCACTGTAATAAATTGTAGCCAGTAAGGAATGTCAATAAAAGATTAACTTTTGAAGTGGACATGGGCCGGAGATAGCCGAGAATTTGTCTATGTCTATTTCTTTCCGTTTTAAGTTTATTATTCTTCATTATTTATCCTCTACATTAGTTAGATCTATGATTTGTGATCATTTATTGCTGATCTGTGTTCATACACTGGTGCTTTCACGATATTTGGGGTTTGTGACCAATTTTGGTGCAAACACTGACAAATTCGGTTATTGCTACCACTGACTTCGAGACATTTTTAGTTGTGATGTGGAAACGGACTATTCTAAGTCATTATTTACAATTTTTGTTTAAACAACTATGCAGTAGAACTCAAAGTCATATTGAGCAATAAATTTTATGAGTAAAATCCAAATTAACTATAGCACAATGAATGATGAATCTGTTACGTTAGTTTCAGCAATTGAAATTTAAGATGTTATCCTTATTAATGTTGTTTATATTTCAAATGCATTAACCTCATCTAGAAGATGATTTTGCAATCGGTGGATCGTATCCTTTTGGGTACCAATATCAAAATCATATTTTGACAACGTACTTGGAATCCAATTTGGATTTGCACATCGTGCCACATAGTAAGTCAATCCTCTTAATGGCTTACTTAAGACTGAGAAAGTTCATTTCTCAACATTAACAAAATTCATAATTTCTCTTTAATGTGTGAGATTTATCATTAGACATTCTAATGTGTCGTGTCTACTAAGTTCAGTTAATTTTATTCATTATTCATTATCATTTTTATCTTTGAACCATAGAAGTTACTTCATTATGAAGTTGACGTTTATGGAAACAGATAAAGTTAGCGATAGCCCTAGGGGCAATTATGTAATTTGTTATATATCTAACTTGGTAATCAATTTTGTTCAAAATAAAGGTATTTTCTTTCTTTTATATACTTGATATAATATGCTATATTAAATAATTAATTTAATTAAAAGTATAATTAGTAGAAAATCGATAAATGGTGTGTTTTGTGATAGTAGTTATAAAGTGTTGTAAGTGTGAGTAATTTATCGGAATTAAAATAAATATACCATTTTAAATATTCACAGTCAAGATGCATCGAGACTAGATATCGATACATCTGTTAAGACTATTGTACATAAGGTTCTTTGACTGTTGGGCAGTGTATTACTCATGGCTGCTGGGGGCACCAGGGGAATACGTACTGATAGTTATTTGATAACTATAGAATGACTCACTCAATAGTTTTCACTTGGTTAATATGACTAAATTCAAATAGAAAATGTGGATGTGAATGATTTACACAGTTCTCTCAACTTGAGAATACTATCGGTCTTCAATATGAAAGCTCCACTATGATTATAGACAAATCATAGTATGATGTCCATTAAGTGACTATAGTTGGGTTGAGTGGGAGTATTGGAAGTGAAGCACTATTCAAGAGAGGATTCGTCTCCTCGGTTGTATAAGGTTGGTATCACGGTCAATTAAAGTTAACTCAAAGTGAATGTTTCTGGCTAGAGCATTTCCATTAATAATAATTGTTATTGTTAAACCAAGGACTTTGTGTTTGGACAATAAAGTTGAATACGGATGATATTGGAATTTTGACCATTATCAAATTCCATAAGTCCAAAGTGACATAGTTTACGAAGAGAATTGGTGTAAATAAAATTCGCAAACAGCTAATGCTTGACAAAGTAATACTGGATTTTACCGAAACCAAGTAAGTGATAAATTTAGCCAAAATGTCACTCCACCTGCTAAGTGATATGTGAACATTAATATTCAAATAGTTCGATATTAATCGCCGATAAAATTTACACATACCAAGTCACAGAACTGAAACGATGAATTCTCCTTTGATCAATCGATTTAATTAATTTGTAATTGTTATAAATCAATTAATTTAATTAATATTTATGAAATATTAAATAATTTTTTTGATTTTGATGAATAAATATTATTAAATATATTTGTAATAGTTATAAATATATCAATCGATATATGATACTATAAGCATTAAATTGAATTTAATTGCAAAATATTTATTCGGGCTAAAATAGGTTTAAATCCCATGATAGGGCCTGATTTTTTGATAGAAACATAAGGGGTAAGCGGCTAGAAATGGACTAGATGGGCTTGATAACAGATGGCTAAGATTGAAGGAGAATGAGTAAAACGATGAGATCCTAAATTCTCTTCTATCTTTCCTCTATTTAAGCATCTCTTCCTATATTTGATTTGGATCTTTTTTAGCCTCCATCCCTACTTATTATTGGCCAAACTCCTTCTCTTTTCTCTCTAATTTTATCAATTCAAATCAATTTAATTCAACTGTTATAAGATGCTAGTGATCAATAGTTTAAGGACTAGCACTATTTTGGATCGAAAATTGTTTCAAGGGGAATATATCATCATTTCAAGGTATGCTTCAAGGCATTGGAAGTGATGTATATTTCTGATCATAATACAGTTATTATTGCTCAAATATAATGTTTTATTATATACATATATTTTATATTGTTAGTTAGGTGACGATTCTAATATGCAAATGATATTCACAAAAATGGGTTTGGTTGTATGTAAGTATATATTAAAAAAATTATGCTCATACCTATAATGTCACAGCTCAGAAATAAATAAATAAAAACATTTTTTTATTTAATACATATTATAATAAATTCATATATATATATAGTTAATAATTTAATTGCTTTATCGTATTTTATATAAACTTGTTATATAAATTTTATATTAATGTATAATACATATATTATATTCAATAGCAATAAAATAAAATGTTTTTTATATTTATTATTAATTAATTATTATTTAAATCATTTAATTACATAAATTAAATATATTAATATATATATTATATAAAAATTATATTGTACATTTCATAAAATTACATTCACACAAAATAAATAATCAGTAGAAAAATAAATAACAATTTTTGTTAAATAAAAATATTTTAATTATAGGTCAAAAATCCATAATTAATTATAAAGTTATTTTCAAATCATAAAAATATGAAATGAATTTTCTTAGTACAAAATATTATTCAGAAATTTACTAAAATTTTAAATTTCAAAATTTTGTATCGAAATTATTTTATATTATCATTTAAATTAAAATAGTATATATCCATTCAAGAAACCAATAATTAACTATAAAATTATTTCTAGACCTATTAAATAATTCTATAAGTATTGAATATCATTCAAAAATTCAATAAAATTTTAAATTTTAAAATTTTGTAACGAAATTATTTTATATTATTATTTTAAATTAAAAACGTATAAAATTAAATAAAATTTTATTTAAAATTTTAAAAAGTTACTTATGAGTCGTCCGTAAGACCAGGTATACATATTTTATTAAATAATATTTTTTTTTGTATTTACAAGTATTATCTTATATTTATAATACATCATTATACATTTATAAATAAGTACTAAATTAACATATATATATATATATATATATTATTTGATCTATGTATGTGCGTATTGTTCTCGGTTTTAAAGAAAAATTATTATTTATTTTATTAATGTATAATTGATTTAAATATTCATATAATTATATACATACAATGCTAATATTTCATAATTATATTTATAAATATTTATATTTTTATCCACATTCATATTTAAAATAATAACAATTATTATTATTAATTACAGTTTATATATTTATATTTAAATTATTTTATATATGTAAACAAAAGCATATATTTACATACACTTGGATAATATACTTACATACTAGACGCGCAAACGTGTCCGTTGAGATGTAAATCCCAACATCTATATACGGGCATATTATACCTTGCAAGGATTGATATATTACACATACATATATGTATATATGATACACATATATGTATTTGGTAACATGAATTAAATAAAACTATGTCATTTTATAAACTTAAATAAAATAAAAGATTTTATTTAAGTAAGATTTAGAAATGTTCAACATAAATTAGACTTCATAAACCCAATAAAGATCCAATAAGATAGAAAAAATTTAAAATCGACTCATATCTTCCACTACAAGCTAGCTCGGTCCCAACAATGGTATCAGAGCAAAATAGCCTATGCGGTCTAAATTAGTCATATTATGGCTAACTTCTTAAAGCTTACCCATATAGTAGGTTGTCTGGAAATGTAATGTCCAAGGTTGGGTTTGGGTAATCAAGTACTCTGCCCGACCTTGCTACTAGCCTAACCCAAAATGATAAGGTAAGCTTAAAAGTATCCCTAACAGAAAAAGGCCTAACTTGAATTGGACCTAGGGATAATTTCAAAATTGTTTTGAAATTAAAAATAAAAGTTTCAAATATAAAATTTAAATTTGAAATAAGAAAAATATTATAATATAAACTTTCCAATTGTTTCAAAAATTAAAATAAAACTTTAAATTTAAAATAAAATACATATTATAAAAGTTATAACGTAAATTTAAAAATATTTTATAATGTTATAAAATTAATTTTGAAAATATTATTTATTAATAAGATCAATAAAATAAATGAATTAATTAAACAAGTTAATTAATTACATATATATATATATGTATGTATAATATATGACGTTATATGTTATGTTATCTTGAAATGTTTATGACAATATGAGTGTATATGAGCGTATAACTGAGTTTTCGAAATTAATAAAATTTAATTAAAATTTTTAATTAATAAAATAAATTAAAGGTTAATTAATAAATTAAAATACATAATATATATATGATATATGTGTATTAATATAAAGTTATAGTATATATTTATATTAAATATAATGTTATATTTAAATAATATAATAATTATTTAAAGTGTTATTTAATTAAATTAATTAAATAAGATTTAATTAATATAATATATATGAAATTTAAAAGTTGTATGATAATAAAACTTGTATAATATGAATGTATAAATTAAAAGTGGAACATTGAAAAAACCTAAATAGACTTAAGGAATAAATTATACATACGTAAATATACATATACCATGATTTCTAATATGTCTGACACTTGAATCACCAGGGTATTTCATAAGAAACCCATTATGCCACAAGTCGATATTACTCGATATAATATATTGAAGATTATGAATCTTCAATACAATGTTGTCCTCTACCATATATACATCAATAAATTACTTGCAGACTCCTTAGTTTTTGAGCAAACTCAAACTAGGGATGTTATGTGTAGTATTATTAATATACTGAATAGATGAGGTAAGATAACTATATGTATTTTTTGAGCAAACTCAACGTACATATACTATACTTAGGTCGTCGCGATATGGTAGGTACAATTAAACAATCTATTTCAATTTGTTGAGCAAACTCAAGGTTGAAATGAGCTTAGGGCAAGGAAACATGGGTTAAGAGTTTTATGCGATACAACCGATAAGGAGTTATCTATCGTTTATGGGGCTATGATTTGTTGATCAAACGCAAGGTCAGAATACCAAGACAAATGATTCCTAATACCTATTAGTGAAGTTGAAAAACTTTTATGTTTCTTCTTAAGGTTTGGAGATATATAAAAGACTAGTGGGGGCCTTGTTAGAAAAGTGAAACAGTAACATTTAACATTTCTAATATTGTAAGAACATACGCTAAATAATGTTATAATTATCTACAACGACGAATTTTTGCATTTAATACGATTGATAAAATGTTCATCAATTAATATATGCAAATGAACTAAATTGAAAATTGATAAATGGAAATATAACATATACTCACTATTAAATGCCTATTGCATGTCAATGTTTTCTATACCAATGTAAGTGCCTAGTTTTACAACTACTTAATACATTCCTAATATGGTCACTTACATGTTTACTTTGTCAAGACCCTTTATTGCATTATATGGTTTTGAACTCTAAAAGCAATACAAGACTATAGATATTTGGTCCATGTACTTTACATATGAGTGTTATACGAGGAACATCACATTTCGTAATATATGATACTTTGATGAAATTAGTTGATTCGAGATAAGCCAATAAACAGTACTATGAGATCAAGTATTCAATTTGATTGACTACATAAAAGATCATATTGTGTTAAATGTAACATAAGGCCAAAATTACAGTATAAATATAAGAACTTGATCGTTGAAATGTTGGTTTGATCGGTTTACGTAATGTGCAACACATTTGATATCCTTAAACGTTAAGGATAATTGAATGTGCTTTTGTAAAGAGTTCATTATGATATTGTAGTTAGAGTTTTCTTTTTAAATGGTATGACTATTTATAAAGGAAAATGAATGTATAAGAGTAAATGTTATTTAAGGTACAGTTGGGATGAAGAGAGTGAATAGTCACTTTTGCTTCATAAAGAAACATCAAAAATGAGAATTGTGATAATAATGATTAGTAGTTAACGTTGGAATAAGAAATATGATTTCTATTTCGAAATGTATTTTCACATATGTTATCCCATTTTTGATCAAAACTGGAATATCAACAAATTGGCAAGGAATGTTGAATATCGGGGTTGGAGATCGATTGGGATCAAGGCTGCGATCGATATCACCAAAATCTGGTTGAGCTCTGATCCAGACGAAATTGATTGGAAATGATGATAAGGAGTAGGAAAGGCTATGTTTCAAATTTCAGGTTAATCGGAGTTCGTATGAAGGAGATATAACCGAGCCAAATGAAAGGAAGTACTGCCGAACCATCCATCCTCCACTCCCAAGCACTGCCGGTCCAAACTTCACCTCCAAGCATGGCCGGACCATATTGCTACTGAACTAGCTACCTCCTTCCACTACCGAACCAACCATCTTTCCATGCACTACCGAACCGGCATACCACCGAGCCAACATACTACCGAACCAACTGCCGCTCCAACCCTCACCGGACCAACTCACCACCGAGTCAACCTCCACCGGTCCAAGGCCTCTCCGGACCAACCACTGCCGAACCAACTCCCTTCCCATGCCTGTCGAACCAAAGTGATACCGGACCAATTCCACTCCAACCATCTCCGGACCAAGGCCTTGCCGAACCAACATTGCTAGGCCAGATTGCTTCAGCCCAGGCCCACCAGCAGCTATATACATCCAGGACCCCTACCCTCAGCCTCACTGTATAAATAGAGGGGCAGGAGTACAACAATGGCAGACAAGTTTGAGAGCTCAAGCACAGATAGAACTTTCAAACAACTTTCAGTTACTTGTAATCAAAGCTTTGTATTTGTAATCTGAAGAGAAAAGGAGAATAACATATAAAGTGGACGTAGGCACGTTCTGGCCGAACCACTATAAATCTGTGTGTTTTTTACAGTTTAGTCCCTGGCTTTTATATATTTGCATAAATCACCCAAATCACTAAAAACAACATAAAATCAACTAACTCATACGACTTGGAGGTGTTTGCCCATTTTTTGTGCAAACATTTTTGGTGCTTTCATTGAGAGTTGAACTCAGGACCGCTTTAAACATTGCCTCGCAAAGATTTGTTGAGAGACTCTTTTTAAGAACCAGAAGTTTATCCGAGATTATGGCTCTTGGAAGGAAAACAAGTAGAAGACAGAGACCAGAAAGAAGTCATCACGAAGGGAGTCAAGGGGCTTCCTCAGGAGAGAACCAAACTTCAGTCTTCATCACTAGGGATGAGATGGAGACAATGATGAAAAGACAAGAGGAGCATCTGCACAACCTAGGAGCAGCAGAGGAGTGAACCTCAGTCAAGGGAGCAGATCCCAGAATTCCCTCGTGGACTCGGGGGGCAGGTCGAAAGTAATGAACAAAGATTGCATCTCGGAGACAATGACAGGTTGGCGGAGATGGTTAGAAAAGCTATGAGAGACGGTTTGGTAAACAAAGATTTGGAGGATGTTAATAGGAGTCCTTTTACTCCAGCAATCAGACAAGCTAGAAACCCACCGGATTTCAAGTTACCATCGCTGGACATGTATGACGGGAGAACGGACCCCACGGTTCATCTAACAACGTATATGAGGCATATGGAAGTGCTGGGGGCATCAGAGGAGGTTATGGCCTGGTGCTTTCCATTGTACTTGGCGGATATTGCAGCATTGTGGTTTAGACAATTGGAGAATGGATCCATCGGAACGTGGAATGATTTAATTGAGAGATTTATGAGGCAATTCAGGGTCCACATTACAAGACCCAAGAATGTGATGACTTTGGCAACCATAAAGCAGAAAACCGGAGAGACTTTGAGGAGTTACCTAACGCGATTCAATGCGGCAGCAACTTCGGTGGATCGACCGGATCCATCCATGGTTATGATAGCAGCTGTGTCCGGGATAGCTGACGGAACAGAGTTCAATAATTCATTAACTAAGGATCCACATGTGGATCTAGGAGAATTCTATCATGACGCGGAAAAGTTTCTACGATTGGAGGATGCGAACGCTGAAAGAGAAGAAGGAGAAGGAATTGATATTTATGCGATCAAAGGAGGAAATCCCCCTGAGAAAGGCGCGGAAACTAGTAGAGGTAAAAGAAAGACTGAGAATGACGGGGACAGGTCAAAGCGGAAACGGAGGGAGCCGCAATTCACCACTTACTCTGAGCTGAATGAGAGTCTGGAACGAATTTATCAGGATACTAAAGAGCAGGTTCCGTATCGTAGACCGATGCAAAGGGATCCAACTTCTGACGAAAGAAAATCAGACAATTTTTGTGTATTTCATGAATTGAACGGCCATAACACTAATTATTGTAGGCATATGAAGGACGAGGTGGAAGGGCATATCAGGAACGGTATGCTCCTTCAGTATGTGAGGAGGCGAACTCCAGCAGTGGAGCCAGAGCGACCACCGTCTACATCGGCTAGAGGTGACCCTGGATCGGGGCACCGTTTGATTATCCATTGATTGCTTGATTAAAATAACGATGAACAAGTTGTAAACCTCTCACTAACGCGGTTAAATCATTTACACATGTGAGCGATCGCGCACGATCCATAGGCATGCTCTGAATGACTACCAACCGCATTATAGTAAGAGTTTACGCTTTAACATCTTCATTTTGCTTTTTGCTTTGATTTTGATTTGAACATTTAAATTCTGCCTGTTTGGACATTTCTGCTGTAAGGTTCATATGATTATTGCTTTAATATTTACAATTCTATGAAAAAAATCTACTTGTATGCCCGTTGGATTGCGAACGGTCCATGAGCACCTCTTGCATGGCAGTGAACTGCCGAAGTCTTTGATTCGAAAACTCCCCCAAACAATAACTCCGACACTGATAATATTAAGTCCCCCCGGGCACACTCATTCGCCTCGAACGGCACCCGACCTCGAACGGTCACAACTCGCCTCGAACGGCACCCGACCTCGAACGGTCACAACTCGCCTCGAACGGCACCCGACCTCGAGCGGTCACAACTCGCCTCGAACGGCACCCGACCTCGAACGGTCACAACTCGCCTCGAACGGCACCCGACCTCGAACGGTCACAACTCGCCTCGAACGGCACCCGACCTCGAACGGTCACAACTCGCCTCGAACGCCACCCGACCTCGAACGGTCACAACTCGCCTCGAACGGCACCCAACCTCGAACAGTCACAACTCTCCCCGAACGGCACAACTCACCTCACCTCAAATGGCTCGATCACAAATGATCGTCATTTGAGGTCCGCCACTTGACCGCACACGGTCGCACTTCACCTCAAATGGCTTGATCCCGAACGATCGTCATTTGAAGTTAGGCGCTTGACCATGAACGGTCGCACTTCATCTCAAATATCTCGATCCCGAACGATCGTCATTTGAGGTCACATAAAACTGTAAATTCCTTTGCAGGACATCAACAGGATATGAACATCCAGCTCATGGCATTACAAAACACGCCTTCCTACCGCAAGGCATATTTTGGGGGGCAAAGTGTTATCCCATTTTTGGTCAAAACTGGAATATCAACAAATTGGCAAGGAATGTTGAATATCGGGGTTGGAGATCGATTGGGATCAAGGCTGCGATCGATATCGCCAAAATCTGGTTGAGCTCCGATCCAGACGAAATTGATTGGAAATGATGATAAGGACTAGGAAAGGCTATGTTTCAAATTTCAGGTTAATCGGAGTTCGTATGAAGGAGATATAACCGTGCCAAATGAAAGGAATTACCGCCGAACCATCCATCCTCCACTCCCAAGCACTGCCGGTCCAAACTTCACCTCCAAGCATGGCCGGACCATATTGCTACCGAACCAGCTACCTCCTCCCACTACCGAACCAACCATCTTTCCATGCACTACCGAACCGGCATACCACCGAGCCAACATACTACCGAACCAACTGCCGCTCCAACCCTCACCGGACCAACTCACCACCGAGTCAACCTCCACCGGTCCAAGGCCTCTCCGGACCAACCACTGCCGAACCAACTCCCTTCCCATGCCTGCCGAACCAAAGTGATACCGGACCAATTCCACTCCAACCATCTCCGGACCAAGGCCTTGCCGAACCAACATTGCCAGGCCAGATTGCTTCAGCCCAGGCCCACCAGCAGCTATATACATCCAGGACCCCTACCCTCAGCCTCACTCTATAAATAGAGGGGCAGGGGTACAACAATGGCAGACAAGTATGAGAGCTCAAGCACGGATAGAACTTTCAAACAACTTTTAGTTACTTGTAATCAAAGCTTTGTACTTGTAATCTGAAGAGAAAAGGAGAATAACATATAAAGTGGACGTAGGCACGTTCTGGCCGAACCACTATAAATCTGTGTGCTTTTTATAGTTTAGTCCCTGCCTTTTATATATTTGCATAAATCACCCATATCACTAAAAACAACATAAAATCAACTAACTCATACGACTTGGAGGTGTTTGCCCATTTTTTGTGCAAACAACATAGAAAATTGTTTTCTATGAGATTTATTTCTTCGAGTTCAAAATAATTGATCAAAGAATTATCCACTATAAACTATTTATAGTATATGAAATAAATAATCTATATCAAGTGAATAATGGACCTTTGAATTTAGTACGCTATTATAGGATCGGTGGAAATAGTAAGAGCAACCCATATAACACTTATCGGTTGCATCAAATTACGAAAACAATTTTCGTAAAACACACCAAACATTATTTATGAAATAATGACTATTTTCGGTGCTGATTGAAAAATAGACACAGTTATATTTCAATGTGAATACTATGAATATTTGTTATGAAATAAAAATGTAATGCGATATTTATTTTTACAAAAAAAGTGATGCGTAAAAAATATAAAAGTATTTAAAATTATTTACAATTATTTTGGAATTATAGACTTAGTCATAGTTTGAAAAATAATTTTTATTATATGATTATGAATCATATGACACCGGTTAATTATATCTCAAAACAATTGAACAGTTATGCACCCAATTAGTAGGAGCATTATATGTGTTGATGAACTCTTCTGATTGATACATAGAAATGTGAGCAATCCTAAGTCTGTTAGTACCAAATCGGTTTGACATACTTTGTTATATTCATTGATGATTGATCACTAACATGGTGTGTCTACGTAAGATCATAGTATATAAAACGAAAGAAAATAAAATGTAACGACCTATAAATTTATTACTTTGATAAATTATATTTATATTTGAAATATTCAAATACAAGATTTTATAACAAAAATTATAGTGTTTTGAACCATAAATAATGATGTAAACTTGTTTTAAAGGTATATTAACAAATATGGATATTTAGGAGTTATCATTAGAAAAACGATGAAAATCAATTTTAGAGAAAATTGAGATTTTTTTTCAATATTAACGTGAATAGAACTAGATACATAAACTTATTTATCCATTCAAGCCAGAATATAAAATAAAAATTAATTATTTTATTTTTGAAAATAAAATATATTTATGACACCATCGGGGATATCATTACTTTTGTATATTTTCTAGAATTTTAAATTAAGTTTAGATAATCAAATAATTGTTTTAAAATGATAATAATTCATTTTAATAAGTTATATAGTGATGATAAATCAATTATAATAGTTTTATAAGGATATATACTTGTTTTAAAAATATAAGAAAATTCATAACGTTTTGTCGATACGAAGCTCTTTTTATAAACACTTGTTTAAAATTGGTTAATATGGTTTTATAATTCAAATATGATCATTTTAATTTAATACTAATGATAAGAAATTATTTTCAATTTTTTTTACATTTATATGTAATCTAATTTATAAGTAAAAAATATGACCAGGAATCGGCTTTCAAATTTTCAACGGTTTGACGTAGAGAAGTTGTGCAACGTTATAGGTTATATGTGACATACATATACACATATACATATATACACATCAATGAATATATGAAAACACTTAAGAATTATCATTTACATTTTATGTTTTCTAGTGGTAAATAATATAAATATCATGATATTTCCTAACCATAACAAACAAAACTATCCATCACTTATACACACATGGGTAGCACATGGGTATGGCATATAGAGGAAGTAGGGTTCGACCGTGAGGATGATGGAGGAGGATGATGCAACGGTGATGTGTGGCAAAAGAAATATCACGATATTTTTCTCACATTTCCCCCAATAAATACAAGCCATCCATTCGTTTCATTCACACTCTCTTCTCTTCATTTCTTAAGCTTCTTTATCTTCTTCCTCCTTTACATTAATGGCTTCCAAATCCTTTTAGGAAATTCAAAAATAGCGTCGAAGTACTGTCAAAATAAGTCGAGAAATGTAGAGAGATATACCACTTCGAGTTTGAAATTGAGTTAGTGATCTTCTCCTACCAAGGCCATACCCATCTAAGAATCCTACCACCCTTGCAAGCCCACGACCGAAGCCCTAGGAGTCTTAGTGCAAGATGCATAATCTCCCTTTCGGAATAGCGGAGCTATAGTCAATTGAAAGTTAGATCAAAAAGATATCAAGTGAGAAACCCTACTAATTTCTTTTATTAAACCTATGATGATATGATATGATTTTTGTGCTTTATTATGATGGTTTTTTATCATGTTTGGATGTGATAATATGTTTATTTGTTCGTGGAAATAATTCACGTTAAATACACATCGAATTTACACAAAGGAAACCGCTTTCCTATATGAATTATAAAAGTGTTACGGCATAGCTAGACCTCTTTAAACATGAATAAAATAGTTTATAAATGTTTTATAAACATTTAAACACATTTAGTAGAGTTTGAAAAAGATTTGAAAATGGAGTCAAAATAAGCACGTCGCGTAATGGCAGTTCGAAGTTTCGCGCCATAAAAGTTGAATCAATGTGTAGAATGGAATATAGCTAAGAACTATTCGAAATAAGAATTTATCGAACTCTTATAGCTATATTTTTCAAACGAAGAAGAAAATTCAAGATTTTATTGAACCGAATTTGAGTTTTGTCCAAATTAAGTTTTTAAAAACATCGCGGTTTGGTAGTTTTGGGAACCAAAGTGGAAAATGCTTTTAAATTGATAATTTTAAATCTTTAAAAATATGAAACAAATTTTATAAACCTATTGAAATGTTTTAAAAGGGATTTGACTTATAAAAATGGACGTATATGAAATGGAATTAGTGTTTTAAACGAAGAAGCTATAAAAATACTGTTCACGTCCATTTTGCAGTGGTTTTCGTAACTTATCCAAATTATGGTTTTAACTTAATTATTTTTTCCCCACATTTTTTAGTAATCTTTTCAAATAAATAATTAAGTATTTTAAAGATGATTTGGAAGTTTTATATTTATTTCAAAAGAGTTTTAAATAAATGGCTTAAGGAAAATTATTTTGAACATTATCTGGAATTGTGTTAAGTAAATGAAAATCATCTCTAAAAGGTCATATAAAAGAGTTTAGAGTTGGTCAAATAACTTGATCGCCTTATGGGTGATAGAGAGATAGTCTGTAGACCCAAGCTTGGATAACCAGTGTTTGGGTTACACTCTAGCTATCCGGGTTGGCCCGATGGAGGGGATAATAAATTTGAGTTACTCGTACCACATTTTCCTAAGGTAAAAGGAGATTTGTATATTTCCAAAAGTTAAACAAGATATTAGAATAATTAGATTTTGGTGATATATGAAATGTATTGGTTTAACATTGTATTAACTTCTGAGTAAGAAACTCGTACTATCCATGTGAATTTAAAAGATGATTTCACTGTTATTCAACGAATAGTACAGGTTGAATACAGAAATTAGTATTGAAGTATAATTAGTATAATTTCTATGGATCTTTTTTACCCAATATAATTTGGTTTGGATTTATAGTAAACGATGTCTTAAATAACATTGTTTTTGACCCATTTAAAAGTTATGATTTGAAAATATTTTCCTAAGTAAAAGGTGAAATGATTTGGAATTATTCCAAGATTTAAAAGGGTTTAATTAACCGGAGAATCTTATAAATGAGGTTTAATAATTCCGTATATAATGAAACAGAATATGATTTAAAAATGTATATCTCTAAAGAGATATTTTACTTGGATAAAAGATATTGATTAATTAAATAATGATCACCCACATACTTGAAATCTTTTATGGACAATTGGTTCAGAGAAACTGGGGTCAGATTTGAGTGATTCCTATCTAAAAACCACTTCGAACCAATATACGTCCAAAAGTGAAAACATATTGAAGATAATGATTTTGAAGACGCAGATCTTCATAATGTAGGGATCCTTGCCACTAACCTCTGGGGTGATTCCCTTATCATATATATGGTGGCGGTGGTTCCTTAAATTTGAAATCTTTAAAAAAAGGACTACTCGCTACTAATCCTAGGGTTGATTCCCAAGTAGGATGTAGTAGGAGAAGTACCTTGGGTTTATCCTATTCTGGGATAACTTGTATGGATGAGTGTTTTACACTGCATTACTAAAAATACGTACATTGATCTCTACAAATGTACATCTATATGGTGGTGTAGGAGGTAACCCGTCTTACACTTAACAACCTTCTTTGAGACGTACGAGTTTAGAGGTTGTACTTTTGTGGAAATCAATAGTGTGTTGCTGGAAATGGCAATGTGGCATTTAAAGTAGGATTTGTTCTGTGAAAGGTAAAACATTACTTCAAGCCTTACACACCGATAATGGCCAAAAAAGGGTAGATACAACAGGGCAAAGTGGGATGCACCCATTAGGATATGATCATCACCTTTCTAGATTACCCTCTCTTTGTCGGATATGTTGCGTATGTTATAAGATGTATCGGATAGGTTAAAAATGACCGGGGTGGTGCCATATTTGGTACTATCAATGGTAGAGGTAGGTCGGTTCTATTTTGGTAGATGTTGGAGTCTCAGGTGCATCTCTCTAGAGGTGTACTGTCGAAAGGTGGTCCCTTATCTTGTCATTTTATGGAATCCATTCTCCAATATGAGCCTTTACAGTTTAAATAGTAAACCTATTATGCTAGAATTTAATAAATGCAACAATTTCGGCTAAGATTATATTTATTTATTTGAAAGAGTTTTCAAAGAATGTCATTAAAAATAATATCTCTAATTTTGCATAGTAAATGGTTTGGTTATCATAAGGCAAAACCCGTCCGTGTTTATGTGCGGCATGGTATTATGAAATTCCCTTTATTTTTAAAAACCTGTGTTTTGAGTTTTCTCACACTACTCCTATGACTGACCCGCAGTTTATTTTCTTTTCCCCTACCCCTGGACGCCTTATTTTTCCAAGCAGCCAAGTAGTTCAGGTTTAGCTTGGCGTATTTTAGAGGTGCTTGGAGCAGGAGCTAGGTTTCCTTTGTAGATAGTTATCCATTTCCACTTCTACTGTATTTGTTTACTATTGTATTCAGCATTTATAAGGATGGAGATTCATAACTTTCCAAGATGGTATTAGGACGGACTCTTAAAATTTCTATGGTAAAGAATATATATTGAAATAATATATGTTATTCAATTCGTGTAAGATTCTATTCTGTCTTTATTTTCTTTTTACCCTTTACTATCCATCTTTCTAGCACTTGGATATTCGGCATGTGCTCCTTATAATACATAATAATGTATCGATAAGGAGTAATCGAACTTTGTCGAACAAAGTACGATAATGAGTGAAGTTGAGGTTAACTTCTTTCTATAAGGTAGTGTACTTAAGAGCAGTACACAAGGTTAAAATCAATTTCATCTAAAGAATGGTTTACAAAATCATACAAGATAAGAGTTTATAAGAAACCCCAGCATATCTTATTCCAAGCAATTGGTAGGTTATGCAAATTGAAAAACTACACATAATAAGTGTTCATAAGGAGTCTTGTATGAATCTCCCTAAAAGAAGTTTGAGAAAGACTATCATTGGATGGCATATTTATGTTTTGAACATGAGTTTCATAAAAATAAAACCAAATCGGTTTTATATATGAGGAAATTCATAAAATCTACATAACTATTTTGTTCCACTTAGAAACAATAGTTGTTTCAAGAAATACCAACTTCATGGCGAAGAAATTTCTTTGAGTTGGTAATGAAATGGATTTGAATATGATCCAAAGATGGAGTTGATTGCTTGGGATGAAATGATATTGACCAAATCTAAATAACACAATGCATTAGAATGTCTAAGAATATTCTCGCATGTTGAAGAGAGATTATGAATTTCTTATCAACGTCGAGAATAAATAATCCCCCATGGTCAATTAAACCATTAAGATTATTATTGTACGATATGGTAAGAAGTACAAATCCAAAATTGATTCCAAGTACATTATCAAAATATGATTTTGGTAATTGTACCCGAAGGAATGATCCATTGGTCGCAAATGTGTCTTTAAGAGAAAGACAGATGCAGTTCAAATATAGTGAGCCACATTGATAAGAATAATACCTTAAATTTCAATTGTTGAAAATAATGCAACAGATTCACCATTCGATATGCTCGAGTAGGTCGGATTTTACTCAAAAAGTTATCGCATAATATGACTTCATTTTTTCATATGTATGTCTCAAAATGGAAAATTCTAAATAATGATTTAGAGTTAACTATTTATATGTAATAACCGAAGTATCTCGAAGTAGGTGGAAGTGGTATTGACTTTGTGGGTTTTTGGGTATGATCCGAGAAGGAATATGATTGTATCATTCAAAAAAGCATCAAAATTGAAAAAATGTTTTGATATATATATTAAATAGTTTGATTATCAATCAAAATGCCGAGGAAGTGTGTGGTCATAAGAAAGAAAGTTAAAAAGGTACCTAGATATTTCTAAACAATAAGTAAACAACACACTGCTAATTGTTAACAATGTACTTGCATTAAAATATCTTTAATTTTTTTAATACTCGATTTGAATTTATAAATGATGTTATTTATAGTAAGTATAAAAGATGTTGGGAATGTATAAAATAATATACCAAGACACTTTATTAAAATGTTTAATGCAAACCATGTAAGATGGATTCCTTATGCTTTGGCAATATGAATTATCATATATGTTATATCTATGATATCATGATTTGTTTACGCATTTGATACATGAAGCAAATATCAAATCCATATTGATGTCACTAAATGGTTTTTTGAAGTGTTCTTGTGTATTTATGAAATACTATAGAATTATTTGCAATAACAACATACTCCTTATGAATAAGTGTTCCGACTCAAACTTTATAAGTGATATTGAGTTTAATATATTAATAATAAATTCAAGATAAGACTCTTTAAGTTGGAATAGTTTCATGAAAGACTATGGCTGATTCAATAAAAAGGGAGAAGTACATTACCTTGAATAACGCTATAATAAAAGCAATATATATAAATATAAATGCGCAAATTTACAACTGAGCTGAGGGTGTGTAATGACCCGTAAATTTTCGATAATTTTTATTTGTTCTATTTATTATCTTTAATTGAAATTTGAGAAATTGCAAACAATAAAATTTTGAAATAAAAATTTAATATTTGAAATGCGTCTAGTTAAACATAGCAATCGGTAAATTTTCATCCGGAAATATGAAAGTTTATTTTTGTGCGTAAATTTATTTCAATTTAATCAGTTAAGAATTGTTGAAAATAAAATATTTTTGAAACCTAAATATTTTTACATAGAAAAATTCTAAATCATCTTCTGAGCAAGGCGTCATTTTTCGTTTTTTCAAATTCGGACTTCTTTAGCTCCGTCGATCTTATTTTTCTGCGTTTTTACTGCATTTTCCATTAGTAGAAAATTCGAATTTTTATAATTCAATCATACCACAGATATCCGTATGCCGTTTTGATCGCCTCGTCGTGTTGATCTCTATGGTATATTCGATTGTCAATTTCGATGTCCGTAATGCGACGAAAAATCGCAAAACGAATAGCCGTATCGGTACCATTTTTAACCTTTTGAATTCCGGTCCATTCAACTTTCCACGTACAACACGACAACCATTAACAATTAATATTTACTGGAATTCAACTAATGTGGCTGTCACTTTTTCTCACTTCTTGGAAACTGATAAGTGAATATAATATCATTGGTATGGAAAAGCCGTTCACTTTCTATTACTGTTTCTCATCTTTTCTACTTGTTCGCGTTCCTTCCTTCTATGCTCTTTTTCTTTTAGTTATATGCTTAAAAGAAAGGAGAAGTAGAGGTTGACAACACATATCATTCTATATTTGCATGAAAACAAAACCTGCTCCTTTTGTTTCATTCCACCTGAAGATTGCTTTAGCACGTCACTTACATGCGAGAAATAAAACCTCCTCCCTGTCACCTACACGAACCGACACCTACCTCCGCTCGACCGAGAACCGAGCCACTCTGCACGATCGCACCTACACCCAAGAACCACCTCCCCCAAGCTCCTGGAAATCATCTCCATCAACCCACAACCAACCTCCCTCTTCGACTTCAACATCGGTGCACCGCCGACCTGTGCCACCAAGACCTCAGCCTCCACTACACTGCCGCCATCCCTTTCCTCTAGATCCACCGAGCTCCACATTCCAACCATGGCTACCTTCTTCTTCCACCAAGCACGGCTACCCCAGTAGCAATCACCACAACACAACAGCACTCGAGCCTCCATGCCCTATCCTCCCTCTCGACCTCCCTCCGTAGCCCACGTGTCACCCTGCCTAACACCTCTGACTCGCGCATTAGGCCATCCGCATGCTTCTCCATTCATGCTTCTTCCTTTGCAGTGCCGTGAAAGGCATGTATTCATAGGTAATAATATTTTTGATTATGCTATTAGTATATATATTTAGTGGGTATGTGTTGTTAGTATATGTATAAGTAATAATAATATTTTTATGTAATCGGCCGTATGCATATAAGCTGTATAGGATATAATTTTTGGTAGTTTTACAAATCCTAATATATATATATATATAGGTAATATATGTTATATATAATGTTCGTAGTACGTGCATAATTTTTATCGCTGTTATATGCATAATGATCTGCCTATGCCTTGTCAATAATTTGAGTTAGAGATATATTTGTTTACATTGGGTTTTGATTTTATATATAGAAGATGAGGACATATATATACACACGAGGACAGTATATGGGTTACAGTGTTTATATTTGGAGTGTTTATATATGTTGTATCATAGTTTTTATATTGTTTTCTTATTTACAGTTTATTGTTTACAATTGGTAATATTTCAAAGTTAGTTTGTTATAAATTTTATTGCTGTTATTGTTACAGATAAATTTTGTTTGAATCACAAAAGTATAACATGTTAGTTTATAAAGTTTTAAAGTATATGTTGGTTTATATAGTAGTTTTTATATATACACGTATGTATACGTGTGTTTTGGTTTTCCAAAATAAAATAAAAGCATATATGAATGATTCATGTAGACTGTTATATTGTAGTTCATTTGTTTTATATTTTACTTATAGTTTAGCAGTTTTTTTATGATGTGTAGCAACTCATCTATACTATTGGTATATGTATGTTCCTTTGGGAAAGTAAAATATATAGGTTTCCCTGTATAGTACGTTTTGGCGGTATTTATATATTGTGTGTGCAGAGAATATATTTTCCAATATCGGTTGAATTTAAATTTAAAATATGACATTTAGCTATATTATTAGTGATGATTTTGTGATATATTATATATAGTTATATATGATTATATACGCATATGAGTTCACTTATACCACTTGTCATCATCGTCCAGTTCTGATTTGATCTCGTCTATCCTTATTTATCAGCTTTGATATTTGAATTCGTGTCGTTCTGCTTTGCTTCGGAATTCGTGTTTGGATTCATAGCTTAATTGTCTATTTCTCTACCCTCGAAAGGTGAGTAATCACTCACGATTAATGTTCTTTTATTTATTAAATTTGATTTCAATTGAAACGACAATTGAAATATGCTGCTGTTAGTTATTTTCACTATTATATATATGTTATTACCTATATCAGTTCACCTGTGACATCTGACACCTTTATCTGTTATTTATACGATAACAATCCAATTTGATTGATTGGTTGTTTGATGTTGAAATTGGACGTAAAATTATTAATGTTTAAAGTGACAAATAATATGCAATTGAATTTAACGTAAGATAGTTAAAAATTTGAATTGATATATGTATTGAATTTGATTAGATAAAATTCGTATAATATGACCCCTTTTAATGTCTAATTAATTGACACGTAGAAATTGGTTAATTACACCATAAACCATTGAATGTATATTGTATAATCAATGTAGTATGAAATCGAATAACAAATGTCAAGTGTAGAACCGCATAAAATAATAGTATAATAATCTTTAATCTACATGTAATGATAGTGTAGATTCTAGGAATAATTGTATTGATTTGCAGAAACAACAAATATGAATTGATACGATTATTTCGAGATTATTTGAATTAATTATTGGATTGTTATTGATTGTTGTTATTGCTTGTTTATTTACTTTGACACCATCCCAGTTATCATACTGCAAGTTCCCTTTGCTATGCTTTGAATTTGAATTGAAATGGAATCGGGTTGAAATGATAAATACCCGAATGAACTTGACTTAGGATAGAGAATTAAATAAAACCCGATTGGTCAATAATTTGATTTAAAAATAAAATAAAGATTTTATTTGAATAAATAATAAGGTTTTGAAATGAAGTTGGAATTTGAAATCTAATGGAAGGAAAATGTTACTATTTAATAATCTGAAACAAAATATTAACATAGCAGTTGATGAAAGAACTTTGTTTTAAATTTAATTATTTAATAATTAAGTTTGGAATTATTTAATAATTAAGATTGGAATTATGTAATAATTAGGTTTTGGAATTACTTAATAATCAAAATTTGAAATTATTAATTTAGTTTTGAAATTATTTAATAATTAAATAAGATTCAATTATTTAATAATTAAATAAAATTGAAATCTTTAATAAGTGGAATTGAACTTCTTGAATAAGTGAACTAAGTTTCTTTATTAACTGAGTTTTGAAATTTGTAACTAAGTAAATAAGTAAAATTTATTTCTTTAACAAGAAATAAAATGTGATTTATGTGTTGAAATGAATGTAAGACTTGTAATTTAAAGAATTTGATTTGACGAATTAATTTAATTAAATTTGAAGTTTTGATATAATGAAGTTGAACTTAAGTAATTGATTTAATGAATTGAAATTTAATCGAAACTGTTTGAATGATAAATAAACTTAACGAATATTGAATGAAATCGATAAATGAATTTAAATTGATTTGAATGTTAAACTAAATTAATTTAAATGATTATGGAATAAACTTATATACGAACTTGAATCAATATTTGAATTGTTTAAATACAAATTGAAATTGAATTATAAGATTTTGAAATGGTAATTTGGAAGTTGAAAAAATAATTATGGAAATTTATTTAGGAAGAGAAATGAAATGTGGTTTACAAATTCTAATTGAAATCGAAATTGATTTGGTTTTTGAAATTTATTAAACGACCAATTGGTGTAATAATTACGAAAGTTATTAAAGAAACCGGAATCGGTTATGGACATACTCTCTGTCTAAACCGAAAACCACTTTAATAACTATACGCAGAGTGTGATCCAGAATGAAGTGGTTGGAATGATGTACGTGATGACTAAAAAAAGAGAATGATGATGGATAGCCTTGACACTTGTGTCAAATTGGAAATGACTAAAACAGGAGTCGTGTTGAGCCAAATGGGGTTAGCCACCTCGAGCGAACACACTTCTTCGTAAACTACTCATTACTTGTTGATTGGTGCACCCTCGAAATTTGGGAGTGTTGTTTCGCGGTGTTGTGATCGTTGCGGCGATGCGTTCTCACCAGTCTGGATTAGGCAAACGGTAGTCTCACTACCTTGGGTATTGCTTCATGTGCCTTGTCATACTTATATCCCTATATACGCGACCACTACGAATTTGTTTTGTGTTATACTATGGAGTACTCCCCGATATCCCACTAGTTTACGGTGGAGTTTACAGTGCTGTATAGACTATAACATTTATATAAAATATGTTAAGGGGGATAATGGTAACGCCTTAACACTATTTTGATATTTTATATTACTGATAGACAATATCTATTTAGCGTACACTACTACATAGTAGATAGTTTAACGGATCCTTAAAGGATGGTTATTCCAACTTTCTTTGAGTTACTTGTATTTCAATTATTATTTCACTTGAGTTGGATTTATTGATATAAGAATGTTAATCCTGACTCGAGTGTTTTGTGTTTTGCTTTACGCTCGGGTCAGACTGAGTGTACCAGTATTCAAGACTCACCTTTGGAGTTGGAGCTTCGCTTGGAGATCCAGCTATCTATCCAGCTTCAGATATTCAGTTGATTCTAGAGATGTATTATGATATTGTATTCGACTATTGTATTCGAGACTTCTGATGTAACTTATTTAACTCTGTTATATATATATATATATATATATATATATTAGCTTCATGAACTACGATCTTTTGTTTCCGCTGCATTTATTACTCTGTGTCTGTGATCTGTGATTATTTATTTACTGTATATGTTCAGTTTTGCCAAATTTAAATTAACAATTTAGTATTTTGAATTATTCACATCCGATATGTGCAGATGCGAATAGTCCAAAATAGCGGGTCGTTACAGTTGGTATCAGAGCAATGGTAGCTCTAGGCAAAACTTAGCATATAGGGTAAATGTATTTACAGAATCACTTTCATTTCGAGTTTGAATCTCTTCTTTTTGACTCGATTCCCTTGAATTTTGGAACGTTCCCTCGGTTTCGGAATTCATTCTTGTCCCTCACTATTTGCCTTCTTTTAATTCTGGAGTATCCCATAACTCCACTTCAAATGATCTTTATAATGAACCGACGGTCTCTCCAATCTTCGAATGATTTGTAAATGGGTGAAACTCATTTACAATAACATCGATTTACCAGAGATTTCTGTATCCTCAGTTTATTATGTTATCTGTCTCCTGCTATGTATGAATTCTATATCCTGAGATCAAATGCCAATTTACCTTGGAATTCTGCATTGATCTTATTCTTGAAGTCACGGTTGATCCGGTTAAGGTTGCCACGATTTAATTAACTTATCCATCTCCATATTTTGTTATTTAATCGTCTTATCTCTGTTTCGAACCTATCTTCGAATCAAAATTCTCTTTGATTGAGTCCATCAAATTTGAATCTCTATCCTTGCTTTGAAATCCATTCTTGTATCGTCGAAGCGAGTAAGTGTATTTATAAATCTATATTTAAAATGTTTTATGTATTGTTTGTTTGAGTTGTTGATGTTGATTTGGTTTTCGATCGATTCGTCTGATCAACGCTATCGATAGGATTTTCAAAACACTTGAACAGAGCAAAATGACACAATATTATATCGAATTTGGTAAATAAAATAGTTTTGTATGATTATAAAAGTATAAACTTTTCTGAAATTATATTGATAATGATGAAATTAAATCGAATTTGGTAAATAAAATAGTTTTGTATTATTATATAAGTATAAACTTTTCTGAAATTAGTTTTGTCAGAAATAATAAAAAAAGAAAATGAATTTATAAAACTTGTGTATAATTTGATTTGGAATTTAAATGAATTTAAATCAAGAATTTGATATTTAATTTCTGATGATTTCAAACTTTGATTTGAAAGTTTTAGAGTGTAATGTATTTAAAATATTTTCATATAGAAATTATTTCAAAGAATTTTAATGTTAAATTAGTGCTCTTCCCTTCTGTCGCTGGAAAATAATTTCGGTGATGACGGCCACATCATCGACATTCATTTTCGAGTTTCGAAGTGGAGAGACTATTCTATAGCTTTGCTACAGTTTATTTTGAAAAATAAATTGATTTGAATTTCTTAAAGTATGATTTGATTTGTAATATATATTGATATATGATTTAAATTTGATTTGATATATAATATATTTATTTATTTATCTCTAAATAAATTTGAAGTTACTCGAAAATTTAATTCTTAAATTTTTGATTAAAGATGAATTCAAATTATAAATTGAGGCAAAGATTTTGAATAAATATTTAACTTGAAATAACTGAATTGTAAAATTTTATTTGTATAATACCCAATTGCATTCCATATATAACTTACCTAAATTTTCAAAAGTTAACTATGTAATTGAATATTATACAATATAAGTGATATCAAAGGAATTTTTAAATAAATTTGAGTAGTTATAATAAATGTAAATATACTTAATATATATGTGATAAGATATATTAAGTAGAATAAATTTTATAATAATTTGGAATAAAGAAGAATTAAATTTGTCGAATAAAGTATGATTATAATAAACGACTATTCAAATTTATGATCTTTGAAATTGTTAATTTAAGAAAATTGGATAATATACAATATAAATTGTCATTATAAATAAATTTGAGTGCGTATAAAAATTCTATACACTTAAAGTATAATTATAAAATGGTTAATAGTGATAAATAGAATACTAGGTTAGTTGAATAGTAAATGGATTAATAAAATAAATTGTTGTTTGAAATAAATTTTGTAGCAAACAATGATAAATTGAAAATAAACCATGTTAATGAAATTCATTGAGTTTAAAGTGAATTGTTGAATATAAATTAATTTAAATTGAAATTATATGGTTTGAATTAATTGTTTTACTCTGTTTCTTAATCTATTTTCTTCTGGTTGTTTCTATTTTCCTACCTCCTTCCTTTTCGGGGACGAAAAGTTTTGAGTGGGGAAGAGTGTAATGACCCGTAAATTTTCGATAATTTTTATTTGTTTTATTTATTATATTTAGATGAAATATGAGAAATTGTAAACAATAAAATTTTGAAATAAAAATTTAATATTTGAAATGCGTCTAGTTAAACATAGCAACCGGTAAATTTTCCACCGAAAATATGAAAGTTTATTTTCGTGTGTAAATTTATTTCCATTTAATCAGTTAAGAATTATTGAAAATAAAATGTTTTCGAAACCTAAATATTTTTACATAGAAAATTCTAAATCAGCTTCTGAGCAAGACGACATTTTTCGTTTTTCCAATTCGAAGTTCTTTAGCACCGTCGATCTTATTTTTTGCATTTTTACTGCATTTTCCGCTAGTAGAAAGTTCGAATTTTTATAATTCAATAATACCACAGATATCCGTATGTCGTTTTGATCATCTCGTCGTGTTGATCTCTATGATATATTCGATTGTCAATTTCGATGTCTGTTATGCGACGAAAAATCGCAAAACGAATAGCCGTATCGGTACCCTTTTTTAACATTTTGAATTCCGGTCCATTCAACTTTCCACGTACAACACGACAGCCATTAGCAATTAATATTTACTAGAATTCAACTAATGTGGCTATCACTTTTTCTCACTTCTTGGAAACTAATGAGTGAATATAATATCATTGGTATTGAAAAGCCGTTCACTTTCTATTATTGTTTCTCATCTTTTCTAGTTGTTCACGTTCCTTCTTTCTCTGCTCTTTTTCTTTTAGTTCTATGCTTAAAAAAAAGGAGAAGTGGAGGTTGACAGCACATATCATTCTATATTTGCATGAAAACAAAACCCGCTCCTTTTGTTTCGTTCCACCTGAAGCTTGCTTTAGCACGTCACTTACACGCGAGAAATAAAACCTCCTCCCTATCACCTACACGAACCGCCACCTAGCTCTGCTCGACCGAGCACCAACCCACTCCGCGCGACCGCACCTAAACCCGAGAACCGCCTCCACCAAGCTCCTGCAAATCATCTCCATCAACCCACAACCGACCTCCCTCTTCGACTTCAACATCAACGCACCGCCGACCTGTGCCACCAAGACCTCAGCCTCCACTACACTGCCGCCATCCACCCTCCTCTAGATCCACCGAGCTCCACATTCTGACCACGACCACCTTCTTCTTCCACCAAGCACGGCCACCCCAATAGAAATCACCACAACACAGCAGCACTCGAGCCTCCACGCCCTATCCTCCCTCTCGGCCTCCCTCCATAGCCCACGTGTCACCCTGCCTAACACCTCTGACTCGCGCACCAGGCCATCCGCATGCTTCTCCATTCATGCTTCTTCCTTTGCAGTGCCGTGAAAGGCATGTATTCATAGGTAATAATATTTTTGATTATGCTGTTAGTATATATATTTAGTGGGTATGTGTTGTTCGTATATGTATAAGTTATAATAATATTTTTATGTAATCGGCCGTATGCATATAAGCTGTATAGGATATAATTTTTGATAGTTTTACACATCCTAAAATATATATATATATATATATATATATATATATATATATATGTAATATATGTTATATATAATGTTCGTAGTACGTGTATAATTTTGTATCGCTGTTATATGCGTAATGGTCTGCTTATGCCTTGTCAATAATTTGAGTTAGAGATATATTTGTTTACATTGGGTTTTGATTTTATATATAGAAGATGAGGACATACACACACACACACACACACACACACACACACACACACGAGGACAGTATATGGGTTACAGTGTTTATATTTGGAGTGTTTATATATGTTGTATCATAGTTTTTATATTGTTTGCTTATTTACAGTTTATTGTTTACAATTGGTAATATTTCAAAGTTAGTTTGTTATAAATTTTATTGTTGTTATTGTTACAGATAAATTTTGTTTAAATCAAAAAAGTTTAACATAGTAGTTTATAAAGTTTTAAAGTATATGTTGGTTTATATAGTAGTTTTTATATATACACGTATGTATACGTGTGTTTTGGTTTTCCAAAATAAAATAAAAGCATATATGAATGATTCATGTAGACTGTTATATTGTAGTTCATTTGTTTTATATTTTACTTATAGTTTAGCAGTTTTTTTTATGATGTGTAGCAACTCATCTATACTATTGGTATATGTATGTTCCTTCGGGAAAGTAAAGTATATAGGTTTCCCTGTATAGTACGTTTTGGTGGTATTTATATATTATGTCTGCAGAGAATATATTTTCCAATATAGGTTGAATTTAAATTTAAAATATGACATTTAGCTATATTATTAGTGACGATTTTGTGATATATTATATATAGTTATATATGATTATATACGCATATGAGTTCACTTATACCACTTGTCATCATCGTCCGGTTCTGATTTGATCTCGTCTATCCTTATTTGTCAGCTTTGATAGTTGAATTCGTGTCGTTCTGCTTTGCTTCGGAATTCGTGTTTGGATTCATAGCTTAATTGTCTATTTCTCTAGCCTCGAAAGGTGATTAATCACTCACGATTAATGTTCTTTTATTTATTAAATTTGATTTCAATTGAAACCATAATTGAAATATGCTGCTGTTAGTTATTTTCACTGTTATATATATGTTATTACCTATATCAGTTCACCTGTGACATCTGACACCTTTATCTGTTATTTATACGATAATAATCCAGTTTGATTGATTGGTTGTTTGATGTTGAAATTGGACATAAAATTATTAATGTTTAAAATGACAAATAATATGCAATTGAATTTAACGTAAGATAGTTAAAAATTTGAATTGATATATGTATGGAATTTGATTAGATAAAATTTGTATAATATGACCACTTTTAATGTCTAATTAATTGACACGTAGAAATTGGTTAATTACGCCTTGAACCATTGAATGTATATTGTATAATCGATGTAGTATGAAATCGAATAATAAATGTCAAGTGTAGAACCGCATAAAATAATAGTATAATAATCTTTAATCTACATGAAATGATAGTGTAGATTCTTGGAATAATTATATTAATTTGCAGAAACAACAAATGTGAATTGATACGATTATTTCGGGATTATTTGAATTAATTATTGGACTGTTATTGATTGTTGTTATTGCTTGTTTATTTACTTTGACACCATCCCAGTTAGCACACTGCAAGTTCCCTTTGCTATGCTTTTAATTTGAATTGAAATGGAATCAGGTTGAAATGATAAATACTAAATGAACTTGACTTAGGATAGAGAATTAAATAAAACCCGATTGGTCAATAATTTGATTTAAAAATAAAATAAAGATTTTATTTGAATAAATAATAAGGTTTTGAAATAAAGTTGGAATTTGAAATCTAATGGAAGGAAAATGTTAATATTTAATAATCTGAAACAAAATATTAACATAACAGTTGATGAAAGAACGTTGTTTTAAATTTAATTATTTAATAATTAAGTTTGGAATTATTTAATAATTAAGATTGGAATTATGTAATAATTAGGTTTTGGAATTATTTAATAATCAAAATTTTAAATTATTAATTTAGTTTTGAAATTATTTAATAATTAAATAAGAATGAATTATTTAATAATTAAATAAAATTGAAATCTTTAATAAGTGGAATTGAACTTCTTGAATAAGTGAACTAAGTTTTTTTATTAACCGAGTTTTGAAATTTATAACTAAGTAAATAAATAAGTAAAATTTATTTCTTTAACAAGAAATAAAATGTGATTTATGTGTTGAAATGAATGTAAGACTTGTAATTTAAAGAATTTGTGAAACGACCCGACTTTCTTACCACAGAAAATCGCATCATTTTTAAGAAAGAAAGGGATAGAAAAGAGAATAGAAAGAAGAGAAAAAAGAAACAGCATCAGAATCTAACAGCGAAACGAATAAATTATATTTATCACATGATACATTACATAGTATCCTATTCATCAGAGATACACAGCTAAAACAACACATACTAGACAGTTATAAACACCTGTCTAGTTATACAACTCAATATAGTACAAAGACAACAACTCAGAGAACACACAGCGGAATACTAGATATATATCTACACGCAGAAGCCTCCTGCTTCTTTTGCTCCTCCACAATTCGTCAAAGCTAATCCTGAATCCTAACCTGAATACCTTGGCTACTCATACAAATTTGAGTACCCAAGAGTTTATGAGGGAAAAAAAATAAACTCATCACGGAATCACCCCCAGAGTTATACTGACTCATAGTCCTTACACCTTGAGTCTTCACAAAGCTCCATTTTGATTCACGACCTATCGTTAATTTGGATCGATGTGGTTTTCGGATATCCAAATATGGAAACCCGATCCCCGTCTCATCGAAATCCAAAGCGTGTCTTTTAGGTCCAAGTTGTTTTAAAGTTTAAAACAATTCAATACTGTATCTATATACACACAGATAGATAATTCATAAATCATAATTGATAATCAACATTATCACCTAACAGGGAACCCACATTGTCAATTATCAAAAATAGATAGTCCATATATCAACATCCCAATTGATAATCTAAGTTATCATCACAATGCAAACCAAGCATTCATATCTCACAACCATACTTATCTCATTACTGAGATCACAAAACATCCAAGACAATCAATGTCATCCAAATATATATATAAGCAATGATTAACTCATCACAATAAAATTAATTTAAAATGAATTAAATTAACTATCTCTGTTACTAATTAATTTAAAATGAATTAAATTAATTACTTCATCTTTAATTAATTTAAAATAAATTAAATTAATTACTTCACCAGTATAAATCTTGCTTACTCAATCATTTAATTGATTACAATCAATTTATTAATCCATTATTAATCACCCTAATTAATCACCCATGATTAATTACCCTTCATTACATTCATGTAATTATCCTCAATTAATTTCATAAAAATTAATTATTCTCAACCAAATAGTAATTAACCTTTGATTACTTAAATTAATTAATTAACTATGATTAATTACATTAATCCTTAATTTATTAATTAATTAATTACCTTTAATTACCTATTATTGATTAATTAATCATAATCAATCAACTTTAATTACATCATTAATTATAATAATTAATGATCTTTAATTATTAATTACCTTAAGTAATTAACTTATAATTATTAATCATCATCACAGATTAATTACATTTAGTAATTATCTAGCTTAATTACCATATTAAACAAATTAATTATCCTTTAATTTATTACTTAATTAATCCCTTGATTAATTATTAAGTAATTTAAATCCAAATTACTTCATTCTTAACATCTTCATTAAATTACATTCTGTAATTATTAATCAATTACTTAACTAAGTAAATTCCAAAATCATTAATTACACACAGTAATTATATTTAAAATCCAAGTGTTTAAAAATAATTAAACTTACTTAATTAAAATAAAAAATCATATTAAACTAAATTAATTACATTAAGTAATTAATTTATTAATTACTTTATAAAGTAATTACACACAAACCATTTACAACTGATTATTATTAAATTAATTAACCAAATAATTATAAAAATTAATCATATTAATTAATTGTTAAATAATCCTGGTTAATGACCTTCATTAACCATTCTCTAATTATTTCATTTAGTAATTAACTTAAATTAATTACAATTTGAATTATCTTTAATTATTCATTAATTAAAGTTGATTATTAAATTAATTGACCTTAATTTAAAACTTATTTAGATAATTAATAATATTCATTCATCATTAATTAATAATCTAATTAATGATCTTAATTATAAATTGATTAATCATTAATCAATTATTAATTCCAAATTCAATTAATTAATTAAATTAATTAATCAATCTTAATTACCTTATTAATCAAATTAATTCTGAAATATTAATCTTAATTAAATTTTCAAGATAAAACATAACTTAATTATGTTTAAAACAATTTAATTGAACAAAGTACTTTTTGGACTTCTTTTAAATTTTCATTTTTAAAAACAAATTTTAAAATAGAACAAATTTTAAAACTTATCAAAGTTTAAATAATTTAAAACTTTTAAAATTGCAAATCAAACAAGTGCTATGAAATTTTTTAAATTTAAATTCATTTCAAAATTTTAGAAATTTCAATTCATTCTTAGTTTAAAACTTCCAAATTTAAATCTTCTTTTAAATTTAAAACTGAAGTTCATTTTTAAACTTAGATTTCCAGATTTCAAATAAATCTTCAAATCTTACTCATATTAAAAAAAACTCATAATTAAAAGGTTTAAACTATTTACCAAGATGAAATAGTTAATTAAGTTAAAATTTTGAAACTTTAATTTTTATTTAAAAACTGGGATTTGAATTTAAATTAGAAATTCAAACTTGAATTTGAATTTAAACTTAAACCTTACTTTAAACATAAAACTACATATTAAAAAAAAAACCCAGTTTTACAGGTTTAAAAAAAAAACAATTTCAAAACCTTAACTATAGGTTTCTGTAACCTGCAACACACAGAGTAAAACCCGAGAATTTCCCAAAACTACTTCGGGTTTTATGATGCTCTTCTTCGAGTTTTCAATCTACTTGCTTCGAGCAAATCACAGTCCTATCCTGCAACACCCCCAAACCCAAAATCAGTTCACCAGAATTCTCATCGCCGTGCATATGCAAGGCGACCACCGCCTCTACTGATCATCATAGATGATCAAACCACAACCAGAAACCCATCAATACCCTAACATCATCACTAGATCAACCAATTAATCAAAGAATCAAATTTAACCCCTAAATCAAAACCTGTAAACAGAAAACCAGGTTTTCTGTCAAAACCTGTCAACGGTGATAGTTCGCCACTCCGATCATCTAACATTCAACCCCTCCGGCCTCGAGCTCCTTCACCCTTCAACTACATAATCACCAATTATCACAACACTCGATCCATCCTACGCCTCAAACTGACTCAATGCTTAAACCCATTCAAAACTAGGGTTAAATACTGAAAATCAAAACTGCATCTATTCTAATCAATTATATCCACATTTCTGATTTTTCTAAAAATCTATGAACCTTCTTCTACAACTCAACATAACCCCGAGTTTTCTCAAGTATTAGATCACAAGAATTTGCCTAAATTCCCTTTTTAGTTCAAGAACAAACTGTAACTAAATCTTACACCTAAAAATACTAATACTTGATTTAAAAATCAAGTTTTTATTAATGCATTAAGTTTATGAAACTGGATTTCAATATTAATATGATTGGTTTTGATCAAGATAAACATATAATGGTATTACCTGTGTTTACAGAGATAACACCCTGTATTTTAACACACCTATTATTTTTTTAAACCTTAACTTAAGAAAATAAAAAACATTACTTTATAAATTTGAATTCTAATCTATGATAAGCAAAATCCTTTTTATTATTCTAAAACCCAGTTACTATCTCAAATCAGATCAATCGTAGGGATTCTTTTGAATAGGAAGATGATCTGGGTTCACTGTAGAACATAAACAAAACATGCATACACAATCATATTTACATCAGACACACAAACATGTTTTATCTCAAGCAACCTAATTACAGTTAAGATTTAAATGTTACTCACCTGGAAAAAAAAAATGAGCGGAGCACTTTCTTTGAAAAACTTGAACTGGAGTTGCTTTGATTTCAAAACTTGAAGTTGTTGTAGTTTGCATAAGATCTTAAAACTGTAGTTTACTTTCTGATTTTTATTGTAAACTTTAAATCTTGTTTCACTAAAATGCTTAGCTTCCAGATGCATGCTTCCAGATATGAAAATGCAAGCTTGGCCTGAAATTTGTAGTTGTATGTTTGCTTTTGTTGATTTAAAACAGAATAGGACTACAGGACTTTGAATTGAAACTGCTGTTGCATTTTGATTTCAGGTGAAACTTGAATTGCATGTTTGATTTTTTTTGGTTAGAGGAAACTGGTTTTAGATTTAGTTTGTGAGGGGGATTTTGCAGCTCTTGTTTTGAATTGTAGATTGATCAAAGAGATTAAATTCTTGGTTTTGAATGTTGATTACAGAATTTCCAGCTGAAGTTCTTAAGTTTTGAATAAGAATAGAAAAGAAAAGGAGATTGAGAGGAAATGTGCTTATGTAAGTAGATTTTGATTTAATTTAAAATAAAAGAAAAATAAATAAATATAGGACACTTGTTTCAATTTCTAACATTTGTCACCTTAGTTTATTTTATAACTAACACATGTCATTTAAGTATGTTAAGAGACTAACACATGTACTAAGTGTATTTTAATTTTAATTTTAATTTAAATTGTTTTTAAAAACTTTTATATCTTAATTCATTATTTCTTATGTATATATAAATGAATTTCTTCCCTTTTAAATTTATTAAAGAGAAAAGAAACAAAACAATTTATAAATAAAAGCTTTATTCAAATATTTTTATGTATTTATTCCTTTAAATTTCAAAACATTAAACCCAAATTTAAATTAAATAAAAACTCCAATTTAAAAATCAAGTTATATATATGTATATATATAACTCTTATTAAATTCAAAAATAACAACAAATCCTATTCAAAACTTATTTATAAAGACAATACACTATCAATATTGCTTTTATAAATATCTTATTAGTAAATTAAAATCATTTTACAAGAAATTATAATATCTATTTTATTAAGTCATAAAACCTTTTTGTTTGTTTATTCTAAATTTAAAACTCAAGCCAATTTAATTTAAACATTTAAATATTTCTCTTATCAAATTTTAAAATCATATATTTATTTATGAAATAGTTTTAAAAACTCAATACTAATTAAAATCAAATTTTCCAATTTATAATGCATATATTAGAATTTTATAACATTGTTCAATTATTAAATTTAAACCAAAATCGTATATTTACCTTTGAAAAGCTTAAATATTAAATGAAACAAATTTTCCAAATTACTACAAATATTAAAACTAGAAAATACGCTTTACTTATTAAAATTAAAACAATACCAATCTATTTAAAATATAAACCATATATTTATATTGTAAATAGAAATCATTTTATTATTTTTAAAAGATAAAATAACCAATTTAAATATTTATTGAAGAAGATTATAAATCTATTTGAATAATTATTAACAGAATATCAATATCAATTTAATTTTAAATACAGATTATTAAATTGATATTGTTAAAAATTCCGGGATATTACAATCCTTCCCCCTTAAAAGAATTTCGTCCTCGAAATTTAAAACAAAGGTAATTTAATAATCTTATTAAATTTTAATTTAAAAACACAAGCATATATCAAACATATGCTAACAACCAAAAACAACCAATCAAAAAAAATCTAATTATCCAAAAAATTCTGGATAGAATTTTATCGAGTTTCCCCAGGTGTGTGTGTGTGTGTGTGTGTACCGGGATACTCGCTCCAGAGAATCCAAACAATCAATACTACGAAGCTACAAAGCTCATATGCAACTATATCTAAACACTAGACAAGATATCAGACTACAGACGAGTCTCACTCAACAACCAAAACTCCAGAACCGCTGGTTTCACAACCAACGATAGATTATACATGTACTCTCTCAGAGATATGTGAAACTCATCGAATCCCAGTTATCCAAACTGGCAATCCAATCCTGTAGATCAATCACTTATCTCCTAGATACAGAAAAGATCCAGAACACTTCAGAGCTAGCTTCTCAGACTTACCCAAACTTTTAGCTCACTTTAGATCGGAGAAAACTTATCCAAAATTAAATTTCTGACTTCAGAGTCCAAATCCCTCCGACTCTTATCCACAAAATCTCTTCGGACAATCCTGGGCTGTCTACAAACTTACTGATCAGCTTAACCTTTGATGATGCTTCTAGAAACAAACTAGACCAATCAACTCAACAAAATGATCTCCTCAAAACCAAGAACCCAAATCCTACTTCTCAACATCAGAAGAAACCAACTCACTTCTCCTGTCCGGAAAAGAAAAGCAGATACACTTCCAAACTGCTTCCGCTGCTCAACTCTGATCCGAAGTAGAAGAGAATGCTGAAGAAGAACACGAGCACAACTCAACAACACACCCTAGAGAAAACCTCAACAACAAATCCATAAGAAACTCAGAAATTTCCCCAAAACTCTGAGCTGCTACACCGTCTCAATCTCTAGGAACCATCCTTCTATAAAGCTGAACCACCGGTACCACTCCTGGAATCCTAGACGATAAGAAAGCTCAATCTCCAGATGCGAACAAAACTTTGGCTTCTTTGAAGACATCTAGAAAAACTCAGATAACCTAGGAGAACACTCAAACAATCGCAAGTCACTTTTGCGAACCACCCAACCAAATCCAAGGAAAACTGTTCTCCCTTAACCAAATAGAACAGCTTACACTTGACTGGCCAACCCATCGAAGAAACGAGTCCACTCAGCTGCTTCTGAACTCTACTTTAAAAAAACTGCTAAGCCAGAAGATCTCTTGCCAACACCGAGAACACTCCAAGCTGCACTGCTGTCGCAGATGCCAAAGAATTCCAAATCAAAGTTCTTCGAGAAACTCAGACTTCAAAGCAAACAGAAACACCAGCTGAACACAGCCACAACACTGAAGCAGACTCACCTCCTTAACTTGTTCCAAAGAATCATCTTTGGAAACATCCATAGTCACTGCATCTCATCACACAGCTACTACTTCCTGAGGTATCCAAAATACCATCACTCGCTTCTGCCCAACCGATAGATCCAAACTCTACTCATCCAACTTCAGAAATAGACCCAAACCTTAACAGGTTTCCTTCAGAGATAAATGAAGTTCTTCGTCACTACAGAACTCACTTGAGACGGTATTAGGTCTACGGTCTCGACAGATACACTTCCAACCTCAAACATTCAAACTCCAACCAATGGTAGTCGTGTTACACACACCACTACCCCATCTAACTTTATAACTTATATAGGAAAACCTGAACAGGTAACCCAACAGATAGGTAGAAATATATATATATATATATATATTAAAATAACAAATACGCTTTCTCAAGAAAGACACCACTACAGAGCCTAGGTATTCACTCAACCTAATGCTCTGATACCAAGTGAAACGACCCGACTTTCTTACCATAGAAAATCGCATCATTTTTAAGAAAGAAAGGGATAGAAAAGAGAATAGAAAGAAGAGAAGAAAGAAACAACATCAGAATCTAACAACGGAACGAATATATTATATTTGTCACATGATACATTACATAGTATCCTATTCATCAGAGATACACAGCTAAAACAACACATACTAGACAATTATAAACACATGTCTAGTTATACAACTCAATATAGTACAAAGACAACAACTCAGAGAACACACAGCGGAATACTAGATATATATCTACACGCATAAGCCTCCTGCTCCTTTTGCTCCTCCATAATTCGTCAAAGCTAATCCTGAATCCTAACCTGAATCCCTTGGCTACTCGTAAAAATTTGAGTACCCAAGAGTTTATGAAAAACAAAAATAAACTCCGGGCCAGACATGGGTCTGGTGTGAGTAACAGGTTAAGGTTGCTTAACTTTAAAAACCTTTTGAAAAGAAAGGTATCACGTAAGACTTCCCACACATAAACATGGAAAAGTTTTTACCTTACGCTAACCAAAACATTTGATAGGAAATCCAATGATATTATAATAGTGTCTAGGGTTTTCAAATAAAATATGAAATAACCGAAGTTGTTACATTTATTAATTTCCAGCTACTAGCCATAAAAGTGGGTAATACAATCAAAACCGTAGGCACTTATTGGATTTTGGATTCCATACAATGGCAGGGCTACTGGGGTACCGCCCGTCATAGTACGTGGCCTAGATCAACGTACCGAGGAGTACGCCCGCTCCCCTACAACACAAAGCCAGACCCATTCCTTACTGAACAGTTCCGAACAAGACAACTCTGTGGTTGTAGCTAGCAACCACCCACACGGCCGAATATAAAGGGACTTCTAGACAGGGGTAAATCTCGCTCTCCAGTGGGTGCGACCCATGAAGCCTTGCTGCACCACCCCTGTTTTAGCCATTCCCGGTTGATGAGGCTTGAGGCTACGATTACCTTTAAAGGACATATCACTTAGAATGCTCATCGTCCACCTGACGATGTTTTGAAAGCATTCAATCCATACAAGTTCGTTCCGGATTCGAACGAAACCGAAGGCATTATCTCGTTACACTCATTTTGGAATCACCCTCAGAGTTAACGACAATAACCCTTGCACTCTGAACCACCATCTCGAATCTATAAAAACTAATTCCGTCAAACTCATCACGGAATCACCCCCAGAGTTATACTGACTCATAGTCCTTACACCTCGAGTCTTCACAAAGCTCCATTTTGATTCACGACCTATCGTTAATTTGGATCGATGTGGTTTTCGGATATCCAAATATGGAAACCTGATCCCGGTCTCATCGAAATCCAAAGCGTGTGTTATCCCGCCTTTTGGCAAGGCCGAGATAACCAGGAACTGACTGGAAAAAGAAAAGATCACATGTCCTCAATTTGGAATGATTGATTGGGCAACTACAAATATCGATGAATTTTGCCCGAGTCCGGATCGGACTACGATTGATAAGACACGTCAAGCTAAGCTGTGGAAACCAGCGTTCCAAATTCCGAGGCGATCCGAGTTCGTATGCTCAAGTTGTCGCCAGTAGAAAGTGGAAGGAGTAACATTGTTTCGAACCCAATAGAGCCAATCCTCGAGTTCGAATCCATCCATACATGTGTCACTTCGAATCTGTGAGAAGTGGTTTTGTATCGAACCCATCGAGCAAGCAAGCAGTTCGACTCCATCCAAGTGGCCATGCGTCGACTCCATCAACCACGCATTGGATCGAATCCGTCCACAAGGCCTTGGTTCGAATCCATCAGTAGTCAGCCATGGTTCGAACCCATCAGAACACACCTTGCTTCGACTCCATCGAGCAAGCTTTAAGGTCGTATCCATCCCATTATGCCTTGGTTCGAATCCATCCTTGTACGCCCTAGCTCAAATCCATCGGGGGAAAGTTTCCTCGAATCCATGCAAGTGAAGAAGCCCCGGCTCCATTCCAAAACTCGTCTTCGAATCCCCCAATTGAGGCAACCTCGAATCGATCAAATGCTTTGACCGATTCGAACGAGTACCAGTTCCATCGATTCGAAGGAAGCGTGCCTTCGAATCCAACTCTTCGAATCCATCAGATAAACGCGGCTAAAACCAAGGGTATGACCCAGAAAACTCGAAGAAAAAGGAGGATTGACCCAAAGCATACGCACCACGTCATCACTTTCACATGCAGAAGCATGGATTCGACCCTATGGATTCGAACCATATTGATTCGAACGGGTCCCTGGGGCGAAAAACTCCAACTTGAGTCGATCATAACTCGAGATCTACAAATCCAAATGCTATGAAATTTTCACAGGAGCTTGCATATACATAGAAGAATGTCCACGCCAAGTTTCATCACGATTGGACACTTTTTTGATCGATTCGAACCAAGGGTTGAATCGATCCCAAAGTGGGCCCGGATCTCCAGAATTCGGCCATGTGGGCCCCCACACATGCCAGAAGCGGTCTCCCTGAATTCTAGGCAAAATATCAGCCTCCTACACCTGTAAATAGAGCCCATGGTCATTCAGAAAAGAGAAGAGAGAATTTTTAGAGTAAGAGAACGCCCGGACGCTGCCAGAATTGCTTCAGAGCACCACCGCTGCCTTTGATTTCGAATTTTGGCTTACTACTTGCTGTACTTTGACATAAAAAAGTTGTATTCTCTGAATATCAAGCAATAAAGTAACAAAACTTCATAGTGGACATAGGAAATACGCCGAACCACTCTAAATCGTTGTCTCTCGTGCAATTTACTTCCTGTTATTTGGAGTTTTTGTTAGATAATCTACATTTTAATTTACTTACTTCATTTATTATCTCTTCAAAAACTTTCAATGAGTGTTGTGCCCAATTTTGACACAAACACTTTGGTGCTTTCACTGAGAAAAACCCAGTTTTTCTCCTGCTCCTTGGATCTATCTTCGATACCGGATTGCATAAATCTAAGAGAGAGATTCAGACCTCATATTCAGATTCCTTCCATTCTATTCAGATTTGTTCAAAGTCTAGGAAAGGATTCAACGCTTCAAGATGGTGAGTACAAGAACCACTTCTAACGTTGGTGATCAAGAAGGTCGAGATAGGCAAAGTCCCACACAGCCGCAGTCAACCAATCAAGATGCTGCTGGGCATACGGATCAGTCAGGTCCGGTCACAAGACAAGAGTTCCAGGCACTACTCCAAGAACTAACCCAAAGCAGACAACAGCTAACTGAGCAGTTGCGCGCTAACGCTGAGTTGACCAATCAACTAAATCGCCAAAGGCGAAGAAGATCTAGAAGGGATCAAGCTCCTCATTCTTCCACCGAAAGCTCTGCTTCATCTGACTACAATGACAGATCTACCCGTCCCAGGCTAGACGGAAACCATGCGCAAGCTGTTGACTATCAACAGGCATTAACCGTTGGGCAAGTAAGAGTTGGCCCATCTACCAGCTTCCATATTGGACCCTCCTCCCGAGGAGGCACTATTCCATAATACACTGCAGATGATCGTGCTGCCACAGCCGCTGCAGTTGACATAGGAGTTGATACCCGAAATCACTCCAATCAGAATTACCATCAGCGGGACATGCTCCAGAGCCATATGTCCCAGAAGACGTCGAGCCAAGGAGGCGAGATACGGATCGTCGACAGCGCCCGATCCCACCTCGCACTGTGGAACCCGACCACACTGTGGCTCACCACACACAGAATGCTCCGATGCCAGACCTCTCAGCCATGGTACGACAAATGATTCGCGAGAGTCAAGGCCTAACAAATGACGATTGGGGAATCTCCCAAAGTCATACCCCATTCACTGATGACATATTGTATGCTGAACCTCCTCGGCGATTCGAGATGTGAATCCTGCCCATGTATGAAGGGAATTCCAACCCAAATCAACATATTTTGAAATACGAATGGTCGATGACTGCTGCGAGAGCTGACGATGTAGTAAAATGCCGTAGTTTTCCCATTTCCTTAGGGGGAATTGCGACGATGTGGTTTAAACGATTACCGCCACGATCTATTTCTTCATTTGATCAGTTAGCTACAAAATTTGTTGAGCAGTTTCGCATGCATATTGCCAGACCTAAAGATGTTAATACCTTATCAAGTGTCACTCAAGCTCCCGGAGAGACACTTAGACGATATTTGGAGAGATTCAATGCTGCATGCGCAGAGATCACCAACCCCAATGATAATTCTATCTTAATGGCTTTGACTAAAGGAATCGACCCTGATTCCGAGTTTGGAAATTGGTTAGCTGGAAAGCCTCCCACATCATTGGACCGTTTCTATTCCAAAGCCGCTCAATTCTTGAGGCGAGAGGATGCAAAATAGTCTAGGAAGCAGGACGATGCAAGGCCCAGCAGTGAAGGCATTCAGAGTAATGTTGCGGTTAAACAGTCTGGCGAAAGTTCAGGAAAAGTCCAGTTGAATATTCAAAATAAGCAGACTCAACAACCGAGGAACGGTGATAACCGGAGCAAGAAGCAAGACCAGAATCGTGGTCCGCGGCGTAGAATCGCAATGTTTGACAGTTATACACCACTTAACACGTCACTGGAAAATGTATACCTACAGACTTGTAATATTATGCAATACAAAAAGCCTGCTCCAAAGCCATCGTCGGAGAGGCAGATTCAAGCAGGAAAATTCTGTAGATTTCATGAAAGTTATGGACATAACACCAATGAGTGTAGGTATTTGCAAGACCTCATTGAAAAATTGATCAGAGAAAGAAAGTTGGATCAGTTTGTTCGGGCACCGCAGTCCGGTGAGGCAGGCCCATCCAATCAAAATCGAACGCAGAATCAGGAAAGATAAGGTGAACCTGCTCGTACGGGCGGGAGGTTGGTTATCAATATAATAAGTGGTGGTCCCCATCCACCAGACAAAAGTTGGAGAGAAATGGAGTCATATGCTAGCTCGATCAGGCATGTGGACTTTGAATGCTATAGTAACTCTGAAGACGGAACACCGGCTAAACAACAAAAGACGATGGCTGACGAAATCGTATTTAGAAATCGAGATGCCGATAAAGTCGAAGCCCCCATAATTGACCCGCTGGTCATATCCGCTCAAGTTGGTCCTGCTTGGATGAAGAGGATCTTGGTAGACAGTGGGAGTTCCGTGAATATACTGTTTAAAAGAGTATACGATTTAATGAAGATGGAAGCTAAGGACTTAAAACCTTGTCAATCACGAGTCCACGGCTTCAACGGAAGTGCGACAATACCAACCGGAATGGTTGAATTGCCGGTGGAGTTGGGAGTGGGAGAATGCCGAAGAGTTCGGATGTTGCAATTTGTTGTCTTGGATATTCCTTCTCCGTACAATGCCTTTTTGGGCTGACCGGCCCTTGCTGAATTTAGGGCTGCTATTGCCCCATGGTGTTTAACTCCGAAGTTCCCTACTGACCACGGGATAGGAGTTGTACAAGGAGATCAGGCTGCTGGAAGAGCCTGTTATGTTGCCGAGCTGTCGGAGGCGCAGCGAAAAGAAAAAGGAAAGGGCGTAGAGGAATCTCTCTGCGTCCGTTTCACTGACGATTGACAATTAGCGCCTGGGCCTCGGCCTGGGCACCACAACCAATTCCAAAAGGATCTTGACCCAAGGGACAATGATAATAAAGAAGAATCTACGGAAAGTCAAGCTTCTCCGGCTGAGCTAACCATCGATGTCCCGATTGACGATGATGACAATGACTCGAGAATGTTGAAGATTGGGTCTCAGCTGAACCAAGAGACACAACAGGAATTGGTTGATTTTCTCCGGGCGAATATCGACGTATTCGCCTGGACGCACTCTGATATGTGTGGAATCTCGCCGGACATCGCGAGCCACACTTCAAATATTGACCTGCGGCAAACAGAAAAGACGTGGTATGGATCCAGAGAGATCTGCCACCCTTAAGGAAGAGGTCGACAAATTGAAGACGAATGGGTTCATTAGAGACGCTTTATACCCAAAGTGGGTGTCCAATCCCGTAATCGTCCGGAAAACAAATGGGAAATGGAGAACGTGTATCGATTACTCTGACCTGAATAAAGCCCGTCGAAAGACAGCTTTCCACTTCCCCGAATCGATCAACCGGTAGATTCAACCGCCGGGCATGAATTATTATCCTCTATGGATGCTTACTCAGGTTACAATCAGATACCCATGCATGTACCCGACTAAGAGCACACAATCTTCGTAACCAACTTGGGATTATACTGCTACAAGGTCATGCCTTTTGGATTAAAGAATGCTGGCGCAACTTATCAACGCTTAGTCAACCGAATGTTTGCCGATAAGATTGGGAAGACTATGGAGGTTTATGTAGATGACATGTTGGTGAAATCACGATACTCCGTTGAACATGTCAAAGACTTGGAGTCAATGTTCAATATCCTCCGGAAATACGGGATGAAGCTTAATCCATTAAAGTGTCATTTCGGAGTCACATCCGGAAAATTCCTTGGGTTCATTGTCAATGCTCGAGGAATAGAGGCCAACCCCAAGAAGATCTGGGCTATCAGAAATCTTCAGACTTTGAGAACCATAAAGCAAGTTCAGAGTCTTAATGGGAAAGTTGCAGCACTGAGCAGGTTTATCTCGAAGTCGACCGACAAATGCATTCCCTTCTTCGATTTGATTCAAAAAGGGAAATGAAACTTCGAATGGACTGCAGAATGTGAGGGCGCATTTCAATCGCTAGTCCAACATCTTTCCGTACCACCAATCCTTTCAAAGCCTGTAGATCATGAACAGTTATATCTCTACCTGGCGGTATCTGAAAATGCAATCAGTGCTGCATTAATTCAGAAGGAAGACCGAGTGCAAAAACCGGTCTACTACGTGAGTAAACAATTGATCGGAGCCGAGAGAAATTATCCAAAGCTTGAAAAGCTGGCATATTGCCTATTCATTGCCTCGAGGAAGCTCCGTCCATATTTTCAGGCTCATCCTATTACTGTGTACACCGATCAGCCGTTACGACAGGTCCTCACGCGTCCTGAGACATCTGGTAGGTTACTAAAATGGAACATCGAACTGAGTCAATTTGACATCACTTATACTCCGAGAAGGGCCATTCACGGCCAAGTCCAAGCAGATTTTATAGACGAATTCACTGTTCCTGAAGACTTGCCCGAGACCAGCAAATCTCCCGAATACATCTGGAAGCTGTACACCGATGGTGCGTCAAACGATCGGTGCTCAGGAGCTGGGGTAGTGCTTGAAACCCCCGAGGGACGATCCATATGTTATGCTTTAAAGTTCGAGTTCCATGCAACCAACAATGAAGCCGAGTACGAAGCTCTACTTACCGGACTAAAGCTTGCCCGTGATCTGAAAATCGTCGCTGTAGAGATCTACTGTGATTCCCAATTGATAGTATGTCAAGTTCGAGGAGAATATTAGGCCAAAGACCGAAGATTGGCCGCTTATCTAACTCGAGTTCTGGAGATGCTTGATCAGTTCGATTACTATGCCATTTTCTACATACCCCGAGAGCACAATCAGAAAGCTGATTCGTTGGCAAAGTTAGCAAGTACGGGTGAAGCTCAGCAGTTGGGGGTCGTTCCGGTTGAAACCCTATCCTCCCCGAGCATTGATCGAAGGGAGACTGATTTCACATTTGAAGCTACCTCCAATAGGGAGTCGTGGATGACTCCTTATCGAGATTATATCGAACGTGGTGTATTGCCCGAGTGTCGAAGCGAGAAAAGACAAGTTCTACGAAAGGCCTCGCGATTTGTTATTCAAAATGGAGTCATGTACCGGAGAGGATACTCTGTTCCTCTCCTCCGGTGTATCGCGCAAGATGAAGTCAAACGAGTGTTACACGATGTACACGAAGGAGAATGTGGCGATCACACTGGGGGGCAAGCACTTGCAAAGAAAGTACTCCGATATGGGTATTATTGGCCTACTGTTAATCGCGATGCTGCAGACTATGCTAGAAAGTGTGACAAATTCCAGAAACACGCTCGAATTCCTAGAGCCCCGCCTACCGAGATAACCCAAATGGTCAGTCCTTGGCCATTTGCGGTATGGGGAATTGATATCATCGGCACATTGCCTCTGGCCAAAGATGGCGCGAAGTACGCCATCGTCGCAGTTGATTATTTCACCAAATGGGCTGAAGCTGAACCTCTTGCAACAATTACGACAAAGAAAGTAATCAACTTTGTAGTACGTAACATCATCTGCCGGTTTGGTCTCCCACATACTATCATCACCGATAACGGAGCCCAATTCGACAGTGCTGAATTCAAGAATTTCTGTCAACGATTCCACATCCATAAGAAATTCTCTGCAGTAGCGCACCCTCAAGAAAATGGTCAAGTCGAAGCTGTTAATAAAGTTATCAAGTCCATTCTAAAGAAGCGACTGGAAAAAGCCGGGGGCAAATGGGTCGACGAACTTCCTATGGCATTATGGGCCTATCGAACAACTCATAAAACTGCAACCGGTCATACCCCGTTTTCTCTATCCTACGGCTCTGAAGCCGTTATTCTAGTCGAAATGGAAGTGCACTCTCATCGTGTAACATATTATGATCCGAAAACAAATGCCATACTACTTGCTGAATCTTTGGATTTACTCGATGAGAAGCGCGAAGAGGCTGACTTGAGGGCAACCGCATATCGAAGTCGAGTCGCCCGACTGTACAATGCCAAGGTCCGCCCGAGAACCTTCGAACTCGGCGATCTCGTACTCAAAAGAATCTATCTGGTTCCTTCTCACATGAAGCCAAATTGGGAAGAGCCGTATGTGATTTCACAAAAGCTCGGAGATGGCACGTTCAAATTATCGACCGTTGATGGTCTTACTTTGCTGAGAGCTTGGAATAGCGAAAGTCTTCGTCGCTACTACATATGAAAGACTTTACTTATTTATTTTTTGTCAATTTATCCCTTTGCATTTTATTCTAGCATTTCGAGATTTAAATTTGTAACAAGGCAACTGACTTTGCCATATTTTCTCGTTTCAGCAATAAAATGCCATCTCTTCGAGCCAGAGCTGTGATTTACTGAATATGACGTACAATATCACGATACACGGAGAGCTAAGTTCCATCATGCGGTGGGATTTATTCAAATAGGGAGTGACTGTGATACGACCGGTCGCTCGCTAAGTGAAATCCGAGCTCGGGGGCAGAACACTACATCAACACTCACAGGGATTGATCATGACAATCCCTCCTCCAACTCCAAATTCCCAGAGTGCGAATTGGAGTATAAACTTCAACTCTCGGTTCCCGGAGTGCGAACCGGAGTATAAATCCATCGCTCCCAGAGTGTGAGCCAACTCCAAATTCCCGGAGTGCGAATTGGAGTATAAACTTCAACTCTCGGTTCCCGGAGTGCGAACCGGAGTATAAATCCATCGCTCCCAGAGTGTGAGCCAACTCCAAATTCCCAGAGTGCGAATTGGAGTATAAACTTCAACTTTTGGTTCCCGGAGTGCGAGCCAGAATATAAAAGTCTATCTCCAAATTCCCAGAGTGTGAATTGGAGCATAAACACCAACTCTTGGTTCCCAGAGCGCGAACCGGAGTATAAACACTAACTCCAAGTTCCCAGAGCACGAATTGGAGTATAAACATCAACTCCAAATTCCCGGAGCACAAATTGGAGTGTAAACATAAAAATAACCCTAAGTCCCCAGAGCATGGACTGAAATACAATCACTAACTCCAAATTCCCGGAGTGCGAATTGGAGTATAAACATCAATTACAGGTTCCCGAAGAGGGAACTAAGTCATAAACATTGATAATTAATAAGTTCCCAGAGTATGGGCCGAACTGTTAATTGCAAATTGTATTAAGTCCCCGGAGTGTGGACATGTATTCAAGGCTTATGACATATGTGAGCACGAGCTAATCAACGCAATACTTAAAGCAAAAGAGAAAAGAGTTGTTTTCCATTTTATCAACAAACAAAAAAAGGAGTTTGATTACATGACCAAGCAAAAAATAGTCCATAGAGTGGGTGCCGAATTCACACTTATACACGGCTCGAAAAAGGAGAAGTAAAAAGATTGCTAATAACATCTGCATCGCACGACATGAAATTCAGTCCTTCTTCTTCCGAGACTTCTTCCTTGGAGTCGAGCCGCCAGATCCACTACCGGATTTCCTTCGAGACTTCCGACTCTTTTTCGGTTCGTCTTCAGGATCTGGCATTATATCAACATCTTCTTCGGAGCTAGAAGGGACGGAGATTCTCTTGGAAGGACGAACCAGAGGCAGAGGAGCCGTAACAGGTGGTGGAGCTTCGGCACTAGAAGTCATAACTGTGCCGACAGGAGAAGTAACCATTAAAGGAGTTAAGCTTGGTGGAGCAACATCACTTCCGGAACCACCAACCGTCGTCGCCGCAGCCATTTCAGCGCTTATTTCGGCAAGGATTTTTTCTTCTTGGGAAGATCGAGCAGCGCTGGACACACTGATAGTCGGCATAAATGAGCTAAAAGTTGGAGCGACTCCACCCATTGCAAAAGAAGGATCGGTAAAAGGTTCACAGGGATGCTTGATAAGTTCCTCAATCATCTGAGCATCAAGCGACATTGAACTCCCCTCTCCAGTCTCGCCGGTTACAACGGTAGTCGTAATAGCCTCAGTAACGACAGCTCCTTGCATTGACTGCGAAATTTTGGTACTGGAAGTGCTGGCGCATCACTTTCAGTCACTGATCGAAAAGAAACGAGAATAATCAGTCAAACGATCTGTTCCAAGTTCGTCATTCTAAAACACTTAAGGAATATTTTAAATACCTTCTTTTCCTTGGCTCGGTGATGAGACGAGTTCGGAAACAGCAGTTGTACCGAGGGACAGTTCCGGTTGATCCGGGTTATAAGCAGGAACAACATGTGGACCAATTGTAGCAGTAACTCCAGACGAGGTCGGGGCAGCAACTGAAACGTCCTCACTACAATGTATAGCTCCAGAACCCTCGCCAGTCTCCACATTGTGAAAACCAAGTCTCTCTCTCTCAGCAGAAATCATCGCTTCATGGAGAAGTTTCCTTTCCTCCTCGCTCAACGAGCGAGACTCGAGTTCAAATTCATCCATGGCACCTTCGGGGAGAGATGCTTTCTTGCTCGCCACCAATTCTTATAGCCCCTTCACCAGATGGTTCGAGAGGGGCCTCCTCCACAGTTATGGTCGTAGCCGTATCAGTCCTAGAACGATATGGACCAAGTTTTGAGATCTATAAAGATGGCTGTTGTCGCAAAGGTTCAAGTGCAGGTGCATGGCTTCTGGGTGGCGGAGGAGAACGAGAGGGTGAATGGTACCTTCGGTCCCTATCAGAACGCTCCTGGCAAGAATAATATCGGGAATGGTCCCTCTCACGATGCTCTTGCTCATAATGCCTCCGTTCATGATCACGATCAGAATCCCTACGGCGAGATTCGTAATAAGATGATGAATGATGCATTCGCCGAAGTCTATCAAGTGTAGAAGGACGATCCGACATAGCACCTGTAAAGAAGAAACGATTCAATTAAGTACCAAGGAAAAGCACTACAATGCATGTGGAAGCCGTCAAGTGTTGTGAAAGTGTATAAATGTGAAAACCCCCCGACCAACCAGAAGTGTCGATTACACTAAGGGGTAAAGACTCGCTTATATCAAGCGCTTCCCGGAGCTCTTCCAAACCAGACCCGTGGTGGAGAGATACGTAGTCCGGAATGGGAATATCGTCCAGCCCTTTGAAAAAGTCTCCGGACTGGCTAGGAGCTGCGCCGGAGATAGTAACCCCAGGTATGGAACGGGTTACGACTACAGACTTCCATCTCTTAAACTTAGGTACAGCGGCCTTGCCTTTCCGACCCTCTTCTATTCGGGAAAGGTCGGCTGCTATCTCAGTGTTCATGGGCGTTCTTTCATCATCGCTTGCTTCTCTTATCACAATGCCAGGTTTTCTTTTTACAACTTCCTTCTTCTTCCTCGAGGCCGGTTTTGCCAACCCTTCAATTACAATACTCTGGCTCATCTTAATCAAACCCAGCGTCCTTAAGTTATCGTCGGTCAACAGCAAGTCGATGTGTCTTGAATCACTTGGGACCATTTGCAAGCTTTGAACGATGCCTCTATAATGCCCACCGGTAGGTCTCGAAATGATGGCTATAAGAGTAACAGAGTATTAGTGCAAGTATTAAGAGTGGCCATTCAAGGATGACTTATGATACTTACGTATGGATAACCATCTCCTGGCAAACCCTGGGGGGCATCGAACAAAAAACCACTCATTCTTGAAATAGCTATACCTGGTCCAGGCCCCAGTCACAACCTGACAGTTTCTGACCGCTTCTAGAAAAGTGAAAGATGGGTTATCACCCCTACTCTTGAAATTGAATATGTGCCTGATCTCGTTTGGCCTTAGCGGGCGAAAAAGGCAGTCCATAAATATGACAAAGACGCTATTCAGCAATGCATGCCCGTTGGGATGGAGTTGTGAAGGAGCAATTCCTAAGTACGACAGCATCTCTCTGATGTATTGGTTAAAAGGAGGGAGAGATCCAGCCGCGCAAGCATGGCGGTAAAAGGCAGTATATCCTTCAGGTGGGTTATGTGGTCTGTCATTGGCACTAGGTAATAAAACATCGTCCAGGGATATGTTATGTTTCAAACATATCCGGCACAACAAAGACTCCGAGATACTGGACTGAACAGAATCGACAGGATCTTCGATAAATATGGCCTCCAGCAACTCATCCGGAGCCGGATCTATAACTTCAGGAGGGATTTCCGGAATCTCAAGCACTGGAGGAGGCGAGCTTTGTACTTCTTGTTGTTGAGAACTCGAAGATTCCATAATTAACTAACTCACCAGAAAGTGGCGTTAAACACATAAAAAGCCCATGCATTCCTCCTGTGTAAAGTGTATGAATATGTCGTGCAGTGCAAGTGCTATGCATAACTTAAGCAGATTTTACAAGTTGAAACAAGATGTCCGAATGACGAAACTTTGGAATTTGAGAATGAAAATGACCGTCATCGCTGACCGTCACTTCCACGCCACCCATATGCTACTGACCAATTCAAGTACCATTCTGTTATATTGTTGGTTAAGTCACAGTTTCATCGACGAGCTTCAAAAAGGAGGTCAAGTCAAATTCGATTATGCAAGGCCGAAGCTCGCCGGAGTCAAGTATGCTAAAGTTCAGTGAGTTCGTTAAAGTTCAAACATGAAATTGGTTGTAGTTCAGATGTTGGAGCAAATCAGAAGATCAGGAGTTTCAGATGTCAGAACGTTCAAATCGATCGACTCAAATCGATACGAGTCAAATCGAAGGCGTTCGAATCTATACACCCGACTCCATGAAAGGTCGACTCGGTGAAGCCTTAGGGTGGAAGAGCACTTCGAATCCATAAGCGCTGCATAGCTTCGAATCGATCACATTACATACCTTCGAATCGATCAGGGTATCACTGCTTCCAATCGAAGCCTCGCGATTGATATCGATTCGAATAGTTCATTCCTGGATCGATTCGAAATCTTGCATTCTTGATCGATTCGAACTACACATGCTCAGATCGATGCGAAGCAAGGATGCTTCTCCATGATAACACTTAAGATCGAAACGACTTGGATGGTTTCGCTCCCCAGATCCATCGAGTCGACCAACTCCATTCAGATCTCCTGACCCTTCAGATTTGTCAGATGAAAAGAATTGAAATCGATGATGAAAAGTCCAGTTTCATCGTCCTACACTCGAGTCAAATTCCTTAATTACCTAGTTGGATTCGATTAACAGACGAAAGCTTGGAAAAATTGGATCGATTCGTGCAAGATGCAATTGTCTCTGGCTCTGGAGGATCGATTTGAAGATACGGTTAAAGCAATAGAAAAAAAGTAAAAAATAAAAGTGAAGTTGGCCTTGAGTATTTATATGGGTTCCACAGAAAGCGCGTGACTCTTCGACTCCCGGTTGTGGTGACTTTCTACTACCGGTCACTCGCCATGCTCCATCGATTCAAACGACCGCTCAATAACCCACTACGTTCGAATCCATCCCAACGTAGAGCCGTTGCTTCAAATCCATCACACGGCTGAGTCCATACTTCACTTCGAATCCATTGCCTTCCTATCCTTTACACGATCGAATCCATCCCAACTTTATCGATGCGAGGCATCATCGATTCGAGGAAGCACTAAGCAAAGGCTGGATTAAAAACCATCGACTCGAAGACAATCGATTCGAACATACGTGACTTCGAATTCATCAAAGGACGTCAATGAGAGCGAACGAATCGCTATGATTTGAACAATTACTTGTCTACCTTTTATATCGATTCAAGAGAGGATCGATACAAGAGGACGATTACAAACAATCTTAAAAACAGTGTTTTAACTCGAATCTCAAGATCGGTTCAGGAGAGGACCGATGCAGAATTCGATAACAAACCGAACTGACAACGACTTGCAATCACGCAACGTTAACCAAAGTCAAGGTGGTACATATATGTACATATGTCTGACTAATGTTTGATCTGTATTATTCATAGGGATCAAATGTCCATTTCATCATGATGTAGACGATGAACAGCCGATCGCGATCATACGACGATTGGCTACAGCAATAAAGAATACAACTTTCAGCAAAGCATGTTCTAATTGTCCAACGATAGACTGCAGCTTTTCAAAGCACGTCATGTTTATACAAGACGTACTTTGGGGGGCAAATGTTATCCCGCCTTTTGGCAAGGCCGAGATAACCAGGAACTGACTGGAAAAAGAAAAGATCACATGTCCTCAATTTGGAATGATTGATTGGGCAACTACAAATATCGATGAATTTTGCCCGAGTCCGGATCGGACTACGATTGATAAGACACGTCAAGCTAAGCTGTGGAAACCAGCGTTCCAAATTCCGAGGCGATCCGAGTTCGTATGCTCAAGTTGTCGCCAGTAGAAAGTGGAAGGAGTAACATTGTTTCGAACCCAATAGAGCCAATCCTCGAGTTCGAATCCATCCATACATGTGTCACTTCGAATCCGTGAGAAGTGGTTTTGTATCGATCCCATCGAGCAAGAAAGCAGTTCGACTCCATCCAAGTGGCCATGCTTCGACTCCATCAACCACGCATTGGTTCGAATCCGTCCACAAGGCCTTGGTTCGAATCCATCAGTAGTCAGCCATGGTTCGAACCCATCAGAACACACCTTGCTTCGACTCCATCGAGCAAGCTTTAAGGTCGTATCCATCCCATTATGCCTTAGTTCGAATCCATCCTTTTATGCCCTAGCTCGAATCCATCGGGGGAAAGTTTCCTCGAATCCATGCAAGTGAAGAAGCCCCGGCTCCATTCCAAAACTCATCTTCGAATCCCCCAATTGAGGCAACCTCGAATCGATCAAATGCTTTGACCAATTCGAACGAGTACTAGTTCCATCGATTCGAAGGAAGCGTGCCTTCGAATCCAACTCTTCGAATCCATCAGATAAACGCGGTTAAAACCAAGGGTATGACCCAGAAAACTTGGAGAAAAAGGAGGATTGACCCGAAGCATATGCACCACGTCATCACTTTCATGTGCAGAAGCATGGATTCGACCCTATGGATTCGAACCATATCGATTCGAACGGGTCCCTGAGGCGAAAAACTCCAACTTGAGTCGATCATAACTCGAGATCTACAAATCCAAATGCTATGAAATTTTCACAGGAGCTTGCATATACATAGAAGAATGTCCATGCCAAGTTTCATCACGATTGGACACTTTTTTGATCGATTCGAACCAAGGGTCGAATCGATCCCAAAGTGGGCCCAGATCTCCAGAATTCGGCCATGTGGGCCCCCACACATGCCAGAAGCGGTCTCCCTGAATTTTAGGCGAAATATCAGCCTCCTACACCTATAAATAGAGCCCCTGGTCATTCAGAAAAGAGAAGGGAGAATTTTTAGAGTAAGAGAACGCCCGGACGCTGCCAGAATTGCTTCAGAGCACCACTGCTGCCTTTGATTTCGAATTTTGGCTTACTACTTGCTGTACTTTGACATAAAAAAGTTGTATTCTCTGAATATCAAGCAATAAAGTAACAAAACTTCATAGTGGACGTAGGCAATACGCCGAACCACTCTAAATCATTGTCTCTCGTGCAATTTACTTCCTGTTATTTGGAGTTTTTGTTAGATAATCCACATTTTAATTTACTTTCTTCATTTATTATCTCTTCAAAAACTTCTGATGAGTGTTGTGCCCAATTTTGACACAAACAATGTGTCTTTAAGGTCCATGTTGTTTTAAAGTTTAAAACAATTCAATACAGTATCTATATACACACAGATAGATAATTCATAAATCATAATTGATAATCAACATTATCACCTAACAGGTAACCCACATTATCAATTATCAAAAATAGATGGTCCATATATCAACATCCCAATTGATAATCTAAGTTATCATCACAATGCAAACCAAGCATTCATATCTCACAACCATACTTATCTCATTACTGAGATCACAAAACATCCAAGACAATCAATGTCATCCAAATATATATATAAGCAATGATTAACTCATCACAATAAAATTAATTTAAAATGAATTAAATTAACTATCTCTATTACTAATTAATTTAAAATGAATTAAATTAATTACTTCATCTTTAATTAATTTAAAATAAATTAAATTAATTACTTCACCAATATAAATCTTGCTTACTCAATCATTTAATTGATTACAATCAATTTATTAATCCATTATTAATCACCCTAATTAATCACCCATGATTATTTACCCTTAATTACATTCATGTTATCCTCAATTAATTTCACAAAAATTAATTATTCTCAACCAAATAGTAATTAACCTTTGATTACTTAAATTAATTAATTAACTATAATTAATTACATTAATCATTAATTTATTAATTAATTAATTACCTTTAATTACCTATTATTGATTAATTAATCATAATTAATCAACTTTAATTACATCATTAATTATAATAATTAATGATCTTTAATTATTAATTACCTTAAGTAATTAACTTATAATTATTAATCATCATCACAGATTAATTACATTTAGTAATTATCTAGCTTAATTACCATATTAACAAATTAATTATCCTTTAATTTATTACTTATTTAATCCCTTGGTTAATTATTAAGCAATTTAAATCCAAATTACTTCATTCTTAACATGTTCATTAAATTACATTCTGCAATTATTAATCAATTACTTAACTAAGTAAATTCCAAAATCATTAATTTCACACAGTAATTATATTTAAAATCCAAGTGTTTAAAATTAATTAAACTTACTTAATTAAAATAAACAATCATATTAAACTAAATTAATTACATTAAGTAATTAATTTCTAAATTATTTATCAAGTAATTACACTCAAACCATTTACAATTGATTATTATTAAATTAATTAATCTAATAATTATAAAAAATAATCATATTAATTAATTATTAAATAATCCTGGTTAATGACCTTCATTAACAATTCTCTAATTATTTCATTTAGTAATTAACTTAAATTAATTACAATTTGAATTATCTTTAATTATTCATTAATTAAAGTTAATTGTTAAATTAATTGACCTTGATTAAAAACTTAATTACATAATTAATAATATTCATTCATCATTAATTAATAATCTAATTAATGATCTTAATTATAAATTGATTAATCATTAATCAATTATTAATTCCAAAGTCAATTAATTAATTAAATTAATTAATCAATCTTAATTACCTTATTAATCAAATTAATTATGAAATATTAATCTTAATTAAATTGTCAAGATAAAACATAACTTAATTATGTTTAAAACAATTTAATTGAAACAAAGTACTTTTTGGACTTCTTTTAAATTTTCATTTTTAAATACAAATTTTAAAATAGAACAAATTTTAAAACTTATCAAAGTTTAAATAATTTAAAACTTTTTAAATTGCAAATCAAACAAGTGCTATGAAATTTTTTAAATTTAAATTCATTTCAAAATTTTAGAAATTTCAATTCATTCTTAGTTTAAAACTTCCAAATTTAAATCTTCTTTTAAATTTAAAACTGAAGTCCATTTTTAAACTTAGATTTCCAGATTTCAAATAAATCTTCAAATCTTACTCATATTAAAAAAACTCATAATTAAAAGGTTTAAACTATTTACCAAAATGAAATAGTTAATTAAGTTAAATTTTTGAAACTTTAATTTTTATTTAAAAACTGGGATTTGAATTTAAATTATAAATTCAAACTTGAATTTGAATTTAAACTTAAACCTAACTTTAAACATAAAACTACAGATTAAAAAAAAATTAAAACCCAGTTTACAGGTTTTTTAAAAAAACAATTTCAAAACCTTAACTACAGGTTTCTGTAACCTGTAACACACAGAGTAAAACCCGAGAATTTCCCAAAACTACTTCGGGTTTTATGCTGCTCTACTTCGAGTTTTCAATCAACTTGCTTCGAGCAAATCACAGTCCTACCCTGCAACACCCCCAAACCCAAAATCAGTTCAGAAGAATTCTCATCGTCGTGCATATGCATGGCGACCACCGCCTCTGCCGATCATCACAGATGATCAAACCACAACCAGAAACCCATCAATACCCTAACATCATCACCTAAAAATTTCAATTCATTCTTAGTTCAAGAACAAAGTGTAACTAAATCTTACACCTAAAAATACTAATACTTGATTTAAAAATCAAGTTTTTATTAATGCATTAAGTTTATGAAAATGGATTTCAATATTAATATGATTGGTTTTGATCAAGATCAACATATAATGGTATTACCTGTGTTTACAGAGATAACACCCTGTATTTGAACACACCAATTTTTTTTTTAAAACCTTAACCTAAGAAAATTAAACACATTACTTTATAAATTTGAATTCTAATCTATGATAAGCAAACTCCTTTTTATTATTCTAAAACCCAGTTACTATCTCAAATCAGATCTATTGTAGGATTCTTTTGAATAGGAAGATGATCTGGGTTCACTGTAGAACATAAACAAAACATGCATACACAATCACATTTACATCAGACACACAAACATGTTTTATCTCAAGCAACCTAATTACAGTTAAGATTTAAATGTTACTCACCTGGAAAAAAAAATGAGCGGAGCACTTTCTTTGAAAAACTTGAACTGGAGTTGCTTTGATTTCAAAACTTGAAGTTGTTGTAGTTTGCATAAGATCTTAAAACTGTAGTTTACTTTCTGATTTTTATTGTAAACTTTAAATCTTGTTTCACTAAAATACTTAGCTTCCAGATGCATGCTTCCAGATATGAAAATGCAAGCTTGGCCTGAAATTTGCAGTTGTATGTTTGCTTTTGTTGATTTAAAACAGAAAAGGACTGCAGGACTTTGAATTGAAACTGCTGCTGCATTTTGATTTCAGGTGAAAATTGAATTGCATGTTTGATTTATTTTGGTTAGAGGAAACTGGTTTTAGATTTAGTTTGTGAGGGGGATTTTGCAGCTCTTGTTTTGAATTGTAGATTGATCAAAGAGATTAAATTCTTGGTTTTGAATGTTGATTACAGAATTTCCAGCTGAAGTTCTTAAGTTTTGAATAAGAATAGAAAAGAAAAGGAGATTGAGAGGAAATGTGCTTATGTAAGTAGATTTTGATTTAATTTAAAATAAAAGAAAAAAAATAAATATAGGACACTTGTTTCAATTTTTAACATTTGTCACCTTAGTTTATTTTATAACTAACACATGTCATTTAAGTATGTTAAGAGACTAACACATGTACTAAGTGTATTTTAATTTTAATTTAAATTGTTTTTAAAAACTTTTATATCTTAATTCATTATTTCTTATGTATATATAAATGAATTTCTTCCCTTTTAAATTTATTAAAGAGAAAAGAAACAAAATAATTTATAAATAAAAGCTTTATTCAAATATTTTTATGTATTTATTCCTTTAAATTTCAAAACATTAAACCCAAATTTAAATTAATTAAAAACTCCAATTTAAAAATCAAGTTATATATATGTATATATAACTCTTATTAAATTCAAAAATAACAATAAATCTTATTCAAAACTTATTTATAAAGATAATACACTATCATTATTGCTTTTATAAATATCTTATTATTAAATTAAAATCATTTTACAAGAAATTATAATATCTATTTTATTAAGCCATAAAACATTTTTGTTTGTTTATTCTAAATTTAAAACTCAAGCCAATTTAATTTAAACATTTAAATATTTCTCTTATCAAATTTTAAAATCATATATTTATTTATGAAATAGTTTTAAAAACTCAATACTAATTAAAATCAAAATTTCCAATTTATAATGTATATATTAGAATTTTATAACATGGTTCAATTATTAAATTTAAACCAAAATCATATATTTAACTTTGAAAAGCTTAAATATTAAATAAAACAAATTTTCCAAATTACTACAAATATTAAAACTAGAAAATATGCTTTACTTATTAAAATTAAAACAATGCCAATCTATTTAAAATATAAACCATATATTTATATTGTAAATAGAAATCATTTTATTATTTTTAAAAGATAAAATAACCAATTTAAATATTTATTGAAGAAGATTATTAAATCTATTTGAATAATTATTAACAGAATATCAATATCAATTTAATTTTAAATACAGATTATTAAATTGATATTGTTAAAAATTCCAGGATATTACAATTTGATTTGACGAATAAATTTAATTAAATTTGAAGTTTTGATATAATGAAGTTGAACTTAAGTAATTGATTTAATGAATTGAAATTTAATCGAAACTGTTTGAATGATAAATAAACTTAACGAATATTGAATGAAATCGATAAATGAATTTAAATTGATTTGAATGTTAAACTAAATTAATTTAAATGATTATGGAATAAACTTATATACGAACTTGAATCAATATTTGAATTGTTTAAATAAAAATTGAAATTGAATTATAAGATTTTGAAATGGTAATCTGGAAGTTGAAACGTAAATTGTGGAAATTGATTTAGGAAGACAAATGAAATGTGGTTTACAAATTCTAATTGAAATTGAAATTGATTTGGTTTTTGAAATTTATTAAACGACCAATCGGTGTAATAATTACGAAAGTTATTAAAGAAACCGAAATCGGTTATGGACATACTCTCTGTCTAAACCGAAAACCACTTTAATAACTATATGCGGAGTGTGATCCAAAATGAAGTGGTTGGAATGATGTACGTGATGACTGAAGAAAGAGAATGATGATGGATAGCCTTGACACTTGTGTCAAATTGGAAATGACCAAAACAGGAGCCGTGCCGGGCCAAATAGGGTTAGCCACCTCGAGTCACAGTTCGTTATGTACATACTTTGATGAAGTTATGTCACTAAAAATAAGCCAATATACAGTATTGTGATATCAAATATTCAATTCAATTGATTACAAAAGGATCGTATTGTGTTAAATGTAACACTAGACAAAAACTATAAGAATGATCTAAGAATTCGTTCAATGAAATTTCAATTTGACTAGTTTATGTAAGGTGCATCATATTTAATTTATTTAAATGTTAGGGATGTTCAAATGCAGCTTTGCAAAGAGTTTGTTAAGATATTGTAGTAAGGGTTTTCATTTGAATGGTTTGACCACTTGTACAGAAGAACAAATGTACAAATGTAGATGTGATGTAAGATACGGTTAGGATGGAGAGAGGGAATTGTCACTTCTGATTCACAAAGAAATGTCGGAGATAAGAATTGTAATAATAATAATAATTTATACTTAATATTGGAATGATAAAAATAATTTCTATTCCAAAATGTATTTTCATTTAGAAAGTTATTTTCTGTGAGATTTATTTCTTTGAGTTCAAGATATTTGATCAAAGAACTCTTTGCTGTAAACTAGATATGGTATATGAAATAAATAATCTGTATTAATATTAAGTGAACGATTGACCTCCACAATAGAAAAAATGGTGGGAAAGTGCCATGTAACACTTACTGATTGCATCCAGTTACAAAAATTGTTTTCATAAAATGTATCGCACATTATTTATGAAATAATGACTATTTTTCGATGTTGACTGAAAATAGACATAGTTATGTTTTAATATGAATATTATGAATATACGTTATGAAATAAAACTGTAATGCAGTATTTATTTTCATAAGAAAAGTGATGCATTGGAAAATACTGCAGTATCTACAATTATTTTGGGATTAAAGAGTAAGTCATAGTTTTGAGATATATCTTTTATTATATGATTATGAATTATATGATGCTAGTTTATTATATCTCAAACAATTAAAGGTTATGCATCCATTTAGTTGGAGTATCATAAGAGAACTCGTCAGACTGATACCATAGATGTATGTGATCGTAAGTCTATTAATACCGAAACGGTTCCATATACTTCATCATATTCACTGATGATCATCACAGACATGAACTTGTGTATTTGAAACGCATGTATAAGTCTATGATAAACTCATAGAATATAAAACGAAAGTAAATAATATAACATGCCATGTAAATGGTCCGATTTGATCAAATGGGTGAATATATTGGAAAGAGTTTTGTATGTACCTAATATGCATAAATATTTAGTCCCAAAGGTCACTCCCCTCAATTTACATAACGATGTATTGATAAGGAGTAATCAAACTTTGTTGGACAAAGCATGATTAATTGTTAGTGAAGTTGAGTAAAACTCTTTCTATAAGGTGTGTGCTTAAGAGTAGTACATAAGGTGAAAATTTATATCATCTAAAGGATAGTTTACAAAACCATACAAGATATGGGTTTATAAGAATCCCCATCATATCCTAGGGCAAAAAGTTGGTGAGTTGTGTGAGTCGAAAGACTACACATAATAATTATATGTAAATGACCTTGTATGAAACGCCTAAAAGAAGTTTGCGTACGACAGTCATTTGATGACTATTTTATGTTATGAACATAAATATACTCTCAATAATTTAAAATCAATTATATATAGGGCAATCCATAAAATAATTATGAATGCCCATTTCATTGCGTTAAGAAACAACTGTCGTTTTAAGAAATATAAATTTCGTGGTGAAGAATTTTTTTAAGAAATTATTTGTATAAAATGAATTTGGATACGGTCCCATGATAAAACTGATTAAAATGGATGAAATGAAATTGATCGAACCTAAACGAACGCAAATACATTAACACGTCTAATAAGTATTCTTGTACAGTAAAGAGAAATTATAAGTTTCTTGTCAATGTCAAGAAAAAATAATCCTCAATTGTTAATTAAACCATTATAAATATTGACTCATTGATATAGTACGATGCGCTAATCCGAAATAGATTCCAAGTACATTATCAAAACATGATATTGATGGTTGTATTCGAAGAGATATGATCCATAGGCTGTAAAATGTTTTTGAGAAAGACAAATGCAGTTGGAATATAGTGAGCCACATTGATAAGAATATTACTGTGAATTTCAATTATTGAAATTAACTTGGCCGATTCACCATTCGATGTACTTAAGTTGGTTTGGATTTATTCATAAATTTATCACCTAATATGATTTTATGTTTTGTTATACCTGTGTCAAAACCGAAAATTTTGAATATAGATTTAGGTTAGTCTATTTGCATATAACAAGCAAAGTGTCTCGAAGTCAGTGGGAGCGATATTGAGTTTGTTGGTCTTCGGATACGTCGCGAGAACGGATATGAAAGTATCATTTTGAAATGTTTCAAACATGAACAAGTGTTTTGATAGATGTATCAAATAGTTTGATTATTAGTCAAAATGCAGAGGAAGTATGTGTTCATAAGAAAGAATGTTAAAAGGTACATAGATATTTCTAAATCATAAGTAAACAACAAACTGTTGATTGCTAATAATGTACTTGTGTTAAAATTAATTTTAGTTATTTTGATACTCAACGTTGGATTTTTAAATGATGTCTTTGTAGTAAATATAAAAAATATTAGGAATGTCCCAAACGATATGCAAGGACACCTTATTGCGGTGTTTAATCCGAACATATAAGATGGATTCCTCATGCCTTAGAATAGGAATCATCATACATGTTATGTTGTCTATGATATGGTGATTTGTTAATGTATTTGATACTTGAAGCAAATATCAAATCCAAATAGATATCACTAAACGGTTGTTTGAGACGTTCTCGAGTATTTATTAAATACTAGAGAACTGTTTACAGAAACAACTAACTCCTTATGAAGAAGTGTTCCCACTCAAACTGCATAAGAGATATTGAATATTAACATCAATAAGAAATTTAAATTAAGAAGTTTTAAGTTGGAGATGTTCCATTTAGAAAAGACTACGGGTGAGTCAATGAAAAGGAAAAGTATATTGACTTGAATAACAACACAATAAAAGTAACGTATATACAATAAATGCATAAATTTGTAAGCATAACTAAGTCAAGGGTGAATCTGAATGTTGAGAGTCCCATAACATTGTTATATGATAACAATAAAGCGATATAGTTCATTACAAAACTTAAAGCTCAATAGAAGTCGAGAGATATGCTCTGATTTGTCTTACATGATAAAGGTAGTTTATCAACGTAGGATAGAGTTGATTGACAAAGTAGACAATTGATACATAATAGCATACCCATTCACCGAGGGACCAACCCAATTGGTTTTGAGAAAACCTATAGAGAAGTTGAAATAATATTTCATACTTGACCCCAAGTGCAAGCGGGAGATTTATAGAGTTATGGGTATGCCCTAGAGGCAATTATGTAATTCTGTACACATATCTAACTCGATAACAATCTTGTTAAAAATAAAAGTTGTTTTTTTCTATTATATACTTGATATAATGTATTATGTTAAAATTTGATTAAAAGCATATTCAATAGAAAATCCATAAACGGTATGTTTTGTGATAGTAGTTACAAAGTATTGTAATTATGAGTTATTTATCACAATGAAAATAAATATACCATTTTAAATATTCCTAGTTAAGATGTATCGAAAATGGATATTAATATATCCGTTAAGACTAGGTTATGTAGCTCTCCAAATGTTGGGCAATGTATTACTCATGGCTACCGGGGGCACCAAGGGTTCGTACTGATAATTATTGGATAATTATGGAACGACTCACTCTGTTGGTTAATATAACTAAGGTCAAACAGAAAATATCGATGTGACTGATTTATACAGTTCTCTCGACCTGATAATACCATCGATCTTCAATATGAAAGCTTCGCTTTGATTATAATCAAATCATGGCACGATGTCCATGAAGTGACTATAGTTAGGTTAAGTGGAAGTATTGGAAGTGAAGCACTATTCTAGACAGGATTCGTCTCCTCAGTTATATGAGGTTAGTACCATGGTCAACTGAAGTCAACTTAAAGTCAAATTCTCTGGCTATAGCATTTTAGTTAATAATGATTATTGTTATTAAACCAAGGAATTTGTGTTCAGACTATAAGTTGAAAATGGGTGATAATGGAATTTTGACCATTACCGAATTCCATAAGTCCAAAGTGTTATAGTTTTGACGAAGAGAATTGGTGTAAATAAAAGTCACAAACGGGTAACGCTTAACAAAGTAAAATTGTATTTAACCAAAATGAAGTAAGCGATAAATTTGACCAAAATGTCACACCACCTGCTAAGTGATGTGTGAACTTTAATATTCGAATTGTTCAATATTAATGGTGACCAAATTTACACCTAGCGAGTCACAGAATCAAAACAATGAATTCTCCTTTGACCAGTTGATTTAATTATTTTGTAATTGTTACAACTTAATTAAATTAATTAATATTTATGAAATATTAATTATAAAAATAGACTTTTATTTAATGAATAAATATATCAATCAAGGTATAATATCGATAAGCAATAAATTGGATTTAATTACAAAATATTTATTGGAACCTTAAATTAGTTTAAAGCCTATGATTGGGGCAATTTATTTTGGTAGCAATATAGGGTGATAGGCATACAGAAATGGGCAGAGGGGCTTGATAATAAATGGCCAAGATTAAAGGAGATTAAGTGAAAAGATGAAATCTTAAATTCTCGTTTTTCCTTCCTCTATTTAAGCATATCTTCCTACATTTATTTTGGATCTTTTTTTTAGCCTCCATCCCTGCTAATTGTTGGCTGAACTCCCCTTATCTTCTCTCCAATTTTATCAAGTTCAAACCAATTCAATTCATCTGTTATACGATAGTTGGTGGTCAACGGTTCATGCAGTAGCACTCTTTTGAATTGGAAATTGTTTCAAGAGTCATATGTCATCATCTCAAGATGTACTTTAAGGCATTAGAAGTGTGGTATATTTCTAATCATAAAACAATTATTAATGCTCAAATATAATGTCTTATTATATACATATTTTATATGATTTGTCAGGTGATGATTCTGATATGCAAATGATATTGTCAAAAAATGGTTTTGGCTGTATGGAAGTATATATTAAATTTTTTTATACTCATACCTTTAGTATCATAGCTCAGAAATAAAAAATAAACATTTTTTGTTTATTTAATATATATATGTATTATAAATACAAGCATATATAATTAATAATATAATTACTTCATCATACTTTATATAAATATGTTATATAAGTTATATATAGTGTATATTATTTTTCAACACTAATAACATATATTTTTTAATATTTATTATTATTTAATTAATATTTAAATCAGTTAATTGCATAAATTAAATATATAGATATATATATATATATATATATTAAAAAATTATGTTTTAAATTTTATGAAATTACATTAAAACAAAAGAAACACTCAGTAGAAAAAAATTATAATTTAAAAATATTTTTAATATGGGCCTGAATATATAATTAATTAAAAATTATTTTTTAAATCATAATTTAATAAAATTTCTAAGTATAAAACATCATTCAAAAATTTACTGAAAAATTAAATTTCAAAATTTTGTATCGATATTATTTTATACTTTTATTTTAAATTAGAATTGTACATATCTTCAAGAAACCAATAATTAATTATAAAAATATTTTTAAATCGTAAAATTATGAAATATATATTCTAAATACAAAATATCATTCAAAAGTTTATTAAAAATTTAAATTTCAAAAATTGTATTGAAATTATTTTATATTATTATTTTAAATTAAAATATTATAAAATTGATTAAAATATTATAAAATTAATTAAAATATTACAAAATTAATTAAAATATTATTTAAAATATATTACTTCTGAGTCATAAGTAAAACCAGATATACATATTTTATTATAAATATTTTTTGTGTATTAATAAGTATTAATTTATATTTATAATATATCATTATACGTTTATAAATAAGTAATTAATTCAACATATATATTATTTAAATATGTATATGTTGTTCTCAGTTTTATAGAACTATCTTTTTAATTGTTATTAATTTTATTTAGTATATAATTGATTTAAATATATTCATATAATTATGTGTGTGCGTGCGTGTATAATGCTATTATTTCTTAATTATATTTATAAATATTTATATTTATATTTTTATCTACATTTATATTTTAAAAATAATCATATATATATATATATTAATTAAATTTTATATATATAAAGCATTTATATATGTAAACAAAAGTGTGTGTATATACATACATCTGGATAATATATTTGCATATTGGATAAGCTAACGTGTCTGTTGCATTGTATATCCTAACATCTTTACACAGGCATGTTATACCTTACACAAATTGATATGTTACACATGCTGTAACATCCCAAAGTTTATCGATTTAAAATTAGTAATTTGTTTGAATTTCTGAAATTTAATTTGGAGTTAAGTTGAATTAATTTTAAATTTTCAAAACATATGAATATTTTGTTTTTTTAATTATATATCTGTATATATATAATGGAGCGGATTTCAAATTTGAATTTGAATTTGAACTTGTATTTGAAGTTAAATTTAAAACTAAAATATCTTAAAAATAATTGGATTCAAAATATTAACATATGTGTATGATTCTTTTTTTTTGTAAATTAGTATTAAAAACATCCTCTTTTAAAAAATTATATAAATATAAAAAGGAATGTAATTATATAAATAAGAAAAAAATATAAAAATTTATTTTAATCTTTATGCATGTATTAACAAGTGTTAGAACCATAAGTGAATGAATTTACAAGTGTTAACGAATCATGACAAGTGTCATTTTTCTTTGCCTCATTTTTGAAAATTTAATTAAAGTAAGAAAATAAGATTATAAAAACACTTCATCCCCTCCTTTCCAATTTCTTTCATCTTCATTTTCAAAAAAAAACCAAGCCCTGTGCAAATTCTTAAACCAGAAAAAAAGAAGAAAGAAATCATCAAGCAAACTTAAAAAAAAAATAAAACAAACCAGAAAACATTTCAAAACAAATTTAAACAAAAGGCTTCTTCAAATCTTTGAATCAGCAATAAAGGATCAAAGGCAAACAACCAAGTCTGTAAACAACATGGCAAAGCACAATTGAACCATCAAGTTTCATCATCAAACAACAAGATCAAGCCTAGATCAACAACTCAACAATCAAAGTCTTTTTACCAGTCTTCAAGTTTGACAACATCAACTTCTTCGCTGTTTTTTCAAATTCACAGGTGAGTGAACTTTTTGAGATTTTGGAATGTGATAGGTTGTTTGAACTCATGCTTAGGTAAGATTAAAAATTTCTTGCATGTATATAGAGATGTGTGCATGTGTATATAGTATTTTTGCATATAAATTATAGGTACAAGCCCCTCTGTTCCAAATTTACAGGCATAAGCCTGTTCAAAAGAATTCAATTTCTTCTTCTTCAATCATTTTTAACTTTTAGAATTCAAACAGAAAATGTTTATTTAAACATGATTTCGATTTTAAAAATGGGTTTGAGTAAAAATAAATTAAAGGGTTTTTGGAAAGTTGAAAATACAGGCACAGTTCAAAATTTGATAAAATTCAAACATCGAAAATCCCAGCATCAGATATACTATCTGAAACGTTATCAAAAGTAACAATTTTTGAAAGAAAAATCAAGATTTTTTTATGAACTATCGATCGAGAAACACGAAGTTGAACGATATTGGAATTTTTAGTGATTACTGGTGATCGGCGACGAAGTTCGTTCTCGCGATCATGGCAGAAGCTAGCATAGTGGTCTGGGATCATCACAAAATTGTTGAATGAATTTATAAATCATCGTGGTGGCTAAAGACGATGAATTAGGGTTTAAACCCATGTTTCTGCAATGGTTGGAAATTGACCAATTGCAATGCTGACGTCGCATCGGACTGGACAGGGACGATTAGTGGCGGTACGTGGTCGATAGGAGGAGCTCCTGACGGAAGTGCGTGGACTCTGGTGATCTATGTCATTGACATGAGGTGGATTAGTTGGCTGAGTTTTCATCCCAGATCGAGTCAGTTGGTTTTTCTACAAGATCGTCGATGTTTTAGTCTTCTGGGTGGTCTAGGTGTTTGGTCGGGTTGTCGTTGACTCGATGAAGGCCGGAGCTTCGACCAGAGGTGGCTGTTTCGACCGTGCATGTGGACAAGACTTGGTTGGTGTCACTGGAAAAGGATTGAGGAAGATGGATTTTTACTCGAAGCTGTTTTCGGGAGGATCGTGTAATAGCTCGAAGTTGGACTCGAGTGAATTTATAGATGCGTCGGGTAAACACTTAGAAAAAATTCAAGCTTGAAAATTTTAAAGCACACAGGTTGAATTTTGGTAAAACTCGAAGCAAATGGGAAATGGTCTCGGGTGTGACTCAAAGTGGCCTTGGGTCAGATATGTGAAACAGTTTTGCTTTAAAATAAATTCAAACTTTTAAACATTTTTAAAACCATGTTTTCAAATGATGATTTTGATTAAAGTTTGAATCAATTAAGGATTTAAGCAAGAGATTTTCAAAGTAATTAAATTTTAATTTATTTAATTTTGTTACATTATTTTATTAAGCTATTTATATTAAATAAATAATGTAATTAAAAGGGTAATTAAGATAAAATGTTATTTAAACTAATCTTAACCTTTTAAAGCAACTAATGTGATAAGGATGATTTATTAAACAAGGTTTAAAGGATAATCAAAGTAATTAATAAAGATAAAAATATTTATCTTTTAATTTATTAAGTAATTAGTGATTTGTTAATATAATTACTTAAAAAGTAATTTCTTAATTAATTATTTATATTAAAGATTAATTAATTAAATAATTCAGGTTAATTAATTTTTAATTAATAATTAATTAATGAAGGAATAGTTAATTAATAAAAGTAATTAAGATTTAATTAATTAACAATTAAGGATTAATTAATTAAGATAATTAATTAACGAATAATTAATTAATGAAGGTGATTAATATTTAATTAATTTATAATTAAGGATAATTAATCATTGATTAAAGATAATTAATGAAAGTAATTATGTGGTTAATTAATTTAAATCACACGATTAATTCATCATAATTGAAGATGATTGATTATTATTGAATGTTGTGTATTGGATTGATATCTCTGATATATGATTGTGATGTATGTAATATGAATTACTTTGTGCTGAGCTGTGACATTTGTGATGAATATATATTTGTGTGAATGTGAAAACCCTTTGGCCCGTAAAACGACATTTGAATTTCGATGCGACAGGGAGTCGGATTCCAGTTGCTTATCCAAAACCCACATCAAATATTAATGATGATTGTTTGTGATTGATATATCCACGTATTTTAAATTGAGCGCTCACTATTCGGTTTAGCCGGGAGAGGACTTTGTGTCATATAACCCGTTCTGAATATGTGATACGACGAAATGGATAGCATTTGAAGACGGTGGTGAAGACCGAGCGTCTTCGTGAACGATAGGATACCCTGTCGAATGACTCTGCACTGAGTTGCTCCAGTATAGAGATCTCCATATGTGATGGGGAGTTCGATCGGGATTGTGGATGCCCGGATTGCAAGGACTTCTTCGGAAGTGCCTTCGGTTCTGTTCGCACCCGGAATAGACTTGTGTAGTTGTATGTCTGACATTACACTTTGAGATATAAAGCTAATTTCTTTCAAATACATTTTTGTTGGTGGCGGAGAATTTATTCTCTTAGCTTAACACCCTTCTCTGAGACATACGAGCTCAGAGGTTATGTAGTTAAAGGTCATTAGTGATATACTCCTAATTTGATAGTGTGGCGTGCTAAGTGCTGCTGATCATTTGTTGATCGAATCGTGGCTTTATGAAAAGCATTGCTTTGTGGACGAGACTTCGTCGAACCTCACAACCCGGTTATGGTCGAAACAGGAATTGTTGCAGCAAGATTATTTGGGGGTAGCGCCTCCTGAGGGTATGTCCATTCTCTTCTGGATTATAAGTGGTATCATGGTATAGAGCCCAGATACTTAACTCTATGGTTGCTGCAAAACTTATTGCTTTGTGGTTTTTGGTTGAGAGATGCCTCGGATAAAGGTCGGTAACGACCGGGAGATGGCATACTCATGTCAGTAGTTACCTAGTTACAGAGGTAACCCAGCCTTGTGTTGGCAGAGATCCGGTTAGGCTCTCGGGGACGTCCCTCCAGAGGCATTCCATTTTGTGTAGGAAGTTCCTTTGCATGACCATTGTTGGAAATCCAATCATCTAATACGAGTGATAGTGATCTGGGGGTAGTGCCTCTGAGGGTATGTCCATTTTCTTCTAGATTATAAGTGGTATCATGGTATGAAGCCCAAATACTTAACTTTGTGGTTGCTGGAAAACTTATTACTTTGTGGTTGTTGGTTGAGAGACGCCTCAGATAAAGGTTGGTAACGACCGGGAGATGGCATACTCTTGTCAGTAGTTACCTAGTTACAGAGGTAACCCGACCTTGTCTCGGCAGAGATCCGGTTAGGTTCTCGGGGACGTCCCTCCAGAGGCGTTCCATTTTGTGTAGGAAGTTCCTTTGCTTGACCATTGCTGGAAATCCAATCATCTAATACGAGCTCTGTACGGTTTGAGTTGTATAACCTACCATCTAATATGGTAGCTATAGTAGGCATACTATAATGGTACGTATGCTGGCTAAGATTAATATTATACTTTTGAAATGTTTTCTACACTATGCACTAAAAATAATATCAAAAGAGTTTTCTCGTATCAAGCATGTTTGACTATCATAAGAAGAAATCTCCTCCAATTGTGTGATTGCATTGTGTGTGTGGCGGGAGGTCTTATGGTAGTTTCATTTTCCAAAAGCATATCGGGTTTCTTTTATAAACCGTTTTTGTTTCAAACAACTATTTTTGCTTACTCATACCAGTCCCATGACTGACCCGGAGTTTATTGTTCCCTTTCTAAACTCTGGGTGCCCATAATTTTCCACACGGGCAGCCTAGAAGCAGGTTATCCGTGTTTTGGAGCTAGCTTGGATTTTGAAGTCTTTTGGAAGCTATCGAATTCTAGAAAGCTTTTGTCCTTGGAAATCTTTTGAAGTGCTTGGAGTTTTAAAGACCTTATTGAAGTTAAAGTATGTTGAAAACTATATGAACATTGTTGTCCCGCTGTGGAGTTGTCGTTTTATTGTAGTATTTCATATGTAGCACTCTGATATTGGTGATAGATGTTGTAATGGATATTGTATCAAAGTTGTATCTGTGTTATGATCAATGATATTCATTTTGTTTCCGCTATTTATTTTCATCTAATGTTGCTATAAGCTCCATCCGAACTGAAGTTCAACGTTTGAATCTCCGGCAGTCGAATACAAGTAAGGTATTTGATGTCGATTTCTAAACGTTGGATTTCAGGCCGTGACAAGTGGTACCAGAGCTAAAGGCTGAGTAAGAACTTTAGCTACGGAGTATAACACATTAGGTGGCTCATTAGAGATAGGGTGAAGTATACCCTAGAATGAGTATAACCCGAGAGACCGAAACCCTAAAATTTCTTGGTCCATTCCTTTTAACTGTTGATATTCCCAAAGATATCTTGTCCATATGCCTAAATCAAGTTTTCTTACTATTTCCAGATAGTGAGAATGAGCGGAAGAAAAGGACAAGGTAGGGACAGGGAAATACTACTACAGCTGGTCAAGTCCCTGCAACAGCAGCTACACCTACTCAACCTCAACCGAATCTGGCTGATCTATATAGAAGTTTCTCCAGACTGGGTGGAAAGCCGTTTACTGGCAAGGAGTTTATTGTTGAAGCCCAAGCTTGGATCCGATCGTGTGAAAGAATTTTCAGAGGATTGAAATAGGAAAACGATCAAATGCGATTGATAACTTCTTGGCAACTCCAAGAGGAAGCTCTAGCTTGGTGGGAGACAGTTGTCGTGGATGAGCCGGAAGATGAGTTTACTTGGGATGATTTAAAGAAGTGTTTGAGCAGCGATACATGTCATCTGCTGGTATCTCCCGAATGTACCAGGAGTTCATGGATTTGAAACAGGGAAGTTTATCATTTGAGGAGTATTTGAATAAATTCAACGAGTTGTCTCGATTTGGTCCGTAGCTAGTGAATACACCTTTGAAGAAAAATGAAAGATTCATTCGGGGAATGAATAAGAAGTACCATGAAAGGATGACTGGCCATGTAAAAGAATACTTTTCGAACTTAATCGATATGGGTTATCGATATGCTACCCTGGATATGCAGAAAGTTCAAGAAGAGAATGGGAGTTCAAGTAGTTCGAATTGGAAGAAAAGAAAATACAAAGGGAAGAAGCCGGATCAAGGCAAGGAGAATAGGAGTAATCAGGAAAACTCAGCTAGAAATATTACTTGTTACAACTGTCAGGAGAAAGGCCATTATGCAAACAATTGCAAGAAGCTAAAGAAATAAATAAAGAAAGATCAACCCGTGAAGGTAAGTCAAAGATCCAAGGAATGCTATTGCTGTCACCAGCCAGGTCATGGAGTTAAAAATTGCCCGAAAAGGAAACAAGCACAAGTAGCGAAAATGTACGCGATAAAAGATGACCCCTCATCTTCAAAGGCGAATAAAGAAAAAGGAGTTTTAGAAGGTAACCTTAGTATTTGTGATAGAGTTGTTAGAGTTTTGTTCGACACAGGAGCTTCACATAGCTTTATCTCCCAACAAATCGTGAATGAATTAAAACTCGAACCTAAATTTGTCGATGAACCTATTTACGTGAAGAATCCGGTTGAAGGTCCTGCAAATGTTTGTCTATATTATAGGAAAGTGCCTATCTTGTATTCTTGCCATCAATTTCCTATCAACCTTTATCTTCTCGACATTAACGAATTTGAAATATTACTCGGAATGAATTGGTTAACGAGATATGAAGCTAAACTAGATTGTAACAATCGAACGATTCTGGTCAAAACAAAACTTGGAAACTTCATTGAAATCTCTTGTGAGGATCCGAGTCCTAAGAGAGATAAAATGACGTATACTTTAGGATATCCTGAACCTAGTCTGGAGTCCATACCTATAGTCCAGGAATTTTCCGATGTATTCAAAGAAGTAAAATCTTTACCCCCACACAGAGAAATTGAATTCATAATTGACTTGGTTTCAAATGCTCGTCCTATCGTTCATGCAAGTCGTAGGATGGCACCCAGGGAAAGGGCAGAATTATTCAAGCAAACAGGTGATCTACTAGAAAAATGATTAATACGCCCTAGTGTTTCCGATTGGGGTTCGTCCGTGGTGTTAATAGCTAAGTCTGATGGATCATTGAGATTGTGTGTAGACTACCGGGATCTCAAAAAACAAAATCTCAAAAACAAGTTTCCTTTACCTAGAACCGATGATTTGTTTGATCAACTTCATGGCGCTCGATTCTTTTCTAAGATGGATCTAGCTTAGGGATTCCATCAGCTGCGATTGCTGAAGACTGTGTTCACCTAACTGCTTTTAGGGGTCCGGACATATTCTACGAATGGTTAGTCATGCCTTTCGGACTAACCCGTGCTCCCGCATACTTCGTAGATTTAATGACCCGTGTGTTTCGAGAGGTGTTGAATAAATTTGTCCTTGTGTTTATTGATGATATCCTAATCTACTCCAAAACCGAAGAGGAGCATGCTGAACATCTCAGAATTGTTTGGAGATTTTAAGGAGGAATATCCTATTTGCAAAATTTTCTAAATGCCAGTTTTGGGACAAGGAAGTCAGATTTCTCGGCCATATTGTTAATGAAGATGGAATTTCTGTTGATCCGGGAAAGATCTCAGCTATCCTAGATTGGAAGCGACTCACAACTCCAAAAGAAGTTCAAAGTTTTCTGGTTTTAGCAAGATATTATCGAAAGTTTTTTTAGGACTTTTCTAAGATAGCTAGTTCATTGACTAAGCTAACAATGAAGAATGCAAACTTTGACTGGACACCGAAGTGTGATGAAGCTTTTCAGGAATTGGAGAAGAGATTGACTACCGCTCATGTTCTCGCTATTATCAACGGGAACCAAGGCTTATCTGTTTATATAGATGCTTGTGGTGATGGTGTGGGTGCAGTGCTAATGCAAAATGGTAGAGTAATTGCCTACGCGAGTAGACAATTACATCCGCATGAGAGGAACTACCCAACACACTATTTGGAGCTCTTGGCTGTTATTTTCGCCTTAAAAATTTGGCGACGCTATCTTCTGGGTAAGAATCTCCTTCTGCTTTTCTAAAGGAAAATTTTAAAATTCAACTTAACTTAATATATACTTAATAAATCCTTCTTGTTTTAGGTGAAAAATTCAAATTATTCACCGATCACAAATCTCTAAAATATCTCTTCACCAAGAAAGATTTAAATCGGAGACAACAACGTTGGTTGGAATTTCTAGCGTCTTATGACCTAGATATTCTGTATACGCTTGGAAAAGCTAATGTAGTTGCCGATGCTTTTAGTAGAAGACACACTATTCTTGCTCATCTTGTTATCATTCCTACTCTCCTTGAGAAGGTTGATAGCAAGCAAAAAGAAGAAAAGTTTCTTCGAGATATTTATGGGAGAATCCTACGAGGCGAAGACACCAGTTTTGAAACCAATCATAATGGGATTATAAGACTAAAGGGCAGGTTGTGTGTTCCAGACATTTTGGATCTGAAACGTGAGGTTTTGGATGAATGCCACAAGTCTAAACTCAGTATCCATCTAGGAGTTAATAAGATGTATCGAGATATAAAAAGAACGTTCTGGTAAAAAAAATGAAAAGGGACATATCTATATATGTGAATCGTTGTGCTACCTGTCAACAAATTAAAAGTGGTCAAAATAAAATGGTGGGTTTACTTCAGCCTTTAGAAGTACCTAAGTGGAAATGGGATCAAGTATCAATGGATTTCATCGACGGGTTGCCACGAACTAAGAAAGGAAATGAAGCAATTTGGGTTATTGTGGATCATTTGACCAAAACTGCCCACTTCATTCCAGTGAAATCCACTCGGATAGCAGCAAGCTTAGCAGAGCTGTATATAAAAGAGATAGTTTGTCTCCAAGGTATACTAAGAAGTATAGTGAGTGATAGTGATCTGATCTTCACTAGTAGATTTTAGGAGGCATTTCAAGCCGCATTTGGAATCAAACTGAATTTTAGTACTGCTTATCACCTGCAATCTGATGGGCAGATAGAAAGGATTAATCAAATTTTAGAAGACCTTTTGCGCACTTGTATTCTAGACTTGGTGGTTCTTGGGAGACCATTTACATCTAGTTGAATTCTCATGCAATAATAGCTATCAGGCCAGTATCGAAATGGCTCCTTTTGAGGCTTTATATGGTTGTCCGTGTCGATCGCCTGCATGTTGGATCGAGTCAAGTGATAGACTCATCCTTAGACCAGATATGATTAAAGAAGCCACAGAAAAAGTAGATTTTATTCAAAAGAAATTGATAACTGCTCAAAGTCGTCAGCAGAGTTATTATGACCGCATAGAAGAGATTTGGAATTCCAGGTTGAAGATTCTGTATTCCTAAAGGTGTCTCCAATGCGTGGTGTGTTAAGATTTGGAAAGACTGGTAAGCTGGCACCATGGTATATTGGTCCTTTTCCTATTCTGGAAAGGATCGGTCCTTTAGCATATCGAGTGGAGCTACCCAGCTGGTTATCTGGCGTGCATGATGTGCTTCACATTTCTAACCTCCGAAAATATGTGCACGATCCAGACTCTATTATTGAAGATGCTGCTCAGCGGGATTTGGAGATCACACCAAATCTGGCAGTAAAGAGAGAACCGATAAAGATCATTAATCGTGATGAAAAGCATCTGAGGAAAAAAATTGTGAAATTAGTTAAAGTACAATGGAGTGGTGATCCAAAGGACTGTGCTTGGGAGACAGAGGATAGCATGCAAAAGTCCTATCCCAATTGCAGAGTGGATGTTCCGGCTTGATTGGTAAGCCATTTCTCTATCTTTTATATATTCATATAATTCTTTGTTCGTCTTTCTCTCTCCTTCAAATTTAAGGACGAAATTTTCTTAGGGGGAACCTGTAACATCCCCAAAATTTATCAATTTAAAATTAGTAATTTGTTTGAATTTCTGAAATTTAATTTGGAGTTAATTTGAATTAATTTTAAATTTTCAAAACATATGAATATTTTGTTTTTTTTAATTATATATCTATATATATAATGGATTGGATTTCAAATTTGGATTTTAATTTTAATTTAAATTTGAATTTGAATTTGAACTTGTAGAATTTAAAACTAAAATATCTTAAAAATAATAGGATTCAAAATATTAACATATGTGTATGATTTTTTTTTGATGTGTAAATTAGTATTAAAAACATCCTCTTTTAAAAAATTGTATAAATATAAAAAGGAATGTAATTATATAAATAAGAAAAAAAATATAAAAATATATTTAAATCTTTATGCATGTATTAACAAGTGTTAGAATCATAAGTGAATGAATTTACAAGTGTTAATGAATCAAGACAAGTGTCATTTTTCTTTGTCTCATTTTTGAAAATTTAATTAAAGTAAGAAAAGAAGATTATAAAAACACTTCATTTCCTCCTTTCCAATTTCTTTGACCTTCATTTTCAAAAAAAATAACAAAGCCCCGTGCAAATTCTCAAACCAAAAAAAGAAAGAAAGAAATCATCAAGCAAACTTTAAAACTAATCAAAACAAACCAGAAAACATTTCAAAAAAAAATTAAAAGGCAAATAAGCAAGTCTGTAGACAATACGGCAAAGCACAATTCAACAATAAAATTTCATCATCAAACAACAAGATCAAGCCCAGATCAACAACTCAACAATCAAAATCTTTTTCCCTGTCTTCAAGTTCAACAACATCAACTTCTTCTCTGTTTTTCCAAATTCAGAAGTGAGTGAACTTTTTGAGATTTTGGAATGTGATTGGTTTTTTGAGCTCATGCTTAGGTAAGATTGAAAATGTGTTACATGTATACAGATATGTGTGCATGTGTATATAGTGTTTATGCATATAAGTTACATGTATAATCCCCTTTGTTCCAGGTTTACAGGCATAAGCATGTTCAAAAGAATTCAATTTCTTCTTCTTCAATCATTTTTAACTTTTAGAATTTAAACAGAAATTGTTTATTTAAACATGATTTCAATTTTAAAAATGGGTTTAAGTAAAAATAAATTAAAGGGTTTCTGGAAAGTTGAAAATACAGGCACAATTCAAAATTTGATAAAATTCAAACATCGAAAATCCTAGTTTCAGATATACTATCTGAAAGGTTATCAAAAACAATGATTTTTGAAAGAAAAATTAAGATTTTTAATGAACTATCAATCGAGAAATACGAAGTTGAACGATATTGGAAATTTGAGTGATTACTGGTGATCAGCGACGAAATTCGTCTCGTGATCATGGCAGAAGCTAGCATGGTGGTCTGGGATCATCACAAAATTGTTGAATGAATTTATAAATCATCGTGGTGGCTAATGATCGATGAACTAGGGTTTAAACCCATATTTCTGCAATGGTCGAAAATTGACCTATTGCAACGACGACATCGCATCAGACTGGACAGGGACGATTGGTGGCCGTGCGTGGTCGATAGAAGGAGCTCGTGAAGGAAGTGCGTATACTCTAGTGATATATGTTGTTGACACGAGGTGGATTAGTTCGTCGAGTTTTCGTCCTAGATTGAGTCAGATGGTTTTTTTGCATGATCGTCGATGTTTTGGTCTTCTGGGTGGCCTAGGTGTTTGGTCGGATTGTCGTTGACTCGATGAAGGTCGGAGCTTCGACCGGACGTGGTTGTTCCGACCGTGCATGTGCACAGCACTTGGTTGGTGTCAGTGGAAAAGCATCGAGGAAGATGGATTTTTACTCGAAGCTGTTTTTGGGAGGATTGTATGATAGCTTGAAGTTGGACTCGAGTGAATTTATAGATGCGCCGGGTAAACACATAGAAAAAATTCAAGCTTGAAAAATTTAAAGCACACGGGTCGATTTTTGGTAAAACTCAAAGCAAATGGGAAATGGTCTCGGGTGTGACTCGAAGTGGCCTCGGGTCAGATATGTGAAACAGTTTTACTTTAAAATAAATTCAAAGTTTTAAACATTTTTAAAACCATGTTTTCAACTGATGATTTTGATTAAAGTTTGAATCAATTAAGGATTTAAGTAAGATAAGTAACTAAATTTTAATTTATTTAATTTTGTTACATTATTTTATTAAGTTATTTATATTAAATAAATAATGTAATTAAAAGGGTAATTAAGATAAAATGTTATTTGAACTAATCTTCACCTTTTAAAGCAATTAATGTGATAAGGATGATTTATTAAACAAGATTTAAAGGATGATCAAAGTGGTCAATAAAGATAAAAATATTTATCTTTTAATTTATTAAGTAATTAATGATTTGTTAATATAATTACTTAAAAAGTAATTTCTTAATTAATTACTTAATATTAAAGATTAATTAAATAAATAATTAAGGTTAACTAATTTGTAATTAATAATTAATTAATTAATTAAGGAATAATTAATTAATAAAAGTATTTAAGATTTAATTAATTAACAATTAAGGATTAATTATTTAGGATAATTAATTAAGGAATAATTAATTAATGAAGGTGATTAAGATTTAATTAATTTATAATTAAGGATAATTAATCATTGATTAAAGATAATTAGTGAAAGTAATTATGTGGTTAATTAATTTAAACCACACGATTAATTCATCTTAATTGAAGATGATCGATTATAATTGAATGCTGTGTATTGGATTGATATCTCCGATATGTGATTGTGATCCTATGTAATATGAATTGCTTTGTGCCGAGCTGTGACACTTGTGATGAATATATTTTGTGTGAATGTGAAAAACCTTTGGCCCGTAAAACGGCATTTGAATTTCGATGCAACAGGGAGTCGGATTCCAGTTGGTTATCCGAAACCCACATCGAATATTAATGATGAATCTTTATGATTGATATAACCACATGTTTTTAAATTAAGCGCTCATTATTCGGTTTAGCGGCGAGAGGACTTTGTGTCATATAACCCATTCCGAATAAGTGATACGACGAAATGGATAGCATTTGAAGACAGTGGTGAAAACCGGACGTCTTCGAGAACGATAGGATAACCTTTCGAATGACTCTGCACTGAGTTGCTCCGGTATAGAGATCTCCATATGTGATGGGGAGTCCGATCGGGATTGTGGATGCCCGGATTGCAAGGAATTCTTCGGAAGTGCCTTCGGTTCTGTTCGAACCCAGAACAGACTTGTATGGTTGTATGTCTGACATTACACTTTGAGATATAAAGCTGATTTCTTTCAAATACATCTCTGTTGGTGGAAGAGAATTTATTCTCTTAGCTTAACACCTTTCCCTGAGACGTATGAGCTCAGAGGTTATGTAGTTGAAGGTCATTAGTGATATACTTCCAATTTGGTAGTGTGGCATGCTGAGTGCTGCTGATCATTTGTTGATCGAATCGTGGCTTTATGAAAAGCATTGCTTTGTGGACGAGACTTCGTCGAACCTCACAACCCGGTTATGGTCGAAACAGGAATTGTTGCAGCAAGATTATTTGGGGGTAGCGCCTCCTGAGGGTATGTCCATTCTCTTCTGGATTATAAGTGGTATCATGGTATAGAGCCCAGATACTTAACTTTATGGTTGCTGCAAAACTTATTGCTTTGTGGTTTTTGGTTGAGAGATGCCTCGGATAAAGGTCGGTAACGACCGGGAGATGGCATACTCATGTCAGTAGTTACCTAGTTACAGAGGTAACCTGGCCTTGTGTTGGCAGAGATCCGGTTAGGTTCTCGGGGACGTCCCTCCAGAGGCATTCCATTTTGTGTAGGAAGTTCCTTTGCATGACCATTGTTGGAAATCCAATCATCTAATACGAGCTTTGTACGTTTTAGTTGTATAACCTACCATCTAATATGGTAGGCATACTATAATGGTACGTATGCTGGCTAAGATTAATATTATACTTTCGAAATGTTTTCTACACTGTGCACTAAAAATAATATCAAAAGAGTTTTCTCGTATCAAGCATGTTTGGCTATCATAAGAAGAAATCTCCTCCAATTGTGGATTGCATTGTGTGTGTGGCGGGTGGTCTTGTGGTAGTTTCATTTTCCAAAAGCATATCGGATTTCTTTTATAAACTGGTTTTATTTCAAACAACTGTTTTTGTTTATTCATACCGGTCCCATGACTGACCCAGAATTTATTGTTCCCTTCCTAAACTCTGGGTTCCCATAATTTTCCACACGGGCAGCCCAGAAGCAGGTTATCCGTGTTTTGGAGCTAGCTTGGATTTTGAAGTCTTTTGGAAGCTATCGGATTCTGGAAAGCTTTTGGCCTTGGAAATCTTTTGAAGTGCTTGGAGTTTTAAAGACCTTATCGAAGTTGAAATATGTTGAAGACTATATGAACTTTGTTTTCCCGATGTAGTGTTGTCGTTTTATTGTAGTATTTCGTGTGTAGCACTCTGATATTGGTGATCGATGTTCTAATGGATATTGTATCAAAGTTGTATTTGTGTTGTGATCAATGATATTCATTTTGTTTCCGCTGTTTATTTTCATCTAATGTTGTTATAAGCTCCATCCGATCTGAAGTTCAATGTTTGAATCTCTGGCAGTCGAATACAAGTGAGGTATTTGATGTCGATTTCTGAACGTTGGATTTCGGGCCGTGACACATGCACACACATATCATATGATACACGCGCGCGTGTGTGTATGTGTGTATATATATATTTCATAATATAAATTAAACAAAACTACATTATTTTATAAATTTAAATAAAATAAAAGATTTTACGTAAATAAATTTTCAAATGTTCTAAATAAATTAGATTTCATAAGCCCAACAAGATCCAATAGGGTTTAAAAGATTGAAATTCACATATAAATTCCGTAGCAAGCTGGCCCAGTTCTAACAGAAACAACAATTGTTTCTCGGTGCAGTGGGATAGACATTCATAAACATTTTATAAACTGCGTAAATATATGTATCAAACTATATTAGTTTAGGATTCTTAAGTTTATAACATAGATTGATCAAATAATATTGATCAGTCCCATCTTTTGGGTGGTCCACACAAGATCCCTTATATGCAAGTATTAAGTGAAGTCTCTCGACTCATACAACTTGTTAACTCCTTAGCTTGGATATGAATGGGTTTCTTATGAAGTTTTATCCTGTATGATCTCGTGAACTATGCCTTCGATAAAATTAATTTTAACCTTATATACTTATTCTTAAGTACACGACTATATAGGAAAATTAACCAAACTTCACACATTATCAATTGTACTTTATCTAGCAAATTTTAATTACTCCTTATCGATATATCATTGTGTATCATAGGGAGGAATGACTTTTGTAACAACCCGTATTTTTGATAACTAAAAATATTGAATTATATAAGATTTTGGAATTTAATATTGTCAGAAATTAAAATTTATGATTTATTAATGAAAAAATTATTAAGATATAATTTAATAATGTTTATTGGATGTAATTGACAACTATTAATGTAATCTCAATTAATGGTAATAATAAAAGTTAATAAGGGAAGAAATTAAATATTGTATTAAAAAGAGAAATCATAGGTTATTTTATTTAATTGGTTTGGTATGTAATAAGAAACAATTAGTTAGTACGTAGAGATAGCAACCATTGTCCCTAAACAATAAATTTTGAAATATTTAAATTACTAAGATGTAACAATTGTTCTATTCTCATTCATACAGTCCATCCATTTTGAAATAATTTGGTAATCAATAAGAAATTAACGTAATTGAAATATTAAAATTAATATGGTAAATGACGTCAATTGTAGAGTATGAGAATAAATTCGTAAGGTAATAGTTGATTTAATATAAAAACATTTAAATCAAAAATAAAAGAATATGTTGGATATTTAAATTATAGTAAATTAGTTTTTTATTTCTATTGTAATTTAATGTTGAAATTAATGTAATATTTAAATCTTGGATTTAATATGGAAAATTGTATTTTAAGAGATTATTAATTCCTTTTTAATCAAGAATGATGATAGAAATGTTTTAATTTAGAAATCAAAAGTGATTAAATTGATTTTAAAATAGATTGTTTTAATTAACGTGTAAAGCTAGTTTTTTGGGCGCTGTCTCGGATTTCGATTAAACTAGTTTCATCGGATCCGTAGTAGTGAATTATTATAGGATTTCAAGTTTCGTAGCGATCGGACTTATCGTTTGATCGTGCGGGCTCGAAACGCGTAGAAATCGATTAAAGGAATTTAATTAAAATAATTTGATTTTAAAAGCTAATTTCTATATACAATAGAATTAGGGTTTGAAATTAGTTTCATCGAGTTTAAAAATATTGAAAACCTATATTTCAATATATAAGATGACCTATTTTCATTTCAGGAACAAAATGGATTTTCGGGTCTTTGTTATCGCTTCGACTCAATCGATCTGTTTCATCCATTTCGATTCAATCTTCATCTATATATATGTTGTTATAAACCCTAGCAGCCTTATATTCTATCTTCTGTACATAGAATTTTAGTTCTTATCTGTTATTTCTAAATGGAGGACCCTATTTACCGAATTCAAATCATATACAAAAATTCAGACTGCCCAAAACCTATCATATTATATATCATCGCGAAGCTATCGATGAATGGAACCTGTGTCTTTAATTTAGTTTTTGATTGGAGTCTCCGTTTGTCTAGAAATTGCCGAAATATTCTCTACCGTCCGTTGTAGGGTTGTGCAACATTATGACAAATTGGCGATGATGGGTCGATCAGAGGGTGCAGGCTCGTAGAGGAGGCAAGGGGCTATCGATCTGTATGGTTGGATCGTGTCGAAAATGAATGAATTCGCCAAAAAATGATGATTTGTAGCCGAAAATCAATCTCGGCATAGAGGCCGGCGGCAGCACCTTGGGCGATCAGTTGGAGGGCGATGGTGCGACCTGGCATTGGTGACTTAGTGGCGATGTTGGATCATGGCGCAGAGGCATGTGGCCAGGGGGAACTGGAATGGAAGCGACGGCTGTAGGCAGCTGGATTCTGTTGCGTAGGGTTTTGGAGAGGATGGTAACGATATTATGATTTTGCCCTTATATTATTTTATTTAATTTTTAAATTTCAATCTTCTAACTTGTATAACTTTTGCATACAAACTCGGATTCACACAAGATTTCTTCCATTGGTTCGTATCGAAATTCCGGACAACAAGAAACTAGTTTAGTTGAATTTGAAGACTATTGAATTTTAGTCTTTTATTGGATTTTTAATGGGTTTTGAATTAAAGGTGAGTGATTTAACATACTCACGCAATACTAAATTTTCTTATGTTAGTTAAATTGAAATTATGAAGTGATAAAAATTTATTGGTTGTTGTTTAGTAGTTTAAATTGACATTTAAATTAATTTGAATTTTATATTAAATAAATTTATATTTATTTAATATTGAAATTAATTACTAGTTAAACACCGACAATGGATAATTAGTAACTGTTGTGATATGTTGGTTGATTTCGATGTTGATTGATGTTGGATGACGTTTATTTTTTGACATATTCATGTTATTATCTATTTATTAATTGTCATCATTTATATTATCATTTTGAATATTTGAAATAAACTAAGAAATAGGTTCAAATGATATATACCTATGTCATTTAATTATGGGTTGAAATGATACATATCCATCCATGTAATTAAAATTGAAATAAATGATCACTTGGCCATAGGATATAAAATTATATACAGACACCGGATTTGGTTAAATTAAATGGTTTTAAAATCTTAAATTTTCACATATATATGAATTTAATTATTTTCTAATTTAAGATTTGAAATGTTGAAATTGAACTGTTTAAATGAAATTATCCAAAGATTTAATTTGAAATCACAAAGTTGAATTGAGATATGATTTAAATTTACTTAAAGTGAATTATTTTTTAAATTTAAACGTTGAATTTACTTTAATTGAAGTGGTTTAAATTGGTAATTCAATGTTTTGGTTGTGAAATGGATTTAAACTTAATTGTTAAAAGTGAGAATTTGAATTGAAACTTTCAGCCATTTGAATAGCATCGTTTAAATTGAATTTGAAGTAAAGTTTGAAATCATTTTGAATTGAGGCTAATTTAAATTGAAATTTGAAAATGACATTGACTTGATTTGGAAGTTGAAGAATTGATTTCGTCGTGATTTGGAACAAGAGTTTGTAAGGATCTGCCATTTCGAATAATTCAAATCGACAATCATCCACACATATCAGACTTGAATTGCTCAAAACAACAAATTGTTAATTTATATTTGAAAAAACTTAGAATATATAGTAAACAAATCAATCACAGAATCACAGACACGGAGTAATACAACAATAAGCAGCGGAATAGATAAATAGTAGTTCATGATGCTACTATAGAACATTAGAGTTAAAAACAATACAACAGAAATTTGAATGCATAGTAGTCTCAATACATAAGCAAATGACTAGTCTAAACATAAATTGGAAACAACTGAAATAACTAAAAGTTGAACAGATAAAAGATAGATCTTTAAGCAAAGCTCCGTGCTCTAAAGGTGAGTCTCAAATGTTGTGACTTTCAGTCTGAGCATAAAGCAAAACACAAAACACTCGAGTCATGATTAACATTCTTATGCAAGTAAATCAACTCAAGTAAAATGCAATATAACTTAAAGGATGTTTGAGATCCCACCCTTTAAGAATCTGTTAAACCATCTACATACATAGTGCAATACGCTATATATATAATGTCTATATTAAAGTAAAATATTAAAATAGCGTGAAGGCGTTACCCATGTCCTCCTTAACATATTTTTATATATTCTCGTAGTCTACACAAATATTGTAAGCTCTATCAAACCGGTGGGATACTCAAGGAGCACTCCATAGGTACAGTACAAACTAAACTCGTAATGGGCTCGATAAGGCATGTGACAAGGTATGCGAGGTAGTGTAGGATACTACCATTTTGTGGATCCGGACTGGTGGTAACGCATAGCAGCTAGTACCGCCCACCTCGAGACATACTCCCATAATCAAAGGTGCACCCAATCAAATCAAAAAGTAATAAAATGATATCGAAGAAGCATGCTCGATCGGAGGTGCGACCTCACTTGGCCCGGCGTGGCTCCTATTTTAGTCACATCAAACTGACTCGAGGCAGTAAGGGAAGCGTTCATACCTCATTTAGACGTTTACCAAACCATCCTATTTCGTTCTGGAATCTCCACCACATGCACAGTTGTTAAAGTGGTTTTCGGTATTGGTGGAAAGTATGAAAATATCTGATCCCGGACTCCTTAACAACCAAACAATTTTTTCACATTATGGTCATTTTTATTTCTAACAGTTCATACTTCGTATCAAAATATCATATTCATTTCAAAATCATATCACTTTCTAAATCATATTTACTTTCGAAATCATTATTCACTTTAAACCATAACTATTCCAACTTAAACAGTTTGAATATTGAAAGTAGTTTCTATATTGGAATAGTTATACATTAAAAATAGTTTATATTTAAAAATAGGTTATAGATTAAAATTGTTTATATATATTAAAAATATTTTATATATTAAAAATAGTTTATATTGAAATTCAAATTAGAATTGTTTCATTCAATTTCACAAATCAATTCAAATCAACTTTAGTTCCAAAATTCAATTTAAATGAATCTCAATACAATAATTTCAAGTTTCATAAAAATCATTTTAAATTTATATCAATTTCAAACCCCGGTTTGAGCTACAATTTTAAACTACTTCCAATTTAATTGGTTTCAAAGTTTAAATATTCAAACATTTACAATAACTCAATTTGATAAATTTCATTTGTGTTTAAAAATTCAGTTTATTTTTATTTAAAATTGAAATATTCACTTAATCACTTTTAATATCATTTAAATAAAATATCAAATTAAAATTTTAAATCAAAATTAAGTATTCAAATTAAATTTTATTTAAATTTGAATTATATCCATTTAATTCACTTTAATCAAAAATCAAGTTATCAAGTTATAAAAAACATATCTTTAAAATCTCAAAATCAATAAATTCCAAATCAATGTTTATTTAAATTCAATTATAACCAATTTAAATTCCAAGTCAACTTTAATTTATCTTTCCAACCTCTATTTATTAAAGTTATTACAAAATCTATTTTTTTATATTAATATAGTTTTAAATAAATACTTAAACATAGTGCGTGTGTGTGTGTATAAATCAATTAAATTAAATTTTAATAAATTAAGTTAAATTAAACCTTATTATTAAATCTATTTTAAATCATATTTTATATATTTACAAAAATAAAAATATAAGTAAAATCTTAAAATTACTTTTCAAACCTTAACTTATCAATTTTAAAATTCCAAACATATAATTTAAAAATCTAAAATTTACACATATATATTAAATAAAATCTTTATGTTATATTTTTAAAAATCAATATTTAATAAAACCCATCAATTTCCTCCCAAAACTTTGAAAAATCATTTTTCAAAATAGACCAACGATGTCTGTATATAATTTTCTATCCTATGATCAAGTGATACAGATATTTATCATTTCAATTTGTAATTATTTAAATTTATGGGTATGTATCATTTAAACCCGCAATCCCAGAATTCAAATTCAATAAAATCGCTTGGGTTTATCATTTCAACCCATAACGATTTTACCTATTCTATAATATCATTCGAGTATGTATCATTTCAACCCATAGGAATTTCCTAACTAACAGGGAACCTGCAGTGTGATTTAGAACAGATAATTAATAGCATAACATATAAGGAAGTTGCAATTTTGAATCACAAATTAACATAGCATACATGTCAATATAAGTGTTATACAAAGCAACACATCATCATGTACATCAAAATGAACTTCACATCATATCATTATATATATGTCAAAATAAGCATTGTAACATATAAAATCATATATATGTATATATATATATTAACTAAACAAAATCCTGGCTATAACAAACATTTCGATAGTCAATTCAAGTGATGTTATTTACTTAAACATAAAATTGTTAATCGTGAGTGATTGCTCACTTTTTGAGGCTATGGAAACAACGATGGCGAGAAAGTGACATGGACACGCATACGGATGCGGGCATGGTACTTGGATGCGGATTCGGACAATGGCAAAGCAAAACAACAATTGTTGTAACTTTACGGATAGCAGCAGAATAAGCAAGCAAACTTCTTGGAGTCGATGAGAAACATATACACACACATACATATATACACGGATCATATATATATACACACACACATATATCACTCTCTCTTTTTTAGAGAGAAGGAGAAGGCTTGAAAAGGGAAGACGAAGCTGCGAGCATATATGCAAACATATAGGTATACAAACATACATACAAATGCTGCTGATTATAGTGGAAAAGTATGGTCGAGAGTGGATGAAAAGTGGGCTGCCGAGGTTGCTACTCACTGAGGATGGGCTGGAAGCGGGAATGCTTGGTGAAAGGTTGATTATGTGCGGCTCTAAGGAGATTGTTTTGTAGTGTTGCGTGGTCAGCTCAGTGAAGTAAGGCAGTCGGGTGGAGAGTTCTCGGAGGGAAAAAGTATTGATTGGGGAGTAAGGTGGGCTCGATGATGGAGTGGATGGGTGTTTAGGGTTTCGGTTTGGGTTGCGGCTTCCAGTGCTTGGTGTAACAGCCCTAGTTTTTAGCTATTTATTTCTTTTAATTTTTTTGTTTTTAGAAATATAATTTATATAAATTGTGTTTACCAATATTGTTTAAATATTTAATTTAGAGAATTAAACTCATTAATTTAATATGATTTTTGTAACTAAATTTAAGAAGAAGAAAAAAAAAGGAAATTTTTATAATGTATAATGAAGTGAGTGGTAACTAAATGTTTTGGATATTATCATAATATCTGTTGTTATACCCATTCCCTAAAAATAATGAAAAGAAGAAAATTTGTAACATATTAAAGTAGTTAATTAATTATGTTAATTTGGTAGGTTATGACATGCAAATCATGTTGGTGGAATATTCTCAATTTTGACATATTAATTATGTTAGCAGTGAACATTGTTAAGCAATTTAAAACAATGAAACTTACAATCAATTTATTTGATAAATCTACCTTATTCCTAGTTAGCAATTCAAAACTTGAATAAAGGCACATACGGATATTTTAAAATGGAGTTAATGACAATTAATAGATATTTCAAAAAGAAATTTATGACAATTAATAGAGAAATTAATTGTAAAATTTCAGTAGTTGACCAGAATTAATTTATTGAATAATTAATGCAAATTAATAAAATTGATGAAAGATAAATAAGTTAATTCTTTTGGTTAATGGCATGAGGACACGAGGTTTATCCCCATTTTGTAGGAGAAATCTGCCCGTGTAACCAGTCCGGCTACCAGTGCCTACAAAGCGGACGGATTAATGTGAGACGTCGCAGGATTGATAATTAACAAAAAGGGTTAATTAACTAATTAAGTTAGTAACCAAATTTGAGTATGTAATTAAAGGAGGATAATTAATTGGTAATATGGTAATTAATTGAAATCAATTAAGGAGGGTAATTAAAAGGGATAAGGTAATCAATTGAAATCAATTAAAGGCAATTAAAGGGGAATTAATTGATTAGAAGAATATGGAAATCAAATTTGCCTTCCTTTGCGCGTGACACAAAATTTTATTCTTTTAACATTTTGACATTTGCCTCTTACCATTTGTTTCTTGAGCATGTCACTGTATTCATTTATTCACGCAGCCTTATCCACAAAAATATCAACTCTTCCAATTGCCATTTTTCCTCTCACCTAAATTAAATGCATTCAAAATTTAATCTTGCCTATCTTTGCAAATTTTCGCATACCCATTATATCTCTCTGTTTCCACTGCGTTTGTTTTGCAATAAATAAATTTTTCGAACCATTGATCAAGTAAATATTTATGTAAGCATTTATTACTTTTGCCTTTTCAGTTAAAAGCTTTTTCATTGCTTACCATAAATCACGCAAGAGCTCAAGTTTTGCTTCCTCAATCAAATCTGTTCAAATTTGCAGTAACGCATGCTTTAAATTTAGATTATAACTGGTATAAATCACGCAAGCTATCTAAAAAAAAAAAATCCAAAAGAGTGATATCGTTCAAACATAAAACTGGAAAGAGAAATCAACGCATGCATTTATCACAATTTTCATGTAGCGTTCAAACAAGAAGAACTGGAAATAAATCTCTTGCCTAAACGCATGCACTCAAAAATCAACGCTTGCATTTATTTCTTACGTTTTCAAACCTGCCTATTTATCTCCCCTTTTTATTTCGCAAGTTTATCTATAAATACTTTGCCTCATTCACATAAGTTTTCATATCTCCTTGTCTGTCCCTCTCTGGTACAAGCTTCTATCAGGTAAATAATTTGCATTGTTTATTTCTTTGCTTCTTCCAATTTTCCTTCCTCCTTCTTGTGTTCTCTGATTTCCTTGCTCGGCTACTTCCCCATCATGCCGTGCCATTTATAAATACATATAGAACTTTGTTAGTAGTAGGCTGGAAGAAATGATATAAATTGATTGTAGGAAGCTAGACTATGGAATTAGTGTAGTTATGATGTAGTTACTGGTATTGTGGATTTGGATAAAGTGCAGTTTGAAGAGGAAGGCATAGAAAGAAAGAAAAAAAAGAATTACAATTTAATAATGGAGAAGATAAATTGATAAGGAGAAAATGATATGAAATGTTGTTTAATTCAAATAAACAATATTGTATGAATAAATCTTGGGTGAATATAATAAAATGACATTTATTTCAAAATTTTAATGGTTGAAATAAATTTAAGATGGTTAAAAAATAAATTTAACTACTTATTTGAGAATTTGGGTGGATAAATATCAATGGATTGTATTTATTATGGTTAATAAAAGGATATTGGTGATGTATACCAATAATCACCTTTTAATGTTTAATAATAAAAGTAAAAGAAGAAATAATTTGCCTAAACATGATGAACATGTATGTGAAATAAAGTATTATTTAATGAATTCGAATGTAGTTAGTGGCTACATTTGATTAAATCGAATAATTTGAACAGTATTGTGTTTGTTGCCAATATTGTCATTTTATTTAAATAAATATATATGAGAATGAAAATAATTGATCATGATAAATATGATTAAAAATGTGAGAAATAATTTAATAATGTCTAAACATGTATTTGTTTTGTTTGGGTGCATAACATCTTTTTATTCAATCAATTGTATTAAATTTGCAATTTATTTTGCAATTTATTCAATTTATTTTATGCATGCGTACGGTTGAAGTATGGGCCTAGGATATGTTGAGACGGTTAGCGGGTTGTAGTAGTCGAGCAAGTTGAACTAAATTTCTTTTATTCTATTCGTTCCAGTTGTTCTGAAATTTTGCTTTGACCGTAATTTTTAAATTCGCATACTTGGTATTTGGATCTTATAGATTTAAGTCAAGGCTTTGCATCCGCCGAAGTTTGATCGTGCTTTCCGTTTTTTTTTTCCGAAGTAGATACCGTGTTTGATTTAGATCCACTGCAGCGTTTAAGGTGAGTATTTCTCACCAGACATATGTACATATATTTTGTGAATTATCGCAAGTGTATGTGTAAAAAATTTTATTTAAATATTATCTGTCTGTAGTATAACGTAGAATGATGAATCCCATTTAAATTGACACCTCATCAGTTATTATCTGTTGTATTATTTCTGCAGTTATATTATATTATTGTTTATTTACTGCTTAAATCACCACTGCAAGTTCCCTGTTAAATTTAGATTGTTGTGGGCTGAAATGATAGGCCTAAATGATGATTACTGTGCTATTATTATGTTAACTGTTTAACTGTTAACTTGGGATTGCGGGTTTGAAATGATAGAACCCGGGGTTTGTAAATTACGGATTGAAATGATATAAATCCGTATCACTTGACCTAGGCTAGAAAACTATATACAGGCCCGTGGTCCTTATAATATTTTCTGAAATATTTAAAATTATTTTGGAAGTTAAATATTTGATTTAATATCTTTAAAGGATTTTATATTGATTTTGAATGAGTTATAAATGTTAATAAATAAATAAATAAATATTTGAATAAAATTTTGGAATATAACTTATTTTGGAAATTCTGGATTTTTGAAAGGATAAGATTTCAGTTAAGAAATATATATAAGTTATATTTGGAAATATTTATTAAGTTAAACAATCTACTAAAGCATTTAAATGCTGTCTTTTGAAATTGGACTAGTTTTACCCGTAACTTTAGGTAGCATTTCCTAAGTGCTATAGAATCTGGAATTTGATTGTTTTGAAATTTAAGGAATTTGATAAATTATATTTATGTTTAAGTTTTGGAGACCTTTAAGATATGAGATTTATAACTGGATTTTTTCTTAATAAATTTAAGATGAACATTCTAGTGTTAAGTAAATTTTGAAATTATTTAATGGCATAATTTTGGAGTTTTATCTATGGAATTTATGGGAATATTCAAGACGAAATAATAAACACTAATTTGTTGAAAGAAAAAATATCCAACCTTAGTTTTGAATATTAATACTCCAATTGGATATATATATAGGAATTGAAATGGTCTTGGGAACATGAAGTGATATTTAAATTATGGTTTAAAATAAAGAAATATATTTGTAAAGCTATGTAAATTATCTTCTTTACAAAGTAACCATAAAGTTAAACCATTTATATCCAAACCATTTGTGTTTTGGGAGTTATGTTTTTTTTAAAAGAAAAATTTCCAATATATTATGGTTTAAAGGTATAATTCAAATATTTGGTTTCCAGATATTATAAATTTTAAGCAGTATGGTTTTGGAAAAGAATTATATTTGAATATAACGATATCATGTTGTTTTGGGTTTTAAATGATATCGTATTTATAGTTTTGAAATGGAAATGTTTATACTGGTTTTAAAGTATAAATTGTTTTTAAATGACCACGGGTTATAATAACGATGGGTTGGCAAAGAGACCGGGATCGGATATGGACATACTCTCTGTCGATACCGAAAACCACTTTGACCAACCGTGTACGCGGTGGAGATTCCAGAATGAAGTAGGTCGGTGGTGGCGTTTCCTGTAAGGTAAATACGTGGACCCGACTCCCGTGAGTTGGCATAAGGTGGCTAAAACAGGAGCAATTCCAGGCCAATGAGGTCATTCCTCTGATCGGACGCTCCTCTTCGATATTATACTATGATCTTGGATTGATTCAGTGGCCACTTCTATATTTTGATTTTGGGGAGTTAGTTCGAGGTGGGCGGCAGCTGCGCGCTGCGCGTTACCATCAGCCTGGATAGCAATTGGTATATCTACCCTGGCATTGCCTAGTTGTGCCGTGTCACCTACCCTATCGCGCCTTGTACGAGTTTGGTTTTCTCCCGTAGCCCGTGTGGTATCCTCTAGTGGCTTCCCGATCAGGAGGGACTATGATATTGGATGGACTACTGGGACTATTACGTGTTAAGGGCTATATGGGTAACCCCTTAACGCTATTAAAAAGTAAGTTTATTTTATAAATAGACACTAGTATAATAGCGCAATATACTACATAGTAAATAGTTTGACGGATCCTTAGAGGATGGGCGGTCCCAAGCATCCTTTAAGTTACTTGCTCTATATTACAGTACACTTGAATTAGCTTACATTATATAAGTATGTATGTCCTGACTCGAGTGTTATGTTTTATTTTTACGCTCGGGTCAGCCTGAGTTGCAGCTTCAATTTCTTCTCCGTAGCTAGGACACTCAGTAGATCATTCGCGCTGCTGGAAGTTGTTTCAGCCTTTATCTTTTCTGGAATTCAAGACTTTGAAGACTCTATCTCTATTTATGTCTTAAAATTTGTATTGAGGATTATAGACAATGTAAGTTCTGTTTTGTTGAAGTTATATCAGTGGCTTCATGAACCACTAAATTTTTAATTTCCGCTGCGAGATTCTGATATCTGTGTATGTGATTCTGTGATCTATTTATTGTATATTCTGAGTTTTGCCAAATTTATTCTACAACGCAGTATTTTGAACAATTCAAGTCCGACAATGTGCGGATGCGAATGGTTGAAAATACTGGGTCGTTACAATTGGTATCAGAGCTTTGGTTCTAGGCAAAACTTAGAATGTATGGTAAATTTGATTTACAGAATCACGTTCATTCGAGATTGAACCACTCTCTTTTTGAATTTTGGAACATTCCCTACGGTTCCAAAGCTCATTCGTATCCCTCACTTTTTCATCTGCTTTAGATTCTGGAGTATCTCATAACTCCACTTCGGATGATCTTTATTGTAAATTGGCGGTCTCGCCATTATTCTAATAAAGGGGTGAAACTCCTTTACCATTAGCATTGATTCACCGGAGATTTATATTTATCCTCGGTTTATATGCTAGTATCTTTGGTTATTCCAAATTCTATCTCTTCGGATCAAATGTAGATTTACCCCAACCACATCGATATGGCTCTTTAAGTCACGGATGACTAGGTCAAGGTTGTCCGCGACTTATATAGACTTACCCAGTTTCCTTATTCTGATCTTCTGATTTCAATTTATCTTGAATTCTATTTGATTTGAGTTCATCAAATTTGAGTCTCCATCCTGGTTTGAGAAGTTTATTCCTATATTTGAAATTAAAATCTAATATTATATATATGAGTATAATTTTCAAAATTTTATAATTAATTTAACTATTTGTCGAGAGATAATAGTTTTGATTTATTTTTGATTTTGTAAACCATGTGTTTTGGCTAAAATAAATAATTGAATATAAAACAATGGTTATAAATTAATTTGGAAACAGAAATGAACTTAAAACAAGAACTTGAGAATTCAATTTCTGATGATTTCAAACCTTGTGTTTAAATTTTAAAAGGATGTAATAAGTATTTTTGTATAGAAATTTGTTTCCAAAGAAATTTTAAAATTAGTGCTTTTCTCTTTGTCACTGGAAAATAATTTCGGTGATGACTGCAGCATCATCGACATTCATTTTCGAGTTTCGAAGTGAAAAGACCATTCTGTAGTCTGGCTACAGTGTTTCCTTGAGATTTTAATTGATTTGAATTTCTAAAGTATGACTTGATATATATAGATATATAATTTAAATTTGATTTGACATATTAGGTATATATATTTAGTTATCTCTAAATGGTTTGAAGGGAATCAGGAATTTAATTCTTAAAGTTTATCTTGAGGAAGGAAAATAAATATAATAACAAAAATTTGAATAAAAAGGTTCCAATTGGAGATAATTAAATTGAAAGTTTTATTTGTATAACACCCAATTTCATTTAATATAACTTACCTTGATTTTCAAAAGTTAACATGTAATTGGATAATATACAATATAAAAGGATTTTATGAATAAAATTTGAGTGGTTATAATAAATATTATACACTTAAATTTTAGTTATAAAAGATTAATGGGGATAAATAAGGAAAAGGAATTTAAGGAATTTTATTCAAATGTCTTAATAATCAAATTAATTTAATATGGAGCCGTAAATCTAACCAAGAGATTTTAATAAAAGGTTATTTCCTGAAATGAATATGTTTGTGTAATAAACAAGGTATCTTTGAATAAGGAAAATATATTTGAAAGGGATATTTTTGGAGTAAGGATTATATATCTTCAAATCATAGTTTAATTGATGTCTAAATAAATAGTTAAGACGTATTCTAATATCACTAAATTTTGATAATTGAGAATTGGTTTTCAAATGGAAATTCAAGGGTAACTTATTGAAGGAATATCTTATTTATAAGATAAGTATTTTTAATAAAGTGTTAGGTTATTTGTTAAAATTCAGAGTTAAGTACATAATAAACTGATTAGGAATACTATTATATCTACTATAGCATATTATGAGTGCTGCTGTTTCTAAAAATAAAATGTTTTGGAAATTTTTTTTTTAAATGAACTTAGGAATATTTCAACCTTGAAATGAATATTGTTTGGCATTGAATTTAAAAGGTATAAATGAAGATTATTTTAAAGGTATTATGATTTTAGTAGCATGATTTCCAAATTTATAAATTTAATGATTTCAAAGCATTATGATTGCAAATTTATTATCTTATTTGTTTTCAAACTATCTTTAAGTGTCCTTGGTTTCCCTATCTGCTACAGAATGAGGAGGCTATTGCTTATACCAGTCTATTTAGAAATCTTTTCTATAATCTTTAAAAATCTTTGTTACTCATCGGGGCCTGAGCACCGCTTACCACCCATAGACCGACGGTCGAACTGAAAAGAGTAAAACCGATTCTAGAAGATCTTCTTCGTGCTTCAAATCCGGAACTATTCGTTTAAAGTTCTTGTTTATCTAGCTTATCTTCCTTTGTTTCTTTTCTTTTGTTCCTTTTCGAGGACGAAAAGTTCTTAAGTGGGGGAGAGTGTAACAGCCCTAGTTTTTAGCTATTTATTTCTTTTAATTTTTTTGTTTTTAGAAATATAATTTATATAAATTGTGTTTACCAATATTGTTTAAATATTTAATTTAGAGAATTAAACTCGTTAATTTAATATGATTTTTGTAACTAAATTTAAGAAGAAGAAAAAAAAGGAAATTTTTATAATGTATAATGAAGTGAGTGGTAACTAAATGTTTTGGATATTATCATAATATCTGTTGTTATACCCATTCCCTAAAAATAATGAAAAGGATAAAATTTGTAACATATTAAAGTAGTTAATTAATTATGTTAATTTGGTAGGTTATGACATGCAAATCATGTTGGTGGAATATTCTCAATTTTGACATATTAATTATGTTAGCAGTGAACATTGTTAAGCAATTTAAAACAATGAAACTTACAATCAATTTATTTGATAAATCTACCTTATTCCTAGTTAGCAATTCAAAACTTGAATAAAGGCACATACGGATATTTTAAAATGGAGTTAATGACAATTAATAGATATTTCAAAAAGAAATTTATGACAATTAATAGAGAAATTAATTGTAAAATTTCAGTAGTTGACCAGAATTAATTTATTGAATAATTAATGCAAATTAATAAAATTGATGAAAGATAAATAAGTTAATTCTTTTGGTTAATGGCATGAGGACACGAGGTTAATCCCCATTTTGTAGGAGAAATCTGCCCGTGTAACCAGTCCGGCTACCAGTGCCTACAAAGCGGACGGATTAATGTGAGACGTCGCAGGATTGATAATTAACAAAAAGGGTTAATTAACTAATTAAGTTAGTAACCAAATTTGAGTATGTAATTAAAGGAGGATAATTAATTGGTAATATGGTAATTAATTGAAATCAATTAAGGAGGGTAATTAAAAGGGATAAGGTAATCAATTGAAATCAATTAAAGGCAATTAAAGGGGAATTAATTGATTAGAAGAATATGGAAATCAAATTTGCCTTCCTTTGCGCGTGACACAAAATTTTATTCTTTTAACATTTTGACATTTGCCTCTTACCATTTGTTTCTTGAGCATGTCACTGTATTCATTTATTCACGCAGCCTTATCCACAAAAATATCAACTCTTCCAATTGCCATTTTTCCTCTCACCTAAATTAAATGCATTCAAAATTTAATCTTGCCTATCTTTGCAAATTTTCGCATACCCATTATATCTCTCTGTTTCCACTGCGTTTGTTTTGCAATAAATAAATTTTTCGAACCATTGATCAAGTAAATATTTATGTAAGCATTTATTACTTTTGCCTTTTCAGTTAAAAGCTTTTTCATTGCTTACCATAAATCACGCAAGAGCTCAAGTTTTGCTTCCTCAATCAAATCTGTTCAAATTTGCAGTAACGCATGCTTTAAATTTAGATTATAACTGGTATAAATCACGCAAGCTATCTAAAAAAAAAAAAAATCCAAAAGAGTGATATCGTTCAAACATAAAACTGGAAAGAGAAATCAACGCATGCATTTATCACAATTTTCATGTAGCGTTCAAACAAGAAGAACTGGAAATAAATCTCTTGCCTAAACGCATGCACTCAAAAATCAACGCTTGCATTTATTTCTTACGTTTTCAAACCTGCCTATTTATCTCCCCTTTTTATTTCGCAAGTTTATCTATAAATACTTTGCCTCATTCACATAAGTTTTCATATCTCCTTGTCTGTCCCTCTCTGGTACAAGCTTCTATCAGGTAAATAATTTGCATTGTTTATTTCTTTGCTTCTTCCAATTTTCCTTCCTCCTTCTTGTGTTCTCTGATTTCCTTGCTCGGCTACTTCCCCATCATGCCGTGCCATTTATAAATACATATAGAACTTTGTTAGTAGTAGGCTGGAAGAAATGATATAAATTGATTGTAGGAAGCTAGACTATGGAATTAGTGTAGTTATGATGTAGTTACTGGTATTGTGGATTTGGATAAAGTGCAGTTTGAAGAGGAAGGCATAGAAAGAAAGAAAAAAAAGAATTACAATTTAATAATGGAGAAGATAAATTGATAAGGAGAAAATGATATGAAATGTTGTTTAATTCAAATAAACAATATTGTATGAATAAATCTTGGGTGAATATAATAAAATGACATTTATTTCAAAATTTTAATGGTTGAAATAAATTTAAGATGGTTAAAAAATAAATTTAACTACTTATTTGAGAATTTGGGTGGATAAATATCAATGGATTGTATTTATTATGGTTAATAAAAGGATATTGGTGATGTATACCAATAATCACCTTTTAATGTTTAATAATAAAAGTAAAAGAAGAAATAATTTGCCTAAACATGATGAACATGTATGTGAAATAAAGTATTATTTAATGAATTCGAATGTAGTTAGTGGCTACATTTGATTAAATCGAATAATTTGAACAGTATTGTGTTTGTTGCCAATATTGTCATTTTATTTAAATAAATATATATGAGAATGAAAATAATTGATCATGATAAATATGATTAAAAATGTGAGAAATAATTTAATAATGTCTAAACATGTATTTGTTTTGTTTGGGTGCATAACATCTTTTTATTCAATCAATTGTATTAAATTTGCAATTTATTTTGCAATTTATTCAATTTATTTTATGCATGCGTACGGTTGAAGTATGGGCCTAGGATATGTTGAGACGGTTAGCGGGTTGTAGTAGTCGAGCAAGTTGAACTAAATTTCTTTTATTCTATTCGTTCCAGTTGTTCTGAAATTTTGCTTTGACCGTAATTTTTAAATTCGCATACTTGGTATTTGGATCTTATAGATTTAAGTCAAGGCTTTGCATCCGCCGAAGTTTGATCGTGCTTTCCGTTTTTTTTTTCCGAAGTAGATACCGTGTTTGATTTAGATCCACTGCAGCGTTTAAGGTGAGTATTTCTCACCAGACATATGTACATATATTTTGTGAATTATCGCAAGTGTATGTGTAAAAAATTTTATTTAAATATTATCTGTCTGTAGTATAACGTAGAATGATGAATCCCATTTAAATTGACACCTCATCAGTTATTATCTGTTGTATTATTTCTGCAGTTATATTATATTATTGTTTATTTACTGCTTAAATCACCACTGCAAGTTCCCTGTTAAATTTAGATTGTTGTGGGCTGAAATGATAGGCCTAAATGATGATTACTGTGCTATTATTATGTTAACTGTTTAACTGTTAACTTGGGATTGCGGGTTTGAAATGATAGAACCCGGGGTTTGTAAATTACGGATTGAAATGATATAAATCCGTATCACTTGACCTAGGCTAGAAAACTATATACAGGCCCGTGGTCCTTATAATATTTTCTGAAATATTTAAAATTATTTTGGAAGTTAAATATTTGATTTAATATCTTTAAAGGATTTTATATTGATTTTGAATGAGTTATAAATGTTAATAAATAAATAAATAAATATTTGAATAAAATTTTGGAATATAACTTATTTTGGAAATTCTGGATTTTTGAAAGGATAAGATTTCAGTTAAGAAATATATATAAGTTATATTTGGAAATATTTATTAAGTTAAACAATCTACTAAAGCATTTAAATGCTGTCTTTTGAAATTGGACTAGTTTTACCCGTAACTTTAGGTAGCATTTCCTAAGTGCTATAGAATCTGGAATTTGATTGTTTTGAAATTTAAGGAATTTGATAAATTATATTTATGTTTAAGTTTTGGAGACCTTTAAGATATGAGATTTATAACTGGATTTTTTCTTAATAAATTTAAGATGAACATTCTAGTGTTAAGTAAATTTTGAAATTATTTAATGGCATAATTTTGGAGTTTTATCTATGGAATTTATGGGAATATTCAAGACGAAATAATAAACACTAATTTGTTGAAAGAAAAAATATCCAACCTTAGTTTTGAATATTAATACTCCAATTGGATATATATATAGGAATTGAAATGGTCTTGGGAACATGAAGTGATATTTAAATTATGGTTTAAAATAAAGAAATATATTTGTAAAGCTATGTAAATTATCTTCTTTACAAAGTAACCATAAAGTTAAACCATTTATATCCAAACCATTTGTGTTTTGGGAGTTATGTTTTTTTTAAAAGAAAAATTTCCAATATATTATGGTTTAAAGGTATAATTCAAATATTTGGTTTCCAGATATTATAAATTTTAAGCAGTATGGTTTTGGAAAAGAATTATATTTGAATATAACGATATCATGTTGTTTTGGGTTTTAAATGATATCGTATTTATAGTTTTGAAATGGAAATGTTTATACTGGTTTTAAAGTATAAATTGTTTTTAAATGACCACGGGTTATAATAACGATGGGTTGGCAAAGAGACCGGGATCGGATATGGACATACTCTCTGTCGATACCGAAAACCACTTTGACCAACCGTGTACGCGGTGGAGATTCCAGAATGAAGTAGGTCGGTGGTGGCGTTTCCTGTAAGGTAAATACGTGGACCCGACTCCCGTGAGTTGGCATAAGGTGGCTAAAACAGGAGCAATTCCAGGCCAATGAGGTCATTCCTCTGATCGGACGCTCCTCTTCGATATTATACTATGATCTTGGATTGATTCAGTGGCCACTTCTATATTTTGATTTTGGGGAGTTAGTTCGAGGTGGGCGGCAGCTGCGCGCTGCGCGTTACCATCAGCCTGGATAGCAATTGGTATATCTACCCTGGCATTGCCTAGTTGTGCCGTGTCACCTACCCTATCGCGCCTTGTACGAGTTTGGTTTTCTCCCGTAGCCCGTGTGGTATCCTCTAGTGGCTTCCCGATCAGGAGGGACTATGATATTGGATGGACTACTGGGACTATTACGTGTTAAGGGCTATATGGGTAACCCCTTAACGCTATTAAAAAGTAAGTTTATTTTATAAATAGACACTAGTATAATAGCGCAATATACTACATAGTAAATAGTTTGACGGATCCTTAGAGGATGGGCGGTCCCAAGCATCCTTTAAGTTACTTGCTCTATATTACAGTACACTTGAATTAGCTTACATTATATAAGTATGTATGTCCTGACTCGAGTGTTATGTTTTATTTTTACGCTCGGGTCAGCCTGAGTTGCAGCTTCAATTTCTTCTCCGTAGCTAGGACACTCAGTAGATCATTCGCGCTGCTGGAAGTTGTTTCAGCCTTTATCTTTTCTGGAATTCAAGACTTTGAAGACTCTATCTCTATTTATGTCTTAAAATTTGTATTGAGGATTATAGACAATGTAAGTTCTGTTTTGTTGAAGTTATATCAGTGGCTTCATGAACCACTAAATTTTTAATTTCCGCTGCGAGATTCTGATATCTGTGTATGTGATTCTGTGATCTATTTATTGTATATTCTGAGTTTTGCCAAATTTATTCTACAACGCAGTATTTTGAACAATTCAAGTCCGACAATGTGCGGATGCGAATGGTTGAAAATACTGGGTCGTTACACTTGGCTTGGCATTTAGATGGGTTGTCGCGTTGGTGGACAAATATGGGTGGAGGTCAAAGGTGTGTGGTCTGCTTAGAGGCTTGAGTTTACGTGGCTGGGACCGACGCTTGAAGGTTGAACGTGCTGAGGACAAGGAGGAGAACGTGGAGGAGTTTGGCGACAAAGGTTTAAGGCAGAGAGATTTCGGTGGCTGCCGATGTGGAGGCGTGGAAAATTGGGATGTTGTGGTTGGAGGGGTGAGGGTGCTGTGTTGCGAGAAGGCGGATGATGAGTGAGGGAAGGCAGCGGTCGGCTATGGGAGGATAATGGCGGTGGTCTGGGGATTTGCATAGGAGGGAATGGGTTGGTCTGGTGGCGGGTGTTTGGTGAATCAATGGAGGTTGGTTGATGGGGAAGGATGTGAGCTGTTGGGTGGAGAGACTGCACAAGCAATGGAGTTCCATTGAGGGGATCAGGTGGGAAGGTGCGGCATGCTTCAGCATAGGCGAAGGGTGGCTTCAGGTGATCAGCAAGGATGAGAAGTGGGTGACGACGTGAAAAGGATGGGAAAGCACGGCAAGAATATAAGCAGGCTAATCTCAATAATAATGCAAATCTGAATGCTTTATATATGTGTATATATACATATATATATATATATGTATATGTATGTATATTATATCAGAACGAAAAAAAGAAGAAAGCAGGGGAAAGAGGCAAACGAACAAACCAGGTAAAACGAAATAGCAAATATATTGAACATGTTAGATAGAAAAAGTTAGATAATAAATTATGGAATATAAAACGCTAGTGTCCATTTGTTTCTCACGGTGATTAACTGAATGGACACAAGGAAACCCAGGAGGTTCAAAATAAATTATGGAATATAAAAGGCTAGTGTCCATTTGTTTCTCACGGTGATTAACTGAATGGACACAAGGAAACCCAGGAGGTTCAAAACGGGTACCGATACGTCTAATCGTTTCACAGATTTTGTCGCATACCGAACGCCGAAATGCAGAAATGAATATACCATGGAGATCGGCATGAAAAGACAAACAAAATGGTACACAAATATTAAAGATATGACCATTCTCTTAAAACTCGATATTCGCTGCCGAAAATGCTGCTAATTCGCCAAAAATAAGATAAACGGGGCTAAAGCAGTCCAAATTTTACGAAACGAAATATGATAACTCACTTAAAAAATGATTTACATTTTTCTTATATAAAAATAATCAGATTTCAAAAATATTTTATTTCCATCAAATTAACTGATTTTAAATTTAAAATTGAAATTTCACAACCAAACGAACTTACATATTTACCGATGAAAATCCGACACTTGCTAAGTTTAAATAGACGTATTCCAAATATCAAATTTTCATTTCAAAATTTTAATTGTTTAATTTCATGAAAAATTTAGTTAATTACATTATTAAAAGTCATTTAAATTTTCGGGTCGTTACACTCTCCCCCACTCAAAACTTTTCGTCCCCGAAAAGGAACGAGATAGGAGAATAGAAGCAACAGAAAGGAAAGATAGATTCAAAATACATAGCACCAGATATAACAATTAATTCAAAACCAAAATTTCATTTTTAGACATATTATTACTTACATTTTATATTGTATATTATTCAATTACTTATCCACGTTAACATTTAACTTTTGTTTGAATATTTCAAGCAAGTTTTATATGTTTAGAATGAAATTGAGTATTATACAAATAAATTTTATCCTAGTTCAACTGTTTCAAGTTGTTTCAATGCCATTTCTCATTTTAGAAGCTCCAACAATTCGAAACTTTTGCTCCATTTCAATAATTGAAAACCGTCACTTAAGATAAAACTTAAGAGTTAAATTTCCATTTTCACTTAAAACCATTTTGAAATAAATATATACATATATATTTTGTACATCAAAATCATACTCAATAAATTCAAATCAAATCCATTTTTCAAACAAAAGTGTAGCAAAGCTACAAAGTGGTCTCTCCACTTTGAGACACAAAAATGAATGTCGATGATGCTGTAGTCGTCATCGAAATTATTTTCCAACGACATAAGAGGAGAGTACCGACTTACTTCTTTTAAAATTCTTTGAAAACAATTTCCATTTGAAAATACTTTCAAATATATTTTTCAAAACTTTGAAAACCAAATTTGGACAGCATCGAAAATTAAATTCTCAAATCCTTCATTTAAATTAATTTCATTCGCAAATCAGATTTATAACCATGTTTATAAAATTTCATCTCCTTATAACACACAACAATAGTTAATGATTTAGGAATATTAACAAAACAATAAATGATAATCTAGTGCTATCATTTCTATCAACCAATTCATTTAACTATCTAATTTCAAAAAATTATACTTATATATATAATATAATCATAAAGAAAATTATTTCATTTACCAATTTCGAAAACTGTATTGTGTCAGTTTGCTCTGTTCAAGTGTTTTGGAATTCCTATCGATAGCATTGGCCAGACGAATCGATCGAAACCCAAAATTCAAACTTAACAACTCAAACAACCCAATATAAAACATTTTTATATCAATTACAAATACGCTCCAGGATGATTCAATAATAGATTTTAGAATGAGGATAGAGATTCACATTTAGATGGTCCTAGTCAAAGAGAATTCTAACTAAGAAGATAGGCTCGAAAGGAAGATAAGCTGATTAAATTACAAAAGAGGAAAGATAGATGGACTTATATTAATCACAGTGACCTTAACCGAGTCACCTGAGACTCCATTTTCAAAAACAATGTGCCCAAGAAATTGGACTTCATCCCTCCACAAATGGCATTTAGAAAATTTGGCTTTCAATTGTTGACTCTAAGAGTTTCCAACACATAGCCCAAATGAGATTCTTGTTTCTTCTCAGACTTAGAAAAGATGAGAATATCATCAATGAAAACCAAGACAAACCAGTTGAGAACATCACAAAAAACGCAACTCATAAGATCGACGAAGAAGGCAAAAGCATTGGTTAATCCAAAGGGTATGACTAACCATTCATAGAAACCATTTTGTTCGGAAAGCTGTCTTGGGAATGCTCTTCTTGGCTACATGAAGTCGATGAAAACTGGTTGCAAGATCGGGCTCTAGGAATAAGATCGATGCGAAATTCAATTTTCCGCTTAGGAGGTAGAGAGTTGACTTCACCAAAAACATGAGGATAATCCCTGACTATCGAGGTGGAGTCAAGTTCACTAGGCTAAGCATCTAGTAAAAAGATAAAACTGCCTACTAAAGCCTGAGGCATTCGACATTCGATCACAAGAGAACTACCTTGGTCGTCTACTAGAGAAACGGTTCGGGCTTTGCAAGAAATAACAGCATCAAAACAAAGGACATAGAAATCTCTGGTGAATCGATGCCTGTTGTAAAGGAGTTTCACCCTTTTACAAATCATACTAGGTTGGCGGGACCGCCGATGGGATCAGTCACGCATAAAGATGGAGTTTCCAATTGAGGTTGTAAGATATGCTCAAAATTATTACGGAAATCAACAGAATTGAAGCTATGGGATGCTCCAGTATCAAAAGAACACGAATAAGGAAAGACAAGAATGGATTTTAGAACAAAGTTAAAGTTCCAAAATTCAAAAGAAATCCTAATCGAAGAGAATCCCAACAAGGAACTTCAAGCTTGAACGAAGATGATTCTATAATTGATTCCACTCATTCTAAGGTATTACTACCCTATCTCTAATGAGTTTTTACTCCATATGCTAAGTTTTTCCTAAACCAGAGCTCTGATACCACTTGTAACGACCAGCCATTTCGAACCATTCAAATCGACAATCATCCACACATGTCAGACTTGAATTGCTCAAAACAACATATTGTTAATTTATATTTGGCAAAACTTAGCATATAAAGTAAGTAAATAAATCATAGAATCACAGACACGATAATACAACAATAAGCAGTAGAATAGATAAATAGTAGTTCATGAAGCTACTATAGAACATCAGAGTTAAAACAAAATACAACAGAAATCCGAATACATAGAAGTCCCCATACATAAGTAAATGACTAGTTTGAACATAAAACTGGAAATAACTAAAATAACTGAAAGCTAAATAGATAAAAGATAGATCTTCAAGCAAAGCTCCAAGCCCAAAGGTGAGTCTCAAATGATGTGACACTTAGTCTGACCCGAGCATAAAGCAAAACACAAAACACTCGACTCAGGATTAACATTCTTATGCAAGTAAATCAACTCAAGTGGAATGCAGTATAACTTAAATGTTGTTAAGGATTCCACCCTTTAAGGATTCGTTAAACTATCTGCATACATAGTAGAATACGCTACATAGATAATGTCTACAGTAAAGTAAAATATTAAAATAGCGTTAAGTCATTACCTATATCCCCCTTAACACATTTTTATATTCCTGTAGTCTATACAGATACTGTAAACTCCACCAAACTGGTGGGATACTCAGTGATCACTCCATAGGTACAGTATAAACCAAACTCGTAATGGGCTCGATAAGGCATGTGACAAGGCACGCGGGGCAATGCCCAAGGTAGGATACTACCATTTTGCAGATCCAAACTGGTGGTAATGCATAGCAGCTACTACCGCCACCTCGAGACATACTCCCATAATCAAAGATACACCCAATCAAATCACAAAGTAATAGAATGGTATCGAAGAAGCATGCTCGATTGGAGGTGCGACCTCACTTGGCCTACGTGGCTCTAATTTTAGTCACATCAAGCTGACTCGAGGGAGTCAGGGCTACATTCATACCTCATATAGACGTTCGCCAAACCATCCCACTTCATTCTAGAATCCCCAGCATGTGCACAGTTGTTAAAGTGGTTTTTAGTATTGGCAGAGAGTATGACAATATATGATCTCGATCTCCTTAACAACCAAATGCTTACTTCACACCATGGTCGTTTTTATTTCAAACAGTTAACACTTCATACTTTATATCAAAATATCATATTCATTTCAAAATCATCACTTTCGAAATCATATTTACTTTTGAAATCATTATTCACTTTAAATCATAACACTTCCAACTTAAACAATATTGAAAAGTAGTTTATATATTGGAATAGTTATACGTTAAAAATAGTTTATATTTAAAAATAGGTTATAAATTAAAATAGTTTATATATATTAAAAATAGTTTATACTAAAAAGAGTTTATATCGAAACTAGTTTCAAATTAGAATTGTTTCTTTCAATTTCATAAATTAATTCAAATCAACTTTAGTTCCAAAATTCAATTTAAATCAATCTCGGTTCAACAATTTCAAAGTTTATAAAAATCATTTTAAATTTATATCGATTTCAAGTCTCAGTTTGAGCTACAAATTTAAACCACTTCCAATTCAATAGCTTTCAAAGTTTAAATATTCAAACATTTACAATAACTCAATTTGATAAATTTCATTTATATTTCAAAATTCAATTTTAATTTTATTTAAATTTGAAATATTCACTTAATTATTTTTAATATCATTTAAATAAAATCTCAAAGTACAAATTAAAATTAAAATTAAGTATTCAAATTTAATTTAATTTTATTTGAATTTAAATTATGTCCACTTAATCCTGTTTAATCAAAAATCAAGTTATCAAGTTATAAAAACATATCTTTAAAATCTCAAAATCAATAAGTTCCAAATCAATCTTTATTTAAATTCAATTATAACCAATTTAAATTTCAAGTCAACTTTAATTTATCTTTCCAACCTTTATTTATTAAAGTTATTACAAAATCTACTTTTTATATTAATGTAGTATTAAATAAATACTTAAACATATTATATATATTAATTAAATTAAATTTTTATAAAATTAAGTTAAATTAGAATTTATTATTTAATCTATTTTAAATCATATTTTATTATTTAAAATAAAATAAAAATATAAGTAATATAAATTTCTAAACATATAATTTAAAAATCTAAATTTTACAAATATGTATTAAATAAAATCTTTATGTTATATTTTTAAAAATCAAAATTTATTAAAACCTATCTATTTCCTCCAAAAACTTTGAAAAATCATTTTTCAAAATAGACCAACGGTGTCCGTATATAATTTTCTATCCTATGGTCAAGTGATAGGGATACCTATCATTTCAATCCGCAATTATATAAATTTGCGGGTATATATCATTTAAACCTGCAATCCTAAAATTCAAATTTAATAAAATCGCTTGGCTTTATCATTTCAACCCATAACGATTTTCGCTATTCTATAATATCGTTCGGATATGTATCATTTCAACCCATAGGAATTTCCTAACTAACAGGGAACTAGCAGTGTGATTTAAAACAAATAATTAATAGCATAACATATAAGGAACTTGCAATTTTGAATCATAAATTAACATATCATACATGTCAATATAAGTGTTATACAAAGAAGTACATCATCACGTACATCAAAATGAACATCACATCATATCATCATATATATGTCAAAGTGAGCATCGTAACATATATAATCATTTATATATATATATATATATATATATATATATTAAATAAACAAAATCCTAGCTATAACAAACATTTCAATGGTCAATTCAAGTGGTGTTATTTACTTAAACATAAAATTATTAATCGTGAGTGATTGCTCACCTTTGGAGGCTATGGAAACAATGATGGTGACGAAAGTGACACGGACACACCATGGATATGGGCACGACACTTGGATGCAGATCCGGACTACGGAAAAGCAAAAAAACAACTCCTGTAACTTTACGGACAGTGATAGAATAGGCAATCAAACTTTTTGGAGTCAATGAGAAACAAACACACACACACACATACATATATATATATATACACAGAACGTATATATATTTATACATATATCACTCTCTCTTTTCCTAAAAAGGAGAAGGCTAGAAAGGGAAAGATGATGTTGCGAGCATATATGCAAACATATAGGTATACAAACATGCATACGAATGCTGCAGATTACAGTGGAATGGTAGGTTGAGTGCGGATGAAAAGTGGGCTGCCGAGGTTGCTGCTCGCTGAGGATGGGCTGGAGGTGGTAATACTTGGTTAAAGGCTGGCTGTGTGCGACTTTGAGGTGATTTCTTGGTGGTGTTGCATGGTCAGGTCGGCAAAGTAAGGCGGTTAGGTGGAGGGTTCTCAGAGGGAAAAAGTGTTGAATGGGGAGGAAGGTGGGCTCGGCAATGGAGTGGATGGGTGTTTAGGGTTTCACTTTGGGCTGCAGCTGCCAATGCTTGGCTCGGTGTTTAGATGGGTTGTCCCATTGGCGGGGAAAATATGGTTGGAGGTCGAAGGTGTGTGGTCTGCTCGGAGGCTTAAGGGTAAGTGGATGAGACTGGCACTAGGAGGTTGAACATGTTGAGGACAAGGCGAGAACGTGAAGGAGTTTGGCGACAAGTGTTTAAGGTGGGGAGGGTTTGATGGCTGCTGACGTGGAGGCATGGAAGACTGGGCTATTGTGGTCGGAGGGGATGAGGGTGATGTGTGGTGAGAAGGCGGATGATAATTGAAGGAAGGCGGCGGCCGGCTATAAGAGGGTAATGGTAGAGGTCTGGGGATTTACGGAGGAGGGAATGGGTTGGTCAGGTGGCAGGTGTTTGGTGAATCGGTGGAGGCTGGTTGATGGGGAAGGACATGAGCTATTTAGTGGAAAGGCTGCACAGCAATGGAGTTTGGTTGAGGGGATCAGGTGGGAAGGGTGCGGCGTGCTTCGGCATAGGCGGATGCTAGCTTCGGGTGATCAGCAAAGATAAGAATTGGTGACGACGTGAAAAGGATGAGCGAGCACAACAAGACTATAAGCAGGCTAATCTCAATAATAATGCAAATCTGAATGCTTTATATAGACATATATACATATATATATATATATATATATATATATATATAAGAACGGAAAAAGAAGAAGGGGGAAGAGACAAATGAACGAACCAGGTAAAATGAAATAGCAAATATATTGAATAGGTGGGAATGAAAAAGTTAGATAATAAATTCTGGAATATAAAATGCCAGTGCCCATTTGTTTATCGCGATGATTAACTAAATGGACAAAGGGAAACCCAAGAGGTTCAAAAACGGGTACTGATATGGCTAATTGTTTCGTAGATTTCACCGTGTACTGGATGCCAAAATGCACAAATGAATATATTTCGAAGATCAGCATGACGAGACGAATAGAATGGTACATAAATAGAGATACGACCATCCTATCAAAACTCGATATTCGCTGCTGGAAGTGCTGCTAGTTCACTGAAAATTAGATAAACAGGGCTAAAGTGGCAAATTTGGCGGAACGAAATATGACGTCTCACTCAGAAAATGATCCACATTTTTCTTATATAAAAATATTCAGATTTCAAAAAATTTCATTTCCATTAAATCAACTGATTTTAAATTTTAAATTGAAATTTCACAACCAAATGAACTTACATATTTCCCGATGAAAATCTGACACTTGCTACGTTTAAATAAACTTTTCCAAATATCAAATTTTCATTCCAAAATTTTAATTGTTTAATTTCAGAAAAATTTAGTTAGTTAAGTTATTAAAAACCGTTAAAATTTTCGGGTCATTACAAAGTTCAAAGGGTTGTGATAGAAAGAAACAGTTTTAGTATAAACTATTTTAATATATAAATTATTTTAATAACTAAATTATGTTAATATATAAACTATTTTTTTCCAAACTATTTTTCAATATTAAATCTCATTTGTATTCAAAGCTATTCCCAAATATTAAAACTATTTATATTCAAAACTGTTTCCAAATGTTAAAACTATTTTAATTATCCAAACTATATTTCACTATTCAACTATTTTAATTACTCAAAAACATTTTCAATATTCCAACTGTTTTAAAAGTGGGAATTATTTAGATTTAAATCATTGATTTAAATATGAATGTTTGAAAGTATAACCTATTTGAATTTGAAATGATTTTGGAAGCAAATCTGATATTTTGAATTGAAGCATGACTTATTCTTGAAATTTAAAAGAACCAGCCGGTGTGTAAAATGGACGATTGGTTATTAAAGTGACCAGGTCCTGATGAGTGGCATACTCTCTGTTATTCTACCGGAATCACTTTAATAACTATCTACGTGGTGGATGTTATCCAGAATGTAGAGGTTGAATTGGTGATTTTTGCTGGATTTGAAGAAAGAGAATGATGATGGATGACCCCGACACTTATATCAATTTGAAATGACTAAAACAGGAGCATATGTTTGACCAAGGGGTTAGCTACCTTTTGGATCCCCACCCCTTCGTATTATATTGACTTTTGATTCGATCGGTGCACGTTGATTTGATTTGGAGGTGGTAGACTCAGTCGGCAGTCGCTGTGGTGATGTGTTACGATCACCCAAAAGGGTAAATTGGTTGAATCCTACCTTGGGCATTGTCTCACGTGCCTTGTCATACTGTTATCCTTATACGCAGCCACTACGATTTTGTTTTAGTATGGTACCTATAGGGGACTAACTGGCTACCGACATTACTGGTTCTGTTACAGGATCTGATAAACTACCTGCTTAAAAATGTGTTAAGGGGGATCAATGTAAAGCCTTAACACTATTATAATGCTCTACTTTACTGATAGACACTATATATACAACGTATCTTACTACATATATATAGTTTAACGAATCCTTAGGAGTTGGAAAATTCTGTAACATCTCTCAAGTTATTGCACTCACATTGCACTTGATAGGAGATGGAAAATCTCGCAACATCTCTGAAGCTATTACACTTATATTTTACTAGTTATTGATCTAACTTATAAGAGAACTTTTAGTTCTGACTCGTGTGTTTTGTCTTTTCTTTACGTTTGGGTCACCCTGAGTATTTCAATGTTTGAAGACATTATTCCTTGAAGATGGAGATGCTGTTTGCTGGGCCATGTTTACTATTATTATTCCGCCACATTATTTTGGTATTTTTATTGATTGTACTTTGATTATGTTGTAAAAATTGTGTAATCAAACGTATATTGTAAAACAACTTCATGAACTGTTTATTTGATTATTATATTTTGTCATTCCACTGCGAGATTTTGTATTTTGTTTTCCTTCTTTTTCTTATTAAAACCCATTGACTATCCTTCCTTTTGAATGGTTTGAGTTAGACATGTGTGGTTTATTGTCGACTTTAATCATCCAAAAAGGTGGGTCGCCACAACTTTTGAGATTGAATCTTATTTGTGTTTATGTACTTTTGGAATCGTTTCCCTAAATACTCACATATTCGATGAAATCGAATTTTCTTCTTTCTTTTGTACGTTGCATTTTCTACTTCCATTTTATATTCAATGAACTTATCGTAGACATACTACACGTGTATCAAATATATATATATATATATATATATATATATATATATTTAATTTTATGATAGTTCAAACGTGAATTAGATGATGCATGTGGAACCGTTTTGGTATCCATTAAACTTTTAACTACATACATATTTTATGTACAAATCTAAAGGGTTCACTAACTCTTATATCGCTCTCACTAAACAGGGGCGCCTTAGTTCCAAAGTAAGTGCAAAAATTATAGATACTTCTTTATTATGTAGCTAATGAAATAAATACTATTATTCTAGTGGATTTATTTCATACTGAATGTTCAAAACATTCATAATAAAACAAAACTATATTAACTTTCAGTCAATAGTGAAATTAATTACTATTTCACAAATAATATTTTGTATATTTGTGCAAATAAATTTTTGTATCTCGATGCATGCATCGATAAATATTGTATGGCACGCTTCCACTATTTCCGTTGTAACTATAATAGCGTATGAAATACAAACTCCATTCAACTATTTATTATGATTTATTTATTTCTTTTGTTATAACTAGTTTCTAGTCAAGAGTTTTCTATCAAATATCATAAACCCATAGCTATGACTTTTGCATAAAACAATTTTCTATATTATAATTCAATTTGGAATAGAAATCACATTTCTCCTTCCATATTAAGTACTAAAAAATATCTTTTAGTATTTTCTACAATTCTCGTTCCGATGCCTCGTATGAAGCAGTGGTAGCATTCACTCTCTTCACACTAACCGTGCCTAAGTTGCATCCAGTTTTGAACATTCACTTTCTTTTCCAAAATGGTCAAACCATTCAAAAGAAATCCTTATTGTAATCAATCATACTAAATAAATGATTTTGCATAATTGTTTATTTGCTTATTTCTAATGAACTAATTTCAACGAAGTTTCATATATTACTAACTATAATCATTCACCATATAACATTTATATTTCATTGAACATGGATCAAATATCCATATTCTTGTATTTCTTAAGAGTTCAAAACTCATAACAAACAATACACAATCTCGGACAAATATGTTTGTAACGACCCGCCATTCATCTCCATAGAATGACGCATCATTAATAAGAAAGAAAGGGATAGAAAGAGAAAGATAGAGAAGGAAGAAGAAACAACATCAGAATCTCAACAGCGGAACGAATAAATTATATTAATAACATAAGACATTACATAGTATCATTTACAACATCTATCAGAGATGCATAGCTTTTTCATCACATACTAGACAGTTATAAACACCTGTCTAGTTATACAACTCAATACAACTCAGAGAAATCAAACACAGCGGAATACTACATATCTATACGCTGAAGCCTCCTGCTCCATTGCTCCTCCATAATTTGTCAAAGCTAACCCGAATCCCTTGGCTACTCGTAAAAATTTGAGTACCCAAGAGTTTAATAAAACAGAAGATAAACTCCGGGTCAGACATGGGTCTGGTGTGAGTAACAGGTTAAGATTGCTTAACTTTGAAAAACTTTTGAAAAGAAAAGGTATCACGTAAGACTTCCCACACATAATCATGGAAAAAAATTTACCTTACGCTGACCAAAACATTTGATAGGAAATCCAGTGATATTATAATAGGTCTAGGGTATTCAAGTAAATATGAAATAACCGAAATTGTTACATCTATTAAATTCCAGCTACTAGCCACAAAAGTGGGTAATACAATCAAAACTGTTGGCACTTATTGGATTTTGGATTGCATACAATGGCAGGGCTACTGGGGTACCGTCCGTCATAGTACGTGGCCAGATCACCATACCGAGGAGCCACCCTAACTCCCCTGCAACACAAGGCCGGAACCATCCCTTACTGGACAGTCTCGAACAAGACAACCCCGCAGTTGGTGCGCATATCCAACTGCCCACTAAGCCGAATAAAAAGGGACCTCTAGACAGGGGAAAATATCGTCCTACTTGGGCATGACCCACTTAGCCTTGCTGCACCTCCCATGTTTTAGCCATTCCCGGTTGATGAGGCTTGAGGCTACGATTACCTTTATAGAACACATCTATCTTAGAATGCTCATCGTCCACCTGACAATGTTCTGAAAGCATTCAATTCATACAAGTTCGTTCCAGGTTCGAACGAAACCGAAGGCATTATCTCGTTACATTCATTTTGGAATCACCCTTAGAGTTAACGACGATAACCCTTGCACTCTGAATCTTCATCTTCACTTGAAATTCACGACCCATTTTAATTTGGATCGATGTGGTTTTCGGATATCCAAATCTGGAAACCCGATCCCGGTCTCATCGAAATCCAAAACGCCATCTTTTAGGTCCAAGTTGTTTTAAAGTTTTAAAACATTCAATTCAATATTATTTATATACACAGATAGATAATTCACATACCACAATAGATAATCATCATTATCATCACAACAGATAATCCATATTTTCATTATCAAAAGATAATCCATATTATCATCACAATGCAACCAATGCAACCATATCACACAACATTACTTATCTCATAACCGAGACCTCAAAACATTCAAGGCAACCAATATCATCCATTCATATATAAGCAATGATCTATAATCACACCATCTATAATTAATTTAAAATGAATTAAATTAATTACTTCCATCTCTAATTAATTTAAAGTGAATTAAATTAATTACTTACATCAATATAAATTTTGCTTATATAACCATTAATTAATTACAAATTAATGAATTATCCTCTAATTAATCCCTTAATTAATCACCCTTGATTAATTATTCTTTAATTACATTCAAGTAGTCATCCTTTAATTAATTCCACAAATTAATTCCTCTTAACAAAAAAATAGTAATTAACCTTTAATTACTTCATTAATTAATTAATTATACTTAATTACATTAATCCTTAATTAATTACATTAATTAATTACCTTTAATCACTTATTATTGATTAATTTGTCTTAATTAATCAATCCTTAATTACATCATTAATTATATTAGTTAATGATCTCAATTAAATTTAAATTAATTACTTATTTAAATTAGTTACATTAAGTAATTAATCTTAATTAAACCATAATTATTAATCACCTTTGATTAATCACATTCTGTAATTAACTACCCTTAATTACTTATCAAATTAATTACTCCTTAATTAATTATCTTTAATTAATCCCTTAATTAATTATACTAAGTAATTTAATCCAAATTACTACCACAATTAAACCATCTTCCACTAATTACATCCAGTAATTATCATTAATTACTTCACTAAGTAATTATACTTCATTAATTACATTAAGTAATTAGTTATCAAATCATCCAGTGTTTAAAATTAATTAAACTCAATTAATTAATCTAAACTAATCACATTTAAACTTAATTAATTACATTAAGTAATTAATTTCTTAATTACTTCCATTAAGTAATTAATCTTGAAACAATTTCACAAATGATTACCATTAATTAATTAATCTAATAAATTATTAAAAATTAATTATATAAATTAATTATTAAATAATCCTTAGTTAATGACCATCATTAACTATTATTTAATTACATTCCCTAAGTAATTAAACTTAGATTAATCATTATTAATTAAAAATTAATTAATCTTTGATAACCAATTAATTATCCTTTAATTATTTAATTAATTAAGTGTTAACTGTAACTTAATTAATTCATAATTTGTAACGACCCAGAATTTTTGATAATTAAAATTTGAATATTTAATTAATTTTAAATATTAATAAGTGAAATTTATAAGTCAAATAAATTTAATTTGAATTATTGGATTTAATTGGATAAATTAAATCGATAATTTAATAAGTTAAATTATGAAAATAATTGAAAATTGGGTTAAATATGATTGAAAATGATTTGTAAAATTTTATTTTATCATGTTGGAGTTAGAATGATATTCTAGAACTTTTAAAATCGAATTAAAAGTTAATTTGTGAAAATTGAATATTTTAATATTTAATTATCGACTAGTGAAAATAGTCAATTTTTGAACAGTCTCAAAATTGAACGAAACCAGTTCCATTGGATCCGTAATAGTTAGTTATTACCGGATTTCAATTTTCGTGTAAATCGGAGTTATCGTTTGATCGTGGCAGCTCGAAACGCATCGAATTATTTTTAATATCAATTTGGCGAGTTAAAATAGCCATTTTTCAAAAAGTCTCGGATTTCGACGAAACTAGTTTCATCGGATCCGTAATGTGATATTATTGTATGGTTTCAAATTTCGTGTCAATTGGATTTACCGTTTGTCCGGTACGAATTAAAACGCCTAGAAATCGATTTAAATCAGTTTAATTTAAATTGAACGTTTATAGCCATAACTCGCACAGATGTCCGAATTAGCTTTCGAAACCTGTTCCATTGTGTCCGGAACGCGGGGTAAACCCTAGAAACGCTGGTTACGGCGCGTAAATCGGAGTTCGGAATTTCCGGGATGAATAGTGTTTCGTCGGTTCCTTATAAATAGCCCACCATTCACAAATAAAAAAAAAATATACTAAACCCTAACCCTAATGTTGCCAGCCGCCACCCACATAATGAAGGGCCGAAAATCACTCTCCTCTCCCCCTCGATTTCTTCCAATCCGTGAATCAATTCAACAAACTTCCAACTAGGAAGTGGTAGAGCACGACGAGAGCTTGAAGTTTAACGGTCATGATCAAATATGGAGCGACGTGGTGGCGTCTAGGGGGGGCCGTTCGTGGTCAGTTGCGCACGCAACACGAGGGTAAGGGTGCAGCCAAGCTTCATATGCTTGAGGCCGAACATGGAGGGAGGTGAGGGCTACGCGATGGAACTCCCTGATCGAGTTTTAATCGAGAGAGGAAGTGGTGATATTAAACCCTAATTATGCATGAGTGGGTTCTTTGTTCGGCCTGGAAACGTGAATGAGAAGAGAAGGAGTTGGGGGAGAAAGCACGCACGGTCCAGATGGGGAGCAAGCAAGATCTACGGCCAGAGATGTAGTAGGTTTAAAAATAGAATCAAATGTTGTAAATTATAATTATATAAAAAATCGTGTAACTTTGAAAATTCATAACTTTTTCATACGAGGTCGAAAATGCGCGAAACCAGTTGCGTTGGAATCGTATGGACGAGCACTACGCGATGAAATTGGATTGGAGTCATTTGGAGTTAGTGAGAATTTTGGGTAAAATTAAACGTCCGTTTAATTTTATTCGAAATAAATCGCTAAAACGGAATTTAAAATCAAGGTGAGAACTTCTCACTCAATCGAATCAGTTTCGATTTTATTTTAAATAGTTAGATTTAAAATATTTGAATGCATGTTTGAATGATGATTGATATTTATTGATTGTTAAAATAGACATTATACGCCGTTAGTAAGCGGATGTTATTTATTAAAAACATATACCGTGAATATTTCATAAACAGTGAAATTGGTATTATATATAATAGCAATATATATATATTGGCATATGTATATATTGGAGTTATTGATTTCCCGCATTTGTTTAGCGGATGAGACCCTATTGCGTCGTTATTAAGCGGATAATATTTTAAATCCCATATACCGCGATAATTTCGTACTGGAGCGAAATTGGTATTGTGCTAATGTTTGTGGATGTAGGAAAACAGGTTGGAGGGATCCAACTGGATTCCTCAACAGTATTTATTTGATTTCAGATATTTTGATATTTGATGGATTATCATATCGATATATGATGTCGTTGTAGTCGTGATTGACTATTTGGTGTGTAACATCATTGGACCCAGATTTTGGGATTTTAAAATGATTTTTTAAGTGATTTTTGAAGTATAAAATATTTTTGGAATTGATCCATTTTAAATAAATAAACGTTATAATTTTTAAAGTTATAAGAATTATGATTTTGAGAAATACGGTTAAAGATTGATTTTTGAGAAATATAGATTAAAACTGATTTTTGAGAATATGATGCTAATGTTTTTATAAAATAGTTTAAATTGGGATTTCTGAAATTATTGTGAAAAGTTTGAATATAGGATTTATAAAATTTGATTATTTTATAAATCAAGAGAATGATGAAATTATAAAGGAGATTAAAGATGTTTTAAAATAATAGTATAAATTGATTTACATAAGAGATGTATAAAATGGATATTTATAAATTAGAATATTTTGAATTATGAAACGAGTTTTTATAAGTGTTAGAATAAATTGTGAATGAATTTCATAAATGAATGAAATTCATAGAATTATAAACGGTGAAGTTATAAATGGAATTTTATAAGCAGTAGGTTTATAAAATTTATAAAGTTATTAAAAGAATAGTTTTGAATAAATCATTGAATCTTATAAGTTATAAGATTTATAATTATGAAGTTTAAAAGAACGATTTTGTAAAATAATCGTTTTATAAGCATTTAACTTATAATATGGACTTTTAGTTCATAATTGGGATATAAATCGAATAGGCTAATAAAGGAGATTTATAAAGGAAGTTGTTATAAAATAAATAGAACTGGGATTTATAAACATTGTTTTATAAATTCGCAAATGACTTATTTTGATAAGAAAATTGTTATAACTTATTTATGGAGTTATATTCACGTTTTTAGACAGTGAATAATCCTTTAAAATAAAATGTATAGAAATGATGAAATTGTTAATTGAAGTATATTCACGTTTTTGAATAGTGAATAATATGTTAAAGAATTGTTTTGAATGTGATGTTTTAAATTGAATTAAAACGATCTAACGATGTTTTAAAATGTGTTGAGATTCGAAACCATAGATTTCAACCTTTATTGTTGAAATAGACGTTTTCAAGAAATAAAAGGAAATGGTGGACTATAACACTGTTGTTATAGTAAATGATTTCCGAAAGGAAATGTTTTGTATAGTATTGGGATTTATATATCTATTTTAATTTCGAATCCCTATACTAGTGATTTTGGGTTGTCGTGACGATGTTTTACGCAACATTCGTTTTGGCCCAAATAAATATGATTAAGAGAATGATTTCCTTAAAGAATGAAATATATACTTAATTTCGATTGAAGTATATTGAATATTTTCCAAGTGTTGAAAATAAAAGATTTGTGAATTACTTATTAAATAAGTATGGAAACGTTTTCCAATATAAGGTGAATACTTTGAGAATTTATCTTTTTGAAGATAAATTGAAATGAATAATTGAAATCGTATATTCATAGATATTTTGAAATATAAGTGCACTATGGAATTTATAAAAGAAAGGGGAATTTGTTTAAAAATAAATATTGATTTATTTTTGAAGTATTGAAATTATATATCTTGTAAAGATATTTTGGAAAATAAATAATTTGGAAAATTATTTGGAATCTGGTGATGTGTGCATATCCATTGATAGTTCAATAATCGACTATCAATATTTCCCTTTGAATGGGTATTTGATGTGATTTGTTTGAATGTGAATGCCACACTTATTTTTGAACAAGCGCTCACTATTCGGGTTAACCGGGAAAGGACCATGGGGTCGTATAACCCATTCCGAATATGTGATACGTCGTTATGAATTGCATTTGAAGATCGGTGTTGAAGACCCGGTATTTGCGAAAGCGATAGGATGACCTATCGATTGTCTCTGCACTGAGTTGCAACGGTATAGAGACTCCCTAAGTGATGGGAAATCCGATCAGGATTGTGAATACCCGGATTGCAAGGACTTCTTTGTAAGTGCCTTCGGTTCTGTTCGAGCCCGGAACAGACTTGTATGGATTGTATGTCTGACATTACAAATTGAGATGTAAAGCCGATTTCTTTCAAATATATTTCTGTTGGTGGCGGAGAATTTATTCTTTTAGCTTAACACCCTTCTCTGAGACGTACGAGCTCAAAGGTTATATAGTTGAAGTTATCAGCGATATATTCCCAATTTGGTAATGTGACATGCTGAGTGTTGCTGTAAATGATCATTGTGTTGATTATTTGTGATAGGATCATTTATTTGATCGTCTATCTTTGTGATCATTTCTATGATCATTTGTTGACCCAAAGCATGACTTTGTATAAAGCGTGTTTTTGTGGACGTGACTTCGTCGAGCCTCACACCCCGTGAATGGTCAAAACAGGAAAGATGCGGCAAGGTTATGAGGGGTAGCGCCCTTTAGGATGTGTGCATTTCCTTCTGGAAAAGGGTGGTATCATGGTATGGAGCCCAGATACTTACTCATGTTGAAAACACTTTGTTATGATTGTGTGAATTGATTACGAGCGCTCGGTGAAAAGGTCCCAAAGGACCGGGGGATGGCATATTCGGTCAGTTGTTACTCAGTTAGGGGTAACCCGGCCTTGTGTTGGTAGAGATCCGGTTTGGTTCTTGGGGATGTCCATCCAGAGGCATTCTCATGTGGCAATGGGAAGTTCCTTGGCCTGATCATTCGTTGGGAATCCAAAGAAACAATACGTGACTTGTACGGTATTAGTTGTAGAACCTATCATTCACTTATGGTGGCGCCCCACTGTTTGGATGGTAGCTATAGTAGGCATAGTTCGGAATGTCTATGTTGGCTAAGATTTATATTCTACTTTCGAAATATTTCCTACACTATGCACTAGTAATAATATCAAATGTCTTTTAAATGCGTATCAAGCATCTTTGACTATCATAAGGAGAAATCTCCTCCGATTCTGCGTTTGCATGTGTGTGTGTGCGGGAGGCCTTATGGTAGTCTCATTTTTAAAAGCATTGCGAATTGACTTTAAAAATATTCCTCTATTTTGTTTTTAAAGATAAATAAACTGTTTTGAGTTCTCACACCAGTCACATGACTGACTCGGAGTTTATTGTTTTCCTTCCTAAACTCTGGGTGCCCACCAATTTCTACACGGGCAGTCAAGAGTTAGGGTTATCAGGATATTCTGGATATTCTGGAGTTGCTGGAGGCAAGCTGGATGGCATGGCGTATTACTAGTATATAGTATTTCTTTTTCGGCTGCATTGTTTGATGTTGTTGTTGTACACTCTGATGATATGATGTAATGAAATGTAATGTGATGTAATGTAATAACTGTTATAGTTCTTTGTTTAAAGATTATTCATTTATTATTATATATTGTTCCGCTGCGATTGTGAGATTCTGATGTTGTACTGCTGTTTTCTGTTCCGTTCTATGTTCTATTTTCTTTCTGTTCTTTCTATTTTCTACTTTCTTTTCTCTCTATCTTCTATCTTTTTCTCTTCTCTTTTCTTAAATTCTTTTTAAAACCCATAACTATTCGGTTTTTCGGCAACGAAAAATCGCGTACGTTACATAATTACTTGATTAATTAATCTCTAATTATTAATTAATATTCTAGTTAATAATCCTTTATTACAAATTAATTATTACTTAATTAATCAATCTTAAACCTTAATTAATTTTAAGCCTTTAATTACTTATTTAATTAATCCAAGTCATGAATTTAAATAAATTAATTACCCATTTTAATTTACTTAATATTTTCAAAACATTAAATCTTTATTAAAGATAAAAACATTTTCTTATTAATGATTAAATTATCATTAACAGATCATTTAAAACAATTTACTTTAAATTTATTTTCAAATTTAAATTTAAAGATTTAAAATGAATATAAATTATCTTTAACAATGTTTAAAACACATTTCTAAAACCATTTCATTTCACAAGTTAAAGAAATACTCATTTGATAAAAAGTTTAAAAGAATTTAAAATCAAATTCATTTTTATATTCAAATCAATTTAAATTACAGTTTAAACATTCAAAATTGTTTAAATCATTTTAAATTTAAAAACTTTCCTTCATTTCAAAATTGGAATACATATTTAAATTTAAATTCAGATTAATCTTTAGATTTTAAAACTCTACTTACAATTTAAATTTTCATTTTTAAAATTCAAACTACTTGAACATTTTTAAAGTAATTTAACAATTCAAGTTTAAAAACTTTATTTATTTTATAACTGAGATTTAAACTTAAACTTGAATTCCAGATTTTAAACTTGGATTTAAAATTTAGTTTAAACCTTTGCTTTTCATCTTTAAAACTTCATTTTGAAATTTTTAAACAAAACATTTTAAATTTTACTTTTAACTCATTAAAGTTTTTTAAAATAATTTAAATTTATAAAACTTTCTTAAATTTCAAACTGGAATACAAAAGTTTATTTCGATCCATATCTCAAAATCTGATTTAAACTTTATTTAAAAACTGATTTCAAATTTCAAAATCTGTTTTAAAAATCAAACAGACATGTTTCTAAAAAACTGTAACAACTTCATTGACCCGAGCCAACCAAATTTTGCTTCGAGTTAACAAGCTAAAAACTTTGATCCATACTCAGAACTACTCGAGTAAATCTCGAGTCCACTCCACTGCTTCCACCCATCAAAAATCAAAAGTGCACGGTGCACATGCACCGTGCCTCCGATCAACTCCAGCCATCGACGACTTCTTCCTCACGTCGGCGATCAACCCCACATCTAAACACGATCAACGGATCATCCTTCCACAGCTCGAAATTGAATTCGAGTCTTCATCTCAAACCTTGAACAATAGAATGACACTAACCCCAAAACCTGTCATCACCTCGTTCACGACCCTCCGACCACCAGTAACTCAGCAACTCCGGCCATGCTCTCATCTACGACCAAGCTTCCAACTCCGAAAACCTAGTTGAACTCGATCACTCCTATAGGCCGTGCGACCCATCAACTAACCTAGTTAAAACTAGGGTTCCAGAAGAAAACCCGCTGTTGTAGCTTCCTTTATGAAAAGCAACATCATCCAGTATTTTTGCCATCAACAATGATCACTCCTCTACCTCCAGAAACAACCCTAGCCTCTCCGACCACTGGGATCACCATAATTTCCCAAGAAACCCAAAAACAGTGCAATTCAAAACTGCACCATCAATTCTTATTTAAAATTTGTGATTTTAGTGTTAAAAATCATATTTTAGTTGATGTATTCATTTTATAATACTGGATTTACAAATTAAAAGCTTTGATTTTTGATTTTATCTAATATGCACAGATGTTTTTATATTTCCAAAGACAACAAGCTTCATTTTTGACTTACTTAAAATTTTTGAATATTAACCTAAGATAAATCAAACAACTTTCATTTATAAATTACATTCTATCATAAATAATTAAAAGATAAGGATTTTAAATAAAAATTTGAGCCTGGAAAACAAAACAGAACAGAGTAATTATAAACAACATGCACACAAATACATATTCACATCAGACATTCACTTATATATACATGCAATACACATTTATATTCAACCACACTAGCATGCATCAAAATTTTATCTTAAATTTTAAAGGTTACTCGCCTTTTTTAAACAGAAGACAGAGCCTCCAATCCTTTTGCTTGGGTTAAAACTTGAATGCTGAAATGCCTCTGATTTTTGAAAACAGTTTTTGAACTTGAAAAAGCTTTGATCTCTGAACTTTAAAATCTTGAGTTGCTGGAGCTTACAACTTGATTTTTTTTTTAAAAAGAACCACATGCATGCTTTGGTTTTGAAATTGGATTGTCTGCTTATTTGAAAGATGTAGTTGCCTTGATTTGAAGATGTAGGCTTTAAAACAGATTTTAAGATGTTACACGCTTGATTTTGATTTGCATGTTTTTGATTCAATTTTGAAAATGATTTTGCAGAGGATATGATTTCTAGTTTGAATGTGATTTCAGATTTTAGTTTTTGAGGGGATTTTGTTTTAATTTCTTCTTGGCTTTAGATTTAGAAAAATAGAAAAAGAAAGGGTAGGGAAGAAGATTTGTAAATAAATAGGCTGAAATTATTTAGAAATCAAAACTAAAGAAAAACTAAATTACAAATGCCACTTATCTTCAATTTTAACATTTGTCATATTAGTTGTTAATCACCTAACACATGTTACTATAAGGCCTTAAGGAATTAACACTTGTTTTTTTTATATTATAAATGTTAATAAAAGATGATGTTTAAGTAGTTAGTTAATAAGTATTTATATATGTACAAATAATTTTAAAAGAGATGAAACAATTATATATATAAATAAAAGTTTATACAAATAATTTAAAATCCAAAACAATTTAAAATACTTATACTTTAAATTTCAAAGCTTTAATTCAAATTCAAATCAAATTCTAAAATTCAATTTTGAAATCAAGTTATATATATACATATATAACTACACAATTCAATTTTGAAAAACAAACTATTTTTATAAAATCTATTTGTTAAAAACAATACGTTATTATATTTTGAAAATAACAAATTTGGTAACTTTAAATTAATTTATAAAAGAAATTGTTTCTTTATTAATAAATTACATATTTTATCACTCTATATTTAAAAAGAAAACAAAACAAACCTTATTGTTAGTTTATTTAAATTTAAAGTCAAAATCAATTTAAACAAATTAAACTTTTATCTTAACAATTTAAAACCATATATTATTTATTCAATAGCTTTTAAAAGTTTAACCTTAAATAAAATCAAAATTCCCAATTTTACCAAAGATATATATATTTAGAAAACAAGATTTATTTATTTATTAAATTTAAAACAAGGCTTATCTATTTACAATATAAACCATATATTAACATTATAAATAGAAAACAATTTATTAGCTTTAAAAGATAAAATCTACTAATTAAATATTTATTTAATTGGATTGTTAAATTAATTCCAATCTTATTAACAAAGATTATCAAATCAATTTAATTTTTAATTCAGATTATTAAATTGATATTGCCTAAAATTCTGAGTCATCACATTCCTCCCCCCTTAAAAGAATTTCGTCCCCGAAATTTAAAACAAAGGTAATTTAATAATCTCATTAAAGATTTTAATTTTAAAACACAAGCATATATCAATGATATGCTAACAACCATAGCAACCAATTCATCCGTCAAACAAATATAACTATCCAGACAAAATTCTGGATAGAGTTTCCTCGAGTTTCCCAAGTATATATACCGGGATACTCTCTCTACGGAATCCAAACAATCAAAACTACGAAGCTACAGAGCTCCTACTTATCTAGATCTGCAAAATTAAACAGGATATCAGACTACAGACGAGTCTGATTCAATAATCAAACCTCTTGAACTGTTGGTTCCACAACCAGAGATAGATCATACACGTACTCCCTCATAGATACGTGAAATACATCGAATCCCAGTCTTCCACACTGGCAATTCAATCCTGAAAACCAAACACTTATCCTCACAAGAACACAGAAAGATCCAAAACATCTCGGAGCTAGATTCCCAGTCTTACCCAATCTTATAGCTCCTTTGATCAGAGAAAACTTATCCAAAACCAAATCTCCAACTCTAGAATTTAAATTCTTCCGTCTCTTATCCATAAAAGTCTTCGGACGATCTCGGGCTGCCTACATCTTTCCTGATCAGCTCAACCCTTGCCGATGCCTCTAGAAACAAACTAGACCAGAAACAACCTATCAAAATGATCCTCTCACGATCAATCCAAAATCAAGAACAAACTCTACTCCTTAAACATCAGAAAACAACAAACTTCTCCTATCTGGAAAGGACAAACAGAAACACTCCCAAACTGCTTGCGCTGCACAACTCTGATCCGAAGTAGAAGAAAATGCTGATGAAGAACACGAGCACAAACTGGACAACACATCCCAGAAATATGGTTCCATAGATCCATAAAAGAAAAATCAGAAGTTCCATCAAATCCTAAGCTGCTTTAACAAACTCTATCTCTAGGAACCATCCTTCAACTAAGCTGAACCACCGGTCCCACTTCTGGATTCCTAGACGATAAGAAAACTCAATCTCCAGATGCCTCAAGCAAAAGATAACTCAAGAGAACACTCAACTATCGCAAGTCACTTTTGCGATCAACCCAGATCAATTTCCAAAGAAAACCGTTCCCCCTTTACTAAACAGAACAGCTTACGCTGGCCTAGCCAATCCATCTAAGAAATGGATCCACTCTGCTACTTTTGAATTCCACCTCCAAAAAAACTATTCAACTAAAGACCTTCCTGCCGGCACCCAGAATACTCCGAGCCGCACTGCTGATACCAATGCCAAAGACTTCCTAATCCAAATCTCTTTGAGAAACTCGGACCTCAAATCCAAACACAAACAACCAACTGAACTCAGCCATAACCGAAGCAGACACACCTCCTTAAACTTGTTCCAAAACATTTCCACGTGCATACAACCGAATCCAATCTAGAGTAGATGTGGGGATACTCTAATGGGAGCAACCCTACATAGCTTGACATCCACTTGTGCTTTTTTTAGTCATTTTTGAAAAAAAATATCAATGCTCAAGTGAGCAACAAATCGTCTTAGATTGACGAAACACAAATGGGTAGCAGAATTTATAGTCAATAAATCAACTATCGAGAATGGCAAAAAATGATCGTATATGGAAATTAAATCTTATGTCCTTATCACCACTTGCTGATTTCAAACTTGTACTATCCCTCGATCAACAATGAAGCCGTGCAAATTGGGTCATTTTTACCTCTCAAACCTTGCCTCGACATACATTCTTATCTTTCGAGATAGAGACGAGTTTCCAAACCTCAACGTTTAGTGTTAAGTATATGCTTAAATCCTTTCCATATAAGCAATATCGTTTATGGAAATTATCTTTCCATAATCAAATCAAACTTTTAAAACATTTTACTCTCACTTGGGCTTGCTGTTCACATTATTCATATTTGTAAAAAACTTTAAAAACATGCTTTAAAACATTATTTTTAAAGAGCTAATTATATTTTTAAGTGTATTAAAAAGAAGAATCAAAAACAAATATTGTTAAAGAAATGTTTACCATAAACCCAAAATAATTTATACTTAGCTTTATTTTTAAACATTCCTTTTTAAATATTTTCTTATTTATAACTATCATTAATAAATTTAAAAACAAAATTTATTATCTCGGAAGATAATAAATCAATTTTAATATATTTATAAATTTAAAACAATGTTGATCATCCCGAAAGACATTGATATAACTCTTTTATAAATTTAAAACCACATTAATTGTCCCGAAAGAAGATTAATCAAATATGTAATCTTTTAAAAAAATTAGAACACATTAACTATGCCAAAGATAATCAATCAAATTTATAATATTTTTATAAATTTAAAACAACATTAATTATCCCGAGGAAAATAAATCAAATTCATAATCTTTTTATAAATTTAAAACAATATCAATTATCTCATAAGAAGATTAATCAAATTTATAATCTTTTTATAAATTTAAAACAACAAATTGTCTCGAAAGAAAATTAATTAATTTTATAATCTTTTTATAAATTTAAAACAACGTTAATTGTTCCCAAAGATAATTAATCGAATTATAACTCCTTTTATAAATTTTAAACAACACTTATTCTTTATTTCAAAATTCTCAAAATACTTGAAAATATAGTTTAAACAACTTTCAAAGTGCAAAAACATGACCAAACGTTTATTTTGTAAAAACACAAGCACAAGTTCAACACATCTAAAGATTTAAGGAGATGATATTTCATAAGTGGCGGTATAGCGATAATCACTATAATAATACTTACACAGATCAAATTGTATGTCATAAATATTTCAACCAAACATCAGTATAAGCAATATAAGAATATAAGTAAGATGCATATTTCAGTAAAATAATAATGGTTAGAGGGCCTCTTTACAAAAGTCCCTAGCAAAACAATGATTATTTATGCAATCCGCTTTTCAAGCAGGAAGTCAAATCTAAACAAACAATAATAACAAACATATTATTATCAACAATTAGCAACCAATAGCTAACATATCATTTATTAATTAATCCACATATAAATTAACTTTTGAAATAATATTTTTACTTTGCAAGCAGAGAATGGTGATTTATTCTGCTTGATAAATGTCCAAAATAGTCTATTCCATTTAATTATAGCAGAATGGTGTTCTATTCTAGTAAATAAATATCACAAAAACGAAGTATAAATAATTTAACTACGTTAAACGTAATTAAATTAAATTACTATAATTTTATCATTAATTTATACTTTATTAAAACTATCGGCTATCAACTGAGCATTCAACAATAATCTATAGCAATACAAATATTTTATCGTTTATTTAAAGGTGAGTTTAGTCACCAAAATTCTAGTTGATGCTTTCGCATTTCAGTTTGGTCCAAAATCCGACGGCATTCGATTTTAGCTCAAAATTCAAATAGCTTCAAATTCAAGGAAACTAATTCCAATGCGTATATATCGTCGATACAAGTCTAATGCAAAAGATCGCATCCAAATCCGACCTCATATGCAATAGTTGTTCGATTTATAAGTTTTTGAATCAATTAAAACAATTAATTCATTAACTAACTATCGCTAAGCACAATAACTACCACTTAAATTTCGTTCCTCAATCCAAAACTTCTTCGCCCCTGTGCATATGCACATATCTGTACACTCATTAACACCGACCCTTTCTCTCCTTCTGCCGTCTACACACCATGAAACGATACCACACCACCGCCATTCAACTCCATTATGCGAACTCCACCTCCCCCGAACCAAACACAAAAAGCTCAATCAAGTCGATACAAACGTGACCTGATACCCAAAATCGCGATAGTAAAATGCCACGTCTCCTAATCATTGATCGCACTCCATCAAAACCCTACCATCGATGCTCCGTCACCCGAGCAACTCAAATCCACACTTGATTTTGCCTCTTGCCTCATCAAACTCGAGAAAACTCAAACCCTAGTTCACTATCAAAACGTCAAGCAACTCCATTCGTAATCGCATATAATGATACTCATACGGATTTGTAAATTTAGTTAAAACAAACTACAAATCTAATTAGGTGATTTCTTATGGAGTATTGATTTTCATTTTTTGATTTTTAAAGGGAAGGATTTAATTTTCTTGGCTTGTAGAAAAGACGAAAAGAAAAGAAAAAGAAGAAGAGAAAACTCTAAGTGTTGAATAATCTTGGTTTGAAGTTTGGTTTATTCAAATATTTTCAACACGTCGCTACATAGAATTTGTAACGGCTCAGATTTTCCATCGTCTGATTTTGAATATTTAAATAATTTTAAATATTGGATTTGGAATATAAATTGATTTTTGAATATGGAGATTTCGGTTGAAATTATAGAATGAGTTTAAATTTCAAAAAAAATTAAGATTTATCGTAACATGGAAATAGTGAGTAATTAAAATTGAGTTGAATATGAATCGAAATGATTTCTAATATTGATATAAATTCTATTTGAATTAGAATTGAGTTAGTAAGTTTTTAAAACTGATTCACCAATTTTTAAAATCATCGATCTAGTCGACGCATTAAAATAGCGATCCGGGGCATAGTCTCAGAATTCGACGAAACCAGTTCCATTAGATCCGTAATTATGTATTATTATCGGATTTTAAATTTCATATCCTTTAAAGTTACCGTTTGGTCGTATGGGATAGAAACTCGTTAAATTTATATTGAAAATTTAATTTAATCATTTGATTCAAAAAGCTATCTTCTCCATATGATCGAGTTGGCCCTCGAGACTAGTTCCATTGAGTTTGAAATAGGAGTATAACATTGAGCATGCCAAGCAGCACTCCTCAATAGGAGTTTGGAATTTTATGTTAATATAAACGAGATATTTTGAAATTAAATAATCTTATAAAATTTAAAGGTCAACCTCTATTACCCTAAAATCGTACAGAGTGCGGCCCTACTTCTGAATCGCAATGCTCCCTCTGGTTTTAAATCATGAAATCCATCTTGAAATAAAAAAGGCGATTAAACTGCGATGCTCTGGTTGATACGCACGCGGCTGTGAGGAAGGGCACGCCTACAAAGGCAAGGTGGTGGGGGTGTTAGCGACGATTAGAGAGTGGAGCGGCGCGAGTAGTGTTGTGCATTCAGTTAGGATTTCATGCATGTGGGATGAAGACTTGGGATGGGTCACGATGGTGGCAAGAGGTATGGCGATAGTGGAGCTTGCTTGGTGGAGGTTGGGGTGGCGGCTTGTGGACGGAGGCGGAGGAGGCGATTGTTTTTCTTCGATCGAGACTGGTATGTCGAAGTCGAATAGTGGGGAGGGTTTCACATGAATGAGATGGTGGAGGTATAATTCTGTAACTAGATTCAATTATATAGTTAGTTTATTTAATTTAGAATTGAAATTGAGATAGCTAATAAAATTTAATAAAATTTGCATACAAGGTTCTAAAACCATGAAACAAGTCGAGTTTGGTTCGTAGCTGTGAAATCAATGTAATAGGAATGGTTTATGATTTTTTGGTGTCAGCTTGGATTTTAAATTTAAATCTAACATTGTTCGATTTAGTTTAAAATTGGAACAGACAAGGTGAGTAAATTTTACTCAATTTGGTTTAATGGTTTAATTAATAGCAATTGAAAATTAATTTTTGGATGATTGGATGAGTTGATATATTATTATCAGTTAAATATTATATTATATACATATTAATATATATTTTAGTAGCTGGATATATTTCCCATCGATGGAGTGCTTGAGACACTATGCACCCCGCATAATAGCGGATGACCCTGTATTACCGCGATATCCCACCTCGAAGCAGGATTGGTATTTTAGGTTGTATAACTTATATGGATGTAGGGAAATAGGTTGAAGGGATCCAACTGGATTCCTCAAAAATATATTGATTTTTTGCATATAGTTTTATATGATGTGATTGAATATCTGTTATGGACTGTTGTGTGATTTGATTTATTAGATGCTATAGTAGCACTGGCCTTAATTTTATTATTTTAAATACCATAAATATTATTTTTGAATTTAAAGGAATTAAAAGGAGATTTTGGATATAAAATTATTTATATCGAAATTTGGATTATGTCAAAAGAAATTGATTCGGATAAAAAAATAATTTGATTTTGGGTTTGTACTTAACTATTCGTAAAATATTCTAAATAGAGGGTTTAAAAAAAATTATAATGGATTTTTAACCATGGATTTTTAAATGATATTTCTGAAAATATGGATAAGGAGTCCAACTCAATATTTAAAATATATTTGAAAAATAAATGAGATTTATAAAATGATAGATATTAAATGAAGTTTATAAATGAGAATGTTTTATAAACAAGTGAAATCCGAACGAGTTTATCAATTTATAAACGATATTTATAAATAAAGTGAAATAATTAACATTAAATAAAATTGGAAATATAAATTCACAAGAGTGAATTTATAATGAGAAGTGAAAATCGATTTTTGAAAGAAATAGTGGATGCTATTTTTTAAATGTGGCAATGGTTATGAAATTGAAACGTGTCGATATGATATGAATCGAGGGGGATTAATAAATTGAATTGGTAATATTGGGCCTTTTTGAAAATGTAGATTTTTGTCGAGAATTGAAGTTTGTTTTTTAAAATGAGATTTTTATTTATTAAACTATAGTTAAGGCTGGTTTAGTATTGAAATATTTCAGAAAGTGGATTTATTCAAATATTTAATATTTATTGAAATGAATCCATACTTTTACAATAAGCTTTGTTAAATTATTAGTTTTATTTATAAATAAATTGAAAATGATTTATCGATGTTTATTTAAAGTGTTCTAATATTTTAAATAATTATTTAAACATGTTTTTAAAAATAAATTATTATTCTTTAAAAATACTTTTATATATAGAGAGAGTTTAGAAATGATTGAAATTTATTTATAAATACTCTCGAGATCTGTAAACTGTATTTTATTTAATAGATGAGATTTTATAAGAGAAATCTTATAGTGGAATTCTAGAAACAAAAGGGAATTTCCGAATCATGAAATGAGATAACTTCGAAAATGAATTCGAATTCATAAAGGAAGTTAGAAATGGGTAGTTGGAATTATAGACAAGTGTCATCGATCTTGGAAATTTTAAAGGAAATTAATTAATGATCCGGAAACTTATAAAATTTGTTATAAATGAGTTAAGGAATTTACGAATAAATTTGTAAAGGATTTTGAGAAATAGGAAATAGATTTAATCTTTCCTCAGTATTGGAAATAAAATGATTTTAGGAAATATACTAATTAATATTTCCTAAGTATTGAACTGGAAGGATTTGAAAAATTTTAACTACGAGATTATTGTTGTTGAAATATTTTTCAAAGTGTTGAATTGTAAATGGAATTGACAAAAAAAAAATTCTAAGTAATGATATGGTTTAAAAATATCCTTTTATGGATATAAGAATTTGAAATTTATTTTTGAACACTGAAAACTGGAAAAAATTGAATATATGTCCATGTAGAGATTAATTTGATACAAATGTTTGAAAGATTTATAAAATTGGGCCCAGTGACTGCTTATGTGTGGAATTTGATAGTTAAATAACCGATTGTCAAATCGGGCCAAATTCGTTAATTGTTTTGAAGAGACCGAAATCGGAATTAATTATCCAAAAACCACTTTGATCCGATTTGTGTGATACGAACTGTGATAATGCGAAGACAATAAAGGCGGTGATTTTGGAGATTCGGTTTGTTCAGACCCAAAACAACTTGTATGGATGAATTCTATCATTTGCATCGTGGATACGGGAAGTAGTGTTAGCATTCCATGTATGAATGCTAATCAAACGGTAAAACGTACCCTCAAGCCCGATCTGCCGGGAATGACTAAAACACGGGAGATGTAGCAGGGCTAAGTGGGTCGCACCCAAATATGGTATGTTATCACTTTTCTAGATACCCTTGGATATATTATAATTACGGATATGGTTGTCCATGGAAAAGAGAGCACCCGATAGGGTGGGAACGGCTGGGTGATAACATATTCGGTACTATCCAGTAAGGGGTAGGCCGGTCCTATGTTGGCATGGATCGTTAGGTACGGTCTCGGTACATTTTTCTAGACGTGTACTATGGCAGACGGTTCCCCAGTAGCCAAGTCATTGTATGGAATCCAATATCCACTACGAGCCTGTACAGTATTAGTTGTATACCAAATATGCTGAAACATGAGATGTAAGCATTTCAGCTATTTTATAGTTTATATTCTATAGACGCTATTATAATATCAGATGATTCTGATATAAAAAAATTTTGGTTATCGTAAGATAAAAACATGTCGTGTTTATATGTGACGTGGTCTTTCGAAATACCCTTGTTTTTCAAAGGATTTGATAACAGCAATAATTCAAATTGAGTGTGTTTTCTCACGCTGGTTATCCAGACCGACTCGGGTGTTATTTTATTATAATGCCTAGGTCAGATCGAGTACTACAGATTCGTGTTAGGATGCTATGGAGCTCAGGAGACGAGTTGGAGGAGTCTCAGGCGTATTCCACATACCCGATTATATTCCACTGTGTATGTATGATGTATATTCAGTATTTGTGAGGACAAGTCATTATAACTATCCAGATTGATTTGTTGATTGTTGTACTCTAATGATTATATGAACATAAATTATTATAGTTTCTTTTGTATAAAGATCAGTTATTATATACTATATATTTTTCCACTGTGCTTGTAGGATTATGTGTATTGTTGTTTCTGTTTTCTTCTATCCTTCTTCTTCTTCAAACCTAGAGATTCATATTTCCATTCAATTTTAGTTGGACATGTGTGATTTATTGTTGACTCAAAGGGTGCGGAGATATGGGTCGCTAAATTTAGTATTAGAGCTGAAGGTTAAGCAAGAACCTTGGCTTTGGTGAGGATTACTTATTAGAGATAGGGTCAGTACTACCCAAGAATGAGTTTGAGCTATTATCGATATGAGCACGTATTTGTTAGTGAATATAAATTGTTTTATATTGTGTTGATTTATCGATTGAGTGTTTGAATTCTGGTCGGTACGAGAAGTACAACTATATCGATAAGGGTTTCTAAACTCTTAAACAAGGTGAACCAACACAATATTGTTTTAAAAAGTGGATAAATGAAATAATTTTACCCAACAAAATATTTGATTTAAAGGAATAATTTTTCAGAGATTATTATAGTAAATTTGGAGTGTTTGGTTGATATTATTTTAATCAAAACAAGATTATAAAAATTGAAATGGTTTATATAACCAAAGGGAATTTCAAAGGTGAAATTTATGAATGTGATTATAACTAAAATTGGATTCAAACCACAATTTGGAGATTTAAAATCCTGAAAGTTTTGAGAAATGTTTTAAATGGAATTGAACTAAGTATTTGAGAATTTTGAAACCTCGAAAGTTTTGGAAATATTTTCCAAAGTGGTTTAAAAGAATAACGGAGTATTATTTTGAAGATATTTATGAATAGAAAATGTTTTAAATGGATTTTGGAGGTAAGCAAGCAATGAACTCACTTCATTCGTTGGAAAATAATCATGGTAATGACTACACGGGATCATCAGTATTCATTTTTGAGTTTTTAAGTGACGGATTGCTACTATGATTATTTGGCTTCAGAATTGTTTTGGTAAAAATTAGGTTTTGATTAGAAAAAAATTCCAAAAATAAGATTTGATATACAAAAAGGAATACATATTCATATATGGGATTTCAAGATGATTTGAAATAGAACTGGGTGATTGAATTCTGAAATTTCCAATTAAATGAGAAGTGAAACTAAAAGAGAACACGTTTTTGAACTAAAACTTGGGAAATGTGAATTGTAATATGAAAATAAAATTTAACTTATGCAAGTTATATAAATTAGGTTTGTAAAAGGAAACTGTATGGATTTGAATTTAACTTAAGCTAAGTTAAATAAAACTGGATTGGAGTTGAAACAATATCAAATCTAATTGAATATAAAATTTAAATTGTAAAATAGATATATAACTATAAGTTATCATTATTGCAATGGACTTGAATTTTTACTTGAGTAAGTTAAAATACATTGTATGGAATTGTGAATAATAAGTTGTGTAACTTATAAATTGGAAAAGTGGAATAGAAAAACCAACATGAAAATGGTTTGATATTTTGGTGAAGAAATAAAAATCCAAACTTGAATTATGAAATGAAGTTGAACTCAAGTAAATTAAATGGAGTGATTTTTGGTATAAAAATCTGATTGTGAAGTGTAAAATGAAAGTAACTAATTAGAAAAATTAGTTAGTAAATTGAATATTCGAAATGGATTTGAGTTATAAAAAAAATTAACTTGAATGCAAACAAACCAAATGCATTGAAGTGTTGTGAATAAAAGTGAAATTAGGTAATTTGAAATGGATTGATGGAATGTACTAATTCCATATAGTGAGTGGAAATAGAAATTGATTTACAATGACTTAGCATCGAAAATAAAATTTGATTTATATTGTGTTGAATATAAACTCGGATTATTAAATAAAATGGATTATAAATTTAAGAATATTTATGAAATGGTTAGTAAATGAATCGACATAGAAATGAAATTTTATTTAATATAAATAGCAATAAGCTAAATTTGGAAATAAATAGAAGTGAACAGATTGAATACAAGTCAATCGAAGGAAAATAAATTGAAATGGAATTTTACCACAACGGAATTTGATTTACATTAATTATTAAAATAGAATTGGTTTTAAATTGTGTTTATCTGGAATAATTGAATATGAACTTCGATTATGGAATGAAAGCGAATGGAAGGAACGAAAAATAAGTTGGATATGAATTCAGTGCAAGTGGATGAAAATGAGGTAAATTGATTGAATCAATTTAAAGTGAATATGAATATAATGGATATGAATGGGATGTTAATAAAAAGTTGTGAAGCACTAGAATTGCATAAAGGACATATAATTGAATCAGGAATGAAAAATTAAATGTTAGAACCTAGTATTTGCATGTACACTCTAAATATACATGTATAACACGTTTGGTTTATGAAAATGATGTGTTTAACTAGTTAAATGAATGGAAGTTATTAAATTTCATGTATTTGGTACATATGGGTTATATTTAAGTACAGGTATAGGAGGCTGTTGGGCTAGATTTGGGTTGTGCGATCACATATAAATTGAGCGAGCTTGCTTAATAACGCTAATATAAGGTACGTTTATGCTATAAATGCAAAAATGATATAAATATTGTCATATATTGTGTTTCCGACCGTATGGGTTGATGATATCATTTTTATTATATTTGTGATATTGCAAAAGGCTCTCCATACAAGGGAGACTCTGCCAAAAAGTTTCAAAAATTCAAGGAGTTGGAAAAAATTTGAAAAAATTTGAAAAAATTTGCTAGCCAAAATTTGATTTCGAATTCTAATTAAAATAAGGGATTTTGGTTTAGAAATGAAAACTATATGTTTTGTATGGAACTAAAGGAAATAGGAAAGTGAAATAGCAAGTTAACTAAGTGGGTTTTTGAAAAGTAATGGTTTGGATCATTCGTCATACCTTAGCAATTTTAGGGATGAAATTGTTTCAAGGGGGAGGAATGTAACGACCCAGATTTTCCATCATTAATTTTCAATATTTAAATGATTTTAAATATTGGATTTGGAATATAAATTGATTTTTGGAAATGAACATTTTGGTTGAAATTATAGAACGAATTTAAATTTAAAAAAAAATAGCGATTTATCGTAATATAAAAATGGTGAATAATTGAAATTGAGTTGAATATGAATCTAAATGATTTATACTGTTGATATAAATTCTATTTGAATTACAATTGAGTTAGTAAGTTTTTAAAACTGAATAGTGATTTCACCCATTTCTAAAATCGTTGATTTAATTGACGTGTTAAAATAGCGATCTAGGGCACAGTTTCGAAATTCGATGAAACCAGTTTCATTAGATTCGTAAGTGTATTATTATCGGATTTCAAATTAGCGTTTGAAGTTACCGTTTGGTCGTACGAGATGAAACGCATTGAATTTATATAGAAAATTTAATTTAATAAAATGGTTCAAAAAGCTATCTTCTCCATACGATCGAGTTAGGCCTGGAGACTAGATCCATTGGGTTATGAATTGAGGTATAACATTAGGGATGCCAAACGGAATGTCTCGATAGGAGTTCAGGATTTTAAATTATAATAAACGAGATACTTTGAAATTAAATAATCTTATAAAATTTAAAGGTCAACCTCTATTGCCCTAAAATCATACAGGGTGCTGCCCTACTTCTAAATTTCGCCGCTCCCTCTGGTTTTAAATCACGAAATCCATCTTCCTTCAAAAACAAATCTATTCGAAATAATAATAAAATACGCGATTAAATCGTGATGCTCTAGTTGATACGCGCTCGTGGCTGTGAGGAAGGGCACGACCGTAGAGGCGAGGCCGTGGGGGGTGTTAGCGATGACTTGAGAGTGGAGCGACGCGAGTGGTGTTGCGAGTTCGGTTAGGGTTTTGCGCATGTGGTATGAAGACTGAGGATGGGTTGCGATGGTGGGAGAAGGTATGACGACAGTGGAGCTTGCTTGGAAGAGGTTGCGGTGGCGGCTTGTGGCCTAAGGCGGAGGATGCGATCGTTTTTCTTCGATCAAGATTGTTATGTCGAAGTCGAACAGTGAGGAGGGTTTCACATGAACGAGATGGTGGAGGTATAATTCTGTAACTAGATTTATTTATATAATTAGTTTATTTAATTTAGAATTGAAATTGAGATAGCTAATAAAATTTGCAAACAAGGTCCAAAAACCATGAAACAAGTGGAGTTTGGTTCGTAGCTGTGAAATCTACGTAATAGGATTGGTTTAGAATTTTTCGGAGTCGGCTGGGATTTTAAATTTAAAACAAACGTTGTGCGATTTAGTATAAAATTGGAATGGATTGCCAACTAAAAATCAAGGTGAGCAAATCTCACTTTATTTGGTTGACCGGTTTAATTTATAGCAATTGAAAATTAATTTTTCGATGATTTGTTGAATTGATATATTATTATCGGTTGAATGTTATATATACACATATTAAATATATATTTTAGTAGATGGGTATATTTCCCGTCGTTAGAGTGGATAAGACACAATGCACCCTGCATAATAGCGAATGACTGCAATGGCCTATTTTTCCTTACCTTTTGAATCGACAATAAAGCACACATGTCGAACTCAAATTACATGAATAAGCAGATCATTAAGGGTAGAAAGAAAATAAAGACAGAATAGAATCTCACACGAATGGAATAACATATATTATTTCAATAATAATCTTTACAGCGAAAAGTTTTAAAATACAATATCAGAGTCTAACCTAGATTCGGCTTGGACAGTTATAATACCTACCCTTACAAATGCTGACAAAAAACAAAATAAATGAAATAAATGCAGCAGATAATAGAATACGCCCATACGATGATGACGATCTCCAGCTCTCCTCTGGAAACTCCAACCATCTTCAGCTAAACTGAAACTACTTGGATATGACCCGAGTATTAAAAATACCCAGACCAGGCTTGATAAACCAGCGTGAGATACTCGAAATTTAAAATGACTATATTAACAAAACATTTGAAAAGAAGGGCATCTCATAAGACCATGCCCACATATAATCATGGACAGGTTTTTATCTTATGATAACCAAACCACTTTTATACTAAAATACACCTGATATTATTTTAATGACATTCTTTTAAAAACACCTTTCAAATAAACTTATTCAAATAAGGTATCAATACATGGACTAAGTCTAAGGTAATATATCCGGAATGGGTCCATGAAATATACCAAACAGAATATATGATACCAAAAAGGGGTAGCTGAAATGTTTGCAAGTCATTACAACTATTTTGAGAATACAATCAAAATCGTAAATCTCGTATTGGGATTGGATTTTCAACATGATAGGGAACTAGTGGCCTTTTTCTTTGATCCACACATAACAACATAGTTCCCACGGTGCCTTAATCGCTTTTCTCAAACTATTCACTTAGAACTGTACTTGTTATGCTACCGCTGATAACCGGTAGTTCACTGCTTTTCTCAAGCTACCCACTTTATCCAAATGGGGCAATAAATGCCTTGAGGGACGTATTCCCCAAAGGGCCCAATGTATTGGACACCGCCATACATACTCACTTATTCCGAATTTGTGTCTGTTAGACCACACAGTATCCCATATTATCTTCCGGGATGTGAGGCTACGCTCAATTTCTTCAAAGCCATGCTTTTCATACAAAACCACGCTTTGATCATAATAGGTTCCACTTTGAATGCCACATTGACATTCCTTTGATCACTATTTGACTACCACAAGCATATAACCTCCAAGCTCATATGTCTCAGACAAGGGTGTTAAGCTAAGAGAAGTTGCATTCTCTGCCACCAAGCAGATGCACATTTGTAAAAGTCAAACATTATGTCTCAGAAATGCAATGTCAAATATTCTTCCATACAAGTTCATTCTGGGACAAATCTTTTTATCAAACACCTTATAGTCAAATCGTGAAACTTCATTCACAACGTATTTGTACTTAAACTTTTAAATCAAAAATTGATCAATTTATGATAGTAACTTAACATTATCATTTCTTAATTTATCATTTTGGAATAAGTATTAAAGATCTTAATTACCTTATCAGATTTCTTAATTATCGATTATCTTTATGAAACATATTATAGTCAAACTGTGAAATTCTAATCACAAGATATTCATATTTAAATTTCACTAATCCTGATTCTAACTATACAAATTTTCCAGATTTATAATTTATATTCAAAATATAATCCTAGGTAAAATTATTTCATTTACTAATTTTTCAAAATCAGTGTGTCGGTTCGCCTAGTTCAAGTGTTTAGAAATCATCATCGATAACGGTGATCAGGCGCATCGATTAGAATTCATAAATCACTCAACAGATGAATCAACAAAAAACAGTATTAGTCAATAACAAATACACACTCATATATAATGCATTCAAACTCATTCTAGGGTGTTACTAACCCTATCTCTAATGAGTCACTCATCCTAGGATTTTACAAACACTATCTCTGATGAGTCTTTACCCCCACCAAAGCCAAGGTTCTCGCTTAACCTTCAGCTCTGATACTAAATGTAATGGCCCGTTTTTCCATACCTTTTGAATCGATGATAAACCACACATATCCAACTCCAATTGCACGAATAAGCGGATCATTAAGGGTAGAAAGAAAATAAAGATAGAACAGAATCTCAAATGAATGGAATAACATATATTATTTCAATAATAATCTTTACAGTGGAAAGTTTTAAAATACAATATCAGAGTCTAACCTAGATTCGGCCTGGACATTTATAACACTTGCCCTTACAAATGATGAAAAACAACAAAGCAAATGAAATAAATGTAGCGGATAAAAGAATACATCCATACGATGATGATGACCTCTAGCTCTCCTTTGGAGACTCCAACCGTCTTCAGCTAAACCTGAAACTACTTGGATCTGACCCGAGTATTAAAAATACCCAAATCAGGCTTGATAAACCAACGTGAGATACTAGAAATTTAAAATGACTATATTATCAAAACCTTTGAAAAGAAGGGTATCCCATAAAACCACGTCCATACATAAACATGGACGGGTTTTTACCTTATGATAACCAAAACACTTTTGTACCAAAATACATTTGATATTATTTTTAATGACATTCTTTTGAAAACACCTTTCAAATAAACATATTCAAATAAGGTATCAATACCCGGACTAAGTCTAAGATAATATATCTGCACTGGGTCAACGGAATATACTGACCGTAATATATGATAATAAAAAAGGGTAGTTGAAATTTCTGCAAGTCAATACAGCTGTTTTAGGAATACAATCAAAACCATAAATCTCGTATTGGGATTGGATTTCCAACATGATAGGGAACTAGTGGCCTTTTTCTCCGGTCCACATATAATAAACATAGCTCTCACGGTGCCTTAATAGCTTTTCTCAAACTAGTCACTTAGAACTGTACTTGCTATACTACCACTGATAACCGGTAGTTTCTTGCTTTTCTCAAGCTAACCACTTTATCCAATGGGGCAATAAATGCCTTGAGTGACGTATACCCCAAAGGGCCCAACGTATTGGACACCACCATACATACTCACTTATTTCGAATTTGTGTCTGTTAGACCATATAGTATCCCATATCATCTTACGGGATGTGAGGCTAGTGAGGCTGCGCTTAATTTCTTCAAAATCACGTTTCGCATACAAAACCACGTTTTGATCATAACAGGTTCCACTTTCAATGCCACACAGCCATTCCTTTAATCACTATTTGACTCCTACAAGCATACAACCTTTAAGATCGTGTGTCTCAGAGAAGGGTGTTAAGCTAAGAGAAGTTGCCTTCTCTGCCACCAAGCAAATGTACATTTGTAAAAGTCAAACATTGTGTCTCTGAAATGCAATGTAAAACATTGTTCCATACAAGTTCATTCTAGGACTGAATGAAACATAAGGCACTCCCCTACTACCATTAGTAGTGAGTAGTCCTTGCAATTCGAAAAATCTCCACAACGAGGAGACCACTGCTATAAATAACTCTATAATGGGAGCGACCCAGAGCATGTCAACAAGCAGTCCTTATGCTATGAAGATCCACGGTCTTCAATAATCATCATCTTCAGCATGTCTTCACTTTCGAACGTATACATTGGTTCGAAGTGGTTTTCAGATAGGAATCACCCAAATCCGACTCTGGTTCCATCAAAGCCAATCATCGCTTTAAAAGATGTTAAGTTCACACGTGGATATAAATCATCAATCAATTACTTCATCTTTTATTCAAATCAAATATCTTTCTTAGATATATTCTTTTCAATTTATTCCATTTTCTTTTCAAGAGTATATGGAACCATTAAGCCTCATTTATCAAATCATTTGATTTATTTGACCTTTCTTAAATCATGGAATAATTCCAAATCATTTTCGCTTTTACTTAGAAAAACTCTTCCAAATCATTCTTTAGATCTTAATTAAAGATTTCTTATATTCAAGCTATAACTTTTAACTTAGAAAAAATATTCCTAAATCATTCATTTAATCTTAATTAATTCTTAACTTTAAATCATATTCTTGCAAATCGAATATTTTCATAACAGAGCACTACTGCCTCTTTATATATGGTAAATTTCACCTCTAAGGACTAGTGGTAAGTAATCCTATATCAATAAAGATCTTTGTCTTCAATATGTTTTATTTCAAAAATTAGTTTGAAGGGTTTTTCGGATAGGAATCATCCAAATTTGACCTTGGTTTTCCAGATAGGAATCACCCAAATTCGATCCCGGTTCCTTCGTACTAATCATCGATAGAAGATGTTAGGTTCATATAGGGTTTCAAAAATTAGTTTAAAGTGATTTTCAGGTAGGAATCACCCAAATCTTATCCTGGTTCTTCGGATAGAAATCACCCAAGTCTGATCCTGATTCTTTCGTACCAATCATTGAATAAAAGATGTTAAGTTGTTAATTAACAGTCAAAGAATTTGTTTCTTTTCTTTTATCTTGGAAAAACTTAAATATGATCTTCTAGAACATCCGACTTTCTTTTCAATCTATTCCACCCCTCGTCTAAAAAGAGAAAACATAGGCCAGGTAAGTTTAGGGTATTGGTTGCTCCATCCCTAATCTTAGTTAAATACCTCGTTTTATCTTTCTAGATCTCACAAGCGGGACAAATGTACTAGTCGTTTCCGCATATTCAGTTATTAGCTTTATATTGGAATTGATTATTAGATTTAAAATTATATTTTAAACTCTTAATTTTCCTTTTTAAAACATTCATAATTAATTCTATGAAAAATCGTTAAGTTTGAACCTTCTTTTAAAAAGTAGTAGAAATGGCAGTAGAAAAGTGCTGCGGAAAGTGCTTTATAAGCTTATTTGATTTAAATAACTTTTTAATATTAAAAATTCATATTATCCATTCCAAATCGCTTATAAACCAATTTAATAGGTTTATCAAATTTATTTCATATTTTTAATCATTTAAAAATATCATTTATATAAAAAAAATCTACTTTTGGATTCCGACATGTAAAACCGCGATGTTTTTAGAAATTAATTTTGGACATATTTCAAAATCTACTTGATGAAATCTTGATTTTGTTTCTTCGTTGGAAAACTATTGATATAATAGAATGGAAATTATTATCTTGAAGAATTCGGAGCAATATTCCACGTCGTACACTCATTTAACTTTTATGGCGCGAAATCGAGAATTACACTTACGCGACGTGCCTAGTTGTGACTTGTTTTTCAATTTCTCTTCAAACTTCGTGTAAACACTTTTAAATGTTTATAAAACATTTCTAAATCATTTTAAAATCATTTAAACAGTATTTTCACCATTTCAAACTCATTTTTCTTTTCTTTTCATATTATGATATTATAATATTATAATTTTATTTCTAACCTTTTTAAATTATTTAAAATCATTAAGAGGCTAAATAATTTTCATACACATATTTGTACGGATTAGTCTCATTTAATTAACTATGGTTAATTACTAGTCATATCTTTTATCATTATCAGATCAAGTTATCATCCATATCACAAATATATAATCAACCATAATATCAACCAAGTTATCATCCAATATCAACCAATATTCAACATATTGATTTCTAATTTAACATGTGTATTATCAACTTAAGTTTTATTAAAATAAAATTAAGATTTGAGTACTGATGATTAGTTCCACTCCACCAAACATTTTCGTAGACTTTCCTTTTGATTCCGGCAACACCACCTTCTCTTTTTCTTGCTCCGGAGCTTTCCAACTTGCTTCCTTCTCCTCCATAGGTTCGGCCTCCTCCTATTCCACCCCTTCCTCTATCATTTCTTCACTTTATATGTAAACAATGTTTAAATGGTATTCTAAGGTTTTTGGTAAAGTTTAGTGGTGTTTGGAGATGATTTGATATGAATTTAAGAAAAGGTAGTAAGGAAAGGAAAGAGAATAAGCCATCAAAGAGTGGAAGACAAGCTTGAAAAAGAAAGAAGAAGAAGTGTAAAAGGAAGTGAAAAAAAGTGAGAAAGTGGATGCTTATTTATAGAAAAAGTTTTGGATTAAAATAATATTTTGTAAAAAGACCAAAATACATTTTACTTACTTTTTAAGCAACCTTATTTTTTCAACACTTAACTTCACATTTCAAATCATTACTTATGTCATTTTCACTTAAGTATTAAGTAATGAATATAATAATCTGTTTGGTTTGATTTGATGTTTACTTTTTACTTTGAAATGACATGTTTATCATTTTGTGCGTGCTTTTTCTTAATTATATTCAAGAATTTTCTAAGTATGTTTAGTAAAAGTAAACTTGATTAGTGAATTAATTAATACTTATAATATTTGAATATATGTTTCTATATAAGAAAATAAAGGTGCGACGACGTTGCGACAACTTTTAATCGACAAAATGATGATTTTCGACAAAATGTTTTACGATCACATTTTGACTTTTTAGTTAAACTATTTATTTATGTAAAGCTTTTAAAAATGAACTTTTTACTTCTTCAAATAAATTAAAACATGTTTCTTTATATTTTAAAATCATATTTTAATAATATCAAAATCTCTAATTTAACAGCATATGTAAAAACTGAAAAAATGCGACAAAATTTGGTTATTTTTGTAAAACGATTATTAAAATACTTTTTAATATTTTAATATACTTTTATTATATTTATTAAATGTTTTCAATAAGATTTATCTTTTTTAAATAAATATTTAAATCTATTTATTTAAGCATTTATTTATTTTTAACAAAACTTAACTTTTGTTGATTAGTTCCAAAATCCAAATTTGTACTTTTTAAATTATTAACTATAAGAATAAATAATTTCTCTATTACTATTTATTGTATATAACTTATTTATTTAAGTTTTAAAACTTTTTAAATTTAAAAAAAATGAAATCTCTCATTTTCGAAGTAGCGAAACCACGGGTCATTACATCCTTCCCTACTTAAAAAGAATTTCGTCCTCGAAATTACCCAAAACAAAAATTTGCCTAAAACATTCATCTTTAAACTTAATTCCATATGATATACACAGATCATCCATACGAAATATCTTATTCGACCTCCTATTCGAATACACAACTTTATTTTCGAACTAGTATCGATCCCCCGATCCTCAACTGCGGACTTTAATCAGGCTCTTTGCTCAGAAACCTTTGCTTTCCTTGCATAGCTTTCAAGTATGATAGAAAACTTAATTACATAACCACAAACCCTCATCAATATTCATCATCAAGAATCGAGTGATAAAATTCTTTTTTCGGACTAGCGTAAACACCTCAAAGTTCCGTTCTCGGATTTTAGATCAAAATTTGTGAGATGAAATGATCTACATATAATATATGTATTTATTAACTCTCAAAACTTTCATAAAAACTTTATCTTAAGATCAAACACTTCTAAAATGTGCTTCTTTGTATAATCCCTTTAATTATTTATTTTCAAATATTTTTATTAAAGGAAAATATTCTAAAGGAACCATTTTTCACTTAAAAGATGATTTATCTGTATAAAAAAGTTTTCCCCACAATCTTTTAACTCGGTGTATTTCCTTTAACACTAATATTATTTATGAACCATTTCATAAAACTATTACTTAAGTTTATTTCATCTTATAACTTATGCAAATCAATCACATTTGAAGGCTTAAGTCGAAATCCTTAATTTATGCTAGAATTCATTAATAAAACATTTTCCAGGTTATAATTACATTTTCAAAGAGTTATTAATTTACTTAATAGCTCATGAATTAAATATATATTTTTATGATATGCCTTACATCGTAAGAGTATATACAAATCCCAAATTTCAAATTGATTTTACTAAAATCCGTCTGTCTGACAAATTTAAACTTGTTCTAATTTACTATTATCTCAAATTCATAAGTTACAAAACTTATTTCTTATTTAATACTATTATTAATTTTCTACCTTTGAGAAACAAATTTTAAAACTAACCATATTTAAATCCTCAAACAATTTAAATTTTCTTTATAAATCAGATTTATAAATTATCATTATCTTATTTCATTTACTCAAAGTATTTCACAATCTTTTACCAAAAGTTTTCATAAATTTCTTAATTCTGAGTTAGGTATGATTTGGAAATTTTCGACTGTCCAAATCATCGGAAATTCTACTTTATCTTATCAAATAGTGATTCCAAATTTATCTTTAGTTTAAACACTTTTATAAAGATTAATAATCAATGATTCAGATTATTTCTTTAACTTAGGAAGATTATGTAGATCGAGTAACTCCAAAACAATCCAAGGAACTGGGTACTACCAATTATATCATATATCCTCTTAACAAGAAGAGTAATACTTAAGAGAAGTGTTTACCATCCGTAACACATCTCTTGCTCATTTTTAGTTTATTTTCGAGCCAATCGAATTAGTTATCATAAATACATCTTTTTATTTGAAATAATACCATTTTCAAAATCCTTTAGAGATTTCTTTATAAAATCTATTTTATAAATTCATTTTATAAATTTATCTTATATTAATTAACTTCATTTAAATTTCCACAAATCTTTTACTTGAATTAAGATTCTTATTCCTTTTATATTTATCTTTTTACACAATCATTTTCTATTACATTTTTATCTTATATGTTCGTTCCTTAAACAAATCTTTTTATCAAATACCTTATAGTCCAATCTTGAAACTTAATTCACAAGGTGTTTGTACTTAAACTTTTAAATCAAACAATTGATCAGTTTATGAGAGTAACTTAACATTATCATTTCTTAAATTATTATTTTGGAATAAGCATGTAAGATCTTAGTTACCTTATTAGACTTCTTAATTATAGATTATCTTTATGAAACATCTTATAGTCAAACTGTGAAATTTTAATCACAAGATGTTCATATTTAAATTTACTAATCCTGATTTCTAACTATACAACTTTTCAAGATATATACTTTATATTCAAAATATAATCCTAGGTAAAATTATTTCGTTTACCAATTTTTCAAAATTATTGTGTCGGTTCGCCTTATTCAAGTGTTTAGGAATCCAAATCGATAACAGTGATCAGGCATATCGATCAGAATCCATAAATCACTCAACAGACAAATCAACACAAAACAATTTATTAGTAATTAACAAATACGCACTCATATATAACACACTCAAACTCATTCTAATGTGTTACTAACCCTATTTTTAACAAGTCACTCATCCTAGGGTATTGCTAATACTATCTCAGATGAGTCTTTACCAGATCAAAGCCAAGGTTCTCGCTTAACCTTCAGCTCTGATACCAAATGTTATGGCCCGTTTTTCCTTACCTTTTGAATCAACAACAAACCACACATGTCCAACTCAAATTGCACGAATAAGCGGATCATTAAGGGTAGAAAGAAAATAAAGACAGAATAAAATCTCACACGAATATATATTATTTCAATAATAATCTTTACAGCGGAAAGTTTTAAAATACAATATCAGTGTCTAACCTAGATTCAACCTGGACAGTTATAGCTTATGCCCTTACAAATGCTGACAAACAAAAAACATGTGAAATAAATGTAGCGGATAATAGAATATGTCCATACTATGAAGAAGATCTCCAGCTCTCCTCTAGAAACTCCAACAGTCTTCAGCTAAACCTGAAACTACTCGGATCTGACTTGAGTATTAAACATACCCGGATCAGTCTTAATAAACCAGCATGAGATACTCGAAATTTAAAACGACTATATTATCAAACCTTTGAAAAGAAGGGTATCTCATAAGACCACGCCTACACATAAACACGGACTGGTTTTTACTTTATGATGACCAATACACCTTTATACCAAAATACACTTGATATTATTTTTAATGGCATTCATTTGAAAACACCTTTCAAATAAACTTATTCAAATAAGGTATCAATACCCGGACTAAGTCCAAGGTATATATGTGGACTGGGTCTACGGAATATATTGAACGGAATATATGATACCAAAAAAGGGTAGCTAAAATGTTTGAAAGTCATTACAGCTAGTTAGGAAAACAATCAAAACAGTAAATCTCGTATTGGGATTGGATTTCCAACATAATAGGGAACTAATGGCCTTTTTCTCTGATCCATGCATAACACACATAGTTCCCATGGTGCCTAAATAGCTTTTCTCAAACTAGTCATTTGGAACTGTACTTGCTATACTGCCACTGATTACCGGTAATTCCCTGTTTTTCTCAAGCTAACCACTTTATCCAAATGGGGCAATAAATGCATTGAGGGACATATCCCCCAAAGGGCCCAACGTATTGAACACCACTATACATACTCACTTATTCTAAATTTGCGTCCGTTAGACCACATAGTATCCCATGTCATCTTCCGGGATGTAAGGCTAGTGAGGCTACGCTCAATTTCTTCAAAGCCATGTTTTTCATACAAAACCACACTTTGATCATAACAGGTTCCACTTTCAATGCCATACTGCCATTCTTTTGATCACTATTTGACTCCTACAAGCATACAACCTCTGAGCTCGTATATCTTAGAGAATGATGTTAAGCTAAGAGAAGTTTCCTTCTTCGCAATGGCGGCTTCCTCTTCTTCCCCTTCCCCGTTCCCTCCTCCTCCTCCTCCTTCTCTTTCTTCCCTGATCCCTCCTTCCTCGATCCCTCCTCCTTCTCTTTCTTCCCCGGCCCCTTTTCCTCCTCTCCCTCAATCTCTTTCTCATCCCCCTTCTTTGAATCTTTCATCCTCTCTGGTCCCTCCTCCTCCTTCTGTTTCTTCTTCTTTCGTCCCACCTTCGACTTTGTCAGATTTCGTTTCTTGTTTGAATTCTAATAACCTGTCATCGAATCTTGATAGGCAATTTCCACCTTTGGCTAGTAGTTTTAACCTTGATTTGAAGCAAGATCATCTTACTAGGTTATCTGATTCAGATTTAAAGTGGTCTTCTTTGTTCAAGAAAAAACCTAGAAATGCTGGTGTTTTTGAACCTAGGCATTTTGTCATTAAAAAAGATGGTTTTCCGAATGTACTACCTGATGAAGTTAGAAGTGAAGGGATTAAATACTGGGCTGATCATTTAGTAGGTTTCTTCTTGGATGGTCCTCTCTCTTACCTTACTATTTCAAAGCATTTAAGAGGTATTTGGCGATTAAAAGGAGAAGTTGGTATCAAATCTGATAATGAGAATTTCTTCTTTAATTTTTCGAATGATCTTGACAGAATGAAAGTATTGCAATCTGGTCCTATCTTTATTAAAGGTAAGATGTTCATCATTACAAAATGGGACCCTACTTTTGGTTACTTTCAAGAGCAAATTAAAAAGGTGCCAGTGTGGGTTCATTTTTATAGAATTCCTTTGATTGCTTGGACTTTAATTGGTATCCATTGGTTAGCATGTCATGTGGGAAAACTGATTTGTCTTGATGAAAGTATAGAAAGATTGTCTCGATTTAAGTATGCTAAGCGTTGATTGAAGTATCACCTGATTAAGAGCTCCCTGACTTTATTGCAATTGATGGTTTAGGTGATTGCTGTCCATATGTTAAAGTTGAATATGACTGGAAGCCAAAAATCTGTAGTAAATGTAAAGTTTTTGGTCATGAAACTATTTTCTGTTCAGGTAACAATAAGGTGAAAAATTGTGATATGCAAACTAGTGGTATTGGTGATGATGATGGGAAGAATGTTAATAAAGAATATGTGGATCATGGGATTTTGAAAGATAAGGTTCAGAAGCCTCATAATGTTGGATTTTCTAATAAGAATTCTCTTAAAGTATGGAGAAGAAAGGATTTAGTTCAGGACTCTCTTATTGTTAATAATTTGATTAAAGGCGATGGTAATCAAATATCAGATAAAGTAGTGAGGAATTTGGATCATAATGAGAATATACAAATAGAAACTGATGGTAATAGGGAATTGGGCATTAAGGAAAATGTTGTAACTACTAACTCTTTTCATATTTTATCTGATTTTGATGAAGGAGCGTTTAATAATGAGATATTAATTGAAAAGGGAATCTCTTACTCTCAATCTGAAAATAAGCAAAGTAATAGTTGCTCTGATGGAAAAATTGATAAAGTAATATCTGAAGATTGTTCTTTTGTTGAAGATTTCATAGCAGTGAATAATTCTGTACCTAGGAATCCTTCTTTATATTCTGAAGCATTGGAACATTCTGAAGGTTTTGTTGCTAGTTCTATTCCCACTAAGGATTTCAACAATGAACATATAATCAATGATGTCTCCTTTGCACATACCTCCACTTATATCAACATTTCTCCTCCATCATGTTGTTCTAAGGACTATACTGAGGAACATTCGGAAGGTTTTGTTGCTAGTTCTATTCCCATAAGGATTTCAACAATGAACATATAATCAATGATGTCTCCTCTGCACATACCTCCCCTTATATCAACATTTCTCCTCCCAATAATTTGATTCTACCTCCACCATGTTGTTCAAACGACTCTACTGAGGAACTTTTTACATCTCACAAAAAAGGTAAAAAAAAATGCAAAAAGAAAGTCTCATTCCATGATACAACAGAGGATTTAAACAATGGTAAAAACAATAATATAGAAGAAATTCAGCCGAGAGACAATAATGAATCAGTAACATTTCAGGTCTCTTCCTCTCAGAAAAGTGGTTTAAGGCATACAAGGAAGCACCCTTCAAATATAATTTCACCCAAACATTAATGATGTTGTGCAATAATATAGCATATTGGAATATAAGAGGAGGACATCTAGCATCAAAACAAGCTGAAGTAAAGCATTTAGTTAAAGATCAGAAACTGCAACTCATTGCTATCAGTGAAACAAAGCTAAATAAACTGCAATCTGATTTAGCCTGTAAGAATATTGCTCATGATTGGGATCATTAGAATAATTTACAAAGTGCTTCATATGGCAGATTATTGGTTTTATGGAATTCAAATGTTTTGAAATTGACAAAGTTGAAAGAGGATGATCAACTTATTCATTTCTCTGCTTCTTCATTTTCTTCAAATAGTCCTTTTCTGATTACTTTTGTCTATGCTCAAAACAATCTTGATGAAAGATTATCTTTTCTTTCTAACCTCATTTCTCTTTCTCATTCAAATTTACCTTGGATCGTTCTTGGTGATTTTAATTGTATGTACTCATCTAATCAAAAAATGGGTGGAATCCCTCTATCTTTAAAAGATATTTCCCCTTTAAATCAAACTTTGATAAAATCATCTCTTACTCATATTCCATCTTCTGGAGCAGTGTTTACTTGGAATAATAAAAGTAAACTTGGTCCTAGAACTTATTGCAAACTTGATCACGCATTTTATAATATTCGTTCAATTAATATTTGGCCAAATCTCTATTGCAAATTTCTAAATCCCTCAATTTCTGATCACTCTCCTATTATTTTATCTTGGGGGGAGAAGACAATATACAGGAATCCATCTTTTAAATTTTATAAAACTTGGACTAATCATAATAATTTTCTAAGCATTGTGATGCAGGTTTGGTAGGAAAATATTTTTGGCAATCCTCTTTATATTCTTAAGACAAAACTGCAGAGGTTAAAAGGAAAGCTTAAATCTTGGGCTAGAGAGAATTTTGGGAAAGGTTCTAAAATCTCTGATGGTATTAGGGAAAAATTATTGGTTGTTCAACAAAAATTACAGAATGATAATCTGAATTCATTATTGGCTAGTCAAGAAGCAGTTTTATCCAAAGAACTACTGGAAGCTTTAGAGTTTGAAGCATTGATGAAAAAAGAAATACTTCACGAGACTATTCATAAGCAAGGTGATAGGAATACAAAATTTTATCATAACTCTATCAAGATTAAACAATCCAAAGGAAGAATTATGAGTATTTTTGATAGGAATGGAGTATTACAGGAGAATGATGATTCTATCAATGCAGCTTTTATTGATTACTTCTCTGCTATTCTTGCCAATCCAAACCCAATGTCCCCTAATCTATCTCCTCTGTTTTCTATGAAGCTTCCTTTTTTGAGTACTGAACAGGCAAGTGAAATTATTCGAGAAGTTTTACCTGAAGAAGTTAAGATGGCTGTCTTTTCCTTAAAGCCTGATAGTAGTGGTGGACCAGATGGTTTCAGTGCTTTCTTCTTTCAACGTACTTGGAAAAATAATTAAGGATTATCTCAACAGGGCAATACTCTATTTCTTTTCTCACAATAAATTGCCAACTGGAATAAATGCAACTAACATAGCCCTTGTTCCAAAATGCCCAAATGCTAGGAAAGTTACTGATTTTAGACCTATCTCCTGTTGTAATGTACTGTACAAAATTATTTTCAAGATCATAGCAAATAGGATTCAACATGTTCTGCCTTCAGTTATTTCAAATAATCAAGTTGCTTATGTTCCTTCCAGAAATATTGGTGATAATATCTTACTAGTACAAGAGCTTACAAGAGGATATAGTATTGAGAGTATTTCTCCTAGATGTATGATCAAGCTTGATATACAAAAAGCTTTTGATTCAGTTTCTTGGTGCTCCATTATAGCAATTCTTTCTCGGATGAACTTTCCAAAGCCTATGCTTGCTTGGATTTACACTTGTATTTCTTCAACTCATTTCTCAATAATTAGAAATGGTTGTGCCAGAGGATTTTTCAAAGGAACTCAAGGTGTCAGGCAAGGGGATCCGATCTCTGCATTATTGTTCATTACTGTAATGGAGGTGTTTAATTCTTTAATTAATGAGCAAGTTATTAATAGGAAGTTTGAGTTGCACCCTAAATGTAAAAATCCACAAATTACTCATCTTTTATTTGCTGATGATCTTATCATTTTTACAAAGCCAACCATATCAAATATCTCTACTATAATTGAAGTTCTGGATAAATTCTACACAATCACTGGTTTGAAGATTAATCTTAGCAAATCTCGTATTCTGATAGCAGGTATAAATGATTTTTTGACGGGTGAAATTATATCTTTCTCTAGTCTTAGTGAAATGCAGCAAAATGAAAGATATCTTGGTCTTCCTATCATCACTGCAAGAATCACTACTATAGATTGTTTGCCACTTTATGAAAAAATCACAGAGAAATTAACACTTTGGCCTAACACAAAGCTTTCACAAGCAGGGAGACTAGTTATTGTGCAAAGTGTTGCAACTGCTATGGTCAATTATTGGATGAGACACTACATTCTTCCATGTAAACTTGTAACAATGATAAATAGTGCTCTGAATAGATTCTTATGGCATGGAGATCCTTTCTCAAAAAAGTTAATTCCAATCTCTTATAAGAAGATTCATCTTCCTAAGAATAAGGGCGGTCTGGGCATTACAAATTTAAGATTATGGAATGTTGCTGCTATGTCTTTATACTATGACAAAATTTTGTGTAATAATCAGGATCTATGGACTCAATGGATTTTAAAGAATTTATTAAAAGGCAAGGATTTTTGGTCTATCACCATCCCAAACTTATGCAGCTGGAGTTGGCGTAATATTTTGAAGTTAAGATCAACATTTTTACCTTTTATACAATGCTACCCTCTGGCTAACAATGATATAAACTTCTGGAGTTCTCCTTGGTCCAAGATTGGTTTGAGATTTCAGGACATTCTCCCATATCCTCTGCAACTTCTTACTGGAATTCCTTTAAATGCTAAAGCTATTTCTTATATATGTGATGGCTCTATTAATCTACCTTATTGCAGTTCTAAGCAAGTCAGAGACTTATGGCAAAATATAACATCTTTACCACATTCTTCTTCAAATTTAAAGGTTCTTTGGACAGTAAAGGGGAAGAAACATGCTATATCTACTATGTACAAAGCTATGTTACTTAGTGAAAACATGGAATCTTTCCCGTGGGCATCTAGAATCTGGATGAGCAATTCACCTGCTAAAGAAAATCTTCTACTCTGGAAAATCATGGTAAATGCAATAAACTCAAAACAGAAATTGACTAAGCTTGGCATTCTTAACAATGAAGACTGTGTTTTCTACCATTCCTATCCTGAATCTAATACGCATTTATTTTTCGAATGTAATTTTACTTATGAAGTTTGGAGCAGATTACTTTCCATTGGAAATTTCTACAGACCAGCGAAAAACTCTCGAATTGAATGGTTTAATATCTTCAAGGCTACAAGATGGAAGTGTAGAAAATCTGAGATTCTGTTGATCATATTGAAGTCCTTTGTTTATGAAATGTGGACTGAACGTAACAGAAGAATTTTTGAACAGAAAATGGAGAATGCTAATGTGCTATTTAGTCTATTACATAAGAGGATTGGCAAGAGAATTGGAAGGCTGAGGTGATTTTTTTGCAGAGATGTAGGAGTTGTAGAGGTTTATGTTGGATAAAGTTTTGTATTGCTATCATTTTTGTATCGTTTTATTCTTTTTGATGATGGTATGTATCAGCATGTATATCTTTTTGTACATTAATGAAGTATATGAATATATTGGGCAGGGCTCCCTTAGCCCATTGCTTTTCAAAAAAAAAAGTTTCTTTCTTCGCCACCAAGTAGACGTACATTTATAAAAGTCAAACGTTGTGTCTCAAAAATATAATGTCAAACATTCTTCCATATAAGTTTGTTCAGGGACTGAACGAAACCGAATGCACTCCCCTACTACCACCAGTAGCGACTAGTCCTTGCAATCCGAAAATCTCCGCAACGAGGGGACCACTACTATAAATAACTCTATAATGGAAGCGAAGCAGAGCATGTCAACAAGCAGTCCTCACACTATGAAGATCCACGGCCTTAAATAATCATCATCTTCAACATGTCTTCACTTTTGAACGTATACATTGGTTCGAAGTGGTTTTCAAATATGAGTTACCCAAATCCGACACCAGTTCTTTCGAAGCCAATCATTGCTCTAAAAGATGTTAAGTTCATATGTGGATATCAATCATCAATCAATTACTTCTTCTTTAATTCAAATCAAATATCTTTCTTAGATATATTCTTTTCAATTTATTCCATTTTCTTTTCAGGAGTATATGGAATCATTAGGCCTCATTTGTCAAATCATTTGGTTTATCAAAACCTTTCTTTAATCATGGAATAATTCCAAATCATTTTCGCTTTTACTTAGGAAAACTTTTCCAAAACATTCTTTAGATCTTAATCAAAGATTTCTTATAATCAAGATATAACTTTTAACTTAGGGAAAATATGCCCAAATCATTCATTTAATCTTAATCAAAGATTTCTTCTTAATTCTAAATCATATTCTTGCAAATCGAATATTTTCATAACAGAGCACTAATGCCTCTTTAAATATGGTAAATTTCACATTCAGGGGCTAGTGGCAAGTAATCTATATCATGAAGATCTTTGTCTTCAATATGTTTTATTTTGAAAATTAGTTTGAAGGGGTTTTCGGATAGGAATCACCTAAATCTGATCTCGGTTTTTCGGATAGGAATCACCCAAATTCGATCCCGGTTCCTTCGTACTAATCATCGATAAAAGATGTTAGGTTCATATGGGGTTTCGAAGATTATTTTGAAGTGATTTTTGGTTAGGAATCACCCAAATCCGATCCCGGTTCTCCAGATAGGAATCACCCAAGTCTGATCTCGGTTCCTTCATACCAATCATCGAATAAAAGATGTTAAGTGGTTAATTAACATTCAAAGAATTTGTTTCTTTTCTTTTATCTTGGAAAAACTTAAATATGATCTTCTAGAGTATCCAGGCTTTCCTTTCGATCTATTCCATCCCTCACCTAAAAAGAGAAAACATAGGCCAGGTAAGTTCAGGGCACTGGTCGCTCCATCCCTAACCTTAGTTAAACACCTTGTTTTATCTTCCTAGATCTCACGGGCGGAACAAATGTACTAGTCGTTTCCGCATACTCAATCATTAGCTTTATTTTGGAATTGATTATAAGATTTCAAATTATATTTTAAACTCTTAATATTCCTTTTGAAAACATTCATAATTAATTCTAGGAAAAATCATTAAGTTTAAACCTTCTTTAAAGAAGTCGTAGAAACGTCAACAGAAAAGTGCTGCGGAAAGTGCTTTATATGCTTATTTGATTTAAAAAACTTTTTAATATTTGAAAGTTCATATTTTCCATTCCAAATCTCTTTTAAACCATTTTAATAGATTTATCAAATTTATTTCGTATTTTTAATCATTTGAAAATATCATTTATAAAGAAATCTCATTTTAGATTTCGAACTGCAAAACTGCGATGTTTGTACAAAATTGTTTTGGACATATGTCAAAATCTACTCGATGAAATGTTGATTTCCACGTCGTACACTCATTTAATTTTATGGTACGAAATCGCGAACTACCGTTACGCGACGCGCCTAGTTTTGACTTGTTTTTCAATTTCTTTTCAAACTTTTTGGAAACACTTTTAAATGTTTATAAAACATTTCTAAATCATTTAAACTCATTTTAAACAATATTTCCATCATTTCAAACTCATTTTTCATTTCTTTCATATTATAATATTATATTATTTTAATGTCATTTATAACCTTTTTAGATTATTTAAAATCATTAAGAGGCTAAATAATATTCATATACGTATTTGTATGGATTTGTCTCATTTAATTAACTATGATTAACTACCAATCATATCTTTTATTATTATCAAACCAAGTTATCATCCATATCACAAACATATAATCAACCATAATATCAACCAAATTATCATCCAATATCAACCAGTATTCAACATATTAATTTCTAATTTAACACGTGTATTATCAACTTAAGTTTTATTTAAATAAAACTAATATTTGAGTACTCACGATTAGTTCCACTCCACAAAACTTTTTCATAGACTTTCCTTTTGATTTCGATGGCACCTCCTTCTCTTTTTCTTGCTTCGGAGCTTTCCAACTTGCTTCCTTCTCCTCCATAGGTTCGACCTCCTCCTATTCCACCCCTTTCCCCATCATTTCTTCACTTCTTAGATGATAAACCATGTTTAAATGGTATTCTAAGTTAAGTTTGGTGGTGTTTGAAGTTGGTTTGATATGATTTTAAGAAAAGTTAGTAAGGAAAGAAAAGAGAAGAAGCCATCGGAGAGTGGAAGAAAAGCTTGAAAATAAAGAAAAAGAACTGTAAAAGTGAAAAAAGTGAGAATGTGGATGCTTATTTATAGAAAAAGTTTTGGATTAAAATAATATTTTATAAAAAGACCAAAATACCCTTTACTTACTTTTTAAGCAACCTTATTTTTTCAACACTTAACATCACATTTCAAATTGTTATTTTATGTCATTTTCACTTAAAAATTAATTAAGTAACATAATAATTATGTTTGATTTGATTTGATGTTTACCTTTTGCTTTGAAACGACGTGTTCGTCTTTTTGTGCTTAATTTTTCTTAATTATATTCTAGAATTTTCTACGTATGTTTAGTAAAAGTAAACTTGATTAATAAATTAATTAATACTTATAATATTCGAATATATGTTCCTATGTAAGAAAATAAAGGTGCGATGACGTTGCGACAACTTTTGATGACCAAAACATTGATTTTCGGCAAATTGTTTTACGGTCACATTTTGACGTTTTAGTTAAGCTATCTATTTACATAAACCAAATTCAAAAATAAACCTTTTAATTCTTTAAATAATTTAAAAAATGTATCTTTATATTTTAAATCATATTTAAATAATATCAAAATCTCTAATTTTATAGCGTATGTAAAACTGACAAAATGCGACAAAATTTGGTTATTTTGTAAAACCATTATTAACATACTTTTAAATATTTTAATATACTTTTATTATCTTTATTAAATGTTTTCAATGAGATTTATCTTTTTAATAAATATTTAAACCTATTTTTTTAATCATTTATTTATTTTCAATAAAACTTAACTTTTGTTGATTTATTCTAAAATCCAAATTTAAACTTTTTAAATTATTAACTATAAGAATAAATAATTTCTTTATTATTATTTATTATATATAACTTATTTATTTAAGTTTTAAACCTTTTTAAATTTAAAAAAAAAAACGAAATCTCTCGTTTTCGAAGTAGCGAAATTACGGGTCGTTACATTGACCCTATATTACCGCGATATCCCGCCTCTAAGCGAGATTGGTATTTTATGTTGTATAACATCTATGGATGCAGGGAAATAGGTTGGAGGGATCTAACTGGATTCCTTAAAAATATATTGATTGTTTCATATATAATGTTATATGACGTGATTGAATAATTTGTTATGAATTGCACGTGATTTGATTTATTGGATGCTATAGTAGCATTGACCTAAATTTTATTATTTTAAATACCATAAATATTGTTTTTGAATTTGAAGGAATTAAAAGGAGAATTTGGATATAAAAATATTTATATCGAAATTTGGATTATTTTAAAAGAAATTCATTCGGATAAAACAATAATTTGATTTTGGGTTGGTACTTAACTGTTCGTAAAATATTTTAAATAGAGGGTTAAAAATAATTTATAAAGGATTTTTCACCATGGATTTTTAAATGATATTTCCGAAAATATGGACAAGGAGTCTAAATTAATATTTAAAATAGATTGAAAAATAAATGGGATTTATAAAGTGATAGATTTAAAATAAAGTTTATAAATGAGAATGTTTTATAAACAAGTGAAATCCAAACGAGTTTATCAAATCTATAAATGATGTTTATAAATGAAGTGAAATGATGAATACTGAATAAAATTGGAAATATAAATTCACAAGAGTGAATTTATAACGAGAAGTGAAAATAGGTTTTCAAAAGAAATAGTGGATGCTATTTTTGAAATGTGGTAATGGTTATGAAATTGAAACGTAGTTGATATGATATGAATCGAGGGGGGTTTATAAATTGGAATTGGTAATATTGGATTTTTTTTCTAAAAGTAGATTTTGTCAAGAATTTAAATTTGCTTTTTAAAATGGGATTTTTATTTATTAGTTAAAGCTAGTTTAGTATTGAAATATTTCAGGAAGTGGATTTATAAAAATATTTAATATTTATTGAAATGAATTCACATTATTATAATAAGATTTGTAAAACGATTAGTTTTGTTTACAAATGAATTGCAAATGAGCTATCGATGTTTATTTAAAGTGTTTTAATATTTTAAATAATTACTTAAACATGTTTTCAAAAATAAATTATTATCCTTTAAAATACTTATTATAAGTATATATAGAGTTTTGAAATGATTGAAATTTATTTGTGAATACTCTCGAGATCTATAAACCGAGTTTTATTAACAGATGAGATTTTATAAAAGAAATCTTATAGTGGAATTCTAAAAGCTTAAGGGAATTTCTGAATCGTGAAATAATAGAACTTCGAAAATAAATTCAAATTCATAAAGGAAGTTAGAAATTGTTAGTTAGAATTATAGACAAGTGTCATATATCTTGGAAATTTCAAAGGAAATTAATTAATGAATTCCGAAAACTTATAGAATTCGTCTTAAACGAGTTAAGGAATTTAGGAATAAATTTGTAAAGTATTTTGAGAAATAGGAAATAGATGTAAACTTTCCTATGTATTGGAAATAAAATGATTTTAGGAAATATATTTATTAATATTTCCTAAGTATTGAACTGGAAGGATTTGAAATATTTTAACCATGAGATTATTATTATAGAAATATTTTTCAAAATGTTGAATTATAAATGGAATTGAAAAAAAAATTCTAAGTGATGATATGGTTTAGAGATATCCTTTATGGATATAAGAATTTGAGATTTTTTTTCGAATACTGAAAACTGGAAGAAATTGAATATATGTCCTTATAGAGATTAATTTGAAATAAATGTTTGTTTAAATCGGGCCTAGTGACTGCTTGTGTGTGAAATTTGATAGTTAAATAACCGACTATCAAATCTGGCCAAATTAAATCGTTTCGTAGAGATCGGGATCGGATTTAATTATCCGAAAACCGCTTCGATTCGATTTGTGCGTTACGAATTGTAATATCATGAAGACAATGAAGATGGTGATTTTGGGGATTCGGTTTGTTCAGACCCAAAACAACTTGTATGGGTGAATGCTATCATTTGCATCGTGGATCTGGGAGGCAGTGTTAGCATTCCAAGTATGAATGCTATTCTAAAGGTGAACATAGCCTCAAGCCCCATCAACCGGGAATGAATAAAACAGGAGAGATGCAACAGAGATAAGTGGGTCACACCCAAGTAGGGTATGCTATCACTTTTCTAGATACCCTCAGATATATTATAATAATTGATATGGTTGTGCATGTAAAAGAGAGCGCTTGGTAGGGTGGGAACACTTGGGGTGATAACATATTTGGTACTATCCAGTAAGGGGTAGGCCGGTCTTGTGTTGGTAGGGATCCATAGGTACGATTTTGGTACATTTTTCTAGAGGTGTACTGTGGCGGACTGTAACGACCCTAAATTTTAAACAATTTAAATTGAAAAATATTTAATTAATTTAAAATATTTGAATGATGGTTTGAATTGAATTTCCAATTATTTCATTGGATTTGGCGATTAAATTTTAGAATTTAATCTATTGAAAATTGAATAAAATTTTGAATCTTCAATTTTAAGCTGACTAAAAATAATTTAAAAGCTTAAAAAATTCACATTGATAAAATTGAAGATAATAGAAGCTTCAGAATTGAATTTGAAAGTGATTCGTCCAGTTTTGAAATGTTATCGTTTAAATTGAATTTAAAAAAATAGCCTTCCGAGGCACAGTCTCGGAATTCGACGAAACCAGTTTCATTGGGTCCATAATATTGAATTATTACTGGATTTCAAATTTCGTATTTATCGGAATTGTTGTGTGAACATACAACGTATAAACGCGTTGAAAATTTAAATCGAATTCAATTTAAAATTTCTGTAACAACCCGGGGTTTTGCCCAATTTATAATCATCAATAAACGATTAATGTTGACAGCTAATTGCTGTTTGTTGTTGGAATTTTTGGTAACAATAAAATTTTCGTCAATTGACGATTTAATTTGGTTGTTAATTATTATTGGAGTTTGTCAATCGATTGAAATTCTTTTATAAAATTTTGTTAAGAGTTAAACGGGCTTTAAATTTCAATGTTGGCCCACGTTTGATATTGGTGTCGTGATTAAGTATACCCGTTTGCCCTTTACCCCATTCATTCAAAACCCTAGAAATAAATCAAACGAAAGAAAAATATCAGCACCCCTTTAGTTTAGCCAAAAATTACGCCTTAAATCGTGCCTAAACCCACGCCCAAAAATCACGATCTCCTCTGCAAAAACACGACCCCTTTCCCTTTTTATTTTCGCCATTCCTCTTCAAATCATACAGGAAAAAAAAATAAACGAACGAAAAAAATGGCGACGTTCAACAATTAGGGCTTCAGCGTTGTTTCGATTCTCTGGCGAATTGGAGCTTCGACTTCTCTTTGGCGATTTTGGAATTTGGGGCTTCGATTTTCTTCGATCGCGCTCGTTTTTGTTGACCACAGCTTCGAATCAAACTCGGGCTCTTCGTTCAAAGGTGAGTAATTTCGTTTACTCACATCTAGTTCATCTTCGTATGATGTTTCTGCAATTTCGAGTTTTGCTTTCATGTTGCTTTGTCTCGGCCATCACCATTAAATTGATATTGAACTGTTTTGTTTTTTATGATTTATGACTTCTGAAATTTCGTGAATTTATGTTGACCTCGGCTTATTACGTCGTTTATGTGATGTCGTTTACTGTTGATTTCTAGTTGGCATCGACCACCGTGATTTTTTCCAAAATGCTTGGCTGTTGTCTTTGGTTTTATTGATGAGTTTTGGAACTTGGCTTGTTCGGTCTGTGCCTTGCTGTGTTTAGATCGAATGTGGCCTTGATTTTTGATAATGGTCACTACTGTGACTCTGGCATGTTTGTTTTCTCATGATACATATATTTCTTTGCATTCATCTCTAGTAGCCTAGCACTGTTAGTTGCCCTCACCTTCATACTGATGGGTCTGATGTTCAATATTGTCACCTCTGATCGGTTACATTTTTGCCATAATATAATTTGGTCTTCGGTGTATTGGGTCATGCGAGCCTCTGTGCTTGCTTACTCCTGTTTCTTGGAATTCTCTGTTGCTTTGGACTTGAAGTCTTGATAGCATTTTTGCTTTGCAGCTGTGTTGAGTCAAGTGGCTTGACCTTCTTGCATTTGTGTAGTAGCTGCTGTCCCTTTTGATTTTACTAGCTATACTTGTATATTTAAACTTGAATCATTTTAGCTGCGTCAATTTGTTTTAAATGGTGGCCTTGATCTGTCACCTGTTTGTTCAAGTCTACATATGTAGGCATACATATATTTGTATGTGTGTATGCATATATTATTGAATTTGTACTGTCTTGAGTCTTGTTTACTTGATGATATTTCATATTCTTCAATAACCCGTAGCAAATTGTTTCAACTTTGCATTCGACATTGCTCTTCATTTTGAGCTTGTCTATGTGGTCTCTCTGACCTAGTGCCTGTAGTATTATCACCTTTAACTTTGCATTGATGGTTTGCACTGTATAGTGTTTGTTTTGGAAAAGCAATATTATTATTTTTTGTCGGGGCACTGCACCTTGTTCTTGATTTTGATACCTGCACATTTGGGTGGTTGTTCTTTTGGCACTATCTACTGCTAGTTGGTTTTCAAGTATAATAGCAACATGTTGTAGTTGCAGTTTGTATTTGTCGTGCCCTTGTATTCAGGTGGTGGCTGCATTCTTGTTGCAGTTTGCTCTGAATTCAAAGTAGTGGCCGCAGTTTTATTTGTATGAAAATTTTACACTTATTGAAGTGTGCAGTAATAAGTTGTTTGGGAACTTATTTTCTTGAGTTTCCTTGAGTATATGCAAAACAATTGCATTTAGACCTTGCCATGTTGCATGGGTTTTGGTGTTGCAGCTGCGTTGAGTCACTGACTTGACCTTTTGCATTTGGTTGAAGTTGATTTGGGCCTGTTTAATCGCAGTCTACATTTCTGATAGTGGATTTGCACTTAAATTTCTAGCTCATTATACTTAGTTTTATTTGCAGTCGCGTTGAGTAACGATAGCACTGACTTGACCTCTACAACTTTGATTTCTGATAGTATTCTCTGTTGTGATGATTTCACATGTTGTTGTGGCGAGGCAGTGCACGCAAGCATGAACTGCAGCCACACAGTGTCCACATTTTGAATTGATATTTGAACCTTCATTGATTTTGGTTCGTTGATCTTTTGAGTACATCATCACGATAGTGGCAAGGCAGTGCACGCAAGCGTGAACTGCAGCCACACGGTGTTAATTTTATCGATATACTATTTTTTATTTATTTATGATCTTTTTGCATATTTCATTACGGTAGTGGCGAGGCAGTGCACGCAAGCGTGAACTGCAGCCACACAGAGTTAACGTTTTAAATGTGGCGAGGCCGTACACGAGTGTGTGTACTGCAGCCCTGCCAAATCTGATGTTTTAATTGATGTTTTCCATTGTCGAAAATTGTTTTACGTTGCCAATTCAATATTTTTAAATTGCATTTTGATGATTTTGTTGTTAATTACCGTTTAGGCAATATTGATGTTCTTTTTTTTCCTAAATTACCTTCATTAAAAATCCCTTCATCTATCTTCATTGATAATCTGAATCTACTGATTTGTTGTTTAACACTGTTAAGTGTGATATTTACCGTTATCCGATTTCTTGTTAAAGGATCGGATAGGTGAATTTATATTTGACTGTTGTCTAATTGTTGTTTGATTATTATTGCCTCTATGCACTAATAACTGAGTTTGAATTAGACTGACATGTGTATTATTTTCTTTTGAACGTAATACTCGGGTCAGACCAAGTATTTTGCAGCTTGAAGTTTTTTCGGGCATCGAAGTTAGAGAGAGTTGGGGATAACGCTTCACTTTAGCTTTTTCGGGGATTTATTTTTGTACTTAAAGAAATATTCCGCTGTATAAATTTAATCCATTGTATAAACTCTGATATATGTACAAAAAATTCATTTATGTGAAATAAAATTATTCTATGTTTCTATGGCTGATTCTGTTTAATCTCTATAAACTGAATAACAATCCGTCATTTTGAACGTTTCAAGTTGGTTTAATTACCGACTAGGGGCGGTCAGAAGGGCGGGTCATTGACAAAAAGTGGTATCAGAGCTTTGGTTTACACAAAGCTCAGTTTATGATGTTTAATATGAATAGTTACTAGAATCACTTTAAAGAAAACGTTTTTCAAATATAAAGAAGTATAAAATTGTTGTTTTTGAAAATAAAAGGTATTTTGAAAATTCAAATCTTTTTCGTACAAATCCCCCTCTTTTTTGTAGCTCTCTAAATTTAGGTTTGCGATAGTTTCTCTTCGGTAAGGTCTCCTTAGATTTGAGTCCCAATCATTCGAAAACCATTATCGAATTGTTGAGATTTATGAAAAATAAAATGTAAAGTGAAGTGAATTGATGAATTGGTTTAAATCCAATATTTTGAATATCTCCAAAGTAATAATTGTGAAATAAAATGATATGTCAATTTAGTATAGCCAAGAGGATCATTAAATTATAACTTGGGAATTTGATTTCTGAATTCTTTTGAAAATTGATTTCAAATGTTTTGAAGAATGATTTAGTAAATAAATGGATTATGAGTACTTAACTTATAAATGAACTTTTGATATATAATTGAGTTATATAAATTGAATTGAATTAATAAAGGAGATTTATAAATCGAAGTTTTATAAATAGATATGGAATTTGTAAAGATTGTTTATAAATTCGAAACCAATTGAATTTGATAAATGAAACATAGAAGTTATTAAAGGAGATATATTCGTGATTTTGGACAGCGAATTATCCTTTAAGTTAAATATTGTGATAGTAAAAGTTGGTTGGGAATTTTATCCACGATTTTGGACAGTGGATAATCTTTTAAATAAATGTGTAGAAACACTGAATTGAATAAATAAGTATATTCACAATTTTGGACAGTGAATATATTATTAAATAAAATGGATATGTTTTAGGGAAGTGATATTATGAAATGAAGTTAATGGTTTTAAAGATGTTTTAAACTGCATTAAGTATCGAATACATAGATTTCAACATTCATTGTTGAAATAGGCGTTTTCGAGAAATAAGGAAATGGTGGACTATAACACTGTTGTTATAGTAAATGGTTTCCGAAAGGAAATGTTTTATATAGTATTGGGATTTATATATCTATCTTAAATTCGAATCCCTATACTAGTGATTTTGGGTCGTCGTAACGATGTTTTACGCGACATTCGTTTTGACTCAAATAAATGTGTTTAAAAGAACGCTTTCCTTAAAGAATGGAATATATACTTAATATGATTTAAGTATATTGAATATTTTCCAAGTGTTGAAAATAAATGGATTTGTGAATTGCCTATTATTAAATAAGTATGCAAATGTTTTCCAATATGAAATGGAAAGTTTGAAATTGTATCTTTTAAAGATAAATTGAAAAGTGAATATTTGAAATTTGTTTCAAATGTTTAAGTGTGGAAAATTATATATATCTTGTAATGATATTTTTGGGAAATTTGAACAATTAGTTCGACTAGAATTTTTTTCAAAAAAGATTGAATTTTGAGTTAAATTGAGTTTAACTTCGACACCAAAAACAATATAAGTTGAGCTTTGAATTTTGGATAGTCGATTGGGATTGTATGTCAAACATGGTGAATTGATGACATAGCAATTGATCTCTATTAAATATATATCTGTGGTGGCAGAGAATATATTCTTCTAGCTTAACACCCTTTTCTGAGACGTACGAGCTTAGAGGTTATATATCGGTAGACATCAATTATGTGTTGAGAATTGACGATGTAACGTGAAATCCAAATCGAATGTGAAGTCGATAATGAATTGGATTATGAATGTGAATTGGGTTTGAGATAACCTTAAATTTTCAAATCGATTTAGAGGAAAAATTTAAACGAGATGGAAAATTTTTGGAATCCTCTATTTGTTATGAATGTGAATTGGGTTTTCAGAACTTATATATGTGAATGTAATAATTCGAAAACCATCAGTTTGGAAAGTCATTATTATGAAAATCCTATGTAAGTTTGCATAGGTATGATATGTACGAAATGTGAAATGAAGTACTATATGTATATGACATATGTTTTCTAAAACTGAGGATATGGAAATGTACCTTCCATTTATAATTTGTGAAGGTGATTGGAACTCGGTGTGAGTGTCCATTTGAAAATCGTAGCTACGTAGAATTTCCATTAGTGGAATGTCCATTTGGACTGGAATCCCCCACGATGGATCATCGTGTTGGGATCATGTGAATTGATGATGTATGCTGGCGTAATTCGTGGGGCGTGATGCCTACAGTTACAAGCGATTCTACTGGGATAGTAGCGCAACCGCCGCGTAAACTGCAATCTAGAGGCCAAAGCGTAATTTGAGGGGCGAGATGCCTACGGTCACAAGCGTTTCTACTGGGATAGTAGCGTAACCGCAGTGTGAACCGCGATCTATGGCAACAACCATGGCGAAATTCAAGAGATGTGAAATCTACAGATTACAAGCGATTCTACTGGGATAGTAGCGTAACCGCCGGGTAAAATGTGATCCATGGGGGAACGTGCTTTCCATATCCATTTTTAAAAGAATTTTTAAAAGAATTTTCACTGGGAGTTGAAGCAAGTATATTTAGTACTTGGAGATTTTTAGTCCTGCGTCTGGCCAGCGTATGCCTAATGTCTGTGAGAATGAAGATAGACTTGTTAAACTTCGAGTTAGCAAGTATTTTCAAAACTTTAGATAGCAAAATCAATAGTCTGAAATTAGAATTACATAATTCCAACCTAATGAATTAAGGAAGAAGATTTTTAAAATATCTTGAAAGTCCACAGCTTTGGAAAAAAAAATATGATGTGCAAATCTCTAGCATGAAGAATTTCAAGTTTAAATCAAAGTTTTGTAAGTCGAAAATTTTGGTAAAAGACTTTTGCGTCTTGATTTTAGAAAATAATGAAAAAAGCTAGGGAGATAAAATAAATGGAATGAACCCTATATTTATTTATTTTAATAAGATTCGAACTTGGTAAAAATTGTGTAGGGTATAAATATCGGTGAGATTTTAACAATGGTTTTTCCTAACTTGTAATTTCGGGACGAAATTCTTTTAAGGGGGGAAGATTGTAACGACCCTAAATTTTAAACAATTTAAATTGAAAAATATTTAATTAATTTTAAATATTTGAATGATGGTTTGTATTGAATTTCCAATTATTTCTTTGGATTTGGCGATTAAATTTTAGAATTTAATCTATTGAAAATTGAATAAAATTTTGAATCTTCAATTTTAAGCTGATTAAAAATAATTTAAAAGCTTAGAAAATTCACATTGATAATACTGAAGATAGTAGAAGCTTCAGAATTGAATTTGAAAGTGATTCGTCCAGTTTTGAAATGTTATCGTTTAAATTGAATTTAAAAAAATAGCCTTCCGAGGCACAGTCTCGGAATTCGACGAAACCAGTTTCATTGGGTCCGTAATATTGAATTATTACTGGATTTCAAATTTCGTATTTATCGGAATTGTTGTGTGAACATACAACGTATAAACGCATTGAAAATTTAAATCGAATTCAATTTAAAATTTCTGTAACAACCCGGGGTTTTGCCCAATTTATAATCATCAATAAACGATTAATGTTGATAGCTAATTGCTGTTTGTTGTTGGAATTTTTGGTAACAATAAAATTTTCGTCAATTGACGATTTAATTTGGTTGTTAATTATTATTGAAGTTTGTCAATCGATTGAAATTCTTTTATAACATCTTGTTAAGAGTTAAACGGGCTTTAAATTTCAATGTTGGCCCACGTTTGATATTGGTGCCGTGATTAAGTATACCCGTTTCCCACTTACCCCATTCATTCAAAAACCTAGAAATAAATCAAACGAAAGAAAAGTATCAGCACCCCTTTAATTTAGCCAAAAATTACGCCTTAAATCGTGCCTAAACCCACGCCCAAAAATCACGATCTCCTTTGCAAAAACACGACCCCTTTCCCTTTTTATTTTCGCCATTCCTCTTCAAATCATACGGAAAAAAAATAAACGAACGAAAAAAAATGGCGACGTTCAACAAATAGGGCTTCAGCGTTGTTTCGATTCTCTGGCGAATTGGAGCTTCGACTTCTCTCTGGCGATTTTGGAATTTGGGGCTTCGATTTTCTTCGATCGCGCTCGTTTTTGTTGGCCACAGCTTCGAATCAAACTCGGGCTCTTCGTTCTAAGGTGAGTAATTTCGTTTACTCACATCTAGTTCATCTTCGTATGATGTTTCTGCAATTTCGAGTTTTGCTTTCTTGTTGCTTTGTCTCGGCCATCACCATTAAATTGATATTGAACTGTTTTGTTTTTTATGATTTATGACTTCTGAAATTTCGTGAATTTATGTTGACCTCGGCTTATGACGTCGTTTATGTGATGTCGTTTATTGTTGATTTCTAGTTGGCATCGACCACCGTGATTTTTTCCAAAATGCTTGGTTGTTGTCTTTGGTTTTATTGATGATTTTTGGAACTTGGCTTGTTCGGTCTGTGCCTTGCTGTGTTCAGATCGAATGTGGCCTTGATTTTTGATAATGGTCACTACTGTGACTCTGGCATGTTTGTTTTCTCATGATACATATATTTCTTTGCATTCATCTCTAGTAGCCTAGCACTGTTAGTTGCCCTCACCTTCATACTGATGGGTCTGATGTTCAATATTGTCACCTCTGATCGGTTACATTTTTGCCATAATATAATTTGGTCTTCGGTGTATTGGGTCATGCGAGCCTCTGTGCTTGCTTACTCCTATTTCTTGGAATTCTCTGTTGCTTTGGACTTGAAGCCTTGATAGCATTTTTGCTTTGCAGCTGTGTTGAGTCAAGTGGCTTGACCTTCTTGCATTTGTGTAGTAGCTGCTGTCCATTTTGATTTTACTAGCTATACTTGTATATTTAAACTTGAATCATTTTAGCTGCGTCAATTTGTTTTAAATGGTGGCCTTGATCTGTCACCTGTTTGTTCAAGTCTACATATGTAGGCATACATATATTTGTATGTGTGTATGCATATATTATTGAATTTGCACTGTCTTGAGTCTTGTTTACTTGATGATATTTCATATTCTTCAATAACCCGTAGCAAATTGTTTCAACTTTGCATTCGACATTGCTCTTCATTTTGAGCTTGTCTATGTGGTCTCTCTGACCTAGTGCCTGTAGTATTATCACCTTTAACTTTGCATTGATGGTTTGCACTGTATAGTGTTTGTTTTGGAAAAGCAATATATATTTTTTTGTCGGGGCACTGCACCTTGTTCTTGATTTTGATACCTGCACATTTGGGTGGTTGTTCTTTTGGCACTGTGTACTGCTAGTTGGTTTTCAAGTATAATAGCAACATGTTGTAGTTGCAGTTTGTATTTCCTGTGCCCTTGTATTCAGGTGGTGGCTGCATTCTTGTTGCAGTTTGCTCTGAATTCAAAGTAGCGGCCGCAGTTTCATTTGTATGAAAATTTTACACTTATTGAAGTGTGCAGTAATAAGTTGTTTGGGAACTTATTTTCTTGAGTTTCCTTGAGTATATGCAAAACAATTGCATTTCGACCTTGCCATGTTGCATGGGTTTTGGTGTTGCAGCTGCGTTGAGTCAATGACTTGACCTTTTGCATTTGGTTGAAGTTGATTTGGGCCTGTTTAATCGCAGTCTACATTTCTGATAGTGGATTTGCACTTAAATTTCTAGCTCGTTATACTTAGTTTTATTTGCAGTCGCGTTGAGTAACGATAGCACTGACTTGACCTCTACAACTTTGATTTCTGATAGTATTCTCTGTTGTGATGATTTCACATGTTGTTGTGGCGAGGCAGTGCACGCAAGCATGAACTGCAGCCACACAGTGTCCACATTTTGAATTGATATTTGAACCTTCATTGATTTTGGTTCGTTGATCTTTTGAGTACATCATCACAATAGTGGCAAGGCAGTGCACGCAAGCGTGAACTGCAGCCACACGGTGTTAATTTTATCGATATACTATTTTGTTTTGATTTATGATCTTTTGCATATTTCATTACGGTAGTGGCGAGGCAGTGCACGCAAGCGTGAACTGCAGCCACACAGAGTTAACGTTTTAAATGTGGCGAGGCCGTACACGAGTGTGTGTACTGCAGCCCTACCAAATCTGATGTTTTAATTGATGTTTTCCATTGATGAAAATTGTTTTACGTTGCCAATTCAATATTTTTAAATCGCATTTTGATGATTTTGTTGTTAATTACCGTTTAGGCAATATTGATGTTCTTTTTTTTTCCTAAATTACCTTCATTAAAAATCCCTTCATCTATCTTCATTGATAATCTGAATCTACTGATTTGTTGTTTAACACTGTTAAGTGTTATATTTACCGTTATCCGATTTCTTATTAAAGGATCGGATAGGTGAATTTATATTTGACTGTCATCTAATTGTTGTTTGATTATTATTGCCTCTATGCACTTATAACTGAGTTTGAATTAGACTGACCTGTGTATTATTTTCTTTTGAACGTAATACTCGGGTCAGACCGAGTATTTTGCAACTTGAAGTTTTTTCGGGCATCGAAGTTAGAGGGAGTTGGGGATAACGCTTCACTTTAGCTTTTTCGGGGATTTATTTTTGTACTTAAAGAAATATTCCGCTGTATAAATTTAATCCATTGTATAAACTCTGATATATGTACAAAAAATTCGTTTATGTGAAATAAAATTATTCTGTGTTTCTGTGGCTGATTCTGTTTAATCTCTATAAACTGAATAACAATCCGTCATTTTGAACGTTTCAAGTTGGTTTAATTACCGACTAGGGGCGGTCAGAAGGGCGGGTCGTTGACAAAAAGTGGTATCAGAGCTTTGGTTTACACAAAGCTCAGTTTATGATGTTTAATATGAATAGTTACTAGAATCACTTTAAAGAAAACGTTTTTCAAATATAAAGAAGTATAAAATTGTTGTTTTTGAAAATAAAAGGTATTTTGAAAATTCAAATCTTTTTCGTACAAATCCCCCTCTTTTTTGTAGCTCTCTAAATTTAGGTTTGCGATAGTTTCTCTTCGGTAAGGTCTCCTTAGATTTGAGTCCCGATCATTCGAAAACCATTATCGAATTGTTGAGATTTATGAAAAATAAAATGTAAAGTGAAGTGAATTGATGAATTGGTTTAAATCCAATATTTTGAATATCTCCAAAGTAATAATTGTGAAATAAAATGATATGTCAATTTAGTATAGCCAAGAGGATCATTAAATTATAACTTGGGAATTTGATTTCTGAATTCTTTTGAAAATTGATTTCAAATGTTTTGAAGAATGATTTAGTAAATAAATAGATTATAAGTACTTAACTTATAAATGAACTTTTGATATATAACTGAGTTATATAAATTGAATTGAATTAATAAAGGAGATTTATAAATCGAAGTTTTATAAATAGATATGGAATTTGTAAAGATTGTTTATAAATTCGAAACCAATTGAATTTGATAAATGAAACATAGAAGTTATTAAAGGAGATATATTCGTGATTTTGGACAGCGAATTATCCTTTAAGTTAAATATTGTGATAGTAAAAGTTGGTTGGGAATTTTATCCACGATTTTGGACAGTGGATAATCTTTTAAATAAATGTGTAGAAACACTGAATTGAATAAATAAGTATATTCACGATTTTGGACAGTGAATATATTATTAAATAAAATGGATATGTTTTAGGGAAGTGATATTATGAAATGAAGTTAATGGTTTTAAAGATGTTTTAAACTGCATTAAGTATCGAATACATAGATTTCAACATTCATTGTTGAAATAGGCGTTTTCGAGAAATAAGGAAATGGTGGACTATAACACTTTTGTTATAGTAAATGGTTTCCGAAAGGAAATGTTTTATATAGTATTGGGATTTATATATCTATCTTAAATTCGAATCCCTATACTAGTGATTTTGGGTCGTCGTAATGATGTTTTACGCGACATTCGTTTTGACTCAAATAAATGTGTTTAAAAGAACGCTTTCCTTAAAGAATGGAATATATACTTAATATGATTTACGTATATTGAATATTTTCCAAGTGTTGAAAATAAATGGATTTGTGAATTGCTTATTATTAAATAAGTATGCAAATGTTTTCCAATATGAAATGGAAAGTTTGAAATTCTATCTTTTAAAGATAAATTGAAAAGTGAATATTTGAAATTTGTTTCAAATGTTTAAGTGTGGAAAATTATATATATCTTGTAATGATATTTTTGGGAAATTTGAACAATTAGTTCAACTAGAATTTTTTTCAAAAAAGATTGAATTTTGAGTTAAATTGAGTTTAACTTCGACACAAAAAACAATATAAGTTGAGCTTTGAATTTTGGATAGTCGGTTGGGATTGTATGTCTAACATGGTGAATTGATGACATAGCAATTGATCTCTATTAAATATATATCTGTGGTGGCGGAGAATTTATTCTTCTAGCTTAACACCCTTTTCTGAGACGTACGAGCTTAGAGGTTATATATCGGTAGACATCAATTATGTGTTGAGAATTGACGATGTAACGTGAAATCCAAATCGAATGTGAAGTCGATAATGAATTGGATTATGAATGTGAATTGGGTTTGAGATAACCTTAAATTTTCAAATCGATTTAGAGGAAAAATTTAAACGAGATGGAAAATTTTTAGAATCCTCTATTTGTTATGAATGTGAATTGGGTTTTCAGAACTTATATATGTGAATGTAATAATTCGAAAACCATCAGTTTGGAAAGTCATTATTATGAAAATCCTATGTAAGTTTACATAGGTATGATATGTACGAAATGTGAAATGAAGTACTATATGTATATGACATATGTTTTCTAAAACTGAGGATATGGAAATGTACCTTCCATTTATAATTTGTGAAGGTGATTGGAACTCGGTGTGAGTGTCCATTTGAAAATCGTAGCTACGTAGAATTTCCATTAGTGGAATGTCCATTTGGACTGGAATCCCCCACGATGGATCATCGTGTTGGGATCATGTGAATTGATGATGTAACGACCAGCTATTTTGGACTATTCGCATCCGCGCATGTCGGACTTGAATAATTCAAAATACCGAATTGTTAATTTTTAAGTTGGCAAAACTGAGATATACAGTAAATAAATAGTCACATAATCACAGACACAGAGTAATAATATGCAGCGGAAGTAAAAGAAATAGTAGTTCATGAAGCTACTATATAAATATATAAGATACATCAGAGTTTACAACAGAAGAGTAACACGGTACAACAAGTACAAATAAGAATATACACTGGAATCATCGAATACTGAAAGCAGAATAGATGGCTTAATCTTCAAGCAAAGCTCCAACTCCAAAGGCGAGTCTCGAAATCTGAATCACTCAGTCTGACACGAGCGTAAAGCAAAACACAAAACACTCGAGTCAGGATTAATATTCTCATATCAATAAATCCAACTCAAGTGAAATAACAATCGAAATACAAGTAACTCAAAGGATGTTGGAATCACCATCCTCTAAGGATCCGTTAAACTATCTACTATGTAGTAATATACGCTAAATAGATAATGTCTTTCAGTAATATAAAATATCAAAATAGTGTTAAGGCGTTACCATTATCCCCCTTAACACATTTTATATAAATGTCATAGTCTATATAGCACTGTAAACTCCACCGTAAACTAGTGGGATATCAGGGAGTACTCCATAGGTATAACACAAAACAAATACGTAGTGGTCGCGTATACGGGAATACAAGTATGACAAGGCACATGAGGCAATACCCAAGGTAGTGAAACTACTGTTTGCCTGATCCGGACTGGTGAGAACGCATCGCCGCAGCGATCGCAACACCGCGAAACAACACTCCTGAAATTCCGAGGGTGCACCAATCAATCACAAGTAATGAGTAGTAGTACGAAGAAGTGTGTCCGCTCGAGGTGGCTAACATCATTTGGCCCGGCACGGCTCCTGATTTTAGTCATTTCCAATTTGACACAAGTGTCAAGGCTATCCATTATCGTTCTCTTTCTTCAGTCATCACGTACATCATTCCAACCACTTCATTCTGGGTCATCACTCCGCGTATAGTTATTAAAGTGGTTTTCGGTTTAGACAGAGAGTATGTCCATAACCGATTCCGGTTTCTTTAATAACTTTCGTAATTATTACACCGATTGGTCGTTTAGTATATTTCAAACCATATTAATTTCAATTTCAATTCTTAAACCAACATTTCGTTTGTCTTCTAAATCAATTTTCAAAATTTATGTTTCAAACTTCCAAATTACCATTTCAAAATCTTACAATTCAATTTAAATTTTATTTAAACAATTCAAATATTGATTCAATTTCATATATAAGTTTTATTCCGAAAATCATTTAAATGATTAAATTCAACATTCAAACAAAATTTAATTTCATTTATCGATTTCATTCAATATTCGCTAAGTAAATTTATCCTTCAAACAACTTCTATTTACATTCCAATTCATTTAAATCAATTACTTACGTTCAGCTTCATTATATCAAAACTTCAACTGAAATAAATGAAATACGTCAAATCAATTTTTAAAATTACAAGTCTTACGTTATTTCAATAAATCTCATTCATTTCAATAAATCACATCTTATTTCTTGTTAAAGAAATTCAATTTTCACTTATTTATTGACTTCGTTACAAATTTCAAACTCAATTAATAAAGAACTAATTTCATATATTCGAGAAGTTTAATTTCACTAATTAACTTACTAAAATTTTCCAAAGCTAAATTAATAAATAAGAAACTCAATTTCATTTATTATCGAAGTTCAAATCCACGTATTCAAAAGTTCAATTTCTCTTATCAAAGAATTCAATTTTTATTCGATTATCAAATAGTTAAATCTTATTCAATTATTAAATAATTTCGATCTTAATTATTAATAATTTCAAAACTTAATAATTACAAACTTGATTATCAATTTAAACTTTATTATTAAATCATTTCCACTTAATTATGAATTCAAACTTAATTATCAAATCGTTTCAACTTAATTATAAATTCAGCTTAATAATTTCAAACTTAATTATAATTCCAAACTTAATTATAATTTCAAATTCAATTATTAAATGTTTTCAAACTTAAAAATTTTGAAACTCAATTATTACTTATTCCAAATTATTTATTAATAATTCCAAATTTAATTATTAAATAATTAAATTTCAAACAACGCCCTTTCAGCAATTACTATGTTAATATTTGCTTCATATTTCAACCTTTACATTTTCCTATCAAAATTCAAATTCCAACTTTATTTCAAAACTGATTCTTTACTCGAATAAATAATCATTATTTTATTTTTAAATCAAATTATTGACCAATCGGATTTATATTTAATTTTCTATCCTAAGTCAAGTTCAATTGGGTATTTATCATTTCAACCCGATTCCAATTCAATTCAAAAATCAAAACATAACAAATGGAACTTGCAGTGTGATAACTGGGATGGTGTCAAAGTATATAAACAAGTAATAACAACAATCAATAACAATCCAATAATCAATTCAAATAATCCTGAAATAATCGTATTAATTCACATTGTTATTTGTGCAAATTAATATAATTATTTCTAGAATCTACACTATCATTTCATGTAGATTAAAGATTATTACAATATTATTTATACGATTCTTTACTTGTCACTTATTATTCAATTTCAACTACATCAATTTACACAACATACGTTTAAATAGTTCAAAATGCGATTTACCATATTTCTACATGTCGATTCATTTAAACATTCGAGGGGTTATATTATGCAAATTTAACTAATCAAGTTCCACATATATGTCGATTCAAAATTTTAACTCTCCTACGTCAAATTCGATTGCATAATATTTATCACTTAAGACATTAAAATTTACATCCAATATAAACAACAATCAATCGATCAATTATCAACCAAACTGTATTATCATTGCATAAATAATTAACAGATAATGGTGTCAGATGTCATAGGTGAACAGACACAGGTAATAGCATATATAACAGTATAAATAACTAACAACAGCATATTTCAATTGTCGTTTCAATTGAAATCAGATCTAATAAATAAAAGGATATTAATCGTGAGTGATTGCTCACCTTTCGAGGTTAGAAAAGATAGGAGATGGCACGGATACGCACACTGATACGGACACTGAAGTGGAGTTACAAATCCAAGCATGATTCTCAGAGCAAAGTAAGATTGGCACGAATCGACGAGCAAAACTGTTAAATAGGAATTGCCGAAATCAAATCAAAACATTCAAAATAGCAACAATTACAAAACATGTCCTGCGTCAAAGTTTAACTATATAATTCTATGTGCTACCGAGATCGAAATGGTCTGAAATTTTGTATGAATAAAGATCAAAATTTGTTATTCAAAACTGCAAAGAATCACTTGATTCCGACGTAAGACGGAGGAGATACGATGCGTCAAACATGAACTCAGGTCGTGTTTGCAGCAGTATAAAATAATTTTAAGTACAAAAGAACATCTGCCTGGGTCAAACTTCTAGATCCTCGACCACTAATCAAACGGTGTCGGATTTTGCTGAAATTTGACATGCATAAACTAGGTAATTTCGACTCTTTTTTAAAAATAAAATCAACCCATTCCGATAAAACATGAGTGAGATATGATATCGTGAACATGAAATCTAACTGCTGTTCAGAAAAATAAAAATAAATAAACATGCAAACAAGTGCAAAATCAGTTTGGTTGCAACTTTCAGGTATAAACAAATCTATATACACTCGATTTAAACATATCAAAAATACAACATCTTATAAATAAACCCTTTCATAAATTTCTATATTACAGCTCAATGGAATATATATAAACTATATACTTGATTTATAACATAAACTCATATATAGACTGCACACGCATATACATGCCTTCACTTTATACTTTATAGTTTACAACTATTTTTCTATGTATATAAATAGACTAAAATAGTACAACTTGCCAACAAATAAAATAAGCTGTAAAATATGATAAGAAACTATATAAATAAATAACTTATACCTTTACAACTCATGCAAACTTACCTAAAATTTTATAAATAACTGGCAACATCAACAATAAACTTGCAAACACGGTAGTTGCTTGTCCCAAAATGTGCAGGTAATCTTGTATATCCGTGCGTTTTCGTATATAAACTATGCTTTGCTTTTTTTATATGAGCTTATATGTTTGATATATGACACAGGGTTAATACACTATGTACAAATATATTAATATATAACCATATATATATAAACCGTACTTTATACAAAACTGTACGACATATATAAACATACTACAGCACTAGTTATCATGGCTTGAATAGACTAAGACATACAACATTGCACACTATACCCATATTAAACAGTCCAAGCAATCCAAATGCTGACACAACTTCGTGTAAAACCAATTTAAGTAAATTTATATAAATAAGTGTATATGAACAAACCACAACTTGTTCAAACAGATAGCATGCATGCAAAAATAAAATAAAATAATGGATGTATATAAATAGATCTATACACTCACGCAACAATGAGTCTTGGCAACAAGGCTCGGTGCTGTCGGGGAAGGCAGTATTGTAGCTTGGGTTGCATGCGGCCACGCCAGAGATAGAAGGCGGGGAGGCTTGGCCAGCTGTGCACACGGTGAGGAAGAGGTTGAGCGAGGTAAGAGAGAGGATATGGGTCGGGAAGTTGTGCGGTTCCAAGTGAAAGGGTAGTGGGCGGAGGCCGAGTTAGAGTGATGTGCTGCGAAGACTTCGGCCTTGCTAGGTTGTTGTGCGGCAGGTGGAGGTCGGCAAGATAGGAATATGGTCACATGTGGCGGAGGGAAGGAGAAGGGTGGGTTGATGGGTGGATTTGGTCTCGGCCAGAGGGTGGAGGAGCATGGCAGGAGGCTCGGTTATGGTGGTGAAGGGGAAGGTGGTTACGGGTGGAGAGGCGATGGAAGCTTCGATATATATACATACGTATATTTGGAAAAGAGGAGCATGCAAGTTGAAGAAGAGTTGGGATGAGGAGTGGCTGATGGTGAAATAGAAGAAGCATGCTACAGTAATAACAAAATAGACTTTGCTTAAAATGGCTATTCACTTCCATAACCTTTTCAATGCAACGCACATATAAATGAATAGATAAAACAAAACAATTGATAACATAGCAACCATTGGAAACAGTGAAAGTCCAGGCTGAAAAGACTCTATAACACTTTATTACTGGCGGTTCAAATTTGAAAGCAATGAAATCACAAGGTCGCGAATCCGGTACCGATACGGTCCAATGTTATACAGATTTCACCATCACCCGGACTCCGAAATACACCAACAAATATACCGTAAAGATCAGCATGATGAGACGATCAAAACGGTATACGGATATCAGTGGTATGATTAAATTATAAAAATTCGAATTTTTAACTAGCGGAAAATGCATGAAAAACACGGAAAAATAAGATCGACGGAGCTAAAGATGTCCGAATTTGAAAAAAAGATAAACTGCCATCTTGCTCAGAAGATGGTTTAGATTTTTTCTATGTAAAAATATTTAGGTTTCCAAAACGTTTTATTTTCATCGCTTTTAACTGTTTAAATTGAAGTAAATTTGCGCGCGAAATAAACTTTCATATTTTCGGTCGAAAATTTACCAGTTGCTATGTTTAACTAGACGTATTCCAAATATCAAATTTATATTTCAAAATTTTATCGTTTAAAATTTCATAAAATTTCAATAAAATACGTTACTAAAACCGGTTAAATTTACGGGTTGTTACACTCTCCCCCACTCAAAACTTTTCGCCCTCGAAAAGGAAGGAGGTAGGAGAATAGAGACAACCCGAAGAAAATAGACTTGAATTTACATAATAAACAATTAATTTGAACCATATAGATTTCAATTTAAATAATTTATTAACTTTCAAAACATTTTTCTATTTTATTAATCACATCTATTATTCAATTAACCTATTATTCTATTTATCTCCCGAAACATTTATAATTAAAATCTAAGTGAATAACATTTATTATACGCACTCACATTTATATATAAAGACAATTTATGTTATATTTTATCCAATTATCTTAAATTAACAATTTCAAAGGTCAAAATTTTGAATAGTCATTTAATATAATCATAATCTATTCGACAAATTTAATTTTTCTTTATTCCAAATTATTATTAAATTTATTCTACTTAATATATCTTATTACATGTATTAAGTGTATTCACATTTATTATAACTACTCAAATTTATTTTAAAATTTCTTTTGATATCATTTTATATTGTATAATATTCAATTCATAGTTAACCTTTGAAAATTTAGGCAAGTTATATGTAATGAAATCGAGTATTATACAAGTAAAATTTTCTAATCCAATTTGTTAAGTTCAATATTCATTCAAATTTTGGCTTCGTTTTAAAGTTGAAATCATTTTTAACATAAATTTTAAAAATTTACCTTTCGATTTACTTCAACAATTTTGAAATAAATATATATATATATATATATATACATCTAATATATCACATCAAATAAATCATAATATACCAATATTTATAAATCAGGTCATAATTTAGAAATTCAAATCAATTAAATTATCAATACATAAGTGCAGCAAAGCTACAGTATGGTCTCTCCACTTCGAAACCCAAAAATGAATGTCGATGATGCGGCCGTCATTACCGAAATTATTTTCCAGCGACAAATGAGAAGAGCTCTAATTTAAACATTTAATATTCTTTGAAAACCATTTCTATTCGAAAATATTTTGAATAATATACATTTAAACTTGAAAACCATAGTTCGAAATTATCGGAAATTAAATTCCCAAATTCTCGATTTAAATTCGTTACAGTCTCCAAGTCAAATTATAACCAAATGTATAAATTCATTTATTTATATTATGAAATAGTCAATGATTTATAAAACATTAAATGAAAATTAAATTTTAACATTACGGACAACAGATTCATTAACATTTAATTCCAGAAAAATTCATACTTATATACTATATAATCATTCAAAAGTATTTTATTTGTTAAATTTGAAAACAGTATTGTGTCAGTTTGCTCTGCTCAAGTGTTTTGGAAATCCTATCGATAGCGTTGATCAGACGAATCGATCGAAAATCCAAATCAACATCAACAACTCAGACAACACAACATATATATCAAACACATTTTAAATATTTATCTACAAATGCACTTCCTCGCTTGACGATACAAGGATGATTTCAAAATAAGTATAGAGATTTAATTTGATGGAAATCAAATCAAAGGGAATTTTGATTCGATAATAAGTTCAAAACAGAAGATAAGATGATTCAATTAACAGAATCGGGAGATGGATAAGCTTATTTAATTCACGGGCAACCTTAACCGGGTCGTCCATAACTTCAAGAATAAGATCGATGCTGAATTCCGAGGTAAATCAACACTCGATCTAAAGAGATGAAATTCAGGTATAGCAGGGAATAGATAGCATCGTAAACCGAGGATACAGAAATCTCCGGTAAATAGATGTCTATTATAAAGGAGTTTCACCCATTTACAAATAATTCGAAGATTGGCATTACTGCCGATTCATTTAAAGATCATTCGAAGTGGAGTTATGGAATACTCCAGAATTCAGAAGCATATGAATAGTAAGGGACAAGAATGAATTCCGGAACCGAGGGAACGTTCCAAAATTCAAGGGGATCGAGTCAAAAGGAAGAGATTGAAACTCGAATGAGAGTGATTCTATAAATACATTTACCCTATATGCTAAATTTTGCCTAGAGCTACCAAAAGCTCTGATACCAACTGTAACGACCAGCTATTTTGGACTATTCGCATCCGCGCATGTCGGACTTGAATAATTCAAAATACCGAATTGTTAATTTTTAATTTGGCAAAACTGAGATATACAGTAAATAAATAGTCACATAATCACAGACACAGAGTAATAATATGCAGCGGAAGTAAAAGAAATAGTAGTTCATGAAGCTACTATATAAATATATAAGATACATCAGAGTTTACAACAGAAGAGTAACACGGTACAACAAGTACAAATAAGAATATATCACTGGAATCATCGAATACTGAAAACAGAATAGATGGCTGGATCTTCAAGCAAAGCTCCAACTCCAAAGGCGAGTCTCGAAATCTGAATCACTCAGTCTGACACGAGCGTAAAGCAAAACACAAAACACTCGAGTCAGGATTAATATTCTCATATCAATAAATCCAACTCAAGTGAAATAACAATCGAAATACAAGTAACTCAAAGGATGTTGGAATCACCATCCTCTAAGGATCCGTTAAACTATCTACTATGTAGTAATATACGCTAAATAGATAATGTCTATAAGTAATATAAAATATCAAAATAGTGTTAAGGCGTTACCATTATCCCCCTTAACACATTTTATATAAATGTCATAGTCTATATAGCACTGTAAACTCCACCGTAAACTAGTGGGATATCAGGGAGTACTCCATAGGTATAACACAAAACAAATACGTAGTGGTCGCGTATACGGGAATACAAGTATGACAAGGCACATGAGGCAATACCCAAGGTAGTGAAACTACCGTTTGCCTGATCCGGACTGGTGAGAACGCATCGCCGCAGCGATCGCAACACCGCGAAACAACACTCCTGAAATTCCGAGGGAGCACCAATCAATCACAAGTAATGAGTAGTAGTACGAAGAAGTGTGTCCGCTCGAGGTGGCTAACATCATTTGGCCCGGCACGGCTCCTGATTTTAGTCATTTCCAATTTGACACAAGTGTCAAGGCTATCCATTATCGTTCTCTTTCTTCAGTCATCACGTACATCATTCCAACCACTTCATTCTGGGTCATCACTCCGCGTATAGTTATTAAAGTGGTTTTCGGTTTAGACAAAGAGTATGTCCATAACCGATTCCGGTTTCTTTAATAACTTTCGTAATTATTACACCGATTGGTCGTTTAATATATTTCAAACCAAATTAATTTCAATTTCAATTCTTAAACCAACATTTCGTTTGTCTTCTAAATCAATTTTCAAAATTTATGTTTCAAACTTCCAAATTACCATTTCAAAATCTTACAATTCAATTTAAATTTTATTTAAACAATTCAAATATTGATTCAATTTCATATATAAGTTTTATTCCGAAAATCATTTAAATGATTAAATTCAACATTCAAACAAAATTTAATTTCATTTATCGATTTCATTCAATATTCGCTAAGTAAATTTATCCTTCAAACAACTTCTATTTACATTCCAATTCATTTAAATCAATTACTTACGTTCAGCTTCATTATATCAAAACTTCAACTGAAATAAATGAAATACGTTAAATCAATTTTTAAAATTACAAGTCTTACGTTATTTCAATAAATCTCATTCATTTCAATAAATCACATCTTATTTCTTGTTAAAGAAATTCAATTTTCACTTATTTATTGACTTCGTTACAAATTTCAAACTCAATTAATAAAGAACTAATTTCATATATATATTCGAGAAGTTTAATTTCACTAATTAACTTACTAAAATTTTCCAAAGCTAAATTAATAAATAAGAAACTCAATTTCATTTATTATCGAAGTTCAAATCCACGTATTCAAAAGTTCAATTTCTCTTATCAAAGAATTCAATTTTTATTCGATTATCAAATAGTTAAATCTTATTCAATTATTAAATAATTTCGATCTTAATTATTAATAATTTCAAAACTTAATAATTACAAACTTGATTATCAATTTAAACTTTATTATTAAATCATTTCCACTTAATTATGAATTCAAACTTAATTATCAAATCGTTTCAACTTAATTATAAATTCAGCTTAATAATTTCAAACTTAATTATAATTCCAAACTTAATTATAATTTCAAATTCAATTATTAAATGTTTTCAAACTTAAAAATTTTGAAACTCAATTATTACTTATTCCAAATTATTTATTAATAATTCCAAATTTAATTATTAAATAATTAAATTTCAAACAACGCCCTTTCAGCAATTACTATGTTAATATTTGCTTCATATTTCAACCTTTACATTTTCCTATCAAAATTCAAATTCCAACTTTATTTCAAAACTGATTCTTTACTCGAATAAATAATCATTATTTTATTTTTAAATCAAATTATTGACCAATCGGATTTATATTTAATTTTCTATCCTAAGTCAAGTTCAATTGGGTATTTATCATTTCAACCCGATTCCAATTCAATTCAAAAATCAAAACATAACAAATGGAACTTGCAGTGTGATAACTGGGATGGTGTCAAAGTATATAAACAAGTAATAACAACAATCAATAACAATCCAATAATCAATTCAAATAATCCTGAAATAATCGTATTAATTCACATTGTTATTTGTGCAAATTAATATAATTATTTCTAGAATCTACACTATCATTTCATGTAGATTAAAGATTATTACAATATTATTTATACGATTCTTTACTTGTCACTTATTATTCAATTTCAACTACATCGATTTACACAACATACGTTTAAATAGTTCAAAGTGCGATTTACCATATTTCTACGTGTCGATTCATTTAAACATTCAAGGGGTTATATTATGCAAATTTAACTAATCAAGTTCCACATATATGTCGATTCAAAATTTTAACTCTCCTACGTCAAATTCGATTGCATAATATTTATCACTTAAGACATTAAAATTTACATCCAATATAAACAACAATCAATCGATCAATTATCAACCAAACTGTATTATCATTGCATAAATAATTAACAGATAATGGTGTCAGATGTCATAGGTGAACAGACACAGGTAATAGCATATATAACAGTATAAATAACTAACAACAGCATATTTCAATTGTCGTTTCAATTGAAATCAGATCTAATAAATAAAAGGATATTAATCGTGAGTGATTGCTCACCTTTCGAGGTTAGAAAAGATAGGAGATGGCACGGATACGCACACTGATACGGACACTGAAGTGGAGTTACAAATCCAAGCATGATTCTCAGAGCAAAGTAAGATTGGAACGAATCGACGAGCAAAACTGTTAAATAGAAATAGCCGAAATCAAATCAAAACATTCAAAATAGCAACAATTACAAAACATGTCCTACGTCAAAGTTTAACTATATAATTCTATGTGCTACCGAGATCGAAATGGTCTGAAATTTTGTATGAATAAAGATCAAAACTTGTTATTCAAAACTGCAAAGAATCACTTGATTCCGACGTAAGACGGAGGAGATACGATGCGTCAAACATGAACTCAGGTCGTGTTTGCAGCAGTATAAAATAATTTTAAGTACAAAAGAACATCTGCCTGGGTCAAACTTCTAGATCCTCGACCACTAATCAAACGGTGTCGGATTTTGCTGAAATTTGACATGCATAAACTAGGTAATTTCGACTTTTTTTTAAAAATAAAATCAACCCATTCCGATAAAACATGAGTGAGATATGATATCGTGAACATGAAATCTAACTGCTGTTCAGAAAAATAAAAATAAATAAACATGCAAACAAGTGCAAAATCAGTTTGGTTGCAACTTTCAGGTATAAACAAATCTATATACACTCGATTTAAACATATCAAAAATACAACATCTTATAAATAAACCCTTTCATAAATTTCTATATTACAGCTCAATGGAATATATATAAACTATATACTTGATTTATAACTTAAACTCATATATAGACTGCACACGCATATACATGCCTTCACTTTATACTTTATAGTTTACAACTATTTTTCTATGTATATAAATAGACTAAAATAGTACAACTTGCCAACAAATAAAATAAGCTGTAAAATATGATAAGAAACTATATAAATAAATAACTTATACCTTTACAACTCATGCAAACTTACCTAAAATTTTATAAATAACTGGCAACATCAACAATAAACTTGCAAACACGGTAGTTGCTTGTCCCAAAATGTGCAGGTAATCTTGTATATCCGTGCGTTTTCGTATATAAACTATGCTTTGCTTTTTTTATATGAGCTTATATGTTTGATATATGACACAGGGTTAATACACTATGTACAAATATATTAATATATAACCATATATATATAAACCGTACTTTATACAAAACTGTACGACATATATAAACATACTACAGCACTAGTTATCATGGCTTGAATAGACTAAGACATACAACATTGCACACTATACCCATATTAAACAGTCCAAGCAATCCAAATGCTGACACAACTTCGTGTAAAACCAATTTAAGTAAATTTATATAAATAAGTGTATATGAACAAACCACAACTTGTTCAAACAGATAGCGTGCATGCAAAAATAAAATAAAATAATGGATGTATATAAATAGATCTATACACTCACGCAACAATGAGTCTTGGCAACAAGGCTCGGTGCTGTCGGGGAAGGCAGTATTGTAGCTTGGGTTGCATGCGGCCACGCCAGAGATAGAAGGCGGGGAGGCTTGGCCAGCTGTGCACACGGTGAGGAAGAGGTTGAGCGAGGTAAGAGAGAGGATATGGGTCGGGAAGTTGTGCGGTTCCAAGTGAAAGGGTAGTGGGCGGAGGCCGAGTTAGAGTGATGTGCTGCGAAGACTTCGGCCTTGCTAGGTTGTTGTGCGGCAGGTGGAGGTCGGCAAGATAGGAATATGGTCACATGTGGCGGAGGGAAGGAGAAGGGTGGGTTGATGGGTGGATTTGGTCTCGGCCAGAGGGTGGAGGAGCATGGCAGGAGGCTCGGTTATGGTGGTGAAGGGGAAGGTGGTTACGGGTGGAGAGGCGATGGAAGCTTCGATATATATACATACGTATATTTGGAAAAGAGGAGCATGCAAGTTGAAGAAGAGTTGGGATGAGGAGTGGCTGATGGTGAAATAGAAGAAGCATGCTACAGTAATAACAAAATAGACTTTGCTTAAAATGGCTATTCACTTCCATAACCTTTTCAATGCAACGCACATATAAATGAATAGATAAAACAAAACAATTGATAACATAGCAACCATTGGAAACAGTGAAAGTCCAGGCTGAAAAGACTCTATAACACTTTATTACTGGCGGTTCAAATTTGAAAGCAATGAAATCACAAGGTCGCGAATCCGGTACCGATACGGTCCAATGTTATACAGATTTCACCATCATCCGGACTCCGAAATACACCAACAAATATACCGTAAAGATCAGCATGATGAGACGATCAAAACGGTATACGGATATCAGTGGTATGATTAAATTATAAAAATTCGAATTTTTAACTAGCGGAAAATGCATGAAAAACACGGAAAAATAAGATCGACGGAGCTAAAGATGTCCGAATTTGAAAAAAAGATAAACTGCCATCTTGCTCAGAAGATGGTTTAGATTTTTTCTATGTAAAAATATTTAGGTTTCCAAAACGTTTTATTTTCATCGCTTTTAACTGTTTAAATTGAAGTAAATTTGCGCGCGAAATAAACTTTCATATTTTCGGTCGAAAATTTACCAGTTGCTATGTTTAACTAGACGTATTCCAAATATCAAATTTATATTTCAAAATTTTATCGTTTAAAATTTCATAAAATTTCAATAAAATACGTTACTAAAACCGGTTAAATTTACGGGTTGTTACACTCTCCCCCACTCAAAACTTTTCGCCCTCGAAAAGGAAGGAGGTAGGAGAATAGAGACAACCCGAAGAAAATAGACTTGAATTTACATAATAAACAATTAATTTGAACCATATAGATTTCAATTTAAATAATTTATTAACTTTCAAAACATTTTTCTATTTTATTAATCACATCTATTATTCAATTAACCTATTATTCTATTTATCTCCCGAAACATTTATAATTAAAATCTAAGTGAATAACATTTATTATACGCACTCACATTTATATATAAAGACAATTTATGTTATATTTTATCCAATTATCTTAAATTAACAATTTCAAAGGTCAAAATTTTGAATAGTCATTTAATATAATCATAATCTATTCGACAAATTTAATTTTTCTTTATTCCAAATTATTATTAAATTTATTCTACTTAATATATCTTATTACATGTATTAAGTGTATTCACATTTATTATAACTACTCAAATTTATTTTAAAATTTCTTTTGATATCATTTTATATTGTATAATATTCAATTCATAGTTAACCTTTGAAAATTTAGGCAAGTTATATGTAATGAAATCGAGTATTATACAAGTAAAATTTTCTAATCCAATTTGTTAAGTTCAATATTCATTCAAATTTTGGCTTCGTTTTAAAGTTGAAATCATTTTTAACATAAATTTTAAAAATTTACCTTTCGATTTACTTCAACAATTTTGAAATAAATATATATATATATATATATACATCTAATATATCACATCAAATAAATCATAATATACCAATATTTATAAATCAGGTCATAATTTAGAAATTCAAATCAATTAAATTATCAATACATAAGTGCAGCAAAGCTACAGTATGGTCTCTCCACTTCGAAACCCAAAAATGAATGTCGATGATGCGGCCGTCATTACCGAAATTATTTTCCAGCGACAAATGAGAAGAGCTCTAATTTAAACATTTAATATTCTTTGAAAACCATTTCTATTCGAAAATATTTTGAATAATATACATTTAAACTTGAAAACCATAGTTCGAAATTATCGGAAATTAAATTCCCAAATTCTCGATTTAAATTCGTTACAGTCTCCAAGTCAAATTATAACCAAATGTATAAATTCATTTATTTATATTATGAAATAGTCAATGATTTATAAAACATTAAATGAAAATTAAATTTTAACATTACAGACAACAGATTCATTAACATTTAATTCCAGAAAAATTCATACTTATATACTATATAATCATTCAAAAGTATTTTATTTGTTAAATTTGAAAACAGTCTTGTGTCAGTTTGCTCTGCTCAAGTGTTTTGGAAATCCTATCGATAGCGTTGATCAGACGAATCGATCGAAAATCCAAATCAACATCAACAACTCAGACAACACAACATATATATCAAACACATTTTAAATATTTATCTACAAATGCACTTCCTCGCTTGACGATACAAGGATGATTTCAAAATAAGTATAGAGATTTAATTTGATGGAAATCAAATCAAAGGGAATTTTGATTCGATAATAAGTTCAAAACAGAAGATAAGATGATTCAATTAACGGAATCGGGAGATGGATAAGCTTATTTAATTCACGGGCAACCTTAACCGGGTCGTCCGTAACTTCAAGAATAAGATCGATGCTGAATTCCGAGGTAAATCAACACTCGATCTAAAGAGATGAAATTCAGGTATAGCAGGGAATAGATAGCATCGTAAACCGAGGATACAGAAATCTCCGGTAAATAGATGTCTATTATAAAGGAGTTTCACCCATTTACAAATAATTCGAAGATTGGCGTTACTGCCGATTCATTTAAAGATCATTCGAAGTGGAGTTATGGAATACTCCAGAATTCAGAAGCATATGAATAGTGAGGGACAAGAATGAATTCCGGAACCGAGGGAACGTTCCAAAATTCAAGGGGATCGAGTCAAAAGGAAGAGATTGAAACTCGAATGAGAGTGATTCCATAAATACATTTACACTATATGCTAAATTTTGCCTAGAGCTACCAAAAGCTCTGATACCAACTGTAACGACCAGCTATTTTGGACTATTCGCATCCGCGCATGTCGGACTTGAATAATTCAAAATACCGAATTGTTAATTTTTAATTTGGCAAAACTGAGATATACAGTAAATAAATAGTCACATAATCACAGACACAGAGTAATAATATGCAGCGGAAGTAAAAGAAATAGTAGTTCATGAAGCTACTATATAAATATATAAGATACATCAGAGTTTACAACAGAAGAGTAACACGGTACAACAAGTACAAATAAGAATATATCACTGGAATCATCGAATACTGAAAACAGAATAGATGGCTGGATTTCAAGCAAAGCTCCAACTCCAAAGGCGAGTCTCGAAATCTGAATCACTCAGTCTGACACGAGCGTAAAGCAAAACACAAAACACTCGAGTCAGGATTAATATTCTCATATCAATAAATCCAACTCAAGTGAAATAACAATCGAAATACAAGTAACTCAAAGGATGTTGGAATCACCATCCTCTAAGGATCCGTTAAACTATCTACTATGTAGTAATATACGCTAAATAGATAATGTCTATAAGTAATATAAAATATCAAAATAGTGTTAAGGCGTTACCATTATCCCCCTTAACACATTTTATATAAATGTCATAGTCTATATAGCACTGTAAACTCCACCGTAAACTAGTGGGATATCAGGGAGTACTCCATAGGTATAACACAAAACAAATACGTAGTGGTCGCGTATACGGGAATACAAGTATGACAAGGCACATGAGGCAATACCCAAGGTAGTGAAACTACCGTTTGCCTGATCCGGACTGGTGAGAACGCATCGCCGCAGCGATCGCAACACCGCGAAACAACACTCCTGAAATTCCGAGGGTGCACCAATCAATCACAAGTAATGAGTAGTAGTACGAAGAAGTGTGTCCGCTCGAGGTGGCTAACATCATTTGGCCCGGCACGGCTCCTGATTTTAGTCATTTCCAATTTGACACAAGTGTCAAGGCTATCCATTATCGTTCTCTTTCTTCAGTCATCACGTACATCATTCCAACCACTTCATTCTGGGTCATCACTCCGCGTATAGTTATTAAAGTGGTTTTCGGTTTAGACAAAAAGTATGTCCATAACCGATTCCGGTTTCTTTAATAACTTTCGTAATTATTACACCGATTGGTCGTTTAATATATTTCAAACCAAATTAATTTCAATTTCAATTCTTAAACCAACATTTCGTTTGTCTTCTAAATCAATTTTCAAAATTTATGTTTCAAACTTCCAAATTACCATTTCAAAATCTTACAATTCAATTTAAATTTTATTTAAACAATTCAAATATTGATTCAATTTCATATATAAGTTTTATTCCGAAAATCATTTAAATGATTAAATTCAACATTCAAACAAAATTTAATTTCATTTATCGATTTCATTCAATATTCGCTAAGTAAATTTATCCTTCAAACAACTTCTATTTACATTCCAATTCATTTAAATCAATTACTTACGTTCAGCTTCATTATATCAAAACTTCAACTGAAATAAATGAAATACGTCAAATCAATTTTTAAAATTACAAGTCTTACGTTATTTCAATAAATCTCATTCATTTCAATAAATCACATCTTATTTCTTGTTAAAGAAATTCAATTTTCACTTATTTATTGACTTCGTTACAAATTTCAAACTCAATTAATAAAGAACTAATTTCATATATTCGAGAAGTTTAATTTCACTAATTAACTTACTAAAATTTTCCAAAGCTAAATTAATAAATAAGAAACTCAATTTCATTTATTATCGAAGTTCAAATCCACGTATTCAAAAGTTCAATTTCTCTTATCAAAGAATTCAATTTTTATTCGATTATCAAATAGTTAAATCTTATTCAATTATTAAATAATTTCGATCTTAATTATTAATAATTTCAAAACTTAATAATTACAAACTTGATTATCAATTTAAACTTTATTATTAAATCATTTCCACTTAATTATGAATTCAAACTTAATTATCAAATCGTTTCAACTTAATTATAAATTCAGCTTAATAATTTCAAACTTAATTATAATTCCAAACTTAATTATAATTTCAAATTCAATTATTAAATGTTTTCAAACTTAAAAATTTTGAAACTCAATTATTACTTATTCCAAATTATTTATTAATAATTCCAAATTTAATTATTAAATAATTAAATTTCAAACAACGCCCTTTCAGCAATTACTATGTTAATATTTGCTTCATATTTCAACCTTTACATTTTCCTATCAAAATTCAAATTCCAACTTTATTTCAAAACTGATTCTTTACTCGAATAAATAATCATTATTTTATTTTTAAATCAAATTATTGACCAATCGGATTTATATTTAATTTTCTATCCTAAGTCAAGTTCAATTGGGTATTTATCATTTCAACCCGATTCCAATTCAATTCAAAAATCAAAACATAACAAATGGAACTTGCAGTGTGATAACTGGGATGGTGTCAAAGTATATAAACAAGTAATAACAACAATCAATAACAATCCAATAATCAATTCAAATAATCCTGAAATAATCGTATTAATTCACATTGTTATTTGTGCAAATTAATATAATTATTTCTAGAATCTACACTATCATTTCATGTAGATTAAAGATTATTACAATATTATTTATACGATTCTTTACTTGTCACTTATTATTCAATTTCAACTACATCGATTTACACAACATACGTTTAAATAGTTCAAAGTGCGATTTACCATATTTCTACATGTCGATTCATTTAAACATTCAAGGGGTTATATTATGCAAATTTAACTAATCAAGTTCCACATATATGTCGATTCAAAATTTTAACTCTCCTACGTCAAATTCGATTGCATAATATTTATCACTTAAGACATTAAAATTTACATCCAATACAAACAACAATCAATCGATCAATTATCAACCAAACTGTATTATCATTGCATAAATAATTAACAGATAATGGTGTCAGATGTCATAGGTGAACAGACACAGGTAATAGCATATATAACAGTATAAATAACTAACAACAGCATATTTCAATTGTCGTTTCAATTGAAATCAGATCTAATAAATAAAAGGATATTAATCGTGAGTGATTGCTCACCTTTCGAGGTTAGAAAAGATAGAAGATGGCACGGATACGCACACTGATACGGACACTGAAGTGGAGTTACAAATCCAAGCATGATTCTCAGAGCAAAGTAAGATTGGCACGAATCGACGAGCAAAACTGTTAAATAGGAATTGCCGAAATCAAATCAAAACATTCAAAATAGCAACAATTACAAAACATGTCCTACGTCAAAGTTTAACTATATAATTCTATGTGCTACCGAGATCGAAATGGTCTGAAATTTTGTATGAATAAAGATCAAAACTTGTTATTCAAAACTGCAAAGAATCACTTGATTCCGACGTAAGACGGAGGAGATACGATGCGTCAAACATGAACTCAGGTCGTGTTTGCAGCAGTATAAAATAATTTTAAGTACAAAAGAACATCTGCCTGGGTCAAACTTTTAGATCCTCGACCACTAATCAAACGGTGTCGGATTTTGCTGAAATTTGACATGCATAAACTAGGTAATTTCGACTCTTTTTTAAAAATAAAATCAACCCATTCCGATAAAACATGAGTGAGATATGATATCGTGAACATGAAATCTAACTGCTGTTCAGAAAAATAAAAATAAATAAACATGCAAACAAGTGCAAAATCAGTTTGGTTGCAACTTTCAGGTATAAACAAATCTATATACACTCGATTTAAACATATCAAAAATACAACATCTTATAAATAAACCCTTTCATAAATTTCTATATTACAGCTCAATGGAATATATATAAACTATATACTTGATTTATAACTTAAACTCATATATAGACTGCACACGCATATACATGCCTTCACTTTATACTTTATAGTTTACAACTATTTTTCTATGTATATAAATAGACTAAAATAGTACAACTTGCCAACAAATAAAATAAGCTGTAAAATATGATAAGAAACTATATAAATAAATAACTTATACCTTTACAACTCATGCAAACTTACCTAAAATTTTATAAATAACTGGCAACATCAACAATAAACTTGCAAACACGGTAGTTGCTTGTCCCAAAATGTGCAGGTAATCTTGTATATCCGTGCGTTTTCGTATATAAACTATGCTTTGCTTTTTTTATATGAGCTTATATGTTTGATATATGACACAGGGTTAATACACTATGTACAAATATATTAATATATAACCATATATATATAAACCGTACTTTATACAAAACTGTACGACATATATAAACATACTACAGCACTAGTTATCATGGCTTGAATAGACTAAGACATACAACATTGCACACTATACCCATATTAAACAGTCCAAGCAATCCAAATGCTGACACAACTTCGTGTAAAACCAATTTAAGTAAATTTATATAAATAAGTGTATATGAACAAACCACAACTTGTTCAAACAGATAGCATGCATGCAAAAATAAAATAAAATAATGGATGTATATAAATAGATCTATACACTCACGCAACAATGAGTCTTGGCAACAAGGCTCGGTGCTGTCGGGGAAGGCAGTATTGTAGCTTGGGTTGCATGCGGCCACGCCAGAGATAGAAGGCGGGGAGGCTTGGCCAGCTGTGCACACGGTGAGGAAGAGGTTGAGCGAGGTAAGAGATCGAGGATATGGGTCGGGAAGTTGTGCGGTTCCAAGTGAAAGGGTAGTGGGCGGAGGCCGAGTTAGAGTGATGTGCTGCGAAGACTTCGGCCTTGCTAGGTTGTTGTGCGGCAGGTGGAGGTCGGCAAGATAGGAATATGGTCACATGTGGCGGAGGGAAGGAGAAGGGTGGGTTGATGGGTGGATTTGGTCTCGGCCAGAGGGTGGAGGAGCATGGCAGGAGGCTCGGTTATGGTGGTGAAGGGGAAGGTGGTTACGGGTGGAGAGGCGATGGAAGCTTCGATATATATACATACGTATATTTGGAAAAGAGGAGCATGCAAGTTGAAGAAGAGTTGGGATGAGGAGTGGCTGATGGTGAAATAGAAGAAGCATGCTACAGTAATAACAAAATAGACTTTGCTTAAAATGGCTATTCACTTCCATAACCTTTTCAATGCAACGCACATATAAATGAATAGATAAAACAAAACAATTGATAACATAGCAACCATTGGAAACAGTGAAAGTCCAGGCTGAAAAGACTCTATAACACTTTATTACTGGCGGTTCAAATTTGAAAGCAATGAAATCACAAGGTCGCGAATCCGGTACCGATACGGTCCAATGTTATACAGATTTCACCATCACCCGGACTCCGAAATACACCAACAAATATACCGTAAAGATCAGCATGATGAGACGATCAAAACGGTATACGGATATCAGTGGTATGATTAAATTATAAAAATTCGAATTTTTAACTAGCGGAAAATGCATGAAAAACACGGAAAAATAAGATCGACGGAGCTAAAGATGTCCGAATTTGAAAAAAAGATAAACTGGCATCTTGCTCAGAAGATGATTTAGATTTTTTCTATGTAAAAATATTTAGGTTTCCAAAACGTTTTATTTTCATCGCTTTTAACTGATTAAATTGAAGTAAATTTGCACGCGAAATAAACTTTCATATTTTCGGTCGAAAATTTACCAGTTGCTATGTTTAACTAGACGTATTCCAAATATCAAATTTATATTTCAAAATTTTATCGTTTAAAATTTCATAAAATTTCAAAAAATACGTTACTAAAACCGGTTAAATTTACAGATTGTTACAGATGATGTATGCTGGCGTAATTCGTGGGGCGTGATGCCTACAGTTACAAGCGATTCTACTGGGATAGTAGCGCAACCGCCGCGTAAACTGCGATCTAGAGGCCAAAGCGTAATTTGAGGGGCGAGATGCCTACGGTCACAAGCGTTTCTACTGGGATAGTAGCGTAACCGCCGTGTGAACCGTGATCTATGTCAACAACCATGGCGAAATTCAAGAGATGTGAAATCTACAGATTACAAGCGATTCTACTGGGATAGTAGCGTAACCGCCGGGTAAAATGTGATCTATGGGGGAACGTGCTTTCCATATCCCTTTTTAAAAGAATTTTTAGAAGAATTTTCACTGGGAGTTGAAGCAAGTATATTTAGTACTTGGAGATTTTTAGTCCTGCGTCTGACCAGCGTATGCCTAATGTCTGTGAGAATGAAGATAGACTTGTTAAACTTCGAGTTAGCAAGTATTTTCAAAACTTTAGATAGCAAAATCAATAGTCTGAAATTAGAATTACATAATTCCAACCTAATGAATTAAGGAAGAAGATTTTTAAAATATCTTGAAAGTCCACAGCTTTGAGAAAAAAAAATATGATGTGCAAATCTCTAGCATGAAGAATTTCAAGTTTAAATCTGAGTTTTGTAAGTCGAAAATTTTGGTAAAAGACTTTTGCGTCTTGATTTTAGAAAATAATGAAAAAAGCTAGGGAGATAAAATAAATGGAATGAACCCTATATTTATTTATTTTAATAAGATTCGAACTTGGTAAAAATTGTGTAGGGTATAAATATCGGTGAGATTTTAACAATGGTTTTTCCTAACTTGTAATTTCGGGACGAAATTCTTTTAAGGGGGGAAGATTGTAACGACCCAAAATTTTAAACAATTTAAATTGAAAAATATTTAATTAATTTTAAATATTTGAATGATGGTTTGTATTGAATTTCCAATTATTTCTTTGGATTTGGCGATTAAATTTTAGAATTTAATCTATTGAAAATTGAATAAAATTTTGAATCTTCAATTTTAAGCTTGTAACGACCCAGAATTTTTATAAATTAAAATTTGAATATTTAATTAATTTTAAATATTTATAAGTGAATTTTTAAGTCAAATAAATTTTTATTTGAATTATTGGATTTAATTGGATAATTAAATCGATAAGTTAATATGTTAAATTATGGAAATAATTGAAAATTGAGTTAAATATGATTGAAAATGATTTGTAAAATTTTATTTAATCATACTGGAGTTATAGAAATATTTTAGAACTTTTAAAATCGAATTAAAAGTTAATCTGTGAAAATTGAATATTTTAATATTTAATAATCGACTGTAAAATAGTCAATTTTTGAACAGTCTCAGAATTGAACGAAACTAGTTCCATTGGATCCGTAATAGTTAGTTATTACCGGATTTCAAATTTCGTGTCAATCGGAGTTATCGTTTGATCGTGGCAGCTCGAAACGCATCGAATCGTTTTTAATTTAAATTTGGCGAGTCAAAATAGCCATTTTTCAAAAAGTCTCGGATTTCGACGAAACCAGTTTCATCGGATCCGTAATGTGATATTATTGTAAGGTTTCAAATTTCAAGTCGTTTGGATTTACCGTTTGTCCGGTACAAATTAAAACGCCTAGAAATCGACTTAAATCGGTTTAATTCAAATTGAGCGTTTTCAGCCATAACTCGCACATACTTCCGAATTAGCTTCCGAAACCTGTTCCATTGTGTCCGGAACGCGGGATAAACCCTAGGTACGCTGGTTACGGCGTCTAAATCGGAGTTCGGAATTTCCGGGTGAATAGTGTCGATCGTTTCTCTATAAATATGCACCCTACCCCTTCACAAAGATAAAAAAAATATCCTAAACCCTAACTTCATAAGCACAGCCGCCACCTAGGTATGAAAGGCCAGAAATTGCCCAATTTAAACTCTCAATCTCTTCCAATCTACAAAGGATTAGAAGAAACTCTCAACACGAAAGTTATAGAGCACGAAGAGATCTTGAAATCCATACGGATATGATCGAGAATGGAGCAACGATGAGGGAGCAAAGCATGGCCGTTCGTGGCTGTTCTCGTGCGTGCGCACGCAGATCTAGGAGGCCGAGTGCCTTGGGGTTTGGGTCGAGTGTAGCTGGAGGTGAGAGCTTCGTACTGGAGCAACCTGATCGTGTTTTAGTCGAGTGTAGGCGAGGCATAATTAAACCCTAATTTGATGGAGTGGGTTCGGCCTCAAAGATTGGAACCTGGAGATGTACGTGAGTGGGGAAGAAAAGGGAGGGGCCGTAGGATCTGGATCTAGTGGCTAGGATTGCTTTGGGTATAAATTATTAATGTTAGTTATAAATTTGTGTATATAAAACGTGTGTAAACTTTGAAAATACATAACTTTTTCATACGAGGTCGAAAAAATGCAAACTCAGTTGCGTTGGAATCGTATGGACGAGCACTACGCGATGGAGTTGGTTTGGAGTCGTTTGGAGTTAGTGAGAATTTCGGGTAAAATTAAACGCGCGTTTAATTTTATTCGAAATTAAAGCTAAAACGGAAATTAAAACCAAGGTGAGAACTTCTCACTCAATCGAATAGATTTCGATTTTATTTTAAATAGTTAGATTTAAAATATTTGAATGCATGTTTGAATGATGACTGTATATATATTGATTGTTAAAATAGACATTATACGCCGTTAGTAAGCGGATGTTATTTAGTAAAAACATATACCGCGAATATTTCATAAACAGTGAAATTGGTATTATATATAATATCAATATATATATATTGGCATATGTATATATTGCAGTTATTGATTTCCCGCATTTTTTGTTTAGCGGATGAGACCCTATTACGCCGTTAGTAAGCGGATAATATTTAATAAGAACATGTACCGCGATAATTTCGTACTGGAGCGAAATTGGTATTGTGCTAATGTTTTTGGATGCAGGAAAACAGGTTGGAGGGATCCAACTGGATTCCTCAACAGTATTTATTTAATTTCAGATATTTTGATATTTGATGGATTATCATATCGATATATGATATCGTTGTAGTCGTGATTGACTATTTGATGTGTGGCATCATTGGACCCCAATTTTGGGATTTTAAAATGGTTTTAAAGTGATTTTTTGAAAATATACTATATTTTTGGAATTGATCCATTGTAAATAAATAAACGTTATAATTTTTAAAGTTATAAAATTATGGTTTTTGTGAAATATAGTTAAAAGTTGATTTTTGAGAAATATGGATCAATGATTTTATAAAATAGTTTAAACTGGATTTTTGAGTTTATTATTAAAAGTTTGAATTTAAGATTTATAAAATTTTATTATTTTATAAATCAAAATGGTGAAACTATAAAGGAGTTAAGACGTTTTAAAGAATAATATAGATTGATTTATATTAAAGGATTTACAAATGAATATTTGTAAATTAAAACATTGGAATTATAAAATGAGATTTTATAAGTGTTTGAATGAAGTGAAAGTGAATTTTGTAAATGAATGGAATTCATGGAATTATATAACGGTAAAGTTATAAATGGAATTTTATAAACAGTAGGTTTATAAAATTTGTAAAGTTATTAAAGTAATAAGATTTGGATAAATAATTGAATCTTATAAGTTATAAGATTTACAATTATGAAATTCTAAGGAACGATTTTGTGAAATAATCGTTTATAAGTAGTTAACTTATAATATGAACTTGTAGTTTATAATTGAGTTATAAACTGGAATAGGTTAATAAAGGAATTTATAAAAAGGAAGTTTTTATAAATAAATAGAAACGGAATTTATAAACGTTGTTTTATAAATCCGCAAATGACTTATTTTGATAAGTTAATTGTTATAACTTAGAGATAGAGTTATATTCACATTTTGAACAGTGAATAATCCTTTAAGTTAAAGTGAATAGAAAGGATGAAATTTGTTAATGAAGTATATTCACGTTTTGAATAGTGAATAATACGTTAAAGAAAATGTATTGAATGTGAATGTTTTAAACAGAATTAAAACAATCTAACGATGTTTTAAAACATGTTGAGATTCGAAACCATAGATTTCAACATTTATTGTTGAAATAGACGTTTTCGAGAAATAAAAGGAAATGGTAGACTATAACACTGTTGTTATAGTAAATGATTTCCGAAAGGAAATATTTTTGAATAATATTGGGATTTATATATCTATTTTAAATTCGAATCCCTATACTAGTGATTTTGGGTTGTCGTAACGATGTTTTACGCAACATTCGTTTTGGCCCAAATAAATAAGTTTAGGTGAATGATTTCCTTAAAGAATGAATTATATACTTAATTCGATTTAAGTATATTGAATATTTTCAAAGGTTGAAAATAAAAAGATTTGTCGATTACTTATTTTTGATAAGTATGAAATTTATATGTGAAAAGTGGAATTTGTTAAAAATAAATATTGATTTATTTTTGAAGTGTTGAAATAATATATCTTGTAAAGATATTTTGGAAAATAAATAATTTGGAAAATTATTTGGAATCTGGTGATGTGTGCATATCCAGTGATAGTTCAATAGCCGACTATCAGTATTTCCCTTTGAATGGGTATTTGATGTGAATTGTTTGAATTTGAATGCACACTTATTTTTGAATAAGCGCTCACTATTCGGGTTAACCGGGAAAGGACCATGGGGTCGTATAACCCATTCCGAATATGTGATACGTCGTTATGAATTGCATTTGAAGATCGGTGTTGAAGACCGAGTATTTGTGAAAGCGATAGGATGACCTATCGATTGTCTCTGCACTGGGTAGCTCCTGGTATAGAGATTCCTTAAGTGATGGGAAATTCGATCGGGATTGTGAATACCCGTATTGCAAGGGCTTCGTAAGAAGTGCCTTCGGTTTTGTTCGAGCCCGGAACAAACTTGTATGGATTGTATGCCTGACATTACAATTTGAGATATAAAGCCGATTTCTTTCAAATATATTTCTGTTGGTGGCGGAGAATTTATTCTTTGCTTAACACCCTTCTTTGAGACGTACGAGCTCAAAGGTTATATAGTTGAAGTTATCAGCAATATATCCCATTTTGGTAATGTGACATGCTGAGTGATGCTGAAATGATCATTGTGTTGATTATTGTGATAGGATCATTTATTTGATCGTCTATCTTAGTGATCATTGTGTTGATCATTTATTGACCCAAAGCATGGCTTTTGTATAAAGTATGTTTTTGTGGACGTGAATTCGTCGAGCCTCACATCCCGGAAATGGTCAAAACAGGAAAGATGCGGCAAGGTTATTAGGGGTTGCTGTAGCTCCCCTTAGGGTATGTGCATTTCCTTCTGGAAAGGGGTGGTATCATGGTATGGAGCCCAGATACTTACTCAAGTTGAAAACACTTTATGATTGTGTGAATTGGATATCGAGCGCTCGGTTGAAAAGGTCCTAAAGGACCGGGGAATGGCGTGCTCGTGTCAGTAGTTACCCAGTTAGGGGTAACCCGGCCTTGTGTTGGCAGAGATCCGGTTTGGTTCTCGGGGATGTCTTTCCAGAGGCATTCTCAGTGGCAATGGGAAGTTCCTTGGCCTGACCATTTGTTGGAAATCCAATTCCCAATACGAAACTTGTACGGTATTAGTTGTAGAACCTGCTATTCACTTATGGTGGTCACCACTGTTTGGATGGTAGCTATAGTAGGCATAGTTCGAAATGTCTATGCTGGCTAAGATTTATATTCTACTTTCGAAATGAATTTTTTCTACACTATACACTAATAATAATATGAAATGTTATTTTAAATGCGTATCAAGCATCTTTGGCTATCATAAGGAGAAATCTCCTCCGATTCTGCGTTTGCATTGGGTGTGTGTGCGGGAGGCCTTATGGTAGTCTCATTTTAAAAAGCATTGCGAATTGAATTAAAAATATTCCTCTATTTTGATTTTAAAGATAAATAAACTGTTTTGAGTTCTCACACCAGTCTTGTTAAGTTATTGGGCTATGTGATGGGGGATTCTCGCTTCGCGGTTAGGTGGCGAACGGGAGACTCTTACTCCCACACATCCTCTTTTAGGGGGTTGGTTAGGTGTAACCTGAGACAGTCGAGAGGCTGGCCGTAAAAGCAAGTTTGGGATACCAGTGTAAGCCACGGTGGGGCTGGGATGGTTGAAAAGCCTACCGGTTGTGACCGCTGTCGACGGTTGAAAAGCCTAGATCGTTACATTTGGTATCAGAGCTCTGATGGTTAAGCGACAACCATGGTTCTGTAGGGTATTATTCATTAGAGATAGAGTCAGCAGTACTCTAGAATGAGTTTGAGTGTAATAATAGCTATGAGAGCGTATTTGTTAGTGAATATGAAATTGTTTTATATTGTGATGATTGGTTTATTGAGTGGTATATGAACTTTCGTCAGCGTGGTCCGCAAGACTATGCCGAAGGGGTTTCTAAACACTTGAATAGAACAATTCGACATAATATTGTTTTAAATTGGGTAAATGAAATAATTTTACCTTAAGTATATTTTATATATGAAGGAATAATTTTTCAGAATTATTAAATAGTATATAAGTTGATTGTTAGGTTGTTTGAATAATCTAAATAAAAGAGTAATTGTATAAGCAAAAGAATTATAAGAATTGAATTATAATTAAAGTGTTTACAATTGTGAAATAAACTTATATATATAAGAAGTGAAACTATATAAAATATGAGTTGTAAATAAAGGATGTATAAATGGAATATAACTTAAGTTATGTAAATGAAATTCAACTTTGTAATTGAATTGAATAAATGGATTGAATGTTAATCAATTGAATGTAATTAAAATTGATATGAAATAATGAATGAAAGTATAAATTCATTGAAATCAAATGTTATTAGAAGTTGAATAAATTGAATGAGAATGAATATAAGCAAAGGAATTTGGTTGAAATTAATATACATTGGTTGTTATATGATTGTTGATTGATTGTATATAATTCATTAAGTATAAATGAAATTAGAAGCTATGTAATTGAATTCAAATGGAAAGTAAATAAATTTGAATAGAATTGAAGGTGAATTGGATTTAAATTAGTAAATGATAACTAATTGAATTGAGAAGGAATGTTTACAAAATCCAATGTTAATGAATCAAATGTGATTTGAATTGAAAACCAATTCATTAATATTAATGAGAATATAAATGAATATTTATTGATTATGAATGTTAATTGGTTGAATATATATTGCTATTGTTGCATTTGCTATGTGACTTATATAGTTATTATGTTGCTATATGTTGTATATCGATACTATTTTCATATATGCATGATTCTCATGTTGTTTGTTGAGTTTAGTAGGTGCGGATCGCGTTTGCTTCGCATTTGGAGTTCGCTTTAGCGCTATATTAGCCGTATATGCTAGCTAATAAAATATAAGGTACACATCTCGGATTAAATATCGCACTTTTACACTTTTTTCCCTTCGGGATGCCTCATTACTTGATGAGATGTATATTTGTGATATATATACTGTCATTTTTTTTTCGGATCGAGCCGCGCAAAGGAGACTATGGCGAATTTTTCCGGAAATTTAAGGCGTTAGAAAAATTTTGGGAAAATTTGAAAAGTTTTGAAAACTTAAAATTTGATTTGGAATTGAAAGTTAAATGATATAGTTTGTTTTTGAAAAAAAATAACTAAGTACGATTTGAAAACTTAGTAAAGAATTGTAAGAAGTTTAACTATGAATTTTGTGAAAATTAATGGATTCTATAACTTTTCTTACTTGTAATTTCGAGGACGAAATTCTTTTAAGGGGGAAAGATTGTAACGACCCAGAATTTTTATAAATTAAAATTTGAATATTTAATTAATTTTAAATATTTATAAGTGAATTTTTAAGTCAAATAAATTTTTATTTGAATTATTGGATTTAATTGGATAATTAAATCGATAATTTAATATGTTAAATTATGGAAATAATTGAAAATTGAGTTAAATATGATTGAAAATGATTTGTAAAATTTTATTTAATCATACTGGAGTTATAGAAATATTTTAGAACTTTTAAAATCGAATTAAAAGTTAATCTGTGAAAATTGAATATTTTAATATTTAATAATCGACTGTAAAATAGTCAATTTTTGAACAGTCTCAGAATTGAACGAAACTAGTTCCATTGGATCCGTAATAGTTAGTTATTACCGGATTTCAAATTTCGTGTCAATCGGAGTTATCGTTTGATCGTGGCAGCTCGAAACGCATCGAATCGTTTTTAATTTAAATTTGGCGAGTCAAAATAGCCATTTTTCAAAAAGTCTCGGATTTCGACGAAACCAGTTTCATCGGATCCGTAATGTGATATTATTGTAAGGTTTCAAATTTCAAGTCATTTGGATTTACCGTTTGTCCGGTACAAATTAAAACGCCTAGAAATCGACTTAAATCGGTTTAATTCAAATTGAGCGTTTTCAGCCATAACTCGCACATACTTCCGAATTAGCTTCCGAAACCTGTTCCATTGTGTCCGGAACGCGGGATAAACCCTAGGTACGCTGGTTACGGCGTCTAAATCGGAGTTCGGAATTTCCGGGTGAATAGTGTCGATCGTTTCTCTATAAATATGCACCCTACCCCTTCACAAAGATAAAAAAAATATCCTAAACCCTAACTTCATAAGCACAGCCGCCACCTAGGTATGAAAGGCCAGAAATTGCCCAATTTAAACTCTCAATCTCTTCCAATCTACAAAGGATTAGAAGAAACTCTCAACACGAAAGTTATAGAGCACGAAGAGATCTTGAAATCCATACGGATATGATCGAGAATGGAGCAACGATGAGGGAGCAAAGCATGGCCGTTCGTGGCTGTTCTCGTGCGTGCGCACGCAGATCTAGGAGGCCGAGTGCCTTGGGGTTTGGGTCGAGTGTAGCTGGAGGTGAGAGCTTCGTACTGGAGCAACCTGATCGTGTTTTAGTCGAGTGTAGGCGAGGCATAATTAAACCCTAATTTGATGGAGTGGGTTCGGCCTCAAAGATTGGAACCTGGAGATGTACGTGAGTGGGGAAGAAAAGGGAGGGGCCGTAGGATCTGGATCTAGTGGCTAGGATTGCTTTGGGTATAAATTATTAATGTTAGTTATAAATTTGTGTATATAAAACGTGTGTAAACTTTGAAAATACATAACTTTTTCATACGAGGTCGAAAAAATGCAAACTCAGTTGCGTTAGAATCGTATGGACGAGCACTACGCGATGGAGTTGGTTTGGAGTCGTTTGGAGTTAGTGAGAATTTCGGGTAAAATTAAACGCGCGTTTAATTTTATTCGAAATTAAAGCTAAAACGGAAATTAAAACCAAGGTGAGAACTTCTCACTCAATCGAATAGATTTCGATTTTATTTTAAATAGTTAGATTTAAAATATTTGAATGCATGTTTGAATGATGACTGTATATATATTGATTGTTAAAATAGACATTATACGCCGTTAGTAAGCGGATGTTATTTAGTAAAAACATATACCGCGAATATTTCATAAACAGTGAAATTGGTATTATATATAATATCAATATATATATATTGGCATATGTATATATTGCAGTTATTGATTTCCCGCATTTTTTGTTTAGCGGATGAGACCCTATTACGCCGTTAGTAAGCGGATAATATTTAATAAGAACATGTACCGCGATAATTTCGTACTGGAGCGAAATTGGTATTGTGCTAATGTTTTTGGATGCAGGAAAACAGGTTGGAGGGATCCAACTGGATTCCTCAACAGTATTTATTTAATTTCAGATATTTTGATATTTGATGGATTATCATATCGATATATGATATCGTTGTAGTCGTGATTGACTATTTGATGTGTGGCATCATTGGACCCCAATTTTGGGATTTTAAAATGGTTTTAAAGTGATTTTTTGAAAATATACTATATTTTTGGAATTGATCCATTGTAAATAAATAAACGTTATAATTTTTAAAGTTATAAAATTATGGTTTTTGTGAAATATAGTTAAAAGTTGATTTTTGAGAAATATGGATCAATGATTTTATAAAATAGTTTAAACTGGATTTTTGAGTTTATTATTAAAAGTTTGAATTTAAGATTTATAAAATTTTATTATTTTATAAATCAAAATGGTGAAACTATAAAGGAGTTAAGACGTTTTAAAGAATAATATAGATTGATTTATATTAAAGGATTTACAAATGAATATTTGTAAATTAAAACATTGGAATTATAAAATGAGATTTTATAAGTGTTTGAATGAAGTGAAAGTGAATTTTGTAAATGAATGGAATTCATGGAATTATATAACGGTAAAGTTATAAATGGAATTTTATAAACAGTAGGTTTATAAAATTTGTAAAGTTATTAAAGTAATAAGATTTGGATAAATAATTGAATCTTATAAGTTATAGGATTTACAATTATGAAATTCTAAGGAACGATTTTGTGAAATAATCGTTTATAAGTAGTTAACTTATAATATGAACTTGTAGTTTATAATTGAGTTATAAACTGGAATAGGTTAATAAAGGAATTTATAAAAAGGAAGTTTTTATAAATAAATAGAAACGGAATTTATAAACGTTGTTTTATAAATCCGCAAATGACTTATTTTGATAAGTTAATTGTTATAACTTAGAGATAGAGTTATATTCACATTTTGAACAGTGAATAATCCTTTAAGTTAAAGTGAATAGAAAGGATGAAATTTGTTAATGAAGTATATTCACGTTTTGAATAGTGAATAATACGTTAAAGAAAATGTATTGAATGTGAATGTTTTAAACAGAATTAAAACAATCTAACGATGTTTTAAAACATGTTGAGATTCGAAACCATAGATTTCAACATTTATTGTTGAAATAGACGTTTTCGAGAAATAAAAGGAAATGGTAGACTATAACACTGTTGTTATAGTAAATGATTTCCGAAAGGAAATATTTTTGAATAATATTGGGATTTATATATCTATTTTAAATTCGAATCCCTATACTAGTGATTTTGGGTTGTCGTAACGATGTTTTACGCAACATTCGTTTTGGCCCAAATAAATAAGTTTAGGTGAATGATTTCCTTAAAGAATGAATTATATACTTAATTCGATTTAAGTATATTGAATATTTTCAAAGGTTGAAAATAAAAAGATTTGTCGATTACTTATTTTTGATAAGTATGAAATTTATATGTGAAAAGTGGAATTTGTTAAAAATAAATATTGATTTATTTTTGAAGTGTTGAAATAATATATCTTGTAAAGATATTTTGGAAAATAAATAATTTGGAAAATTATTTGGAATCTGGTGATGTGTGCATATCCAGTGATAGTTCAATAGCCGACTATCAGTATTTCCCTTTGAATGGGTATTTGATGTGAATTGTTTGAATTTGAATGCACACTTATTTTTGAATAAGCGCTCACTATTCGGGTTAACCGGGAAAGGACCATGGGGTCGTATAACCCATTCCGAATATGTGATACGTCGTTATGAATTGCATTTGAAGATCGGTGTTGAAGACCGAGTATTTGGAAAGCGATAGGATGACCTATCGATTGTCTCTGCACTGGGTAGCTCCTGGTATAGAGATTCCTTAAGTGATGGGAAATTCGATCGGGATTGTGAATACCCGTATTGCAAGGGCTTCGTAAGAAGTGCCTTCGGTTTTGTTCGAGCCCGGAACAAACTTGTATGGATTGTATGCCTGACATTACAATTTGAGATATAAAGCCGATTTCTTTCAAATATATTTCTGTTGGTGGCGGAGAATTTATTCTTTGCTTAACACCCTTCTTTGAGACGTACGAGCTCAAAGGTTATATAGTTGAAGTTATCAGCAATATATCCCATTTTGGTAATGTGACATGCTGAGTGATGCTGAAATGATCATTGTGTTGATTATTGTGATAGGATCATTTATTTGATCGTCTATCTTAGTGATCATTGTGTTGATCATTTATTGACCCAAAGCATGGCTTTTGTATAAAGTATGTTTTTGTGGACGTGAATTCGTCGAGCCTCACATCCCGGAAATGGTCAAAACAGGAAAGATGCGGCAAGGTTATTAGGGGTTGCTGTAGCTCCCCTTAGGGTATGTGCATTTCCTTCTGGAAAGGGGTGGTATCATGGTATGGAGCCCAGATACTTACTCATGTTGAAAACACTTTATGATTGTGTGAATTGGATATCGAGCGCTCGGTTGAAAAGGTCCTAAAGGACCGGGGAATGGCGTGCTCGTGTCAGTAGTTACCCAGTTAGGGGTAACCCGGCCTTGTGTTGGCAGAGATCCGGTTTGGTTCTCGGGGATGTCTTTCCAGAGGCATTCTCAGTGGCAATGGGAAGTTCCTTGGCCTGACCATTTGTTGGAAATCCAATTCCCAATACGAAACTTGTACGGTATTAGTTGTAGAACCTGCTATTCACTTATGGTGGTCACCACTGTTTGGATGGTAGCTATAGTAGGCATAGTTCGAAATGTCTATGCTGGCTAAGATTTATATTCTACTTTCGAAATGAATTTTTTCTACACTATACACTAATAATAATATGAAATGTTATTTTAAATGCGTATCAAGCATCTTTGGCTATCATAAGGAGAAATCTCCTCCGATTCTGCGTTTGCATTGGGTGTGTGTGCGGGAGGCCTTATGGTAGTCTCATTTTAAAAAGCATTGCGAATTGAATTAAAAATATTCCTCTATTTTGATTTTAAAGATAAATAAACTGTTTTGAGTTCTCACACCAGTCACATGACTGACTTGGAGTTTATTGTTTTCCTTCCTAAACTCTGGGTGCCCACCAATTTCCACACGGGCAGTCAAGAGTTAGGTTTATCAGGATATTCTGGATATTCTGGAGTTGCTGGAGGCAAGCTGGATGGCATGGCGTATTATTAGTTTATATAGTATTTCTTTTTCCGCTGCACTGTTTATTGTTTGTATGATGTTGTACACTCTGATGATATGATGTGAAGTAATGAAATGAAATGTAATAACTGATATAGTTCTTTGTTTAAAGATTATTCATTTATCTATTATATGTTGTTCCGCTGCGAATTGTGAGATTCTGTTGTTGTTCTGTTGTTTCCTTTCTGTCCCGTCCTATTTTCTTCTGTTTTTTCCTTTTTCTCTATTCTCTTTTTCTTTCTACTTTTAAAAAAAAATGTTCTATTTCCCTGTTTTCTGTTTTCTTTCCTCTCTATTTTCTATCTACTTCTCTCTTCTTCTCTTTCTTTTTCTTTTCTTAAATTCTTTTTAAAACCCATAACATCTCGGTTTTCGGCCTTTGATTTCTCGGCAGTCGATAAAGTGAGTATCGATGTTGAATTTTCGAAGAACGAAAATCCGTACTGTTACAAAGCTGATTAAAAATAATTTAAAAGCTTAGAAAATTCACATTGATAATACTGAAGATAGTAGAAGCTTCAGAATTGAATTTGAAAGTGATTCGTCCAGTTTTGAAATGTTATCGTTTAAATTGAATTTAAAAAAATAGCCTTCCGAGGCACAGTCTCGGAATTCGACGAAACCAGTTTCATTGGGTCCGTAATATTGAATTATTACTGGATTTCAAATTTCGTATTTATCGGAATTGTTGTGTGAACATACAACGTATAAATGCATTGAAAATTTAAATCGAATTCAATTTAAAATTTCTGTAACAACCCGGGGTTTTGCCCAATTTATAATCATCAATAAACGATTAATGTTGACAGCTAATTGCTGTTTGTTGTTGGAATTTTTGGTAACAATAAAATTTTCGTCAATTGACGATTTAATTTGGTTGTTAATTATTATTGAAGTTTGTCAATCGATTGAAATTCTTTTATAAAATCTTGTTAAGAGTTAAACGGGCTTTAAATTTCAATGTTGGCCCACGTTTGACATTGGTGCCGTGATTCAGTATACCCGTTTCCCCCTTACCCCATTCATTCAAAAACCTAGAAATAAATCAAACGAAAGAAAAATATCAGCACCCCTTTAATTTAGCCAAAAATTACGCCTTAAATCGTGCCTAAACCCACGCCCAAAAATCACGATCTCCTCTGCAAAAACACGACCCCTTTCCCTTTTTATTTTCGCCATTCCTCTTCAAATCATACGGAAAAAAAATAAACGAACGAAAAAAAATGGCGACGTTCAACAATTAGGGCTTCAGCGTTGTTTCGATTCTCTGGCGAATTGGAGCTTCGACTTCTCTCTGGCGATTTTGGAATTTGGGGCTTCGATTTTCTTCGATCGCGCTCGTTTTTGTTGGCCACAGCTTCGAATCAAACTCGGGCTCTTCGTTCTAAGGTGAGTAATTTCGTTTACTCACATCTAGTTCATCTTCGTATGATGTTTCTGCAATTTCGAGTTTTGCTTTCATGTTGCTTTGTCTCGGCCATCACCATTAAATTGATATTGAACTGTTTTGTTTTTTATGATTTATGACTTCTGAAATTTCGTGAATTTATGTTGACCTCGGCTTATGACGTCGTTTATGTGATGTCGTTTACTGTTGATTTCTAGTTGGCATCGACCACCTTGATTTTTTCCGAAATGCTTGGCTGGTGTCTTTGGTTTTATTGATGAGTTTTGGAACTTGGCTTGTTCGGTATGTGCCTTGCTGTGTTCAGATCGAATGTGGCCTTGATTTTTGATAATGGTCACTACTGTGACTCTGGCATGTTTGTTTTCTCATGATACATATATTTCTTTGCATTCATCTCTAGTAGCCTAGCACTGTTAGTTGCCCTCACCTTCATACTGATGGGTCTGATGTTCAATATTGTCACCTCTGATCGGTTACATTTTTGCCATAATATAATTTTGTCTTCGGTGTATTGGGTCATGCGAGCCTCTGTGCTTGCTTACTCCTGTTTCTTGGAATTCTCTGTTGCTTTGGACTTGAAGTCTTGATAGCATTTTTGCTTTGCAGCTGTGTTGAGTCAAGTGGCTTGACCTTCTTGCATTTGTGTAGTAGTTGCTGTCCATTTTGATTTTACTAGCTATACTTGTATATTTAAACTTGAATCATTTTAGCTGCGCAATTTGTTTTAAATGGTGGCCTTGATCTGTCACCTGTTTGTTCAAGTCTACATATATAGGCATATATATATATTTGTATGTGTGTATGCATAATTATTGGATTTATACTGTCTTGAGTCTTGTTTACTTGATGATATTTGATATTCTTCAATAACCCGTAGCAAATTGTTTCAACTTTGCATTCGACATTGCTCTTCATTTTGAGCTTGTCTCTGTGGTCTCTCTGACCTGGTGCCTGTAGTATTATCACCTTTGACTTTGCATTGATGGTTTGCACTGTATAGTGTTTGTTTTGGAAAAGCAATATATATTTTTTTTGTCGGGGCACTGCACCTTGTTCTTGATTTTGATACCTGCACATTTGGGTGGTTGTTCTTTTGGCAGTGTCTACTGCTAGTTGGTTTTCAAGTATAATAGCAACATGTTGTAGTTGCAGTTTGTATTTCCTGTGCCCTTGTATTCGGGTGGTGGCTGCATTCTTGTTGCAGCTTGCTCTGAATTCAAAGTAGCGGCCGCAGTTTCATTTGTATGAAAATTTTACACTTATTGAAGTGTGCAGTAATAAGTTGTTTGGGAACTTATTTTCTTGAGTTTCCTTGAGTATATGCAAAACAATTGCATTTCGACCTTGCCATGTTGCATGGGTTTTGGTGTTGCAGCTGCGTTGAGTCACTGACTTGACCTTTTGCATTTGGTTGAAGTTGATTTGGGCCTGTTTAATCGCAGTCTACATTTCTGATAGTGGATTTGCACTTAAATTTCTAGCCCGTTATACTTAGTTTTATTTGCAGTTGTGTTGAGTCACGATAGCACTGGCTTGACCTCTGCAACTTTGATTTCTGATAGTATTCTCTGTTGTGATGATTTCACATGTTGTTGTGGCGAGGCAGTGCACGCAAGCATGAACTGCAGCCACACAGTGTCCACATTTTGAATTGATATTTGAACCTTCATTGATTTTGGTTCGTTGATCTTTTGAGTACATCATCACGATAGTGGCAAGGCAGTGCACGCAAGCGTGAACTGCAGCCACACGGTGTTAATTTTATTGGTATACTATTTTGTTTTGATTTATGATCTTTTGCATATTTCATTACGGTAGTGGCGAGGCAGTGCACGCAAGCATGAACTGCAGCCACACAGAGTTAACGTTTTAAATGTGGCGAGGCCGTACACGAGTGTGTGTACTGCAGCCCTACCAAATCTGATGTTTTAATTGATGTTTTCCATTGATGAAAATTGTTTTACGTTGCCAATTCAATATATTTTAAATCGCATTTTGATGATTTTGTTGTTAATTACCGTTTAGGCAATATTGATGTTCTTTTTTTTTCTTCCTAAATTACCTTCATTAAAAATCCCTTCATCTATCTTCATTGATAATCTGAATCTACTGATTTGTTGTTTAACACTGTTAAGTGTTATATTTACCGTTATCCGATTTCTTGTTAAAGGATCGGATAGGTGAATTTATATTTGACTGCCGTCTAATTGTTGTTTGATTATTATTGCCTCTATGCACTAATAACTGAGTTTGAATTAGACTGACCTATGTATTATTTTCTTTTGAACGTAATACTCGGGTCAGACCGAGTATTTTGCAGCTTGAAGTTTTTTCGGGCATCGAAGTTAGAGAGAGTTGGGGATAACGCTTCACTTTAGCTTTTTCGGGGATTTATTTTTGTACTTAAAGAAATATTCCGCTGTATAAATTTAATCCATTGTATAAAATCTGATATATGTACAAAAAATTCATTTATGTGAAATAAAATTATTCTGTGTTTCTGTGGCTGATTCTGTTTAAACTCTATAAACTGAATAACAATCCGTCATTTTGAACGTTTCAAGTTGGTTTAATTATCGACCAGGGGCGGTCAGAAGGGCGGGTCGTTACACGGACGGTACCCCAGTAGGTCGGTCATTGTATGGAATTCAATATCTACTATGAGCCTGTATGATTTTAATTGTATACCAAATATGTTGAAACGTGAGATGCAAGCATTTCAGCTATTTTATAGTTTATTTTCTATAGACACTATTATAATATCAGTTATGTTGATATAAAATGTTTTTGGTTATCGTAAGGTAAAAAAACTCGTCCCATTTATGTATGACCTGGTCTTATGAGATACCCTTATTTTTCAAAGGATTTGATAATAGTAATAATTCAAATTGAGTGTGTTTTCTCACGCTAATTTTCCAAAATGACTCGGGTGTTTTTTTATTATAATGCTTAGGTCAAACCAAGTATTACATATTCAGGTTAGGATGCCATAAAGCTCAGGAGACGAGTTGAAGGAGTCTCATGCGTATTCCACATGCTTGATTATATTCCGCTATGTGTGTGTATGCTGTATATTCAGTATTTGTGAGGACAATTTATTATAATTGTCTAGATTGATTTGTTGATTGTTGTACTTTAATGATTGTATAAATATAAATTGTTACAGTTCTTTTGTATAAAGATCAGTTATTATGTATTATATATTGTTCCGCTGCGATTGTGAGATTCTCTATTTTCTTCTATCCCTCTTCTTCTTCACCTTTAGAGATTTGAACTTCCTTTCGATTTGAGTTGGATGCGTGTGATTTATTGCCGACTCAAAGGGTACAGAGATACGGGTCTCTATTGAATCTCGTTTAGTACGAACTATGAATGATAAAACAAAAATAAAGTTAAAATGTGACATTATCCCTAAAACAATAATAAAATACACTAGTTAGCTTATTTTGTTAAATTTTAAAAATACCATCATTTGCCAAGAAATACGTCATCGATAATTTAAATATTTTCCAAATTAAAATTATGGAAAACCCCTATAAATCCATTTAAAAATACATCATAAAAATCAAGTGGTCTTATTAACAATTGGTTTTCTTGTTGTTTATTCGAACTATTTATTGCTGTAAATAAATTTACATAATGAGTTCAATATTATTATTTGTTAATTAAAAGGAGTTAAATAAGGCTATTAAATCCATTTAATTAATAATAAATTCACAATTAAAATATTTAAATAATCCCTAAATTTCAAATTAAGTTGTTAAACTATAAAAAACAATTAGTTAAATATTGGATCATGTGCATCGATAATAGGATAAAATGGTCAGATTTAAAAAATCCTTTTATTAATTCTTACTAATTCTTATTATTTGTTTACATAAGTAATTCATTTGCACTAGATAATATTTACTGGTCATTAATATAAGAGTTTGTTGTCTAATTTAATTTAACTAATTTTGTATAAAAACTATAATACATATATATGTGTGCGTGCGTGTGCGCGTGCATATGTACTATGATTTGAATATATATATATATATATATATATATATATATATATATATTCATTTTTTGATAAACTTTAATTTTAATCTTTTCATATTTAATTATTAAGTGTTTGCATTCATAATACAAATGTTATAAATATTACCATATACCTAGGGCATATAAATGTAAATGTCAACATATAAGTGTAAATAACCATTGTGATTTATGGTTATAACTAAGGGAATAATATTAAGGATTTAACTTAATGATTTTATCATGATAAGTGATGTCACACACACACACATATATACATTGATTTATGTATAAGACCATCGGCAAAATGAATATATAGTTATATATTATTATTATTATTATTATATATGATATATATATATATATATTTGCTATAATAAAAAAAGATTTTTTTGTTTTTAATTTAAATTATGTATATATTTATAAAATTTGAAATATTTATTTATTTTTATTTAATTATTTATTTTTATTTAATTTAAATTATTTTGACTAATTCAAATATTTATCAAAAACATATTTATTTAAACTAAAACCAATGTTTTATTTTAAAATTTAAAATTGCAAATAATATTTTTTTATTTAGAACCTAAAATGAAAATTTGTTTTTTTAAAGCCAAGAATTTAAAAAAATTAATTTTTGTTAAACCTAAGAAAATTTAGACGATTTTTTTATTAAACTAAAGACAATTTACTTGTATATGTATGTGTGGGTAGGCTATAAGTAGTCACGTATATGTAATATTTTTTTAGTTATACAAGTATATTTAAACATATATATACATAGTAGTTGATTTTTAAATATTTTTAAATATTTATATATATTAGTTTATTTTTAAATATTTATATATTTTAATTAATTTCTATATATTTAAAAATAATTATTACATATTCAAAATACTATTTTCTTCCATGTATGCACTTGTATATACAATTCTATATGGTATTACTACTCCTTCTTTGATCTAGAATCTTGGCAATAATCATATTTTCATGGTGATAATTATTCTTAGTAATTTGACCACACATACACCTCTTTTGCAAACAGTTATGACATTCTAAACTTAGTTTTGTAATAATACACATAATTGATTTATAGTTTTATTCCATTCACCATTTATTATTATAAGTATGTATTAACAAAGATAAACCACTATGTAATTTATTTTGTTTTGGTTGAAACCTGCATTTCTTTTATTTTTGTTCAAATTGACTTATTTTGATAAACATAGTTTTAGCTGTTATTTTCCTTTTATAATACCATTTTCGTTTTTTTAACTTTGCATTATTTTTATTTTCAAATGTTTAAATCGGAAGCCTTTACATATTTTTGAACTATGTGCAAAAGTATGTCGAATTCATTTTATGTATGAATTTAAGGTAATTATTTTGATGTTAATTCAATTTAAATACGAAAATACCGGTAGCCCCCTACATATCTGAAAAAGTTAGTAACCCTTTGTTTTTTTAGTATCCTACAAAATATGTGATTTCTTCCCTAAATGCCCTTATTCTTTACTCAATAAAAACTTCCTATAACACAATGCATGTAGTAAAAGTTTCCCATTCAAATCATATCAATTGCTAATGCATGCTTTAACTCAAATTTATCATCGGCGGCGGTAAGGCTTTATTTTCCTTCAGTTAAAATTTTGCAATCTAGAAAAACACATTGGGGTTTTCACCCCACGGTAGTACTATAGGGAAAAAAATCCTAACCATGCAATAGGCAAGCGGGTTAGGGTTTTAGCAACACAGAGACACTATAGGGTAAAAATCCTTACCATGCAAAAGCTCTACATGGTTGGGAATTTCCCCATGTAATGCTAATGCGGGGTAAGAACAATAATTTGTCCTACCTTAACTGTAAAATGTCGAATGCTATTAACATGCTCTATGTTTTTTTGCTTATAGATGGCTCAAACTCGAATGAAAATATTGGGAAAACAAAGAAGACCGGAAGGAAGATCATTGGAAGGAAGGATTATAAACAAGAATAAGGAGACTAATAAAGAAGTTAATGAAGAAGGGAATGAAGAAGAGACTCAAGATTATTTCAATGATAAGGAAGGCGGTGGTGACACTAATGGGGAAGAGGACGAAGATGCAGAGACTGATGATGAGGAAAGTGAAGATGATGTGGAGATAGATAATGATGCCTAAGAAGTAGCAAATGAAAATGGCAGCCCAAAATATAATTATGTGATCAATGACTATGAAACTCATATTGCTTCGATAATATGGAAATGCGAGGTATTTTAGTTTAAAATTCTTCTTTTCAATACTAAGTTTTTCATATAACAATACATTATAGTGACATAAGTTTATATTTATAGGATTGATCACCTCTTATATCAATCATGCACACAAGGTTATAGTGTGGAAGATTCTAGAAAATGCTACAATTTTCAAAAATATTATTGAATCATTTGGATTGTTCTTTATTTCTAACGTGTGATAAAAGAGTGTTAACAAAAATATTATATCAACTTTTGTAGAACTTTGGTATCTAAAGATAAATACCTTCCATATGTCATTGGTGAGATTATAACTGTGTAGTTAAAGTGTTTAGCATCCCATAGCAGTGGCGGTGTAAAAAGTTACAGTGGGGATATAATGGAAAACATCGGAGGTGGAAAATGATTTATTATATGCAAAACCATGTATTTAAATTTATTATATTCCCATTCTCAGATCATTTGTATGGGAAAATAAATATTTTTTAATCTTATACAACAAAACCAAAGAATACCACGAATTATGGCATCCGTATTTGGTGAGTACAATAGATTTCTAACTTCCATTGAGCACTTATGTCTTAAACTTAGGTTTTTACCCTAACTTTATTGATTTGATTGAAAAGAGCATTAGTCAAATCACCTTTTTATATTAATTTTGCTAAAGCGGGTGCTAAAAAGTCTTGATTTAGCTGGAATAGCGGAAAATAGCAGGGTTTACAGCGAATCTACTATTTAATAGTGTTGTATTGAAAAAGTTAGTAGTCGAAGAGCGCTCACTACAACAAACAGGACATTTAACAGCGCTTTAAAAACGCTGTAAAAGCTTTTAACAGTGTTTTTGCGTATGCTGTTATCGACATGCAGTTATATGTCAGGGATATACAATGAAAAGAAATAAACGCTGTTGAATGTCCTTTTTAACAGCATTTTCCTGGTGTCATGAAATCTTTTAACAGCGTTTGGTTGGGTGCAGTTATAGATCTTTCTTAGCGTTTGTTTCGTGCTAAGATAAGATTTTATAGCGTTTTTTCAATGTTGTGATATTTATTTACAGCCTTTCGTTAGTGCAATAGATCGTGCTTTATGTTTTTAGATACAATTTAACGACATTTTTAAAACACTACTAAAACTTTCAACAGCGTTTTAAAAAGGTTGTGGAATGTTTTAATAGCGTTTTACAAATGCTATCGTTTACTATTTCTACATTTCCCACTTTATTTGTTACTTTTCTATAATCGGTCACGATTTATATACCAATAAGGTTAAATCAACACGCATATTTCATAATCAACATATTATATTAATTGCACAACTCAAAATCAACATGTAATATTGCATAATCAAAATATGCAATATTCTTACATCAAAACATATATAATACGTCCATAATATTTCATAAACAATGTAGAACAAGTGGCAGCTAGTAACCAAAAGTAGTGATGCAGACAAACCAAAAATGCAGTTCTTGCATCAAAAATAACTACAAACCCATAACTTATTGCGGCGCTTTACCTATCCACCTGTAAAGTAAAAGTTCATAAATTAGCAAAATAAATCGAAAATACAATAAAATATAATTTTGAGCATAGTCGATGCAAGCAATAACAACATGAAATGTGGTCTGGAACATGAAATGCAAGCAGTAACAACATGTATGTATATGTAATTAACATCTATGATCTATATGATTTGAATGTATATGTAAAGATATATGATATGATATATATGCGTTTACATGTAGAAATATATGATATGATATGTATCGTTTATATAATATTTATTTATTATATATATAATTTGTATTAATTCATGTACTAATTATATACATTTATTATGTTATTTGTTATAAATTAACTTATATGTAATTTATATTAATTAATACACAATTCCATAATACATTTTCAAGCTTTGGTTTAGTTCATCAAAATATTATTATTACTCTTCCTACTAGTATTACTATTTACAATACACACATGCACCAACGTTATTTGCAAGATGTGTGTGTGAGATTTAAATGTATAATTTATATGATTTACATATAAATATGTAATTTATATTTATTCAAATATACAGTTTATATAATGTATACGTGTATAATTTATAAAGATAACCTCTATGTAATATAATTTATAATAGTATATATTTTCACATATAAACTTAATTATTTTTCATACACTTATTTAATATGTGTATGCGCGCAATTTACATGTTAAATTTATATAATTTGCGTTAATATGTACAGATATATGATATAGTATATATGTATCTTTATATAATATATATGATTTGTATTAGTTCGTATACTTATTATATACATTTATTATGTTATTTGATATATGTTTTTTTTTTTTGAATTACCTAGAGAACCAAGCTTCGCTTGTAAACTCTAGGGAAGTATGTGTCTACCAAACACATACTTCGGGTACTTGTTACAGGGTTGTCAGTTTCGGGGCTCGTACTCGTGACCTTCGATCACGCAGTCCGGACAATCAACCAACTGCGCCAACCCTGTTGGCATATTTGATATATGTTAATTCATATGTATAATTTTATAATACGTTTTCAAATTTGGTTATGTTTACCAAGATACTATTACCATTTACAATATGTATGTGGATTTATCATGTTTGCGAAACCAAAACTGAAACGTCACAAATGCGTTACCTTCTTAGTAATGCCTAACATGTGCCTTATTAAATTTATGAACTAGACAATGAGAAGTTCGTAGATTCTTAGCTTAATTGGTTAATGTTGAATATATGCAATGCTAAACAATTTGACACATATGAATGCCTAATATATTTGAGTTGATTTCCTTGTAATAATCATGGTGTATATACATTATCTAAATAGAGTCACTGATAGATGAAGCAAAAACATGTTTATACACACATCTAATCACTTAATACGAAACTTATTATCAAATAGTGCACAGGCATACCTGTAAAGCTTTTCCACATTCATAACCTGGTTCATGCGTTAATAAAAGTTATTTCTAACATCAAGTGAAAACTATATGTATGTATATGTATGTATATGTAGATATGTATGTATGTATATAAAGAAAGATTATTATAATTTAATTTTTCTACCTTGAAGCAGTATCAGGCATACCAAGAACAGCAGCATTACTGTCCAGTCCATAGTGTTTCATTATTATTGGATCTCGCAATTTTGATAATGGGATCAAAGCTGCAAATAAATTGGATAATAGACAGAGCATAAATTTAGAAAAAAAAAATAAAGTACACCTGAATAGTACTCTTTCAGTGTTACTTCCCCTTCATTTGATGCTATGGCGACTTTCATGCAAAAAATGACAATTCTAAATCATGGTTTATATAAAATTCATGTAGTCAATTCAACACACCTGGCAGTAAACCTCCACTGCATTTTTTCTTGAGCACTGCATTTAGGTTGGTGTCATCATCTTTAGTGAAATTGTGATTGCAAACCATGTTGTTGACCATTTTGATTCTTATTTCAGTTGTACCATAGAATAACAATTTGCTCCATTAACAGAACATTCATAACTAGTGATGTCTTGTATATAAAAGCTTTGCAGTTGTGGATATACCTAAAACTTCTCTGCCAAATTATGTGATATCCATGATGGCTATCTCAGCTGGAAAAGGAAAAAAGAATTATTATGAATGGAATAATGTTGGCCCTTGAATTTTGAATCAACGGCTATGAATTGTTATCTTTTATTATAACTTGAGATTTCTTTATTCTGCTTTACCATTCTCCAATACTTCAATGTAACGCTTGCATATTCAAAGAATTTCAAAATACAACTTGAATAAATTCATGTTAATCAAACATTAATTCTGTTCGATTTCAAGATTCACTATTCGAGGATAAGATTGAAACTAGAATAATTCATTTGATGAAGAAAAAATAAGTCAGCCCATATACAGTACACATTACTTTATGTTAACCGCGTAATATTAGCTAAATTACAGGAATAAAGAGCAATTTCAACAAGGCCATATTTAGTATATAGGCTGATGCTACAAATATACGTGTCTGTCAAAGCCAACAGATTCCTTAGTAGAGCCAATGGTATGTCAATGAGAATGGCAACAAAATAATCTATACAATTAACAATTTATTTCGAATCATGCTATATGAAAATTTCAATTAGGTAAAAATATATATATTTAGCACCAAAATCAACGCATGCATTTTGCATACGATGGTTATAAAAATGCTAAGGTCTGTGGCTGAATCCAAGATATTCACTGCTGACATAAAAATTTCAATCTCTTTAAACAGCCATTGTTGTAAAAATAAACTGCCTCATGTCATCTAAACAACATTAAGGTAGCAAGCAAATCTTATAGAAAAAGTGCCTGATTTTTATAGGCTATTACAGATAGTTTGAACTGAGTGAATCATCCTTTCCACAGCCAACCCAAACAGTTCGTTGGCTCTGCCCTCTTAACAAACCAAATGCTTCGGGTGAATGGTTGAAAACTAAATCATCGCTGACAACTTGGTTATTGCATGCTCCATCAAAACCAACTCATTAAGTCATCTTTTATCTTTTATAATAATTATGTGTTCCTGTTGCACATTAAAATTTAACATAACAGATATTCAAATATGAATAAGACCATAAGTTATCAAAACTATTAACATTTAGACCTTGTAAGTGACTATAATGATTATGTTTACTATCAGACAAACTAAAAACTGTAGTGTTGTAACATCATTCACCGATTAGATTTTAATTTAAGAATAATTAGGCCTTAAGATCTAATCATCCCCCACAGAAAATATTACTGCAATGACAAAGAAATCAACAATTAAACATGGTCATCTACTCATAGTCCCATTGAATGAATTCAACTCGCATTCCATATATAAATGCATGAAATTCTAAAGAATTATCTTGGATTCCAGTGATCTTTTATTAATAGTCAAAAGCATTTAATCTGAAAAAAAGCTAAGAATTGTCACGACCCAAAATCCAATGTTCGAAAATCGACATCAAATATCTCACTTGTATTCGACTGCCGAAGATTCAAACATCGAACTCCAGTCAGATGGAGCTTATAACAACATTAGATGAATATAAAATAGCGGAAACAAAATGAACTGCCATAAATCAACATCACAAATACAACATCATCACAATATCCATTACAACATCATCACCAACATCAGAGTATTTTTATACATATAACACAACTTCAAAATAGAAACATCACAGCGGAAACAACAAAGTATCACACTCCAAGAAAGTCTTCAATGAAATAAAGCGATAGCGAACTTCCAAATTAAGCACCTTGAGATCCAAAAAGTTTCCAAAATATCTCCAAGACAAAAGCTTCAAAATCCGATAGCTTCCAAACCAAAATACTTCAAAGATCCACCTAGCACCAAAAACACGGAAAACCTGCTACTAGGCTGCCCGTGTGGAGATTATGTGCACCTAGAGTTTAGAAAGAGAACAATAAACTCTGGGTCAGTCATGGGACTGGTATGAGTAAACAAAAACAGTTTCTTGTGTAAAAACAGTTTATAAAATAAATTCGATATGCTTTTGGAAAATGAAAATACCATAAGACCTCTTGCCACACACACAATGCAATCGCAGAATTGGAGGAGATTTCTTCTTATGATAGTCAAATATGCTTGATACGAGAAAAATTCTTTGATATTATTACTAGTGCATAGTGTAGAAAACCATTTCAAAAGTATAATATTAATCTTAGCTAGCATATACATTTCGTACTATGCCTGCTATAGCTACCATCTAAACAGTGGTGACCACCATAAGTAAATGGCAGGTTATACAACTAAAACTGTACTGGGTTCGTATTAGGAATTGGATTTCCAACAAATGGTCAGGCTAAGGAACTTCCTACTGCCACATGGGTACACCTCTGGAGGGACGTCCCGAGAACTTAACCAGCTCTCTGCCAACACAAGGCCGGGTTACCTCTGTAACTAGGTAACTACTACACGACTATGCCATTCCCTGTTCGTTTGCGACCTTTATCTGAGGGCCCCCAATCACAAAGCAACAATCACACAGTAGTGATATTGCAGCAGCAACATAGGTCAAGTATCTGGGCTCCATACCATGATACCACCTTTTTCCAGAAGGAAATGACACACCCTAAAAGGCGCGACCCTCATAACCTTGCCGCATCTTTCCTGTTTCGACCATTTCTGAGGTGTGAGGTCCGATGAGGTCTCGTCCACAAAGCTACGCTTTACAAAGAAGCCATGCTTTGATCACAAATGATCAATAAATGATCATCAAACACATCAACACTTAGCATGCCACACTACCAAATTGGGCGTATATCACTGATAACCTTCAACTACATAACCTCTGAGCTCGTACATCTCAGAGAAGGGTGTTAAGCTAAGAGAATAAATTCTCCACCACCAACAGATATGTATTTGAAAGAAATCTACTTTATATCTCAAAGCGTAGTGTCGGACATACAACCATACAAGTCTGTTCCGGGTTCGAACAGAACAGAAGGCATTTCGTCCAATAAAGGAAGAAGCCCTTGCAATCTGGATATCCACAATCTCGATCGGACTCTCCATCACATGTGGAGATCTCTATACCGGAGAAACTCAGTGTGCAGACATTCGATAAGTTATCCTATCGTTCTCGAAGACACCCGGTCTTCACCACCGTCTTAAAATGCTATTCATTTCATCGTATCACTATTCGGAATGGGTTATATGACACAAAGGTCCTCTCCCGACTAAACCGAATAATGAGCGCTTAATTTAAAAAACATGTGGATATGTCATTCACAAAGATTCATAGGTTCAATGTGGGTTTCGGATAACCAACTGGAATCTGACTCCCTATCGCATCGAAATTCAAAAGCCGTTTTACAGGCCAAAGGATTTTCATATTCACATAGAAATATATCACAGAAACATATATCACAGCTCAGCACAAAGTAATTTATATCACAAACTATCACAATTACGTATCAGAGATATCAATCAGTACGCAGTATTCAATAGCTATCAATCATCGACAATTAAGATAAATTAATTGTGTGATTTAAAACAGATTAACCATATAAATACTTTCATTAATTATCTTTAATTAATGATTAATTATCTTTAATTATAAATTAATTAAATTTTAATTACCTTTATTAATTTAATTATTCCTTAATTAATTATCTTAATTAATTAATCCTTAATTGTTAATTAATTTATTCTTAATTACTTTTATTAATTAAGTATTCCTTAATTAATTATCTTAATTAATTACATTTTAATTAACCTTAATTATTTACTTAATTAATCTTTAAATATTAAGTAATTAATTTAAATAGTTTATTCTTTAAGTAAATCATTTATCACTTAAGTAAATCATTAATTACTTAATAAATTTAAAAGATAAATCTTCTTACCTTTGTTAATCATTCTGATTATCTTGTAAACCATGTTAATTAAATCATCCTTATTACATAAATTTACTTAAGAGATTGAAATTAGTGCACACGACATTTTTTCTTAACTATTATTCTCACTTACATTATTTAACTAATATAAATAATTTTATAAAATAATGTGACAAAATTATATTAAATTTAATTACTTTAAAAATGCCTTACTTAAAACTTTAATTTGTTTTAAACTCAAATCAAAATTATCATTTAAAAAAACATGAGTTTAAAATCTATTTAAAAGTTTGAATTTTATTTTAAAGAAAATCTATTTTCTACATCACCCCTGAGACTACTTCGAGTCTCCCCCGAAACATTTTACTACTTGCTTCGAGCTATCAACAAAACCTACCCGTGTGCTTATATTTTTCTCAATTTTTTTCTAAGTACAAAACCCGTATAACCCCAAAATCACTTCGGGCCAATACCCGAGTTCGCACCCCTGCTTCCCAAGGTTGCTTCGAGTTTCCCCTTTCTTCCTCAAACTGCTGCCTCCTGACACAACTTCAGCTGTGTGCACATGTACAACCCCTCCGGCCGCCTCCAATTGAATCTCTAGTCATCGACACATCCACGGTGACATCACTAAACCACACAAACACCCAGAATTTCGATACAATCGCGATTTCGTATTCGAGCCCCCAGACCCAAATCTGGAACGAACTTGAGCCCCAAGCGATCGCCTCGCTCTCCCTCTTCTGATCATCAGAATTCACGACACTCCATCCTAAGCTCCACTAACCTCCCACGCTTCTGATGGTCCTGGTCCGATGACCTCCGATGGCCTACAGACGGCGCAGCGATCACGTTTCTAACCTTGACTCGTTTTAAAACTTAAACCCTAACTCGAACAAAATCAACATCCATGTTGATCTAGAATTTATTCCAACATTTTTCCCAAACTCTACGGTCTTGCAGCTAGCTCTGGTTACGAACACGAAGTCCCTTGCCTTATCGATCGCCAGAACTTCGAGAAATTTGCAATTTCGTTCATCCCCCTCTTTCTCAACGAGTACTTGATAAAAAAAATTTACTTTTAAAAATCATCAACTTCGAAGACAATTCAATTTATATATTCAAAATCTGGAATCGTGTTTGATGAGATTTCTGTTCGTATTGGGTTTGCCTATAGCTTTCTCTTTCTAAACAAATTTTTTTGTTTAATTTACCAACATTTATTTTTAAAACTTAGGGCATGATCATTCAAACATATTTTCTTTTGATCTCAAGGCCTAAAACAATTTGAGATAGAGCTTCTGAATTTTTTGACAGGGTTTTGAACCTATAAGCATGGAACAGCGTTCACTTTGATGTGCACAGACATGCATTTCATTTTCATGTATAAATATATACATGCAAACACACATTTTAACATTCAAACGTCAATATTGTTCACAACAACAATTTCCAGTTCAAGTCAAAGAGTTTACTCACCTTGTCAACTGAAACAGAGAACCTGTCTGGATTTGAAAATTGAAAACTTGGAACTGTTTTCTTTTCTTAACTTGATCTTGAATTTTGTTATCTGCAACTAATTTGCGTAAACTTGTTTAATCTTTGATGGATTTTACTTACTTAACTTTTTTCAACAACAATCTAAAATTCAATTTACTTACAGCTTTGTTTTTAAATGAAACAGAGAAAAAGAAAGATCTTTGGTCTGCAACTTTAAAGCTTGAGTTTGGCATTTATTTGAGTTGATCCTGCTTCTTATTTATTTGTTGAAGTTAACTCCTGCTGATGTTGAATTATTTGTTGAAGATTTGAAGTTATTCTTGAATTGCCTTTTTCTAGCTTGAGGTTTGGAAGAAATTTTTTTACAGCTTTTACAGGAATTTAGTCTTGAAAAAGTTGAGGAGGTTTTGGTTTAATTAGTTGTTTTGATGATTTTTTTTCTGGTTTAAAGATTGTACAGGCTTAAGAAATGAGTAAAAGAGATAAGAGAAGAAGATAAAATGACTTATGTAATTTTATTTTATTTTCTATAAATTTCTAAAAAAATAAAAATGATGTAATGACACTTGTCTAATTTTTTCTACATGTTAAACACTTGTTTTATTCTCTTATTACGTGCTTGACATTTGTATTTTTATATGAATTGAATATTTTTAAATAAAACTTATGTCATATTTACTTTATTAATAAATAAATTTCCTATTAAAGATATTTGCTTTATATTAATACATATTATTTAAAAGAGAATGTTTTGAAATTAAATACATATTAAATAAATTACATAGATATACATTTATAAATTCAAATTATTTTTCTCAAACATTTACTTAAAATTTAAATTCAAAGTCAAATCCAATATATAAATTCAAATCTACTAATATATGCACATACACATATATATTCACATATATATAAGATTTTAATTCAAATGATTTTAAAAACATTTATTATTTCAAAATTTTAAATTCAAAAGAAATTGAAATTTTATTCATATAAATTAACACATATTTTGTTTATTTTGAAACTTTTCAAATTATTTTCAGATTAAATTCCAAACGTTCAAATAAATTACCAAATTTAAATTGATAAATTTTGGGATGTTACAAGAATATACAAGTGAAATACACTTTTCACAAAGATTGTAACAAACTTGAACTCTAGCAAAATAAAACTTTAATTTTGGGAATAGATAATAGAACAAAAAAAGGAAACGACAACCATGAGAACCGTATATTGTTGATTTCACTTAGATTATCTATTACTTTCCTGTAGAACTAGTACTTCAAGCATTATAATAGGAAAGGAAGCTTAACCATGCCTCACTTTATTGCAATCATAGCGTACTGAATTTCAATATTTACAGCATATATCTATTCAAATTGAAATTCTTTTCTTCCAAGTTCAAATAATTTCCAAGATGTATGTGCTTTTACCAGTGTTTTACATTAGTTCCATGGACAAGTTAGGGATTTCAAAACATAATGCACAGATAAAATCAAAGAATTATCATTACGACACAAAAGATAGTACCTATCATGTTGATTTTGCTACACTAGTGCTTACTCCAAGACATTAGACATAAAAAATTAGTTAGCATGAGAGTTTTATTGAAACTTTAGAAATACGATCTTAAGTTCAGAAGGCCATGAAGTGTTTATGCTTTGTGATAAATTATGCATACAATCAAATGATTTTGTCATGGTTATTGTTACTTCAAACTTTAATTCCATTTCCCAACAACAATACTGTCTATAAACCATTTAGAATACTTGCTTTTATAATCTCATTTTTATATATTTTTCAAAACATGTTTTAAATGCTTTCCTTACTGATAAAGTAGATGATAAGGGCTATTGTCTTCTATAAATTCAAAATAACATGATTAAACTATCAAGCAATTTCATGGCTAGAGACAATTTGCAATCAACGGTCATGCCAAATTAAGATCTGGCCAACGTAGCAAACTAAACAGCAATATTCTACTTCTATAATTTCACATTAAAGGTAAAGATTTAGTTTTATAAGTTTAGTTTAATCAAATTAGTTTTGTAACAGTATGTACATAGGAAAATCCTACTTAAATTTAACAAGAACGGTTTATATTTTATCTAGGCTCTTGAATTTTAAGCGTCAATTTTCAGCCTGTCATCAAATTTGAAATAATATCTTGAATTGAACTTTAATTTACCTTTTGAAAATTGCATATACAAAATATTAAGAACAATATGCTAATGCAAGTTGCAGTGATTAATGATATAAAACCTTTTTAATTACACGTGCATCTCATACCACTAAAATGGAGCATTCAGCACTTTGACGAAAATAAGTTAGAAAATAAAAGATCATGTGTAACAAACATATGTCATCGATTACTATGCAAATATATTTAATGAAATATATAATTAGTTATGAAATTAATCAAAATCATTGTACTGCAGTCTCACTTGTTTTATATGACAACAGTGATACTTGGACAACTTGTCAGCCAATTTATAGTTACAAAAAATAACCAAAATAAATTATATTTTGTGTCTGTATATATTTAATCAATGAAACATCACCTACTACTTTGAGAAGTTTTCATACCATTGATACTCCAAAATATTTGTTATATTACAATTTTTTATATTAACACATGGTTATGGAACATAATTGTGTTTACATAAAAAGCAAGTAAATCAAAATTTATTTTGACATATAACAAAATACAAGTTTACATAGCTTGCTTTGAATGTACGCATGGTTAAATCCATTCCATTTTCTTAACGTTCGGTCTATTTATCAAATTTAAAAAATACATAAATAAAAATAAAAAAGAATTCCCTTAGGTGGCAAACAAAACATAAAATGTGCAAATTGCAAAAAATGCAACTAATATTTAGAGAAAGAGAAAATCATAATATAAGACCCTGTAATAAGCTGTCATCATGGATTCCTTGAACAACATTTTTGTCAGCAACAACACTTCTCGTAAGAGAAACGTAAGCCAACATTTTACACGTTTTCTCCGTATGGCATGTTCTGAGTCACTAATAGACTACTATCGATGAAAAAATAAAAATAAAAATGTAGGAACACAAGAAGAAATAGAAAAATGTTAGTTGGCTTACTTCAACAAATAACATGAAAGAATAAAAACAAACTACATCAAAAAGGCCATCAAGAAGTAATTGGACTGAATCAATCTTTGGAATTCTTAATATAGTTGGTTACACCCATAAATCGGAAGTATGGAGTCATACATACATATAATAGTCGCTTGAAAACCATCAACCCTAAATTGCTACAAATAATATTTAGAAACAACAACTCAAAACACATTTAATCCCGTAATAAAATGCCAAATTAATTAGTTATTGGTTATTAAAATATTGAAACAATGGCTCAATGCAACAATCGGCAGCTAACACTTAAAAAACCCATCAACATCGCATCTGTCATGAAATTGATTAAAGAAAAGACCGGAACTAATTAGTAAGGAAACTCACTCATGCGGAATCAGCTGCGGAGAGAATCAATTGGAATCGCCAGCTATCTTAGAATCGAGCAGAGGGTTGCAGTGCGGAGCCAGATTAAAGAGGGATTTGTGCTAATAAGGAAAGGAACGTGAGTAAAGATGGAAGTGAACGAGAAAAAGGAATACTGGACTTAAGCGGTAATGAAAAAGGATGGAGGGAAATGCACAAAATTTCATCACATGAGTAATAATGGCATTAGTGTTAATAACAATAGCATTAACGCAAGCCATCCTTACCCTAGATAACCATTAACCACTTAACTATAGCAAGTCGGGCTCTTGTGCAATCCTTACTTGCTATTAATATAGCATTTTCTTGTAGTGGCTATTCCCAACAGCGGGGATTTATCGGAGCTTTAACTGCACATGATTACTATTATACTCAATGATGTTGATTATTTTTACATAATCTATTAGAAGGCAAGCCTATTCAAAGTCTATTATTTGACATGGACCAAGCAATTTGGATTGCTTCTAAATACTAAGGCCTTAGTACGGAAGAAGCTAGGATAGAAATAAAAGATAGAAGAGGCTATAAAATAAGTATGTCTATGTTGTTTGAGAATTTCAAATATGTTAACAATGATTGGACTGACGGAGCAATTACGTACTGCCCGTGCTTATTTTTGTTTTTTCTTGGCAACACTTTGTTTACCGATAAAGAAAGTCGCATGAGCTGATGACACTTTTAGAGCCATTAAAGGATTTAAATGCCATTAATACGTATTTATATGGTTCAGTAGCACTTACATTTATGTATTGGCAACTTGGATTAGCTAGTTGTAATGGGGTTAAACATATTGTAGGTTATATTTGTTTATTGTGGACATTATGTTTGAGCACTTTCCATGCTTTCATCCTTTTGTAAAAATTTAATACAAAAATTTACCCCTTGCTGCATCTTTAGAGAGTACTTTATCAATAAAGATATACGTATGTTACTCGACAATATATTCACATTAATCAGGTAATTATCTTCATTTAACCTTGATAACAGTAGAGTAATAAAGTTCCATTATATTGCTAACTCTTCTCTCATCACTTTTTAAGGTTATTTTCGATCCCCATATATATATACACACGTGACAATCATTCATTTTATGATGTTGCTTGGTAAAGTGGTTGCATTTTGTACCTCAACATTGTATAACCATATCATCCTAATAGAGCATTGAGACAGTTTGATAGAGTGCAAAACATTCCCATACCCCATATTCCTTTATTGCAACTAATGCTTGATGTGGAACAGCTTTTACTACATAAACTCATGTGTATTATTAGTTTTTAAAAAGTATATTGAAGCATCGGTATCATATGTTATTGTTGAAGGACATCAATCAATACCACTTAATCAACCTTATTTGAGTTGCATAGACAATTATATCGAGTGATGTAGATGTTATAGTGCAGTGAAGGTACAAATCATGTCTTTTTTACTTGATAATTTCATGCAAGGAGCACCACCTTTTCAGCCAACCTATAAGCAATTATATTTAGTAAATTTTAACATAGAAGTTCATTTATGTCTAAATGATACTTAACCTTTTTTCTTTATTGCAGACTTTGAGTGATGTGCATGGTATATTTGATGAAACAAATAATCAAGCTAACCAGGATGCTTTTGGTGATTCCATTGGTAAAATTTGAGTTGCTAATAGCCAGTACATCCGTAGATATAATTAGTTATTGTGTATTGCATACTATGCATTTGAAATGCTACTATTTAATGTCTTTTGTTACATTATCATGGTATTATTATAATATATCGAGGTATCATCATTTGGTATTATTTCATTGATATTTTACTCTGAGATTATGGCTTGTTGTATTTGTGATTGTGTTATGATAATATGTTTTTTGTCATTGTATTTGTGATAACGTCTACAATTGTTATCGTATATCTGACTATGATACTATCTTGTTGTCTATATAGTAATACTATGTTTCTATTTTACTTTTTTCAAAATTTTAACCCACTATATAGGGAAACCATGAGGTTAAAAGACAATCCACGCATACACAGATCGTGGTATGTCCGAACACCACGCAGTTAGACTACTTGGTTGGTAAACATCTATGGGGTGTCTTCTCCACCTAGAACCAAATTCACATTAAGACTCTACATGGTTACTATGCTAACCACACACACTCTGTATGATTTTTTGCTCAAGCAGTCACTCGAACTTCTACGAAGCGTGTACTTTAAATTTAAAATAAATAAATAAAACAATATAAAATTCAATATTGTTTTTTTAATGACCCGCATTTTTGACCTCCAAATGTCGACACTGATACATCTACGGTATTCACATACCGAACATCCAAGCATCGAAAAAATAAATGGTTAGCGTAAAAGAAAAAGTAGAAAGAAAAGGAACAAAAAAGAAGAGAACAAAACATCCGAATCTCAAAACGAAATGATAATATATAATATAGAAAAGACGATACAAAATGTTACTCTAAAATACATAGCATTTCAGAATTACTATCCTAAGTATTATCATCAGTGTGGCTAGTTATAATAGTCTATCCTAACAAATACTAACATATACATACTAGTACCGAAGCGGATATAAGAATACTATGGTAGGTGAAAGCATCCAGCTCATTTCCTTGAGATCCAAATAATATCAAAGAAAACCCGCCTATCTCAAAACTACTTGAAAGAACACCCAAGGATTCAAGGGAAAGATAAAACCATGAGTCAAATATAAGTCTGGTGTGAGAAACTCAAGAAACATGTAGCTGCATATAACAGTAACCTTTGAGACCAACTGAATCACCATAATGGTTTTCCCCTAAAAAACCAGACCATCTAATAAATACATATCACGATATAATAGATAATATACAAGGTATAGAATATAAATAAGAAAATAGTCGTGTTATGTGTACAACACAACAATATTAAGTGTATAATCAAATCCACTAAGGTGATTTCGCATATGTATTTCCATTGGAGATCTCTTCGATACATTAAGGTGGGCCTCTTAACAAGGGTCGGAAACCCTTCCAAGTAGCGTATATCTCTAGACAAAATATACCATAAGTTAAACAGAGCTGGTTCATGCCTGTAACACATGATACCGATATCATCGCCCCCATATGCATATCTAACATCTCTAGATATAGTGCTGATATATCCTTGGGTAAGCTAAACCTACTGGCTATGAATCCTACTCTGGTTTTTGTCATTTCCGATGGTGAATTCATGTTTAGCATCTGACCACACGAGTCTTCATCCCCCGAACACATCTTGAATCTCTACATGGATTCCGGAATCTCGAACATATCACGAATCTCTCCATGGATTCCAAATAAGTCGCCCGATAAATGTTAACGTTGTCCACTCCCTTGTAATCACCTTCAAGATAGACAATAAAACATGATAACATCATTTGAAATGTAAAGGTTAGCCTCTTCCTTGGAGTTACCCTCGGGATAAACAGTGTAACTCTATAACATTTCGCTTCATAACTGCTTTCAAAACATAAAACACTATATTGGTTTTGAAGTGGTTACCATTTCGAGTCATCTTATATAAGTACACTCCCTCGCTTAATGGACTTTTCAAATCAATCGATAAATTTTCAATTAATTCAACTTCAGTTCTTTTAGAAATAAACAGACAATGCATAAAGGTGAAGATCATCTCCTATTCGGATAGATTTCCTTATCCTTTGCCCTCAAAGAGCAGGACATGTTTATACGTAGGGTATAACGTTACTACGAGGATAACCCTAGCGTATAAAATTTATGTTTCTTCTAGATATTTCCTAAGTTAATTTTGGTCAAATTCAGGTAGCAATGAAAATGATTGCATATGGAAAGAAGTCTCGTATACTTATCACATTTCCGACCTACTTAACTTACACTATCCCTCGATCAAGGGTGAAGCCTATAGGTTAAATCACTGTTTGCCTCCAAGCCTTACTCAAACATTATTCTCAACTCTCACATATATAACAAGCTTACTGCTGACTTTTAGTGTTAAGTATAGGATTAAATACTTCCCATAGAAAAGTAAACACACAAAGCATAATTAAGTCACACAAGTAACTACTAATAACTATATTTTTTAATAAATTCTTTTATTAGTTAAACTTCTTTTATCAAATAATACTTCTTTCAAAAGTAAGAGAACAATATATAGGAGTCCTCCCAGGGGAATCTCGAATATACATTCTAAAAGTAAGATATGTTTTACACGAATGAGTCCTCCCACAGGGATCTCAAACCGTATAAATCTACAATGCTTTTATTCACTGCCTTTTTCTACTTGCGTGTGTATGTATATATGTATATATATATATATATATATATATATATATTAAAAATACCTTTACAAAAGATATTACAAGTATACTGCTATTTCAATATTCATTTGTACTCCTTTAAGTACTTCAAAATATATTCATATACTTATCTCAAAGATATAAGAATATTCACGGATCACTTAACAAGATTTTCTCCTTTTAAAATATAATCAATAGGATTAAGAAAAATGTTACTAAACATTTTCATTATAAACCCAAAACACTTAATACTTATCATTAGCTTTAAAACATTCTTTTCAAATATTCACTTATAGTCAAAAGTATATTCAAATGGGTAAAAAGCAAATGTTACTATAATATTGTTTATTATAAACCCAAAACCATTTTATACTAATAATCATCTTTAAAATGTTCATTTTAAAGATTTAACTATATAAACACTTATTTAAAAAGGTAATATTGTTTAATAACTTCTCAAATCATTCATTATAACTAAGTGTTATAACCAAAACCGTCTTTTATAAAATATTTAAATTACTTTTCCAAACTTATATATAAATACTTTTAAAATACTTGTAAATACATACTGAATATCTATATAAAATATTATTTAAAAATAACTAATTTAGAATTTAGCAAAAAATCATGAAAGAAGCATGTTATATATATAACCTTTTACATTAAAAATGCATGAATAATTATTGAAAATATTTAAACTTCAAACCACTTTTAAAAGACTCTAATATATGTTATTAAACATCGCTAAGAAGATTTCAAAAAACATTTTATTTAGATATCATTTAAACTCATTTTAATGACCTAAATTGCTTAAAGCAACACAACTGTGTTGTAAAAGGGCCTAGAAATGTTGTTGTAGGTCAAAGACAACATTTATAAGTGTTGTAAAAGATAATGGATAGAGAGCATGTCAGAAAAAACATGAAATTTTTGACCAGTTTTTCTCCATCAAATGAACGATTTAAGAAATGTTTACAATAAGTACTATGCTTAAAGTACTTAAAAACCCTACAAAGAAACCTCTAAGGATATCTTCCAAAATTATATTAAAAGTTCACAAAAACAAGCGATTTACAAAGTACTCATATAGCGACCTTTTCACTGCTAACTTTTGCGACTTCATTCAACCAGTTTTAAAATGATTTATACTTTAATATCCTTTACAATAGTTATTAGACATGAATTAATTAATAAAACATAAAAGAAACCCCTAAGGATGTCTTCCAAAACCGTACTAAAACTCCTCAAAAAAGGCCTTTTACAAGTGCTCGTATGGCGACCTTTTTGCTATAACTTTGCAAATTTGTTCAAACGTTCCTATACTTTTCCATACCTTTTCCCCATTTTCCTATACACTACTATAAGTATCGAGCACAACCAAAATATAGTCTTTAACACTATATTCACATATAACCATTTTAAAGAGGTTAAACATAAGGAATTTACGAAGTGCACTTATAACGCCCTTTCTCTCTTCAAACACACTTCAGCTTCACACACAACCAAACCAAACGTGTAAAGACAAAGTTAAGGCTATGTTACATGTTGTAAAGGGTAATATAAGTGAATATATTATATATAATTGCCATTGGCTTCCAAAGAAAGGGGACCCAAAAGTTATAACTTGCATTAGTTCATACTTTACTTAATTTTATATTTAAACATATATACACATTATATAAATCTCAATGATGAGCAACACAAACACTAAAACACTTAAACAACTTCCTACCATTACCAAACATGCCAACGACACCCTTTCCTTTAAGTTACTCCCAGCCATGCTCCTTTCCACCATATTTGCTCATGGACGTGTCGAGGTAGGGTGTGCACGCTCCTTTTCTTCCACTTTTGACTTGATATTCTTGCCTCCTATGTTGTGCAAGGGTCTTAGCCAAAGTTTGTAGGAGTTTGGACTTGGATTTCATTTGATATTGTTTAGGAATTTAAAGAGAGGAGAGTAGAGGATGAAGAAGAAGACTAGATTTTGTTCGTTATTTTCAAATGGATTTATGAGGCTATTAGAGTGTATTTATGGATTTTATTCAAGAGGTTACCACCGCCTCCAAATCTCCTTAAAAGATCACCAAGAACCCTCCTTTCATGTTCTCCTACGACCAAAATATCTCCATACACATAAATATCTTCTACCCCACCATGACATCATCCACGACATCATGCCTTCCCCACTAATCATCACTAGTTAGCCATAACACACAAAATATTTAGTTGCTAATTGTTTGCACCAAAAATTGGCACAAACACCTAATTGAGATTTTATAGAGGAATAAATGAAGAATGGTAAATGTGAACATAGATAATATAACCATAAAGTAATAAGAAACAAGCTAATCAACGAGACACAAAAATTTATAGTGGTTGAACATTGTTTACCTATGTCCACTTTAAAGAGATAGCTTTTTAATCACTTTGTAAACTGAATACAAGAGGGATCAGATGAAAATCCTTAGTTACAAAAGGGTACAAATCAACAAGCTGCGTAAATTCACAAAAATGAACAATCAAATCTGTTTTGTAAGGGAAGACGGTGAAATATCTTTGTGAAATTTTGGCAGAGAAGTCTCCGAATCCAGAAGAAGTCACAATATCAATCGTGGGTCCCACAGCACTTGTAATAGCGATTGACACATATCATTTTGTTGGCTCCTTTTTGCATGCGATTGATATGGTAGGCTCTACCCTTCGATATATTGATGTTTCCAAAGTTCTATGTGTATACGACTTGTAGATTTTGAGATATCGATCATTTTCCGTTGAGTTGAGCAGTAATATCGATACAATATGATCTATAATTGGTGAATATGGATCGTACCCGATCCATTTTTAAATGGTGTGTTTTCATATTTTAAGTGTTCTATTGAGCCTGTCTTCCACTTTCGCTCCGTCGTTGCTTCATATTATCATCTGCATCTGGTCTTTAGGCTTCATGATTATTAATCTAACTTGTCGGTCCCGATGACAGTCGAGTCTAACTTTTCTAGCCAGTTCGAATATAGCTGGGCCAAAGGCTGGATAACACTCGCCCCCTAGGTACGTCTTGCTTCAATTTCACATGCTTTGAGTTGATGCAAGATAGAGTTATCGAAAAGGAATCCATTCTTTTTTCTGAATAATAGTTATCCCTTCGATGAACTGCTTTCCTTGAAGAGTCGCATCTCTTTCTGTTTGGCATGACGATTGGTTGATTCCCAATGGTATAAATTATGGGTCATGTCTTGATGGTGAACATTTAAGTCTTCATTTCAGTGAGCCAGTAAGCCTTGGTTGTTTGGTTCAATATGTCCTCCAATTAATACAGATGATAATTCAATTTCTGTTGATTTCAAGAAACCAAAATTTTAGGATGTGCACTAGCACGTATACGTATTCATCCCTGACTCCCGATCACGATTGCACATTCATGGATCGTTGTCAACTTTTCACATATGTTTTACTTTTTTTTAGATGAATCGACATGAATCTCTCAAGAATGGATCATACTTGATCCATATTTGATATGGATTGGGTCGAATTCATTTGAGATTGGATCATGTCTGATCGTTCTCGCCACTCCTTTTTTTCTTTTTAGAAAATAATGGATCTATCCAAATCCATTATGAAAGTGCAGTGTGGATCGTGTAATATGGATATACGATAATACAGAGTATAGTGATGAGAGTAATACTGTAAATAATGTGGAATATAAAAGCAGTATAGTGAAATGACACCAGATATTTATACTGGTTCGGAGCACCGTCCTACGTCCAGTCCCAGACTCCTTCTGGAATTTCACTAAACAATAACTCTCACTTAACCCGAAGGAATAGGTCTATACACCCTTGAGCAGCCGAACAGGGACCTGAGCAGCAGAACAGGATTTCGCCTCAACAGCCGAAGAGGACTTCACTTGCCTGAGCAGCAGAACAGGACTTTAACAATCTACAGAAAATAGTTTGACTGATGTGTTCTGATAACACGGATTTGTCACTTGTAGTACCCCTTCCTATAATCTTCTCCTTGAGTATAAATGTTTATGTTTGAAGTATATGAAGAATAGAAAGGCATAAATTACTTTTATGCAGAATAATCGAGAGTATGATAGCAAGTAGATTTCAGAAAGTTAGATCAGAGAATAAGAGAAATCGATTGTGATTAAGTGGTTTGAAATGAGTTTGGAGTTTGTATTTATAAGTGGTAGAAAGCTACAATTGTTGGTGAAGAGTTTCGATCAAAGTGTTGCACCTGAATCCTTTCGTTGAATGTTCGCAACCCTTCATAAAAGTTGTGCCTTTTCAAAAATATTGTTGTTGTAGAAATTCAGTCGACTGGACTATAGGGTCAGTCGACTGAATATTCAAACGAATTTAAATATTCAAACACTACAAGAAATTTGATTTTTAGTAGCGCTCAAAAAATGCTACAAAAAGTTTTGGTGGCGTTTTGATAAACGCCGCTAGAAAACATGTGACTAAAAATCCATGATTTTTTGTTGCATTTATTTTAACGCCACTATAAATGAATTTTTGGCGGCGTTTTTTAAACGTTACTAAAGATCTTTTTTACAGCGTTTAAGAAACGCCACCGAAAAGGTGTCGTTTACTATCTAATTTTTTTGTTGCACTTATTATTATTTTTTGCAGCGTTTTTTGAATGCCACGAAGATTATCTGAGTGACTATAATTGCTGATTCTGTAGCGCTTTTTAAACGCTACAAAAAATATTTTTGGTGGCGTTTTTTCTCCGCCACCATATGTTTCGATTTTATTGCCTGCTGTTCCACGACTACATCTGATTTCGCCTCCAATTCACGTACTTCAAAACTTATACAATAACGTAATATATAAACACATACACATTCAAAAATAACACATTCAAAGAACCACAATAACACAAACAAAAGCAATTACATATTCACCACTATATCATCACATTAGTGTCAAGACAAAAGGTTAACCATACGTTTACACAACCAAACTACCATAAATAGTTTCATGATAGTACATGCAGCTAAAGTAGCGTTGCTACCATACATACTAATTTCATAATAATTTCATAACAGTTTTAATCAACCTAACTACATACATGTGCTGCTACCATACCAAAAACCAGTGCTGCTGCTTGAATTCTTCACAAACGTTTATCTACCTGTAAACAATAATAATCATGTTACTAAATATTTGTGAGGTGAAGGTATCAAAAATCAAAAATGGACAAATATAGAAGTCCTTAGACTATAATACTTCAAACAAATATGCCTCTGCGTATTAACCACTGATGTGAGCACATTGTAACCGTCCAACAACTTTTACATCATGTTTGTGAAGTCGGTGCACTAGACTTTCCATACGACAACCATCCTCTTCAACCATGCACTCCATTCAAAACACCAATTCAATCACTTTCTAGCTCTACACCAATATTTATTGAGTAATACAACTAATTTTTATAGTCGATTATCTAGGAATATTATCAGGGTATTAGAATCAAAGTTTGAAAACATTTATGATGAACAAGTTATATACCTTTTAGTTTGTTTTCAGAATGACTAGTGATGGTGGTATCAGCTTTGCTTAGGGACATTTTACTAAAGGTGAGTGATACCGTATCGTCCATTGAGATTGCCTAGTTTGCTATAATAATACCTGTTATTTTACAGGAATAAAAAATTATGATTACATGGAGAAACCAATGAAAATGAAAATACAAAATGGTTTCTTGGGACCAATTTATTCCCATCTGCTGCAGTGATATCTCTCCATGGAGTTAATGCATCAACCCTCTGTGGCATTTTAAGTGAACATAGACTTATGGGTAACATTTTTTAGGAAGCTAAGGAACTAGTTATCAACCTACTTCTGTATGCACTACAATCATATTTCAAATAATTTTGCAATTACCAAATATGGCACAGATATCTTCCCTCCATCTGTAGACTCTTAACCATGCTTTCTGCCTTCGAGCTATCCGATGATCCCTGATGAAATTCAAGTTTGACACAGGAGTGGTCGACACTAGTAGGTAAAAAGAAAAACTTTTTTCAACTTGTTTTCTTCTTTTTCTAACAAAGTTTTAGCGATAACAAGCATATAAATCAAGAAAAAAAATGTTAGGTACCTGTTCCTGAGCTATAGTATGAAGAGTTCTGTTGACATCCCTAGCCATTCGTTTAGCATCATCACATACATAAATGCATCCATCATTTGAAATTATATCCCTCGGCTCTGAAGCCTGTTTGTTATTTGGTATGTTCAAACAAAAAAAAAATCTGAAATGTGTCAAAATATAATTCAGTAACATAACTTTTGAGCCATCTTATGCTGCATATTCAGACAGTTTATATTATTGGATCATTTTCTAGCTACAAAGATGATATACAGAGAATATTATAAAGCTCAATTTGAAAATATGCACATGTATACTCAACTATCAATTAGATAGCTATATACCTGGTTCAACATATTCAGCTGTTTTAGAAGTACTTTCACTTTGAATGTTTTGTGACTAGTTGCTTGAAGACAATCATTCGGGTTTTTGAGTGAATATTGTAGTAGAACCTGGAATGAAAACCCAATAAATTAATCATTGTTGAGGAATGTAGAATTAATCGAACTTTGTCTTATTCAAACATTACATTCATCAATTTTGACGGCTCTATACATCCAGTCCATGCATGCATTTGCTGCCCGGTTATGGGATCGATGATAAGAACAGTAGGGAACGAGGACACAAGATAGTATGTGCAAACCTTCTTGCTCTCATACTCGTGGTTATATATCTGCAAATGAATGAGAACATGGATTGAATAATACATTAAGCAAACATTTGTGAGTACAATTATATGTAACACAAAAAACAACATAGGCCATTTTTAAACAATGTCACCAAATATTTTTCTTTTAACAAGCGCATCAAAACCAGCGATGTAATATATTATATATTTATGTTTTTGATATGAACATCGATCCAGAAGATTAGATATGGAATGTCAAAATACGATAATTGTGGATGAACATAAAACTGAAGATAAGTTATCACATCTACAAAAATTAACGGATTTTTGATAAGAATATTACATTAAAAACGAATCACGTCAAGAACCACTGCATTACGTCAAGAACCACTACTAAGTAACAAGAAGTATTATAATATTTACTATGTTTCCAACGTCATGTATTCAAAACGTTAAACAATCATCACTTCTTTATACTTCCACCACAACCAAGTTCTCAAACTCCATCGTCCTATACAACAAAACTACAAACAGACCAACTACTGTCATCAAAATCCACTTCTGATTCCTCAACACTATTTGCAAACAAATTGCAGTGCACAGTGATCTCCACTGACATCACCCCAGTCAATCTCCATAACCATCAAATTGTCATCAACACTGCCTATAACAACCAAACACAGTTCACCCTCTAACAAACAATTCACCACTCTACTACCTGCCTTGTCACAAACCTCACACAAACATTGTCCAGTCCACCACTTCTTCATCCAAGCCTGCCACTTCATACATACTCCACCGACATCTATCCAAAATTCACTACCTAAAAAAATCCTCTGCCTTCAAAAAATCACTGTCACGGTTCCGGACCCCATCATCTTACCATCCTCCAACCACCGCCAATACTCACTACACACTCAACCACTTTCTCCATTAACTTTTTCCAAGCCTTCATCATCCTATCACTTACAACCATATCATCAAGTTACTGCCACCCATCATCACTGTCCTCACTACTTCATTTATCAATTCCATAGCAATTCCCCGATTTCATTTATCATCTCTGTCCTAGCTACTTACTGCAACACTCACCCTATAAAATCAACATTCATATACCATAAACCATACTTCAGATATCTACAATCAATCACAACTTACCTCTGCATATCAACTGCAAGCATTTCTTCACAGCAGCACATTCAACTAACCACTGCACTGCCTCAAATCGTTCACAACCATAACAATTTCTGAAACCACCTCTCTTCAAGCCCAACCATTTGTCTATAGTTCATACATTAGTCTGCATCTCACAACATTCTTCTAACCACCTCTTCCGATCATCACAACTGCACTGCCCAGTCCTCGAATCAACAACCACCTCACTGCTACTGATCAATCCACCCCACAATCAACTTCAAAAACTCCATCCAACAACATAATCTCCACTGCCTATTGCAATTCACCATTTTGAGAAAAGGTTTGTCTTTTTTTAAAAAAGAAAAGAAAAAAAATAGAAACATACAGGGCTCTAATGCTTGAAAAATGTTTCACTAGTTCATCAATTCTGGGATTGGAACTGTTTACTAAATAAATAGATAATTTGACATTAAATAAAATAATGAAGACATAAATAGCTAAAATAAACCTGAATACTTTAGTTATAACACTGTGCAAAAACAATTTCCATGTAAACCAATTTGTGACATGTTTGACACAGTTGTGACATGTTATCAAATTAAGTTACCTTGATGATCCCATATGTGACATGTTTGACACAGTTGTGCTCCTCTAACCGTCTTCTCTTCAGCCATCTTATTTGCTTCAGGATATACATGAACAAATGCCTAATTTCTCCCTCTTCTTGCTTTGTTTATTTCATTTAATGCCTTTTCATATTTGCAGTCACCAGGAAATAGCCGATTACTCCATAATACAAGCGGAAGAGAATCCCCTGCAACAATAAACTTCTTAGTTTTATTTCTTATCAAATAAATAAATGATAATACAAATACACAGAAACCTATTAGATATAAATAATGAATGGATTCAGATCGAAGGAGACTGCTTGAGCCTTTGCCTGCTTCCATGCTTTGTAAAATCAGAAAAGCCTATTTTGTTGTTATCAAATCGTTTCCATGTCGCCAAACTTCCCGAACACCGCCTTTTGCTCATGGGTTCATGGATGCATTACGATTCATCATGCCTAATTTTTATTTACGCAGGGGCATTCATTACTAACATAGTAAGTGCGATTTGGTGCCCTAACTTATTTTGCGGCCTAAAGCAGTTGCTTTTTTTGCTTTGGCAAAGGCCGGCCTGTGAAGATGGGAGGTGGAAAGCGGTGGTTAGGATGAAGGCAGAAGAAGATTTTATAAGAGGTGATTTTGGTGGACGAAGATGAGGAATTTTAGGGATGAAGATGAGGGTTTGGAAATAAGATTTTTTTTTCGATCGTACTTTTTGGAAGGCGGATGGGAAAAATGTTAGTGTTAAAATAAGCTATGAGCGGTGACGGAAAAATTTAGCCAAATTTTCATGAATTGTTGGCGGGAACCCATTTGCAGCGTTCAATTGTTTATTGTTATATTAAAAAAGGTCCAACGATTGCATATGGTTTTAAACGCTACCAATTAATGCAACTAAAAGCAAATTTTCTTGTAGTGAAATTCAAATATACGCGCACTGTGCATGTTACACATTTTACCCAGTGTCAGTCGACTGAGCCTACAGGGTCAGTCGACTGACCTGGTATAATTTATGCAGTATGCACAGATTTTTGTGTGTGTGTGTGTGTGTATATATATATATATATTACTTTTAAACTTTTATTAATTATATGCTTTATAAACTAATATATATAATTTTAGCCAAGGAGAGATTTTAAGAATATTGATCTAAGACTTAAACAATCAAAATATAAAATTGATGCACCAGTTTTGAAGTCTCATCTCCATGTAGTATATATTCCCTTTTTGTAGCAGTCGTCAAATCTATGCGTTATAGACGAAAGCCCTGTATCATGAATCAAAACCAAGTCTCAACATTCTCCCCCTTTTTGATGGATGACAAAAAAATAGATGTAGATTTCGACTGTATATATAAAATAACATAAACACTTACTCCCCTTGAATCTCTGACGCTTTTTATCCTGCATTTTTATTAGTAGTAATAATATTTCTCCCCCTTTGTCATCGACAAAAAGGAATAGGTAATATGATATTGTAATGTGAGTGATAATATAAAATGAAAACAAACACTCGCACATTCTAATATCCATAGACAATAATGTTTTAAAAGCAAAACAAACTAGAATGGCTACTTAAGTACAAGCCATATGAATTTAAACAATTGTCTTGAGTTAAATAGATAAACTTCTTACACCATCGGACCCTTACCCCTACCACCATATCCTTCATTTCCATCATCTCCTTCATCAGTAGTAGCTTGATCATCTTCAGAAGAAGAAGTATAAGACCATGTGAATACGGGTTGCTTTCCCGGATCGCCCAAAGTAGATGTAGAAATACGGAAGAGCACAATATTGCTTTCCATAATGTTGTTAAAAATCCTTTCACTTTATCGAGATCTTATCCACTTTTTGAATGCTAGATTGAAGGATTTGTTAATTATGGCACATGATATTGATGGCAGCACGAGGTTGAAGTCCTTCATCCGGAATTGTAATTTCTTCTTGCTGATATCGAGTGGAAGTTTGACGAGATGGTCGTTGAGAGGACTCGCCTTGTTGTGGTTGAACTTGAGATGTTTGACGTTGTGTCCATTCTTCAAGGGAAATTATAGGAGGTGGTCGGGCAACAGGTAACTTCATTAAAGCTAGTGTCCGAGCATTTAAACATCCAACAGTAGAAACTGGTGAATCCAGTTTCGGAACTTCACAAGCTTTGAGTAGACGCATAACATATTCTCCGTGATAAATTATATTCATTATACCTTTGTTAAAACTTAAAAGGTCGTCAAGTATTAAACGAAGCCAATTGATTTTGATGTTTCCAAATATAGCAAACAAGACTTTAAAATTATGCTCATAGACAAGTTCATAACTCCCGGTTCTAGGCGTTACAGTTTTCATTAAGGCACGATGAATTATTCGAGCTTTTGGTCGTAAAGACATTGATTTTAATTGATGCAAATCGTATTCAAGAAATAAATGGCTAACACGGTCTCTAACCATAAATCGACATCAATAGTAGACAATTCAACTCCATCATTGTCTGTTTTTAGTATATGAGCCATACGATCTAAAGAAAAGAAAACGGGCTTACCACATACTAGGCTCCATATGCAATCTTCTTGGTTTGAAACATCTTGATGACCCAAATTGAGATTAGCAAAGAATAATGTAACCATAATTTGGTTAATTTTGTGTTTATTGTCGTTAATATCAATTAACGATTCCAAATTGCTACGGCGTGCTAACTCTTGAATATGATAAGGTGAGAAATCAGGAAAGTTGACGAATAAACCTTCGAAAATTCTACAATCTTGCATCCTTCTTCGTGGCTTTATTGTGGTGTCGTCAAACAACCATTGATGAATTTGTTCAGTTGAGGGTGGTTGAGATGAGGAGGAGGCTTGTGTTGAATATGCGCTTATATGTTTTTTGTTTGATGATAATAAACATATATATTCATTTAAATGTATTTGTTAATGTACTATTTTATTTTTCATAGATTAAATAAATATTTGCTGAATAAAATTAAATAACATAGAATTTGAATTTAAACAGAAATTTTATTCAAACAAATATTTATTACAATTTTGAATAGTACAAATTCAAGCTCTCACTATTCACTATACAACTTTGATTACAATTACATCACAATTTAATTTACATAAATTCCTTACTACATACCAATCACACTCGTATTTTATCTTCAACTTCATTCCAGCTAGAATCCAGCATCTGAGCAATCTGCAAAAATATTCACTAACGCAGTAAAATTGAAAAAGAAATATTTTTGCAATATAAAATAAAATGTGAATTTCAAAAATAATATTTGCCTCAGTTATTTGGGTTGTTCGTCATCATTTACATTTGAATTCATCACACACGAACAATGTGACATGCACAGTGAATCACTGTACATGCCACAAGGCCGTGCACACCGATATACACTTGATAATGCTACAGGGACAGGTGAGCACAAGGTCAAACCCAAATAAAAAGACGGGTTCAACTCAGGTGCTACATAAATAAAATTTCGAATTCAGCACAAGGTCAAACCCGAGTTGTGAAACTGGATTCAACACGGGTGCAAATGGCCAAAACTCAAGAATCAAGTGTCGACTAGTCCAATATAAACAAGACCAGTATAATCACAAATGAACAAAACAAATCCAGAAATGTACAGCAAACCAACACATGAAACAAGACCAACTACAGACCAAATGCCAAGCATGATACAGATATGACCAGAGAATAAGGCAACATGAAGTATGCAAGCTCGACTAACAGGCCACCAGTAAAACAACTCATATACACGAACTAGTGAATAGCATGGGAAAAGTCAAGGGCACATGAAGACCAACAGGCAACAATGAACGACCAGCTTCAACCAAGAATGTAACCAAGTGTACAACTGCCCAGGCTCAAAGTAATATGCACAGTGCACAGAAGACTCAAACTAAACAGTCGAAGTCAGGAAATGCTCAAGACCAAGTATAAGACTTGAATGGACAGAGACAATAACAATGAACAAAGATGGCCAAAAACAGTGCAACAGGCCCAGTTACAACAGACTCAAGGCAACAGTGAATGGGAAATGCAATATGAATGAACTTGCATATTCATAACAACCAGCAATATGAAAAAGGGCAGGTGGACAGTGAAGACAGTATCCACGAGACTCAGTCAATACACAATGATGAACAATGCCATCATATGTTCATGAGAAAACAAGTGAATCAAGATACCAGATTCAAACAAGCAATCAAGATCAAATGACTTCAAGCATGCAAACAGAAAAAACCAAACCCGTGCACCAAAGCAAACTACAAGATGTAGAGAAGAAATGCACAAGTATCAATATATAATGATCAAGATGGTTCACAGTACAACATACAAAATGAATCATACAGTTTCAATGCTAACTGCTCAAGTAAAGTGAAGGAACAAGACCGAACAGGCATCAATATGGCAACACCGCAGCAACATGCACCAGTAAACCAAGCAATCACTATCGAACAAATTCTTACAGGCAAATAGCAAATCAATTTTATCAAGGCCAGAGTCGAAGCCAACCATTAAAGTCATGGAATGGCATATTCAAGTCCAAGACGAAATCATGGAAACATACAGAAGTCTAGAAGGGGATTCGTGTATGTATACTGTTAAAAAAATCAAAAACGTATCTTTGAAAAAGTCACAAACAAAAAGAGGAAAGTTTTTTTTCTGCCGTATCGATCAAATCGAACGTTTCATAATCAAGCCGTGTGCATCAAGTCAGGAAAGAATGAAATAGGAAAGTACAGAATTTATATAAATACATCACCCAAATCATCATCGGCAAGTGTGGAAAAATCGATCGAGTTCAAGCATTAAAATCCCAATCATCATCATCGGAAATTTAAAAGGCATCAGAGTTCGAGCAAACGATCGAGTTCAAGTAAGCATCAAACCAGCAAAGCAAAAGGAGAAAAGTACATACCAAAATCGTATACGAACTCGATTCAATTAAAGTGCCGTGAGCTACTCAGAGAAATAGAGCGTCAATATCAATCGACAAGAGCAACGAAATAAATTGGCACCCGAAAACCCTAATTTTGATCGAAGGACAAAAGCCCTAAATTGTGATCGAAGAAGCCGCCATTTTCCAAAGGAATGAATAGAAAAGGATCGGGTCTAAATAATAAAAGGGGCCGGCCATTAAGTATTAGGGTTTTAGTGTTTTAAATAAGGGTTTTAGTGTTTTAAATAAGGGCTTTAGTTTTTAAATAAGGGCTTTATCTTATTTATTTATTTAAATTTGTTTTTAATTTTAAAACTCTTTTCAAACCGTTGTATTTGCTAGTCGTGTGACTAGGGGACAAGCTACGTGGCGTAGCTTGAGAATTCGCAACTCAGTGGCTGAGTTGTGGCAGGGTTTTGAGCGTAGAGTTAGGTTAGTCAGTAGTAGGTGTCGCGAGTTTACGTGTGTAAGCGTGTGACTATCTAATTTCTAGTAGAAACCTTGGGGGCAGCACGTAGGAAGGTTTTTGCCGAAGCTGGGTAAATTCTGTGTCGTTCTATTTCTGCATTTATTATTCTTCTTTTATCTGTGCTGCTACTATTCTGTGATCTGCGTTGAAATCATTTTATAAGCTTCCGCAATTAATTTTTATAATTAATACTATCATCCTATTCACCCCCCCCCCCTCTAGGGTGAAATCGATCCTACAAGTGGTATCAGAGCTAGGAATAGAAGTCAATTTTTTTGTTTTAAAAATTTATTTTTCAAAAATCAGTTTTGGTTAAAAGTTTGAATTTTTAAAATGGCTTCTTTTAATAATGCTTTTGCTGAGGGTCAGTCCATAGTCAGACCACCAAAGTTCAATGGTGAATATGCTTATTGGAAAAATAGAATGAAAATTTTTCTAAAAACCATCGACGCTTGGAACATTGTTGAGACAGGTTATAGAGCACCAACTATAATTGTAGACAATCAGGAAATAGATAAACCGATGGATCAATGGACAGAACTAGAAAATAAATTACAAAATGCCAATGCTAGAGCTATGAATTCTATTATCTGTTCATTGGATCAATTTAAATTTAATCGTGTCTCACATTGTCTAACTACGCAGGAAATATGGCACACGCTAGAAGTGACTCACGAAGGAACATCTCAAGTCAAAGAATCTCACCTTGCCATGCTAAGCAGCGAATATGAGAATTTCACAATGGCAAAAGAAGAAAATGTCAAAGAGATGCATGGACGACTTTCCAATATCGTATACAAATCAAAAGCTCTTGGAAAACCATATACAGAGTTGGAGATAGTCTGAAAAATCCTCAGAGTCCTTCCATGAAGTTTTGAAGCCAAAGTGACTGCCATTCAAGAATCAAAAGATTTGAAACAAATGAAAGTCGAAGAACTCATCGGAAATCTCACCGCTTATGAGCTAGAAATGAAATTCAAGGAAGAACGTGAAGGAGGTGATACTCGAAAGAAATCAATAGCTCTTAAAGGAACAACAGAAAGTGATAGTGATGATAATGATGATGGAGCAGCAGAATTGGAGCTGATAATAAAGAAAATCAAAAGGTGGAACTACAAATACGGAAATTCAGCTCTAAATCGAAAATTGAAAAGCAGAATAAATAAAATATTAGACAATCCAGAAGAACCAAAGATCATCTGTCATAAGTGCAATCAACCCGGACACATAAAGCCTAATTGTCCTCAAACTCGACGCGACTTTGAAAAGAAATCAAAAAGGAGAAGTTTTGCTGCCACGTGGAATACAAGTAATGAAGACAATTAAAGTGCTAACAGTGAGAATGAAAAAGCAGACTTGTGTCTTCATGGTGAAATAACTGACAGTGATGATGACGAGCCAAGTGAGGTATCAAAATTTTCTCATTCGGAATTACTTATATATTTCCACGAAGTTAATGGTTGTTTTGAACGACTTAGGGAGAAGTATGCCAAACTTGAATCACAAAAAGATACTTTGATAGATTTAAATAAACAACTTGACCAATTAGTTAAAACCTATCAAAGTAGGATTCCTAAGTGTGATAAGTGTCCAACATTCGAAGAAGAAATTAAAAAATCAGAAATTAATATAAAATCACTTGAAAATGAAATTCTGATTTTGAAAGAGAACGAAAATACTAGGAGAGAAAATTCTATCAAAAAGTGCACACAATTATTGAACGAAAATGAATCTCTCAAAATACAAGTCCAACAATTGTCAATAACTTTAGATAAATTTTCAAAAAGTGAGAAATCGTTGAATCTGCTATTAGGGAAGCAAACTGTTAATACAGCTAGACAAGGACTTGGATATAATCAATTTGAAAATGTTGAAAGCGATATTAATCAAGAAAATTCCATGTGCACAATTTGTAGAAAATATGGACACGATCACAATAATTGTTGGTATAGACCCAAACATGTGAAAACCATACCAATTTGGGTTCCAAAAGGCACAAATATAAAATCTCTCAAAGTTAAACAAATTTGGGTGCCAAAAGGAATATATATAAACAGTTTTTGGTCTCCACAAAATTGTTTTTCTAAATCTTCTGCCACTAACAACCATGGACCTATAAAAACAAATAGGTCACATAAATCTTTTTCCGTGTAGGTGTGGTGGCAGGCTAAGGAACAACAACAGTGTTTTCTGGATTTTTGGCTGTTCCAGAAACACAACGGGCGACAAAGCAAAGTTCCTTAGCCTATTATAAAGGTGACAGAATCACAATGGATAACGACGAAAAATATCGTAAAGGTAAAACAGGTAATGGTATATTTATTTGAACGATATATTATATGTGATAATCTGCACCATATTCTGAATTAAAATCAGCCAATATTGAGATGATGAAAAGATGATGATTTTTGACTTTGACTTGTTCAACATAGTTGGCCAATTATATTGATGCCAAAAACACTATTTTTTGAATTACTTCATACATATACGTTTGGACTTAGTGTTTTGTTGGATGATAATATTGGCTAACTCTATATTCACGGGTTTCTGATTGTTTACACAGCTTCAATTCAAATTCAAAGAATGTCATTTAAATTGTTGTTGAAATTGGGTTTGAAATTTTTTATGCACACTTCATGGTCTGGTCTATCAAATTTAATTAGTGATGATTTTGAGTGAAAAAGAATTTTAGATGCAGACTGCACTGGTAATCTAGTTGATAGAAAAATTACTAGTTGAACGTGATTTTTGAGACATTTAGTAACTGCATCGTTTTTCAAAGAAAATATCTGCATATTTTCCATTACAAAATTTTTCTCATATAACCCCTTCAAGAAAATCATTTTTTTTAACCATATTGTCATATTAGTCATTTTTATTTGATTTTAAATGACAAATTTTTGACTAATCCGATCCCTTACTAATTATTAAAAAGATAAATAGTGATTGAAAAGGTGATAAGTGTTGATATTTAACATGCATTACTCAAGAGAGTATATTTGGAAAATTTCTTTAGGAATTCAAACAAGAGTTATAAAACTTTTTGTTGGGTAAAGATTCCATGACCATTTCTATATCTATCATATTTCTATCTACCATTGTTTATCAAAACTTAAATATAGTTGGTCGATATGTGGTACTAAAGTCAGGGATCATTTGTTTTTCATTTCATATTTTTTTTGTAAAAATAAATAAATATCCAAAGTATTCACTCTCATTTAAAAGTCCTCACTGTTATGCATGGGTGAATTACTTGGATTTTTGATTATGTGCTTCTATGCTCATTTAAAAGTCCTTACGGTTATGCATGTATGGAACGCATATCAAAATTAATTGATTAAATAGACAAGTTGATTCTAATCCCATTTAAAAGTCCTCACGGTAATGCGTGGTTAGAAGATACTTGATTTCATTTTTAAAAATTAAATTCGAATACTACTAATCTCATTTAAAAGTCCTAACAGTTATGCATGATTAGTAGATATTCAAATTCCTGATATAAGTGTACCGCAAGTTGATACAATTGTATGATTTTAGATTAGAACATCATTTTCATTCTTTCTAAAAGTGGAATATGCGCCGAACAAGGGTAGTTATGATTTTTGTTTGATTATTTATTGAAGTTTAGTATTTATATTCAAATTGAGTTTTAATGTTGGATAAATATTGATCACTTTATCTCTATTTTTCTCTAACACTATTATTCTTTTGCTCATAACAAAAGGGGGAGAGAAAAGTTAAGATTTTGTCAAATAGAATCAAGCAAAGGTCAAATAATTTTCCATTTGCATCTAGGCTCATTTGTGTATTCTATTTGTATGCATGTATGTAGGGGGAGCATCATGTAGAGAGGAAGCATTTAAATAGGGGGAGCAATTAGAGTATATCATTGATCAAATACATTTAACCCAGTCAAAATCTTAAATATATGTTTGTTATCATCAAAAGGGGGAGATTGTTGAATATGCGCTTATATGTTTTTTGTTTGATGATAATAAACATATATATTCATTTAAATGTATTTGTTAATGTACTATTTTATTTTTCATAGATTAAATAAATATTCGCTGAATAAAATTAAATAACACAGAATTTGAATTTAAACAGAAATTTTATTCAAACAAATATTTATTAAAATTTTGAATAGTACAAATTCAAGCTCTCATTATTCACTATACAACTTTGATTACAATTACATCACAATTTAATTTACATAAATTCCTCACTACATATCACTCACACTCGTATTTTATCTTCAACTTCATTCCAGTTAGAATCCAGCATCTGAGCAATCTGCAAAAATATTCACTAACGCGGTAAAATTGAAAAAGAAATATTTTTGCAATATAAAATAAAATGTGAATTTCAAAAATAATATTTGCCTCGGTTATTTGGGTTGTTCTTCATCATTTACATTTGAATTCATTACACACGAACAATGTGACATGCACAGTGAATCACTGTACATGCCACAAGGCCGTGCACACCAATATACACTTGATAATGCTACAGGGACAGGTGAGCACAAGGTCAAACCCACTTAAAAAGACGGGTTCAACTCAGGTGCAACATAAATAAAATCTCGACTTCAGCACAAGGTCAAGCCCGAGTTGTGAAACTGGATTCAACACAGGTGCAAATGGCCAAAACTCAAGAATCAAGTGTCGACTAGTCCAATATAGACAAGGCCAGTATAATCACAAATGAACAAAACAAATCCAGAAATGTACAGCAAACCAACACATGAAACAAGACCAACTACAGACCAAATGCCAAGCATGATAAAGGTATGACCAGAGAATAAGGCAACATGAAATATGCAAGCTCGACTAACAGGCCACTAGTAAAACAACTCATATACACGAACCAGTGAATAGCATGGGAAAAGTCAAGGGCACATGAAGACCAACAGGCAACAATGAACGACCGGTTTCAACCAAGAATGTAACCAAGTGTACAACTGCCCAGGCTCAAAGTAATATGCACAGTGCACAGAAGACTCAAACTAAAACAGTCGAAGTCAGGAAATGCTCAAGACCAAGTATAAGACTTGAATGGACAGAGACAATAACAATGATCAAAGATGGCCAAAAACAGTGCAACAGGCCCAGTTACAACAGACTCAAGGCAACAGTGAATGGGAAATGCAATATGAATGAACTTGCATATTCATAACAACCAGCAATATGAAAAAGGGCAGGTGGACAGTGAAGACAACATCCACAAGACTCAGTCAATACACAATGATGAACAATGCCATCATATGTTCATGAGCAAACAAGTGAATCAAGATACCAGACTCAAACAAGCAATCAAGATCAAATGACTTCAAGTATGCAAACAGAAAAAACCAAACCAGTGCACCAAAGCAAACTACAAGATGTAGAGAAGAAATGCACAAGTATCAATATATAATGATCAAGATGGTTCACAGTACAACATACAAAATGAATCATACAGTTTCAATGCTAACTGCTCAAGTAAAGTGAAGGAACAAGACCGAATATGCATCAATATGGCAACACAGCAGCAACATGCACCAGTAAACCAAGCAATCACTATCGAACAAATTCTTATAGGCAAATAGCAAATCAATTTTATCAAGGCCAGAGTCGAAGCCGACCATTAAAGTCATAGAATGGCATATTCAAGTCCAAGACGAAATCATGGAAACATACAGAAGTCTAGAAGGGGATTCGTGTATGTATACTGTTAAAAAAATCAAAAGCGTATCTTTGAAAAAGTCACAAACAAAAAGAGGAAAGTTTTTTTCTGCCGTATCGATCAAATCGAACGTTTCATAATCAAAGCCATATGCATCAAGTCAGGAAAGAATGAAATAGGAAAGTACAGAATTCATATAAATACATCACCCAAATCATCATCGGCAAGTGTGGAAAAATCGATCGAGTTCAAGCATTAAAATCCCAATCATCATCATCGGCAATTTAAAAGGCATCAGAGTTCGAGCAAATGGTCGAGTTCAAGTAAGCATCAAACTAGCAAAGCAAAAGGAGAAAAGTACATACCGAAATCGTATTCGAACTCCATCTAATTGAAGTGCCATGAGCTACTCAGAGAAATAGAGCATCAATATCAATCGACAAGAGCAACGAAATAAATTGGCATCCAAAAACCCTAATTTTGATCTAAGGACAAAAGCCCTAAATTATGATCGAAGAAGCCGCCATTTTCCAAAGGAACGAATAGAAAAGGATCGGGTCTAAATAATAAAAGGGGCCGGCCATTAAGTATTAGGGTTTTAGTGTTTTAAATAAGGGTTTTAGTTTTTTAAATAAGGGCTTTAGTTTTTAAATAAGGGCTTTATCTTATTTTTTGTTTTAAATTTATTTTTAATTTTAAAACTCTTTTCAAACCTTTGTATTTGCTAGTCGTGTGACTAGGGGACAAGCTACGTGGCGTAGCTTGAGAATTCGCAACTCGGTGGCTGAGTTGTGGCAGGGTTTTGAGCGTAGAGTTAGGTTAGTCAGTAGTGGGTGTCGCGAGTTTACGTGTGTAAGCGTGTGACTATCTAATTTCTAGTAGAAATCTTAGGGGCAGCACATAGGCAGGTTTTTGCCAAAGCTGGGTAAATTCTGTGTCGTTCTATTTCTGCATTTATTATTCTGCTTTTATCTTTGCTGCTACTATTCTGTGATCTGTGTTGAAATTATTTTATAAGCTTCCGCAATTAATTTTTATAATTAATACTATCACCCTATTCACCCCCCCTCCCTCTAGGGTGAAATTGATCCTACATCTTGGCCTTTTCTTTTTGGTGCCATTTAATTTTGATTTGAAAAAGAAAAACTTTGAGTTTTGTAGAGCTTAGGGTTTAGAGTAGTTTAAAAACTGAAGTGGGAAGAAGAAGAAAAGAGTAAAGTGAATATAAAGTGGGGTGAAAGAGTAGGTGGAAAGGTTAATATCCTTTCAGATCTACGGCTCAGTCGACTGGTGCAGGCCTTCAATCGACTGAAGCGAAAGGATGTTTATTTTTCGTCCTTCTGTTCCAGTCGATCGATGGCCTGCATTAGTCGACTGGCAATTATATAAATTTCAATATTTCAGCGTCAGTCGACTGGTGCAGGCACTCAGTCGACTGATGCAGGAGATTGAATATTCTCAATCTACTGATCCAGTCAACTGGGAGCCTGCACCAGTCGACTGACCTGTACAAATCTTTAATAATATATTTGTTTTAAAATAGAAAATGTGTATATTCTATTTATTTTACCAATATAATTTTAGTTTGTAGTTTGATGTGAATATTTTTAAAATGTTTGTTTATTAGACTGGAAATAATTTTATTGCAAAGATATATAAACGTACATAGTAAAAGAAATTTATTAAGCATACAACGAAGAAGATTATATAAAAAAAATTATTTCTTTGGGATTGGTGTCTTGAAATCTTTTAGCTATTTTCGACGAATGTTCGATGCTTCGTTGCTATCCCATGAGTTTGGAGAGTATGGAGGTCGCATAGGAGATGAAGTCGAAGGACGTCGAATTGGCGAAACAATATTTTCGTCAATTGGGTGTGACGAAGCCCCGCAAAATTTCATTGCAACATGTTCGATTATACCAATACGTCTGGAATTAATTTTCTGCTCATAATACATTTCACTTGAAGCATAAGAGACTCATGTTGATAATGATGGAGATTGTTAATTTTCTGTTTTGTATTTGGTGAGATGTCAATGGTCTTTTTCCCTTTTTTCTTTTCAGGTGTGTATCAGGAATGGTAAGTTGATGATGGCAAACCTTGGTGTTTTGGTGTTTTTGGTGAGTTTGGTGTGGCAAGGATTTCAATAGAATCGGTAGTGGATGATGATGACATTTTTTGTAAAGGTTGAAGTTGATGGATTTTATATTTCAGCGAATGGAGAAATATAATTTTTGAGTGCTTATTAATGTTGCTATTTATAGTTGTATATGTAGAAAAAATAGGATTTGGTTAATGAATCTTATTAATTTTAGGCTAAATGTATGTAGAGTCAGTGGAATTCTGTTGGCTGTGGTTATTTGAGCAGTTATACTATGTATAAAGTTTATAATACAATAATACAGTAGTACAAAAATAATTGTTACATATAGAGTAGTATAAAATACACGTAATTATTCAATAATATGGCCATAAGAGACTAGACCAGTAAACATTAATAGCTCAGGTGGTTGAGACACCTGGGTTATTCATAACAGGTCACTAGTTCGAGTTTTAGCATGGTCAGAATTTTGAAATTTTTGAATTTTTTTTATTTTTTTACTTTTTAGTTTACAAATTTTATATTTTTATTTATATATCTTTACTTGAGATTATCTCGAGTTCACGTCGCAATTTTATAAACGTATTTTCTAATAATGGTTTAGTAAAGATATCTGCTAACTGATTTTCAGAAGGTACGTAGTCTAGATTTATTATATCTTTTTCTATATTATCGTGTAAAAAGTGATGTCTAATATCTATATGTTTAGTTCTCGAGTGATTTACAGAATTTTTAGATAAATTTATTGCACTAGAATTATCACAGTAAATTGTTGATTTTGAAAGATTTATTCCAAAATCTTTAAGTGTCTGTTGCATATAAATCACTTGTGTGCAAGCTAATGCTGCAGAAATATATTCCGCTTCACAAGTTGATAAAGAGACACTGTTTTGTTTCTTACCGAACCATGAAATTAACGATTTACTGATGAAATGACATGTACCACTTGTGCTTTTTCTATCTGTTCGTGATCCTCCGAAATCAGCATCGTTGTACGATACTAATTCGAACGAACAGTCTTTTGGATAGAATAGTCCGAGATTTGTAGTTTTACTAAGATAACGTAGTATTCGTTTTACAGCACGTAGATGTGATTCTTTCGGATCTGCTTGAAATCGAGCGCATAGGCATACACTCATCATGATATCTGGTCTACTTGCTGTTAAATATAGTAATGATCCTATCTTACTACGGTATAATTTTTGGTCTACACTTTTGTCGTTTTCATCTTTGTCAAGATATGTTGTTGTACTCATAGGAGTTGGTTTGGCAGAAGTGTTTTCCATTCCAAAATGTTTAATAATATTATTATAGTATTTTTATTGATTAATAAATATTCCACTCGAAACTTGTTTAATTATAGTCCTAAAAAATATGATAATTCTCCCATATGAGACATTTCAAATTCTTTAGTCGTTATTTCTGAAAATTCTTTACATAATTCATTATTAGTTGAGCCAAATATAATGTCATCGACATATATTTGAACTACTAATATATTATTTTTAGATTGTTTTATAAATAGTGTTTGATCTACTTTTCCTATTTCGAATCTAGAATTAATTAAATAGCTTTTAAGACGTTCATACCAAGCACGTGGTGCTTGTTTTAATCCATATAAAGCTTTCTTAAGTTTATATACATGATCTGGATATTTTCATGAATAAATAACGGAGGTTGTTCAACATAGACATTTTCTTTAATATAACCATTTAAAAATACACTTTTAACATCCATTTGATAAAGTTTAAAATTATTAAAACACTCATATGCCAATAAGATTCGTATTGCTTCTAGTCTAGCAACCGGAGCAAACGTTTCTTCGTAGTCTATTCCTTCTTCTTGGTTATATCCTTGTGCTAGTAGTCTTGCTTTATTTCTAGTTATATTTCCTAATTCGTCTGCTTTATTTTTATAAACCCATTTAGTTCCTATAACTGTCTGATCGGTTGGTCTGGGTACAAGTTCCCAAACTTCATTTCGTTCAAACTGATTCAATTCTTCTTTCATAGCGATAATCCAATTTTCATCGGATGATGCTTCTTTAGTGTTTTTAGGTTCTGTAGTAGATATAAATGCTACATTACTCATTAAGTTTAATTGACTTCTAGTTCGAACATTCAAAATTATTTCTCCAATTATATTTTCTGTAGGATGATTTCGTAAAACTCGTCGCGGAGATCTTATTGTGTTAGCAGTATTTCTATTTTCTAAATTATAAATAATGTTTTCATCTTCTCTAGACAAAATGATATCGTCGTTGTCGTTTGAATTGTTTGTAATTGTTTTTGTTTTATTGAGTAAGTCATTGTTATTAATTTTAGTAGAAGTATTTTCATCAAAAGATACATGGAGTGATTCTTCGATAGAATTTGTTCGTTTATTAAAAATTCGATAAGCTTTACTTCTAATTGAATATCCATGAAATATTCCCTCGTCACTCTTTGAATTGAATTTTCCAAGCTGATCTTTAGTATTTAAAATAAAGCATTTTGATCCAAATATTTAAAATAAGATATGTTTGGTTTTCTACCGTTAAAAAATTTGTAAGGAGTATTTTTGGTAAGAGGTCTAATAGAAACACGATTCAAAACATAATAAGCAGTTGCAACAGCTTCTGTCCAAAATTGTTTTGGTAACGTGCTTCATTTAATAAAGTTCTTGCACATTCTTGTAAAGTCCTATTCTTTCGTTCTACAACTCCATTTTGTTGTGGAGTTCTAGGAAATGAAAAATTATGAAAAATTCCTTTCTTTTTACAATAGTTATCAAATTGTATATTTTCGAATTCTCCTACGTGATCACTTCTAATATTTCTAATTTTAATACCTTTTAAGTTTTGAATTTGTTTAACAAAAATTTTGAAATTTTCAAAAGTATCACCTTTATTTTTCATAAAAATAGTCCACGTATATCAAGAAAAATCATCAACTATTACAAATACGTATTTATTATGATTTATGGATTGAATTTGGGTAGGGCCAAATAAATTCATATGAAGTAATTCAAGCGGTTGTAATGTCGAGATAACCTTTTTAGATTTAAATGAGGATTTGGTTAGTTTACCTAATTGACATGAGTCGTATATATTATTGACTTTAAAATTCATATTAGGTAATCCTTTTACATGATTATTTTTAGAAGTTTTGTTTATATTTTTGAAATTGATATGACAAAATCATTTATGCCATATCCATGGATCATTTTCTTTAGCTATTAAACATAAATCTGAGTTATGATTAACTTTCATATTTAAAACATAAATATTTTTATCTATATTTCCTTCGAAAATAAGATTTTGATTCTGATCAAGAATACTACACTTATTTTCAGAAAATGAAATTTTAAAAACTTTATTGCATAGTTGACTTATACTTAATAAGTTATGTTTTATATTCTTAACTAATAAAACATTTGTAATAAGAGGTAAATTAGATGTACCGTAATTGCTCACACCGCCTTTGCTGATGATATATCCCTTGGAGTTGTCTCCAAAACTGACAGAACCTCCATTTGAGTATGTAATAGTTATCAACATGTCCTTATCTCCTGTTAAATGTTTTGAGCAACCACTGTCGAGTATCCATTTTCCTCTTTTCTTGAGTGGGACGTGCAAAAAATATAAGATTATCGTTGGTACCCACTTTTTGATAGGGTCCTAAGAGTTAGATCTTAGGAAACCAAATCCAGGAGAGTTTAGTATCCCTTTTATAAATATAATTTTTGTTATTATGTACATCTTCTATGAATGAACTAATATATTTCTTTCTTATTAGTTTGTTATTGGTGTTAGGTATCCATATACTTATGGTTTCAGACATTAGTCTACTTTAAGACATGGATACTTTATTAGATTTAACTTTGTTCAAATTACTAGCTTGAGACTTTTTAACTACCTTCTTATATCCTAAACCATGTTTATTATTAACATATTGTGAATTATCAATAATTCTAGATAAATTTTCTCTGCCTTAATTAAAATTTGAAACATTCTTAGTTATTCCATCTAGTTTAGTCTTTAGACTTGAATTTTCTAGTTCTATCATTTTAATATTAGTTGTAAAACATGATTCTCAGAAACAAGAATATCATTCTTTTCTTTCTGAGTTTCAATTTCTTGACTTAATAATATAAGTTTAGCATTAACATTAGAGAGAGAGATTAGTGAGTTTTCATGAGTTCTTCTTCCAATATTTTCTTCTCATCTTTAAGCATATCTCTTTCGAATTCAGCCTTTTTCTGATTTTCTATAGCTTCTTTATATTTCTTTTTAATACTTTTTAAAGTGTCTAATAATAATTCAAAGTTTATTTTTATCATATCATCAAAAGTAAAATCACTAACCTCATTAGCTTTAGCCATAAAACATACGTTAGCTTGTTCATTATCGCTTTCACTTTCACTTCCTGAAGAACATGATGAGGAGTCTGAATCATCCAAAGCAACTAAAAAAGCTTTTTTTTTGGATTTGTCCTTCCTTTTATTTCAATGTTCTTTCTTTTGATCTGGACAATCTTTCCGCATGTGCCCCTTTTTGTGACAGTTATAACATTCCATAACTAATAAAGACGGTGGTTTATTGCCGTTTGAACTTCTCTTCCCATTGTTTCTATTTCCTTTTCTATATTTCAAAAATTTCTTGAAGTTCTTGGCAATAAAAGCTAGATAATCTTTGTCTGAATCTGATTCTTCTTGTTCTACGTGAAATGCTATATTCTTTTTATCTTGAGTCTGAACTCTTTTAGCCTGCAAATTCACTTCATAGGACATTAGATTTTCGATTAACTCATCAGGTTTTATGGTAGAGAGGTCATTAGCTTCTTCAATAGCTAAGTCTTTTCTTTTCCATTCATCTGTTAAAGAGTTTAGAATTTTGATACAATATCAAAATTTGTGTACTTTTCTCCTAATCCTAACGGTGAATGATAGATATCTTGAAATCTAGAGTACATATCATTTATGGATTCATCTTGTTTCATTCTAAAGTTTTGAAATTGATTTTTGAGCATGGAGATTTTGCTTTGTTTGACTTTGTTAGTTCCTTCATGAGTGATTTTAAGTGTTCTCCATATTTCATAAGTAGTTTGACACATGCTAACACGATTAAATTCATTTCTATCTAGTGCACAAAATAACATGTTCATAGCTCTAGCATTAGCAGTAGCATCTAATTTTTGTGTGTTTGACCAAGTGGAATATTCTCCGGTAGGAAGAGTGTATTCATTCTGTGTGATATTCCACAATTCAAAACTATTTGATTGCAAATAGATTCTTATATGGGTAAACCAATAATTATAGTTCAAACCATTAAAAAACGGAGGTCGTGCAGTGGATTGACCTTCAATAAAACTAGTGATAGTGTAGGTGTTGTTTTCCATATTAACAAGATATCAGATAATTGTGTAATGGTTATAAGACCTTGCTCTGCTACCAAATGAAAGTGCATTGTGGATCGTGTAATATGGATATATGATAATAGAGTATAGTGATGATAGTAATACTGTAAATAATGCGGAATATAAAAGCAGTATAGTAAAATGACACCAGTTATTTTATACTGGTTCGGAGCACCGTCCTACATCCAGTCCCAGACTCCTTCTGGAATTTTACTAAACAACAACCCTCACTTGACTCGAAGGAACAACTCTATACACCCCTGAGTAGCCGAACAGGAACTTGAACAGCAGAACATGATTTCGCTTCAACAGCCGAAGAGGACTTCACTTGCCTGAGCAGCAGAATAAGACTTTAACAATTTACAGAAAATAGTTTGACTGATGTGTTCTAATAACATGGATTTGTCACTTGTAGTACACCCTTCCTATAATATTCTCCTCGAGTATAAATATTTATATTTGATGTATATGAAGAATAGAAAGGTATAAATTACTTTTATGCAGAATAATCGAGAGTATAATAGCAAATAGATTTCAGAAAGTTAGATCAGAGAATAAGAGAAATCGATTGTGAATAAGTGATTTGAAATGAGTTTGGAGTTTGTATTTATAAGTGATAGAAAGCTACAACTGTTGGTGAAGAGTTTCGATCGAAGTGTTGCACCTGAATCCTTTCGTTGAATGTTCGCAACCCTTCACAAAAGTTGTGTCTTTTCAAAAATATTGTTGTTGTAGAAATTCAGTCGACCGGACTATAGGGTCAGTCGACTGAATATTCAAACGAATTTAAATAATCAAATTCAAATATACGCGCACTGCGTATGTTATACTTTTTACCAAGTATCAGTCGACTGAGCGTACAGGGTCAGTCGACTGACCTGGTATAATTTGTGCAATATGCATAGTTTTTTGTGTATGTGTGTGTGTGTGTATATATATATATTACTTTTAAACTTTTATTAATTATATGCTTATATAAACTAATATATATACTTTTAGCCGAGGAGAGATTTTAACAATATTGATCTAAGACTTAAAAAATCAAAATATAAAATTGATGCACCAGTTTTGAAGTCTCGTCTTCTTGTAGTATATATTCTCTTTTTGTAGCAGTCGTCAAATCTATGCGTTGTAGATAAAAGCCATGTGTCATGAACCAAAACCAAGTCTCAACACATTACACATAGATCGTATGTAATCCATATTATGTTGAAAAATCCAATTGCACTGCGATCTAAGGAGAAGGATCGGTATTCATCCATCATAGTACGATCGTAACCGATCATTTCTTAGTTTGGCTATCTGATTGAATTGCGGGCTTTGTTGGTTTGGTGCACTCTTAGGTATAAATATGGAACACTTAACCATTTTCATTCCTTCACTTTATTTTCCATCTTTGCTATCCCAACCAAAAGAGAAAAACTCCATCTTCATCTTCTCCTTCACCATCGATCTACTGAGCTCCCTGATCCTACTTCACACTTTTCATATAACCATCTTCATAAGTCAGTCCGACTCCTTGCTACATCAACCATAACTGCTGTCATCTCCTACATATCTCATCCTTAGATTCATTGATTTGCTTTGCAGTCGAAACCAAATCACCTCCGTGTTGCACTTTTATATATAGGTAGGTTCAATTATTTTTGTACGTTTCGATTTTTGTGATGAGAAATGTGGGGTCGACTTGAGTTGGTCGAAGTGAGTCATGGCGCTGCAGTAGCTTTTGCGTTTTGAAATGGAAGAGAACGAAAAATTTTCTAAGATGGCGATGGAGAAATTGAAACGATCGTAGTTGTTCTGATCGTTTGCTTTAGTAGTTAAAGGGACATTCAAAGTAAAATTCTAGGAATGGTGGCTCGATGGTGAATGCGGTGTTGAGATTAGATGGAATGCATTTGTTTGAGGTTGAAGGTGGAAGATCGATTTTATCCGATCATTCCGGGAGTTCTAAAATGTGGACTGCTACTGTCATTTTTAATGAAATTGATGTGTTAAAGTGTAAAACAGTTGGTCCATGTTGATCTAAAAAATATGGCATAGGGGAATGAAATGGAGTTTGATCGATTTTTTTTTAGAATTGGTACTTGAAAAAATGAAGAGAAATTAGACCGATATTTTCTGATAGAGTTTTGGCCGATTGATTTTTGGATTGGTGGTTGGAGATTCTTGGACTTAAAAAATTGGGTGGAATAAAATGGATCGATCACGGCACATTTTGGATCGGTTGTTGGTTTAACTTCAATAAATACACTTAAACACTTAAATCTTAATTTGAAATTAGTGATGAACTTCGGTCTTGAATGCTTGAATGGCCGTACGTGGCATGCGTATAAAATGGACTGCATATTCAGACGTATATGACAATCGAACCATGGAACAAACCTGACCAATCTTCTGTATATTTATATTTGTGGCCTATGCCTTAGATAAATTTTAAAGCACATAAAATTCTAAACGCGCAATTTGAACTTCAACGTGCCAACAACTGATCCCGATGCTTTGACTGAATCCTTAGCCGGTGGCATAGAGAATCGGTTGAGAGGATCAACAATGGCAATCACTCCGGTCGAACCTTGGAGTCTAATCATAGTTGTAGTCTTTAATTTTGAACTATTTTTCACTACATTGCATGGCACTGCACTACTCTACACTAGCACACACTTTGTACGGGGGAAATAGGTTATTTTTGCTAATGATGATTATCTACTGAGTTTAGTAGTCATGGGTTACAGATGCTCGGAGCATTTAGCTGTTATGTCTTTCGAATAGCATTCACATCATAACAATCTAGATGCTGAACCGAGCTCCGCAAATATACCAGATAGACTCTCCCCTAGACGTCAAGTTGATCGATTGAAAAGTTCTAGTCCACTATTTGACCTTTTCTCTATCGTTCTTGTCCTTCCAACAGAAGTAATAGACCCTACTCCAGACACTCAAGAAGATGCATATTTTTGGAAGACCCGAAGGATTTTATGGCTTCGAAAATTAATGAAGCCTCTCTTTGTAGAATTTATGCCAGACATGAGATCCCATTTGATGATGTGTGAGTCCCGACTCGAATTGGCAGAGTTCATATTCCCCCCAAGGGGTCACTGCATGCAACAAGTTCATGTGTTGGGCAGGATGCGTCCCACCCTTCAATTCATTTATCCTAGAGATGCTACATCATATGAGGTTAGCACTGGCACAACTATATCCAAAAAGCTATGCCTTGCTTAACTATACCTACATGGCATTCATCATATTTTTTACTCCAACCTCCAACTCACACCTTCAAGTGATGAATGAGAAGACTTTCATTCACATTTCTCGAGTCAACCAAGAAGTACTAGATCTTGACTAGTACTTGGAATAAGTTGAGCGTTTTCAAAAGCGAGTGGTTCTATATTTGCTTATTGTCCGGCTTTTCCCGACGGTGATTAGAAGGACGCAAGTATTACTCCTTGTGTAATTTCTTGGGTGCATGTACCCAGGTCTTATCATGAACAAAGCAACTTTTCTAGTTTGTGCAGGCTCTTATCCACGACCCAATGGAAAATAATACATACACGCGGTCATGGCGCTTAAGAGGGTTCCATCAGAAGATAGAGACATTGAGAATTATTCCACTAGAAGATAGAGACACTAAGAATCTCCTAATTGATGAACGCCTCATTACCTATTGTCTGATGGAAGAGGGTCATAGTATAGGGCTACCGACCACTACTAGAGTTATAATGGCTGAGCAGTGGAATGTAGATGATGATGAAGGCCATCAAGGCGATCATGTCTTGCCCTGATTGAGGGGGCTCAGGAAGTTACTAATAAAGATGTAGCAGAAGATGAAGGTGACAACCCCGGTGGCAACGACGTAGGTTCTAGTTTCAAGGCGGTGGTGGATCCTTGCAAACCCCATAGCCCTCCACTCTTGAAAAAGGAAAAAGGAAGAAACTCATTTGTAGGTTCCTTAAGAGTTGCCTCTTCAAATATTCCAAGATATTCATCACTCCTCAAATTATTCCGGATTAGTCCACTTCTCAACCTTCAGAACATTTGGACGAAACATTTGAAGCATTATCTGATCTTCCGATACCGGATGACGTTGATACCTTTCATTTTACTAACACGAACGTCGGCGGATCAGAATCTCCTTCCAGGGCTTGTGCTGGAATCCCTTCTACCACTAATGGAGAGGCTACCCCACCAGTAAAACTTTAATAGCTAGTTCGTTTGGGGAACACAAGGACACGTACATTCGTACACACTTCACAATATATTATTGCACTTATATCATGTCCTTCAATACTTAAAGCTGATTCATTCTTTTTTTTCTTTGTAAAAACAATGGTGAGGAAGAAGCACATGTTTTGGTCTCCACAGGAAATATCATGCTAGACTCTCGGTTCTTTTTCGAGCCCATACCGCCAAGGTAGTGGTCGTGAATATGACCCTAGCTATCACTCCAACCAGGATCGGGATTACCAGAATAGAATTAACAGAAATAGGTCTTCCTATGATAAACATCGATCCAAGTCTAGATCTTCTCCTTCTAAAAGTTTCGAAAGGTAACAAGATCTCCACGACGACGTTCCTCCTAACGACACCCCTCGTGGTCCCCCTCCCACTTTAGTTTCTTCATAGTCTGTCATTCCATCTCATCCTCAGCGACCCAACGTCATCGATGTCATAGTGAACATGATATTTACCAACAAAGGCTAGGCAAAGAAAGCGCTGACACCTAAGTTGCACTGAAGTTCAACAAGTCAATGTCGCTGCTCATATGGCCCAACTTAAGTCGAATTTTCCAGATGTATGTCTCGATGGATTTTTTATACCTAATCCTAAGAAAGTTCCTGAAAAAGTCTAACAAATGACTTTGGATTGCGTGAATGATATCCACAAGCGGCATAATGAGTGTGAGAGCAACAGAGAGGATTTCTAAAGCATCTTAGAAGATAGCGGCAGAGATTGAGAAAATGAAATGCCATGAAGCCTAGGACAAGTGGATCATCGAAACTCTAATCAACGAGTTAGAATCTTTAAAGAGCTCACAGGAAGAAGTCGAGAAAAAAGCCAAGATGACCATCAAGGCACTTGAGGATGAGAAAGCTAGACACTTGGCCGAGGTTGAAGCGCTTCATCATTAGAACCATAAACTGGTATTAGAAACGGATGCAGCCCAAAGAAGGGCAACCGAGTACAAAACTAAGTTTGAGCGTGAATCTAAAGATAAAGAGGAAGCACTAAAAATCGATCGGGATACCTGTGATGAATTGGTCACTATCAGGCTTGAAAGAGACGCGGTTGTTGAAAAGGCCAAAGACATCGATGCTCTCATTAAATGAGAAGTGGTGTCCGTAAAAGAAAAGGTCAGGGAGGAGGTTATGGAAGAACTAGATCCACTGCTTATTCTTTACAATGCCAACGTCTTGAAGCACGGAAACATGGAGTGGCTCCGGGGTGACCACCTTTACCATCTTGTACGTGCTTAGGTGCATCTTTTTCAAGAGGAGAAAAAGGCTCTCGGCACTAAAGTAATCGATCCAATGATGCTGGAAGGATTGGGTAACGAACCCAAGGTTCTACATGAAGCTCGGCTTATACTCCAAAAAGAGCACCTATCAACATCAAGCTAGTAAAGGTTCTAGATTCGTGTCATACAATGTCGTAGATGACTAGAATCCAATGACTCAAGCTATTCCCAACACCACTATGGATTCTTCTATCAAGCCTGGTTACAATCCGGAGAAGCCGCATATTGATACGTCTAGTGGAATCTCCTAGATTATGGCAGGAGGTTCTGGTAGCGCTCCAGCTCATGTGGGGGGCCAATCTGGAGAAGGTATTTCATTAACCTCACTCGTCCTTAGGGAAGCGGGAGTGTCCCCGGTCGATATATCTAATACCTTTAGTTATGTTTCCTCGGCTTTAGGCATGCCGGCTGCAGTTCCACCCCTTCCTCAAGAATCTCAACCATGACCTCAGGTGCATGCGATAAAATCCATTACTATACGGCTTCGGTAACAACCCAAAATGTCCCAGAAGAGGAAGCTTTTATGATCAACGAGCACTTGGTGGACGCTTTGTTGAGGGAAGAAAGCGATCTGTGCCAAGAGATTCTTGCTGATGACGATGTTATGATTATTGGAGCTTTACAATCCTTGTTAGGCCTCTCTATGTAAGAAATGGCATAAAAACTTGGGGCGGACATTGCCCTTGAGATGAAAGTCAAGTAGGAGAAAATGGAGGTCGTTCCCCCTCCCGTCTACATCATTTTTCCTAGAGAAACTATGTATGCTTCCGCTCGTCAGCCAAAATCTACTCAAGATGCACATATCGGGTCAACCCAAACTAATCCGGTGAAAGTCCAAGGAAGCGGAAAGAGAGGATAGAAGAGGGGTGGGGAAAGTTTGAGTGAAATCTCTCTGATTCCAAGAAGAAGAAAAGGAAGCCGAGGAGGAAGTGGTTCTTTCCGTGTACTCATGCTCCCAAGTCTTTTGGGTTTTGTTGGCAGAATTTGTACGGGATCGGCCCCCATTTTTTATTCTTTTAACATGAATACTTGTACTTGACTTTTCCAAGCTTATGTAATTAAAGATCTTTTACTTTTGTTGAACTTTTATATGAATTTGCTTAAGTAGTTAAGCTCTTGCATTTTAAATGTACTTGTAATTCATCGCTTATTGATTCAGATGATAATCTGTTAGTTTTATCCTAAGGCCTCCATACGGTCGTGGTCTCAAGTCTCACTAGACACTACGTCAATCCTTAGTGTTACGCTATCGGATTCCGCGGTTTAAGTGATTATACTCCTGCCCTCAGTTCTCAGTTTAAAGGAGTTTTATAGTGTATGGTCGAATTCCATCTTTAGTGAATTTATACTCCTATTGATTTCAGGTCGAAGTTAATGAAATGGTGAGTGGTCGAATCATACTAATCTATTTGTTTATACTCATATATGCACTCTGGGGATAAGAGTTCATTGGCGGATAGTTGGATCGCACTCAATTGTGTTTATACTCCAGTCCACTCTCTGGAAAATTAGGTTATTTCGAAAAATAGTCTAACAATATTTTCCTTGATTGATTGACTTGCCCTCAAGTCTAGGGTTTAACTAGGAGAATGATCGACCGTGTTACGCTTGATTTTTGATTCATGTCTATCCTATTGCTTGGTGGGGTTAATTTGATTATTGGATGGTCAAGTCACATCCATTTCTCATTAACTACTCCGCTCAAGGGGTTGTGAGCGAGAATCGTCGAATGAACGGTTGGACCACGTTTATTTTGTTTAGTCCAATCGTGGACTTATGTAGTCGGTTGGCTCCAAACTCTGGGAACCTTCTCGGACATGTTAGTATTATTTAGTCAGGTATCATAACTAATATGCAATGATATAGCAATCATGGGTACGAAGGAAATTTTAAATTGTGTTTGCCAAATGGAAATAAATGACATAATTGGTCTTATTACATATCTGAAAAATCAAATGCTAAATCAAATTTGGAAACTAAATACAACTGAATGAACAAGAATTAACTAAGTGAAATAGCATCGTAATGCTCGCTATTCCACGCCCTTAGGAGTGTGATGCCATCAACAATTGCTACCTTGAAAGTTCCTTCTCCAAGCCTCTGTTCAATGATGTACGGTTCCTCCCAAGTAGGATTCATGTGTGATGGAATAGGAAAAACCTGTTTCAAGATGAGATCGCCGATTTTAAAGGAACTAATAGTATCAGACGACTCGATACCGATGTGCAGCTGCCCTCAAATCATCTTTTTTGCGCTTCTCATCTACCAAGTCTATAAATTCTATGAAGAGATCTCTATTCATTTTAGAGTCATAGTATGTTACTCGATGAGACTTCGAGTTCGACAAGAATGACGGCTTCAGAGCTGTAAGCAAGGATGAATGGATTATGGCCAGTCGTGGACTTATGGATGGTTTTGTAAGCCCATAATGTCGTTAGGAGTTTTTCCACCCACTTGCCTCTAGCCTTTTCCAAACGTTTCTTCAGAATGGATTTCATGATTTTGTTCGCAGCTTCAACTTGTCTAGCTTGATGGTGAGCAACTACCGCAAAACTCTTTTCAACATGATGCTGACGGTAGAAAACTTTGAATTCAACGTTGTCGAATTGGGTTCCATTATTAGTTACAATGGTTTGTGGTAGACTAAAAGGAAAGATGATGTTTTAGAAAATGAAGTTAATTACTTTCTTCATCGTGATCGTGGTTAAAGGTCTCTTCGACCCATTTGGTGAAGTAATTAATTGCTACGATGGCGTACTTCGCACTACCTTTAAAGATAGGTAAGGAACCGATAAATATATGCCTCATGTGGCAAACGGCCATGGACTGGCCATTTGTGTAATTTCCGTTGGCGGAGCTCTTGGAAATTTTGCATACATGTGGCATTTTTCGCATCGCTAAGCGTATTCAGCAGCATCTCGGTTGATAGTTGGCCAGTAATACCCATGACGGAGTATTTTCTTTACTAGGGTTTGCCCCCTAGTGTGATCACTACATTCCCTTTCATAAACTTCCCTTGGGACTCATTTTATTTTATCATGAGCATTACATCATAGCAGGGGAACGTAAAACCCTTTGTATACATGACTTCTTCCTGAATGATATATCATGAAGCTTTTCCGGGGATTTGTCGTCCTTAATTCCTCCATTTGGGATGTACTCCCTGTAGCAAATAATCTTTAATTGAAGTCATCAATGACTCTTTCTTAGGCTCCATCTCTAGTACCAATTGATTTCCATCCGGTTTATGCTCAGAGCATCTAGTACTTCGATTGGAGCCAAGCCCATTTGTTATGCATCCTCGGTGCTAGCAAACTTTGCCAATGAGTCGGCCTCTTTGTTTTGATCCTGGGAAATGTGCGTGATGTCATAATACTCAAAGTCAGTCAATAGCTCTTGGACTTGGATAAGGTACGGAGCGAGTCGTTGTCCTTTAGCCTAGTAGTCTCCCTTAAATTAGTAAACCACCAATTGGGAGTTGAAAAAGATTTCAAGAGATTTTATTCTCTGTTCTTTGGCAAGTTTGAGTTCAACAATTAGAGCTTCATACTCAGCTTCGTTGCTTATTATAGGGAAGTCAAGCTTCAAAGCATAGCAAATTGATCGATCCTCTGGAGATACTAGCACGACTCCAGCTCTAGAACAACGATCATTAGATGCTCCATTAGTATACATTTTCCACCAAATGGTAGAGGCTCTACCGCTCTCTGGGAGATCATCCTATGCAGTGAATTCTACTATAAAGTTCGCCAGTTGATCGATCCTCGGAAGGGGAAAACTATCTTTTGGGCATGCCTTATTTAAATCCGAATAGTCAATGCATGTTCGTCATTTTCCATTGGCCTTTCTCACAAGTACAAAATTAGATACTCATTTCGGGTGGAGGGCATCACGAATAAACCCATTGCTTTTGAGCCTATCCACCTCCTCTTTATGGGTGGCAGATCTCTCCGGATCCATGCCACACCTTTTCTATTTAACCGAGACATGCCTCAGGTCGATAGCAGACAAGATTCCACATATATTAGAATGAGTCCAAGCGAACATATCAAGATTTGCTCGAAGAAAACCAGCAAGTTCCTTCATCATCGGGGGGTTGAGTTGTGGTCCGATCTTTAGGATCCATGATGGGTCATCGTAGCTAACTGTTATGTCAATTGTTAGCTCATCGATGCAGCCTTAGCTTCTTTGGGCTCATTCACATCATTTCTCAAATCTATATCTTTATAGAACCGACTATGGCGTCCAAGCCATGGCTCAGGCGCTGGTTGTAAAACTTTGTGGCTTGGATGCGAAGAGACTTATCCACACTCTTACCTTTCTCCTTCCGTTGAGCATCCCTTAACTCAGCAGCATACCAGGCACGTCCGGTCGCCTGATCTTCATGAATAACTCCCATGCCATTATCAGTTGGGAATTTCAAGGTAAGATACCAATAGACAATGGCTGGTCGGAATTCAGCAAGCGCGGTCAGCCTAGAAAATCATTATACGAAGAGTCCACATCCAACACAACGAATGGCTACATCCATACTCTCCTAAGGGTGTTCTTCTCCTAACTCCACCGGTAGCTCGACATAGCCTACCTCTTCTATTGCAACATCGTTATAGCCATGAATGTAGGCTTTACACGATTTCAAGTCTTTGGCTTTCATCCTTACATGGTGTAAGCCATTTTGAAGATAATATTCACCGAGCTGCCACCATTAATCAAAACTTTTCTCACTAAGGTGGGGCCGATCATGGTCAAAATTACCATTGGGTCGATCATCGGTGCCTCTACCTTATCTGCATCTCTGTTTTTGAATACAACGCCATCTGCCATTTTATGTTGTTGTTTGGCCAGAGCCCTATCTTCTGTATTTGAAAAACATTCAAAATTCATATTCTTGATTGCTAGCATACCTCTCCATCTTGTGCTAACTCATATCAACTGGATTTGGTCCTTCAGCTATCGTATTAATCACTAATCTTCCACTAGTACATGTAGGCTCCTCGGCCCTATGTGACACTTATCCTCGGTTAGGGTCGGATGTCCCTTGGCCGCCATCCTGCGGAGCTTTAAGAAACCGTTGTAGTTTTCTTTCCCGAATCAATTTCTCGATAACATCCTAAAGATGCCTACACTTATTCTTGTTGTGACCATAACATTCATGGAACCGACAACCTTTTCCAGTCTGCCTTTGTTTCTCCGTCGATTCATTCGAAGGTGGCTTCTTATACTACATGGCATTACATGTAGATAAGTAAACATTCTCTAGAGATGTATTTAATGGTATATAGGTATCATACATTGGATTCCTAGATTGTCCTTTTCTAGAATCCCTCTTTTGTTCATGGTTCCTATCACCACCTTTCTTTTGCTGATTCGTTTATTTTGGACATTTACTTGAAATTTTCCAGAACTTTCCCTGGACTGTTTCACTGCAATGTTACTCTACACTGCCTTTCCGCTCGGTCCCACAACATTCTTCTTCCTGGAGTATCTAGCTTCCTCTTTCCTCAAATCATGAGCTGCTTTTGCATAGAAACGCTCTAGCATCGTGGTGGTTTGCCAGCTAACCAATCGTCAAATTTAGATTTTGGGTCAATCTCTCTTGCTACCGCCATCAATATTGAATGGTCATTCGGATTACTGACTTCTATGGCGGTTGTATGAAATCTCTCGAAATAGTCTTTCAGTGATTTGTTCGGAGCCTGGATCACGCTTGATAGGGACATTACATCTTTGAGGCGAGTTGCACGCCTATGGAACTGCTCTACAAATTTTGTTTCTAAATCATCAAATCAAGAGATTGACCTCGGGGATAATCTCATGAACCACATCATTGCTACACCAGAAAGAGTGATGGGAAAACATCTGCATTTCGTGGCATCATCCACTCATGCGGAGTCCATCAGCCATTCATATCTCATGATGTGCTGCCCAGAGTTGATTTTTTCCTCGTATGCAGGTATCGACGGTCTGATAATCTTCTCAGATATTCCGTGTGTAAAATATTGTCCGTGAATGGGGTGTGGCTTCTTGAGATCCCCCAATCATCATTGGACAAAACCTTGGCTTTCCTTTACTAGCTTTCTAACCATAGCTTACAAGTTTGGTGTTTAGATAGTTAGAGCCAAGTGGTAGTCATGCTCCACCTCATGTGATTGGTTTGGTCGATGTCTATGGGTCATTCCATGTCTTCTTGGCTCAACACCTTGATGTGCGTTCACATCATCATCATTCCAGAAAGGTAACTGATCTGCATTAACTTAAACTCCAACATCCAGATTAACTATGGTGGCTCCAGTTCAAGTTCCATCAAAAAAAGGTAAGGCTCCTCCCCTGGAGGAGGGATCAGCCTCGATCCTTATAGAGGGATCAAGTCCGATTGGCCCTAGCAGACTAGGATTAGTTGTGTGATAATGTCTTGATACTTCTGCATGAAATCCGTCGGTTCTGCACCTGTAATGGTCATCTAATGATGTTGAACTCTCCGATGTAGAATAAGGAGTTGGCTCCCTCCTACTTTTCCTACGTTGTTGATCCTTGAGTTGATTCATTAGATCAATATTGGCTTGAATCTGCTGGTTCAACTATCGATGGCTATTCATGAGCTCTCTCGTCAAGTTCTAGAAATCACTTCTTGTGATGGAATCAGCGAGATTCTGGACATTAAGTGGATTGGTAGCATTAACATCTACTGGTAGATTACTCTGGCCTCCTTGCTAGATGTTGGCACTCTCGTTTCCTTCTACATTTTGAGCTGTAGATCCGATGTTCCAAACCATGGCGGATAGTCTCCTTATAGATCTCTTCTTCAAATCTAAGTTGAAATTGAAGCTTGTAGGTAGAAAGATGGATTTATCTCGTGAATATGGGAATCCACAAGTAGATGATGAGATCCAGTCGAACTGAGAATTCATCGTTCTCGGTGAAAACATAAAAAAATTTGCACCAAAAATTGGCATAAACACCCAATAGAGATTTTGTAGAGGAGTAAATGAAGAATAATAAATGTAAATAGAGAGAATATAGCAATAAAGTAATAAGAAACAAGCCAATAACATAGACACGACAATTTATAGTGGTTCGGCGTTGTTTGCTTACATCCACTTTAAAGAGATAGCTTTTTTAATCACTTTGTGTACTAAGCATAAGAGGGATCGGATGAAAATCCCTAGTTACAAAAGAGTTCAAAGAAACAAGCAGCGTAAATTCCGAAATGAACAATCAAGTCTGTATTTAGAAAGTAAGACGATGAAATATCTTCTTGAAATTTCACTAGCGGAGTCTCCAAATCTAGAAGAAGCCACAATATCGATCGCAGGTCCTACATCACTTGTAATAATGATTGGCACCAATCGTTTTATTGGCTCCTTTTGGCATGCGATCAATATGGTGGGCTCTACCTTTAATACATTGAAGTTCCCAAAGTCTCATGTGTATTCGACTTATAAATTTTGAGACGTCGATCATTTTTCATTGAGTTGAACAGTAATATCGATACGGTACAATCCATAATTTGTGAATAAGGATTGTACCTGATCCATTTTCAGTAAATGGTGTATCTTCATATTTTAGCGTTCTATTAAGTCCGTCTTCCATTTTGCTTCACCACTACTTCATATTATCATCTATGTCTGGTCTCTGGCTTCGTGATTGTTAATCTGACTTGTCGGTCCCGATGATAGTCGAGTCTAACTTGTTTAGTCGGTTTGAATATAGTCAGGCTAAAAGGGTGGATAACACTAATTAATTACACATTAATATTCTAAGCAAGCCTACAAAATTCGAAAAACATATATCGAGTAAAAAGCCTTTTATCAATAAAATGATTTTTGGTTATATTATCGATATTTCTTCAAACTGTTTATTTTTGTAAACATATTTTGAAAATAAGTTACCATCTTCTATTATTAATGAAAAGGTGTTTAACATGGTTATAAAATCAATTTTAGCATATTAAACCAAGATTCCAATATTTAAATAATTCATATATTTGAATACAAAGTGTTTGAAATTCTAGATCGTTACGTTGTCCCTTACTTAAAACATTTCATCCTCAAAATTCCAACACGACCAATTAACAAAGGAAACAAGCACACATCAATACTTAATAACATTCAAAATTACTAGCAAATAAAGTTAATGATATGCTCTGGTTCAAAAATCCTCTCATCACATAAGGATGATAAATAACCTACTAAGGTAGCTTACGCTCGAGGCCTCAGGTTATTACTTAGATGGTTGTTTAAGCTTCCCTAGAACAAATCAAAGAGTTATTCCCTAAACTCTCCTAAGCCAACCAAAAACTTAGTATACATATACTTACACCCACACGATTTGGATGAATCATCCGTGCGTAATATTTGATCTGATCACTTGCTCGATCACATAAATCTCACTTCCAAACTAGTATAGATCACTTGACCTCTTCGGTGCGGACATTGATCGGGTTCCTTGATATGAAATCTCTATTTTTCTTACATAGCCATATACTATGATAGAAAACCTTATGGTTATGTTAATAATCTGTCTCAAGTATTCGCCATCAAGAATCGATTGAAAAATCATTACCTTGACTAGTGTAAATCACCTAGAAACCATGTACTTGAATCCTGGATCAAGAACTGTCATGTGAATAAAATGATCTACGTACAACTTGCATATTTTTACTACTGGTTTCTTTAACTATGATATTTACTTTTTATATCACATTCATTTACACAGATATTATATAATTTAATACTAAAACCATTTATGAACCATTTCATTAAGCATAACTTAAGTTTATAAACATTTTATAAAGACATTTCATGAAAAATTACTTCAAGTTATTACTCATATCATACTTTGCTACATCCTAAGAGTATATGCAAACCATCAGATTCGCTCTATTTTCCTACAGTTCCAATGAAGGCCCAAAATAAATCTGGGTCATATAACCGAGTCAACCTTTTAGACTTCTTTATCCGTCGGGTTAGGCAAGTAGCTAGGGAGAGTAGAACATTAGTATCCAAAACTCAGGACTAGAGCCTACTTTCCTTAGATAACCCAAAGGTAAAAACGTTTGTTAGTAGGCTAATAAGATCAAATGTTCTACTTAACATGGATGTTCAATAAATTTAAAACTTGCTTTAACTTATTACTTCTCAATTCTAGAGTTACATAAATGCATCTTTTATATTTTCAAAAACACTTGGCTTTAACTCCTATAATGATCCGAAAGTTTCATACTGTCCAATATCACCAAAAAATCCATTTCATTCTAATAAATGAAACATTTAGAACTAAATACTGGGTTTTGTTTCAATTCTTTGAAATAATAATATATACATATATCCTTTTTTATATCAAATCATATTTTAGGGCTTTAATCAAAAATCATTTTCAAAGCAGCATCAAATACTTCGTAAATAGTACTAAGTATCATGATCCAAATTTATAAACTAATTTCCAAAATATTTTCTTTGAAATCCATAAAAAATATACAAATAGATCGAGTAACACCAATATGATACCAAGGAAACGGGTCCTACTAAGTCGTACAATACACCTTCTTAATAAGAAGAGTAATACTCAAGATAAGTGCTCACCGACCAAATACAACTCTCATCCACTTTTAGACACTTTCGAGCCACTCGAGCTAGCTAACATAAAAATATTTTATTCCTAAAATGATTTGCCGATTTCGAATGTAAACTCAAACTCAAACAATTCTTAAACTCTTTTCAAAATATTAGTATTCACAAATACTTTCGAATAATTATGTTATTATTTCTCCAAAATCTTGAAGACTATTTTCTAAGACATTGGGATTTAAGTTCTTAAAATATCAGTTTAAATCCTCTTCGTTTATAAACCATACTTATATAAAATCACTTTAAAAGAAAATTTATATTAAACTTATTTCATTAAAGTTAATTGTTAACCCAGTATTGTTATCGAATGCCTTATAGTCAAATTATGAAACTCAATTCACAAGGTGTTCATTTTCAATTCACCCACAATTACTATCTACCACATCCATGAAGTAAAAAAGGTAAATTGCTCATAAATTGGTTGAGCGCAAATCAATAAACAATATTAATGCTCATAAACTGGTTGAGCATAGCTAAAATAATCAACGAGGGATAATGGACGACCATCATCATTCCCTACATTAATTTAACTACACTTATAATTCTGACTTACATAGATTACTTAAATATAAGATCCTTCAAAATTTTCGTAGTTAGAATACCTTTAATGCTATTTTATAGCAATCATAAATACGATCTCATATGTATAATACACTTAACTCCTTCTAGAGCATCGTGTTATAACCAACTAAAACCAAGGTTCTCGCTTAACATTCAAACTCTAATACTAAGTGTAACAACCCGCTTTTTCAACCTTCAAATGTCGACACTATTACATCTATGGTATCCACATGTTGAACAGTTGAGTGTTGGAAAGACAGATTGTTAAGGTAAATAGGAAGAAATAGAAACAGAAAAAAGAGAACAAAACATCCGAATCTCACAACGAAACGATAATATATAATATCAAAAAGATAGTACAAAGTGTTACTCTAAGATACATATCATTTCACCATCCTAAATATTATCGCAAGCCTGTAAAGTTATAACAGTTTGTCCACATAAATGTTGATATATACATACTAGTAATGCATTGGAAATAATAACACTACGGTAAGTGAAAGCATCCAGCTCGGCTCCTTAGCTCCAAAGAATATCAACGAAAACCTACATTTCCCAAAACCTCTTTAAAGAGCACCCGAGGATTTAAAGGAAAGATAAAATCATGGGTCAGACATAAGTCTAGTGTGAAAAACTCAAGAAACATGTGGCCGTATATAAAAGTAACTTCTTAGGCCAACCAAATCACCAAAATGGTTTCCCCCTCAAAAGAACCAAACCATCTAATAAGTATACATGGTGATAAAATAGATGATGTCTAGGGTGTTGAATATAAATCAAAAATAGCTGTGTTGTGTGTACAGTACAATAATATTAAGTATACAATCAAAACCGCTAAAGTGCGTTCGCATACAGATTTCTATTGGAGGTCTCCTTGGTACATCAAGGCAGGCCTTTTGACAAGGATCAAAAATATTCTTTCAAGAAGCATAAATCTCTATATAAAATATACCATAAGGTAAACATAGCTGGTTCATGCCTGTAACATGTGATACCGAATATCATCGCTCTGCATGCATATCTGTGAGCATCAAGATATAGAGCTAATATATCCATGGATTAACTAAACCCACTGACTATGCATCGTACTCTATTTTCTATCATTTTCGATGGTGAAGCCATGTTCAGTATCTCACCACACGATTCATCATTATTCAAACATATCTCGAATCTCTTCATGGAATCCAACATTTGAACAGATCATGAATCTCTCTATGGATTCCAGCATAAATTGTTTGACGAATGCGAGCGCTGACCCCTATCTTGTAATCACCCTCAAGATAGATAGTGCAACACGATAGCATCGTTTGAAATGTTAAGCTGACCTCTCCATCGGAGTTACCCTTGGGATATACAGTGCAGCTCTATAATAGTTTGCTTTATAACCACCTCCAAAATAGAACATGGATATCAGTTTTAAAGTGGTCATGGTTTCGAGTCAAGCATACTCCCCTGCTTACGGGACTCTTCAAAATACTTCCTTCAAAAGTAAGCAAACTATATATAGGAGTCCTCTTCGGGTAACCTTGAACATACATTTTAAAGGAAGAAACATTTTATACGAATGAGTCCTCCCTAGGGGATCTCAAACTGTATAAATCTACGATGCTTTTATTCACTTCCTTTTCTATACATACATACATACATACATATATATGTATTTAAAATACCTTTACAAAATATATATACATGTATATACTATTTCACTATTCATTTGTACACTTTCCAATACTTCAAAATACATTCATACACTTATCTTTAAGATATAAGAATATTCGCAGATCATTTAACAAGATTTTCCCTTTCTAGAATGCAATCAATAGGGTTAAAGACAAATGTTACTTAAACGTTGTCACTATAAACCCAAAACACTTCACCCTTATTGTTACACCTCCTTTTGGACAAGGCCAAGATATCAACAAATTGTCTAAAAAAGATGGATATCAGGATTAGAGATCGATTGGAAATAAAGCTATGATTGATACGATCAAAATTGGACCAAGCACCAATCAAGGTAGGATTGATTGGGAATGATAAACAAGGCTAGGTGAGACTACGCTTCGAATTTCAGGTCAATTGGAGTTCATACGCCCAAGTTATGGATGGATCAATATTGATGGAAACTAGTTTCGTATCGATACTTTCGTATCGATCATTATAGCATTTGGTTTGTATGATCGATACTCGTAGATACATTTCGTATTGATACAATTCATATCGATCTAGAAACTCCAGGATGGATATGGTTTGGATAATGCACTGCACTTTTAGATTGGATCGATCAAACTTCGTCTTGATACATTTCGTATCGATCGAGCAAGCATAGGATCGATACGAAGGATAAGGCTCGACTATTTACTTCGGATCGATAGGTTTCATATAGATGCAATGCACATTGATTGGATGGATACGACGAGGCATGTCGGCATGCTTCGTATCGATCAAATCCTAAATCGATACGCATGAAGCAAGACTTAGATGGATACGGACTTGATGGAAACGAAGCCATATGCTTCACCAGCGGACTTGGGATCGATATAAAGATAGGCGCAGGGGATGGATATGAAGAGTAGCAAGCGCTCATAGGCTATTTCATATCGAACGCGTACATATCGATCAATATGAAGGAATCGATCAGGGGAAAGAGCCCATTGCACGAGTAGAAGCGCAATACTTGGATCGATGCGAAAGCTATGGATGCAGGATGATGGATACAAAGCGACGGATGCTAGATGAGGGATGAGAGCTGACGGATACGAAATCCATCGATACGAAATCACCAGCCTACATTGGCAAAGGAAAACTTGGATCGATTATATCATAAACTACTTATTGAAATTTCATGAAATTTGGAGAGCAAGGGCTTTGCACTATCATCTTTCGCCGTGATTGATCTCAGCTCATTTGAAGCGATTCTTGATTGATACAAAATCCATCTGGATCGATCGGTGATCGATCCCAAACCACTCTAGATCGATCATGTGGGCCCACCTAGTGAGAAAAGGCATTTCGAGTTTTGGGACATATTTTTCCAGACCTACTCCTATAAATAACAACTCTATGGAATATGGAAGGGGATCTACTAACTTTCTAGGCAAAACTCTGTCATTTTGATTATTATTTCAAAGGCTTGCAATAGTAATCACAGTATAAAAGGAATAAGAGGATTAAGTCAAAGTGGACGTAGGCCGGAGATAGCCAAACCACTATAAACCTTGTGTTCTTTGCTTTCTTTCTCATTTAATTCTGTTATTTCTTCATTTTTATTCTCTATATTATCTGGATCTGAGATCTGTGTTTGGATATTGACGATTTGTGTATAAACATTGGTGCTTTCACTATTTCTAGGGTTTGTGACCAATTTTGGTGCAAACACTTTGGTGCTTTTACTGAGAAGGACTAGCACCCGCTATATTGGATTCAGAGCTCAGATTTGGAGAGCTAAAGGATCAGATCTAGGAGGAACCATGGTTAGGCAATTAGTTAGGAGGACATTACCCGAGAGGAGTTAACAAGAAGGAAGTCAGAAGGCTTCCTCGGGAGCTATTCAGGCTTCAATCTATATTATTAGAGACGAGATGGAAACGATGCTAAAAAGGCAAGAGGACATGATATAGAATCTACTCCGACAGGTTGGACAAGCTAGAGTGCAAAGTCAAGGGAACATAGTTGCAGGGAATGTTGAAAATGAGGATCATGAAGCTGGAGCAGTAAGAACAGAGGCAATCAAGAATCAGGACCGAGGAAATGAAGCAAATGGCATGCGGGACATAATGGACCATCGAGAGTAGCACCTGCACTCGGGGGCATACCCCCGGATCATGTTGGCTCAATTCTCGAAAGGATACCCGGCAGTTCTGTGCAGTTTAGCATTGATAGGGATATGGATGCTTGTCCAAAAGGGCAGGTTTCAGGATTCCCTCGTGAACTCGAGGGGTAAGTTGGAGATAGTAAATAGAGGCTACCACTTGACGACAATAACAGGTTAGTGGACATGATCAGATGGGCTATGAGGGGAGGATTGATTAATAGAGATTTGGATGATGTAAACAGGAGCCCTTTCGCTCCTACGATAAGGCAAGCTAGGAATCCGTCGGATTTCAAACTACCAATGCTGGAAATGTATGATGGGAGAATGGATCCAGTTGTTCACTTGACAAGCTACATGAGATGCATGGAAGTACTAGGGACATTAGAGGAAGTCACGTCGCGATGCTTCCCTTTGTATATGACGGATATAGCAACACTGTGGTTCAGACAACTGGAAAGCGGCACTATTGGCACATGGAGGGAGCCGATTGAGAAGTTTATGAGGCAATTTCAGGTCCACATTATGGGATCCAAGAATGTGATAGCTTTAACGTCGATGAAATAGTGGAATGAAGAATCACTTAGGGATTTCTTAACCAGATTTAATGCGGCAGTGGCTTTGGTAGATCGATCTATCGATGGTTTTGATGGCAACAGTCTCAGGGATTGTGGATAATTCAGATTTCAAGATGTCTTTGGAGTGGGATCCACTGATTGATCACGGAGAGTTTTACCATGAAGTAGAAAGGTTTCTACTATTGAAAGATGCGAAGGCTAAAAGAGAGGGGAGAGAGGCTGAAGTTTATGCGGTAAAAGGTGGAGGTCCATCAAGGGAGGATTCAAACAAGGATGATAGAGGCAAAAGGAAAATGAATGATAGTGGTAACTCGTGGAAAAGGAAACGGAGGGAATCCAAATTCTCTTCTTACATGGATTTGACTGAAACTCTGGAAAGGATTTACTTAAATACTCAAGGACGCCTCCAATATCGAAGATCGGCAAAAAGGGAGCCCTTTGAATACGAGCGAGCGCCGGGAAAGCACTGCCTATTCCACGAGCTGGATGGGCACAACACAAACGACTGTAAGCATCTGAAGTATATCATAGAGGAACATGTGAGGAATGGTCATTTGCAACAATACTAATGAATCGAGTCATGGCCGTAGAACGGGAACAGCCACCATTTACCTCAAATGAAGATGGCACTGGATCAGGGCATCGTCGTTAGCTTATTATTCACTGATTGGATTTATGGCATGGAATAAGTAATAAACCCCGAAGTAATGCGGCTAAGTCACTTACACATCTATGAGATCGAGGATGATCCGTATGCATGCTCTAAGATGATGATAAATCACAATGCTAAGGTTTATGAAATCTTGTTTTTTCTATTTTCTACAAACTCTGGTTTCCGTTTCTATGGTTATTTAGTTTTCTGGGTTGTACAGGCTTTTATTTTTTCAATTGAACTCTGTGATGATTGGATATGGATTAATGTAATAAATATTATAGGTCACACGGTTACGGTCCTGACCGGAGAGACGGGGCAGTAACGGCGAGTTATGAGTCCCTTCGTTGGAGAGCGAAGGAATGGACTCGAACACGGAATGTAAAGTACTTGGCCGGAGAGTTGAGGTCGGAGAATATAAAGTCCTCGACCGGAGAGTCGAGGATGGAGAATATAAAGTCCTCGACCAAAGAGTCGAGGCCCGGGAATACATGCCCTCGACCGGATCGAGGCTGGAGTAGGATAAAATAACCCGGCCAGGTCTATGGGTTTGGATTTGGACCCGGCCAGGTCTAGATTTGGCTATGGACCCAGCATGGTCTCGGACTTGGATAAATCGACCAGGAGAGGTCATGGATTTGATTGTTGGTTAATGGATATGGAATTGGCTAAGAATTTGGTTACCGGATTCAGGATCGGATATCGACTTGGAGCAGTCATGGATTTGGATAAGGATATGACTATGACACTTGGATAAAATGGCTTGGTAATGGATTGGATTATGGTTCAGACGGTCTAGCTATGGATGGAATATAGACTTCGGACGTTGGATTTGATGCCATTCAAAACACGCCTTCCTATTGCAAGGCATGTTTTGGAGGACAAATGTTACCTTGCCTTTTGGACAAGGCCAGGATATGAACAAATTGGCTAAAAATAGATGGATATCAGTGTAGGATCGATTTCACCCTAGAGGGGGGGGGGGTGAATAGGGTGATAGTGTAAATTATAAAAAATTAATCGCGGAAGCTTATCAATTAATTTAAATTCAGATCACAGAATAGCAGCACAGATATAGCAGAATATAAATAACAGAACAGAACAACACAGAATTTACCCAGCTTCGGCAAAACCCTGCCTACGTGCTGCCCCCAAGGTTTCTACTAGAAATTAGATAGTCCCTCGCTTACACACGTAAACTCGCTATACCCGCTATTGACTAATCTAACTCTACGCTCAAAACCCTGCCACAACTCAACTATCGAGTTGCGAATTCTCAAGCTACGCCACGTAGCTTGTCCCCTAGTCACACGACTAGTAAATACAACGGTTTAAAAAGAAAATACAATTAAAAAAACAATTTAAAAACAAAATGACCCTAATTTAAAAATAAAAGCCCTTATATAATATAATAGAGAAATCCTTTTAGAGGAATAAGGCCGGCCCTCTTTAGTAATTCAACCAGTCTCTTTTTTTTTTCTTTTGTTCGTGAAAAATGGAGATGGCGGCCGTTGTTTCTTCTCGTTCCTCCTGATTAAAATTTGGGCTTGCGTCCTTTCGATCCAAATTAGGGTTCTTCCAAATTGAAGCGCCGACCTTTGATACTTGTTCGACTTCGATGCTCTTTGCGGCTGCTTCGTTGATCGAATTCCTTCTTCGGTATGTAATTGTATGCTTTTGCTTTTACTGATTTTATGCTTTCTGGAATTCGATGGGATAATTGCCGATGATGATTAGGGTTTTTATAGGAGTCAATTTCCTAAAATCTCGTTCGTCTGATTTCTTCAATTTTATGCTATCGGCCCTCTGATATTTGTTGAACGATGATGATTTATTTGACTTTGTCAATTGCGTATTATCGTTGCTTGATGGTCTCGTTGTTGATTCGTGACTTAGTCAATTTGCTTGGCTATCACGGTGTAATATACTCGGCTTGAATTTGACTTTAATTTGTGACTTCTGTATACTACGGCTCTGACCATTTCAACTTTGATTTCGATCACGGCTTTGATTTGTGAATTCATGTGCTTGCTTCGGCCCTGTGAATTCATTGTACTTAGTTGTGATGTTACACTTGTCTTCATATGCCCTTGACTTTGTTATACTTTGCTGTGCATTGCATCGATGATTTTGGCCTTGACCATCTTGATGCTGTAACCATTTTGGTTCATGTTGAGTTGGGTCGTCTATACCTCTGTTCAGCAGCTTGTCGAATTTATATGTACACTGTGTCACTCTTGTAGTTGTAACTGGACTGAACTTGACTCACTTGAACTTGTTGTCACCAGTTTTCATTTGTAGTTGTATTTCCTTCATGTTTGCATACTGTACTTCATTAGTCACTGTTTGGTTGATGTTCATTTATTGTTCGAGACCGTTCGCATATCAGTTGTATTTGTTATCCTCACTTGAGCATTCTGTTACATTTGTGCATTTTGAAAATGTTGCATTGTACTCTGACCTTGTTGCCTCTGTTCATTTGCCGGTTAGCTTGCTCGTTCGGTCTTGTTCCTTCACTTTACTTGAGCATGTTGCAGTGTGTTACCATATTGCTGGTTCTGTTTGCTTTGACTTCACTTGTTTTGTCTGCATTTTTGCTGGACTTGTGCACCTTGTTTCATGTTTAAGACTTGAGTCTTTGTGGTCTGGTTGCATGTTCACTATTTGTATCTGCAGTGGTATTGTTTTGTTTGCATATATCACTGGTTCATTCCACTGTTTCATGCATGGCTTTGCTGTTTGCACTTTGGTCTCTTGTCATGTTTGCTGTTGCCATGATTATTGTTGCTGTACACTTATCTTGATACTTGCCTGGTCTGGTTCTCGATCTATAGTGTTCATGATGCATTCACTCCATTTTGCATTGGTGCATTGCTGTCATGTTGGTTCGAATTGCACTTGTCACTACTGCAGTCGCTATGTAGTTGCTATGCCTTCGGTCATGTTGCCTTGTGTTGAATCCAGTTTCAAAACTCGGGTTTGACCTTGTGCTCGTGTCGTAATTTTAAATATATTGCACGTGAGTTGAACCCGGCTTTGCATTTGGGTTTGACCTGTGCTCACCTGTCCCTGTAAGTCAATCAAGTGTATATCGGTGTGCACGGCCTTGTGACATATACAGTGATACACTGTGTATGTCACAAGTTGTTCGTGTATGATGAATTCAAATTTAAATTATGACGAACAACCCAAATAACTGAGGCAAATCTTATTTTCAAAATCCATTTTATTTTATTTTAAACTGCAAAAATATTTCCTTTTCAATTTTACTGCGTTAGTTTATATTTTTGCAGATTGCTCGGATGCTGGATTCAAACTGGAATAAAGTTGAAGATAAATACGAGTGTGAGTGATATGTAGTGAGGTGCTGATGTAAATGTGAAAAATGTGATATAATCAAAGTTGTATAGTTATAGTGAGAGCTTGAAATTGTACCATTCAAAATTGTAATAAATATTTATTTGAATAAAATATCTGTTTGAATTCAAATTCTGTGTAATTTATTTTATTCAACAAATATTTATTTAAACTATGAAAATAAAATAGTATATTAACAAATACATTTAAATGAATGTATATATGTTTATTATCATCAAACAAAACTCATATAAGCGCATATTCAACAATCTCCCCCTTTTGATGATAACAAACATATATTTAAGATTTTGAATATGTTAAATGTATTTGATCATGGATATATCCTAATTGCTCCCCCTATTTAAATGCTTCCTCTCTACACAAAACTCCCCCTACATATATGCATACAAATAAAAATATGCAAATGAGTCTAGATGCAAATAGAAAATTATTTGACCTTTGCTTGATTTTATTTGACAAAATCTTAACTTTTCTCTCCCCCTTTTGTAAATAGCAAAAGAATAATAGTGTTAGAGAAAATAGAGATAAAGTTATCGATATTAATTCAACATTAAAACTCAATTGAATATAAATATTAAATTTCAATAAAAAATCAAACAAAAATCATAAATATTTTGTTAGGCGCATATTCCACTTTTAGAATGATGGAAATGATGTCATCATATAAAACCATATAGTTATGTCTATTTGTGGTATATTTATATCAGGAATTTTGAATATCTACTAACCATGCATAACCGTTAGGACTTTTAAATGAGATTAGTAGTATTCACAATTTTTATTTAAAAAAATGAAATCAAGTATCTTCTAACCATGCATGACCGTGAGGACTTTTAAATGGGATTAGAATCAACTTGTCTATTTGAATCAATTAATTTTGATATGCGTTCCATACATGCATAACCGTGAGGACTTTTAAATGAGCATGGAAGCACATAATCAAAAATCCAAGTAATTCACCCATGCATAACCGTGAGGACTTTTAAATGAGAGTGAATACTTTGGATATTTATTTTTATTGCTAAATATAATAAGTTAAAGCACAAATAATTTCCTTCACAGATTTAAAGATATTGAAGAACAAATGATTTCCTTTGTAAACTACCACAAATTTACATACTAAATATGATCTTGATGAGTGATGGTCGATAGAAAGATGATAGAAATAGAAATGGTCATGGAATTTTTACCCAACAAAAAGTTTTATAACTCTTGTTATGAAATTCTAAAGAAATTTTCTAATTATACTTTCTCGAGTTATAATATATGATAAATATCAACACTCATCTCTTTTTCAATCACTATTCATCTTTTCGATAATCAAAGGGAGTCAGATTAGTCAAAATTTGTCATTTAAAATCAAATTCAAAAATTATAAAATCAATTTTTCAAAAATGATTAATCTGTAAATATGGTCAAACATGATTTTCTCGAGGGGTTTTATAAGAAAATTTTCTGCTATTTGAAAATTATTTCAAATGAAAAATATGCAGATATTTTCTTTGAAAAAACGTTGCAGCAAATGAATGTTTCAAAAATTAATCACGTTCCACTAGTAATTTTTCTATCAACTATATTACCAGTGTAATCTGCATCTGAATTTAAATTTCACTCAATATTCACTCGTTGAACCATGAAGTGTGCACCAAAAATTTCAAATTTAACATCATTCTTTTGAATTTGAATTGAAGCCGTGTTAACACTCAAACACATATCATGGTGTTAATTTCAGAAACCATAGGATAAACAATTATATTCATGAGTAATCAACAGTCAATCAACATCATAATTATTTCAAAAACAATTTCTTGAAGTTTCAACAATTTCTTAAAATCCTTTTTCACATGAATTTGAAATCGTGCAAATTTACAAGCAGTGACCAAAATATCAAAACAAATATATCTACATGTAGCATGAGTAACCATCATTTGACCAAACAAATTTATATGGATTAGTTCAAAGTTGAAAATCTGATTGGTCATCATTTAAGCACAAAACAATGTCATAAATAAGAACAAGTCAAAAAATCATATTAATTAAGTCCGAATCAGTCAACCATCATAATTACTCCAAGTAGCTCTATTTAAAGATGATTGGTCAATATTTTTAAATCATAGCATCAAAATCATCATCTTTGTTCATCTCAATATTGGCTGATTTTAATCTAGGGTATGGTGCAGATAATCACATTTAATATATCGTTAAAAAAAACAATTTTACCTGTTTTACCTTTACGATAATTTTTCGTTGTTGTCCATTGTGATTCTGTCACATTTGTACTAGGCTAAGGAACTTTGCTTTGTCGCCCGTTGTGTTTCTGGAACAGCCAAAATCTAGAGAACACTGTTGTTGTTCCTTAGCCTGCCACTACACCTACACGGGAAAAGATTTATGTGATCTATTTGTTTTTATAGGTCCATGGTTGTTAGTGGCAGAATATGAAAAATATGTTTTTGGAGACCCAAAACTATTTATATATGTTCCTTTTGGCACCCAAATTTGTTTGACTTTCAAAGATTTTATATTTGTGCCTTTTGGAACCCAAATTGGTATAATTTTCACATGTTTGGGTCTATACCAACAATTATTGTGATTGTGTCCATATTTTCTACAAATCGTGCACATTGAATTTTCTTGATTAATCTCATTTCTAACATATTCAGAGTGAGTATATCCAAGTCCTTGTCTATCAATATTGATAGTTTGTTTTCCTATTAACATATTCAACGATTTTTCACTTTTTGAAAATTTATCTAAAGTCGTTGACAATTGTTGGACTTGTGTTTTGAGAGATTCATTTTCATTTATCAATTGTGTGCACTTTTCAATAGAATTCTCTCTCCTATTATTTTCATTCTCTTTTAAAATCAGAATTTCATTTTCAAGTGATTTTATATTGATTTCTGATTTTTCAATTTCCTTTTCGAATGTTGAACACTTATCACACTTAGGGATCTTACTTTGATAGGTTTTAACTAATTTGTCGAGTTGCTCATTTAATTCTAACAAAGTATCATTTTGTGATTCAAGTTTGGCATATTTCTCCCTAAGTCGTTTAAAACAGCCATTTACTTTGTGGAAATAAATAAGTAATTCAGAGTGAGTAAGTTTTGATACCTCGCTTGGCTCGTCGTCGTCGCTATCGGTTATATTCCCATAAAGGCACATATCTGCTTTCTCACTCTCACTGCTATCGCTTTTATTCCACGTGGCTGTAAAACACCGTTTTGATTTCTTTTCAAAATCGCGTTGAAATCGGGGATTATTGGGCTTGATATCACCGGGTTTGTTGCAGATGATCCCGTGTTCTTTCGAGTTATCCAGTGCTGTGATTATTCTGCTTTTTAATTTTTGCTTTAGAGCTGGATTTCCATATTTGCGGTTCCACCTTTTGAATTTCTTCATTATTAATGCCAGCTCGGCTGCTCCATCATCATCATCCTCATCACAACTGCTATTTACCAATCCTGTTAAGCACATTTCTTTAACTGAGTTAGTTGTGGAGGACTTCTCATTGCTGTTGACTTTTGCACCATATATTGCAATCAAAGTATTCCAAATTTCCTGTGCATTTTCACAATGAGAGATGAAATTAAAATTATCTTGATTAATATAAGAATATAATATATGCATAGCAAGAGCATTAATCGAGATAATTTTCTTATCTGTTATATCACACCCATTTTCAATAATATCCCAACATTTAATATTAACAGATTTTAAATAAAATTCCATTTTTAATTTCCAATTCAAAACATCTGTTCCATTGAAAATAGAAGGAATAATATTGGAGCGACCCTCAACAAAAGTATTAGTAAAAGAAGCCATTTCAAAAATTCAAAATTTTAAAACAAAAACCAATTTTTAAAACACGAATTTAAAACAAAAATTGATTTTTGTAAAAAAATTTAAAACAAAAACGGCTTTTGTTCCTAGCTCTGATACCACTTGTAGGATCGATTTCACCCCAGAGGGGGGGGGTGAATAGGGTGGTAGTGTAAATTATAAAAAATTAATCGCGGAAGCTTATCAATTAATTTAAATTCAGATCACAGAATAGCAGCACAGATATAGCAGAATATAAATAACAGAACAACACAGAATTTACCCAGCTTCGGCAAAACCCTGCCTACGTGCTGCCCCCAAGGTTTCTACTAGAAATTAGATAGTCCCTCGCTTACACACGTAAACTCGCTATACCCGCTATTGACTAATCTAACTCTACGCTCAAAACCCTGCCACAACTCAACTACCGAGTTGCGAATTCTCAAGCTACGCCACGTAGCTTGTCCCCTAGTCACACGACTAGTAAATACAACGGTTTAAAAAGAAAATACAATTAAAAAAACAATTTAAAAACAAAATGACCCTAATTTAAAAATAAAAGCCCTTATATAATATAATAGAGAAATCCTTTTAGAGGAATAAGGCCGGCCCTCTTTAGTAATTCAACCAGTCTCTTTTTTTTTTCTTTTGTTCGTGAAAAATGGAGATGGCGGCCGTTGTTTCTTCTCGTTCCTCCTGATTAAAATTTGGGCTTGCGTCCTTTCGATCCAAATTAGGGTTCTTCCAAATTGAAGCGCCGACCTTTGATACTTGTTCGACTTCGATGCTCTTTGCGGCTGCTTCGTTGATCGAATTCCTTCTTCGGTATGTAATTGTATGCTTTTGCTTTTACTGATTTTATGCTTTTTGGAATTCGATGGGATAATTGCCGATGATGATTAGGGTTTTTATAGGAGTCAATTTCCTAAAATCTCGTTCGTCTGATTTCTTCAATTTTATGCTATCGGCCCTCTGATATTTGTTGAACGATGATGATTTATTTGACTTTGTCAATTGCGTATTATCGTTGCTTGATGGTCTCGTTGTTGATTCGTGACTTAGTCAATTTGCTTGGCTATCACGGTGTAATATACTCGGCTTGAATTTGACTTTAATTTGTGACTTCTGTATACTACGGCTCTGACCATTTCAACTTTGATTTCGATCACGGCTTTGATTTGTGAATTCATGTGCTTGCTTCGGCCCTGTGAATTCATTGTACTTAGTTGTGATGTTACACTTGTCTTCATATGCCCTTGACTTTGTTATACTTTGCTGTGCATTGCATCGATGATTTTGGCCTTGACCATCTTGATGCTGTAACCATTTTGGTTCATGTTGAGTTGGGTCGTCTATACCTCTGTTCAGCAGCTTGTCGAATTTATATGTACACTGTGTCACTCTTGTAGTTGTAACTGGACTGAACTTGACTCACTTGAACTTGTTGTCACCAGTTTTCATTTGTAGTTGTATTTCCTTCATGTTTGCATACTGTACTTCATTAGTCACTGTTTGGTTGATGTTCATTTATTGTTCGAGACCGTTCGCATATCAGTTGTATTTGTTATCCTCACTTGAGCATTCTGTTACATTTGTGCATTTTGAAAATGTTGCATTGTACTCTGACCTTGTTGCCTCTGTTCATTTGCCGGTTAGCTTGCTCGTTCGGTCTTGTTCCTTCACTTTACTTGAGCATGTTGCAGTGTGTTACCATATTGCTGGTTCTGTTTGCTTTGACTTCACTTGTTTTGTCTGCATTTTTGCTGGACTTGTGCACCTTGTTTCATGTTTAAGACTTGAGTCTTTGTGGTCTGGTTGCATGTTCACTATTTGTATCTGCAGTGGTATTGTTTTGTTTGCATATATCACTGGTTCATTCCACTGTTTCATGCATGGCTTTGCTGTTTGCACTTTGGTCTCTTGTCATGTTTGCTGTTGCCATGATTATTGTTGCTGTACACTTATCTTGATACTTGCCTGGTCTGGTTCTCGATCTATAGTGTTCATGATGCATTCACTCCATTTTGCATTGGTGCATTGCTGTCATGTTGGTTCGAATTGCACTTGTCACTACTGCAGTCGCTATGTAGTTGCTATGCCTTCGGTCATGTTGCCTTGTGTTGAATCCAGTTTCAAAACTCGGGTTTGACCTTGTGCTCGTGTCGTAATTTTAAATATATTGCACGTGAGTTGAACCCGGCTTTGCATTTGGGTTTGACCTGTGCTCACCTGTCCCTGTAAGTCAATCAAGTGTATATCGGTGTGCACGGCCTTGTGACATATACAGTGATACACTGTGTATGTCACAAGTTGTTCGTGTATGATGAATTCAAATTTAAATTATGACGAACAACCCAAATAACTGAGGCAAATCTTATTTTCAAAATCCATTTTATTTTATTTTAAACTGCAAAAATATTTTCTTTTCAATTTTACTGCGTTAGTTTATATTTTTGCAGATTGCTCGGATGCTGGATTCAAACTGGAATAAAGTTGAAGATAAATACGAGTGTGAGTGATATGTAGTGAGGTGCTGATGTAAATGTGAAAAATGTGATGTAATCAAAGTTGTATAGTTATAGTGAGAGCTTGAAATTGTACTATTCAAAATTGTAATAAATATTTATTTGAATAAAATATCTGTTTGAATTCAAATTCTGTGTAATTTATTTTATTCAACAAATATTTATTTAAACTATGAAAATAAAATAGTATATTAACAAATACATTTAAATGAATGTATATATGTTTATTATCATCAAACAAAACTCATATAAGCGCATATTCAACAATCAGGATTAGAGATTGATTGGAAATAAGCTATGATCGATATGATCAAAATTGGACAAAGCTCCAATCAAGGTAGGATTGATTGGGAAGGATAAACAAGGCTAGGTGAGGCTACGCTTCGAATTTCAGGTCAATCGAAGTTCATACGCCCAAGTGATGAATGGATCAATTTTGATGGAAATTGGTTTCGTATCGATACTTTCATATTGATCATTATGGCATTTGGTTCGTATCGATCGATATTCGTAGATACGTTTTGTATCGATACAATTCGTATCGATCTCGCAACTTCAGGATGGATGTGGTTTGGATAATGCACTGCACTTTTGGTTTGGATCGATCAAACTTCATCTCGATACATTTTGTATCGATCGAGCAAGTATAGGATCGATACGAAGGACATGGCCCGATTGTTTACTTCAAATCGATAGGTTTCGTATCGATACAATGCGCATCGAATGGATGGATATAGCAAGGCATGTCGGCATGCTTCGTATCGATCAAAGCCTGGATCGATATGCAGGAAGCAAGACTTGGATGGATATAGACTTGATGGATATGAAGCCATATGCTTCACCAGGGGACTTAGGATCGATACGAAGACAGGCGCAAGGGATGGATACGAAGAGCATCAAAGCTCATAGGCTATTTCTTATCGATCGCGTTCGTATCGATCGATACGAAGAAACCAGACAGGGGAAGGGGAGCATTGCACGGGTCGAAGCGCAATACTTGGATCGATGTGAAGTTATGGACGTGGAATGATGGATACAAAGTGACGGATGCCAGATGAGGGATGCGAGCTGATGGATACGAAATCCATCGATACGAAATCACCAGCCTTCATTGGCAAAGTCAAACTTGGATAATTCATATCTTACAAACTACACACTGGAATTTCATGAAATTTGGAGAACAAGGGCTTTGCACTATCATCTTTCACCATCATCGATGTCAGCTCATTTGGAGTGATTCTTGATCGTTATGAAATCCATCTGGATCGATCGGGGATCAATCCCAAACCACTGTAGATCGATCATATGGGCCCACCTGCAGGTGAGAAAAGGCATTCCGAGTTTTGGGACAAAATTTTCTAGACCTACTCCTATAAATAGCAACTCTATGGCAATTGGAAGGGGATCTTCTGGCTTTTTAGGCAAAACTCTATCATTTTAGTTATTGATTTCAAAGGCTTGTAACTGTAAATGCAGTATAAAAGGAATAAAAGGATTAATTCAAAGTGGACGTAGGCCATAGATAGCCGAACCACTATAAACCTTGTGTTCTTTGCTTTCTTACTCATTTTAATTCTGTTATTTCTGGTTTATTATTCTCTATATTATCTAAATCTAAGATCTGTGTTTGGATATTGAACATTTATAATAAACACTGGTGCTTTCATTACTTCTGGGGTTTGTGACCAATTTTGGCACAAACACTTATCGTTATCTTTAAGTCATTCTTTTCAAAGATTCACTTAATATTCAAAATTATATTCAAATGGGTAAAAAAAAATGTTACTAAAACATTGTCTACTATGAACCCAAAATCATTTTATACAATTCATTATCTTTAAAATACTCATTTTAAAGATTTAAGTATATCAACAATTGTTTAACAAGGTAATATACTTTTTTTAATAACTTCTCAAAATCATTCATTATGACTAAGTGTTATAACCAAAACCACCATATATAAAATGCCTAACTTACTTTTCCAAACTTATATATATAAATACTTTTAAAATACTTGTAATTACATTTTAAACATCCATATAAAATACTACTTAAAACTAATTAATTTAGAATTTAACAAAAATAATAAAAAAGCATGTTTTATATTTATAAAACCCTTTATTTTAACAATTCATAAATAATTATTAAAAATATATTTAAACTTCAAACCACTTTTAAGATACTCTAATACATGTTATTAAACATCTCTAAAAAGATTTTAGGAAAACACTTTAGTTAAATATCATTAAACTCATTTTAACTGACCAAAATAGCATAGAATAACAACAACAATGTTGTAAAATGGGCCCAAAAATGATGTTGCGGGTCAAAGACAAGGTGCATAAAAGATATTGGACATAGAACTGTTTGAAAAAGCATTAGTGACCAGTTCTCTCCACTCAAATAAATGATTTAAGATTTGAAATATTTACAGTAAGTACTATATTTAGAGTACTTCGAAAACATGCAAAGAAACCTCTAAGAATATCTTATAAAATGATAATAAAGATCCCCTAAACAAGTGATTTACAAAGTGCTCATGTAGTGACCTTTTCGCTACTAACTTTTGGAACTTCATTCAACCAGTTTTATAATGATTTAAACTTTATTTTTTTTACAGTGAGTAGTTCCCATATAGCACTTAATAACTATCAAAGTGACCCCTAAGGATATGTTTCAAATCCATATAAAAAAATTTCCCAAAACAAGGCATTTTACAAGTGATCATATAACAACCTTTTCACTATAACTTTTGCAACTTCATTTAACATTTTCTATACTTTTCCGCGCTGTCCTATATACTACTATAAGTGTAGAGCACAACAAAAAAAATATTTTTTCATAATATATTCATATATAACCGTTTTAAAGAGGTTAAACGCAAGTGATTTACGAAATGCACTTATAGCGACCTTTCTCGGTTCAAACATTTGCAAAAAACTTCAACTTCACACGTAACCAAATCAAATATGTAAACACAATGTTAAGGTCACATTACATATTGTAGAGTATAATAGAAGTGAATATATTATATATGAAGTTATCATTTTCTTTCCAAAGCAAGGGATTCCAAAAGTTATAAGTTGCATTAGTTCATACTTTACTTAACTTCATTTACATAAAAACATGTATACACACAATATATAGACTTTAGTGTTGTGTAAAATCACCCCAAAATCATGCTAACATCCAAGCACAAAGACTGGAACAACTTCCTATCATCGCCAACATGCCAAAGACAACACCTTTCTTTTAAGTTGCTCTCGGCTATGCTTCCTTCCACCTTGTTTACTCATGGCCATGTTGAGGTTTAGGGAAGGAGGGTTATGCTCATTTGTTCCACTTTTGACTTGATAATACAGTATCTTATTTCTTGCTAGGGTCTTAACCAAGTTTTGGACTTCATTTGATGTTGTTTAGTAATTTAAAGAGGGGAGACGATGAAGAAGACTAGATTTTGTTCGTTTTTTGCAAATGGATTTTTGAAGCAGTTAAAGTGTATTTATAGAGTTTATTCAAGAGGTCACTTCCACCTCCAAACCTCCTTGGAAGGTCACTAAGCACCCTCCTTTCCATGCTTGCTCCTACCACCAAAGTATCTCCTCATACATAAATATCTTCTACCCCCTCCATGACATCACCCTTGACATCATGCCTACCCCACTAATCACCATTACTTAGCCATAAGACACAAAATATTTAGTTGCTAATTAATTACACATTAATATCCCAAGCAAGCCCAAAAAGTTCAAACAACTTATATCGAGTAAAAAACATTTGTTGATAAAATGATTTCCGATCATATTATCGATGTTTCTTCAAACTATTTGTTTTTGTAAACATATTTCAAAAACAAGCTTACCATCCCGTGTTATTAATAAAAAGGGTTTAACATGGTTATAAAATCAATTTTATCATATTAAACTAAAATTCAAATATATACAAAGTATTCGAAATTCTAGGTCGTTACAGTTTTACATTAACATCATCAAAACCCATTGATTCAAGCAAAATATTTGAGGTTTTTACCTAAGTTTAGATTTGTATCTATTTTTGAATAAGAAGAGTGGAAAAAATAAAAATAATTGACGTATGTAAGTGTGTAATTCACATGAAGGTAGTTTTGTCCTTCCCACTTTTGTTTTTGTATGGAGAGGGGCTCTTAAAAAATAATCATGTTTAAATATTATTAGACTTATTTTGATGGTTATTATAAGTAATTTTTGGTAGTTGAAATTAGAAATTCAAATTTTTACTCAATAAGTTTAAATCTAAATTTTTAAGGAAGGGTTACTAATGACAATGTTTTGATTGCTCATGAGCTTTTAAATGGTTATAATAGGTCTTATACACACACATACATATATTTATAAATATACATCTGTGTGTGTCCCAGAACTTTGTTTAAACTTGACATTAAAAATGCATACGATACGATCCAATTGGAAGCTATTGTTTCTATTATATTATGGCAAAATTGAATTTCCCTAGACACTTTGTTAGTTGGATTTTTGCTTGCATTTCGACCACTCCTTTCTCTTAAGGGTTTAATGGCAAACAAGTTGGTTATATTAGAGGTAGACAATGCATTGGGTAGGGGATCCTACGTCTAGTTACCTCTTCATCTTAGTTGTGGAAGTTCTTACTCAACTGATTAACAACGCAATTTTAAACAAAGAATTTTTTTAATTAGTCTATCATGCAAAGGCCTCGGCATAACCTCCCTAATGCTTGCAGATGACCTAATTATCTTCACCAAACCAACTTCTAGTTCTCTTAGCTACATTACGAAGGTTCTTATGACATTTCACTCTATTGCAGAGTTGGATGCTAATAATTAAAAGTCTAGCATTCCTTTAGATGGTGTTCCTCGGTCTCAGTTGAGTGAAACGTTTGCTTCCTCTAACTTACAACCTATGGGCAACAAATGTGAAAATCGATGTAGTAGAATTTTGATGGCAATTCTCAACCCATCAATAGGTGGTGTTTTAAGGGTTTATAACTTTTTTTTTTCAATTATACCACAGTAATTATAATTTAGAATATAAAGATATATGTAATGTTACTTTAGCAGAAAACTGTTAAAGCCGATGTATGTTAAGCTCTCAAGCATGTATTAGTCGATTATAACAACACTTCATGTAAACTAATCAAACTGTTATGATCGTTGACAGTCAAAACCGATACTCTCAAAACCTCTCATAACTGGTTCTACAAACTACAAATCTCCCAAACGGAGCCTTAAAAGGAAATGTATTGATTTGCTTTACAATAAAATAAATTGATAGCATGATACTTTCTTTTACTTTCATAATTAATTAATATTTATTTACGTAACGAATATTAAACTTAACAAAACAATAAATTCTGCAAATAGCTTATTAGCAAGTTGAATTACATAGAACAACATGTACAAGACCTAAATTGAACTTTGGATATATAAACTAAAAAAGAAAATAATACTATCAACCCACAACGTATTTACAAAAAATTGGTAATTTTTTACATTTTTTTTACAACGTAGCCGAGTGGTTGGAATAGCAAGTTAATACAGGAAAATAAGCACAAGGAAAAAGTTACAAAAAAATTTAGTCTCAAGAACGATAAGTTTGTTTTTTAGTCTCAAGGACACTTTATAGTGTAAACAGAAAATGATAGCTACATCTATCATTCTGTGATTTACACTACAAAGTGTCCTTCAGATCAAAAAACAAACTTGCTGTCCCCGAGACTAAATTTTTTTGCAACTTCTTCCCTGTGCCTAAAGCCCCCAAGTTAATAATACAACGAGCCAGGTCATGGGTAAAGCCCATTTTGTATTAATTGCCTTTTACTCAGAACCTATTGATGGGCTAGGCCCACTAGGCAAAGGCCGAAAGTATAAAAAATAGATTTATCATGCGAATTTGTGCGGGAAACCCGCAAATCAAGTAAACCCCACTGATAGCCACCGTATAATCCAGACCCGCATACCTTTTTGTCAGATCGGTCATTGTAGCAGCGTCCAAACCTAAATTAGTCGCTCCACATTAATCTTCCTCTCTGCCTTCGACCACCGACCGCCCCCCAAAATCCACCGCGCCGTACACCATCATCAACCGCGCCACCACATTTGAAGGCCTAGAACGTCTGCTAGCCAGCGGTACTTTACTTCACTCTCTAAGTCCGGTACTTTACTTACGATTATGTACGCTTAGTAAAACTGAAATCTACCTAAATTTCAAATTGGTGTGTAAATGTTGATTATGTCTGTTAGTTATGCAGCTTATGCTGAGTGTTAAATGGGCATGATTTTTTTCTTCTTCAAAGTAAGTCAGTCTGAATGGTTAACAATTGAAGATAATTGTCCCCGTGTTTTGGATTTTTTTAGGTTATTCTCCTTCAGCATATTCACTTTTTGTAAGCATATAAATGTTCCCCGTGTTTTGGATTTTTTAGGTTATGCTCCTTAGACATATTCACTTTTAGGTTATTCTCTTTCAATGTATTCAATATGATAGTAATTTCTCACATTAACCCCGTCATTTTTTTAATTTATCTAAATTAGAAGGTAGGTATTTTTTGTTAAAACTGGATTGTGTATGGATTATTTAGAAGTTAATTTATAAAAATTTGTTTTCATTTACAGTCGGATTATGCATATTTAATCCTTTAAGTTGATTCAATTTGTAGGAGATTGAATTTTGAGAGCATTGTGTTATTTATGTGAACTTAAGAAAAATAATAATATAATTTTGAGTTTTCTTGAAGACAGCAAAAATTAATCTTGCCTTGAGCAAACCGGAGGCCGGAACTGGGCCTGCTCTTGCTTTGTCTTTTATATCACATAATCTTAGCTATTATAATCTAGTATCATCTATAACAATTATATTTTGTGCTTACTGTATTTTCTCTCTCTGTTATAGTATCAGTAATTTGATTTCAGTTATTTTGAAGCTTCAAATTCAAATATTTTAGGATTAATGATGAGTGCTGCAACTTTTGGATCAGCTTACGCTGACATTGGATTTCTCAAAATGGTAATTTTGTTTTTGTTAATGTTAAAAGTGTAAAAATTGGATCTTTTGTGTTTTAAAGTTCTCAAATTTTGATGTTATAGAATGACATGAAAGGATGGAGAAAGAGGAATAGCTGGGTAAGAGCATCTGTGGCTTCATCTCCTTCAACTGTAAAACTGGCGAAAGAGACAAAGCAAAATTTAAAGGAGATAGTTCGTGTTGGAATTTTGGGGGCAAGTGGATACACGGGTGCTGAGGTAATATATTTATCGATTTTGTTAATTTATGCAATCTTAAATCTCAAGTAACTAGTTGGATGCTTTTAAATAATGATATTCATTAATAACGCGTGCCTGATATTTGACTAGTCATTGAAAATTGAAAATGATGAATGAACATGTACCATTTAATCTTGGAATAACTTCAAGTTAAAAAATGGTTTCAGGATGGCTGCACATAGACCCTTATATAGCAGAACTATTCTTATACACTTGGTTCCTTGTTTAGTTTGATTACATACAAATTAATATGTTTATATTATGTTGCAGATGGTTAGACTCCTCGCAAGTCATCCCAACTTTTCTATTACAATGATGACTGCTGATCGAAAAGCTGGTCAATCAATTGGGTCGGTGTTTCCTCACTTGATTACACAAGTACAATACTCTTTCCTTGATTCCACTTTTACCACTTAACAGTATTAAACCCTATTACTATGAATATTACTGTCAAAAGGTTGTTTGGGACATAGTAATGGTATTATATTGTGTAGTTTTATGCAACTATGTTCAAGTTTGCTACTATATTTTAATCATCTAGTCAACAACATCGTCATTTATCATAAATCGTTTTGTATTTGAAATTTGTTTATATTGAAAACTATTCAGTTATTTATGCTATCATCAGGCATTAAGGAAATATATAACAAAGTCACATAAAAAACAATCTTAAATAATTCGAACAACATAAAGTCTTTTTGTTTATTACAGAAAAAAACATCCTAATCGCAAATTTGTAGAAGAAACATATCATTTTTATTATCTAGAAAAGATAAAGCAAAATCAAAGAGTTGCGGTTCGTCCACTTTAACACAAACATTTATGCAGTCTCATCTCTGTCTTGCAATTTTGCAATCCTATTTGGTCATGCATGTTTACTTCCGTGCAGTGATTCATATGGAATAACAATCAGCAAAATTTTGGTCGTATTATGCATGCAGGACCTGCCCGATATGATTGCTATTAAAGATGCAGATTTTTCTGATGTAGATGCCGTTTTTTGTTGTTTACCCCATGGAACTACACAAGTATGTCTTGTTGCCACACATTAATGTGTTGAATAATGGGCCGACTGAATTGTTTAACATAACATGGGGATTTTAGTAATAAATGTAGCACTCCTTCACTCTTCCTTGCAGGAGATCATTAAAAGTCTGCCGAAGGAGCTAAAGATTGTTGACCTCTCTGCAGTATGATCTTACTGCATTTTTAGTACAATAATATTGTTTTAAGTATTTAAATATTTATTACGTTTATTAGAGTAGTTTTTTCTATTACGAGGCACTAATAAGTGAGACATATAGGACTTTCGACTGCATAACGTTGACGAATATGAAAAGTGGTATGGTCAACCTCATAAAGCACCAGAGTTGCAGGTAATACCAGTTCACAGTGCTTCCTAAAATGTGCCATATGTTTTAGAATTTTAAATTCTCTTTAGATAGGCAGTCTGACTTGAATCTTCCATGCACTTTTAGCTAATCACTTGTTAATGCTATTGTTAGGGTCTTTGTTGTGTGGACTTTGCTATTTTACCTGTTTTGGAACTCATGTACCATGCATGACTTGAACTGCTATAATTTGATTTAGTATTTCCGGCACATCTAATACATGTAAAGCAAACACAATTTATTTGTAAATTATATTAAAACCCAGTGCGTTTATGTTTATTTATACTAACTTACCCTCAAACATACGAAGACAGCATACCCTTTAATACTTGTAATCAAGTGAATGTGGCTGCACGAAAGAAAAATCTTATCCCATGTACAGAATGAAGCCATGTTATAATTTTTGTGATGGTAGTAGTTATAAAATTATCTCTATTAACTATATAAAAGCTACTCGGACATGCTTATGTGTGATTGATTTGAAATGTGAAAACAGTTGTTCGGTCGAAAATATAAATGCATATTGTCTTGATCATTAAGGTAGTAGATTTTACTGGTTGCACATTTGGATCCCTTAGTTTTCGGTTTTTGCTCATAAATAGTCTAATGCTTTTGTATTAAAAATAATAGATGAAATGCAGCTGTAGTTATCTTGAAATTTTGTGTGTATAAATCGATGCTTCCTCTTTTTGAAATAAGGCACTTCATTTACAAGACAAAATTACAAAGGATAACTTATCGGTGTCCCAAACAAGCGTAGTTATAAAACATCAGTAAGAAAAAGACACTTGTACGGACAGTCTGATAGAGAGTAATAAACTAAGAAAGATTACTACAAGACAACCATCAAAACAAACAAATAACAATACAATTCAGTCAAATTTGCTGGATGTCTTACCACTTCACTTCCTACTTCTCACTTTCCAAAATTAAGGCCGTGAACAATATGTGAATGCGAAGTAATGGTGGTCAAACCCTTTTCTTTTCTTCTTCCAGCATCAAGTAATGAATCAAATTGGTAGGAGTATGTTTTGTATAGTGGGTTTAAAACCACATGATTACCTCAGTTCTGATGGAGATATTCTTATATAATCATCATGGTTATTTGTAAATTTTTTAAGTTCATTACACATGCACACACTAATGTATTTCTTGATTCAGAAAGAAGCTATATATGGCTTAACCGAGGTTTCAAGAGAAGAAGTTCGCAATTCACGACTAGTTGCAAATCCTGGTTGCTACCCAACATCTATTCAACTTCCGCTCATTCCATTAATAAAAGTATGATTTCCTGACTTCCTGTACAATTTGATAATCATTACTACTAATAAAAGGCATTGTTACATCATATTAACACACACACACATTTAGTTATCTTAACTGCTAACAGAATGTCTCCCAACATGCTTGCATTATGTCTCAGAATGCATAGCCCATATATTGTCAATATCTTGAATGATTTGAATATTGGACCTCGAATGATTTGAATACTGGACCTTGAATGATTTGAATACCGGACCTTGAACATATAGTAATTCCCAATTGAATCTCTTTTAGAATGATCTGTTGTCTCATGGTAGCCTCCTCGAATACCCATACAAAACTTCTCCTTAGCTATAATATGTTGCAAAGGTTGAATAAATTGGAAGTCGACTCCTGAAATTTAATGAGCTAATAATATGCTTAACACGCTTGACATACTTCAGGCTGTACGGACAACTATTTCAAAAATTGAATATGTATAAAATATATTGATATGATGTTGCCAAATTTGCATGCCTCCTAAAAGTATTGTATCTGAATTCTCTTTAACCTTAACTGTTTAATTAGGTCATAGGAACAAAGAGAAGATGAAATGAATTTTTATGCGCTCTCACCAACGATGCAAAACCGGTTACCTTTATTTCTGTGACCGAGTCATAGGAAAACATATGAATTAGATAATTTCCATTAGGTATTTGAAATAACAGTTAAAAAACATGTAACTGTTTGTGGTACAAAGTATCATGAATGAAGACATTCAGCATACAGTCATAGTGCATCTGAAAGTTAAATGTCCCATGGACACTGAACTTTAAATTGAACAATCCTTACCCAGATTGTACATCTAAATTTTCTTTGTTGTATGTGAAGGTATAGGCTTTTTGCTTTTGTCATGATGGTCATGCACCATTTCTTTGGTTTTCTGTTTTTCGTTTTTTGCTCGCGAAAGTTTTTTGTTTTTGTTTTCATTTTGTTTTTTGATTTTCTTTTTGTGTTGTTTTGTTTGTAAGATCACAAACTTGGAACTTGTCTCATTTTGCTAAGTTCTTGAACACGCATTCTTCAGTTTATTGTTAAAAGATCCAGAATTGCCTTTTTTTTGGTGGCTAGTACTGAACGGTATCTTAGACTTTCATCTTGTCAAAATATTTGTAGAGTTTAGCAAATTATTTGTTATATCCCACTATTGCATGCTACTTGCAGTAAACATCTGTCACAACCGAACTTTCGCAGAAGTATTCAATTGCTGGAAAATTAATCTGTGTCATTCGTTTCTATACTATTTATACTTCGCGCTCATTTGGGCAAATTTGTCTCAACATCCTTTTAGATTTAACATTTTATAGTCTAGAGAATATAGTCATATTTTGATGAATGTCGTGGAGGTACTGTATGAAAAGTGCACATTCAGATTGCTCTTTTTGAAATGTGCAGAATAACCTGATAAAGTTGAAAAATATCATCATCGATTCCAAATCTGGTGTCAGCGGAGCAGGTTTGCATTTATTTCTTTTGTATAACAATCATATGCATAAACATGGTGGTAGCTTTGCTTCATTTTACAAACAATCAATCTTGTTGCATCACATCAAGCAGGAAGGGGTGCCAAGGAAGCAAATCTTTACACTGAAATTTCAGAAGGCATTTATTCCTATGGAGTTACTGGACATCGACATGGTATATCAGTAGTGCTTAAGGATATTGCTGGAACTACCTAGTTTTCTTCCATATCATTATTTTATCAGATTATAGAGCATACAAGCACCCTATATGATACTGTAGGCATGTCTACTTTTGTCCAACATTTTTTACATGTTATTTATATTATAAATTGATTTAGTATAATAAGCATCAACTCCGGCTCAAAATTTTAAATAACATTGATTTCTTACGTGCAAATTCACACCTTTGCTTGGTTTGGCTCATATGATAAGATGGTTATGTTAGAATATAAATCACCATGATGAATGTTCTTACCATATGTGAATAATCAGAAGCCAAAACTGCAATAAAGTGTATATGTTGTTTCCCTATCTTGATGTATTGATCCTACCCCTTTCTAGTAGTCAAATGCATTGTTATCAAAAACCGTAAGATCGTACAAATCCCATGTCGGAATCTCCAAATTCACGATTCGATTTACATTCTGATTCAAACTCAGTTAAAACTGCATTTGAGAAATATCATTCAATATACGTTAATATATTCAATATACTTATTTGGATTTACAATTTCAATCGTAATGTTTTCTAAACACAATAAAAATGGAACAAGAGAAAAAAAATTGAGTCTTAGACTCAGATGTAGAAGTTCAAATATCAAAATCAATTTCAAAGTGTGTAAAAATCATAATATATAAATATTTTGAAGGGGCATTTTACTACAAGGACAAACTTTGCGGTCCAATTAGTTTCTAGGGCACACATCCACAGAAATTAATTTCAAGGCCAAAATTGGAAGAATGATTAATTTTAAGGACAACGTCAACTGTCCAATTACTTTAAAGGACATAATTTCAAAGTTTTTTTGGCCTTATAAACTAATTATTTTGCATTTTGTCCTTAAAAGTAATTATTTCAGTTGTGTGTCCTAGAAACTAATTTTACTTGCTAAAGAGGCCCTTGTGGCTAATTTCCACTATTTTTTTTTTTGAATCTACGATTTAAATCTCGTTTTGATTTAAAGTTTGAACTTTGGGATTTACGATTTGAATTCCATTTTGAAAACCTTGGGCAAATGTATATTAGAAAAGTTAAAGAGGATTAGTACGTATATATTGTAGAAGATTACCAATCTTAAATTGGTCTAACTGATTTAACATCAAGAACCGGCTCTTACTATACTGTGTTGCATGATTATAATAAAATTAAGTCACCGTCATGGACTTTTATCTTTAGATAATATTGTGTATAGGAAGTAGATCAAAGTTTTAAAATGTTTTGGTGATTGTTAGCATGCGGTCATCTTGACCTAAGTTTATCTGCCATCTCTAGTCAGCTTCGATCCTTTTTTTTTTCTTCCCTTTTTAAAGTTGATCTTTAATCATTTTTTATTTCTATAAATCTGAAGCACTTTGGCTGCATTTTGTGCATGCTCGTTAATCGTCAAACTAAAAACCATAAAATTTATTTTATCCAAGTATTTAATATTTTGTACCTTGATTTATCTTTAGTTCCTGAAATTGAGCAAGGGCTCTCAGAGGCAGCGAATTCCAAAATAAACGTCAGCTTTACCCCAAATCTTATGCCAATGGTAAAACATTTTACTCTCACTGTATAGCGTGTATTAAAGTAAATCTATATAATGTTCTATTGCTTTACTCATTGAAAATATTTATGTTTGTAAACTTCTCTCGTGACCAGAGCCGTGGCATGCAGTCAAATATTTACGTAGAAATGTCACCAGGTGTGACTGTCGATGATTTACATGAGCAGCTGTGTAATGCTTACGAGGTTTGTAGCATTTCATTTTAGTTTTTAACTTTTATTAGACTGGAAAAAAATGTCCTTTTTATTTCTATAATATAGTTATGAATTACATTTTGAACAAGAGTACAGTGTTTCACATCTATTCCTTAGCAAGAACTTACGTCTAGGATTGATATCTTTCAACAACTTTTATTCCCTTCTTTAAAACTGCAAGTCTGGCCAAAATTTAAAGTAGTAGCTCATTCTGGTTTATTCTTCTTTTGTTCATATACACACATATATATATATATGACACTAACCTTTTCTCTTAGGGCGAAGAATTTGTTCAAATATTGGGCAAAGGCATTGCTCCACATACGCAACATGTTCGAGGCTCAAATTACTGCTTCATGAACGTATTTCCAGACAACGTTCCAGGAAGAGTGAAAATAATCTCTGTAGTAAGTTTCATATTTCATATGTAATTCATTGGGTCAAAATAATTTTAGTCTATTATTACTAATAATTATTATATTTGTTGTGCACAGATTGATAATTTGGTTAAGGGAGCTTCAGGACAAGCCCTTCAAAACCTAAATTTGATGCTTGGATACAAGGAGAATTTGGGGCTTCAGTTTTTGCCCCTGTTTCCTTAGCTTTCTCTTTGGGGGTGGCTGGCTATCTATGTAATATTAGTAGAAGAGATTGTAACATTATTGTCATGGCTGATTAGTAAAAACGGTGGTTCCATGAATGCATTAGTGTATCTTATGATATTATTATGTATTAGTGTTGCATGAATGCATTATAATTGATGATTTTACATTAGTAGGTTAATAGTATAATATATGTACTAATGTGTGCATTTGGATTAATGACAAAAGGTCATTGCCCTACCTTATTCGCAAGGATCTAACTCAAATGTTATTAGCAAACAACTACTATAGATGATTTTAGGAGTTAGAAATTAATGCAAGTACACAAATCAAGTATTTTTGGTATGGAAATACCATATCGAAGTGAATGAATAGCTATTGACAACCGTAGTGGGTTGGGGCTCGAAACGCAACCGCTTGATAGAAGCAAAGCATTGAAGCTTCTATTGAAGGCAATGCTTAAATGTGCAATTGGGGTGCGATAAGAGTCGAAGGAAGTACATGGTGGAAAACAAGTGAAGGAATCTTATCAATGAGCATATGCTATCAGAGTAAGTCATCAAGGTGCTTTATGTTATGCTGTCGAAAAATGAGTTGTGCTTGCTATCAAAGTAGGACTGTAGTTGCTATGAGAAATGCAATAAAAGTGTTATTAGATTACTTGAGGGTATGCTAAAAGTAGTCTATTGACATGAATGTGCACGTTTGATAAATGACCAATGAGCATTGAGGACTAAGAATAAGGGATCAAAAGGTATCCATGGAAGTGAGAAGATGCATTGGAAGGAATCCGATGAATTGAGTAACCATGATGTGGTTCTGAGTATATAGGTGGGGATTCATTATGTGGTGCTCAAGTGCTTAAAGCGGAATAGTGCTGAGGCATTTAGTTCGTGTCGTTATTCCTAGATCTTGAGGCGAGTACATAAGATGGAATGATCTTAGATGTTACCCTACCCCTAACGGTTGAACCATTTCTTACGGGTGAGTGTAACCTTTATGTTTAAACCTTAATTCCAGTAGTCAAAGCCGATGGGGGTTGAAGCCCATCAAAATGCATAAACCCAATTGAAAGGGTTGTGAATAATTAGAGATGACCAAGAGTTCATTTTTTACGAAGTGAGTAGGGTATTTGAGCAAGAAAGTTGGTTGAAATATGAATGTGTTTGACGATGCGAAATAGGTGTTTGAGCGGAGTATTTAAAATATGACTTTTAATTTACTTGATTTATAGTTGACTAATAATTATTATTTTATTGTGTAATATATGTTTAATAGTTGAAAATAATAAGAAATGAATTGCGCAATTTCATTAAAATAAAACCAATACGTCAAATACATTAAAAAACAAATTAAAACCACCGACGACAACCATATAATAAATCCAACTCATACATTATGAATTCTGGTACTTCTTCATCACTCAATTTTTCCACGATATCCAAGTTTGTGGATTTGCTGCGAAAAATTAACATTAATTCTCGCTGCTGAATAGGTAGAATTGGAGTCAGTAAACCATAACAACGTTGCATAACATTATTGAAACGATCTGTATTCACGACCGACCTTCCAACGTCATGCCTGTTCGAACTGTCCTGTTCAGCATGCTTACTGCGTCTAGGCGGCTGAGTAAATGGAGTGTCGATTTCACTGACTACCTAATCAGAGTAATAGTCCGTATCGGCGGTAGTAAAAGGCTGAACGGGTGGGTTTGGAGCTATCAAATATATGCAATTCCATTTTTCTATGCAGCTTTCAAAAAGTTGATCCAATTGTTTGAATCTAAAAATGGACTCTTTTTAGAATCTTTTGAATCTTCGTGTATTTGTATTCTACCACTCCTCAGGACTGTCCATGTACTCGTTGTCCGGATCCTAGACCCCTCCTCCTAGCTGTAGTAGTTTGTCTTCGTCAACTCAAGAAAGCTTCTAGTTATCCCAATTGTTCTTTATTTGTATCTGGGACCAGTCAAAATTCAATCTGTCGTTAAATGCGCTTGTCATCGATGCACAAAACGAGCTGATAGAATTCCTTCTTTCCAATAAAAATTCCACGCATAAGTTTATGAAAACTGTAGGCCTTTCAGGCATCTATAAAGCAATAGACCATGGGGAAGTAGAAGCAGAAGATCTGTGCGGCATTTTGAAAATTGAAAATTACAAAATGTAGTAAAAAAATTCAAAAAAATATGTGTTATAGATACGAACAAAATCAAACAAAAATGGAAAAATATACCTGAAAAGATAATCAAATTGGCATGTAGAAATTGTTAAATTTTCTATGTGGAGGTAGAAGAGGGGATGAAGGAATAAATAGAAGAAAAGAGGAGGAAGAGGAGAACTGTTTGTGGGAAATGACATGATGCTTTTGACGCCAACGTGGCAATTCCGTCCTTTGCCTCAACGGTCCATCTAGGATATTGGACCATTGAGGCGTCGGACGCATTGGCTCAAATTGGGCGAACATGCCTAATTCTTTCTTGTGAATTAGTTGTCAACAACCTGTTTGACGACTTATGAACATGTGTTAGTGTTGGGTAACATAAAGCATTAGCCAATCAACCTTGGACATATTTATACTCATGCATAGTGCTTCCACTCTTAAATTGTGGTTGTACAATGATCGATTTCTGGATTCCATATGAAACCGACAAGAAAGTACAATTTGTTGGCTACGTTGCGACTAATGAAGACCTAGTGAATAAGTTAAATAATTACTCAAGAGGTGTAATTGTTCGAATAGTGTGAGCAATGGTCCGAGAGGTAAAAGATAAAAATTATGCGGTGTTGTATAAATGATCAAGTAGGTTCTCCACTCATTGGCATGCATAAGTATTTGAGTTTTGAGTTGATGCTTAATACAAATGCCATAATTTTTTTTCCTGAAGATCCTTTAGTAGTCGATGGGTTTTACTGCTTGGGGCACATCATCCAAAGGTCGAACTTTCTTATTTGCATGAGACCCATTTCAGACTTCATAACATTGAGCCATAAGATAGCGTATCTACTCACCAAGGCTTATCAGTAATTAAGGGGATCATCATTATTGATGATAGAACCCTCCTTCTCACCATTAAGTGAAAAACTATAATATCGCTCCATCTAGATTAAGTGCACCAATCTTTTTATCAAAGTTGTACAAGACCATTCGTATTATTGTGAATAATATTTTTCATATTAAATCATGTTAAAATACTAGGGTTTTATTTTGGAAAGTTAAATTAATTTAACTTTCCAAAATACGATTAGGATCATTTGTGTTATCGTTGATGTCTTTCAAGGACTTTAGAGCAATATTGTGGAAAATAACAAATAAAATATTAGGGTTTTAGTAGGATTATTCATGTTATTGTGACTTTACTTTCAAGGACTTTGGAAAATATCAATTTTCATAATGACTTCGATGATGATTAACGTGCTTGAATAGGGAACCCATCCTACTCTAGCATCATTCAATTTCTCGAGCTAAAAGCATATTAGTTCAAACTAAAATTTGGCCTAACATTAGTGGTGCTTTTGTCGAGAACTAAACTCAGGGTGCAAAAACCTTATTGCAATTACTCTAAAGAAATGGGAAGATTTGTTAAGAAAGTGGACGTACAAGTTCAAGATGAAGTAGCCCACCGCACAAATTTTGAAGAGAATATAGCTCCACAATTTAACATAGAGACGTTGAGGTTGGACAAGCATAAACACCAAAGGAGCTGTCAAAGGAAAAGAATGATAGCTAGTCCATGAATGGAAAACTATAAACAATCCACAAATTAATCGAAGCGCTCGTCTCTCAAAAATCTTCGAAAACGTCATGAAGAAAAAAAGGAGCGGAAGAAGAAGAAGCTGAGTCCTCACGTAGGAAAGTTGGAGAATCCAATTTAAGAAGCAAAGACATTGAGAAAAGTACTTTAAGGAGAGGAAAATTATCTAACACAAAAGTTGAATAAGAACTCAAAGTCAACACTCGTACAATCTGCTAGTTTCGCTTCGTAAAGGAATTATATGCCAAAACAGAAGAATTATGACAACGATGAGGTATATCTAAGAGACATGGCTAATAAAATAGAGAGAGACGTAACATAATTAAAAAGGAAGAGGACGATGGATCCAAGATTCAACAACAATTTCAAGGGAGCACCATTCATAAAGAAAATCATGGCAGTACATCTACTATCTTATGTCAAGATTCCATTAACCAGGTATGACGGCATGGCTGATCCAAACGATCATTTAGTGATATTTGATAGTCAAATGAACTTATATAACGCCTTAGGGGCGGTAAGATGCAGACTATTTCCGACCACATTCTTTAGAGTGACGGTAAAATGGTATCCGCACCACCAAGAGAAAATTTACTCATGGGAGCAATTTGTTATGAATTTTCAACCCAACTCTACACTTCGAAAGAACCAACTATCTACCCCAACATATTGACTAATACAAAACAAAACTCGGGTGAATTACTAAGGGATTAACTTTAACGATTCAATGCTCAAGAAAATATAGCAGAAAGAGCGAGTGGCGTTAAAAGTTAACGACGGCAAAATCTGGCTCAATTGAGAACACTCCATTTTGGAAAGAGATATAGATTCATGGATGCAAGGATTTGCAAGACTTTCATTTTCAAGCAGACAAATTTATTCGGTTGGATGAGATTTTCCACAATAAAAGAAGCCAAAGAGAAAGAGGGAACTTCATAACTTCGAAAAAAAGGAAGATGGGACAAATCCACTAAGACCAATTCCATTGAGCTAAACCAACCCGTTTCCTATATATATGCTGTTACTAATGATGTATTTGATCACCCTACCTTATTCAGGTCAAGAACAAATCCTGAACCGAAAAGAAAGGGAGACTATTGTGCCTTTTGTAAATTAAACGGACTCAAGATTAATAAGTGCAGAGTTTTAGCTGGAATTATTCAAAATATAATTAGAAAAGGTGTACTCAAGGAGTTTGTTAAGACTGACCAAAAACTCTCTCGTGATGAGAAACCACTAGTTAATAACACCAACACCTTGGAAAGCGAGCTCCTTTAAGACCTGTTGAAGCCAATTAATCGTATTGATATAATCCATAGAGGATCACATATCGCAAGCATTAGTAAAGGGGCAAGGAACATATATAAAAAGGAAGCCAAGGAAGGCATCTACTCATTAAGTAAGGAGCCACCTCTACAATCTTTTAAAAGTTCTACTCAAATTCTAGGCTTAGTAATAACACCAAGGGAATTGAGGAAAGTGAGGCACCCCCACAATGGTTCGCTCATGATAACTGCCCAAATTGGACTCTCGCTTATAGCAAAAATCTTGGTTGATACAGGCAACGTTGTGAATGTCATTTTCAAAAGTGCATTCATCCGAATGGGAATTCCAAAAGAAAAACTTGAGCCAAGTTTGAAATCAATTTTTGGATTAAACAACAAAAGCTCTACGCCAATTGGTCAAATAAGACTGCTTGTCCAAATTAGAACCCTACCCTACTCAAGGATGTTTGAAACTTTATTCACGGTGATGAATCAACCATCCTACTATAATACGTTCTTTGGGCGACCTGCACTTGATGAAATTGACGCTTTCGTCTCACTAAAACACCCAATGATGAAGTCCTTATGCAAGGCTGGATGGAGAACTGTCCGTATAGAAAAGTTCAGTTCACGTGAGATGTATTTCACCATGCTCAAACAATATAATAAAGAGGGAGGATCTTATTATGGACTTGTGTTAAATAAAAACGACCAAACTAAAACTTTCAAGCCCTTGAATATCAGTTTCCAAGAACTGATATCTTAGGCAAACAAACAAAATTTTCCATCAAAAATGCCTCAAGTAATAAGCTAAAGAATCATGTCAAAGGAAAAGAAGAGAAAACATTTAGAGTTGAACCAAGCCAATCAGGATAAAGTGAGAATCCAAAAGAAATGGTGCCAAACATTGATTCTTCAGATAGGCAGGAGAATGCACATTTTATGGAAGACTTGGAAGAAGTGAGCTTAGATTCCCAAGATTCAACAAAAATGGTAAAAGTAGGAAATAAAATGGATCAAAGCATGAATCAAAGACTGATCTCATTCCTACAATCAAGCAAAGATGTCTTTGCATGGACCCATGCTGATACGGAAGGAATTGACTCAACGATAATTTACCATGCGCTTAATATTGATCCAAAGTTCACCCCAATAAGGCCAAAGAAGTAGCAATTCGACAAAGTTCGCACTATGGCATTACAAGAAGTAATGAATAATTTGCTAGAAAATGGATTCATTAATTAAGTATTTTATTTGAAATGGCTAGCAAATCCAGTTTTAGTTAAGAAATCTAACGGAAAATGGAGAACGTGTGTTGATTATACGGATTTGAATAAGGCATGCCCCAAAGACTGTTACCCTCTCCCAAGAATTGATCGGTTAGTAGATGCTACAAGGGGTCATAGACTGTTGTCTTTCATTGAAGCATATTCATGAACTAACCGAATTTCTATGTTCAAGCCTGATGAAGAACACACCATTTTTACAACCGATTGGGGAATGTATTATTACAAAGTAATGCCACTTGAGTTGAAAAACGCATGGGTCACATACCAAAGATTAGTAGATAGAATGTTACGAGATCAAATTGGAAAGAACATGGAAGTTTATACGGATGATATGCTAGTAAAATCTAAGTGGATGACCATGCGAAGGACTTGAATGACATTTAGGAATATTGAGGAAATATACATGAAGCTGAATCCACAGAAGTGCTCATTTGGAATCTAATTTGAAAAATTCTTGGGGTACGTCGTAAGTGCACAAGGAATGGAAGCTAACCCCGATAAAATCAAGGCTATCCAAGACATGGTACAACTGAAAATGAATAAAGAAGTAATGGGATTAAAAGGGGAGAGTTGTAGCACTTAATCGATTCATATCTAGAGCTACTAAAAAGTACATTCCCTTCTTTGATGCGATAAAAAAATAGAAGACCTATGAGTGGAAGGAGGAATGCCAAAGGGCTTTCCAAGAGTTAATGGACCATCTGGAAAGGTCGTCGATACTTTCTAGCCCAATGGAAGGAGAAGATTTGTTCATGTATATTACAGTATCGGAATACGTAATTAGTTTGATCGTGATCAGAGAAGAGGGTAGAATTCAATTCTCGTTATACTATGTAAGTAAAGAGAATAAAAGACGTCGAGACAAGATATCTAGTCACAGAGAAACTAGCCTATTGTCTACTATTATCGACACAGAAATTAAGGTCATATTTTCAACTGCACCCAATCAAACTTCTAATCAATTACCCACCAAGACAGACCCTTAACAAGCCTGAAACATTAGGGAGATTGATAAAATGGGGGATGGAGCTAAGTCAATACGATATCGAGTATCTGCCATGAGCATCAATCAAAGGAAAAGCCTTAACTGACATTGTAACAAAATGTACATAGTTTATTGAGGAGAAATTAGAGAGCAAAAGGAAGCTCAAACCAAAGTGGCAGATATTTATAGACGGAATGTCAAATGAGCAAGGAGCTGGGGCTAGTTATGTAATAGTTACACTCAATGGGCATAGGCTGCATTATGAAATGAAGTTTGGATTTTCTACAACTAATAATATGGTCGAGTATGAGTCCATGAGAGCGGGGTTAACTTTGGCCCAATAGTTAAAGATTCCAAGAATTAAGATCTTTAGTGATTCTCAATTAATGATGAACCGACCAAAGAATATATTCCAAACCAAGGATGCTTAATTAGCTCAATACATGAAGAAAATCCATGAAATGCCGATTCAGTTTGAAGACTTCTCCATACGTAAAATACCAAGGGAGAAGAACACCCTGGCAGATTCTTTGGAGAAATTAGCAAGTTCACAGGAGGCACCCAAAGTCAAAATCATTCCGTTGGGTTTTAAAAATGATCCTAGTATTCAATCAGGAAAGAAGAATTAAATAATGAATCCTTAGCTCTAACTCGGTCTCAAATCCAAAAATCGAGATCCAACAAGGAAAATGATGGGGAGAACGACAATTGTGGAGGAGTCTTCAAAAGGATAAGAAAAAATGATTATAAGGACCAATATTTCGATAATTGGATGACACCCTTAGTTAAATATTTACAGGAAGGCATACTACCCAAAGAAAGAAATATATAATGAAAATTGAGATATCAATCCCCTTCGTATACTATAGTTGATAGAATATTATATAGGAAAGGGTACGCAACACCTTACTTAAGATGTATCACCCCGGGGAATGGAAGCTAGGCTATTAAGGGAAGTTAATAAATGGTTTTTTGGGGACCATTTTAATGTGGCAAAATTAGCGAAGAAGGTAATGAGATAGGGATATTATTGGCCCCACATGACAGAGGACGCCTTAACCTATGTTAAAAAGATGTGACAAATGTCAATTTTTTTCCATAATTCCACGATTTCCCCCAAGTGAATTAAACACAATTGCTAATCCATGGCCTTTTGATGTATATGGGATTGATTTGATCGGGCCTCTTTCAGTCTCAAAAGGAGGAGCAAAGTATGTAGTAGTGACCATTGATTACTTCACTAAGTAGGTGGGGGCTGAACCATTACATTTACTTCGAGGAAAGTTTTAAATTTTCTCATCAAGAATATAGTCACTACATTTGGACTCCTAATAAGATTATCTCTGATAACGAGACTCAATGTGAAAGAAAAGAATTCACTAGTTTTTGTGAGAAGAACGAAATAATAAAAAGATTTTTATCAGTAACTCACCCAAAAGCCAATAGGTCAGTAAAGGCAATAAATAAAACCATCAAGAATATATTAAAGAAGTGACTAATAAAGCCAAAGAAAATTGGGTAGATGAACTTCTTCTCATTTTATGGTCATATAGGAATTCTACAAGAATGACTACTTGACATACTCTGTATTCTTTGACGTATGGATTTGAAGCTATGTTACCAGTGGAGATCAAAATCCCTTCATGTCGGAGAACTGCTTAAACTTATGAAATGAATCAAGAAATAAAGAAAGAGTCACTTGATTTACTTAATGAATTAAGTGACCAAGTTTCCATACGAACATCTAAATACCAGCAAAGAATCTCTAAATATTAGAATTCAAAAGTAAAAGGAAGAGCATTCAAGAAAGGAGATCTAGTTTTGAGACAATTAATGGAAAATACTAAAGATCCTGCAAATGGTCTATTGGGGCCAAATTGAGAAGGGCACTAGTTATTCATGAGGTTATTCACTTAGGAACTTATCAACTAAGCAAACTAGATGAGAATGTAATATCGAGAACGTGGAATTCTAAGCACTTAAGACCATATTTCACAACACTGGATGAATAAAATGGATTATCAAAAGGCTTTCCTTTTCCTAAATAATTGGTCCCAGACTGAGATGCAATGTGTTTGACTTAGCTCCTAACCTGACGAGGTTAGTGATGATTTGTTATGCAGAAGCATACCTCATACTTGGAAGTGATCAAATAAGCATTTGGTCGCCCGCCAAAGCTGGCCAAAGCACCTATCCAAGGGAGATGGACGAGAAGTTTTCGGTCCTACCACAAGGCTTGGTTAAAGTAACCATCCAAGGAGTGATGGTCAATCATGCCTTTGATCCCTCTATCGGATTTGGTCAAAGCACCCATCTAAGGGACATGTAAGAGAAGCATTCAGTCCCATCTAAAGTGTGATTGTCAATTAAGACTTTGATCCCTCCGTCGGTCCTGGTCAAAGCACCCGTCCAAGGAAGATGGACGAGAAGCCTTCGGTCCTACCATAAGGCCTGCCCGAAGAAACCATCCAGAGAGTGATGGTTAATCAAGCCTTTGATCCCTCAATTGGGCCCAGTTAAAGCACGCTTCAGTCCTACCGCAAGGCCGGATCGAAGCAACAATCCAAATAGTCATGGTCAGTTAAGCCTTTGATCCCGTCGTCGAGCCGGATCAAAGCACACATCTAAGGGAGATGGTTAACAGAGACTCTGATGATCAAATAAGGTCTTCGAAAGGAACCATTTGAAGAAGGAAAATCAACCGAACTATTAATTCAGTGAACAACCAAACTCAGAAAAGATAAGAACAAAGTATATTCCCTTCGAATTATGAAGAATTTCCATCTCGCAGTAACATCAATTCGTTCTGAAAAAAACTATTTTTCAAAAGGTTTCAAGTGGATTTCCTTACTTTCAAAAATCCACTCTTTGGAAATCACACTTCAATTAATATATGTTCGATCTTCCGATTAAATGATTTCCAAATAAAATTATGGAATTTTTATATTTCTAAGGATATATTCAAATAAATTTATGAGAAACTTTTTCCAATAAATCATTTTTAGTAAAAACAGCCATCGCAAATGGAACATTTTCAAAAGATTGCAGAAATCTATATGTTTTGGATAAACGTTCTAATGAAACAGTCTGCAGGAAAGTCATGTTTTTTATAAACCTAAGTTATTTTAATCCAAGAAACACAAGCAACCATTGATAAAGAATCACGACAACATGGAATGGTCATTTGGAAAAATGCGATGAAAACAAGATCAGAAATTTACATAAGCTAAAGCATAAGAAAACTTCTTTTGGGAATGGGGCAAGTGGTACACCCAAATTTCCAAGGGTAAATATAATGTGGTGCCATTGAAGGATGAAAGATAAACCTATCAGAAATTGACGAATGAAGGCTATCAAATGATGATAAGGTAAAACTATTGAAGGTTAAAGATGAGCCATCACATGCTAACCTCATGAGCCATCGAAAACTGATACTAATGAGCTATTGAACATTGATTCCATAAGCCATCAAACGTTGAGATGTTTAGCTATTGCATGTTGATTCCATAAGCTATTAGAGATTAAGAATTCTCAGAAGATTTATAAAGGCACTATCAAAGGGTGAGGTACTTGAGCCATCGAATGGTGACTTCTCCAAAGCCATCATAAGTTGAAGTATATGAGCTATCGAATGAAGACTTCCATAGCCATCGAAGGTTGAGGTATTTAAGCCGTCGATTGACGACTTCCAGAGCCATCGACGGTTGAGTTATTCGAACCATCAAATGATGACTTCCAAAGCCATTGAAGGTTGAGTTATTCAAGTCATCGATCGATGACTTCCATAACCATCAAAGGTTGAGGAATTCAAGCTGTTGAATGATGACTTCCACAGCCATCGAAGGTTGAGGTTTTCAAGCCATCGAATGATGACTTCTAGCGCCATCCAAGGTTAAGGAATTCAAGATGTCAAATGATGACTTCCATAGATATTGAAGGTTGAGGAATTCAAGCTATCGAGTGATGATGTTTAAGCTATCGAAGGATGATGTAATTGGGCCATCACATCCCGAGCTAATAAAAAATGTCTCAAGGCAATATTTTCAAGGAATCCTTACCATTGAATGATGAGCACCAAAGCTCTTGCCAAGACAATGAATCTTTGACCATCCATCTATTTCGAATGACACATATAAAATATATAAGCGTTAGAGTTTTCTATAAATAGGCGTGCACCCCCCATAAGAAAGGAGCGATTTACCAAATTGATCTTCTTCCTCCTTTTCATTTTATTCTTGCATATATAAAAAAGCTTGAACTTGAACTTTAATGGCCGTCGGATTAACTTAATCTTGTGACTTTACTTTCGAGGACTTTGGAAAATAACAATTTGCATAATGACTTAGATAATGATTAGCGTGCTTGAATAGGGAATCCCTCTTACTCAAGTATCATTCAATTTCTTGAGCTAAAGGCATATTAGGCCGAATTAAAATTTGGCCCAATATAACCTTTAGAGAATTTCTTCTTTGCTTTTGCTATGGATTGCAACTCTAGGTGTAAGGTATGTTAATGGATGAGATGATACATTTGCTAAAATCAGTGTAAATATTAGGAACCCTTTAGGTCCATATTTATAGTAGAGAGGTGAAACTGATGACATCATTCCAGATCCACTTTTCCATCAACTTGTTGAGAAGTAGTCTACTATAACTATCCAAGTTAAAAATTGAAATAATTTTCACCATAGCTTATGTAAGAACAAACATATATGTAAAAATAAAAAAACTTATTTAATTTTAGCTACATTTAAATATTTAAATCTTGGCCCATTAATTTTACTAAGAAACCATTAATGTATGTAACATTTATATGCATTTCTTTATTATTTTTGGCAATTAATATTAAACTAAAATTATCTCTATAATAATTTATAGAATTTGAAATTTATTTCACTAAATTTGTTTTGGTCAAGTACCACTAGTCTCGGTTATATGATTCGTAGGTGTAGCTTTTAATAATGTTTAAACAATTTAAATATTAAACTCTATATGGACTTTGTTGAACTATAATATTGGACATGAACTCAAGCTCTTATCTAACATCTAGGTGAAGTTATAGTTCATAATAGTTTTAAAGCGGGATCCTCAAGCAATGACATAATGTGTATTATATGTCACTTCGTCATCGTTATGTTTCATGGACATCCAGAGTTTTGTAAAAGGTTAAAACTCTAATAATATATGTATTTAACTATGAAGTATAACCTTCGCGGTCATTTGGTTCAGTCTGATAATAGTTGGTTTTCGTTCTAGGGAATTAGATTGCGAATAATTTGGCGAAATTTCAAAAAAAAATCATTGTAAATTATTGCACTAGATCTTACGTTATTATGAATTTTGATCACGGTAAACCATATTTAATGTTAATTTAACAAAATGAGATATCTTGCAAACTATAGTTTTATTTAAATTAGTTTTAATTAATAATTTGTTTAACGAACATCATAAGCCCATATATAGTATGAAGAGATGATTCAAGAATACGAACGAGAAATGTTTGGGGATGGGTGCGCTGTTCATTTTGTGCATGTAGAGGGTTTGGAAAAAATTGAGAGTATTCATGTATGTGAATATAAATTTATTGGGGATGGGCACTTTGTTCATTCTATACAAGAAAAAGCATTGGAAAATTGTAAGGTGATTCATGAAATGATTGGGGATGGAGCGGATCGCCTCAAGAGTGGATCATTTTCTGATCATCGAGTGGAGGTGAATATAAATCAAATGTTCGTGGTGTTAACAAAGATCTTGAGACTTCTACGTGCAATACATTAGTGGGTTTGGATTCTGGCACCTTTTCAAGTGCATTCTGATGGGGTAGGAAGGAGTACACAGCTTCTCAGTACAACTAACAGAGCGCCCACTAGAGCATCGGGTTCTAGCTCAGGTTCAAATGATATTTTTGGTAGTACTTATTGCCATATTGTTTTGAATGATTTACCTACTAGAGCTATGCTTTACTTAGTAAGGAGCACATGTTTTGTATTTGATATAGATTAGTCTGATATAGAGTATATTAGGAGTAGAGAATTAGAGAGGGTTAGATCGCTTAGATCATAAGATTCATCTGCTGAAACATTAGGGGTTCACATAACCTAGATAAATATAATAAAAGTAAGTCTTTTTTGAAAGATAAATATATTGACATAGTACTATTACAACTAACAAAAATAGAATGTCAAGATTACAATTTTTATAGAAGTCTAAGGGGCTTTTACCTAAGTCACTGGGTTTGTCTCCTAACTAGGTGTAGCTTGAGGGTCTAATGGTAGGATGGAAAGGGAGTTGCGTTAAGCTTTTACAATATGTTATTAATGTTTGTTTGATGGGTCTATTTTTACGGACTTAAGTCATAATTCGTTTCTTAATGTTACCAATGTTTAAGATTGAAAATAGGGTACTTTGGATTGATTGTCTTGAATTTAGAGCACTCACTTTTGGTCCATGGGTAGTGCTGGGGGATTTCAATGTGACTAGGTTTTTAGGGCAGTGCTCACATAGAGAAGGTGATTCATGTACTATGGAAGAGTTCAACCAATTTATCAGCAATACTAATTAGGTTGAGTTACCAGTAGGTAATCAGATATATACCTGGTCAAATAATACAAAAATCCTTTCGAAAGCGCTCGTTGAATTTTTTTCATTAGCAATGAAATGGAAGGTAGATACCCAATTACTAAAGTTAGTGGGCTTCCAATGTTTATTCGATTGTCTTATTATTCTTATTTGTGAGAATCAACATGTAATACATAAAATATTCGAATTTGAAAATATATGGTTGCTAAAAAATAACTTTATGGATGTAGTTACTAATAAATGACTTTCAATGAGAAATAATAATTATAAATATTCAGGAATATAACAAAAAAAAATTGTTAGTAAACTCAGGGATTTAAGGTTATTTCTTAAAAATGGAATAAAGATGTTGTTGGTAGCATTAGAGTTAAAAAAGATAAAATACTTTCTGAATTTTTAAATTAAATAAATTATAAGAATCTACAAATTTAAATATTTTTGAAAAGAATGTATTTCAAATTTAAAAGAAGAATTAAACAAAATAATCACGTAAGAGGAAATTATATGGAAACAAAGGCAAGGGTTCAGTGGATGGACGAGGATTATATGAATATGAAATGTTTTCATAAAGTAGCTAAAGGTAGGAAGCACAACAACTCCATAAATTCGATTTTAATTTAAAACGTTGAGATTTACGATCATAGGAACAAAAAAATGCTTTCACTAATTACTATAAAGAAAATTTTGGAACTAAAAAAGGTCATCAGATAAAAAAAAAAGATGTGATGATTTGTATCCTGAAGATACAATGATAGTTTTAGATGATTTAGATAACGTATTTTCGAAAGTGGAGAATTTTTAGGGCTATAAATGATATACCCAGTGATAAATTGCCTGGACCAGATGAGTTTCCTATATTGTTTTATAAGAAGTTTTGTAATGTTATAAAGTTTAACTTAATTAAAATGTTTAATGAATTTTATAGTAGTATGTTACAATTACGTAGATTTAATTTCGCAAATGTAATTTTACTTTATAAGAAAATAGTGGCAAACAAACTTAAGGATATTAGGCCTATATCATTATTAAATTGTTCTTCTAAAATTATTTCTAAGGTTTTAGCTAATAGATTAAGTACTAAAACAAAGAAATTAATTGATACCATGCAAACTACATTCATTAAGGGTTGTAACAAAACGAATGAGGTTGTAGTAGTTTATAAATTTATTAATTATTGTTGTAAAAATAACATCACTTGTGCCATTTTAAAACCAGATTTGTAAAAGAATTCGAGTCAATAAACTAAGGTTTACTTGAGGACTTATTGTTAGTTTGGGGTTTTAGTGCTAGATGGGTAAGATGGATTGTTCTTTGCTTAAAATAGAAAACTTAAGGATAATGGTTAATGGTATATTAAAAAAATAAAATTTGATCAAAATGTGGACTTAGACAAGGTGATCCATTATCGCCTTTATTGTTTAATTTAGCCGCTGAAGTTTGTGCTAGGATTACTAAGTTATCTATCAGGAATAGGGTCCTGGATAGTGTAGAAAATGATATTATGAGTTATGTCCATACAACCCTTTAATTTGCTGATGGCACTATGTTTTTTACTTCCCATTTGCCACGCCATATTATGGCTCTTAAGTATATATACTATATAGCATTGAAATGATTTCTGGTCTTAAAATAAACTAGGATAAGAGTTCAGTTTTAGTTTTAAATGATGTAGAACCAATAAACATAATTGTAAAATTATAAAATTTCCTATAGATTATTTAGTGTTTTTGATTAGACCTACTAAAATTAAACATTAAGTTTTGCAAATCATAATTGATAAAATTAATAAAAAATTGTCTAATCAGAGTGGTAAATTTTTATCTAGAGTGGGTAGAGTTATTCTAACATACCCACTTTTATCAATTCTAATAATTTATCGAATTTTTTCTAATCTTTGTCCAAAGTGGATAATCGATAAAATTAGTAAAATTAGAAGAAACTTTTTATGATGTGGAGAAATGATTGTAGTAGTATTAATTATATAGTTAGTCGGGAAATAATTTGTAATTAAAAGAAGATGGTGGTTTAGGAATATTTAATCTACATGATCTTTACATAACCTATTAGAAAAATGGTTATGGAAATTTAGTGAAAATAATGTGTTATACCTAAAAATGCTAGTTATTGTAGGTTGAAAAACCAAGTCATCACATGTGGACAATAAATGAAGCTATCGCAAGTTGGTGGCCATATGCCATTGCAGATTGCAGAATCAAGACAAGCTATCATAAATTGATGATATATGGAATTGTTGCAAGCTAAAGACAAAAAAAGCTACCTAAGATTGATCTTATAGAGCTATTGGAAGATGATAAAGCCAAGGCCAATGCATGATAAGAGAAAAAGTAGAGTTATCGAAAGTTGTGGTTTCTAAGCTATCGCATGTTGATGGATTGTGCTTGTTAGTACCATAGGCATTGGTTTTTTTGAGAACAACCATATGCCATTATATAAAATATAGATACCAATGTTTTTATCAAAGTCATATATAATATATTGTGCAGGATATTAGACATGTGTTGACTAAGAAGACTATACAATATCAAGAGCAGATTCATGAGGCTGATATAGAGATTCAATAGTTGGAGATTGTAGATTCATGGGTATTGAAGATTCAAGATATTCCAGGTTAATCATAGAGTCATAAATTATTGTTAAAACTCAGATAGCACTTCTTTGATCTCTCTCTTCAATTTTCTTTTCAGTTGTTTTCAAATTCTGAATTTCAAAATCATTTTAAAGAATCTCTGTTTACAAAATGATCTTTCAAAATAGCTTTCAAATGATATCTAAAGGTTATTATATTTTGAGTAATTAAGTTTTTAAACTTTTAAATCTATTACACCTTGTTATAATTTTAGTTTATGATCTCCAAATGGTTATAAGCATATTATAACATTTATTATAACTTTGTTTTTAAACATATATTCACTCATACTTTATATATATTATTTTCAAAAAAATTAATATTTTAATCCTTTATATATTTAAAAAATATTTCACAATAATTTTATAAAGTTTTATTAAGTTTTGATATGATTAAAATATGTATAAACTATGTTTAGATGATTGTACAAAGTTTTAAAATATTCTACAAATCGTAATATTTTCAAAATAATTTTTATTAAGTAAGTTTTCAAAATATAAAGGGAGATGTTGACATACCCTAATACTATATGTCGACATATAGACCGATTTTTTCAAAATTCAAATTTGAATGGAAGTATTTTTTCATCATATCTCTTTGCGAATGGACATGACCATTATTTCTCTATAAATGGGAAGAGTTTTCAACGAATTTTTTTAACTACTTTCTCATATTTTCTCTCCTCTTTTACTCTCTTAATTTCCAAAAGAATTTAAAAAGATTTACAAAAATCAGAAACACTATCCACCCCCCTCTAGTGTTAAATAAGCAATAAGATCTATCTTCCGCAAACTAACATTGGTATCAGAGCATTGGTTTTCAAAGTAGTCCTAATTTTGATTTTTGAAAAGTTTTAATAGCTAACAACACTGTTAGTAATACTGTTAGTTGCACTGTTAATTCAATTGTTAGGATCTCCTTTTTTGAAGGACAATCTACTACTAGACCTCCACTTTTTAATGGCTATAATTACACATATTGGTCATGTAGAATGAAAATACACTTACAATCAATTGGTTTAGATATTTGAAATATCACACAAAATGAGTACATTGAGCCCCATACTGACTTTTCACAATGGATTGCTGACCAAAAAGTTGTTGCACAAAGTAATTCTAAAGCCATGAATATTTTGTTTTGTTCATTGGATAGAAATGAATTTAATAGGGTATCTATCTGTAAGTCTGCATTTGAAATATGGAGAACAGTACAAGTTACACATGAGGGCAATACTAAAGTCAAACATACCAAAATTTCTACGTTAACTAATCAGTTTCAATTACTTAAAATGAGTTCAAATGAGTCCATTTCTGATATGTATAGTAGATTTCAAGATATAGTTCATTCACTTATTTAAAATCTTCAATTCACTTACTCCTAAATGGGACCAAAAGACTCTTGTGGTTGAAGAGACTAATGCCATTTACACTCTGAAAATTAGAATGTTAATTGGCAATTTAATGTCATTTGAAGCACAAATGCAAGGAAGAAGAGAAAGTAAGGCAACAGGGAGGATATCCATAGCTTTCAATGCCATAACAGATGATCTGGATTTTGACAACGATGACGACGACGAAACTGCCTTTAGAGAAAAATTTCAGAAAATTTCTAAAATACGGAAAGATGAATAATATCAGGAGAAATGATATAATAATCCAGGAAGTGGAAGTGGAAATGCTGTTAGATGCTTTACATACAGTGAACTTGGCAATATGCAGAGAGACTGTCCACATCTGGAAAAACCGAAAAACTCACCAAATAACGATCCATCCAGAAAACGTAGAAGAGCCTACACTGCCATGTTGGACGACTCAGACACTTTCTCAAGTGATAATGAACCAGATACAGAGAATGTCAATATGTGCTTCATAGAAATAATTAATTCAGAAAAGTCCGGAGAAATAAAACAAAAATAGGTACGAGTTTAAATTTAATTATTTTTTAAGTGTTTGATTGCTTTTGATTGTTAGGAATCACCTATGTATTAATAATAATAATATTGGATGAATATAGTGTGTGTATTAAATATTTTATAAAATTTATTTAAATATAGAAAAATATAAAATAAATTTTAAATTATTTACTAAATATATATATTATTAGTAATTATATATATACATATATAGGTAAATAAGAATAATTTGTTCAACTCCTCTTTATTGAAATTCATGTGATGTATGTCCGCATACCCACTATGCATATGTCGACATATGCACTTGAATTCAGAATTTGAATTTTCGTTTCAAATTCAAAATTTGAATTTCTATCCACCTTTTAACCAACCCCAATGTCTTGAAAATGTTTCTTTTGACCAGAGAACATGTCCATTGATTCTCTATTTAATTATACTATATCCATCCATTCATTTAACTCTCATTTTCAAAATTCAAAAACTAATTAACTCTCTTATCTCTTCGAACTATTCTTCAATGGCTTCCTCAAGCAACACTCCGTCAACTATAAGGCTTTCTGCGAAAACAGAAGGCTTTCTTTTTCATGACAAAGAAGCCGTACAAGCCTATATGGAGTATATATCTTTCAAAGAAGTCTCTTTCGAAAGATTTGCTATTTTCGATGGTTTTCCTACTTATAATCTTTGTTTGCAAAATAGAATTCTTGGTATAATAGATGCTTTCCAAAATGATTTCGTATGTTATCCAATTTAGTAAAAATGTTTTATGCGAATTTGAAAGGAAAGTTTTATGTTTGAAATGAAGGAGAAGTTTGGAGTAACGTCAAAGACACTCAAATTGTTTAAAATTGTGAAATTTTAGGCAACATTCTCAGATGCAAATCTAGTGGATTGGACCTTTTAAATTTTAAACCGATATTCAAAATCGTGAAGTTTTTCATGATATTTTTGAACGTCATGATGATTTTGAGTTCAAAACAAAAATTTGCGTCTTAATGAAATTTTTTTAAGTCTTCTTTTCCTACAAAGTGCAACATCGAGGATGGGAAATTATAATAACCCGACTTCAAAATTTTCAAAGCCCCTTTTGCTATTTATGGTCACTACGACATAAATTGGTCACAAATTATTTTAGATGATTTTTTTCCTCAAAATCTCTCTAGGCATTAGAAAACACTATTTCATTATGTGTATCTTACTAGAATATTCACATATTTTTTTGTTGATCTAAAAGGAGAGGAAACCATTCCTCAAAACTTTTCGACGAAGCCAACGTCTCTCTGATGCAAATTTTACCCATATTCGAGCCTTATGAAACCCTTGCGGAAAAGAGACAAAGATTGGATTGGGAAGAGGACCAAGAAATAAGGTGCAATGATTCTAAATTTTGGTTATTAGATTTTAAATGTTTAATTAATTTTAAATATTTTAAATAATTAAATTTTGAAATTTAATAATTTATAATTCAAATATAGGATATATATAAATATTTGAATCGTGAATTAAATGTCAATTAAATGGATTTAATAATTTTACTTAACTTCATTTAACGAATAAATAAAATTGGTAAGCTCAATTTGTAAATTTATTTACAAATATAAACAGATCGAATAAACACCGATAATTAAATATTTAAAACTGTGAAATTAGCCTTCCGGGGCACAGTCTTGGATTTTGACGAAACCAGTTTCATTGGATCCATAATACTGAATTATATTACGCCGTCGAATTTGGTAGCAATCTGACGTATCGTTTGGTCGTGCGAAATCGAAATGCATTAAAATTAATATCGAAGATTTAAAATATAACTAGACCCAAAAACCTATCTTTTGCATACGATCAAATAAGGTCTCGAAACAAGTTCCATTGTGTTTGGAATAGGGGTGAAACATTAGGAACGCTGGCGGCATGACTTGTTTGGAGTTCGACATTTTCGAGTATATTTTGCTAAATAATTTAAAATTAAAATATTTATATACACATACCCACCATTTATAGCCCATACATCCATCATCTCATACCCCACACACCCATCCTTTCACAGCCCATAAACATTTTGGCAGGTCGAGAAACCTTTTATTGTGAGAAAATGGATCATGATCATTTTGTTTTTTAATATATATTTTAAATCAAATAAATTCAATTATGAAAGATGGTAAAGCACTGCCTCTCTTCTCTCATTTATTTTTCATGCCTTCATACTCCCAGTAATTTGAAAACAAAGGCAGGGAAAACAAAACTACAAAAATCAGTATTAATTCATATTCGCATCTTAAAATCATGGAAATATTATATTTGAATTCGTATTGTTGTAGGCTTTAATCCCATACCAATGTTGGAGCTTGCATCACTGTTTTTAGGTGATCGACGTTGGGGCAGTGGTTTTAGGGCTTGAGATTTCAGGCGATTTTGGGGACAATGGTTCAAATGAGGGGGGCGGTGTTGAACTCGTGATGGGTGGGCGTACGCAAGTTTGAGTTTTGGGGGTGTACGGTGATGGATTGGGGACCTCGGCCATAGCATTGACGCAAGAAATGAGTACAGGTCGCGAATGCTTGGGTGGCTCCGGGGTGGTCGTCATGATGGTAGGGGAGTGGAGTTCATCGTAAGCAAACCATTGGTGAAGTCGGTTCGTCAATCGGACGAGCGTAGCTCCGTATCATCAGCATGCACATGACTTTGGGTTGGAACTGTGTCTTCTATGCATGGTTTTAATTGATTTAGGGAAGATGATTGTTGAGGGGTAGGTTGGTAAATCAATTTAAGTTGTTTAATTTTAATTTTAAAATTGTCGATAACTTATAATTTGCATAAGTCCTTCGTACGAGGTCAGATTCGAATGTCGTTTGTTGCATTGGATTTGTGTCATCGAGAGCTTCAAGATGGAGTTGGTTTGGTTGGATTTGGAGCAACTGAAATTTTAGGCTAAAATCGAATGGCAATTAGGTTTTTGTCTGAAATCGGGACGTTTCGGCGGAAACGAAAATCAAGGTGAGTTTAACTCACATTTAATTTTATTATATCACATCTATGATGTTATAAATATTTATTGATTGTTTGGATATCAGTTAAATTATTTGATTGCTTGTTTGGTTGCATTTCCGATTGGAAAATGGATGACATATTAATTTGATCGTTATAAACTAATATGATTATCTATATGCTATCCATAACCATCGTTTTGCAGGAAAATATATTGAGAGACCCAAAGGGGGTTTCTCGGCTATAAATTATTTATTTACATCCATATGTTGTTATTGATGATTAATTGAAATTAATTTCTGATATTCTGTTTAATAGTTTAAATGTCGTTATAACGATTTTCGCTGTACCGTCGTTTATTAAATTTTCATCACCAAAACCCTATCTTATGAACTTAAGCTTGTGTTTTCGCTAAAAGGAATATTGAAAATTTATTAATCATTTTGATTATGATAATTTACATTAGTTAATCTTTTAAATTAATCAATTTGAGATTAATTAACCAATTTAACAAATGATGGTTAAAATTGGTTTATATTTAGATTGAGTTAATCATTTTTCTAATGAACTTTATACTTGGTTAATCGTTTTAACTAATGATTATTTGAGTTTAATTAATTATTTATTTATTTAACTAATGATAATGGAGTTTAATTAATTTCTGAACTTAATTAATTATTTCAATTAGTGATAATTGAAATTAATAATCATTTTAATTAATGATATTTAAAATTAATAAATCATTTAAATAATGATTTTTGAATTAATTAATCATTCTAATTGATGAATTTTTTCAATTTTATTAATTGTTTTAACTAATGATTTTTGCAATTTAGTTAAATCATTTTAACTAATGATGTTTTATACTTAAATAAATCAGTTTAACAAATGATGTTTTAATTTATCGGTTTGAATAACGAAGTTTGGATTTAATTAATCCAATTAATTTATCATTATTTTGAACTTGATTAATTGTTTTAATCAATGGAATTTAGAATTACTTATCATTTTAATTAATGACGTTCGAGATTAGTTATTCATTTAGTTAACGACTATTTGAATTTAATAAATCTTTTTAATTAATTTATTAAATAAAGTTGTTAAAGTAAGTTAACTTATATAATAAAAATTGCTTTAGTAAACTAATTTAAAGTTAATAGACTGATTTAATAAAGATTTTAAAGTTAATTTACCAATGTTATAAAATTGTTTGGAAATAATTGTCTATTTTATTATAGATAATGAATTATTTATTTAAAAGGATTTTAAATGTAATTAATTATCTTTTGGGAAAATTAATCTTGTTTTTAAAGTATAAAAAGGATTTGGAATTCGATTATTGGGATGATAAGTTGGATAATCTTTTGGGTGTTCGGTCTAATGTTTGTTTAGGCCTTCGGGGTCGCACACTTGGAAAAATTATTCTCTTAATGTTTTAACAAGCTGGAACTATTTCTAAAAGTGTTTTACCAATACGGAAATCAAGCCAAAAAGTTCAGATCGTTTTTAAAAGAAAAAGTTTGATTCGTTTGTGGAAATACATTATTTCTGTAAAGCGAATCACTTATTTGGAAACAATTTATTTGTATAATTAGGACTAAACATCGAAGAAGTAGACTTGTCGCTATTACGAAAGTTAAGAATAATCGTGTGACATGACTTTGAAGTAACACTACCTTGACTTGTCCGGTATTATTTTTAACCTAGAAATAGTACAAGTTTGAATTCAATGAGTGGTGATAAGTATACAAGACTTAATTTTCATATATGATCGTTTTATGTCCTCGATAGTTGGTATCTCAGCTATCGGTTACTTCAACAACTTTATTTCGTCACTCTAAGACAATATGTTGCTCATTTGAGCTTTCTTATCTTTTGCCGGAAATGACTAAGCCCAAAGAGCGAGTGTGGTCTAAGCTATATTGGCTTGCTCCATTAGGATATCTTCATATTGACTCTAGATTGGATTCGGTGTTGCGCATTGAGATGTGAAGTACTCAGACACTCGGTAACAGTTGGCGGGGTCCGGCTTGGAGGTTTTCGAGAGCCATCAGAGTTCTTAAGTATATTTCTAGAGGTATTATTTTGGTGAGGGGTGTGCACCCTCCTAGTCATTTGTTGGAAAATTTCTCCTTATTTGATTCGGAAACCCTAAATCTGTTTTAGCTTTAAATTGCCATGAATTGAGCTAACTCCTCATTACAGCATTTAAGTGTTTTTTAGTCCATTCTATCGAGTTTGGACTATTGCTTTATTTAGCTCACTCTATCGAGTTTGGACTGTTACTTTATTTAGTCCATTCTATCGAGTTTGGAATGTTGCCTTATTTAGTCCATTCTATCAAGTTGGACTATTTTTCCTTGTTCTATCCGTTCTGTCCAGTTTGGATTTTACTCGGTTTATTTCCATTCTTTCAAGTATGATTTAAGATTATTTATGCTCAATCATATTAGGATTTGTATCCTGATATTTATTTTTACTCTTGCTTATATGGATGTTATTCTTATGAGGTAAAAACCCATTCTACGTTAGCTGCATGGTCTTACAAAATTTTTATATATGTTTTCCATTATTCGAGTATCTCACGCTGCTATTTTCAGACTGATCCGAGTGTTATTTATTTATAATGCTCGAGTCAGACCGATTATTTTCCAAGGTTGTCCTTGAAGTTTCGGAGATCGTGGAGGGGAGTTGAAGTTTCACATATCGTAGTATTTTATTTTCTACTGTATTATATAGTAAACCTATCAGCATTTGTAAGGTCAGGATTTTATAACTGTCCAGTTGGTAAGGTTTGTTTTTAACTCTGATATACTCTATATGTTTGGAGTGACTGTTTCTACTGTCCTTATTATATTATACGTTGTTTATTCGGTTGAGAGATTCTGATTTTCTCTGTTCTCTGTTCTTTCTTTTTTATTTACCCTAACAATCCGCCCTTTTATCGATTGGATGCGCGACATTGGAACACCGTGATAGTTTTCGGTGTCAACTTTCGATGGTCAAAAAGGCGGATCTTTACATTTGGTATCAGAGCAAAAGGTTAAGCGAAAACCTTGGCTTTGGTAGGGTTTGGCTCATTAAAGATAGGGCAAGCGACACCATAGAATTAAGGCTATCAATGGGTACCCGAAAAATCCGGTATCCGTCCGAATCCGTATCCGAAAATATGAAAAATATCCGTTATTCGAAAAACGGATACGGATATTCGATATCCGAAAAGCTTTCCGGATACGGATATGGTAATTGTGGTATCCGTATTTGAAAAATATCCGTACGATTAACTAATGCATATACATATATTTAATTAAAATTATATTTAATTAATATATGATTTTCCAACTATTTCCTAACCATTGGATGTTACTACGATATGGTTTTTTGCTCATTTTTAGTGAAAACAGACAATTTTAGTGTTTGATTTTCGAATATTTTTGCATACACATACGGATATCGGTATAAAACAATGTTTTATCATCACATTTTTTTATTCCTTGGTTTTTTATGAACATTAGTTAAAAAACTGTTTTATGTTGATCCAAACCTTTTCATTTATACTTTTAAATTTATTGATTATGGACCGAGCGGATAAATATCCGATATCCGTCCGTATCCGAAAATTAAACGGATACGGATATCCAATATCCGAAATTAAACGGATATAAATATCTGGTATCCGATAATGATTTCGGATACGGATACGGATATGGCACTATCCGTATCCGAAAGTATCCGTTGACAGCCCTACGTAGAATGAGTTTGAGAGTATTATATATACGAGAGTGTATTTGTTAATGTTGTAAAAACGTATTATATTAATTGGTCTATTGAGCTTTAATAAATTCTGGTCGAGACATTAGATGCCACAGTGTCAATAGGGGTTTCTAAACACTCAACTAAGGCCAACGGACATGGTATTAACATTTTTGGAAATTTGGAAAATTAAATACTTTGCCTAGGATTATATTTTGTATATATAAAGGAATAATTTTCAAAACTCTATATAATTATATATTGAGTTGGTTTAAATGTGATAATATTTATTTATTATCATTATTGTTTGTTTGGTTATGCTTAACTTAAATGAAAAGCATAAACAGTTGCAGTTGATTGCTAAATTATGCTCAATTTATTTAGGAGCATTTACTTAATTTAAAATGAATCCTTTGTGAATAAATTTTCACAATTTGATTATAAGTTGTTCGAAGAATATGATTAAATTAAAAATTCACCGTTTAATGATGGTGAGTTAAGGATTAAAGTTTATAAAAAGGTGTAATATAATCCGAATAGTGGAATAACATATTTAGAGAATAAATATTGAAGATAATTCTATTGTAGTAAACAAGGATTATTATAATATGAAATGATTTTTACATAAATAAAGTTTTATATAAATTTAGTTTGAGAAATATGTTTAAAAAGAATTTTTTAATCTAAATCCCTTAAATTTTTGGAAAACAATTACGGAGGAATTTTACAGAAATGAAATAGCTATACTTTTGAAAATATTTAAAAATAGAAAATAGATTGGGATGTAAATTTTAAATGAAATTCATTTCCTTTAGGATAATTAAGAGGAAATTGTTTCGATTAATTTTATGATAATCCGGGTAATCTTCTAAGTGCCGATCAAATGTTTGCTTAGGCAAACTTGTAGAATACTTAGTAAATCATTCTCATTATCGTTTTGCAATCGAAATGAGTTCAAATCCGAATGGACCCAAAGTGAGTTTTAATAAATAAATTGTTTAAAGTTATTATATATAAAAATATATGAAGTATGCTTTCAAAAGTAATTTTTAAAATTAAAACCGGGTATCTAATTTTTAAGTTCCCTAAAGGGGGATTGGTTTCAAAATAAAATGTAATTCTAGTAAGATATTATTTGGATGAATAAGATTTTTCCTCAGATAAGGTAAGGGATACATTAGAAAAAAGTAAATTGGGTTAAATTAAATGAGAAGGTTTTGATAAACATTGTTTTTATTAAAACCATATAATTGTTTAAAACATCTAAGTAATTGAACTACTTATTGATTGGGTCAACCCATAAATATTATTCATTTTAACAGTCTAAATAAAAGCGGTTAATAGGTTGACTCGGTTTTAAGAAATCATAAATTGATTTGATCTCATTCAGTTCTTTGAAAAGGTTAAAACAAAAATTTACATATACTCTCATGATATAAAAGAATATTATATACGTAAATATAGGGATAAGTTATGACTCTATGTTTTATAAAGAAATAACTTTATAAGGTATTTTAAAACTTGGGTGAGAAATTATTAGATAACTCATAAATAATTTTAGTATTGAATAAAATACTAAGTGGAAATATAAGCGAATTAGAAATCAATATAATTAAGAAAACTAAGAAAATATAGAGTATAACTTTCAATTTTGTCCGAGTAGGTTTGGATAATCTTCTGGGAAATAACTAAAGGCTAATGAGAAAAACGGTATGCTTAGAAAATTATCTATATTTTTGGACAATTAAGAAAGTTTTGAACCAAAGTCAAGATTTGTTTGTTAGTCATTTGACATTCTAAAACAATGTTAAGTTATAAATTTTCCCATTTGGAATCTGATTGATTGGATTGAAATGATTGGTTGTGTGATTTCATATACCATTGTCTATAAAGTTTAAATATATAGACAAAGGATTTTGAATCGTTGACATTTGAACTAAATCCCGATGATTTTGAAAAAGGTAATTTTAAAAGGGGAAAGAAATGATATTTTTTCACTCCAGTCGATGTTTTTCGAGGAACTAGAAAACCGCTAGACGCTCCATGTTGTTTTGGTTCTAGAGTTTCATCATAATTAGAAGGAATCCCTTCCTTACCATTTGATTTTTGATTTTGAGTTTTCTCATCTACGAAATTTGAAATAGATTTTTGAATTAAAAAAAACCCGAGTATTTAGATCTAAATTTGTCATCTGAAAATTATTAGATTTATAACATCTATTATAGGATATCCTCTTGGTTGCATATGATTGGTACCTTGTTTATGTTGTTTGAGTTATGATAGGGATAGCTAGTATATTTCTCTTGTATCAATACAACTCTTTTGGATTATGTAAGTATAGGGAAGCAAGAGATTCTACTTGACTTCTTGTGCAGCTGCATTTGCATAGAAGATAATAAATTGCTAGCCAAGAATATAAATCAAACGCAAAAAGGTATGTGATAAATTTAGAAAATTTAAATTGGTTGATGATTTTATTCCCCGGATATGGGAGGCCACTTGGCTTTTGTTTTCTCTGATTGGTTTGGAGCCGGTAGAAGCGATTTGTAGTTGTACCGATCGAGCCGCGCAAATGAGACGTTGGCAAAAAATTTCGAAAATTTAAGAGTTAGAATTTTTTTAAGAATTTTGGAAAATTTTTGACAACTAAAATTTGATTTTCTGGACTATATCTTGGAATAAATGAATAGAAGAGAATTAGTTGGTATAGATAAATGAATTCAAAAGACTTGGAAACTTTGGAATCTATTCCAGCTAATTGGTTTTGAAAATAAGTTTAATAACTCATTTTAATTATCAGTTTTTAACTTAAGGGATTGGAACATTTTCTTCCTTAGGAATTTCGAGGATGAAATTTATTTAAGGAGGGGAGAATATAACGACCGAAAATTTTGGTTATTAGATCTTAAATGTTCAGTTAATTTAAATATTTAAAATAATTGAATTTTGGACTTTAATAATTTATAATTCAAATATATGGTAGATATAAATATTTGAATTGCGAATTAAATATCAAGTAAATGGATTTGATAATTTTATTTAACTCCATTTAACCAATAAATAATATTGATAGTTTCAATTTGTAAATTTAGTTACATATTTAAACAGATCGAATAAATATCGATTATTAAATATTTAAAACTTTGAAATTAGCCTTCCGGGGCACGGTCTTGGATTTTGACGAAACCAATTTCATTGGTTCCGTAACACTGAATTATATTACGCCATCGAATTTCATAGTAATCCGACATATGTTTGGTTGTGCGAGATCGAAACGTGTTGAAATTATTATCAGAAATTTAAAATAATAACTAGGTCCAAAAACCTATCTTTTGCATATGATCGAATTAGGTCTCGAAACGAGTTCCATTGCGTTCGAAATAGGTGTGAAACATTAGGAACACCAGACGGCACGCCTCGTTTGAAGTTCAACTTTTTTGAGCATATTTTGCTATATAATTTAAAATTAAAATAATATTTATATGCACATACCCACCATTTCATAGCCCATACATCCATCATCTCATACCCCGCACACCCATCCTTTCACAGCCCATAAACATTTTGACGGCTCGAGAAACCTTTTGCTGTGAGAAAAGGGAACATGATCATTTTGTTTTTTAATATACTTTTAAATCAAATAAATTCAATTATAAAAGCTGGTAAAGCATTGGCTCTCTTCTCTCATTTTTTTTTCACGCTTTCACACTCCTAGTAATATGAAAACAAAGGCAGGGAAAACAAAACTTCAAAAATCAATATCAATTCATTTTCGTGTCTAAAAATCATGGAAATATTATATTTGAATTCATATTTTCGTAGGCTTTAATCCCACACCCATGATGGAGCTCGCATCACCATTTTTAGGTGATCGACGTTGGGGCAGTGGTACTAGGGCTTGAGATTTCAGGCGATTTTGGGGCAATGGTTCGAATGGGGGGTGGAGTTGAACTCGTGGTGGGTAGGCCCACACACAACTGAGATTTGCAGGTGTACGGTAATAGATCGGGGATCGCGGCTGTAGCGTTGACATGTGAAATGGGTACATGTCGTGAATAATTGGGTGGCTTCGGGGTGGTCGTGGTGGTGGTAAGTGAGTGGAGTTCGTCTTCAGCAAACCATTGGCGAAGTCGGTTCGTCAATCGGACGAGCGTAGCTTCGTTTCATCGATGGGCATGCACGCGACTTTGGGTTGGAGATGTGTCTGATGTGCACAGTTTTAATTGATTTGGGGAAGATGATTGTTGAGGGGTAGGTTGTTGATAGCTTATAATTTGCATAATTCCTTCGTACGTGGTCGAATTTGAACACTGTTTGTTGCGCTGGACTTGTGTTGTCGAGAGCTTTGCGGTGGAGTTAGTTTGGTTGGATTTGAAGCAAGTAAAAATTTAGGCTAAAATTGAACGACCGTTCGGTTTTAGTTCGAAATTGGGACGTTTCGGCGGAAACGAAAATCAAGGTGAGTTTAGCGCGCATTTAATTTTATCATATCATATCTATCATGTTATAAATGTTTACTGATTTTTTGGATGTTAGTTAAATTGTTTGATTACTTGTTTGGTTGCATTTCCGATTGGAAAATGGATGACATATTAATTTGATCGTTATAAACCAATATGATTATTTATATGCTATCATTAACCATTATTTTGCAGGAAAATATGTAGAGAGACCCAAACGGGGTTTCTCGGTCATAAATTATTTATTTACATCCATATGTTGTTATTGATGATTAATTGAAATTAATTTATGATATTCCATTTAATAGTTTAAGTGTGTTATAACGATTTTCGCTATACCGTCGTTTATTAAATTTCATCCCCAAAACCCTATCTCATGAACTTGAGCTTGTGTTTCCACTAAAAAGAATATTGAGAATTTATTAATCATTTCGATTAATGATAATTTAAATCAATTAATATTTTAAATTATTTAATTCGAGATTAATTAACCAATTGAACAAACGATGATTAAAATTGGTTTATATTTAGATTGAATTAATCATTTTTTCTAATGATATTTTATACTTGATTAATCGTTTTAACTAATGATTATTTAAGTTTTTAATTATTTATTTATTTAATTAATGATAATGGAGTTTAATTAATGATTGGGTCAACCCATAAATATTATTCATTTTAACAGTCTAAATAAAAGTGGTTAATAGGTTGACTCGGTTTTAAGAAATCATAAATTGATTTGATCTCATTCAGTTCTTTGAAAAGGTTAAAATAAAAATTTACATATACTCTCATGATATAAAAGAATATTATATATGTAAATAAAAAGATAAGTTATGACACTATGTTTTATAAAGAAATAACTTTATAAGGTATTTTAAAACTTGGGTGAGAAATTATTAGATAACTCATAAATAATTTTAGTATTGAATAAAATACTAAGTGGAAATATAAGAGAATTAGAAGTCAATATAATTAAGAAAACTAAGAAAATATAGAGTATAACTTTCAATTTTGTCCGAGTAGGTTGTGACGCCCCACCTCTATACCCACGCTAGCCAAGAACATTACGAAGAATGCTGTCAACTAGCACGGAGAATAAGGCTGTTGAGGAGCGACCATCCGTGTAATTGCTTTGCGCGAGCATCGATATGTCAGATAGTATAACATGCATTTCTTTATCAAGAGGGAAATCCGACATACCGACACAAACTCAAAGCTACTACACAGTGGCTATAATATCTTCGGAAACAAATATAGAAATAAACATAACATAAATCAGTCACAGACAATTCATATCACAAAGGCGGAAATAGATATGAATATTACACTAGGAAGTGTACACCAGAGTAGTGGTCTAAAAAGATCCACAATATCACAAAAGAATAGTTACATGAACTACACAAAAGAATAAGTATACATTATGGAGTCTATATCTCAAATGTATACAACAAAAACTACTAATCTAAGTAGTTAACCACAAGTCAGAGAAATCAATCCCAAGAGAGAAGTCAAGCAGAAGCACCTGTAACATCTCGGTCTGACCCGAGTATTATTTAATAAGAAAATAATAAACGGATCAGTCTAACTATAGATATCAGATGAAACGATATAGAATAAGAGATATGACTAAACACATAATAATCACAATTCCAAGCTGTGATATATATAAGTAATTGAAAATCAACGAGAGATTAATCAATATCACCAAATCTACACAAGAATCAAAGAAATGCCATACTCCTTATTTCGTTCATCAAACCACAAATATTGACGATTATATCAATGTCAATCACAAAAGTCAATGACACACAAATTCACCAATGCACAAATATTGACAATAATATCAATGTCAATCACACAAGTCAATGACACACAAATTCACCAATGCACAAATATTGACAATAATATCAATGTCAATCACAAAAGTCAATGACACACAAATTCCAGGATTCAATACGCGAAATCCAGCACAAAAGTCAATGACGCACAAATTCACCAATGCACAAATATTGATAAAACTTATCAATGGAAATCACGAAAATTGGTGAAACACAAATTCTAGAAATCATCTCAAGAAATCCAGAAATCACAAAGGGGGGAGGTCTATCACAAACGGGAGCATAAAGCCCACCAACACGTGTATCACAAACGGAACGCTAATTCCATGGTTGCTAACCATCACAAATTGAGCCGAAGCTCCACAAACGGCCCGAAGACCATGGGTTGCTACCCCACCAAATTGAGTCGAAACTCCACAAAACGGGGTTTAGTCTCCCTCGCAGACAAAGAGACATCACACATTGCTAGTCTAAATCACAAAGATGATCGTCATGATCAACGAGAAGTGTCGATTACAGTAAGCTAGTAAATATATGAGCTTAGCATCATGTCCCATAACCACTAGCTTAACTTAAATATTTACGAACAAATTGTAGATCTCCACTAGAAAATTGTCACAAGAGTTTCAATCGAACAAGTCCAAGAATTAACCAACAAAGTGAACGCAAGCGTTTCATACCACTTGTTTTACTAAGTCGTTTAATTAGATTTCTCATACGAGTGAGGTAAAGGTTTGTATATACTAATAGATTGGAAAACGGTTTTATAAACGAATTTGGTATTAAAATAGTATTGAAATCGTTTGAGGAAAGAGTTTTGATATTTACTACTAGTATAGAAAACCTTTATATTTTTAAAGTGACAAATCACGAAGAAGATTGTAAGAACAATCAATTACTAAAATTCACATACGAAGACGTGAATAAAATCCAAAGAAATCGATAAAGGATCCATCGAAATGGATATTCAAAAATCCCTAAAAAGAGTCATCAAAGTCATAATAGATGATAACAACAACTAGGAAATACCTCGAATCGATCAAAGTTGGAAATTCACGCGACTAGGCGAAAATAGGCAAAATGCATCAGGTCGGTCGGCCGGCTACAGATCTCGGTCGACCGAACCCTGTTTTGAAAACTTCTCGGGCATCAGGTCGGTCGACCGAACCAGGGGGGTCGGTCGGCCGAACCAGAAACAGAGAAGTGCAACTGCACTTTTACTAGCAGGTCGGTCGACCGGACCAGGGGGGTCGGTCGGCCGAACCTGATGCTCTGCAAATTGATGCCCATAAATTGACATGCAACCTCCACCAATTCGCAACCGAACGAGCACGGACGCTAGGGAATTATGCCTAACGGCTACCCGGCCCTATTGGCTCCTCGATGCATTATCAAAAACACATTTGAACCTCAAAGCTATGATTTTTAAGGATTTGGCTTTCAAACACTAAAATTAGAATATTCTCAAAAGCAATCCAAATCAAAAGCAATTGCATAAGAATAAGTGTTAGGAATTTATACCTAACAATCGAAGATAATTCATAGACTTAGATGTGAGATTAAAAATCTCAACTTTTCACAAAATCAAACAAGAAGAAGCTTGAAAGCAAATGGAGAATCAACCTCTCTTCAACACAACCCAAATGAGCTTGAATCTATGCTCAAAACAAGGACATTCCCAAAATTAGGTTTAGGAATTTCTGAAATTGGTAAGAGAATAAGTTGGAGAAGAAGAAGAAGAGAATGCTTACCAATGGGTTCTCTTGAATTTGGAGCTAGGAATTGGATTTCCAAGAGGAACTAGGGTTTTGGAGTTTTAATTTTCAATCTCACCCACCATTAATGCCTTAGAACTGAAAAGAGAAGAGAATGAGGGTGAGTGGGGAAGAGTGGCTCAGATTTGAGCACAAGTTAACATAGGGCTGAGCCCAAAACCAAACCCAAAGTGAAAAGTAGCAAAAATCAACTTTCTCCAAACACATCGAAGCTTATACTCAAAAAGGTCGCAAACGGCATTTTAAACTCAATGGGAGTGGTCCCGAGTCCTAATTCAACCGTATGCAAAAAGTAGCTTTTCGGACTAAAATCTGACTAACGATGAAATATTTAAATAAAATATTTAAATATAAAATCGATAAATATGCGGGTTGTTACATAGGTTTGGACAATCTTCTGAGTAATAACCAAAAGGCTAATGAGCAAAACGGTATGCTTAGAAAATTATCTATATTTTTGGACAATTAAGAAAGTTTTGAACCAAAGTCAAGATTTGTTTGTTAGTCATTTGACATTCTAAAACAATGTTAAGTGATAAATTTTCCCTTTCGGAATCTGATTGATTGGACTGAAATGATTGGTTGTGTGATTTCATATACCATTGTCTATAAAGTTTAAATATATAGACAAAGGATTTTGAATCGTTGACATTTGGACTAAATCCCGATGATTTTGAAAAAGGTAATTTTAAAAGATTTTGGGAAAGAGATGATATTTATTCACTCCAGTCGATGTTTTTGGAGGAATTAGAAAACCACTGGACGCTCCATGTTGTTTTGGTTCTAGAGTTTCATCATAATTCGAAGGAATCCCTTCCTTACTATTTGATTTTTGATGTTGAGTTTTCTCATCTGCGAAATTTGAAATATATTTTTGAATTAAAAAAAACCCGAGTATTTAGATCTAAATTTGTCATCTGAAAATTATTAGACGCATAACATCTATTATAGGATATCCTCTTGGTTTCATATGATTGGTACCTTGTTTATGTTGTTTGAGTTATGATAGAGATAGCTAGTATATTTCTCTTGTATCAATATGACTATTTTGGATTATGTAAGTTAGGGAAGCAAGAGATTCTACTTGACTTCTTGTGCAGCTGCATTAGCATAGAAGATAATAAATCTCTAGCCAAGAATATAAATCAAACGCAAAAAGGTATGTAATAAATTTAGAAAATTTAAATTGGTTGATGATTTTATTCCCTGAATATGGGAGGCCACTTGGCTTTTGTTTTCTCTGATTGGTTTGGAGCCGGTAGAGGCGGTTTGTAGTTCTACCGATCGAGCCGCGGAAAGGAGACGTTGGCAAAAAATTTCAAAAATTTAAGAGTTAGAATTTTTTTAAGAATTTTGGAAAATTTTTGACAACTAAAATTTGATTTTCTGGACTATATCTCGGAATAAATGAATAGAAGAGAATTAGTCGGTATAGATAAATAAATTCAAAAGACTTGGAAACTTTGGAATCTATTCTAGCTAATGGGTTTTGAAAATAAGTTTAATAACTCTTTTTAATTATTAGTTTTTAACTTAAGGGATTGGAACATTTTCTTCCTTAGGAATTTCGGGGATGAAATTTATTTAAGGAGGGGAGAATGTAACGACCGAAAATTTTGGTTATTAGATTTAAATGTTCAATTAATTTTAAATATTTAAATAATTGAATTTTGGACTTTATTAATTATAATTCAAATTTATGGTAGATATAAATATTTGAATTGCGAATTAAATGTCAAGTAAATGGATTTGATAATTTTATTTAACTCCATTTAACCAATAAATAATATTGGTAGTTTCAATTTGTAAATTTAGTTACAGATATAAACAGATCGAATAAAAATCGATTATTAAATATTTAAAACTTTGAAATTAGCCTTCCGGGGCACGGTCTCGGATTTCGACGAAACCAGTTTCATTGGTTCCGTAATACTGAACTATATTACGCCATCGAATTTCGTAGTAATCCGACATATCGTTTGGTTGTGCGAGATCGAAATGCGTTGAAATTATTATCAGAAATTTAAAATAATAACTAGGTCCAAAAACCTATCTTTTGCATACGATCGAATTAGGTCTCGAAACGAGTACCATTGCGTTTGGAATAGGGGTGAAACAATAGGAATGCCATGCGGCACACCTTGTTTGAAGTTCAACTTTTTCGAGTATATTTTGCTATATAATTTAAAATTAAAATAATATTTATATGCACATACCCACCATTTCATAGCCCATACATCCATCATCTCATACCCCACACACCCATCCTTTCACAGCCCATAAACATTTTGGCGGCTCGAGAAACCTTTTGTTGTGAGAAAAGGGAACATGATCATTTTTTTTAATATATTTTTAAATCAAATAAATTCAATTATAAAAGCAGGTAAAGCATTGGCTCTCTTCTCTTATTTTTTTTCACGCCTTCACACTCCTAGTAATATGAAAACAAAGGTAGGGAAAACAAAACTTCAAAAATCAATATCAATTCATATTCGCGTATAAAAATCATGGAAATGTTATATTAGAATTCGTATTGTCGTAGGCTTTAGTCCCATACCCATGATGGAGCTCGCATCACCGTTTTTAGGTGATCGACGTTGGGGCAGTGGTTCTAGGGCTTGAGATTTCAGGCGATTTTGGGGACAATGGTTCGAATGGGGGCAGAGTTGAACTCGTGGTGGGTAGGCCCACACACGGCTGAGATTTGCGGGTGTATGGTAATAGATCGGGGATCGTGGCTGTAGCGTTGACATGTGAAATGGGTACATGTCGCGAATGATTGGGTAGCTTCGGGGTGGTCGTGGTAGTGGTAGGTGAATGGAGTTCGTTGTGAGAAAACCATTGGCGAAGTCGGTTCGTCAATCGGACGAGCGTAGCTTCATTTCATCGATGGGCATGCACGCGACTTTGGGTTGGAGATGTGTCTGCTGTGCACAGTTTTAATTGATTTGGGGAAGATGATTGTTGAGGGGTAGGTTGTTGATAGCTTATAATTTGCATAATTCCTTCGTACGTGGTCGAATTCGAATGCCGTTTGTTGCGTTGGACTTGTGTTGTCGAGAGCTTTGCGGTGGAGTTAGTTCGGTTGGATTTGAAGCAAGTAAAAATTTAGGCTAAAATCGAACGACCGTTCGGTTTTAGTCCGAAATCGGGACGTTTCGGCGGAAACGAAATTCAAGGTGAGTTTAGCGCGCATTTAATTTTATTATATCATATCTATGATGTTATAAATGTTTATTGATTGTTTGGATGTTAGTTAAATTGTTTGATTGCTTGTTTGGTTGCATTTCCGATTGGAAAATGGATGACATATTAATTTGATCGTTATAAACCAATATGATTATTTATATGCTATCATTAACCATTATTTTGCAGGAAAATATGTAGAGAGACCCAAACGGGGTTTCTTGGTCATAAATTATTTATTTACATCCATATGTTGTTATTGATGATTAGTTGAAATTAATTTCTGATATTCCATTTAATAGTTTAAGTGTGTTATAACGATTTTCGCTTTACCGTCGTTTATTAAATTTCATCCCCAAAATACTATCTCATGAACTTGAGCTTGTGTTTCCCCTAAAAAGAATATTGAAAATTTATTAATCATTTTGATTAATGATAATTTAAATTAATTAATCTTTTAAATTATTTAATTCGAGATTAATTAACCAATTTAACAAACGATGATTAAAATTGGTTTATATTTAGCTTGAACTAATCATTTTTGCTAATGATGTTTTATACTTGATTAATCATTTTAACTAATGGTTATTTGAGTTTAATTAATTAATTATTTATTTAATTAATGATAATGGAGTTTAATTAATTTAAATTTATTAATTTATTTATTGAAATTAATTAGTTGTTTTAATTAATGATAATTGAATTTAATAATCATTTTAATTAATGATATTTAAAAGTTATAAATCTTTTAAATAATGATTTTTGAATTTGATTAATCATTCTAATTAATGATTGTTTTTAAATTTGATTAATTGTTTTAACTAATGATTTTTGGAATTCAGTTAAACCATTTTAGTTAATGATGTTTTATAATTAAATAAATCATTTTAATAAATGGTGTTTTAATTTATCGGTTTGACTAATGAATTTTGGATTTAATTAATTCGATTAATTTATGATTATTTTGAACTTGATTATTTTTTTAATCTATGAAATTTTGAATTACCTATCATTTTAATTAATGATGTTTGAGATTAACTATTCATTTAGTTAATGACTATTTGAATTTAATAAATATTTTTAATTAATTGATTTAATAAAGGTGATTAAAGTAAGTTAACTGATATAATAAAAATTGCTTTAATAATCAGATTTAAAGTTAATAGACTGATTTAATAAGGATTTTGAAGTTAATTTACCGATGTTATTATCTTTTGGGATAATTAATCTTGTTTTTAAAGTATGAAAAGGAATTGGAACTCGATTATTGGGATGATAAGTTGGATAATCTTTTGGGTGTTCAGTCTGATGTTGGTTTAGGCCTTTAGGATCGCGCATTTAGAAAAATTATTCTCTTAGCATTTTTACAATCTAGAACTAAATCTAAAAGTGTTTTACCAATATGGAAATCAAGCCAAAAAGTTCAGTTCGTTTTTAAAAGAAAAAGTTTTATTCATTTATGGAAATAAATATTTCTTTAAAGCGAATCACTTATATGGAAACGATTTATTTGTATAATTAGCACTAAACATCAAAGAAGTAGACTTGTCGCTATTTCGAAAGTTAAGATAATCGTGTGACATGACTTTAAGGTAACACTACCTTGATTTGTCCAGTATTATTGTTAACCCAGAAATAATATAAGTTTGAATTCAATGAGTGGTGATAAGTGTCCTCGATAGTTGGTATCTCAACTATCGGTTACTTCAACCACTTTATTTCGTCACTTTAGGATGATGTGTTGCTCATTTGAGCTTTGTTATCCTTTGTCGTAAATAACTAAACCCAAAGAGCGAGTGAGGGCCAAGTTATATGGGGTTGCTCCCATTAGGATATCTTCACATCCACTCTAGATTGGATTCGGTGTTGCATTGGGATGTGAAGTACTCAGACACTCGGTAATAGTTGGCGAGGTCCGGCTTCAAGGTTTTCGAGAACCATCAGAGTTCTCAAGTATATTTCTAGAGGTATACTCTCGGTGAGGGGGGAGCACCTTCCTAGTCATTTGTTAGAAATTTTCCTTTCCTTGTTTGATTTGAAAACTCTGAATCTGTTTTAGCTTTAAATTCCCACATGTAGAGCCAACTCCTCATTACGGCATTTAAGCGTTTATTTAGTCCATTCTATCGAGTTTGGACTGTTACTTTATTTAATCTATTTTATCGAGTTTGGAATGTTACTTTATTTAGCCCATTCTATCAAGTTTAGTCTGTTACTTTATTTAGCCCATTCTATCGAGTTTGGACCGTTACCTTATTTAGTCCATTCTATCAAGTTGGACTGTTTTTCCTTGTTCTATCCATTATGTCCAGTTTGGATTTTACTCTGTTTATTTCCATTTTTTTAAGTCTGGTTTAATATTATTTATGCTCAATCATATTTGGATTTATTTCATGATATTTATTTCTACACTTTCTTGTATGGATGTTATTCTTATGAGGTAAAAACCCATTCCGCGTTAGCGGCGTGGTCTCACAGAATTTTTATATATGTTTCCCATTATTCGATTTATCTCACGCTGGTATTTCCAGACTGATCCGGGTGTTATTTATTTATAATGCTCGGGTCAGACTGAGTATTTTCCCATGTTTTCCTTGAAGTTTTGAAGACCGTGGAGGGGAGCTAAAGTTTCACCTATCGTAGTATTTTATTTTTCGCTGTATTATATAGCATACCTATCGTCATTTGTATGGTCAGGATTTTATAACTGTCCAGCTAATAAGGTTTGTTTTTAACTCTGATATACTCTGTATGTTCGGAGTGATAGTGTCTATTGTCCTTATTATATTATATGTTATCAATTTCATTGGGAGATTCTGATTTTCTCTATTCCCTATTCTTTTCTTTTTTATCCACCCTAATAATCTGCCCTTTTGTCGATTTGATGCACGACATTAGAATACAATGGTAGTGTTCGGTGTCGACTTTCGATGGTCAAAAAGGCGGGTCGTTACATAAGGGAAGAGGAGGAAGATGAAGGAGAAGAAATGGAAGTCGAGGAAGAAGAACAAGAAAAGGAAGAAGATACTTCATTGGAAAGTATCGAAATGTCATCTCATCCTTCCAAGAAAGACCTTCTCAAAAATCAAGAGAAGATTATTTTCAACCAAAAGAAGCTTAAGAGATCTTTTTCTAAGAAATTCACTTCTCTCTCCAACGAAGTAGACAAATACTTTGGAAAGATCATTCGAAATATTTATGAAAAAACTTCATCTTCATCTACTTCTTCCTGGTTGTATTTCCATGTTTTTCCAGTTTCTAGTTTAGATTGTTCTAATTTTCATTCTACGTATCATTTATGTTTATCTTTGGATTCCATGTACTCTTCCTTTATTATCAATGAAATCTTATTCCTCACAGTTATACATTGCTATTAGTCTCTGGAAAGTCGTACAAATGCAATAGCATAGGACAAATACAATAGTATGGCAAAATAAGATGTTTTTGTAAATTATGATACATATGTTGACATACGTATATATTGTGTGTCGACATACAACAACTAGATTTCAAAAAAATTTAAAATTGAAAATAAAATAACCATCAAACACCTATTCAGTTCAAACGAATTCTTACCCATATAAATCTATTTACTCTAGGAAAACATTATTTATATTACCTTTCTTCTCCCTTTTCATTTATAAACTTATCTTTTCAAAAATGATTTCTCCACACCAAAAATTGTATGAAAATCTTGAACAAACTCTACAATCATTCAAGAATATCCTTATTTTCATTCTTAGAAATCAAAGACACTTAGAACTAAGTCAAATACAGATGATTAAAGAACAAGAGAACCATTTTGATGCCATTTGCTGGACAATTTCTTCTCTTGTCAAAGAAGAACCAACCAATAACCTTGATAGTCCTATCAATAAAGACGATGTAGATTGGAATGCCATCAAAGCGGATCCAATTTTTGGTTTTGATTGTTAGGTAGAAGTTCCTAGGATGTCTAAGTTTGATTTGTTAGTCTTAATATATATAGGATTTAAAATAAATTTGTATATTAATATATTACACTATGGATTGGTGTGTATAAACTTACTAGATTGGATTGATTTGTTTGGATTGATTTGTATTTGATTTAAATGAATAATATGTATGTAATGGATTGGTATGATTAATAAAATTATGTTATCAATTCTTATTCACATATATCAATTCTTATTCCTTTATATTATATATTACCTTAGTTAGGGGGAGTTTTGGTTGAATTTTTTATATTAATGACAAATGGGGAGAAATATATAAAATATTCAGGCATAGATTAAGGGGCGGTTTTATAACTTAGGGGGAGTTATATCATATTTTATATACATGATTATCAACATCAAAAAGGGGGAGATTATCAGTACCTTAGGTATTGGTTTTGATGACAACAAACTTATGACATTATATAAAATATAGATACTAATGTTTCTATCAAAGTTATATATAGTACATAGTGCAGGATATTAGAGACGTGTTGACTAAGAAGACTGTACAGTATCAAGAGCAGATTCAAGAGGCTGATATAGAGATTGAAGACTCATGAGTGTTGAAGATTCAAGATATTCCAGATAAGTCATAGAGTCATAGAATATTGTTAAAACCCTGATAGCACTTCTTTGATCTCTCTCTTCATTTTTCTTTTCAATGGTTTTCAAAATTTTTGAATTTCAAAATGATTTTAAAGAATCTCTGTTTTCAAAATGATCTTTCAAAATAGCTTTCAAATGATATCTATAGATTATTATATTTTGAGTAATTAAGTTTTTAAACTTTTGAATCTATTATTCCTTATTATAATATTAGTTTTATGATCTCTAAATGTTCATAAGTATATTATAACATTTATTATAACTTTGTTTTTAAATATGTATTCACTCATACTTTATACATATTATTTTCAAAAGAAATTAATATTTTAGTCCTTTATATATTTAAAAAATATTTCAAAATAATTTTATAAAGTTTTCTCAAGTTTTGATGTGATTAGAATGCGTATAAACTATGTTTAGATGATTATACAAAGTTTCAAAATATTTTACAATCTTAATATTTTCAAAACAATTTTTATCATGTAAGTTTTCTAAATATAAAAGGATATGTCGACATACCCTAATATTATATGTCGACATATAGACCGATTTTTTCAAAATTCAAATTTGAATGGATGTGTCTTTTCGTGATATCTCTTTGCTAATGTACATGATTGTTATTTCTCTATAAATAGGAGGAGTTTCCAATGAAATTTTTTAACTACTTTCTCATATTTTCTCTCCTCTTTTACTCTCTTAATTTCCAAAAGAATTTAAAAAGATTCACAAAATCAGTAAACACTACTCATCCCCCTCTAGTGTTAAATCAGCCTTAAGATCCATCTTCCGCAAACTAATAGTGCTATTGATGGTTGATACTTCTATGCTATCGCATGTTGATGAATTGTGCTGTAGAGGGATGATACTTCTAAGCTATCACATGTTGATGGATTGTGCTATTGAGGATTGATACTTCTTATCTAGCATATGTTGATGGATTGTGATATCAAAGGTTGATACTTCTAAGCTATCACATTTTGGTGGACCATTCTATTGACGTTTGATACTTCTAAGCTATTGCATGTTGAAAGATTGTGTTATTGAGAATTAATACTTTAAAGTTATCGCTTTTTGATAAATTAAGCCATCATAGTTTGAAAAATACACTAGAAAAATCATTGCCTTAGTTGGTCACGTAGTATCCTCTTATGGGGCTAGCTATACCACATCATTATGAAAAGCTGGAAAAATATTGTGCCACATGTCATCTCAAACATGTGTCACGTTAGCAAATTTTGACCGTTCTTTTTTCTCAAATGACACATGTCATAAATCTAAAGGATAAGGCTCTCTACAAATAAGCATGAACCCCCTACTAGAAAGGGGCCGATTCCTAGTTGCTCTTCTTCCTCATTTTACATTTTCTTATATACCTAAGAAAAAGCCGAGATTGAGATTTTAATGACCGTTAGGTCAAATTAAAATCAAGATGTTGTAAACAAGGACTTGAATAAAATTCATGTTTGTATATTTATATTTATGAGGACTCTTAATCTGCATAACTGACTTATGACTAGCATATTGGACTAAGGGGCTCACCTCTTTCGGGCATGCGTATTTGATCTTGGGTAAGACCTAAATTTTGACCTAACATTAGTGGTGCTTTCATTGAGAGTAGAACTCAGGGTCCAGCTTCATCCAAAACATGAACATGGTGGTTAAATCTCAACAAGGATCCTCTGAACCCCGCTTGAGCACTTCAGCCTATCCACAGAGTGCCTTACAATTTAGTAAGGAACAAGAAATGAATCTAAGAAATCTAGCTCTTCAAACTTCAGAAGAAATGAAATGAGCTGCCCAGAATAGCCTAAGAAAGTCGAGTTTAAATCCTTTCTGTATAGGAGAAAAGCCTATTTTTGCCTTAGCAAATAAACCAAATAGAAAGTAGCCGATCCAAGGACCTATAAGAAGTATCAAGTTGAGAATGATCCTTTTGCCTAAGTTAGACAAAGTATTCAACTCAAGACAGAGGAACAATATTTGAAATAGAGTTAAACCATAATTTCAAAAAATTTACTTAAAAATGGAAAGACATCATTAGTTCATCTCTTAAAGGAAAGAAGGAGGTCCCCGAATAATGAAAAGGAAATTAAATGTGAGCCAGAGCGAGGTTATGGATCCATAAAATAAACACCGAACTAAGCAAAGAAACCACATTGTTAAAGGGATGAAAAGCAAGATAGTTGCTTCTTTCGGGTTTCACGAGAAAGAGTATATTTTCTTACCAAGGAAAGGCGATTTTCCAAGAAAAATGCAGGAAAAGAGGAAGACTTGAAGGAGATGAGTATTGTTATTATCATGAGGCAAATGGACATAATACTAATAATTGTAGAGTATTGCCTAGGATCATGACTTCGAATCATCACTTTAAAGGTGAGATGAAGGAGTTTGTGGAAAATGAACTTTTAAGAAACCAAAAAAAGGAATGGATAGAATTTCAAATAATAATTCTCCTAAAAGCATGACTTCAAAAAGAGATGACTTTGAATAGAATGACAACCTATCAAAGCCTTTGGTCCTACCGCAAGGCCTAGCCGAAGCACCCATCTAAAGAGTGATTGTCAACTAAGCCTTTGGTCCTATCGCCAGGCCTGGCCAAAGCTCATATCCAAGGGAGATGGACAAGAATCCTTCGGTCCCGCCACAAGGCCTAGCCAAAGCACCCATCTAAAGAGTGATGGTCAATAAAGCCTTTGGTCCCACTGCCAGGCCTGGCCGAAGCAGCCATCCAAGAGAGATGGATGAAATGCTTTTGGTCCCATCGTAACGCCTGGCCGAAGCATCCATCCCAAGAGTGATGGTCCATTAAGCCTTTGGTCCCACCGCCAAGTTTGACCAAAGCACCCATCCAAAGTGTGACGGTCTATCCTATTGCCATGTTGGGCCAAAGCGCCCATCTAAGAGAGATGGGCGAAAAGCATTCGATCTCACCACAAGGCTTGACTGAAGCACCCATCCAAAGAGTGATGGATGAAAAGCCTTGGATTCCACCTCAAGGCTTGGCAAAGCAACTATCCAAAAAATATAGTCAACATAATATTTCGAACCCAACTTTGGGTCTAATCGAAGCATTTATAAGGAAGGCAAATTGGAGTATTACGAAGATTACATCAAAAGTATAAATAGATTACATATCAAAAATTAGGTACGCAAAAAGACTTTTTATTATACAACCATTATATTACAATGAATAATTTTCCTTACAATGAGAATGACTTTTACAAAAGTTACGGTTCTAGAGGGTGAGGAAGCAGATAACGTTGATAAACTGGCTCTTTTCCTTTCCCTTCAACCTCCAAAACACAAGAGTGGGATTCAATGGATGAACTTGTATTTTTGTACAAAGTAGGAGGACCTTTAATCTTCTTGAGAGCGTCACAACATCCTTACTAGAAAAAATGCTAATATGTTTGATAGTTGGAAGCCACATTTTTTTGAATTGGCAATCTTTTTCCGAGCCAAGAAATGGGAAGTCAATTTTCAAATGAAAAGAAACCATGACTTCAATTAAATAATCAACTATCAAGTCAAATTGATATGCCCTAGTGGAATAAAATTGCATAAACTATAATTTTTTTTAAGCTCTTTCACCTCTTTCTCTAATGTTTCCAACATAGATAGGGGATCAATAATATGTTGAATTTCCACAAAGAGAGATTGAATTTAGGATCGATCTTCAGAAAGACGCTAGCCTCATAGCGATGCCACTTAGAAATATGGCGATGAAAGAAAAGGGAGGCTGGATAACCAAGTCTTAGAATTTTTGAAGCAAGTATTGATAGGAGGAGTATTTCGTAGTGGGGAGAACCTGTTGTCTTTGCCACAAAAGAAGATGATTCCCTTAGGTCGTGCATCGATTATATAGAGCTAAACAAACTGATGAGAAAAAACCGAAACCTTTTGCCTCGCATTGACGACTTCTTTGATAAACTAGTTAGGGCAAAGATCTTCTCTCGGCTTGAATTATCTGCTGGATTCCATCAGAGTGTCTTTGAGGATAATATACCGAAGATTACATTATGAACTCTGGATGGATTAGATAAATGTGTAGTTATGCCATTCAGCGTTGACTAATGCTCCTGCATACTTTGTGGATTTGATAAGTAGGGTTTACAGGGAGCAGCTAAAATTCTTAGTTATGATGTTTGTGGACAAGTACAAGCATCATCTAAAAGAAGTATTTGAAGTACTGAGAAGAAATAAGTTGAGAGCGAAGTTCTCTAAATTCCAATTTTGAGGAAAAGAAGTCCGATTCCTTGGATACATTGTATTTAGAGAAAGGTTGGCTATAGACCTAGGGAAAGTGGAAGTGGTAAAGAAACGGAAGATATAGAAGAATGCTTTGGAGGTTCGTAGCATCTTGAGATTAACTAGATTTTATAGGAATTCCTCAAGGACTTCGTAATGATTTCAACATGCTTAACCCATCTTACTAAGAAGAATATTTTCTTAGAGTCAAGCTTATGAAAAAGCATTTATCAAGTTGGAAGAGTTATCAACGACAGCACTAGTCTTGACTATCCCCGATGGTACAAAACCATTTATCATCTATATTAATGCCTGCAGAACCAGTCTTGGTGACGTATTGATGCAAGAAGGTAATGTGGTAGAATACACTAGCTGATAACTCAAGGTCCATGAAAAAATTACTCGACACATGACCTTGAGTTAGTTGTCATCATATTTGCATTGAATTCCTAGAGAAACTATATGTTAGGAGAGAGATTCGAGATGTTCACAGATCATAAGTCATTCAAGTACCTATTCTCGTAGAAGGACATGGATCTAAGGCAACGGAGATGGATGGAGATTCTTTCATCATATGACTATTGGATTGCTTATACTCAAGGGAAGGGGAATATGGTTACTTATGTATTAAGTAGAAAACACGCAACAAATAATTATATGTTGTTGGAATGGAAGAGGTTGGAGTTCATTATTTGTTATGATTTCCGAAATTCGTCGAAACGTTAACTAGGATTGTTTGCTACGATAGAGGAGACCAACACTGATTAACCAAACTGGACTTGGTAAAAGACATGATGTATTGTAACAACCCTATATTTCGAGAAGCTACAAATTTTAAATTTAATGTATAATCAATTGATAATAGAGATTAATTAATAAAAAATATGAAGAACAAACTTCTAAATAATAATTTTTATGATTTAGTAAGGAGTAATCGAGTGGTAGACTAAATTGGTGAAGTATAAAAAATTTGAAAGTAGTTTAAGCGAAGAAAACATTATTAGTGTAGTGATTAAGAAGAAAACAAGAAATAAATTGAAATGAAATGGGTAGCACGAAGACTTGGCCCAAGCCCATTTATGCATACTCTTTCATTATCAAGTGTATTCTAGTAGTTTGCTTCATAACTTATCATCCACGAACCTTTCTTCTTCTCCATTTTCGATTTCAGCATGAAACCCTATAAAGGCATCTATTTTTAAATTCATTAAAAATCAAATAAATATTAGAAAATTATAAAACTTTAAACAGAGTTTCTCAACACTTATTTACACAACTACAATTTGTCAAATTTCAATTTTGATCAAGTTTGGACGGTGAAATAATCGATAGATTGAGATTTTTTTTTTTGGTTTATAAACAATGGAAAAGATTCTTGTTCAAGAGTGATTTTATGTATCAAATTAAATTATTTTGGCTTCAAATTATTCTAGTGAGTTTCATAAACTCTTATCTTTGTTTAGTATGAATATCTTGTGTTTATATGGTTGAAAAAATGATTGGAGATGATATTTATTGATATGGTTGTGTTTTGATGAATTTTGTGAATTTAAACCATCTTCACTACAAAATTCGTATTTAATTCGTACGATGTTTAAAAATTCTCAAATTTTGATATGTTGTTTCTGACATATTCCAACATCTTTATTTCAAATTTCATGGATTTTCTTTAGTTTTTGTGTATTAAATGTTGTGATTTCCGCAAACTTTTCCTGTCAGATCTGGGCAGCAAACGCCTGTTGATTAGAAATTCATAATTAATTGTAGAAAATTTCAAAAATACTAACATTTGGACATGTTACCTCCAACTAATTTTTGAATAACTGATAAAAATTCCATTAAAAAGCTATTTGTTTTGATCCTTATAATAGTCAATTTACAGAGGTTGTTGCCTTGGTACGAATTTTTTGCAAACGTTCAATTAGTAGAATTTTCTTTCAAGGTGATTGTTTTTATTCCTTACCAATGATTAAGTTCAATTTTTGAAATATGACATTTGGATTATTTTGTGACTTCTTGTGTTATGGTGAATATTTTAAAGTTTTATGGTGGTCTATGAACTCACAGCTAGAAATAGTCTGACTCGAGGTTTGTTTTTATCAACTATCCTCGGGTCAGACCGAAGATTTATTGTAGGTTTAGCTGATATAGTTTTGGGTAGGAGGTGATGGATGGATAGAGTCAATGGTTTTATTTATTCTTTTGTATTAGAAATTGATATGGTTGTACATTTTGATTAAATGGCTTGAAATGTATAAAATAAATTCGGATATCATATGAAATGTTAAAATGTGTAATATACATTATTTGCTTTCATTAGAGTACGATATAATCTATTTATACGTGACAATGTTATTTTTGCATCGTTATGTCCTAGAAACACCCACATCGCCTCATTCTCCGTGTTACTCGATAGTATTACATGGTATTACTCTTGGGTAATATGGGTATAGAGCTGGGGTGTTACATTTTTGGTATCAGAGCAAGGTTCAGAACAACGTAAAAATTCAGAAGCACATATTTGACCTTAGAGGAGGAAGACTTAGGAAAGTTACCCAGTTTTTAATACTACTCTAATATGTAGTTTCTCGTATAAATGTTTTTGAATCTCTAAAAATACGCGAGATTTCAAATAATTTATATTATTTTTTAAATGAAGTAAATGCTTATTATAGTGTGTTTTATGAGTTAGAAATTTGGGAAGTTTTTGAAAATTGATACTTTACAAGTGATTTAAGAAAATTTGATAGAAAGTTATTTTAGGTGGCTTTGGATATATGTACCAAATGTTTTGCCAAAAGTTTGGAAAGTGGAAATAATTTTAAAACCGGTGAAATGTTTTAGAAAATAAAATGATGGATAAATTCTGGATAAACGAATTTTATGCGATTTACAAAAGTCAGTAAAAATTTTGAAAAGTTGGTTTCAAAGTTTTTGAAAATTATGAAATGATGGTGGTATAAACTATAAAATTGATTGTTTAATAAATAGTTTTGGAAATATTTTGGAAGCAATGCCATTTTCTTGTATTTTTGAATACTACGAAGAAGTACTATTTCCCTATTTTTGGGAAAAATGATTTGTGAGAATGTTTTGGAATGGAATGTGAAATAACTGCTATCATTGGAAACACGATGTGATTAATCTCGCCATTGTTGTGATGGTTTTAACGATGTTGGAGTGCCTTTGGTTATGGCTATGGGGGATGGTAGTCATAAGGTTATACACCAAATGTGACTGGCGAGTAGCGGTAGTTTGTAGTTATCCATTGCTAGTTTTTTCCCAAGTTTTTGAAGACAATTTAAAAATTTGAAAGGAAATTTTTTTTAAATGATTTGAAATGAAAAACTTAAATGTGATGGGGAAATATTTTGAAAAATGATTTTGGGGAGGTGGATTTCAGAAAAATTTAGTGAAAATAAGTTTGCAAATTTTTTTGAAATGTGATATGTATGATTTGGAAGTGAGATTTTATGCGAACTATGATTTTGCAAAAGCTTTGCTAATGGTGTGAATTTCAATTTTTTAGAAACATCCACCATCTAAAATGTATTTTTGAAAAACAATATATTTTGTGTTTTGTTTGAAAAGAACTCCACAATTGTAAACCTTGATTTTGAAAATCTTTTGTGAAGTGATTTTGAAAAGAAAATCCAATGCAATTATATTTATTTTGGAAAGTGATGTTTGAAAAACACCTTAATGATTTAAAGGTATGACTTTGAAGGTATGTATATGCATATTTTTTAAAAGTACAAGTGTTTATGTAAATGTTATAGATTTTCCGTAAGAAGAAATTGCGGGGACGCAATTTTCTTAAGTGGGGGAGTATGTAACAACTTGTTATTTCAAGAAGCTATAAATTTTAAATTTAATGTATAATCAATTGATAATAGAGCTTAATTAATAAAAAAATATGATGAACCAACTTCTAAATAATAAGTTTTATGAATTAGTAAGGAGTAATCTAGTGGTAGACTAAATTGGTGAAGTATAAATTTTTTGAAAGTAGTTTAAGTGAAGAAAACGTCATTAGTAAAGTTATTAAGAAGCAAACAAAAAATAAATTGAAATGAATGGGTAACACGAAGACTTGGCCCAAGCCCATTTATGCATACTCTTTCATTATCATGTGTATTCTAGTAGTTTGCTTCATAACTTATCATCCACGAAACTTTCTTCCTCTCTATTTTCGTTTCCAGCATGAAACCATATAATGGCATCTCTTCCGAAATTCATTAAAAATAAAATAAATATAAAAAAATTGTAAAAATTTAAATAGAATTTCTCAACACTTATTTTCACTGCTACAAGTTGTCAAAGTTCAATTTTGATCAAGTTTGGATGGTGAAAGAATTGATAGATTGAGATATATATTTTGGTTTATAAACAATGGAAAAGATGCATGTTCAAAGAGTAAATTTTGTACCCAATAAATTATTTTGGTTTTAATTTTTTTTTCCGAGTTACATAGACTCTTATCTTTTTTTAATATGAGTATCTTGTGTTTATATGGTTGCAAAAATGATTGGCGATCATATTTGTTGATATGGTTGTGTTTTGATGAATTCCGTGAATTTAACCCTCTTCACTACAAAATTCGTATTTAATTCTTACGAAGTTTAAAACTTCTCAAATTTTGATATGTTGTTCCTGACATATATCATTCAAATTTCATGAATTTTCATTTAGTTTTGATGTGTTAAATATTGTGATTTCCCCAAACTTTTCTTGTCATATCTGGGCAGCAAACGCCTGTTGATTAGAAATTCATAATTAATCGTAAAAAATTCCAAAAATTCTAAAATTTGGATATGTTATGCCCGACTCATTTTCGAATAAATGGTAAAAATTCCATTAATTTTTTTTTGATCTTCCAAATAGTCAATTTACAGAAGTTGTTTCCTTGGTATGAATTGTTTACAAACGTTCAATTATTAGAATTTTCTTTCAAGATGATTATTTCTATTCCTTACCAATGATTAAGTTTAATTAATTTTTGAAATATGACATTTTGATTATTTTGTGACTTCTTGTGTTATGGTGAATATCATAAAGTTTTATGGTGGTCTATGAACGCACGGCTAGAAATAGCTTGACTCGAGGTTTATTATTATTAACAATCCTCGGACTAGACTGAGGATTTATTACAGGTTTAGCTGATATAGTTTTGGGTACGAGGTGGTGGATGGACAAAGTCAATGGTTTTATGTATTCTTTTGTATTAGAAATTGATATAGTTGTTTATTTTAATTAAATGGCTTGAAATGTATAAAATAAATTCGGATATTGTATGAAATGTTAAAATGTGTAATATACGTTATTTGCTTTTGTTAGAGTGCGATATAATCTATTTATATGTGACGATGTTATTTTTGCGTTGTTCTATCTTGGAAACACCCACATCGCCTCATTCTCTATGTTACTCGATAGTATTACATGGTAGTACTCTTGGGTAATACAGGTAGAGAGGTGGGGTGTTACATGCATCTTTTGTTAGAAATCTTATATAGTTGTAACTGGGTCAGCGGTTGAGCCATTTGGTCCATTCATCTGATGGTAGGCTGTGTGTACCTCAGATCAAAGAGGTTATAGAGGATTAGGAGAGTTTCACCATTCTAGGATGCTATTCATCTGATGGAGACAAAGTGTATCAGGATATGAAGAGAATATTCTATTGGCCGGGAATGAATAGGCATGTGGTGGAGTAAGTAGCTAAGCACTTGACATGCCAGAGTTTAAGGCAGAACAGAAAAAGCTAAGTAGGCTATTACTCCCATTAAAGATTCCATAGTAGAAATAGGAGAATATTTCCATGGAATTTATTGTTGGATTGCCTCGAAGCGAAAAAGGTAATGAGAGCATTTGGTTAGTGATGGACAAACTCACCAAGAGAGTGTACATTTCATTATGGTGAAGAGCACAAGGATAACGGTGCCATTAGCTACGTTATATATTAAGGATGTTGTTTGGCTATATGGAGTTCCGATTAGTATAATGAGCGATCGAAACCCACCTTTCATGAGTGAATTCTGGAGGAGTTTATAGGATTATTTGGGAACGAAATTGAACAAGAGTACAGAATATCATCCTCAGATGGATGTACAGACTTAAAAGGTAAACAAAATATTTGAGGATCTACTTAGAGAATGTATACTTAATTTTGGAGAATCTTGTGGGGTAATCTACTTTTGGTGGAGTTTGCATATGATAACAACTACCAAGCTATATATATATAATTAAGGAAGCGTTTAAAATAAACTTTATAGTTTTACATAAAAGTCTATTTTAAAATTGAAGTTAAAATATGATACAAGCATATATGTTTAATTGTAATCAATGTTTTTGATTTATAAAATAATATGTGTATTGAAAGATTTCAATTTAATACATATGTATATGAATATAACATCGAGACATTTAAATCCAACTTTTAGTTTAGAAAAGGAATCAATTAATTTAGGATTTTACATAAGAATTCATTTGTGTGTTTAGAATTGAATAACTGTTACACTTATGTAAACAACTAAACAAAATTATCAAAATAACTACTATCTAATACATGCTTTCATTTTAAAAGTAAGTTAAAGTAATTGTTATCTCACATTTTGGTCAAGGCTGGAATATCAACAAATTGGCAAGAAAGGATGGATATCAGGATTGGATATTGATTGAAAACAAGGTTGCGATCGATGTCGTTAAAAATTTGGTTGAGCTTCGATCAAGACGGAATCGATTGGGGATGATTATCAAGGCTAAGGGAAGCTACGTTTCAAATTTCAAGTCGATCGGAGTTCGTATGATCATGGTATGATCGATACAAGTCAAGGAAAATGATGTTCGAATCCATCATAAAGCTCAGTACGAATCGATGTTGTTCGACTCCATCCGAGGTTAGATTCTTCGCATCGATCCAACAGCAACAGCGTCGTATCGATTTAGTTCGTGTCCATCATGGTCGAACTGCTTTGGATCGATCAGGGACTGAACTAATTCGTATCGACCATAGGTAGGCTAAGTTTATATGCATCCAGGTCTTAGTTGTTCGAATAGATAGCATACAAGTCCTTGTTCGTATCCATCATGCTCAGGCGATTTCACTTCGCATCGATGGTATCTGCAGTGATCGATACAAAGTACACCAACATTCATCGATATGAATGAAGGCTGCGACGAATCGATAGTCGATTCGAACAAAGACTGAAATGAATGGTTGCGAACCAATGATCGATGTGAATAAAGCTTCGGAATTGGATGCAAATAACTCGGTCAACTCGACACACAAAATGGATCGTTCTAGGAATTTCGTAACATGCCATTGCATGGTCACGTGCCCTGATCGATTCGAACAGATCAATACGAATCTATCGATTCGAATTACACTGCCTAACGAATGACCCTATCTCGTATCAATCATATCTCACAAACCACAAGTCCAAATGCTATGAAATTTTCACAGGAGCTTAGGTACATGCCAAGGAAGGTTCATGCCAAGTTTCGACTCGATTGGACAACATATTGATGGATACGAAATTGGTTCGTATCGATCACGGATCGAGTCGAAACTTCATGGGATCGATCGCGTGGGACCACTCACGTGCCAGAAGGAGTCTCCAGAAGTTTGAGTGAGATATCAGCCTCTTACACCTATAAATAACACCCTAGAGCCTACAGAAAAAGGATCTTTTGGCTATTCGACATCTAGACTCTGCCGGATTCAATTCTACGTTTCATAATAACTTCTATACTCGAATTTCTTCATTGTAATCGCTGTAATCAACTATAATCAACAAGGAAAGTCAATAAAGGATTATCATTTGAAGTGGACGTAGGCCGGAGATAGCCGAACCACTATAAATCCTGTGTTTCTGTCTTTTCCTTTCCATTTTAAGTTTTTCGTTCATCATCTTTTATCCTCTACAGTGCTTAGATCTGAGATTTGCATTTGAACATTGCTGACTTGTATTCATACACTGGTGCTTCACGATACTTGGGGTTTGTGGCCAATTTTGGTGCAAACAGTAATTAAAGTTGATACAATCAACAATTGTTTTAAATAAATAATTAAATGAAAGTTAATCAATATTATTTTCAAGCAAAAATTAAAACAACCATTTAACATGCATATATTTAATTAAAGGGATTTGAATCAAAATAGTTTCCAAACAACAACAAAATTGGATCAGACTACTTAGGTGCATATAAATTCGTTATAAATTCAAATTATATGAATATGAATAAATAATCGTAAGAGATTTGCAACGACCCATATTTTTAACAGTTAAAAATATTAAATTGAATAAGAAATGTTGGAATAAAAATGATTAGAAATTAAAATTTATGATTTATTAATGTTAATTTTATTAGATTATAAATTTTGATCTTAAATAAATTCTAAAACAACTAATTTTAATGAGGTAAAAGATAGTAATGCATATTAGAATATAATTTAATGATATTAATTTGAATATGGTTTATTTAATAATTGTTTGAATGTAAGTTCCATTGATTGTAATAATAAAAAGATAATAAAGAATGGAATAAACAATGTATCCAAATATATTTTTGCATAAAATAAGAAATCAATTATTTAGTAAATAAATTTATTAACCCTTATTGTAAACAATAAATTTATAGATATTTATTACTAAGTTGTAACAATTGATTTATTTCTCATCTCATTATTTAGTTCGTTTTGAAATTTATTTCGAAATCAATGGAATTTAATGTAATTGGGATATTTCAGTTAATATGAGAGAAGATGTCAAAGGTAAAATAATGAGTGTAATAAATGAAACTTATATTTAATAAATACATAAGGGAACTGTTGATTAAATATAAAGAACATTTAAATCAAAATGAAAGAATGTGTTGATAGTTAAAATGAAATGAACTAGGATTTTATTACGGCTGTAATTAAATCTTGAAATTAATTTAATATTTAAATCTTCGATTTAACATGAATTTTTTTAATTTTAAAAGATTATTAAATTCCTCTTTAATCAAGAATGATGATAGAAAACTTTTTATTTAGAATTTGAAAGTGATTAAATCAGTTTAATAATAATTTGTTTTAATTAATGTGTAAAAATAAGTATAATTTGATTTTAAAGCTAACTTCAATGTACAATAGAATTAGGATATGAAATTAGTTTAATCAGGTTTAGAACTATTAAAAACCTACATTTCGATATATCGGATGACATATTTTTGTTCGGAAATGAAAACGGGTTAGAAGGTCTTCGTAATCGCTTTGGCCCAAATCAACCTTTCTATTGTCTATATATGTGTGTGTGTGTGTGTATATATGTTGCTATGAAACCCTAGCAGCCTCTATATCTTTCCGTTCGATTATTCTATACTTCCTTTCATATCTAACTTCTTTCTTTTTAATGGAGATTATCTAAATTTCCCATTACTGATTTCAAAATTCAATTCAAAATTCAAACTGTTCAAAATATATCAAACTATATATAATCGTGAAAATCTCGATGAATGAAATCAGCTTCTGCAATTCGTTTTTGCAATCGAGTCTCGGTTTGTCAGAATTCAGCGATCTTTCTTGGCCATCCCTTCTAGGGTTTTCGATCAACGGCGAAACGTCGACGATAGGGCGACGGGGAGTTGCATCTTGTAGAGGAGGCATAACAGAGATGATCCATCAGAGTCGATTATGCCATAGGTGTTTAACTTCGTATAAATTGGTTAATCTTTGGTCGGTTATCATTCACACCGGGAGACTTTAGGCGGCAGCATGGCTGACGGGATGGAAGGAGGTGATGTAGCAGGCCGAGGCGAGAAGTGCAGTGGTGTCCGTTGTTGAACGATGGTGTGTGGATGCGACGACGGTCGATCAAAAGACAGTGGCTGATGGGTTTCGGGTTCGTGTTGAAGCGTTCGGATAGGGAAGGTATAGGTAATTTACGAGTTTTCCCTTGATTTATTTTAATTAAATTTTATAATCTTAAATCTTCACTTGAATAAGTTTTGCATACTATCTCCAATTCACGCGCGGTTTCTTCAATTGGACTCGTATTGAAATTTCGGTCATTATGAAACTGGTTTGGTTGAATTTGAAGACTATTGAGATTTTGGACTTCTATTGGATTTTTAATGGGCTTAAATCAATGGTGAGTGATTAAACCCACTCACGCAACACTAAATTTTCTGATGTCAGTCGAATCAAAATCATGAAGTGATTAATTATGTTGGTTGTTGTTTGGAAATTTAATTTGACATTTGAATTGATATTGAATTTGAATTGATATTGAATTTGAATTAATACCAAAATTGAAATGATTTTTAATATGAAATTGATAACTAAATTGAATTGACTTTAAATTGATACTGAGACTGAATTGCTAATTAAACACCCGACTTTTGATAACTAGCAACCGTTGTGATATATTGGTTGATTTAGATGTTGATTGCAATTGGATACCTCTTGATTGATATGTTGGATGTATTGTTGTTTAATTATTTTGACACATCCCTGATTATCACCCTATATATTATTGACATTATATAAATTGTCATTTGTATTATTTGAAATGAACTAAAAAATAAGTTGAAATGATATATACCTATGTCATGTGAATATGGATTGAAATGATATATAAATATGGATTGAAATGATATATATATCCATACATGTAATTAAAATTGAAATAACTGATCACTTAGCCATATGGTAGAAAATTATATACGGACACCGGATTTGGTTAAATTAAATGGTCTTAAAATCTTGAATTTGAATTGGTCCAAACGATATTCTTTTATAGAAAATAAAATTGGAATTATATGAATTGAATTATTTTCAAATTCGAACTTTGAAATTTGGGAATGGAAACTGTTTAAATGGAATTGCGTTAAAGAATTCAATGTGAAGTTATTAACTTTAAATTTTAAAGTTGAATTTGAAACATAATATAAATTTATCCGAAATGAATTTTTTAAGCGTTTAAATATTGAAATTTTAACTTTAAATTTATTTTTAATTAAAGTGGTTAAATTGGTATTTTGAATTTTGGGATTTTAAGTCGACTGAATTGAAAGGCGAAAATTGAATTCGCTTTGATTTGAAATTTGGACCTGAGTTCAAATTGCTTGAGGAAAGGTAGAAACAGTTTTGACTCAAAATCAATTTTAAATATAAAATATTTTAAATTGTCAAAAAACGTATTTTAATAATCAAATTATTTTAATATTTAAACTATTTCACATATTCATACTATTTTCAATCTCAGAACTATTCTAATTATCCAAACTATTTTCAATATTCAAACTATTTTAATCAATCAAAACTATTTTCAATATTCAAGCTGTTTTAAAATTGAACTATTTAAATTTAAATCATTGATTTAAATGTGAATTTTTTGATGTGAAAGCATAACTTATTTCTGAACTTGAAATTATATTAAAGTAATATGATATTTTGATATGAAGTATGATTCGTTCTTGAAATTTAGAAGAACCAACCGATGTGAAAAATGATATTTGGTTGTTAAAGAGACCGAAGCCAAATGAATGGTATACTCTTTGTTATTCTACCAGAACCACTTTAATAATCATGTATGTGGTTGATGTTATTCAGAATGTAGTGGTTAAATTGGCGGCATTTACTGGAATGAAGAAAGAGAATGACGATGGAAGACCCCGACACTTATGTCGATTTGAAATGACTAAAACATGAGCCTATGTCTGGCCAAGAGGTTAGCTACCTTTAGGGGTCATCACCCCTTCGTATTACTATGTTGATGTTGACTCGATCAGTGCACCTTGATTTGATTTTGGGGGTGACGACTTGGTCGGTAGTCGTTGCAGCGATGTGTTATGACTAGGGCCGTCAATTTCCAACACGATCCGTTACACGACCCGAAACCCACACGGAAATTAGCGGGATAACCTGACACGTTTAAAAGGGCGTTTCATTTCTAGGTCAACCCGTTAGAACCTGTTTAATAAACGGGTGTATTTAGGGTTGATTCGTGAACCCGAATTTAACCCGACTAACCCATTTATAGGCTCGGTATTGTTGTACAATTCTCATTGTAGCTTGCACAAGAATGGTATTGTTGCTATTCACTTATTCCTACACATTCACACTTATCATCTTCCTACATTTTCATGCCCATTCCCACGTAAAAACTTCCCATATTTTCATACCCATCTTAGTTTGCAATAAAAGAATGACAACAATACCCTTCTTTTGCTCTAAAATTCTCATCTTAGCTTGCAAAAGAAGGGTATTGTTGTCATTTACTTATTCCTACACATTCGTATTTAACAACTTCCCACATTTTCATGCCCATTTCCATTTCTTTATACAAATATTTTTCTTAACGGGTTACACGAATCAACCCGGAACCCACCCGATATATAATCCGGTCAACTCAAAACCCGCCCGTTTAATAAACGGGTTGGCCCGACCCGTTTAAAAATCAATCCGCACCCGAGTTGACCCGACCCGAACCCGAACCAACCCGATCAATTGACATGCCTAGTTACGACCAGCCAAAAAGGGTAAACTGGTAGAATCCTACATTGGGCATTGCCTTACGTGCCTTATCATACGATTATCCTTATACGAGCTCACTACGATTTTGTTTTAGTATAGCACGTACAAGGGACTCATTGGCTACCGACGTTACTGGTTATGTTACAGGACTTGCATAGACTACCTGCTTCAAAATTTGCTAAGAGGGATCAATGTATAACCTTAACGCTAATTTAATATTTATTTTACTGATAGACACTACATATATAGCGTATCTTACTACATATAAATAATTTAACGTATCCTTAGGGGATGGAAAATCCCATAACATCTCTTAAGTTACTTGTACCCTTCCACTTGTTATTGATTTAACTTACATGAGATTTTTTAGTTCTGACTTGAGTGTTTTGTCTTTTCATTACGCTTGGATTAGCTTGAGTATTTCAGTGTTGAAGACATTATTCCTTGAAGATGATGATGGAGATTGGTGATCATGTTTATTAATATTATCCCGTTGCATTATTTTGGTATGTTTGTTGATTGTACTCTGATTATGTTGTAAAATGAAAGTTATATTTATTGTAAAACGGCTTCATGAACTGTTTATGTTATTATTATATTTTGTCATTCCGCTATGAGATTCTGATTATTGTTTTACTCTCTTCTTATTTTCTTATTAAACCTACTGATAATCTTGCCTTTTGGATCGTTTGAGTTAGACATGTGTAGTTTATTGTCGATTTAAATTGTCCAAAATGGAAGGTCATCACAAGATGAAGGATCTAAACTGTCATATAATTAATTATCCAAGGATTCAAAAAAGAGTGGATCCAAATTATATCAATAGTAATTAATTGAGATGTAAAAATGAGATATGAAATTATGCTACAATATGAATATACAAACATTTGATTTACGTCATGTGTGGGATTCAAAGCATATGAGCATGGTCAATATATGAATAAATAAAATTGAAAATCCCTAATATCGGTTTAATTTCATTTCCAATTCTTGTTTAACCCTACCAATATTTATCTCCATTTTAATCTCTATCCTTGCTAATTCACTCATCCTATACTATCCTAAATTGGGACTCATTAGCAACTCTCCAATAGATAGTTAACTCAACTAAAAAAGAAAAATGCGTATACATATGTACTCAATTCTGATATAATATATATTTGTTTATAAAAATACAAATATACTCTCTTAATACATTCCTAGTCTTTAATTTAGGTAAAAATTGCTCTGATGCCAAAATTAACAACCTGTCATTTTTGATCCTTTGATTTAACACAACTCTTGATGTGTATATCCCAAAAGCTGAAAATGACGAGTTGTTAGAGAATGATAACAAGGGATAAAATAAATATATAAACTATTTATCTCTTTTTACACTCACAACAGAAGGTAACAATTATACAATGTAACCAAAGTATCACTTTATTCAAATTAACAGATCTAGTTATATATTTAAATCATATACATATCCAGTTCAATCCAAACACACATACAATTATACAATGTTAGCGGGTCTGGTGAGTGATGTACATTTACTCTACCATATACCTCATTCCTAAATAATACTAATATAACCGTGCTAAATGTTATACCTTAGTTTCATTTCATGTAACATCCGGCCTTCTTGATCCCCAGATTTCGACGCTAATACATCCACGGTATTTGTATGTCGAGCACCCAAGTGTCGGAAAGACCGAAAGTTAGGGTATAATAAAAGAAATAGAAATGGGACAAGGAAGAACACAATATCAGAATCTCACATGCGGAACGATAACATATAATACCAAAAGTGTAGTACAAAGAGTTACTCCAACATATTTGAAATCAGAATTACAAAATTGACTAAGTACTACTATCAGCCTGGATAGTTATAAACCACATGTCCTCACAATGTTGAATGCATACATAATAGTGAACGGAAATGAAATAGGTAGATAGGTTAATAGGTGGAAAGCATCCAGATTGTCTCCATAAGCTTGAAAACATCCAACCATGAAACCTGCATTACTAACCTACTCGAAAGAGCACATGGGAAGTTTTGGGAAAAGAAACACCATGTGTCAGACATAAGTCTGGTATGAGAAACTCAGAAATGTGTATAAACACATAAAAGTACTTCCGAGACCAACCGAATCACCAGACTGGTTCCCCCTCCAAAGAACCAACTCAATTGATAATTTCATTAGGTGATATTATAGATAATGTCTATGGTGTGTAACATAAATATGAAAATAGATGGAATGGTCAAATTGGTTACATTCTACAGCATATTAGAGCACATTTGAAAACCGCTAGGGTGCATTCAAGTAGCTGGATTTTCCACGGAGACTTCCTCAATGAGACCGATCTCCTATGGCAAGGATTAAAAAATACCTTTCGAGTGCCGTATACCTCCGGATAAAATATACCATAAGATAAACACAACTGGGCCATCATCCGAACAATTGCGTGAACATTGTATACCGAGTATCAACAACTCCCCGCTGGCAACATTATAAGCATACTCCAGATATGGAGTTGTCGTGCCCCCCATGGGTCAGCTTAACCCTAGGATCATGCATCCTACTTTGTCTTTAGTAATTTTCCCGATGTCAAGGCTATGCTGAACATCTTCACACGAGTCTCCAATACTTGATCAAATCATGAATCCCACATGGATTCCATTATCTCAACAGATTTCAGAACACACATGGTTTCTATTATTCGCTTCCAAAAATAGAACTCGTATAATAGTTTTGAAGTGGTATTTGGCAAGTAAAACACCTACCGATCTTGGACTCCCAAAAAAAATCGATGAATTTCCAATTAACTCAATTCCAATTCTTTTAAAAGTAATCGAAAGCTAGAGGCGTTTCGTATAAATACTCCTCCCCGTGGGTTCTTATTGGTATAAATTTGAAAAGCATTTCATATATTTCTTAAGTTAAGTTTGGTCAAGATCAGTAGTTGACTAATCGACTATTGAGTCTCGAGCACTTGCTTATGGGAATCAAGGTTCGTACACTTAACTTGTGTCCAACATTTTTTCTTAACTATTCCTCAGCCTAGAAGAATGCCGATAGGTTAGAGCTCTATTACTTCGTCCCTACCTAAAAATTAGTCTGGATTCTCACAAATAGAGAAGCTTACTCGTACAGCTTTAGTGTTAAGTACAATAATACTAACATCCCATAAACAATCAAACTAAGGTCATTACAAAGTTGTTTCTTATCATTCAAGTATAATCAAGTCACATAAACGACTTCTAATCCCTTTATCATTAATTTGTCCTTTATTAAATAAAAACTCTTCTTTAAAAACTTAATTTATTAGATTTATAAAATACTTAATTTCATATTTATAACATTTTAAAACTATTTAAAGTATATGTTAATTATTTATATAGAATGTTATGTAAGAATAGGGAATTTTGAAATAGAAAAACAAGTTTTATTTTAAGAGCTATCAAGTTTAGAAATTCATAATTAATTGTTAAAAATATATTTAAACTTGGATCTAACTTTATAACACTCTATTTTAAGTTAGAAAACAATCCTTAAAAGATTAGAGAAAAATACATAATTTAAATACCATTTTTAAATATTTTGCAGTTCATAATAGAAAAGGTAGCATTTTATAAAAATGCTATCTAAAGTTTTGTTACCATTGTCAATATTATTTTGCTGCAACTTTGAGCCTAGATTTCAACACTTAAACAAATGACTTAAGATCCAATCTTTTTACAATAGTTAGTACACTTTGGGTACTTCAAAACCATAAAGAAATATTCAAAGAATGTCTTTTGATTATTTAAGAGAATTTCCCAAAAACAATGTATTTTACCGAACTACACTTATAACCACTATTTTGCTATGACGTTTTGCATTTCGTTTAACTAGCTATCAAATGAATTAGGTTTCAAAAATTTCCCAATAAGTTATTTACTCCTTAAACATGAAAAGGAACCTCCAAGGAAGTTTGTAGAAAATTGTCGTTAGTTCGCTAAATAAGAAGTGCCGTTACAGCGACCATTTTACTTCAATATTTTGCTACTTTGATTTACTTCTTCTATAACTTTCCGAAACATATCTTTGCTTTTCCAAACACTTATAGAAGTGTAAATAATAACCAAACAAGTTGTCATTAAGATATGTCATTAAATTTCCATTTTTATAAGTTATAGTTCAAGGGATTCAAAGTGCACTTTGAGCGACTACCGTTATACGGACAATTCCGTATTCAATTCAATATCTAATGTCGTTCTCTTTTATACTCATATATGATTCCGAATTCAAACCATATCAGTGCTAAACATATTTCAACATACAAACAAGTTAGCATGTCTATTTTAAGCATTCAAATGCATTTAATTTAAACTACTCATTTTAATGGTTTTAAGAGCAATACTTTAGCAGATCACATACTTCTTAAAGCACATTATCATGGTCATAAATTTACTTAGTTAGTGTCTAAAATTACTAACATATGTCAAGCAATATCTTCATGTAAAGTTAACACATATATTGTCACATATATGACATGTTATTGGATTTTGATTAATGAGTGAGATAACTCGCCTTTTACTTAAATCAAATTCCACTATTTTCCTACCAACGTTCAAATAAATCTAACTACACTTCCTTCCTACTGCACATAAGACTTGAATCGAGCAAAACAAGAGAGAACGCATGCTAGAAAGTGGCTCGGCCAAGGCAAAATCTTGCCTTTAGCTCATGGCCTAGAAGGGTTTTAGGAGAATGGCTTAACTTCCTTTGGTTTTGAGATGATGGGGTATTGTTATATGGTATATTAGGATGATGGAATGAGTTTGGAGGAGTTTGAAAAGTATTTGATTGAGTTGCTCTTTATTTAGAGTAGTTAGAGAAGAGTAGAGAAGAGTAGAGAATGATATGAAGTAAGTCCTTTCAAGTGAGTTTGTGTGAATGTAAGGAGGCTAAGGGTGCTTATTTATAAGATTTAGGAAGTGGATAAATTACCCCTCTTACCCTCAAATGGGCTGCTAAAGAGTGATGGGCAACCATGCTCTTTTAACATCTTACTTCCCCTAAATCACTGCTTTCAAATCTCCTTAAATCAAGGGTTCACTTATCCTTCTTCTAGAAGCCTTTTTTCTAATTAATTACCATTAGTTTTAAGTGTATATAAGTACTTATTAATTTTTCCCAATAAAGCCCTACTAGTGCATGATTATTCTAACAACTTATGTTGAATAAAATATTTATTTTTCGAAAAAAGTTTTTTGGCTTCATTTTCAATATTGTATCAAAGAATATATTTTTGTAAGCTTATTTCATAAATTAGTTTTATAATACTAGTTATTAATTTAAAAGTGTTTATTAAGGTTATATAATCATATTTTTAATATTTAAACATCATCTGGAAGCAGAGATATTCGAAGATGAAGCGTTTGAATTTCCGAGTCGTTACATTTCACTTCAAACCAACAAGTTAGTCGAACAATATAACAAACATGGCTAACTCATGAAATAAAGTCTTAGTCAAGATGGTTACAATGATCAAGGATATGCTCTAACCTATGTACAAAGTCAACCCTACCCTATTGCATCAACATATGGTTGAATCACCGAATGGACGTGGTTCCATGGATGGCTTACGAACCCATTTCCGTACAACAACGCATACCTTAGAAAATCCACAAGTATGCTAACTAATAGAGGAGAAATCAATAGTCAAGTAATCACCAAAAATAGCAACCAACTATCCATATGTGTATATACCACTATATATAGTCTGGGCAATCCCTTCAATGAAGTTGGAAAATCACATCAAAACATAGCCTAACTGTTGCAAATAGCAAAACCAATACATTTTCATCCATCAAGCATTAGCACATACCATTCCAATGGTCCTACCTGATTCCCACAAATGATTCAAAGAATGAAACACGATTCAGTTCCTCTTTTTTGTATAGGCCTTTTGGGTATAGGTTCAGTCTGGCTCCCAACAGGCCCAACTTGTCGATCAGTTGACATCAACACATCGACTGGTTGCTGACATGCATTTATACTTTTTTTTTTCAAATTTTGTTTCCTTGATTTCTCTTTCATTTTTGATTCGATTTCTATATCGTTTTATTTTGGATTTTGGTATCATTATCTAGTATCATTATAATTTAAATTCATTAAAAGGTATACATAAAAATCATTTCCAAATTCATCAAATTCTTTTGTTTCCAAAACTAGTTTTAGAATATCTAAATATAAACCTTTTACTTTATATACTTCAAAATACCTTCAAGAATAACATTAAAGTCGAAATAAAATTATTTCATCACCTAAATATACTATACGAGACATTTTAAGTATTTTAACATAATTTTATGTACATTATAATGTATATTTTCCATATAATCTATTTTCTTCTTCAAAAATATTGTTTTCCAATATATTGTCAAATATTCCACAGTCGTCAAATTCAATTCATTTTAATTTACAATTATTTTTTGAAATGTATCAAATTACTTCTAAAATCATCTTATAACATTTTTCTGTAATTTATCATGGTAATACACACGCGCGCACATACTTTATAATTCAAATTATACTCCTTCGTTCATATTAATATATGTCATATTTATGTATGTATGTATGTATGTATTTATGTGTATACACTTACCAAAATTTAAAGGTATCTTCTATTTACATAAATTACCATCTTATGCCTTTAGATCATAATAATTTGTTTATTTATGAATTCAAGCCATAGTTATTCCATATTCATCTCAATATCCACTTGGTTGTTCACTATTATTGCCTATATAAACAAATCTTCATTTTCATTGATTATAATAATCAAATCACCATTTTATTTCATGTTATATCATTTTTAATTATTGTCTAAACTTAGTAATTATCCAGTTTAACCAAAATTATATTCCTAATCCATATATTATTAAAGAACTATACAAGATTAACTATTTGTGTAGTAGAGAATTGAAAATCACTCACATAAACCAAATTAGCTCCTAATTGCTCATCGTCTGGAATTAAGCTTTCCTCGAAATCGGCGTACATGTGACTCTAATTGGTATATAGGCCTCGACTCGCTCTTTGATTTGGTACCTGAATAACTAATTTTAGTGGAGAATTGAGTGAAAAAACATTGTTTGAACAAAAAGAGGGTTTTTTAAAATAGGAGGGAGAAGATGAAGTAATGTATAGAAATGAAAATTTACTCATTTGAATTCTTAATGGCCCAGTTAAAATAATAGTGAAGTGTTTGTTTAAGCTAGGTTAAGCCAAGCACATTTTAAATTTGAATTTTCGATTTAGTAAAATGTCGATAGTTCCCTCATCTGAACTTCAATTTGGACAAACAAATATACCATGCAATTTAGAAAATTGAAATGGTAGCAATGGCACTAGTTCCATTTACCTATGGTCAAAATTACTAAAATGTTCTTATTTAATTCTAGTTATAAAAAATGTGAGTTATTGCAAAAATGTAGCAATAACATTAAGTTAAAAAAATTACTCAGTTGAAACCAACTAAACAAACCTCAATCATAAGGGTTATATCAGCAAATAAGACCAAAAAGTTAAAAAATTCAAATTTAACCCTTAAATCTGTTATCGTTATTCATTAATGAAAAATCTATAGGTTTGAAAATTATGCTTAATATTAAGTTACCCATAAGTAATCAAAGAAAATATAACTTTGAATCGTTCCTAATAAACAACAACTTGATAAAACTAACAAATCAAATCTATTTATGAACCATGAGATCCCAAAACAACATCATTATACTCAAAAAGCTTTAAGTACAACGTTGCTGTAAAATTATTTCAAAATATTCTAAGAAAGGATTACGAAAATATAAGGCAAGGCATTTGTTTGAAGAAAAATTTGAGCTTTTGGGAATTCCTGAGAATGCTAGTGGTGCTATAAGAAATTGTAGGGTATGCTCTAAGGGTAATTGTGGAATATTTTGTAAATTATTAACTTTGTAATAAAACTTCATTCGAAATAAAAGGTGTTTGTCTTTCTATCATATATTGTAATATTATGATATGTTTATTAATTATATAATTTATGCATATTAAATAGAAAATCCTTAAATCATATGATAAATGACAGTAATTACATTGTATTGTCATCACGAGAAATTTATCACATTAAAATAACATATTATTTTATATATTCCTAATCAAGATGTTTCGAGAAAGATATTGATTCATCCATTGAGACTAGAGTACGTAACGCTCTTCAAATGTTCGGCAATATATTACTTATGGCATTTGGGGTCTCCAAGAGGCTACGTATCGACAGTTATTCGATAACCATGGAATGACTCACTCGAGAATTTTCTGTTGGTTAATATAACTAAAGTCAAACAGAGAATCTCGAAGTGATAATATTACACATTTCTCTCGACTTGAGAATGCCATTGAACTTTAATGTTGACCCTCCACTTTGATTATAGTTAAATCAAGGCATGACATCCATCGAATGACTAAAGTTAAGTTTGGTTTGAAGCATTGGAAGTGAAATATTATTTAATAGAGTATTCGTCTCCTTAGTTATATAGGGTTAATATCACGACCAATTGTAGTCAACTCAAAGTGAAAATCTTTGACCAGAGTCGAACAGTTAATAATAAATATTATTATTGATCTAAGAATTTTGTTTATGGACTAACCAGGTTGAGTGTGGATGATATTGGAATTTTGACCAAAACCAAATTCCATAAGTCCTAATGTGATATAGTGTTGATGGAGAAAACCCGTGTAAATGGTAATTACTATTAAGTACCGCTTATAATAGGTAAAACTGGATTTTACTAAAAGATGTGTAAGCGATAAATTTAGCCAGGATATCACACCACTAGTTAAGGTGACATGTAAATGTTAATATGTGAATTGTTCTATATTAATCACTATCTAAATTAACGCCTTTGAGTTGCACAACTGAAATGACGAATACTCTAAATAAACCAAACAATTTAATTAATTTATAGTCATTGCAAATTAATTTAATTAATTAATATTTGTGAAATATTAGTTATTAAATTTTATTTGATATTGGAATGCCATTAGTATTTAATAAAATGTGTACATATAAAAAGTTTTTCATACACATATCGTTTTAAGATATCGAAAAAATATTTAAGTTGGATTCAGATGGTGTAACGACCCGGATTTTCAGACCATTCAAAATCATCAAAATCCTATCCTTTCTAAAACTACGAATAAAAATTACAAACTTAATACACAATATTATTTGAGATATGCAACACTACTAAATGTATAGGATACAACTTTCAGTTATACAAGTTATCAGAGTAATCATTTATTCTACAGGTGTGCTTAAATACAAAGAAGACTCAAATACAATAGATCTACCGCTGCACAACTCCGATTAGAAAGACATCAATATCCTATTCTTGCAAACTCTATAAACATGTTAAATGCGGAATAAAATAGTAAGTAAGAAAGATAATACAAGACAAGACAAATAACAACCAATAAACAGATAAACAAGAAAATGTTATATTATTATTGGGGCTGTATCACAACCACTTGTGGCTGCCTACATACCTCTATCTAATTGGTTACCCAATTAAATATAGGGTTAAGCCAACGTAGTTCTCCTTCCGCAAATAGGACTCAAGGAGCCTACGATGCAACAAACAAATATGCAATTCCCAACTACATAGCATATATCATGTAAATGTAGCTTCCAAATCTACCCACTTAGGCCTATATCATTTCATTTAGATTTTGAAACTCTCATTAACTTTATTAGTTTCAAGATATAATCTTTTTGAAAATAATCTCTTTGAACTAAACTCCAGGTTCCATTTCAAATCAATTTGAAATTATATATATATATATATATTTATATATATATATATATATGCATCTTTATATCAATCTATACTTTACTTGGGGATATTAAAACAAATCACTTTTAATATATTTATTTGAAAATCCCAAAATACTACTGTAAAAGCATATCAAAATATATGCAAGCAGAACGGGAGGTTTCTCCCATTAACAAGCCAACTAGGTCCCAGCCTTCATGAAATAAGTAAATGAAGTATATCTCTCTATCAAAGAGTTAAGTATACCAAGGGTTAACAAACCCTTTTGCCTATTTTTTAGTTACGGGTTACCCGAATCATCGGTAGCATAACAGATCATTTTGTTTCTCGAAGTGATAAATATTTGCACTAATAATCACAAATACTTTCAAACACAATATTGTTTATTTCTTCAAAATCCGTGGAAAGCTATTTTTAAAAACTATCAGCTTCTAGTTCTCGAAATTTCTCGTTACTTATAAAACACATTTTATAAATATCTTTATATAAATCACTTTTATATAAAATACTTCTAATAATATTTATTTCAAAATACCTCTATTTAAAGGAAAACACATTTCATTTCAAAAGACAAGTATCTTTCCTTTTTAAAATTATAATAAACATCTTTTATTATAGTTATTTCTTTTATCAATATTTCAAAATCCTTTTTGTAAATAACTTCTTTCCGTTGACCTTTCATAATATATTCATTTATGAAAATACTATTTAAACAATTCATTTAAATTGAAGTTCAAACCTTAACCAATATTATAATTGAACATCTTATAGTCAATTTATGGGATTATAATCACAAAATGTTCATTCTAAAATCATATGTAATTATGGTCCACCTCACCCATGCATGAAAAAGATAATTTCTCGTAAACTGGTTGAGCAAAATCAACAATCAATATACAATGATAAATGCTCATAAACTGGTCGATCACAATTCTTACAACTAAACAATCAATCAACAACAATAATAAATGCAAACACATTCATTATAACCAATAAATTAATATAATAGCAAAACAGAGATTTATTTTGCTAATTAAATGTCACTAATGAAATATAATTATTTAATTACGTCTATCGTGATTAAATTCAATCCCAAATATTTCATCCTAATTTTATAGTTTGGTAAAAGTGTCAAATAACTATACTAGTATGTTCAATTCGTAAATACGAATCTAGTGTCCAAGACCGCGAGTTAAACAGACTTCGTAAGAGATAGTTAAACACTTTCAAACTTCTTGCTTTTTAATTTATAAATCAAACACTAAATAAAAAGAAAACTATTCTCACCCAACAAAAGCCCTGGCACGTCCCAATACTTCTCCCCACTTACATTTTCCTGCATATTCTCCTACTGCCTGCTAACGCATGCTTCCATCTCCATTTCATGCACCTGCTACTCTTCCTCTCAAATACATTTTCTAAGTTAAACATTTTCAACTTATAATTTGATAACAAAACCAAATTAAACAACTAAATGTTTAATAACTAAAAGCAACTCCCACCCACTTCTTGCAAAGCCCAAGCCCACAAACCCCTCCTCCAAATTTTCACGCCTGCGCATGCGTTTCATGCATGCATGCCCTGTAGGAGTGTCAAATGGGTTGGGTTGAAAATTAACCCGACCCATTTAAAGAAAAAAGCACCCGACCCATTAAACCTATTTATTAATTGGGTAAACCCAACCCAACCCATAAATTTAACGGATCAACCCAGCCCAATCCGTTGAACCCATTTTGCACAAAATGGTAGCAAACACTATATAAGATAAAAAATAAATAGTGCAGAAATTGCAACAATAATTTTTCATTCCTGCAGTTTTTCATCAGCATAAAAATAATATTCAAGAACAGTTTTACATCAACCTAATATAGAAATAACAACACCATAGACTTTGTATCATTCTTGCAATCACATTGTTTGCAATCTTAAACAGTCTAGAACAGTTTTTGTTTTACATAGCAACACCATAAATAGAAATAACAACACGCAACATAAACAATAATTTCATTTCTGCAATCACATAACAAACAATGCATTCATGAACAGTTTTACTTGAAACAGCAACACCATAGACATAGACAACAACACTATAGACAGAAATAGCAATACGCAAGATTTTGTTTTTCTCTGATAATCTTAAGCTGATAAGCTTTCTGCAATCAACCACCACTTTAACGGTAAACAATAGCAATGACAAAACAATAACTTGGTAAAAATTACAAAATGAAGGTAAAAAAAGAACTGTAGACTTACTGTACCAATCAGATAAACAAATAAGAATAGAAAGTTCTGCAATTTATGATATTTACTGTGGTTCAGCTCAAACTTGTCACCTATGTTAATTTATTCTACTATTGTTGATATCTTTACTGTATATTTCATTTACATTTGATGGCAGGGCAATAATTTAGAGCAAAACAATGGAGGGGATACATGTGTTTTATTCTTTTATTCTCTTCTTTGGAGCTACTGCCTGGTACATTTAGCCATTTAGGCTTTAAATGTAAAGATGGCTATGAATTTGCTATTACATTTTTGCCAAATTAAAAAGTTTCCAATGTATACTGTTAACAACAGGTGAATATGTTTGGGATATCTATTAAATTTGAAAATAGGAAATCATATATTACAATGATTCACATCAACTGTTTTATCATGAGTTGCTTTGCAAATGCATTTATAACATTAATTTGCATTTAGATACATTCTTAATTTAGCCGTCAGTACATCCCCTGTCTGATCAAGTAATTAACTGCCAACATACTTTAATCACTTACATATCTTTCCACATCAATGACTAATAAGTATTATAACTAAACTGTAATACAAGATAATCAAATTAGTTGTTGAAGAGCCTAAACGAAAGAATTGACACAAGGTGTTCAATAAAAGGGGACAATGTATCATACAGTCAGTCTACGTTATCAAAGAACAAGGTGGTAAAAGTGGTCTACCTTACTGTACATGGTTACAGTTAAAAAAGATAGAAACTCATCCTCCTAAAATAAATCAAAAGGCCATATTCGTACTCTAAATCATGACATATGAAACACAGTGGTCTACCTTACTGTACCTAGGTCATTTCTTTGTTCACTTAATCATTATTGATAGTAAAACAGATAATGAATTGATGGTGAATGTAATCGAACAGTGATAAATCATAAATCCAATCACATATATAAAGTAAATACAAAAATTAATGATGCAGCCTATATTGGTTAGTGTGCTTACTTACCAAGTCTTCCCAGAAATGCCAAGAAACTATCTTTTTGAATCGTATTATCCACTTCCCTCCATTGCAATTTGCAGAATGCTGACAAATTGATCAACGGGATCAGGCATATTGCTTAAATATTTTACTGTGGTATATTCAATATTGATTTCTTATGATGAAAAGATAGAGTTGATTTTAGTGCATAAATTTATTTTATATAAACATACAGACACCAAAGGTGCATCCATGCATGTATATAAACATACAGACCACTAGTTAGGCATACATATACATCAGATTTAAGAAGAAATTGCCAACTCTCTATACTTACTTTGATTGAACTTACTTATCTCATTAAGTCAACCCATTTTTTAGTAATGTGTTGACATTTTGGAATATATTTTAGCATATTAGGTGTTCCATGCTTTTCAATCCATGCTTTTTATATAGGTTTTCATATAGTCACTTGTTTGATCTGATAGCTTAAACTTGTTACACAAATTCTGAATGTTTGTCAACTGGCAAGTGGCAATCAATGTTCTAATGCAGACTTTTACACTGACAACATTATGAAAATACAACTTAGCTTATTATTTTGCAGCATCTTTTTTGTTTAAATTTAATATTCTATTGTAGTCCTTTGTCTAAAACTGTGAGATTCAATGTATCGAGAGTTATCCCAGCTGGTTCTAGTGGAGGCGGAGGTGGAAAGAAAGCTTTCGTTGCAGTTTAAATCATTGTTGTTCTTTTATAGAATATGCCCAATGCATGGGTGCAAAAAAATGTCTCACTTTTTTACCCAGATCATGGTTTCAGAGGTTGGGGCTTTATTTTAAAAAATATACCAATGTAGGATGTTTCACCTCACTTGTTTCGACCAAGTTCGTCGAAGGGGATAACTCTACACTTCATGATAAATTCAAAGGGCATTCCTTTTATATAGTCGTATTTTTGTAGCCTTTATGCCACATAAAAAATGTTTAGAGTTGGTCTGAACCACTGACTTTGTGGATCTCTTTATTAACCAGGTTATTTCAATTTGTTGAAATTGTGCAATGACTGGAAAACAAAATATTAGCTAATCGCAATCATTGGTGAGCGCATGAACAAACTTATTAGTGGTGGTCCTGCCCTAAACTGCAGAAAAAAATATCTCAAGCTGCACACAATCCGTAGAAAATAATCAATACATGTGTTTATTAGGACGGCTAATTTATTCAAATTTCTTATCCATATCTCTTTAGGAATTTGTTGCAAGTCAACTTCAAATTCTGAAAAACATATACAAAAATTGTCTATAAACAAAATAAATTAGTTTATAGTGGTATTTAAGTAGGGTATAGATGCAGTAATGTATTTATTTATCCAAAACAATGTAACTTGAATGTTTATTTTAGGGGAACAATGTTAGTTTTTGCAAATCTTTGATAAATTAGTTAATATATAATAAAAGCATTTTAACTGTCTAATGATTATTATTCCTATTGAATAATCGTGGCTTAATAAACAAACAGTTTAACCTGTCTCATTTTTAAAAGCCATACTTATAAAGAAGATCATGATCAGACTTATTCTTTCTCCAAATCGTTAACAAATTTTCAGAATAACATATCTACTTCTGATAATTAAGAGATTCCGATATAGCTGAAAAGTCAGCTAAGCAAAACAACATGAATCTTTGCCCAAATGTAATAAATAAATAAGAGAATAGGATATATCATTAAAGCTCAAAATATTTTGTTCTGCCAAAAATTCATCCCCGAAACAGTAAAGGAAGTATGAACCCAGGAATGATTCGCAAATCGCAATCTTGAAGCAAAAAGTAACCGCGGTAAAAATGAACTGATGAAACTTTGCCCATATCTAGCGATTCTTAATAACATAATCAATATTAGAAATTAACCTTGGAAATAACGGTAAAGGACTACAGCATAAAATAACGCACCAACTTGATTAGATGGAAGACTGATTATAGCTCAATTACTACAATCTAGAAATTAATGAAAAGATGGAAGACGTCGAATCATGCCCTATCAGGGAGAGGATGAGGGAATATGAGAAAGCGAAGAACCCTAGATTTTTAGATGAGAACGTCAATTCTCTTTGGTTAAATGGGCAGTAGTGTATAAACAGGTCAGATCCACCTAACCCATTTAATTAACTGGGTTAAATGGTTTAGCCCAATAAACCAATTTATTTTAATGGGTTTGACCCAACCCACTGATTTTATGTGTAATTGGGTTGGGTAAACGGGTTGCAACCCACTTTGACAGCCCTAATGCCCTGTACAACTCTTCACCTCTCCTCCTTCATATTTCCACCTATGCTGCATGAACATGTCCCCTTGCACGTGCTAACCATCTTCTTCCCTCAATGATTAACACGCCTACCTTCCATACATATGAACCGCCACACACCTTTACACACACATACACATGCATGAAATCATGCACACGCACGTCACCTTCTCCATTTCTTTCTTCCCTTGCTCACGCTGCCTCTCAACACAACACACACACACAGATGCACACCACACAGTACACATGCACACACACGCATGCACACTGTAAAGACCCGTAAGTCCGTACTCCTTGAATAGACACTAATCTCCTTTGTTTAATTCAAGATGAACGAAAATACGAACCCTTAGGGTTTTAAAAAGATTTTAAGAAAAAGAAAAAAAAGAAAGAAGATAGGAAAAGAAGAAGAAAATAGATAATAGAGAGAATAGAAAACAGAATAGAAGGTAGAAAATTTTAAAATAGAAAGAAAAGAGAAGAGAAAGGAAACGGAACACAGAAGAAAATAGGACGGAACAGAAAACAACAGAATCTCACAATTCGCAGCGGAACAACATATAATAATAATTGAATAATCTTTAAACAAAGAACTATATCAGTTATTACATTACATCACATTTCATTACATCATATCATCAGAGTGTACAACATCATACAAAAACAACAACAAACAGTGCAGCGGAAAAAGAAATACTATATAAGTAATATGCCATGCCATCCAGCTTGCCTCCAGCAACTCCAGAATATCCAGAATATCCTGATAAACCTTACTCTTGACTGCCCGTGTGGAAATTGGTGGGCACCCAGAGTTTAGGAAGGAAAACAATAAACTCCAAGTCAGTCATGTGACTGGTGTGAGAACTCAAAACAGTTTATTTATCTTTAAAATCAAAATAGAGGAATATTTTTATTTCAATTCGCAATGCTTTAAAAATGAGACTACCATAAGGCCTCCCGCACACACACACATGCAAACGCAGAATCGGAGGAGATTTCTCCTTATGATAGTCAAAGATGCTTGATACGCATTTAAAATAACATTTGATATTATTATTAGTGCATAGTGTAGGAAAAATTCATTTCGAAAGTAGAATATAAATCTTAGCCAACATACGACCATTATCGTATGCCTACTATAGCTAACTATGTTCAATAGCAGGTTACCGCCACATTCCATAGCAGGTTATACAACTAAAACCGTACAAGTTTCGTATTGTTTCTTTGGATTTCCAACAAATGGTCAGGCCAAGGAACATCCCATTGCCACATGAGAATGCCTCTGGAAAGACATCCCCGAGAACCAAACCGGAACTCTGCCAACACAAGGCCGGGTTACCCCTAACTGGGTAACTACTGACACGAGCACGCCATTCCCCGATCGTAAACGACCTTTCTCACGGGATCCCGAAAACCAAAAACCACAAAGTAATAAATTCGTAGTAACCACATAGGTTAAATATCTGGGCTCCATACCATGATACCACCTCTATCCAGAAGGAAATGTACATACCCTAAAGGGTGCTACCCCTCATAACCTTGCTGCATCTTTCCTGTTTTGACCATTTCCGGGGTGTGAGGTTCGACGAAGTCACGTCCACAAAAACATACTTTATACAAAAGCCATGCTTTGGGTCAACAAATGATCAACACAATGATCACTAAGATAGACGATCAAATAAATGATCCTATCACAATAATCAACACAATGATCATTTCAGCAACACTCAGCATGTCACATTACCAAATTGGGAATATATCGCTGATAACTTCAACTATATAACCTCTGAGCTCGTACGTCTCAGAGAAGGGTGTTAAGCTAAAAGAATAAATTCTTTGCCACCAACAGAAATATATTTGAATGAAATCGGCTTTATATCTCAACTTATAATGTCAGACATAAAATCCATACAAGTCTGTTTCGGGATCGAACAAAACCGAAGGCACTTACAAAGAAGTCCTTGCAATCCGGATATTCACAATCCTGATCGGATTTCCCATCACTTAGGGAGTCTCTATACCGTTGCAACTCAGTGCAGAGACAATCGATAGGTCATCCTATCGCTCTCGCAAATACCGGGTCTTCAACACCGATCGTCAATGCAATTCACAACGACGTATCACATATTCGGAATGGGTTATACGACCCCATGGTCCTTTCCCGGTTAACCCGAATAGTGAGCGCTTATTCAAAAATAAGTGTAGCATTCACATTCAAACAAATCACATCAATTACCCATTCAAAGGGAAATATTGATAGTCGGTTATTGAACTATCACTGGATATGCACACATCACCAGATTCCAAATAATTTTCCAAATTATTTATTTCACAAAATATCTTCACTAGATATATAATTTCATACTTCAAAAATAAATCAATATTTATTTTTAAACAAATTCCACTTTCTTTATAAATTCCTTAGTGAATTTATAATTCCAAAATATCAATGAATATTCGATTTCAATTCGATTTCTAATATTCATTTTCAATTTATCTTAAAAAAGATAAATTCAAAATATTCACTTTATATTGAAAAACAATTCCATACTTATTTAATAAGTAATTCACAAATCTTTTATTTTCAACACTTGGAAAATATTCAATATACTTCAATCGAAATTAAGTATATATTTCATTCTTTAAGGAAATCGTTCTCTTAAACATACTTATTTGGGCCAAAACAAATGTTGCGTAAAACATCGTTACGACAACCCAAAATCACTAGTATAGGGATTCGAAATTAAAATAGATATATAAATCCCAATACTATACAAAACATTTCCTTTCGGAAATCATTTACTATAACAACAGTGTTATAGTCCATCATCTCCTTCTATTTCTCGAAAACGTCTATTTCAACAATAAATGTTGAAATCTATGGTTTCGAATCTCAACACAATTAAAACATCATTAGATCGTTTTAATTCTATTTAAAACACTCACATTCAAACAATTTTCTTTAACGTGTTATTCACTATTCAAAAATGTGAATAAACTTCATTAACAATTTCATCCTTTTATTCATTTTAATTCAAAGGATTATTCACTATTTAAAAATGTGAATATAACTCCTTTAATAGGTTTCAACAATTTTCTTATTAAAATAAGTCATTTGCGAATTTATAAACAACGTTTATAAATTTCATTTCTATTTATTTATAAAAACTTCCTTTTTATAAATTCTTTTATTAACCTATTCAATTTATCTTCAAAAAGATAAATTCTCTAATATTCACTTATATTCATTATTTCATATCAATTATTCACATTCAATTGATTTATATTTAATCCATTAATTCAATTCAATTTCTAAAGTTGAATTTCATTCATATAACTTAAGTTCATATTTCATTTACAAACATCACTTTGTTTTACTTAACTTAAATTCCAACTTATAAATCAATTTAGATTAATATTTTAAAACGTCTTTAATTTCCTTTATAATTTCACCATTTTGATTCATAAAATAATTAAATTTTTATAAATCCTATATTTAGACTTTTCACAATAAATCCTAAAATCCCGATTAAACTATTTTATAAAATCATTAGCATCATATTCTCGAAAATCAGTTTTTAACTATATTTCTCAAAATCATAATTTTTATAACTTTAAAAATTATAACGTTTATTTATTTAAAATGGATCAATTCCAAAAATATTTTATAAACGTATACTTTCAAAAATCACTTTGAAATCATTTTAAAATTCCAAAACTTGGTCCAATGATGCTACATACCAAATAGTCAATCACGACAAACAACGATATCATATATCGATATGATAATCTATCAAATATCAAAATATCTGAAATCAAATAAAAACTGTTGAGGAATCCAGTTGGATCCCTCCAACCTGTTTTCCTGCATCCACAAACATTAGCACAATACCAATTTCGCTCCAGTACGAAATTATCGAGGTATATGTTCTTATTAAATATTATCCGCTTAATAACGGCGTAATAGGGTCTCATCCGCTAGACAAAAAATGCGGGAAATCAATAACTCCAATATATACATATGCCAATATATATATATTGATATTATATATAATACCAATTTCACTGTTTATGAAATATTCGCGGTATATGTTTTTATAAATAACATCCGCTTACTAACGGCGTATAATGTCTATTTTAACAATCAATAAATATTAATCAACATTCAAACATGCATTCAAATATTTTAAATCTAACTACTTAAAATAAAATCGAAACTGATTCGATTGAGTGAGAAGTTCTCACCTTGATTTTAAATTCCGTTTTAGCGATTTATTTCGAATAAAATTAAACGTGCGTTTAATTTTACCCAAAATTCTCACTAACTCCAAACGACTCCAAACCAATTTCATCGCGTAGTGCTCGTCCAAACGATTCCAACGCAACGGGTTTCGCGCATTTTCGACCTCGTATGAAAAAGATATTGATTTTTGAAGTTTACTCGAATTTTAACTTATAAATTACAACTTAAATATAAAATTTTAAACCTAGGCTAGATCATAGCCGTGCATAGCAGATCCAACGCACCTTTTCTTTCTCCTTCCCCTTCCATTCACGCGCGTGTATCCAGTAAAACAACCGAACCCAACTTTGAATTTTAGGGTTAAAAATCGCCACCTCCACATCGAGTTCTAGCATGATCAGGATACACCATCGTGAAGCCCTTCACTTGCTCAACCTTCGGCCATAAGCTCATAGAGCTCGGCTGCCTGATGCTCTTGGAAATGCGTGCGTCACTTCCCTAGGACGCGGCCTCCTATACCCCTCCACGTCGCACGAAAACCCATCATCACCGTATAGAATCGAAGATCCCATCGTCCCCTTCCATTCTCTAGTTGAAACCTAAGGCTAATTCTTTGTAGATTGAGAGAGATTGAGGGGAAAAGTCGCGTGAGTTTCTGGCCATCAGTTTTACAAGCGGCGGCTAGGGTTTGTTTTTATTTTTATTTTTATTTTTTTGTGAAGGGGTAGGGCTATTTATAAGGAACGAGCGACACTATTCATCCCGGAAATTCCGAACTCCGATTTAGGCGCCGTAACCAGCGTTTCTAGGGTTTACCCCGCGTTCCGGACACAATGGAACAGGTTTCGAAAGCTAATTCGGAAGTATGTGCGAGTTATGGCTGTAAACGCTCAATTTAAATTAAACCGATTTAAGCGATTTTCTAGGCGTTTTAATTTGTACAGGACAAACGGTAAATCCAATTGACTTGAAATTTGAAACCTTACAATAATATCACATTACAGATCCGATGAAACTAGTTTCGTCGAAATCCGAGACTTTTTGAAAAATGGCTATTTTCACTCGTCAAATTTAAATTAAAAATAAATCGATGCGTTTCGAGCTGCTACGATCAAACGATAGCTCCGATTGACACGAAATTTGAAATCCGGTAATAACTAACTATTACGGATCCAATGAAACTGGTTTCGTTCAATTCTGAGACTGTTCAAAAATTGACTATTTTCACTAGTCGATTTAAATATTAAAATATTCAATTTTCACAAATTAACTTTTAATTCGATTTTAAAAGTTCTAAAATATCATTCTATCTCTAACATGATAAAATAAAATTTTAAAAATCATTTTCAATCATATCTAACTCAATTTTCAATTATTTCCATAATTTAACATATTAAATTATCGATTTAATTATTCAAATAAATCCAATAATTCAAATAAAAATTTATTCGACTTATAAATTCACTTATTAATATTTAAAATAAATTAAATATTCATATTTTAATTATCAAAAATTCTGGGTCGTTACACACACCACACACTGCTGCAAATGCACTCACACACACACACACACACACTCTCTATTCTACTAAAGATAATTAATGCAAAGTAAGCAGAGAAAGGAAAAGAGAAAGGAAGGAGAAAGGAAGAAGAAAAGAATGAAAGAGAAATTGTTTGGGAAGAAGAAGCAAATGTTTTGTTCTATATATACATTTCATGGTTGTTGGGTAAACTTCAGAGAGAAAATAATGAAAACGAAAATATGTCCCTGTGTGTTGTGTTCAAGCATGTATATACAGGCAAAAATATGAGAAACCAAATGATTAAGTTTTATAAAACAAGTTTCCACAAAACAAGGGACAAAAATAGGCAGGGGACAAGGAAACATATGTGCGTGTGTATGTTTTTGTGTCAATATATGTGTTATCGAAAAGTTTTAAGGTTCCATACTATTCAAAATCACGATCGCATATGAGTTGCGAACGACAAAAATAAAAATACGATCGCACATTGTTATGTGACACAATTCCAAAATAATAATAAAATACACCAGTTATCTAATACCGTTAAATTTCAATGCCAACGTTTGTTGCGAAAAGAACGAAAATTTAATTATTTTTCAAATTAAAAATTATGGAAAAATCCTATAAAATAAACTAAAAATACGCCATCAAAAATCAGGTCTTAATTTAGAAAAATATATATTATTATAATTTAATTCAAATCCGAATATTTAAATAAATTAAATATTCATATTCGATGACTCAAATATACGTCGTTACAAACTGGGGATTCGGAAATATTTGTGGCCCATTCCCTTTATTTTATGTCCCACTAAATAGGAGAATGAGATGATGAGTTTTGAATTTGAAATGAAGGGGCTAAGACATAACTGAAGGAAGGTGAATCACTACTATCTTTAATTATCTTTTATTGCCTCCGTAATGCGATTCATTTATTCAGTCATTTTCTTTTCCTCCCTCTTCAACTCACAACAAAAATTTCAATAGCCTGTAGGGCATAAAATGTCCAAAATAGAAAATCAAATAAAATCAAAATAACAGGTGATACCTATCTCTTGATTCCTGCAAGATCTAGAGATCGATTCAACCGAGTCTAGAAGCATCGATTCTTTATTCATGTTGCGAATTTTTGATAACATCCTAAGGGTATTTTTAATTTAAATTATCTATGTGTTTCTCATGTTAACTCGATTGAATTCTATTTTATTCATCTTGCCTTTTTATTGTTCATCTTACAACATCTAATTCAAATCCCCTTTTGCCCATCTAAATTAAAAATATGTTTATTATGTTGTTTTTGATTCAGATCCACCTCTATTTTTATCTCCATTTACTATATGTCCGTCATGATCCAGATAATTTATATACTCTATCTCCTATGATATTTGGTAGTTGTTCTCTATATTTTATTGATGTGAATATTATTATCATGAATTTACATATGCCAAAGTTGTCTAAATCCTTATTGTTTTTCCTTATAGTTGTTTTGAAAAAAAATACTATTTTTGTTTGGTGCCATCTTTATAATTTTATACTGTATACACTTTAATCATTTATATTTTCCTTGAATGCCAATTTTTTTGTTACACTGTCGATGTTTTGAATGCAGTAGTTTTGAGCAATTTTTTTAGAAAAAGGGATTTATTTTGAATTCATGTGTGGACTTTTGTGTAAAATACAATAATTTTATTTACTTTTTAAATTAAAAGGTATTATGTAAAATTCAATATATCTATTGTTTCCCTTCTAGATTAAATGTTTGTTTCGAAATTGTTGCCTTTAAACTCGAACAAATCCATACACATATAATATAAATTACACAAATAAGTTGATTTATGATCTAAAACATCACACACCATTTTATATATATGGAAACATATATGTGTTGCCCCAGCTCCAATTTATAAGACGGATTTTATGTAATAATGTAGTTCTTGATTTTAAATCCTTCCTTAATCGAAAGTAAATTCATTAATGTTAATTTTAGATTTCAAATTAAATAAGTTTACCAAATGTAATTTCAATATACATATATATATATATTCATACTATAGTAGATCTTTTATTATGTATGTTTTTCAATTCAAAACGTAGGACAACAAAGGCATATGAAAAGAGAAAATGGGCCCATTGCGACGTAAATCCTAACACTTATGTATGGTCACATTAACTATGCATGCTACTTATTTATAGCATGTGCACTTCATATAAACAAGTGTATTCGGTATCTATGGCCATTACAGAATAACTTTATCTTTCAAAGAGTTGTAATGGTAGAAGGCAAAACGACTTTGCATAGGAAAAGAGGTACCACTTTTCAGAAAAACCAATCATGTAATGCCATGTGGGAATGACATTTAATAAGTATAAAACAATTGCTTTTCGTACGAATGATTGCCCTTGATAAAATATCTCAAAATTGAGACTTCGAAATCCACTTTGCCTTTGGCAAAAGTGAGTTTTGGAGGAATGTGTTATACTATATTTTTTCGAAAGCACTTTCAGATAAAATACACAAGGACAAAGGCTTGCAATTAGCTTATTCCAAACGAAAAGATATACAATTGAAAGGGATAGTCTAGCTATTGCCACAAAGCCTAAAATAACCTTATAAAACTGTAAAGCCTATAATCGAAAGTATCAACCTCATGTGTTATGTACCGTGTCGTCTATGATTCTAAATACTTAAGTTACATAGCTTACTTTCTAAGACCCAAAGCTGGAAGATTGACCAGAATGTCAAGATAATATAACTTTTTGTTTAGTTGTTTATGAGTAAATGCAATTTGAAGCAGTAATACCTGAAAAGGGTAAGGACTTGGAAAAAATAGAGCTAATTAAAGCAATGTACAACCGAGAAATAATGCAATGAAATCTCTACCATTCACTATACATTCTAGATATATAACTAAAGACAAGGCTTTCACATAGTACATGTCATCGATCCATGTGCTATATATAACACAAGCTAGATCTTTGCCAATGTTAGTAATCTGCAAGTACTAGCTCAATCGAGTAATCCACGTCATCAATTCATGTCTAATCCAAATGGCTATAAATAAGCGCTGATCCCAATGCAAAAGGTACCTTTGACAGTGGCATAATTTAGATACTAAGATCCTATATTAGAGCTTCTTGTAAAAACACTTTAGTGGCGGACTTATCCCACTAAGAATTTTTACAACCTTTCGGCTTCGGTAATAACTTTAAAGAAGGAAAGAACAAAGTAGATGTAGGGATTTGGCCCAAACCGCTATAAATCTTGGTGTCTTTTTACTTCAGCCTTATGCTTGATTTCGGCTCTACATATAAACTCAATCTCAGCCTTGATTTTGGCTCTACATGTAAACTAACTCTCAATCCAATTTGATATCTATTTCTCCTAGTACTAACCCCAAAAAATAAGTTAACTTCTAGCCTCTACTTTAAGCCTTCGATAACCAACATACCAAAGCTTTTATAATCATATCTACTGAGCAAAGCTATCCTTTGGTCCTTGGGTGTTAATGTTATAAAAAAATCAACCGATAGAATGCAATGTACAAACTAAGATTGGCAAGGTAATAAGATGATAAATTGGATGTAGTGGGATATTATACGACCCGAACCAGTATTAGAATATCTATGTTAATAATATTTACTTGAACAATGAATTAGAGTTATAACATACATAATTCGGCTTTTCATCCAAACTACACTAGATGTAGGAATACTAGACTGCCCGAACTAGTATTTAAAAACCAAATGCATGAACAAATATAAAAGATTGTAAACGCACAACCAAACTTCTTAGCTAAATAAAATTAAAATAGTTCACACATAATTGGAGCAGGCCTATGCCGAAGTGCATGTCAAAAATGCTTAGAGAAAAGTTCAGAAAACACATTACTATATAACAAATTGAGTTGAGCATAACAAACATTGCACCCAGCACCAAGCAGTTGATGTAAACAAGATGTATGGGAAATTCTCGTAAAATTCACTAAAAGACACATGAAAAGATCTACATAAAGCTCCAATGGTGAAAATGCCATTTTTATTCAATTCCTTCACATACCATATTCATTTACACAATATTACTATCACATATCCTTACAAGACAAAAGTCCTAAACTACACACACACTATCACACAAAATACATTGAAAGTCTAACTCTGACATGGAAGACTCTTTAGCTAAGCTCTTGCTCTTCCTCTTGTAGGAAAGCAAGCTTATTGGAAAAAAATTTGGGGTGCAAATGTAGCCTTAATTTTTAAGCTAATATGAAAACAAGAAAGAATACAATACACCTTTGTAATGATAAATGATGAATGTAGAAGTCATCGGCAAAAGCAGCCCTAAGATCATAATATGCACAAGCCAAACGATCACCAACCTATGTGTCAAGGATCGGCTAGGGTCGGTTGCTTAGAAAAGACTTATCTAGGCCAGACAAAAAATAGCATAGGACATCCATAAAAAAATTTAGTATAATTTCCATTATGGTACACTCGACCTTTACACGATGGAGTTCCTCAACTAAAGAGGACTAGGAAGTAGGAGAATTAGCAAGAAAAGTAGAACATATTGTGTAACGACCTACATTTTTACGTATCAACAGGTCGTAAAATCATTATTTTCATAACCAAATGACCTTAGATTGGAATAACACTTTGGGTAGCAATTTTTTTTGACATTTTTGACTCTTAGAATTAATTATGAACACTTTTAACCTTAAAATATTGTAATGACTATTACTTTTGATAGAACCGAAATTAGGGTCTGAAAACTATTCTAAATGAAAGATATAACGACTTCTTTTTTCTTAAAGTGGTCATAATAGTTTTTGGCCATGTGGTTTAAGAGATATCATAGTTTTAAGTTAGATAGTTTTTAGGGAGATTTCGAGGTAATTAGCCTGTAACACCCCTAATTTTGGTTTAACATTATTCAGGACAATTAATTGGATAAATTAAATAGAATAATATAGATAAGGGGAATGAGGTTGATTAATAAATTAAGTAGTAATGCTTATATAAGTAAATGAACTTGTAAATGGTTAATAAAATTAAACATAAGGGAAGTGAGATAAATAGCCGCCCATATTTCCCACCCTTGTACTATCTTCCTTAGTCATACACATTCATTTTATCTCAAACAAAATGGTATCTATGAGAAGAAAGCAAGGCCAGCTATTAGGAAGAAGAGAAGAGAGAAAAATCAAAGTAAAAGTTTAGAATCAAGCTAGAAGAAATCAATCTCAATCAAACTTCAATTTTCTCATCCAATCTAAGGTAAATAATAATTTCTACATCTCTATTTTGGTTTTATAATCGTATGGTTTTGAATTTAAGGGTATATCTATTTTATGATGTATTGAATGATGATATGATTGATTTATGATTTACATATGCTTAAACATGGTTGTTTAAAGGAGATATATACAGTTTAGGGTCAAACCGAATTTAATTTATTTTTAAATGCCATGGGAAAATTATATGTTAAAGAAAACATAATTTTGGAGATGAGTTTCAATTTTTATAATTTTCCAAACCGTGAAGAATTAGTTATGAATTTTTCCAAATGGACCTGGGTTGTATAATTTTTCCAAGCTATGGAGTTGGGTTGTATAGACGAAATGTTTGACCAACTACATGGTGCTCAAGTATTTTCCAAATGGACTTTGCTATGGGATTTCACAAGTTAAGGATAGCGGAGGTTAGTATATCCTTAACAAAATTTAGAGGACCAGATTGTTTCTTTGAGTGGTTCGTTATGCCTTTTGGGCTAACCAATGCACCCACTTATTTTGTAGATCTTATGAATCGACATTTTAGAGATGTGCTTAATTAATTTATATTGGTCTTTATAGATGATACTCTTATTTTCTCTAAGACCGAGGAAGAACACAAACACCATTTGGATGTGGTGCTGGAAACATTAAAGAAACATATTTTGAAAGCTAAATTTTCCAAGTTCATTTTTGGCAATTGGAAGTAACATTCCTCGGACATGTTGTGTCGGGGGATAGTTATTGATTGATCCAGAAAAGGTAGCGGCTGTTCAAGATTGGAAGACACCGCAGACTCCAACGTATGTTTAAAGCTTCTTAGGCTTAGCAGGATATTATAGGAGGTTCATCCAAGACTTCTCCAATATCGCCTTGCACCTAATAAAGTTGATGAAAAAGGATGAGAAGTTTATCTGGACTCCATAGTGTGAAGAAGCATTTGAAGAAGAGCTTGACCAGTGCTCCAGTTTTAGCTATTCCATATGGAGGTGAAGGTTTAACTGTGTAAATTGATGCTTGTGGCATAGGTTTGGATGCGGTTTTAATCCAACATGGAAGAGTTATTGCTTATGCTAGTAAGCAGCTAAAGCCTCATAAGCGGAATTATGCAACACATGATTTGGAGTTATTAGCTGTTGTGTTTGCATTAAAGATGTGGTAGCATTATTTGTTAGGCGAAAAGTTCAAGCTCTTCATGGATCACAAGTCCTTCAAATATCTTTTCACGCAGAAGGAATTGAATATGAGGTAGCAACGTTGGTTGGAATTTCTAGCGGCATATGACTTAAATATTTTATATACACCTAGAAAAGCCAATATGGTAGTGGATTCTTTGAGTAGGAATGTAGTTTTGCTCTTCTGGAAGTTACTTCAACTCTCCTAAAGAGGATTGCAAGTAATCAAAGAGAAGATAGTCGCCTAATGGAATTCATCAAGGATATAGAGGAAGGTCATTGTTCAAGCTTTGAGATGGATCATTGGAGCGTATTATGGATGAATGGAAGGATATATATTCCAAATGTTGATGGTCTTAGGAAAGAAGTTTTAACAAAATGCCATAAATCCAAGTTAGGTATCTATCATAGTGTTTCAAAGATACATCGGGATATGAAGCGAGTATTCTGTTAGAAGGGAATGAAGAGGGATGTTTCTATCCATATCAACCGGTATGCAAATTGCCAGAAAATCTATGGCGATCATCAAAGGGCTGCTGGATTACTACAATCACCAGAGATTCCAAATTGGAAATGGGAATAAGTACCGATGGATTTTGTCAATGGTTTTCCTAGATCAAGGAACGGTAAAAAAGGTGTTTGGGTCATCTTAGCTAACTAAGAGTGCTCATTCTATTCCAGTAACGTCGACTTGGACAGCGTCAGTATTGGCAGAGATTTATATGAGACAGATCATTCAATTGCATGGAGTTCCAGTTAGCATTATAAGCAATCGAGATCCAATCTTTACTAGTCAAATTTGGGAAGCATTACAAGTAGTTTTGGGAACAAATCTATGTTAAGCACAACATATCATCCTTAAACAGATGGGAAAACAGAGAGGGTGAACTGAGCCTTAGAAGATCTTTTGAGAGCATGTATCTTGGATTTTAGAGGATCCTGGAAGGATCATCTTCACTTGATGGAATTCTCATATAACAACAGTTATCAAGCAAGCATTGGCATGACACTTTATGAAGCTCTTTATAGACGACTATGTAAATCACCATCATGTCAGGTGGAGACCGGGGATCGATTAGTGCTTGGACCTGATATGATTTAGGAGGCCACGAAGAAGGTTGCTGTAATTAAAAGGAAGATGAAGGAAGCTCATGATGGACAGAAAAGCTACGCCGATCGAAGGCATAGGGATTTAGACAACTTTGTGTTTGTGAAGATTTTGCCAATAAGAGGAGTTGTACGATTTGGAAGAGCAAGGAAGTTGGTGCCTACATATGTTAGACCTTTTTAGATTCTTGAAAGGATTGGGCCGCTTGCCTATCGTGTCGACTTTCCAGAGAGATTGTTAGGAGTCTATAATGTTTTTCATGAATAACATAAGAAAGTATGTGCATGATCCATCTCTTATTGTTGAGCTATTTGTTCAAGAGGATTTGGAAGTGGAATTGAATTTAACCATGATAAGGCATCCAGTTCGCATTGTTGATCGAGATGTGAAATAATTGTGTAATAAGGTCGCGAGATTGGTTAAAGTCCAGAGGAGTGAAGATTCCATAGATTGCACTTGGGAGACTGAAGATATCATAAGGAAGGGTTATCCCGTGTTGATGATAGAATAGTAGTTTGCTTATTGTATAGATTGTGTACTCACCATTCATGATGTAGTTGGTTAGTATGTATTGTTAGTATGAGTTTCATTATATATAACATATTCCCATTTTGAGTTATCGTTTTTTGTGTTAATTTCAGGACGAAACTCTTTTTAGGAAGGAGAAGGCAATGGCATGTAATTTAATCGCTTTAAATATGAATATTTGATATATTTTTAAATAATTAGTTAATGCATTTTATAACTCAAATAGACCTCTTTTAAATTATAACTAGTGATAGTGAAGTTGTTTTAAATTTTGGTTTATAAAAATAGTTGGCTCGGAGAAAAATCGAAAATATAACCGAAAGTCGTCTTTCATATTTTTGACTTTTCATCGTCTAAAATTCATCGGAACATGCTGTGCACACTAGAGTATACACACACATATGTAAATAACATATGATTTGGTTAAGGAAGTGGTTAGAGTTAAATAAGTTTAAATTTATACTTAATTAAATAGAGTGAGTTTTGACTTTTTTTATAATTTAAAAAAAAATAGTACAAAAGATAACACATCAAATACATGTTAAAAGAGATAAAGTGAAGGTGATATAAGGGATGGATGGGCGGCATGTGAACAAGGGGAGGTGCAGGGTGATGTGGCATCATGTTATGGAGGGTAATGGCCAAGGGTAATTTGGTAATTTCCTATGTTTTATTTTATATAAAACTTTTTTTTTCATTTCTTATTGTATTTTAATTTCTCCATTTTTAAACTCTTAGCTCCTTTTTTCAAGATTCCATCTTCCTTTTTCATGACTTCCCTAAAGTTTTCAAATTAATTTTCTTTTTTCAATTTAAAACCTTAAACTTAGTTAAAAAACACCTCCATTCTTCTCTACATTCCTACCTTTCAAAACAAAACCCAAAACTCTCCTTTTCTTTGTAGCCCGCACCCTTCTCAAGCATGGTCGAGCCCAACTCCACTTAGGCCGTGCCCATCTCCACCCCTTAGGGTCCTAAAAGTCTAATTTTTAAAAGAAATGGCTAAGTTCATGTGCATCTGCAAAGCAGTAGTTTGGTTTGAATCCGTGTTGATTTTAGTGAGTAAATCTCACTTTTAAAAATCAAGATTTAAACTTTATCATTTGTGATAATAATATTTGTCAGTTTCTTATGTATATAAGTGTTTGAAAGTAGCATTGCTTGGTTTGGTTCCCACTTGAAGTGGATGGCATATGTGACGATTTGTTGATGACTTGAAACGTAGTCGAAGTGCTTAAGTAAAATTTACAAGTGATAATCTTTCCTTGCTTTATGGATGTCATTTACATTTGTACATATATGTATATGCTTATGTATATGAATGGTTGTATGTTGAATTGGAAGTTAACACACAAGAATTGGTTTATTTCTTGATATCGAGATCCTGTGTTCTTTAAAAACTAGTTCACTTCCTTATTTTCTATAAATGTTTTAAATGGTTTTCCCAACTTTACCCTTTGTTTTCAAATCTTTATACCAAGTTATTAAAGTGATTTAAATATAGAAGGAAGGAATTTAAAAAGCCTATTTTGATTTACAAAACAAGTTTAAAAGTTATGTTTCGTATAGTGATAGTTTCTATGGATGCTATTTGTACCAAAAGTTGGCATAAACAACCAATAGATTATGCGTAGAGAAATAAATGAAGAAAATTAAAATAGAGGAAACAAGTAGGAAACAAGTAAAAAACAATGGCAAACAGATTTATAGTGGTTCGGCGTTGAATACCTACATTTACTTTGATGAAATTGCTTTACTAATCACTCGAATCTCTGAGTACAAGAGGAATCGGATTGGAGTTCGTAATTACAATGGAGTACAAGAAAACAACAACATAAAGATCCCTTAAATGAGCTGTGAACCCTGTATTTATAGGCGTAGACGACCGAATATCTTCCTGAAAATTCACCAGCAAGATCTCAAGATGCAAACGAGATCACTCAAAAGATCTTTTGGCCCAGTTCCCCATGTTGAGCGATCAGGGCCGGTCGGTCTTCCTGGCCATGTGGCGTGATGCGATCGATCAGTTGGGTCCTCTTTTATGTTAGCTTCATGTTTCTAAAGTTGTTTGCATTGTTGTTTTATGTTTTAAGAGATATTGATCAATTCTCGTTGAGTTGAATCATTGATCCAAGTTGTTCGTAGCCATAATGATCTGATCCTCTACCTAGGGGAAGCACTATTCCATACTTAGAATATTCTATAGAGTCTATCTCTTGGCTTCGCTTGAACGTTATTTCATATTGTCATCTGTGCTTGATTCCTGGATTATGCGATCACCTCTATGAACTGCTTTCCTTGTCTATCATTGAGTCTAACTTATCCAGTTAGCCCGGATATAGCTAAGCCAAAAGGTCGGATAACACTTGCCACCCAAAATACGTCCTGTTTCAAACATGATGTGCTTTCAATTGGAACAAATTAGAGTTGTTGGGAGGAATTCCATTTAGTTTCTTGAAAAGTCATTATCCTTCCTTTGAATTATCATTCCGAAGAGACGTATCTATCTCCATTCATCATGGCGCTTTGATATTTGTCAATATAAATTCAAAGTGTAATCCCCAGCATTTGTCTATTCTCGATTCCATTGAGCTTATTGATTAAGTTAGAAGGATTTGGTTATCTATTGCAACATCTTTTCTACGAGATTCAAGTAAAAATTTAATCTCCGTCGATTTAAGAAATTAAATGCTGGGTATGTACACATGTAAGTTTATGGGCCATTGTCGATATCATGTGGTTGAAGTACAAGGGTATTGCAATTTTCTATCATCTTTATTCATCCATTTTTTGCAAGGGATCGGTATTAATCCACCGAGTAGGGGATTGGATCTGATACCTTCATGCGCATGGACTTAGATAATTCAAGGCTGTAAGAAAGTGGGCCGCATGAGATAGGCCGCACCCGATATATAAGCTATGACTTAGCTAATTTACTCATCTCCCTTTATTTATATTACAAACAAACTGATACCTCTTCTTCCCCTTTCCATTGCCACTGACGAATCCAAGCTCGAAATTCATCAACATAAATCACATATCTCCATCCATTTGAACCTCCATCGTCTCTAAATCATTCGCCATCACCGTTAATCAATCCACCATCTTCATTTACCCAGCTCCAACACCTAAATTCACAAATTGAATCGAACCTGACCTTCCATCCATTCCTTGCCATCGCCTCGTTCGATTGTAATTGCATAGTTAGGTTTAATTTATACTCGATTCGACTTAAAGTTGTATGATGAGATGATGGTTGTTTCCGCATAAATTGTCATGGGTTTAGGGTTCGGTGGTGGATTAGATTGGTGGTTGGGATTGGCGATGGATGTATTAATGATTGGTACTGAAGCATAGGGGATTGGAGTAATGGTACGATGTAGAGATTGTTGTGGATGGAATGACGGCGATGATGGAGCAATCGATGTTGATGTACGATCGGTTGAAGGTTGGTTCTAGGTCATCGGTTGTAATATGTAGAAGATGAAAAGAAGTGATACTGAAGACCCATAGATGATAGATGTTGGGGCAGCAGTCAGGTATAGGGATTGGGTTGTGATACATGAATGTGGAGTGGAGCGTTCGGTGATGGGAGGCGATTGGCTTTAGGTACCGAGGAGATGAATATAGGGATCGTTTTAGGCCTTTGGGTGTTCGGAGATGCATAACGTGAATCTGGCTAGAGGAGGGATCAGGTATGATTCCTCTACCTAGGGGACTTAGCCATTTTTAACCTTATTCGAGCACACTTGAACTTTGGGACTTGATCACCTAAACTTGTATGCATGAGTGAACCCGAGCCCTTCCATTGGAGCATGAACATGTGAACAAACTCGACATGAACATTTGCATATCCAATATAGGACCTAAAATTAAACGCTTAAACTCCAGGATAGGACTCGACCATGATCTTAGCACTTTGACTTGAATACCAATGCATATGACTTACTATGTGAATGTTTGGACTTTATATTCAAACTTTTATGATTTACACATATATGATTTGATCACCGAAACTTGAACTTGAATAAGAATAACATATAGTCTAGAATGAACTTGGATGCAAATTTCATACTTTAATATGCCGATGATGATCCTAGAGCTTTGATAAAATCCACAATCGATCGACGTTAAAGCTGGTTGGGACGGTCATCGATGAAGGTCACTCCTGCCAAATCGTAGGTCTCATCATAACTGTCATTTTAATTTCGAACTTTTTACCACTGCACTGCAATGCACAATACTACAGCACACCGCACTAGTTTACACTTAGCATGGGAGGAACATGTTTACTTTTCTAATGATTACTATCTACCGATTTTGATCATTATGGGTTCCAGATGCTCGGAGCATTTAGCTACTATGGGCACCGAACAAATTTCTTCACATGACAATCCCGATGTCGAATCAATTTCAGCAACGATATCCACTCGAAACTCTCTAGGCCAGTAATCTGAACAACACGAAAGTTCTCATCAAGTGCCTGAAATTCCTTTGAATCCTAAAGTAGAAATCGAGCCAGCTCCTGACACTTTAGAAGATGCCATATCTTTGAAGGATCCGGAGGATTCAGTAGCGTCAAAGGTTGATTAGGCTTTTCTACGCAGGCAGTGCATTAAACATGGGATTCTGTACAAAGATATGTGAGTCCCATCTCGTAACGATAGGGCTTACTTTCCTCCGGAGCGGTATACTGCATGAAACAAGTTTATGCGCTAGGCTAGTTGTGTTTCGCCTTTCAACCCATTCATTTGGAAAATGTTGCATTATTTAAGATTGGCACCGACTTAGCTGCACCCGAACAGCTACGCATTTCTGCACTACACATACATGATATTCCTCGAGTTCTTATTTCATGAGCCAACTCCGGAAGACAATAGATTCATTTGCAACCTCAGAGGCAAAGAGGAAGCCTCTCGTACACTTTTCTCGAATCGGTCACAAACTGCCGGTCGTAACCAGCGCTTGGAACAAACTGATCACTTTTAAGAATGAATGGTTCTACATGCCCTATCCACATGGTTTTGCAGGACGATGGTTGGAAAGACATAAGTGTCGCTTCAAATTTAACTTTAAGTGATTTTATTCAAGTCGTGTCCTAAATTAAGCAGTTTCTCATTGAACATAGCAGGTAGTCATCAGCGTCCCATGAGCGACATATACCTGGAGGCGGTTTTAGCACTTAAAAACATACTAGTGGTGGATGGAGATGTCAGATCTCTTCTCATCAATGAGCTCCTTTTTGTCTTCAGCTTGCTAGAAGAAGGCTAAAGCATGGGACTAACTTGAAACACCAAGGAGGAAGTTGTAGAGAGAAGAGGCACCATAGGGCAAGGAGGTGATGAAGCTAATCCTATCGTGCCCCCAATCAAAGGGGCTTAGGATGTCGCCGAGGAAGGTGAGTTGAGAGGAGATGCTAACGAGCCCGGTCATAATGATATGAGATCAAATCATAAGTCTACGGTCAGATCCTCCCAAGACCCATAGATCCCCGCCTCAGAAAAGAGAAGAAAAAAGGCTTATTTACAAGCTTTGTAGATGGCAGGTCTCCAAGAATTCCAAGTCGACCTCTGCTGCTATTTATCAATCTAGCTTTATGCCTCTAGAAAATTTATTTGAAGGGATGTCGGACATCCCGATTCCTTATGATGTTGGGAATTATGATATTTCCACTCTAAGTCTCAAGTGTTCTAAATCTCCTATTCGATTTGGCATTGAAATTCCTCTTATTAACATAGGAGAGATTACACTAGCGAGCAAAGCTCTAGCAACTGGTCCATTGGAAGGACACTAGGACACTCACAATCACGTGCACTGCACCGTACGACACTTATCCATCTTTAACTCCAGTGATTTTTATATACTTTCATTTTGTTTGCAGGCTCGATGAGATGCTCACGTAACTATAATCGCTTGTAAAGATCGGCCTACTTCCGACTATCTTACTTTTGGCCTAGCTGAGGTCCAAACCTCGGTCGAGACAGAGAACGGTATAAAGTAAGAGAAGACCGACAAAGGCTACCTATCTAAGGACTCATTGTCCAAGCATAAATCAAAATCCCAATCTTCTCATGGTAAGGATGTCCGTCAATTCCTCCCTATACATAGTAGCAGCAAGTCGCTGCCTAATGCTCCCATTTCAGCCACTGCGCTCGAGCAACATTCGGATTCTTCCGGTATCCGTCGACCTTCGGACCGCCGGTCTAGCATAGAAGGTCCTGACACTTCATCCCACAAGCATGAAAAATAGGCCCTCTCAGCTTCGACTACTCTTGATGCCACTTCTGCTGAGAAGATGGCTGAGCTCAAGGCTACATTTCCTAAGTGGTGTTTCGACAACTTCGAATTTGTTCCCACTTTGCATTCAATTCCTCCAAAGGCCATGGATATAGTGCTCCCTTACATTAATGATGTCCTTATCCATCATAGTACAACTCTCCTTGTTGCTAAGAGAATTTCTAAGGCGTTGATGGAGAGGAAATACAAAATTAATTGCTTAACCCTTGAGGAAATCCATAACAAAGACATAATCAAGCATTTGGATGAGGAGGTTAAGTATTTAAGTACGAACGTGGCCGATGCTGAGAAAAAATCTAGTGAATCTTCTAAAGCCATCGATCATTTAATGAAAGTGCACCATGATGAACTAGACACTGCTGTCCGTTGTAGTGATACTCTAGCCCTCGAAAAAGACATTTTACAGAAGGAGGAGGATGCATTGAAAAAAGACAACGATAGTTTGGCCCTTCGTATTAAGTAGCTTGAGAAAGAGCTCAAGAAGGAAAAGCTAGAGAAACTTGAGGCTCGGCTGGAGTCCCAATGATATTGTAAGGAGATCGTCGATGCTCATGAAGCTAATATAGAGGTCGACAGACAACTCTCGTAGATTGAGGCCCTCAAGGAAGAGGTTAGGGAGGCTAGTCGGACAAAAATAAAGGATGAGTTCTATCCATTCCTGATATATTACAATGCATGCATCCTGATGAATCAAAACCTTCGCTTCCTTGGAGAGGGGTATCCCAAGTCGCTCGTTGAAGCTTACAATCATATCGTTGATCCGAAGAAGTCCCTCGGTGGTGTTGAAGTGGATGAAGAGCAGCTCATGCATGAAATCTTGCACAATGAAGAGCACGACAGACTCAAGGCAGCTTGGTTCAGCTTACTCAGCGATTCAAGGATCACCCCAAACGGGAAAGCTGGCAGCGAAGCCTTAAGATATGATTCCCAAGTCCCCCTATTACTCAAGCAGTTGGTGCTTCCATCTCTCATGCCCCAGAGAAGGATGTGGACTAAGATCTAGATCATCCAGGGATAAACAAATCTTTTTGGCTGTCTTAGATTTTGGAAGGTGGCACTCCAGCTATGTCCGAAGGCCAATCTAGTGAAGGTATATCTCTTACTTCTTCGACATTCGAGAAGGTTTACTCTTGCCTTAGAGTCATGGGTTTACCTATTGGTCTTCATGAAATTGCAGGCCCGTCTGCATCTGTTCATGCTCCCGATGATGATTTTTTCTTGGGACAGTAGGTGTATACTGTGAGTCCTACTACGACCATCATTGTACAGATGGCTCCTACCGATCAACCTGTTGATACTCCAGGGCCGGATGCCGAAGTCATAGGAGCTCTACATGAAGAAAAAACTGATGACCATTAGAACCAGGATAAAGCAGAGGACGCCGCAGTGACTTATGCCTCCAAACACATTGGTAAACTGAACATGAAGGAGCACACTGAAAAGAAGGAGTTGGAGTTGCAAGCCAAGAAGGAGAGCATCGAAGTGGATATTACTCTGCTTCAAGTTATACCGTTGGGCGGCGTCACTCCTAAGGAGGTCGATCCTTCTGTATCCCGAAGCGAGACCACATCTATCTCTAAAAGCATCTCCCCTAAGGGTAGCAAGGGTAAAAAAGAGTCGAAGAGGAGAGGACAAGACGGTAGCACTGGAGAATCCACCCCAAAGAATCCCAAAAAGGGGAAAAATAGCTGTCAAACCGACTTGGGTAGTGAGCAACTAGGTAGCTAGCTTCTTTTTGTTGGCAGCAATTGTGTGGGTATGGCCCTCATTTTTTTTTTTTGGTTTCCAACATAAACTTGTATTTAGTTTCCAATTTCCAGTATATGAATAAAAATTCTTTCATTTCTGCTCATCTTTTGTACAAAATTTGTCTAATTGTTCGAGCTATTACATTTCCCATTCAATGTACTTGTAATTCATCGCTCATCGTCGTTCAATTTGCAATGTCTTTCGGTCGTCCATTGCTTCGGGCGTCGATCCGACAAATCCATCTCAAGGTCTCCTTTTGGTCATGGCCTTAAGTCATAGCAAATGCTAAGTGCAAGCCACATTATTATGCTATCATGTTCAACGGTTAAGTGATTATACTCATGTCCCTAGCCTTAGGTTGGTAGAGCAAGTTTGTGAACGGTTGGGTCCCATCCATGATGAGTTTATGTTCCTTCTGTTGGGTTTAGGCCAAAGTTGGAGAGTGAATAATCGAATCACACTCGTTTGTTTTTTATACTCTCATCCACACTCTAGGGATTAGAGTTAGTTGATAGGCGGTCAATCACACCCGTCCTATTTTCATAACCTGACCCATACTTTGGGGATCGAAGTTGTTCTAGGAAACGGTCAAATCATATTTCCTTTGTCTAATTCCCTTTTTCCTAAGCCTGGAGCAAGAGTCAAAGAGTGGTCGATCGTACCGCGACCATTTTTACTTCACATTCATCCCATCGAACCGGGGGATGGAGTTAGTTAATGGGTGGTCGAGTCACACCCATTCTCACTTAACCCATCAAGTTGCAGGTGGGAGTTAATGGATGAACGGTCGTGTCACGTTCATTTTGTTTAATTCAAGTGTGGACCCAAGTACTTGGTTGGCACCAAACTCTTGGTGCTTGTTGGTTTATAATATGCATATATGGATGTAAGTTGGTCATATAATACAACTATTATATTATGCATAAACAACTCACAGATACGGAGCAAACCTTAGATTTTATTGCAAACTGAAAAAGAAGCGACAAAATCTATATTATTACATAGCTTTGAATTCAACTGCAAAAGCAAATTCCAAATGAAACATAACTGAATGAATCATAACTAAGTGAAATAGCATCATAAATGCTCGTTATTCCATGCTCTAGGAAGTGTAATTGAATCAACTGTCGATAACTTGAAAGTTCCATCTCCAATCTTTTGATTGATGACATGTAGTCCTTCCTATTTTGGACCCATGTTTATGGGGATAGGAAAGATCTGTTTTTGGATAAGATCGCCAATTTCAAAGGTCCTTGTTTAGACTTTAACATTATAGTATCAGGTGACTCGATGTCGGTGTGCAGCTGCCCTTAAAATAGCTTCTTCACGCTTCTCGTCGACCATATCCAGAGATTCCAAAAAGAGATCTCTGTTAGTTCTGGGGTTACGATAAGTCACTCTATGAGAAGGGACTTCAAGTTCTACAGGATCTTGGCTTTGGAGCTACATAGAGTATGGCCATTCGTTGACTTGTGGGTGGTTCTGTATATCTATAATATTCATGAGGGTTCGTCAACTCACTTGCCTCTAGCCTTTTCCAAATGCTTCTTCAGAATGGACTTTATGATATAGTTGATAGCTTTGACCTGTCCATTAGCTTCAGGGTGATCAACTGCCATGAATCTTTTCTCGATATGATGTCGACGACATGAGTCTTTGAAATTAGCACTATAGAATAGGGTCCTGTTGTCGGTTATGATTGTTCGGGGGTGACCGAAACGACAAATGATGTTTCGAACAACAAAATTAATTACTTTCTTCATAGTGATCGTGGCCAAATTTTTGGCTTCACCCCATTTATTGAAGTAATCAACTGCTATGATTGTGTACTTCACACCACCTTTGGAAATTGGCAATGAGCCGATGATGTCATTACCCAAGTAGCAAATGGCCATGGACTGACCATCTGAGTGATTTCCGTCAGTGAGGTTCTCAAAAATTTTGTAAACATCTGGCACTTGTCACATCGTCTAGCATAATCAGATGCGTCTCGATTGACAGTTGGCCAGAAATAACCATAGCAGAGTATCTTCTTTGCCAGGGTTTGCTCCCCTGTATGATCGCCACATTCTACTTCATGGACATCTCTTAATACTCGTTTGATTTCAACGTTGGCGATACACCAAAGCAAGGGATGGAGAAACCCTTCTTATTCATAATTACTTCTTGGAGGATGTTTCGTGAGGCTTTTCAAAGGATATGTCGTTTTTCATTCCTTCATTTGGAAAGGATTTCCCTTTACAAATAATCTTTAATTGGAATCATCCATGACTCCTTCGCAGGCTCGATTTCTAAGACCAAATCAATCTCCATTTGGTTAATGCTTGGAACGTTGAGTATTTCAGTTGGAACCAGGCCAATTTACTGTACATCCTCGGAACTGGCCATCTTGGTCAATGAGTCAGATTTCTCATACTGTTCCCTAGGGATGTGCGTAATGGTGTAATGCTTGAAATCGATTAGCATTCTTGGACCCGGTTGAGATAAGGAGAAAGTCATGCTCCTTTGGCCTGATATTCTCCCCTAACTTAATACATTACTGATTGGAAACCACAGAAAATTCGTAACGCTTTTACTCCTAGCTTTCTAGCGAGTTTAAGCCCAACGATTAGGACTTCATATTCAGCTTCATTATTTGTCGCAGGGAAGTTTAGGGCATAGCAGATCGAGCATTCCTTAGGAGTTAACAGCATGACTCCGGTGCCAGAGCATCGATCATTGGATGCTCCATCCATGTACATCCTCCACTGGACAGTGGGTTCTTCACTGGTCTCCGAAGAGTCGTGTTATGCAGTGAATTCGACTATAAAGTCTGCTAGTGCCTGTCTCTGGATGGCTCTTCATGGGAGAAAAGTAATATAGAATGGGCTCAATTCAATGTTCCGTTTAAGTAATCGTCCATACATCTCTGGTCGTTGTAAGACTTGTTGTAATGGCTGGAGTGAAGATATTGATGGGATGAGCCTGGAAATAAGGGTGGAGCTTTCTTGACGCAATCAACAGGCAATATGCGAGCTTCTCTAATTTTGGATAATTCCTTTCAGCACCTGTCAACCGCTTGCTAACATAATACACTGGCATTTCGATTCGATTCCCTTCATACAGCATTGCAACACTTATGGTATGTATCGACATCGCAAAATAGATGTAAAAGTCTTTATTCAATGGCTTGGACAAGATGAGAGGTCTCACTAAGTGATGTCCAGAGCTAAAAACACATCAACATAATCCTACGTCCATTCAAAGTTTCTCTTCCCTCTTCTAATTAAGTCCAAGAGAAGAATGCATATGTCAGTGGATCTGGAGATGAACCGGCTCAGGGATACTACCTTCTTATTAAGGCTCTACACTTGCTTAACCGTCTTAGGTACTCTAATATCGCTGATCGCTTGAATCTTCTCGGGATTGGATTCAATTCCACGAGAGTTGATGATGAATCCCAAGAATTTCCCTGATGCAACACCGAACGAACACTTTAAGGGGTTAAGTTTCATCCAATATTTCCGAAGAACACTAAACATCTCCACGAAGTCATTGGTGTGGTCATTTGATTGTCGTGACTTCACGAGTATATCATCTACATTATAGCTGTCAATTTCCTACACGACTCGAAATACGACCTGAAACCCGCACGGAAATTAGCAGGTTAACCCGACCCGTTTAAGTTGGTGGGTCATTTTTGGGTTAAGCCGAATTTGACCCGTTTATAAACGGTGGGTTTCGAGTTGACCCGCTAACCCGAAGTTGACCCGTTAACAACCCATTTATACTTATATAGGTTGACCCAACTCATTTACAACCCAATCAGACCCATTTATGGCCCGTTTGTACCTTATACGGGTTGACCGACCCATTTACGACCCAATTATATCTTATACGGGTTGACTTGACCCATTTATGACCCGTTTACATCTTATATGGGTTGACCCGACCCATTTATGACCCGACCCATTTATAATCGGGTCACACGGATCAGGTCAACCGGTTTATAAACGAGTCGGGTTCGGGTTGAGCTTTTTCTGACCTGTTTTATAAACGGGTTGACCTGATCCATTTAAAATCAACCCGAACCCGACTTGACCTGACCCAAACCCGACCCGACCTGACCCGTTGACAGCCCTAATCCACATATACTTCCTTTGATTGCCTGATCTAGTCTTTAAACATCCGGTTGACCAGTCTATAGTAAGTAGCACCAGCATTCTCCAATCCAAAAGGCATCACAACATAGCAGTATAATCCTAAGTCAGAAATGAAGCTGGTGTGTTCATGGTCGGGAACATGCATCGGGATCTAATTGTATCCTAAGTGCGCATCCATAAATGAAAGCAGTTCAAGTCCATCGGTCAAGTCTATTGGCTGGTCGATCCTCGAAAGTGGAAAACTGCCTTTCAGGCATGCCTTGCTCAAGTCCGAATAGTCATGCATGTCCGCCACTTCCTATTAGCTTGTCTCACAAGAACTGTATTAGATACCCATTTTAGGTAGAGGGTACCATGAATAAACCCATTGTTCTTGAGTTTATCCACCTCTTTTAGCACAACAGATATCTCCGCATCCATGCTGCATCACTTTTGTTTCACTGGGACATACCTCGAATCGATATTCAATGCATGGCTCGCGATGGTCGGCGAGATCCCATACATGTCAAAATGGGTCTAAGCAATCACATCACGATTTGCTCGGAGAGAACCAGATAATTCCTTCATCATCATTGTAGTGAGTTATGATTCGACCTTCAGGACCCATGATGGGTCGTCGTGAATGACCACGATGTCAATGTTCAGCTCAACAGGTATAGCCTTGGTTTCTTAGGCTCCTCTTCTTCATCTCTCGAATCTATATCTTTATAGAACTGATTGTGATGCCCGAGCTAAGGCTCGGACCCTGATTGCTAAGCTTCATTGGTTTTGATGTAGAGAGGCTTCTCCGTATACTTTCCTTTTTCCCTTTGCTGAGCGTCTCTCAACTTAGCCACATAACATGCATGTTCAGTCGCTTGATCTCCATGGATAATTCCCATGCCCTTCTCTATCGGAATTTTTAGCGTTAAGCACCAATGGGCGATAGCTGCCCTGAATTCAACAAGGGTCGGCCAGCCCAAAAAAGCATTGTACGAGGAGTCCACATCATCACAACAAATGGCAACACCTGCACTCTCCTTCGGCTACTGTCTCCTAACTCCATCGGTAGCTTGACATAACCCACCGCTTTATTTGCAACACCGTTAAAGCCATGAATACGGGCTTTGCATGATTTCAGATCTTTGGCTTCCAGTAACTTCTAGTTGGATGCTTTTATTGATAATAATAGTCATAGAACTTCCAAAATCAATCAGAATCATTCTCACAAAGGCATGGCCGATCATGGACAAGATTATCATTGGATCGTAGGGGCCTACACCTTGTTTGCATCTCTATTTCGAAACACGATATCATCTGTCATAGTTCGCTGCTGCTTTGCTGGAGCACCGTCCTCTATGTTCAAGCAACATTCAATATCGACATGTATGATAGTGTTAATGTAACGTTTCATTTCATTCCATCTTTTATTAGCCGGATGTGGTCCTTTAACAATGGTATTAATAACTAATCTCCCTATCGACCATCGAGGTTCCTCAGCATTGAGCGAAGCTTGTCCTCAATTGGGGTCGTATGTCCCAATCCCGCCATCTTGCGGGGATTTAACAAACCACTGCAACTTTCTTTCTCGAATCAACTTCTTAATAACAGAACCGAGGTGGCGACACTTCTCCAGGGTATGTCCATAACTATCCTGAAAGCTACATTACTTTTTGAATTGTCTTTGCTTCTCTGTCAGTTCCTTCGGAGGTGGTTTCCCGTACTACATGGTGTTATGGGTCAATAGATAAACATTCTGTAGCGATTTGTTCAGGGGCGTGTACGTATCAAACAATGGGATCCTCGGCTTCCCTCTCCAGGAATCCCATCTTCGGTTATGACTTCTATCATTGCCTTTCTTCTATTCATTGGTTTGTTTCGAACATTGATCTAACCATTTTCGGAACTATCACCATACTACTTTACTGCCACATACCCTGTATGGGCCTGCAACATCTCTCTTTTTGGTTCACTTTGCCTCCTACTTCCTTTAACCTGAGCTGCTTTTGCAAAGAAATGGTCCAGTGTAGAAGGAGACTTTCCTACTACCAATCGCCAAACTCGGAATCGGGGTCGACTGTAACGACCAGCAAATTTATCGCTTTGATTATTTATATTTGAAAATTCAAATAAAATATTTTATAACACAAATTATAATTTTTTGGACCATAAATAATAATGGTAAACTTATTTTCGAGTTAGATTAACAAATATAGATATTTGTGATTTTCACCAGAGAAACGACGAAAATCAGTTTTTGAAAAAATTGAATTTTTTTCAATATTAGAGCGGCCAAAACTGGATGCATACACTTATTTATCCATTTAAGCAAGAATATGAAATAAAAATTATTTATTTTATTTTTGGAAATAAAATATATTTATGACATCATCAGGGATATCATCAATGTTATATATTTTCTAGAATTTTAAATTAAGTTTAAATAATTAGAAAACTATTTTAAAATGATAATAATTCATGTTAATTAGTTATATAGTGATAATAAATCATTTATAATAATTTTATAAAAATATGTACTTGATTTAAAGATATAAGAAAATTGATAACGTTTTGTTGATATAGCACACTTTTTGTAAACACTTGTTTAATATTGGTTTATATGGTTTAATAATTCAAATTAGCACGTTTAATTATTCTAAAATGATAAGAAATATATTTTTAAGATTTTCACAAATATATATATATTTATATATACATACATACATATATATAGTTTAATGGAGAAGTAAAAATATGACTGGAAATCAGATCCCGGATTCGCAATGGTTTAGCGAACATAAGTTGTAATCAAACGTTGCACCATGGGTTGTTACATATGACATATATATGCATACATACATGTCATAACACACATATACACATAAATATATGTATAAGTTACAATGTGCATTAGTTATTTACACAAGGTAAAAGTTATAAATATAATGATATTTACCTAACCAAATCAAAACAAAAACTCACCATCACCTACAAGCACATGGGGTGGCACATGGGAGGGGGAAATCATGGCTATGGGATGATGGAGGAGGACGATTGAATGGTGATGCATGACAAAAGAAATATCATTATATTTTTCTCACATTTTGCCTATAAATACAAACCATCCAACCTGACTTTCATTTACACTCTCTTCATTTATTAAACTTCTTCATCTTATTCCTCATCTACATTAATGGCTTCCAAATCCTCTTAGGAAAATTCAAGATAGCATCAAAGTTCTGTCAAAATAAGTCGTAAAATATAGAAAGATATACCACTTTGAGTGCAAGATCGAGTTAGTGATCTTCTCCTTGTTCTCCTACCAAGGCCGTACTCATCTAAGCATCCCACCATTCTTACAAGCCCAAGGTCGAACCCCTAGGAGTCTTAGTGCAAGATTCATAAGCTACAGTTCCGAAATAGCCTATAGTCGATTGAAAGTTAGATCAAAAGGATATCAAGTGAGAAACTCAACTTATTTATATTATAAATTATATGATGATATGATATGTTTGCTATGATTTTTTTCTATGGTTCATTATCATGTTTGGATGTGATAATATGTTCATTTGGTTGTGGAAATAATTTACGTTAAATAAACATCATATTTACATAAAGGAAGTCACTTTCCCATACGAATTATAAAAGTGTTACGGAATCGTAAACCTCTTTAAAATGATTAAAATGGTTTATAAATGTTATATAAACATTAAAATTCAATTCGGAGAAGTTTTGACAAGATATGAAATTAGAGTCAAAAATAGGGGAGTTGCGCAACGGGAGTTCGTGATTTTGTGCCGTAAAAGTTAAATCAATGTGTATAATGGAATATAGATCGATGAGTTCAAAGTAAGAATTTTTCGAACTTCTATAACTATAGTTTTCAAATGAAGAATAAAAATCAAGATTTCATTGAATAAAATTTGAGTTATGTCCAAATCAAGTTTTTAAAAACATCACGGTTTAGCAGTTTTAGGAACCAAAGTGGTAAATGATTTAAATTTGATATTTTTAAATCTTTAAAAATATGAAATAAAATTTATTAATATGTCAAATTTTTTTAAAAGGGGTTTGATTTATAAAAATGGACATATATGAAATAGAATTAGTGTTTTGAACAAAGAAGCTATAAAAAACACTATTCGTAGTAGTTTCTACAACGGTTTCGGTAACTTTTGCAAATTATGGTTTTAACTTAATTATTATTTCCCAATCTTTTTAGTAATTTTCAAATGAATAATTAAGTATTTTGAAGATGATTTGGAAGTTTTATAATTATTTTAAAGGAGTATTTAAGAAATGGTTAAAAAAATTGTTTTAAACAATATTTGGAATTATGTTAAGTAAATGAAAATCATATCTAAAAGATCATATTAAAGTGTTTAAAGTTGATCAAATAACTTGACCGTCTTATGGGTGATAGAGAGATAGTCTCTAGACCTGAGCTTGGACGACCAATGTCTGGGTTACACTCTAGCTATTCGGATTGGCCTAACGGAGGGGATAGTCTATTTGATTTACTCGAATCGCATTTTATTAAGATAAAAGAAAATATGTTTGGAGCTTTCCAGAAGTTAAACAAGATTTAAAATAGGATTTTGATTGTTAAAGAAAACATTCTAGTTAAACTTCATATTAAATTTCAAGGAGGGAAATTGTACTATCCATGTGAATTTGAAAGGAGGTTTCACAGTTATTCGACGAATATACATGTTGGATATGAAAATTAGTATTGATGTATAATTAGTATAATTTCTATGGATCCTTTTTACTCAATACAAATTGGTTTGGGTTTATAGTAAATGATGCCTTAAATTACATTTTTTGGGCCCATTTAAAAGTTATGATTTAAAAATAAGAAACCTTTGTTAAGATTTGAAAATATTTACCTAAGTAAAAGGTGAAATGATTCAGAATTATTCCAAGATTTAAAAAGGATTTAGTTAACCAAATAATTTTAAAAATGCGGTTTAATGATTTCATATAAACTGAAAAAGGAATGATTTGAAGATGTATATCTCTAGTAGATATTTGATTTGGATAAAAGTTGTGATGAATTGAATAATAATCATCCACATACTTAACATCTTTTATCGATAAATTGGTTCGGAGGAACCGAGGTCGAATTTGTGTGATTCTTATCCGAAAATCACTTCGAACAAATATACCTTCGCAGCCACCGCTTCGGATCCTGCTCCTCTGCAATTTCTGGCCCCATATTCTGGGAAAGTGAAAATAGTTAAAGACAATGTTTTTGAAGATGGAGATCTTCATAATGTAGGGCTGCTTGTCACGAACCTCATAGGTAATATCTTTATCATATATATGGCGGCAGTGGTTCCTTTAATTTGAAATCTTCCATGTAAGGACTACCCGCTACTAATCCTAGGGTGGTAGGAGAAGTGCCTTCAGTTTGTCTTGTTCCTGGATAACTTGTGTGGACGAATGTATGACATTGCATTTCTAACACCATGTATATTGATCTCTACAAATGTACATCTATTTGACGGCGTAGGAGGTAACCCCTCTTATACCTAACACCTTTCTCTGAAACGTACGAGCTCGGAGATTGTATTTTATTGGAAATCGATGATGTGTTATTAAAAATGGCAATATGGTATTCAAAGCATGATTTTTCATGTAAAAGGTAAAACTTTACCTTAAACCTCACACATTGGTAATGGCAAAAACAGGGTAGATGAAGTAGGGCTAACTGAGTCGCACCCATTATGATATAGTCATCACCTTTCTAGATTACCCTCTATATACCAGGTTTGTTGTGTATGCTATGAGACATCTTGGATAGGTTGGGAATGACTGGGGTGATGGCGTATTTGTACTACTTATGGTAGAGGTAGAGCGGTTCTGTGTTGGTAGAGGCCGGAGCCTTAGGTGCATCCCTCAAGAGATGTACTGTCGGAAGGTAGTTCCTTACATTGTCATTGTATGGAATCTATTCTCTAATACGTGCCTCTAAGGTTTTGATTGTAGAACCTAGTATGCTGGAATTTAATTAATGTAACAATTTCAGCTAAGATTATATACATTTATTTGAAAAGTGTTTTAAACCAATGTCATTAGAAATAATATCAAATGATTTGATAAAAATGTATTAGTTATCATAAGGTAAAAACCTATCCATGTATATATGCGGCGTGGTCTTATGAGATATTCTTCATTTTAAGGTTTCGTTTGGCATCAAAGTCGATCTGTGACACTGTCATATATATTTATGATTTGCATTTCTCACGTCGGTTTGCCAGACTGATCCATGTATGTTTTAATACTCGGGCCAGATTCGAGTAGTTTTAGGATTAGCCGAAGACGCTTAAAGTTTCTAGGGGAGAGCTGAAGATGTTCATTAACGTATGGACATAGTTTACATTTCCGCTATATTTGTCGTTTTTCAGTATTTGAAAGTACAAGTATTTATAACTGTCCAGACTAAGCTTAGGATAAACTCTGATGTATGTATTTAAAAATTTCAGCTATAAAGATTAGATTTTGAAATAATATTTGTTATTCGATTCGTGTAAGATTATGTTCTGTCTTTATTTTCTTTTATCCATGATCAATCTATCTTTCCGACACTTGAATATGCAGTACATGACTACTGTAGATGCGTTAATGACAATTTACAAGGGTCGAAAAGGTGGATCATCACATCAAGTGCCCTAGTCGATGCCAAGAGTATTACATCATCATTTGGATTACTGACTTCTGTAATAGCTGTGTTAAACCTTTTTAGAAAATCTTTCAATGACTCCCTTGGTGCCTGGACCAAACCGGAGAGTGACATTACATAAACGAAGAGATTGACCATGGCGGTAGCTTGGTGAACCACATAGTCGCAACATCCTAAAAAAATGGGGAAACACCTACACTTGACTGCTTCGGTGGCTCGAGCAGAGTCTATGTGCTACTCTTCAAGAGATGCTTCCTAGGATCGGTTTTTCCCATATATGCAGGCATCATCGGCATATGGACCCTCCGCGGATATTCTACATGTAGAATATTATCGGTAAATGGAGTATGACTTCTGAAGAATCCCCAATCAATGTTGGTCATGCCTTGACCTTCTTTCACTAGCTGCCTTAACATAGCTATTAAGTTCGAAGTTTGGAAAGTTGGTGCTAGGCGGTAGTTGTGCTCTACCTCATGTGAACGACCCGATCCATGCTTTCGGGTAGTACCATGTTGCCTTGAATCCTCTAGATCTCAATCCATTTCCTTAGCCGTGGTTCTATCATCGACTTTCAACTATGGTTCAACCACATTCGCCTGAGCTCCAGCACTTTGATTGATCGTGGCAACTCTAGAGTAAGAGCCTCCACCTGCATACCGATCCTCCTTGATTAGACGATCCATTGTGGATTCCCCTAGAGGGTTCAACATAAATCGGTGCCGATCGGCCATGACCGATCTCCTGATCTTGTCCTGATCCTCCAGTAGCATATGCGTCCATTTTGCGATGTCTGCTTCGGTGATAGTCATCGGATGAGGAGGAATTTTTTGATCCTGAATATGGAGTAGGCTTCCTCCTTGCCTTTCCACATTGATCTTTCAAACTGGTTCATTAGGTCAATGTTCGGCTGGATTTGCTGGTTAAGCTATTATCAGCTATCCCTCAGTTCCTTCATTAGGACTTCAAAATCAGCTCTGGTGATATATTCAGCTGTATTATGGAAATCGGCAGTAATCGATTGTACATTTTGATCTACTTACTGAACACTAGCATCGTCGTTTCCTTAACCAATACGGGAAGCAGTAGATTTTTTTCTAGCCATGGCTAATAGATCCCTTCTGGATCTTCTTAAAATATGAGTAGTAACGAAACTTGTCGGTAGAAAACTAGATCTATCTCGGAAATGTGGAAATTTACAAGTAGATGATGAGATCCAATCAAGTTGATAATTCGTCTCTCAATGAAAGCACCAAAATGTTAGCACCAAAAGTTGGCACAAACATCCAATAAATGACGTATAGAGAAAAAAATGAAGAAATCAAAATTAAAATTAGCAGAAAGCAAGTATAAAACAATGACAAACAGACTAATAGTGGTTCAGCGTTGAATGCCTACGTCCACTTTGATGAAATTGCTTTATTAATCACTCGAATCTCTGAGTGCAAGAGGAATCGAATCGGAATCTGTAGTAACAATAGAGTACAAAGAAATCAACATCATAAAGATCCCTCAAATGAACTACGAACCTCATATTTATAGGCATATACGACCGAATATCTTCTTGAAAATTCACCGGCGGAATCTCCAGATGCAAATGAGGTCACTCAAAAAATCTTGTGGCCCAATTCCCCACGTTGAGCAATTAGGGCTGATTGGTCTTCCTGGCCACATAGCATGATGCAATCAGCCAAGTGGGTCCCTCTCTATGCTGGCTTCTGTTTCCAAAATTGTTTGCATAGTTGGTTTCATGTTTTAAGTGATATCGATTGATTTCCTTGAGTTGAACTACTGATCTAAGTTGTTCATAGCTATAGTGATCCAATTCGATACCCTGCCTAGGGAAAGCACTATTCTATATTTAGAATGTTCTGTAGAGTCTATCTCTTGGCTTCGCTTGATCGTTATTTCAAATTGTTATATGTGCTAGATCTCTGGACTCTACGACCACCTCTCTGAACTGCTTTCCTTGTCTATCATCGAGTCTATCTTTTTCGGTCAACCCATATATGGCCAGGCAAAGGCCAAATAATAGATGTAGTTTGTAAATCGATAATTTTATGGAACCAAACAAATATGATAAGTTGTGATAAAACGTTGACACGTTTTATGGAAAGTAAGTCATCTTGTATTTAGCATTAAAAGCCGATGAGTAGATTTCCCCTATCTATGAGATCTAGAATCAAATTTTCTAGACGAGAATAGAGAAGTTGAAATATCGAAAATACGATAAATATAAAAGGGTTAATTTCGATAAATGGATCATGATAAATTAAGTATATCGAAGGTACTTCATTGTATACTTAACACTAAATTTCGAGGTATGGAAACTCGTCTCTACCCCGAGAAGTAATAATGTATGTCAAGGCAAGGATAGTTTTTTAACTTGTCCGACTTCACTATTAATAAAAGGATAATACTATTTGAAATTGAAAAGTGGGGATAAGCATAGAATGTCTTGCTTTCCACATGCAAATCTATACTTACACCCAGATAGTGGATTTATCCGCTACCAATAACTTTACTAGTTATAAAATTATCGATTGTTGGTTCAAAGAGATGTGATCAGATAACCATGAGTTATCCGAAAACCACTTTGAACCAACATAACTGTTCAAATTGAAAACATGTTGAAGGTGATGGAATTGACGATGAAGATCTTGAAGTGCAAGGGCTACTTGCTACTAATCCTGAGAGTGATTCCAAAAAGGATATTGTAGAAGTAGTACCTTTGGCTTGTTCATATCCTAAACAACTTGTATGGATGAATGTTGGCATTATATTGTTTCTTGGAGGGCAGTGTTAGCATTCCATGTGGAATTGCTATATAAAAAGGTAAACATAGCCTTTACGGACTTAGTTGTATGAAATCCATTCTCTAATAAGTGCCTTTATGGACTTAGTTATATACCTATTACGCTGGAATATAGTCAATGTAACTGTTTTGGCTATGATTAAATATTTATTTTAAATCTTATACATTATTATAATATCACCGGATTTTCTATTGGAATGTTTTGGTTATCGTAAGGTAAATTCCCGTTCGTGTTTATGTGCGGTGTGGTCTTACAAGATACCTTTATTTTAAAGGGTTTTTAAAAATATAATAATTCAGTTGTTTTGAGTTTACTCACACCAGACCCATGTCTGACTCGGAGTTTTTCTTTCTTCCCCTGAATTCTTAGGTACTCAAATTTGTATGAGTAGCCAAGTAGTCCAAGTTTTTACAGATGCATTTTGGAGGAGCGTAGAGCAAGTAGCTTCGACTTTATCTAGTTATTTTATTTCCACTATTTGTGTATAGTTATGTATCAACATTATGGGGGAATGCAATTATAATTGTCCTTGCCTAAAGTTAGTACTTGTTGTAACTCTAATGTTTCATTTTGGAAGTGATCATATGTATTATCTTATGTTCTATTACATATGATATCCTTGCACCGTGAGATTTTGCATTTCCTTCTTCTCATCTTTTTTTACCCCGATAGCTTGTCTTTTGGACACCGAAACATGAATATCGTGGATGTATTAAGTGTCGCCTTTAGGAGTAAGAAAGGTTGATCGTTACAGCACCCCTCAAACCCTATATAGATTTGAAACTTGGACCCATACGAACTCAATGGATCTAGTTTCGTAATTTATCAATAACCGAATCACTTGATTTTGATTTTTAAAATAGAGGTTAGGTTTAAATGATTAATATAACTGAAAAAAAGGAAAAGAGGGAAAGAAGTGATGAAAATATGTTAAGTGTTGGATTATTAAATTTTATAATTTTCGAAAGTTCACTACACAATATTACGTTCTCATACGAACCGTGAACGACAAAAATAAAAAAATACGACCACGCACAACAATGCGATACGATCACTAAATAACAATAAAATAAACTAGTTATCTTATTATATGAAATTTCAAAAAACATTACATGATAAATTTAATATTTTTCAAATTACAAATTATGAAAAAATCCTAGAAATTCATTTAAAAATACGTCATTAAAATAAAATCATTTTATTAATAACTAATCTTCTTATTGTTTCTCCAATTTGAATATTTAAATAAGTTAAATATTCCTATTTGAAATGGTAAAATTTTTGGGTCGTTACATCCTGCTATTCCTCATAAGATAGACTTTACATAACTCTTCGATATCTGTAATTTTAAATATGTTCAAATTTCGAAGTTCATAGACCTAATCTGAACTTCTCTTTGGAGTTCATCTTTAATCATAGACTAGAAGGAACTACATTCTATAAGTTTTCTCTTCTATGTGCCAAATTAAAATTTATGATATAGACAATAATAACAATATCAAATTTTTATGTTGGGTTAGGACCAACAACTTTACATCTGTCTCATTTTACAAATTTCTAGATTTTGCAGGAATCAAATTTAATCCTTTAAAATTTATACAGAAAGTGAATGCCCCTTTTAATCCAAGCTACATATGTGGTTAATATTGCATGGGAAGCCTAATACCCTTGAACTCTTAGAAAAGAAGAATGTGTATATTGATAAAAATTGTATTTTCTATAGAAACAATTACACACTTATACTATGGTTTTCAGTTTACTAATTCTATAATTAAGCGTATTCATAGATTTTTTAAATATTACTTTTAATGTTTTTAATTGCGAGTCTTATTAGTCTAGGTTGAGATTTTTCTTCGCTCCTGGTCGATAATTCTTATTAGACACTATTACCATTATAGTAGCATGGTATATCTGATTTATCAAAAATCAAAGATTTTTCAATAATAAGAATAATAACATAATACTTCTACAATAGATAATTTGACTTATACAACTACTTTATTCTGTTATAATTGGATTTTGACAACACTTGTAAATTAGTTAATAGCAATGCCTTTAAGGATTACCTTAAAAGGTAAAATCATATATTGATATATTATGTGAGGGAATTGTTATTAACATTAGAAACAATAATTCCATTAGTGTCATCTAACTAAATGAGAATGCACACGATAATTTTACTCACTAATTTTATTGGATAGCTAACTCATGCATAGAGTTATTGTCCTCTGGCCTACTTATCTTCCCTAGGTTACTATATCTAGTATGTGTTCCTTCTTCTCCTCTTATATATATATGTATATGTATATATAATTTATTTACATACATATATATTTTTAAACCTTACATTGTTTATTGAGTTTTTTTAGTTTTAGTTGTGGAAGTGGGTAGTACAAATCAATATCCGCATTCACAGGATGAGCATAGTTTCAATATGCTGCTAGGCCCTTTATAGCTTCATTGCACTTTCTTAACAGTTGACGAGGTCTTTCTCTCATCGATCCTCATCTCTGATGTTGTAGATGGATTATGATGCTATGGATTTGTTCTATTTTTTATATCCTTTACGTTCTTTTTAGTTTATTGTTATGTTTTTTTGGGAGGGTTATTTTTATTTGTACCGGATCATGAGGAAGATCACTTTTTATTTTTATTTGTTCTATTTTTATTTTTAGATGGATTATGATGCTATGGATTTGTTCTATTTTTATTTGTACCAGGTTTGTTTGTAGCTTCTTTTTAAAGTGTAGAATAAAATTACATAAATGATCCCCTCTTCATGGAAGATCACTCATTTTTCTTAAAAAATACGAAAACAAAAACAAAACCCAATCGATTAAATAACAAAACTGATCAAACTTATTTTGTTTAGTTGATTTACTCAATTTGGACCAATAAATGCTCACCCCTAGCTTTGATATGATTTTAGAGAAGTCTTTGCAACATGGGGGCTTGTACCTAAAGCCAAAGACAACTATTGTTCCAAAAGTGGAAGCCAAATCGCAAGTGGACAGAGGTGGCATAAGAAGTAAAACAACAAAGGGAAGAAGAAATTTCAAGGTCAGGATGGTCATAAGAATGGAAAATAGGAGCCTACCTTTTTCAAATGTAGAGGGAAAGGCCATCTTAAAAATAAAGGGAAATGCTACGACTACAGTAAGCATGGGCAAATCATAAGGGATTATCCAGAGACACTAAAGGATAAGCAAGTGGTAAAGGCTTATGCACTGAATTATGTTACTACCTCATTGAGTGCTCCATCGAAAAAGGAAAAAGGGAAGGACATCATGATTCAAGGTATGCTTTCCATTTATGATATGAATGTTTATGTTTATGTAATATTAGGGCATCAAATTCCTTTATATCGAGTGACCTGGTAGATAGAATAGGATTGAGACCTGACCTAGTAGACAGATATTTGGTAGTGTTGAACCCTATGAGAGGTTCTTTATTGTGATGTTAACTTATCGAATCATGGATGCTTGTTCTCTTGTTATTTGTTTGTGCTCTATTTTGTTGGGTTTAGTATTATTCTAAGGATGAATTGGCTTTAAAGATACGTAGTAGCCAATTTTGATAGGTTATTAGTGACGATGGGCATAGGCTAGAGTTGAGATGCACTTCCCAGGATATAGTGATGGTTAGCTTTTTATATTCACTCGAGATCCCACACAATGAGTTTTCATCAGTACCTATAGCAATAGAATATCCTGATATATTTGAGGAGGTTACGTGATTACAACCACATGGAGATTGAGTTTCATATTGATTTCATGAAGGATTCCAAACCAATTGTGCCTTTAAGATGAATCGCACCAAAAGTGCAATAAGAACTAGAGGTGCAAGTGAATGATCTAATATAAAAGGGATTTATTTGGTGTAGTATTTATGAGTGTGGAGCACCTATAGTATTAATCACTAAGGCAGATGGATCTTTGAGGCTTTATTTAGATTATCGTGAGGTGAACAAGGCGACGAGAAAGAACAAGTTTCTTCTTCCACGTTTAGATGACTTGTTCGATCAGCTCAAAGGTGCAATGATGATTCCATAATTGGACTTAGCGAAAGGGTTATCACCAACTAAGACTAGAAAGGGGCAGTGTGCTAGTAACCACATCATGTACACCATCGAGATTTTTTAAGTAGTTGGTTATGCCATTCGAGCTAAAAATACACCAGTATACTTTGTCGATCTTATAAATCATGTTTCCAAAGATCAACTATATAAGTTCGTATTTGTATCCGTCAATCATATTCTTGTCTATTTAGGGACAGAAGAAGAACAAAAGACACAACTAAGAGTAATGCTTGAGACATCATGAAAGAATCAACTGTAGGCTAAGTTTTCAAAGCTTCACTTCTGAAGGAGAGAAGAACGGTTCTTAGGTCATGTTGTTTCAAAGCAGGGCATTGTTTTTGATCCTTCCAAAGTAGCACTAATCCTGGGAAGGACCTAAGAATGCTACAGATGTGAGCTTTTTCTTACATTAATGGGATATAATAGAATATTCATTTAGGAATTCTCGAAGATAGCAACATATTTGACTCATTTGATAAAGAAGAATCAAACTTTTGTTTGGGATGTGAGGTGTGAGCATGCATTCGTTGGTTTGAAAGAGAGGTTGATAAGTGCCCCAGTGTTGGTCATTCTAGATGGCAATAAGAAGTTGATAGTATACACATATGCATGTGGTACTGAACTTGGGTCAGTATTGATGTAAATAGGTACAGTTGTCGCTTATGCGAGTAGGCAACAGAAACCACATTCAAGGAAATACCCTACCCATAATTCGGAGCTAACAACTATGGTATTTTCTTTAAAGGCACGAAGGCATTACTTGCTAGGAGAAATGTTTGAGTTGTTCACTAAACATAATGTTGAAGTACCATTTCTCATAGAAGGACCTTAACCCTCGATAACGGAGTTAGTTAGAGTTCTTAACCTCCTACGACTTTGAAATTTATTATATGTTCAGTAGGGGAAATTCAATCGCAAATACATTGAGTAGGAGACATGTCACCTTTGGAGCTATGCTCTTAGATTTGATGTAGTAAGATTATATACTTGGGTATGATTTCTGACTGAAGTGTGAGCTGAGCCTGAGATGTTGTCAAACTTAACGATTAGACCTACTTTGATAGAGCGCATTAGTACTAGTCAGAAGCATGATGTTGGGTTAGCAGAGGTTATTGCTAAGATCGAACGAGAGTAGGGTAATGTAACATTCCTCATTTTAAGGCCCAAAACTAACCGCTACAGATTCTACAGTCATCCATAGTTATTAATTCTCGGTGGCCAAATGCGGTAATGTTAGATATATTGATATACAAGAAACACATGAATATGAAAAATAATTAAACTCGATTTAAAATAAACTTCTCATTTCATTACATATAGCATTTCGGATTCATTACATAATCCCATATGCGAGCCACATTCAGTGAAATTACAATTAGTACAAAATAAGCCAAGAGCGACATATGGAGATGCCCCTTGGTTGATCATAGTCTAAATATAAGCACTAAAAAACTTTGCCATTACATCCAATAACATAGCGGGATCAAACAAAAAGAACTCCTAATAGCTAGCTTGCTTCCACACGTCTATGGAAGCTTATTCGTCTAAGGAGAACCTAAAAACCTTAACTCTCAAACTACTCAAAATAATTGAGCACCCGAAAGTTTAAGGGGAAAACATAAACTTCGAGTTAGATAAAAAGTCTGGTGTGAATAATAACATACCATCTCGAAACATATAGTAATCTAGGGAGACCATGTCGTTTAGCGAAATAAGTTTTCCCCTTACTAGTATCTTAACTCAATTTATAATAACCATACATTGTGCACCTGCATCCACAATGGTTAAGACATAACATAATAAATGTATCATGATGACATGTAAACATGCAATATGATCTGGATTTCCCATCCTCATTTACCTGACTATTTGTCTCAAGTTATAGTTTCTAGGATCACTATTAATCTATTAGTTTTCATGGGCTGACTAATAACCTATTCTAAACTTATGGATATATGTCCGATTTCATAGTTTTTATGGGATCACTAAGAGTCTATCTGTATCTACCAATAACTTTCTCCAATCATAGTTTTCATGGGCCTACTACGAACCTATTGGATTCTCCAATAACATCTCTCATGTCATAGTTTTCGTGGACTGACTATGAACCTATCGATCTCCATCAGTAACCTGTTCCGGACATATTTTTCATGGGATCACCAAGAACCTATTGGCCCCTGCCAATGACAATTTCCATATATAGTTTTCATGGGCTTACTAAGAACCTGTCTAAACCAATGCTCTTTGATCAGCTTTGGGCATTCTATATTCTGGTCTATCTGACCTCTTGGATGCAATTTCACTCACAGAGTAGTTAATTCAATATGTATTCACTAATGAGTCAACCTAGCCGCTTGTCCTGCCCTCAACACCCTAAAATGTAGTTATGGGTTAATAATGATGTGGACTATGATTACAAAAGTCTACATGATAACTGATCAAAACAAAACAATATAAGCACCCATGATCTAATTCCTTGTAATCATTTTCTAAAAATATGGTTAATACCCTTAACCCACTATCTTTATCAAGGAAGGCTTCCTCTAGTTAAATGCCATTTCAAAACTCTTTCATATTGCCATGTATTTACTTAAAAAATGAGATTGGGTTCTTAAATTTGAAAACAATGGTTTTCGACTATATCCTTTGCATCATTACTTAAAACTTTAGATGTTCTCTTTCAAAACCATCTAACATATCTTTCAAGTACTTGGAACCATACCTTTCAACACTGAAAAACATATCTTTCGAAACACTGAAAAATATATCTTTTGAAAGCATTAGAAACCTTCCTTTTAAAACATTGAAAAACATACATTTCGAAGGCATTTAGTTCAAGTAAGAATTTATGGAAGCATAACTTCAAAACTATTTGACAATATCTATTTCGAAATCATTGGGTTTAATATTAAATATAACTACCGAGTCAAAGAGAAAAAAAGCGAAAGTAGCCTTTTTGAAAGCATCGAGCTTCAAATAAAAGAATCGGGGAAGAGGACAACTTCGAAACTAACGTTTTGAAACCATTACCTTCGAAACTATTACCAAAAGTGACTAAAACAACCCGTTTGAAAGCATTGATGAAGCGGCTTCAAAATTTAAAAGGACAAAAGCTTCCTTTTCGAATACTATATAAAGAAAAAGGGCCTCTTAATGATTCAAAAGGTATGAATGCTGCAGCTAGGTATCAAATGAGTTCAAAATGCAGAAACTCTTTTGAAAGCTTCTATAAAAATAAAGGCAAGTTGAATTGATTTAAAAGCTAATAAAACTAGCTTTAACCCCTTCGAAATCATCTTTTAAAAACAAAGGCAAATAATGGATTTGAAAGCTTATAAGAATGCCTTTAACCCATTCGAAAGCATGTTCTAAAAATAAAGGCAAGTAATGGATTCGAAAGCTTATAAGAATGTCTTCAACCCCTTTCGAAAGCATGCCTTCAACACAGTCCCTTACGCCTTTCTCCAATACACTATGTATCAACAGCTTGATACCATGTGCATTAGTTTCAGTAGGGTGCGAAAGGTCAATAGCGGAAGTATGGTGACATAAGCCAGCAAATGGAAGTGGTGAAGTTGTAATTTGAAACAAAATTGATTTTTATGTCTTTCAAAGTAATTCCTTTTTACCTAACTTGTCTAATTTGTCAAAATATGATTGGTTGCCAATTCTTTATAAAAATTCTTTTCTAAAAGGCTGCCGAATTCAACAATTAACAAATGAAATCATTTTAACAAATAAGCCCTTTCCCTTAACAAAATGTTTAAGTCCTCTAGCTTAAATAATTTAATAACCATAGTAAAACGCTTAGGAAAAATACCCAAAAACCATAATTATTCACTTTTAATATGTTTTGTAACATATAAATTTCAGACCCGAAATCAGTACTTTTTTTGCAGAGTAAGCGGGGTTGTAAACTGGACCCCTACCAGCTTTGTTAAAAAGAAGAAGAGAATACAAACAAAAGAAAAAGGAACAGACCAAAAAAATATGGAAAAGTAGAGGAGCTACGGAACCCATGGCTCAATCTGATCTTCAGTAAAATCATGCTTACTAGCTCTCATTCCACTTAATATTTCATGCTTAAGAACAGCCCAGAGAACAAGTTCAGACCTGTGGTGTCCTTCAAATACCCTTTTATTCCTTTCACTCCACACAAGTCTCATCAGTTTTTTTAAAATGAAGAAAAAGGAAGTTCTTCTCACATAATTCCACTTGGTAGCAGTCCAAATCATAGACCATTGCTCAGAGGAAAATTGAGGAACAACAGCCATCCCAAACTTACACAACATCTCACCCCAAAGTTTGAGAACTAAGGGACATTCGAAGTAAATATGTTGTGCAGTTTCATCATAAGCATTGCACAAGACACAGTTTGAAGAAACAGCCATACCATAATCAATTAGCTTATTCCTAGTTAGCAGAGCATTATTCACAACCTTCCAGTACAACAAATTGTCACTACAAGGAGATATATCATTGCAAGTTGCCCTATACCATTTGCAACCAGGCATATTTCCAATACCAAGAAGAGATTCATAAACACAACCTATTGATTGGGGTCTGCCATTCCAAAGCACTGCTTCCTGATCATGAAAGTCATACATGTGACATGCTAATTGGTTCCAAAGGGACCTAACAGTTTGATTGCTGCAATAAGGAAGAATCAGTTTACCATCCAAAATATGATCAACAGCTTTGGCATTTCTGCCAACACCAGATTGGAATTTCTGTTGAGAATTGAAAATGCAATTAAGAATGACACCTCTGCAAATCCAAGGATCATGCCAGAAACTGCAATCACTCGTAACAGAGAGTTGAATTTGGATAAAAGGCTTAAAAAAATCTCTCAAACTCAAAATGCTCCTCCAAATCCAACTGCAAGATTGAGGAACATCCATCTGCCAAAAATTCTTAGAACCAATATTATGCAGAAGGATCCAACAAACCCATAGAGAGTCCTTCCTATTCATAAGAGCATTGAAGTTAATGCTGTATGCAGCCCTATTCCAAACTGAAATGTTGATGATGCCTAGTCCACCTTTGCTAAATGGCTTCTCAAAAGCTGAGAATGAACAAGGAAAAATCTTCTTAGCATGTATGGAACCAAACCATAAGAATCTAAACATAGCAGATCTGACCATATTCAATAGCTTAGATGGTAGGATGGATGCCCTAGCCCAGTAGATCATCATAGAAAAACAAAAAGATTTTATGAGAACGAGCCTTCCTGCTTGTGACAAAAATCTAGTAGACCACCTCTCCATGGTAGAAGTTATTTTGAGCAATAGAGGTAGGCAATCAGATAGAGACACCCTAGAAGTACAAAGAGGCAAACCAAGGTAAGTCATATCATGATGCACGATTTGCATCCCAACACATGAGGATAAAATTTGCCTTTGTACAGAAGATACTCCAGCAAATAAAATACTAGATTTTTGAAGTTTTAATTCAAGTCCTGTCATCAAATAGAAGCTATGAAGAGCACGTCTAATGGTTTCAATTGACTGAATATTAGGCTTTGTGAATAACATGATGTCATCAGCGAATAGAAGAGATGTTAACTGAATGTCTTTGCACTTGGAATGAAAATGAATTTGCCTGGACAGATACGAAGGCCTAATATAGCATGTAAAAACTTCCATAACCAAAATGAAAACATAGGAGGAAAGCGGGTCGCCCTGCCTAATCCCTTGCTTGGAAGCAAAGAAACCAGAATTTGCTCTATTCAAGATCAGAGAGAATGATGGAGTGGAAATGCATTGATAGATCCAAGCAACAAATACTTTAGGAAACCCCATAAGGGACATAATTCTGACAACAGAAGACCACTGAATGCTATCATACGCCTTCTTGAGATCAAGCTTTAACATTGCTCCTTGAGTGGCATTAGCACTGCTGTATCCTTTTAATAGTTCATGAGCAAGCATGACATTATCAAGGATGTTCCTATTAGGAAGAAAGGCAACTTGATTTTTGGAAATAATTCTCCCAAGCACAGGTACAAGTCGCGTGGCAATGATATTCGAAATACACTTGTAAACAACATTACAATAGGAGATTGGTCTGATGGATGTTACATTTGTTGGATGCAAGCACTTGGGAATTAAAACTAAATTCGTAGCATTAACAGATTTAAGAAGCTTGAACTTGTCGAAAAAGTTGTGAACAGCCTTGCAGAATTGCACACCAACTATATCCCAAGAAGAAATGAAAAACTGAACGTTGAAACCATCAGGACCTCCACTCCAATTCTTGTTCATAGAAAAGAGAGTATTCTTAATTTCATGGTCAGTAACTTTTACCACAAGCAAAGCAGCTTCATCGCTATTCACTTTAGGCAAAGAAATGGAAGAAAGCTCATCCAATTGAGGAATAAAGTTTTTATCATTTCCTAGCAGTCGAGAAAAATGCCAATGAAAAGCTCTGATCACTGTCTCAGGAGAAGAATGCAAGTTCCCCTCATCGTCATGTATGGAAAATATATTGTTATTTGATTGCCTAGCCTTAAGGGAAGCATGGAAAAATTTTGTGCTCCTGTCTCCATCAGAAGCCCACTTAATTCTTGACTGTCGCTTTTTCATATCACTTTCAAAATCCAAAGCATGATTAAGCTCATGGAATAGGGCAGCTTCCTTGGAAGCAAGATCAACAATATTAGGATGTGCCATCATCATCTCTTGAGCTTCTCTGTGTTGTTCCTTAAGTATAGTGGATCTGAGGTTGCCATTACCAAACTTGTTCTTAGCCCAAACTCTTAAGGCATCCTTAATAGACCTTAGTTTCCTGCAAAAAATATACATAGGGTTTCCAAAAAAATGATTAGACCAAACAGTTTGTATTATAGTAATAAATTCAGGATCAAGGATCCATGAATTATAAAATTTAAATCCTCTTTTGACATGATGGAGCTTCCTTCCTGTGGATGTGATAAGTGGAGAGTGGTCATACAGGATTGAAGGTGGAAGAAAGGTGGATAGCTCAAGCTAAGTAGCTAAGGCTTTGAAATTGGAGAAGGAGTGATCAATGTTGGAAAATGTCCTAACTCCACTTCTGGAACGATTGTTCCAAGAAAAGAGAGCACCTTCCCTATGAATTGGAATGAGTGATGAATCAAAAATTGTAGTGTTCAGGGGATAAATATCCTTTAGCATGAGAGGTCGACCACCTTGCTTGTCAGACAAGGCAAGACAGCAATTGAAGTCGCCAACAATTATCCAAGGATGTTATTCTTGTCTTAAGGCAGGTATCAAGTTGAAGAGAGATTGTCTTGTGACTTGAGAGTTAGATGCATACACAAAAGAGATATAAAAGGAGGATGGAGGATACCGATACTTGGCATGAAAATGCATAATCTGAGAAGAAGCATGAAGATCAAGTGAAAGGACAAAAGGATTATGAAGCAGTATAATACGACCATATCTAGCTTCATTAAGGTTATGCGTTAGAGACCAGGAAGGGTTGACATACTTTGCAGCAGAAATAGTTAGGGGAAGATTTAATTTAGTTTCAAGTATAGCAAAAATTGACAAATGATGTGCAGAGATTAAATGCTTGACATGGTCCAACTTAACGAAGTTGTGACAACCTCTAATTTTCCAAGCACCAATGTTGTGCGACATTATTAAACTAATGATTGGTGAGAAAGTTCTTTCATGCTCCTTGTGACAAGAGATTCTGTTCTGGATGGGACGTGGTTTTGTTTCAAAGATTTTCTTTTATTCCTGAAGTTGGCATTTGAGCAAGGGACACGATCATTTTGCACATCCTCACATGGAGACAAGGGTGGTGATTTCCACCCAGGAATTGTTCCAGTGAAAACATAAGATTGACTAGGAGTTGTTTGATTTGTGATCAAAGATGAAGAAGGGGGTGGTTTTGATTGAGGAAGAGAAGAAGATTTCATTGAGATAACTAAATCAGTTATCTGCCTTTGCAAAGATATGCAAAAAAGCACATAAGGATCAATTTGAGGGAGGGGTTGGTAATTGTCTTCAGAAGAGGGAATGGGGTTATTGATTGTAACAACAGTTTCTTGATTATTCAGGCTATATTCAGGTTGATGAGAAAACAAGTGGGAGCCAACTTCAGCAGGCATAGAGTGAATTCCATGTACAAATGAAATACTGCACATATCATTGGTATCATTAAGGACAGTGCCTAAAGGACATACAACATCAGTTTCAACGTTTTTATTTCCTTTAACTGAACTATGTATCTGCTCATCATAGACCACCTCCTCAACAAGAGTAATTACCTCTTCAACATGATCCTTCCCACTATTTACTTCATTACCTTCTCGAGCATCATCATTCAACCCATTTAACACTCCAAATCTATTGTTGGAAAGTTGAACATCTTGCTCCTTGTCTGCTATACAATTTTGTGGACTATTTACATTTACATCAAAAACATCAGGACTCACAGTTCCTTTTTGTATTTGCTCAACAATAGTTATTTCATGATCAGCAACTAAAAACTTGTTAACATTCAAATCGATTATTTCACGAGAGGGAAGTTCTTTGGAAATGTTTTTCCTTTTTGCTACTTTCTGCCAAACTTGTTTACCTCTCTTATGTGCTATGCCTACTCCAATATCTGGTTTAGCTAATTCCTGATTAAAACTCTTTAGTTCAGCATCATCATTACTTTCAACAGTATCAACACGAAATTTCAGGCATGAAATGTCCAAATGACCAAACTCCTTACATTCATTACATATGTCAGGCCTCCACAAATAACTGACTTTGACTATCTAAGAAGAACCATCAAGTAATTTGACAGGGAACTCATCAACTAATATTCGATCAGGAGATACATCAACCAAACATTTCGCAAAACCAATCCTCTCAAGCTTCTCAGTGGACGAGTCCACGCATAAAAGCCTTCCAATTCTGGAAGCTAGCCAATTGATACCAATATGTGACCAAGCATAGATAGGAATGTTGGAGAGTTTAAGCCATACAGGAACGGATCTGATGGTACTGCAACTATTACCAATAGATGGATCCCATGCTTTAACTATGAATATTTTGTTCCTAAGGAAGATAGGGTCAGCTTCCAAAATTCTCCTTCTGTCCTCAGCACAAAACAGATTGAACAGGAACAAAATTCCATCAGATTTAACCATGATATCCCCCTCCAACTTCCACAATTTCTTCAGGTGGTTGATAACAGTAAGATAAGACAGAGGTTTATCAAGAAAGAAACCCACCAACCATTCACTCCAAATTTCAGTACCAGCCTTAATAACCACATCTGGAGAATTTGGTTGCCTTAAATAATTTAAACCCAAAATTATCTATTTCCTCCATTCAAAGTTCATAATAAATTGTCCATAGCTTGAAATATTACGAGAATTTAAACCCATCTCCAAAATAATGTTCTACATAACATATTCAAACATCATGGTATTCAGAAATCAATTTGCACGATTTTAACCTTAAACTCAAATTATATTATCCCACAAAATCTTATTTAAATTATAACATGGCATATATATCAAGGCATATCATCATTCATACATCCAAATGTTTTAAACCTTAAACCCGAATTAAAACATTCAAGAAGACTTATATGAGATGGTTTAGATTATTATTCACCTTGTTTGGATGAGGAATTTGATATTTGTTCTTCACTTTAATCTTCGTAGCTTGAATCTTAGCCTTTGATTGGTTTTTGAGCTCCTCTTCGCCAATGGTTATGGTCGGCCTTGTTTTTCATTTGTTTATGTTTTTGGTTTATGAAAGTGTGAATGAGAATGAATTAAGAGGTTTAGGCATTATGGGGTTCGACTATTCCCATATTACCCTTGCCTTATTCTCTTGGGTATTTAACTTATAAACCATTTTTATAAATCCATTTAGTTAAGGCACGAACCTAATTAGTTTTCAAATCTCAATTCCCTTACCACTCTAATCTCTACATTATCCTATTTAATTTATCTAACTAAATCTCTTGAATATTGTTATTTAAAATTAGGGGTGCTACAGGCCCCATCCTTAAAGAATTTCGTCCTTGAAATTCAGTAAGGACTATATACTAAACATAGCAACTATGCAGTTAATGCCCCGCTATAACCCTGCTATATCTCATAGTTGATTTCTATTGCTATAATTTTTCCATATAGCCCGAATAATAGCTTTCCACTTTAAGGCCCGCTATTTCCGCTATATTTCGTTATTCCCGCTATATTCCGCTATTTCCGCTATATCTTCTTTGAAAGAAATAAATCGTAAAATGACATTTGTACATTATAAAAATTATAAAATTAATTAATTAAATTAAATTTTAAATATATTTTTAAAAATGAAAGTACTCTAATATTCTACTAAATTCAATTATGTTAGATAACAGTTTTACGTTTACTTACAATATATTCACACATGTATTTATCTAAAATTATTTACGTATTAAGTATAATTCAATTGAAAGTTAATTTTTCATTCAATTACAATTTTTATATTTGTAAAAACAATAATTATGAGTTTTATATGATATTTTATAGTCATTCTCTATATCACATTATATCCTCGCTGTATCCTCGCTATCACTTTTTGCACCTCCGCCGCATTGAATCTGTCGAGCGCTTTAACTGCACAACATAGAAATCATCTGTAACATCTTCTAACTATCATACTATCCTACCTGATTAGGAAACAATCTATATAAAGTGAATATAGAACATACCCCTAAAGCAGATCAGGGTAAATATCTCTAATCTTGTCTTCTATCTCCCAAGTACAGTTCTTCTCGTTGTCGCTCCACTAAACTTTCACCAACTTGACTGTCATGTTTCTTACCTTCTTCTCATCTATCTTTACAACCTGAACTAGTGGCCTAACAAATGTTAGACCCGGTTCTACTATTAAGTTGTCCAATGCAGTTGAAGGAATAGTAGTCTTTGGATCATGCATATAATTACGAAGATGAGACACATGAAACACATTATGGACACCTGTCAAACTGCTTGGAAACTCTATTCTGTATGCAAGCTTTTCAATTCTCTCTATAACCGAGAATGGCCCAACATATCCCGATGCCAGTTTCCCTAACTTTTCGAATCGTACCACACCCTTTATCGGTGATACTTTAATGAAAAACCTATCTCCAATTGAGAACTCTAGATCCTTATGCCTCTTATCGGCATAACACTTTTGTCTAGACTGAGCTTCCTTCATCCTACCTCGGATCAATTCAATTTTCTCCATTGCCTCTCTTACCAAATCTGGACCTAAGACTAATCTGTCTCTAGTTTCTAATGAAAATGCTGGTGACTTGCATGGCCTTCCATACAAAGCTTCGAAAGGCGGCATTCCTATACTAGTATGATAACTGTTATTATAGGAAAACTCAACAAAGTGTAGGTGATCTTCCCATGATCCACTAAAATCTAATACGGAAGCTCTTAAAAAATCATCGAGTACCTTGTTGACTCTCTATGTCTGCTCATCTGTCTTAGGATGATAAGGAATACTCATCTTGAGCTAGTACCTAACACATCCTGTAGACTCTTTCATAACTCGTTAGTAAACAAAGTATCTCTATCACTTACTATACTACAAGAAATCCCATGTAGTCTAACTATGTTCTTCATAAACAACTTAGTTAAAACAGGTGCCATCTAGGTTCACTTAAATTGAATGAAATGGGCACTCTTAGTCAAACTATCCACTATGACCCATATACTTTCATTTTCTTGATTCGACCTTGGCATCCCGTATATAAAATCAATGGATATCGAATCCTATTTCTAAACTGGTATCTTGAAGCAACCCACTCGGCTTCTGATGTTCGGCCTTCACCTGTTGACAGTTCACACATCGATTTACCCACAAGCCAATACCCTTCTTCATACCTTCCCAGTAGAAACTCCTCTCAATGTCTTGATACATCTTGGTTCCCCAGGATGAATCACAAATTTTGATCGACGACATTCCCTATGAACTTCTCTCCTTAAGTCCCTAACATCCGGAACACACAACCGCCCCTTAGTTCTCAACCATCCCCTCCGGTCAAGACTACAATCTTTTAGATCATCAATCTCCAATCCAACCTTAAGCCTTTTAATCTTATTGGCTAACAGTGGATCCTCTTTCTGCTTAGAAGCAATTTTTTCGATCAGTACTGGTCGAACTTCCAAGCAAGATAACATGGCAGTGCTTTGACTAGAACTAGCAGTCAATTTTAAATGCACATTACAAGTATTCAAAGCCTCTAGGTCCTTCCCTTCTGTTAACATAGCTAACACCACATTTTGATGTTTTATCCTAAGAGAATCCACTACTTTATTTTCTTTCCTAGGTGTATACTCTATACCAAAATCATAAGCTACTAAAAAGTCTGGACACCTCTGCTGCCTTATATTCAACTCCTTCAGAGAGATAAATACCTTAAGGACATGTGATCTATGTATAACTCAAATCTCTCCCTTATGAGATATTGTCTCCACACTTTTAGTGTGAAGATCACCACTGATAAATCTAGATCATGTGTAGGATACCTTATTTCATGCGGTCTAAGCTGTTATGAAGCGTAGGCGACAACTTTACCTTTCTTCATCAACACAGCCCCTAATCTCGTTCCACATGCATCGGTATACACAACTAATCCTTGATTTAGATCTGGAACAAATAACACGGGCACTTTGATCAATAAATGTTTAACTTAAGGAATGCTTCCTCTTATTTATCAGACCAATTAAACTTCATGCCCTTCCTGGTTAGCTTAGTCAAAAACGCTGCTATCCGCGAGCAATCCTTAATGAATCTCCGATAATAGCCAGTGAGTCCAAAAAACTTCTAATCTCAGTCACCGTCCCTGGTCTCTTCCAGTTGTTAATAGCCTCAACCTTATCTGGATCAACTGACAAACCCTTCTCTGAAAATACGTGACCAGGAAACTTAACTTCTTTCTTCCAGAATTGACATTTTGAAAACTTCGCTTTAAGTTGATGCTGCCTCAATGTCTCAAGCACTACTCTAAAATGAACTTCATGCTCTCTTTCATCCTCAAAGTATATTAAAATATCATCTATGAGTACCAATACAAACCTACCCAAGTGCTCTTAGAAAACTCGGTTCATCAAATCCACGAAGAAAGATGGCGTATTCATTAACTCGAATGACATTACTAACCACTCGTATGAACCATACCTAGTTCGAAATGCCATCAATGGAATTCTGTCCTCCGCCATTCTCAGTTAATGTAAATCTTTTTCCAAATCCAATTGGAAAAATAATCTATCTCCATTCAACTGATCAAATAATCGGCAAAGGATGCTTATTCTTGATCGTCTTCTCGTTCAACTTACGATAGTCGATACATATTCTTAACGACCCATCCGGTTTCTTCTAGAACACCGCGGCTACTCCCCAAGGTGAACTGCTTGGTCTAATGAAATTCTTTCTTTCTATATACACTAGCTGCACCTTCAATTCCTTCATCTCTGTAGGTGTCATCCTTCTAGGCGGTTTACTTATAGGTTCTACTCTTGGCACAAGAAAAATTCGAAACTCAATAGCTCTCTTTGGTGGTAGTCCTGTGACTGGCTCGAAAACATCTGCAAACTCTCTTGCTACCAAAACCCAATTCAACTCTTCTTCTACTTCCATTGCATTGAGAAAAGCACAAGCATAAGCATTTGAGTCCAACTTCTCAACCGAGTACATAATTTGGTTAAGACTATTGGGGTGTCTCAGCGGTGTTTCCCTATCTTGGCAAAATATCCTAGCATTATATCTATTTAACCAATCCATACCCAAAATGATCCCGAAACCTACGAAATCAAAAACATACAAACTTCATGCAAACTTATGACCTAACAATTCAAGTTCTAACCGATCACATCTCATCTCCATAGTTTCATACCCTCCTATCGGATTCACAACCCTGAAGGAAATAACAAGGTATGAGGGTTCTAAACATAACTTATCTACCAAATACTGAGATATAAATGAATGTGATGCACCGGTATCAAATAATACCCTAACTGGTATGTTATGAATCAAAATCGTATCATCCATCATAGTCTTTCATTTCTCAGCGGAAGTAGGTTTAGATGAAGATGGTTTCAAAAAAACATTTTCCTTGTCCGCTCTGAATGGTTCTGGTCACAGTTGAAGCACTTCACTCCTTTCTTATCTGCAACCTTTTTCCCTTTTCCACTTCAACATTCATGAGCATAATTTCCCTTCTTATCACACTTAAACCCGATCAGCTTTTGCCCTCTTGGCAGTTCCTCGTTTCTGAACTACTTTCTACTTAAAGAATTTCTCCTTTTTGGCCTGAGAATCCTCGGTTCAACCTACTTCTCCTTCCCATAAGTAGAAAGCATCTCTTCATTTTGGATTTTCATCTCCATTACAACTGTACTTGCATCTCGTAGATGTGGCATAGTCACCATAGCAATCTCGGGTCTTAACCCTCGAATGAACTTCTCATTTCTTTTAATGACGGTGTCAATCGTAGCATATCCGTATCTGCACGACTCATCAAACTTCGTAGCATACTTAATCACCGACATTTCACTCTGCACTAAGTCCATGAACTTTCTCAACAATACTGACTTGGCAACTTTAGACAAGAACCTCTCTTCAAATCTCCTTTGAAACTCTACCTAAGTCAAATATCCTTAGGAACTCCCACGGTAACATTATTCCACCAATAAAGTGCTGCTCCCTACAACTGTCTAGAAGCAAGTCTCCTCTTCTCATCATCTAATCCCAAGTTAGTAAAAATTCTTTCACGGTGCAATAACCAGTTTTCTACTTCAATAGCATCTTCTATTCCCAAAAATGGTTTCCTACCAAGACTGGTATAATCCCTGCTCAGCTTGGCATAGTTATTGCCAAACGAGGCCACAGGATTAGCTCCTCCAACATTCACAACATTTCCCCATGCTACTCCAGCTTGCATCAGATTGACAAAGAACTGATACATCATCACCATATCTACTGGCAGGGTTCTAGCACCTACGTTGGCATTTGCATTTGGACTAGCATTTGCCCGTCGATCGTATTCCTTCTAGTATTGGGTAAAGCATTTCCATTAGTTGTGGTGCTTCCTCCACCTAGATTTCCTCTTTCGTTTCCTACCTTCATGTATTCCTTTCTTATAAATCAACATACGAGCCTTAGTAAGATATAAAAGAATGGTATAAGAGAGAGGGGAATATGTATGTATAGATATACATATAACCAATGCAAGTACATTACTATAGCGTTAACCCAAATCCTGGTCTCATTTTTTGATTCATTAGATTATGTTTTGAAAATATTTTAGGTACAAATTTCTTTTAAATTTAAATAAACCTATGCTCTGATGGAAACTTATAACATCCCCCATTGATACCTAAAACTAACTGCTAAGGATGTTGTAGTCATCCATAGTTATTAATTCTCGATGACCAAAATGCGTAGATACATTGGTCATGAATATGAAAAAAAACTCAATTTAAAACAAATTTCTTATTTCATTACAAATAGCATTTCAGACTCATTACATAATCTCATACATAAGCCACGTTCAATAAAATTACAATTTATTACAAAATACGTCAAAAGCGACATACGAAGATGCCTCCTTGGTTGATTAGAGTCTAAATATAGGCACTAAACAACTTTCCCATTGCATCCAATAACACAGCTGAATCAAACAGAAAGAATTCCAAATAGCTAGCTTACCTCTTGCATGTCTTCGGAAGCTTATTTGTTGATTAACGACAAATTTTCTATCGAATTAGAAAATCGCCGAAAAATTTATAGTAAAATTACCACAAGCGCATGACATACAATTTTAGTACGTGGCGAGTGCGAGTCGATCCGTAGGAAAATTTTTTAGATTTTAAAATTTTCTAATCAATCAAATTAGACCAAAGCAGAGAGAAGATTGTTAACTACAACTTGTAAAGAAAATGAAGCTAAAATTAAATTGAGATTAAAAACTATGAGATTACAGAATAATTTATAGGCAAATCCACTCTCATATTTTTGTAAATTGACAAATAAATAATCTATGATCTCTATTTTTGATATTAAGTGAAATAATTGTTGCATTTATCATAAGTATGGTTTATTTATGTCATTAATTAACGTAACTTAAACCATCAAACTATAATACAACAAATAAACCACTTATTAATTCTCATGAAAATGAAGCCAAAACAAAAGCTATTTTAAGTATGATCTATTTACTAATGTAATTAGTAATATTGATCATCAAAATTTGCTTTTACTTTCATTTTAAAATCAAAATTCAATTAGAAAATGATGATGTAATTTGTGTTTATGTTGAATAAGAATAGCTCATTTGCAAATGCAACATAAGCTGTCAAACCCACTTGTATAAACTTACATCAAAATCTACTTTCATGAAGCACAAATAAAAGAGACCATAAATCATAGAAATATCAAATTTACATAAAATTAGAGAGCTTCATTACCCCTAAATTGAAGGGGTTTAGCTACTCATATGTATATTCATATCAACACATGTAAATTTCAACATTAAAAGCAAAATAAATAGAAATTAAACAAACGAAGAAAATGAGATTAACTAGAAAACTACTTGCATAAAAAAAAAACTACACCACTTGCGTGAAAGTAAATCTAATCTACTAACAATGAAAAGAAAAGAGCATAGAAATAAACATAAGTATAAAAGTAAAGAGAAGCATGTAAAAAAGAGAAGGCTTAGAAAGCCATTTCTATTTCACTTTGATTTTGTGTTTCAACTTGCTAATTTTCTAAGTAAAATGAAGAGTAAGTAGATCCTCTACATGTACATAGGTAGGCTATTTATACATGCATAAAACCCTAAATCAATTTTTTAGGATGCTTTTCAAAATGTCGTTTAGGAAGTGTGGCCACCAAGTAACCATTAGCCTCTAATTAATCCATCATCAAATGTGTATGAAACTTTAACCTCCATTTAGTTGTCCATTAGCTTCTAATTGTACATTAAGGTAGGTGGGTAGGTGGGGTCCTTCATGATCATGTATTCGAATTATTTCCATCTTCCTTCCTTTGTAATCTCTTATGCATGCATATATCTTCATGAAACCTTCTTCCATATGCATCCAAATTCCTATACAAATCATAAAAAACGTCCAAGTAAAACTTCTCAAATTGACACATGCACAAAAATGACCATTTCGCCCCTGTATGAAGATAAATATATGATAATTTGAAAATTATTGAATTGTGGTTTAAACATGTTAAAATGCCCATACTAAGACATTTATTTAGATAAAAATGGATAAAATATGGATGTAAATATATGCATATTACATGCACATCAAATACCCCACACTTATCTTTTTATTCGTCCTCGAATAAAGGAAACTAAGATAAATCCGTTTTTGTAGGGATCACGATTGCATTGAGCGTATGCAACATGCTGTTAAACCTCTGGGTGGCCCCAGTAGGACGAGTGTTGTCTCGTAAGGGTTTTCAGCGGATATTACCCATAAAATCCAAATGCAAAGTGAAAACACTTACAAAATGCAAGATTTATTTACAAAGATATAAATACAAGTTTTTCGAAAATATTTACAAATGAGAATTTTCTTTTTAAATCGAAACGAGTGAGTAAGATATTAGTTTCGATCATCATCATGAAGTCTTAGTCATTTACTCCTCATAAACTTCAAAAAAAAGCTCAGTTCACATTACATTCGACTCTTAACCTATTGTTTCGGTTGAAAACATAGTGCAATTATGAAATGAATTCTTTAATTGATTGTCTGAGTTTGCAAAGTAGCATCCTCATTTCTTTTTGTATAACAAGTCAAATCCATAAAGTTAAGATGATGTTTGGGTTTCAAATGCTTACTCTCTCTTTATTTGAAACAAATATTACACACTTAGCTCAGGTAAACTGAGGCTAGATATACCACCTATGCACCGCCTTTCGGGCTTACATAAGGGGAATACAGAACATGGCGAGTGCACACACTTACGTGCATACACCTATCAACCACAGGTGCTTTTTATTAAGTTTTATTTTATTTACACACCTAGCTCAGATAAACTAAGCCCAAATATCCACCCATGCACCACCTTTTGGGCTTACATAAGGGGAATACAGAGTATGGCGAGTGCACACACTTTCGTGCATACACTTATCGACGCTAGGCGGTTTTTTTATTAAGTTTGTTCTTTTTTTTTTCTTTTTTTTTGAAAGAGATAGAGTTTTGCAAAATCAATTTAGCAACACCTAACTTCAGAGATTAAAAATGTTATCTCAAATACTTTAAATCAACCACTCTTTTAAACATGGACTTCAGTTTAGAATAAATTTCATAACCATCGCCTACGAATCGTCCTATATACCAGTTGCACCAAAATTTCTTGTATTTTAAACTTTGCTTTTTATTATTCGTTAAGACAAGTACCTTTTCAAAAATTTCAATTTAATGACCAAAACTGAAAGCTTACTTCGTCGTGCATATTCAGAAGTAAATTAAAATGCTAAAAAGAAAATGTTTTTGAGATTTTGAATTTTTGAGATTTTTTTTTTGAAAATTTTGAATATAAAGAATAAAAATGAAAATTCCAAAATGCTATGAAAAATGAAGATGAGACTCCCCCACACTTAATTTTGGCTGTGTTCCTACAGTTAATGCATGGTATAATGAGTGTAACGGGGAAAAATATGTGCATATTTACAAAAGAGGGTTAACATTCTTACTAGACGTAGCTTGGCTCATGAAGAATCATGAGCTCCTCTTCTTGATCACTTGGAAATTCCAGGAATGGTTTCAAATGATGACCTTTGACATTGAAAATAGATCCATCCCTAGGGTTTTCTATTTCTACGGCACCATGTGGAAAAACAGTTCGTACGATAAATGGTCCAGCCCATCTCGATTTTAGTTCCCCAGGGAATAAATTAAGTCTTGAGTCATATAAAAGAACTTTCTGGTTTGGTGAAAATGTTTTTCTTAGGATTGACTTGCCATGAAAATTGTTCTTTCTTTGTAAATTTTCTCGTTTTCATGCGCGTCATTCCTATGTTCTTCTAGTTCGTTAAGTTGTAGTTTTCTGTTTTCGCCAGCTTTCTAGAGATCAAAGTTTAAATTTTTTATTGCCCACAATGCTTTGTGTTCGATTTCAACAGGTTAATGTCAAGCTTTCCCGTAAACTAAGCGAAATGGGGACATCCCAATTTTAGTTTTAAAAGCAGTACGGTAAGCCCAAAGTGCGTTAGTCAATTTCTGAGACAAATCTTTTCGATTTTTGTTAGCAGTTTTCTCTAAGATTTATTTTATTTGACAATTTGAAACTTCAACTTGGCCACAAGTTTGAGGATGATACGGAGTGGATAACTTATGCGTTATCGAGTATTTCTTCATTAAAGTTTCAAGAGAACGATGGCCAAAATGGGTTCCATTATCACTGATTATTGTGCAAGGTGTGCCGAACCTCGAAAAGATGTTTTCTTTGAGAAATTTCACAACAATTATATGGTCATTGGTTTTCAAAGAATAGCTTCTACCCATTTGGAGACATAATCGACCGCAAGAAGTACGTACAAATTTCTAAAGGAATTGAGAAAAGGTCCCATAAAATCGATACCCCAAACATCAAAGATTTCGATAATAAGAATGGGGTTTAGATGCATCATTTTTCGCCAAGAAATTCTTCCAAGCATTTGGCATCGATCGTAAGTTTTACAAAATTCGAACGAGTCTTTGAAAAGAGAAGGCCAGTAGAAACCACACTGAAGCACCTTTTTCGCAATTTTTCAAGGACCAAAATGTCCACCGCACACTTGATCATGGCAAAATGAAAGAACACTCCTAATCTCATTATCCAGAATGCAACGTCGGATGATTTGGTCAGGATAATATTTAGATCGTCCTAATAGAAATATTTCACTTGGGACATGAATTTGTATTTGTCCTGTTTGGACCAAGATGAGGGAGTTTCTTTAGTGACTAAGTAGTTCACTATATCAGCATACCATGGATCGATAGAAATTGAAAGAAGTTTTTCATTGGGGAAGTTTTTATTGATTGACAAAGAAGATGGTGTGTTCGAAAGATGAGATAAGTGATCGGCTATGACATTATCGGATCCTTTTTAATCATTGATTGTAAGATCAAATTCTTAAAGTAGAAAGATCCAACAAATCAAACAAGATTTAGCATCCTTTTTGGCAAAAAGGTATCGAAGAGCAGTATGGTCAGTGTAGACCATGATGTGTGAACCTATCAAGTAAGGTTGAAACTTTTCGAGTGCAAAAACGACAGCTAGAAGCTCTTTTTGGTGGTTGTGTGGTTGAGTTGAGCGTCATTCAAAGTCATACTTGCGTAGTAAATGACATGAAGGATTTTTTTGATGCGTTGTCCTAAGACAGCACCAACCACAAATTTAGAAGCGCTGCTCACTATTTCAAATAGGAGATCCCGATTGGGTGTGCAAATGATTGGATCAGAAATGAGTTTGCTTTTTGAGATGTTTGAAAGAAGAGATGCAATCAAAGTTAAAATCAAAAGGAACGTCTTTTCTAATAAGTGTCGTCAAAGGACGAGCGATTTTTCTAAAGTCTTTCATAAAGTGTCGGTAAAAGCCAGCGTGTCCTAGAAATGATCGAATGTCCTTAACAGATTTGGAAATGGGTAGGTTTGCAATTACGTCAACTTTTTCTTTACCTACCTCAATGCCTTTATTTGAGATGATATGTCCAAGGAATATGCCTTGTTTGACCATAAAGTGGCATTTTTCCCAATACAAAGTCAAATGTTTTTCTTTACATCGATTTAGAACCAATACAAGATGATGTAAACAATCGAAAATAGAATCATCAAAGATAGAGAAATCGTCCATAAAAACTTCTAAAAAGCATTCAATCATGCTAGAAAAGATGCCAACCATGCATCTTTGGAAAGTAGCGGGAGCATTGCAAAGTCCAAATGGCATACGTCGATAAGCAAAGGTACCGAATGGACATGTGAAAGTCGTTTTCTCTTGATCTTCGGGAGCGATTGGAATTTGGTTATAACCGGAATGACCATCAAGGAAGCAGTAGAATTCGTGGCCGGCTAAACGTTCGAGCATTTGGTTAATGAAAAGAAAAGGGAAGTGGTCTTTACGTGTTGCAACATTTAATTTTCGATAATCAATGCAAACACGCCAACTCGTTTGAGTCTGAGTAGGAATGAGTTCGTTAGTGTTGTTTGTTATAATGGTAAGTCTGGACTTTTTAGGCAAGACATGAATTGGGCTAAACCATGCGCTATCGGAGATGGGGTATTTGACACCGTTATCAAGGAGCTTAAGAATTTCATCACGAACCCCATCTTTCATTTTTGGGTTAGCCTCCGTTGCGCATCACGAGTGGGTTTGGCTTCGTCAATTAAGTGAATGCGATGTTGGACAATAACGGGGATAATTCCATTAATATCAGTAATGGACCACCAATTGCTTCTCTGTTTTTCTAAAGAATAGAGAGAAGAGAAGCTTTTTGATCAAGAGAAAGATTGATAGAAATTATGACAGGACAAGTTTCATTTTCGCTTAAGTGTACGTACTTAAGGTGAGAAGGAAGAGGTTTGAGCTCTAGCCTAGGAGGTGGCTCAATCAAAGAAATTGGTTGAGATTTGGACTCAATTGTGAGAGGCTCGAAAGGTGGCATGTTTTCGATCTCATGAGGAACATCTTGAAATAATTTCTCTTACTCGGTCTCACGTTCATCATTAAGATTCATCGATTCATTTTCAAACTTTGCTTGAATAGTACTAACTTCCAACGTTCCGTCGAATGTTTCATTCAATTGATTTTCTAAATTAGAGATGTTAAGATCAATGGTCATGTTCCAAAAGAAATCTTCATTGAACCGTTTCGACAATTATTCAAAGCACTTGAAGTGGCTAAGAAAAGTCGTCCTAGAATCAATGGAATTTGGCTCGTCAGATTGTTTACAGGTTGAGTTTCAAGGACAATGAAATCGACGGGGAATATATGAATTCCCCCACTCTAATGAGTACGTCCTCAATTTCTCCTATCGGTTTCTTTATATAACGATCGGCCAATTGAAGGGTAACCTTAGTTGGTTTAAGCTCACCTAGACCTAATTGCTGGCAAATTGAATATGGGAGCAAGTTTACACTATCACCTAGGTTTAACAAACATTATTTGATTCTCTTGTCTTCGATTGTACATGATATCGTGGGGCAATCGGGATCTTTGTGTTTAATAGGAAAGGATTGAGCAAGACTTTGCTTAGACCAGCGGCTAAAAAGACTTTCTTTGGCACTTGAGTGTGTCATTTTTGGGTTCATAAGTCCTTTAAAAATTTGGCATAGGTCGGGACTTGTTGGATGATATCTAAGAGAGGAATGTTCACTTTGACTTGTTTAAAGATTTCTAACATCTTTTCCATTTGTTCTGAATGTTTCTTAGGTCGAAGTCGATTTGGGAATGGATTCGAAACTCAGTCAGATTGTCTTCTTGAATTGGAAAAGAATTAGACTCAGAATTTGGATCGGGATTTGACTCAATGTTTTGATTGGCATCATTGGTGGTTTTCGAAGTGTCGAGTGGAACATCCGGTAAGTCGTTTGGATTGACAACTTAGTTATTGATTACCTTACTGGATCACAAATGGTGATAACATTCATTTGATTCAAATTGATATCTTGAACGACATGAGTCTGTCTTGATTTTTGTTTTGATTCCTAGGGTTTTTAATTGGTTGGCTTGGGAATGTACCTCTTTCTCGTTCACTCACGAGGTTAGCTAATTGAATCATTTGCATTTCGATCTTAGAGATCGATTGGCTCGTATTTTCCATGTATGCATTTAACGCGTTCGGCGTTTGCGTAATCCTGTTAGTCAAGGCATCAATACTCTTGTCAAGGGAGGTCATTCGTTTGTCATCTTGAGGAATGAAAGGTTTTTGTGCTTGATTTTGAGAAGGAGGCAAAAATATTTGTTGAAAATGTTTCGGTTGGAAAGGAGGATTCGGATTTGAAGCGCTGTTTGGATATGATTGATAAGATGGTCGAACCAAACTCGTGTTTGAATTGTTTTGATTCCAAGCGAAGTTAGGATGATTTCTCCATCTAGGATTGTACGTTAGAGAAAATGGAACATTCCTAACTTTATTAACATCATTAATTTGTTCTAACGAATATGGGCACTGATCAGCGATGTGATTTGGATTGTTGCATTTGTAACATATGACTTAAGAAGCTAGGTTCATTTGATTTGAGGAAAGGACATTATCGAATTTGGTTATCATTGCAACGATTTTCGCTTCTAAGGCCAAAGATGATCCTATCGAATGTGCGCTCGATCGTGTGTGAATTGATTTTTCATTCGAACGTTTCCATTGGGATGACTTTTGACTAGGTTTTCAAAAAATTGATGAGCATCATCGTGATGTTGGGAGAGAAAGTTACCTTGGCACATTGATTCGAGCATTATTCGAGAATAATTCTCAAGTCCATCATATAGAATTTGGCAAAGAGTCCATTTTTCAAAGTTATGGTGTGGACATTTGATTAAAAGTTGCTTAAATCTTTCAAAGTATTTTGCAAATGATTCACCCCCGAATTGATGAAAATTTACAATTTCATTTTGAACTTTTGATGTTTTTTCCCAGGGTAAAACTTCTTTAAGAAGTACTAGCAAATTCTTCCCAAGTTTTGATCGAATTTGAAGGCAAGCTATACAACCATTTTTCAGCATAATCGGTAAGTGCGAATGGAATTAACCTTAGTTTGATTCCATCATCACATAGTAGTTGGAATTTAATGGTTGCACCAACTTGTTCAAATTTGTTTACAAAGTTATAAGTATCATCTCTTTCAAGATTGCCGAACTTCGAAAGCGTGTTAATGTGATTTGACTGAATCTCAAAGTGATTTTCCGTCGGGGTGGGTAAGGTGATGCAAGAAGGGATAGAAACTCGATTGGGAAAGATTCTATCCATAAGAGTTCAAGGAGCGTTCTCGTTCGCCATTTCAGAAAGATCGTTTGTTCAGGTTAAACGATTTGTAGAAGGGTCTCGAATTCAAGTATTTGTAGAAGTGTCACGAATCCAAGCACTCATGCACCAGTGAAATTAGAGAAGAAAAAGAAGTTAGAATCGAGTTTAGAGAATGAAACAGGATTTGGAAAATGAAGTGCAAAATTGTTTTTGTTTTTTTTAAAAAGGAAGGAAAATATTTACCAAGTGAAGTTTATTTTTGAAAAGAAAAGTTTGAATTTATTTCTTTGATTTTGATCTTTTTTTGGCTTTTCAAATTTTTATGTTTTCTTTTTGAATTTTTAAATATTTTCCAAAAGGATTTTTGTTGTTTTTGGAAAATGGAAATTTGATTTTTGAATTTTAAATTTTTTGAAAAGATTATGTATGTTTTGTTGGATTTTTTGTTTTTGATTGAAAATTTTCAATGGAATGGATTTAAAAGGATATTTTTTTGAATCAAAAAATTAAGTAAAATTTACAATTTTCTTTTTGGATTTTGGATTTTGGATTTTTGATTTTTTTTAAATATGCATGAACTAATGCAATTAAATGAATGCAAAGGACTTAATTGCAATTTTTCTGTCCTTAGTAGCTCATAACTCATAATAGTATAATGACACTTTATCTTAAATCAAAAAAAAAATTCTTAGCCAAGTAACAAGCAAGTGTTATCGGTGGCAATGCAACCGGAGGTTTAAATACCTTTAGAGGAACAACCACTATAATATTTATGAATCATCATAATATTTATAAATGGATATTACTCTGTCGTAGCCTAAACACCAAGAAATAAACTTATTTAAAGAAGACAATTGTCAAGATACAATTAAGCCATAGGTGACCCCGTGATACGCTTAAGTCGAATGTCTAACCTTTATTATTAGTCAAATTCTAAGATGAATGTGATTTATGGGCTTAGGAAAGGGTGATGACATCCCTTACCTTATGTGAATTGGGGTATTACCCTTAGAAAAGAAAATAAGACGAATGCAAAGAAAAAAATTAAACGCTAAATACAATGCAACTGCAAATGAATTTTTTTGTTTTTGGATTTTGAATTTTTCTTAGTAAATGCAAATGTAAATAACCAACAATGCAATTCAAAATAAAACTAGAGATGAAAGCACAATAGCATAGCGTGTAGATTATTCAGCAATTTTTTTAAAGCGGCGATTTATTTTATAAGCAAGCAAAGCGATTCTTCTTGATTTTCTGCTTTGGCAACCTGAAATGAAAAACAAGATATATGCAAAAAAATTTAAAGGATGGAGCAAAACAAAACTGAAAACAAATTACACTAAACAAATAAGCAAACTCGTTTTTTATAGGATTGGACTAAAGACAAAAAAAATAATTAAACAATACAAAACAAATTTTCTCCTTTTTTTAAGGATAAAACAATGTAAATAAAATCTAAAACAAGTTAAACTAAACAAAACTAAAACAAAGTAAACAAAATGTTTTTTTGGAAAGAACACAAACAGACTGAGCAAACACAACCAAACAAAACGGCAACGGAACTAGGAGTTTTGAAAGATAAATTTTTAACACAAAATTAATTAATATTTTCTTTAAAGAAATGCACGGCTCGGCCCAGACTAGCCTAAACCCGCAAAAAGAAAGAAGAAAAAAAATTATCCCCTAAACTTCAAGTTTTTCTCTATCAAAAAATAAAAGGCAAATTCTATTCCAACGCAGTTTTTTGCTTAGTAGCCCCCCTTAAAATAATTAAAATTATTATTACTAAATTACCCCTAAGAAACTTTCTTCTTTCTCCACTGTTATTACGTTCTGTAAGTTGGGTTCAGCACTCTGAACGAACAGTGCCCAAAACCCTAATTTACAAATTCCTTGGGAAAAGTTTGATTTTCAAATAAATAATTGATGGATTTTGATGGGAATGATGATACTGTATCACAATCACAGCAGGTTTGTCAAGAAATAATATTTATATCAATTTTTTTTTCCAGATTTTCTTTCCCAGAGTCGCTGTTGCGAAATAGATCGGATTGCTATTAATTCCCGCATGAATCTTACTAGGATAAGGTAGCAATTTCGCCAGAAAACAGTGAGGATTTTCGAAAAACCACGTCGTCAGGGGGGAGGATTTGTTCAAAACCACGCATAAGCTTTGTGGGGATTGTTATACAACCACGCAGAGTACACGTGGTTAGTTGTATAACCACGCACTTGAGGACGTGGTTGTCAGAATCAGTTTTGCAAATTGACTTGTTTGTTGTCTAATTTTATTTCCATCCTTACATTTTTGTTGTGTGCTACTTCCTTTTGTAGATCGTACCATTTTCAAGTGATGAAGAAACTTGCGATGAAATGGTGTTGGATTATTCTAATGAGTTTACGACATATGATGTAAGAGTAATTTGAAACATTTTTTGTATAAATTAATCATCATACTTTTCCTTGTGCATTACTTACATTTCATTTTACATTTGTATTGCAGATATTTCCTTCAAGGAACAAATTAGTTGATTGGGTTCGTGATATGGGAAAACGTCTTGGTTTTTTTATCATTATTCTAAAATCAGATACTGGTGTATCAACCAAAAAGCCAAGAATTATGTTTGCTTGTGAACGAAGTGGTGTGTATAAGAAGAGAAAAGACAAAAGCATGAAGAATCTCCGAATGACCGGGACGAAAAAATGCAATTGCCCTTTTAGACTTAGAGGTGAGAAACTTCCTACTTTAGATGATTGGCGATTTCATGTTGTTAATGGTTTTCATAATCATTCCAAATTAAAAAATACCGAAGGACATTCGTATATTGGTCGACTAAATGAACATGAGACCAAGTTAGTTATTGAGATGCATAGGAACATGGTAAAAGCAAAAGAAATTTTACACACCATCAAAAGAAATGATCCTACAAATTGTACGATAATCAAAACCATATACAGTGTTATCCGAGCTCAAAATGCTATTGAACGAGCAGGGCGATCTCAAGTTCAATATTTGCATAGTAAATTGAAAGAGTTTGGTTATTTTTAATGGCACCGTAAAACACTTGACGGAACAGATATTATTAAAGATGTTTTTTGGGCTCTTCCAACCAATGTGGATTTTCTACGCACCTTTCCCCGAATTATCATATTAGACTGCACATATAAGACCAATCGGTGCAGAATGCCGTTACTTGAGGTTGTTGGTGTTACTTGCACCGATCTTACATTGTGTATCGCGATTGTGTACTTAGTTGCTGAAACTGAAGAAAATTATTTATGGGCCCTAGAATGATTGAAATCTATTTTTGCTTGATTGTGAAGTGGAATTGCCATCGATATTCATTTCTGATAGGGAAACAACGCTAGTTAATGCTATTGGAGTTGTTTTTCCAAACTCTGCTCATATGTTATGCACGTGGAACATTAAAAACAATGTTCTAACTATATGCAAAAAAAGCGAAAGGTATGGAAGTTGAGGAGAAGAAGTCAATTTTATTTGATCGGAATGAACTTGTTCGTTCCAAAAATATAGTTGTGTACAATGAAAATTTGCAAGTGTTACATGAAAAGTACACAAAGCATAGTTCACTTCTGAAGTATATTCACGAGGCTTGGTTGGATACATACAAAGAGCGATTTGTTCAAGCATGGACGGATGATTACAAGCATTTCGAAAATTATACTTCTAATCGGTACTTATCTGTCATACTAATATTAATATCTATTTCAAATAGTCATATTTTTATATAATAATATTGTTGTGTCATATGCAGGGCCGAATCCGCTCATTCAAAACTGAAGAAACATTTAGCTAGTTGTCAATGTAATTTCGAACAAGCTTGGATGAAGATGCATTCATTATTGGAACTCTCATTTACCGAACTTAAATCATCATTCGAGCAACGTTTAACAAAAGTAAAGCACATATTTCATATACGGGAATTCAAAATTTTAAGAGACTTTATTTCTATCAAGGCACTGGATTTGATTCATTCAGAAATACAGAGAATAAAAGATGTTGGCGAGGAAGAGTTGCTATGTGGATGTGTCATTCGTAGAACACATGGATTGCCTTGTGCGCATGAGTTAGCACGTCTTGGGCCTGGTACCGTCATATCCCTTGAAATGATTGATGTTCATTGGACAAGACTTCATCTTGTTGAAATTAGTGGAAAGAAAGATGTTGGTGTTGTAGAAAAAATGGAGATACTTTTAAATGATGTTAAAAAGATGGATACCACATACCAAATGCAAATTTATAAGAAGATGTTGGAAGTTGTTGAACCCCAGACGTCATCCCTCGCATCACCAAAAAGCAAAATAAAAACATGTGGAAGAGAAAGCAAAAAAAGTGCTAAGAATTCAACTAAAGGAATGCCTTCATCATTTGAGCTTGTACAAATCGTGTACTCTAAAAGTTCGTGTACTTCAAAAAAAGCTTGTGTCGATAAACTTCCTATTCGAAAAGCAAAGAAGGTACGCAAAAGACTTGCGTGTTATTTGCATACATATATTAGTACATTATTAAATTTACTTGTCACCTTATTTCCTAGTTAGAAGAACTAACCGTTGGCATGAAAACTTATTTGCCCCAAATACCGTTGGCGATGAAGGCATTTGTTACTGATATTATTGACGTCCTATCAGATGGTAACTGTGGATATAGGTGTGTCGTGGCTTTGCTTGGTATGGGTGAATCTAGCTGGGGCCAAATTAGGCGGGATTTGTACGAAGAATTATATGAAAATCAGAGTTTATACGCTCGTGTTTTCGTTGAGCGTGACAGAACTATTACACTTCTCAATAGCATTAGACATGAAGGTGAAGGGTTTGCGCCGATAGAAAAGTGGATGTCAATGCCCGATGTTGGTTGTCTCATTTGCAACTAGATACAACGTTGTAGTATTCAATATTAGTGAAAGACTCATGTTGACAATACCACCATTGAAAGGTAAAGTGCCCCCGCCGATACAACACACTGAAATTGGATTAGCTTTTGTAAACCAAGATCATTTTGTGCAGGTACGTAACATACATATTAACTCTGTCGTTCATAATTTTAACTTAAACTTGAACTGAAATTGTATATTCTAACTTGTAGGTGAAACTGGAGCCCAAACACCAGGTTCCACCAATTTATTCGAAATGGTTCACAGCTCGTGATGTGGACGCAAGTAGATGGGAGTACGTGTTCACTGACCGATGACAAGCGTGGGATGAAAGAAATGAATATGCCGAATGGATGTAGTTGTTTTTTACTTTAATGTTGTTGACATTTGATATGAATATGCTGAATGGTTGTATAATTGCATTGAATCAATGAAATTGAATTATATTTTATGTTCTGGGTAGATTATGGTTGCATAATTGCATTCGAAATGGTTCACTGTTCAGGACAGAATATTTTTTTCCCTGTTTGAACTAACCACGTACTACCCTTACGAGAATATAGTTCCAGTACGGGAAACTTGAACGTGGTTTGTGCTTCAACCTTGTATGATCACTACGTGGTTCGTCGTAAACCACGTTGATATTCTACGTCGTTCTTCATAATCCCCGTAGGCTTTTTGCGTGGTTTCTCTACGTTCCACATACTTACAGTGCGTGGTAAACACAGAGAGTGAAAAAAATACAGTTTGACACAATGCACTTTCAAAATATGCAAATTATACATTTCATACAAAATATGCAAACAGCATGTAGGGGTGATAAGGCACAGGTAAATAACATACGCAAACAACATACATTTCATAATATGCAAACTGTATTTTGAAATATACAAAAAACTATACAACATACATTTCATAATATGTAAACAACATACATTTCAAAATATGCAGAGAACATACATTTCATACAACAATTCCTTACACCATTTCATACAACAATTCGTCCACCATTTCATACAACAATTGTTATAATACATAGTCTATTCCAAAAAGTCATTTAACCATACATTTCAAAAAGAGTTAACCGTACAAAAATTCCAGAAGTAACTAAACTTGACGACGATGTAGCGTGATGCGGCGACTCTGGCACTATCAACTTGAGGGTTAGCTCCATCCAAAAGACCATGCACATCATGTAGGGTCTGCAAAAAAAAATTAAATTGAAAATAAACTAGTGTAAACTAAGTGTCATAAATTTAAATGAGATGAATCATACTGCGTAGAGTTGGTCATAGGTCGGCTGAAAATGTGGAGCTCCAATCTGTACATCATCAGGTAATCTTGCTGGATTTTGAACACGCAAAACACTATGCTCCTGATACCACTCCATATAGTCCTCAGTGCAACTCATGAAAGAATGTTGAAGTGGTATGGATCTACGGGCCTCTGCAATCACATGATTGTACCAATTCTCCCATATACTTTCTAGAAATTGATAACGCACTCCAGTGTATGTGGTTGAAGTTGAACCTCGACGTGCATTTGTTGCTACTGGAGGAATAGGAGGCATTGGAATGTTTTGAACTCTGCCAAACTGTCTAAGTACTCTATCGGGATGATAAGGCTCCACAACATTAAGGCAGAGTATGCAGCCACTATACCAAGCTATAGGATGAAATGGATGATATTGTCGTGCGAATATGTAAGGATCAAAAATAACCTGTTCAAAGATATAGTTAACATCATCATCATTATAGTCCTAATACATCGTAAAAAAATAGATATAATTACCTGCTCAATCTGAATAGTATCCAGGAATATGCGATAATCAATGATTGATGCACCATAGTCTGTAGATGGATTCACCAAGCTGCACGGGGTAAAGTCTCATAGTACAGATTAGTGGATGGATGAAAGCATGGAAAGTGCTCAAATATCCATGACTCTAGTAAGCAAAGGAATCCTGCAATCTGTTTCACACTCATGCGAGTCGCTAACCCAAGCTGCCTGTATAGAAATTCGAGTGTTGCTGATCCCCAAGAATAAGTACTGACAACATCCAACTGTTTTAGTGGATCCAACAGTGAAATGTGCACATGAGACTTGCTTTTAGCTGCAAACAATGTGTTACTGAAAAGGAATAGAAGATAAGCATGAGCAGCACGCCTAACTGCTCGATCTGTTCAATCATCAGTAACATCTTCAAATATATCATATAATTTAGACAAACTTATTTTATACCCAACCCTCCCATTCATTTCCAACCTAGCTTCTGCTTTGGTAGTGCCAAAATACTTCGAAACAATATTGACTGCTTGTTCCATTTCATATCCCATGCTCTGTATGGGCTTACCTTCCACTGATATATGTAATAAAGAAGCAACATCATCGAGAGTTATAGTCATCTCACCGAATGGTAAATGGAAGGTATTTTTCTCAGGGTACCATCGTTCTACAAAAGCTGATACCAAATTCTTGTTAACACTCTTGTAGCAAGTGCTAACAATAGAAAATAAGCCAGACGCATCAATGATTGCTTTGAATCTTGTAGCATTATCAGGAATCTTCCACTCGGACACCTTTTGTGCATGGTTAACACAAGTGAGTGGTGATCGTACCTACACGAATAAACATTAGAATTAGTAAATGCAGACTATCCATATCGATGTTGTAGAATAATATTAGGTACATACCTGACCAATCCATATCATTGAAGCAACGTGAGTATCAAACTCTCTAATCACATCATTAATTCTCGGTCCACCTTTCTCGTTTACATCTCCTCGCCTTCACCCTCTTTCTCGGACTCCTCTTTCTCGGACTCGTCATCTGTCTCGTTGTTATTACTGGTATGTGAATCATCCCCCGTGTCATCTCCATCGTCTTCAGATGAGTCTGAACCACCTTCTCCTTCTTCACCTCCCTCATCTCCCTCATCTCCTTGATCACTCTGCTCCCGGCCAATAATTTCATAATCGGTTGCATCTGTATCTTGCTGCTCCTCTCCCGTATCATGTAATATCCCAGAATTTTGGACAATTTAAATTTAATAATCTGAGTTTAAATTTAAACTGAATTGATGATTTTTGTTAACAAATTTGATTTGATTTAATAATCTTCTTTATTTAAATATTTAATTAGTGAAATTATTTTTAATAAGTTAATAAATTGTTTTCTATTTAATAATGTATATGTATTTATATATATTATAAATAGATAAGTTATTAAATTAGTATAACATAATTTTAATGTTTTGAAATTAGGAATTGTGATTTATTTTTAATTTAAGCTTTTCAAAAATATTTAATAAAATAATTATATGATTTTTAAATATGTAAGATAAATGTTTTAATTAGTTTAAAATTCATTTTAATTCAAGTTGAATATTAAAATAAGTTACAAAAATCTTTGTGTTATTCTTTCTAAAATATTAATTGATTTGTTAATTTAATTTGAAATTTAAAATACAATTTTAAATAAGAAACATGTATTCATATAAGTTATAACATCCTTCATAAATTTATTTTAATTGTTTAAAGGATATAAGAATTAATTAACTAAGTTTAATTTTCTTTAACCTTAATTAAAACAACAAATCATTTAAAACATTTACAAAGACATGTGTTAAATATTTAAGAGTGTAAATTTACATGTGTTAACATCTTAGACAAGTGTCATGTTGTCATTTTGTTTTTCTTTAATTTTAATTAAATCATAAATTTAGATTATAAAACATTGCATATAGTCATTCCTTCATTCTTTCTCTTTTCTTTCATTCTAAAAAGAAATCTAAAAATCTGAAACCCCTCTTCATAATTCATGCTTCTGTAATTAACTTGCATTCATTTCTCAAACCTGCATTTCCCAAAATACAAAAGCCTGCATGTGTGTAAACTAAAGCATGCACTCACTTTTCAAAACTCTGGAAATAAAACAAGCCTGCATGCATTCAAAAGCAACCTGGGGAGGGGATTTGTATCTGCATCCAAAATAAAATTTGCATGCAACAAATTCAAGTTTTGCATACATCTGCAACTTCTTCAAGCCTGCAATCATGAAGTAGTCAACCTGCATTTGGGTTGCAAGGGATTATGCATGCTATATAACCTAGGAATTTGCATCTGCATTCATGAATCTTCAAATTGGAAATTGGCATCTGCATCAACATTTTAAAAATCTGAGGTCTGCATCTCTTTAATCTGGAAGCAACATTCAAGTTTAAAAAGCATTCAAGTATGTTGCAAGGGGTTATGCATGCTAAAGAGAATCTGAGAATGTGCTATGCAATTTTTGAATCTGTGAGTAACTTTCTAAATTTAAAGCTTAAGTATTTTTAAAACCTGATGCATGTTCATGTTTTCAAACTTTAAATGATTTCTTTGTGATTGCAGTTTATTCTTTGAATTTATGTGATGGGTATGGATAAATCTACTATGTACAATTTCTGCCAGTATCTAGTTTTTCTTTTGCAGTATGGATTTTTGCTAAAATCATTTCCATTTTAAAAAAAATATCACTTTTGCTCAATCTATTAATTGTTAGAACTAACCATATAAACAAATTATGTTTGGGTGAGTATGAAGTAAATTTTAAAATTTAATTCATGTTAAATAAAGTAATCTGCTCTGAAAAAACATAAGGACAGTTTAAAATTTCAATACAAGTGTCAAATTCAAACATCATGAATTATCGATTCAAGTTTACAAACTGATTGCTAAATCAAATTTAGGATTTTTACAACATGAATCATATTTTTTTAGTGATAGAATGAATGGGCATTGCTGTGTTGAATGGGAAATGGGTTTTGGTCAAGATAGGGTGGTCGGAAGCACTGGGTTGACCGGGGTTTCTCGAGGAGGTAGAAGGGCTTACGGGGTAGCTAGGAAAAATATTGGATCAAAGAATTAAGCTATGTGGATTTTGAGATTTGGATTTAAAAATTTTAAACCTAGTTTTAAAGCTATGGTGGAAAATTGATCACCTCGCCCTCTATGTTGATTCGAGTGTTCCGATGCTTCGGGGGGTTGAAGTTTGGGTGATGTCGAAGTCGAGGTCGGAGGTGGAAGCGCGCAGATGGTAGGAGTGCTGTGGAAACGACATGTTGACAGGTTTGGTTTGGTTTGCTGGCAAATGTTCCAGGTTTGAAGTCAGTGTCTCGATTCTGATTTCTGGTATGAATGGAAGTAATAGGTGTATGGAGGGACTGTGGAGTTGAGTGACGACCGTGGGAAGGGAGCGTGGTTGGCCAGAGGTGGCCGGAAGTGATGTACAGGTGCACGGCACATGGGTGGATACTGGTGATGTTTGGTGGGTTGCAGTTTTAGTGCCTCGCATGTGTCTCGGGAAATTTTGGGTTGTAGCTCGAAGTAAAGGTGGAGTAGACTCGAAGTTAAGTAGGGGTAGCTCGGGTTAGTGTTAATGGTTTCTGGTTTTTAGTTTTGAGCGGAAACTTGTTTCAGGTTTCTAAAATTTTAGTGAAAGTAGAAATGCAAACAAAATCTGAAAATAAGTTTAAATCTAGAATTGATTTTGAATTCAATTAAGTTTTAAATTTCAGATTTTTGAGTTAAATTTGAAAAGTTTTTAAATCCAAGTTTGGTTTTAAAACTAAAAACAGAAACAGTCTTTCTGTTTTAAAATTTAAAAGCAAAATTTCAAAATAACAAGTTGAAGTTCAAACTGGAAGTTTAAACCTGGGAGTTAAATTTGAAGTAAATAGTTTAATTCTTGAATTTGAAACATTTTTGAATTCTAGAATATAATATGGTTTAACTAAAACAGGAAGCTGTTTCCTGTTTATATGTTTTAAATTGGAAAGCAGAAACTGTGTACTGTTTTATAATTTAAAAGTAAATTTTAAAAATGCAAGTGAAATTTAAAAACTAGTTTAAATCTGGAAGACTGGAACCTAAGTTTGAATTTAAAAACTGGAATTTAAATTTAGACTTTAAACTTTTAAAAGGATAAAGAAACATTGGTTATATTTGAAACTGTAAGTTTTAAATTATGGAATAAAGTTTAAAATAAGTTTAAATTCAGTTTGAAACCTGAGATTTGACCTTAATGGCAGTTTTAAAATTAAATAAGTTTTTAAGCTTAAATTTGTTTTGACTACTTTTGGAAGTTTAAATAATTTGAATTTGGAAATGAAGATGGAAGTGTAAATAAAGTTTAAAATTTTTAAGTTTGAACTTGGAATGAAAATGTAGATTATGCTTCAGTTTGACATTTTGAGAAAGAAATTTTAAATTGAATTTTGTTTTGAAATAAGATGTTTGAAATATTTTGTATAAAGAAGAATGTTTTTTTTTAAATTTAGAACTTAAGAAATTGGTTCCCTTTAAATTATTAAATTAAATTAAATGGAATATTAATTATTTAATTAATTAATAATGTGGATGTTTAATTAAGTAATTAATAATTTTTATGTTAATTAATTAAGATTTGAGATTAATTAATTAAGGTTAATTAATCTATAATTAAGGATGATTAATTAAATTTTAATTTATGATTAAGATTTACTTAATCAAGTGATTAATGGTTAATTAGTATTTTAATTAACACTTAATTAATTAATAATTAGAGATTAATTAAATGATAATTAAACATTAATTAATTGATAATTAATAATGATTAATTGAAGATAATTCTTAATTATGTAATTAAGAAAGGTTAATGAAGGTCATTAACTTAAGATTAATTAACAATTAATTAATGTGATTAATTTTTAATAATTAATTAGATTAATTAATTAATAATAATCAATTGTTTAATTACTTAATGAAGTAATTAATGAATTAATTACTTGGTGTAATTAATGTTATTAATGTAATTAGTTTAGATTGATTAAGTTTAATTAATTTAAACATTTGTGGATTATTGATAATTACTTATGTAATTAATAAATTTGTAATTACTTAGAGAAGTAATTAATTAATAATTACTGAATGTAATTAAGGATATTTATTTTGGAAGTAATTTGGATTTAAATTTCTTTGAAATTAATCATGGGATTAATTTAAATAATTAATTAAGAGTAATTAATTTATGGGGTGAGTAATTAAAGTAGTTAATTACTGAATAACTATTAATCAAGGGTGATTAATATATATGTTGTTTAAATTGGAAATTAATTACTTATGTAATGAATTTATATTTAGAGATTGATTAAATGTAATCATTAATTAATTAATTAATGATGTAATTTGGAATTGATTAATTAAGGTATGATTAATATTAAATACTAATCACTTATTGTAATTAGAGATAGTTAATCAATAATGATTAAGTGAAATGGATAATGAGATGATGATTCATAAAATTGATTTGTAATCGATTGACGGTGAAGATAAGCATAATTTTAATGATGAAGTAATTAATTTAATTTATTTTAAATTAATTAGAGTTTAGGTAATTAATTTAATTCATTTTAAATTAATTATAAATGGAATGATCATTAGATCATTGCTTATGTTTGATGATTGGTATTGGTTGCTTAGTATGGTTTGTAATCTCAGTTATGAGATGAGAAATGTTATGTGATATGGATGTGTTGATTGCTTTTGGATGATAGTATAGATTATCTGATTATGATATGAATTATCTGTTGATAATGATTATGTTGATTATCTATTGTGTGATGAATTATCTATCTGTGTATATTTAGATAATGAATCAAATTGTTTTAAACTTAAAACAACTTGGACCTTAAAAGACACGCTTTGGATTTCGATGAGACCGGGATCGGGTTTCCATATTTGGAATCCGAAAACCACATCGATTCCAATTAAACGTTAGGTCGTTAATCCAAGTGAAGCAAGTGAAGACTCGAGGTGTAAGGGCTATACGTCAGTATAACTCTGTGGGTGATTCCGTAATGAGTTTGACGGAATAGTACTTAAAGATTCGAGATGGTGATTCAGAGTGCAAGGGTTATTGTCGTTAACTCTGAGGGTGATTCCAATACGAGTGTAACGAGATAATGCCTTCGGTTTCGTTCGAACCCGGAACGAACTTGTATGGATCGAATGCTTTCAGAACATCGTCAGGTGGACGATGAGCATTCTAAGTGATATGTCCTATAAAGGTAATCGTAGCCTCAAGCCTCATCAACCGGGAATGGCTAAAACAGGGGAGGTGCAGCAAAGCTTCGTGGGTAGCACCCACTTGAGAGCAAGATTTATCCCTGTCTAGAGGTCCCTTTATATTTTCGGCTTAGTGGTGCGGTTGCTGATCACAACTGCGGGGTTGTCTTGTTTGGAACTGTTCAGTAAGGAACGGGTCCGGCTTTGTGTTGCAGGGGATGAAGGGAGTAATCCTCGGTACGGTGATCTAGGCCACGTACTGTGACGGGCGGTACCCCAGTAGCCCAACCATTGATGGAATCCAAAATCCAATATGTGCCAACGGTTTTGATTGTATTACCCACTTTTGTGGCTAGTAGCTGGAATTTAATAGATGTAACAATTTCGGCTATTTTCTTATTTACTTGAAAACCCTAGACACTATTATAATATCATCGGATTTCCTATCAAATGTTTTGGTTAGCGTAAGGTAAAAACTTTTCCATGTTTATGTGTGGGAAGTCTTACGTGATACCTTTTCTTTTCAAAGGTTTTTCAAAAGTTAAGCAACTTTAACCTATTACTCACACCAGACCCATGTCTGACTCGGAGTTATTTTTGTTTTTCTATAACTCTTGGGTACTCAAATTTTTACGAGTAGCCAAGGGAATTCAGGTTAGGATTCAGGATTAGCCTTGACGAATTGTGGAGGAGCATATGGAGCAGGAGGCTTCTGCGTATAGTTATATAGTTTTCCGCTATGTTGGTATCTCTGAGTGTTTGTCTGATATGTATTGAGTTGTAATAACTAGACAGGTGTTTATAACTGTCTAGTATGTGTTGTATATACCTATGTACTCTGATATTTGTTGTATACTATGTAATACTTATGTTATTAATATAATTTATTCGTTCCGCTGTTGAGATTCTTGTGTTATTTCTTCTTTCTCTTCTTTCTTTTCTCTTTTCTATTCCTTTCTTTCTTAAAGATGATGCGATTTTCCGGGAGTGGAAAGTCAGGTCGTCACATATCATCTCCAGCTTCAACTACAGCGGACTTATCAGTGTTCATGTCCGCACTAGTACCTCCGACCCTTTGCATCATTCTCCGTTTTCGTTCTGAAGCAGTCATTCGTGCTCTACCCATCTGTAATCAAGTTTAGAGAACCCATTTAGCATGACCATATTCGTAAATAATAAATATTAGAACTAGTTAGCAAATATTTTTTTTTGTTGTATACAGTTTACCAAGCAGGGCAAATGCGTGATAAAAATGCGTACCACGCATGGCCAATGCGTGTTAGAAATGAATACCCCGCAACAATTCTGCGTTGTTTTCATTTTTACCACGCATTGGCCCTGCGTGGTACGCATTTTTACCATGCATTTACCCTGCGTGGTAAACTGTATGCAGCAAAAATAATAATTCACGTTTCAATTCAACTATCTATACAATTTCAACTCCATAAACAGTTCAAACTCAATCATCCATTCACATTCAAACCTAAACTCGAATAGAAAATTGAGGAGGAGGAGGAGGAGTAGCGTACCTTGTACAGGGATTACCGGTGATTTATAAGGTGAAATTTGATAACGTGAAATAATCAAGTTCAAGGTGAAATAATCAAGTTCCTAATCTACTCTACGTTGAACAGGGAGGAGGAGAATCGCGACTGAAGAGGGGGAAAATTGCGTACGTGAAAGTGGAAGGGGTAGTATTGGAAAATATAGGGGGCTACTAATTAAACTAAGGGGTATGCAAAAAAATTTTGAAAATGGGGGCTACAAAGCAAAATTTTGGGTTAGAAAAGAATAGCCCGGGTAAATTATTTGATTAAATGAAATTCCACAATTGTCTGACTGGAAAGGTACTGGAGTTGGGAAGTTTAACAGTATTATTGGCAACATAACTGGAGTCATATGCATTAGCTGAAATTTTAGGGTGGTTCCCGAGGGAAAAGTCCAATAAATTGTCAATGACTAGGCCTAGCTTTTCCCATGGATTGACCTAGAATTAAACTTTAGGTGATTTTTGAATGTTGCAATGTATTAGAGGAAGGAAAGTTGGCCTTATTTTAATAATATTCCTCTAGCTCCAACTTAGATTGGGGAATTTGCGTGATCAAGAAATATATTTTTTATGAGGTGATGATGGATCGACTAGCCCATAAGTTATCTTTGTTGAATAACAATTTATCAATGTAAGCTGAAATAGCAATTTTGTTACATATTTCAGATTAAAAATTCAAAGACCATCTGTCTTTCTACTTAAAATTATACCGTGATAGGCTATTGGAATAAGATTTTATGAATATTGATCACCATGACATAAAAATCTATTTAGGGAACATTTAACATTGCTGATTAGTTTTCCTAGCAGCATGTAATGCGCAAACAAGTATGATGTCAAGGATTAGATAATAATAAGCCTTCCTAGCTGGGTCAGATTGGAGTTGGGCCAAGAGGGGAGTTTGGTTGTTATTTTTCAAATAAAGGTAGGCATTTTATAGTCGAAATTCTTAATGTTATGAGTGTGATTCCTAGGTAATTGGCATCATGGGGCATTTTTTTGAAGGGAGAGGAGTATGCAATTAGTTCTGACATTGCTTGATTATCTAGATCTTCTATGAGTATTTAGGATTTTTGGAGGTTGATCTGCGGGCCAGCAAGGGAGTGGAATTTACTCAAAATGGTCAAAATAGTTTGAATATTTCCTATGTTGGTTTTTTTGAATATCACCAAGTCATCTGCAAATAATAAGTGAGTAATATGATGCTACTTGCAATAAGGGTGTAGTTGTAGCTTTTTAGTTGTTTTCAACTATCAAGGAATTTAGGACCTCCATTTCCATTATGGAGGGATATGTTGAGAGGGGGTCTCTTTGCCTTGTTCCTTGTTTACCTTTGAAGAAGCCACTGAGACTCCCATTTTTACAATTTGAGAAGCGAGGAGATGAGATACATGTGTGAATCCAGGCAAGAAAGAGTTTAAGGTTTCCTTTTGGGTAGAATAGCTATTATGGAACTCCATTATAATGAATTAAATGCCTTTGGCATGTCTAATTTTAGCATGCATCTAGAAGAGATGTCGGCATCGTCGTATCCTCTTAATAGTCCCGAGTTAGCAATGTATTATCGCTAATTGCTCTATTAGGCGATTAAGCTACTTAGTTGGGGGATATAATGGTATGAAGGGTTAGTTTAAGTCTGGTTGCAAGGACTTTTGAAAATGTCATGTAGGTAAAGTTACAACAAGCCATTGATTGAAGTCTAAGACTAGTGGTTGTTCTTCTTTGGAATGAGAGTAAGAGTTGTTGCATTTACACTTATTAGGAGTTTATTGGTGAAGATGAAATATTTGATAGTTTTGGTCATGTCTGGGCCAATGATAGTACAATACACTTTAAATAGAGTGGCATTGAAGCTGTATGGACCTCCACTACTGGTGGGTTTAAGGGAACTAACAGTTTATTTTATTTTTTCGAGAGTGATTTTAGTGAGCAGGTTCACACCTTGGTCTGAGTATAAGCAAGGAAGTTCATGTGGTAGGGTAGGACAAGGTCAGGACGGAGTGGAGATGGGTTAGCAAGAACATATGAGAAATAAGCTATAAATGCATTATTTATGTCCTCTTCTGAGGTAAAGGTATTTCCTCTTATGTCGGTGTTGGAGTGAATCCTATTTCTGGCTTGTTATATTCCCAAGGAGTTGTGGAAGTATTTCTATCACCATTTTTCATGTTTTGTTGAGGATTTTTTAGCCTATCATGTGTGCTTTAGCTTCTAATGTCTGATGTAGGCCGGTACATAGAGAGTGCTCATGAATTGCTATGGTAGTGTTTAGTGGGTGAGAATTTAGAGCTTGTTGGGCAAGAATGGGCTGCTCCATAATAGAATATGGTGCTTCCTACCCCTACCATAATTCTTAAAGACCAAAGCTTAAGTTTTTTTAGGGTCTTGAGCTTTGATAAGAATTTACGTATAAGGTTCCAAAAGGTTGAAAGCTCCAAACATGCAACAATAAATTATTAGAAGCATTATGTTTAGTCTAATGGTCGGAGAATTTAAAAGAGGTGGGTTTAAGTTGGCTTTCTTCTCCCTTCGTAAGTAGAAAAGGGTTATGGTGTAAGATAGTAAGAGGGAGGGTGATGCAATGAAGGGTTGGTTAATTGGTTAGAGCATCAATGTCTTGGAATGAGTGGTTTAGCTTGCAGTAGGTTAGAATTCCTATTATTCTCTTATTGTTTAAAGTGTGGGTATGACTAATGTTTTGAATTGAGGTTTGGGGCACCTTCCTTTGTTCTTTAATAAGGGGTGATATGTCTTAAATGGTGAGGGGATTACCCTAAGCTGACAGAGATAGGTCTAGGTGCCTCGGAAGGCTTTGGAATGGTGGCAGCGCAATTGCTGGTGGGTAGCGAGCGGTGGGTAGCGAGCGGTGGAAGAATGGCGCAAGATTTGTTGAGGTTGATGACATTGGATTTAGGCCAACATGCAGCGGGTTAAATAAGTGAATTTAAAAATAATTACCATTTTGGATCTTATTGGGTCTATGAAGTCTAAATTGATTTAGATCTTATCTAAATTAATTTTAAATAAAATCATTGTTTTATTTTATTTATTGATAAAACGGTTTTATTTGATATTATAAACATAATATATATGTGTACATGCATATATCATACACATATATGTGTACGTGCATATGCAACACAAACAATGTGCATGTTTCAACATGTCAGTATCGAATTGTTGGGATTTACACCGCAAAGCACATATTAGTCCGTCTATAAACCTATATATTGTCTACTATATATGTATTATCAATGAGATATAAAATTTTATTTACATTTGAATAAAAATATACACACGCACACGTATAATAATGTAAAAGTAATCATATATACATATATACATAAAATACTATTTATAAATATAAAAATGTATAATTTAAAATTCAAATTCAAGTTTCAAATTTCAAATTATAAACTAGATCTCGATATGAAAATATCTTTTAGTTTCAAATTCAAATTTCAATTTTCCAAATGAATTATATATTATTAATATATAGATATATGTACGAAAATATTTTTTTAATATATAAAATGTAAATATATATTTATATATTAAAATAAATATTTTAAAGTCATTTATAATATAAAATGATGTTATATCTATAAATACGGTTTTAAAGTCATTTGATGGATGTCGTGCCATGATTTAACTATAAATAAAGTAGAGTGTCCACGTTAAAGTTCAACGGTGTTCTAAAGTTGAGAGAACTGTGTGATATTGTCATTTTGATATTTTATGTTTGACCTTCGTCATAATACCAACATAAAGCTATAGAGTGAGTCCTTCAATGGTTATCTAATAACTATCGGTACATAATCCTTTAGTGGCCCTAGCATCAATGAGCAATACACTACCCAACATTTGGAGAGCATTACGTACTCTAGTCTCAATGGATGTATCGATATCTGGTGTGGGTACATCTTGACTAGGAATATTTTATATGATATGTTTATTATATTATGATAAATTTGCCATGATTACAACACCTTGTAATTACTATCACAAAAACATACCATTTATGGATTTTCTATTAAATATACTTAAATTAAATAATTAATTAATATAACATGGTATAAGAAGTATATAATAGAAAGAAAAACACCTTTTATTTCGAAGGAGATTTCATTACAGAGTTAATAATTTACAATAAATTGCAGAATTACCCTAGGGCATACCCCTACTCTATCAATCTCCCACTTACACTTGTGGTGAGTTATGGAATCATAATCCCATCTCTTTGATCAAATTGATGAGAACTAATCGAGCTAGTCCCTTTGTGAATGAATTTGCTATGTTGTCCTTTATATATACTCTTTGTATCACTACCTCTTTCTTCTCAACAAATTCTCTAATTAGGTGGAACTTTCGAAGAATATGTCATGATTTCTTGTGTGTTCGAGACACCTTTACGATATGCATTGCCATATTTTTTGTCACAAAATGATGTTATTGGATACTCCATGTTGGGAATCACTCCTAGCTCACTTAAAAACTTACGCATCTAGACTGCTTCCTTAGCTGCTTCATAAAGGGTGATATACTCAGCCCCATTGTGGAATCAGGTACCATTCCCTATTTGGAAATTTTCCAACTGACACCCCCTATTTGTAGTAATGATGAAGCCCGTCACTAACTTACTGTCGTCGATATCGTTTTGAAGGCTAGACTCAGTATACCCCTTCATAAGGAGGTCTCCATTCCCATATATTAGGAATGAGTCCCTAGTGTTTCTTAAATACTTTAGTATACATTTTAAAGTCATCCAGTGCTTTTCTCCAGGATTAGACCGGTATTGGCTTATGCATCCTAATGCATATGGTACATCCGGTCTAACATGTAACATAGCATATATTATATAATCGATTGCCGAAGATTACGGTATACTCTTTATACACTCTTTCTCTTTATCGGTTTGAGGTGCGTCCTTCTTGGAGAGAACGATTCCAGATTATGTTGGAACATTTTCATGCTTGGAATTCTCCATGCCGAACCTTTTAAATATAGTGTTTATGTACGGGGATTGGGAAAATCCCAACAGCCTTTTAGATTTATCTCTATATATCTTTATACCTAATATATAAGCTGCTTTCCCCAAATCTTTAATGGAGAAATTCTTGGAGAGTCATACTTTCATATATTGCAATAGTGAAGCGCTATTGCCAATCAATAATAATTCATGAACGTATAGAACTAAGAACATAATAGCACTTCCTTGTTCCTTTCGATATACGCACGCTTCCTCTATATTCTAATAAAAATCAAACCATTTGATCACTTTATCAAAACGCTTATTCTAGCTTCTTGAAGCTTGTTTAAGACCATAAATAGACTATAACAATTTGCAAACCTTGCCCTTCTTTCACTAACTTCGAAACCGACATATAGATGGTCTATTCTAAGTCATCATTTAGAAATGTCATCTTTGCATCCATTTGCCATATTTCGTAGTTGTAGAATGTAGCAATATCTTGCATTATTCAAATGGACTTAAGCATTACTATAAGCGAAAAAATTTCATCATAATAGATACCTTAAATTTCGCAAAGTTATTTCGAAACTGGCCTAACTTATAACATCTACAACATTCTTATGAATGTGAATTACTAGCAAATTAAATAAGATAAACTAAAATTAAATTAAACTAAAATTGAAGTATGTGTTGTAATTTCAATATACACATACATACTTGAAATTTAAAATATAGAATAAAACATAATTAAACTAAAAATAACAAAATCCTTTTACTAATGTCCACTAAATATGATTTAATGTAATAAATTATTCAAGTAAACACAAAATAAGTTATCTGCAAAATTAATTCAAGGATTTTCTTTTTAATTTTCTCTTTTCCCTCCACCGCCATTGCATCTGACCCAACACTAACGTTGTACAATAAAGAGACGGATCCTCTCTTGATGGTTTTTCACTTCAAGTGATTTAACATATAACAACTATTGTCGTAACATGATTGTTATGTCATGTGATTGACCATAATCAAAGTACAGTCTAGATACTTATGATCAACAGTACTCTTAAATATGAAGACTACTACACATCATTACAGCAGATCTTCTATTTTGACTTATATGTATTAACCTATAAGAGACTCTCATTGAGTTGTTCTATGATTGTTGCAAACAATACAAGTATGTAATTCCATGATGTACTCAACGGTCATGAGTAATTCATTATTCATTATATGGAGAGCATTATATACATTAGTCTCAATAGATGTATCGATATCCTTTTCTTGATGCATTTTAACTAGGAACATTTTAAGGTGATTATTTTAATATTCGATTCAATAATCACGAATATAAACATATTCACAACTACTGTGAATTAAATACTTTCTTTAATAATTTTCTTCTTGTGTATATTTAATGTATTTAGATCATTACTTGGATCACAATATAATAACACATACAACAGAAAACAATAGCAAAAGTGCACTTTATTTCGAACAAGATTCTTGTTGTAGGCATTTCCACCCTGGAAGTGATAGATGTAAGTTAGTTAGGCCAAATTAATAATAGTTGAGGTGCATGTGCTATAAGGGGCACAACTCGTATAGACAACCCTAACTGAAGAGGCAAGTAGCCCCGGAGGCAAAGTAAGTCGAGACATTGGAAAAGACAAGGCAAACCAACATTTGCACGTTAGTCTGGTCGGGAATCTACTGGATATGAATTCCTGTCAGGTAGTTACACTACTGAATAAGAACCGCCGTTTGATAGTAGGAACACTGAACAAGATTTCTTGTCCGATTAAGAAACCATCGAACAAGATTTCTTATATGGTATATAAGGAATTATCGAGCCAATGAGGTGTGGAAACTGAACATGGCCAGGAAACTATCTAGGTCAACCCATCGAGCGAAGGATCACCAAACTAACCATCAACTACAGAACCAAACAACATATATTAGGAAAGGAAATTTGGAATATAAGGAAATTCTGGATCATATCTTTTGAGTATGAAATTAACCGAACGAAGGGTTTTATATAAGAAAACTACCTAATTTATTGGACAGACCTCCCTATCTCTTTGCTTCTATAAATATCCAAGCTTCCAACGGTAATAGGGCAACTTTTGGCAGCTACCAGATACTGCCAAATAGAAATCACAAAATAGACTATTAGGGAGCCGTACATAATTACAACTTGTTGTATTTTGTATTCCAATCATTGTAAAGCTGATATATAAAGATGGAAATAAAAATGAATAGTATATTTAGGCACGTTCAAGCCAAACCACTATAAATCTGCATATAATTTAATTTATGTTCATTTCTACTATTTTACTGCTACAAATAGAATAGAGGCAATAGTCCACTTTCTGTGCAAACAATTTTTGTATTTCACTGAGAACCGACTCTCAACCTTGCTCCATGATCAAAGAACAAGCTAGTGGTATAATGAGAATGTTAACCAGACGGCTGCAAATCAACATAACCATTTTTCTAGCACTCTACGACAAGACACTGGCACCGGTGACTCGATAGAGTTATGGTGGAAATCAATACTCGGTTCGCTGCCCAACAAAAAGATATTACGGACTAATCATGACATGCTTAGGGTAGACCTAGACCACCAGACATAACACTGAAGTGCGAGGACGATCCTAATATAGGGGATTTAGAGGTGAAAGGGGTCTATTTTCTTTGCGGATTTGATCGGGAGAATCAAGGAGTAGGAAGGGTAAACATTAAAAAGATTCAGCCCGAAGTTGCGCCCGTGGAATGGTTCGACATCGAACCAACTAGGGGAGGTGCTGAGTTAGGGCTAGCCATGGCCGAACCCTCTCGATCTAGGAAACACTCCGTTGCCTTAGTAGAAATGACAATGGATAGAAGGCAACCCAATCAACATGAACAGTCCCAAAATTGGGGTCAAGATTGAGGTCGTAGGGCAAGTCAATGTAAAAGAAATGAAAGAGATCATTCAGTCCGAAGAGAGAGATAAACATATCTCTGCTCATCGCCTCAAGAAAAAAACCAAATGGCATGAATCACTAGAGAATGTATACGGCGTGAGCAAGTAGAACAGAGCATTGGGGGAAGAGTTGGCAGCCCATTTTCTATAGAAATAGAGACTCGTCGTAACCCTAGAGGCTTCACGATGCCTACCATGGATACTTATTAGGATTTACCTGACCATATAGTACATCTACAGTGGTACACACAACATATGCTAATGAGTGAGCAATGAAGAAAATCTTATGAGAGTGCTTTCCCTTATTCTTGGTAGACCTAGCAAAGATGTGGTGTTGTCATCTACCTTCTGGCTAAATCCACTGATTGTAACACCTCACATTTATACCAATACTGTAACATCCCTGAAATTTAGCCAAGTTCAAATTTGATAATTAATTTAATTTTGAAATTTAATTATGGAATTATTTGTGAATGAATTAGAGATTTCCAGAATAAACTTAAAATTTTAGGTTATAAGTAGCAATTTGATTTGAAATTTGAGGATAAGTATTTTATAAATGGATATTGGATTTAAAAATAAATATATTGAAATTAAATTGGATTTCAAATCTTATTTTTAAATGATATGAATTTGTTTCTAATTATTTAAAAATGCATTATAGTTTTAAAATGATGTTTGAATTTGATTATAAATTTTTGAAAGGCCAATTAAGAATAAAATTATTTATTCATGTGTAATTGAATTGTAAAACCATCTTTTGCTTTAAAAGATTATATAAATGAATTATAAAGAAAACATAAACAATTTTAAAATTAAGGCATATGTTACATATGAAAATATATTTACATGAAGGGTTAAATAAAAATTTAGAAAATAATTGGAATTAAGGTATAAACATAAAAATGCTATAAATGAACATTTGTAAAGAAATAAGCTAATAAGAATGACAAGTGTAGAAATCTCATAATTGGTTTTAACAAGTGGCATTCAACTTTTGAAAAAAAAAATCATAAAAACTTTTCAGCTTCTCTTTTCAATTATTTAGCCTTATAGATTTCTGAAAGAAAAGTAAAGAAATCTTGAACATCACAAAACTCAACAACAAAGGAAATAGAAAAGGAAAAGAGAGTTAGAAATCAGGTTGTTCTTCTCATGCCTGAGAAAAATAAAAGAAAACAAAATCCTCTTCACAACTAAATCTGAAACCAAAGTAAACTAAAATCTTAAAAAAAACCTGAGAAGCAGATTTTGAAGAAAGAAAGGAAGCTGGAAATCAAATTCTGAAGCAAAAGAAAATCCAATTCAAAAACCTGTAAATCAACCATTCTTCAAAAAATCTAGAAAAATATCAAGCAAGACAATCAACCTGAAGCCAAAACAAGTTCGATTCAAATCAAAGGAAGGATTCAATTCGAAACAATAAGCAAGGTTTCAAATCATAAAAACAAAAGCAATCCTAGGTTTTAAAAGCTAGAAATATGTTCTCTGCTTCAAAATAAAGGTGAGCAAACCACTTAGACCTGTTATATATTTTGATGTTTGGATTGGTTATATGCTGAATGATTGTGTACATATGTTTGCATGTGTTTATATATGCATAGAATTGATGTGCATTGTCTGAATACTGGTACTCAAGCCTCTGTTCATATTTACAGGGTTTAAAAAGTAGTTTAAAATTCAAAATCTCAATTTTTATTCACTTAAGGGATTGATGTCTAACAATTTATGCTTGAATTTGCAAGGTTTGAATTATAAAAATAATTTTAAGTATTGAAGGTGAATGGATCTACAGGGAAGTTTAAAATCATAGTGAAATGAAAAAAATCAAGCAAAGCTTAAAATGAACAACCTCTGTTCTTTCAGGAAAGCGATGTGAGTAAACCTTTTTAAGCCTGATATCTCTGTTGTTTGAATGTATGATGTAGGCAAGTTTGAATGCATGCGTGAAATATGCTTGTTTGTGTATAATGGTGTGCATGTTCTGGAGTCAGAAAAATAATGTCTCTGTTGATCTAATTAAGTTCAAAAATTCAATCCTATCTTCCTCAACCCCTTCTAGCTTGTAATATTAAAACAAAAGATGTTTGCAATCATCATAATTAAATTTTATAAAAAAACATAGTTTCAAGAAAATATAAAATGTTTTGTCTGGATGATGAATAAACACTGGAATTTCAATTCTATCTAAATTTTAATTTGCATGAATTATCGATTCGATTACCTCACCTAAAACCATTTCGAAATTAATGATTTTTAAAACAAAAATTGGAATTTTTAGTTGCGTTTTAGGGTGAAATTTGCGAGATGAATAGAAAATGGGTTCTCTCGATTTTCTGGTGACCGATCAAGAATTAGGCTTCGGGATCGAGGTGGTGGACGCTGGAACGATCATAGATTGTAGGAAACTTGCAAGCAAAATTTTCTATTCATCATGGTTTGAGTTTGGGATCAAATCAAGGTTTAACCCTGTGTTTTGAAGGTCGAAGTCGCGAGTATGTTGCATCGTAGCCGCGGCGATTCAAGCGATCGCACCACAGACAATAGATTCGTGGTGGATCGAAGTACCCTTGGCTAGAGGGGCACGAGTTCCGGTGGCGTGTAGCGGCGAGGGGGGAGTTTTTCAGACGAACATTCGGTTCTAGAAAATTTGAAGTGGCTCGATTTTGATTACGGCATGATTTTGGATTTTGAGATGATCGAATTGGCTCTGGTGATCGTGGGTGAGGTTCCGATGGCCTCGAAGTCGATCGGCGATGATAGACGTGCTCATACACGTATACGTGCATTCGCATACATATTTGGGTTCGTGGATTTTGGGAAGAAAGGTGGAACTCGAAGCCAAGCACGGGGATTTGGTTAATTTGCTCGAAGCAGATGGGCGTTTGTTTCGCTCTGGTTCAACTCAAAGTGGTCAAGGAATTTTCTCAGGTTGGTCGACTATTGGCCATGAATAGTTTAAAGCTTTAAAGAAATTCAAGTTTTTGAAAATAAAATTTGTTAAATTAATTTTCTTTCAATATTTAATCTTTCCTAAGTTTTAAAATAAGTTAAGAAGGGTTTTAAATAAATTGTTTAATTTTAAATGGTTTAAAATAAATTTAACTTTAATTTGAAAGTTATTTTCTTAATAATATTTAAAGAAGTTAATTATTATAAAGGATGTTTTAAAATGGTTAATTAACTTTCAAAGTTTAAGTTAACATATTTGTTAAAGGGAAATTATTATTTGAAGTGAATTACTTAATGAAAGTAATTAAAGTGATTAATTAATAATTCAAGTTAATTAATCAAGTAATTAATGAATGATTAATTAAAAATGATAATTACTTAGTGAAAGTAATTAAGACTAGATAATTAATGATTAAAGATTGATTAATCAAATGTTAAAGGTTAATTAATTTAAAGAATAATTAATTAATATGATAAATTAATTAAAGCAATTAAATTAAGAATAATTAATTAAAGGTTAATTAATTAAAGTGATTAAGAAATAATTATTAATTAAGGAGCAATTAATTATTGTAATTAATTAAGAATAATTAATTAAGGACTAATTATTAATTAAAGGGTAATTAATGATGAATTAAAGGATAATTAATTGAATGTTTGTAATTAATTAATTATTGACCTTGACTAGGGATTATCCATAGGCAAATGATTCTGGTTAAGATTAATCAAATATCTTAATTGGTTTCACTTATAGATGACTATATTCTATTGAATGCTGTGAATTATTTGATATTCTCTACTGTGCGATGCTTTATGATGTAAATTGTTTTAATTCAAGCTGTGATGAATGTAATTTATTTATTTATAATGCATTTATGTTATCTATTTGTGATTCTGTGTTTATAGATAAGCATTATAGGATTATACCGCTTATCGATATTGTTGTGATTGTATCTGTGATGACTGATGATGTTGCACTATTGGGTAAAGCCCCTGGACTACACTATACACACACAAATATGGATTGCATGTGGAATTCGGTTAAGTCATAGATTTTTGAAATAATTTTAGAATTTGAATTTTAAATCCAATGGTTTTGTAAATGGATTGGATTTAAAGTGAAAAGCTTTTGAAAAGGGATTTCAAAGGTAAAAGTTATTTTGGAATAACTTAATCTAATTTTGAAATTTGATTTAAATTTGAATTCAAAAATTTGAATTTGAACTCTATGTTGAGAATTTATGATTTAAAATGGTTATACAAGTTTAAATGGGTTTTAAACCATTTTAAAAGTGTTGTTTAGGAAAGTTGAACTAACCCATGGTTTTAACTTGTATAAATGAAATCGGATTTTTCCGAAATAAAAATTGTTTGTTTTCAAATGATAAAAGCTTTCATATAAGAAATGAATTTCCAATTTGTGTAAAAGGAATTTCAAATTTGAAATGAAACAGTTTTCAAAGTTATGAATGAATCTTTGGAAACGTTTTTGAAAGCTATGAGTTAAATCTTTTATTTAAAGATTAAATGAGTTAATCCAATTAAAATGGAATTCTTTTTTGAAATCCGTGAATAGATCTTTGTGAAACTGGATGAACTTGTAAAATAAATCTTTTTGTTTAAAGATTTGAAATGGTAATTTGTTTAAACCATTTGAAAGAAAGATTTGAGTTTTTAAAGTTGTGACTTAACTGAAATCCCATATCCATATGTTTTTAAATTTTACGCTCATTATTCGGTTTAGCTGGGGGAGGACCTTGTATCATATAACCCATTCCGAATAATGATATGATGTTGTGATTGCATTTGAAGATCGATGGTGAAGACCGGGTGTTTGCGAGAACGATAGGATAACCTATCGATTGTCTCTGCACTAAGTAGCTATGGTATAGAGATTCCCAAAGTGATGGGAAATCCGATCGGGATGGTGAATACCCGGATTTTCCAGGGCTTCTTGGAAAATGCCTTCGGTTCTGTTCGAACCCGGAACAGACTTGTATGGATGTATGTTTGACATTATACTTTGTATGTAAAAACGGTTTCTATCAAATACATTTCTGCTTGGTGGCGGAGATTTATTCTCTTAGCTTAACACCCTTCTCTAAGACGTACTAACTCATAGGTTATGTAATTGATGGTTACTAGTGATACATTTCCAATTTGGTGAAGTGGCATACGAAATACTGCTGATCATTTGTTGATCAAAGCATGGCTTTGTGAAAAAGCATAGCTTTGTGGATGAGACCTCATCGAGCCTCACAAACCGGTAATGGTCAAAACAGGAAAGATGCGGCAAGGTTTCAAGGGTAGCTCCCCTAGGGTATGTCCAATCCTTCTGGAAAAGGGTGGTATCAGGTATGGAGCCCTGATATTTAACCTATGTGGTTACTGCAAATACTTTTCTTTGTGGTCGTTGGTGTAGAGGATCCTCGGATAAAGGTCGCAAACGACCGGGGGTGGCATATCTTAGGTTTTACTTCCCGGGAAAGGGGTGACCGGCCTTGTGTTGGCAAAGAGCCGGGTAGGTTCTCGGGATGTCCCGGCAGAGGCGTACCCATGGACAGTAGGAAGTTCCTCAGCCTGACCATTTGTTGGAAATCCAATCAAACAATACGGGCCTTTACGATTGCAATTGTATAACCTGCCACCTCAGGTGGCAGCTATAGCTGGCATAATATCATGGTACCTATGCTGGCTAAGATTAATATTATACTTTCGAAACGTTTTCACACTATGCACTAGTAATAATATAAAAGAATTTTTCTTGTATTAAGCATATTTGACTATCATAAGGGGAAATCTCCCCCAAGTGTGCGATTGCATTGTGTGTGTGCCGGGAGGCCTTATGGGAGTTTCATTTTCTAAAAAGCATTGCGGATTTCATTTTTTCTTTGTTTTTCAAACCAAATGTTTTTGTTTGCTCATACCAGTTCCACGAATGACCTGGAGTTTATTGTTCCCTTTTTAAACACTGGGTGCCCACAATTTTCCACACGGGCAGTCTAGAGTTTGGTTTTTCAGATAGTCAGATAGTAGATATCGATTTGGTAGCCTTCAGCTTCTGTTTGTTATTCTTTGGAGTCTTCGGAGTCCATGGACTGCACTTGCTCGGCTTTGTGCAACCTTGATGGAGATTCAAGCTTGGAGTTTTAGAGATTTGGCTTTGGAGTTTTGGATTGGAGTTACAGTATTAGATTCTGTGAAGACTCATCTCATATTGTGTTGTGTTCCTTTGTATTTTTATGTTGTATATATTCTCTAATGTTGATGATTATCATTGTATCAAATTGATGTATCGGATATTGTATTCATGTTGTATCAATGATATCATCTTTTATTTCCACTGTGTTATTTATCATCTAATGTTGCTGCAAGCTCCGGCGATACGAATTTGATGTTGTTTGTCGGACATCGAGTTCGGGTTGTCACATTCATTATCAGATCTAAAGGTTGAGTAAGAACTTTAGCTACGGAGTGTAACACATTAGATGGCTTATTAGAGATAGGGTGAAGTATACCCTAGAATGAGTATATCCCTAAGATATCTGTCTGAATGCCTCAGTAAATTATCTTACTATCCACTAATTGTGAGTATGAGTGCAAGAAGAGTACGAGATAGGGGACGGGAAAGTACCATTAAAACTAGTCAATACCCTACAACATCGGAAATATCTTTCTCTATCAATCTCCTTTAATTCAATTCCAATTTCTTTGATGTCTTTATGGCAGCTCGAGGAAGAAGCTTCGGTGTGATGGTGGCCCTACGAATCCTTATAGATAGTCTCTATTTCGTATTCTCTTCGTCAAATTTCTATCATCTTTTCGTTTTTTACTTTAGCAAAATTGAAATTTGATTTGAAATAAATTGGTTAACTAAAATATAAAGTTAAATAAATTGTATCGATAAACAATTTCGATTAAACCAAAAATTTGAAATTCTGTTACAATTTCTTGTGAAGATCAAAGTCCTAAGAGAGACAAGTTATATATAGTTTGGGGTGTTCCGACTTAAGTTTGGAATCCATGTCTAGTGTTTGAGGGTTGTGGAAGATTAAATCCATTTATCTATCATTTGGGTTTCGATATATTCTACGAACGGTTAGTTATCCCTACGAACTAACCAGTGCCTCTGCATATTTCATAGATCTGGTGACCTGAGTATCTTGTATAGTATTGAATGAGTTTGTTCTCATATCTATTGTTGATATTCTGATTTGGTAAGCCAAATGCAGAGATATTCTGTTTGATCTGAGAAGATATTTCTCTATCTTTTATCCGTACTTGGTTGTCTCCCTAGCAAATTTCGGATGAAATTTTCTTAAGGGGGGAATCTGTAACATCCCTGAAATTTAGCCAAGTTCAATTTGATAATTAATTTAATTTTGAAATTTAATTATGGAATTATTTGTGAATTAATTAGAGATTTCTAGAATAAACTTAAAATTTTAGATTATAAGTAGCAATTTGATTTGAAATTTGAGGGTAAGTATTTTATAAATGGATATTGGATTTAAAAATAAATATATTGAAATTAAATTGGATTTCAAATTTTTTTTATAAGTGATAGGAAGTTGTTTCTAATTAACTAAAAATGCATTATAATTTTAAAATGATGTTTCAATTTGATTATAAATTTTTAAAAGGCCAATTAAGAATAAAATTATTTATTCATGTGTAATTGAACTGTAAAACCATCTTTTGCTTTAAAAGATTATATAAATGAATTATAAAGAAAACTTAAACAATTTTAAAATTAAGATTATATGTTACATATGAATATATATTTACATAAAGGGTTAAATAAAAATTTACAAAATAATTGGAATTAAGGTATAAACATAAAAATGCTATAAATAAACATTTGTAAAGAAATAAGCTAATATGAATGACAAGTGTAGAAATCTCATAATTGGTTTTAACAAGTGGCATTCAACTTTTGAAAAAAGAATAATAAAACAAAAGAAAATCATAGAAAATTTTCAGCTTCTCTTTTCAATTATTTAGCCTCATAGATTTCTGAAAGAAAAGTAAAGAAATCTTGAACATCACAAAACTCAACAACAAAGGAAATAGAAAAAGAAAAGAGAGTTAGAAGTCAGGCTGTTCTTCTCATGCCTGAGAAAAACAAAAGAAAACAAAATCCTCTTCAAAACTAAATCTAAAACCAAAGTAAACTAAAATCTCAAAAAAAAAACCTGAGAACATATTTGGAAGAAAGAAAGCAAGCTGGAAAACAAATTCTGAAGCAAAAGCAAATCCAAATCAAAAACCTGTAAATCAACTATTCTTCAAAAAATCTGGAAAAATATCAAGGAAGACAATCAACCTGAAGCCAAAACAAGTTCGATTCAAATCAAAGGAAGGATTCAACTCAAAACAATAAGCAAGGTTTCAAATCATAAAAACAAAAGCAGTTCTAGGTTTTAAAAGCTAGAAATTTGTTCTCTACTTCAATATAAAGATGAGCAAACCACTTAGACCTGTTATATATTTCAATGTTTGGATTGGTTATATGCTGAATGATTGTGTACATATGTTTGCATGTGTTTATATATGCATATAATGATGTGCTTTGTCTGAATACTGGCACTCAAGCCTCTGTTCAGATCTATAGGATTTAAAAAGTAGTTCAAAATTCAAAATCTCAATTTTTATTCACTTATAGGGATTGATGTCTAACAATTTATGCTTGAATTTGCAAGATTTGAATTATAAAAATATTTTTAAGTATTGAAGGTGAGTGGACTTACTGGGAAGTTTAAAAACACAATGAAATGAAAAAAAAATCAAGCAAAGCTTAAAATAAAACAACCGCTGTTCTTTCAGGAAAGCAATGTGAGTAAACCTTTTTAAGCCTGATATCTGATCTGTTGTTTGAATGTATGATGTAGGCAAGTTTGAATGCATGCGTGAAATATGCCTGTTTGTGTATAATGGTGTGCATGTTCTAGAATCAGGAAAATAATGTCTCTGTTGATCTAATTTAGTTCAAAAATTCAATCTTATCTTCCTCAACCCCTTCTAGGTTGTAATATTAAAACAAAAGATGTTTGCAATCATCATAATTAATTTTTTTTAAACATAGTTTTAAGGAAATATAAAATGTTTTGTCTGGAAGATGAATAAATAGTGAAATTTCAATTCTACTGATATTTTAATTTGCATGAATTATCGATTCGATTACCTCACCTAAAACCATTTCAAAATTAACGATTTTTAAAACAAAAACGGGAATTTTTAGTTGCGTTAGGGTGGCATTTGCGAGATGAACAGAAAATGGGTTCTCTCGATTTTCTGATGATCGATCAAGAATTCGGCTTTGGGATCGAGGTGGTGGATGCTGGAACGATCATAGATTGTAGGAAAATTGCAAGCAAAATTTTCTATTCATCATGGTTTGAGTTTGGGATCAAATTTGGGTTTAACCCTGTGTTTTGAAGGTCGAAGTCGCGAGTATGTTGCGTCGTAGCCGCGGCGATTCAAGCGATCGCACTGTAGGCGATAAATTCGTGGTGGATCGAAGTACCCTTGGCCAGAGAGGCACGGGTTCTGGTGGCGCGTAGCGGCGAGGCGGGAGTTTTTCAGACGAACATTCAGTTCTAGAAAATTTGAAATGGCTCGATTTTGGTTACGCCGTGATTTTGGATTTTGGGTTGATCGAATTGGCTCTGGTGATCGAGGGTGAGGTTCTGGTGGCCTCGAAGTCGATCGGCGACGATCGACGTGCTCGTACACATATACGTACATTCGCATACATGTCTGGATCCAAGGATTTTGGGAAGAAAGGTGGAACTCGAAGCCAAGCACGGGGATTTGGTTAATTTGCTCGAAGTAGATGGGCGTTTGTTTCACTCGGGTTCAAACTCGAAGTGGTCAAGGAATTTTCTCGGGTTGGTCGACTGTTGGCCAGGAACAATTTAAAGCTTTAAAGAAAATTCAAGTTTAGGAAAATAAAATTTGTTAAATTAATTTTCTTTCAATATTTAATCTTTCCTAAGTTTTAAATTAAGTTAAGAAGGGTTTTAAATAAATTGTTTAATTTTAAATGGTTTGAAAAAAATTTAACTTTAATTTGGAAGTTATTTTCTTAATAATATTTAAAGAAGTTAATTATTATAAAGGATGTTTTAAAATGGTCAATTAACTTTCAAAGTTTAAGTTAACATATTTGTTAAAGGGAAATTATTATTTGAAGTGAATTACTTAATGAAAGTAATTAAAGTAATTAATTAATAATTCAAGTTAATTAATCAAGTAATTAATGAATGATTAATTAAACATGATTATTACTTAGTGACAGTAATTAAGAGTAGATAATTAATGATTAAAGATTATTAATCAAATGTTAAAGGTTAATTAATTTAAAGAATAATTAATTAATATGATAAATTAATTAAAGTAATTAAATTAAGAATAATTAATTAAAGGTTAATTAATTAAAGTGATTAAGAAATAATTATTAATTAAGGAGTAATTAATTATTGTAATTAATTAAGAATAATTAATTAAGGATTAATTAAAGGGTAATTAATGATGAATTAAAGGATAATTAATTGAATGTTTGTAATTAATTAATTATTAAATAACCTTGACTAGGAATTATCCATAGGCAAATGATTCTGGTTTAGATTAATCAGATATCTTAATTGGTTTCACTTATGGATGACTATATTCTATTGAATGCTGTGAATTGTTTGATATTCTCTATTGTGTGATGCTTTGTGATGTAAATTGTTTTAATTCAAGCTGTGATGAATGTAATTTATTTATTTATTTATAACGCATTCATGTTATCTATCTGTGATCTGTGATTTTGTGTATATAGATAAGCGTTATAGGATTATATTGCTTATCAATATTGTTGTGATTGTATCTGTGATGACTGATGATGTTGCACTGTTGGGTAAAACCCCTGGACTAAACTATACACACACAAATATGGATTGCACGTGGAAATCAGTTAAGTCACAGATTTTTGAAATAATTTTATAATTTGAATTTTAAATCAAATGGTTTTGGAAATGGATTGGATTTAAAGTGAAAAGCTTTTGAAAAGGGATTTCAAAGATAAAAGTTATTTTTGAATAACTTAATCTAATTTTGAAATTTGATTTAATGAATTCAAAAATTTGAAATTGAACTCTATGTTGAGAATTTATGATTTAAAAAGGTTATACAAGTTTATATGGGTTTTAAACCATTTTAGAAGTGTTGTTTAGGAAAGTTGAACTAACCCAAGGTTTTAACTTGTATAAATGAAATCGAATTTTTCTGAAATAAAAATAGTTTGTTTTTCAATTGATAAAAGCTTTCATATAAGAAATGAATTTCCAATTTGTGTAAAAGGAATTTCAGATTTGAAATGAAATAGTTTTCCAAGTTATGAATGAATCTTTGGAAACGGTTTTGAAAGCTATGAGTTAAATCTTTTATCTAAAGGTTAAATGAGTTAATCCAATTAAAACGGAAATTTTGTTTGAAATCCGTGAACAGATCTTTGTGAAACTAGGTGAACTTGTAAAATAAATCTTTTTGTTTACAGATTTGAACTGGTAATTTGTTTAAACCATTTGAAAGAAAGATTTGAGTTTTTAAAGTTGTGACTTAACTGAAATCCCATATCCATATGTTTTTAAATTTTACGCTCATTATTCGGTTTAGCCGGGAGAGGAGCTTGTGTCATATTACCCATTCCGAATAATGATACGACGTTATGGATTGCATTGGAAGACCGGTGGTGAAAACCGGGTATTTGCGAGAACGATAGGATAACCTATAGATTGTCTCTGCACTGAGTAGCTACGATATAGAGATTCCCTAAGTGATGGGAAATCCGATTGGGATTATGAATATCCGGATTTGCAAGGGCTTCTTCGGAAGTGCCTTCGGTTCTGTTCGAACCCGAAACAGACTTGTATGGATATATGTCTGACATTATACTTTGAGATGTAAAACCGGTTTCTATCAAATACATTTCTGCTTGGTGGCGGAGATTTATTCTCTTAGCTTAACACCCTTCTCTGAGACGTACGAGCTCAGAGGTTATGTAGTTGATGGTTATTAGTGATACATTCCCATTTGTGGCATACGAAGTGCTGCTGATCATTTGTTGATCAAAGCATGGCTTTGTGAAAAAAATGTAGCTTTGTGAAAAAATGTAGCTTTGTGGACGAGACCTCATCGAGCCTCCCAAACCAGTAATGGTCGAAATAGGAAAGATGCGGCAAGGTTTCAGGGGTAGCTCCCCTAGGGTATGTCCATTCCTTCTAGAAAAGGGTGGTATCAGGTATGGAGCCCTGATATTTAACCTATGTGGTTACTGCAAATACTTTTCTTTGTGGTTGTTGGTGTAGAGGATCCTCGGATAAAGGTCGCAAACGACCGAGGGTGGCATATCTTAGGTTTTACTTCCCGAGAAGTGGGTAACCGGCCTTGTGTTGGCAGAGAGCCGGGTAGGTTCTCGGGACGTCCCGCCAGAGGCGTACCTATGGATAGTAGGAAGTTCCTTAGCCTGACCACTTGTTGAAAATTCAATCGAACAATACGAGCCTTTACGATTGAAATTATATAACCTGCCACCTCAGGTGGCAGCTATAGCTAGCGTAATATCATGGTACATATGCTGGCTAAGATTAATATTATACTTTTGAAACGTTTTCACACTATGCACTAGTAATAATATCAAAGAATTTTTCTCGTATTAAGCATATTTGATTATCATAAGGGGAATTCTCCCCCAAGTGTGCGATTGCATTGTGTGTGTGCCGGGAGGCCTTATCGTAGTTTCATTTTCTAAAAAGCATTGCGGATTTCATTTTTTCTTTGTTTTTCAAACCAAATGTTTTTGTTTGCTCATACCAGTCCCAGGACTGACCTGGAGTTTATTGTTCCCTTCCTAAACTCTGGGTTCCCATAATTTTCCACACGGGCAGTCTAGAGTTTGGTTTTTCAGATAGTCAGATAGTAGATATCGATTTGGTAGCATGCATAAAGACGTATCACTCATATAAAATCACATCAATAGAAGGTCATAGAACCAATGTCAAACAGTTGAATCATTCATATTTAGAATCCTTATTAAAATCCAAAAATTATCGAAAAACGAGATATCATCAAGTATAATCAGTCTAGACACAGCATTTCCCAAGTATATCTCTCAATCTCAGTAATAAGAACAACACCATTAACATATATGATATAATCGAATAAAATAGGGCAAAAACAACCGATTAATGATATAGTTGGCAACACAGGGCTATGAAAATATATGTGGCAATACATGCCTATAAAATATAAGTGGAGACACATTCCAAAGAAGGATATGGGGATTGACCATACATTGGACACAGTCTTAGGTATAATCATACCTTATCATCTCAAGTAGGAATATAAATAGTATATATTTATCTACCACACACAGCAGAACCAAACGGGTGACTGACATCACACATTCGCTCAAGGAGACTACATACGTGCCTGTTTGGCATGGCTTCTACAGTCTTCGGTTACCTTTCCTTAGTATTATGACAAGATCTACTGGTGAGCTCGTCAACGCAAGGACTCAACTTGGCCAGGAACCAACACATGCCCCTATGATAACAGACTACTGGCCTAGGTGAGACATGGGCGAATGCACACAGCAATATACATATGCCAACACATGGCAATAGGCCGACATGCAACCACAAACATAATGGTGTCGTAGATTTGGGGGCATGAAGACACAATCCGGCCACTAGGGTGGATAATGGCCTAATCTGGTCAAATGCCGAATCAAAAAGGATTTTGGACAGTGATAGACAAATAGATACTATATATAGGCCAACACAAGACCATCTAAATATGCTGACACATGGCAATATGCACTTAGTGATGTAAATAAGCCGATGCACAGCTAGGCACGAAGTCAAGCTTACCGCAACAAGATCCACATCATGCATATCCCAGTATGATTATCATCCACTTACAATGAATAACCGAACAAATACCACAACCGTGTCCTATACAACCGAGTGATACTCAATCGCTTATTCATTGCTCATAAGCTACACTCTATTCCCATAATATTATATATAATCAGTCTAAAGAATAACTAAATAAATGCTACCGAAAATCCCATACCAAATGGTATTATAATTCTAGTTATTCAAATTTCTCGTCACATAGAATTAAATATCATGCAAGCATACAAAAGGATGTCATCACTGTATCACATTAAAATTACTAATCAAACAGTATCAACAGTGACTCATTCATATATCCAAAATCAATATAGAGGAGATGAGAAATCCAAATAGCATAAATAATTTTCTTTAATTAAATATTTAAATATATAAAAACACTTAAGAAATCATAAGTAACAATTGTAATTATGAGATATACTTTAACATACTTAAAATATTAATTAGAAAATAATTCACATACTATGGGATTTCTATAAACTCCTTAAATAATTATTAAAACCCAATATGAATTTCTTCCAATAAATTACCAACTTTTATTTAATTATACACACACGCACACTAAATTTCAATAGAGATTTTACTTCATAAATCACATTCTATTATTATACTAATTTCTCAATTTCATTTCATATAAATATATTATGAATACACACACACAAACACATATATTAATTAAATTCACCAGCCTAGTTGTGTGACTGTCTCCATTACCAGTCCACCATAAACGATCAACTGGTCGCCCAACAGATAAGTCATCCCTGTAGATCATTCGATCGATTTCCAGCCTCCAATCCCTCCTTCTTATCATTTACTTCTCTAATTTAATGCATATACGAATAATACATCCAGATAACATTCCAAACACACACATACATATTGAAATGCATAAATTGACGTAGATTTGCGAGCAATTATACTCACTTGTAGTTTGCTACTTCATCCCTCCTCTTCGATCACAACTTCCAGAAACCCAAAACATGAAAAAAATCCCAATTTCCTCATAGCTAGTGGTGTGATATATTGTTGAGATGAACATATATTGATTTATGATTTTAGAGGCTTTTACTTGCTTTTATTTTAGCTATTGAATGAAAAGGGTTTTCGATATTTTTGCTTCCTAAAGTTGACAATTCTAGAATAGGAGAAGAAGAATCAAGGTATTAAGTTAATGAACATACACAAAGGGAGAAATCTGGAACCAAAATACTCTGGATAATGGGTTGGTGGGTTTGGGGTTGAATAAACATTTATTTTCTTTTTATTTCCTTTTATAAAATAATTTTCTATCTAAAAAAAATCACTATTTAACATTAAATAAAAACCATATTTATATTTCTCAAGTGGTTAACTATCACTATGGTATATTATAGAATTTATTTCCAATAATTTAACTCAATTCTATTTGCTGTTTTTTATTTTAAAAAAAAAACAACTTTCGAGAGCTAGGGATGTTGGATGGCTTGCCACAACCCCACCCTATTTTGTTCCAGGCTCTCGTAGTGGCACTTTTCGATCCTGAGTTTTTTTACTTATTTTTAGGGATTTCACATGCCTCGACAATAACAAGCCACTAAAGCGTCGTTGTCGAGGATCAAACCCCACCATCTACTAGGGAGCTAGGAGCTCTCACTAACCACACTAGTGCCATTGACGAGGTTTATTTACTATTTTTTAACTATAGTTTTAAATTTATTTATTAAACAATTTCCAAAACTCCATATTAAATGAAATAGAATCCTTTTCCTTTTTAATTATATTTCTCATCTCATTTCTAACTAATATTAACTCTTACCTAATTATTCAACTACCTCCAATATATTCGAAATCGTTTAAAACTCAAAATATTAATATTACTCTAATATATTTCAATTCACCATTTATTAATTCTCAAAACATTTAATTCCAAAATAATTCACTCCATAATCCATTTTAATAACTAATTATTCCCAAATCAACTTAATCACAATACTAATTACTTCATTATAAAATTTCAATATTGTGCAATAAATCCAAAATTCATTCTTATTTAATGTTTAAAACTCATTTTTAATCAATTAAATCACTATTATTAAATTTAATTTATTACTCCGCAATGCCGGGTTGTTGCACCCTTGGATGATGTTGAAGGAAAATTTTATTAGCCAATTTATGGTGCATATTGAATAATCGAAAAACCCATATTCATTATCAGATGCGAAGTAGAGAGAGGACGAGACACTACGACGGTATTAACACATTTCAACACCACAGTGACTGGAGTCCGGAATGTCGATGAATGGCTAACTGTAATGGCGCTATGTGAAGGCATACACCCAAACATGAAGATGGCCTGAAGGTTAACTAAGGAAAAACCGGCCATGTGTTGGGATTTCTTCTATGAAGCAGCAAAGTATACGAGGTTGAAGGAAGCCATAATTAGGCGTTAGACCGAAACTGCAATCAAGACATCGAAAGCACCTAATAATGAGAATGCTATGGTGAAGGGAAATGTAAGTGGTTTTACTTAAAGGAAAAGGATAATTGCCAAAGTGGCTTCGGTGGAATGAAAGTGGAACAGAGGAGGTTCAGGCCAGGACCGAGGTTCGATGCTTACATAGACCTAAATGACAATGTGGATAACATCTATCTTGTTACGTAAGCCGAGCTTAAGTACAATAGGCCTCAGCCGAGAAAGGAGACTGAAGTGGACATAAATACAGGAAAGTACTGTATTCATGAATCTCACAGACATAACATTAATGAGTGTCGTCACTTATAAGACATTATAAACAAAAACATCAGAAAGAAAAAATTATAGCAATCATCAGAAATGCTAACATTCCCCTCGTTCCTATGGGAAAGACGCCAAAGCAGCCACCGCTAGGAAATGGAGGAGAGGCAACTAGTGCTACTCGTTAGAAAGATGGGAGATTGGTAATTAACCCCATGATAGGAGGATCTCATGTAGCGGATAATAATTGGGCTGCGGTGGAAAGATATGCAAAGTCCTTGAAGAACGAAGAAGCTTTTGTACACACCGTAGGTGAAGAGCGTAAGGTTAAAGCCCCTTATTGTGCTCAGGAATAGACAATCATCTGTTGAATATGCTAGTATATGATTTTTGTTTGATGATAATAAACATATATACATATATATACATATTCATTTAAATGTATTTATAAATGTACAAATTTATTTTTCACACAATTAAATAAATATTTGTTGAATAAAATAAATAACACAAAATTTAAATTCAAACAAATATTTTATTCAAACAAATATTTTATTACAATTTTGAATAGTACAAATTTGAGCTCTCATTATACGTATACACAATTTCAATTGCATTGCAATTTCGATTACATCACAAATTTCAATTTACAATGTTGACCTCACTACATTTCACTCAAACACTCATATTTGTTCTTCAACTTTGTTTCTAGCCTGTATCCTGCATCTGAATTATCTGCAAAATAAACACCGACGCAGCAAAATTGAAAGAGCAATATTTTTGTAGTGTAAAATAAAATGTGTGTTTTTGAAAATATTATTTGCCTCGATTATGTAGGTTGTTCGTCATCATTTCTTTTTAATTCATCTTACACGAACAGCTTGTGACATGCATAGCGTATCATTGTACATGCCACAAGGCCGTGCACACCAATATACACTTGATAAAACTATAGGGACAGGTGAGCACAAGGTCAAACCCGAGCCATTAGCTGGATTCAACTCAAGTGCATATAACTCTTGATCAAAACAAAGTCACAAAGTTTCAAATGCATCATATACATATGGAACCTGACCAGGCACAAACTTAGTCTCAGATGTATACAATGAACACAAGCAAAACCAGACCAGTCTCCAAAATCAATTGCAAATGGAATACAAAACTACAATATGCACAAGGACAGCAAGGCACCAAAGCAATCACACATATATACATAGATATGTGTGTGTGTGTGTATGTATATGTATGGAGACCATAATGCATCAATGAAATGTGCAGATCACCATACCAATCCAACTCAATGCAACTAGGTTCAAGAGCAATAGAAAACACAAGCATGGATGGTCGAGTTACAGAAACCACATGAATCAAAGGATTGCAACCAAGCTCAGTCCAGTGAAACAAGTTCAATAAAATGGTCCATACACATGAAAACTCAAATGTAACAACCAAGCTCATATGCAAAGTCAAGTTCATAAACAACTGAATACTAGTGAATGCAACTTTGAGGAAACATGAAATGCAAGTATGAGAAAACAGCTTCAAACATGCTCAGAGGCACCAGAGGAGACATAAAAAAACAGGAAGATCAATATGAATGCAAATCCATACAATTCACCAGATCAATGTAGCAGCAAAAAAATGACATATGTATACATATGCATATGGACAGATACAAGCATTATATCAGTATGAACATGAGCACTTTCAAAAAGAAATTGTCAAGCAAAACAACACTGCAACCAGACTTAAACTGAATCAGATAGTTTTCTAAAGCAATGCAGACAACAGTTCAATATGCTCAGGACATACATATATATACATACATATATGTATGTATACACATGATGAACATCACATGTAACCAGAACCATGACCCAACCAAAATTTACCTGACTACAAATATACAAAGACAAAGTCAGACACCAGCATGAATGGATAGAAGCTCAAAGACTCGAAGTATGAAAACAATGCAAGCAAATTGGACATGGAACTCCACATCAAACCAACATACATGAATCAGTTGTAATTGACTCGACAATACAAGCTACAAAAAAGTGAAAGGCATACAAGACACAATGCAATATAGCAAAGTATCAAAACACACCAGACATCAACCAGACCAAGGCTACCAAGTTCAAATATACACAGTAGCAGTAACAAAGTCATGGTTTGAAAGAGAATGTAACGACAATTAACAAAAATTCAAAATGCCAAAAATAACAAAGCCATGGATTATATCAATATTAACAGAAGAAGTTTCAAAAAGGATATTATCCATTTGAAACTGTGATGAAGGGTTTTCAAACAATGTCAAAAATCATGTCATGCCAGAATCAAAGCCGTGGTGACCAAGTTAATAGCAACAATATATCGCAAGTACAATGAAAAAGTCCAGGTCAAAATAAACGGAGTAAATTCAAAGTCATGGAGCATTCAAGTAATAATCGTATGGCCTAGCAAATTCACCAAAGAATTCAAACAAAATTATACAAACGAAAATTAAGGAGTTCGTTCCCTATATAACCCAAAATCATCATCGGCGGTAGCATTGAATCGAGTTCAAGGAAATCAACAGTAAAATCAAGCAAAAGTTACATACCAATTTCTATTCACTTGAAATCAAAAACTGAAGCGACCACAAGCTATAAAAGCCAAAGAATCGATTGTCCAAGCCAAACAAAGAAAAATAATCACTGCAATTGATCAAAAAAAGCGGCGTCTTTAAGTTGAAAAAAGCCCTAACTTGGATCAAAGAGAAAACAAGGCGGCCACGAAGAGAAGCAAAAGGGGTCGGTTGATAAAAATAAAATAAATAAAAGGGAGAGACATATTCTTTTATTATCAATTGGGTCAGTCTCCTTACCCATTTATTTGGGTTTTTAATTGTTTTTTAGTTTTAATTTTTTATTTTGAATCCCTTTTAAAATTGTGTAATATTCTAGTCGTGTGACAAGGGACGAACTACGGTGGTGTAGTTCGACAATTCGCAACTCAATGGCTGAGTTATGGTAGGGTTTTGAGCGTAGAGTTAGGTGAGTAAATAACGGGTGTCACGAATTTACGAGAGTATGAGTCTGACTATTTAATTTCTAGTGGAAACCTTGGGGGCAACACGTAGGCAGGGTTTTGCCGAAGCTAAGTAAATTTGTGTCGTTTTATTTCTACTTTTATTATTCTGCTATTAACAATGCTGCAATTATTTTATATATTTCCGCATTAATTTTTATTATTATTAGTATCGACCTATTCACCCCTCTTCTTTAGGGTGAAATCGATCCTACAAGTGGTATCAGAGCTAGGAAAAAAAACCAATTTTTTTTTGGTTTTTTCAGAAACCAATGTTTGTTTTAAAAAAATTTGATTTTTTAAATGGCTTGTTTTAATAATGCTTTTGCTGAGGCACAGTCCATAGTTAGACCACCCGTGGTCAATGGTGAATATGCTTACTGGAAAAATAGAATGAATTTTTTTCTAAAAACCATTGATGCTTGGAATATTGTTGAGACGGGATATTGGACACCAACTATAATGGTAGAAAATCAAGAAATTGAAAAACCGATGGATCAATGGGCAGATCTTGAAAATAATCTAAAGAATGCTAACGCTAAAGCTATGAATTCTATTATTTGTTCATTATATCAAATTGAATTTAATTCTTTCTCACATTGTCTAAGTGCGTAGGAAATTTGGCACACACTTGAAGTGACTCAAGAAGGAGCCTCTCAAGTCAAAGAATCTCGCCTTGCCTTGCTTAGTAGCGAATACGAAAACTTCACAATGGCCAAGGATGAAAATGTCAAAGAGATGTATGGATGACTTTCTAATCTTGTATATAAATCAAAAGCTCTCGAAAAACCATACACAGAATTGGAAATAGTCCGAAGAATCCTCAAAGTCATTTCACGAAATTTTGAAGCGAAACTTACTGCCATTCAAGGATCAAAGGATTTGAAACAAGTTAAAGTTGAATAACTCATTGGAAATCTCACCACTTATGAGCTAGAAATGAAATTCAAGAAAGAACGTGTAACGACCCATAAATTTTCGATAATTAAAATAGCTAATTTAATAAGATTTCGTGATTTAATGTTAGATTTTTTTTTAATTCGTTTGGAATAATAATAACTAGAATGAATTGTGACAATAATTATCCAAGTAATGAAAAATAAAAGCTACTTAGTGAATGTCTTTGCAATCAAAAGTTGAATAGGATAATAAATGTTGAATTCATTGGGTATAATAGAGTAATTGATTGATAAGTAAAATCTATTTAAATCAAATATTGAATATTGAACAGGTAACTTGTTTAAATTAAATATTTAAAACTTATTGAATAATTAAATAACTGTAAAATGAAAATAGTGTTCTAAATTGTGAATTGGTTTTAAAAGTTGAATCTTATAAGTTCAATTTCAATATTTCAAAAGATAATGAATTATTAGATAAGCGAAATTGTTTATATTTAATATCTGGAATTTATTGAATAATTTAATAATTTGAATTTGTTAAATTTTATAAGTTCGTTTTGAATATTTCAGAAGATGGTGATTTAAGAATAATCAAAATTTAACTAAATTTAATATTACAAATGTTTGAATAATTAAATTCCGAATTTGATATGATCAATTTGATATTGAAATTTAATATATGAAAATAGAGTGAATAATTGAAATTTTATTTAATATGATTCAGATTGGTTTCCAAAGTGAATATAAGTTATATTGGGATTATAATAGAGTTAATAAGATTTTAAAATTGGAAATTATTGGATAATTGAATAACGGGTTTAATATGATTAAAAATGATTTGTAAAATTTTATTTTATCATATTAAAGTAAGAATGATGTTGTAGAACTTTTAAAATTGAATTAAAAGTAAATTTGTGAAAATTGAATATTTTAATATTTAATTATCGACTAAAAAATAGCCAATTTTCGAACAGTCTCAGAATTGGACGAAACTAGTTCCATTGGATCCGTAATAGTTTGTTATTATTGGATTTCAATTTTCATAGCAATCGGAGTTGTCGTTTGACCGTGGCGGCTCGAAACGCGTTGAAATTGTTTTAATATTAATTTGGCGAGTTAAAATAGTCATTTTTCAAACAGTCTCGGATTTCGACAAAACCAGTTTCATTGGATCCGTTACGTGATATTATTGTAAGGTTTCAAATTTCGTGTCAATCGGATTTACCGGTTGTCCGGGGCGAGCCAAAACGCCTAGAAATTCGTTTAATCGATTTAATTTAAAATCGACCGTTTATTGCCATAACTCGCACAGATGATCAAATTAGCTTCCGAAACCTGTTCCATTGCGTCCGGAACGCGTGATAAACCTTAGAAACGCCGGTCGCCGCGCTTAAATCGGAGTTCGGAAAATAGCTTGTCATTTTACTATGACATTATGAAGTGTTATGATTTTATTTGTCGTTGTTTGATAAAAATTTAATTGTCATATAGCTTGTCATTTGAATTAACCGTTGAAAAAATTAAATTGACAGTTAAATTGAAACTAAAATTGAATTGCGATTAAATTACCTGACATTGATAACCATGAAATTGCCATGAATTGTATTGTCTATTGGATGATGTATTTGGATGGATGTTATTGGTTGATATTTAAATGTTTGGATGTTTATTGCTTATATATAACCAGTTATGCATACATATGACAATATGATTGATTTAAGTGATATATATTCATCCCTGACATTTAATTAAAATAAATAATTACTTGGCCATAGGATAGAAAATTATATACGGACACCAAATTGGCTAAATTAATAATTTTTAAAAATCGTCGATTTGAAATTTATTTAAATGTTTTGGATTTAAAAGTTATAAATAGAAATAAATTTATAGAAATCGAATTTATCGAAAAAATTGAGTTTGGAATGTTGAAATAAATTTTGGTTAAAAGAAATTGTTAAATAATATAAGTCGAGACTTGGAAATTTAAAATCGGGATATGATTGAATTTCGAAAATTGATTTGTTTAAAGATTTAACCGTAATTCGAGCTTTGAATATTACTAAGTAAAAGTGATAAAAAAATGATATTTTGAAGTCGAGCTTGGAATTGAATCATTTTGAAATTTGGATTTAAACTCGAAAATTGGTGGATAATTTTGTTAAGTGTTATAAATGGATATTTTGAAAAATCAAGCTCCAAATCGATATAAATTGAAATTGAATAAATTAAAGGTGAATATAAAATTGAATAAATTTGAAGTCAAAGTTGACATTGGTTTGAATTGAAATCGAAATTGAATCGGTAGAATGGAAATTGAAATTGAAATTGATTTGAATTGGGAAGTTATAAATTGAAATGGATTGGTTTTGAAGCTGTTTTATTTTGTTTTCCAAATTACCCAGTTATATAAACCATTTTTGAATACTTAAATTATTTAAATCTATTTAAATCTACTTAACCCAATTTGAATTATTTTAATCTAATTTATCTATTTTAAATCCGTTTTAGTTTTAGGTATCTTTTACTATTTTAATTATTTAAAACTACTTTTAAACTACTTAAACCATTTTCTAAAAATTTCAAGCTGATTAATAAGGTGAAATGTTTATGTTTAAATCTTGAATTTAAATACGACTTGAGTTAAATGAAGTTGCAACCTAAATTGAAATCCGAATTAATTTTGAAATCGAAATAAGATATTGAGACGGAAAAGGATTTTTGAAATGGAATCTTACATTTGAATAGATACGATGATATTTGAAATGGATCTGATTTTTGAAGCGAATATGATATTTTGATATCAATTAGGAATCGATTTGAAATATAAAGAGCCAACGGTGTAATAATACGTAGTTATTAAAGAGACCGGGATCGGATATGGACATACTCTCTGTCGATACCGAAAACCACTTTAATAACTATTATACGCGGAGTGTTGATCTAGAATGAAGTGGATGGTTTGGTGAACGCGTTGGCTGAAGAAAGAGAACGATATTGGATGACCCCTGACATGACTAAAACAGGAGCCGCGCCGGGCCATTGAGGTTCGCCACCTCTAGCGAACACACTTCTTCGATACCATATCTATTACATTTGTGATTCGATTTGGATGCACCCCTTGATTTGGGAGTGTTGTTTCGCGGTGTTGGGGTAGCTGCTGGCTATGCCCAACATAAGTCCGGATCACGCAACTACTAGTATCCTAGTTGGTATCGCCTCATGTACCTTGTCATACTGATTATCCTATTCGCGACCACTACGTTTGGTTTTGTGTTATACCTATGGGGTACCCTCTGATAACCACCAGTTTACGGTGGGGCTTACGGTGCTGTATAGACTATGGCATTATAAAAATGTGTTAAGGGGGATTGTGATAACGCCTTAACGCTATTTTGATACTTTATATTACTGATAGGCATTATCTACTTAGCGTACATTACTACATAGTAGATAGTTTAACGGATCCATAAGAGATGGAAAATCCCGTAACATCTCTTAAGTTATTGCACACACATTGACACTGGATATGAGATGTCAAACCCCGTAAACATCTCTGACGTTGTTACACTCATATTAAATTATTTACGATTGATTTAACTTTCATAAGGATATTTTAGTCCTGACTCGAGTGTTTTGTCTTTTCATTACGCTCGGGTCAGTCCTGAGTTTTTTCATATTTTTGAAGATGTATTCTGGAGGATGAAGACGAAGATTTGGTATACTATTACTATTATTATCTTTGCATCATGCTGTCTGCTGCATTATTTTAATTGTTCTGTTGTATATGTATAACTCTGATAAATGTTGTATAAATAATTGTCAAAGTATAGTAAACAGCTTCATGAACTATTTATTTGATTATTATAGTTTATCGGTCCGCTGCAAGATTCTGTGTTGTTTCCTTTCTTTTATTTCTCTTTCCTCTTCATTTCTTATTTACCCCAATAGCCATCTGCCCTTTTGAATGGTTGGAATCGACATGTGTATTTGATCATCGGTTTAAACTGTCCAAAAAGGCGGGTCGTTACAGTTGGTATCAGAGCTTTGGTTTAGCGATAACCTTAGCTTTTTGGGGTACGACTCTTTATAAGTAGGGTAGTAATACCCTATGATGAGTCGCTGAGTGAATATATATATATGTATGTATATAAGAGAGCGTATTTTTAGTGATATAAAATGTTTTATATTGTGTCGGTTGATTTGTTGAGTGGCTTATGGATTTTGGTCAATACGAGTAATTAACGTCATTGATAGGGATCTCTAAACACTTAAACATAACAATTCGACATAGTATTGTTTTGAAATTGGGTAAATGAAATAATTTTACTCTAATTATTTTTTATATATAAAGAAAAAATTTCAGAAATTATTGTGACTTATCTAGCTTACCTGGTAGTTAGGAATGAAAATATTGGATATTATCATTAATTGGATATTGTAATTTAATAAATAAGATGAATTACAAAATGAACAATGATACAACAACTTGTGGAATGTTTTAAGAAAGAAAATCCTATAAGAATATTTTATAAAGGTGACTTATGAATTAAAATAGATTTAAATTGGAAAATATTGAATTTAAGACCCGGAGATTTTGAAAAATAGTCTCAAAGTTTTGAAGAAAATATATTGTGATATTAGTTGGAAAATATTTATAGGAAATATTTTGAAATGATTTTTAAGAAGGAATGAATTAAGTACTCCTCTCTTCTGTCGCTGGAAAATAATTTCGGTGATGACTGCGCAACATCATCGACGTTCATTTTCGAGTCTCAAAGTGGGGGAGACTTCTAAGAAGCTTTGCTTTTCTTTAAAATTATTTTGGGTAAATGGGTTTTGGTTTAAACTCCAAAGGTATGATTTGATTTAAAAAAGAAAAGAAAAAAGATATAAGTGTATATATTTATTTCAAACGATTTGAAAAGAACCGGGCATTTAAATTTCTAAGTTCTGTTAATTAATAATTTTCAATTTATTTGAATGAAATGTTAATAACCAGAATTTATAAAATAAGAGGATTAAGATATCTAAGCTATTGTTTGGGAAAACTTTAAAGTTGAAAGGTAAAGAGGATTTTAACAAATTAAATTTGTGAACATTCTAAGTAAGTAAAATGAAATTCTATAAATTTGTATAATACCAAAATTACATCCTAATAACATATAACAAGACTTACCAAATGTTAAAAGTTAAAATGATGTTTTGGATATTTAATGAGATATTGTATAGATAAACAGAACCTGAAAGTAATTGAAATATACAAGTAAGGAAACTCAAAAAGGAATTAAAACATATATAAATGGAAAATTTAGTTGTGATAAAAATTATAAAAACTTAAATATAACATGAAATGATGAATGGATAAATGGAACAAGTAAGTGAACTTAAGAAAGAAGACAAATGAATTGTATAATATCTTTTGTAAATTGGTTATAGAAAATAAATATAAATTGCATAGAAAAAAAATAATTGAATTTGTAACCTTTAAGATAACTGTAAACTAAGAAAAGTCATATATGAGAAGTTAGACTTTTATGGAATGACTATAAACTAAAGTGATGATTAATAAAATGTTCCACAAATAAATTTGTATTAACTGAAACTATGAATATGATGTAAATGTAAACAAAGAATTTGGTACAGCTAAGAATCAAATGGGAAAAGAAATTGAGTTTAATTAAATTATATAGAATGTTAAAATGAACTTGAGTAAGCAAATTCTTTGATATGATGTTTAAGAAAAGATAATGTTAAAGAATATGCTACGTAAAGAAATGAATATACTAACTGAATAATGGATTGTGAGTAATTAAGTGAAAAAAAATAGAAGTCAATAAAATAATTTAGTATGGATAAATTGGATAGAAATCCATTGGAAGGTAATACGTGAGATTGTACGTATATTATTTTATTCGCATAACGATTTGATCCAAATTCGAGCACAAAATTTCGAGATGATTTATATCGATCCAAGTTAGGATTTTTCACTCGATTTTCGATGGCGAACCCTGGATATGGATTTTTAATTTGATTCTGGAATTCTCTATCATAGTATATGGCTATGCAAGGAGAGTAATAGTTTCCAATCAAGGAATCAAATCTGAGTCCGCACTAGAGAGTCGGGTGAACGATACTAGTTGGAAGTGAAATTGTGTGATCGAATAAGCGATTAGATTGATATTGCTCACGGATGATATATGTACGGCTTACGGACTTAATTAAAGTTAATATTGGGAATTTAAGATGCCAAATATAAAATGATTCTTTTAAAACTATATAACAGGATATATATATGAAAGAGATAAACCAAATTGAATGTAAAATCAATAATTTGGTTATGTTGGGTATGGTTTGGTTGTTATATGATTGTTAGTTGATTGTATGCAATTCATTAAGTGTTAATGAAATTGGAAGCTATAAATCATTGAAATCAAATTAGAAGTTAAATGAATTTAAAAGAATTTAATTTGATTCAAATTGGAAGTGAACTAATGTAAATATAAATTAGTGAATGTTAACTAATTGAATAGAGAATGAATGTTAGAAAAATCCAACGTTAATGAATCAACTGTGATTAAAATTGAAAACCAAGTCAATAAATATTAATGAGAAGTGAATTTATATTGATTGGTTATGGATTTGTTGGATGATAGTTGGACGATAGTTGATTGATGGTTGCATTTGTTGTTTTGTTGCATTTGCTATGTTGGCACATGTAGTTGTTATGTTGCTATATTGTGTATATTGATATTATTTTCATATATGCATGTTTCTCTTTCTTTTCTTTTCTTATTTACCCCAATAACCATCTGCCCTTTTGAATGGTTTGGAATCGGCATGTGTATTTGATCATCGGTTTGAACTGTCCGAAAAGGCATGGTTTGTTGAGTGTTTAGTAGGTGCGGATTGCGCTTGCTTTGCATTTGGAGCTCGCTTTCGTGCTATATTAGTCATATATGTTCGCTAATAATATATAAGGTACATGTTTATTTTGCCATTGGATTTGGTGATTTTTGATGAGCCACTTGGCTTTTGATTTTCTTTTGTTGGTTTGGGGCCCGTAGATGCGTTTTGTAGCCGTACCGATCGAGCCGCGCAAAGGAGACTCTGCCGAATTTTTTCCGAAAACCCGAGTGTTAGAAATTTTTTCAAGTTTTAAAATTTTTTATAACTTGTTTTGATAACTAACTTTAAAGTTAGAAAGCCGATCAGAGTAACTTAGTGGAAGCGTAGTTATGACTTTATAAATGGAATTTCATTGTTTATAAGTTGGTAACCTTGAATAAAATATATCTAATGTTGAATTCTATACTTAGTTCCTTTCCCTTCTTTTCCTTTTCGGGGATGAAAAGTTTTGAGTTGGGGAGAGTGTAACGACCCGTAAATTTTCGATAATAAAATAGCTAATTTAATAAGATTTCGTGATTTAATGTTAGAAATTTTTTTGTAATTCGTTTGGAATAATAATAACTGAAATGAATTGCGACAATAATTATCCAAGTAATGAAAAATAAAAGCTACTTAGTGAATGTCTTTGCAATCAAAAGTTGAATAGGATAATAAATGTTGAATTCATTGGGTATGATAGAGCAATTGATTGATAAGTAAAATCTATTTAAATCAAATATTGAATATTGAACAGGTAACTTGTTTAAATTAAATAATTAAAACTTATTGAATAATTAAATAACTGTAAAATGAAAATAGTGTTCTAAATTGTGAACTGGTTATAAAAGTTGAATCTTATAAGTTCAATTTCAATATTTCAAAAGATAATGAATTATTGGATAAGTGAAATTGTTTATATTTAATATTTGGAATTTATTGAATAATTTAATAATTTGAATTTGTTAAATTTTATAAGTTCGTTTTGAATATTTCAGAAGATAGTGATTTAAGAATAATAAAAATTTAACTAAATTTAATATTATAAATGTTTGAATAATTAAATTCCGAATTTGATATGATCAATTTGATATTGAAATTTAATATATGAAAATAGAGTGAATAATTGAAATTTGATTTAATATGATTCAGATTGGTTTCCAAAGTGAATATAAGTTATATTGGGATTATAATAGAGTTAATAAGATTTTAAAATTGGAAATTATTGGATAATTGAATAACGGGTTTAATATGATTAAAAATGATTTGTAAAATTTTATTTTATCATATTAAAGTAAGAATGATGTTGAAGAACTTTTAAAATTGAATTAAAAGTAAATTTGTGAAAATTGAATATTTTAATATTTAATCATCGACTGAAAAATAGCCAATTTTCGAACAGTCTCATAATTGGACGAAACTAGTTCCACTGGATCCGTAATAGTTTGTTATTATCGAATTTCAATTTTCGTAGCAATCGGAGTTGTCGTTTGACCGTGGCAGCTCGAAACGCGTTGAAATTGTTTTAATATTAATTTGGCGAGTTAAAATAGTCATTTTTCAAACAGTCTCAGATTTCGACGAAACCAGTTTCATCGGATACGTTATGTGATATTATTGTAAGGTTTCAAATTTCGTGTCAATCGGATTTACCGGTTGTCCGAGGCGAGCCAAAATGCCTAGAAATTCGTTTAATCGATTTAATTTAAAATCGATCGTTTATTGCCATAACTCGCACAGATGATCGAATTAGCTTCCGAAACCTGTTCCATTGTGTCCGGAACGCGGGATAAACCCTAAAAACGCCGGTCACTGCGTGTAAATCGGAGTTCGGAAAAGCCGGATAAATAGTGTTCGTCGTTTTCTATTTAAGCACTATATTAATTTCACTTTTGCAAAATTAAAAAGGAAACCTAGGGTTCAAGGTTACAGCCGCCGCTTGTTAAAATCAATGGCCGGCATCTCATTCTTTTCTCCCTCAAATTGCTTGCAATCTACAATTCAATTCGAGAAACTTTCTAAACGAAAGTTGTAGAGCACTGTGAGTTCTAGGTATCCAATAGGTATGATCGTATTTGGGGCTACCAATCGCTGGCAATTTGCGTTCAAAGGCCACGCGTTCGCACGCATTTTCGTGCAGGGAGACATGACCAAGCTCCACCATATTCAAGCCGAGAGTCGAGCACGAGACAAGCTTTGGAATGGTGTATCCTGATCGGCCTGGAAGTCATTGTGATTGTTGCGTGTGTTAGGGCATGTGGGCGGCATTGGGTTTGCGTCGAACCTAGAAACAACGCGTGAGGAAGAAACAAAAGTGCGGCCTGGATTCAATTGCCTGAAAGGGACGGCTATGATGATAGGGTTTGAAAATAATTAAAAGATTTGTAAATTAATTATATTTTAAATTGTATTAACTTTAAAAAGCTATATCTCTTCCATACGAGGTTGAAAAATTACGAAACCAGTTGCGTTGGAACCGTATTGACGAATACTACGCTATGGAATTGGATTGGAATCATTTGGAGCTAGAGAAAATTTCGGGTAAAATTAAACGCTCGTTTAATTTTATTCGAAATAAAATGCTGGAACTACATTGAAATCAAGGTGAGTGTTTTATAACGCTCACAACGTACTAAATATCTTTATGCTAGTTAAATTTGACATTATGAAGTGTTATGATTTTATTTGTCGTTGTTTGATAAAAATTTAATTGTCATATAGCTTGTCATTTGAATTAACCGTTGAAAAATTAAATTGACAGTTAAATTGAAATTAAAATTGAATTGCGATTAAATTACCTGACATTGATAAACATGAAATTGCCATGAATTGTATTGTCTATTGGATGATGTATTTGGATGGATGTTATTGGTTGATATTTAAATGTTTGGATGTTTATTGCTTATATATAACCAGTTATGCATACATATGACAATATGATTGATTTAAGTGATATATATTCATCCCTGACATTTAATTAAAATAAATAATTACTTGGCCATAGGATAGAAAATTATATACGGACACCGAATTGGCTAAATTAATAATTTTTAAAAATCGTCGATTTGAAATTTATTTAAATGTATTGGATTTAAAAGTTATAAATAGAAATAAATTTATAGAAATCGAATTTATCGAAAAAATTGAGTTTGGAATGTTGAAATAAATTTTGGTTAAAAGAAATTGTTAAATAATATTAGTCGAGACATGGAAATTTAAAATCGGGATATGATTGAATTTCGAAAATTGATTTGTTTAAAGATTTAACCGTAATTCGAGCTTTGAATATTACTAAGTAAAAGTGATTAAAAAAATAATATTTTGAAGTCGAGCTTGGAATTGAATCATATTTGAAATTTGGATTTAAACTCGAAATTGATGGATAATTTTGTTAAGTGTTATAAATGGATATTTTGAAAAATCAAGTTCCAATTCGATATAAATTGAAATTGAATAAATTAAAGGTGAATATAAAATTGAATAAATTTGAAGTCAAAGTTGACATTGGTTTGAATTGAAATCAAAATTGAATCGGTAGAATGGAAATTGAAATTGATTTGAATTGGGAAGTTATAAATTGAAATGGATTGGTTGTGAAGCTATTTTATTTTGTTTTCCAAATTACCCAGTTATATAAACCATTTTTGAATACTTAAATTATTTTAATCTATTTAAATCTACGTAACCTAATTTGAATTATTTTAAGCTAATTTATCTACTTTAAATCCGTTTTAGTTTTAGGTATCTTTTACTATTTTAATTATTTAAAACTACTTTTAAACTACTTAAACTATTTTCTAAAAATTTCAAGATGATTAATAAGGTGAAATGTTTATGTTTAAATATTGAATTTAAATACGACTTGAGTTAAATGAAGTTGCAACCTAAATTGAAATCCGAATTAATTTTGAAATCGAAATAAGATATTGAGACGGAAAATGATTTTTGAAACAGAATCTTACATTTGAATAGATACGATGATATTTGAAATGGATTTGATTTTTGAAGCGAATATGATATTTTGATATCAATTAGGAATCGATTTGAAATATAAAGAGCCAACGGTGTAATAATACGTAGTTATTAAAGAGACCGGGATCGGATATGGACATTCTCTCTGTCGATACCGAAAACCACTTTAATAACTATTATACGCGGAATGTTGATCCAGAATGAAGTGGATGGTTTGGTGAACGCGTTGACTGAAGAAAGAGAACGATATTGGATGACCCCTGACAAGACTAAAACAGGAGCCGCGCCGGGCCATTGAGGTTCGCCACCTCTAGCGGACACACTTCTTCGATACCATATCTATTACATTTGTGATTCGATTTGGGTGCACCCCTTGATTTGGGAGTGTTGTTTCGCGGTGTTGGGGTAGCTGCTGGCTATGCCCAACATCAGTCCGGATCACGCAACTACTAGTATCCTAGTTGGTATCGCCTCACGTACCTTGTCATACTGATTATCCTATTCGCGACCACTACGTTTGGTTTTGTGTTATACCTATGGGGTACCCTCTGATAACCACCAGTTTACGGTGGGGCTTACGGTGCTGTATAGACTATGGCATTATAAAAATGTGTTAAGGGGGATTATGGTAACGCCTTAACGCTATTTTGATACTTTATATTATTGATAGGCATTATCTACTTAGCGTACATTACTACATAGTAGATAGTTTAACGGATCCTTAAGAGATGGAAAATCCCGTAACATCTCTTAAGTTATTGCACGCACGTTGACACTGGATATGAGATGTCAAACCCCATAAACATCTCTGACGCCGTTACACTCATATTTATTTACGATTGATTTAAATTTCATAAGGATATTTTAGTCCTGACTCGAGTGTTTTGTCTTTTCATTACGCTCGGGTCAGTCCTGAGTTTTTTTCAGATTTTTGAAGATGTATTCTGGAGGATGAAGACGAAGATTTGGTATACTATTACTATTATTATCTTTGCATCATGATGTCTGCTGCATTATTTTAATTGTTCTGTTGTATATATATAACTCTGATAAATGTTGTATAAATAATTGTCAAAGTATAGTAAACAGCTTCATGAACTATTTATTTGATTATTATATTTTATCGTTCCGCTGCAAGATTCTGTGTTGTTTCCCTTCTTTTATTTCTCTTTCCTCTTCTTTTCTTATTTACCCCAATAACCATCTACCCTTTTGAATGGTTGGAATCGACATGTGTATTTGATCGTCGGTTTAAACTGTCCAAAAAGGCGGGTTGTTACAGAACGTGAAGGAGGTGATACTTGAAAGAAATCAATAGCTCTCAAAGGAACAATAGAAAATGATGATGACGATGATGATGGAGCAGTTGAACTGGCTCTGTTAATAAAGAGATTCAAAAGGTGGAATCACAAGTATGGAAATCCAGCTCTAAATCAACAACTAAAAAGTAGAATAGTCAAAGTTCTCGACAACCCAGAAGAACGGGAGATCATCTATCACAACAGCAATAAACCCGATCATGTCAAGCCAAATTGTCCTCAGAAGCAACTCAGCCGAGGAAAGAAACCAAAAAGGAGAAGTTTTGCAGCTACTTGGGATGAAATTGATGAAGCTGATAAAAGCACTGGTAGTGAGAATGAAAAGGAAAATTTGTGTCTTCAAGGAGAAACAACTGACAGTGATGATGATGAGTTAAGCGAGGTATCAAAACTTACTTGGAATTACTTATATATTTTCATGAATTAAATGACTGTTTTGAAAGACTTAGGGAGAAGTACGCTAAAATTGAATCACAAAGAGATATTTTGATAGAATTAAATAAACAGCTTGATTAATTAGTTAAAAACTATCGAAACAAGAGACCTAAGTGTGATAAGTGTCCATCACTTGAAGAAGGAATTTAAAAATCAGAAATTAAAATCAAATCACTTGAAAATGAAATTTTGATTTTAAAAGAAAGTGAAAAAACTTAGGAGAAAAAATTCTATTAAAAAGTGCACTTTGTTATTGAATGAAAATGAATCTCTCAAAACACAAGTCCAACAATTGTCTACAACTTTAGGAAAATTTTCCAAAGGAGAAAGATCGCTAAATATGCTATTAGGGAAACAAACCTTCAATACTGTTAGACAAGGACTTGGGTATACTCAATTTGAACACGTTAGAAGCAAAATTAATAAAGACAATTCCAAGTGCACGATTTGTAGAAAATTTAGATACAATCACAACAATTGCTGGTATAGACCCAAACATGTGAAAATCATTCCAATTTGGGTTTCTAAAGGCACAAATATAAAATCCCTTACAGTCAAACAAATCTGGATGCCAAAATTAACAAATACAATTTGTCTTAGGTCTATACAAACATATTTTTCAAAATCGTTTGTCACTAACAATCATGGACCTAAAAAAACAAATAAGTCACAAAATCTTTTTTCATGCAGGTATGGTGGCAGACTAAGGAACAAAACAGTGTTACCTGGATTTTAGCTGTTCCAGGCACATGACGGACGATAAATAAAAGTTCCTTAGCCTAGTACAAAGATGGAAGAATCGGAATGGGGATAACGAAAAATTATCGGTAAAGGTAAAATAGGCAACGGTACATTTATCTTGAACGATATATTAAATGTTGAAAATCTACACCATAATCTGATTTAAATCAGCTAGTTATGTGATAAAGAAATAAATGTTGATTTTGATTTTGATTTTGATTCTGATTTATGAAAAATTGATAGGCAATTATCTTTTTATAAGTTCCTCTAGAGTCCTTGAACTATTTCATATAAACCTATTTGGATGAACGATATTGCAAGTTTACGTAGTAAGAGATGTTCAAGATGCTCGTGGATATATTTGTTCATTTTACTGATTCTAGACCTGTCATTATGTTCACTGTTGGTTTATTTGTACGGTTTCAATTCAAACCTAAAAGAATTCCATTTAAAAGATGTAAAAAGGATTTTAAGGTATCTGTTGCAACTTCGTCGTCTGGTCTATGATATTCAACTAATGATAATGTTGAGTCAAAGAGAAATTCGGATGTAGATTGCACTGGTAACCTAGTTGATAGAAAAATTATTAGTAGAACGTGTTTTATGTAGAGACATCACATTTTCAAAGAAAATATCTACATATGTTTCATTTCAACTGATTTTCAATTAGCAGACTTTTTTTTTAAAAAAAACCCCTTCCAGAAAATAGTTTTTGTTGACTTAGTTTTAGATTAGACATTTTAGAAATTTGATTTTATATTTGTTTTTGGATTTGAACTTAAATGACTACATTAACTAATCTGACTCCCTACTGATTATCTAAAAGATAAATAGTAATTGAAAAAGTGATGAGTGTTGATATTAATCATATTTTATGACTTGAGACAATATATTTAGTAAATTTCTTTAGAAATTCTAAACAAGATTTATAATAACTTCTATTGGTAAAAATTCCATGAACATCTTTGTTTCTATCATATTTCTAAACGACCATCACTCATCAAAATCTAATATAGTATGTCAAAATGTGGTATTTTAAATATAAAATTAATCGTTTTTAGTTTATTTATTTATTTAATAAAAATATCCAAAGCATTCACTCTCATTTAAAAGTCCTCGCGGTTATGCATGGGTGAATTACTTGGAATATTTGTATATGTGCTTTCATGCTCATTTAAATGTCTTCACGGTTATGCATGTATGGAACACATATAAATTTTGATTATTAAATAAACAAGTTGATCCTAATCCCATTTAAAAGTCCTCACGGTTATGCGTGGTTAGAGGATACTTGAAATTAATTTTTTTGTATAAATTGGGAATACTACTAATCTCATTTAAAAGTCCTAACAGTTATGCATGGTTAATAGATATTCAAATTCCTGATATAAATATACCATAAATAGACCCAACTATATGGTTTTATATGCCAACATCATCTCTATCACTCTAAAGTGGAATATGCGTCTAACAAAGTATTTATGATTTTTGTTTGATTTTTGTTTGATTTTTTATTGAAATTTAATATTTATATCGATTGGGTATTAATGTTGTATTAATATCTATCACTTTATCTCTATTTTTTCTAATACTATTAGTCTTTTGCTGATAACAAAAGGGGGAGAGAAAAGTTAAGATTCTGGCAAATAAAGGTCAAATATTTTATTTTTTATTTGCATCTAGGTTCATTTGCATTTATTTTTTATTTTCATGCATATATGAAGGGGGCTTGGTTGTAGGGGGGCATTCAAATAGGGGGAGCAAATAGAGTTCAACAATAATCAAATAAATTAAACGAATTCAAAATCTTAAATGTTCATAATCATCAAAAGGGGGAGATTGTTGAATATGCTAGTATATGATTTTTGTTTGATGATAATAAACATATATATATATATATGTTCATTAAAATGTATTTGTTATTGTACTATTTTATTGTTCACGCAATTAAATAAATATTTGTCGAATAAAATAAATAACACGGAATTTAAATTCAAACAAATTTTGTTCAAACAAATATGTTATTACAATTTTGAATAGTACAAATTTGAGCTCTCACTATATATAGACACACACAATTTCAATTACATTACAATTTCGATTACATCACAAATTTCAGTTTACATTGTTTAACTCACTACATATCAGTCAAATACTCATATTTGATCTTCAACTTTGTTTCTAGCTTGTATCCAGCATCTGAATTTTCTGCAAAATAAACGATGACGCAGTAAAATTGAAAGAGAAATATTTTTGCAGTACAAAATAAAATGTGTATTTTTGATAATATTATTTGCCTCGGTAATGTGGCTTGTTCATCATTATTTATTTTGAATTCATCTTACAAGAACAGCTTGTGACATGCGTTGCATATCACTGTACATGCCATAAGGCCGTACACACCAATATACACTTGATAAAACTACAGGGACAGGTGAGCACAAGGTCAAACCCGAGCCATTAGCTGGATTCAACTCAAGTGCATATAACTCTCGACCAAAACAAAGTCACCATGTTTCAAATGCATCGTATACATATGGAACCTGACCAGGCACAAGCTTAGTCTTAGATGTATATAATGAACACAAGCAAAACCAAACCAGTCTACAAAATCAAATGAAAATGGAATACAAAACAATAATATGCACAAGGACAGCAAGGCACCAAAGCAATCACACATATGTACATAGATGTATGTATGTATATATGTATGGAGACCATAATGCATCAATGAAATGTGCAGATCACTAGACCAGTCCAACTCAATGCAACTAGGTTCAAGAGCAACAGAAAAAACAAGTATGGATAGTCGAGCTACAGAAACCACATGAATCAAAGGATTGCAACCAAGCTCAGTCCCGTGAAACAAGTTCAATAAAATGGTCCATACACATGAAAACTCGAATGCAACAACCAAGCTCATATGCAAAGTCAAGTTCATAAACAACTGGATAATAGTGAATGCGACTCTGAGGAAACATGAAATGCAAGTATGAGCAAATAGTTTCAAACATGCTCCGAGGCACCAGAGTAGACATCAACATACAAGAAGATCAATATGAATGCAAATCCATATAATTCACCAGATCAATGAAGCAGCAAACAAAGTGAGATATGTATACATATGCATATGGACAGATACAAGCATCATATCAATATGAACAAGAGCACTTTCAAAAAGAAATTGTCAAGCAAAACAACACCGCAACCAAACTTAATTTGAATCAGACAGTTTTCTGAAGCAAAGCACACAACAGTCCAATACGCTCAGGACATACACATATATACATACATATATGTATGTATACACATGATGAACATCACATGTAACCAGAACCAAGATTCAACCAAAATTTACCTGACTACAAATATACAAAGACAAAGTCAGACACTAGCATAAATGGATAGAAGCTCAAAGACTCGACGTGTGAAAACAATATAAGCAAACTGGACATGGAAATCCACATCAAACCAACATACATGAATCAGTTGTAATATGACTCGACAATACAAGCTGTTAGGAAATCAAATCTATGGTTTCGATGACAACAACTATACAATATACTTATATATAATTTATAAATCTCCCCTGAATATGTGCTTATTTATATTTTTTTTTATTTCTCCCCCTTTGGCATTATAAAAATGAATTTCTAACTAATTAAATGTTAAAATATTAGCCAAACGCCAAAGATATATACAGAGATAACACACAAAAAGAGAATTTCATTAATAATTGTAATTGAGTACATTCATAGATTTTTCAAGTGTACATAAGATGAAATCCAAAAATCAATAAGTATTTCGGGGAAGCTTTTTCTTGATAAATAAAAATACCATTTTCAAGTTGTTTTATTTGTAAACCTAAGAAGAAATTTAATTCTCCCATGTGAGACATTTCAAATTCATTTTTCATAATATTTGAAAATTCATTACAGAGATTTTCGTTAGTTGAACTAAAAATTATATCGTCTACGTAAATTTGTACAACTAAAAATATCGTTATTTTCTCGTTTAATAAATAAAGTTGTATCGATTTTGCCTATTTGAAAACCAGACGTAATTAAGTGATTTTTAAGATGTTCATACCATGCACGAGGGGCTTGTTTTAATCCATATAACACTTTTTGTAATTTAAAAACATGGTCGGAATATTTTTCATGAACAAGCAAAGGAGGTTGTTCAACATATACGTTTTCTTTAATAAAATCATTTAAAAGGCACTTTTGACATCCATTTGAAATAGTTTAAAATTGTGATGATTTGCAAAAGCGAGTAATGTGCGAATGGCCTCTAATCTTACTACTGGAGCAAAGGTTTCGTCATAATCGATACCTTCTTCTTGATTGTAGCCTTGAGCAACTAAACGTGCTTTATTTCTAACAATATTTCCATTTTCGTTTGCTTTTTTTTAAATACCCATTTTGTTCCTATAACCGATTGATCTTCTGGTCTTGGTACTAATTCCCAAACATTATTACGTTCAAATTGATTTAATTCTTCTTGCATAGCTATTATCCAATAATTATCATTTGAAGCTTCTTTATAATTTTTGGTTCAAAATTTGACACAAATGCTATAGGGCTTATTTGATTAAGTTGATTTCTAGTTACTCTAGATTTAAGATCTCCAATGATATTATCTTTTGGATGATCCTTAAGAATTCTAGGAGATGATATCAAAGTATTATTTTGCGCATTTGTTTCAGTGTTAATAGAATTTGTTGTATTTGTAATTGGAATTATTTCTTCATCGTCATTAGTACGAAGGTTAAGAAGATTTTCATCGAACGAAACATGTAATCTTTCTTCAATAGTGTCATTTCGTTTATTAAAAATTCTATATGCTTTGCTACGATCCGAGTATCCAACAAAGATTTCTTCATCGGCCTTCGGGCCAAATTTTCTTAAATTATCTTTTGTATTTAATATAAAACATTTCGATCCGAAAGTTTTAAAGTATGATACTTTAGGTTTTCTTTCAAAAAATATTTCAAAATAAGTTTGTTTAGTCATAGGACGTATGGTTACTCGATTCAAAACATAACAAGTTGTGGCAATAGCTTCAGCCCAAAAATGTTTTGGTAGACCACTACTATTTAATAGTATTCGTGCACATTCTTGTAACGTAGGATTTTTTTTCTTTCTACTACACCATTCGGTTGTGATGTGCGGGGAAAAGAAAAATTATGACTTATTCCTTTCTTGTGACAAAAATTAGTAAAACGGTCATTTTCGAATTCTCCATCATGATCACTTCGAATATTTTTAATTTTTAAATCCATTTGTGTTTTAATTCTTTTAGCAAATATTTTAAACATACCAAAGGTGTCACTTTAATGTTTTAAAAATAAAGTCCATGTATATCTTGAAAAATCATCAACTATTACGAAAACATATTTGTTGTGATTTACAGATCGTACTTGCGTTGGACCAAATAAATATAAATTTAATAATTCTAATGGTTGTTTTGTATATTATTTTTTGATTTAAAAGACTTTTCTTTAGTTTTCCAATTTGACAATCGTCACATAAATTTTCTACTTTGTAATTTATTTTAGGTAAACCTCTAACTAGCTCATATTTTGCTAATTTATTAATATATTTAAAGTTAATATGACAAAATCATTTCTGCCACAACCATAGATCATCATGTTTGGCGGTGAAACACAAATTTGAAGTTTTATTTATATTCATGTTTAAGACATTAATATTTTTGTTTCTAAAACCCTTAAATATAAGTTATTTGTTATTATCGAAAATATTACATCTATTTTTTCAAAATTGATTTGAAACCTTTATCGCATAATTGACTAATACATAGTAGGTTGTGTTTTAGATTTTCTACTAATAAAACATTTGTAATAATAGGAGATTTAGAAATACTAGAGTTGATGACTTCTCTGATGCCCACAACGTATCCTTTTGAGTTATCTCCAAAATTTACCGTTCCACCATCGATGTATGTTATATTTGATAACATTTTTGAATTTTCGGTCATATGCTTGGAGCATCCGCTATCTAGTATCCATTTCTCCTTATTTTTTATTTTGGGTACCTGCAAAATAAAAATGTCTTAATTGGTACCCATATACTTTGTTAGGGTCCTAGATGTTAGGAGAAGTAGGTAGCCATACCCAAGAAGGTTTGGTACCTTTATGAACATAATTCTTATTATAGACTACATTCTCTAAGAAATTATTAATATGTTTTTGTCTAATCAAATTATTATTTGTCTTAAGAATCCAAATTTTTATATTTTTGGTATTCATATCAGACTTAGGTGAACTTTTAGTCTTTTCATAACTATATTTCTTAACATTATTTCCTCTTTGTTTAGGAGTATTTTTAAATCCTATTCCAATTCTATTACCTGATGGTTTTGAAGTTTTTATAAGATTTTCTAAATCCTGTTTTCCTTTATCAAAATTTTGAAACATTATTTGTAATTTTATCTAATTTTTCTTTTAATTCTAAATTTTCAATTTTCAATATTTCAATGTTAATCTTCAAGTTGACATTTTCTTTTAACAAGTTATCCTTTACTATTTTAGTTTTATCAAAATCAATAGCAATAGCCTCATTTTCGACTGAATTATTTTTAATTTTTTCTTGAGGTAATTCTAGTTCTTCTTCTAAAATAACTTTTTCATCTTTTAACATTCCTACTTCAAGTTCTAATCTATTTATTTTGGCTATATGTTCTTTGTTTAATTTTTTAATTTGTCTAAATTTATCATTTAATTCTATGCTAAGTTCTAATAATTCCTCATAGCTAAGTTCAGTACATACCTCATTAGTTTGTGCCATAAAGCACACATTAGCGTGTTCTCCATCACTATCGCTATCACTATCTAATGATGATGAAGAATCTGAGTCATCCCATGTTACTTTGAAAGCCTTCTTCTTTTTGAACTTTTCAAACTTTTTCTTCTTTTTATCACTGTTTAGATTGGGACAATCTTTCTTCATATGTCCAAAGTGATCACATTCATAGCATTTGATTGATGTTTGATTTGTTGAGCTTGATTTTCCTCCAATCTGAAATTTAGTCATTTTCCTAAGCTTCTTAGATTTGTCGTAGTTTTTGGCAATAAATACAATTTCTTCTTCGTCTAAGTCGGAGTCTTCATTTGTTGTTGGGAATGCTATGTTCTTCTTTTCCGAATTTAGTTCTTTTCATGCCTGCAAATTAGCTTCATAGGACATTAAATTTCCTATCAACTCTTCAACTAAGAGTGCTGAGAGATCATTAGCTTCTTCGATAGCTAATACTTTTCTTTCCCACATCAGAGTTAAAGAATTGAGTATTCTAGATACTAAATCAAAATTTATGAATTTGACTCCAAGTGCTATTAAATCGTGTTGAATGGTTTGAAATCTAGAGTACATATCTGCTATAGATTCATTTTGTTTCATTTTAAATGATGAGAATTGATTTTGTAAAATTGAAATCTTAGTTTTTATAACTTTGTTTGTGCCTTCGTGTGTAACTTGTAAGTTATGCCAAATATCAAATGCAGTGTTACATAACATGACACGTGGAAATTCATTTTTATCTAGTGAGCAAAATAGAACATTCATAGCTTTGGCATTATTAGAAGCTGCTGTATTTTATGCATCGGTCCATGTGTTCATAGCAGTTGTAGGTGCTTCATATTTATCTTGAGTGGCTGACCAAATTTCTAGTCCATTAGCTTCCATAAAAATTCTCATACGTGTTGACCAATATGAAAAGTTAGAGTCATTAAAAAGTGGGGGTCGTGCTGTGGATTGACATTCTTGAAAAATACTTTCCATATTAGAATGATTCAAAAACATATTACTGTACTTTGATTAAACCTTGCTCCGATACCAATTGAAAGTCTATAGGGTGGATCATGTAGTGTATATGCAAGTATATGTGACAAAATATATGATGCAACTAAGATAAAATTAATCTAGGTAAATATAGAATAAGCACACCAGGATTTTATACTGGTTCGGACCTCCCGTCTTACTTCCAGTCCCAAAGCACCCCTTCGAAATTTGACTATCAAACACCCTCACTTCTCCCAGAGGAATATGCATGGTTATAATAGCTTATTCTTGTCAAGTATGTGTTCTATAACACGGATAATGACTATTAAGTACAAATGCTTCCAATATATATATATATATATATATATATATATAGTATTGATTGAGGAGATCTGAATATATGAAAGAGTGAAATTCAAGTATAGGTTGCTAGAGCTCAAGAATATAATAGAGTATATAAGTAAAGAGTGCAAGAAGTAAGGTGAATTCTTCTCTTTGATTCTTGATGTTATATATAGTGGTAGAGAGATTCATTGAGTAGTTGCATCCATTAACAAGTATACAATGGAAACCAAAATGCATATATATTTATATTTAAAGGTACCTGCTAGAATAACATCATTAGAAAGACAAGAACAAGGCTCAAAGAACATTACAAGAGACTACAAGTCGATAGGATCGATGGAGCAACAAGACAGATGCACAAAGTAAACATGCACAGTTTTCTGACGTCTGGGTGCACTAGCCAGACGTCTGAAGAAATCCTCTGAAATACAAAATAGACAGGATCAAACATCTGGTTGATGCACTCAGATGTCTGAAAGGCTACTGTATACAAAAAATATATATAGCCAGACGTCTGAAACAAATACCAGACGTCTGATGCTGAACTCGGAATTTAAAATTAAAATTACAATTGCCGCATTTGAAAAGACATCTTCGCTTCTCTTCACTGCAACTCTTCATCACCATAAGAAGCAACTGTAGAGCACTTGTTAATGGATTCAACTACTCAAGGAATCTCTCTACCACTATATACAACATCAAAAATCAAAGAGAAGAATTCACCTTACTTACTTGCGCTCTTTACTTACATACTCTGTTATATTCTTGATCTCTAGCAACCTGTACTTGTATTTCACTCTTCCATATATTCGGATCTCCTCAATCAAAGCATTTGTACTTAATAGTCAATATCCGTGTTATAGAACACATACTTGACAAGAACAAGCTATTGTAACCAAGCCTATTCTTCCGGGCGAAGTGAGGGTGTTTGATAGTTGAATTCCAAAGGGGAGCTTGGGGACTGGACGTAGGACGGGAGGTCCAAACTAGTATAAAATCATGGTGTGCTTATTCTATATTTACCTAGATTAATTTTATCTTAGTTGCATCATATATTTTGTAACATATACTTGTATATATACTACATGATCCACCCTATAGACTTTCACAAGCAACAAAACAGTGAAAGGAATACAAGACACAATGCAACAGAGCAAAATCTCAACATACACCAGACAATATCAACCAGACCAAGGCTACCAAGTTCAAGTATACATAGTAGCAGTACTAAAGTCATGGTTTGAAAGAGAATGTAATAGTAGTTAACAAAAAATTCAAAATGCCAAAAATAACAAAGTCCTGGATTATATCAATATTAACAGAAGAAGTTTCAAAAAGGATATTATCCATTGAAACTGTGATGAAGGGTTTTCAAACAATGTCGATAATCATGTCATGCTAGAATCGAAGCCGTGGTGACTAAGATAATAGCAACAATATATCGCAAGTACAATGAACAAGTCAAGGCCGAAATAAACGGAGCAAATTCAGAGTCATGGAGCAACACGTATGGATGAACGAGTCAGAATAAATCACAAGCATTTAGGTAATAATCGTATGGCCGAGAAAATTCACTAAAGAATTCAAACAAAATTATACGAAAAAAATTAAGGGATCCGGACCCTATATAACCCAAAATCATCATCGACAGTAGCATTGAATCGAGTTCAAGGAAATCAATAGTAAAATCAAGAAAAAATTACATACCAATTTCTGTTCACTTGAAAACTGAAGCGACAACAAGCTATAAGAGCCAAAGAATCGATTGTCCAAGCCAAACAAAGCAAAATAATCACTGCAATTGATCAAAAACAAGCGACATCTTCAATTTGAACAAAGCCCTAACTTGGATCAAAGAGAAAACAAGGCGGCCACGAAGAGAAGCAAAAGGGGTCGGCTGATAAAAATAAAAAATAAAAGGGAGAGATAATTTCTTTTATTATCAATTGGGTCGGTCTCCTTATCCTTTTATTTGGGCCTATTTTTTAATTAAGGGTTTTAGTTGTTTTTTATTTTTTATTTTTAATTCCTTCTAAAATTGTGTAATATTCTAGTCGTGTGACCAGGGACGAACTATGGTGGTGTAGTTCGAGAATTCGCAACTCAATGGCCAAGTTGTAGCAGGGTTTTGAGCTTAGAGTTAGGTTAGTCGATAGTGGGTGTCGCGAGTTTACGTGTGTCAGCATCTAACTACTTAATTTTTAGTAGAAAGCTTGGGGGTAGCACGTAGGCAGGGTTTTGCCGAAGCTAGGTAAATATGTGTTGTTCTATTTCCGCTTTTATTATTTAGCTATTATCCGTGCTGCAATTATTTTATGTATTTCCGCATTAATTTTTATTATTATTATATCACATTATTCACCCCCCTCTAGGGTGAAATCGATCCTACATCATCTGCAATAGTGACTTGCATGGGAAGCACTGTCCATACAAAGACCCCATGGTAATTTCAGCAATGTCCGGCCTTGCAAAAATACACCAGATTTTAGTGGATAGTAGGAGTTTTATCAATATCCTATTTGAGGATACGTTTGATAGGATGGAATTGTCCATAAAGGATGTAACACCATGCAACCAACAACTACATGGCTTCATAGAGGAAGGAAAAATGCACTTAGGAAAGCTAGATCTGTTTGTCGAGCTAGGAAGCCATCCTGGATCATCCATATGAAAGTAAAATTTCATTGGGGTGGACGGATTCTCTGCGTACAATGCCTTCCTAAGGCATGCCACCTTATCAAATTTCCACACAGGGGTAACGTAGTGGTGTTTGACTATGAAGTTCCCTACAGCCCATGGAGTGGGGGCAATACAGGGTAACCTAGATGGTGCTGGGGAATGTTATATAGCAGAGCTTGGAGAGAATAAACATTTAGAAAGAAGAGCACGTAGGTCATACTCTATGCCAAAATGGCGACCACATAGCAATTATAAGAGGGCCTCCTGCTTGGATTTACAAGTAATCCACATAATGAACTTGACATGAGAGATGGAGGTGATGAGGCTGCAGCAGAGCCCGGAGATACGATAGAATTTGTGGAAGTGGATAGCAATGACCTAACAAAGTTGATGAAGATTGGATCCAGACTAGAGGAAGATTTGAAAATACAATCGATAGGATTCTTATGGGAAAATAAAGATGCGTTTGCCTAGTCCCATGCAGAAATTTATGGATTTCCCCCTCAGTTGCATGTACGCCTTGAATATCGACTCAAGGAAGCCCCCAGTGAAATAAAAGAAAAGGAGTTTGGGTCCTGAACAGTCGATAGACCTTATTGAAGAGGTAGCAACTTTATTGGCAAATGGGTTCATTAGGGAATCCCATTACCTAGAATGGATAGCTAACCCTGTATTGCTGAAAAAAATGAACGGAAAATGAGGAACATGCATTGACTTTTCCAACTTAAACGATGCATGTCCTAAATATTTTTTCCCTTTTTCGAGGATTGATCAGCTGGTAGATTGAATTGCGAAATATAAGCTTTTATCCTTTATGGACGCTTATTCTGGGTATAACCAAATCACTACGTATGTCCATACCAGGAACACACTAGCTTTATTACCAACTTGGGACTCTATTTTACAAAGTCATGTAGTTTGGACTCAAGTTCACGGGATCAACATTCCAATGCTTGGTCAATAATATCTTTGCTAGTCAGATTGGAAGGATTATGGATGTATATATCGACGATATATTGGTAAAAGCAAAGAAGGCCAACAACCACATTACTCGCCTAGATGTGATGTTTCAAGTTTTGCAGGAGTTTGGGATGAAGTTGAGTCCACTAAAATGTAATTTCAGGGTTTTATTTCGAAAATTCCTAGGATTCATCGTACATGCTAGAGGAATCAAAGCTAACCTGAAACAAGTCCAAGCGTTGAAGGACATTAAGATCCTCAAAACACGAAAAGAGATTCAGAGTTTGAATAGAAAAATAGTGGCATTGAGCAGGCTTATATCTAATCTACTAATAAGTGTTTCTATTCTATGAAGCATTAAAGAAAAAGAAAGGCAATTTTACTTGGACAGATGTGTGCCTAGCTGCATTACTTTATCTATTGATCACTAGCTGAAATCACCTGTTTTTTCTACACTAATGCAAGGGGAGGATATATATATATATATATATATATATATATATATATATATATATATATATATATATATATATGCTTGGTAGTGTCAACCCACACCTTGAGCGCAACATTGGTTCAGGAAGAAGATGGGGGCAACAAATAATGTATTATGTGAGTAAATGCTTTATACGACCAGAGTCTAGATATCCTAAGCTGGAAAAGTTGGCGAACTGTCTCCTAAAAGCATCCCGAAAACTAAGGCGCTATTTCTAGTCCCATCTTATTCGGGTGCTGACAGGTCAACCATTGAGGCAGGTCCTATATCGACCTAATACCTCAGGAAGGCTCATAAAGTGGAGTGTTGAGCTAAGTCAGTATGAGATTACCTATGATCCTTGAAAAGTAATCAAAGGGTAGGCTTTAGCGGACTTTATTCCCGAGTTTGCTATTAGAGATGATGAATGAATCTCGGGAGGAGGAAGCTCTTAAATTGTGAATGTCTGTGGACAGAGCTTCAAACGAGCATGACTATGGCACTGGAGTAGAATTGTTAATGCCCGAGGGGTGGAATTTGAGCTACGTTGTACGGTTGGGGTTCAAGGTAACGAATATTAAGGCCAAACATGAGGCGCTGATGGCCGAATTGGAGATAGATAGAGAGTAGGGAATAGGGTCACTGTGTACGTACAGTGCCTCTCAGTCGGTCGTAAACTGGTACCACTACTATATAATATGTCTATGGCATTGCCTTATTTGCTTCAGTTGTGTTAGCAACTAAAGAAAATAGTATCATTTGCTTTGGTTTCACCTTAACAATCAAAATAATAAACGCTTGCAACTAGTAGCCACTCATTTTCTTCGGTTGTATTAACCATCGAAGCAATGTACCGCTCATTTCCTTCAGTTGTTAACACAATCGAAGCAATAGATAACTTATTTTTAGTCTACATCATTTGCCCTATACAATTGTTTCCCCTTCGTTTCACCCATAGTAATCTTTCCCGTTTAAAATAAAAGAAAGAAAACCAAATAGAAATCTCAAACCCAAATTAAAATCTCAAATCGAAAGCATCTCTATATCTTCGCATACCATGATCCCCACATCTTTGCATAAAGCTATAATATAGCGGAAGATGGATCTTAAAGCTAATTTAACAATGGATGGGGGGTGACTAGTGTTTTTTGAATTTTTTTGAATTTTTTTAAGATTATAGATTAAACATTGCAACTAGCAACCGTAGATTCAAACACAAATAACTATAAATGTAGTGAAAGTAAAAGGAAAGAACACGCTGGGATTTTATTCAGGTTCAGAGTTATCCTACATCCGGTCCTATACAATTTCTTGTACAGATTTCTTTTCAAATAGCAAAGTCAATACAATCTCGATTTCAAGGCAACGAGACACACCCTCCAAACTTTTCGAGCTTTGGGTAGACTTACTTGATTTACATGGGCTACGAGCACACCCACTTGAGTTTCTTTGTCACCAAGAACTCCTAGTTGATTTATACGGCTACAATTATACCCACCAATATACGAGTATGATTTGGTAGAGTTTTATAGACACAGATCATTGATCTTGAATACAAATGATCCTATAACCTCCTGAATAGCACTTTGATCTTCTTTAAGCGAGAGAGATGAGAAAGATCAGAGAGTAGTCAATAGAGAATCAAATCAGCAAAGTGGAATTTGATTCAGATTGAATTTGAGAAGAATTTGAGTAGAATTTCATTTAGAAAACAAGAGAGTGAAAGAGGAGAGAAAATATTATAAAGTAGTTAAAGAAAATTCGTTGGTTTAATTACTATTTATAGAGAAACAACAATCATGTCCATTCATAAAGAGATACGATAAAAAGACATTTCAATTCAAATTTGAATTTTGAAAAAATTAGTCATATGTCGACATATAGGGTGAGGGTATGTCGACATATCCCTTTACATTTTGAAAACTTACTTTAAAAAATGTTCTGAAAATGTTATACACTGCTAAATATTTTTATACTTTGTAAACTTATCTAAACATAGTTTATACATATTTTAATCATGTCAAACTTAATAAAACTTTATAAAATTATTTTGGAATATTTTTAAATATGTAAAGGATTTAATATGAATTTCTTTTGAAATAAAATAATATATATGAACTATGAGTGAATATATTTAAAATCAAAGTCATAAATGTTATAATATACTTATAAATATTTAGAAATCATAAAACTATAATAAAGTATAAATGATTTAAAATATAAACTAATATAAAACTTAATTTTTCAATATATAATAATCTTGTAAGATCAAAAGTTAAAAATAATTTGAAGGTTATTTTGAGAGATAATTTTGAAATCAAGAGTTTTTAAAAATCTTTTTTGAAATTTAGAATATTAAAAATCATTTGAAAAGAAGAAGAGAGAAAGATCAAAGAAGTGTTATTGGAGTTTAAACAATATTCTATGACTCTATAACTTATCCGGATCTCTTGAGTTCTTCAATACTCATGAGTCTTCAATCTCTAACTCTTGAATCTCTATATCAGTCTCTTGAATCTTCTGTTGGCACTGTATAGTCTTCTTAATCAACACCTATCTAATATCCTGCACTATATATTATATATAACTTGATAAGAACATTAGTATCTATATTGTATATAATGTTATCTACATTTTATATAATGTCATATGGTTGATGTCATCAAAACCAATACCCAAGGTACTAATAAAAGCTGCATCTCCACCATCGACCTTTGCTCATCGATTTTTGCAATAATGCCCTACATGTTTACAAAGCAATTAGGGATCCTTTGGTTTTTATTTCGGGTCCTTATTCTCCTTTTCATGCGTTCCATCTTGGAGACCTAACACTCATGGCGGTCTTGACTTATAGCCTATACAACCGAATTCTAATTGAAGTTAGAAACTCATATCTCATATTCAGGAAAATTCGTTAAAGGTGTTAAACTGAAAATTTACGGTTAGTTTAGGTCTTAAATGTAAAGTTTATTATTTTTAGTGCAGAAATGGAAAGGAGAATGGATGTTGGAATGTCTAATATTGTGACTACTGCGATTGGGGAGAGTATGAGAGAAATGGCCACAGAAAATAGCAGGAAAAAGGAAAAGATGATCGTGCAACCTTTAGTAAGTTTATTCTTTTTCATGTCATTTCTATTCTATATTCGAATTGGTAGGTGTACCTTGGATATCATCTACTTTACAGTTAAATGATTAACTTCATAGGGTACCCACTTATAGTTTATGTTACATTTGTATGTAATCCCACCAATGCACACTTACACTTAGTCAGCATATGTTCACAAGCAAACATAGCCATAGATTTTTATTTGGAACAATATTTTGATCAGAGCTTCTGAAAGATGTGGTAGCATGCAAGGGGATTTTAACTTCCTCCTAAGAAGAAGTTCACTTGACAAGCAAGCTTATTACATATATAAAGCCACCGAATATTGAATTATGGAAGAGAAAATTTGATCAAGAATACTTTAAAAAATAAAAATAAAATGCTTATTTAATATTTTCATCATAGAGATCATGGTGATTATGAATCTGTGATTGAATTAACCTTTATGCATAATTTTTATGAAATGTAATAGCTTGATTAATTATATGTAAATACTGGGGATAATATTCCTACTATGAAATTCGGTAAAGTGTTTTGTGTTAAGCATAGATGACTAACTGCTGCTTCTCCACTTATTAATCTAGCCGCATAAGTTTAATGCATTTGAGCTTCACATTCAAAATCCCCTGCAATATATGTTGTTTCATCTATAAGGTTTGCCATTATGCTATGATTGATATGATATGCATTGTTAATCTACACACCGAGTCTGTCCAATGTGCTCTTAGCTATTGAAATTACAGAATCTATAAGCTCCACAAAATTTAACACTCCATAGATTCCATCACTTAACAAAAGTGCATGAAAGTAAATTTTATTTCTACTTTGCTACGAAACACGTAGTTAGTCTATGATTTTTTATAAACAAAATCTATATTTGATTGTTTTCTACAAGTGTAGCAGGCAATAATCATCTAACATGTGATTTATGCATTTGTAATTAACTATGACTATATTAACTAGATTGTGCTGATTTAAAAAGGACATATTTTTTCATTTCGTCAAATCTTTAAGATGCTTTATGCACTGATCATCGACATAAGAGTTTGAAAGCTTAGTACACTGTACGCCTTAACTGTTTTCAAGAGCGATAGATTTTGGTGTGAACATTTCCTTTTACTACTTTAAATGGTAGCCCTTTGTGCCTCTTTACTTTTTCGACCAATCGATATCGTACCTCAACAGATACATTTAGCCAAAGTTTTACTTGATTGGTAAGTGATGCAGGTTGAAACTATATGTTCCATTCGCAGTATTTATTTGACATGATTATGAAAAATATCAAATGTATTCACCATTGACTTAACTTCAGGGTATTGTAAAACAACCAAAAGTTTGTTCTGTCCGTGCGATGGCCAATAGATTATAATCCATTAACTCTTTTGGTGCAAATAAACTTGGATTGTTAACTCTAATTGCCTTTTCTTTGCAACTATACAACTTCCTATTTAGGCAGGCTTGGTACGTCAATAACTTACCCTTTATTATTACATATACCACAACTTACCGCCTTTAACTTTCAAAAAATGTATTGGATATTTTTAATTACTTGGTTTACTAGGGTAATGCATTTCATAGTCGTCTAATATACGCAAAAATGATATGAATAAAGGAATTCTTAATGTAGATTTGTGAAATATGAATTTTCAATGGCTCATATTAAGTTATATTTTTAATGTATTATTGGCTCATTAATGTAGATTTATGAAATATGAACAACGAATTCTTAATGTGGTATATGTATGAAATAGTAAAAAACCACCATCAAAGAATCAACTTACATAATGTACCACTTTAGCTTTTTTCATTCATATTTTATGTTAAATAATTATATGATTAAAGTTTCAAAACAATCTCTTAATTGTAGGACTTTGTACAAGATGGTTCTTAGAACCAACAAGAGATGAATGAAACTCAGGATATTTAGCTATTTATATCATGCATAACTGAACGTTGTTATCCTTTCATTTGGTGGTGGAGATTTCTAAGGTTAATGATCATGCTATTTTTGGATAGGTAACCGACATGGAAATGCCTTTCATGGTTAGTAATAATATATATATTACTAAAGATTTTATTTTATTTGAATTATTTCTACCAATAAGTAGCTAATAACTAAAGAGGTAATTTAGGAGTAACACTTATTTCTTGAACTTATTTTTACAAGTTTAATAAGTAGCTAATAAATTAATAATGGATTTTTTTATATTTCTTGTAACCATTTGGACTATTAGGTGAATTATATAAAAATTCCTTTCTTAATCTATAAGTGTGATTATATGCTTTCAACTTCATCATGTATCCAATTGTATTTTGATATCAAGAAATTGATGAAAGCAAGGAATAAACGTTTTTGACATGGCAAGTAGATTTGAGTGTATGTGCTTTAATATATATTATGACAACTGCAAAAGAGACAACTCCATATACAACAAAAATGTTCAACTCAATTAGGAAATTATATATGGTTATGACACTGTTGTACAATGTTTCTACATTACTTAGATATCAAACATTCATGATATGCAGTAGTTTTAGTTGTAGTTGTTTTCACCATTCATTATATTCTTGCTAATAATCCTCGAATATTAGAAAGAAACTTATCTATAACTAGTTTTGTAAAGCGAAGGAAAGTATATACAGCTTTAGGAAACTAAAGTATTATGCCGTGGAAATCAAGCTAAGCGGCTTCTTAGTTCAATAAATATAATTGTAAATTATGGTTTTTTTGTTTCATTATTCTATGTTTTTTTACAAGAAGTACAAGTTCAAAAGGAAATAATGCTTGCTTGAAATAGGTTGGTGGATGGATATAGCTGTAACAACCCTATTGTTAATTACCAAATTAATTAAGTTTAATTATGATAATTAATTTTAATTTTTGATTTGGGAAATATAATTGTGCAATTAAATTAGTTTTTGAGAACGGTTGATTTAATTTATATAAGAAATGAGTTTCATTTCTTAAAGATGATTTCAATTTAAATTTAAAACATTATTAAATCAATTATTTAATTTTGGTATTTAGAGTAAAATGTTAATATTGAGATTTATTGTTAAAATGATATTTTATAATTAATAGTTTATTTTTATTAAAAATAATGAGAATAAATTTTATTTTCAAAAATGGTATTTAATTTTATAAAATATCTCAATAATAAAAGAAATGGGAATTTTAACTTGTTGATTGGTTTTGGTAAATTTGAGAAATCAATTATGGTTTTGTAAAACATTAGTTAAGAGTAAAATAGTGTTTCATAATAAGTAAAACCTAATATTAGTAACACTTTTCTCATAGAAGAATTTGCAACATCTTACTTATTGCATCCTAACCAAACCCTATTGGCCCAAATAAAAGCTAGTGTAAGAAGAAACTAAAACTTATGTTCATTTTCTTCTCATTCTATTCTCGGCTCAAAAACTAGAAAACTAAAATCTTCTAATTGTTAAACCCTAGCTCCTAAATCATCCCAAATCTAGTATAAATCATAGGGATTTTGTTTAATAAATATAGAAATCAATCTCAAGTAATCTTCTCTATCCTCTAATGGGTTTAATTCATTGATTAATTCCAGTTTTGGTCTAGGATCGTGATCTTTTCTCTTTCAATTTCTGAGTTTAACCTAGGTCTAATTGATGAGAGATGCTAGCATAAGAGAATTTCAGTTTCTAGAATCAATTCAAGCTTATAAAGGTGAGTTTATCTCACACTACTATCTCTAGCTGAAAGTTTATTCGTTGTTTAGTACATTGGTTGAATCTATGATTGAATTGCCCTCAGCTTCTTATGTTAGTTACATATTTTGATATTCAATTCTCTATTTGCTGAAACCCTTGTCAAATGATCTTTTAAACCATTAATTTGAAGTTTTTCAGTTGCTTGCATGATAGCTAATTTAGTGTAGTTGAAGTCTAGGTTCAATTCAGCGAAAAAACCTCCGCCAACGGACGATCTAGGAGTCGCGCATACTGCCTGGGACTCGGCCCAAGCAGTGCCACCGGTCCACAGTCCCGCCAGACCGGTATATCGGTTGAGACACCTCACACCCCATATTGTACCCAAAAAGGGCATACCAAAGGATATGGTGCATTATAGGTACAGCTAAAGCATCATAGAGACAAAATTTATAAGACATATAAGTAAAAATAGAAGAAACGTTTAAATAATAACTTATCATTAAACTTTATTTCAAAATATGTCATAAAACATAACGTATCTAAAAATAAAACTCAAATTCATGTCTCATGAAAAATACATCTCAATCTCACATAATCAGAGTGCAAAAGTAACAATAATAATAATAATCATAACCCCTCTCACAAGTGCTAAGTCCATAAATGAAAAAATGCAAAGTAGAAGAATACATCTGAAGCGAGAGGACTTCGGGAATGTACCTCCAAGAAACTAAATCAACTTAACTCTGCTGGCATATTGGGTGTGGTGAAAGAGGAAATAGAGGAGTGGGTCAGACAATAAGTCTGGTGAGTGAAAGTAATTACTAGCATTTCTAAGCAAGATAAAGATAATAGACTGAGCAATAGTTCTAGCATGAAAGGAAAATACAGAAAAGATAAAACTCGATAAAATACTATTTCTGATTCTGTTTGAATGTTTACTTTGATTGCTTGATTGTGATTGTTTGCACTTGTCTTAAACTACTGTGATTAGGCTGAAAATCCTAAATCTATCTCAACTGCTAACTTGATTAGGCTGAAATCATAATTCTACCTGTTGATCGGCCTATTCTATCTCTATTGTGCCACTGTGAACCATTCCTGTTGGTTACAGCAAAAGACACCTCTTTAGTGCTTAGAACGCATTAGCGAATTATTTGCCCTAATCGATGTTGCATGCTCGGTCAGCGCCAGTATACACTAACTGTCCCCCCTATTTAACACTTTATTAACCCTAATGAGCATAAACGTGTCCAGCCTCACCTAACTGTTGTGAGACCATCAGTCCTAGACCTGAAAGGGAATGATGTCCAGCCTTACCTAATTGTTGTCAGACCATCAATCCTAGATCTGAAAGGGAATATTGTCCATATTGGTCCTAATAAACAATCTTCTAGTTTTGCACCACTTGCCTAAATCCCCAGATATGTACCTCTATCTACTGGCTACTTATTCACCCTAATCAGCATAAGCGTGTCCCAGCCTCACCTACTATTGTGAGACCATCGGTCCGAGATCTGAAAGGGAATGCTGCCGGTACGGGCTCTACTTCTATACTTGCTTATTAACTTAATCTAAGTATTAAAATAAGCCTCTTCTGTTATTACTACTATATTTGCTCATTAACTTAATCTAAGATCTAAGTTTTAAAATAAGCCTCTTTTGTTATCTCTTCGTTCTAATTATAACCTACGTGTTATAATTGTTCTTGTAACTGTTACTCTTCTATCTTCTTTTTTAATTATAACTACTGGTTATAATCATACTTGCAAATATATTAAATTTTCCTATTTCAATCTATCTCTATTTTATTTCAGTTTCTTTTATTTTACATCTGATTTCTATAAATTTAGTGTTTTTCTATTTTAATCCAAATTTGCGAATTCTTCTTTTTAATATTTTATTCGCATAAAAATTGATTAAATCTCTAAAAAAGAAACTAACATTTACATGCTAAATTCTAACTTAAAAAAGATGTAAATAACAGTAAATAACTGAAAATAATTGAATAAAATAGCTAAATAAAAATAGACTGAAAAGAACATCTGAAATTTACTTAAAAACTGGCTGCAAATAAACTTACATTAAAACGGTTTCAAAATGGTCGAAAAACTACAACTATTGAGAACCCTCTTATTTTAAATTGCTTATAAATCTAAAATAATTACAAAACACTCACCTGTGGTCCTTAGATCTAATCCTTGGGCCTTTCTGGATCCACTTCTAGGGCATAGAATATTTTTATTAAAAAGATTTCCTCCCTATATTTTTTTTCTTTTTAGGGTTCAACCTCAGGCAATGAACCCAATTGGGAGAAAATCCGAATGAGAAAAATAGTTAGGTCTAGGGTTCTATTTATAGTGTGGCTTAGGGAACTTAAGCCATTGGATTTAAAGATTAAATCTGGTGCAACCACGTCATAGGGTCACTAGGAACCGTCGGATGCAGCTAAGAACGCATAGGATTAAACTGAAAATAAAAATATAGTCTTCGGCTTGTACCTAGTCGTTTTTACGTCCATAGATTTTGGCGGGTCGACCTGAGGGGTTTGTAGGTTGACTCGACCCTGGTGAGTGTCGAACCCTAGGGTCGTTACACACACACACACACACACACACATTCCTTTCTAGTTTATTAAATTTTTAATTCTTGTTTCTCTCATAACTTCTCCATAGTGACTCGGATTTCGACAAGTTATATATGTAAATTGATCAGAGAATCACCACGGACCCAATGGTACAACTCCCGTAGCTCAATTCTGACTATTACACAAACTTATTTAATTATTTAATTGATTCGTTAATTAATTATTATAGCTTAAATTTTTGGGTTGTTGCATTCCCCCCTTCTTAAAGGATTTCGTTCCCGAAATCTCCAAGGACAGAAGAATGAAATAAATATTTTCATCCAAATTCTATAACCACATATTCAACCATCATACGTTACATCCATTGTCCTTAAGATTTCTAATGCAACTTATGTTATATGCAATATTGTAGTGTCAATGACTCCAACTAATGCAAAAGATTAGGCGGTCTACCGATTCATTCGACCTCCTTTTTATGCAATCGTGTCCGTGCCATGTATCCAAATGAATGCAAATTTCCTAATGATAACTGATAGTTCTGCATGCATGCTACAATCATCATCCAAATGCAACAATCATATGATAATCACTCATTATAGCAACTATGGAAATAAAAATGCAAGTGCATACAAATCCATATGCATATTCTTTAGTGACCTAGTTAGGTCGATCCCTAAGAGATAATAGTGCCTAGTGTGTGTATATGCGTCCATTAGCATCCACTAGCAAACACTTGCAACCACTAGCGTCCATCATACATAACATGTTCAAGTAACATGTTCACATTCAGTCCTACCATCCATAGGTTAAATCCTAAGATCTACCCTCCAAAGGATACTAAAGGGAAGAACCTATTCAAAACTAAATATGAAAATAGGAAACTCAAAACGTACCTTCGAAGAGATAAGGACAAGAGATACGTAATTTCTCCTCAGCATTCCATGTAGCGTCCTCATTAATATCTCTCCACTGCACCTTAACCAAAGGGACTTCCTTATTCCTAAGCTTTTTGATGTCATGTCCAACGATTTTGATAGGAATGCGACGAACCGATGCTTCTCTCTCCACTTTAACTTCCTCAAGTTGGCTAGGTTCCACTACCTCTATTGAATCATGTAAGCACTTTCTCAAGTGCGAAACATGAAAAACATTATGAACTTCGACGAGCCTCTCCAATAGCTTTATCCGATACGCCATCTTCCCTACCTTTTCCACAATAGGAAATAATCCTATAAATTTGGGAGCAAGTTTCCCATTTGATCCAAACCTCACTACCTTTCTTAGTGGAGACACCTTAATGAAAACCAAATCTCCTACCTCGAACTCAATATCCAATCTCCACTTATTTGCATAGGATTTCTATCTACCTTGGGTCGTCTTTATTCTTCTTCTAATCAAATCAATCTTTTCCGAAGTCTCTCTAACCATGTCAGGACCAAGTAGCAATCTTTCAATAGACTCCAACCAACACAAAGGCGACTTGCAAGGTCTTCCATAAAGGGCTTCAGAAGGAGTTGTCGCAATGCTAGCCTAACAACTATTGTTATAAGCGAATTCCGCTAAAGGAAGGTGCTCCTTCCAAGTTCCTCCAAAATCAAGAATTCACATCCTCAACAAATCCTCAAGAACTCTATTAACTCTCTCCATTTGGCCATCTGTTTATGGGTGATTGGTCGTACTCAATCTAAGTTGTGTACCTAAAGCCTCCTGCAAGCTTCTCCAAAACTCGCTTGTAAATATTGGGTCACTGTCGCTCACTATGCTAGAGGGAACTCCATGAAGTCGGACAAGCTCACGAACGTGTATGGATGCTAAATAAGGTGCTATCCTCTTACTCTTGATTGGGATGAAGTGGGCGCTCTTAGTCAAGCGATCTATAATCACCCAAATACTGGTATTCCCCTTCCTAGATCGGGCTAAACCATCTACGAAGTCCATCGAAACACTATCCCACTTCCATTCGAGTACATCCAATGGTTGAAGCAATCCACCAGGCCTCTGCTACTCCGTGTTAACTCTTTGTCATACAAGACACTTAGCCACAAACTCTTCTACGTCCTTCTTCATGCCACTCCAATAAAACACTCTCTTTATGTCCCTATACATCTTTCACCACCTGGATGAATAGCCATCCTAGAATGGTGTCCTTCTGCTAAAATTGCTCTCATCAAATCACCAGCGGGCGCGCAACACAAAGTCTTCCATCTCTCCTTAGCCATCGTTTACTATCGATGGAATAGCGTTGGAGATGTCTAGAGATCTCTCCTCGGCTAATTCTATCTAGAATATCCACTAGCTCTGAATCCTCTCGCTGCCTTGAGCCAATCTGATCAATGAGGGTAGGCTTAACCTCAAGTGCTGAAATCTTAGAAAAATCTATGATAAACTTCCTATAATAACCAGCCAAGCCTAGGAAGCTTCTAGCTTCGGTAACGTTCTCGGGGGCCTTCCAATCCTGTACTGCTATTATCTTAGTGGAATTCATAGCTAAACTCTCTCTCTCGGGACTACATGTCCTAAGAAATGCACCTCCATATGCCAAAAGTGACACATCGAGAACTTTGCTTTCAACTAATGAACATGAAGTGTATGAAGAACCTCCTCTAGATAAATAACATGCTCTTCCATACTCTTGGAAAACACCGCAATGTCATCCACAAACACTACAAAAAACTTATTTAGGACATCTTGAAAAACATGGCTCATCAAATCTAGAAAATAGGCTGGGGCGTTGGTCAACCCAAACGGCATAACCAACCACTCAAAGAATCTATCAGGTGTTCTAAATGTTGTCTTATCGATGCTATCATCAGCGACCCTAAGATGATGAAATCCAATGGTTAGGTCAAGTTGAAAAAATACTAAAGAGCCAACTAACCGATCGAAAAGATCATCTGTCCTAGAAAATGTATAACGGTTCTTCTTCGTAAGCTTATTCAACTCTTTATAGTCTACGTAAAGTTGAAGGGAACCATCCGCGTTTGTAGCGAAGACGACTGGCGCTCCCAACTCAGTTATGCTCCGTCTGATGAAGCCTTTCTCCAATATCTCACCAATCTGCTTACTTAAATCTTTCCTCTTCCTAGGAGCAATATGTCTCGCGGGCAATGCCACTGGCTTAGCATTGTCATTCAGATAGATCCTAAAGTCGATCTCTCTCTTATAGGGTAGTCCTCTAACCTCCTCAAAAACGTTTCGGGAATCTTTAACGACTGGAACAAAATCTAACTCTTCTAGTGATGAATCAAGGGAATAAAAGAAGCTCAACATGATTGACCTCTGTGGGTCGCAAGAAACCTCAAGAGTCCATCCACTATATGTCTCTAGTATAACGACTCTCCTCTCGCAGTCTAATATCGCACCGTAAGTGGATAACCAATCCATCCCTAAAATCATCCCATATCCCGAAAATCCTAGTACATAGGCGTCAAAATCAAACTCTACGCCTAGTATAAATTTTTTTCAAACCACTACAATCATGGATAAGTGTGCCGATCCTCCTATGGGGTTTGAAACAACTACAGGGTCTACAACTAGAGAAATATTTAAGTGCAAATAATCAACCAAGGAATTAGAAATGAAAGAATGTGATGCTCTAGAGTCAAAAAGAGTCTGAATAGTAAAATATGAAATAGAGATCAAACCTTCTACAAAGACTTTCCTAACTCAATCCGGTCTACTACTAGAAGGTGCTACATCCAAATCTTGTACTTGCACCATAGGTGCGCTTGCTCTCTGCCCCATCTTTTGAGGACAAGCTCTACTAAGGCGTCCAGGCTACCTGCAGTTGTAACACCTCCCCTTCATCGTGTCCTTCTTACAGTCCTTTGTGAAATGCCCAACCAATCCACATCTATGACATTTCTCGCCCTTTTTATTCTGTCCTTTCTGAGGTCCTCCTCCTTTCTTCTTGTCCTTGTCCTTCTTATTCTTCCACCACTGCTTCTTAGAGTTTTCTGATTTAGGAACCTCCATAACCTCTTCTTTCTTAGCTATATCTTACATGAGAGCCATCTCCACAAGTGACTCATATGTCACCCCCATAGGTACATGTGCCAATGCCAACCCTTGGAGGGGTTTGTTCAAACCCTTAGCAAACTTGGTGGCCTTCTTATGCGGTGTATTAACAAACTCCATTTCGAACTGCGATAACTCATTAAAGTGATTTTTATACTCTTTCACTGAAAGACTTCCTTGCTTAGGACTAATGAACTTCTCCAACTGCATGCTTTCCTCGGATTGCGACAAGAACTTTCTCTCAAACCTTTTTCGAAATCCAAACCAATCAATGTCTCTACCCTCCATCTCTACAATCTCCCACTAGTAATAATCTTCTCCCTTTAGCTGCCAAGATGCAAGCTGAACTCTCTAACAGTCCTTTAATCCTAACAGCCCAAATATCCGCTCCGTATTCCTCAACCAAGTCCGTGCCTCCACGAAATCCTCCATGCTAGAAAATGCCTTGACTCCTAGACTAGCGAAGTCCTTGCATAGCTTAGAAAAATCGGCTGCTGCAAGTGGATTAATGGGATCTCCACCTACCTGTGCTGCATTGGGCGCTTGCCCTTGCACCTCTGGTGCCGTAGCTTGGTAGTATCTATGGAACTAGGCAATCGGTTGGACACCCTCTGGAAGATTTGGGGCGTCCACCATGTTATGCAAAGAAAATAAAATTTCGGCTCGAAAGAAGTTTGAAATGGACTTTGAGGGAATTTTTATAAAAACTATCTTATGCTTAAAAACTATTTCTAAGAGATTCTTTCTGAAAATTAGATTGAAAATATGTTACCTTTGAAAAATACTTTACTTTCAAAACAATTTTTAGGAATCCTGTAGCCTAGGCTCTGATACCAAGTGAAACACTCCACACTCCTTAGTCTACCCAAAAAGGGCATACCAAAGGATATGTGCGTTATAGGTATAGCTAAAGCATCACAGAGCCTAAGATTCACAAGACAAATAAGTAAAAATAGCGGAAACATTTAAATAATAACTTATCATTAAACTTCATTTCAAAATAAGTCATAAGACATAAAATGTCTCAAAATAAAACTCAAATTCATGTCTTATGAAAAAATACATCTCAGTCTCACATAATCAGAGTGCAGAATTATCATAACCCCTCTCATAAGTGCCAAGTCCATAAATGAAAAAGATGCAAAGTAGAAGAATACATCGGAAGCGAGAGAACTCCGAGAATGGATCTCCAAACAACCTGAATCAACTCAACTCTGCTGGCCTATTGGGGGGGAAAGGGAAATAGAGGAGTGGGTCAGACAATAAGTCTAACGAGTGAAAGAAATTACTAACATTTCTAAGCAAGATAAAGATAATAGACCGAGCAATAGTTCGAGCATGAAAGGAAAATACAGAAAGGATAAAACTCGAATAAAATACTATTTATGATTCTGTTTGACTGTTTACTTTGATTATTTGATTGTGATTGTTTGCACTTGTCTTAAACTACTGTGATTAAGCTGAAAATCCTAATCCTATCTCAACTACTAACTTCATTAGGCTGAAATCATAATTCTACCTGTTGATTGGCCTATTCTATCTCTTTTGTGCCACTGTGAACTAATCATGTTGGTCACAGCAAAAGAAACCTCTTTAGCACTTAGGACACAATAGCGAATTATTTACCCTAATTGATGCTGCAAGCTCGGTCATCGCCGGAACACACTAACTGTCGCTCCTTATTTGACCCTTTATTTACCCTAATCAGCATAAATGTGCTTAGCCTCGCCTAACTGCTGTAAGACCATCAGTCCTAAACCTGAAAGGGAATGCTTCCCAGCCTTACCTAATTGTTGTGAGACCATCAGTCCTAGACCTGAAAGGGAATGCTGTTAGTACTGGTCCTAACAAATAATCTTCTAGTTTTGCGCCCTTTGCCTAAATCCCCAGATTTGAGCCTCTATCTATTGGCCACTTATTACCCTAATCAGCATAAGCGTGTCCTGGCCTCACCTACTATTGTGAGACCATCGGTCCTAAATCTGAAAGGAAATGCTGCCAGTACGGGCCCTACTTCTATACTTACTTATTAACTTAATCTAAGTCTTAAAATAAGCATGTGTTGTTATTTCTTCTATATTTGCTTATTAACTTAATCCAAGATCTAAATATTAAAATAAGCCTCTTTTGATATCCCTTCTTTCTAATTATAACCTATGTGTTATAATTGTTCTTGTAACTGTTACGCTTCTGTCTTCTTTTTTTAATTACAACTACTAGTTATAATCATACTTGCAAATACCTTAAATTTGCCTATTTCAGCCAATCTCTATTTTATTTCAGTTTTTCTTAATTTACATCTGATTCTGTAAATTTAGTGTTTCTCTACTTTTTTTCATATTTGCGAATTCTTCTCTTTTTAATATTTTATTCACGTAAAAGGGATTAAATATCTATAAAAAGAAACTAACATTTACATGCTAAATTCCAACTTAAAACAGATGTAAATAATAGTAAATAACTGTAAATAACTGAAAATAATTGAATAAAATAGCTGAATAAAAATAAACAAAAAAGAACTTCTAAAATATACTTAAAATTTGGCTGCAAATAAACTTACATAAAAACGGTCTCAAAATTGTAGAAAAACTACAAACATTGAGAACCCTATTATTTTAAATTGCTTACAAATCTAAAATAATTACAAGACACCCATATTCGGTCCTTAGCTCAAATCCTTGGGCCTTTTTGGATCCACTTCTAGGGCGTAGAATATTTTTATTAAAAAGATATCCTCCCTAGAATTTTTTTTTTAGGGTTCAGCCTTAGGCAATGTACCCAATTGAGAGAAATTCTGAATGAGAAAAATAGCTAGGCCTAGGATTTTATTTATAGTGTGGCTTAGGGATCTCAGGCCATTGGATTTGAAGATTATGAAAGTGACTACTGTGGCTAGTTATTACTTAGGAACGTGTAATATGGAATGTATGATAATCTAAATGCGGAAACAGATAATAATAGTAAAGTAAATAAGAATAAGCACAACAGGAGTTTTTATACTGGTTCGAACTTTCCGTTCTACGTCCAGTCCCAGACTTCCCTCTGGAATTTCACTCAATAACCCCTCGCTTAACCCAGGAGGATTAGGTAAACAACAACACCTAAGCAGCCGAATAGGATTTGTTAGCACCAAAATTGGTCACTAACACCCTTAGAAAGTTTGTGTGGAGAGACTAATGAAGAAAGTAAATTAAAACAGAGAACAGAATGTGAATTTAAATGTAGAAAGTAAGAACACCAAATTTATAGTGGTTCGGCGTGGTAGCCTACGTCCACTTTGAAGTTGATCTTTATTTCTTTCCTTGATACTTGATTACAGATACAATCCATTTCTAAATACGTGAATATAATTGCTAAATAAAAAGATTAAGTCTTGAATGATGATTGATTGTGACAGAGTCTCAAGGGTGTTCTCTAAAATCTCCCTCTTTCACTGTGCCCCTGCCCCTCTATTTATAGACGAAGGTAGGTTGGACTTCCCTGGTGGGCCTGGTAGCTGAATACCTCGGCCCAAATGGAGTGGTCTCTGTGTGCCGAACCGAACAGGCCGAACGGTCGAATGCCGAACCATGCTTTTCATGCCGAACGGTGCGTTTGTTGTATGGGAAGAGCAGACTGAGGGGCAATCGAAGCCGGCCGTGATGGGGAGAATGCCGAGCCATCTTTGAATGAAGACATTCCTTGTATGCTGAATGAGGCGCTTGATGCCGAGTGCTATCCAAAGCCGAACGCTCTTTAGATGTCGAACGGTGTGATGCCGGATGACCCTACCATGCCGAACGTCCTTTGACCGAACAATGATTCTGGCCGATCGATATCTTGACCGAACGAAGTCTTTGGCCGAGCGATGCCTTTGGCCGAGCGCTCCTAGATGCCGAGCGTTCCTTGGACGCTAAGCATTTCTAAATGACATTCGCAAAGAGATGCCGAACGATCCAGTTGTGCCAAATGGTGGGTAAGCCGAGTACTATGTTGCCTGGTCAAGTCTCCAGGAAACACTTGCTCCCCAAAGTGTATTGCGTGATCGAACGTGATGCGCTTTGAATTACGTGTCCTCTGGGCTCCTCTTCGATCCTTGGTCCACTTCTTTTGAAGGGGTTACGGTGCGTGCTGAACGTAATGCGTATGCCGAACAACCTAGCTGAAGACGAGTACCCGGGATGCCGAACGAACCAAAATAGCCGAAGCCGAACAAACCAAGATAGCCGAACGGTATCGCCTTGACCGGTTCTACCGGTCATAGTCTCTTCAACTTATTCTTCTCCCCTATAAAACCTGCCCTCCTCCTTCCTCCCCTTTTTTCCACTTTTACTTCTACGATCTTGAACTTGCGAACCACTCCTGTTATCAGACTCTAAAGGCCTTACAATCCTTTCCAAGGCTCGACCTACGAACTAGGTATCAATTCCTTGATCCAAATGCTTTCTCTGACTAAAAAGGTTTTAATAAGAGGCTTAAGTTTATATATTGGAACCGTAACCGATAGGGTGAGTCGATCCTTGATTAAGGTATTTTAAGAGTTTTTGGAGTTGAACGATGAGGGGGGAGGGAAAGGAGGAGTGACTGGAGACGAGCTTACTAGGAAGCTGCTGGGAGATGTGTTATGGTTCAGCACAGTTATCTTGTGCCGAACGAGATTAGTGGGAGAAAGAACAGAGGAGGAGCTAGAGATGGTTGGGATGCCGAACGGCATGGTATGGCATGACTTGCCGAACGATCGGCCCTCATTGTTCGGCGTGGATGGTTGAAGGAAAAAATTAAAGGCGGAGTGTCGAGTGTTAAGGCTCGGCATAACTCTGGTTCGGCGTGTCCCCCCATATACCAAACAGTGGAATGGAAGGTTAGGGAGGACGCGTGAATTAGTGGAGATGTCGAACGTTACTTTGGCCAGGCAGAACTTAGGCCAAATGGTAGTTTGGCCGAACGACAGCTTGGCCGAATGTTAGTTTGTCCGGTCGATAGTCAGGCCGCACAAACACAAATGTCGAACCATACTTAGGCCGAACGAACATAAATGTCGAACCATATCAAGTTCGAACAAACATAAATGCCGAACCATATCAAGGCCGAACAATCATAAATGCCGAACCATATCAAGGCCGAACAATCATAAATGCCGAACCATATCAAGGCCGAACAATCATAAATGCCGAACCATATCAAGGCCGAATAAACATAAATGCCGAACCATATCAAGGCCGAACAAACATAAATGCCGAACCATATCAAGGCCAAACGATCAATTGGCTTGCCTAATCATATAACAAAACAAGGACAAGGACTCTAGCATATTAGCATATCGAACTGATCCGGACTATAAACGTCCTAGTTTTAGTAGTCACAAGTCTGAACTTAAATCGACATAAACGGATAATTTCTTCCAACATTTAGCGCCAACTTTTGAGTCTGAAATTGCAAACACCATAAGGCAGGCTTTTGGAGACGGTCAGCGATGACGGTCTTCGAAGTCGACGATTTGAAGTTTAGTTTCATATCATTAACCCTATGACTTTCAGTTTTTTAATGCTTACACACGATTGATCGCACTAGTTCACACACCACATGGAGGGAATATTCGTGTTGTTAATTCTAACGTAGAACATTTTTCAAGTATAGTTCACACGGGTGCTTAGCCGAATTCACTATTTATCGAAGATGTCTAAAAAATCCCTCCGCCACGATTTCTGACAAACCGGGGCCATCCTCTCGATAGGAAGTCGCTGATGTCTCAAATCCATCAACCTCCCGTGCACATAACTTAGCCCCCGATGCCCTGGAGGCATCGATTTTCTTGGACAACCCTGTCGATTCACAAGCTTCAAAAATAAACGAAGTCGCGCTCCGGTGGATATGCTCCATCCATGGAATACCTTTTGACGACGTGCTGGTTCCGTCGGGGCACGACCGGCCACACTTGCCCCCAGTTGGATACAAGGCGTGCAATAAATTCATGTGTTGGGTTGGAAGCGTGCCACCGTTCAATTTGTTTCTTCGGGATGTGCTGCAATATATCGACATCCCCCCGTCGCAGCTGCACCCAAACAGTCATGCCTTCATCTGTGGCACCTACATCCTCTTCATGTCCGTCTTCTCTAGGCCCCTGACTCCTGGCGACATCAGATACATATACATGATCAAGAAGCGGGGAGATATCCCTTATTACATGTTCCTCGAGCCACATCGTAAATGTCAAATCTTAACCGGGGAGTGGAGCAAATTTGCCCTGTACAAGCAGGAATGGTTCTACGTGCGTTGCCCCCTGGTTTTGCGAGGAGATGGGTTGAAGGAAGTAAGTTCCTTCTCTGGATTGCTATTCATGCTTGGTCAAACCCATGCCTTTTCTAATTTTCTTTTTTATCTTCTCAGGTATCAGCCCACGCCCTGACAGTCGCGGGTATTCCGAAGCCGTCGAAGCCATTAGAGCTCTTCTTGCCGAGGAACGGGACATCCGAACTCTCATTTCAAATGAGTCATTATCAAGGTTCGGATTGTTAGCAGAAGGTCGTAGGATAAGCCTTCCTGAGGGCGTCTCCATACCCAGGCCCGCATCCGATAAAGGAAAAAAATTAGCTGAGTCATCAGCACGTCACGACCCTGACGCACAGGAGGAGGGGGAAATTAAAGGGAATGAAATTCCTGACGCACAAGGTGAGAATGTGGGTCCTACTCAGGACCCGCTGGTTGAAGTGCACGACATTGAAACGTCATCTTCCCCTTCGAAGGGGAAGAAGAAATTGACGTATAAGATAAGGAAGGAGATGTTTGGCGGAACTTCCAAGGTTACGCTTATCCCAACGGAGAAAGAGGCCTCTTCTCAGCAAGTAGAAAGTTCTTTAAAGGGATTATCGAACCTATCCATTCTGGATGATCTTCTCAATTACGACTTCAACGATCCGGAGGCATTCAAGCTTCATTCGCCCATCAGAGGCGATGCAGGCATTCTAACCCACAGTCAGGGAGAGAAAACTCCTATTAGCAAAGCAACTGGTCCGTTGGGGGGAAACATTAGGACACATACAAACATTTGTACTTCAATTTGCACTTAGATTTTTGTCGTTACACTACTCTTTGCTAATTCGCTGTTATTTGAATTCTGTACAGGTGACATGGGGCATTCACATGGATTCGATTGCCTTCGTGGTTCGTCTATTCTTCATCAATCTGGACGGGACTCGGGTTCCGGAAGGCATCGAGATAGGGATGGTGCTGGTGATAAAGACTATTATTCCCGGGATTCGTCATCTCGGAAGAAAACTCATTATCAGCCAGAATACCACCAGGATACTTCTTCTCACCGAGAGCAAAGTAAAGACAAGCGCGGTCATAAGAGGTCGCAATCTGATGCTCCCTAGGACTAACACCCTGACTCCTCTTCCACTCGACAGTCCCGAGATTCTCACATGAGGGGTGAACTTTCAAAGTCGTCTCCTCCCGCTCCTGCAACAGACCCAACAGTATCAGAGAGGCTGGCCGAGCTTAAAGATAAATTTTCGAAAATCTGCTTCGATGGCCTGAAATTCCTCCCGATGATTCATGCTATTCCCGAACATATCAAACAGAGCACCGTTGCCTGTACGAACGACATTTATGTTCAACATGACGCGTTCGTTCATCTAGCTGAAAAACTTTCTGAAGTTTCCATAGAGCGCCAACACGAAATCGATCGCCTGAAGCTTGAGGCTATTCACGACAAGGATACCATTAAAGCTCAGGACGAAGAAATTGCCACTTACAAGTCTGAGCTTGAGGTTGCCCATCAGAGCACCAAGGACACTGCTGAGGCTGTTACTCGTCTGGAATCAACTCATAAGAAAGAACTTGACGAGGCAGTGCAACGATGTGGGGCTTTGGCTCTAGAAAAGGACTCAGTTCAGAAGGAGAGAGATATGTTTGGCCTTCGAGTCAAGGAACTCGAAGAGCAGCTTCGTAAGGAAAGGGAAGAGAAAGCGGTCGCCCAAGAAGAGGCACAACACTACTGTGACGAGATTGTCGCTGCTCGACTCCTAAAGGAGAAACTTGAAAACGATCTTTCTAAAGTCGAGGTGCTGAAGAGGGAAGCCCACGAAGAGGGCAAAAAGATAGCTTTTGCGGACATCGACTCTCGTCTTAAGGCGGCTAGAGAAGAAGGTAGAGAAGAAATCAAGACCGCGTTCGATCCACTCATTGCCGAATACAATGCCAGTGTTCTCATGCATCGGGACTTAACTTTCTTGGGCGAGGGCTACCTCGAGTCCCTGGTCGAGGCATGGGAGACCTTAATTTAAATCAGGAAAGCTGAGCGCAGTATTGTGGAGATTGATGAGGGGGCCTTGGTAAAAGAATTCCTCCGAGGAAATGAGCCTACGGACTTGTCGGTGGCCAAAGCTATTTATTGCAAAGGCTCCTCCTCGAAGAAAAGGAAAGAAGTCATTACCGGTCCATCCGGGGTCGTGCCTCCAGTTCATGCGCCTATTCAATCGGCCGATCGGCCGATACTCGATCCATTTGAGCAGCATATTGGTTATAATCCGGAGGACCCCGGCCTTGGTGTCCATATTCTGTCTCCCATCCCGGAAGGTGAGACCCCCTTGACGGTTGAGAGCTTGCCGGAACCTGGTAGATAACCTTTCCCTTTAAGATTCCAGAAATCGTCATTCTTTATGAAGGACTATTGTATTCTAACGCTCATCTTTTTTGATTTTGTGCAGGACGTTCTGATCCCGATCCCACTCTGAGGAGCGATGTCTCCAAGGAGGCGGAGAAGGAAACAAGTGAGGCCCCTCATGATGGAGAGGCTTCTGGTCCGGACGCCCAAGTGATCGTAGCGCTTGATGAAGATAAATCTGAGACTTCCTTTCCCACCGATGGGGGTTACGAACTAGAAATTACGGCCACCTCTGAGCACACATCCGAGTTGAGCATGAAGGAGAGGCTTGAGAAAGAGAAGGAAGAGATGACCAAGATCAAGGTCGAGCCTCGAGTGGTGGACCTGGATGATCCCTTGAACAAGCCATTGAAGGTCATTCTTCCTAGAAGGTCCAAGTTCGTGGATGTTCCTCCTACTTCTTCGGTTGTCACTCCCCCATCAAATAAGGTTACCAAGGATAAATGTACTGGGAGGAGTCATCAAGAAAAAAGTCGAAGAAGTCAAAGAAGTAGTTTTCGCTCCCGTTTAACAGGAGCTAGTGCAGACTATGCGATTATTCCTGTTTTCGTAGTTTATGTACATAAACTTTTAATTCCGAGCTTAAATGGAGTTGTAGTAGAGACTTGTCTTTGATAAATAAAACTTAGTTTGTTACGCCTTTCAAAAGACTCTTGTCGTTCAATTTTCGTGTGATTGTGATTTAAATCCAAGCCGCTGTGAATAACACGGTCTCCTCGGTTCATCTTCGTATAGCCCGGAGATTCTTTGAGAGTTGTTCATTTTCCTTCCATGCTTCAAGCACTTAGAATATTTTTTAGTCTGTACATTAGGGACTTAGAATACTCCAGTCCGCACTCTGGGGACTTAGAGAAATTTAGTCGTTTATACTTGAGTTTGCGCTCCGGTGACTTCGAGTACTCCAGTCCGCACTCTGGGGACTTGGAGATTTTTAGTCGTTTATACTCGAGTCTGCGCTACAGGGACTTCGAGTACTCCAGCCCGCACTTCGGGGACTTGGAGATTTTTATTCGTTTATACTCGAGTCTGCACTCCGGGGACTTTGAGTACTCCAGTCCACACTCCCGGGACTTAGAGATTTCTAGTCGTTTATACTCGAGTCCGCGCTCCGGGGACTTCGAGTACTCTAGTCCGCACTCCAATGACTTAGAGATTTTTATTCGTTTATACTCGAGTCCGAGCTCCGGGGACTCCGAGTACTCCAGTCCGCACTCCGAGGACTTAGAGATTTTTATTCGTTTATACTCGAGTCCGCACTCCGGGGACTTCGAGTACTCCAGTCCGCACTTCGGGGACTTGGAGATTTTTATTCGTTTATACTCGAGTCCGCACTACGGGGACTTCGAGTAGTCCAGTCCCCGCTTCGAGGACTTGCAGGTTTTTATTCGTTTATACTCGAGTCCGCACTCCGGGGACTTCGATTACTCCAGTTCGCACTCCGGGGACTTGGAGATTTTTATTCGTTTATAGTCGAGTCCGCACTTCGGGGACTTCGAGTACTCCAGTCCGCACTCCGGGGACTTGGAGATTTTTATTCGTTTATACTCGAGTCCGCACTCCTGGGACTTCGACTACTCCGGTCCACACTCCGGGGACTTGGAGATTTTTAGTCGTTTATACTCGAGTCCGCGCTTCGGGGACTTCGAGTACTCCAGTCCGCACTCCGGGGATTTGGAGATTTTTATTTTTTTATACTCGAGTCCGCGCTACGGGGACTTCGAGTACTCCAGTCCGCACTCCGAGGACTTGGATATTTTTATTCGTTTATACTCGAGTCCGCACTTCGGAGACTTCGAGTATTCCAGTCCGCACTCCAGGGACTTGGAGATTTTTATTCGTTTATGCTCGAGTCCGCACTCCGGACTTCGTGTACTCCAGTCCGCACACCGGGGACTTGGAGATTTTTATTCGTTTATACTCGAGTCCTCGCTCTGGGGACTTCGAGTACTCCAGTCCGCACTCCGGGGACTTGGAGATTTTTATTCGTTTATACTCGATTCCGTGCTCCGGGGACTTCCAGTACTCCAGTCCGCACTCCGGGGACTTGGAGATTTTTATTCGTTTATACTCGAGTCCGCGCTCCAGAGACTTCGAGTACTCCAGTCCGCACTCCGGGGACTTGGAGATTTTTATTCGTTTATACTCGAGTCCGCGATCCGGGGACTTCGAGTACTCCAGTCCGCACTCCGGGGACTTGGAGATTTTTATTCGTTTATACTCGAGTCCGTACTTCGGGGACTTCGACTACTCCGGTCCGCACTCTAGGAACTTGGATATTTTTAGTCGTTTATACTCGAGTCCGCACTCTGGGGACTTCGAGTACTCCAGTCTGCACTCCGTGGACGTGGAGATTTTTAGTCGTTTGCGCGCGTTCGTACGTCAGCCAGAATAATATAATTTCAATTGCCTGCCACAGGACTGTCACACACATAAACATTAATCATTCATGGAAAAAATGGCTTCAAGCCTTTATTAATGAAAGCAAGCTAAATTGTCTTATTACATGCCAAGAAATAGAAACGAAAACATACTGGAAATAAATGCAACTACTGCATGAAGGAAATAGACAAAGCATAATAATGCCGCAAGTGCTCGTTGTTCCATGCTCGAGGGAGTGTCTCACCATCGACGGTCGCAAGCTTGAAAGTTCCTTCTCCAAGCTTCCGTTCGATGATGTGTGGAACTTCCCATGCGGGATTCATATGAGATGGGACCGGAAAAACTCGTTTCAAAACAAGATCTCCGACATCAAAAGTTCTCGGTTGGACCTTTTCGTTATAATATCTGGCTACTCGATGTATGTATGCAGACGCTCTTAAATCGACTTCTTCGCGTCTTTCATCAATAAAGTCCAATGATTCCAGTAAGAGATCCTAGTTCGACGCAGGGTCGTAATAAGTTACCCATGTGATGGAACTTCAAGTTCTACAGGTATGACAGCTTCTATGCCATACGCCAATGCGAACGGAGTGTGGCCAGTCGCGGTTTTATGGGTAGTTCTATAAGCCCAAAGCGCCGTCGGGAGTTCATCCACCCACTTGTCTCTAGCCTTTTCCAAACGCTTTTTCAATATGGACTTGATTATTTTGTTTACGGCTTCTACCTGCCCATTCGCCTTTGGGTGAGAAACTACTGTGAACCTCTTCTTAATGCCATATTTCTGACAAAATTCTTTGAACTCCTTGCTTTCAAATTGAGTTCTATTGTCCGTTATGATAGTGTGGAAGGCTAAAACGGCATATGATATTTCGTACGATGAAATTGATAGCTTGCTTGGTGGTGATCGTGGCCAGAGGCTCTGCCTCTGCCCACTTGGTAAAGTAATCGACCGCAACTATTGCATCTTTCGCACCTCCTTTGGCCATGGGTAAAGAACCGATTAGGTGTGAGTTCCGTCGGCGGAGCTCTCGGGATTTTTGTGTATACCTGGCATTTGTCACATCTTCTCACTTAGTCTGTAGCATCCCGATTCACCGTTGGCCAATAGTATCCATAACGGAGGATCTTCTTTGCTAATGTCTGCCCCCCAGTATGATCACCGCACTCTCCCTCATGGGCTTCTTTTAATACCCGTTTTATCTCATCATGGGCCACGCACCGGAGTAAGGGGGTCGAGAATCACCTCTGATACATTATTCCATCCTGTACTACATAGCGCGAAGCCTTACGAAGGACTTGGCGTCTTTCGCTCCTCTTTACAGGCAAATCCCCTTGTAGCAAGTATTGTTTGATTAGGGTCAACCATGATTCCTTCTCAAGTTCGGTTTCTAACACGAAATCTATCTCCAATATATCTATACTTGGAGCAGGGAGGTTCTCAACGGGGAACAATCCCATTTGTTGTGCATCACCAGTGCTTGCGAATTTTGCCAAAGAATCGACTTCTCTATTTTTTTCACGTGGGGCATGCGAGATGTCTTAATATTCTAGATTTCCAGCAACTCTTGAACCCGAGCAAGGTAAGGAGCGAGTCTCTGTCCCTTGATAGTCTCCCCGCACTTGATATACTACCAGTTGTGAGTCACATAAGATTTCAATTGACTTCACTTCCGGTTCGTTAACAAGTCTCAAGCCAGCAATCAATGCTTCATATTCAGCTTCGTTATTTGTCGCTGCAAATTCAAGCTTCAAAAGCGTAGCAGATTGATCGGTCCTCAGGAGTTGAGAAGACTATGCCTGCCCCCGAGCAACGGTCGTTAGATGCCCCATCGGTGTACATCTTCCATCGAACGGGAGGTATGACTCTGTGACTGCTCGGTTCATCTGGCACATTGAATTCAGTAATGAAGTCAGCTAGTGCCTATCCTTCTATGGCCCTTCGCGGGAGATAGGTAATATCGAACTGACTTAACTCAATATTCCATTTTAGCATCCTTTCGGAAGTATCCGGTCGTTGGAGTACCTGTCGCAAGGGTCGGTCAGTGAAAACACTAATTGGGTGTGCCTGAAAATATGGACGGAGCTTGAGTGATGCAATCACCAAGCAATAAGCTAGTTTTTCAATCTTCGGATAATTCCTTTCCGCCCCTTTCAAGCATTTACTAACGTAGTAAACTGGGTTTTGAACCCAGTCTTCCTCGTGAACCAAAGCTGTACTGATGGCGTGCTTGGATACGGCCAAGTATACGAACAACATTTCGTGGTCTATTGGTTTTGACAATACCGGGGGACTTTCTAAGTGCCTTACCAGAGCTTGAAATGCTTCCTCACAGTCAGATGTCCATTCGAAATTTCTCTTTCCTTTCTTTATAACGTCGAAGAAGGGAATACACTTGTCTGTAGCTCTGGATATGAATCGACTCATTGCAGCCACCTTTCCATTCAAGCTTTGTACCTGTTTTATGGTTCTAGGCACTTGTATATCTCGGATATCTTGAATCTTCTTTGGGTTAGCTTCAATTCCACGCGCATTCACAATAAAACCCAAAAACTTTCCCGATGCTACGCCAAATGAACACTTTAGAGGATTGATCTTCATCCCGTAGTGCCTGAGTATATCAAACATCTCCGCTAAGTCTCGAATGTGGTCGTTTGACTGTCGTGACTTCATGAGCATGTCATCCACGTAGACTTCCATTGTTTTACCAATCTGATCTTTGAAAATTTGATTCACCAGACGTTGATAAGTTGCTCCTGCATTCTTTAATCCAAATGGCATCACTACATAGCAATACAACCCAACGTTTGTGACAAAACTGGTGTGTTCTTGGTCTGGGATGTGCATCGGGATTTGATCACATCCGAAGTACGCGTCCATAAACGATAGTAACTCGTGACCGGCTGTTGAATCGACCAGTTGGTCAATCCTTGGTAGCGGGAAGCTATCCCTCGGGCATGCTTTATTTAAATCGGAGTAATCAACACAAGTTCTCCATTTTCCATTCGCTTTCTTTACTAACACCGGGTTAGATACCCATTCAGGATAGAGGACGTCGTGGACGAACCCATTGACTTTGAGTTTGTCCACCTCCTCTTTGAGAGCTGCGGACCTCTCGGGATCCATGCTTCTCCTTTTCTGTTTCACAGGAACATGTCTCGGGTCTATGTTCAACATATGACTCGAGATTGTTGGAGAAATCCTGCACATATCAGAATGTGTCCAAGCAAAAACATCAAGATTCGCTCGGAGGAAATCAGTAAGGTTCTCAACTGCCAAAGGTTCGAGTTACGACCCAATTTTAAGAACTCATGATGGGTCGCTCCGGCTAACTGGGATGTCAATGGTTAGTTCAGCCGGTGCTGTATTTGTTTCCCTGGGTTCCTGTCATCATCTCTCGGATCTATGTCTCTATGGATCCGAGAATGTTGCCCGAGCCAAGGCTCGGGCGCTACTTTTCAATCATCAGAATTTAGGATGCGGACGGAGTTGTCCGCAACCTTTCCTTTCTCTCTACGCCAAGCCACTCTCAACTCAGCCACATAGCATGCACGACCAGTCGCCTGATCGCCGTGAACCACTCCAACGCCTTTGTCTGTTGGGAATTTTAACGTTAAACACCAGGGGGCCAAAGCTTCCCTAAACTCCGCGAGGCCTAGACGACCCATAAATACGTTGTATAGGGAATCAACATCCAATACTATCGGTAGGATACGCACCCTCCTACTTTCGCCTCATCCCAGTTCAACTGGTAACTCCACATATCCCATTGAATCAGTTGCTGCACCGTTAAAGCCATGGATTCTGGCTTTAGATGGTTTCAAGTCCTTGGTCTCCAACTTCATTTGGTCGTACGCCTTGCAGAAAATGATGTTAACGGAACTTCCACAATCAATTAGAATTCTCTTCACGAACGACGGCCCGATTGTCGCAGATATGACCATTGGGTCGATGGTGGGAGCCTCTACCTTATCTGCATCTCTGCTCCTGAATACGATATCATCATCATTGTGCGCTGCTGCTTTGCAGGAGTTCCATCCTCCATATTCGAACATCACTCATACCCCACGTGTCTTAATGAGTTAGCATATCGCACCATCTCCTGCCAATTCTTATCCGCAGGATGAGGTCCGCCAACAATCGTGTTAATAACCAATCTACCCACAGTCCATGCAGGTTGTTCTGGTTGGTGTGGGGGCGGCCCACGTCCAGGGTCCGATGTTTCTTGCCTTCCGTCTTGTGGGTCTTTGACAAATTCCTGCAGCTTCTTCTGTCTAATTAGCTTTTCTATAGCGTCATGGAGGCGTCTACACTCCTCTGTGTTGTGCCTATAAGATTCGTGAAAGCGGTAATACATCCCGGTCTTCTTCTGTTCCTCTGTCGATTCTTTCGAACGTGGTTTTCTGTACTGGAAAGTGTTACAAGTTGATAAATAGATGTTCTCAAGAGATGCGCTCAACGGGGTGTATTCATTGTAGGTTGGAATCCTTGACTTCCATCTCCTTGTTTCTTTTTTCTTTCTGGGATTTCCACCTCTGGATCCTTTAGACTGCCCAGGCTTGTTCTGGATGTTAGCTTGAGTTTTTTTAGAATTATCGTCGGTTTGCTTCATGGCGATGTTACTTTTCACAGACTCCTGAATGGGCCTTGGTGCCTTGTCTCGCCATGTCCACCGAGCTTCCTCCCTCCTTATGAACTGATGAGCTTTCGAATAAAAACGTTCCAGCATAGCTGGGGGCTTTCCCGCCAGCCAATCTCCAAATTCAGAATCTGGATCCACTCCATGCATTACCGCCATCAAAATCGCGTGGTCGTTAGGATTGCTCACCTTGGTAGCAGCAACATGAAACCTTTACAAGTATGCTTTCAATGACTCTCCCGGAGCTTGGATTACGTTCGATAAGGACATCACATCCTTTGGGCGAGTGGTGTGTATCCTGAATTGTTCTATGAATTTCATTACTAATTCGTCAAAGCTGGATATAGATCAAGGTGGGAGTCGAGTGAACTACATGGTGGCAATTCCGGACAAAGTGATTGGAAAGCAACTATGCTTGGTCGCGTCGTTGGCTCTTGCAGAATCCATCATCCAACATACCTCATCGCATGTTGCCTGGGGTCAGTCTTTCCCTCATAGGCTGGAATAGTGGGCATGCTAAACTTTCTCGGGTATTTAGCCTGTAGAATGGTATCCGTGAAGGGAGTATGACTCTTAGACACTCCCCAATCTTCATTAGTCAAACCTTGGTTCTCCTTCATCAACTGCCTGACCATAGCTGTCAAGTCCGGGGTTTGTATGGAAGATGGAAGGTTGGGTTCCGTTCCACGAGACCGTGCAGGTTGGTGTCCCACCTGATTTGGGTCTTGGAGATTCGGGCGTCTGGCCTCTTCACAGGCTTGATCCCTAGTTGATCGGTCTGTGGCACCTCCCTGTACACCTTCATCCTTACAGCGCCTACACCTAGGAGGTTCGTCAGCTGAAGACGAACTACCGTCTTCAGAGTAAGGGGCAGGGCTACTTCCAGCATTCTGATGCTGCTGCTGAGTAAGCTGGGTCATGAGGATAGCGTTGGCTTGCATTTGCTCCGCTAGTTGCCTTCTACTTTCCTTAAGTTCTCTTATCATGGCATTGAACTCTGCTCGGGAAACAACTTCCGCTTGGTTTTGGTTGGAGGGTCCTACGCCTCGAATCGCTTGCTGGTTGCCAGGTCCAACTTGTTGCACGCTAGCAGTCTCGTGGGAACCTGCATTTTGAAAGGCCAATCTGGTTCGTGGTCTCCCCATGGTAGAGTTGTTAGTTATAACTCTGAGTAGAATCAACAGATGCCTTGTGAATAATTTTGGATCTCCTTTGGGGGATTTATGCAATCCAGTAGCTACAAAACAGATCCTAATAGCCTGAGAATTCAACTCTCAGTGAAAGCACAAAAATTGGTCACTAACACCCTTAGAAAGATTGTGTGAAGAGATTAATGAAGAAAGTAAATTAAAACAGAGAACGGAATGTAAATTTAAATGCAGAAAGTAAGAACACCAAATTTATAGTGGTTCGGCGTGGTAGCCTACGTCCACTTTGAAGTTGATCTTTATTTCTTTCCTTGATACTTGATTACAGATACAATCCGTTTCTAAATACATGAATACAATTGCTACATAAAAAGATTAAGTCATGAATGAAGATTGAATGTGACAGAGTCTCCCTAGTGTTCTCTAAAATCTCCCTCTTTCACTGTGCCCCTACCCCTCTATTTATAGACGAAGGTGGGTTGGACTTCCCTGGTGGGCCTAGTAGCTGAATACCTCGGTCCAAATGGAGTGGTCTCTTTGTGCTGAACCGAACAGGCCGAACGGTCGAATGCCGAACCATCCTCTTTATGCCGAACGGTGCGTTTAATGTGTGGGAAGAATAGACCGAGCGGCAATCGAAGCTGGTCATGACGGGGAGAATGCCGAGCCATCTTTGAATGAAGATATTCCTTGTATGCCGAACGAGGCGCTTGATGCCGAGCGCTATCCAAAGCCGAACGCTCGTCGAACGGTGTGATGTCGAATGACCCTGCCATGCCAAACGTCCTTTGACCGAACGATGTTTCTGGCCGATCGATATCTTGACCGAACGAAGTCTTTGGCCGAGCGATGCCTTTGGCCGAGCGCTCTTGGATGCCGAGCATTCACTGGACGCCGAGCGTTTCTAAATGGCGTTCGTAAAGAGATGCCGAACGACCCAGTTGTGCCGAACGGTGGGTATGCCGAGTACTAAGTTGCCTGGTCAAGTCTCTAGGAAACAGGATTTTTCCTCCTCAACAACCGGAGAGGACTTTTCTGCCTGATACAAACTAACAAGACTTCTATAGTTTCAATAAAGTTGTTTGACACTTTGTGTTCTTGATAACACTATTTTGTCTTTGATAGTACACCCTTTCTATAATCTTTTCCTCAAGTATATGTATTGTGTGTAAAGATTAGAAAGGAAAATATTGCTTTGAATCGAAGAATAAGTTAATTAATTCAGAGATTCAAGAAATATAAATTATGATTGCTTGTAGATTGCAGAGATAGTTAGATAGAGAATATAGCAAGAAATCAAAATCAAAATTGGTGATTTGAGGAGTGATTCTAATTATATAGTAAACAAATAGTTACAATTATTCACGAAGAGTTTCAATCAAAAGATGCAGCCATATCCCTTCAAATTGAATCATAACTCTTCGCAGATAGAAGTGTCTCTTCAAAAAAAATGACCGTTAGAGTCGGTCAGTCGACTGGGAAAAACGATCAGTCGACTGAAACTTCAAAAATAGTGAAAAACAGTGCGTATCTATGTACTGACCGTGGTCAGTCGACTGGCTGTCTTTGGTCAGTCGATCGAATTTGAAAATAAAAACGTGTATACATATGTGCACAAGTTCAATAGGCTGTTTTATAGATATTCAGTCGACTGGTCATTTTTTTTCAGTTGACTGAATTCTATTGATAATTAAAAATTACCACGGCTCATTTGGTTAGAGCACTTGCCTTCTAAACTAGCGACCCAGGTTCGAGCCCCGCTCCATGCATTTTTTGAAAACTTGATTTTGATTAAAATATGCATGCAAGTTTATTTGAATGTGAATGATGATCCTTGAGGAAAGATTTTAACAAAGCACTAAACTAGACTCTATATACATATTTCATGACTCTTTTTAAAATATATAACTATATGGACCATACTTTGAGTCGTTGAGTCCGGATGTTATCGCAGTCATAGATTCGTGAATTGTTGTTTTATGTCTGCAATCAAAACCTACAATCCAATATTCTCTCCCTTTTTGATGATGACAACTCCATTTGGTTCGAACGAATCTTTGACAAGCTTTGTTGACTTATCTCTCCCCCGAAACATATTTCTGTAATTGTGATATTGATTTCTCCCCCTGAATCTATGGTATATATTCCTGTAAATAAATAATATTTTCTCCCCCATAATCTGTGCTTGCATCGTTTATTCCTGCAAACAGCGTTAGAGCAATATCTTTCTCTACCTTTATCATCGACAAAAAGGAGAGTTTATATGATGATATAAATTATATTTCACATAAGTGTGGCCGTAGAAAAATATATAACAAAATAACTACTACTTATAATGTAAGGTATCAGGAAAAAATTAACTTTAAAGCATGTGATACCCAAGGTTCTTATAATTTCCTAATTTTTAGAAAACCATACCTATTTGGGTATGGTTGAACCTTTATTGATATAGTTTTCATTACAAATTACATTCTTATAATAGTTGCTAATATAAAGTTTTTTATCATGATCAATCATATTAGCTGGAATTCATATCTTAATACTATTAGTCATTAGCTTAGTACTTGAAGAATAATTTCTATCATTTCTAAACAAAGTACTATTATGACTATAACTGGTTTTAAAACTATCTTGGTTACTAGTACTAGCACTAAAAGTAGTATACAAGAATGCATATCTAGTACTATTCTTACTTTTAGTTTGTTTATAGCTGAAATCTCTTTTATCATTGTGAGGTTTTGAATTTGTAGCCAAGGAAGATAAGATATGTTTACCTTTGTTAAAATTTGTGATTTTTGTATTTAATTTGTCGAAATTTACTTTAGAATCACAAATTTCTTTTTGAAAAATATTATTATTAACTTTTAAAATCTCACATTCTTTAGATAATTCTAGATTCTTTTAAATTAAAGCTTCATTCTCTTTTTCAAGAGACAAAATTAATGAATTAGAATTATTTAAAGAATTTTCCAAAATTGTATTATGATTTTGTAAAACATTGATTTTCTCCAAAAGTTCATTGTTTTTATCTTCTAACTGCTCGTTTTCTTTTTGTAGGAAATCTTTTTGTAAAACAAGTTCTTCTACGGTATTTTCAAAACATTTAGTTTGTTTTACCAAAAATTTATTTTCCTCTTTTAAATTCGAAATTTATTGCTCACAATCTTTTAACTTGGCTAAAGCAATTCTATTAACTTTATTCCAAGTTTACAATCTTTTAATAATTCATCATGTGCTAACAAAAGATCTTTATATAAAGAATCTAAGCATACCGATTGCGATTTGAGTTTAGCCATGAAGCATTTGTTTGTTTTCTCCTTTGATTTTTCTTTATTGCTCTTCCTCTTCTTATTACCTTGACTAGACCTTTGTAGCCATTTATCTCTAGGATAGTTTGAAACTATAGAAGTCCTGTTAGTTTTTATCAGGTGGAAAAGCCCTCTTCGGTTGCTGAGGCGGAAAAATCCTGTTCGGCTGCTCAGGTGTTGTTTACCTATTCCTTCCGGTTAAGTGAGGGGATATTGAGTGAAATTCCAGAGGGGAGTCTGGGACTGGATGTAGAACGGGAAGTTTGAACTAGTATAAAAACTCATGGTGTGCTTATTCTTATTTACTTTACTATTATTATTTGCTTTCGCATTTAGATTATCATAGATTCCATATTACATGATCCTAAGTGATAACTAGCCACAATAGTCAATTTCATTTGGTATTAGAGCATAGCCACTTTCATTTAGTATCAAAAATCCTAAACTCTTTAACGGATGAATGGGAAAGAAAGGTCCTAGCTATTGAAGAAGCAAACGATCTTTCCACTATGAAACCAGAAGAGTTAATAGGAAATCTAATGTCATATGAATTAAATTTGCAAGCAAAGAAAGTTCAAGCACAGGATAAGAAGAATCTAGCATTTCAAGCAAAAATAGACGATTCTGACTTAGATGAAGAGGATATGGCACTTATTGCTAAAAATTTCATAAAGTTTTTGAAATTCAAAAAGAATAACAAGTTCAGGGGTTGCAAAAATAACTCTAATAACAACAATAGTAGCAATAAACCATCATCTTCTGTCATGGAATGTTATGAATGTCATAAAAAGGGTCATATGAAGAAAGATTTTCCAGAGAAATAGAATAATAAATTCAAGAAGAACAAATTCAAGAAGAAAGCATTTTCAATAACATGGGATGATTCAGATTCATCTTCACCGTTGTTTGCGCAAAAAATGGGCAAACACCTCAAAGTCGTACGATTTAGTTGATTATATGTTGTTCTTAGCGATTTGGGTGATTTATGCAAATATGAAAAAAAAACAGGGACTAAACTGTAAAAGACACACAGATTTATAGTGGTTCGGCCAGAACGTGCCTACGTCCACTTTATATGTTATTCTCCTCTTTTACTTCAGATTACAAGTACAAAGATTTGTATACAAGTATATGAAAGTTGTTTGAAAGTTCCTTCCGTGCTTGAGCTCTCAAACTTGTCTGCCATTGTTGTACCCCTGTCCCTCTATTTATAGAGTCTAGCTGGGGGCAAGGGTCCTGGATGTATATAGCTGCTGGTGGGCCTGGGCTGAAGCAATCTGGCCTGGCACATCTGGTTCGGTGGAGCTTGGTTCGGTCGTGGTTGGAGTGGCTTCGGTCCGGTAGGACGTTGGTCCGGTGGTGAGATGAAGGGGAGTTGGTCCGGCATTATTGGTTGATCCGGTGGTGAGATGGAGGTGAGGTTGGTTCGGCCATGCATGGGAATGGAGATGGACCGAATCATAGTTAATTGCCGAACCAGGTGAGCTTGCTCTTGCCGAATGTACTTTGAGTTTGGGCTACCGACTGTCATTGAGAACGTAAGTGCCGAATGTCCCTTAGCCTAGATCTGCCGAATGACTCTGGTAATGATTACCGAATGAACCTTATGTTGTAGATGCCGAATGGGCTTGAGTGTTGGAGTGCCGAATGGACTCTCGCATTGTTTTACCGAATGAACTTTTATATTTGAACCTTGAGTGAAATCCTAGACTTATAAACGCTTGCTGGCTGCTTCTTCTTGGTTCGGTAGTGGTGGAAATGCACACAACATTGATATTCCAGTTTTAACCAAAAATGGTATAACAATTTGCCCCCCAAAACATGCCTTGCGATAGGAAGGCGTGTTTTGTAATGCCATGAGCTGGATGTTCATATCCTGTTGATGTCCTCATGCCTTGCGGTAGGAAGGCGTGTTTTGTAATGCCATGAGCTGGATGTTCATATCCTGTTGACAACCTGTAAAGAGCTTGATATTTTATATGGCCCCAAATGACGACCGTTCGGGATCGAGCTATTTGGGATGAAGCGCGGCCGTTCATGGTCAAGCGCCTAACTTCAAATGATGACCGTTCGCGATCGAGTCATTTGAGGTGAAGTGCGACCGTTCGCGGTCAAGCGTCTAAATCCATGCGACGATCGTTCGAGATCGAGTCATTTGCGGAGGAATGTGATCGTTCACGGTCAAGCGCTTTACTTCAAATGACGACCGTTTGGGATCGAGCCATTCGAGGTAAAGTGCGACCGAGCCCGGTCTGAGGGCGGACCTCAAATGGCGACCTTCGTGATCAAGCCACTCGGGGTGAAATGTGACCGTTCACGGCCGGTGCCGTTCGCGACAAAAGATGAAATGGGACCGTTCACGGTCAAGTGCCTTACTTCGAATGACGATCGTTCGAGATCGAGCCATTCGTGGTAAGGTGCGACTGTTGGCGGTCAGGGGGTGGACCTCAAATGGCGACCTTTCGCGATCGAGCCATTTGTGGCGAGATGAGTTGTGCCGTTCGAGGCGAGTTTGTGACTGTTCGAAGTCGGGTGCCACTCGAGGCGAATTGTGACTGTTCGAAGTCGGGTGCCGTTCGAGGCGAATTGTGACTGTTCGAAGTCGGGTGCCGTTCGAGGCGAGTTGTGACCGTTCGAGGTCGGGTTGTGCCGTTTGAGGCGGGTTGTGCCGTTCGAGGTCGGGTGCCGTTCGAGGTGAATGACTGTGCCCGGGGGGGACTTAATAATATCAGTGTCGGAGTTATTGTTTGGGGGAGTTTCCGAATCAAAGACTTCGGCAGTTCGTTGCCATGCAAGAGGTGCTCGTGGACCGTTCGCGATCCACGGGCATACAAGTAATTTTTCCATAAAATTGTAAATGTTAAAGCAATAATCATATGAATCTTACAGCAGAAATGTCCAAACAGGAAGAATTTAAATGTTCAAATCAAAATCAAAGCAAAAAAGCAGAATGAAGATGTCAAAGCGTAAACTCTTACTATAACACGGCTGGTGGTCATTCAGAGCATGCCTATGGATCGTGCGCGATCGCTCACATGTGTAAATGATTTAACCTTGTTAGCGAGAGGTTTACAACTTGTTCATCGCTATTTTAATCAAGCAATCAATGGATAATCAAACGGTGCCCCGATCCAGGGTCACCTCTAGCCGATGTAGACGGTGGTCGCTCTGGCTCCACTGCTGGAGTTTGCCTCCTCACGTACTGAAGGAGCATACCGTTCCTGATATGCCCTTCCACCTCGTCCTTTAAATGCCTACAATCATTAGTGTTATGACCGTTTAATTCATGGAATACACAAAACTTATCTGATTTTCCTTCGTCAGAAGTTGGATCCCTTCGCATTGGTCTACGATACGGAACCTGCCCCTTGGTATCCTGATAAATTCGTTCCAGACTCTCATTCAGCTCAGTGTGAGTGATGAATCGCGGCTCCCTTCTTTGCCGCTTTGACCTGTCATCATTATCGTCAGCCTTTCTCTTTCCTTTGCTAGTCTCCGCACCCTTTCCAGGTGGGTTTCCGCTCTTGATTGCGTAAACGTCATCTTCTTCCTCTCTTTCTGCACTAGCATCTTCCAAACGTAGAAACTTTTCAGCCTCATGGTAGAACTCTCCCAGATTCATAGGCATGTCCTTGGTTAATGAATTCTTGAACTCTGTAGTATCAGCTATTCCAGATACAGCCGCCATCATGACCATAGATGGATCTAGTCGATCCACTGATGTTGCCGCCGTATTAAATCGCGTTAGAAAGCTCCTCAAAGTCTCTCCAGTTTTCTGCTTCAAGGTTGCCAAAGTCATCACATTCTTGGGTCTCGCAATATGAACCCTGAATTGCCTCATGAATCTCTCAGTTAAATCTGCCCACGTTCCTATGGAGCTGCTCTCCAGTTGCCTAAACCATAACGCTGCAATGTCCGTCAAATACAGTGGAAAGCACCGGGCCATGATCTCTTGTGATGCCCCCAGCACTTCCATGTGCCTCATATACTTAGTAAGATGGACCGCAGGGTCTGTCCTCCCATCGTACATCTCTACTGATGGTAGCTTGAATTCTGGTGGGTTCCTAGCCATCCTAGTCGCAGAAGAAAAAGGACTCCTGTTTACATCTTCCAAGTCTCTGTTTACTAAACCGCCTCTCATAGCTCTTCTAACCATCTCTGCTAATCTGTCATTGTCTCCAAGCTGTAGTCCTCGTTCACTGCCTTCGACCTGCCCCCTGAGTCCGCGGGAGTTTTCATGTGTATGCCTCCCTGGCTGAACGTTCATTCCTCTATTGCTACCAGGTGGCTCGGATGCCCCCATCTCTCTTCCTGGGGTCGGATCAACATGCTCTGCGTGAGTGCCCCTAGCTCTGGTGCTACGCCAGATGGTCCTGCTCCGTTCTGAACTCCAGTTGCTCCTTGGCTTTGTGCTCCATGTTGCCCAATTTGCTGAAGCAAGTTCTGGATCATCTCTTCTTGTCTTCTCATCATAGCCTCCATCTCATCCCTGGTGATGAAGGCTGAAGCTTGGTTTGCTCCTGAGGAAGCCTCTTGACTCCCTTCCTGTTGACTCTGCTCTGGCCTTAGCCTTCTGCTTGATTGTCTCGCCATGACTCTTTCAATCTGAATCTCTAAACTCTCAAATTCAACTTCCAAGCGGTAGGTCCTTGAGTTCAATTCTCAGTGAAAGCACCAAAAATGTTTGCGCAAAAAATGGGCAAACACCTCAAAGTCGTACGATTTAGTTGATTATATGTTGTTCTTAGCGATTTGGGTGATTTATGCAAATATGTAAAAAGCAGGGACTAAATTGTAAAAGACACACAGATTTATAGTGGTTCGGCCAGAACGTGCCTACGTCCACTTTATATGTTATTCTCCTCTTTTACTTCAGATTACAAGTACAAAGCTTTGTATACAAGATATGAAAGTTGTTTGAAAGTTCCTTCCGTGCTTGAGCTCTCAAACTTGTCTGCCATTGTTGTACCCCTGCCCCTCTATTTATAGAATCAGGCTGGGGGCAGGGGTCCTGGATGTATATAGCTGCTGGTGGGCCTGGGCTGAAGCAATCTGGCCTGGCACATCTGGTTCAGCGGAGCTTGGTTCGGTCGTGGTTGGAGTGGCTTCGGTCCGGTAGGACGTTGGTCCGGTGGTGAGATGAAGGGGAGTTGGTCCGGCATTATTGGTTGATCTGGTGGTGAGATGGAGGTGAGGTTGGTTCGGCCATGCATGGGAATGGAGATGGACCGAATCATAGTTAATTGCCGAACCAGGTGAGCTTGCTCTTGCCGAATGTACTTTGAGTTTGGGCTACCGACTGTCATTGAGAATGTAAGTGCCGAATGTCCCTTAGCCTAGATCTGTCGAATGACTCTGGTGATGATTACCGAATGAACCTTATGTTGTAGATGCCGAATGGGCTTGAGTGTTGGAGTGCCGAATGGACTCTCGCATTGTTTTACCGAATGAGCTTTTATATTTGAACGTTGAGTGAAATCCTAGACTTATACACGCTTGCTGGCTGCTTCTTCTTGGTTCGGTCGTGGTGGAAATGCACACAACATTGATATTCCAGTTTTGACCAAAAATGGGATAACAACCGTCAGAGAGTGATAGTGACAGTGACACAGAGTAAGCAAATGTATGCTTCATGGCTACAAGTGATGATGTACCGCTTAAAAAGAGAGGAAAATGAATTTAGATAGCGGTTGCTTGAAACACATGACTGGTAATAAGGACATGTTAACAAACATTGTCTACTCAAATGGAGAATTGGTCACTTTTGGAGATAATTCAAAAGGTTATATCATCGGCAAAGGCGATGTGAGCAATAACGGTATCTCTAACTTACCTCTCATTGCTGATGTTTTATTAGTTAAAAACTTAAAATATAATTTATTAAGCATAAGTCAATTATGTGATAAAGGTTTTAATATATCCTTTTCAGAAAATAAATGTAATATTTTTGATGAAAATCAAAATTTAATTTTTAAGGTATAAGAGATAGAAATATTTATATTTTAAATATGAATATAAATTCTAACACAAACATGTGTTTAGTAGCTACAGAAAATGATTATTGGCTATGGCACAAAAGATTTTGTGATATAAATATTAATACTATTAATAAAATAGCTAAAAATAAACTTGTTAAAGGACTACCTGATATGAAATTCAAAATTGATAATATTTGTGATGTATGTCAATTAGGAAAATTAACAAAGTCTTCTTTTAAATGTAAGAAAATCATATCTACAACACAACCACTCGAACTTCTATATATGGATCTTTTTGGACCTACTCAAGTTCAATCTATTAATCACAATAGATATGTGTTTATCGTTGTAGATGATTTTTCAAGATATACATGGATTATTTTCATGAAACATAAAAGTGCTACTTTTGAAAACTTTAAAATTTTTGTAAAAAGAATTCAAAATATAAAGAATTTGAAAGTTAAAAATATTAGAAGTGATGATGAAGGTGAATTTGAAAATGAAGCTTTTGAACATTTTCTGACAAGAATGGAATTAATCATAACTTTTCTTTTCCTAGAACACCACAACAAAACGGAGTTGTAGAAAGGAAAAATAGAACAAGAATGTGCAAGGACTTTATTAAATGGAAGCACTTTACCTAAGCATTTCTGGATAGAAGCTGTTGCAACTTCCTGTTATGTTTTAAATCGTGTTTCTGTTCGATCACTAACAAAACATACCCCATATGAACTTTTAAATGGTAGAAAACCTAATATATCATATTTCAAAGTTTTTGGTTCAAAATGTTTTATAATTAACACTAAAGATCAGCTTGGCAAGTTTGATCCAAAATCCGATGAAGGAATATTCATAGGATATTCGAAAAGAAGCAAAGCTTATCGAGTTTTTAATATAAGAACTAAAGTAATCGAAGAAACTCTTTATGTTTCATTCGATGAAAATGTCAAAAAAATTTCTAAAATTACAAACTTGGAAAATAATTCAAATAAAATTCTAACAAATAATTCAGAAGATGATGATATTATTTTTCAAAATAATAACACTGATAATACTAGAGAAAATGAAAACATTGTTCATGATGAAAATGTAGTAAGATCTCCTCCAAGAATTCTTAGAGATCACCCTGTTCAAAGTATAATTGGAGAAGTAAATTCAAATGTAAGAACAAGACATCAATTAAATCAAATGGCCCATATAGCTTTTCTCTATAATATAGAATCTAAAAATATTAAGGAAGCCTCCACTGATGACTATTGGATTATAGCTATGCAAGAAGAGCTAAATCAATTTGAAAGAAACGAAGTTTGGGAATTAGTTCATAGACCAAGTGATCAATCCGTCATTGGTACAAAATGGGTTTTCAAAAACAAAGCTGATGAACAAGGTAACATAACTAGAAATAAAGCTAGATTAGTAGCACAAGGATATAATCAAGAAGAGGGAATAGACTATGTCGAAATGTTTGCTCCTGTCGCGAGATTAGAAGCTATACGTATTCTATTGGGTTTTGCATGTTTTCATAACTTTAAATTATATCAAATGGATGTTAAAAGTGCTTTTCTAAATGGATATATGAAAGAAAATGTCTATGTTGAACAACCTCCTCTTTTTACTCATGAAAAATTTCCAGAACATGTTTATAAACTTAAAAAAGAATTATATGATTTAAAACAGACACCTTGTGCTTGGTACGACTGACTTAAAAGCTATCTACTAGAGTATGGTTTTGAAATTAGAAAAGTTGGTCAAACTTTATTTGTTAAGAAAACTAAACAAGATATTTAATTATACAAATACATGTTGATGATATTATATTTGGTTCAACGAATGAAAAATTATGTCAGGAATTTTCGACTATCATGACAAATGAATTTGAAACGTCACGTACGGAAGAACTATCATATTTTCTTGGACATCTTTAACTGTAACACAATTATTTGATAATTTTGTTTTGTAATATGGATAGTAACACCAATTCTAGCATTAACATTAACTCTAGTTTCACTGAAGGTCGGTCAACTGCTCGACCACCACTATGTAGTGGTCTTAACTATAATTACTGGTCAACTAGAATGAGAATATATATGCATGCTAATGGTTTTGAAACCTGGAATATTACCCAAAAAGAATATACCATGCCAACAGAAGATTTTTCAACTTGGACTACTGCACAAAAACTGATGCTACTTCAAATACTAAAGCTATGAATATGTTATTTTGTACATTAGATAAAAATGAGTTTAATAGAGTCAGTATGTGTATAACTGCTTATGAGATATGGAGAACTCTAAAAGTAACTCATGAAGGAACTAACAAAGTCAAACAAAGAAAAATCTCTATGTTGAAAAATCAGTTCCAAAATTTCAAAATGAAATCAAACGAAATTAGAAATGACATGTATTCTAGATTTCAAGATTTATATCACTCACTATTGGCACTAGGAGAAAAAATTTATGACTTTGATATGGTATCAAAGCTTGGGATTCTAGAGATCTTAACAAAATCCTAGAGTAAATGGCTACAAAGAGATCTAGTCAAGGCAATAAGAAGAGGAAAAGCAATAAAGAAAAATCAAAGGATCAAACAAACAAATGCTTCATGGCTAAACTCAGATCACAATCGGTATGCTTAGATTCTTTATATAAAGATCTTCTGTTAGCACATGATGAATTATTAAAAGATTGTAAAACTTTGAATAAAGTTAATAGAATTTCTTTAGCTAAGTTAAAAGATTGTGAGCAAGAAATTTTCAATTTAAAAGAGGAAAATAAATTTTTGTAAAACAAACTAAATGTTTTGGAAATACTATAGAATAACTTATTTTACAAAAAGATTTCCTACAAAAAGAAAATGAGTAGTTAGAAGATAAAAACAATGATCTTTTGGAGGAAATCAAAGTTTTACAAAAATAAAAATACAATTTTGGAAAATTCTTTAAATAATTCTAATTCATTAATTTTGTCTCTTGGAAAAGAGAATGAAGCTTTAATTAAAAAGAATCTAGAATTATCTAAAGAATGTGAGATTTTAAAAGTTAAAAATAATATTTTGAAATATTAAATACAAAAATCGCAAATTTTAACAAAGGTAAAGATATCTTATCTTCCTTAGTTACAAATTCAAAAGCTCACAGTGATAAAAGCGGTTTAGGCTATAAACAAGCTAAAAGTAAGAATAGTACTAGATATGCATTCTTATATACTAATTTTAGTGCTAGTACTAGTAACCAAGATAGTTTTAAAACTAGTTATAGTCATAATAGTACTTTGTTTAGAAATGATAGAAATTATTCTTCAAGTACTAAGCTAATGACTAATAGTATTAAGATATGGATTCCAGCTAATATGATTAATCATGATAAACAACTTTATATTAGCAACTATTATGAGAATGTGATTTGTAATGAAAACTATATCTATAAAGGTTCAACCACACCCAAAAGGGCATGGTTTCCTAAAAATTAGAAAATTATAAGAACCTTGGGTATTGCGTGCTTTAAATGTTAATTTTTTTCTAATACCTTACATTATAAGTAGTAGTTATTTTGTTATATATTGTTCTATGGCCACACTTATGTGAAGTATAATTTATGTCATCTTATAAACTCTCCTTTTTGTCGATGACAAAGGGGAGAAAGATATTGCTCTAACGCTATTTGCACGAATAAATGATGCAAGTACAGATTAAGGGGGAGAAAAGATTAATTATTTACAGGAATATATAGCATAGATTTAGAGGGAGAAATCTATAGCATAATTACAGAAATATATTCCGGGGGAGAGATAAGTCAACAAAGCTTGTCGAAGATTCGTCCAAAGCAAATGGAGTTGTCATCATCAAAAAGGGGAAGAATGTTGGATCATAGGTTTTGATTGCTGACATGAAACAACAATTAATGAATCTACGATTACGACAACATACGAACTTAACGACTCAAAGTATGGTTCATATAGTTATATATTTTTTAACAAGAGTCATCAAATATGTATATGTCAAATATGTATATAAAGTCTAGTTTAGTGCTTTGTTAAAATCTTTCCTCAGGAATCATCATTCACATTCAAATAAACTTGCATGCATGTTTTAATCAAAATCAAGGTTTCAAAAAATGCATGGAGCAGTGCTCGAACCCTGGTCACTAGTTTAGAAGGCAAGTGCTCTAACCAAATGAGCTGTGGTGATTTTTAATTACCAATAGAATTCAGTCGACTGAACAAAATCGACCAGTCTACTGAATATCTATAAAACAACCTATTGAACTTATGCACATATGTATACACGTTTATATTTTCAAATTCAGTCGACTGACAAAAACAGCCAGTCGACTGACCATGGTCAGTACACAGATATGAACTGTTTTTCACTGTTTTTGAAGTTTCAGTCAAATGTTCGTTTTTCCCAATGGACTGACCGACTCTAACAGTCATTTTTTTGAAGAGACAATTCTATCTGCAAAGAGTTACGATTCAATTTAAAGGGATATGGCTGCATCTTTTGATTGAAACTCTTCGTGAATAGTTGTAACTATTTGTTTACTATATAAACATGTTAGAATGACTTCTTAAATCACCAATTTTGATTGTGATTTCTTGCTATATTCTCTATCTAACTATCTCTACAATCTACAAGCGATCACAATTTATATTGCTTGAATCTTTGAATTAATTAACTTATTCTTCGATTCAAAGCAATATTTTCCTTTCTAATCTTAACACACACAATATATATACATGTGGAAAATATTATAGGAAGGGTGTACTATCAAAGACAAATAGGTATTATCAAGAACACAAAGTGTCAAAAAATATTATTGAAACTATAGAAGTCCTGTTAGTTTGTATCCGGCGGAAAAGTTATTTTCGGTTGTTGAGGCGGAAAAATCCTATTCGGCTACTCAGGTGTTGTTTACCAATTTCTTTGGGTTAAATGAGGGGTTATTGAGTGAAATTCCAGAGGAAAGTTTGGGACTCGACGTAGAACGGGAAGTTCGAACCAATATAAAAATTCCTGGTGTGCTTATTCTTATTTACTTTACTATTATTATCTGTTTCCGCATTTAGATTATCACACATTCCATATTACACGATCCTAAATGATAACTAGCCACAGTGGTTACTTTCATTTACTATCAGAGCATAGCCACTTTCATTTTTTTTAAGTGGTACATACAAAAAATAAAGATTAATTTGGTACCCGCTTTTCTTTTTAGGGTCCTAAGAGTTAGGTCTTAGGATACCAAACCCAAGAAGGTTTAGAATTCCCTTTATAAATATAATTCTTATTTTTATGAATAGTTTCCATAAATGTGTTGATATGCTTATTCCTAATTAAGTTATTATTTTTTTAGGAATCCATATTTTAATAGGTTTAAAATCTTTAGAAACTGTTTTCTTAATATCTTTCTTAATTTTGTTTTTAAATTTATTTTTGAACTTTCCAGATTTCTTTGGATTTTCAATTTTCTTATATCCTAGTCCCATTTTATTTGAAGTAGACTAAGAATTTTCTATTATTTTAGAAATATTTTCTCGTCCTTTATTAAAATTAGAAATATTTTTATTAATATATTCTAACTTAGTTTTGAGAGTAGATTTTTCTAACTCTAATACTTTAGTGTTATATTTTAAATCATTAATTTCTACTGATAAATCATCATTTTTATTCTTCTAAATTTCTAATTCTTGAGTTATTATAGAAAGTTGAGATGTTAAATTAGAATTAGATTCTTGAGATATTTCAACTTCTTCTTCCAGAATTTTCTTTTCATCTCTTAGCATACTAATTTCTAATTCAGATCTATTTAGTTTTCCTTGTAACTCTTTATTTTGCTTTTTAGTTTGTATTACAAAGTCCACTAGTTCAGAATTAATTTCAACCAAATCTTCAAACATGCATAGCTCGATCCAATATGGAATCAGAGTTCATCGCTTTAGATAAAGCCAGCGTAGAAGCAGAATGGCTTAGTCACTTTTTAGAAGATATACAGTTTTGGCCTAAACTTGTACCGCCATATGCATACACTGTGATAACCAAGCAGCATTACGTAGAGCACAAAACTTTATGTGTGATGGAAAGTCACGGCACATTCGTCGATGTCATAACACAGTTAGGCAGTTACTCCCAAATGGAACTATTTCCATAGATTATGTGCGAACAAATGATAACCTAGTGGATCCATTTACTAAAGGTTTATCAAGAGAGAAAATTAACTGTGCATCAAGGGGGAGGACCTACATGGCCATGGACTAACACATGCGCGCGCGCCGCCCCCCGCCCGTCTGACCGAGGGTTAAATCTGGTGCAACCTCATCACAAGCTTACCAGAAACTGTCGGATGCAGCTAAGAACGCACGGGATTAAACTGAAAATCAAAAATATATTCTTCGAATCGTACCTGGATGTTTTCACATCCAGGGATTTTGGCGAGTCGACCTTAGGGTTTGTGGGTCGACCTATAGGTCGGCCCGACCCTGGTGAGGGTCGACTCCTAGAGTCATTATATATTTTTTTTTTCCTTTTTAGTTTATTAAATTCTGAATTCTTGTTTCTCTCATAACTTCTCCATATTGACTCGGATTTTGACAAATTATATATGGAAATTGATCGGAAAATTGTCACGCGCCCTAATGGTTCAACTCCCGTAACTCAATTCTAAAAATTTCACAAACTTATTTAATTACTTAATTAATTCGTTAATTAATTATTATAGCTCAAATTTTTGGGTTGCTACATCGGTCAAGGGCTGGGTTGAGCTCCATCTCGTGCTCGTTTCACTCCCCAATCGCTCTGTTTTGCCCGTCCGCTGTCCTATTTCATGCCATTTTGTGATGATTTCAATGCTATTTTGGGATTTTGGATTATGAATATATGGACTTTGTTTTCATGATAATTTGCTTTGAGATAATGTAGAGCATATGTCTATAGATCAAATTTACCGATACGGTCTTTTGATGAATTTGAGACTTTTGAATAACTAATTTCCTTGTGTTTTATGGACTTTGGTTTATTATAATATATATAGATTACAAACCAAATTTTTATAACAATCTAATTTCCTTTATATAAGTGATTTTATATGTAACTATATATATAGTAATATTTTGGAATCATTTTGTAAATTAAAAAAATCACTTTTAAGCAAATGTTTAATACCTATATGGGTTTGAAAAATGAGTACTTATTGTTTTATAAAATAAGGGTGAATTATATATGTATAGACGAATCTTAATTAAGGATTTGGAATAATTATATATATATATATAAGTATTTTGATAATAAAAGTGGAATTTGGGGTTCAGTCTAAAAAGGGTAATATATATATTTATATAGTGTGAAATAAATGAGTTTATGGGTTATAAGGAGCATGAAAATATATTCATATATAAAGTATTTTTAGAAATCATTTTCTATATGTTAAATTATATTATTTATTTTTAAAACCAAATATTCTTGTCAAATTTTTATTGGATTTAACACTTGGCTGTTTAAATACTATTTTGGCAATTTTGTGCGACTTTTGGATTTTGAGAAGAGTTTAAAATATAAAATGTTTTGAGAACCTTAATTCTATAATTTGGAAAATACTAATATTTGACTTAGTGTTACCTATTCATTTAAATGCTCTCGAGTAACGCTTCATCGAATATTGTACAATTCATTGAATAGAATATTGTTTGAGTGGTACTTATTAGCCCATTAGCAAATACTTGAATTCCACCAGGTAGTATTGGATGCTTTGTTTAAGTTCTTGTGATTACTATAGGGAAGTATTTAACACTTTAGAGTTGTATTCTCTTTTGGTGTGTTGCATAAGGCTACTAAATCCTTAAGAAATATAGTTTAGGTTTTCCAACAATATTTGAAATGAGTGAGATTTACTAGCTTCTAATAATTACTTGAATTTCACCAAATGATATGGGATGTTTTGGTTAAGTTCTCATGATTACTAAAGGTGATAGTATTTGGCACTTTAGAGTTTACTTTCTTTTGGTGTGCGGCATGGGGCTGCTAGATCCTTAAGAAGTAAACTCATGGATTTTTTATATGATCCTTGTGATCGGAATGAGATATATCTTCTTCGGTCTGGTTTTCATAGGTTTTGAGTTTCTACATTCAAAGTATGGATGATCATAGGCATTTAATCGGTATGAGTGATACAACCTTTTTTCCTACGGATGAGTACGATCATTGAGATCATTCTGTATTTGGTTTTCTTAGATTTTGAGATATATTTCTTTGGTTTGGAATTTCTAGGTTTTTGATTTATTCCTTATTTTTGTAATTAAAGTATTTTGATATTTTATGATGGATTTAATGGTTGTGATTTATATTGCGTTTTGTGAATTTGGTATTCTTTTGTCTAAAAATGTAAGTAGAGTTGGACTATTCCATTGACATATATATATATATATATATATATATATATATATGACATTTGTATTTACCTATATGTCATATATCCTTATGTTATATCTTGTTCTTACCCTTTTGGGATATTTAGAGATAGTTTGACCCGGTTGTTATCTTAATGTTTGGGTAAGGCTGAGACTTTTTAGGTTACAAGATAGTTGACCTTTGGGTGGTTGTGTTGGTAAGGAGATGAACATTTTTGACTTTTAGTTTATCCTATTTAGGACTTTGAGCTTTGTATATAAGATGTATAATTGAGATAGAGATTTGTACCAAATGTATATTATGTAAGTCAACATTATATTTTGTAGACTCACAGTATGTATTGTATAATGTATATTCTGCTGTGATTTGTGACTATTGTATATATGATATACAATTATGATTCTGAGAAGCGATGTGCTTTGAATTGAGACTGTACACATCAAATTTAATTCTAGAAATTTAGTAAGAAGGTATGTATGACGTGTTAATGTTAGTTTAAAGTTATATTCACATTTGTTCACCCTTAACAAGTCGCATCTCTATATTATTAGATAACACTAATTATATTGCTCTTTAATACTATGGGTATAACGGTGGGGTTATTACAATAGGTGTATGTGCTACTAGATCTAAAATATCTTGCAAGCTCGGCCCATTCCAATGCACTGTAACGGTCTTATCAGTTGTTCAGTTTAACAATGAAAATTCGACGCTCACTAGTACTCCATTTCTGCACTGCTAGTTGCTTCCATTTTTTAGCTTTAATGTTCACCTATGTCTACCCGCTTAGTTAGTACATTTCTTTGTGCATGTTGGTAGTTAATTATTTAATTCAATGCTTTATCCAATTGCACTATTTCCTCACTGTATGCTTTAGTTTGGATCAGTGTATATTTCAAATCAGACCGGTGTTTTCGTTAGTTAAGACAGTGGTAACATGTTTTAGTTTAGTTGATGCCTTCTCCATCTAACTTTTGTGTCTCAATTTAGTTTTGTTGCTACTAACTGCATCATAGCTTCAGTCCATTCAGCTTGCTTTAGTGTTATCTATCAGAAAGGGCCGGGTACGAGGTTCCTCTACATCGACCCAAACAAGCACAGCTTCCTACCCTTTTTAAACATAAAGACATTCAGCAAGTAACTGAAAGAAATGTTCAAGAGCCTTGATTTATTCATAGATATTATATTACATTTAGACTGATTTATCCCACATGCATACGAATGGAGGTGGCAGTATTAGCTTTATAATCATGAAAAAAGTATATGGTTGGTCAAATCTTCTCTTGTTGCAAACATGGCACATTTTCAATTATAATTTATTTTTATTACTAAAGCATTATTGTCATGAAACTATGTTTATATGTCTACTTTTATGTATTAATGTATGTAGCATCTATGCACATAATGATTTGTATCTCACTTTAGCTGATATTTAATTTTTTTGCTTCAATTGTCATTTGCTTCAGTTGTCATGTGACAACTGAAGCAATTGATCTGCTTTTCGTATGACAACCGAAGTAAATAAAAATGAGTATTTTATGATGAACATAATTTTCTTCCATTGTCATGTAAGAACCAAAGCAGAAGTATGTCATTTGCTTCAGTCATCATGAAATAATTGAAGCAAAAGCCTCAATCAATTTTCTTCGAGTGTTTAAAGAATCAACGCAAATAATACCCTATTCCTTCAAGTTCCATAACCGAAGCAACAGTTCTTGGCCAGTTGCTTCATCTTCATTTGCTTCGGTTGTTGAACTGAAGCAACGGGGGGTCGACAATTGAAGAAAAGGACTTGTTTTGTATTAATGTACTGGGGGAATTCGAGGCTAAAGGGGAACGTCTAACATCTTATCTGAGGAAGGTGAAGACATTGCTTAATGAGGTAGAGCAATATACGATTAGACACATTCCATGGAAATAGAAGCAAGATGCGAATGACTTGGCAAAATTGGCAAGTTCAGGAGAAGATACATTATTTGGATCGATATCGGTGATGACCCTACCAAGCCCTTAAAGAGTTGAATTTGGTTGCAACTATTGATGGGAAGTAAACTTGGATGATGCCGATCATAAGGTATTTAAGCGGGGAGGAGGGGTCTTACCGAATAACAAAAACGAAGCCAAGAAGGTTTTGCAGAAGGCACCTTATTTCGTCATTCAAGATGGTATGCCGTACCAAACGGGGTTTTCAATCCACTATTAAGGTGTGAAGCCGGAAGGGAAGCCTAAGAAGTGCTAAATAATATACATCAAGGCAGTTGCGGAGACCACACTGGAGGGCAAACTCCGGAAAGAAGTTTTTGTGATATGGTACTTTTGGCCGACATTAAATCATGATGCGATAGAATATGTGAAGAGATGCGACCAATGCCAGCAATTTGGAAGATCTTAAGGTTGCCTCCGACCGAGCTAACACACATGGGTAGTTCTTAGCCTTTTGCAGTCTAGGGAATAGATCTGATCGGTGAACTTCCCATGGAGAAGGGTAGATCTTAGTATGCCATAATGGAAGTCAACTACTTTACTAAGTGGGTCGAAGCTGAACCGTTTAGTATGGTGTCATCAGCCAAAGTTATAAAAAATTTGGTCAAAAATGTAATATGCAGGTACGGAGTTCCACTTCAAATCATCTCAGACAATTGATTGCAGTTTACAGCAAGGAGTTTATCAACTTCTACTGGTAGATAGGATAAAGAAGAGTTTTCCTTTAGTGTCATACCCGCGGGCCAATGGACAGGTAGAAGCGATCAACAAGGTTCTAAATGCCCTCATAAAAATGTGTCATGAAAAGGAAAAAGGAGCATGAATGGATGAATGCACTCCAGCACTATGGACCTATCACACTTCTTTCAAGACTACAACGAGACATACCTTATTATCCTTGGCCTACGGGTAAGAGGCCATGTTACCCATGAAATTTATAGTACCCTCCCACAAGAATATTCATTATGACCCCATTGAGAATGAGGAGTTGTCGGATATCACTATGGGAATAAACGCATCGGACGATAGGTATGCTCTATTGTCTGATTGCATACCTACCTAACGTTAAATCCTGTGCCGTCTCATTGCACATCAGACCATAGATATGCCCCCTCGCCTGATATGCACTAACACAATAAAAAAACCATATGTTGCCGATTTTATAGTATCATTTCTAGAATTTCCTATTACTCAACATATAAATATTGACTAATATAAATAATTGTTCACAGAATGAGATAAATGAATCGCAATTTTATTTAAACAAATATTGTATATAAATCAAATTCAAATACGATACAACTTTCACTATCACTTTACTTACATTTTCAAATATAATACAACTTAAATTTACTCACTCACTCGCACTCACTCGAGTTTGTTTTTTATATTGATCTTGATTTGCTTGCTCCAGCTTTTGCCCAACCATCTCCCATACTTGCTAAATAAGCAACAATGCAGTAAAATTGAAAAAGAAACAAACCTAAATTGCAAAAATAAATTTGAATTTGAATATTAAATATTGCCTCAGTTTATGGGTTTGTTTTTTCTTTTCATTTTTAAATAGGTATATATATATGTGTGTGTGTGAGTGTATACACACACACATATACATATATATACACATGCACGAACAACTTATGTTACGCACATCATATCATTGTGAATACCACAAAGCCGATCCTTGATTCAATCACACGGGCAGTTGCAAAGGTCAATCCCGAAGGCTCAACTCAGTGCAAACACACAAGTTCAAATCAAAGCACATGAAAGGGATTCAACCAATCTCAAGGTAGTGCACTTCCTTGAATAAGGCAGTGTGCAGGTACATGGACAATGCCATAATGCAACATGCGAACAAGGCCAAAAACATGGACCAAGGCAAAGAAAAAACAATATTGCAACACATATGAGACACACATATGGAAGTTCAAATCAAAAAACATGGTAATATTTGACACATATATACATATGTATGTATGTATACATGGAGGACATTTCACAAACTAGACTCAAAGGCAACAACATGTTAGTAATGGTACATACTCATATGTATATGTATATACATGTACATATATACATATATACAAAACAAAAGGCTTTAGAGCTCAAGTAATATAAATATATATACACACATATGTATATACATGTATATAGGTACATACTCAAAATGGTTCAAGCTCAAGTATATACTAGTATATGTGAGAACTAAACATAAACATATTTGCAATTGAAGGTGTAACAAGAAATCACACTACACATAAACAAGCTCAAGCAAAACAACAAGTGTTATAGCAACACACATATACACATATGTATATACATATATATATGCAACACATGTTCATAGATTCAACCAGCAGCATGCATCAGGGAGTCAATCAAAATAAACCACGCACATTACAAGTACAAGTATAAGCAATCCAAACAGCAAGCTTCAAAGGTCAAGTAATATACGTATGTACACATATGTATATACATGTATATATGTACATACTCAAAATGGTTTAAGCTCAAGTAATTCAAAATTGGTTCAGCTTAAATGTATCTCAACACTGCCTTGAATCAGGCAGCAAAACCAAGCACACACATTGACTCAAATGCAATTGAAAATAGTTCAAACCTGAAAACAAGTTCAACTAAACCTCAAAATGGTTCAAGCATGGAAGTTCACACATTAAAACAACAAATTAAAATGTAACAAGAAATCATAGTGCAAAAGCAAGTGCCACAAATTAACACATATAGATGCAGATATAAGAACGTCCACACATATAAACATACATATGTATGTATGTATGTTTATACATGGAAGTTCACACATATATACATACATATGTAGTGATATATAAATATGTAGTGATATGCGGATATAAACATATATATACATATATACATATGTATATACAAGTGCCAGTGCAAATGCAGTAAACAAGGAACAGTTTGGATATAACCAACACTCACATTTACATAACCGGGCACACTAATATACATATATACACATATGTATATACATGTATATATGTACATAGTGAATAGAAAGGCAACTAAACAACATGTATGGATGAACCAAGACAAAAAAGCAACATGGATCATCAAAGTGCATAAACAAGGCATTACTAGTGTGCACTGCCTTGTCAAGGCAGTGCACTGCCCTCTCACAAATTGAAACAGCAAGGGACACAAATTAAGACAATAAGTGACACAAATTAAAACAACAAATGCCGCAAATTGAATAAGGCAGTGCCACAAACTAAAACAAGGTAGTGCCACAAATCATACCAAGATGAACAAGAAAATTAAAACAGCGGAGAAATTCACAACCGAGAAAGATCCTATAAATATACCCAAACAACAGCCAACATAAGCATAAACGTAATTAAATGTACTCACACATAAGAAAGCTCTAAGAAAATCTAGTCAAATACAGCAAACAACTCAAACAACAACCAATATAAGCATCAAAGTAAGAACCAACCAAACTGCCTTCGTCGTCAAATAATCAATAAATACAACATTGTACAACATGTATAAGCAACACACATGAGTGTGGACATGGAACAGCAGAAATCAAAGGATGAAATTTTCAAAACCGAAAATAAAGGGAATAAAACCCTATAAATATACCCAAATCATCACTGGCTTCAGACATAAAAGTCGAGAACAATATAAATCGAAAGGGGTAGAAATCGTACCAATATAAATCGAAGAACTCTCGACAAGAAGCAGTCACAACCATGAATTGCCTACTAATCGATGAACGTGAGCATCTTTTGAAGAAGAAAGGCGATTCATTTCAATAATTTCAAAGCTACGGTTTCAAATCAAAAACCCAAAATCAAAGCACGCAATCAACTTAGTAACAAGCCCGCAAAGAAAGGCAAATGAAGAAGAAAGGCAGTTGAGGAGCAAGACGATTTAAAAGAATTTCAAAGCGGCTGAAACCCTAATTCCAGAAACGGACGAATTTTTGATATGGAGTGAAAGAAAGAAACGAGTAAAATATAGAATAGAAAGAAAAGAGGAACATAAATATACCTGGGGGAACCAAAAATACAAAGCGACCACGAAATAATAGAGAGGGAATAGATGGAGCCCAAAATTAAAATTTTGATAACTTGAATCAGACAACATATAAAACGTTGTCTGAATAACGAGCTTTTTCATAGAGATTTCATGGGCTATTCTGACAACAGATGAAAGATTCTGTGGCTCTTCAAACACAGACAATAAATGGTTTTGTCATGTGTTGTGCAAAAGGTGGGATAATAGAAAATCTACCTTATGTTGGGTGATCATCGTTATCTAATTCACTTTATGGCATAGCGTATGTCACTGGATCTGATCGATGAGAGGCATAATGAAGCTGCTTCGAAAGCCGTGGCACATAAGGAATGGATGGCCAAGCAGTACAACTCCAAGGTCAAACACTGCCCTCTTAAGGAAGAGGACTTAGTGCCAAACTAGATATTCCCTAGACTAGGGTCACCAGACTCGATCCGGGAGGGACCATATGTCAATCATAAAGATCTGAACAATGGAGCTTACACCCTTAGTACAGTCGAAAGGGCTATGATTAGGAAAGCTTGGAACGCATAGAACCGTCGTCGTTATTTTACTTAGTCTCTATTGTCTTTCTTATTATGTATTGAAGTACTAATATTGTGTAATTAAGAAAACTATGAAATGTTTATTAATAAAATACTCGTTCCTTGAAATCTTATTATGTCAGGTGTCTCTTTATTGTACGTGGATTATTACGAGCGCCTGATCCAATGAATAGGATGTAGTCGTTAGCTTTGACTAACTTAATATTCGTCTATGGACAATGGGGATAAATTTATATGACCCTAACTCGTTGAATTAGGATTCCAACCAACCAAACATTGTAATAGATTTAAGAGTTGAATTCTTTGCTCAAGGATAAGTTGCATCACAAAGACATGGAATTTAATTGAAGAAAAGCTCTGGCCGACAGTGGTGAACCGGACTTACCGATGGTCAGGACAAGACCACCGATTGGGTAGTTCACCATTGATGATCGATCTTATATCTCTAGCCCGCAATGGTGAACCGAACTTGCCCGCGGTCAAGACATGTCTGTCGACTGGGTAGTTCAAAATTGATGATTGGCCCTTAAAAACACTGGCTATCAATGGTAAACCAGACTTACCCATGGTCAGGACATGACCACCGATCGAGTAGTTCGCCATTGACGATTGACCAAAATAACTTCGGTCGACAATGGTGAACTAGAATTACCCTTAGTCGGGACATGACTAACGAATGCATAGTTCACTGTTGACTATCGACCCTAAACTTTGGTCAGTAGTGATTGACTAAACTTATTGGTAGTCAAGACATGACCACCGATTAAGTGGTTCCAGACTGGTGATCAACCCTAAGATATCAGGTAATGACCGCAAGCTCATCATTGTGGGGACAATTTTGTATAGAATACGCACAGAATGCATATATAGGAATAAACAAATGAAAATAAGGAAAAATAGCAGGAAAGCATGCTATAAAATGGTACTACATCCAAACATGATCAAACAACCAAATATCTACAGCACAAAATCATAACCATGAGAAATAATATGCGCACAACCTTCCTAAAGTTGTAAAAATTAGGTGTACATAGTCAGAATGTTTAATACACCAAGAATGAGAAATGAACCATTTCAAACAAAAAATATTCAACCATACAAATGTCACTTGGACCTAGACTTCTTGAGTTGCTTAAGTCTGACGGGCTCTTTCTCCCTCTTATCTTCCTTAGAGTTGGATATAGATGTCGCGACAAGCTCAATCTTCCTTTTCTCTATAACCTTAAGCTCCTCCATTGCCTCTAATTTAACCTTGGCTATCTCCTTGTGGAACATAGCTATTATATTCACCCTAAGAGTTTCATCCTATTGAAGTCCTCGATTGATTCAGTATGATTGCAGATCTCTATGTCAGTATCCTCCTTAAAAGCGGTAATCATCTCATCATGGTTTTCCTCCATTGTGAGGAATGATGGGCCCAAGGCATGAACCCTGATAGTGGGGTCTTAGAAGTGACCATGGCTCTAGAAGGGTCCGTTATGACCATATCACTTGCATGAAAATGAGGAGGACTATCAAGTACGGCCTTACCGCAATGGGCTCGAATGTATAGAGTAGTGACTCGTGGGCTATGTAGAAGAATCCTACATCATTTGGGGAAGATGGGGTGTCATCCGAGGGATGAGCGTTAGCCTTGGGGCTGGCTTTGGATAGGCATTTCTATGGAGATGTGATCTACAGCTAGCGGAATGACTTACATAGGGGCATAACTAACCGGGTTTTAAGTCTGAACCTGGGTAGTAGCCATGAAGTAGAACCAACATTTTTCCTTACCACCATGTCCTCTTACTCCTTTTGAACTCTTTCATCAGCTGCTAACTTTATGTAACCTAAGCAAATAGCTTCTTTCTCCTCCATAGTAAAGCGAGCCTCAACAGCATCGAGACTAAAAGGTGGCCGTCCTTACTTGTTAGCTCCCTTAGCTTCCTTGATTAATCATCTATGGATAGAGGCAATGACCTCTTGATAATCATCCATCCATGTTAGTCTTTCCTTAGTATACATTAGAAAATGAATCTCATCCATGAGCTCTTCAATTTGATTTAGCTGGTTGTTCATCCCTCCACTCTCAGCCCGGAGCTTATCAACCATTTTTATCTCGACCTTTTTTTGGTAGTCATAGCCTCAAGTTTGGCCTTAAAAGAGGCTCTCTCACTCTTCCATTCCTCATCCATTTTCTTCGATTCCAAAAAGCCCGGCTCTAATCTGCTAGCTATAACTTGGATTTCATCCAGTCTCTTTGAATATTTGGCTTTAACATTCTTATAATCATCATACAATCTTTTGTCTTTAGAGTTATTGTCATCCTTCAACGCCCAAAAGTCAGGAGTATGGTCCTTCTTCGGCTTTGTTATTTCATCATAATGAAGGCTCTTGATTTTCTCAATCCCTTCGGATTAGGACCTCTTTAGTGCTTCCAATACTGCTCGATGCACTATGTCTTTTTCATGCAGTTGCTTCCTGAGTACAAAAATCTTTATGTCCCGATCAACATTTTTCATGCCGAACTCCTTAGTAGCCTTAATCACTTTAGCATGAAATTCCAATAACGCCTTCAGACTTCTTAGCCCATCCCTAAGACGGATCATCATGCCATAAAAAGAAGTAATGGGCAATGAGAACCCTCGCCTGATATGGTTGCCGCAATTCATTGTAGTTAGGGCCGCTGGCATTAGTAATAATGGCAGGCCCTTCCTTATTCTTCCCCTCAACCTTATCCTTGGAGGCAATTATGATACCTCCCCGTCTATCTATCCTCTCTTGCTGCTTAGATGTTTTTGAATCCAAGAGGTTAAAAGGAGACGCCTTGGAGATTTTGATGGACGAGAGAGTGTCCTAAGTTTTGACTTACCGCCGAGAAAGCGAGACCTATTCTGAGAACCATCATGTTGATCCTGATCGTCCTTGTCCTTGGCTGGGCGATAGGATACTGTCTCCCACATCTTAAGTTCTGTGGTTGGTTGCCTAATATTTTTACTTAGGATGAAAGATAAGGTGACCTTTTTAACATCCATTGTTGGGACATCTGGCTTTAGCTGTTTGTAATTGGATTGAAGCTTGCTTCTCCTTGAGCACATACTCCCTACAAAAAATATAAGGACGAAGAGTCAAAATCATGCTACAACAAAGAAATCCATCAATGCAACATAGGAAAAGAGGGTTTGTGTGTGAAAAGTGCATAATGTTTATACGAACCCTTAAGGTCCTCGTGTGTCTCTAACTGTTGCTAAATCTACACTATCAAGACAGAGTCTCCATAAGCGATCCCATGTTCAGGATCCTGTAAATAGTCCGAGATCATGAAGTCCTCTAGGACAAACTCCTCTGATCTTTATACGTGAAAGTTTTGTTTAGATCCTCCTCAACATCAAGGCTGGATAAGGAATCGATGCCAATCTGTCTAGAAGAATAAACTCCACTCTGATTTGAGGTGGTGGCATCTTTATTATAAGAAAGTGGGATCGTCCCCTCAACGGCCTTAATACCAAAATTACCACCCTCCTACCCGTTATGGAATTTAACCGTCACTTTATGTGGGGCTCGGTCCTAAAAGAATCTAGGTCTAAACCTGTGGCATCTATGTTCACAGCAGGGTCAGTACCGGCAGGGCCGACATCAAATCAACCCTATAAGTAGAGGGTTGAGAAGATTGTGCCTCACTTGTCCCACCCACCTTAAAACTTTTCCCTCTATTTCTAGGTTTGCACATAGAGGGAACTCTACCTTTCTCAATGGAGCGCTCATTGACTGGCAACCCGAGATGTCTAAGATTATCATCTATCACCAGACGGGGAGCCTCCTTCAATTCTACCAGAATTTTGTTTAAGTTCTCCAACATATCTTCTAAGTCATCACCCATTATGGCTCTCACCAAACCTAAGGAAATAACTAAAAAGGGGGATCAATAGTCAAAACAAAGTCTTTTTAGGTAAGAATGAACATGAATGAGCAGTTTAGGTGGCTTACATCCTAAGTGCCATTGATGGAAGCAGCAAGAAGTATCTCGAATGAAAAAGTGCTCCTTTTTAAACATATTATACTTAAAATACAAATCCTCCATTGGCATAAACTTGCTTCTCACCTTGAGATAAATAAATGTGGAACCTTCTGCCTTACTCTTGCTTGCATATGAGAACCTAATCTACTGATGTGTAGGGGGAACCTGGAACTCTCGCATGAAAATGGCATAGAGGCTAGTCAATATTGCTTACCCATTCGGATGCAGTTGAAAGGGAGTGATCTTCATGTATACTAGAAATCTTTTATTCCACTATAGAGGAGGAAGAGAGGTCCTTGCCACGTAATGATATCTGGGGTAAGCCATGCACCCTTCGGAAGGGGCATGAGCCCGTTGGTCAGGGGTTTGTAACAGCATGTCACCCCTCGATTGTCCATGAGCAACGGCTGTGGTATCCAACTGTTTAGATGACAAGTGGAAGTTATTGACTTGATGGGGTCTACAAACTGTTCTAAAGGACATACCCATGAACTAAGGAATGAGCAGGGCTGGCTAGTCATGCATCTCGATGGTGCATGATCAGAAGAGGTGGAAGAGGAAGGAGCCTGATCTCTAATACCGCTCGATGAACGAGTATTGTGATGACTCAACATGCCTGCCAAGTATGTGAACATGTCTCATGTATTTCCACTAAATACATATGCATGTGTATGAACATGAGTAATAACATAAGCAATAAAATATTGGAAAACATATGAGCCTACATTAAAAAGAAGATCAGCCAAATTTCTCTAAGTGTTTTGTCCAATAACCAAATTTCTCTAAATGTTTTGTCCAGTGGATAGATTACGAGCAACCCACAACCTTGTAAATTGGTCTAAATTTTGTAGCTAGTGAATACAACTACCAAACCAAAAGTACACAACCTCCTAAGGGCCCAAGTTGCAAGAATCAAGTTACACCACTAGGGGTTTAAAGCTATTAACCACTACAATTTCACCCCATGGTTCAGTGATCCTAAGCCTTAATCCCAATAATTGAACCAATTGCAACATGAGACCAAAATACATACCTCAATCTCAAACAACACTAAGAGACTCAATTAAAACCTTGGTAATACAACCTAATGCAGTCCTCATATCATCAATCGTCCCTGTTCGAAAGCTACATCACTAGTTGAACAAGGCCTAGCATCTAAAAACACAAAAATCCTTTGCACCTGTTGTGAATCAGATCAAAGCAGGCCAAAGTAAGATATTGGACAAGTTACCTTTGTTCATAGTAGCAAAACCACCTTACCTATGTTTCGTCGAACAAGAAAGTGGGAAGCAAAGGAATTCAATAATGAAATTGAAGCATTAAACATTAAAATTAATAGAAGAAAATCATGCCTTAGTAAATTGTAGATGAGATTAGAGAAAATTGAAGTTAGGGGATTCGAAAGCAGATCTAAAGCTTCGGCGCGATGGAAGACGAACGTGAGCGGTTTCTCCAAGAGGCTGAGCGAATGAAGTGAGGCACAGATAGTGTGCGTTTTAGCACTATAGATAGGAGGAGAATTTGGCCGAGTGTCGAACCACTAAGGACCGGATAAATAGTGGCAAATGCTGAACCAAGGCGAATGATGGGTTAGCGCTTGTGTGTTTTGACAGTTGTGGCCAAACAAAGATTCTACATATGGAATAGAGAAGTGAGAGGAAACATAAAAGAAAACATACGAGATAAAGGCAGACCCGAAAGGAAATGATAAACAAAGCATATTCTATGAAACGTACTTTGGGGGGGAAGTCTTGTTGGTGTTTCCACCAGGGAGGTGATGGATGCAAGTTATTCAAACCAAAATAATAATAGTTGAGGTGTGTGTGTTATAAGAGGTACAACTCATACGGAAAACCCTAATTGAAGAGGCAAGTAGCCCCAGAGGAAAAGTAACTAGAGACATTAGAGAAGACAAGGCAAACTAACATTTACATGTTGGTCCAAGATGGAAGCTATCATACAGGAATTCATATCCAGTAATCATACTACTGAACAGGAAATCCTTATCGATACAATAAACACTATATATGATATCTTTTCTGGGAGATAAAGCATCAGATAAGATCTTGTCTGATATACAAGTTGTCAAGCCAAGGAGGTGTGGAAACTGAACATGGCCAGGGAATTGTCTTGGTCCACCCATCGAGCAAACTATCATTGAACCAACCATCTACCATGGAACCAAACATCATATTTAAGGAAAGGAAATTTGGAATATAAGAAAGTACTGGATCATATCTACTGCATATGGAAATAACAGAACTGAGCGTGTTATACAAGGAAATTACTTAATTTATCGGATCGACCTCCCTATCTCTTCCCTCCTATAAATATACAAGCTTTCAACATCAATGGAGACAACTTTTCGAAGCTACCAAATAATATCGAAAAAAATCATCAAACAGACTATTAGGGAGTCGTATTCCATCGCAACTTTTTGTATTTTGCATTCTAATCACTGTAAAGCTAATATATAAAACAGAAAATAAAAATGAAAACTGGATGTAGGCACTTTCGGGTCAAAACATTATAAATCTGCGTGTATCTGCTACTATAAATAGATTAGAGGTGTTTGTCCACTTTTTGTGCAAACTAATAGAGTTAGGGGTATGCTTTATGGGCAATTATGCAATTTGTTACATATATTTGACTCGTTGACGAATCTTTTTCAAAATAAAGATGTTTTCTTTCTATTATATACTTGATATAATGTAATATATTAATTAGTTAATGTAATTAAAAGTATATTAAATAGAAAATCCATGAATGGTATATTTTATGATAGTAGTTGCAAAGTGTTGTAACCATGAGTAATTTATCACAATGAAAACAAATAAACAATTTTAAATATTTCTATTCAAGATGCATCGAGAATAGATATCAATGTATCTGTTAAGACTAAAGTATGCAATGCTCTTAAAACGTTGGACAATATATTACTCATGACTGTTGGAGGCAATAAGAGGTTATGTACTGATAATTATTGTATAACCATGGAACGACTCACTCGATAGTTTTTTTGGTTAATATAACTACGGTCAAAGATAAAATATTGATGTGACTGATTTACACAGTTCTCTTGACTTGAGAATATTGTGGATCTTTAATATGAAAGCTCCGCTTTGATTGTACTCAAATCATAACATGGCGTTCCATCGAGTGACTAGAGTTCGGTCGAGTGGAAGTATTGGAAGTGAAGCACTGTTCAAGAGAGGATTCATCTCCTCAGTTATATGGGGTTATATCACGGTCAACTCAAGTTAACTCAAAGTCAAAGTCTTTGGCTAGAGCATTTCGGCTAATAATAATTGTTATTATTGAATCAAGGACTTTGTGATTGGACTATAGACTTGAATATGAATGATATTGGAATTTTCACCATTACCAAATTTCATAAGTCCAAAGTGATATAGATTTGACATAAAGAATTTGTGTAAATAATGTCACAATTGGGTAATACTTATTAAACTAAAATTGGATTATATTGAAACTGAGTAAGCGATAATTTTGGCCATAATGTTACGCTACCTGCTAAGTGACGTGTGAACGTTATTATTTAAATAGTTCGATGTTAATTTCTGATCGAATTTAGACCCAAGAGTTGCACAACCGAAATGATAAATTCTCTAAAGACCAAACGATTTAATTATTTATAATTGTTATAAATTAATTAATATTTGTAAAATATTGATTATAAGGTTTGAATATGGTTTGAGAAATAAATATTGGTATATATATTATAATGGATCTAAATATATCGATCGATATGAGATATCGATAAAAAATTAAATTGGATTTATTAAACATATTAATTTGGGTTAAATAGGCTATTAGCCCATGTTGTTAGAGGCTTATTTGAGCTATAATTATAGGGCATAAGGGCGGATAAAAAGCGGAATTTTTTTTTTGAAATGAATGTTTGAGATTAAGTGAGAAAGAGTATGAGATACTATCCTAGTTTCTCTCTTATTCAACCAATATATAATCATCTCTAAACCTAGCACTGGACTTTATGGCTGCCTCTATCATCATCTTTGTAGCCGATCTCCCCCTCTAGAAACCCTAAAAATTCTCAAATCAAATTCATTTTAAATCCAACGTTATTTGATAGCAAGAACGTCTGTGATTCAAGACTAGCAAGCTAACGAATCAAGGAATTTCAGTGGAAGAGGATTCATCTTTTCAATGTCGACTTGAAGGCATCTGTTGTAGGCAACCGTTTATCTATATAATATAAATATAATGATGGTAAAATAATTTATTACTCAATCCTTATGTATATATAAATATGTTATTGTTGTTTAGCTAGTTAGGTGAGATTTCTATAGCTAAGATTTCTATAGCTAATGTTGTTGTCACAATAATGATTGGCTATGTGCATAAATTTAATGGACTCATACATACCCATATTTAATTAATAATCTAATTATCTTTGCTAAATAAAAGTATTTTATTTTAATATCATGTTAATCAATACATATATACATTAATATATAAATCAATACATCTACGCAATTCATATTAAAAAATGTGTGTGTGTATGTTTATATATATATACACATTATATAAATTTGATATAATAATTTCTAATATATGTTTATATCTATTATGAATTTTAACACCGAATTTTTATTATTATTATTATATATTTTTTATTATTCAATTACCATAAGATTTAGTAAATTCATATAAAATAAATAAAGTTTTGAAAATTCGATTTTAATTTTTTTTAAGTTAATTCATCATTTAAGATGCTCTCGGAAATAATTTCAAATATTTTTCATTGTTTTTATATTTTTAAAAATTAAATTAAAAATATGTTGTTTAGTAATTAATTGGTTAAAAATATAATTTTATTCACAAAATCTGAAAAAATTTCAAAAAATTTAACATATCGTTCTAGACTTTCTAAAAATTTGAAATTTGAAATTTTATTAAATAATTATTTTATATTATTTAAAAAATGATAACTAATTAATACATAATATATAAATATATATTGTAGGATCAATTCCAGCCTAGAAGGGGGTGAATAGGGTGATACTATTAGTTATAAAAAATTAATGCGGAAGTATATAAAATAATCGCAACACAAATAGTAGTAGAATAGCAGCAACACAGATAATAGCAGAATAATAAAAACAGTAATAGAACAACACAGATTTACCCATCTTCGGATAAACCTTGCCCACATGCTGCCCCTAAGGTTTCTACTAAAAATTAAGTAGTCAGACGCTTACACACGTAAACTCGCGACACCCGCTATCGACTAACCTAACTCCACGTTCAAAACCCTGCCACAACTCAGCCATTGAGTTGCGAATTCTCGAACTACGCCACCGTAGTTCGTCCCTTAGTCACACAACTAGACTTTACAATAGTATAAAGAGAAATACAAACTAAAACAATAAAAAATAGTAAAACCCTAATTTAAATATTTTAAAGCCCAAAATGTATTTAAAAGAAGCCGGCCTAAAAGCTTTAAGTGATAAAAATAAACTGTCCCCTTGTTCTTTTTATTTCTTCGGCCGTATCTTCTTCTTCATGAAAAATGGCTGCCTCGTCCTGTTTTCCTCTTTCAAAAATTGGGGTTTCTCTTTGTTGAAGCCGTCATCTTTAGTTGTTCGATCGAATAGATGACATCTCATCCCTTGCCTTGTCGATCGATTGTTTCTTCAATTTGCACAAAGCTGCTTCAACAAGTCGAGTTCGGTTTGAATTATCTGGTATATGATTTCCTTTTTATTTATTCTCGTTTATATGCTTGAACTCGATTGATTTTTTAGCCAACGATGTTAATGGGTTTAAATAGGGTTCAATTCCTTAAATATTTGATTGTCAGATAATATGTTTTGCCGTTCGATTTTTCTTGAATGCTTGAGATTTCTCTGACTTTTTCAATTAGTATATTTTTGTTAGCTTGATTTACATGGCTTTGATTCTGAACTTTCTCGATTCCTTGGTCACCACGGCTTTGAATTCTCTGATTAAACTTGACTTTGGTTCCATGAATTTCTGAGGACTTCGGCCACTTTGATCTTGTTAAAATGCTAGTGATTTGTACTGACTGTTACACTCACTTGAATATCATTACATTGTTCCAATTTTTGCTGGCTTCGATTATGATATTTCCTGACTTTTACTCTGACTAGTTCGATCGAACTCCAACTTGGTCGTTGTTGATCCTGCTTTGTTGTTTTGATACGTGTCCTTATGCATATGTATATTGCATCGCTGTATCCTGCATACATGTATATATGTATGTTTTCATATTGCATGTTGCATATATATATATATATGTGTGTGTGTGTGTGTGTGTGTGTGTGTGTGTGTGTGTGTATGTATGTATGTATGTATTTATACGTGTGTGTTTTTGCATGTATGTATGTGTACTTGTTAAGCTTTGCTTGACTTGATACTCCTGTTGCTTGACCATATACATTTTGCTGTTGAACTTGGTAGCCTTGCATTTGTTATATTGTATCGTTCATTAAGCTAGCTATTAGAAACAGTGCACATACACACATGTATATATACATATATATATGTATATATGTGTATGATTATTGTGCCTCTTTCTCTTTCGTTCAGTCCTTATGCTCTTGAGTCTGTTTGGTTGTTTTGTTTGTTCATTAGCTTGGTTGCAATCCTCTGGTCTTCATTGTATTCTTGTATACTGTTTTGGTTCAGTTGAGTTTTCATGTACTGTATATGGTCATTGAAGGTTGTTGTTTTGTTCTTGTTTGCTGCCTGGTTGACACTTTTTGTTGGTCTTCACTTCAGTTGATTGCATTGTTCACTTTGAAGCTGCACGTACAGACCATTTTGTTGCACTGCTTTACTGCAACCATATTATTGTTTTCTGACTTGTATTCAGTTGCATTTGAGCTGGTCTGGTTCATTTTGAACTTCTAATCAATTCATTGTTTTGGTCTTGTAATTGTTTCCATATGCTTGCATTCATGCTTCATACCTTTTGAAACTGCTTTGAACTGCATCGATGGTTGCATTGATGTTCATGCCGAAAGTATTGCTTCACCTGAACTGATTTGGTCGAGTCTGGAGCCTTTTTGTTGGACTGGGTTTACTTGTTATCTTATAATCTGGTTCACCCCAGAACAGTTTTGACCATTACATGTGTATATACGTATGCCATTTTATTTTCTGTTTTGGTCTTGTTTATTTGAAAGCATTTGACTTTGATTGAGCCTGGGCATGTGACTGTCTGGCCTCTATTTTCATGTGTACATATTGAATTTTGGTCGAGACTTGTTCCAGTCATTAAAACCTTGACCATTCTATTTTTTTTTTTGCATTGCACCCTAGTTGAACCTAGCTTTGCCTCGGGTTTGACCTTGTGCTCGTGTCGTGACATTATTTGTATTGCACTTGAATATTTGTACTTGAGTTAAATCCAACCTTTTATTGGGTTTGACCTTGTGCTTACCTGTCCCTGTAGTTTTGTTAAGTGTATATCGTTGTGACGACCTTGTGGCATGTATAGTGATACATTGTGCATGTCATAAGCTGTTCGTGTATGATGTATTCAAAATTAAATGATGACGAACAACCCAAATAACCAAGGCAAATAATATTTTCAAAAATACCTTTTATTTTACACTACAAAAAAATATTTATTTTTTAATTTTACCGCGTCAGTGTTTAGATAACTCGGATGCTAGATTCAGGCTGGAATAGAATTGAGGAGAAATACGAGTGAATGAGTGAAATGTAGTGAGGTGAATATTGTAAATGGAAAATTGTGATGTAATCAAAATTGTATTGTAATTGAAATTGTGCATATATATAGTAAGAGCTCAAATTTGTACTATTCAAAATTGTAATAAAATATTGTTTGAATAAAATATTTGTTTGAATTTAAATTCTATGTTATTTATTTTATTCAGCAAATATCTATTTAATGATGTGAAAAAATAAAATAGTACATTAACAAATACATTTAAATGAATATATATATATATATATATATATATATATATATATATATATATATATATATTATCATCAAACAAAAATCATACACTTGCATATTCAACATATATTAAATATATTATAGTAAAACTCATATCTGGAAATAATTCAAAATAAAAATAAAAATTAAAAATTAAATTTTAGACATATATATATTATTATAATACAAACTTACGTTTATTTTATTTATATACACACACACACATATTTATATATAATTATTTTATTTTAATTCGAATGTGTGTGTGTGTATAAAATAAGTGAGATGATTTAATTTTATAGATATATATAATTTCATATGTATACATATATGTTCGATTGTTATTTATAATATAATACATACATACATATATATATCTACAATATTTTATGTAAAATATATATTTATATACATACAAACACATATATGTATAAATACTTATATATTTGTAGCTATAAGTTTATGCACATATTTGGACAACATACAACACATATAGAATGAGCTAATGTGTCTGTTGCGATGTAAATTACAACATCTATATACGGGCATGTATACCTTGCACGGAATATCATGTTACACATGCACACACATATACATATGTATATGATATATATATATATATATATATATATATACTTATATATTAAGTAAAATTAAATCAAATGAATTTCAAACAACAATTTATGAATTTAAATAAAATATATGATTTTATTTAGATTGGATTTAGAAATGTTCTAAATAAATTAAACTTCATAGGCCTAATAAAGATCCAATAGGGTAAAAAAAATTGAAATTTACCCATAACTTCTGCTGCCACCTGGTCCAGTTCTAACTTAAACAGTTCTCATACTGCAGTTAAGTTGTAAAATAAATTACATAATTTCCCTTAAGGCACACCTTTAACTGTGTGATACATATAGTCTTAATTGTTAGAAACAATCGAAAGCTTTGAGTATAAAAGAAACGATTGAATGCAAAGCATATTATTATCAAAAAATTATTTTTACACTTATTTTTACATATCCTTTTTTACAAATTAAGCTAGCTAGAATTGTACAAATAGCAAAACACCGAGTTCTTTAGACATAAATCAGAAACAAATAAATAACAAAATGTTAGTTACTGATGATTAGAATTGAAAAGCATTACAAAAATTGAAGAACAAGATATATGAAAAAATTTATTATTAGGATTTGAACCTTTGACCTTAATAGTATAGTTTTTGGGACTTTGGTTCAATTCCCACAAGGATATACTGTTGTCAAGGATTGAACCCTCGATCTTACATGTAAGCGTAGCATAACCTAACCAACTACGCTACAATTATGAGCACCTTAATAGTATTCTAATCTTTTAAAAATAGAAATAAAATTGTAATGATCAAGATTTAAATTTATGACCACATCTATAAATCGTAAGAGTGTTCTGGGAAATTATGGTTAGACCAATAAACCGCATGACCTATTCCAACTCTTAATATCATATTTAACGACAAGTGCTCTACCTGTGCAAGACAAAATAATTAGTGATATGGTATGCATTATATACGTGTGAAGTAAAACGATTAACACAACAAGTATGTGCTTTGCGCATAAAAGAAAATTAATATACAATTGATGCTTACTTTGAGACATAACAATTAGGATGAACCGCCACACTATACATGTGAATGGAAAAAATTAACAGTTTGAAATATAAAATTTTGTATGAATCAATATGTTCAAAATATGTAACATGTATAGAAGTTTAATTTAAATATAGTATGCTGGTTCAATATACATTAAATATTGTTGTAGCAAATATTTTCTCTTCTTATTTGTCTAATCTTAACAATGATGGCAACCATATTATGGAGTACATTGGTTGTATAGAAAAGTCTTTGAACAAAATACATATTTATTTGAAATAATCAATACCTAATATCGTCGTTATTTTCAAATTGATAAAAATACCGATAAAAACTATTCCGAGGATGTCCGGATAATAGTTGGAACATTGGTTAATTCATGTTAACACATTAAATATTCCTATTTACATGAAGTGGTGGTTATTTTAGAATGAAATTCATGCTAATGAAATTTGACCTCACGATCTCTAGATACATAATGTAGAGACATACCATCATGCCACTAGTAAATTATTTTGACATAACAAAAGTTGAATTTTGGTACAACGTAATTCAATTTTGATTGCAATGCTATTTAATTTTGACATCATATACTAATCAATTTGATTACAGATCAATTTGGGTGAAATCAAATTGATTCCAACGTTGATGCAAGTCAATTTTATTATAGTAAAAATCAATTTAAGTGAAATTTCACTTTTCAAATTTTCAGCAAAGATTTTTTCTTTCTTAAAATTTCAAAATTTTCAAGTTTCTTAGTTTCATATTTATTTTTAAAAATTCTAAAGAATTCAATGTGTAAACGTTTACGGTAAATTCTATTGGTACACCAGTTTTTGTCTTTTCCACCCTGGTGTTTTATATAAAAGAAGCACTCTAATTTCTTTTCTTGCCCCATTTTGTTTCTAAAATACGCTTATTTCTTTTGTCGTACTCTTTCCTTTCTTTCTCTCTTCATATAACAGTAAAATTAAAAAAAATCTACTTTTGCAGTCTTAATAGTGATAGAGTTAGGGGTATGCCCTAGAGGTAATTATGTAATTTGTTAAATATATTTAACTCGATAACCAATCTTGTTCGAAATAAAAGGCATTTTCTTTCTATTATATACTTGATATAATGTGTTATGTTAAATAATCAATTTAATTACAAGTATATTTAATAGAAAATTAATGATGGTACATTTTTTGATAGTAGTTACAAAGTGTTGTCACCGTGAGTAATTTATCATAATGAAAATAAATATACCATTTTAAGTGTTCCTAGTCAAGATGCATCAAAACTGAATATCGATGCATTCGTTGATATTAGAGTACATAATGTTCTCCAAATGATTGGCAGCGTAGTACTCATGATTGTTGGGGACACCAAGAGGTTACGTATAGATAGTTATTTGATAACCATGGAATAACTTCGTGATAGTTTTTCATTGGTTAGTATAACTAAGGTCAAACAGAAAATGTCGATGTGACTGATTTATACAGTTCTCTCGACTTAAGAATACCATGGATCGTCAATATGAAAGCTTTACTTTGATTATAGTCAAACATGGCACAACGTCCATCGAGTGACTATAGTTGGGTCGAGCGGAAGTATTGGAAGTGAAGCACTATTCAAGAGTGGATTCATCTCCTCCGTTATATGAGATTAGTATCACGATCAAATCAAAGTCAAAATCTTTGGCCAGAGCAGTTCAGTTAATAATAATTGTTATTATTGAACTAAGACCTTTGTGTTTGAACTATAGAGTTGAATATTAGCAATATTGGAATTATGATAATTACCTAATTCTATAAGTCTAAAATATAGTTTTGACAAAAAGGATTGGTGTAAATAAAAGTCAAAACCGGGTAACGCTTAGTAAATTGAAATTGGATTTCACCGAAACCAAGTAAGCAAAAAATTTGACCAAAATGTCACACTAGCTGCTAAGTGACGTGTGAACATTAACTTTCGAATATTCGATGTTAACCACCGACCAAATTTACACCTGATGAGTTACACAACCGAAATGATGAATTCTCTTCTTACTAAACGATTTAATTAATTGTTATAAACTAATTAAATTAATTAATATTTGTGAAATATTAGTTATAAAATTTAATTATGATTTGAGGAATAAATATTATTAAATATATTTATAATGTTTATAAATATATTAATCAATATACGATATCGATAAGCGATTAAATTAGATTTGATTAAATAATATTTTCCACGTGATTAAATAGGATCTTGGCTTATGATGATGAATGAGTATTTTTGACTGAAATAGGACCAAAGGGGTCGGCTCAAACAGGTTAGGACTGTGGGGCTTTGGATGCCTCTAATTGGGATAGAACGGCTATGAGACAATATTCACTATTCTCTCTCTTCCATCCACTATTTAAACACCTCTAACCCTAATTACAAATAACTTTTTCCTACTATTCCTAACTTCTATTGTTGGCCGACTTCAATCCCTAAGAGGGCTATCACATAAAGACAAATCAATTCAAAATCAATTACTATTCGATAGTCAAAGGTTAATGGTTCAAGGATTAGCAATCTACCGAATCAGAAAGCTTATAAGAGGAGATAGTTCATCATTACAAGGTGTGCTATAAGGCATTGGTTCTCGGGTATATTATGCATTGTATTGTATCATATAATTTCTTATTAATATTTCATTATATATGTATATATATATATATATATATATATATATATATATATATTATTGTTAGTTAGTTAGGTGAGATTCTTATATGTATTGTTGTTGTCACAATCTAGATTGGTTATTTGTATGTATTCAACTTAATAAAAAACTATATATATATACACACACAGTCGAATCTTTAAATATAATAATAATATTATTTATATGTACATGCATATATCTTTTAATACTATATATATATATTCATATTTAATTATAATATCATTCTATGGTAATAATTAATCCTATAATTTTATACATGTATATATACAGTAATAATAATTTACAACAGCTACAAAATATTTTTTATAATTTTTAATATAATATAAATTAATGTACTATTTAAATAAATCATGTAAAATAAAATATGTTTCAAAAATTATTTTTAAAATTTTACAAAATTATTTTTCCATAAGAAGAGCTCTCAGCTAGAAAATGAAAACTGAAATTCAATTTTACTATTTTTAAAAATTATTACAATTAAAGGTCGAAAAACAATTAATAATAAAAAAAATAGATTTTGACCATTCAAACTTCAAAATATCATATAAGTTTTTTTGAAAATTTACAATTTGCATAAAAAATTTCGTAAATATTTTTTATCAATGTCTTATTTATTTTTGAGTGAAAAAATCAATTTGTATGTATTTTAAGCAATAAAAACAAATAATAAATTTTTACAGTGCTATACTTACGATGTGGAGTTATAAAAAAATTATTTTTTTAATTAATAATTTAACAAAGTGCCTTTATACCATCTAAAATCTGTTAATGTTTTACATCTCAAATTCTGTAATAATGTTTGAATATTTTCAATATTATTAGACTCTCTACTAGTGAAATGTTCTAAGATGGTAACCATTAAAGTATACACATCATTTTGGACCATTTATCCATCATCTAGCTTTATTGTGTTGTAAATTTGAATTCTATTTGCCGGAGAAAGACAATTATCCACCATCCTTTAAGTTGGCTAGTAAAACCAACAACTATCATTTTTGTGACAGTAACATCATTATTACCATTGTTTTTTCCAATAGTGTTATACATTAGCATACAATGAGCTAAATTATAAATTTGTTTCTCAATAAATGCGTCAATATTCCATTCATAACTACTTTTCCAATTATAACTACTATTACGAATAAATTCTGGTCCTTCAGATAAAGTATCCATGAGAGAAGGTCTTCTGTAATAGAATAATTTATGAGATGGCTTATACGCATAAGTTTCAAGTTTATTAATTTCAACTCGATCTATTTGGTTATTATCATCTTCTTGAGTAAAAAATTTTTCTTCAGGAATGTTTAAGCTTAAATTATCCATTCTTTCTTTTAAGAATTTTTCTAAGTCGGATTCTATTTTTAATTTGAAAACCTTCTCAAATTCCAATTTTGTTTTTAACTTAAATCCTGTAATTTAAGGAGGCGGTTAAAGATTTGAAGTTGTAATTACTTCACCTATTTCTTCAGTTGTAATTGAAACAACAGGTTTTATATTATTAATAGCAGAAAATATTTTTCTATTTTGTTATGTTAAGAAGTAATTTGTTCGCTAATAATAGTTAGATAGAGATTTGTATAATTTTGTTGTTCAAATATTTGATTTATCTATCTTATAGCAATTCGCAATGTATCATTTTCTAATATTTTAGAAAATGCATTAAAATTTACGTATTTCCATTCTTTTATATTTTAAAAGATGTTTGAGGAGGGTAAGTTGACTGAAATATTTCCATTTGAAAGTTTATAATCTCTTTCTAACACAGAAATATATTGTTCAATATAATTTGCTGTAAACCAAGGAACAAACGAAAACATTATATATTTTTTTCAAATGTAAATTTATAAAATTCTCCCAAAAATATTTTTGTTCTTTTTTTGAAAAACTTTCAGAAAACCATTTTCTAAATGGTTCCCATTTTGGAATATTGGAATTCAAATTTAATTCTTTGTCTAGCCTGAGAGCCAGGACTAAAATCTATTTTGGTTATACAATCCATTAAACAGAAAAATTCATTTCTGATTCAGTTATATTCGCTCTTGATTGTTGTAAATACCCTTTACAACATTATTTTTGTTTACATATAATCTTTCAATAGGACTATCTTTTAAAGATTCATCATTAGATGACCCTTTTTCATTTTCTCTTATTTGAGAGGTTGACATCCTCAATGGGGATTCAACAATATAATCAAGAGGTGAAATTTAAGAGTGAAAAGATTTTGTTCTAAATAATTATGGTTTGCTAAAGCTAAGTCTAGAGGGATTATTATCCATTTGTATTTGTGTAGTTCCTTCAGGAGTTTATACAATATTAGTAATATTGTTGTTTATTACTAGTTGGGAAGGAACGGCTTTCCAACTTTCTGGAAGAGGAATTTCTTCCCATTTCATTGATATTCTTGTTGTTATAATAGACTGGCTAAAATTTATTTCAATTACAATTATCTCATTTAAGGGTTTATTAACCAATTTACATTGGGGATTATATGATTTGCTAGAGCTAGGACTAGAGGGATTATTATCCACTTATATTTGTATAGTTCCTTCAGAAGTTTGTATAATATTAGTAATATTATTGTTTATTACTGGTTGGGAAGGAAAGGCTCTTTCCATTTTTCAACTTTCTGGAAGAGGGATTTCTTCCCATTTTATTGATCTTCTTGTTGTTATATTAGAATGACTAAAAAAATTTCAATTAAAATTGTTCCGTTTAAGGGTTTATCAACCAATTTACATTAGGGATCTAATGTATAAAGGCTTATAATAAATTCTATAGCACATACACATCACTTCAGATCTTGGAATATAACTATATCCATGGGCCTTAACATTTAAAGTGATAGCTTCTAAAATATTAATATCAGATAAAGAAAGATATAAATTGGGGTAAACATTAAAATAAACTGGAGCTAAACTAAATTGTAGTAGTCCCATTAATGATTTTTTTTCCAATCTAAATTTCTACCATCCCTTTACGGCAACTATAAAACTTTCTAGTAGGATTTCAAGGGTTAAAGGTTTAAATGCAATTTGTATTAAACCTATATGAATAAATTTATGCGTATGCCTATAAGGTTGTAAATCTTTCACTTAGTAATTTAATAATCATTTCTTCATTATCAAGTGAAATTGGTTCTTCCATGGTTTATACCACTTGTTTTAAACTAATTTTTTCAAAAGTGACCAATTGGTGTATTACCTTAGGTTCAATTTTAGGAATTGTCCATTTGTTTAGTAAATCTAAATTTTATGGAATATCGTATTCCTACTTAATACTGTTTTTAACAGTATCTCTTTTCCTAATCATATTCATTGTTAATAAGTATATATTGAATTACTCCAATCTATTTGTATGTACCATGGCTTCAATACAAAATTTTAAAAGTGCTTTACCATGGCTAGTTATGGGCACAAGTACACGACTTAAATGTTAGCCAGGAATTATTATCGCCGGATGTTATTCTTAACCCTTGATTAGTGTTTGTCAACTTAACATGTATTCCTAAAAAATATGAACGCATGAATTCATACATATAAAACAAGAAGAATTCAACACATAATTAATTTAGCCTGCCATCAGGCTATAATTCACACAATGTATTACAAAAGTTAAATAAAAACTTATAGAAAAGATATCAAAAGTAGCCTTCAGATAACAGAAGCAGTAGTGGTAGTCTTCTTCCTTTATTTTATATTACAATATAATTTATTACACACTTATTTAACCGCAGAAGCTTTGAGATGGAGAACGAAATGGACAGATTGAAGTCTGCCTTCTTCAAATGAAATGTCCCTCTATTTATAGTTAAGGCTGGACTTTGAATCTGGATTTCAAATTGGTTAACTTCAGACTCCAAAGACTTCAAAAAAGCGTATTTTTACTTTATTAAAATAGTAGGTTGAATAGGCCACATGTCCTTTATTATTAAAGCATTTGGCCACCTATGTTACTTTTTATTAAAGAATATTTCTACTTTATTAAAGTAATTTGTCCTTCTGCATTTTGGCAAAAGTCATGCCTAAAACTAAAAGTGCCATTTTACCTTTATTCTACCCCACGTCGTGGCCTTCTCTTCCAATTTTGTCGAATAATTCGGCAAAGTTCTCACCATTGAGGTCTGACTATTGATCATCTTCCTTTGCTTTTAAAGACGCCATTGACATGTCAGATTTTACGTCTTCTTTTCCAAGATTTTTTTATTAAATCTTTCTTCATTTCCTCAATATATGCATAAAGAGTATCTTCTTTAGTGACCACTCCCTGTTGCATCTTTTATTTTCTGGTTATATGCTAGAATGGACTCAGAGCTTTTTTATGCTGTTTTTTTTCTGCTCCTAATAAGCTTTTATCTTTTTACTTATTTCTGTTATCATTTTTTGGCCAAATATTTGACCAATGCTGTTATCAATTATGGTAATTTGTCTCAGAATTTAGTAATGAAAAATCTTGGTAAACAAGGGATTACTTTGTCGGTATAACCTATTTTTGGCTTCCACTTCCAAATTCAAGGAATGAAAAATTCAATGGAAAAATATATTGGACTAGATCCTGATATCATCCGGTATTGGTTAAGACCATCCACTCTGGGTGAAACAACAACCCATTTAGAATATAATTCTTTTAATTTTTCAAGAAGAATATCAAGGGGTGGTCCATAAGTTGTCCACCATTCTATATATGAATAGGGCGTTTATAAACTTCCCTATAAATTTTAATAAAGCATGAATGTTTTCGCTTATTATTTACATAAAGAAGTACCTTATTTAGTGCTTCAACATAATCCCAATAATTATACCTAATTGTAATCTTTTTGTCAGGTAGAAATATTTCCTTTCCTTTACGGGTAGATAACCCCCGTTCTTCTGGCAATATTAGCCCTTTAATAATTAACTTGCTGAAGCATATGCTAGATTAATTATTAACAAATAAATTTAAAGTTGCTTAGTATGCGAAATAATACAAATATTATACATAACAAAATAAGCATGCAACAATTTGTATATCACTTGATTAATTATGTTTTTTCAAATAATTTATACACAAACAAAACTATATTTCTTTAGATTTCTATGTCTAGGATATAGCATGTAGACCAAAATTTACATCTGTAACGATCCCAGTTTAAAGACGAATTTAAATTTGTAATTAAATTAAATTTTTGGGTTAAATTGTGGATTTGTTTGAATTTTTCAAAAAAATAAGAGATATATATTTTTGTTGTTTTAAAATTTGGATTTGAAACTCAAAATAAATATTTTCAATTGAATTGGATATAAATAAAATTTTGATTTGGAAATTCAAAATGTATTCAAAATGAATTTTCTTTAAAAGGTTATACTTCGAAAATTAATATGGATGACTATTTATTAAAGGTATAAATTGTGCTTTTATTCATTTTCTTTATGAAGTTATTAATAATTAATATTACAAGAGATATAGATTTAAATCAATATTGGTAGTTTAAGCTTTATGTAAATAATAATAATAATAATAAGTAAAGAAAAAATATATAACAAACAAGAATTTGAGTTTAACCACAAAATAAAAATATATGTGATAAATTACCTGTTGATAGTAAAACTTCAAATAGAAATAAAATAAATAAATTCAAGAGTCTGTTTGTAATAAAATCACATGGTTATAAAATAACATAGGAAATACATATAAGTTGCAAGTAAATCATGTACACCAGGAAACAACAAAAATGTATGCAAGAAAACAATTCACAAAACAAAACAAAAGTGTACTTACAAAAATAAAATAAGATTGCATGTTAACAAGGATGGAAGCATAAGCATTAAATGCTTTCAATCTCAGCATATAAACAAGTCAATTCGAAATATGGCAAAGATCATCTCAGCCGAAATAATATTTTTTTCTTAGTCAAAGAAAGATGGAAATATCTGATCAAAGGAAAACAGTGGTACCAGTTATAACCCTACCCTGTACAAAGCCTTCTCTATTTATATTCATGCATATTTGTTTCAGTTTGTTCATAACAATATAAGTGAAGCCTGAAATAAAAATAAAAGCAAACATCATTATTTTACAAATTCAAACTCAGTTTATATAAGAAAACAAAACAGAAAAGGGAAAAGAGGAAGATCAGAACTGCAGTTTCAAAACAGATATAGTCTCTGTTCAAATCTTTGTCAAGTGAGTAAACATAATTCTTAAAGTTTTAAGTTAATTAAAATCAGTAAAGATGATTCATTTATTATATAGTATTGTATCTGTTTGATCTTTGAATATAGTTCTGTGCATATATAGGTTACTTTGTTCTTCTCTGTTATTTGTACAGGTTACATATTTTTTTCAAAACTCGAACTTTTCTCATCAAATCATTATTAAGCTTAAAGTTTCAACTGAAACAAGATGTTTGAACTTAAATTTAGATTATGAAAAAAAAAACTGATTAAACCAGATTGTAAGAATATAATCACTGTAATTTTGTTTTACAGGTATCAAATGAAAATTTGATAAAATTGATTGTTGTAAAATATTAATTGAAGTTCATAACTTGAATTCTTACTGTGATTTATGATTTTTAAAACTAAAACGAAGATTTTTAGTTTGGTATTTTAAGAGCAATTTGTATGTGAACCAAATTTGCATTTTGTTCCTTTTCAAACAATCGAATCAATTTTAAAAGTTGAAATTTGGTATGAAGATAATGTGAACATCTATGATCTCGATAAAAATATGGAATAATTTTTCCATTGCGTGAATTAAGAGGACGAGATCGATTTAGGGTTTGGGTTTCAATTTTTTAGTAATGTCTGAAATGTGATGAATACGACTCCTATACGTGATCGAGTGTCACGAGGCTCTGGTGGAAGGTTGCTTGGTGGGTTGTCGTGATGTGGCCGAAATCTTGGTGTCATTGGTGGTCTGAGGAGGGGCGGCAAGACAGTTTTGTTTGGGTAGGTTCGAGTTACAGTTTCAACGAAGAGGCAAATTTCGATTTCGAATTCTCCGTGTCGAATCAAACTTTGGGTTCGAGTATGTGGATGAATTACGACTTGCCGAAGGTTGCGATGCTCACCAGAATGGCGGCACGGTGATGTGCACGTGCACAACATCAGTCTCATGTCAGGAGGATCTGCAGTTGGAAACTAGAATTGATACTCCAGGAAGATAAGGCATGGCTTCAGGAAGAAACTCGAGTGCGCTGATATACATTTGTTATCTCAGTTTTGAAAACTAAAGTTTAAAACTTAAGCAAGAAAAAAAAGAAAGAAAGAAAAAAGAGGAAGAAGAAGTTTGTGAGAAAGGGTTATAACTCGGGAAATCTGAGTTTCTGCTCGGTTTCCAGTTCAGGAAGGGTTAAGCCTTAAATATTTGAAGTTAATGATGTTCAACAATTCCAGTGCCAATGAATTAATCAATGTTTGACAACTTAAGTAAGAATTTATCTCAAGTTTTAATAATTAAGTAAATACATAATAATGTTTTAAAAGAAATCCAATTAACATTTCAATTAAGTGATTAATGCAAGACAAGTTTTAAACTTAATTAAAGTTTTCAAGTTAGAAATAAATTGATTTTCAAAGTTTAAGAAGATTTTTAAATGTTAATTAAGGTAAATAGTTACTATTAATTAATCGTTTTGAAAAGTAATTAAGAATGATTTATAATAGTAATTTTAGATTGGTTAATTAATAATTAAGTATCTAATTAAATTGTAATTAAGAATTGTTAATTAGATAATTTAAGTTAATAAATTTATAATTAGTAGTTAATTAATTAATTAACTAAGAAATAATTAAGTAATCAAGTTGATTAAGACTTATTAATTCATAAAAATTAATCATTGATTTAAAATAATCAACAAAAATAATTATGGGGTAATTCATATAAATCACATTCCCTTTAATTGAGAATAATTAACTTTTGTTGTGCACTGGATTGTTATTTCTGTTGTGGTTGTGATACTGTGTGATGTGAACTATTCTGTGCTGAACTGTGATTTGTGATTTTATTCTGTATTTATGTGAAAACCCTTTGCCCGTAAAACGACATTTAAACTTCGATGCGACATGGTGTCGGATTTCAGTTAGTTATCCGAAACCCACATCGAACTTTGAATGTGAATCTTTGTGATTGATATATCCACGTGTTTCAAAATTAAACGCTCATTATTCGGTTTAGCCGAGAAAGGACCTTTGTGTCAGATAACCCATTCCGAATAATGATACGTCGAAATGGATAGCCTCTGAAGACCGGTGTTGAAGACCGGGTGTCTTCAAAAATGATAGGATAACCTATCGATTGTCTCTGCACTGAGTTGCTCCGGTATAGAGATTCCCTAAGTGATGGGAAGTCTGATCGGGATTGTGGATACCCGGATTTTCAAGGGCTTCTTCCTTTATTGGACGAAGTGCCTTCGGTTCTGTTCGAACCCGGAACAGACTTGTATGGTTGTATGTCTGACACTACATTTTGAGGTACAAAGCAGATTTCTTTCAAATACCTATCTGTTGGTGTTGGAGAATTTATTCTCTTAGCTTAACACCCTTTTCTGAGACGTACAAGCTCAGAGGTTATGTAATTGAAGGTTATCAGCGATATACTCCCAATTTGGTAGTGTGGCATGCTAAGTGCTGCTATGTGTTGACAATCATTTGTTGATCATTTATGATCAAAGCATGGCTTTCGTGTAAAGCGTAGCTTTGTGGACGAGACCTCATCGGACCTCACAACCCGAAAATGGTCAAAACAGGAAAGATGCGGCAATGTTATGAGGGTCACACCCTTTAGGGTATGTCATTTCCTTTTGGTAAAAGGTGATGTCATGGTATGGAGCCCAGATATTTACCTATGTAGTAGCTCCAATCTCATTTACTGTGTGGTTTTTGCTTTGTGGGGGCCCCTCGGATAAAGGTCCAAAAGGACCGGGGAATGGCATAGTCGTGTAGTAGTTACCTAGTTACAGAGGTAACCCGGCCTTGTGTTGGCAGAGAACACGTTAAGTTCTCGGGACATCCCGCCAGAGGCGTACGCATGTGGCAGTAGGAAGTTCCTTAGCCTTACCATTTGTTGGAAATCCAAAGAAATAATACGAGCCCTTTACGATTGCAATTTTTATAACCTGCCACCTCAGGTGACAGCTATAGTAGGCATAGTATAATGGTACATATGCTGGCTAAGATTAATATTATATTTTCGAAATGTTTTCACACTATGCACTAGTAATAATATCAAAGAATTTTTCTCGTATCACGCATATTTGACTATCATAAGAAGAAATCTCCTCCAATTCTGAGATTGCATTGTGTGTGTGGCGGGAGGTCTTATGGTAGTTTCATTTTCCAAAAGCATACTGGATTCTAAATCTATTTTATTTAAAAGCAACTGTTTTGTTTACTCATACCAGTCTCATGACTGACCCGGAGTTTATTGTTTCTTTCCTCAACTCTGGGTGCCCATAATTTCCTCATGGGCAGCCTAGTAGCAGGTTTCCGCGTTCTAGTGTTAGCAGTATTTTGGAGCTTTTGCTTTGGAAATATTTGGAAGCTTTGGATCTCAGGTGTTTAGTCTTTGGGTGTTCGCTATCGCTTCATTCCTTTGAAGACCTTTTGGCATATGATTAGTTGTTGTACTATTATGATATTGTATTTGGAGTTGTGGTATATGTATTATGTCACTCTGATGTAGTAAATGGATATTATGTTGTATCTGTGATGTAATGCATGATATTCATTTTGTTCGCCCATTTTATATTCATCTGATGTTGTTATAAGCTCCATCCGACTGGAGTTCGATGTTTAAATCTTTGGCAGCCGAATATAAGAGAGATATTTAGTGTCAATTTTCGAATATTGGATTTCGGATCGTGACTATCAGAGCTGAAGGTTGAGTAAGAACTTTAGCTACAGAGTATAACACATTAGATGGCTCATTAGAGATAGGGTGAAGTATACCCTAGAATGAGTATAATCGAGACTGAAACTCCAAGTTTTCTTAGTCTATTTCTTTTAACTGCTGATATTCCTTAAGATATCCCGTCCGTATATCTAAATCAATTTTCTTACTAATTACAGATAGTAAGAATGAGCGGACAAAGAGGAAGAGCTAGGGGTCAAGGAAATGCCACAACACCTAATCAAGTTCCCCCAACAGCAGTAGCAGTGTGCCTATTCAGCAGCAGCCGAATCTGGCTGATTTATATAAGAATTTCTCAAGGCTTGGTGATAAGCCGTTCACCGGCAAGGAGTCGATTATTGAGGCCCAAGCATGGATCAGATCATGTGGAAAGATCTTTAGGGGTCTAAAGTTGCAAGACAATCAGAAGCGTCTTATAGCTACTTGGAAACTTCAAGAAGAAGACTTAGCCTGGTGGGAGACAGTTATTGTAGATAAGCCAGAAGACGAGTTTACTTGGGAAAACTTTAAAGAAGTGTTTGAGAAGCGCTATCTGCCATTAGCTGGAATTTCTCGAATGTACCAGGAATTCATGGACTTAAAGCAGGAGAGTTTGTCATTCGAGGAATATCTAAACAAATTCAATGAATTGTCTCGTTTTGGTCCCGAATTAGTGAAAAAGAATGAAAGGTTTATTCGGGGAATGAACAAGAAATTCCACGGAAGGATGACAGCCCACGTTAAAGAATTTTTCTCTGAATTGATAGATATGGTTTATAGCTATGCTACCTTGGATATGCAAGAAAACCTAAGGGAAGAAGGAGATACAAGCAATCAAAATTGGAGGAAAAGAAAGTTCGAGAACAAGAAACCATATCAAGGCAAGGAAAAGAAGGATAGTCAGGGAAACCGGGCGAAAGATATAACTTGTTATAATAACCAAGAAAAGGTCCACTATTCAAACAACTACAAGAACCCGAAGAAACAAGTTAAGAAAGAACAACCTGTGGAAACTGGTCAGGGGATTAAGAAATGCTATTACTGTCACAAGCCAGGTCACGAAGTTAAAGACTGCCCAATCATGAAGCAAGCTCATGTAGCAAAGGTGTATGCAATCAAAGATGATCCTTCAACCTCAAAGACTAATAAGGGAAAAGGAATTTTGGATGGTAACTTTCTCATTTACGACAAATTTTTTTTGAATTTTGTTCGATATGAGAACTATACATAATTTTATTTCTCAGCAAAATCGTAAATGAGTTACATATCGGATCTGAGATCGTAATCGAATCTATTTCTGTCTATTTCATTGGGTTTCGATAATATCTACGAATGGTTAGTTATCCCTTCGAACTAACCAATACCCCTGTATACTTCGTAGATCAGATAACCCAATTGTTTCGTAGTAGATTGAGTTTGTTCTCATATCTATTGTTGATATTCTGATTTGGTAAGCCATATGCAGAATAAACATTCGGTTTGATTTGGAAAGATATTTCTCTATCTTTCATCTATCTTTGTTATCTCCTTGGCAAATTTCGGGGACGAAATTTCTTAAAGGGGGAATCTGTAATGATCCCAGTTTAAAGACGAATTTAAATTTGCAATTATATTAAATTTTTGGGTTAAATTGTGGATTTGTTTGAATTTTTCAGAAAAATAAGAGATATATATCTTTGTTGTTTTAAAATTTGGATTTGAAACTCAAAATAAATATTTTCAATTGAATTGGATATAAATAAAATTTTGATTTGGAAGTTCAAAATGTATTCAAAATGAATTTTATTAAAAGGTTATACTTTGAAAAATAATATGGATGACTATTTATTAAAGGTATAAATTGTGCTTTTATTCATTTTCTTTATGAAGTTATTAATAATTAATATTATAAGAGATATAGATTTAAATCAATATTGTTAGTTTAAGCTTTATGTAAATAATAATAATAATAAGTAAAGAAAAAATATATAACAAACAAGAATTCGAGTTAAACCACAAAATAAAAATATATGTGATAAATTACATGTTGATAGTTAAAACTTCAAATAGAAAAAAAAAATTCAAGAGTATGTTTGTAATAAAATCACATGGTTATAAAATAACATAGGAAATACATATAAGTTGCAAGTAAATCATGTACACCAGGAAACAAAAAAAAATGTATGCAAGAAAACAATTCACAAAACAAAACAAAAGTGTACCTACAAAAATAAAATAAGATTGCATGTTAACAAGGATGGAAGCATAAGCATTAAATGCTTTCAATCTCCGCACATAAACAAGTCAATTCGAAATATGGCAAAGATCATCTCAGCCGAAATAATATTTTTTCTTAGTTAAAGAAAGATGGAAATATCTGATCAAAGGAAAACAGTGGTACCAGTTATAACCCTACCCTGTACAAAGCCTTCTCTATTTTTATTCATGCATATTTGTTTCAGTTTGTTCATAACAATATAAGTGAAGCCTAAAAATAAAATAAAAGCAAACATCATTCTTTTACAAATTCAAACTCAGTTTATATATGAAAACAAAACGAAAAAGGGAAAAGAGAAAGATCAGAACTGCAGTTTCAAAACAGATATAGTCTCTGTTCAAATCTTTGTCAAGTGAGTAAACATAATTCTTAAAGTTTTAAGTTAATTAAATCAGTAAAGATGATTCATTTATTATATAGTATTGTATCTGTTTGATCTTTGAATATAGTTCTACGCATATATAGGTTACTTTGTTCTTCTCTGTTATTTGTACAGGTTACATATTTGGTTCAAAACTCGAACTTTTCTCATCAAATCATTATTAAGCTTAAAGTTTCAACTGAAACAAGATGTTTGAACTTAAATTTAGATTTTGAAAAAAACTGATTAAACCAGATTGTAAGAATATAATCACTGTAATTTTGTTTTACAGGTATCAAATGAAATTTTGATAAAATTGATTGTTGTAAAATATTAACTCAAGTTCATAACTTGAATTCTTACTGTGATTTATGATTTTTAAAACTAAAACGAAGATTTTTAGTTTGGTATTTTAAGAGCAATTTGTATGTGAACCAAATTTGCATTTTGTCCATTTTCAAACAATCGAATCAATTTTAAAAGTTGAAATTTGGTATGAAGATAGTGTGAATATCTGTGATCTCGATAAAAATATGGAATAATTTTTCCATTGCGTGAATTAAGAGGACGAGATCGATTTGGGGTTTGGGTTTCAAGTTTTTAGTCATGTCTGAAATGTGATGAATACGACTCCTATACGTGATCGAGTGTCACGAGGCTCTGGTGGAAGGTTGCTTGGTGGGTTGTCATGATGTGGCCGAAATCTTGGTGTCGCTGGTGGTCTGAGGAGGGGCGACGAGACAATTTTGTTTGGGTAGGTTCGAGTTACAATTTCAACAAAGAGGCAAATTTCGATTTCAAATTTTCTGTGTCGAATCGAACTTTGGGTTCGAGTATGTGGATGAATTGCGACTTGCCGAGGGTTGCGATGCTCACCAAAACGGCGGCGCGGCGATGTGCACGTGCACAACATCGGTCTCGTGTCAGGAGGGTCGGTAGTTGGCAACTAGAATTGATACTCGGGGAAGATAAGGCATGGCTTCAGGAAGAAACTCGAGTGCGCTGATATACATTTTGTTATCTCAGTTTTGAAAACTTAAGTTTAAAACTTAAGCAAGAAAAAAAAGAAAGAAAAAAAGAGGAAGAAGAAGTTTGTGAGAAAGGGTTATAACTCGGGAAATCTGAGTTTCTGCTCGGTTTCTAGTTCAGGAAGGGTTAAGCCTTAAATATTTGAAGTTAAAGATGTTAAACAATTCCAGTGCCTATAACGACCCAGAATTTACATTAATTAAAATTTGAAGATTTAATTAATTTTAAATATTAATAAGTGAAATTTATAAGTCGAATAAATTTTATTTCGAATAATTGGATTTAATTGGATAATTAAATCGATAATTTAATATGTTAAATTATGAAATAATTGAAAATAGGGTTAAAAATGATTAAAATTGATTTGTAAAATTTTATTTTATCATGTTGGAGTTAGAACGATATTATAGAACTTTTAAAATTGAATTTGGAGTTAATTTGTGAAAATTGAATATTTTAATATTTAATCGACTAGTGAAAATAGCCAATTCGAGCAGTCTCAGAATTGGACGAAACAAGTTTCATTGGATCCGTAATAATTAGTTATTATCGGATTTCAATTTTCGTAGCAATCGGAGTTATCGTTTGACCGTGGTAGCTCGAAACGCATCGAATTATTTTTAATATTAATTTAGCGAGTTAAAATAGCCATTTTTCAAAAAGTCTCGGATTTCGACGAAACCAGTTTCATCGGATCCGTAATGTGATATTATTGTATGGTTTAAAATTTCGTGGCAATCGGATTTACCGTTTGTCTGGTGCAAGCTAAAACGCCTAGAAAATCGTTTAAATCGGTTTAATTTAAATTGAACGTTTATTGCCATAACTCGCACAGATGACCGAATTAGCTTTCGAAACCTGTTCCATTGTATCCGGAACGCAGGGTAAACCCCAGAAACGCCAGTCACTGCGCGTAAATCGAAGTTCGGAAAAATCGAAATGAATAGTGTTCGTTCGGTTCCCTATAAATACCCCCATAATTCTAAAAAAATAAATAAGAAAATGATAAAACCCTAATTCCTAATGTCCAGCCGCCAGTTGCAACCGAGGGCCAGGAATTCATTTCAATTTTCTTCCAATTTCTTCAAATCTATCAACTTTTACAACAAAGCTTCAACTGCAAAGTTGAAGATCATCACGAGATCATCACATCCAACGGTTATGATCGAAATTAATGCGGTGGATTGATGGCAATTCCCATTTGAACGTGCGCGTTCATCCTTGTTTTTCGTGAAGAGAAGGAGACCGAGCCTAGCCGCGTTCCAGGCGTGGATGGAGTCTAGTACGAGCTTGCTAATGGCGTCACCTGATCGATGTGAAGTGGCTTGTGGTGGTTGCAAAGTCGAGCCCTAGTTCGTGCGTATGGGTTCATGTTGTCTGGAACGAACGAAGAAGGTGGGAGGGAAGAAGGAAGACGCGGCTCTGACCTTGGATTCGAAATGAACGGTAGTGATTTAGTTTTAGGTTGAAATTAAAAATAAAAATTTGTAATTTAAATTGTGTAATGTTTAAAATACGATATCTTTCTCGTACGAGGTCGGATTGTGACGAGATTTTTTGCGTTGGAATCGTATTCGCGAATACTACGCGATGGAGCTGGATTGGAAACGATTGGAGTCAGTGAAAATTTCGGGTAAAAATTAAACGTCCGTTTAATTTTATTCGAAATAAAAGCTGAAAACGAAATTGAAATCAAGGTGAGAACTTCTCACTCAATCGAATCAGTTTCGATTTTAATTTCAAATAGTTAGATTTAAAATATTTGAATGCATGTTTGAATGATGATTGTTATCTATTGATTGTTAAAATAGACATTATGCGCCGTTAGTAAGCGGATGTTATTTATTAAAAACATATACCGCGAATATTTCATAAACAGTGAAATTGGTATTATATATAATAGCAATATATATATATATATTGGCATATGTATATATTGCAGTTGTTGATTTCCCGCATTGTATAGCGGATGAGACCTTATTGCGCCGTCTATTAAGCGGATAATATTTTAAATCCCATATACCGCGATAATTTCGTACTAGAGCGGAATTGGTATTGTGCTAACATCTTTGGATGCAGGGAAACAGGTTGGAGGGATCCAACTGGATTCCTCAACTATATTGATTTATTTACAGATATTTTGATGTTTGTTGATTATCATATCGATATATGATGTCGTTGTAGTCGTGATTGACTATTTGGTGCTGTTGCATCATCGGATCCATTTTTGAAGTTTTAAAATAATGATTTTTAGTTTTTAAAGGAATTTTTAAAGTGATTTTGAAAGTATACGTTTTATTAAAATTTGGAATTGATTTATTTTAAATAAATTAATGTCATAAGTTTAATGTTATAAAAGTTATAATTTTTGTAAAATATAACCAAATTAAGATTTTTGAAATAAATAGTGATTAATTTATAAAATGGTTTAATTGGGAATTTTGAATTATTATAAACGGTTTATATAAAAGATTTATAAAATTGATATTTTATAAATTAAAAATATTGGAATATTAAAACAAGTTTTATAAGTATTTAAAAATGAAATAAAAATGGATTTCATAAGTGAACGCAATTTATAGATTTATAAATTGTGAAGTTATAAAATGGATAGATTTTGTAAAATATAAGATTTATAAGTAATCAACTTATAAATCGGATTTTGGCATTTAAAATGAGATATAAAAAGGATTTTTATAAATAGAAGTTTATAAAAATATAAATGGAGTTTATAAACGTTGTTTATAAATCCGAAATCAATTGAATTTGATAAGTTGGATATAGAAATATATGAAAGGAATTATATTCACGATTTTGGACAGTGAATATATTATTAAATGAAATGGATATGTTTTTGGGGAAGGAACATTATGAAATGAAGTTAATGATTTTAAAGACGTTTTAAAATGCATTAAGTATCGAATACATAGATTTCAACATTCATTGTTGAAATAGACGTTTTCGAGAAATAGAAGGAAATGATGGACTATAACACTGATTGTTATAGTAAATGGTTTCCAAAAGGAAATGTTTTGTATAGTATTGAGATTTATATATCTATTTAAACTTTGAATCCCTATACTAGTGATTTTGGGTCGTCGTAACGATGTTTTACGTAACGTTCGTTTTTGACCCAAATAAATGTGTTAAGAAAATGATTTCTTAAAGAATGAAATATGTACTTAATTTTGATTTAAGTATATCGAATATTTTCAAATATTGAAAATAAATAGATTTGTGATGTACTTATTATTAAATAAGTATGGAAATGTTTTCCAATATGAAGTGAATGTTTTGGGATCTTATCTTTTAAAGATAAATTGAAAATGAATATTAGAAGTCGATTAGAAAATCGTACATCATAGATACTTTGGGGTTATAAATTCACTATGGAATTTATAAATGAAAAGGGAAATTTGTTTAAAAATAAACGTTGATTTATTTTTGAATTGGGGGAATAAATTTACGAATTTGGAACGTAAATATAAAGTAAATCGTTAAGGATTTATTTAATTGGTTTAAATGAACCATGTTGAAATGAAAGAAATTTCGCGTAAGGAAAATGATTGAAATTTGTTTTCAAAAGTGATAAAGGTGAAAAGTGACTTGAAAATTTGTTTTCAAATGGTTGAAGTGTGGAAAATATATATCTAGTAAAGATATTTTGGAAAGTAAATAATTTGGGAAATTATTTGGATTTGGTGATGTTGAACACGCCTATTGATAGTTAAATATCCGACTATCAATATTTACCTTTAAATAGGTATTTGTTGAGATTTGTTTGAATTTGAATGCCACACTTATTTTTGAATAAGCGCTCACTATTCAGGTTAGCCGGGAAAGGACCTTGGGGTCGTATAACCCATTCCGAGTATGTGATACGTCGTTATGGATTGCATTTGATGACCGGTGTTGAAGACCGGATATTTGTGAAAACGGAAGGATTACCGTCGAGTTACTCTACGGAAAGTCCGGTCGTGATTAGTGAATATCCGGATTGCAAGGACTTCTTTAGAAGTGCCTTCAGTTCTGTTCGATCCCGGAACAGACTTGTATAGATTGTATGTCTGACATTACAAATTGAGATATAAAGCTGATTTCTTTCAAATATATTTCTGTTGGTGGCGGAGAATTTATTCTCTTAGCTTAACACCCTTCTCTGAGACGTACGAGCTCAGAGGTTATATAGTTGAAGGTTATTAGTGATATACTTCCAATTTGGTAGTGTGGCATGTTGAGTGTTGCTGTGAAATGATCATTGTGTTGATCATTTGTGATAGGATCATTTATTTGATCATTTATCTTGGTGATCATTTCTATGATCATTTGTTGACCCAAAGCACGGCTTTTGTATAAAGTGTGGCTTTGTGGATGAGACTTCGTCGGACCTCACACCCCGGAAATGGTCAAAACAGGAAGGATGCAGCAAGGTTATTAGGGGTAGCGCCCTTTAGTGTATGTCATTCCTTCTGGATAGAGGTGGTATCATGGTATGGAGCCCAGATATTTAACCTATGTTGTTGCTGCATATTTTTGTGGTTGTTGGAAATCGAGGATCCTCGGATAGATCGGTTACGATCGGGGGATGACATATTCGTGTCAGTAGTTACCCAGTTAGGGGTAACCCGGTCTTGTGTTGGCAGAGATCCGGTTTGGTTCTCGAGGACGTCCTTCCAGAGGCGTTCTCATGTGGCAATGGGAAGTTCCTTGGCCTGACCATTCATTGGAAATCCAATGAAACAATACGATCTTGTACGGTATTAGTTGTAGAACCTATCATTCACTTATGGTGGCGCCCCACTGTTTGGATGATAGCTATAGTAGGCATACGATAATGGTCGTATGTTGGCTAAGATTTATATTCTACTTTCGAAATTGTTTTATACACTATGCACTAGTAATAATATCAAATGTTCTTTTTAATGTGTATCAAGCATCTTTGACTATCATAAGGAGAAATCTCCTCTGATTCTGCGTTGCATTGTGTGTGTGTGCGGGAGGCCTTATGGTAGTCTCATTTTTGAAAGCATTGCGAATTGACTTTAAAAATATTCCTCTATTTTGATTTTAAAGAAAAATAAACTGTTTTAGTTCTCACACCAGTCACATGACTGACTCGAGTTTATTGTTTTCCTTCCTAAACTCTGGATGCCCACCAATTTCCACACGGGCAGTCAAGAGTTAAGGTTTATTCAGGATATTCAGGAGTTGCTGGAGGCAAGATGGATGGCATGGCGTATTACTAGTATATAGTATTTCTTTTCCGCTGTTGATGTTGTTTGTTGTTGTACACTCTGATGATGTAATGAAATGTAATATGATGTAATGTAATAACTGATATAGTTCTTTGTTTAAAGATTATTCATTTATCTATTATATGTTGTTCCGTTGCGAATTGTGAGATTCTGATGTTGTTCTGTTATTTCTTCTGTTCTGTTCTATCTTTTTCTATCTTCTTCTACTTTTTCTTGTTCTAAAACCCTAACGGTACGGTTTTCCGGCCTTCGATTGCTCGGCAGTTGATACAGTGAACGTATTGATGTCGATTTTCGTGGACGAAAAATCGCAAACGTTACAGTGCCAATGAATTAATCAATGTTTGACAACTTAAGTAAGAATTTATCTCAAGTTTTAATAATTAAGTAAATACTAAATAATATTTAAAAAAATACAATTAACATTTCAATTAAGTGATTAGTACAAGACAAGGTTTAAACTTAATCAAAGTTTTCAAGTTACAAATAAATTGATTTTCAAAGTTTAAGAAGATTTTTCAATGTTAATTAAGGTTAATAGTTACTATTAATTAATCATTTTGAAAAGTAATTAAGAATGATTTATAATAGTAATTTCAGATTTGTTAATTAATAATTAAGTATCTAATTAAATTGTAATTAAGAATTGTTAATTAGATAATTTAAGTTAATAAATTTATAATTAGTAGTTAATTAATTAATTAATTAAGGAATAATTAAGTAATCAAGTTGATTAAGACTTATTAATTTATCAAAATTAATCATTGATTTAAAATAATCAATAAAAAGAATTATGGGGTAATTCATATAAATCACATTCCCTTTAATTGAGAATAATTAACTTTTGTTGTGCACTGGATTGTTATTTCTGTTATGGTTGTGATACTGTGTGATGTGAATTATTCTGTGCTGAACTGTGATTTGTGATTTTATTATGTATTTATATGAAAACCCTTTGCCCGTAAAACGGCATTTAAACTTCGATGCGACAGGGAGTTGGGTTTCAGTTAGTTATCTAAAACCCACATCGAACTCTGAATGTGAATCTTTATGATTGATATATCCACGTGTTTTAAAATTAAACGCTCACTATTCGGTTTAGCCGGGAAAGGACCTTTATGTCAGATAACCAATTCCGAATAATGATACGTCGAAATGGATAGCATCTGAAGACCGGTGTTGAAGACCGGGTGTCTTCGAAAACGATAGGATAACCTATCGATTGTCTCTGCACTGAGTTGCTCCGGTATAGAGATTCCCTAAGTGATGGGAAGTCCGATCGGGATTGTGGATACCCGGATTTGCAAGGGCTTCTTCCTTTATTGGACGAAGTGCCTTCGGTTCTGTTCGAACCCGGAACAGACTTGTATGGTTGTATGTCTGACACTACACTTTGTACAAAACAGATTTCTTTCAAATACCTATCTGTTGGTGTTGGAGAATTTATTATCTTAGCTTAACACCCTTCTCTGAGACGTACGAGCTCAGAGGTTATGTAATTAAAGGTTATCAGCGGTATACTCCCAATTTGGTAGTGTGGCATGCTAGGTGCTGCTGTGTGTTGACAATCATTTGTTGATCATTTATGATCAAAGCATGGCTTTCGTGTAAAGCGTAGCTTTGTGGACGAGACCTCATCAGACCTCACAACCCGAAAATGGTTGAAACAGGAAAGATGCGGTAAGGTTATGAGGGTCGCACCCTTTAGGGTATGTCATTTCCTTCTGGAAAAAGGTGATGTCAGGGTACGGAGCCCAGCTATTTAACTATGTGGTAGCTCTAATCTCATTTATTGTGTGGTTGTTTCTTTGTGGGGGCCCCTCGAATAAAGGTCCAAAAGGACCGAGGAACGGCATAGTCGTGTAGTAGTTACCTAGTTACAGAGGTAACCCGGCCTTGTGTTGGCAGAGAGCTGGTTAAGTTCTCGGGATGTCCCGCCAGAGGCATACCCATGTGGCAGTAGGAAGTTCCTTAGCCCGACCATTTGTTGAAAATCCAAAGAAACAATACGAGCCCTTTACGATTGCAATTTGTATAACCTGCCACCTCAGGTGACAGCTACAGTAGGCATAGTATAATGGTACCTATGCTGGCTAAGATTAATATTATATTTTCGAAATGTTTCACACTATGCACTAGTAATATTATCAAAGAGTTTTTCTCGTATCAAGCATATTTGACTATCATAAGAATAAATCTCCTCCAATTCTGCGATTGCATTGTGTGTGTGGCAGGAGGTCTTATGGTAGTTTCATTTTCCAAAAGCATACCGGATTCTAAATCTAGTTTATTTAAAAGCAACTGTTTTTGTTTACTCATACCAGTCCCATGACTGACCCGGAGTTTATTGTTTCTTTCCTAAACTCTGGGTGCCCATAATTTCCACACGGGCAGCCTAGTAGCAGGTTTCCGTGTTCTGGTGTTAGCAGTATTTTGGAGCTTTTGCTTTGGAAATATTTTGAAAGCTTTGGATCTCAGGTGTTTAGTCTTTGGGTGTTCGTTATCGCTTCATTCCTTTGAAGACCTTTGGCATATGATTACTTGTTGTACTATTATGATGTTGTATTTGGAGTTGTGGTATATGTATTATGTCACTCTGATGTAGTAAATGGATATTATGTTGTATCTGTGATGTAATGCATGACATTCATTTTTTTCCGCCGTTTTATATCCATCTGATGTTGTTATAAGCTCCATCCGACTGGAGTTCGATGTTTGAATCTTTGGCAGTCGAATACAAGAGAGGTATTTAGTGCCAATTTTCGAATATTGGATTTCGGATCGTGACAACATCCTTGCAACATAGTATCATAAATTATATATAAATTAAATTTTGCATCCATGCCATCAGCGTATGCTTTATACTAGTACATACATACATATACATATACATATACATACATACATACATACATACATACATACATACATACATACATACATACATACATATATATATATTTGGACAACATACTATACATATCGGATGAACTAACACGTCCATTGCTATGTAAAACCCAACATCTATACACGGGTATGTTATACCCTACACAGGCTTACATATTACACATACACACACATACATATATGTACATGATAAATATGTGTATATTTATATGTATTAAAATATAAATTAAATGAAACTATATATATATATATATAAATTTAAATAAACAAGAGACCTTATTTAAATAAAATTTAGAAATGTACTAAATAAATTAGACTTCAGAGGCCCAATATAGATTAAATAGGGAATTTTTTTTAAATTCATCTATAAATTCCGCTGCGGGCTGACCCAGTTCCAACAATGGTATCAGAGCCCAATAGCCTATGTGGTCTAAATTAGTCATATTAGGGTAAATTATTATGCCCACAGCCCAAAGGTTATCCCTGGTAGAAATGTCCCATATTTGAATTAGGCCTTGGGCTAATTTTAAAAATTGTTTGAAAATTAAAATATAAGATTTTTTTAATTTAAAAGTTAAATTTAAAATTAGGTATACATATATTTTAAAGGTTATAATATAACAATTTTTTTCAAAATATTTGAAAAAATTCAAATTAATTTCAAATTTTTTAAATTTAATTAATAAGATTAATTTAAAATTAATTAAGTTATTTAATAAATGAATACATGTATTATATATTATGATATATGTTATGTTACTTTAAATTATTTAAAATAGCATAAGTATAAATGTATGTATATGAATTAAATTTTGAAACTAACGTAATTTAATTAAAATATTTTAATTAAATAATATAATTAAAAGATTAATTAATTAAATAATATACACATGCCTATGATATATGTGTCATACTATAAAAGTTATGCTATATTATAATCTATAACTTTATATTAAAGCAGGAAGTTGCCCCAAGCTGATGTGGACTCTCCTACTTCTCTTATTTCAAAATCCCACTCCACAGTTCACTTCCACGTTTTTTTTTCTTACCAAGCTCTCGCTTCTTAACCCTCCGCATTTATTATTAATAATAAACTACCACTATTTTCCCACGTCTCCACTCTCTCGCATATAATTCTCACAGTTATCTCTCCTCCTCCGTATAATCACTCTAGAAAATTTCATTCCCTCTTCTTTTGAACATTTTGGCCTTCAACTCCAATCTGCAGTGCCATTATTAAAATATCTCTACACCCTTTCATTCTTTTGCACGCTTGTGGTTTCAGTAACCCCAAAATTATGTGTCATTGCTCATTGTAGAAAAATTGGGAAGATCACAAGGGTTCGTCGAAATTAACAGATCTGCTTCTATCATGAACACAATCGCCAGTTATATCGATGGAATCGACTATCGATAAATTGCAAATACCTTACTGATTTGAACATTTTTATTTATTTCACCAATCTATTTACATTCCCAACTTTTTAATAATCGTTTATTCCAAATTACAGCCGATCGATCAATCTTTTATTCTCTCATCATAGAAACTCTTCATCCACTTCTTCCCTCAAACTGTTAACAGATGAGTACTGCATGCGTACGTAGTTTTAGTATTCATAAATATTTAACTTTGTTGTTCCCAAATTGTATTTCTGTTGGACCATTAGTATAATTTAAAAGATTTCATATATGTATTCTTTTTAATATTGATAGCATTTTCATACCAGCATCAAGACATTTCATGATTTTTTTTGATAAATTTTAATTTAATTTATGGTACATACATTTGTAACAAGTTCAATGCAATTTTGGTTGATATATAATAATGTAAGAAGGGTGAAACTATTAGGCCGAAGTTTATAAGTTCACTTGGATCTTTAATATCATGGAGAATCTGCATCAGATTCGCAAACCTATTTGAAAGGAAACTTTTTAGTAAATAGATTTAGAACCATTTTTTCGTCCAGTTGTGTTATTATTAAAATAGAGATAACCTTTTTATATTACTAAATTTTTCCTTTTTAACAATTTTAGTTAGTTTTTTTATTGACTTTAGGAATTACTACCAAATTCAAAATAAATCAACAACTGCATGGATGAGTTTTTGACTAGAAAAACTCAATGATAATTTATTTAATTTTTAAAAAGTTCTTTCCTTTACTCACATTGTTTGAACCTTCAGAATGACATCATTTACAAAATTGGCAAAGCAACTTCAATGAATAATTATTCCGCAACATTTTTAACTGAACTTTGATATATACATACCATTTTCACAATAAAAAGGATAAGTATGTCACGTGCTAAGATTTTACCTTCGTTGCTTTTATCTTGAAATTTGCAAGATCAGTAACTAATTATAGTTTGTAAAGATCGTGGTGTTGAGAACCAAAATTTTAGACACATACTATTTTCAACTTAACTTTTGTATATAGATACCATTTTCACGGCAACAAGGATAGTACGTCACGTGCTAAATTTTTATCTTTGTTGCTTTAAACTTGAAATTTGCAAGATCGGTAATAGATTAACGTTTGTGGGGTTGAGAACAAAACTTTCAGAAACAAACTATTGATGGACATATTCAAAAAAGGGTCAGTTTAAAGAGTGTATTTCTTTAACTTACTAAAAAGTGATTATGGATCAAACCAAGTGTAGGTTTTATAGATATCTGTAAATACATCAACTAAAATTTTGAACAAACATTCAAAATGAAGATCGCGCTACACTCTGTTATAAACAGTTGTTTGCCTCGGTTACAAAAGAATATAAAATTTCGTTTTTGTGGTTTTTGTGCATGATATACTCATGCATGCATTGGGTGTTTTACCAATATTGATTTTCTACAACTTATCAGCAAATTAAAAACTTCTTGCTTTCTCAAAAAAACTTCTAGCTTTCTCAAAAAACATCCTTTCTTCACAAGCTTCTTCACATTTTTCGGATAAAGTTTCCACTGTAAACAACCATAATAACAAGGTTTTTCATGTAAATACACACTAATTGTATTGAGAGATAATGAGTTTCTTACCATTATAGTCATATAATCATTACATAAAGAACACTTTAACCATTTCATAATGTTTATCTCATTGTATTTCATCTCAGTTCTAAGTTTCTTTGTTTAATTCATGTAAAAGATTTCAATTTTTAAATCATATTTTAGATCTGTTAATAAACTATTGCTTTCTTCACATTTTAGATGTTCAACAAGCCTTTTAGTAATTTTAAATGAAAGGTTACTCCATACTATGCAGTAATTTTCTTTCGAATTGAATATAGGAATGATTCTGATATTTTTTTCCTTTTGCAACAAGTTGAATTATATGTCATGGCTAATGTTGCATTGTACATCCTATGTTATGTTGTTTTACCGAATTACATCACCTGACTTTGTCCCTACCAAATCCTACCCGATTGTTGTACTTACGGATAACTATAATTTGAACTGTTATACTTTTCAAACCTATCATGTCTCTGCGTGTCTTAACTTGATATTGAAAACTATTATTACTTCAACATGTTTCTTACTAACGCACTTAAACCATATCTTATATCCCTTATCCGCAGGATGGTGATATGGATCATGTGTTTTTCATGTCTACCTTTTCTTTTCCGCTATCTCAATTTGCACTTTTTTTCAAGACTCTACGTCATGACGTATGACGATTGAATTATTTGCTTTCACCTACCATATGTATGTTCCCATTTTTAAAATCGCAACTCCGCCTTTGAACTACTATTTTCATTTGTCGTGCTCATTTGCATTTTTGCTTTATCTACATGCAATGTTCGTGCTGACATATGTATTTGCTGTACACTGTGCGTCAACATGCATACGAACGATATTGTCACTCTTTTGCCCAACATCCTCTTTCATGTGTTCTGATTAAACTTTACCCAATATAACAACGCCCGTGTACGAAGCACGGGCTAGTCACTGGTTAATGAATATAAACTTCAACTTTGAAATAATAACGGCGACTTCCTGGCGATTCTCTCTTCCCATTTTCTGACCATTTCCCGTTCTTGCTTTCGGCTCTGCTATGGCCAAGAGCAAATGTTTGATGCCAGATCTGGATCGTTCGCAAACTCGATCCGGCGTACATTACAACTCTGCTCTGTCTTCTTGTATGGTGGCGCCGCCTACTTTTCTTGCTTATGGATCTTCGACGCTGCCTGCTATTTGTGATTCTAGAACTTCGGTGTTCCCTGCAGATGGTGCAGTTCTTGTTAGAGTCACTTCTGCGGTAGTGACCGATAATCCAATCTCTGGCCTCCTGTCTATCCTTGATTCGCATCGGAACTCCTCTCCGTTGAATGACAATCCTACAATCCCTAGTGAGACTCCCTTGTCGCCTTTCTTAACTTCGGCAGCTTTAAATTCATGGTCGAATACTGCTATTGAGTTGCCTGAATCGGTATAAAAGCATCTGGGATCTGAGTTTTCAGATTTCTCTTGTGGTATTAAGCCTGGTACGGCAGTTTTGGGTGATGATGTTGTGTCTCGTGATATTTGCGAAACTCTTGTGGCAGCTGATGGATTAGCCTCTTCTGATATTGGTAAAAATCGTATCTGCTCACCATGTTTTCTAGCTAATGCTCATATCAATGACCGTACTTCCAGTTTAAACAATTGCAGTACTAATCCTCGGGCTGCTTCTCTGCCTTCGGATGCCCCTAAGTGGTCGTCTCTGTTCACTAAGATGCCTAGTAACACAGGTGTCTACATACCCTATTGTTTTGACACGGTAGTGAAAGAGGGTATTTTGTTTCTACCGGAGGAAGTGTTAGCGGCCGGTGTCGATTTTAGGAAGGATTATTTGGTCGGTCTTTTCCTCGATTCAAATCATGCCTATCATATTGTTAAGGTGCGCTGCAACCAAGTATGGAAACCTAGAGGGGAATTAAGTGTTCATTTTGACAATGCGATGTTCTACTTCAAATTCTCTCATAATGACGAAAGGCAGCGAATTCTTAAGTCTGACCATATTCTCATTGATGGAAAAACCCTTTATTATAACTACCCGGAGTCCGTCTGTTGATCGGGCTAAGGATCAGGTGTTATCTATTCTTGTCTGGGCCCATTTTTCTCATATTCCATCTGTTCTTCAACCTCTGATCGGGACTGATTGGCTAGCGGGCTTTGTAGGGAAAGTTACATGTTATGATGCTAATACTATGGCTAGGAAGAGGTTAGTATACGCAAAATCCCTAATCGAAATAACACCTACCAAACTATTACCTTCTCTTCTTTCAGTTAGCCTTGCTGAGGGTCATATTGCCGAGGTCAGAGTTTGTTACAGTTAGAAACCGAAGATCTACACGTCCTGTCAGTCCTTTGGGCACCTTTCAGTTGTTTGTCCTTGTTCTGCCTCAACTGTGCCTCTTTCTGTTTGGGTTCCTCTTCCTCGAACCCCTATCAGGAAGTGGGTCCTGAAGGTTCCTCCTCCTCCTTCTGATACCCCTTATGATGTTGCTACTGCTGGTGTTGCTCCTCTTATTGCTGCTCCTGTATTTCCTTCCCAGCCTGAGATTGCCCTATTTGTTCTTGCTCCTTCCTGTCTGGAACAGTCGGAATTGGATACATCTACAGTAGCTTCTTCTATTGTTGCTCCTGCTATTCCAACCCAGCCTGTTTGCGAGAGTTTGTCTGATTCTATCTATTGGAATTCAGAGGAGACAACATGGATTTATGGTCCTTCAAAAATGTGGTTCTCGCCAGAGTCTGATACTTACTTTGCCTTTATCAATGATGTTGTGGGTGAGAGTCGTTCTCTTATGTATCATATAGACGGTGAGGGTCTCTCCCTTACTAGACTTGGTGAGATTGGTGAGGTGAATAAAAGTAAGTTTTATGACGTCACATGTGATAGGAAAATTTATATATTCTCCTACATCTGAAGGTTATGATCCGAATCTTGCTATTCTTTTCTCTGGGTTCGTGAATGTTATTGGCCCGTTGTCTGATGTGGTCACTGCTAGTTCTTCTTTGGAGGGATCGTAGTAGTTTTAGATTAGTAGCATAGGCCTTTTTGCTATCTCCTTGCTTTATTTTCTTTGTTGTTTGGGCTCCTCTCTTTAGCTATTATGTGCATGTGCAGAACACCTGTTTTTCCATTTTATATACAGTGGCACGGCCCACTATAAAGCCGACTAGCTTTGCTAGGAAGAATGAATATAAGTGTTATATCAATATGAAATTAATTAAAATGTTAAATTAATTAAATAAAATTTAAGTAATATAATATTATACATAAGACTATTATATAAGTGATATAAAATATAGATGTTATATAATAATAAAACTTATATAATATGAATGTTTGCAAAAGGTATAACATTAAAGAAATCCAAATAGACTTAAGGAATAAATGCATACATTAATATACGTATACCATGATTTTTCATGTGTCCGACACTTGAATCACAATGGTAATTCATAAGATTATATTATTCCATGAGTCGATATCACCCAGTATTAAATATTAAATATTATGGATCTTCAATATAATGTTGCCTTCTACCATATATATACATATTAATAAATTACTTGCATACTCTTTAATTGTTGAGTAGAGTCAAGCTGGGGACGTTATGTGTAGTATTATTAATATATTGAATAGACGATGCAAGATAACTATATGTATTTGTTGAGCAGACTCAAGGTACATATATTATATGTTAAACTAGAAATTGGTATAACACCCATGATACCAAGTATAATGAGGCGGAGTTTGATTCTTAATACTTTTAATGACACGATTAAGCATGGCTTAGTTGGTGTTGAGCAAATAGTGTTAAAAAATAAAGAATAGGCTTAGCATTCAAGGCTAAGTACAAGATGATGTCATTAAAGGATGGTTCCATGATGCCCATGGGCTTTTGGAACAAGATAATTCGAAAGCCCATACCACATGATCAAAGGAGAAAAAGAATGAATTGTGAATATGTGCAATAGTCCATTATGTACGTTAATAAACGAGATAAGCAATCTTCATGGTTCAAAGTACAATGTCCATATGTTAGTAGGCAAGATAATGATTATGCATATAAACACTAGTCTAGACCAAAGCTCATGTGATTTGTATAAAATGAAATCATGACAAGCTTTGGGTCTAAAGAGCTTTATTATATGCATGTCCATGTCCAATAACGTTCAAAGTGCACAATCAAGTTAATTGGCAGGTTCAAATCTTTATTCATATGATTCGATAATGATTACAATCAAAATCAACTTTTTCCCCAGTTTGATTTAGGGTTATAGTTGTTTAATTTTAAGAGGGGAGAAAAGAAATGATCACCCCCATGTTCCCCTAGGTCCGTATTTATATGCATTGAGAGGTGCGACATGATTGCCAAGTGTCCATGCGGCATGCTTGACCTTCGGCATTGACCATTTTGATGGCGCAAGTGCTATATTTCATTTAAATGGTCTTTGGCATCAAGGTTCATCTCTATGGTGCCCGACGTTATGCTTTGTTTTGATAATCTATGGCATTCCTTTGTATATTGGTGAACTATGACATCATTAAGGAACGACATTGATATCATGCGGTATTGATAATAGACAGCATTGATAATAGGTGGCATTTGTAATGGGCGGCGTTGGTAATAGGCATCATTGATAATGGGCGACATTGATAATATGCGGCATTGAAGAAATACAGCATTGCCTGAGAGGCAACATTAATTAGATGTGGTATTGGCGATGAGCGACATAGAATAAGAGGTGGCATCAATAAGAAGCGGTAGTGGTGATGAGCGGTATAGAATCTATGCGGCATAAAGTTAGTTGTAGGCCTTCAAGATTATTAATTCTTTATCAGTATGCAGCATTGAAGAGATGCAGCATTGTGCTTTGTGTTGATGGAGCAAGATGTTGACAATATGTGGCATTCACTTTATTGATGTTTTACGGTATCCACCTTCTTTGTCAGTGAAGTGCGACATTGATAACTTTGACGCCTTATGATATGATGCCTTCGACATCAACCCCAACCGTGATAAAATGTAGATCTGATTACATATAACATCACTTATTATCGACATGCTTAATTTTGACATGCATGATTTCTATATTCTCTCATATCTTTGTTTTGTTCCCTTTGGAAAATATGTGGATAATACCATAGTTAGGCCATCACGATATGGTAGGTACGAGTAAATGATTTGACTTTGATTTGTTGAGAAAACTCAAGGTCGAAGTGGAATTAAGACAAGGTACGAAAGAGTTTGGAGTTTTATATGATACAACCGATAAGGAGTTATCCATCATTCATGGAGTTATGACTTGTTGAGCAGATTCAAGGTCAGAATTTCAAGATGGATGGGTCCTAACGGCTACTGGTGAAGTCAAACGGCTTTAATGTTTCGCTTAGGGTTTGGTAAAACATAATACTAGTGAGAGCCTGATTAGAAAAATGAAATGATAATATTTAACCTTTCTAATATCGTTATAACATATGCTATATAATGTTATAATAATCTACTTGATAAATTTGTGCATTTAGAATGATTGATAAAATGTTTATCATTTAAGATATACAAATGAACTGAATTGAAGATTGACAAGTAGAAATGTAATATATAGTTCCTAACAAATGCCTATTGTATGTTAACATGCCAGCACCCATGCAAATGCCTGATTCTACAACTACTAAATATGTTCGTAATTTAGTCACCAACATGTTTATTTGGTCGAGACCATGTATTGCATTATATGAGTTTCAAACTTAAAAACAATATAATACTATAGATATTTGACACATATACAATCACATATAAATGTTATATGGTGAACAGTCACAGTTCGTAATGTATGATACATAGATAAAGTTAATTCATTCAAAATAAGCTAATAAACGGTACTATAAGATCGAATATTCAATTTGATTGACTACAAAAGGATAATATTGTGTTAAATGTAACACTATACCAAAACTACAAGATAGATCTAAAAACTCGACCGTTGAAATATCAGTCTGATCGGTTTACGTAAGATTGAACATATTTAACATCCTTAAATGTTAAGGATGATCAAATGCATTTTTGTAAAGAGTTCGTTATGATATTGTAATAAGGGTTTTCTTTTGAATGGCTCAGCCATTTAGAAAGAAAAATGAAGGTACAGGAGTAGATGCGATTTAAGATATAATTGGGATGAAGATAGTGAATGGTCGCTTCTACTTTATATAGAAACGTTGGAAATGAGAATTGTTAAATAATAATTGATACTTAATATTGAACTAATAAAAAGATTTCTATTTCGGTATGTATTTTCATATAGAAAATCATTTTTTATGAGATTATTTCTTTGAGTTCGAGATATTTGATCAAAGGACTCTCCGCTGTAAAATAGTTGCAGTATATGAAATAAATAATTTATATTAAGTGAATGATGAACCTTTAAATTTTGTATGCTATTTAATAATGGCAGAAATAGTAGGAGAATGCCATATAACACCTATTGATTGCATCAAGTTACAAAAAAATGTTTTTAAAAAACATACCAAACATTATTTATGAAATAATGACTATTTGTCGGCGTCGACTGAAAAATATACATAGTTATATTTCAATGTGAATATTATGAATATTCATAATCAAATACAACTACAATATGGTATTTTTTCATAAAAAAAGTGATGAATTAGAAAATACAGAAGTATCTAAAATTATTTACAATTATTTTGGAATTATCGACTAATCTGTCATTTTGGAAATTAATTTTATTATATAATTATGAATCATGTGATACTGGTTAATTATATCTCAAACAGTTAAGGGCTATACATCCATTTAGTGGGAGTATCATAAAAGTTCATGAACTCGTTGAATTGATACATATAGATGTATGCAATCGCAAGCCTATTAATACCAAAATGTTTCCACGTACTTCATTATATTCACTAATAATTTATCATAGACTTAGGCATGTGTATTTGATATGCATACATAAGCTAGGCAATCCTATAAAATGTACAGCGGAAGTAAATAATGTAACATGCAATAGAAACGATCCGATTTGATCGAATGTGTGATTATATCAAAAAGAGATCTGAATGTACCTAAAAATGAATAAAGATTCAATCTCAAAAGTCACTCCTTCCTATGATATATAATTATGTATCAATAAGGAGTAATCGAACTTTGTTGGACAAAGTTCGATTAATTATGAGTGAAGTTAAGTTAATTTCTTTCTATTAGGTCATGTACATAAGAGTAGTACACAAAGTTAATATTATTTCACCTAAGTAATAGTTTACATCATACAAGATAATAGTTTTTAAGAAACTCTAACATATCCTAGGCCAAGAAGTTGGCAGGTTGTGCAAATCGAAACTCTACACGTAGTAATTGTTCGTGAGGGATCTTGTATGAATCTATCCAAAAAGAGTTTCGGAAGGATTATCAATGGATGACATATTTAGGTTTTGAACATTGGTTCTGTAAATTAAAACCAAATCAGTTTTATATATAAGGAAATTCATAAAATATTTATGAATACCTATTTCATTACACCGGGAAATAATTATTATGTCAAGAAATACCAACTTTATAGTGAAAGAATTTCTTTGATAAATTATTAGTAGTAAAATAGTATCGGATATGATCAAAAGATAAAATTGATTACATGGGATGAATACCTATTTCATTGCACCGAGAAATAATTGTTGTTTCAAGAAATACCAACTTAATAGTGAAGGAATTTCTTTGAGAAATTATTGGTAGTAAAATAGAATTGGATACGATCAAAAGATAAAACTGATTACATGAGGTGAAATGAATTTAACTAACCTAAATAAACACATCGCATTAAAGAGCATTCTCACATATTGAAGAGAAACCATGAGTTTCTTATCAATGTCAAAAATATATAATCTTCGGTTGTTTAATTAAACCATTAAGAGTATCGACTCTATGATATGACATGATGCATAAATCCGAAAGAATTCCAAGTATGTTATCAAAATATGATTTTAATAGTTGTATCTGAAGGGATGTGGTCCATCGACTTTGATTGTGTCTTTTTGAGCAAGACTAATGCAGTTGGAATTAAATGAACAATGTTGATAAGAATAATCTCATAAATTTCAATTGTTGAAATTAGCATATAGATTCATCGTTCAACATGATCAAGCTATTTTGGATTTACTCACAAGATTATCACTTAATAAGACTTAGTGTTTTGGTACATGTGCTGAAATAATTTTTTTAAATAATGATCTAAAATAAACTATTTGCAGATAACAACCAAAATGCCTCGAAGTCAGTAGGAGTAATATAGAGGTTGTGAGGTTTTGGAATCATCCAAGAAATGATAAAAAAGTATCATTTTATAAGCACCAAATTGAATAAGTATTTTGATAGGAATATCAATTAGTTTGATTTTTAGTTAAAATGTAGACGAAGTGTGTGTTCATAAGAAAGAATGTTAAAAGGTACGCTGATATTTCTAGACAATGAGTAAACAACACATTGATGATTATTAACAATGTACTTGTGTTAAAAACAGCCTTAGTTGTTTTAATGCTCAATGTTGGATTTGTAAATGATGTCTTTTATAACAAGTATAAAAGGTATTGGAAATGTCCCAAATAGATATGAAATGAAATCTTATTAAAATGTTTAATACGGAACATGTAAGATTGATTCTTTAAGCATTAGCAATAGGAATTGTCATACATGTTATAATCTCTACCATATCGTGATTTGTTTATGTATTGATACATAAAACAAATATCAAATCCAAATTGATATCATTAAATGGTTGTTTGAAGTGTTCTTGTATTTTTATGAAATACTATAGAACTATTTTCTGAAAAAACAAACTTCTTATGAAGGAGTATTCAGACTAGAAATTTCATAAGTGATACTAAGTATAGTATTTTAATAATAAATTCAAATTAAGAATCTTTAAGTTGGAAATGTTCCAAATGATGGCAAACAAACTTATAACTGAGCCGAGGGTAATTCCAAATGTTGAGAATCCCATAACGTTGATAACAATGTTATGATATAGTATTTATCAGAACTTAGAGCTCATTGAAAGTCAAGAAACATACTCTAAATTGTTTCACATGATAAAGGAAGTTTATCAGCTTCGAGGAGAGTTGATTGAGAGAGTAGATAGTTAAACATAATAGCATACCCGTTCATTAAGAGACTGACCCAATTGGTTTTGAGGAAACCAATTGAAGAAGTTGGAATATGATTCCGTAATTGACCCCAAGTGCAAGTGGGAGATTGATAAAGTTAGGGGTATGCCCTAGGGGTAATTATGTAATTTTCTTCATATATCTAACTCGATAATCAAGCTTGTTCGAAATAAAAATTGTTTTCTTTCAATTATATACTTGGTATAATGTGTTATATTAACTAATTTAATTAAAATTATATTTAATAGAAAATCCATAAATGATACATTTTATGATAGTAGTTACAAAGTGTTGTAACCGTGAGTAATTTATCACAATGAAAATAGATATAACATTTCAAATGTTCCTAATCAAGATGCATCGAGAATGGATATCGATGTATCCGTTGAGACTAGAGTACACAACGCTCTCTAAATGTTTGGTAGTGTATTACTCTGACTGCTGAGGGAGCCAAATGGTTACATATTGATAATTATTAGATAACTATGGAATGACTCACTCGATAGTTTTCTATTGGATAATATAATTAATGTCAAACAGAAAATATTGATGTGGCTGATTACACAGTTCTCTCAATTTGAGAATGTTGTGGATCTTCAATATCAAAGCTCTGCTTTGATTATAGTCAAATCATGCAACATCAACCATCGAGTGACTATAGTTGAGTCGAATGGAAGTATCATAAGTCAAGCACTATTCAAGAGAGGACACATCTCCTTAGTTATATGGGATTAATATCACGGTCAACACAAGTTAATTCAAAGTCAAAGTCTCTAGCCAGAGCAGTTTGGTTAATAATAATTGTTATTATTAAACCAAGGACTTTGTGTTTTGGCTATAGAGTTGAATATGGACGATATCGGAATTTTGACCATTACCAAATTCCATAAGTCCAAAGTGATATAGTTTTGATGAAGAGAATTGGTGTAAATAAAGTCACAATCGGGTAACGCTTAGTAAAGTGAAATTGGATTTTACCGAAACCATGTAAGCGAAAAATTTAGCTAAAATGTCACACCACCTGCTAAGTGATGTGTAAACGTTAACATTCGAATAGTTCGATGTTAATCAATGACCAAATTTACACCTGACGAGTCACACAACCAAAATGATGAATTCTCTTTTGATCAAATGATTTAATTAGTTTATAATTATTATAAATTAAATAAACCAATTAATATTTATGAAATATTAATTATAAAATTGTGATTATGATTTAAGGAACAAATATTATTAAATATATTTATATAATCAATATACGATCTCGATAAGAGATTAAATTAGATTTGATTAAGTAATATTTTATATAGGCTTAAATGAGATCTTCGCCCATGATGATGGGTGAGTATTTGCATTGAAATATGACTAAAAGGGGCGGCTCAAATAGGTTAGGGTTGTGGGGTTTTAGATGGCTTAGATTGAGAGAGAACTGGTACGGCATGAGATCCACTATTCTCTCTCTTTCATCCACTATTCAAACACCTCTAACCCTAATAACAAATAACTTTTTCCTTCCATTCCTACCTTCTATTATTGGCTGCCTTCAATCCCTAGGAGCCCCATCATATCAAGCTTAAATCAATTCTATATCAGTTATTATCTGATAGTCAAAGGTCAATGGTTTAAGGATTAGCAATCTACCGAATCAAAAAGCTTATTATAGGAAAGAGTTCAACATTATATGGTGTGCTAAAAGGCATTGGTTTTCAGGTTATTATTTATTGTATTATAGCATATAATTTCATATTAATATTTTATTATTATTTTTATATATTATTATATTGTTAGTTAGGTGAGATTCTTACATGTATTGTTGTTGTCACAATCTAAAATATTTATATGTCTGTACTCATCTTAATTATATATATGTCATATTTGTACAACCTAATTTTTAAATATTATTATATCATTCTTTTATTATATATATCTTTTAATTATATATATGGTTTATATTTAATTATAATATCATTCGGTGGTAATAATTGGTCCTGTAATTTTATACATGAATATTTATAGTAATAATAATTTTACACGGCTATAGTTTTTTATAATTATTTATTATTCTCAATATCATATAAATCAATATAATATCCAAATGAATCATACAAAATAAAATACGTTTTCAAAATTATTTTTAAATTTTATAAAATTATTTTATCATAGGAAGAGCAGTCGGCCAGAGAATGAAAACTAAAAAAATAAATCAATTTTGCTATTTTTAAAACTTATTACAATTAACGGTCGAAAAACGTTTAGTTAATAAAAAGTAAATTTTGACCGAAAGAATTATGATTTTTTTAAAACTTTAAAATATCAAATAAGATTTCTAGAAATTCTAAATTTGAATAAAATGTTTCGTAAATATTTGCTATTGATATCTTCTCTATTTTCGAGTGAAAATATCAATTAATACACATTTTAAATAATTAAATTCTATAATAAAATTTTATATTGTTGTACTTATAATATGTAATTATAAAAAAATGTTTTGTTAATTAATAATATATTATAAATATGTTTGTATTTAAATATATATATACATGTTTTATAAAATAAAATAAAATATTATTTTATCATTATAGATATACATATATATATATATTTGGTTCATAATTTAAAAAATAAAATAAAATATATATGTGTATATATATATATGTGTATATTTATTTTAATACATATTATAATAATATATTTACATATATATTAATAATATTATATATATAAACTTTATATATTCATATAGATAAACATAAATATGTATATATATATATATGTGTGTGTGTGTGTGTGTGTGTTAACCTGCCTTTTGGCAAGGAAGCATACACGCGGATTTAACCCAATCGACTACACAGATATCGAGGTTGGAATACTATGAGTTTGATTCAACTAGGTGGATAGACGATCAATCACGGATAGTAAACATGGTTATAAGGCCAGGATATAGCATAGTCGATGGACAAACAGCACTGGATACTTGAAATATGGGTTTCGACGAAAGTCGAGTTGTTTCGGGTTGTTTGGAGTTTGCCTTTGAGTCACACTTGGATTTATTTTGGATCTTCAGGATGGTTACTTCGAGTCAGATAAGGCCTTGCTTCGAGTCATTTTGGGATCGGCATGTATCTTGGAAGGGTCGTCATAAAGCAAAGGATCGACAATGGCTTTGGGTCGGTTGTTCAATGGCTTCGGGTCAGCATAAGGATTTGGGGTCGGCATCACCAAGGGGTCGGCATGTTTGGACGACTTCGGGTCGGCACTGCCGCAAGCTCAGGTCGGCATAATGGAAATGGGATCGGCATGTTAGAACACTCCAAAGGGATCGGTATTTACGCTTACTACGAGTCGGCTATGTTTTTCCCCCAGGTCGGCTATAGGAATCAGGTCGGCAATGAAGTTCTGAGGTCGACATGTTTTGTGCTTCGAGTCCTAATGTAGTTTACTTCGGGTCGCATGTGCACTCACTTCGAGCCATGACCAGGGATACTTCAGGTCGGCATGTCAACTGCACAGGGTCAGCAATGATGAAGGGTATGGGATCGACCATGGTTCTATTGGGGCCATATCGACGAGAAAGCCCAGCAACTAGGATTTTGTCTATAAATACAGCAGGCGGGGCTTCAGAAAATGAGATTCTCATTTTGTTTCCCATTATCTTCTACTTAAAGGTTACTCTACCATTATTGATTCAAAACTCTAGATTGTAATTGCAATCAATTCTCTAGCAATAAAAAGGAAATTTATGGAGTGGACGTAGGCCGAAGTTAGCCGAACCACTATAAATCTCGTCGTTTTACTGCTTTCTTTTTAATTTTTGTTGTTCTTCATATTTAAACCCTCTCTATATATTCTATCTGGGATCTATGACTGTGAATTGGTGCTTTCATCTACGATTGGGTGTTTGTGGCCATCTTTGGCACAAACATTTTGGTGTTTTCACCGAGCGAAGCTAGCACTCAGGGATTCTGAAGCTTAGATTTTGGATTTGAAAGTTTAGAAACTCGGATTCAGGAAGCAGTGGCTAAGAAATCAATAAGGAGATAAAGAACGAAGAGGAGTCATCATGAAGGAAATCAGGAGGCTTCCTGAGGAGCTAATCAGGCCTTAATCTTCATCACTAGAGACGAGATGGAAGCGATGTTGAAAAGGCAGGAGGCAACGATACAGAACTTACTCACAAGCTGGAGCAAAAAACCAAGGAGAAGAAGCAAGAAGGTTTTTTGGATAGAGCTATGGATTTTTGCATGGAATAGAACTTGGATGCACGTTTGGAAGAGGATGATCTGGGATTCCCACATGGACTCGGGGGCGGGATGGAAATGATAATCGAAAACCAATTATGGATGGTCATCCAGAAGGGCAGATTTTAGGATTCCCTCGTAGACTCGGAGGCAGGATGGGAATGATGATCAAAAACAACCTATGGATGCTAGAACAGCTGGAAATTGGAACCCAGGACTTGGAGTGGAAATTAGCAAGATTGGATATGGACTGGATCAGCCATGGGCAAACTACGACCAAGGATAATGGATTGGCATAACTACCCATGGAAATGGGGGCTTGGATTTGGATGGCGTTGTTTGGAAAAGGATAGCGGTGATGGAACATGAGCAGCTATCATCTGCCACAAATCGGAGCTAGCTCGGCTTAAGGGCATAGGTCGCCGTCTCTTGATGGTATGGAATAAGTAATAAACCCCATAGTAATGCGACTAAGTCCCTTACACATGTACAGGATTGAGGATGGTCCCTAGGCATGCTCTGAGATGACAATGAACCGTGGTACTCGGGTTTATGAAATCTTGTTTTTCTGTTTACTGCAAATTTGGTTTTTCAGGTCATGGTTACGGTTCCAACTGTAGAGATAGGGAAATAACCGTGGGTTTGACTCCCTTCGCCGGAGAGCGACAGGATGAACTCGAACTCGGATATAAGTCCTCGATAGGAGAGTCGAGGCTAGAGAATAAAAGTCCTGCCTCGACCGGACAGTCGAGGCCGGAGAATATAAAAAGTCCTCGACCGAAGAGTCGAGACCGGAGAATAAAAAGTCCTTGACCGAAGAGTCGATGTTGGAGAATATAAAAGTCCTCGATTAGAGAGTTGAGGCCGTAGAATAAAAATTCCTCGACCGAAGAGTCAAGGCCAGAGAATATAAAAGTCGTCGACCGGAGAGTCGAGGAAGGAGAATATAAAAGTCGTCGACCGGAGAGTCGAGGCAGGAGAATATAAAAGTACTCGACCAGAGAGTTAAGACCGGAGAATAAAAGTACTCGACCGGAGAGTCGAGGCCGAAGAATAAAAAGTCCTTAACCGAAGAGTCGAGGCCGGAGAATAAAAAGTCCTTAATCGGAGAGTCTAGGTTGAAGGACACAAGTCCTTGACCAGAGTGTCAAGGCCATAGAAGGATACCCCACGGATTAAGTCCTTGACTGGAGAGTCGAGGCCGGAGCAGGATAAAATGACCCGGAGAGGTCAAAGGATGTGGATATGGACCCAGAGAGGTCCCAGCTATGGATACAAGACCCTGTGAGGTCCAGGCTTTGGATACTGACCCGACAAGGTCCCCGATTTGGATATGGACCCAGAGAGGTCCCGGCTATGGATATAGGACCCGGAGAGGTTCGACTTTAGATACGGACCCGACGAGGTCTCGGATTTAGATATGGACCCGGAGAGGTCCCGGTTACGGATACAGGACCCGGAGAGGTCCCGGCTGGACCCGGTGAGGTCTCGGATTTGGATATGGACCGGGAGAGGTCCCGACTTTGGATACGGATCCAGTGAGGTCCCAGATTTAGATATGGACCCGGAGAGGTCCCGGCTTCGGATATGGACCCTGAGTGGTCCCGGAATTGGATAAAACGATCCAGGGAGATCGTGGATTCGGTTAATGGATTTGAAATGAATTCGGAATTGGATATCGACTCAGAAAAGTCATGATTTTTTTGATGATCCGGAGAGATCAAGGAATCGGTTCGGTAATGGATTGGATTCAAGGTTGGATGATATGGCGATCAACGGATTATGGACTTCGGATATTGGACTTATGGCAATAAAAAACACACCTTCCTATCACAAGGTATGTTTTGGGAGCAAAGTGTTAACCCGCCTTCTTGCAAGGCAGCATACAGGTGGATTTAACCTAATCGACCGCACAGTTATTAAGGATGGAATACTATGGGTTTGATTCGACTGGATGGATAGACGATCAATCACGGATGGTAAACATGATTATGAGGCCAGGATATAGCATAGTCGATGGACAAACAGCACTGGATACTTGAAATATGGTTTTCGACAAAAGTCGAGTTGTTTGGAGTTTTCTTTGAGTCACACTTGGATTAACTTCGGGTTTTCAGGATGTTTGCTTCGAGTCGGATAAGGCCTTGATTCGGGTCATTCTGGGATTGACATGTATCTTGGAGGGGTCGGAATAAAGCAAGGGATCGGCAATGGCTATGGGTCGGCTGTGCAATGGCTTCGAGTCGGCAGCTAGTAGGCTTCGGGTCGGCATAAGGCTTTGGGGTCGGCATCACCAAGGGGTCGGCATGTTTGGACGACTTTGGATCGGCACTGCCGCAAGCTCGGGTCGTCATAAAGGAAATTGGATCGGCATGTTAGAACACTCCAAAGGGATCGGTATTTACACTTACTTCGGGTCGGCTATGTTTTTTCCCCGGGTCGGCTATGAGAATCAGGTTGGCAAGGAAGTTATGGGGTCGGCATGTTTTTTGATTCGAGTCCTTCTATAGTTTGCTTCGGGTCGCATGTGCATTCACTTCGAGTTATGACCAGGGATACTTGAGTTCGGCATGTCAACTACACAGGGTCAACAGTGATGAAGGGTATGGGCTCGACCATGGTTCTAGTGGGCCCATATCGGCGAGGAAGACCAACAACCAGGAGTTTTTCTATAAATACAACAGGCGAAGCTTCTGAAAAAGGGATTCTCATTCTGTTTCTCATCATCTTCTACCCAAAGGCTACTATGCCATTATTGTTTCAAAAACTCTGGATTATAATCGTAATCAATTCTCTAGCAATAAAGAGGAAATTTCTAGAGTGGACGTAGGCCGGAGTTAGCCGAACCACTATAAATCTCGTCTTTTTGCCGCTTTCTTTTTAATTTTTATTGTTCTTCATATTTAAACCCTCTACATATATTCTATCTGGGATCTGTGACTGTAAATTGGTGCTTTCTGAAAGAGTGCTAAGGATCGTGCAATATGGAAATATACTAATATAGAGTATAGTGATAATAACAATACTGTAAATAGTGCGGAATATAAAAGCAGTATAATAAAACTAACACCGTAGATTTTTATACTGGTTCGGAGCTTCATCCTATGTCCAGTCCCAGACTCCTTCTAAAATTTCACTAAAAAAACAACCCTCACTTAACCCGGAGGAACATGTCTATACAACCCCTGAGCAGCTGAATAGGGACCTGAGCAGCAGAACAGGATTTCGCCTCAGCAGCCGAAGAGGACTTCACACACCTGAGCAGCAGAACAGGACTTTAACAAATACAAAAGATTATTTTGACCTTGTGTGTTCTAATAACACGTATGTGTCACTTGTAGTACACCCTTCCTATAATCTTTTCCTCAAGTATGATGTGTGTAGTTGTGTGTATATGAAGATTAGGAAGTTTCAAATTGCTTGAAGAATATGGAAACGAATACGTAAGCAATGAATGTATGAATTCAAGAGAGTAGTTAATTCAGAAAATACGATTCAAGTATAAGCAAGTAAGTAAAGTAATTTGATCTTGAAATTCATGCATATATATATATATATATATATATGAGTTAAGGAGTTGCAACTGCTGGTGAAGAGATCTCTGCGAATAACAATGGTTGCAACCTTTGTGGAGGAAGACAACTATTCAGAAAAGTGGTGTCTTTTCATAAAAAATGACAGTTGCAGAATTCAATCGACTGAATTTAAAAACATGCATAATGAATGTTAAAATACACAGGTTCAGTCGACTGACTGATTGTGTTCAATCGAATGAATTCTATTGTTAAGCAAAAACTACAGTAGCTTATTTGGTTAGGGTACCTTTTCCAAACTAGTGACCCGGGTTCGAGCCTCGCTCCGTGCATTTTTTGAAAACTTGATTTTTATTCAAATATGCATGCAAGTTTATTTGAATGTGAATGATGTTTCTTGACGAAAGATTTTAACAAAGCACTAAACTAGACTTTATATACACATTGGATGACTCGTGTTAAAATATATAACTATACAAACAATATATTGAGTCGACGAGTCTAGATGTTATCGTAGTCGTAGATTCGTGAATTGTTGTGTCTTGTCAGCAATCAAAACCTATGATCCAACACTTTCATATGTGATTGGGTGTTTGTGGCCATTTTTGACGCAAACAATATTTTTAAATATTTTCATATACTTTAAATTATTTAAACAAAATTAACACATACTTATATATATATATATTGAATATACACACACACATATGTGTGCGATATTTATATAAGTAACAAGTTTAAATACATACATATTTTTAGACAACATACAATATATACCGGATGAGCTAACATTGTTAGTCGCTATGCATAAGATCACAGGTGGCCAATCAGTAGCAAACAATGTAAATGTAGCGGAATAGTATAGTCGATCACACAGTCGATTTTATACTGGTTTGGAGCACCTCTCCTACATCCAATCCTGAAGCTCCCCTTAGGTATTTCACCAACCAAACACCCTATCTTTGCCCGAAGGAATAGGCTCACAGATTCTGCCTCAACAACCGAATAAGACTTCTATACTGCTTGAAGATGCTAAGACAAGACTTGAATAACTTTCACAAGTAGAGTAACAGATGTTACTTTTTGACACAACGTATCTTGATATTAGAATGTTACTTTGATGTACAATGACTCCTATAACTAAAGCAACAAATATTCAATGGAGATGTAGAGGCTAAAGAGTTTATTCGACTAAAAATGAGAACTGGAGATGAAGCAAACTAGTCGAAATCTCTGAATCACATGAATCTCTTAAAGTTTGATATTTTGCATTTTGGGATTAAGAGAAAATCAAAGCATTGAGTGGAATTGTTGCATGGTAATGTGTAGTGATTCAGAGATGGTTAAGGGGTTTCATAGGTGTTGTAGGGATGCTAAAGTAGGAGTGCAACCTTTTAGATTAGCCATTGACGAAGAGAAGTAAGTGTATGAGCGAAGAGATGCGAAGACACCACTTCAGGAATATAGCCGTTTCGATCAATTGAGAAATAGCTTTAGTCGACTGAATTAGTGTAGAATTCAAGCCTGAGATGACTATCAAAAACATAAGACAGGGCCTTTTTTCTATTCACCGTCGACTGGATTTATTTTCAGTCGACTGGCCTAGTGTAAAATTCATGCCCACAACCAAAACCAAATTCAGAAGACTGAGATGCCATTTTATGAACCAGTTCAGTCGGCTAGAGTAGGATTCAGTCGACCGGTCCTTCATATTTTTGTTGACTTATCCTTCATAGTTTTGTTGAGTTCTTCGGTGTATATATATTGGCTTTGATGCGTTGCAATAGCTTGTTAACTCCATTGGTAGTCTTCTGAAGCTCATGTAATTTTCTAAAGCAAGGTATTTTCTGATATGTGCTTTTATTCTCGTCTCTTCCAAATGATTGCTTATTAAATCTGTACTATACTTGATAAAATCGTTAGTGGCGTTGTTGTTTGGTTGTTATCAACAAAACACCATAGATATGGTTCTTTCAAACATGTCCATTTGCGATGTGAATCGCAATATCTATACACGGGCATATTATACCTTGCACGGACTAATATATTAAACATGCACATACATACATATATGTATATGATACATATATGTATGTTTATATGTGTTAAAATATAAATGAAATAAAACTATATATTTATAAAGTTAAATAAAATAAGAGATTTTATTTAAATAAAATTTAGAAATGTTCTAAATAAATTAGACTTCATAGGCCCAACATAGATCCAATAATATTTTTTTTGAAATTCACTCATAACTTCCGCTGCGGGCTGACCAAGTTACAATAGATAGGGAGGTCAGATCCAAACAAAATGAAGGTATTTCCTGCTTTATTTTAATTTTATTTTAGTGTTTTTATTTTCATCCAACTATGCAACCTAAGAGAGAAAATTAAACTGCAGCTTAACATAGTACGAAAATGGTAGAAAACTTTCATTCATAGTGCACTTCATACAAGGTTTACTATTTCAAGTTATACGTAAGCTTGATTGCTACTATATTCTAGCTACCATGAATTAACCCTACAAAACATACACATAGTATAACAAAAACACGTACTGACTAACAACACTTATGCATGAGATTCAATATCATTTCTCTTCGAAAACGTTATTTTATTTTTCTAATAAATTTTCTTTTCAAAGTTTCTACTCTCATCATCACAAAAAAAAAAAATTAAAATTTAAAGAATACGGAAATACATAATTAATTCATCGTAGTCTAATAATTATAAGTGTAAAATAGTCATTTTAAAATGTTTTATCGGTGGCCAGAGGAAAAAGTGAGGTGCTAATAGAATTAACCAAAGCATACTTTTTTATTGTCAAAATTTAGAAGAGTTTCATTTTTTTCACGTTTCAAAAAATATTCAAAATTTCCAATTTTTCAGATAGTCTCGATTTTTCGGAATTATTTCAAATTTTGCTGCCTACGTGTAAAACCCCAAACCCTGAAACTAACCATCAATTGAGCAAGGCAAACATCCAAATTCACAATCCGCTTCCTGGATATATTCAATGCCGATTTTAGCCAAAAAGAGGAATCATCCAACAAAATCGACGCATACTGTTTGCCGAATTGCTTGTTTCAGTGGATGAGCGAAGAACCTTCCTTGGCTAAAATAGTTAACATTCTGAAGTGCTGGTACGAATATGTGATCCAGTCAACCATTCCTTTAGTCAACAGCAGTATTCATTTGTTATACATACACTCCAATTATGTTACCATTCTTCGCTTATGTAGTAAAATTGTGTTTTAAACACTTCATAAGTTAAATTGCTCATAGTTAATATGACATTATATTTCCAGGAAAATTCACATCAAGTGGATGAATTTAATCAGCTGAAACAAAACAGGATCCTATGTATTCTGGTATCCACCTTGTCTCTTTTGTTAAGATTATCTGGTTGTCTACTATATTCCACAATGTGATCAATAATCATTGAATGAGCATCGAAATATTATATGTAGTACTGAGAATTTATATTATTTTTTACCTGGGCATACGTTTACACCTTGTGGCATTCATCCATCCCATGTCTCATCAATCCGCTCTTTCAGATTCTTGTTCTTTCTACTCCTCTATTCCAAGTGTAGCACATTCCTAGATTATGATTGTCCTATGAACCTATACCACTTAATGATACTTGTCCTTGCTTGGTTTCCACCATAAATTGTGAATGTCCATGTATATATTTCTTTCAAAGTTTATTATTACTATGAAGCATAATCAAACTAGGCTATGTGCTATGTTTGCAATCTTAATAAAAAGGGAAAAAAAACATAGCTAACATTATTGTTCAATATTCAAATCATCATACATTAAAAACTAAATTTTAATGCACTAAGGTACAAAAAGTACAGCGCAAAACCATTTTGCCTCTTGTGGTATGATAATATACCTGGGCCCATTATGTGTTATGCGTTAACCATGTCGGTTAGCGAGTAAATCTTCTCATATATTCTAATGTAAGAGTAGATGTCAGGCGTGATGCCAATTAGCTTCGTCAAGTGAGCTTGATTTTGATTACTTTATGTATGTACACACATAAGATTTTGTATTCTGATCCTACAATGTGAACAGCAATCGAAAATGCTTTTACAATATTTAGGATTTAGCATTAATATCCATTACACAATGCATAAATACGCATCGCACTTTTTACATGAGTGATTTTATATGTTTCAAATACTTATTAATCACTAGACAACCTCTAGATTTGTGATGAAAGAAACCGTTATGTTCCATAACTGTGATTTAATGTATGAGAAAGATAAGTTGAAATCATATTGATTCTCTTATATGAAATATTAGATCTGATGGCCGCTGATGCTTATGCTTAGAGGTCAAATTTTTTACATTAGCATGTAGTTTTTTAATTTGCATATCATATTTCCCTTCCACTCTTTGTAAGAGTATATAAAGCATAAACACATATATAAGTTATTAACTTATAATACTTGCGATCTAATAACAGAAGTGAACAAAACCTTTGATCTCCCATGTAAGACTTTAGTTGAATAAACCTGTATCGTAGATTTTTAATTCCAGAGACAATATATGCAGGTTTCATGTTTAGTAATCAGAGTATTTTCTAAATTATCTCAACATATATATAACATGAATTTCTTACCATCTAAATCCATATCGATATATGTGAATGTCAAGATGTAATCCATACTATATATACCCATCAATCTCTTGCCTCTTTAGATATTCACTACTTGTATTGATATAAAGAAGACGAGTGCTTGTAAAAATTTCTGGATACTGGTAGTCACCAGAGTTCAGAACTGAGTGAGATAACAAGAAATATGATGAATCGTAAAGTAATTGTGCACAAAAAACAATATAAATGTCATCAATCAATGTATTATTCTCAGTCAGCATCTAATTCATAACAGTACAAAGTGGCTTCTTCTGCATTTTGTAGTTTGAAACCCTGAACAAAAGCAGAACTGTTTGCTAGTCAGCCAACAAGTCCTGCAAAAAAAGATGATTGTTTTGGACTAGATGTCTTAAACCTGACAATTTGTAGTTTTTACTTTATTTTATGTACTATAAGCAATGTGAGTTTCAGTCATCTGATTTCTAGTTAATTTCTTGGTAAAATCTATTCTTATACTATTCATATTCAGTTTGCAACATGTTCCTTTATACATTAGGCATGCAATCTTTCAGAACAAAATTGCACCAACATTAACTTGACTGATATAGAAAATCTTAAAGGAGATAAAAGAAATGTATAAATTATATATTTTTGTAATTGAGAACATGTTTTAATGTACTTGGAGGGCATTCTCCTTCACACATATTTCCACAAGACAAGCTTTCATCTCTCAGCAATCATTATCTTTGAACAAAGAAATATTATACTATTAATATTAGTATATATCATACCAATCCTACTATTATTATCCCTCGATATAATTAAAAAAACATGTGTTAGTATCAGAATATTGTGTCACACACTACAAAACATTCCCACTATATTCTAGTCTACATTATTATAGAATGTAGAATAATCACAAAAAGTAAGTATTGCTCCCAGTAACTTTTTTTGTGCTAAGGAGATCCAACCCATGAGAGGCACAATCTTCTTCATGTTACCTAATATTATTATTAACATACTTTAGGAACAATGGTGTATCAATATTTGATAAAATATGTCATAATTATTAAGTACTTATACTTGATTTAGATCCTGACCATATCCATTTATGTCTTCCTACCGATAGAATTCCATGTTTTTTTAGCACAGTTATAATTTGTACAGTTTTTGCTTTACATTTGATATGTGAAATTTTGGTGGTAATTGTGCTAATGTTTATTACCTTGTTGCTGGGGTTTTTTTTTCCCTCAAGGCAGCGGATTATCGAGTTGATCATGATGAGTCATTTCATAAGTAATAGCATATAGGAGTTAGCATAGTTTGGTTTAAACCGAATTATCCAATATAACCAAACCAAAACATATAAAATGATTCAGTTTTTAAAACTTTGGTTTAGATTTGTTTGAGGACATAAATAAATTTGGTTATACATTTTTTGTGGGTTTCTGGTTTGCTAAACTTCAAACCGAACTATAACAAACCAATTCATTATTGAATAGTAAATGATACATAACATTTTTGTACTTTAGGCAAACTAATAAAAGTTAGAATTTGGTTTTATAAGATGCATGTATGGTATATGTTGTATTTATTTTGACACTATTTCACAATTCATCCTCCAAAGATCAAGGATGAGGAACGATTAATGTTTATAATAGTCTGCTGTTATTTTCGAAATTATTAATGTGGTAATAAGAGTGAAATTATAGATCCTTATATATGAGGAGGGATGCACAACCCTTATCATGTGGAGCTCTTAACCATATTTTCGTCTTTTGTGCCGAAATGGTTTGAAGAGAATAAAACTTTGCAGATATAATTTATTTGTTTGTCAGATCATATACACAAAAATTTGGATCGTTTTGAAACTTCTAATTACTTTAGTATCATAACTAGGATTGCTAAAGAGAAACATTTTGAATAAGAAGCACCATTGGAAAAGTGTTTTAAAGCAAAAATTAAACTAATAAGGGAAATAGACAAAAGAAGGAATTAAGAAAAATGTCAAACTTTGAAAAAAAAATTAGCCTGAAGGACACCAAGTTTCATTTTTAAACTGAAAGACAAATGCTAGTTATAATTAGCATTATATTCAACTTTTACGCTATACAAAATGCTAGTTATATCTAGCATTATATTTAGTTTTACACAATACAACTATACAAAATGCTAGTTTAACTAGTATTGTCCTTCAACCTAAAAAACAAACTTGTTGTCTAATTTTTTTTCTTCTAAGTTTGTCCTTGTACCAATTTTCCTGTAGAGAAAATATGTTTTTTCCATTAATAAAAATAATTAATACTGCATATTTTTTCATTTAAGGGACTAAATCAGAAAATGGACATTCAAAAAAAATATGTATAAATTTCGTTTCTTGTTTTGTTAAGTTTTAAACGGCTTAAATGTTCTATTTTTGAAATCTAAAACATATTAAAAAAAAAAATTGATTTTTTAAACTTTAGATTAGAAAAAAAAAAACTTTAAATTTGATTCTTTTCTAAAATTTCAAGTTTTCATTAAATCAAACAAGGAAAAATATTACAAGGGTATTTTGGTCAATAATTATTGTATGAACCACGTAGCCACTCTATCATTCTCATCTTATCAAAAATTATATCTTCCAAATTCCCCCCTTTACCAATCATATCCGTCATTCATCCAATTTGCTTCTCTCTTTAATAATCACCTGAATCAATATGAACCATAACCATCAAATATATATTCATTATGCATTGACCGTCAATTAAAAATATAACTTTAGTAGGAGATATAAGTTTTGAAATTATCCAAATTTTTGTGCAAACGATCTCGATAAATAGATTATATGTAAAAAAAAAAATTGAATTTTTTTATCACTAGATATATGTGTACACACACACTATATATGTACAAATATTTGAAAATACCAGCAGACCAGAATCTGTTGCCTGAAAATTGACACTGAATATCTGCATGATATCAAGTTATGCTTAAAGTGTATATTCATTATAAGATACAAACAAAATGTAGACTAAGCTATCATCTCTACATGATAGCTTGGTGTGACTAGACCGTGAAATTATCAACAAGATCTATATTCTCCTCCTACACAAATAGGTAATGTAACTAGACTACACTACCAAAATATACAGTTTTTAATTATCTTTTTAACCAATCTTGACACAGCACTTATTAATGTCATCAAATAAGACAAACTAATATTCCCTCATTAAAATTTTAGGCTGGGGTTTGCCGTTTTTAGTTATGTATTTTCGTCCATACAAAAATGTACACGACGCATGTATATTGTGAAACGATCAATTTAGAAAACGAAGTTAACATGCAAAATAGAATATAATTTTTTTTATTTTTCGTGTTTTGAAAAATAACGGAAGCACGAAAAATAATTTATCCTTCCATTGTCCCCTCCATCTTCCTTCCACCCTCTCCGTCTTCTCTCCACTCTTATCATATTTTGTAATTTATGTTGAAATTTCAAAACACAAAATACAAAATAAGCCAAACAGTCCCTTAGTTTTCACTGAATCATATCCTTTTGTTTAATGTATTTATAGTGTTCATATTGTCGTCATTCTTTAGTGTGTGTCTGTACTTTGTATGTAACTACATATATACATATACATATACATACGTACGTACGTACAAACATACATATACAAATATATATAAACAAACAGTGATCATAGTTTAAAAAAAAGTTCCACTAATTGTAGTCAGAAAAGAAGTTGAAGATTGTGCTCATGAAAACTGCTTTTGATAAAGAAACAAAGTATCAAACATTCTCTTTTCTACACTTGAGCTCTCACTATATAAAAGCTCACCAAGTTCCTGTCACTTACCCTACTCAAACAAAAACATTTTCCCATATCATCTTCTATTTCGTACCAACTTCATAATCAAAGCCGAAAACATGATTCAAGAACTTCTAAATAGCGTAGTAGATGAGAAAAAACTACCCTCAAACACTACCTCCCAAACACAGCAAAATTTAAGATGTCCTAGGTGCGACTCACCGAACACCAAATTCTGCTACTACAACAACTACAACCTGACCCAACCCCGCCACTTCTGCAAGACATGCAGAAGGTACTGGACGAAGGGTGGTGCCCTACGCAACGTCCCTATAGGGGGCGGTTGCCGTAAGGCCAAGCCCTTCTCATCCACCATTAACACTCCCACCAGCTTAAACTCAAACAACAATAACCCTGGATGTAGCACTATTGTCGATGGCATGGGCAGGTTTGGTCATCTAGCAGAAGGGATGGACCCTTCCATGTGGGGCAGTGTGCCCCATGGGTCACATTTGCTGACCTTACTTAGGGCCACCACCTCCCAGTTGAATCACAACCTTACAAACCCTGTAACCCAGTTGCAGTACCAGCCTCAGCAACAGCTGCAGTATAACCTACTGAATGATGGTCCTACAAGTTATGGGCTTCATGAATTGTACCAAAGGCTTAGGTCCTCCAATAATGACTATCTGCCTATGGTAACTGCTGCCGCTATGCCTAATACTGCTTCTGTTATGGAGCCTGTTCCTTTGTCTGCAGTTGATTTTGGGTACTGGAATTCTACCATGCCTTGGTCTGACATTTCAACTACTGCTAATGGGGCTTACAACTGATTACAACATTTACATTACTGTACTGTTCTTGTATTTCTCTCTTTTGTTGTTTTTTGATTGTGTTTAGTGAATGTTTTATGTTGTTTCAGTGTGTTCAGGTTTGAGATATATGTAATGGGATATGTAGAATGTCAGGCAATGATATGAAATGAGATATTTAATGAAATGCTGGAGCTCTAAGCATATACAATATATTCTTTTATTGTTTGTATATTGGATAAAGAGATGTGTATAGAGAAGTAGCCTTTGCCTGATTGATGTGATTCTGTTCTCTATATTCAATGATAATTGCTAGTGAAGAAGATTGTTGTGTCATGCTTTAACCAGACATACATGACTCTTCTTGGGAACTGTAGATTATATTCCTTGCATATACTTTATATATGTGCATGTTAAATTTTCATGCCCATACTTGTATATTTTATCATTGAGTTGGATACTTCAGTTTCAGTAAGATTTGAAGTGAGTTTTGTATAGCTGAGATTCTGTTCTGAGTCAATCTGTTTCTTTTTGAGTTGGAAGTTTCTGTAGTAGTGCACTAATTCTGCAATTTACTGAATTGGTTTTTATTAAGTTGTGCGTCTGACATATCACTGAATTGGCATTTTGAACAGGTATATACTGAATTTGAATCAGGTTTTTGCTCAAGTCATCAGAAAGCTTTGACCCTCTATGAATTTAGGACTATATTGTACAAATTTTAGGACCCTATGGCAGTTTTATTAAATACAAAAATGACGCTATTACCCGTTGTGGGTGGGTGGGATTGGGTTTTTGTGGTTGGTGTGGACGAGAGTGCCTCTAGTGCCAACGTTTTCACTACTTTTTCACTAAACAAATTCTTCATTCACTATGGAACCACACAGAATCATTTGAATAAATAACCCACCAACGGATAAAACGACAAAGTGTTTGTCGTTTTATATGTTTAGAATAAAACGTCGAACACTTTATTGTTTTATACCTCCTCTCTCATTTGTCTTGAGCAATAGTGTAGGCGGTGGTGGAAGCACGGTTTAGAAAGAAAATAATGTGATTGTGCCTTTAAGGTACGACTATGAATTAGTGGCGATATTAAACGCTAGGTCGGTTGAAAGAAACGTGTTTGCGTCAAAATTGGTCACAAACCTCAGAAGTAGTGAAAGCACCCGTGTTTACACACAAATTCTCAATATCCAAACACAGATCTCAGATCCAGATGATGTAGAGAGTAAAAATGAAGAAATAACAAAATTAAAATGAAAGAAAGTAGGAGAAGACACAAGATTTATAGTGGTTCGGCGTCATAGCCTACGTCCACTTTGAATAGTTTGCTATTTATTAATGACTCTCAACTGATTTACAACAGTACAATCAATAACGCTCAAGTTACAATGGAGTTTTAGCAGAGTAACGGTGTAAGAGCTTCCAAAAGTCATCTGTTCAGTAGGCATAAGGATGCTATTTATAGGAGTTGATCTGGAAATATCTCCCACAAAACTCGAAATACCCTCTCTCATGCGTAGTTGGGCCCACCAGATCGATCTGGGGTTGTTTGAGATCGATCTTGATCGATCCAAGTACATTTTGTATCGATCCAAGGAATGACCCAATGGAGCCGCGATCGATCATGGACGTTCTTGAGTGAATAAGAAAGCTTCTGTGAAAATTTCATAACATTTGGATTTGTAGTTTGAGAGTTATGATCGATCCAAGATTGGATTTTCCTAGGAATGCTGATGGCTTCATATCGATACGTGCGTATCGATTAGTTGTGTGTCGATGACGTGGCGCTGGAGATCCACATTCCATGCTTAGAGACCGTGTCCTTTGGTTTGACCTCTTCCTTCATATCCATCCGAGGCCACGCCCATTGTATCGATGCTTACACCATTGCTTTCGTATCAATGCTCTATATGTGGTTTCGTATCGATGCCAAAGTCCTTTCTTCGTATCGATTTCTGGTTCTCCTCTTCGTATCGATCAGGTGGGTGATCGATACGAAGCATGCTACTAATGAAGTGATCAGTCTGTGGGATGCTGAACTCTGTTCTAACTCGATGGATACAAAATGGATGGATGTTGAGTGACGGACTTGTGCTTGTTTCGTATTGATCTTGATGGATACGAAACGATGAGTCTTGATGGATGGATATGAAATTTATGTGTTCCACATGGATATTGATCGATCCATAACTCGAGCATACGAATTTCGATTGACCTGAAATTTGAAGTGTAGACTCACCAAGCCTTGTTTATCATTTCCTATCGATCCCACCTTGATTGGAGCTTGGTCCAATTTTGACGGCATCAATCATAACCTTGTTTCCAATCGATCTCCAATCCTAATATCCATTCTTTTTAGCCAATTTGTTGATATCCCAGCCTTGTCCAAAAGGCGGGGTAACATTTGCCCTCCAAAACATGCCTTGCAATAGAAAGACGTGTTTTGAATAGCTTTAAATCCAATATCCAAAGTCCATATAGCCATATCATCCGATCCATGATACAATCCATTACCAAACCATTCTATCCAAGTGACATAGCCATATCCTTATCCAAATCCACGATTATTTTGAGTCGATATCCGATTTCAAATCCAATAACTAAATCCTTAACCAATTCCATATCCATCCGAACCCGACAACCGAGTTCTAATCTATCCATACCCGAAACCCAATAACCAAATCCATGACCTCTCCAGGTCGACATCCAAATCCGGGACTTCTCCGGGTCCTGTAATCCAAGTTCTGGACCTCGTCGGGTCCTCAGCCAAAACCGGGACCTCTCCCGGTCCATATCCAAATCCATAGACCTTGCTGGGTCATTTCATCCTATTCCAGCCTCGATTCCCCGGTCGGGGGCTCATCCATGGTTTTACTTCTCCGGCCTCGACTCCTCGATCAAGGACTTATACTCCCCAGCCTCGACTCTCCGATCGAGAACTTATATTCTCCGGCCTCGACTCTCCAATCGAGGACTTATATTCTCCGGCCTCGACTCTTCGATCGAGGACTTAATCCGAGTTCGAGTCCATCCTGTCGCTCTCCAGCGAAGGGACTCATAACTCGCAGTTATTGCATCGTCTCTTTGGTCGGGACCATAACCGTGTGACCTGTAGTATTTATTACGTTAATTCAAATCCAACATTCAAAGAGTTTAATTGATAAAATTAAAGTCTGTAAAACCAAGAAAACCAAACAACCATAGTACCAAAAAAAGAAACTAGAGTTTGCAAAAAACAGAAAAAGCAAGATTTCATAAACCCGAGCATCACGGTTTATCATAATCTCAGAGCATGCCTAGGGACCTTCCTCGATTCCGTACATGTGTAAGTGACTTAGCCGCATTACTTTGAGGTTTATTACTTATTCCATCCATAAATCCAATCAGCTAGTAAAAAGCTAATGACGATGCCTAGATACAGTGCAATCTTCGTTTGAGGTGGACAGTGGCTACTCCTGTTCCACTGCCACAACTGATTCCTTATGTATTGCCGCAAATGACCATTCCTCACATGTTCCTCAATAATATCCTTCAAATGTTTGCAGTCGTTCGTGTTGTGCCCATCCAGCTCGTGGAATAGGCAATGTTTTTTTGATGCCCACTTGTATTCAAACGGTTCCCTTTTTTCCGGCCTTCGATACTGGAGGTGCCCTCGAGTATCCAAATTAATCCTTTCTAGAGTTTTATTCAAATCCATGTAAGAAGAGAATTTAGATTCCCTTCGTTGCCTTTTCGATGTGTTACCGCTGTCATTCATTTTCCTTTTGCATCTATTGTCCTTGTTTGAATCCTCCTTGGGTGGACCTCCACCTTTTACCGCATAAACTTCAGCCTCTCTCACCTCTCTTTCAACCTTCGCATCTTCTTGTCATAGAAACCTCTATGCTTCATAGTAAAACTCCCCGAGATCTATCAGTGGATATCGTTCCAACGATATCTTAAAATCCGAATTATCTGCAATCCCTGAGACTACTGCCATCAAAACCATCGATGGATTGGGTCGATCCACCGAAGATACTGCCGCATTGAATCTGCTTAAGAAATCCCTAAGTGACTCTCCCTTCCACTGTTTCATCGATGTTTAATTCATCACATTCTTGGGTCTCACAATGTGGACCCGAAATTGCCTCATAAACCTCTCGATCAACTCCATCCATGTGCCAGTAAAGCCGCTTTCCAGTTGTCTAAACCATAGTGCTGCTATATCCGTCAAATACATAGGGAAGCATCGTGCCGTGACTTTCTCTAATGCTCTCAGTACTTCCATGTGCCTCATGTACCTTGTCAAGTGAATAGCGGGATCCGTTCTCCCATCATACATTTCCAATGTTGGTAATTTGAAATCCGGTGGATTCCTAGCTCGCCTGATCATAGAAGCAAAGGGGCTCCTATTCACATCCTATAAATATCTATTCACCAATCCTCCCCTCATAGCCCGCCTGATCATGTCCGCTAACCCGTCGTTGTCATCAAGTGGTAGCCTTTGCCTGCTATCACTGACCTGCCCCCCGAGTCCGCGAGGGAATCCTGAAATCTGTCCTTTTGGACGAGCATCCATATCCCGATCAATACCACAACGTCGTCTGTTATCCTTTCTAGAATTGAGCCAACATGATTCGAGGCATGCCCCTAATTCAGGGGCCGTTCCCGATGGCCCTACTTTATCCTATATTCCGGTTGCTCCGTTTCCTTGGTTCTGATTCTGGACCGCCTCTGTTCCTGCTGTTTCAGCTTTGTGATCCTCATTTCCAATATCTTCTGCTACTCCATTCCTCTGGTTTTGCACTCCAGTTGTCCAACCTTTCGAAGTAGGTTCTATATCATATCCTTTTCAGCATTGTTTCCATCTCGTCTCTAGTGATGAAGGTTGAGTCTTTATTAGCTCTTGAGGAAGCCTCCCGACTTCCTTCATGCTGACTCCTCTCCGTTCTCTATTTCCTTGTCGATTTCTTAGCCGTTGTTTCCCAAAATACGAGTTCCTAAGGTTTCAAATCCAAAATCTAAGCCTCCAAATCCCTGAGTTCAATTCTCATTGAAAACACCAAAGTGTTTGCACCAAAATTGGTCACAAACCCCAGAAGCAGTGAAAGCACCAGTGTTTACACACAAATCCTCAATATCCAAATACAAATCTCAGATCCAGATGATGTAGAGAGTAAAAATGAAGAAATAAAAAAATTAAAATGAAAGAAAGTAAGAGAAGACACAAGATTTATAGTGGTTCGGCGTTATAACCTACGTCCACTTTGAATAGTTTGTTGTTTATTGATGACTCTCAACTGATTTATAATAGTACAATCAATAGCACTCAAGTTACAATGGAGTTTCAGCAGAGTCACGACATAAGAGCTTCCAAAAGTCCTTTGTTAAGTAGGCATACTATTTATAAGAGTAGACCTGGAAATATCTCCCTCAAAACTCGAAATACCCTCTCTCATGCGTATGTGGGTCCACTAGATTGATCTGGGGTCGTTTGGGATCGATCTTGATCGATCCAAGTGCATTTCATATCGATCCATGGAATGGCCCAATGGAGCTGCGATCAATCATGGACGTTTTTGAGTAAATAAGCAAGTTTCTGCGAAAATTTCATAACATTTGAATTTGTAGTTTGAGAGATATGATCGATCCAAGATTCGATTTCCTTAGGAATGCTGATGCTTCGTATCGATACATGTGTACCGGTTAGTTGCGTGTCGGTAACGTGGCGCTGGAGATCCACATTCCATGCTTAGAAACCGTGTCCTTTAGTTTGACCTCTTCCTTTATATCCATCCGAGGCCACGTCCTTTGTATCAATGCTTCGCCATTACTTTCGTATCAATGCTCTATATGTGGTTTCGTATCGATGCCAAAGTCCTTCCTTCGTATCGATCAGGTGGGTGATCGATGCGAAGCATGCCGCTAATGAAGTGATCGGTCTGTAGAATGCTGAAGTCTGTTCTAACTCAATGGCTACAAAATGGATGGATGTTGAGTGATGGACTTGTGCTTGTTTTGTATTGATCCTGATGGATACAAAACGATGGGTCTTGATGGATGGATACGAAATTGATGTGTTCCACATGGATATTGATCGATCCATAACTCGAGCATACGAACTCCAATTGACTTGAAATTTGAAGTGTTGCCTCACCGAGCCTTGTTTATCATTCCACATCGATCCCACCTTGATTGGAGCTTGGTCTAATTTTGACGATATCAATCATATCCTTGTTTCCAATCGATCTCCTATTCATCCTTTTTAGCTAATTTGTTGATATCCTGGCCTTGTCCAAAAGGCGGGGTAACGGAACGATAGTGGTGAATAGAACAAAGGAGAGGAGGATGAAAGGAGCATAGGTTATTCTGGAGGACGTAAGGGCCATAGAGGCTATTGAGGTGGTAGGGCTGGCAGGAGTCGTTGGGGGTTGGCTTGGGCGAGCAGTAGAGTTATTGAATTGAATGGATTTGAGATCCTAATTTAATCATGGAGTCCGTCCTTTCAAACCTTCGACTGCGGTGAAGTGCATGTTAGCATGCAAACCAACTATCCGTATGTTTTTTAGTTGTCTTTGCTCGTGTTTGGCATGTGTCGATTACAACTAGCCTACATTTAAATATCATTACATATTTACTATGCCATAAATTTCAAACAACCCTAGAATATTCAACTTCGCAATTCACTTTCTATTAGTTTGAAATATTATCACAATCACGTGGCAAACATTCATTTTCTTAATTTTTTTGCATGAGGTTGGATTCAGTCACTTTTTATGTATTATTTTCACTAGAAAGATTTCTTGATAAATATTTGAACCACGCACTATAATTGGGATTAACTTATTACGTATTTAACGTTTAGGTATCCATAGAGATAATGCAGATGTTCAATTAGTTGTCGATATCGCTATTTGATGGTATAAAACCACTCATACATTCCATATGAAGAGTTTGAGTTTACGCCATTTGACTTCGCTATGTTGACCGATATTAGTGTAGGAGTATATGGTTTTATGTCGCTTCCCTACGAAATTTGTGTTATAACTTATCAATAAATTATTGTTCGGTAATAATAGCAGTACCCACAAGCTGGTTATCTTGAGATCGTCACTAGTTTGGATTTTGGAAGCACTATTACATACGACTAAGGTACTCCTATACCGACCTATTTGTATCAATGTATGGATATACAATGTGTAATTGTTAGAACCTCTATTCTATGATTTCGATGACAATAACTATACAATCATACACATACAATATATGTTCCATCATACACATACAATTCTAAAAGTTTTCAATCTTCATATATCAAATAGGCTGAATTGTAGAAAAAAAACATATGTCAGACGTCTGACATTATATATCAGACATCTGACCGTAGTCTCTGATTTTAAAACAACGCATAAATATCATACGTCTGTCAACACGTTCAGACGTTAGACTCTAGCCATTGTTAAAAAGAACACACACACAGATGTCTGAATGTTTTGGACAGACGTCTATGCTAAGTAAAGGCCATTACCACTGAATAGTCGCCTGCTTCATTCTAACAGTTGCTTCATAACTTTTCACCGCATCTCTTCCTCCTCGGTGATTGCAACTTTTAGACTGAAATAGGAAACACTAATGGATGCTACTCCTCAGGAAAACTCTTCAAACTCTATGAATATGTAGAGATTCTAAGGAACAACTCAATTGAATTTTCTGAATCTCATATCTATATTCTTTGCATATTCTTCTAAAAGCAAACAATATATCAATCTTTATCACTTTCTAAAAGCAAAGCTTCACGTACACATACTACTCAAAGGAGATTATAGGAAGATTTGTACTATGCAGTTAAAATCGGTGCTCCCCGAAACACATACTTGTCTTAGAAAGAATTTTTGTATCAAGCCTATTTCTCCAGGCAAAGCGATGGTTGTTTACTAGTTAAAGGCGAAGAGGAGCTTCAAGACTAGACGTAGGATGGAAGGTCTGAACCAGTATAAAAACTCTGGTGTGATTGTTTCTTTACTGTTATTTACTTTACTCTATTAGTTATTAGTTAGCTTTTTATTAACACTTGCATATTAGATATAAATACATGATCCGTACACTCTTTCATTCGGTATATAAATATACTTTAATTCGACTGATAACGTACCTTTTCATCCTCATATATATTATCTTTTACCCTTTCATCCTTTTTCATTGTTCTTTATTTCAAACCCTCAGAGAAACCCTGAATTCCCAATTCAATCTGCTCTCTCAAATTATCAAATCAATGGCCCCTAAACCTAAACATCCGGTTGCAAAACATCGCAAAGCTTCTGCAGGCCAAATTTCACAACCACCCACTCAACATTTTGTCAACGACCACCACATTGAGGAATGGATTGTGGAGAAGGAACATGGCAAACAACGACTACAAGAATTGGAAAAGAAGCCCTTCCACACTGGACCGTTCTATCATATTCACCGTTTTGTCCACTATGATAGATCTACTTGTGGATGCTCAGCTCTAACACTTGGTCAATTACGGTGACAATGCTGGGAAAATTGACCAACTTGCGGTATTTCTATTTTTAATTAATCTTTGTTCATTAACCCTTTGGAATCCTTCTGATGAGGATTACTGGATTTGGACCAGTGTCTATGGTCATTTGATAAAATTTAACGCTGCAATGCTTGGGCAAATCCTTAACTGTTCTTATGAGGGGCTTCGATTACAAGAAGTTCTTGATACATGATATGCCCCAGAGATGTTATTACTCATCTTATCTGGGATGATGACATGCATAAATTAAACGTCCAATTTCCGTCCATGAGCTCGACTTCTTAACTGAATGCTCATCAACACTGTCATCCCTAGATTAGGTACTTACGAACAAGTCTACGAAGACGATCATAAAGCTTTATATGCTATTTTTGGTCAAATTAAAGTAAATTGGCCGAGTATATTTTTGATCAAATTAGAAGCTTTTGGACACCTACCCGTCGTAGCATTGTTTATGCTCCCTACATAATGAGAATTCTACGATCATTAGGAATTCCTTCATATCTCTCCCAATACGAAGAAATCTCCGAAAGATAGTGGCATTAGATTTCTCTCCTTAATGCATCTTCCAGAAACACCGCCAAACATAGTACCATTTTCCCAATACCGACAACCTCAACAACAACAACAAGCACCTCCAACTCGACCTTCCCAACCTGCCAGAACTTCAGTATCTATAGGGTATTACTTTTATTCTGAAATTCAAGAAGCTAGAATTACAGCGGGATCGAGAGAGAACTATCGAGATGTTGCACTTCAAAATCAACGTCTCCTATCCTTAAAACAACAGGTGTTAGATAAAGGATGCCTCGTTTGGAACGATCTTTTTCTACTTGCATGACCAAATTAGAAAAGGCATTGGAAAAGATCATTTCAACCCTGGGAAAAGTTCTATGAAAGGTTCGCGGTTGTTCCTCATCTCGCTCTTCGTCTTCTCCGTCCTCTACACCACCACCACCCATATTTCACCCAGGTCCATCTTTAGGAGCATGGCCTTCACAAGGACCACCACAACACTCTCATCATGGCAAAGCGCCTATTTGTCTTGATACCGAAGAGAGTGAGGGTTTATCATTTCCCTCAGAAGATCCTCTAGCCCATAAGACTCCCAAGACTATAACTATTACATGTCATTCTAGGGTCTCTCTATTCATGAAGATGAGGAGTATAATTACCAGTCTCTACGACAACAAGGTTCATATAATGAAGACTTGTCAAACTTCTGGAGTTATTATCACTATCAGTAAGTTTTTCTTTTATTTGTAAATCTGGTAGTATTTATGTATCCATATTTTGATCTATTCAAAACAATGTGCCTGTATGATTATTACAACTTATCTGTGATTAAATATGGACTTATGTTCTTTGGCTTTCCATATTTTGTTCTATCTATATTTCTTTTTGATAATGCCAAAGGCGGAGAAATATCATACTACATATATATAGGGGGAGGAATCACATTCTGGGGGAGTTATATTTTTATTTGATAAAGTGATTGTATAGCTGCCATCGTAAAAAAAGGGGAGAATGTCAGAACCTCTGTTCTATGATTTCGATGACAACAACTATACAATCATACACATAAAATACATGTTCCATCTACTTGTAGGAAAAAGCTTTCAAAATTCAACTTGAAGACAACTAGCAAGGAGAAAAGTCATCAATATTAGAAAAGCTAATATAGTGTGTTAGTGTCATAGATATATAGCGTGTAAGATCTCCTTTAGTAGTTTTCGACACAAACATTGCATGACCAAGGTTTTTCAATCTTCATATATCAAATAGGTTGAATTGTAGAAAACAACATATGTCAAACGTCTGACATTATATATCAGACGTCTGACCGTAGTCTCTGATTTTAAAACCACGCATAAATATCAACCGTCTGTCAATACGTTCATACGTCTGACTCTGGCCACTGTTACAAAAATATACACACACATAGATGTCTGAACGTTTCGGACAGACATCTGTACTGGGTAATGGCCATAACCACTGAATAGTCACCTGCTTCATTCTAACATTTGCTTCCATAACTCTTCACTGCATCTCTTCCTCCTCAATGATTACAACTTTTAGACTGAAATAGAAAACACTAATGGATGCTACTCCTCAAGAAAACTATTCAAACTCTATAAATATGTAAAGATTCTAAGGAACAAATCACATGAATTTTCTGAATCTCATATCTATATTCTTTGCATATTCTGATTTCTAAAAGCAAACAATATATTAGTCTTTATCACTTCCTAAAAGCAAAGCTTCACATACACATAATACTCAAAGGAGATTATAAGAAGATTTATAATGTGCATTCAAAATCAATGTTTCCCAAAATAAATACTTGTCCTAGAAATAATTTTTGTATCAAGCATATTCCTTTGGGCAAAGAGATGGTTTTTTACTAGTTAAAGCTGAAGAGAAGCGTCGGGACTGGACGTAGGACAGAAGGTCTGAACCAGTATAAAAACTCTGGTGTGATTGTTTCTTTATTGTTATTTACTTTACTCTGTTAGTTATAACTTAGCTTTTTATTAACACTTGCATATTAGATATAAATACACGATCCATACACTCTTTCCGTAATAACCTTTAAATTAACTGCTAATGATTGATTCTGATTATAGATTTTTTGAAAAGATCAAAAAGTGATCTCTTATAGATGACCAATGTAGGACTCAAGTCCTCTTCCATTGAGTCCACGATATCATTTAAAAGTGTTTTATGTATAAACACCAATATGATTAGGATTTTAGATTTTGAGTTAAATGTTAGGAGTCTATTTATAAATAACTCAAAAGCCAACTTTTTCATATGGACGAATTGGATCTTGAGACTGATTCTATTGCGTACAAAATGCCTTAAACACAAAGACAATCATAGGAAATTGACGTTTGGAGAGACATATTTTGGGCCCATTTGCACATGGGTCATGATCCATTGCATGTTTGGGCTGAAATAAAAGACAATGGGTCCGTATTCTCTTCATTTTCTATTCATTCCTAATTCATTGCTCTTTATCTCTTCTTTTTCCTAGTTTAATGGAAGACCTAAACCATCTCAAATCATTAAATAAATTTCCTAAAATTAGACAGAAATCAACATAATTCTTTTCAAGAGACTCTCTATAAATTAATTCATTTGAGAGCGTTTGTTGAAGGTTTAGATTCGAAGATTGAGATGGAAAAAAACTATAAGCTTGGGCTTCGCACTAAAGTGATTTGCTAGACAATGCTTTGTTAGATTAAATAGAGTTAAGGGTGTTTCCCAGAGGCAATTATATAATTTGATTATATAACTTAACTTTTGTTATGAATCTTGTTCATAATAAAGTTGAAATAATTTATAAAAGCTTTAAATTATCATTATGGAGAAATTAAATTAATGGCTATATTAATTAAAATAATTTTTGTAACTAGAATGATATTTTATCAAATAGAACATTCATTATGATATCTCAAGGGCTCGAAGCTATGACCTTTAGAAATTTTTTCTAAAGCGTCATATCTCTATTTACTTGAGCTAGAGATTCCTGACATATTAATTGAAATATTATTATTTTTAATTATTATTTAAGAGCCTAAAAGTAATTAATAATTTTTTATATATTTATTTAGTTATTTTTTAAGGCCAATGTACTAAATAATTAATACACACACATACTTTTTTTTGGAAAGTGCATAAATTTTATTAAGGCTTTTTATAGCCAACACACACACATATAATTTTTTGGAAGCCGAAATATCTGAAATTATTTTAAACTTAGATCGACCAAAATATATATTGGTATGATGTAATTAAATGAGTTTAGTTATTTAAGTGAGATAAGGTTTCACTTGTAATGGGTCATGCATTGAATAATGGATCTGAGTAAGATATTTTACATAGCCCATTAGTGCTACTATAAATATTCCTAGATGTCTCTTTCTACACAAATAGAAATTCATTCTGTCTCTCCACAAAGTAAACAACATCTTAATAGTGGGTAAACAATATCTTAATGATGGACTTTGCAACTCCACCATCGAGTTAGAGAATTTTTCTCTCCAGGTAAAGCTGATAGTTCAAAGTGTAATTGATCGATTGGATTATCAGGTAACCTTATTTAATCAATAAGGCATATTATCAGTTTCATCGAAAATAGGTAAACAAGATGCCAAATTGGTTGCCTTGTTGAGATGAAAAACATGCAATTAGTGGTATGCCAACTCGACCCAAAGTTCACCAGAAAACTTCGGATCAAACTCGTGTGTCGTTAATTTAACCAATTCAAAACCATCACCAAAGAAGGTGATGCTATCATAGTTCGACTCTATCCTTGGAGATCTGAAGAATGGTAGTGACGACAAGGCTTAAAAGCGATTGTGGTTATGGCGATTCAATGATTAGGGTTTTGATCACTTGCGACGAAGAGTGACAAAGGAGTTGGCGTCACCATGGATCACCATGGCTTGACAAGACGAGAACGATGGTGGCAACAACATGTTGTTCGGTGGTCGGAGCGAGGGAAATTTGGCAGTCAAAATTAGGCACTTGGTCAACGACAGCGTATATCGAGAGAAGAACGTGTCAGGTATGCAAAATTACTTATAGGTCCTTGATTTTATATTATTCACATATATAATCTATAACTTATATCTTTCACATACGAACTCTGATTTTCACGCAAGTTGGATCGTTGGGTTTGTATTATAAAATTCTAAATACACTGATAGTATATACCTTTATATTATATTATTAACTTATATACAACATTGTATATTTGAAAAACATATATGTGTATGTGAACATATTCATATCAATTTGTTAATTGGATAAATTAACACCATTAATCTAAAATAAGTAAGCCGATGCAATATTTATCGTTTAAATATTTTATATTAAAACAACACTTAGAATAAATATATATGTAAACATTATACATAATTTATTTCGTAATCAATATTATTTAATTATTAAAAGTATTTTTCATTGGATACCATATTGATGTAAATATTATTCTAATAAATTATAAATTGTTTCAATTTCTTTTCACTAAGTAAATCATATCTATATATAACTATCAACGAAATGTTTTGTAAACCTGTATGAATGAATGTCTTTTGTATTAATAATAATAATATGATGTCCTACTTTAATTAGAATGTATATATAATCAATATAAAAAAATATTTAAATCACAAATATCAAACTCATCCAACAAAACATTAAATACAATTTAATGTTAACAATATTATTCATGATAACACTATAGTAAATTAAAAAGGAATTTTTTTCATAAATTTGCCCTTTTTACCATGCTTCTCAATGCACTTGATCGAACAATGATATAAAAGCATGTAGATAATAGGATGTTCTCATAGTGTGATCTATAATGAAACATGAACTCTTAACTCTACATGTCCTAGGTCTTGATAGGTTGTGCATATAAGTCGAGAGGCCACATGTAAAATGTGCATTTGATGGATCACCCTAAAGGAGTTTGGGTTCGACCAACAATGATCAAAGGGTCGATACAACAATGATGTGAGAGATCACATCATGTTATTATGAATGATATATAAAATTTTATTAAAATTAGTTTAAATTTAAATATATAAAATGTAGAAATCCTCCTTTTTTGACCCACGATTGTCGACACTAATACATCTATGGTATTCACATACCGAGTATCCAAATGCCGGAAAGATAGATTGTTAAGGTAAAAGAAAAGGAATAAGAACAAGAATGGAGGAACACAATATGAGAATCTCACGGCGGAATGATAACATGTAATATCAAAGATAGTACAAAGTATCACTCTAAGAGACATATAATTTCAGAGTTACAATTCTAAATACCTAGATGGTTATAACAACCTATCCTCAGAAGTGCTGATATATACAAAATAATAATGTAGCGAAAATAAAATACTACGTAGGCGAAACATCTGCTCGTTTCCTTAGGCTCCAAAGTATATCAATGAAAACCTGCATTTTCAGACTAGTCGAAAAAGAACTCAAGGGATTAAGAGAAAAATAAAACCACGAGTCAGATAAAAATTTGATGTGAGAAACTCAAGAAATATGCGATCAACATATAACAATACTTTTGAGATCGCACGGATCACCGTGACGATTATCCCTCAAAAGAACTACCCATCTAAAAAGTACATAAGGCAGTATAATAGATAATGTCTAGGGCAAAGAATATAAATATGAAAATAGCTTTGCCGCTTTCATCTCACGACACAACAATATTAGAAGTGGAATCAAAACCTCTAAGGTACGTACATATACTGGATTTTCCGTAGAGACGCCTCTAGTAAACTGAAGCAGATCTCCATGCACAAGGACCAGAAGTTATCTTTCTAGCATCATATATCTGTAGATAAAATATACCATAAGTCTAAAAAAACTGGCCCATTCCTGAACATAGTATGAACCACATGGAACCTAGTGTGGCGACCTGCATTGTGACGCCCCACCTCTATACTCACACTAACAAGGGCACTACTGGGTAATGTCGTCGATTAGCATGAAGAATAAGGCTATTGAGGAGCGATCAACTATACAATTGCTTTGAGTGTGTACTGATATGTCGGATAGTATATCACGCATTTCATTTCAAGAGGAAATTCGACATATTCAATACAAATTCAAAGCTACTACACACTGGCTAAATGCCCTTTGGAAACAATATAAATTAATCATAACATAAAATCAGGCACAGATACTTATATCACTAATATGGAAATAGAAATGAATATAATACAATGAAGTGAACATCATAGTAGTGGTCATACAAGATCCACTACATCCCAAAAGAATTGGTACATGTACTACACAACAGAATACGAATACATCAAATAGTCTCTATCTCATATACATGAAAGACAAAAAACTACTAAGCTAAAGTAGTTAGCCAAAAGTCAGAAGATAGTCCCTGCAAAGAAGTCAAGTGGAAGCACTTGAAACACCTCGATCTTACCTGAGTATTATTTAAGAAGAAAAATAATGAACGGATCAGTCTAGCTATAATTATCATGTAAGATGAGATAGGATAAGAGATATGTCAAATATATATGATAATAATAAAAATCAAACAATATCCCAAGTTTTCTCAAACACCCAAAAAGAATATCATATTCTTTAGTTTTATTCACCAAATCACAAATATTGATAAAGCTTATCAATGCAAATCACAAAAATTAGTGAAACACAAGAATTAATATTTAGAAATCCAAAAGGCACAAAAGGAAAAGCCTATCACAAACGGGAGCATGAAAACTCACCAACACGTGTATCACAAACGGAGTGCTATCCCATGGGTTGCTAACCCATAAAAATGAGCCGAAGCTCCAGAGAATAGGGTATAGTCCCCCCTTATGGGCAAAAGAGCCGAAGCCACAAATGGTCAAAAGACCATGGGTCGCTACCCCACCAAATTGAGCCGAAGCTCCACAGAACGGGGTATAATCCCCCATGTGGAAAAAGAGACTTTGCATATCACAAGTCGAAATCACAAATGATCATCATTAATCAATAAGTGTAAATTACACTAAGCTAGTAAATAAATGAGTTTAGCTTCATGTCCCATAACCACTGGCTTAACTTAAATATTTACGAACAAATTGTAGATTCCCACTCAAATATTATCATAAGATTTCAATCGAACAAGTCCAAGAATTAACCAACGAAGTAAACGCAAGCGTTCCATACTACCTATTTTGCTAAGTCGTTTAAATGGATTTCTCGTAAGAATGAGGTAAAGGTTTGCATATACTAGTAGATTGGAAAACGGTTTTAAAATTGAGCTTTGTATCAAAAGTAATATTGAAATCATTTTTTGTGAAAGAGTTTTAGTATTTGCTCCTAGTATAAAACCTTTTTATTTAAAAGTGATAAATCATAGAAACGATTGTAAAACAATCTATCACAAAAATCCACATTTCGATAACATGAATCAAAACTACAGAAATCAATATCAAATCCATAAAATGGAAACACCAAAAATCTAGAAAAGAAATCATCGAAGTTGATTTTGGTCGACAATAACTATACGGATCATCAAAAATCGATAAATCGAAAATCTACAAAAAAACGACCAAATTTCCAGAATTCGATAGCCATAGACGTCTGTGGGAAATCCACAGACGTCTGTCCCCTGCTTTGGGAAATTGTAACCCTAAGGTCATAGATATTTGTGGATAATCCACAAACATTTGTCGCCTATAAGGCGACAAAATTTGCAAAACCCTTAAATGGGTAAACCTACACAACTTCTCGGATTCGAAAGTGACTGAATGAGCAACTACGACTAGGGATTTATGCCAAGGGGACAACCCAGCCCTAAAGGCTCTTTAATTCACCCAAAACAACATGTGTAAACACTCATATTAGGGTTTTCATAAATTTTGACTTCAAAATACCAAAATCAGGAAAATTCACCAAAACCAATTCAATTCAAAAGCAATTGAATAAGAAATAGATGTTAGGAATACATATCTAATAACAATTAAAGCTATAGACATAGATGTGAGTTCAAGAACTCACCTTTAAACTCAAAAATAAAAAAGATAAGCTCCAAAAAAGCTAAGATCAATTCCTCCTCAACTACACCTCTAGAATCTCCAATCTAGTATCACATGCAAAAATTTCATAGATTAGGTTATAGGAATTTCTGAAAATTGGAGAGAGATTGAGACGGAGAAGATGAAGAGCATGCTTACCTAAGCTTCTCTTTGATTTATAACTTGAATTTGAATTTCTAAGAAAAGCTAGGGCTAAGGAATTTTAATTTCACTTCTTTTCTCCCATTTTTCCTTTACTTGAGAGTGTTAGGAAATTGAGAATGGAATTAATAAAGAGGAGAGGAGTTAGGGTATTTGGTAAAAGGTTTTGGGTTATCTTCTTGGGTTGGGTTATCTTCTTGGGTTAATGAGCTAGAACACAACCCAAAGCCAAAATAAAAATACCAAATTCCTAATCAACTCCGAACACAACAACGTTTATACTTAAACAAGTTGTAAATGTCGATTTGAAGTCAATGCAAGTAGACCTAAGTCCGGATTCGACTATTTACAAAAAGTCACATTTCGGACTTTAACATAATTAACGATGCTTTATTTGAATAAAACATTTAAATATATAATCGTAAAAATATGCGGGTTGTTATAGACTCCCCTCCTTAAAGAAATTGCATCCTCGCAATACCTAAGAAAGAAACAAGAACAAGGAGTAACAACCATTCTATGACATAACACACAAAAAGAAAGATTTAAATGAGAAGTTCACCTTAAGGAGCACGAGAGAGTAAATCAGGATGTGCTCGCTCAAAGAAACAAGGAGTAACAACCATTCTGTGACATAACACACAAAAAGAAAGATTAAAACGAGAAGTTCACCTCAAGGAGCATGAGAGAGTAAATCAGAATGTGTTCGCTCAATGAATTCTCTGGATTCCCAAGAAAAATCCTTAGTATTTGCGGACCATTGAACTTTCACAAGCAGAACGTCTTTATTATGAAGTCGTTTAACATCTATAGCAATGACGCATATATGACGTTGCTCATATGTCAAATTAGGTGAAACCTCAATTTCTTCAATAACACTAGGCTCAAGAATAGAATCGGAATCTCTAAGGCATTTTCGTAGCTGAGAAACACGAAATACGTCATGAATAGTGGAAAATTGAGCCAGTTCAAAAGGCAATAAACCGCGGAACCAATGCGTTTGGTGACGGGAAACGGGACAAGGTGCTAATTTTCTTGATTGATTGAAACACACTACACCCTTCATAGGTGAAACACAAATGAATACCCAATCTTCCACAGAAAATTCCAAATTCCTTCTTCAGTTATCGACATATGATTTTTGTCTACTCTAAGCTTCTTTCATCCTATGACTAATAAATTCAATCTTTTCTGTGGCATCACTAATAAAATCTGAACCTAAAACTAGCTTCTCGCCGGTTCCTAGCCAACATGAAGGAGATCAAGATGGCCTTCCGTAGAGTTCCTCGAAAGGTGCCATACCAATACTAGATTGGAAGCTGTTATTGTAAAAAAAATCAACAAGAGAAATATGATCTTCCTAACTTCCATTAAAATCAATGACCCATGCATGAAGGAGATCTTCAAGAGTTTGATTCACATACTCCGTTTGTGCATCGGACCGAGGATGATAAGCGGTGCTAAAATTAAGCTTCGTTCCCAAAGCTTTTCGAAGACCTTTCCAAAATCCACTGGTAAATAATGGATCACGATCGTTAACAATATAAGTAGGGACTCCATGCAATTTAATGATTTCTTTAACATAGAGTTTAGCTAAAAGAGGTATGGTTCAGCTGGACCGAACGGGATGAAAATGGGCGGATTTTGTAAGTCTATCTACAATCACCCATAAACTGTCATGGCCTGAACGAGAACTGGGAAGAACGTCAATAAAGTCCATGGAAAGTTGATCCCACTTCCAAACTGGAATGTCTAAAGGTTGCAATAACCCACCGGACCTTTGATGCTCGGCCTTTACGAGTTGGCAAGTCATGCAATGCTTAATAAAGTTAGCAATATTAGATTTCATTCCATCCCAATAATAAATTCGCTTCATGTCCGCGTACATTTTACTACTACCGGGATGAATTATAAATTTAGAACGATGATAAAGGTGGAACCCAGTGCACGAGGCTTCCGCACGATAGCAGGCTCTGGGGAGGTCGATTGTATGCAGCTTTTCCCTCGCTTTGCGAAGAGGTTATTTTCGGACTCGAACCTTTAAGGCCTAGATCACCAGTCGGGTGACCTTACCATTGCGCCAAGGCTCCACCTCAGATTTAGAATGATGGTAATCTTCTAAAATGTTTTTACAGAGATCACTAATATTTGGCACAATAAGTCTACCGAATTTTCGAATGCTTCCACGAGCATCAATTTCAAAGTCTTTCAAACCATCAGTATTATTTTTATCTCTACAACTTTGGCTAAGATGAGCCAATTTGGAGTCATGCTTTTGAGCTTCAAGGATGTGGTCAAAAAGAGAAGGATAAGCCTCAAGGATACATAAACAAGAGATGAACATGAATCAGATTCACGATCTCGAATCTCATAAGTGGATAAAGTCTCAAGATCATTCCATTTAGATATCATGATGGAAACAACCATTTGTTGCTTACGACTAAGGGCATCGACAACACGATTTCCATTTTCGGAAGTATAAAGAATATCAAAATCATAAGATGCAAGGAATTCGATCCAACGTTGTTGATGCAAATTAAGAGCGAAAACAACAGCCGCGAGCTCTAAATCATGAGTGGCATATCTAGTCTCGGTAGGCTTTAATTGCCTAGAAGCATAAGCGATAACACGTTCCCTTTGCATGAGAACGACTCTCAAACCAATACGACTAGCATCGGTATAAAAGATCAAGTCTTGATTCCTTTCGAGAATCACAAGAATAGGAGCATCAGAAAGGAGTTCTTTTAATTTCTGAAAAGCAGCTTCATATTTATCTGACCAAATGTACTTGACTCCCTTCTTTTTCAAACTAAGAGGTAAGGAAACTTTAGAAAAGTCTTTTATGAATCGACAGTAATAGAGTTGCCAATCCAAGAAAACTATGAATTTCCGTTACACGCTTCGGTCTCCTCCAATTTTGAATCGCCTCAATCTTTGAAGGACCCATGGAAATTTCGGATTCAGAAATAATATGTCCTAAAAATTTCACACGAGATTGCCAAAAATGGCAGTTAGGAAATTTTGCTTTCAATCGATTGCTTCTAAGAGTTTCCAACACAATACGAAGATGTTTTTCATGCTCTTCCTCGGTTTTAGAATAAACAAGAATATCATCAATAAAGATAAGAAAAAATCAATCGAGGAAGTCTTTGAAATTCGATTCATAAGGTCAATGAAATAAGCTGGAGCATTTATTAAACCAAATGGCATAAAAAGCCATTCATAAGATCCACAACGAGTACGAAATGATATCAAAGAAATACCATCCTCTGTAATTCGAAGCTGATGGAAACCGGTTGCTAAGTCTGACCATGAAAAGACTCTAGCACCGCAAAGTCGATCGAATAGATCATCAATCCAAGGAAGGGATATTTATTTTTAATGGTAAGGTCATTAAGCTTGTGGTAGTCAACGCAAAGTCTAAGTGTACCATCAGATTTCTTCACAAAGATAGTTGAAGCTCCCCAAGGAGAGGAACTAGAACGAATGAACTATTTTTCTTCCAATTCAGATAATTGTTTATGCATCTCCATGTTTTCCATATTGTACATACGATAAGGAGGACGAGTGGTTGGTAGAGCTCCAGGGATTAGATTAATTTTGAACCTAATCGCTCGCTTAGGTTGTAATCCTAAAACAGGCTCAAAATGTCGGAAAATTCACGAACAACGTGAATGAGGGAAATAACGTCTTCCTCATTATCATTGTCATCATCATGAAAATTTAGAGAATATATGGATTCCACCAAATTGGAATCAGAGTCATTAAGAATGATAGAAATCTTCTTAACATATTGGGGATGTCGAAGATGGATAGTCCTCTTGGTACATAGGATGTGGGCTTAATAATGATTAAGCCAATCCATTCCCAATATCATTCTGAAACCTAAATAACGCATAACATGCAAATCGACACGGAAAGCATAATAAAATAAAATAATCTCAACATCCTTACAAAATAAACCGTGTGGTGCAGATCCACCAGCCGGACTCGCAATTTTCAATGAAGTCATCAAGCCTATAATATTTAAAGACAAAGTATCCACAACTTCTTTTGATATAAAAGAGTGAGATGCACCCGTATCAAAAAGAATTCGAATAGGACCATCACGAAACATAATAATGCTATCAAGGACAGAATGATAAATACCTTCACCGAGAGAAGGGTTACTAGGAGCTTGCACAACATTTAGCTTTATCTCTTTCTTATTTTGAAGTTTGGGACATGAAGATATAGGATGTCCTGAACTTTTGCAATAGCGACAAGTAAGGGACCTTGGACACTTATTGGCATAGTGGTCCTTAGAACCACAATTGTAGCATTCTCCACGACCAGAAATAGGAGTCTTCGCTACCGAAGTTGCTAGCGTCCCTTTCTTGTTGGGATTAGGGCCTTTGAACTTATTATTGGGATGCCTCTTCTTATTGTTGTTGAAGTCACCCCTAACATCACCATCACTTTCCTCATCGACCTCTTCAAGTTGAAGAGCGATATCTACAAGCTGATCGAAAGGCACTTCTAGTGTTAGAAGCAAAGCCTTTTTGAGATTCTTATTCAGGCCATAGATACACCTTTGATTCTTCTTCAATGGGGTATTAATATACTCGACCCCATATTTAGAGAGGGATTCAAAAGATGCGACCTAATTTTCACAGAAGATTCACCCTGAATAAGATCAATGAAGCATCAAGCTAAAGTTAACTTTTCTGCTTCAGGTACAAACTTTAACTCGAACCTTTCTCGGAATTGCTCCAAAGTAAGATCCACCTCAAAAAAATTTAAAATTAAAATCTCATACCAATTTAATGCCCTCTCTTAGAGCATGCTGGAAGCCACTTGGACTAGATTTAAATCCAAAAGATTCATGGAAGAAAAGATGCAATCACATGTTCTAAGCCAAGCTTGGACTTCTATAATGCTTTCAGAACCTTTGAATAGCTTTCCATTAAAATTGGTGTAATCACCGCACAAGCGTGTAAACCCAAATTTAGGATGAGTAGGCTCCGGATGGGACCGGCAGCTTGGGCATTCTCTATAAGATCCAAAAGCTATTGAGCAACAGGAAAATGCCATCCTGAGGAGGAACACTGGATTGACCAGTGCTAGGATGGCCTTCTCTAGCCATTTCTCTTCTTAAATAAAAATAAAGAAGAGGAAAAGGTTACTCTTAGAATGAATTCATATAAGCTTGATTGATAAAACAAGGCAACATAAAATTAGATAGGACATGACAAATCCTAAGACCCAAATTAAATCCTAAGGCACGATTCCTAAGTGAGACTCAGGACAATGATCCTCGTCATAATGTCCTATATTTTTTCGTAGTTTGGCTCCGACACCATGTTATGATGCAACACCTCTATACTCTCACTAACCAAGTATACTACTGGGTAAACCCATCGATTAGCACGAAGAATAAGGCTGTTGAGGAGCGACCAACTATATAATTGCTTTGAGCGAGTACCGATATGTCAGATAGTATATCACGCATTTCATTTCAAGAGGAAATTTGATATATTCAATAAAAACTCAAGGCTACTACATAGTGGCTAAATGCCCTTCGAAAACAATACAAAATAATCATAATATAAAATCAGTCATAGATATTCAAATCACTAAGATGGAAACAGATATGAATGTAATTCATAGAAGTGAACATCATAGAAGTGGTCATATAAGATCCACCACATCCCAAAAGAATAAGTACATGTACTACACAAAAGAATATAAATACATCAAAGAGTCTCTATCTCGTATACATGAAAGACAAAAAAGTACAAAGCTAAAGTAGTTAGCCAAAAGTCAAAAGATAGTCCCTGATAAGAAGTCAAGTGGAAGCACCTGAAACACCTTGGTCTGACCCGAGTATTATTTAAGAAGAAAAATAATAAACGGATTAGTCTAGCTACAATTATCATGTAAGATGAGATAGAATAAGAGATATGTCAAATATATATGATAACAATAAAAATCATACAATATCTCAAATTTTCTCAAACACCCAAAATGAATATCATATTCTTTAATTTTATTCACCAAATCACAAATATTAATGAAGCTTATTCATGCAAATCACAAAAATGGGTGAAACACAAATGTCATAAATCAATATTTAGAAATCCAAAAAGCACAAAGGGGAAGGCATATCACAAACAAGAGCATGAAAACTCACCACACGTGTATCACAAATGGGACGCTATCCCATGGGTTGCTAACCTATTAAAATAAGCCGAAGCTCCACAGAACATGGTATAGTCCCCCCTTGCGGACAAATGAGCCGAAGCTCCACAAACGGTCAAAAGACCATGGGTTGCTACCCAACCAAATTGAGCCGAAGCTCCACAGAACGGGGTATAGTCCCCCACACGGACAAAGAGACTTTGCACATCGCAAGTCTAAATCACAAAATGATCATCATTGATCAATAAGTTTAAATTACAATAAGCTAGTAAATAAATGAGTTTAGCTTTGTGTCCCATAACCACTGGCTTAACTTACATATTTACGAACAAATTGTAGATTCCCACTCGAAAATTGTCACAAGATTTCAATCGAACAAGTCCAAGAATTAACCGACAAAGTAAAAGCAAGTGTTTCATACCACTTGTTTTGCTAAGTCGTTTAATTGGATTTCTCATACGAATGAGGTAAAGGTTTGTATATAACTGTAGATTGGAAAATAGTTTTAAAATCGAGCTTTGTATCAAAAGTAATGTTGAAATCATTTTTTGTGAAAGAGTTTTATTATTTACTATTAGTATAAAACCTTTGTATTTAAAAGCGACAAATCATAGAAATGATTGTAAAAACAATCTATCATAAAAATCAATATTTCGATAACGTGAATCAAAACCATGGAAATCGATATCAAATCCATCAAGTGAAACACCAAAAATCCAGAAAAGAAATCATCGAAGTTGATTTTGGTTGACAATAACTATACGAATCATCAAAAATCGATAAATCAGAAATCCATATAAAAATAACCAAATTTCCAGAATTCGACAGCCATAGACATCTGTGGGAAATCCACCGACATCTATCCCCTGCTTTGGAAAATTGTAACCCTAAAGTCATAAACGTCTGTGGATAATCCACAGACGTCTGTCGCCTATAGCAGGACATAATTTGCAAAGCCTTTAAATGAAAAAAAACCTACACAACTTCTCAGATTCGAAAGCGATTGAATTAGCAACTACGACTAGGGATTTATGCCAAGCGACAACCCAGCACTAAAGGCTCTTCAGTTCACCCAAAACAACATGTGTAAACACCCATACTAGGTTTTTCATAAATTTTGACTTAAAAATACCAAAATTAGGAAAATTCACCAAACCAATTCAATTCAAAAGCAATTGAATAAGAAATAGATGTTAGGGATTCATATCTAACAATAATCAAAGCTATAGACATAGACGTGAGTTCAAGAACTCACCTTTAAACTCAGAAGTAGAAAAGATAAGCTCCAAAAAAAGCTAAGATCAATTCCTCCTCAACTACACCTCTAGGTTCTCCAATTTAGTATCACATGCAAAAATTTCCTAGTTTAGGTTATAGGAATTTCTTAAAATTAAAGAGAGATTGAGATGGAGAAGTTGAAGAGGATACTTACCTAATCTTCTTTTTGATTTATAACTTGAATTCCTAAGAAAAGCTAGGGCTTAGGAATTTTAATTTCCCTTCTTTTTTCCCATTCTTCCTTTAGCTTGAGAGTGTTAGGAAATAGAGAATGGAATGAATGAAGAGGAGAGGAGTTAGGGTATTTGGTAGAAAGGTTTGGGTTATCTTTTTGGGTTAATGGGCTAGAACACAACCCAAAGCCCAAAAGAAAATACCAAAATCCTAATCAACTCCAAATACAACAATGTATATTGTAAATGTCGATTTGAACTCAATGAAAGTGGTCTCGAGTTTGAATTCGACTGTTTACAAAAAGTCACATTTCAGACTTTATCATAATTAACGATGCTTTATTTAAATAAAACATTTAAATATATAATCGTTGCGAGAAAATGCGGATTACGGATCCTAAGGTTAGAATTACACTAGAGGGGGAGGGGGGTGAATAGTATTTTAAGGAATTACTAGTTCTTTTTGAGTTTATATTAATCTGAACACAAATGTATGCAATATTTAGACACACATATGATCACAGAATCAAACACAGATGCAGATATAAATTAAAAGCAGTAAAGGAAAGAACATACCGAATTTTATACTGGTTCGGAGTTACCCTACATCCAGTCCCGCAACACAAGTACGGATTTCCTTTCAAAATCAATTCATATAATTACACCCTCGATTTCAAGGCCACGAGGTACACCGCTCCAGATTCACAATCCTCTGGGTAGAGATACTTGATTTTACGGGCAGCAAGTTCACCCGAATGGTTTTCCAGGCTACAGTCACACCTTTTCTCGCTGGATTGATTACAAAGAAGTCTATAACTCTGAATAACACTGGGATCTTGTTGAGATAGTGATAGAGAATAAAACCAGAGATGATCTAGTTAGATTCAATGGTGATTTTGGCAGAGTAATGGTGATCTTGTTTGAAACCAAGGATAATTTGATATTGAAAATAAAGATTATTTTGACGCTAAAAGTATTTTAAAACCAGGATGGATCTTTTTGATTTAAAATAGAAGATTTTGAAAACAAGATATAATTTTGTAAAACATTTGAATAAAAGTTTGTGGATACAAAATAATGTTCCACTGGATTTTTCGTAGGTTCCATCCTACTTAGGGTTCCATCCCTTTAACGGGCTCGAAGTGGATTCCATTCCATGAATAAAATGGATTTTAAGATGTCAGTTCTTTTCTAGGTGTTTTAACAAAATTCCTAACTTAATTTCTTATATTGAAATCTTGAACTCTTGATAATCTTGATACTCATGAGTCTTGAATCTTGATATCTTCGATCTTGAGTTTATCAGTTCTTGAATCTCTATACTGTACAGTCTTCATTCTTTGGTACCTGTATATATATCTTGCATATACATATATATAAACAATAATGTTAGTATTTATATTTTATAATCTTATTCTAAGGTTGTTGTCATCAAAACCAACTTCTCAGGGACTAACAATCGTAAAATATGCGGGCTGTTACATGCATTTTCGACCCTCAAAAGTTGACACTAATATATCTACAATATTCATGTTTAGAGCATCCAAGTGTCAAAAAGACAAATTTTTGGGGTGAAAGAATAGAAAAGATACAACAGAATCTCACATCGTGATAAGTAGTATATAATATCCAAATGACCTTTACAAATAGAAACTTTACAACAATCAAAGTATTCTAACTTATCGTCAGCATGGAAATTTTGGTATGTTTAACTTTGCTTGTTCCTTCGTGAGTAACTTGCAAAGTTTTCAGATTTCATATGCAGACTTACAAACCGATACTCTGTTAAATTCATTCCTATCAAGTAAACAAAACAGAATATTCATAGCTTTAGAGTTGTTTTGTGCGACGGTCTTTTGCTCAGCAGTCCACTGTGCAAAACCAGTTGTGGGTTCAAAATATTCGGTCTGTGTGATATTCCAAGTGTCTAGTCCTACAGATTGTAAACATATTTTCGTCCTACATGCCCAATATGCATAGTTGCTACCACTAAAAAGTGGTGGTCTGACAGTAGACTGACCTTCTACAAATGAACTTGTGACAGGGGTAATAGAACCAGTGTTGGTAGTAGTAACAGTACCAGTGTTGGTAGCCATTTTGAAATTTTTCAAAATTCATATTATGAAACTTTTAAAACCTTGCTCCGATACCAAATGTGAGAAAATGCGGGTTATAGATCTTAAGGCTAGAATTAACACTAGAGGGAGGGGGGTTGAATAGTGTTTTAAGGAATTACTATTCTTTTTGAGTTTATATTAATTTGAACACAAATGTATGCAATATTCAGACACAGATATGATCACAGAATCAAACATAGATGCATATATAAAGTAAAAGCAATAAAGGAAAGAGCACACCGAATTTTATACTGGTTCGGAGTTACCCTACATCCTGTCCCGCAATACAAGTACGGATTTCCTTTCAAAATTAATTCTTACAATTACACCTTCGATTTCAAGGCCATGAGGTACACCGCTCTAGATTCACAATCCTCTGGGTAGAGATACTTGATTTTACGGGCAACAAGTTCACCCGATCGATTTTCCAGGCTACAAACACACCTTTTCTCGCTCGATTGATTACAAAGAATTCTATAACTCTGAATAACCCTGGGATCTTGTTGAGATAGTGATAGAAAATCAAACCAGAGATGATCTAGTTAGATTCAACGGTGATTTCGGCAGAGTAATGGTAAAAACGTATATGAAGAATTGTGGAATAAGAAGAGGAGTGAAATCAGAGAATATATGAATGTAAATTCGTTTAAAATAGCCCCTATTTATAGTAGAAAAACAGCCATGTCCATTCGTGAAAGGTTATGACGAATAGACACTTCCTTTGAAATTCAAACTTTTGAAATAAACTGTCACTTTGTCGACAAGGGTTCCTTGGGGTTGTCGACAGGCCTAAGTTATTTTTGGTAATTTGTTTTTCTTTGATAATAACTTCTATCTTGTGTTAAAACTATTTTAAACTTTATAAATATACTTAACTATAGTTAAAATACATAAATAAGTATAGAGAATAATATTTTGGTATATATAAAATTTTACTATAATTTTATATTTAAATCTAAGTATAAATATTAAAAGTTAAATATATTATATTTAAAAGATAGTTTTGAAACCAAGGATAATTTGATATTGAAAATAAAGATTATTTTGAGGCTAAAATTATTTTAAAACCAGGATGGATGTTTTTATTTAAAAAGAAGATTTTGAAATCATTTTGAAAACAAGATATAATTTTGTAAAACATTTGAATAAAAGTTTGTGGATACAAAACAATGTTCCACTAGATTTTTCGTAGGTTCCATCCTACTTAGGGTTCCATCCCTTTAACGGGCTCGAAGTGGATTCATTCCATGAATAAAATGGATTTTAAGATGTCAGTGCTTTTCTAGGCATTTTAACAAAATTCCTAACTAAATTACTTATGTTGAAATCTTGAACTCTTGATAATCTTAATACTCATGAGTCTTGAATCCTTATATCTTCGATCTTGAGTTTATTAGTTCTTGAATCTCTATACTGTATAGTCTTCATTCTTTGGTACCTGTGTATACATCATGCATATACATATATATCTAAACAATAATGTTAGTATTTATATTTTATAATCTTATTCTAAGGTTGTTGTAATGAAAACCAACTTCTCAGGGACTAACAATCTCCCCCTTTTAATGATGACAACCTTTGTTTATAAAATATTACTTCTATCCTAATAATTCCCCCTAAAACTAATAACTCCCCCTTAATCTAAGCCTAACTATCCTATTTTATACTTCTCCCCCATTGTCATCAACAAAAACTATCTCCAAACTATATAACTCCCCCTTATTCTTGTACTGAAGTACCTGCACTAATAAAATATACAATGGAGTATATAATAGATAAATCAAGAGATAATTATACTGATAGACATGATATTTAATCAAAGATCATATAAATATCAATGTGTATTTATACATATTATGTTTTTCACACCAATTATCAATCTACACCAAATCAAATCAAATCAATTCAAGCAATCAATTCAAATCAAACATTACGTGGAACTTCCACCCATCCTTCTTCTCTAAATATAGGGTCTGCTTTAATGGCATCCCAATTTTCATTTTCATTGGTGAGAGAGACTGGAGGATGTGCTTCATTATCATTTTTGTGCAGGAAGGAAATCATCCATCGTATCGTATCGAAATGCTTTTCTTGCTCCTTGATCATCTGCATTTGACTCAACTCTAAGTGTCGCTAATTATGAAGAATGAAAGAATGAATATTTTTGAAAAAAATTAAGGGTTTCTTCAAGATTCTTGGTCAAACTATGAATTGGATCGGCCATAATTGAGTTTGTGAGAAGAAATATAGATAAAATAGATAAGAAATGATTTTGAGTGATGAATTCTAGAAGAAATATGTATTTATAGGTGTAGAAATTCGTTTGAAATGAATAGATACAAGGTAGTTATTCAAATTTCAAATTTAAAATGAAAAGTCATTTCTGACCAGTACTTGTCGACAGGGTCTCTGGGGGTTGTCGACAGGGATCGGTTAATTTTGATGACTCATTTTGATTTTGTGAATAATTGTGTGTGTGTGTATATATTTATATAATATACTAACATTTATTCTGGAGATAGGATAAGCTAGATAACCGAAAAGTAATTCAATTTCATTTGATAATAGAACGATACAATGATTAAACATTAAGAACTACACGAACATTCAAATCAAAACAAACTAAAACCAATACAACATGACATGAAAAGGTAGGACTAGTTAGAGGATGACGAAGATGAAGATAATCCAATCTTCTTGCTGACTTTGGAGAAAAACTTGTTCACCTTGGATGACATTTTATCCAATTTCTTACCAACGGACCATTTAAGAGTCCGTTGATTCTCAACAATGGTTTTTTAATTTCTGAGTAAGGTTTTGTTGGTTGGATTAGGGGGATGGTCAATACTTTCCAAGGATGCTTCACCTTCTTCTTCTTCTTCTTCTTCTATTTCCATTTCATCCCCTTCTTCTTCTTCTTCTTCTTCCTCCTCTTTCATCTCCTCATGAGCCAAACGCTCTTCCTTTTCGGCATGAGTCTCATATGGTTGGAAAACATATAGAATTTTCATAAGAGAAATGTTTGAGTGATTAAAACCTTTTCTTGAAACAAATTCTTCTCCTTTGAAATCTACTCCAAAATAAAAAATCTAAGTGAGATAGATTCCATGATACAAAGCGTTTTCACCCATTTCAAAATCTTTGGGACGAAGTTCATCCATGTTAACCCGCTTTTAGTCAAGGCCATGAATAGGCGGATTCAACCCAACCAACTTCACGATTATCGAGACTGGAATAGGATGGATTCGGTCTAAAAGAATGAAGTTCACTTGGATATGTTATTTGGTAAAGAAATGGGGGGGAGGGGGTTGCACGGCTCGGTCTAGAAGGTAAGCTCCGTTCGGCACACCTTCCCTCGATCGGCATACCTCCTCGATCGCACCTCCCCTCAGTCGGCCCACCTCCCCTCGGTCGGCACAGCTCCCTCGGTCGGCGCACCTCCCCTCGATCGGCGCGCCTCCCCTTTCTCGGCGCACCTCCCATCGCTCGGCGCACCTCCCCTCGTTCGGCACACCTCCCCTCGGTCAACACACCTCCACTCCTCGGCACGCCTCCCCTCACCTCGGTCGGCACACCTCCCCTCGATCGGCACACCTCCCTTCGTCCGGAACACCTCCACTCACTCGGCATACCTCCCCTCGGTCGGCATACCTCCCCTCGGTCGGCATACCTCCCCTCGGTCGGCATACCTCCCCTCGCTCGGCATACCTCCCCTCGATGGACATACCTCCACTAGCTCGGCATACCTCCCTTCGGTCGGCATGCCTCCCCTCGATCGGCACACCTCCCCTCGTTCGGATACCTCCACTCGCTCGGCATACCTTTCCTCGGCATACCTTCCCTCGGTCGTCACACCTCCCCTTGGTCGGCATACCTCCCCTCGATCGGCACACCTTCCCTCGATCGGCATACCTCCCGTCGGTCGGCACACCTCCCCTCGATAAGCACTCCTTCCAGGGTCGGTCGGCATAATGAAGTAGGGTTCGGCTATGGACTTGGTGGGCCCAAACTACTCAGAAGGCCCAACAACCTGGTTTTGCCTATAAATACAGCATGTGGGTCTCCCGATGGGGGATCTTTTCTTTCTGCTCTCTTGTTTTCTATTTTCTAAGGCTGAGGTTACTCTGCCATCTTATAACTGTAATCAATCATTACACGAATAAAAAGGAAACTTCTAGAGTGGACGTAGGCCGGAGTTAGCCGAACCACTATAAAATCTGTTGTTCTTTACTGCTTTCATTTTAGTTTTTACTGTTCTTCTTATTATTAATCTTTACATACATTTTATCTATTATCTGCGACTGTTAGTTGGTGCTTTCATTTACATCTGGGTGTTAGTGACCAATTTTAGTGCTAACATTTTGGTGCTTTCATTGAGAAGGCAAGCACTCGGGAATTTTGAAGCTAGGAACTTGGACTCTAGGAAACAATGGTTAGGCCATCAACAAGGAAGCAAGTGATACAACGGAGAAATCAGGAGGGAAGTCAAGTGGCTTCCTCTAGAGATGGAGCAGGTGGAACTTCCATCTACATCACCAGAGAGGAGATGGAAGCAATGATGAAACGGCAAGAGGAGATGATGCAGGCTCTTCTTAAGCAATTTGCACAAGCAGGAAATGCAGGAGCTCAGATCTATGGAGCTGGATCAGAGCGCTCAACCGGCAAGTGGAGTGAATGGCTCAGCAGGGGGCAACCCCCAATCAGCAGATGGCTATCAACCTGGATGGATCTAGACTCGGGGCATACCACCAGGAAATGCTGGACCAACCCATGGAGGGATACCAGATGACGCCCTGCAACCCGACCTCAACAGGAGTGCAGGAGTACGAGATGAGGAGTATGTGTCAGAGTTCCCTCATGAACTCGTGGGGTAGACCAAAGGCAGTGGACAAGGATTACAGCTTGGCGACAACGATCGACCGACGGAGATGGTTAGATGAGCTGTGAGAGGTGGATTGGTAAACAAAGACTTGGAGGATGTGAATAGGAGTCCCTTTACTCCTACTATCAGGCGAGCTAGGAACCCACCGGATTTTAAGCTACCATCATTGAATATGTATAATGGGAGGACGGATCCTACGGTTCATCTGACAAAGTGTATGAGGCATATGGAAGTACTGGGGGCATCAGAGGAAGTCATGGCCCGATGCTTCCCATTGTATCTGACAGACATAGCAACACTATGGTTTAGACAATTGGAGAACGGTTCCATTGGAACGTGGACCGAGTTGACTGGAAAGTTTATGAGGCATTTCAGAGTTCACATTTTGAGATCTAGGAATGTAATGAGTTTGGCAGCGCTAAAGCAGAGGACCGAGAAATCTTTGAGAAGCTTTCTGTCGCGATTCAATGCAGCGGCAGCATCAGTGGATCGACCAGATCCATCCATGGTCTTAATGGCAGCTGTATCTGGCATAGCTAATGGAACAGAGTTCAAAAATTCACTGACAAGGGATCCACCTATGGATCTAGGGGAGTTTTTTCATAAAGCCGAAGGATTTCTACGGTTAGAGGATGCAAATGCTGAGAGAGAGGAAGGAGAAGGAGATGATGTTTATGCGGTCAAGGGTGAAAATCCTTCTAAAAACGATTCAGGAACTGATAAAGGGAAACGGAAGGCCAGGGATTACGACGATGGACCAATGCAACCATGAAAGGAACCGAGGTTCACCTCTTTTTCAGAGCTGAATGAGACTTTGGAACAAATTTACCAAGACATTAGGGGGCAGATTCCCTATCAAATGCCAATGAGAAGGGATCTGACCAGCAATGAAAGAAGATCGAACAAGTATTGTTTGTTCCATGAACTGAACGATCATAGCACAAATGATTGTAGTCACTTGAAGGATGAAGTGGAGGGGTATATTCAGAATGGTATGCTATCCCAATATATGAGAAGGAGGGCCACGACGGTGGAACAAGAACGACCACAACCTGCACCCACTGGGGACGGCTCAGGATCAAGGCGTCAGCTTATTATCAATTGATTGAAATAATGATGAATAAGTAGCAAACTCCACACCAACGCGATTAAGTCATTTACACATGTATAGGACCGTGAACGATCCTCAGACATGCTCTGATACAACTATAAATCGCATCAATGTAGGTGTTTGCCCTTCGATGTCCCTATTTTGCTTTTATTTTCCATTTCTCATGTTTGGACTCGATTTTGTTTGACTTTTCTGTTGAAAGGCTTATTTCGGACGAAAGTATGCCATCTATGATTCCATAACGGCTAAACCACTTACTCATGTAAGGGATCGCGAACAGTCCTCAGGCATGCTCTGAGATGGCAATAAACCACCATAACAAACAAGTCATAAATTCATTCGAACGTGAAATCTGGCATTAATAATACTAAGTCCCCCCCCAGGAACACACAACTCGCGTCGAACGACACCCGATCGCGAATGATCAAAAATCGCCTCGAACGGCACCCGACCGCGAACGGTCCCAACTCGCCTCGAACGGCACCCGATCGCGAACGATCACAAATCGCCTCGAATGGCACCCGATCGCGAACGATCACCATTCGATGTGAACGACACCCGACCTCGAACGGTCACATACTACCCCGTATGACATACGATTGCGAGCGATCATCATTTGCGGTCAGATAAGACTATCAATTTCTTTGCAGGTTATTAACAGGATACGAACATCCAGCTTATTGAGCTACAAAACACACCTTCCAATAGCAATGCATATTTTGGGGTGCAAAGTGTTAACCCGCCTTTAGTCAAGGCCATGAACAGGCGAATTCAACCCAACCAACTTCACGATTATCGGGACTGGAATAGGATGGATTCGGTTTAAAAGAATGAAGTTCACTTGGATATGTCATTTGGTCAAGAAATGGGGGAGGGGGATGCACAGCTCGGTCTGGAAGGTAAGCTCCGTTCAACACACCTCCTCACGTTCAGCACACCTCCCCTCGGTTGGCACACCTCCTCACGTTCGGCACACCTTCCCTCGGTAGGCGCACCTCCCCTCGGTCGGCGCACCTCCCCTCGGTCGGTACACCTCCACTCGTTCTGCATTCTTCCACTCGCTCGGCATACCTCCCCTCGATCAGCACACCTCCCCTCGATCGGCATACCTCCCCTCGGTCGTCACACTTTCCCTCGATCGGCATCCCTCCCCTCGGTCGACACACCTCCCCTCGATCGGCACTCCTCCCAGGGTCGGTCGACATAATGAAGTAGGGTTCGGCTATGGCCATAGTGGGTTCAAACTACTCAGAAGGCCCAACAACCTGGTTTTGCCTATAAATATAGCATGTGGGTCTCCACATAGGGGATCTTTTCTTTCTGCTCTCTAGTTTTCTATTTTTTAAGGCTGAGGTTACACTGCCATCTTATAACTGTAATAAATCATTACACGAATAAAAAGGAAACTTCTAGAGTGGACGTACGCCAGAGTTAGCCGAACCACTATAAAATCTGTTATTCTTTACCGCTTTCAGTTTAATTTTTACTGTTCTTTATATTATTACTCTCTACATACATTCTATCTATTATCTGTGACTGTTAGTTGGTGCTTTCATTTACATCTAGGTGTTAGTGACCAATTTTGGCGCTAACAATCCAAAATAACTTACGCCCAACTAATATCATAACTTCCAAAAATAGCAAAAAGTGCTTTGCAAACTTTTGAAGTTGGATTGTTAAAACTCCCCGATCTTGGGGTCAAAGTATGTTGTAAAAGAAGATCAACAATTCTAGCTTTTGGTCGAAAGTTTCGATTTATGAATTCAAAGTTATCATTTCCTTCGAAAATGTGATGAAACATCTCACGATCATTTTCATCGATATTAAAACTAGAAAGATCCATTCCTGTGCTCTTGCAATTGAGAATGGTGCCCAAAACATCACAATTTAAGATGATTCTAGTGCCTTTGACACTACTCCAAATTTCATCATCATTTCCATTATGAATTCCACGGTTGATATTTGCATAGAAAATTTTAACAAAAATTTGGATAACAAACAAAGTCATTTTGTGAAGCATCAACAAGACTAAGAACTTGGTTGTTTGCAAAAAGAGAATCGATTTCATAAGTAGAGAAATCTTGAAATAAAGCAAACTTTTTGGGATGGACTATTCCATAGTTAACATAGTTGATATATGCTTTTATAGCCTCCGGACTATTGAAAAGTTGCTCTTTTATATTTCTGGAAAGTCTCATTATGGAAGGGTTGCTTGAAGAAGCGATTAGAGTAGAGAGTAGAGAGCTTGATATTTTGAAATAAGAGTCTGAATTTGAAAATGAAAGTGAAAAGTTATGATAAAAGATAGTAAATAAATAGGTTCTCAAGGGACAGGTTCTCTGGTCAAAAGGTGACTTTTCAAAGACTTGAATGAAGTGAAAAGATAGAGGAAAATTCAACATTTGAATTTCAAATTTCTATACCTTTGTCGACAACGAGGGGGTGCCCTTATCGACAGGTGTCTCTGAATTTTCATGATTTATTTCTCTTAAGTATTCTAATATATATATATATGTATATATTTATTATTTTTAACGTCTATATATATTTGGAATATTACTAGAATTATAGTATATTCCATAAAATATTATGATACTATTTAAAAATAAAAATAATAATAAAATAATAGTAAAAATATAATAATAAAAATAAAATTTTTAAAATTCAAATGACACACCAATTCAAAATCAACCAATCAAACATCCAATCATAAGCATGCAATTTCAACCAATGTATTGTAAACGTGTACTTTTTCTGAGTCCGTTTCTCTAAATTCGTCGGAGTCATGAACTGCCATGAAACACATCTTTGAATTATCTGTCTTCTAATCATCATCGCTTGAGGATGAGTCCGAGTCATCTAGAGTAGCAGTAAATGCACATTTTCGTTTTTTTACGGAATCATTGTTTATAGAAAGATTTTGCTTATCTGGATGCGGACAGTCTCTTTTGATATGGCCTGGTTCGTCACAGTTGAAACATTTGACATAGTTTGGCACTACATTATGATTAGCAGAGTTCTTATAGTTGTTCCTCTTGAGATTATTCATCTTTCTGTATTTCAGGAATTTCCGAAAGTTCTTGGCCATAAAGGCTATATCTTCATCATTATCGCTGTTTGAGTCTGATCCATCGGTCAATGCATTGAATGCAATTGATTTCTTCTCAGATGCTTTGCTTTCTCTTTTCCCAATCATTTGGACTTCAAACGACATTAGATTTCAAACAATTCTTCTATCTTTGAGGTACTGATGTCATTTGCCTCTTCGATCGCAAATGTCTTTTGATCCCATTCTGGAGTAAGAGAATTTAGGATTTTTCCGACTTGATCTTCTTTCGAAAATTCCTTTCCTAAGGATATTAGAGAATGCACAATATTTTGAAATCTACCATACATATCTGGAATAGACTCATTAGAATTCATTTTAAATAATTGAAACTGATTTGTGAATACGGAAATTTTGGCCTGTTTAACTTTGCTTGTTCCTTCGTGGGTAACTTGCAAAGTTTTCCAGATTTCTTATGCAGACTTACAAACTGACACTCTACTAAATTCATTCCTATCAAGTGAACAAAACAGAATATTCATAGCTTTAGAGTTGTTTTGTGCGACGGTCTTTTTCTCAGCAGTCCACTGTGCAAAACCAGTTGTGGGTTCAAAATATTCAGTCTTTGTGATATTCCAAGTGGCTAGTCCTACAGATTTTAAATATATTTTCGTCCTACATGCCCAATATGCATAGTTACTGCGATTAAAAAGTGGTGGTCCGACAGTAGACTGACCTTCTACAAATGAACTAGTGACAACGGTAATAGAACCAGTGTTGGTAGTAGTAACAGTACCAGTGTTGGTAGCCATTTTGAAATTTTTCAAAATTCAGATTATGAAACTTTGAAAACCTTGCTCCGATACCAAATGTGTGAAAATGCGGATTACGGATCTTAAGGCTAGAATTAACACTAGAGGAGGGGGATGAATAGTGTTTAAGGAATTACTAATTCTTTTTTGAGTTTATATTAATTTGAACACAAATGTATGCAATATTCAGACACATATATGATCACAGAATCAAACATAGATGCAGATATAAAGTAGAAGCAATAAAGGAAAGAACAGACCGAATTTTATACTGGTTTGGAGTTACCCTGCATGCAGTCCCGCAATACAAGTACAGGTTTCCTTTCAAAATCAATTCTTACAATTACACCCTAGATTTAAAGGCCACGAGGTACACCGCTCCAGATTCACAATCCTCTGGATAGAGATACTTGATTTTACGGGCAACAAGTTCACCCGATTGATTTTCCAGGCTACAATCACACCTTCTCTCGCTCGATTGATTACAAAGAAGTCTATAACTCTGAATAGCACTGGGATCTTATTGAGATAGTGATAGAGAATCAAAGCAGAGATGATCTAGTTAGATTCAATGGTGATTTCGGCAGAGTGATGGTAAAAATGCATATAAAGATATGTGGAGTAAGAAGAGGAGTGAAATCAGAGAATATATGAATGTAAATTCGTTTAAAACAGCCCCTATTTATAGTAGAACAACAGCCATGTCCATTCGTGAAAGGATATGACGAATAGACACTTCCTTTGAAATTCAAACTTTTGAAATAAAGTGTCACCTTGTCGATAAGGGTTCCTTGGGGTTGTCAACAGGCCTAAGTTATTTTTGGTAATTTGTTTTTCTTTGAAAATAACTTCTATCTTGTATTAAAAATATTTTAACCTTTATAAATATACTTAATTATAGTTAAAATACATAAATAAGTATAGAGAATAATATTTTGGTATATATAAAATTTTACTATAATTTTATATTTAAATCTAAGTATAAATATTAAAAGTTAAATATATTATAATTAAAAGATAGTTTAAAACCAAGGATAATTTGATATTGAAAATAAAGATTATTTTGAGGCTAAAAGTATTTTAAAACCATGATGGATGTTTTTGATTTAAAAAAGAAGATTTTGAAAACAAGATATAATTTTGTAAAACATTTGAATAAAAGTTAGTGGATACAAAACAATGTTCCACTAGATTTCTCGTAGGTTCCATCGTACTTAGGGTTCCATCCCTTTAACGGGCTCGAAGCGGATTCCATTCCATGAATAAAATGGATTTTAAGATGTCAGTGCTTTTCTAGGAATTTTAACAAAATTTCTATCTAAATTACTTATATTGAAATCTTGAACTCTTGGCAATCTTGATACTCATGAGTCTTGAATCTTGATATCTTCGATCTTGAGTTTATCAGTTCTTGAATCTCTATACTGTATAGTCTTCATTCTTTGGCACCTGTATATATATCCTATATATATATATATATATCTAAACAATAATGTTAGTATTTATATTTTATAATCTTATTCTAAGGTTGTTGTCATCAAAACCAACTTCTCAGGGACTAACAATCGTAAAATATGCGGGTTGTTACATGCATTTTCGACCCTCAAAAGTGGACACTAATATATCTACAATATTCATGTTCAGGGCATCCAAGTGTCAAAATGACAAATTGTTGGGGTGAAAGAATAGAAAAGATAGAACAGAATCTCACATCGTGATAAGTAATATATAATATCCAAATGACCTTTACAAATAGAAACTTTACAACAATCACAGTATTCTAACTTATCATCAGCCTGGATAGTTATAAAAGTCTGTCCTTACAATTGCTGATAAATATAAAATAAGAAATACAGCAAAAAATAGAATATGTCAAGCCTTGGAGGTATCCAGCTCGTCTCCTAAAGCTCCAAAGAGTCCAATACTAACTATGGAAAAATACTTGGGTCTGACCCAAGTATTATACGAAAATAACACTCGGATCAGCATGTTGAACCAACGTGTGAAACTCAAATCATATGGGTTGTTATATTTATAAAACCCTTTCAAAATAAAGGTATCTCGTAAGACCACGTTGTATATAAACATAGATGGGTTTTTACTTTACGATAACCAAACCATTTTATAGGAAATCTTATGATATCATAACAATGTCTAAGGTTTAAAATAAATATTGAATCTTAACCGAAATGGTTTCATTAATTACATTCAACAACATATTTAGTATACAACTAAGTCCGTAAAGACATGTACTGGTGGATTCTATATAATGACATGGTACTGGGGTACCACTTACCACGGTACATCTGTAGATAAAGTGTACCGAGGTCACAAACCTTACGACCCCTGCCAACAAAACTAGCCTACCTATTCCTAAATAGTACTGAATATGATACCATACCGGTTATTTTACAACCTTTTCCTTGTGAGCTCACGTGCACAAACCAAATCCATAAATAGTGATCTATTAAGGTGATGACCATACCCTAATGGGTGCGACCTACATAGCCCTGCTGCACATCCCATGATTTTAATCATTACCGGGGTGAGGCTTGTGAGGCAACGATTACCTTTTTATTTAGCAAATCCCACATGGAATGTTAACGCTGCCCTCCAGGTAACAGTGAAATGCCAACATTCATTCATACAATTTGTTCAAGATCTGAACAAACCAAAAACACTTCTTCTGCTACAACTTTTTTGGAATTACCCTCAGAATTAGTAGCAAGTAGCCCTTGCACTTCAAAGAACTCCATCTTTGATTCCATTATCTTCAAGACGTCTTCAATTCGAACGCTTACACTGGTTCAAAGTGGTTTTTGAATAACTCATGCTTATTCAATTTTGTTCTCTCTGTACCAACATTCGAAAAGTTTCGGTTCACTCGATCCCGGTTCTTTTAGAAGTAAGCAAACAATATAAGAGTCCCAAGGAGATATCAAATATTCACCCTTAAAGCGAGAGATGTATCACCGGAATGATTTCTCTCGAGGGATCTCAAATCATATGAATCGTGAAGCTTTAATGTACTTTCTAAGTCAAAATAGGTCAAGTTATTGACGGTGGACAACCCACTATCTGGTGTAAGTATATAGTTTGCATATGAAAAACCGAACATCATATACTTATCACCACTTTTCGATTTCAACCCTGTATTATCCCTCGATTAACAATGAAGTCGGACAAGTTAGAGAACTACCCTTGCCTCGACATACATTTTTAAACTCTCATAGATAGAAACGGGCTTCCATACCTCGAAATTCATTGTTGAGTATAAGATGAAGCACCTTCCATATACTTAATTAATGAAGACCCATTTATCAAAATTAACCCCCTTGTAATTAGCATATTTCCGGCATTTCGATTTCTCTATCCCTTGCCTAGAATCAAATTCAAGTAAGTTGGAGCACTGGTTGCTTTGGCCTTGTCTTAGTTAAATCACTACTTTTAGACCTTATAGATAGAGGAAAATTTACGCATCGACTTTTAGTGCTAAATATAAGATGACTTACATTCCATAAACATATCAATATTTTAGCACTATTTTATAATATTTGTTTTCTATTACTTAATTGGACAGACAAAGAAATTCCTTACATGAAACAAAGTCTTTTTGAAAAAATCGAAAAAATCAACTTCAAAAACATATTTTAGTCTTTAATTTCAAAATAGATAGAATTCTAGAATTCCACATACTTTTTATTAAAACATTTTCTAAAATCACTTTTTAAACCATAGTTTGATTAAAAAGGCAACATCTTTTCCTTTATAAAAGAAACACTTTACAATTGATAAATTCCAAACCACTTTAAAACATCTTCCCTTTACACAAGTAAACAATTTATTAATAATAAGTGTTATAAATCAACTTCTTTTCCAATTTCCCAAAACCATTTACTATGAAAAAATATTGTAGTCCATAATCTCTTTTCCTTTCTCGGAAACATTTATTACAATAATAGTTTTGAAATTCATACTTCCTTCCTTTTTTTAAAATTACTTTTAAAACTCCTTAAAACAACCTTGAAACTTGTATTTAATATATCCCTTTAAAGATTGTCGCTTTTAACCAAAACTCGACTTTCAAACAAAAGAGTAAAATTTAAACCTCTTGTTTAAATAACTTGTAACGACCCGATTTTTCGACGTCCGAAAGTCGACATTAATACGTCTACTGTATCAAATGTCGCACAATCGAATGCCGGAAAGCTGAACCGTTAGGGTAAAAGAAGAAGAAGATAGAAGAAGAAACAGAAACAAAACAACAACAGAATCTCACATTTCGCAACGGAACAAATATAATAGATAAATGAACATCTTTAAAACAAAAGTACTATATCAGTTTTTACAATACATCACATTATCGGAGTTTACAACAACACAACAATGGAAAGAAAATATTACATATACTAGTGATATGCCTCGACATCCAACTTGAACTCCGGATCTCCAAAACATTTTTTCTTTCTTCGCTCTGAAATAATGATAACCTGACTCTAGGCTGCCCGTGTGGAAAATTATGAGCACCCAGAGTATAGAAAGGGAATAATAAACTCCAGGTCAGTCATGGGACTGGTGTGAGATCTTAAAAACAGTTATTTTCACGAAGAAAATAAAAAGAAACCTGCTATGCTTTTGGAAAATGAAACTACCATAAGGCCTCCCGCCACACACACAATGCAAAAGCAGAATTGGAGGAGATTTCTCCTTATGATAGTCAATCATGCTTGATACGCAAAATCTTTTTAAATATTATAATTAGTGCATAGTGCGAAAAACATTTCGAAAGTATAATATTAATCTTAGCCAGCATACAACCATTATTGTATGCCTACTATAGCTACCATCTAAACAGTGGTGACCGCCTTAAGTAAATGGCAGGTTATTCAACTAAAACCGTACAAGGTGCGTATTGAAGATTGGATTTCCAACAAATGGTCAGGCTAAGGAACTTCCTTGTGACGCCCCACCTCTATACCCACGCTAGCCAAGAACACTACGGAGTAATGCTGTTAACTAGCACGGAGAATAAGGCTGTTGAGGAGCGACCATCCGTATAATTTCTTTGGGCGAGTACCGATATGCCAGATAAAAATATAACTTTTCGTCACAAGAGGAAATCCGACATACCGACACAAACTCAAAGCTACTACACAGTGGCTATAGTAATCTTCGGAAACAAATATAGAAGTAAGCATAACACAAATCATTCACAGATAATTCATATCACAAAGGCGGAAGAAGATATGGATATATAATTAACACATGAAAGTGTATATCAGAGTAGTGGTCAAAAAGATCCACAATAATACAAAAGAATAACAACACGTGCTATACAAAAGAATACAACTATGAGTCTATATCTCAAGTGTATACAACAAAATAAACTACTAATCTAAGTAGTTAGCCAAAAGTCAGAGAAATCAATCCCAAGTGAGAAGTCAAGCTGAAGCACCTGCAACATCTCGGTCTGACCCGGGTATTATTTAATAAGAAAATAATAAACGGATCAGTCTAACTATAAATATCAGGTGAAATGATATAGAATAAGAGATATGACTAAACACATAATAATCACAATGCCAAGCTGTGATATATACAAGTAATTGAAAATCAACAAGAGATTAATCAATATCACCAAATCAACACAAGAATCAAAGAAAATGTCATACTCCTTATTTCGTTCACCAAACCATAAATATTGACGATTATATCAATGTCAATCACAAAAGTCAATGACACACAAATTCACCAATGCACAAATATTGATAAAACTTATCAATGGAAATCACGAAAATTGGTGAAGCACAAATTCTAGAAATCATCTCAAGAAATCCAGACAATGACACACCAACTCACCTATGCACAAAAATTGATAAACCATATCAATAGAAATCACAAAAATAGGTGAAGAAGAAAGTTACAGAATTCGACGCACGAAATCCAGAAATCACACAAAATAGGGGGGAAGGCCTATCACACGAACGGGAGCATGAAAACTCACCAACATATGTATCACACGAACGAGACGCTATCTCATGGTAGCTAGCCATTAATTTTTGACACACGAACGGCCCAAGACCATGGGGCGCTACCCCACATATGTGAGTAGAAACTCACACAAACGGGGTTTAGTCTCCCTCGTAGACAAAGAGACATCGCACATTGCTAGTCTAAATCACAAAAAATGATTGTCATGATCATCAAGAAGTGTTAATTACAGCAAGCTAGTAAATATATGAGCTTAGCTTCATGTCCCATAACCACTAGCCTAACTTAAATATTTACGAACAAATTGTAGATCTCCACTAGAAAATTGTCACAAGAGATTCAATCGAACAAGTCCAAGAATTAACCGACGAAGTAAACGCAAGCGTTTCATACCACTTGTTTTACAAAGTCGTTTAATTAGATTTCTCATACGATTGAGGTAAAGGTTTGTATATACTAATAGATTGGAAATTGGTTTGAGAAAACGAGCTTTGTAATAAAATAGTGTTGAAATCATTTGAAGAAAGAGTTTTGATATTTACTATTAGTATCGAAACATTTATATTTTTAAAGTGACAAATCACAAAGAAGATTGTAGGAACAATCAATCACTAAAATTCACATACGAAGATGTGAATAAAATCCAAAGAAACCGATAAAGAATCCATCGAAATGGATATTCAAAAATCCCTAAAAAGGAGTCATCAAAGTCATAATAAATGATAACAACAAATAGGATCATCACGAATCGATTTAAATTGGAAATTCAATCCAAAAGGGAAAATGGACTCAAACAGCAGGTTCAGTCGACTGAACAGAGTTTTCAGTCGACTGACCCTGTGCCTGGAAATTTTCCAGGTTCAGGAAACTTTCTGTTTTCAGTTTCAGTCGACTGAACAGAGGATTCAATCGACTGAATCATGCCTGGAAACTTTCGGGTTCCAGGTTCAGTCGACTGAACAGACTTTTCAGTCGACTGAATCTTGCCTGGGCTGTTTTTTTCAGCCTATCCAAATGAAGAGCAAACTCTTCCAAAATGCAACCGGACGAACTTTGGCTCTATGGGTTTATGCCAATTGGCAACCCGACTCTATATGCTCCTCGATGCATCACCAAAAGCACGATCAAACATCCATATAAGGATTTTCACACAAATTTGACTTAAAAACCCAAAAATTGGAATATTCACAAAACCAATCCAAATCAAGAGCAAATGCACATGAAGAAGTGTTAGGAATTCATACCTAACAACCAAAGATAATTATAGTCATAGATGTGAGATAAAAATCTCACCTTTGAATCCAAACGATTAAAGAAGGTGCTTGAAAGCAAAGGAGAATCAACCACTCTTCAAATCCAACTCAAGAAGCTTGATTCTAAGCTTTAAAAGAAGAACATTCCCAAAGTTAGGTTTAGGAATTTCTGAAATTGATAAGAGATTGAGTTGGAGAAGAAGAAGAGAAGCTTACCAATGAGTTCTTCTATTAGTTTGGAGCTAGAACTTGATTTGCAAAAGAAAACTAGGGCTTGTGTTTTAGTTTCCCATCTCTCCCACCATTGTTGCTAAAGCTTGAGTATTAGGAATTGGAAATGAAGTAAATGAGGAGTTGAAGTGGAGTTGGGACTGAATACATAAGTGGGGTTATTGGGCTCAGCCTAAACCGCCCTAAGCAAAAGGTAGCAAAATTCAACTTTCTCCAAACTTATCGAAGATTATACTAAAAAAGGTCGCAAACGTCATTTTGAACTCAATGGGGGTGGTCTCGAGTCCCAATTCGACCGTATGCAAAAAGTAGCTTTTCGGACTAAAATCCGACTACGATACCACATTTAAATAAAACATTTAAATGTATAAATCATAACATATGCGGGTTGTTACAGACTCCCCTCCTTAAAGAAATTGCGTCCTCGCAATATTTAAGAAGAGAATATAAAGTAACAACCATAAAAGCATATTCAACCCAAAAGAAGATTGAAATAAGAAGTTCACCTTAAAGAGCACGAGAGAGTAAGTCCGGATATGTTCGCTCGATGAACTCTCTAGACTCCCAAGAACAATCCTTAGGATTTGAAGACCATTGAACTTTAACAAGCGAAACATCTTTATTTCGAAGGCGCTTGACCTCCGAAGCAATAATACGAATAGGATGTTGTTCATAAGTTAAATTGGGCGAAACTTCAATCTCTTCCACAACACCGGGCTCAAGAATAGAATCGGAATCTCGAAGACACTTCCGAAGTTGAGAAACGTGAAACACGTCATGGATAGCAGAAAATTGAGCCGGTAATAAAAGGCGATATGCCATGGAACCAATACGTTCAGTGATAGGAAATGGCCCAATATATCGAGACGCTAACTTTCCCGATCGACTGAAACGCACAACACCTTTCATAGGTGACACACGAATGAACACAAGATCTCCCACAGAAAACTCTAACTTCCTTCTCCGGTTATCGGCATAGGATTTTTGTCTACTCTGGGCTTCTTTCATCCTATGTCGAATAAGTTCAATCTTTTCTGTGGAATCACGAATAAGATCTGGACCTAAAACCAGTTTCTCACCGGCCTCAAGCCAACAAGAAGGAGATCGGCATGGCCTTCCATAGAGTGCCTCGAAAGGTGCCATACCAATACTAGATTGGAAGCCATTATTATAGGAAAATTCAACAAGTGAAATATGATCTTCCCAACTTCCGCCAAAATCAAGAACACGTGCACGAAGAAGATCTTCAAGAGTTTGATTCACACGCTCGGTTTGTCCATCGGACTGAGGATGATAAGCGGTGCTAAAATTAAGCTTCGTTCCTAAAGCTTTTTGAAGACTCTTCCAAAATCCACTAGTAAACAATGGATCACGATCACTAACAATAGAAGTAGGAATTCCATGCAATTTAGCAATCTCTTTGATAAAGAGTTTGGCCAAAAGAGGAACGGTTCGATTGGACCGAACGGGAATAAAATGGGCAGATTTAGTAAGTCTATCAACAATCACCCATAAGCTATCATGACCCGAACGAGAACGGGGAAGGCCATCTATAAAATCCATGGAAATTTGGTCCCACTTCCAAATTGGAATTTCTAAAGGTTGCAATAACCCACCGGGCTTTTGATGTTTGGCCTTAACGAGTTGGTAAGTCATGCAACGCTTAACGAAGTTAGCGATGTCAAGTTTCATTCCCTCCCAATAATAAAGTCGTTTCATATCCGCGTACATTTTACTACTACCGGGATGAATGGTAAATTTAGAACGATGTGAATCTTCTAAAATATCTTTACGAAGATCACTAATATTTGGCACGATAAGTCTACCAAATCTCCGAATGCCGCCACGAGAATCAATATCAAAGTCTTTCAAACCTTCAATATCAATTTTATCCTTAAAATTTTGGCCAAGAAGAGCCAATTCGGGATCTAGCCCTTGAGCTTCAAGAATGCGGTCTAACAGAGAAGGATGAGCCTCAAGGCTACATAAAACAAGAGATAAACATAAATTGGAAACACGGTCTCGAATTTCACAAGTGGATAAAATCTCGAGATCGTTCCATTCGGATATCATCATAGAAACAATCGCTTGTTGCTTTCGACTAAGTGCATCCGCAACGCGGTTTCCCTTTTTGGGAGTATAAAGGATATCAAGATCATAAGGAGCAAGGAACTCGAGCCAATGTTGTTGACGCAAATTAAGTTCCTTTTGAGAGAATAAAAACTTCAAGGACTTATGATCAGTATAAAGGACAAATCTCTCTTCCAAAAGATAATGACGCCAAATCCGAAGAGCAAAAACAATAGCCGCGAGCTCTAAATCATGAGTGACATATCTAGTCTCAGCAGGCTTCAATTGCCTTGAAGCATAAGCAATAACACGTTCTTTTTGCATAAGAACGGCATCCAAACCAATGCGACTAGCATCGGTATAAACAACAAAATCTTGATTCCCCTCGGGAATAACAAGAATAGGAGCATCGGAAAGGAGTTCTTTCAATTTCTGGAAAGAAGCTTCTCATTTGTCTGACCAAATGTATTTAATGCCTTTCTTTGTTAAGCTAGTGAGAGGCACGACAATCTTAGAAAAGTCTTTGATAAAACGGCGCTAATAACCCGCCAATCCAACAAAACTACGAATCTCCGTCACACTCTCCGGTCTCTTCCAATCTTGAATCGCTTCAATCTTTGAAGGATCCATGGAAAATCCGGATTCGGAAATAATATGACCGAGAAACTTCACACGAGATTGCCAAAAATGGAATTTAGAAATTTTTTCTTTTAATTGATTACTCCTAAGAGTTTCCAACACAGTCCGAAGATGCTTCTCATGTTCCTCCTCGGTTTTAGAATACACAAGAATATCATCAATGAAGATGAGAACAAACCGATCGAGGAAGTCTTTGAAAACTCTATTCATAAGGTCGACGAAATAAGCCGGAGCATTCGTTAGACCAAATGGCATAACAAGCCATTCATAAGATCCATAACGAGTACGGAACGGTGTCAAAGGAATGCTATCCTCTGCAATACGAAGCTGATGAAATCTAGTAGCTAAGTCTACTTGTGAAAAGACTCTAGCACCACTAAGTTTACCGAATAGATCATCAATCCGAGGTAAAGGATATTTGTTTTTGATAGTAAGATCATTAAGCTTGCGGTAGTCAACGCAAAGCCTAAGTGTTCCATCGGATTTCTTCACAAAAATAGCTGAAGCTCCCCAAGACGAGGAACTAGAGCGAATAAATTGCTTCGTTTCCAAATCGGATAATTGTATGCGCATCTCCTCATTTTCTTTATTGGACAAACGATAAGGAGTACGAGTGACAGGTTGAGCTCCAGGAATGAGATTAATTCTGAACTCAATTGCTCGCTTAGGTGGTAATCCTAAAACGGGCTCGAATATGTCGAAAAATTCACGAACGACGTGAATAAGAGAAATAATATCACCCTCATTATCATCATCGTCATCACGAGGATTTAAAGAATATAAAGATGCAACCAAGCTGGAATCTGAATCTTTAAGATTAATAGAAATCTGCTTAACAGATTAAGGATGTCGAAGATGAATAGTCTGCTCAGGACATAGGATATGAGCTTCATAACGGTTAAGCCAATCCATTCCCAAAATCATTCCAAAGCCTAAATAACGCATGACATGCAAATCGGCTCGGAAAGAAAAATCACACAAAATAATCTCGACATCTTTACACAATAAACTGATTGTCGCGGATCCACCAATCAGATTCGCAATTCTCAAAGAAGTCATTAAACACAAAACATCCAAAGAAAAGTATCAACAAGTTCTTTTGATATAAAAGAATGGGACGCACCCGTATCAAAAAGAACTCGAATAGGATGATCACGAAATAAAATAATTCCATCCAGAATAGAATGAGAAATACCTTGGCCACGAGATGTGTTGCCAGGGTCTTGAGCAACATTAAGCTTTCCCTCCTTCCTATTTTGAAGTTTGGGACATACATGCATAAAATGGTCCGGGCTTTTGCAATAGCGACAAGTACGAGGATTTGAACACTTGTTCGCAAAATGGTCTTTCGAACCATAATTATAGCATTTCCCTTGAGTAGAGGAAAAGGTCTTTTCAATAGGAGTTGCTTGCCTCCCTTTCTTATTGGGATAAGGGACTTTGAATTTGTTTGGCCTCTTCTTGTTGTTGAAGTTTGGTTTGGAACCCACCACTTCAACATCATTCTCCCTATCTGCCGTTTCAAGACGAAGAGTGATATCAACGAGTTGGTCGAAAGAAACTTCTAATTTTAGAAGTAATGGCTTCTTGAGATTTTTTGTTTAAGCCATAGATGAACCTCTGGTTCTTCTTTAAAGGGGTGTTGATGTATTCAACCCCATATTTGAAAAGCGACTCGAAGGAGGCGACGTAATCAGTCACGGAGGATTCACCTTGAACAAGGTCTATAAATCGTCGAGCCAATGTCACTTTCTCTGCTTCTGGTACAAATTTCAACTCGAAGCGTTCCCGGAATTGCTCCCAGGCAAGATCCGCTTCATTAATCTCAGAAATAAGAAGCTCGTACCAGTCCAATGCTCTTTCTCGGAGCATACTAGAGGCCACTTGAACTCGGTGAAGGTCAATAAGATTCATGCGAGAAAAGATTCGATTGCATGACCTTAGCCGAGCCTGTACTTCAATAATAGTTTCGGAACCTTTGAATGGCTCCCCACCCAAATTAGTGTAATCGCTGCACAAGCGTGCAAATCCCGACTTTGGGTGAGTAGGTTCCGGGTTAGCTCCAGCTGCTTGAGCATTCGTCACTAAATCAAGAAGCTGTTGAGCAGTCATAAAAACTCCATCCTGGGGCGGAGTGCTAGATGGTACGGCTCTGGGGCGGCCTGGTCTAGACATTTCTCTTCCTTTAGAAAGAAAGAAGAACAAGGAGAAGATTATTCAGTAATGAATATCAAGCAATCTTGATAGATAAAACAAGGAATCATAAAAGAAAATAGGATGAATCGGCACGAAGACTCGAAGTAAATCCTAAAGCACGACTCCTAAGATGGACTTAGGACGATGATCCTTGTTATAATATTCCATATTGTTCCGAAGTTTGGCTCTGATACCAAGCTGTGACGCCCCACCTCTATACCCACGCTAGCCAAGAACACTACGGAGTAATGCTGTCAACTAGCACGGAGAATAAGGCTGTTGAGGAGCGACCATCCGTATAATTTCTTTGGGCGAGTACCGATATGCCAGATAAAAATATAACTTTTCGTTACAAGAGGAAATCCGACATACCGACACAAACTTAAAGCTACTACACAGTGGCTATAGTAATCTTTGGAAACAAATATAGAAGTAAGCATAACAAAAATCATTCACAGATAATTCATATCACAAAGGCGGAAGAAGATATGGATATATAATTAACACATGAAAGTGTATATCAGAGTAGTGGTCAAAAAGATCCACAATAATACAAAAGAATAGCAACACGTGCTATACAAAAGAATACAACTATGAGTCTATATCTCAAGTGTATACAACAAAATAAACTACTAATCTAAGTAGTTAGCCAAAAGTCAGAGAAATCAATCCCAAGTGAGAAGTCAAGCTGAAGCACCTGCAACATCTCGGTCTGACCCGGGTATTATTTAATAAGAAAATGATAAATGGATCAGTCTAACTATAAATATCAGGTGAAATGATATAGAATAAGAGATATGACTAAACACATAATAATCACAATGCCAAGCTGTGATATATAGAAGTAATTGAAAATCAACAAGAGATTAATCAATATCACCAAATCAACACAAGAATCAAAGAAAATGTCATACTCCTTATTTCGTTCACCAAACCATAAATGTTGACGATTATATCAATGTCAATCACAAAAGTCAATGACACACAAATTCACCAGTGCACAAATATTGATAAAACTTATCAATGGAAATCACGAAAATTGGTGAAGTACAAATTCTAGAAATCATCTCAAGAAATCCAGACAATGACACACGAACTCAGCTATGCACAAAAATTGATAAATCATATCAATAGAAATCACAAAAATAGGTGAAGAAGAAAGTTACAGAATTCGACGCACGAAATCCAGAAATCACACAAAATAGGGGGGAAGGCCTATCACACGAACGGGAGCATGAAAACTCACCAACATATGTATCACACGAACGAGACGCTATCTCATGGTAGCTAGCCATTAATTTTTGACACACGAACGGCCCAAGACCATGGGGCGCTACCCCACATATGTGAGTAGAAACTCACACGAACGGGGTTTAGTCTCCCTCGTAGACAAAGAGACATCGCACATTGCTAGTCTAAATCACAAAAAATGATTGTCATGATCATCAAGAAGTGTCAATTACAGTAAGCTAGTAAATATATGAGCATAGCTTCATGTCCCATAACCACTAGCTTAACTTAAATATTTACGAACAAATTGTAGATCTCCATTAGAAAATTGTCACAAGAGATTCAATCGAACAAGTCCAAGAATTAACCGACGAAGTAAACGCAAGCGTTTCATACCACTTGTTTTACAAAGTCGTTTAATTAGATTTCTCATACGATTGAGGTAAAGGTTTGTATATACTAATAGATTGGAAATTGGTTTTAGAAAACGAGCTTTGTAATAAAATAGTGTTGAAATCATTTGAAGAAAGAGTTTTGATATTTACTATTAGTATCGAAACCTTTATATTTTTAAAGTGACAAATCACAAAGAAGATTGTAGGAACAATCAATCACTAAAATTCACATACGAAGATGTGAATAAAATCCAAAGAAGTCGATAAAGAATCCATCGAAATGGATATTCAAAAATCCCTAAAAAGGAGTCATCAAAGTCATAATAAATGATAACAACAAATAGGATCATCACGAATCGATTTAAATTGGAAATTCAATCCAAAAAGGCAAAATGGACTCAAACAGCAGGTTCAGTCGACTGAACAGAGTTTTCAGTCGACTGACCCTATGCCTGGAAATTTTCCAGGTTCAGGAAACTTTCTGTTTCCAGTTTCAGTCGACTGAACAGAGGATTCAGTCGACTGAATCATGCCTGGAAACTTTCGGGTTGCAGGTTCAGTCGACTGAACAGACTTTTCAGTCGACTGAATCTTGCCTGGGCTGTTTTTTCAGCCTATCCAAATGAAGAGCAAACTCTTCCAAAATGCAACCGGACGAACTTTGGCTCTAAGGGTTTATGCCAATCGGCAACCCGACCCTATATGCTCCTCGATGCATCACCAAAAGCACGATCAAACATCCATATAAGGATTTTCACACAAATTTGACTTAAAAACCCAAAAATGGAATATTCACAAAACCAATCCAAATCAAGAGCAAATGCACATGAAGAAGTGTTAGGAATTCATACCTAACAACCAAAGATAATTATAGTCATAGATGTGAGATAAAAATCTCACCTTTGAATCCAAACGATTGAAGAAGGTGCTTGAAAGCAAAGGAGAATCAACCACTCTTCAAATCCTACTCAAGAAGCTTGATTCTAAGCTTTAAAAGAAGAACATTCCCAAAGTTAGGTTTAGGAATTTCTGAAATTGATAAGAGATTGAGTTGGAGAAGAAGAAGAGAAGCTTACCAATGGGTTCTTATATTAGTTTGGAGCTAGAACTTGATTTGCAAAAGAAAACTACGGCTTGAGTTTTAGTTTCCCATCTCTCCCACCATTGTTGCTAAAGCTTGAGTATTAGGAATTGGAAATGAAGTAAATGAGGAGTTGAAGTGGAGTTGGGATTGAATACATAAGTGGGGTTATTGGGCTCAGCCCAAGCCAAAGCCCTAAGCAAAAAGTAGCAAAATTCAACTTTCTCCAAACTTATCGAAGCTTATACTCAAAAAGGTCGCAAACGTCATTTTGAACTCAATGGGGGTGGTCTCGAGTCCCAATTCGACCGTATGCAAAAAGTCGCTTTTCGGACTAAAATCCGACTACGATACCACATTTAAATAAAACATTTAAATGTATAAATCATAACATATGCGGGTTGTTACATTCCTACTGCAACATGGGTACGCCTCTGGAGGGACGTCTCGAGAACTTAACCGGCTCTCTTCCAACACAAGGCCGGGTTACCTCTGTAACTAGGTAACTACTACATGAGTATGCCATCCCCCGGTCGTTTGCGACCTTTATCCAAGGATCCTCAACCACAAAGCAACAACCAAAAGTAATGAATTTCCAGCAACCACATAAGTTAAGTATCTGGATCCATACCATGATACCACCCTTTTCCAAAAGGAAATGACATACCCTAAAGGGCGCGACCCTCATAACCTTACCGCTTCGACCATTTCTGGGGTGTGAGGTTCGATGAAGTTTCGTCCACAAAGCTACACTTTTCACAAATTCATGCTTCGATCAACAAATGATCAGCAGCACTTCGTATGCCACATTACCAATTTAGGAATATATCATTAGTAACCATCAACTACATAACCTTTAAGCTCGTACGTCTCAGAGAAGGGTGTTAAGCTAAGAGAATAAATTCTCCGCCACCAACAGAAATGTATTTGATAGAAACCAGCTTTACATCTCAAAGTGTAACGTCAGACACACATCCATACAAGTCCGTTCCGGGATCGAACGGAATCGAGGTCACTTAAGAAGAAGCCCTTACAAATCTGGATATTCACTAATCACGTCCGGAATCCCCTTCACAAAGGGTGATAGAGTCTCTATACCGGAGCAACCCTGTGCAGAGACATTCGACAGGTAATCCTTTCGCTTTCGAAATACCCGATCTTCAACACCATCTTCAAATGCAATCCCATTTCATCGTATCATTATTCAGAATGGGTTTTATGACACAAAGTCTTCTCCCGGCTAATCCGAATAATGAGCGCTTATTTTAAAAATAAGTGTTTTTTCAGATTTTAAACAAGTCACAATAAATTTCCACTTTGATCTTTTAAATAAAAGATCCATTACAATCACAAATATTCGATGTGGTTTTCGGATAACCGTTTGGAATCCGACCCCCGCTCACATCGAAATTCAAATGCCATTAAAGGCCAATATTGATAGTCGGTTATTTATCTATCAATCAACATTCACAATAATCACTATCAAACAATATTCACAACAATCACCAAGATTTAAATAATTTTACCAAATTATTTATTTTCAAAATATCTTCACAAGATGTATTTTTTAACATTTCAACACTTTGAAAATAAATTTCAAATCACTTTCCACATTTCAATCTCTTGAAAACAAATTTTAATCCACTTTCCTCACATGGAATAAGTTTCCAAATATTTATTTGATTCCACTGAAAATTTGCCGAGTTCAAATACTTTAAAAATAATTTAAAACACTTATCCAAAATATACTTGGAAACATTTAAAATGTAACTATTTTAAAACACTTGCTTAAATATTAGTTATGAAAATATTATACTAATATCTCATATAAACTTAAGTCTAAAATAATTTTAAAATAAAATTATTAGATAGTGTAATTATTTAAATAACCATTTTCTAATCAAATATCAATTAAATCTTTAAATAATCACTTCTACAATTAATTTAATAAATCTTTTACTTTAAAGATTTAAAAACAACTTAAGAAAAAAAATTCTCCGCAAATATCCTTTTTAAAACCAACTTCAAAACTTTTAATTTTCGAAAGCTACTTTAAAAACATACTCGGCTTTCCAGGGAAAATACACCTTCCATTTCAAAATGGACCATTTAAATCAATAAATAAATTTTTATTGATTTATCTCAATTTATATTCCACATCCGCAAATTTCTTTCCACACTTTAAAAATAAATCAATATTTGTTTTTAAAAGAAATTTCCCTTTCCTTTTTAAATTCCCATTATTAATTTAAATTTTCAAATATCCACTAATATACGATTTTCAAATTGATTTCTAAAATCATTTACAAACACCAAATCAATTTTCAAATTGATTTCAAATTTTATTTTAAACACCAAATCAAATTCTAAATTTGATTTTTAAATTTATTTCAAATACCAAATTAATTTTCATATTGATTTCCCAAAGATTTATTTTAAAATACCAAATCAATATCCGAATTTATTTCTAAATTTATTTTCTTTTTAAAATAAATTCCTTTATCTCTTACAAACTATTTAAATTCCGTATTTTTAAATAAATTCTTCAACCTTTGAATAATATTGCTTGAAATCCATTTATTAAAATCTTTTCCCATATTTTTTGAATTTATTTAATAGGACTACAAAAATAAAACTTTATCCTTTTAAAATCCCTTCTTTTAAATTTATCCAATTCTCAAAAATAATTTTTTCTATTAAATTTCAACTTTAATTTTAAAAATCCAATTTTATCTATTTCCTGTATCCTACGATACCAAAAATATATTTGGCTAAACTATAGCCTTCAACGATTTTAATCACAATATAATTACACACAGATTATAAATAAATCAATACACAATATTGAAAGAAATTTAAATATTTGAGGAATCCAGTTGGATCCCTCCAACCTGTTTCCTTGCATCCACAGACGTTAGCACAACAACTAAATACCAATTCCATTTTGAGGTGGAATATCACGGTATATGGGATTTAGAAAATATCATGCGCTATTATGCTGCGCATAGGGTCTCATCCGCCATATAATACGAGAAATCAATCACTCTAAATACATATATAATACCAATTCCACTTCAAGGTGGAATATCGCAGTATATGGGTTTAATATAATATCATCCGCTATTATGCGGCGCATAGGGTCTAGTCCAATACAATTGATAATAATTTATCATCCAAGCACACAATCAACAATTTTAAATTTAACTAGTTAAATTAAATCAGAAAAACCTGATTGAGTGAGAAGATCTCAGCTTTGCTTTGCATGCAATCCATTTTCATTCTAGATTGTTTTCTTCATTGTATTAGACCTTGTATAACAATTTATACAAATTGTTAATATTCGAAATAAATCGAATAATCAATTTTCCATTTACTAATTTTAAATTCAACTAAAAATTTAGTTTTAAATTAATGAATAAATTTTAACTAATTCCCTTTAACAATTTCTAAAATAAATAAAATAAGTAAATCAAACAAATTTAATTACCCTCTATGTATTTTTTAAAAATTCCTTTTCTGCATGTATAATCCTATGACAAATAAAACTTCCTGTTTTAAATTACATATATATATATATATATATATATATATATATATATATATTGAATTCTGTATTTACATAAACCCTACAGTATGTTTATGATTTCACTGTATAAGATTTTATTCACTGTAAAATTCCTTGATGAACAAATTAAATTCCATGTTTTAAGTTTAAGATAAATTAGGAATGTTTAAATTAAATTTACTTAGCAAGAATCAGGCATTCATCGAGTTCCTGCCGATCATCAAATCCAAAACACCTCGTCGACTTCCAGCCCATATCCGTGACTTTGAAGTCGAAATCGACTATGTGACGCTCCCCCCTTTGCGATTCCACCATCGGCCATGCTCGAACCCCACCAAACTCGCGCGCATGAGTACGCGATCATCCCTCCCTCGATTTCGCTGCCAGGTGGCTCCATCATCGTCGAGTGCAGCACTTCGCCTCCCACGCTCGCGCCTCCTCCTCGAACACCAACGACCTCGAACTCGCGCGCCTCCCATCGAGTCTCCATTCTTCGATCGCGAAGCTATTTATGAATGAAATCAAATAAATTCGATTTCCAGATTTCCAGATGCGTCTCCCCTTTTATTTTTTTGCGCATCGGCCATTGCTAAGATTTGAATGAAATTTTTTTCGTTCGATTTAAAAAGAGGAGGAGGGGAATAGAAGTGGCACGAGGTATTGTATTTTTTTTTGCGTTATTTTATCTCAAACAAGATAATCAAAAAAAAAAAAAATTATTGGTAACTAACGCGTGTCCTTTAATTTTTCCAAGTGGTGCAAGAGAAAAGAAACGTGTATTTGCCTTGTGAATTTGAATATTTATATTCAATCTCAATTCAAATTTAAATTCAAACCGTCTCTAATTCGAGGCTTAAAATTTCAAACTCCTATAGAGGCGTGCCGCCAGGCATTTATAGTGTTAACCCCTATTCCAAACGCAATGGAAAAGGTTCCGAGTCCAAATTCGATCGTATGGAGAAGATAGCTTTTTGAACCCAGTTATTTAATTAAATTTCGATATAAATTTTCAACGCATTTGCTTATCATTCGGCCAAACGATCAGTCCAAACGTCACGAAAATTGAAATCCGATAATAATACAATATTACGGAACCAATAGAATTGGTTTCGTCGAATTCTGAGACTGTGCCTCGGCTATTTTTAAATATTGATTTAAACGATATAATTTCAAAACTGAACAAATCAGTTCCACATTCAATTCTGAAGCTTCCATTATCTTTAGTATTGTAAATATAAATTTTCTAACCCTTGAAAATATTTCTAACAAGCATAAAACTGAAGATTAAATATTTTACCTAACTTCAATAATTAAATTAAATAAATTTAATTGCCAAATTCATTTTGATATTTGAAATTCAAGTTAAAAATAACTACCAAATATTTAAAATCAACTAAATATTTTCAATTTCAAATGTTAACAATTCTTGGTCGTCACATAACTATATAAATTAATAAAAATATATTTAAACCTTTAACTTTCTTTTAAATCTTGTTAACACATTTGAAAAGATTTCTAAAATAGACAACTCATTTTACTTTACAAAAATCATCGATTTTCGAACTACAATCATAGCGACTATCACTATATGAACCGTAATTTTTAAAACTTGTTTTGTAAATCAAATAACTTTTAAACTCCATTTTATTTTTGTATTCCAACCATTTAAATATCTTTTCTCAAAGAGAAAAAACAAAAATCAAGTTCGGAAATTACTTTAAATATTTTTATACACAAAGTAGTAAACACGAAATTTCAGCATCGCATATGAACAAACCATCAAAACAAATCAACTATCAACAACATCCACTTCATCACATCACACTTAGCAAGTAATGATTCAAAATAAAAATCAACATTGATGAAGGGTTTCGTTGGATCCCTCCGTAAACTCATAACTTTCCAAAGTGTATCCGTCACGGTCATTTCGCTACGAACCACTTGGACACATTCATAGTCCCCTATCTAATCCTATGTGTTTTACATAGTTCCCTGCAAAATACAAGTTATATGCCTCATCTATTTGAGTGGAAATAATATTACAACTCAAATCGCCTATTTTTACCTACTTATATTACAACATCATAAATAAACAACTAACTAATTATTACATATTTTTATCAGTAACAAATATATAATAAATCAAGGGCAATCTTACTTTCAAGAGTGAAGAAATGTAAGCACAAGCTCACAATCAAGCAATCAACCATGAAATTACCAAATCGTGACACACTCTTCTAGCACACACATGAAAAATGCTTGGAAGCCCTGGAGGATGCACGACAATGGCAACAAAATGCCTAGGGGAGGGTACGGCCAAGACAAGAAAGTGGGGCTAGGCACTTGAAGTTGGTTTCTTTGAGGATGGTAAAAGTTTTGGTAAGGAATTATGAACTTATGGAAGAAGTATAAACAAATTTGAAGTGGATTTTCTTTGTTTTCAAAAATGAAGAAGTTGGAGAAGAGAAGATCAAATAAAAATGAAAGTGTAAAATGAAAATGAGAAGGTGGTGGTTTCTTTTATAAACATGAACACATGACAATTTACCAAACCACCATTCCGTAAAAATAAGCTAATACCCTCTTTAGAATTTTGAGAAAAAACCACCAATCCATCATAACATGTACTTAGCCATCACTTCCTCTTTTTCCAATGTCCTTCACACTTAATATAAGAAAACAAGTGTCTTATCCTTACTTTATAATTCTAATTAATTACTTTGAATTTTCAAATGGTAATTAGAGTTAATAAATCTCTTTATTAGAAAATATGAAATGTTATATATGTGTAAATGTGTGTGCTTAAATGTGCAACAACTTTGCGATAAATTCTATTCGATAAAAAGTCGAAAATCCAAATAATGATTTTTGTCACGTTTTCAATTTTTCATCGAATTACCTATTTTTTTTAACAAACTTTCAAAATGAGTTTACTATCGTTGTTTATTAATTAAAAGAAGGTTACTTGATTAATAAAAATCATTAATTGAATATCTAAAATTTATTAAATATTCACAAATTAAAGCGATAAAATTCTGGGTCGTTACATTATTCCCCCCTTTAAAAAATCTCGACCTTGAAATTTCATCACAAACAAACAACCAAGAAACATATTATAATAATTTTTAACATTTCCTAAAATGTTGAATGACTAACAAACAAGCATAAAGTTTTCTCAATTTTACAACCTTCTTATCGACCATGGATGATAAACAATCCACTGAGCATACCTCATGCTCAACAGCCATATGTTATTACTCAATTGATTATTCACACCGTTTTATGACATTGAAGAGTCACCCACCCAATCCTTATAAACTAAAAAAATTAAAGATAAATATACCTAATCCTGTAAGATGTATATGGATCACCTATATACAATATTTTATTCGATCACTTACTCGAATACATAAGCCTTTCTTTCAAGTAAGTATTGCTCACCCAACTTTCCTAGTGCAAACTCTGACCAGGCTCCTTGATTAAGAACCTCCGTTCTCCTTGCATAGCCATATACTATAATAGAAAACCTTAGCACCATATTAAGAACCCTCATCAAGTATTCCCCATCAAAAATCAAGTGATATATCCTTATTCACCCGGTGTGAATCACCTCAAAGTCATGTACTCGAATTTTGGATCAAGAATCATGCAAAGAAATGAACTACGTACGACTTACGTACTTATTTTTATAAGTTCTCAATTATACCATTTATTTTACTTCTAAAATGCTTTATGAAAACATTTCACAAAATATAACTTAAGTTTTAAACTCACATCATATTCTACTACATCTTGAGAGTATATACCACATCTGATAAAATCTTTTTAAATTTTATCATAAAGCATCCATAATCACTAGCTAATCTGAAATAAATAGAACTTTAAATGGAGAATTCGACCATATTATACCATGCCTGGTTTACTACCACACTTAGTCATGCAAGGCCCATCCAAATACCTAAAAAGTCATAACCCGTACCACGGGCTTCCATACTGCGATACATAACCCAGATGCATATACAAAAAACAAGATATAATACGAATACCCCGAAAATAACAGCACCCAACAGGCTCAGCCCAACACCTCATAAAGGGCTCTACTCATTAGAGTCCTTCGCAGGAGGCCCCTCCAACATTATGGATACTGCATCATCGTCAGAAATCCAACCACTCAAATGATCGAGCCCATCAGGCTCCGGTACCTCCATCCATACCTCATCGTGGCCTTCTTTAACGTACTTTTCTTCCACATCCACAAAGTCCTCCTCTTCTATATTCTGGTGCTCCACTATCAGTCCCTCTATCTCCCAAATGATGTCATCATTATCCTTAGACTCCGGCTTCTCCTCTAGCTCCTCCTCCCCCTCTATAGGAATCTCCTCTTCTTTTATAGGCTCCTCCTATATCAAGAGGCCAAGAACCTTCATATCATACCTAGTGATGGTCTGTCAAAACAACTTCCTCACCCTTAGTCGCTCCTCCACCGGCTCTTCCTCATCATTGGATATCGGAAGGTCAAATATCGTCTTATTCAAGGTCTACATATACAATTCACGAGACCCTTTCAAGGCTTCCCTCATAGCTCTAGACAACATATCCTACAATAAAAACACTAAGAAATCTTTGAATTACATACTAAGTTTAACTTTCAAAAAGTTATGTATTAGCACTTATTTTAAGTTTTTGGGTTCAAACTTGTTCCAATTGTATAATAACAAAGGGAATAATTTACTAAGTGCTCCGCATGCTTGCTTAAGAAAACATCTGATTGCACTTAGAAGATTATTCAAATCATCGCAAAACAGATCAGGACTCATTTTTCGAACTATCCCAAAAATGCACCTTACTTATAATCCTAAAATATCTATTTCCTTTTAAACACCTTTTTAAATTAAATTTTAAAAAATCATCTTTATATAAAATCACCTTTATACAGTAACTTCCTTCTATATAGTAACTATGTTAGCAAAGTAAACTTGTTAAACCTATATTACTATCGAACACCTTATCGTCAAATCATGAAACTGAATACCCAAGATGTTCGTATTTAATTCAATTAAACTACAAATGCTAATAAACTGGATGAGCATAAATAATCAATCAATAAATGATGATAAATAAATATCATAATTCCTTAACAAACAATCACAACAACAATAACTATATCGATATATATACATATATAATATAAAATCTATGTAAAATTATTTAATCTATGAATTTCAAAATAATATTAAACACTTTTATGGCACTAGCAAATACACGCTCTCATATATAATACATTCAAACTCATTCTAGGGTGTCACTTATCCTATCTCTAATGAGTGTACCCCATTAGGGCCAAGGTTCTCGCTTAACTTCGGCTTTGATACCACATGTGATGAACTGCCTTTTCGATCCTTAAAAATTGACACTAATGCATCCATGGTATTCATGTGCCAAGTATCCGAGTGTCGAAAAAACTGATCGTTGGGGAAAAAAAAGAAAAGATAGAATATAATTTCACATTGTGACGAGTAATATATAATATCCAAATGATTTTTATAAAAAAACTTTACAGCAATCAGAGTAATCTAACTTATCATCAGCTTGGATAGTTGCAACAGCCTTTCCTTACAATTGTCGATAAACGCAATACAAGAAATACAGTGGAAAATAGGATAGGTCAGGACCTGGAGGTATCCAGCTTATCTCCTGAATCCCCAAAGAGTCCAAAGCTAACTTCAGAGAAATACTTGGATTTGACCTGAGTATTATAAGAAAATAACACCTGGATCAGTTTACCATGAGAAAGTCAAATCATATGGATTATTATATTTATGAAACCCTTACAAAAATAAAGGTATCTCGTAAGACCATATTGCATATAAACTCAAACGGGCTTTTACCCTATGATTACCAAACCTTTTTATAAGAAATCTTATGATATTATAACAATGTTTAGGGTTTAAAATTAATATTGAACCAAAGCCAAAATGTTACAATAATTACATTCAATAACATATTTGGTATACAGCTAAGTCCATAAAATCACATAATGGAAAATAAATTCCATACAATGACAAGGCACCATGGTACCACCTACCATAGTACATCTCTAGATAAAATGTACCAAGTCACAAACTTTGCGACCCCTGCCAACACAGAACCGACCTACCCCTTCATGGATAGTACCGAATATGACATCATTCCAGTAGCTTTACAATATTTTCCTTGTGAGCTCACATGCATATATCAAATCCATAAATAGTGATCTAAATAAGCGATGACCATACCCCAATGGGTATGACCCATATAACCCTGCTGCATATCTCCTAATTTTAGTCATTACCGAGGGCGAGGCTCGTGAGGCAACGATTAACTTTTTCTTTAGCAAATACCACTTGGAATGTTAACACCGCCCTTTAAAAAAATGTAAGGCCAGCATTCATCTATACAAGTTGATCGGGATATGAACAAACTGAAGGGAATTCTTTTACTACATTCTCTTTGGCATCACCCTCAAGTTAGTAGCAAGTAGCCCTTGCACTTCAAAGTTCTCCATCTTCGATTCTATCATCTTTAAGATGTCTTCAATTCGAATGCTTATGCCAGTTCGAAGTGGTTTTCGAACAATTCATGCTTAGCCAATTTTGGTCTCTCTGAACCAACAATCGATAGTTTTCAATTGACTCAATCTCGGTTCTTTCAAAAGTAAGCGGATAATATAAGTGTCCTAAGGAGATCTTTAATATTCACTTTTAAAGCGAGAGATGTTTCATGGGAATGGGTTCCCCTAAGGGATCTCAAACCATATGAAATTGCGAAGCTTTCATATACTTCCTAAGTCAAAATAGGTCAAGTCAATGATAGTATACAACCAACTATCTGGTGTAAGTATATAATTTGCATATGAAAAACCAGATATCATATACTTATCGACATTTTTCAATTGTACTATCCCTCGATTACTAATGAAGTTGGATAAATTAGAGAACTATCCTTGCCTCAACTAACATTCTTAAACTCTCACAGATGGAAACGGCCTTCATACGTCGAAATTTTAATGTCGAGTATAAGTTGAAATACCTTTCATATGCTAAATTAATCATGACCCGTTTATTGAAATCAACCCTCATATGCTTATCATGTTTCACACATTTTAATTTCTCTATCCCTTGCCCAAAATTGAAGTTAGGTATGTTGAAGCATTGATTGCTTCGATCCTGTGATAGTTAAAATACTACAATTCTAGATCTTACAAATAGAGGAAAATTTACTCATCGACTTTTAGTGCTAAATATATGATGACTTACTTTCCAAAAAAGTGATAGTATTTTAGCACTATTTTATCATATTTGTTTTGTATTACTTAATGGCACCAACAAAGAAATCTCTTGCATAAAACAAAGTATTTTTGAAACAATTGGAAAAACCAACTTTGAAAACTTATTTCTAGTTTTCAATATCAAACTAGTACTTTTCATCCGATAGAAATGAAATCATTCGAGTTTGGGTATCATTACATCTCAAACATTGACTCAACATTCATTTATGACTTCAAAATGGAAACAATTTTTCATACCTCAAAGTCTAGAAAACAGAATTCAAGAGTTCCCCACACTTATTTATAAAACATTTTCCAAAATGACTTATTTAAACCAAAGTTTGATTAAAAAGGAAATATCTTTTCCTTTATAAAAGTAAAATCTTTTTAATTGATAAATTCCAAACCACTTTAAAAACATCTTACCTTTACACAAGTAAACAACTTATTAATAATAACAAAGTGTTATAAATCAACTTCCTTATCAGATTCCCGAAACCATTTACTATGACAAAATTTCTATAGTCCATAATCTCTTTCCTTTCTCGAAAACATTTATTACAATAACAGTGTTAAAATCCATGCTTCCATCTTCTTTTCAAAATTACTTTTAAAACTCTTTAAATGAAGTTTGAAACTTGTATTTAAAACAACCTTTGAAGATGATCACTTATAACCAAAACTTGATTTTGTAACAAAGGAATAAATTTTAAACTTCTTATTTAAATAGCTAAATAAATTCATAAAAAATATATTTAAAACTTCGAACTTCCTTTTAAATACTTATTAACAAATTTGAAAAGACATTTCAAAATTTCTAAGATAGACAACTCTTTTTACTTTACAAAAATCATCAATTTCCAAACTTCATTCATGGCGACTGTCGCTATTGTTTGCGCCAAAAATGGCCACAAACCCCAAGTATTGTGAAAGCACCAAACAACGAATATAAATCAACAATATTCAAGCACAAGTCTCAGATTCAAGCAAGCAACAAGCAGCAATACAAAGATATTAATTAGAAATGCAAGATTTATAGTGGTTCGGCTATCTCCGGCCTACGTCCACTTCAAAGTTTTAACTTTTATTGATGCTCTTTGCTGGTTACAAGTGATTGCAATAGTTATAATGATTGAATTTTGGCTATAAAAGTGATGGAAGGAAGTAGAATCGAATCCGGCAGAGTCTGGACGTTCAATGGCCAAAAGATCCCTTTTCTGTATGCTTCAGGGGGCTATTTATAAGCGTAGGAGGCTCAGATCTTGCTCAAACTCCAGGAGACTTTTTCTGGCACGTGAGCGGGCCCACGCGACCGACCTCACCAAGTTTCGACTCGATCTGGGATCGATAGAAGTGATTTCGTATCCATCAAAGAATGATCCAATCGAGCTGAAACTTGACAGGAACAATCTTTACCTTATATAGAAGCTTCTGTGAAAATTTCGTTGCATTTGGATCAGTGGATCTTGAGTTATGATCGATTCGAACTTGGGTTTTCTGTTGGCTGTCCCCTTGGAATCCATCTGTTCGAATCCATCACTTTCGACTCGATGGAGGCATATGCACATCGATGACATGGCGCTACTTCTAAGGCTCGATCCATTCTTCTTGCCGCTTTGACCGCTTCTTTCCTGGAGACGTGGGCTCGGATCCATGTTTTATGCTTCGTCCTTATCCATAACTTCGCAATGGCATGCTCGTATCCATCAATTCGTGTTTCTTTTCGCATTGATTCCGGGAGTACGCTTCGCATCGATCATTCACGAATTGATCGATACGAAACGACCATGAGGGGTTATCGATACGAAGCGGTTGTGATGAAATGGATACGAAGCTTGCCCTTATGATGGATACGAACGAGACCTTACCTGATGGATACGAAGTAGGGTTACCTGATGGATACGAAGTGCTTTGACCAGATGGATTCGAAGAGAGGTTCCCACGATGGATACGAAACGGTGACCATTGCCTCAGTTGATGGATGCGAAGTCACCGAGTCGAACTAGAACCTGACCGATGCGAACTTTACCGAGCCGAACCCATGCCAATCGATACGAACGGTATCGATACGAATGGTATCGATACGAACAAAATCGATACGAACGGTATGGATACGAACACGGTCGATTCGAAATTGGGGCACGATGATGGATACGAAACATGAGCTTTTCCCTTCAAATTGCATCCATCATAACTTGAGCATACGAACTCGGATTGACTTGAAACTTGGAAGGTTGGCTCTCTTGGCTTTGCTAGCCATGTCTTATCAATTACAACTCAATCCGGACACAGACAAAATTCATCGATATCCATGGTTATCCTGCAATGCATAATTGATATTCATGTCTAGCTATTATTGATTTTCAGTCAGTTTTGGGTATCTCAGTTTTGCTAAAAATTGGGATAACATTTTGCCCCCCAAAACATGCCTTTTGGTAAAAGGTGTGCTTTGATCATTCTCAAATTGAACGTAGTGAGTTCATGTTTTATTCAAAGCTTATAGCATTTTCAATCAAGTCCGTGGCTGTTCGAAGCCAAATTGTTGTCAATTTCTTCCAGTGGAAGTTAAGAATGAAGTTTTACAGTCTCTCTGGACTATCGGTGGTCATTTTGGACCCCTGCCTAGCCCATTCTAGACTTGGCGATTGAATAGAAAGATCCCATTGCACTCTGGCGTTGCTCTAGTTAGGGCATATGGCGATGTCTTGGTTGTTATAAACCGATCATAGCCTCTCCGGGCTCTTGCTGGATCCCATCCTGTCACTCTCCGGTGAAGGGGAAGCAGCGTTAAGTGAGTCGATCTTGTCGCTCTCCGGCGAAGCAACTCACTTCTTGCACTCCGGTTCAGTGTATCTGAACATTAAGCAATGTCATGGCCTAGATCGTGGGCCGATCACAGCCTCTCTGGGCTCTTATCGAATCCCGATCCAATCACTCTCCGGTGAATGGGAAACGATGTTAAGTGAGTCGATCCTGCCGCTCTCCGGCGAAGCAACTCACTTCTTGCACTTCGGACCCCGCCTCTCCGGGTAGGGTCATAAAGCGATCATTTTCATATTGGTATTCAATATTCATCCTTTAACTCTCCGGTCAAAGGTTTATTTCAAGAAATTCCAATTTATTTATTTAAATCCAGGTCCTAGATGTTCAATCTCAAACATCAGGAAAAAGCTAAACATTGCCTCTTCGGGCATAGTGGTCTACCTCCATCTCAGAGCATGCCTAGGGATGTCTCTTCCCGTACATGAGTAAGTGGAGTAGTCGTTTATTCTGAAAACAAATCTAATGAAATTATTTGACCGAAGTCCAAATCCTGGACTTGGCCCCTGCCGTCTTTAATCAGTTGATGACGAGTCGTGATCCCGATCCAGGATCATTTCTGTTAGGTGGAGGCGATAGTTGTTCAGGCCTTACCGCCGCTGTCCGTTCTCTGACATATTATGGCAATCTACCACTCCTGGCATGTTCTTCCACCTCATCCTTTAGGTGACGACATTCATCTGTAGCGTGCCCATCCAGCTCATGGAATAGGCAATATTTTTTAGTTCTGCGCTCCCGCTTAGTGGGATCTCTCCTGGGTGGTTTTCGATAGGGGAGTTGCCCCTGAGTTTCAGTGTAAATCCTTTCTAGACTTGCCATCAAATCCGTGTACTGTCTGAATCTAGGCTCTTGGAATTTCTTCCGTTTATTAGGACCATCATGTCCATCGTCCTGCTTTCTCTTTCCTTTGTTCGCTCCGGACTGTTCCCTGGCGGTTCCTTCGCCCTGCACAGCATTTATTTCTCTCCTTTCGGCCCGTGACTCTTCCAGCCGAATGAATCTTTCAGCTTCATGATAAAACTCTCCGAGATCTTGTGGGGGATCTCTTGCCAAAGAATCTTTGAATTTGGTACCTTCCCCGACTCCTGCTACTGCCGCCATCAAAATCATCGATGGATCCGGGCGATCTACAGAAGCCACCGTTTCATTGAACCGCAATAAGAAATCTTTTATGGACTCTCCGGTCCTTTGCTTGATTGAAGCTAGGGTCATCACACTCTTGGGTCGCGTCACATGGACCCTAAACTATCTCATGAAGCAATCTACAAGCTCGCCCCATGTTCCGGTTGATCCAGTCTCCAGCTGTCGAAACCAAAGCGTAGCTAAATCTGACAAGTATAGAGGGAAGCATCGATCCATCACTTCCTCGGGTGCCCCTAGCACTTCCATGTGCCTGATGTATCTGGTAATATGCATCTCTGGGTCTGACCTCCCGTCATAAGGATCCAGCGTTGGCAGTTTGAACTTTGGAGGATTCTTCGCATTCTTGATATTCGGAGTGAACGGACTCCGGCTGACTTCTTGTAATCCTCCACTCGACAATCCTCCTCTCATGATTCGTCGCACTAGACCAATCATTCTTTCATCTCCATCCGGGGGTTTCCCCTTGTCATGTTTCTATCCTGCCCTCCAAGTCTTGAAGGGGACTCCGGTACATACTCTTCATGTGGCTCGGTAACAGTAGCATTGACTCCAGCCTGCTGAGCTTCATCTGTGGGTCTCCCAGTGTCTGATCCTGAGGGTCTGCCCCCAAGTCCTTGTTGATTGCCTTCAGGTCCTGCACTACTGTCTTGAACCCGACCTTCATTGGCCTCCGCAATCCTGACTCCTTGTCCTGCACTTACAGCCGTTGTAGTTGGCCCAAGGTTCTGCACGTTCACTGCCCTTATCTGCTCAAGAAAATTCTGCATCATCTCTTGGTGAGTCTTCATCATGCTTTCGTGTATCGAATTAGCCATAGCCTCCATCTCATCTCTAGTGATGTACATCGACGTCTGTCCTTCTCCAGCTCCAGAGGATGCTTCTTGGCTTTCTCCTTATTGGCTCCGATCAGCTCTTTGTCTTGTTTGTCGAGTCATCGTCTCTAAGTCGAGATTCTTCAAGTTCTTAAATCTGAACTCTAAATCCGGTGTAGCGGGTGCTAGTTCTTCTCAGTGAAAGGCCCAAAGTGTTTGCGCCAAAAATGGTCACAAACCCCAAGTATTGTGAAAGCACCAAACAACGAATATAAATCAAAAATATTCAAGTACAAGTCTCAGATCCAAGCAAGCAACAGGCAACAATACAAAGATAATAATTAGAAACACAATATTTATAGTGGTTCGGCTATCTCCGGCCTACGTCCACTTCAAAGTTTTAACTTTTATTGATGCTCTTTGCTGGTTACAAGTGATTGCAGCAGTTACAATGATTGAATTTTGGCTATAACAGTGATGGAAGGAAGTAGAATGGAATCCGGCAGAGTCCAGACGTTTAATGGCCAAAAGATCCATTTTCTGTAGGCTTCAGGGGGCTATTTATAGGCGTAGGAGGCTCAGATCTCGCTCAAACTCCGGGAGACTTTTTCTGGCACATGAGTGGGCCCATGCGACTGACCTCACCAAGTTTCGACTCGATCTGGGATTGATACGAAGTGATTTAGTATCCATCAAAGAATGATCCAATCGAGCTGAAACTTGGCAGGAACAATCTTTACCTTGTATAGAAGCTTCTGTGAAAATTTCGTTACATTTGGATCGGTGGATCTTGAGTTATGATCGATTCGAACTTGGGTTTTCTGTTGGCTGTCTCCTTCGAATCCATCTGTTCGAATCCATAACTTTCGACTCGATGGAGGCATATGCACATCGATGACGTGGCGCTACTTCCAAGGCTCGATCTATTCTTCTTGCCGCTTTGACCGCTTCTTTCCTAGAGCGTGGGCTCGCATCCATGTTTTATGCTTCGTCCTTATCCATAACTTCGCAATGGCATGCTCGTTTCCATCAAATCGTATTTCTCTTCGCATCGATTCCGGGAGTACGCTTCGCATCGATCATTCACGAATTGATCGAGACGAAACGACCATGAGGGTTTATCGATACGAAGCGGTTGTGATGAAATGGATACGAAGCTTTCCCTTATGATGGATACGAACGAGACCTAACCTGATGGATTCGAAGTAGGGTAACCTGATGGATACGAAGTGCTTTGACCAAATGGATTCGAAGAGAGGTTCCCACGATGGATACGAAACGGTGACCATTGCCTCAGTTGATGGATGCGAAGTCACCGAGTCGAACTAGAACCTGACCGATGCGAACTTTACTGAGCCGAACCCATGCTAATCGATACGAATGGTATCGGTACGAATGGTATCGATACAAACGGTATCGATACGAACGGTATGGATACGAACACGGTCGATTCGAAATTGGGGCACGATGATGGATACGAAACCTAAGCTTTTCCCTTCAAATTGCATCCATCATAACTTGAGCATTCGAACTCGGATTGACTTGAAACTTAGAAGGTTGGATCTCTTGGCTTTGCTAGCCATGTCCTATCAATTACAACTCAATCCGGACACGAAAAAAATTCACCGTATCCATGGTTATCCTGCAATGCATAGTTGATATTCATGTCTAGCTATTATTGATTTTCAGTCAGTTTTGGGTATCTCAGTTTTGCTAAAAGTTGGGATAACAGCTATATGGACCATAACTTTTAAAACTTATTTTGTAAATTAAATAACTTATAAGCTTCATTTTCTTTTTATATTTTAAACCATTTAAATATCTTTTCCTATAGAGAATAAAGTAAAATCAAGTTCGGAAATTACTTTACATATTTTTATACACGAAGTAGTAATCACTTTTAAAGGACACACGAAATTTCAACATCGTATACAAACCATCAAAACAAATCAACTATCAATAACATCCACTTCATCACATCACACTTGGTAAGAAATAATTCAAAGTAGAAATCGACATTGGTGAGGGGACCCATTGGGTCCCTCCATGAATTCATAATTTTCCAAAATGTATTCGTCACTGCCTTTTCGTTGCGAACCACTTCGACATGTTTATAGTCCCATGTCTAATCCTATGTGTTTCACATAGTCCTACGCAAAATACAAGTTATATACCTCCGCTATTCGAGCAGGAATAACATTACAACTTAAATTACCTATTTTTACCTACTTACATTACGACATCATAACCAAAATATTAACTAATTATTACATTTTTTATCAATAACAAATATATAGCAAACCAAGGGACACCTCACTTTTAAAGTAAAGAAAGTTAGCACAAGCTCACAATCAAGCAATCACCCACCAAATTACCAAAATGCAACACACTCCTAGCACACACGCACAAGGCTAGGAAAGCCCTAGAGGACGCACAACAATGACACCAAAATGCCCAGGGAAGGGTATGACCAAGACAAGAAAGTGGGGTTAGGCATGCGTCTTTAAGGATGGAAAAGGTTTTAGTAAGAAATTATAGACTTATGGAAGAAGTATAAACAAATTCGAAGTGGATTTGCTTCTTTTTTTTGAAAATGATAGAGGTGGAGAAGAGAAGAACAAATGAAAATGAAAGTGTAAAATGAAAATTAGAAGGTGGTGGTTTCTTTCATAAACATGAACACATGGCAATTTACCAAACTACCATTCCCTAAAAATAAGCTAATATCATTTTTAGAATTTGAACAACAAACCACCCATTCGTCATAACATGTACTTAGCCATCACTTCCTCCTTTTCCAGTGTCCTTTACACTTTAAATTAGAAGAAAGGGTCGTATCCTTATTTTATTATTCTAATTAATTACTTTGAATTTTCAAATAGTAATTAGAGCTAATAAATCTTTTTATTAGAAAATAGGAAATGTTATATATGTGTAAATGTGTGTGCGCATAAGTTTGCAACAACGTTGTGACAATTTCCGTTTGGTAAAAAGTCAAAAATCCAAAAAAATGATTTTCTGTCACATTTTCAATTTTTCATTGAAATACCCATTTTTCTAGAAAAAATTTCAAAATGAGTTTACCATCATTATCTATCAATTAAAAGAGGGTTATTTAATTAATAAATATCATTAATTGAATATTTAAAACTTATTATATAATCACGTATCAAAGTGATAAAATTCTGGGTCATTATTCCAGTATTATCAACTCCCCGAGCTACATCGAAAGCATCTCTAGACATGGAGTTGATATACCTTGTCAATGGGTTAGCTAAACCCTAGGTTGTGCATATTATTCTATCTTTAGCCATTTCTGACATTAAGGTCACGTTTGGCATCTCTCACACAAATCTTCATCACTTGAACAGATACTAAATCTCTCTTTGATCCCAACATCTCGAATAGTCCACAAATCCCTATAAGGATTCCAGTATCTCGAACAGATCATCAGTCTCTACATGGATTCGAGCATCTCAAACAGATCTCGATTCTCCACATAGATTCCAACATATAGATCACATATATAGTCTTGTAGTGGTTACGATTTCGAGTCATCTCATATAACTATGCTTCCTCACTCAGCGGATGTTCCATAACTAATCGATATACTTCCAATCAAATTAATTCTAGTTCTTTCAAAAATAAATAGACAATGCATAAGGGTGGAGACCATCTCCTATCGTGATGGATTTCCTTATCGTTTGTCCTAGAAGAATAAGTCAATTTTATATGAACATTATAGCATCACTAAAGATAACTGTACCGTATAACCCTCGTGCTTCTTCTAGATATTTATGAAGTTATTTTGATCAAATTCATCAACAATGAGAACTATTGAATATGGAAACTAAGTCTCATATACTTATCACATTTATGACCTTCTCAACTTATTTATCCCTCGATCAAGAGTAAAGCCAGATAGGTGAGCACTGGTTGCATCAAAACACGGCCTAGATACTTCATTCTTAACTCTTATAGAACAAGTCTACTTTGTCAGCTTTTAGTGCTAAGTACATGAATAAATACTTTCCATAAACGAGTAGACATACAAAGCACGACACAAAACCGACTTCTAATTCCCTTTTTATTTAATCAATCCTTTTATTAATTAAAACTTCTTTTATCTAATAAAACTTTCTCTATCTATTACTACATCCTTTAGGAGTAAGTGAACTATATATAGGAGTCCTCTCCGAGGGATCTCCTATACATACGTTCTAGTTGTAAGAGGAGATTCAGAATGAGTCTTACCTAGGGGATCTCAAATCATATGAATATGTGATGCTTTTATTCACTTCCTTTTTCTATTTGTATATATGTTTAAAATACCTTTATAAAGTAAAATGCATTATACCATTTTGCTATTCATTTGTACTCTTTTCATTACTTCAAAAAGTATTCATATACTTATGTCGAATGGTATAAGTATATTCATAAATCTTTAACATGATTTCTTACTTTAATCCTTTATTTTTTTCTATCTTCTTCCAAAAGATTTCATACTTGTTATTACCTTCAAAATATCCATTTAAAAGGGTCTAAGTTCATTCGCAAATCTATTTCAAAAGGGTTTAAAACAAATGTTACCAACACATTGTCACAACAACCCAAAACCATTTGCACTTAAAATTACCTTTAAAGCATGCCTTTAAAGATCTAATTATATTACGAAGTAATGTAAAAAAGAGTTAAAGACCAAATGTTGTTAACAGGTTGCCACAACAACTCCAAAACCATTCCATACTCGTTATTACCCTTAAAAACATTCTTTTATAGATCTAATTATGCCTATATTTATTAAACAAGTTAATATACTTTTAATAAATTTACAAAACCAGTTATTATAACATTAGTGCTATAATCAAAAACTAGCTCTTATTATTTTGTAAAATAGTCACAACTTTTCCAATATACTTTAAAAATACTTGTAATTTGGCTTTAAACATCTATGTAAAATATTACTTAAAAATAACTAATTTAGAACTTTTATAAAAATTAAAAAAGATGTGTTTTGTATTTTATATCATTTTACTTAAAAATTCATAAATAATTATTAAAACTATATTTAAACTTTTAATCTTTTTTTTCATACTCAAATCCATTTTATTAGAACTTCCATGAAAAGATTCCACATAGAAAATAATTTATAAACCATCCAAATCACAAAAAACTAGTCAAAATGTCGCATTTAAAGCAAAACAATGCAACAACTCAGAAATGCTGTAGCAGGTCGAGGAAAACATTTATAAATGCTAAGTCATGGGCAGAAAATCAACATGAAAATGCTCGATCTTCGTGACCAGTTTTAACCGCTTAAAAAAATTGTTTATGCTTAAAATTTATACAATATGTACTACACTTAGGGTACTTAAAAACCATGTATAGAAACCCCTAAGGATATCTTCCAGTTTAATTATAAAAATTCAGGAAAACAAGCTATATTTCGATGTGCATTTATAGTGATATTTTTGCTTTAAATTTTAGCCGCTTTGTTTAACCATTTATAAATTTGTTAAACTCTAATTTTTTACCAATAATAAGTACAAATACAATACTCATTAAAAATTCAAAGTATGATGCCTCTAAATCCAATTCTTACGATCGAAATCTTTGATGTTTGGGGAATCGACTTTATGAGACCTTTTCGCAACTCTTTTGGAAACTTGTATATCCTTCTCGCTATCGATTACATCTCAAAATGGGTCGAAGCTATTTCTTGCAAAACCAACGACCATAGAATTCTTGTGAAATTTCTCAAAGAAAACATCTTTTCAAGGTTTGGCACACCACGCACAATAGTCAGTGATAACGGAACCTATTTTTGCAATCGTTTTTTTGAAACTTTAATGAAGAAATACTCGATAACTCACAAGTTATCCACTCCATATCATCCTCAAACTTGTGGGCAAGTTGAAGTTTCAAATCGATAAATCAAACAAATTTTGGAGAAAACTATTAATAGAAATTGAAAAGATTGATCTCAGAAATTGACCGATGCACTTTGGGCTTACCGTACTGCTTTTAAAACTAACCTTGGGATGTCCCCATTTCATTTGTTTTGCAGTAAAGCTTGCCATTTACCCATTGAAATCAAACACAAAGCGTTGTGGCCAATAAAGAACTTAACTTTGATCTTGAAAAAGCCAGCGAAAACCAAAAACTATAACTCAACGAACTAGAAGAACTTTGGAACGACGCGTATGAAACCAGAAAATTTACAAAAAAATAACAAATTTTTTTCATGACAAGTCAATCCAAAGGAAAACATTTTCGCCTAACTATAAAGTTCTTTTACATGACTCAAGACTTCATTTATTCCCTGGGAAGCTTAAATCGAGATGGACCAGACCATTTGTGGTACGAGCTATTTTTTCACATGGTGTAGTAGAAATAGAAAACCACAGGGATGGATTGATTTTTAAAGTCAACGGCATCGTTTGAATGGAATTGCCAAGTAACCAAAAGGAGGAGCTCATGATTCTACACGAGTCAAGCTATGTCTAGTAAGAATGTTAACCCTCTTTTGTAAATATGTACATATTTTTCCCCATTACACTCATTATATCATGCATTTACTGCGGGGTCGCAGTAAAAAACTAAGTGTGGGGGGAGTCTCATTTTCATTTTTTAAAGTTTCATGGCATTTTTGAATTTTCATTTTCTTTTAACTCAAAAAAAATCTCAAAATTTATAAATCTTAAAAACATTTTATTTTTAGCATTTTGATTTATTTTTGAAGAAACACTATAGGATAAGTATAAGTTTTGGTTAGTAAATTAAATTTTTTGAAAATTTATTTGTCTTAACAAAAATAAAATTGAAGTATGATTACAAATAACAACGGTTTAACTAGTATATAGGAACGTTCGTATGTGTTAATTATGAAGTATATTCTAAATGAAAAAGTTTGTTTAAAAAAAGGTGGTAAATTTAAAGTAAAGGATATAAAATTTATCTTCTAAGTTAAATGGTGCTAAGATGATTTTAAAAACTCTCTCTTTTAAAAAAATATAAAAAAAACACAAAAATATATATATGTAAAAAAATTTGTATATATGTTTATATTTTTAGCACCTAGAGTCATGTGTTCACTCGCCATGCTCTGTACCCTTCTCACGTAAGCCCGAAAGGCAGTGCATGATCGGTATATCTGGCCTCAGTTTATCTGAGTTAGGTGTGTGTATATAAAATTCTTTTTAATAATGCCTACAGTCGATAAGTATTCACACTTGTGTGTTCACTTGCCATGCTCTATATTCCCCTCACATCAGTCCACAAGGCAGTGCATGGGTAATATATCTGGCCTCAGTTTATCTGAGTTAGGCATATGTAAATCTTGTTAATATTAATAAAATTTTCAAATAAGAGAGAGTAAGAAACTGAAATCCAAGCACTATTTTAACTTGTTTTATTTAACTTGTTATTGAAAAAAAATGAAAATACCACTTTGACAAACTTTGATAATCAACTAAGGATCCATTTTATAATTACATTGTGTTATTAACTAAAACAACTAGCCAAAATATAGTCTATTTGTTATGACAACTTAATTTTTGTTGGAAATTTTGACAAGTAAAAGGACTTAAATTTCTTGATAATGACCAGAACTTATATTTAACTTATTAATGTCAATTTAAAAGTGAATCCATCATTTGTAAATACTTTCAAAAACTTGCATTCATCCCATTGTAAATAAATCTTGCATTTTGTAAATATTTTCATTTGGATTTTGTAGGTAGTATCCACTGAAAACCCTCACGAGACAACAGTCGTCCTACTGGGGACACCCAGAGGTTTAACGGCTTATTGCATACGCTCAATGCAATTGTGCTCTCTATGTAAACAGATTTATCTTAGTTTTCCATTATTCGAGGATAAATAAAAAGATAAGTGTAGGGGTATTTGATGTGTACGTAAATGTGCATATATTTACATCCATATTTTTTCAATTTTTATTTAAATAATTGTCATATTTAGGTATTTTAACATGTTTAAAACCAAAATTCATTTATTTTCAAATCATCGTATATTCATCTACATACAGGAGCAAAATAGTCATATTTGTGCATGTGTTAATTTGAAACTTTTTACTTAGACATTTTTCTTAATTTTTATAGAAATTTGGATGCATATGGAAGAGGGTTTCATGAAAATATATGCATGTACAAGAGAATAGAAAGGAAGGATGATGGAAATAATTCAAATATATGAGTATGGAGGACCCCACATACCTACTTACCTAAATCTATAATTAGAAGCTAATGGACAACTAAGTGGAGGTTTAAGCTTCATGCATATTTGATGATGGATTAATTAGTGGCTAATGGTTACTTGGTGGCCATACTTCCTAAAGGACATTTTGGGAAGCACCCTAAAAATTGAATTAGGGTTTTATGCATGTAAAAATAGCCCTCTTATGTACATGTAAATATCTTCCTACTCTCTTATTTACTTAGGAAAATTAGCAAGCAAGTTGTAAACACAATGTTTCATGAAATAAAAATGGCTTCCAAGCCTCTTTCTCTTTTCTTTTCTACATGCTTTTATTTGCTTCTATGTTAATATTTATTTCTATACTTTCTTTAATTTCATGTTCATAGCTTATATTTACGCTCATGCATGTAGTGTAGCTTTATTTTTTTTTAAGCAAGTAGTTAGTAGTTAATCTCTTTTTCTTCCTTTTCTTAGTTTCCATTTCTTTACTTTTAATGTTAAAATTTTCATGTATTGATTTGATAACACAAATGAGTAGCTATACCCTTTCAATTTAGGGGTAATGAAGCTCTTAACTTTATATAATTTCAACATTTGATCTCTTTTATTTGTGCTTCATGAAAGTGGATTTTGATGTAAGTTTATACAAATGGGTTTGATAGCTTAGGTTGCTTTTGCAAATGGGCTATTCTTACTCAACATAAACACAATTTACATCATCATTTGCTAATTGATTTTTGATCTTGAAATGAAAGTAAAAACAAAATTTGATGATATATTTTTTTTTTTTTAAAATCAACCCAGAGCCGTGATGAAATCGAAGGGATAGGAGGAGCCCCCTCCTGCCTAGTCTGACCACAGACAGGAGGGAGGTTAGCCAGCCCAGCACAGAGATTTGATGCCCCCAACCAGATTAAGGATTAACGGGGACCCACCTCTGCGCCTTGAAATTTAGAGTAGGGCAGACGGGATCGAACCTGCGACCTGCTTACCAGGAAGCAAGTAACTTACCACTACGCCACTACTTGTGGACAATGATGATGATCTATATTATTAATTACAATAGTAAATAAATCATACTTAAATTTGCTTTTGCTTTGGCTTCATTTTTATGAGAATTGATAAGTGATTTATTTGTTGTATTATAGTGTGATGTTTAAGTTATGTTAATTAATAACATAAATAAACAACACTTATGATAAATACAACAATTATTTCACTTAATATCAAAAATAGAGATCATAGATTGTTTGATTGTTGATTTACAAAAATATGAGAGTGCATTTGCCTCTAAATTTTTCTTTAATCTCATAGTTTTTAATCTCACTTTAATTCTAGTTTTAGCTTCATTTTGCTTGTAGTTAACAATCTTCTCTCATTTTTGTCTAATTTGATTAATTAGAAAATTTTACAATCTTAAAAATCCCCTGCGGATCGACCCATACTACGTACTACGATAGTACGCCGTGCGCTTACGGTTATTTTAATTTTAAATTTATTAGCGATTTTTTAAACCGATAGAAAATTCATCGTTAAACATTAAGTATGAATTTTTCCTCGGTTATGTAATATCTTCTATGAGTTTTGAACTCTAAAACAATGTAGGAGTATGGTCCAAATTCAATCATATGAAAAAGTTATATGGTGTACAATTATGTTCATGCAGAATTAGATGAAATTGTTTTATTCGAAATGAGCAAGTAAACCATAGTACAAGATCATGTCTTTAATATGATGAATACATCGTGGATCTTGTGTTGGAAACAACACTAGACCAAGGACTACAAACATTCCTAAGAATTTATTCACTAAAATGTTGGTTTTGATACATTTACTTAAGTGCAACTTGTTCGTGGCATGCTAAAAATAACTGGAAGAATTTTTGTAAAGATATTCGGTGTAGAATTCTAGCAATGGATTTCTCCTTTGAACGGTTTAACTGTTCAAAAGAGGAAGCAAAATTCTGAGAGTGGATGTAATATAGGTTTGTAGGATGAAGAGATGGTGAATGGTCACCTTTCCTTCATAAAGAGACATCGGAAATGATTTTTGTAAAGTTGTTTCTATTTAAAATGTATTTTTCTTATAGAAAATTGTTCTTTGTAATATCTATTTCCGAGTTCGAGGTATTTGATCCAAAAATCTTAGTTGCATATTAGTCACAATAAAAGAAATAAATAGTCTATGGTAAGTGATTAAATAGAGCTTCATATTTCAAATCTTGTTATTGTAATGACAAAAATAGTGGGAGCATATTATATGACACTTGTTAGTGGATACATTTATTAGATCTAGGCCAGTCGAAAGTGGATGAAATATGGTAGATTTTTGAAAAATAAAAAATAAATCTTATTTGGATATATTAGGCTTATGAAGTCTAAAGATGAAATTAGATCCAATCTATTTAATTAAAATAAAATCAGATCTTATTTGGTTTTTCTAATTAATCTAATTGATAAATTTAATTAAATATAATATATAGATTATGATCATATTAATATAATCATGTGTGTAAAACATTATGTGCAACATAGCATAGGGTGTGCATGGTTTAAATATATTCGTAGATAGATATTGAGATCTACATTAACTATATAAATATTTGGTACATATATGTCAATTGCACATATAAAACAGTTCATAATGGAAACATACACACACCTATATTAATTCCGAAATTATAGTTAAAAGTTATTTATAAATGTTATAAATCAATAATTTAAAGCTAGATTTAGATTATCTAGTTTGACTTAGTAAACAAGATTATCTAGTTTGACTTAATCTTTAATTTCAAATTCAGATTATCTAGTTTGACTTAGTAAACAAGATTTAAATTTAAAGCTAGATCAAAAATTTAAAATTTAAAATTTCTAAATATTATAATATATATATATATATATATATATATATATGAATTTGAAATTATAATTACGAATTATCTATAAGCAGTTATGTAACGACCTGGAAATTTTAACGATTTTAATACCGTAATTAATTAAAAAAATTCATGAAAATTTAACAATAAAATTTTGCAATGAAAATTTGATATTTGGAATACGTCTATTTAAACGTAGCAACTGTCAGATTTTGATCAGAAAATATGTAAGTTTGTTTAGTCGTGAAATTTCAATTTTAAATTTTAAAATCAGTAATTGGATGGACACAAAATATTTTCAAAATCTGAATATTTTTATAGAAGAAAAATGTAAATCATTTTTGGGTGAGACGTCGCATTATTTTCGCCAAATTTAGACTGCCATAGCTCCGTTTAACTTATTTTCGGTGATTTAGCAGCAGTTTTGGCAGCGAATATCGAGTTTTGATAGGATTGTTGTATCTCTGATATTTTTGTACAATTCTATTCGTTCCGTTGTGCTGATCTTCGCAGTATATTCATTTGTGCATTTCATCGTTTGGTACGCGGCGAAATCTGTGAAATGATTAGCCGTATTAGTTCCGCATTTGGGCCTTTTAGTTTCTCTTATCCTTTCATTGTCCACCCCATTAACAATTAATATTTCCTGGATTCAGTTGGCATGACTTTTGCTATTCCATCTGTTCATTATATTTTCCATTTTATTTTATTTTTGGTCCGTTCATATTTTTCATTCTCCTCCCCTCCTTTTCTTCTTTCCCTGTTCGTGCTTTAGAAAATAAAATATATACGAGTTTTTATATAAAGAAAGTACTATTGAAACCTGCTTCTAATCTTTGCAAACCCGTCCCCTTCTCCTTTCCTATTTTCTCCATCGAACGCCCATCGCCCGTTTGTTTACCCACCGAGCCCCACTTGACTACAACGCCATCTCCACCCATTACCATCTTCCAGCCTCCTTGCCAAACTCAAGCTATATCCAGGACCCATCTCCATGTGGCCGGACATTCCAGCCTGCCACCTTTTCCTTCACCCCGAACAACTCACCCTCTCCACTTCACTTTCCAGACCCCATAGCCTTTCGACGACCAACCAATCTCCTCCACCAATAACCACAGTCCTCCTCCCCGCTAGCCTACCTTTGACTGCTTCTGCATTTCCTCCCTCCGACCATACATCAGCCAAACAGACCTGACCACCCTTTTGAAATGCGCCTTCCACAACCGGGCTTACCACTTTCCTGACCTTCCACTTCCAAGCAACCTGCCTCTAAACTCTGCCACGCTGTCTCCCCGCCTGCGCCGTGTTCACCCATTACCGAACAACCCTCCACAGCCACAGTAATGCCACTCAATAGCCTAAATCCCCACCCGCTTTGACAACCTACCGTGACAGCCACTTGCCAAACTCCGAGCAACCATAACTCAACCTGCACCACTGTCAACCCTCCAACACAAGAAGACTTCGCTGTTTCGCCAAACAACAAGGCCGCCTATCCCTTTGTATTCCTCCATGCAGCCGAACCTACTCCTCTCCCATCTTTATTCCACTTGTACACGGCCTCCTCCCTAAACCCACCTTCTCTCTTGAACAGCTCCGACCATTTCCGCCCTTCACCACTCCACATAGCAGCTGTGTGACGACCCTGAATTTTCGAGCATTTGAAATGGGGATATTTAATTTATTTTAAATATTTGAAAGGCTAATTTTAACTTGAATTCAAATATCACTATTTATTTGATAATTAAATTATTGAATTTGATAATTTGAAAATTCGGTAAGATGTTGAATTTGAAGTTTTAAGCCTATTAAAAATAATTAGAAGACTTATAAAACTTATATTGGTAATATTGAAGATAATAGAAGTTTTAAAATTAAATTTAATAGTGATTTATTCAGTTTTGAAATTTCATCATTTAAATTGAATTTAAAAATAGCCTTCCGAGGCACAGTCCCGGAATCCGACGAAACCAGTTCCATTGAGTCCGTAATATTGAATTATTACCGGATTTCAAATTTCGTTTTGATCGGAGTTAGTGTGTGAGTGTACGAAATATAAACGTGCTGGAAAATTTAAATTGATAAATAATCTGGTGAAATTTAATTTAAATAGTCGATATACGCTTCCTTTCTTTCTTTCAATCACGTCGCTCCCTTCTTTTTTCTCAGCCGAAAAAAAAATCTCAAATCAAAATCGAGAATTAATATAATGGCGACTACATTGTCTTCCTCATTCGTTTCCTTCTCCTCTATATTCAATTCAAAATCGAGATCTTTAATAAAAATGGCGAACGAGTATAATCGAATTAAAAAAATTGGGGAGGACCGAAATCAAGTCGGCATCTTCACGCGACCTCGTATCGCGATCGAAGTCCTGCAACCCTAGCTTGAGTTCGTTTGGCGACGGCGACGAGATTTCAAAGTCTTGGTGATCGAGCCTCGTGGCTCCGACTCGCGCGCGCTAGGGCTTGGAGTTCTTGGTTTCGGTGGTTCTTCTGAGAGTTGGAGGCGTCGTGTGGGGAGGGGATGCTCGAAAAACGAGTGTCGCTGGCAGATAGTGGGTGACGCGATGGGTTCGAGTGATGCGAGCATGAGTTGGGTCTGGGTAGATGCCGGGGAAGCGCGTTGGAATTGAAACAGTAGGTATTGATTTTCATCTTTTACATATATATAAATATGTATATTTATGTAGGATAGAAATTTATATTGTCAAAGTTATTCTTAAAACAAGAAATCTGTTTATAGGTAAACAACAAATAAAATATGTTTTCAAAAGGAAGATAACTTTGTAATTTACTTGTTTAATTAATTTAGAAATGGTTAAAGAGAAATTATTTTAAACCCAAAGTATTAGTTAATTATTTAAGATAAGTGATTATTCAATTAGCTTAAATAAAAATTGTTTGTTAATTTAATTAAATTTAGCAAATGGAAATTATTTGTTCGATTTATTCGAATATTAACAAAATAATTAGTGAATTAAATTTATTGAATGGTAATTGAATATTCAAGTGGTTCAAATGCTAATAAACTGTAAATATTTATATAAGGTCTGAAGTCGTGGGAAAAACCAGGGGAGTTTAAATTGAATGGCAAAACAAAAATCGAAGGTGAGTTAATCTCACTCAGTTTAAGTTTAAATTTAAATGATTAAATTTAAATAATTGTTGAATGGTTGAATTGAATGATGTGCTATAGTATAGTATATTTAGAAATTAGTATTATATGTTGTGCTAACGTCTGTGGATGCAGGGAAGCATGTTGGAGGGATCCAACTGGATCCCTCAACATTTATCTAAATTATTAAATTCCCCCTGTTATGTTGATTTGATATTTTATGATGAATTATGTTGAAATATTGAATGCTATGGTTTGATTGGATATAATTGGGTATAATGAATTTCCAAAAAAAATATAAACTGGATTTTGGAAAGAAAATAAAGGAAGTGAATTTGTAAGTAAAATAATTATGAAAATTTGAATAAATTTAAGAATAAATGAAAAAAAAGGGAAATAAAGTGACATAAGAATTCTAATAAATAGATCTTGAGTACAGAAAGGAAATCTGAATAAACAGAAAGTTAATGAATATTAAATCTTTAGTGATATTAATTAAAAGAAGGAAACATTTATTTTAAATTTAAGATTTTAAAATTTTGTAAAGAACAAAGAAGAAATTGGGAATAACCTGAAATTCATATATTTTTGTTATAGGCTTTAAAATCAAATGAGAAATAATAATAACAACAATAATTAAGTCCATAATCAATGAATTTTGAAATGAGTTGAGTAATTAAAGAAATTTATTTCAAATGGAGTAAATTGGGAATCGATTTGGAAAATTGATTTAAGTGATAGAGATTGGAAATTTCTCTTTGAATAACCAAGTACGTTTCAAAGTAAATTTTTAAATATAAATTAAAAGTTTAAAGTTGTCTTGAGAAGTATGTTTTGAAAAATTTATTATTTCTAAATATTTAAATTCTAAAAGTAAGTATTTCCTTAATTTATTATAGCAGTAATTATTTAAAGAGTGATTTAGTATCTTGTTTTTAAAAATAAAATTTTAGTTTTATATTTTATTAAGTGACCTTATTTTCAAATATCTATATAGTATGTATTTTTAACAAATTATTGAAGTAGTCTTATCTTAAATATTTTAAAGTATATTTCAAAGTAAAGGGTTTTAAATTATTTTAATAATCTAGTTTTGTGCTTGGTGATTTCAGTGGAGATAGAAAATATTTGGGAAAGTTTGTTTTGGGAAAAAGAAAGAATGGTTAGAAACTGTTTTTCAAAGGGTTTTTGAAAATGGAAAATATATCTTGTGGAGATATTTTGAGGTTAATAAATAATTTGGGAAATTATTTATTGGTTGATGATTGTTGTGAACATTAATTGATAGTTAAATAACCGACTATCAACATTGGACAAAAATGCGTTGATCGTTTCGAAGAGACCGGGATCGAGATTTATTTCTCGAAAACCACTTCGATCCGATTTGTACGTTTCGGGGAAAACAATTTTGGATTCGAAAATGGAGCAGTGAAATGCAAGGGCTAGTCGCTAATAATCCTGAGGATATTTCCAAAATGGATGCAGTGGGAATAGTGCCTTCGGTTTCGTTCGAACCCGGGACGAACTTGTATGGATGAATGCTTTCGGAACATCGTCAGGTGGGCGATGGGCATTCTGAGGGATATATTCTAAAAAGGTAACGCTTAGCCTCAAGCCTCATCAAATGGGAATGACTGAAAATCAGGGGTTATGCAGCAAGGCTAGGTGGATAGCACCCAAGCAGGGTGAGGTCTGTCTAGATGTCCCTTTTTATTTCGGCTTAGTGGGCGGTTGCTGATCCCAACCGCGGGGGGATCTCACTCGGAATTATCCAGTAAGGGGTAGTCCCGGTCTTGTGTTGCAGGGGACTGGGCGTACTCCTCGGTACGGTGATCTAGGCCCCGTACTGTGGCAGGTGGTACCCCAGTGCCTAGTCATTGGTTGGAAATCCATTCTCCCTACGAGCCTTGTATGAGTTTTGTTTGTATTACCCACTCTGTGGCTAGTAGCTGGAATTTAATAGATGTAACAATTTCGGCTATTTTATAAGTATTTGTATATAGACCCTATTATAATATCAGAGGATTTCTATAAAATAATTGTTTTAGCTATCGTAAGGTAAAAACCCGACATGTTTATTTGTGGCGTGGTCTTACGAGATGCTTTTGTTTTCAAAGGATTTTTGAAACTTAATAATCAATTATGTGTGATTTTCTCATGCTGGTATTCCAGAGTGACTCGGGTGTTATTTCACTGTAGTGCTCGGATCAGACCGAGTATTATAGGGTACAGGATATGATGTTGTGGAGCTCAGGAGACGAGCTGGATGATGATACGTACTCTCGTACTTGTATATATATATTCTGCTGTGTTGAGTTGCTGTGTATCCAGTTGTATGTTATTGATGTTGAACTGTGATTGATGTACTCTGATGATGTAATATATAAACAGAGATATTTGATTTTTGAGTAAAGACCATTTATTATCTATTATATTTTATTCCGCTGCGATGGTTAGATTCTGTTATTGCTATTTTCTTCTTCTACCTCTTCTTCTTTAACCCAAATGGTTCCTATTTCTGTACAACTTGAGTTGATTGTTGTTGAATAGTGTTGATTCAAGGGGTACGGATTTGCGAGCTGTTACACTTGGTATCAGAGCCATGTTGGAGATAACCTTGGCTCTGGTGGGAATTACTCATAAAATAGAGTCTATAGTTCTCTAGAATGAGTTTGAGCGTATTAATAGATATGAGTGCGTATTTTTTAGTGAATATAAATTGTTTTAATATTGCGTTGATTGATTTATTGAGTGGCATATGAACCTTCATCGACACAGTCTGCGCAACTGTATTGAAGGGGTTTCTAAACACTTGAATAGAACAATCGACACGGTATTGTTTTAAATGTGGGTAAATGAAATAATTTTACCCAAAAACATGTTTTGATATAAAGAATAGTTTCTGTAAACTATTTTAGCTAATATATGGTTGTGTGGATGTTAGAAAGAATGATATTAAAGTATTATCATTGTTAAGTGAAAATTTAACTAGAAATTGAAAATATAACCAAAGTTAAGGGAATAAATTCATTATAAAAATGAAATTTATAAATATGAATTATGAATGTAATTTACAAACAGAAATACAATCAAATGAGAATTTGTATAAGCATAAACTGTACAAATGAATTATAGTTAAAATTGATTAAGCATGATTTGGAAATTTAAAATCCCGGAGACTTTGGAAGTGTTTGTCGAAGTGTTTTAAAGATAAATAATAGCATTGTTGTTTTGGAGATATTTCTGAATGGAAATCCATTTTAAATGGATTTTGAAAGTGATATAGCAATGAAATCATTTGGATTATTGGAAAATAATTTTGATGATGACGGTCGCATCATCAGTATTCATTTTCGAATTTCTAAGTGACGGATTGCTGCCAAAAACTGATTTGTTCAGAAAAGCTAGTTGTTTTTGAAAATCTCAAGAAAATTTATTGGGGATAAAACCAGGATTGGTTTAATTTTTGATAAATGTGATTTGAGATGTTGAAGATTTCAAAATGTTTTAAAACAAAAAACTGAGTGTTTAAAAATCCCGATGAGATAGTTGTAAACTTATAAATTGAGATGATTTTTAAATCGGGAAGGAAATATAAACTTTGAATGTTGGAATTTGAATTTAAAGTGTAAAGTAAAAATGAAATTAACTTGGATTGGGAAATAAAATTTAACTGGATTGAAATTAATTTAAATAGGCTGAAATAATATCCGGTTGTATTCGAATTAAGTTGAAATCGAATCGAGTCAAATAAATCTGAGTTAAAGTAAAATTGAATTGGAATGAGAATTCAATTGAATTAATGAATGGAATTAAATTCTTACCTGAACAAATGGAAAATAAATTGGTTAAGAATTAGATCGAAATAAATAAATCAGAATAACATATAAAAGGATTAAAAATGCATGGAACAAAATATGTTGGGGTTATAAATAAGCATAAGGCTTGAGTTAAACATAATAGAAGAATATATTCAAGCCTATAATGAATGGAATTGTGAAAGTAATAAGTGGCGACTTATAAAATTGAAAATGGAATGCAAAATCCAAAATAAATATTGTTTGATGAATTGAAAAATAAAATGAAGATCAAAACTTGAATTATAAAATAAATTGAACTTAAGAGAATTAAATGAAGTGATGTTTGAAATTAAAAATCAAGTATTGAACTATAAATAGGAGAGAATTAATTTTATAATAAATTGGTTAATAAAATGTGTAAATGGGAACGTACTGTTGTTTAATAGAAGCTGAATTGTGAATTTATGATGAAGTTGGAAATAAAACTCAAGTTATTAATTGAATTCGACTTGAATTGTCAGTAAAGTAAATGTAACTGAATTGTGTGTTCATGAAATTGGGTGGTAAATTGAAAATGGATTGTGGATTCAAAATTTGAGTTATTATTTAAAATTTTGACTTGAAGTGTTAACAAATTAAATATAATTGGAAATATATCGAATAAAAATGAAATTGGATTAAAATAGTGAGGGTTTGAATTTTAAATGAAATCCAAATAAGTGGAAGTAAATTGGATATGGCCTTGTAATAAATTAAACGAGTTAAATCTGAAAGTTAAATTTTATAATAACTAATCAAAAGAAATTGTAGATTAGAATGAGATTTGATTGTGATAGAGTTAAGTTGAATAGAAAAGAGAAAAATCCACTTGTAAAATGGAAATGAGCTTAAGTATATAATTTAAATAAATTGAAGTAAATTAACTTAAAGCTAAACAAATGGAAGACAATTGAATTTAATTCAACTTAAACTAAGTTAAATGATATTGGGATGAATTTAAATTGAGTAAAAATAAATTTTAATCAAAATAAACTTCGGTAAGTTACCGATAATATATAATGGAATGAAAATTCTTAAATAAATAATTGTAAACCATTTAAATTATTAAGGGATTGAAATAATTTGAGACAATAAGGAAAATAGAATATTTCAAGTTTGCTAGAATGGTTTAAGTGAATGTGGATAAACTAATTATGTTGAATAAATAAATGGATAGAATAAATAAGAATCAAACGAAAGATGGAAGTAGAAATTATTATAAAAAAAGAAATGGAAATGAACTTAAGTTATTGACTTAACTAAGTGTTGAATAAAATCCGAACTCAAAATGAAGTGTGGTTTAAATGAGTTGAGAAATAGTTATTGAATGGGATAGCCTGGATTATTTCCGAGCTAAATAAAATAGTTGGAATAAACAAAAATGGAATGAAATTTAAACAGAATGTGTCGAGCTAGATCGAATGATTTTGAATGGAACCTGTTTGAATAATGAAACTAGTTTGGTTAATAGAATGAAATGCAAGTGAATGGATTCTAATTTAAAATGCAATGAAAATGAGAATATATGAATTGTGCATAAATTTAAAAATGGAATAGAATTAAGTATAAATGGAGTTGAAATCAATTTAAATTGGTTATAAAACATAAATACTTATTTATTCACATAGATCTCGTCAAATTGCATGGAATAAATTGTCATTGGATGAAAATGGAAGTAATTAAAATTCTATGAATTGATAGGAGTGAAATAAATTGATTTTGAGAACAACTGAATTAAATATGAGCTCGGTTTGCTTAAAAATAAATTAAATGTAAGTTTGTGAGTTGTTAACCATTCAGATTAAGTGAAACGATATGTGATTGGTTGTAAGCAATTAAAATTAATGTTGGAATATTTAAATTGCTTGTAAAAAAAGTGTTTAATGGGAATATATTTTAGAATTCATGAGTTTAACTACTGCAAATAAGTGAAATGTTGTTAAACTTCATTTATATGGCACTTACATGTTTAAATTGAGTAAGTACAGGTACCTGGAAGCTGTGTGGCTGGATGTGGTTGTTCTATTTGCCAAAAATAATAAGCCGCTTGCTTAAACTGCTAAACAAGGTACGCCTACGCAATAAAAATAGGAAATATGAACTGTTTTTAGTTTTTTCGACCGGGTAGGTCTATATATTTATATTTATATCTTTTGTCAAATTGCAAAAGCTCCTCCATACAAAGGGGACTCTGCCAAAAAATTTCAGAAATTTTGGGAGTCAGAAAATTTTTGAAAATTTTGGAAAATTTTGTTTACGACAAACAAATTCAAATTGGAAACTAAAATAAGTTAGTAAATGAAACCAATTTAAAATAATGACATAAATTAGTTATAATGACAAATAAAATTTAAATATTTAGAGTTAAAGATAAATTGAATTCATATGGAAATGAAAGAATCGATTTGAATAGAAATGGATATAAACTAAAGTGGTAAAGTGAAAATAAATATAAGAAACATATAAACTGCTTATGTTAACTTAAGTAAGGAATGGTCAATTCTTAATTGGAAATTGAATATTGCAAATATATTCTAAGTTGATATTTGGATGAATATTGGCATTTGGTAAGGAAGTCGATAAAATGTTTTTGGAATGTTGTGATTGGATATTAGTGCTAAGCATGATATGCAGGTATTATAAAAGGGAAAAGAGAATTGGTTTTTGATTTCAAGAGGATAAATTTGAAATGCTCGACAAAAAGGTATGTATTTAAATTTGGTATGAAATTTGATTGGGTTTTTGGATATAGCCACTTGGCTCTTTGTTTTCTTTTTGGATTTGGGAGGCCGTAGAGCCGTTTTGTAGTTGTACCGAGCTAGCCGCGCAAAGGAGATGCTGGCAAAAATTTTCGAAAATTTAGAGAGTTAGAAAAATTTTGAGAACATTTTGATAATTCAAAATTTAGTTTTGAATTATAATTTGAATAGTTGAACAAGTAAGTTATTTGAATACTATAGAAGGTTTTGGAAAAGTTTGGAAAGTTAATAAGAATAATAATGGGTCTTTTATAAAAAGATAGTTGGTAAGATGTTGTATTGTTAGAAACTGTTTGGTTTTGGGAAAAGTAAACGGGTTTTGGACTATTCTTCATAGCTAGTAATTTCAGGGACGAAATTCTTTTAAGGGGGGAGGAATGTGACGACCCTGAATTTTTGATCATTTGAAATGGGGATATTTAATTTATTTTAAATATTTGAAAGGTTAATTTTAACTTGAATTCAAATATCACTATTTATTTGATAATTAAATTATTGAATTTGATAATTTGAAAATTTGGTAAGATGTTGAATTTGGAGTTTTAAGCCTATTAAAAATAATTAGAAGACTTATAAAATTTATATTGGTAATATTGAAGATAATAGAAGTTTTAAAATTAAATTTAATTGTGATTTATTCAGTTTTGAAATTTCATCGTTTAAATTGAATTTAAAAATAGCCTTCCGAGGCACAGTCTTGGAATCCGACAAAACCAGTTCCATTGAGTCTGTAATATTGAATTATTACCGGATTTAAAATTTCGTTTTGATCGGAGTTAGTGTGTGAGTGTACGAAATATAAACGTGCTGGAAAATTTAAATTGATAAATAATCTGGTGAAATTTAATTTAAATAGTCGAGCCTTCTTCTATACGCTTCCTTTCTTTCTTTCAATCACGTCGCTCCCTTCTTTCTTTTCAGCCGAAAAAAAATCTCAAATCAAAATCGGGAATGAATATAATGGCGACTACATTGTCTTCCTCCTTCGTTTCCTTCTCCCCTATATTCAATTCGAAATCGAGATCTTCAAAAAAAATGGCGAACGAGTATAATCGAATTAAAAAAATTAGGGAGGACCGAAATCAAGTCGGCATCTTCACGCGACCTCGTATCGCGACCGAAGTCCTGCAACCCCAGCTTGAGTTCGTTTGGCGACGGCGACAAGATTTCGAAGTCTTGGTGATCAAGCCTCGCGGCTCCGACTCGCGCGCGCTAGGGCTTGGAGTTCTTGGTTTCGGTGGTTCGGCTGAGAGTTGGAGGCGTCGTGTGGGGAGGGGATGCTCGAAAAACGAGGGTCGCTGGCAGATAGCGGGTGACGTGATGGGTTCGAGTGATGCGAGCATGAGTTGGGTCTGGGTAGATGCCGGGGAAGCGCGTTGGAATTGAAACAGTAGTTATTGATTTTCATCTTTTACATATATATAAATATGTATATTTATGTAGGATAGAAATTTATATTGTAAAAGTTATTCTTAAAACAAGAAATCTGTTTATAGGTAAACAACAAATAAAACATGTTTTCAAAACGAAGATAACTTTGTAATTTACTTGTTTAATTAATTTAGAAATGGTTAAAGAGAAATTATTTTAAACCCAAAGTATTAGTTAATTATTTATGATAAGTGATTATTCAATTAGCTTAAATAAAAATTATTTGTTAATTTAATTAAATTTAGCAAATGGAAATTATTTGTTCGATTTATTCGAATATTAACAAAATAATTAGTGAATTAAATTTATTGAATGGTAATTGAATATTCAAGTGGTTCAAATGTTAATAAACTGTAAATATTTATACAAGGTCTGAATTGGATGGCAAAACAAAAACCGAAGGTGAGTTAATCTCACTCAGTTTATGTTTAAATTTAAATGATTAAATTTAAATAATTGTTGAATGGTTGAACTGAATGATGTGCTATAGTATAGTATATTTAGAAATTAGTATTATATGTTGTGCTAACGTCTGTGGATGCAGGGAAGCAGGTTGGAGGGATCCAACTGGATCCCTCAACATTTATCTAAATTATTTAATTCCCCGTGTTATGATGATTTGATATTTTATAATGAATTATGTTGAAATATTGAATGCTATGGTTTGATTGGATATAATTGGGTATAATGAATTTCCTGTTAGAACCTCAATTGTTGGATTTTAATGACAACAACTATACAATTATGTCAAAGAATCTCTAAGCTAATTTGCAGGTACATGGGCATCAAAAAGAGATAATCAAATACATTCAAAATGAAGATACACAGTACAAAATAATAAAAGAATGTATATGGAGATACAAGAAGAGATATATACGATAGAGACAAGACAAAGGTGACAAACAAAGTATTATTAGTCATAGAGTGTCGTGTCTAGAGTTTACAAATGTTAAAAATCTTCTCCAAATGGTATACACACATATATATTCATATTTTGAATGAAAAATCAAGTTTTCAAAAATTGCATGGAGCGGGACTCAAACCCGGGTCACTAGTTCAGAAGGCAAGTGCTCTAACCATTTGAGCTATGGTAATTTTTAGTTACAGGTCAAATTCAGACGTCTGAATTGACTATTTCAGACGTCTGAATCTGGGCAAAAAATAGCCTATTTCTTTTCTGGTTTACACGTTTCAAATTTCAGAAGTCTGAAATTTATTTTCAGACGGCTGAACTTCTTCAACTGCTATATTTTTGAAAAGACATTTCATTTTCATGAAGAGTTACAATCTTTTACTAAGAGATGCATCCATACTCTTTCATGATAACTTTTCACGAATGATTACAACTCTTTATACTCTATATAAACATATTAGAATCATTTGTTTAATACATCGAATTGATCAAAAGCTTTCTATTTATATACTACACTGATTCTAACATTTTGAGCATTCAAATTTCTACATAATCATTCATTTACTTCCATATTCTTCACATACACGCACATATATATATATCAAAAGGAGAAGATTATAGGAAGATTGTAGTATCAAGAGACAAATACGTGTTATTGAGAACACACTGTGTCATATACTTTCTGTATAAGTTGAAGTCCTGTTCTGTCGTTCAGGCAAGGGAAGTCCTCTTTGGTTGTTGAGACGAAATCCTGTTCTGCTGCTCAGGTCCCTTGTTCGGCTGTTCAAGGGTTGTTGTAAACCTGTTCCTCCGGGTTAAGTGAGGATTGTTGTTAGTGAAATTCCAGAAGGAGTCTGGGACTGGACGTAGAACGGGAAGTTCGAACCAGTATAAAAATTCCTGGTGTGCTTGTTTTATTTTTCTTATTTACTCTGCTACAATAACTTTATTTTATTTCTGCACTAGTATATTATAATTTCATATAGCACGATTCGATCCGCACAGTAACTTTCATTTGGTATCAGAGCCTGGTTTTCTAGAGATCGTAACAACATCCTAGAATAAATGGCTACAAAGAGATCTAGTCAAGGCAATAAGAAGAGGAAGAGCAATAAAGAAAAATCAAAGGAGAAAACAAACAAGTGCTTCATGGCAAAAGATAATGAGGTTAGTGATCTAACTTTTGATGATATGATAGAAATAAATTCAGAACTTCTAGACACTTTAAAAAGTGTCAAAAGAAAATATAAGGAAGCTCTGGAAAATCAGAAGAAAGAAGAATTCGAAAGAGATATGTTTAAAGATGAGAAGAGAATATTAGAAGAAGAACTTGAGAAAATTCAAGATTCAGACAATTCTCAACTCGCTCTATTAAGTCAAGAAATAGAAGCCCAAAAAGAAAAGAATAATGCTCTAGCTTCTGAAAATCATGAGTTAAAAACAAAAATTAAATTGTTGAGTTAGATAACACTAGTCTCAAAACTAAGCTTGATGACATTACTAAAAATATTTTCAATTTTAATAAAGGGAGAGAAAATTTATCCAAGATTATTGAAAATTCTCAACCTGCTTCAAATAAGAAGGGATTATGTTATGTTAAGAATTCAAAAGCTCACAATGATAAAAGCAATTTAGGCTATAAACAAGCTAAAAGTAAAAATAGTACTAGATATGCATTCATGTATACTAACTTTAGTGCTAGTACTAGTAATCAAGATAGTTTTAAAACCAGTTATAGTCATAATAGTACTTTGTTTAGAAATGATAGAAATTATTCTTCAAGTACTAAGCTAATGACTAATAGTATTAAGATATGGATTCCAGCTAATATGATTGATCATGATAAACAACTTTATATTAGCAACTATTATAAGAATGTAATTTGTAATGAAAATTATATTTATAAAGGTTCAACCACACCCAAATGGGTATGGTTTCCAAAGACCTAACCCCCCGGACCCTAACATAACAAGTGGGTACCGAATTTTTTTTTTTTTTGCAGGTACTTAGGGAAACAAAAGGGAAAGGATAGATTGTGGAATTTTAAAGAATGTTCCATACGTTTAATAGAATTACGTGCTTACAATAAAATATGGACTTCGGTAAATATGGTAAAATTTATTTTATCTTTCCTTCATAATTAATAATGAGTTTATCTCGTTATATACAAGATATTTTATATAATTTTATATATTCCCTCATTCTTTTTGATAATGACAAAGGGGGAGAAATTCATATGCATATTATTAGAGGGAGATATTATACTTAGGGGGAGATGTTATACTTAGGGGGAGCTTTAAACATATTAATATTATTTTTTATATAGAATGAATATTTTTTAAAAATTGTATAGTTGTCACCATCAAAAAGGGGGAGAATGTTAGAACCTCAATTGTTGGATTTTAATGACAACAACTATACAATTATGTCAAAGAATCTCTAAGCTAATTTGCAGGTACATGAGCATCAAAAAGAGATAATCAAATACATTCAAAATGAAGATACACAGTACAAAAGAATAAAAGAATGTATATGGAGATACAAGAAGAGATATATACGATAGAGACAAGACAAAGGTGACAAACAAAGTATTATTAGTCATAGAGTATCGTGTCTAGAGTTTACAAATGTTAAAAATCTTCTCCAAATGGTATACACACATATATATTCATATTTTAAATGAAAAATCAAGTTTTCAAAAATTGCATGGAGCGGGACTCAAACCCGGGTCACTAGTTCAGAAGGCAAGTGCTCTAACCATTTGAGCTATGGTAATTTTTAGTTACAGGTCAAATTCAGACGTCTGAATTGACTATTTCAGACGTCTGAATCTGGGCAAAAAATAGCCTATTTCTTTTCTGGTTTGCACGTTTCAAATTTCAGAAGTCTGAAATTTATTTTCAGACGGCTGAACTTCTTCAACTGCTATATTTTTGAAAAGACATTTCATTTTTATGAAGAATTACAACCTTTTACTAAGAGATGCATCCATACTCTTTCATGATAACTTTTCACGAATGATTACAACTCTTCATACTCTATATAAACATATTAGAATCATTTGTTTAATACACCGAATTGATCAAAAGCTTTCTATTTATATACTACACTGATTCTAACATTTTGAGCATTCAAATTTCTACATAATCATTCATTTACTTCCATATTCTTCACATACACACATATATATCAAAAGGAGAAGATTATAGGAAGATTGTACTATCAAGAGACAAATTCGTGTTATTGAGAACACACTGTGTCATATACTTTCTGTATAAGTTGAAGTCCTGTTCTGTCGTTCAGGCAAGTGAAGTCCTCTTCGGCTGTTAAGGCGAAATCATGTTCTGCTGCTCAGGTCCCTTGTTCGGCTGTTCAAGGGTTGTTGTAAACCTGTTCCTCCGGGTTAAGTGAGGATTGTTGTTAGTGAAATTCTAAAAGGAGTCTGGGACTGGACGTAGAACGGGAAGTTCGAACCAGTATAAAAATTCCTGGTGTGCTTGTTTTATTTTTCTTATTTACTCTGCTACAGTAACTTTATTTTATTTCTGCACTAGTATATTATAATTCCATATAGCATGATTCGATCCGCACAGTAACTTTCATTTCCAAAAAAAAAAAGGATTTTGGAAAGAAAATAAAGGAAGTGAATTTGTAAGTAAAATAATTATGAAAATTTGAATAAATTTAAGAATGAATGAAAAAAAGGGAAATAAAGTGACATAAGAATTCTAATAAATAGATCTTGAGTATAGAAAGGAAATTTGAATAAACAGAAAGTTAATGAATATTAAATCTTCAGTGATATTAATTAAAAGAAGGAAACATTTATTTTAAATTTAAGATTTTGAAATTTTGAAAAGAACAAAGAAGAAATTGGGAATAACCTGAAATTCGTATATTTCAGTTAAAGGCTTTAAAATCAAATGAAAAATAATAATAACAATAATAATTAAGTCCATAATTAATGAATTTTGAAATGAGTTGAGTAATTAAAGAAATTTATTTCAAATGGAGTAAATTGGGAATCAATTTGGAAAATTGATTTAAGTGATAGAGATTGGAAATTTCTCTCTGAATAACCAAGTACGTTTTCAAAGTAAATTTTTAAATGTAAATTAAAAGTTTAAAGTTGTTTTAAGAAGTATGTTTTGAAAAATTTATTATTTCTAAATATTTAAATTCTAAAAGTAAGTATTTCCTTAATCTATTATAGCAGTAATTATTTAAAGAGTGATTTAGTATCTTGTTTTTAAAAATAAAATTTTAGTTTTATATTTTATCAAGTAACCTTATTTTCAAATATCTATATAGTATGTATTTTTAACAAATTATTGAAGTAGTCTTATCTTAAATATTTTAAAGTATATTTCAAAGTAAAGTGTTTTAAATTATTTTAATAATCTAGTTTTGTGCTTGGTGATTTCAGTGGAGATAGAAATTATTTAGGAAAGTTTGTTTTGGGAAAAAGAAAGAATGGTTAGAAACTGTTTTTCAAAGGGTTTATGAAAATGGAAAATATACCTTGTGGAGATATTTTGAGGTTAATAAATAATTTGGGAAATTATTATTTGGTTGACGATTGTTGTGAACATTAATTAATAGTTAAATAACCGACTATCAACATTAGACAAAAATGCGTTGATCGTTTCGAAGAGACCGGGATCGAGATTTATTTCTCGAAAACCACTTCGATCCGTTTTGTACGTTTTGGGGAAAACGATTTTGGATTCGAAGATGGAGCAGTGAAATGCAAGGGCTAGTCGCTACTAATCCTGAGGATATTTCCAAAATGGATGTAGTAGGAATAATGCCTTCGGTTCCGTTCGAACCCGGGACAGACTTGTATGGATGAATGCTTTCGGAACATCGTCAGGTGGGCGATGGGCATTCTAGTGGATATATTCTAAAAAGGTAACGCTTTGCCTCAAGCCTCATCATATGGGAATGACTGAAAATCGGGGGTTATGTAGCAAGGCTAGGTGGGTAGCACCCAAGCAGGGTGAGGTCATTCCTGTCTAGATGTTCCTTTTTATTTCGGCTTAGTGGGCGGTTGCTGATCCCAACCGCGGGGTGATCTCACTCGGGATTATCTAGTAAGGGGTAGTCCCGGTCTTATGTTGCAGGGGAGCAAGCGTACTCCTCGGTACGGTGATCTAGGCCCCGTACTATGGCAGGTGGTACCCCAGTGCCTAGTCATTGGTTGGAAATCCATTCTCCCTACGAGCCTTGTACGAGTTTTGTTTGTATTACCCACTCTGTTGGTAGTAGCTGGAATTTAATAGATGTAACAATTTCGGCTATTTTATAAGTATTTGTATATAGACCCTATTATAATATCAGAGGATTTCTATATAAAAAAATTGTTTTAGCTATCGTAAGGTAAAAACCCGACATGTTTATTTGTGGCGTGGTCTTACGAGATGCTTTTGTTTTCAAAGGATTTTTGAAACTTAATAATCAATTGGGTGTGATTTTCTTGCGCTGGTATTCCAGACTGACTCGGGTGTTATTTAACTGTAATGGTCGGGTCAGACCAAGTATTATAGGGTACAGGATATGATGCTGTGGAGCTCAGGAGACGAGCTGGATGACGATACGTACTCTCATACTTGTATATATATATTTCGATGTGTTGAGTTGCTGTGTATCCAGTTGTATGTTATTGATGTTGAACTATGTTTGATGTACTCTGATGATGTAATATATAAATAGAGATATTTGATTTTTGAGTAAAGACCATTTATTATCTATTATATTTTATTTCGCTGCGATGGTTAGATTCTGTTATTTATTTCTATTTTCTTCTTCTACCTCTTCTTCTTTAACCCAAATGGTTCATATTTCTGTATAACTTGAGTTGATTGTTTTTGAATAGTGTTGCTTCAAGGGGTATGGATTTGCGGGCTGTTACAAGCTGTTATCCCCACTTTGGTCCGCCCTATTCCACAGACAGCCAGCTTCCTCTTTATATAAAAAAGAGTTTATTATTGTGTGTGTATATATATATATATATATATATATATATATATATATTAGAATGAGCATTTGGAAAATTTGTCCAAGACAATAGTAAACCTAGCAACCAAGCCTTCAGGACAATATATATATATATATATATATATATATTGTATAAATTCTTCAATCTCGAATCCACTTTGCTTTGCTTTGGGACTTTTGTTTGGATTGGTAGCACTTATAGAGTTCGTGATTCAAAACTGTAGCTTGTGGTGTTCTATTTTCTCTAGCCTCGAAAGGTGAGCGATCATTCACGATTAACATCCTTATGTTAGTAAATTTATTTTCACATGAAATGATGATTGAAATATATAGTTAAATTTAATTATTAGTTATTTAATTTTTTGAATATGATATGTTAATATTTAAAAATTATTAACCTATATTAATTGACATATGATACCATAATCAGTTATTGTATATATTAAATTTAAATTGTTAATGATTATATAAGCTTATAATTGATATTTTATGTTATTTTAAATTATTATGCTATTGTTCTCACATTGCAAGTTCCCTGTTAGTTTAGGAAATCCCTTTAGGTTGAAATGATACATACCCAAATTGTATTATAGATTAGGGAAAATCATTATGGGTTGAAATGATAAACCCAAGCGATTTCATTGAATTTTGAATTTTGGGATTGCGGGTTGAAATGATATATACCCGTAAATATTAAATTATTGCAAATTGAAATGATAAATATCCTTATCACTTGACCATAGGATAGAAAATTTTATATGGACACCGTTGGTCTATTTTTAAATGATTCCCAAAATTTTGAAAAGATAATATATGTGTTTAAATAAATATTGAAATATAACATATAGATATTTTAATTTTGACATGTATGTAAAAATTTAGATTTTATATTATATGTTAAGAAATTTAAATTTATTAGTTAAGTTTTGAAAAATATAAATTTTAAGATTTTTCTTATAATTTTTTTTGTATATGTAAAAATAAGATTTAATATAAAATAAGATAGATAATATTTAGTTTAATAAAATTTAACAAAAATTTAATTTAACTGATATATATATAATATGTTTTAAAGTATTTATTTAAATTTATTTTAACACTTTTAAATAGATTTTTGTATTAACTTTAATAAATAAGAGTGGGAAAGATGAATCAAAAATTGACTTGTAATTTAATTTGTTTAAGAATTGAATTTAAATAAATATTGATTTAAACTTATTGATTTTGAGATTATAAAGATATAATTTTATAACTTGATAAATGGATTTCGATTAACAGTGATTAAATGAATATTTTCAAAATTAAATAAAATCGAAATTGAATAATGAATTGAATTTGTAATTTGAGATTTTATTTAAATGTTATTAAAATTGATTAAGTAAATATTTCTAAATTTAAATAAAATGAAAGTTGAAATTTTGAAATATAATTGAAATTTACCAAATTGAGTTATCGTAAATTGTTTGAATATTTAACTTTGAAAACCTACTGAATTGGAAGTGGTTTAAATCTGAAGTTCAAACTTGGATTTGAAATCGATATAAATTAAAAATGGTTTTAAAGAGAATTTGAATTTAACCTTTAACCTTTTTAATTGAAATTGTTGAATTGAGAATGATTTAAATTGAATTTTGAAACTAAAGTTGATTTGAATTGATTTGTGAAATTAGAAGAAATAATCCTAATTTGAAACTATTTTAATATATATATTATTTTAAATTTATAAACAATTTTAAATATATATTTTAATACATAAACTATTTTCATATATATAAACTATTTTAATATATAACCTATTTTTAAATATAAACCATTTTTAATGTATAACTCTTCCAATATATATACTATTTTCAATATTCAAACTGTTTAAGTTGGAACTGTTATTATTTAGATTTAATGGATTTAAATGTTAGTACTTTGATCTGATGGTTTAACCTGTTTTGTAGTTATGATTTTAGAAATGAATATGATTTTGATAGTGACGTGATTTCTAAAGTGAATATGATTTCAAAAGTGATATGATTTTGGGATGAATATGATATTTTGATATGAAGTATGAACTGTTTGATTTTATAAATTGACCACGGTGTGAAATAATAGTTTGGTTGTTAAAGAGACCGGGATCAGATATTGTCATACTCTCTACCATGTGGTGGATATTCCAGAATGAAGTAGGATGGTTTGGCGAACGTCTGTATGAGGTATGAACATAGCCCTGACTCCCACGAGTGAGCTTGATGTGGCTAAAATAGAAGCTATACCGGGCTCAGTAGGGTCGCTACCCCTATCGGGTACATTTCTGCGATACCATTCTATTACTTTGTGATTTGATTGGGTGCACCTTTGATTTGGGAGTGTGTTTCGAGGTGGGCGGTAGTAGCTGCTATGCGTTACCACCAGTCTGGGAGTGCACAACGGTAGTACCCTACCCTGGGCATTGCCTCGCGTACCTTGTCACATGCCTTATCATGCCTATGAGTTTGGTTTGTGTCGTACACTATACAGTGCCCTCTGATAGCCTTCCAGTTTACGGAGGAATTACGGTACTATATAGACTATGACATTTATATAAAAATGTGTTAAGGAGGATATGTGTAACGCTTTAGCGCTATTTTAATAGTTTACTTTACTATAGACACTTCTATGTAGCGTATTGTACTATGTATGTAGATAGTTTAACAGATCCTTAGAGGATGGAATCCCAACATCTTATAAATTATATTGCATTTCACATGAGTTGATTTACTTGCATAAGAATCTTAATCCTGACTCGAGTGTTTTCTATTTTGCTTTATGAGCATTTGAGACTCGCCTTTGGAGCTTGGAGCTTTGTTTGATGATCCGTCTTATATCTATTCAGCTTTCAATTATTTATCAGTTGTTTTATGTTCAGACTTGTCATTTGCTTTTGTGTTGAGACTTCCATGTATTGGATTTCTATTGTATGTTGTTTTAGACTCTAATGTTTCTGTAGTAGCTTCATAAACTACTATTTATTTATTTCCGCTGCTTATCGTTATATTACTACGTATCTGTGGTTTTCAAACTTTTGGAGAAAATATATTATTTGAAAGTATTTCGAACAGAAATTGTTTCCAAAGAATTTTAAAAGAAGTAAGCCTATACTCTCCTCTTTTGTCGCTGGAAAATAATTTCGATAATGATTGCAGCATCATCGACATTCATTTTCGAGTCTCAAAGTGAGGAGACTACTTAGTAGTTTTGTTACACTTTTGTTTTGGAAAATGGATTTGATTTGAATTTCTTGAGTATGATTTGATGTACAATAGATATATATGTATGTATATATTTATTTCAAAATAGTTTGAAGTGAAATCGGGAATTTAACTCTTAAGTTTTATGCTAAGTGATGGTTTTCAATTATTGGAATAAAGCAAAATTTTGAATAATTGGAGTGTCTAAAATAAGAAATGAAATTGCAACAACTTAAAACAATTGAATTAGGATAAAAATTTATTTGTCTAATACTCAATTGCATTCTGAAACATATATATAACTTACCTAAAATATTCAAAAAGTTAAAATGTTATTGTGAATTTGTAATTGAAGATTATACAAGAGAAATTTAAGTAACAAAATGTTCAAACTAAATTTTTGCTTAATAAAAATGTTGTAAATAAAAGGTAATTTGTATAGTGCTCAATTACACTTAGAAATGTTAATAAAACTTACCTAGGAAAAAGTTTGAATGTAATAAGAATTTGTAATTCAATAGTGTACAATATAAAATGTAAGTAATAAGATATCTAAAAATGAAATTTTGTTAAAAAGATGTTAACAAGTAATGAGATGTATAAGGTTAACACTCGAAAATGAAATATATGGTTTTAAATTAATTGTTACATCCGGTACTATGTAATTTCCTTTCTGTTGCTTCTATTCTCCCATCTCGTTCCTTTTCGGGGCAAAAAGTTTTGAGTAAGGGAGAGTGTAACGACCCAAAAATTTTAACGATTTTGATAACGTAATTAATTAAAAAATTTCATGAAAATTTAACAATAAAATTTTGCAATGAATATTTGATATTTGGAATACGTCTATTTAAACGTAGTAAGTGACAGATTTTCATCAGAAAATATGTAGGTTTGTTTACTGTGAAATTTCAATTTTTAATTTTAAAATCAGTAATTTTATGGAAACAAAATATTTTCAAAATCTGAATATTTTTATATAAGAAAGATGTAAATCATTTTTTGAGTGAGAAGTCATATTTTGTTTCGCCAAATTTGGAATTCTATGGCAACTTTTATCTTATTTTCGGTGATTTAACAGCAGTTTTGGCAGCGAATATCGAGTTTTGATAGGATTGTCATATCTGCGATACCTATGAACCATTCTGTTTGTCTCGTTGTGCCGGTCGTCGCAGTATATTCATTTGTGCATTTTGGTGTCCGGTACGTGGCGAAATGTGCGAAATGATTAGCTGTATCAGTTCTGCATTTGGGCCTTTTAGTTTCCCTTATTCTTTCATTGTCCACCGTGAGAAATTAATTGGCCATTTAACTATTAATATCTCCTGGATTCAATTGGCATAACCTTTTCTATTCCACCTTTTCATTATATTTGCTATTTCGTTTTATTTCTGGTTCATTCCTATTTATCAATCTCCTTCCCTCCTTTTCTTCTTTCCCTATTTTTGCTTTAGAAAATAAAATATACATGACTTTTTATATAAAGAAAGTACTGTTGAAACCAGCTTCTAACCTTTGCAAACCCAACCCTTCTCCTCTCTTATTTTCTCCATCGAATGCCCATCGCCCGTTTATTTCCTCATCGAACTCCACTCGACTGCAATGCCATCTCCACCCATCGCCATCTTCCAGTCTCCTTACCGAAATCGTTCTATACCCAGAACCTATCTCCATGTGGTTGAACACTTTAGCCCGCCACCTTTTCCTTCATTCCGAACCCCTTACCCTCTTCACTTCACTTTCCAGACCCCACAGCCTTTCGCCGACCAATCAATCTCCTCCACCAATAGCCACAGTCCTCCTCCCTACTAGCCTTCCTCTGACCGCCTCTGCATTTCCTCCCTTCAACCAAACTTCAGCCAAACAGACTTGACCACCCTTCTGAAATGCGCCTTCCACAGCCGAGCTTATCACTTCCCTAACCTTCCGCCTCCAAGCAACCTACCTCCAGACTTCGCCCCCTGTCTCTCCGCCTACGCCGTGTTCACCCATCACCGAGCAACCCTCCACAGCCGCAATAATGCCACTCAATAGCCTAAAGCCCCACCCGCCTTGACAACCTGCCGTGACCGCCACTTGCCAAACTCCAAGCAACCATAACTCAACCCACCACCGCTGTCAACCCTCCAACACAAACGGACTTTGCCGTTTCGCAGAATAGCAAGGCCGCCTTTCCTTTTGTATTCCTCTATGCAATCGAATCTGCTCCTCTCCCACCTTTATTCCACCTGAACACAGCCTCCGCCCTCAACCCACCTTCTCTCTCGAATAGCTCCGACCACTTTTGCCCTTCACCACTCCACATAGTAGCTGTTTTCCCCACTTTGGTCAGCCATATTCCATTTGAAGCTAACTTCCTCTTTATATAGATAAAAAAGAGGTTATTACACTATATATATATATATATATATATATATATATATATATATATATTAGAATGAGCATTTGGAAAATTTGTTCGAGACAGTAGTAAACCAAGCAGCCAAGCCTTCAAGACAATAATATATATAGTATATATTTTGTTTTCTTTGATCTTGAGTCTAGCTTGCTTTGCTTTGGGATTTTCGTTTCAATTGGTAGCACTTGTAGAGTTTGTGATTCAAAATCATAGCTTGTTGTGTTGTCTATTTTCTCTAGCCTCAAAAGGTGAGCGATTACGCACGATTAACATTCATATGTTGGTAAATTTATATTCACATGAAATAACGATTGAATTATGTTGTTAAATTTAGTTGTTGAATATGATATGTTAATATTTAAAAATTGTTAACCTATATTAATTGTCATATGACACCATAATCGGTTAGTGTATGTGTGTATATTAAATCAAATTATTAATGATTAGATATGCTTGTAATAGAAATGTTATGCTATTTTAAATTATTACGCTATTGTTCTCACACTGGAAGTTCCCTATTAGTTTAGGAAATCCCTATGGGTTGAAATAATACATGCCCGAACTATATTATAGATTAAGGAAAATTGTTACGGGTTGAAATGATAAACCCAAGCGATTTTATTGAATTTTAGGATTGCGGGTTCAAATGATATATAACCGTAAATATTAAATTATTGCAGATTAAAATGATTAAATATCTGTATCACTTGACCATAGGATAGAAATTTTTATACGGACACCGTTGGTTTATTTTTAAATGATTCCTAGAATTTTGAAATAAAATATATGTGATTTAATAAATATGTACTTTTAAAATATAATATATTGATATTTTAATTTTGACATGTATGTAAAAATTTAGATTTTAAATTATATTTTAGAAATTTATAAGTTAAGTTTTGAAAAATATAAATTTTAAGATTTTTCTTATAATTATATGTATATAAGATTTAATACAAAACAAGATAGATTTAATTTAATAAAATTTAATTTAATAAAATTTAATAAAAATTTAATTTAACTAATATATATAATATGTTTTAAAGTATTTATTTAAATTTATTTTAATATTTTTAAATAATTTTTGTATTAAATTTAATAAATAAGAGTGGGAAAGATAAATTAAAGATTGACTTGCAATTTAATTTGTTTAAGAATTGAACTTAAATAAGTATTGATTTAAACTTATTGATTTCGAGATTTTAAAGATATAATTTTATAACTTGATAACTGGATTTTGATTAATGGTGATTAAATGAATATTTTCTAATTTAAATAAAATCGAAATTGAATATTTAATATTGATTTAAATTTGTAATTTGAGATTTTATTTAAATGTTATTAAAAATGATTAAGTGAATATTTCCAAATATAAATAAAATGAAAGTTGAATTTTTGAAATATAAATGAAATTCATAAAATTAAATTATTGAAAATTGTTTGAATATTTAACTTCGAAAACTTATTGAATTGAAAATGGTTTAAATTTGAAGTTCAAACCTTGATTTGAAATCGATATAAATTAAAAATGGTTTTAATGAGAATTTGAATATAACCTTTAACCTTTTTAATTGAAATTGTTGAATAGAGAATGATTTAAATTGAATTTTGGAACTAAAGTTGATTTGAATTGATTTGTGAAATTGGAAGAAACAATTCTTATTTGAAACTATTTTGATATATATATTATTTTAAATTTATAAATAATTTTTAATATATATATTTATATATTTTAATATATAAACTATTTTCATATATATAAACTATTTTAATCTATAACTTATTTTTAAATATAAACTTTTTTAAGATATAACTATTCCAGTATATATACTACTTTCAATATTCAAACTGTTTAAGTTGGAACTGTTATTATTTAGATTTAATGGATTTAAATGCGAATACTTTGATGTGATGGTTTAACCTATTTTGTAGTTTTGACTTTGGAAATGGATATGATTTCGAAAGTGATATGATTTTGAAAGTGAATATGATTTCCAAGTGATATGATTTTGAGATGAATATGACATTTTGATATGAAGTATGAACTGTTTGATTTTATAAATTGACCACGGTGTGAAATAATCTTTTGGTTGTTAAAGAGACCGCGATCGGATTATGTTATTCTCTCCGCCAATACCAAAAACCATTTTAACAGCTGTGCACGTGGTGGAGATTCTAGAACGAAGTAGGATGGTTTGGTGAACGTCTATATGAGGTATGAAAGCAACCCTGACTCCTTCTAGTTAGCATGATGTGGCTAAAACAGAAGCTATACCGGGCTTAGTAGGGTCGTCACCCCTATCAGGCACATTTCTTCGATACCATTCTATTACTTTGTGATTTGATTGGGTGCACCTTTGATTTGGGAGTGTGTCTCGAGGTGGGCGGTAGTAGCTGCTATGCGTTACCATAAGTCCGGGAGTGCAAAACGGTAGTACCCTACCCTGGGCATTGCCCCGCGTGCCTTGTCACATGCCTTATCATGCCCACTATGAGTTTGGTTTGTGTCATACACTATGAAGTGCCCTCTGATAGCCTTCCAGTTTACAGAGGAATTACGGTACTATATAGACTACGACATTTATATAAAAATGCGTTAAGGGGATATAGGTAACGCCTTAACGCTATTTTAATATTTAACTTTACTATAGACATTACCTATTTAGCATATTGTACTATGTATGTAGATAGTTTAACGGATCTTTAGAGGATGGAATCCAAACATCCTTTATGTTATATTGCATTTCACTTGAGTTGATTTACTTGCATCAGAATGTTAACCCCGACTCGATTGTTTTGTGTTTTGCTTTATGCTCGGGTCAGACTAAGTGTCACAGCATTTGAGACTCACCTTTGGAGCTTGGAGCTTTTCTTGAAGATCTATCTTATATCTATTCAGCTTCCAGTTATTTTCAGTTGTTTTATGTTTAGACTTGTCATTTTCTTTTGTGTTGAGACTTCTATGTATTAGATTTCTGTTGTATTTTGTTTTAGACTCTGATGTTTCTATAGTAGCTTCATGAACTATTATTTATCTATTTCCACTGCTTATTGTTATATTACTCTGTGTCTGTGATTCTGTAATTGATTTATTTACTGTATCTGCTAAGTTTTTCTAAATATTAATTAACAATCTGTTGTTCTGAGCAATTCAGGTCTGACATGTGTGAATTATTATCGATTTGAATGGTTTGAAATTGCAGGTCATTACAATTTATAAAATAATATTTGGATTAATCTTTAATTTCAAATTCAAAATAACTAGTTTGACTTAGTAAACAAGATTTAAATTTAAAGCTAGATCAAAATTTTAAATTTCAAAATATCATAATATTTATAATAATTTCGAAATTATAATTAAAAATTATTTATAGGTATAAAACAATAATTGACTTAATATTTAATTTCAAATTTTGGATTTAAAATATCTAGTTTGTGTTGACCAATAAGGTATAAATTTAAAGCTAGATCCAAAATTTAAGGTTCAAAATTTCAAAATATTATAACTTGGACTTTGTAATCTTTTAAACGATAAACTTGTACAAAAAAATAAATTTCAAAATTTCAATCTTGAATATGATTAATAATATATATTTTATTTTTGATCATTGTCAAAACAAATTTACACAAAAAGAAATGTTTTCTAATATCATTTACTAATAATAACAGTGTTGTGATGATGATACATAGAAGTCCAATATTGTATATATTAAAGTGATATAAATTTATATGCTATAACATATGTGAAAAAGGTAATATATAACTAATACTGTATACAAGGATCACAATATTTCATTGAATATATTGAAGAAATTATGCATTAAAGATGAAGCCATAGAAACACAGGTTTCTTAGATATGCACCCTTCTTTGCAAGAGATAGGCATAAAACAACTGTTTTAATATAATTTAATTGTTTAGATGTGACTGACGTATAAAAATGAAGGTGGGGAGAGACGATATTTTCGACCTGAATAGAGAAGAGGGAGGAAGCAAAAAGGTACCAAAGAAATAAAGCATTGGTTTCCTTTTATAAGAAAGATTTGAGAAAATATCTTACCCAAAGTTCTCTCCTTCCAGCTCAAACTTGGACTCCCTCTTATGCATCCCTATGGTTGACCATCTACTGGGTCTTTGATGGACTAATAAACACTTCAAACCGAATAGTAATCAATATTATTTCAACCAGGTTTAAATGCAATTCATTATTACATATCGATACGTACAAATATAACTATTATATAAGCACCAAACTATTACTAACTGAACGCTGAACAATTCCAAAGCAACTCCATTTTATTAAACTAATCCTATATAATATATACATCAATAATTAGTATTTCATAAATATTAACTAATTTAATTAAATTATAACTATTATAAATCGATTAAATCAGGCAGTCTTTCAGAGACTGAATAATTTAGTTGGCGACTCACATGTGCGAATTTAGCTGGCGATTAATACTTAGATAATTAAAACACTAACATTAACATGTTGCCTTAAATAATATTGTAACAATTTGACTTGATTCATTGCTTGCAAATCTCATCGATAGAATCAAATTTTACAAATCAAGCAGTACTTTTTAGAAATACGCTAATTCTCTTCATCAACACCATATCATATTAGGACTTATGGAATTTAGTTTTGGTCAAAATTCCAATATCATTCACATTCAACTTAGTTAGTCCATAAATAAAGTAGTTGGTTCAAAATAACATTTATCATTAATCGTACTATTAGGGCTAGAGATTTTGACTTCAAGTTGACTATAGTTGACAAATGCTAACCTCATACAACTAAGGAGTTAAATTCTCTATTAGTAGTATTTTAAATTTCAATGCTTCAACTCAAACATAACTATAGACATTCAATGGACATCATGCCATAATTTAATTATAATCAAAGTGGAGTTTCCACATTGAAGTTCAATAAATTTCTTAAGTCGAGAGAGCTGTGTAAGATCGTTGTAACAACCTACCCTTGTAATATCCAAAATGTCGGGGTAAAATTATAAAACACTAAGCCAAGACATCGATAAGATCTCACAATGGAATAATAACATATAATATGCTAAATATACGTGAACAAAATTGAATAAACTGTATATATAAGAGACCGCACTAGCAGAAGCAACTGATAAATAAATACCGGTACAGAGAATCAGAATATATCAACTCCTAATAAAATGGAGTTCTGAGTAAATATCTGATACAATAGGTACCATATATAAATACATATTTGTCATGCTATTACAATGTCAAGTATATATACCAAGTATCCATATCGCTTCTAAACAATGCTTTAGCTTCCTCGAAAGCGTATCCCCATAGCATTTGACTCCCAAACTACTCAATCAAGTACCCAAAGTTGTCATGACATAAATAATTAAAGATAAAATGTAGGTCATACATAAAGCCTGGTGTGAGGGGAACTATATCAAAATACTATATATTAAAACTATGTACAGATAAATAGGAACCGCCAAATCATAGCCGACCCTATCCATAAACATGGCTCAGGGGTAATCTGGACTGTCTGTAAACAAGCACAGTAAACCCATCTCAAAATAGGGAATCATACCATAACCCATTCTTCTCATATAAACAAGTTGCCTAGCTCCCTTAACCTGCCTTTTTCGCATCGGACCTCTTATGGAGTTCATTGGTTGACGTTTTGGATGTGGTTCCTTATGTGTTTGAAAACTAATTTCACCACAATATCCACCCTTTGCACACGTACAGTTCAATGATGATCGTAGTGACTCATCTTCCTTTAACAACGCCAAAACTTACTCAACCGACTATCTAGCCTCATGTGATGCCTACACGTGCTAGCACACTCATTTGTGCACATTTACTCATGTGCACATAAACATAATAGAGCAAAACATCATGTTTCGGGCTTTCTCGAAGCAATTACTCGACTTGGTATTCTCTCATGCAACTTAGTGCACATGATTGTCGCTATGCTATGTGATTTGCCTGCAACGCACTTATACGTATTAGTATATCTATATAGTCAAACAATTTCATACATATATAAACAAACAAACACACAACAAATTCTAACCGTAATACACACATCATTTTGAGTGTTATATTCTTTAAATACATATAAACACATATCCGCTTGTGTGCATATGGGTACATGTATATTTGATTAGTAATTCAATTATTACTAAATCATATACTAATTTTATTTACTAAATCTTTTGAATAAAAGTGAAAACACATTTTCATAATATTCTATAAAACGTCATAACCATTTCTTAAAACATTTTCTTGATATTATTTTATAACATCTTATACTTATTATAAAACATCTCATTCATACTATTTTAAAAATATTACTTTTATACTATTTTTTAAAATCACTTCTTTTATAAGATATCGCCTTCATACTATTTCACAAAATGTCTTATTTTATAAAATATCAATTTTATTCATAAATTATTTCTTTACACAAATAATATTTTAAATAAACCATTCACTTATAAAATTCATTCGTTAACTTTAAGTAATATTCATAAGTACTAATTAAGATCCATTACTCACTTAGTTATCTTACTAACTTTTCTAAAACCATTTAAATTAGTCTTATTATTACTAATAAATGATATGCACTTGATTGTATCATCTAATTAGTCTCTAATCCATCACAATATCACTTATAATCACTTAATTATCGCAAAATGCATATCTAAACTTACTGACTATTTCAAAAATAGTAATTAAGGTCCTAAACAAATAGTGAGATGATATAATCATGTTCAAAGCATGGATACAAGCCTAATTCAACTCCAACCACATCTGAATCACTTCATATAATCTCATATTAATCAATAAATGAAAATGTGAAGTTAACACATAAATGTACATAGAGAATCATACCACTCACCTTCCTCTTCCTCAAATCAAGCTACAATCACCAAAACCTATGCTTTCCCTCTCTTGAAATATGAGATCTCCACCCTTACTTCGATTCAAGCTAATCGCTTCGTGGGTGTTATAGAGAATTACTTGAGAGGAATTATGGTTATTTTTATTTAAATTTAGGATTTTTATTGAGGGTTTTAGGGTTATGGGATTAAGAGGTGATTAAGGGGTGATTAGGGAAAGATTATGAAAATGGGAAGAGAAGAAACATAAATGGAGAAGTGGAAAAGAAATAATGAAGGGGATTAGCCACTTATAGGCTAGCTAATGGGATTAGCCCAAATTCTCTCCATAAGATACTTTTCATCCCTGAAAATCAACGACTCCAAATATAGTCAAGTTTACACTCATTTTACTCATGATGAAAAAATGAACTCAACTATGGGTGTACCAAATCCTAACTCGTTCGTTTATAAAAGTCGAGTACAAAAGGCGTTTCGTTACTTAACTATTAAATATTTAATTAGTCATTTAAATATTCAGTCGTTATGACAGTGGGGTGTCACAATCATCGCTCAAGATTTTGTATTTGAGCTAGTTGTTATTAACAATGGAAACTCTTGGATTAGCCGTTCCATAGTTATCTTATAACTACCAGAATGTAACCTCTTGGTTCCCCTAGTAGTAACGAGTAATAAACTACCTAACATTTGAGAGCATTGCGCTTTGAATATTACTTTCATGTATACTCCTCATTGCCTAACTCTATCAACATCAAGTTTTGAACGTTACTTTTATGTATACCAAATATTATTTTTAAATTAATATATGTTTTCAGTTTTGACCAAAACTATATGTAGCTTTTTTTAAATATGAAGATTATAAATATTCTTTATATAAATCTATTTTTGGTATTTTAATGACAATATTTGTATTCATAACAATAGCGATGTGTTAGTTATACTAAAAATACAGAAGCATCTAAAATAGTTAATAATTATTTCTAGAATTATAGGCTAAGCCATATCTTTGAGAAATCCAAGGTCTGATGATACCAAAAGCGAATCCACTTACTTGCTTAAATTCACCGATGAATTTTCGTAGATATGAACATGTATATTTGATATACAAGTTAGATATCTATGACAAGTTCACAAATATAGAACGGAAGTTTAAAATATAACATGAATTTTTTTTAAAACAATTTGATTTGGTTGAATAGGTGAGTAACTTGGATAAGAGTTCCAAGAGTGTCTAAAAAAATAAGATTCACTCTCAAAGTCACTCCTCCTTATGCTACATAATGTTGTATCGATAAGGACTAATCCGACTCTATTAGACGAAGTACGATTGATAATGAGTGAAATTGACTTACATCTCTCTTAAGGATATGTAAATAAGAGTAAGCATATACGTTGAATTTGTTTCCATTTAAAGTTGAGATTACAATTGCATATAACACGTAGATTGGAAAGAAACCTAATCCTAAATATTTTAAGATATGTGGTTATCCCTCAACATTATGAACGTAATTTTCATGAACTCAAGACTAAATCTATTTTATGTAAGTCTATAGGTAGTTCATAAAATATTCTTAATGCCTATTTAATCCCACTAAAAATCAAATTATTGTTTCACGACACACCTTCTTCTTAGCAATAGAATTTGTTTATAGAGAAATTAGTGGTAATGTAGAAAAACTTGATACAATCCATGATTGTAAAATGAAAACAGGTTATATAGATGATACAAATTTACTTATACCCATAAGGAGATGACACATTAGAATGGCTAATAGAAAATTTTACACGTTAAAAAGAAACTATGAGTTTCTTATCAATATCGAGAAAATGGATTGTTCCTCACGACAATCTCCTTAGTTATCAATAAGCCATAGAGAGTACAGACTCTGCCATATTGTGTGATGCAAAAAATCCAAAATGGTTTCCAAATACATTGAAATTATTTGATTTTGGTTACTGTACCCGAATGGATTTGATCCATCGGCTAAAAGTGAGTCTTCGTGAAGAAAGTCAATGCAGTTGGAAACGTACAAAGAAAGGTTTATGGGAAAATAATCTCATCAATTTTAAATGTTGAAATCAATGGAGCATTTTTGTTAGTTAACATGCTTAAGTCTATTCAGATTCCAGTCACAAATTATCGCACAATATGATTTTGAGTTTTGGCATGTTGACGTTAAATCAGAACTTCTAAATAATGATTTTAAACCACGACTTCAAGTTTTGGCACATGGACCAAGCCAGTCGAAAGTCGAATAATAGGGTAGATTTTAATTTTCCTCCCTAATTTAAATGTCGTTGGACCTATGAAGTCTAAATTGTTTTTAGATCTAATCTAAATTTGAATTAAATAAAATCTCATTTTATTTAATTCCTTGATTTAAGTAAATAATTGAATTAAAATTTGAGTATATCCAAATATACTTATGTACGTATTGTGCACATGCAACATGTACATCGTGTGCATGGTTAATATGTACCTTTTTAAATATTGGGATTTACATCACAATGGAACATTCGTCCTTTATACATGCCTTTTGTCGTCCATAGGTTTTATTTAAAATTGTGTATGTGCGTATATATATAACTATAAATAATTTTCAAAATTATAACAATAATAGTTATTATATATAATTAATTAAATTTAATTTTGACTAATTCCATATATTTTAAAAAAAATAAAAATTGGCGTCTTAAAATTTAGTTTTGACTTATTACAAATTCAAAATCAGATCTACAATCTTGAAAAAAAATTAATAAATTTTGAATAAAATAAGTAATATATACATATATATTCATGAAATTTGTTTTATATTCAACATATATAAACCTATACATATATGTGTGTATTTAATATGTTATAAAATTATTTTAGTTAAAAAATAGGTTGAAACTTCAGAAATTATTACCTGTTTATTTAAAATGCTATAGCCAAAAATATTTATTTTAATTTTAATTTTTTTAAAACTATTTATATCTCAGTCAATTTATAGACATGCATTAAATCAGACAACATAGACACATATAAATTCGTTGTAAAATATAAGGAATTCAATCTACATACTCATGATGATGTACGCAATTCAATTGAGATAGAATGACTACCTAAAGAAGTTTCCTATGTATCACACTTTGAGAAAATGAAAGACCCTTAGATTCAATTGAACCACCTCTAGAGGTTGCAAGATCTGAAGCGCCACCTTTTCCTTTTATTTTATTTGATTTTTACTTTGTTTTTGCTCTCGAAAAATTCAACTATGGCATTTAAAGATACACAATCAAAAATGAAAAGGTTCGTGCAAAAAAAATGAATGTGTTCTGGCGCATTCAAGTGGCATTGAGAAGAGATAAAATGTGACCCCCCACCTCTATGCTCACAATAACAAAGAGTATTAAAGAAATTACTGTCTGTTATCACGAAGAATAAGGCTGGATAGGAGCGGCCATCCGTAGTTAGGCCTTACACTAGTGTTGATTATCTCGATAGGAGCGGTATACATTTTCAAAACTTTCATCTCTGTTTATTTACTCCCATCAACATATTCAATTCCAGTATAAAGCGAACTACGATGGTTCATAATAGTTTAGGACAAGATATATAATAATAACACAGATAATCTAAATGCGGAACATAGATAAACGAAAAGTCTCATATATATAATAACTGATGTCAGTTACAATACATGTGATACAATACATATTATACAACTACAACTGTCGACTCTGGAAGTTACATATACAAGTACATTATCGTAAATAATATACATGAATATACAACATCCTATACTAAGACAACGACTACTCCAAAATGTATGAAAAGACTTCATCGCTCTAGCAGCAACCCAAAGTAAGATATCAACAACCTGTAAACACTCGGTCTGACCCGAGTATTACATTCAAAAGAAAATAATACACGGGTCAGTCTAATTCAAACTCAGTTATTAGTGCACATAAGCAATAATAATTAAGTAACAAATAGACTACAATCACAATAAGTCTCGTCTATCCGATCCTTAAATAAAGAAATCGGATAACGATAAATATAACACGTAGCAGTGTTAAACAACAAATCAGCAAATCCAAATTATCAACGAAGACAAATTAAAAAGATTACCAGAGGAGATAATTTAGAAAACAACAGAATTGCCTAAACGGCAATTAACGACAAAATTCAATTATTAAATAATTTTTTTTTGAAACTCATAATCTAATTATCAAAAAGATAATTAGATATCGACAAAATCATTAAATTAAACCAAATCAAAATATGATTAAAAACATATTGAATTGAATAAACGAAACTGTCAAACAATTGAAATATCAATTAAAACGACAATTCGAGTAGGGCTGAAGTACACGCACGCATGTACTGCCTCGCCGCTACGGCATATGTAATATGCAAAAGATCAATAAATCAAAACAAAATAGAATATCATAAAAGCCATACCGTGTGGCTGCAGTTCACGCTTGCGTGCACTGCCCTACCACTACAGTACCAGACGTCATCATAACTCCAACTATTGACAGCAAATCAATACTGCAGAGGTCAAGTCACGTCTATCATGACTCAACACAACTGCAAATCAACTCAACTCGAATGACCAAGTGCACAAAGGCAGTGGTACTAATACATGAAAAAAGCAGAATGATGGTGCAAACACCAACGATATGACAACATAACATATAGCATTGCATATACAGGGATAGCAACAAGGCACAAAGGCCAGCCAAAAATACATGCACAATGATCAACACTGTGAGCACTGTGGAATGCACGGGTGTGCAACAGTCAAGCAAAATGACTCAACACAAATGAATGCGACTCATTTATCGATGCAATAGAATAACTGGAGTACAAATGAAGATGCGAAATAAACTGCATCAGAGAAATGACATGAACACTGCGTGCTACAGGCTAGCTCGAGTGCAAATAGAGATGCAAAGTAAACTACTAATATAAACAATGCGTGTTACATGATGACCAGACAGCATGGGCTCTAGTGGGACTACACAAGCAAACAGGTGCAACTACAGTGACAACACGATGTAATAGTGGAAATAACTATGTGCATATTGAAACTGGCAGTGGCAACTGATGGCATACCAGAGTCCATCATATAGCAGCAATGCAGTACATACATATGTACTCGAGGCAACAAGTAAGCAACCCAGTGTCAACATAAGCACTGACAAAAAATCAAGTCCAAAATATAAATCCAGACCAGAATAAAGAATAAATGAATCAGAATCCAAATTCATATGAAACTTCCGGATCAGAGATGTAGACCAAATAGCCAACATGATCAAAGGAGCATAACTCAGACCCAACAAGGTGCAGAAATGCACAATGTCAAATGCAAAACTTAGACTCGACTTAGGATACATATAATAAAGTCTAGGTGCTGTATAGAGAACAGTGAATCAGTGTGCAAGTATGGACAGAGCTCGAGCACAAGATATAGCAACACTTCAATGATCAAACTCAGGCCGAAACAGTAACCACAAAGATACAACCAAAAGAGAACAATGAATGCAAAATGAGCTATATGAACAATAGTGGTACAAATGCAAACTCAACAGTGAACTGGTCGAATCAATGCAGCTACATATATAACAACCACGCTAGCCTCAATATTGAAGAACAGATTTCAAATGCAGTGACACCACTTACTCAAGTGCACAATGCAAATGAACTCCACCAAGTACAAAACATACGAACCAGAATGCACAAATACATATGACACTGAAACAAATGAACTTGACCAGTGTCCAAAAATACAAGATAAAACACAATTCTAAATAAATATAAAATGACCAGTTTTGACCAAGGAATGGCCAGAACTAAGGCAACAATGTGCACAGGTCGGGGAAGTAACAATTGTATAGAGACAATAATCACTTCACCAAGTACAAAAGAAATCAAGACAAGCACTGATACAAAGATGGCCAGAGCCAAAGTACACAAGAGCCAGGAATTCAAGAGATCAGAATATAAAATTTGGAACAAGTCAGCAACCAACACAGGTCAAAGTCAAACATTATCCAGTATCAAGCCGAAGTCAACTATGCCACAGAGTAACCATGCCAAAGCCATGAAATAACAAAACAACTCAAAGCCGATGCCAACCCAAAAATGCAATTCAAATCAAACTGTGTCTAAATCAACATCGTAATAACCCCAAAATCAAACAAAATGATACACAAAATTCATCTGATCGAAGTCAAATGAAGCCGTGGTGGCCGCGAGATACAACGATGCCGCGACAACCAGAAAACAAGAATTCATCACATCAAAACAAAATAGAACTGCTAAGATACACAATAATAAGAAAGAACCAGATGTGAGTGATAATTCACTCACCTTAATTTGAAGCGAAGTCGAACTCAGAGACAAAGCCGGAAACACGATGTCGATTGAAGAAAACCCTAGCCGAATCAATTATTCAATCGAGCATTTCAAAGTCGCCACCTTCGCATTCATGAAAACCCTCAATTGCATAGACGAAGAACAAAGCCCTATTTTTGATCGAACAAAGAAAGAACAGAGCCGCCATTTTTTCGTTTATTTGTTTTGGACCTAGGGTTTTTCGAATGGAAGTGAACAATGGAGGAACAGTTATCAACCCTTAATAAAAATCACGGCATCAACAAAGCATGGGCTAAGATGATTTTAAAGCCCACCTAATTCCTTAATCAAATTTATAAAAGAATTTGCAACTGATTAAAACACTTAACAGCAATTAGCAATAATTTAATCGTCATTTGATGGTAATTAATTGTTATAAACCCGGGTTGTTACAGACTCCTCTTCTTATAAAAATTGCATCCCCGCAATTTTCATAATTAAAGATATCGATAACAATTATTTTTCTAACATAAACTAGTTAAGCTAGAAAAATAATGGTCGGGAACACAAACACCAAAGAAATCTTTTAATTTCATAAAGGAAATTCATAAATTCTCAACAAAATCTAATTATCAAATAGATAATCAGAAAACAACAAAACTGAATAAATGCAATTATCAGCAATATTCAATTATCAATTAGATAATTAGAATATAGAAATCACAAAATAGCAATATCTAATTATCGATACGATAATTAGAAAACAGAAATATTTAATTATCAACAAAGATAATTAGAAAACACCAAATCAAAAATCGCAAAACCGCAAACATCTAGTTATCAACCAGAAAATCAGAAAAACACGCACTCCATAATCAGTAAACTCTAACTATCAACAGAGATAGATAGAAAACAGCAATTCAATATGATCAACATAGTCTAGAATCAATTAGAGACTAGAAAATCCTATAACCAGCAAAAATTTGCAATTATCAAAAACGATAATCAAATCTCAAACCAACAAATATTCGATTCAAATCAACAAATATTCGATTATCAAAAACGATAATCAAATCTCAAATCAACAAATATTCGATTATCAAAAACGATAATCAAATCTCAAATCAACAAATATTCGATTATCAAAAACGATAATCAAATCAACAAATATTCGATTATCACAAACGATAATCAAATCTCAAATCAACAAATATTCGATTATCAAAAACGATAATCAAATCAACAAATATTCGATTATCACAAACGATAATCAAATCTCAAATCAACAAATATTCGATTGTCAAAAACGATAATCAAATCAACAAATATCCAATTATCACAAACGATAATCAAATCTCAAATCAACAAATATTCGATTATCAAAAACGATAATCAAATCAACAAATATTCGATTATCACAAACGATAATCAAATCTCAAATCAACAAATATTCGATTATCAAAAACGATAATCAAATCAACAAATATTCGATTATCACAAACAATAATCAAATCTCAAATCAACAAATATTCGATTATCAAAAACGATAATCAAATCAACAAATATCCAATTATCACAAACGATAATCAAATCTCAAATCAAAAAATATTCAATTATCAAAAACGATAATCAAATCAACAAATATTCGATTATCACAAACGATAATCAAATCTCAAATCAACAAATATTCGATTATCAAAAACGATAATCAAATCTCAAATCAACAAATATTCGATTATCAAAAACGATAATCAAATCAACAAATATTCGATTATCACAAACGATAATCAAATCAACAAATATCTAATTATCAAAAAAGATAATTAGAACTCATATCAACAAATATCCAACTACCTGCAGATAAATGGAAACAACAAATATCTAGAAATCAATGAAGGTAATCTAGAAAATCGACATAAAAGGTGGATCGATCCCAACAAATGGCGAGTTTTAGCTACGCCGCACGTGCATCTCATATGGCCGAAGCCTACCAAGTACCGTCATTATAATTTTGGCGCCCATCATATGACCCGAAGGTCCAACATATGACTCGAAGGTCTGGTTCTGGTATTTGACCCGAAGGTCCATCATATGACCCGAAGGTCCATCATAGTGGCTCGAAAGCACACGAAAATCATCAAATATTTCAATTAACGAGTCCGGAATTAACCAAAATAGCAAACGCACATGTCCCATACCACGTGTTTTACTAAATCGTTTAAATCTCTTCATCGTTTCCTTGAAAGTGCAAAATTGTGTATTTTAAAAATAACATTTCACATTCTCAAACGGACAAGTCCGGAATTAAGCGAATCAGTAAAAGAAAGGGGTCATAGTCCTCGATTTTGCTGAAACGTTTAAATCGCTTTCTCATTCTTTTGAAAACGCAAACTGCAAAACTTCTGAAAACAAAGTCATTTATTTTATAAAAGTAATAATTTACATTCTCAAATGGACAAGTCCGGAATTAAGCGAATCAGTAAAAGAAAGGGTTCATAGTCCTCGATTTTGCTGAATCGTTTAAATCGTTTCCTCATTCTTTTGAAAACGTAAACTGAATTTTTTTGAAAACAAATTCATTTATTTTATAAAAGTGATAATTTACATTCTCAAACGGACAGGTCCGGAATTAAACGAACCAGTAAAAGAAAGGGTTCATAGTCCTCGATTTTGCTGAATCGTTTAAATCGTTTCCTCATTCTTTTGAAAACGTAAAATGAAAAATTTTGAAAACAATTTTTTTTTAAAAAAACGATTTGCAAATCCGTGATAAAAACAGCAACATTAGTGATAATTTCAATAAGGAAATTGCACTTCTCAAAACACCATAGAAACGGATCTCAAAATCAGCATTACGGGATAACCGCTTGAAAATCTACTTTAAAATTTGACGGTCACTGAAGCCAAAGCGACAGTGATTTTTAAACATCAAAATCTCATCAAAATAATTTGCATCAAAATATAATATCAGTGAATTTTCATTCTTTAAAATGTCAACAAAACACCGGGCTTCAAAAATTTAGCATTGGTGTAAAAATCCCGTTATAAAATAACGGCAACAAAAGACGTTCGAACCAAACATCGGTTCAACGTAAAATTAATGCAGTAACGTGCAACATAAATTTGCACGTATACTACCAGTGAACAAAGAAATCAGTCGAATATATCTTCAATGAAGATAATTCAAAACAACAAAAATCTCAACATATTCACATAACTGTAATCGCTTCGAATCCTCAAATCGGATTCGAAATTTTCAAAGAAAACAAATAAACACAGCTGTGTAAACAACAAATGAAATTTATTTCAATTTCATAATTTGATTTTCAAATCAAAAAAAATTATCAGTCGTACTCGGCGAAGGCAGCCTCACTGTTTTCGCTGCGCACTCTGATAAACAAACACGAATCAACCAAATCAACAAAACGCAAATTCACTTTTATTTTTAAATAAAGATATTTAAAAATTTCATCAAAATTTTAAAACTTTAGTTTGGACTCAAAGCACAAATGAAACATCGACTAATAGTTGTAACACATGTTCCATCCAAGTTATGTTTTACATTATGTCCATAAACCCCAAGCTCTGATACCAACTGTGACGCCCCACCTCTATGCTCACAATAACAAAGAGTATTAAAGAAATTACTATCTGTTATCACGAAGAATAAGGCTGGATAGGAGCGGCCATCCGTAGTTAGGCCTTACACTAGTGTTGATTATCTCGATAGGAGCGGTATATATTTTCAAAACTTTCATCTCTGTTTATTTACTACCATCGACATATTCAATTCCAGTATAAAACGAACTACGATGGTTCATAATAGTTTAGGACATGATATATAATAATAACACAGATAATCTAAATGCGTAACATAGATAAACGAAAAGTCTCATATATATAATAACTGATGTCAGTTACAATACATGTGATACAATACATATGATACAACTACAACTGTCGACTCTGGAAGTTACATATACAAGTACATTATCGTAAATAATATACATGAACATACAACATCCTATACTAAGACAATGACTACTCCAAAAAGTATGAAAAGACTTCATCGTTCTAGCAGCAACCCAAAGTAAGATATCAACAACCTGTAAACACTCGGTCTGACTCGAGTATTACATTCAAAAGAAAATAATACACGGGTCAGTCTAATTCAAACTCAGTTATTAGTGCACATAAGCAATAATAATTAAGTAACAGATAGACTACAATCACAATAAGTCTCGTCTATCCGATCCTTAAATAAAGAAATCGGATAACGATAAATATAACACGTAGCAGTGTTAAACAACAAATCAGCAAATCCAAATTATCAACGAAGACAAATTAAAAAGATTACCAGAGAAGATAATTTAGAAAACAACAGAATTGCCTAAACGGCAATTAACGACAAAATTCAATTATTAAATAAAATAATTTAGAAACTCATAATCAAATTATCAAAAAGATAATTAGATATCGACAAAATCATTAAATTAAACCAAATCAAAATATGATTCAAAACATATTGAATTGAATAAATGAAACTGTCAAACAATTGAAATATCAATTAAAAAGACAATTCGAGTAGGGCTGCAGTACACGCACGCGTGTACTGCCTCGCCGCTACGGCATATGTAATATGCAAAAGATAAATAAATCAAAAAAAATAGAATATCATAAAAGCCATACCGTGTGGCTGCAGTTCACGCTTGCGTGCACTGCCCTGCCACTACAGTACCAGACGTCATCATAACTCCAACTATTGACAGCAAATCAATACTGCAGAGGTCAAGTCATGTCTATAATGACTCAACACAACTGCAAATCAACTCAACTCGAATGACCAAGTGCATAAAGGCAGTGGTACTAATACACGAAAACTGCAGAATGATGGTGCAAGCACCAACGATATGACAACATAACATATAGCATTGCATATACAGGGATAACAACAAGGCACAAAGGCCAGCCAAAAATACATGTACAACGATCAACACTGTGAGCACTGTGGAATGCACGGGTGTGCAACAGTCAAGCAAAATGACTCAACACAAATGAATGCGACTCATTTCTCGATGCAATAGAATAACTGGAGTACAAATGAAGATGCGAAATAAACTGCATCGGAGAAATGACATGAACACTGCGTGCTACAGGCTAGCTTGAGTGCAAATAGAGATGCAAAGTAAACTACTAATATAAACAATGCGTGTTACATGATGACTAGACAACATGGGCTCTAGTGGGACTGCACAAGCAAACGGGTGCAACTACAGTGACAACACGATGTAACAGTGGAAATAACTATATGCATATAGAAACTGGCAGTGGCAACTGATGGTATACCAGAGTCCATCATATAGCAGCAATGCAGAACATACATATGTACTCAAGGCAACAAGTAAGCAACCCAGTGCCAACATAAGCACTGACAAAAAATCAAGTCCAGAACATAAATCCAGACCAGAATAGAGAATAAATGAATCAGAATCCAAATTCATATGAAACTTCCGGATCAGAGATGCAGACCAAATAGCCAACATGATCAAAGGAGCATAACTCAAACCCAACAAGGTGCAGAAATGCACAATGTCAAATGCAAAACTCAGACTCGACTTAGGATACATATAATAAAGTCTAGGTGCTGTATAGAGAACAGTGAATCAGTGTGCAAGTACGGACAGAGCTCGAGCATAAGATATAGCAACACTTCAATGATCAAACTCAGGCCGAAACAGTAACCACAAAGATACAACCAAAAGAGAACAATGAATGCAAAATGAGTTATGTGAACAATAGTGGTACAAATGCAAACTCAACAGTGAACTGGTCGAATCAATGCAGCTACATATATAACAACCACGCCATCCTCAATATTGAAGAACAGATTTCAAATGCAGTGACACCACTTACTCAAGTGCACAATGCAAATGAACTCCACCAAGTACAAAACATACGAACCAGAATGCACAAATACACATGACACTGAAACAAATGAACTTGACCAGTATCCAAAAATACAAGATAAAACACAATTCTAAATAAATATAAAATGACCAGTTTTGACCAAGGAATGGCCAGAACTATGGCAACAATGTGCACAGGTCAGGGAAGTAACAATTGTATAGAGACAATAATCACTTCACCAAGTACAAAAGAAATCAAGACAAGCACTGATATAAAGATGGCCAGAGCCAAAGTACACAAGAGCCAGGAATTCAAGAGGTCAGAATACAAAATTTGGAACAAGTCAGCAACCAACACAGGTCAAAGTCAAACATTATCCAGTATCAAGCCAAAGTCAACTATGCCACAGAGTAACCATGCCAAAGCCATGGAATAACAAAACAACTCAAAGCCGATGCCAACCTAAAAATGCAATTCAAATCAAACTGTGTCTAAATCAACATCGTAATAACCCCAAAATCAAACAAAACGATACACAAAATTCATCTGATCGAAGTCAAATGAAGCCGTGGTGGCCGCGAGATACAACGATGCCGCGACAACCAGAAAACAAGAATTCATCACATCAAAACAAAATAGAACTGCTGAGATACACAATAATAAGAAAGAACCAGATGTGAGTGATAATTCACTCACCTTAATTTGAAGCGAAGACGAACTCAGAGACAAAGCCGGAAACACGATGTCGATTAAAGAAAACCCTAGCCGAATCAATTATTCAATCGAGCATTTCAAAGTCGCCACCTTCGCATTCATGTAAACCCTCAGTTGCATAGACGAAGAACAAAGCCCTATTTTTGATCGAACAAAGAAAGAACAGAGCCGCCATTTTTTGTTTATTTGTTTTGGACCTAGGGTTTTTCGAATGGAAGTGAACAATGGAGGAACGGTTATCAACCCTTAATAAAAATCACGGCATCAACAAAGCATGGGCCAAGATGATTTTAAAGCCCACCTAATTCCTTAATCAAATTTATAAAAGAATTTGCAACTGATTAAAACACTTAACAACAATTAGCAATAATTTAATCGTCATTTGATGGTAATTAATTGTTATAAAACCCCGGGTTATTACATAAAAGTGGAAATATTTTCTCCTTTTTTTAGTCCTTCTTTCTTACCATTTCAAATCAATTTGATCCCTTAAACCCTTACTTCCATGCACCTTGTGAACGGCCATGGTTTGGGTCTATATGGGCATTCAAAGGTCCCAAGCCCATTTAATGAATAATTGTTTTAAACTGAATTTAAATTCTCATCGATATTGTATATTGACACGAACTTATATAACTTTTATTTATGCACCCAATTAATTACCAATGGCTTCCAGAAACCAAATAAAATTCAATAATTTATATCTTGTAAATATTAATCAATTCAGTTAATTTACAACAATTATAAATTAATTAACTCATGTGGTATTTTGGAGATTCATCATTACAATTTTACGACACATATGTGTAAATTCAATCTGCGGTTAATATCGAATAATTTGAATATTAATATTCAGACGTTACCTTAGCCAGTGGTACGAAAATTTGACATAATTTATCACTTACGCATCTTTTCGCTAAAATCCAATTTTACATATTTAAGCGGTATCTAGTAGTAATGACACTTACACAAATTCTTTTCATCAAAATTATATCATTTATTATTTATGAAATTTGATTTTTCCAAAATTTTAACATTCAACCTGGTTAGTCAAATTACAAAGTCCTTGATTCAACAATAACAATTACTATTTACCATACTTACCTGGCTAGAGATTTTGACTTTGAGTTGACTAAAGTTGACTGTGATGCTTACCTTATATGACCAAGGAGATGAATTCTCTATTGAACAGTGTTTCGATTACAATGCTTCAACTCAGACCTAACTAAAGTCGCTCGATTATTGCCATGCCATGATTTAACTATAATCAAAATGGAGTTTCGTCAGTAAAGTTCAATGGTATTCTCAAATCGAGAGAACTATGTGATATTGTCACTTCGAAATTCTCTGTTTATCCTTAGTTATATTAACCAACAGAAAACTCTTAAGTTGTCATTTCATAGTTATCCAATAGTTATTAGTACAAAACCCCTTGATGCTTCCAACAGACATGAGTAAGACGCTGCTCAAGATTTGGAGATCGGTATGTACTCTAGTCTCAACAGATGTAGCAATATCCCATCTAAAAACACATTTACTAGAAATATTTAAATTAAAATGTTATTTTTAACATGATAAATTTCCCATGATTACAAATTATAATTACTATCACATAATGCATCATTTAAGGGTTTTCTATTCAATATACTTTAATTTAATTAAGATATCACATATGACAAGTACATAACAGTAATAAAACACATTTATTATAAACAAGATTAGTTATCGAGTTAGATATATGTAACAAATTATAGAATTACCCTAGGGCATACACCTAACTTTATCACTAAGACGTTTCTAGTACTGCAAGTAAACAACATGTTATTGATTGAAAATGATGTACTACATTAAAATCAGTGAAAGTATGGTTATTTAATTCTTGATAACGGATTTAAAAGGGATGTCCATTATACTGGATGTAAGAGGATGATAGGATTATCCTAGTTGATATTCACAAACAAAATATTAAAATATTTTTCCTTATGATCGGCAATAGGAATCGTCATATATGCTACGTTGAAATCTACTTATGCACTTGGTGCAGTAAGCAAATATCAAATCCGAATTAGAATCAATAAATGGTATTAAGACAATTCTGGTGTATTTATGAAATACTAGAGAAGTGTTTATTGAACAATGAACTCTTTATGAAGACTTGTCGAACTCAAATTTCATATGTAGCATCGAAAATAGTAAGTTAATTTCAAATTCATATATCCCTTAATAGAGGAGATTTAAGCTGAAAAAGTTCCAAAAAGAGATTGTGGCGACTCAACCATAAAGGCTAAGTATATCGTATTGAATAATGTCATAATTAAAGCAGTATATATATATATATATATATATATATAATTTATAAGAAAGGTAGGGATGGTTCCCACCATTGAGAATCTAGTAAAGTATCTTGATAGCAATGATGCAATGTATATTGCAATAGGAACTGACAGCTTGATAAGAGATTGAGATATATTCTCCATAATTAATATATGATAAAACATTTTATTGGTGATAAAGAAGTATAATTGAAAAGTAGATATGAAACAATAATAATATAGATCCAGCCTCCAAGGCCCTTTCTTAATTTTATCTAGGAAAACTCATCGAGTGTATGGTAACGAGTCACCATAATTGGCTCCAAGTGCAAGTAAGAGATTGATATAGTTAAGGGTGTGTCATAAGTGTAGTTATTTAATTTAATTATATAACATATCTCTTATAGCGAATCTTGTTCAAATAAAGTTGCTTTTGGTTTTATTTTCTATTGTATATATTGTTATATTGGGATATAAATAATGTTTCATATACATTAATGTATATGGAAGTAGAAAATCCCTATGAGAGGTATTTAATCGACTGCAGTTACTAATATTCCTATAATAAATTTATAATCAAACATCATATATAAACAATGATATTTCTTTGAAAACAAGTTCTTTATTAATGACGTACAAAGAATATCATTAGCCTTACCTGCATAAAAAACCTTACTAGAGTAGCAAGGAAAGACGGTGCAACGACCAATGATAAATACAATGTAGCACACATCCACATCACAAATATACATATCAATAAAAGTAAAAGTGAATAAAAAATCACTCCACCATTCGTTAAAAAAGCCTACCCAATCTAGCCCAAATCACTCCTGCACAAAGCATAATCCGAATATCATGCCGCCTTCATCCACAGTCATTAAGCTCTTCGTCCATCTCTTTATCATCTCCTCTTTTGGGGGCACTATAATGTCTCTTTCAGGCAATCATACCGCCAAATACATCAATTTTTTTCTATCATATTCGCTCTCTATAGCCTTAAAATATCTTTACTATCAAAGATACATCTATTTCTCTGACCATATATGGTATACCATCGTGACAAAAGGAACAAATGAAATTGCTTGGATAAAATTCATTTTCTTGGAGCATACTTTGAAGTCATGAACTTCGTTAACAAAATCAAATCAGCTATTTTGTCCGAGACCTAATTTCAATCGAACGAATGTAAGGAGGTACTTTTTACATTCACATTAAAAAATAGATGTTCATGATTTTCTTCCTCCTTTTGCATAATACACACCTATTTTGCATTTGCAGTCCCCAATTTATTAGTCAATCAATAATAGTAAGTATTTTATTGATAACTTTGTATGCACACATGGATATTTTTTTAGCATTTGCTCTATGCCAAATTACTTGATACCAGTCCACTAAATGATTGTTTTGTATTACTGTAAAGACCATATATGTTGTGGTTGTGAAATTTTCCACTCTCTCCCACACAAGAATATCTACCAAAGACTTATGGTTAATCCATAGATCAAACCATAAGGAAATTGTAGCCTTATTTACTATAACTCTTTGATAGAATTTTGTAGCGATTTCACTACCTCTTAATATATGTTTCATAATAACTAAGAAATTATTATTAATAGGCATGTACTAAATTTATTTATCATTTAACTGCTTGTCTCTCATCCATGTTGTCCATAGGAATTTTTTGGTTAGAAAACTTCATGATAGTTATAGAATGGTTGCTTTCCTCAAATCATCTAGCCATCTTAGACTTATTCGCCCTTCCCTTCTTGGTGCACACAATGTTGACTAAGCAATCTTATGAAGTTTTCTAGACCAAAAAGTATTAACAAGTAATGATTTAATTTTATTAAGCACAGAAGTAGGAAAATGGTAAATGAGTAACCAACAGAGGACTATCAGTATTCTTGTACTTTGAATTAGTACCCTACCAACACTTGATAGTAAATCAATAAACCAACTTTCTAATTTTATTTTCATTCTTTACATCAATTGAACACACCAGGAAGCATTAACATAATCCGATGATAAAGGCACTCCCAAGTACTTAATAGGTAAGTTCTCTTCGACCATCCCAAGTGCTTGCAGAATATCTTGCCTGTTTGGAACTGATCTACTGAAGTACACTTTTGATTTCATTTGATCGATTTGTTTGTCAATTGAGACAGCTTCACTATGCCTTTGGTACCCAATATAACATTTAGTGCACTATAGCGGTACATGGCTGATGTAAAGCGATTATCAAGGGTAAAGTAATCAAACTCCAAATGCAATCCTATCGTATATCTCATGGTGTAAGGATAAAATATAATAATCAACATAAATGTAAAACAGGCGAGATAGTATATAACTTAAATAAACCAAAAAATTATAGTATATTAGGTTGACTATAGTTATGCAGTTTATAAGTCAATAATAAACTCAAATGAACTATCAAGTATAGCACCGATAAAAGTTCCATGATAATGCACAATGGAATATAAACACTAAGTTGCAAATATAGGTATAGGTAAGTTCCAGCCTTCTGCTGTTCTCCCAAATAGCTCCAAGCGCTAATCTCATATTTGCTATCTAGTCCACTCTTCAAAGAGAACCAGAAATAATAAGAAGAAAAGCATAATACGTAACTTAGACAACAATCTTGTATGAGCAATAAATAATCTCAAGATGGTATAAAAGCTGAAATAGTATAAGGAACATTAGTTATGAGGAATCATATCTGCGTCGTCCTTGCATCCAACAAGTTAGCACATAAACTCAAATGCATGCTAAACAATCATCATATCGTGTAAAAATTCCTAGAGTACATAATAGGGTGTTGGGGTATCTGACACAATAATGTCTACCTCATAAGTCATCCATCACAATTGCACAATAATCATGACGAATATAGTAATCGTAGCACATATGGAAATCAAAGGAATCAAAGGAACTATCACATTCGTGGATGCCTATAAATAACTCATATGACCAACTCAGATGGTCAGGGACTACTCAATATCGCATGTAATGAATACATAAGCTCATTCCCATTCAAGTGGCTAGGATATAGACCACTCAAATTTTCAAATCGTGGATCCAACTTATTGATCATGGCTCTACCATTAGCTTGCTCCAGGTTACTCTTCACATGCCTTGCAGTTACTTAGCCTAAAGCCCACAACAAACCTTCCTCCATCCTAGACAACTCAACCCCGAAACCTATCAACAAAAGTATCGAATTTTCAATAGGGCGGTACCAACGCATATGGTCGACAGTAAACCACTTTGGTTCTCGGACTTTGCCATTTTGGCTAAGTCAACCCACTTCCCTCGATGCTGCCTTTTTCAAACTTTATCTCGAAGCCACTCCATCCAAGTCTCGAACTCCTTCACAAAAAAATCTGGAGTTTCCATACAACTACTCCACAACTGGTCCATCACTCTCAAGGCCATAACTCTATCACACTAACTCCAAATTGGATGCGATCAATCAGGTAGCTTCTCCATACCATCAAAAACACCCCATTTCGATCACAAGTCATTTAGGCTATTTCGATTGATCGTCATTATGGATTTTCCATGATCAATTGTCAAACAACATGTCTTCGTTTTAGCATTTTCTGAGTTGGTTTCCCCTATATCACAAACACTTTAACTTCACTTGCAATTCGTTTACATCGATTCTACTCCCAACACTCTAAAACTGATGGAGTCTACATAATACATATGGATACTCCACATCATAACCTAAGAAAATAAACATATAAAACTACTAAGCAAGCATCATACAAGCATTATATAGTCAATAAAATCACTATGTCATCCAATATATTCATCATTTCACAAATACCAAGCCAAACCTTAAATGTCCTATCCATATAAACATATAAGAAATTTTGTAGATCTACACCTTTTAAATTCATTTTGAAAACATGGTTAAGTTTAGATTTGATCAAAAATGAGTTTTTAACATAATTTTTTAAAAATATAATTTAATATATTAGCATTCATAGTACGGTGAGTGACACAAATCACTTGCCCAGGGCACCAAAAGAACACAAATAAGGAGAATAAAAAATGAACAATAATCAATATGAATTCCAATGCACTCATTAGTAATAAATGACATTCTTGCTAATCTCTACTTAATTGGCTGATTTGGCTAATTAAAGTAAGGTTTAGAGTTGCTTTTTGGCAAAGGAGATGATTGATGGGAGTTAGAATGTTTTTGGGAAGTGTGGGAATGTTTAAGGGTCGTTTCATCATGTCATATCAGTTCAAATCCTAAAATGGTCTAATGGGCTAAGTTTGGGCTTAGTCTAATGACATACTAATATGTTCCAAAATTGTCTTACTTCAAATATTTGTATCTCCCAAACGATGAGTTTTGCTCATTTTTTTTATATGTAAAAAGGTAAATTGATCAAAGCTTCTTAGTCTAGCTCGATTCAGTCTAAGTTGGCTTAGATCCAAACCCGCCACCATAGACTAGCCAGGGCAAAAAGTAGGCTAGCAGGCTCCCTTTGATGCCAACCTAGGTCTAGGCTGAGCCCGTATTAACCCATTTACTCAAGAGCGCATCAGGCTAGCTACCGATTGGCACACCCGAAGCGACTTCAACAACCAACTCGTCAAGCAAGGCTAGACCAAGGCATCGCCCACCCTGATTAGCGCCATCTCATCTCATAGGTAAACCCCTTCCAATGTCGACCAACATTTGGTGAGCAAGCAAATACCCATCTGCTCAAGTGTCTCTCCCACCCGTGAGCCAACTGGTAAAGCTCAAGATTAGTTCAAGCATGGCCCATCTTTGGCCCAACTTCAGCACAACCATCTATGATCTATTTTAAATGGCCCCTCTCTTCATCTTCCGCCTGGTTTGGCACTCATTCAGCTTTGTCTAGCAACTTCCTATTCTCTTCATGTCCTTGGCAGTCATTAAACTAGCCTGATCTATCTTGCCACCTAGGCATGTGGAGGTAACAAGAAGGTGTATCCATTTCTAACATAAGTCATGTCGTATCCTTATAACATGCTGCCAAAGTACATAATGCATTAAATGCGTACTAAAGGCAGGGCATAAAAATTGAGAATTTACTGTTATTTATAAAGTATGGTGGAATTTAAATAAATAGCAATATGGTTTTTGGAAGAATATCTACAGTTTGAGCGAATAATGATAATAATATTTACGAAGTTTATGTAAAAGTATTATTATTTACGAGATAAGAAATAAGATGTATTATAAGATTGTTATTAATAATAATAAAGAGATATTTCCTTAAATATTTTTATGTTCAATTATTTCAATTTTTGATATAAATAACCATAAAAAGGATTCTTGGGATTTAATACAGGACATTATTATTATTTTTTATTCAGTAATAAAGGTATTGTGGAAAAAAGGTATTGTTATAATAAACAATATTGAGATGATTTACACTCAAGATGAAAAAGTATACGATTTGGCATTATAACACATTTAGAGGAGTCGAGTCCTTAGTATACGGTTTGACGATAGTGGGTTGAGAATTTATAGTCAAATCATGGGCATGTGATTAGGTATGAACAAGATTTTAGTGAGACCTTAGCATATGATGACATTATAGTATTATATCAATTTTATCTGACTTGCTGGGTGTAGGTGACATCAGTTAAGGTATGGTTTTTGAGCATAAGTGTGTTTCATTAGCTTTTTAGTATTATATACTTATATGATGCATTTCACTCACCAGATGTATGTCCAACCCCATATATCATTTTCTTCTTTTAGCTATACTCTTATAGGTCGATAGAGAGGACTGGCGGTGACTTGTAGGAATGATGATATGATGGAGACACATATGCTCAAAAATTAGGCTAATTTTATTACTAGAGTAGAGAAATGTCATAAGTGAAGTTTATTTGATACTGTAATATTTCGTTCATCTAGGATTATTGTATTATTGTATTATTATATATTATTACTAGAGTAGGTGTGTTTTATATATTTTACCTCAAAAATGATCTGCCATCTGCGAGGTCTGCAATGTTTGCACCATTTTATGCATGAATCAGGGAATTGTAGATGGCTGGTCATTATAAAACACCTTGTGCGATTCTCTTATTGGCTCTCACCTCAACCATACATTCCTTCTACTATTCCAATTGTCTCCCAATAGCCCGTTCGACCTGATCAATGGCCAAGCGTACTTTCTACCTGCTTTACAGCTCAATCTTAGCCGTCCAAGCATCATTCTTGACTATTATATATAACCCATGCATCATCACTTCAAAGAGGTTGGAATAAGAAAGAACTCTACCAATTATACACCATTTGAAGCTTCTCACGCAACAAGCCCTTAGATTAGCTATTTCACTAGTCTTAAGCAGCTCACTTTTCTTGTTATTCTTTTGTGGTTCATTGTAATTTTATGAGAGATGTGTAATAAGAGTGCTTCGCAATGAATGTAGGCATCCCTATTAAACCACTATGGAGTAGTTAGTCTTAAGTGCTTCACAGTGGACGTAGGTAACTATACTTGGTATTGTTTGCATCAATTTCCTACTTTCACCTTACTTTCTATCTTTAAGCATAGTGAATAGTGAATAACCTTTTCTCTTAATGATTCATTATTCTAGTTCCATTGACGAAAAATCTAGTCAATAATAAAGTCAAAAATATGTTATGACCACTCTACGAAAAGAGAAACATCATATTTTTCAATTGGTTCGAATCCTATCATATGTTATAGTCTTTATAAGATTTTGAGGATAAAATCATCCAATAAAATTCCTAAAATTCAAAAATGCCAAAGCTTAATGATTCCAAAAGTTACAACCTATCTGGAAGTTATTCAAGTATAAAAATAACATTTCTATGATCAATTGATACGTAGAAAAATACAGAGAATGCAGGCCGTTACATTCCCCCCCCCACCCTTTTAGGAATTTTGCCCTAGAAATCCCAATAACAAAGTAATGTCAGCAATATAGTTACCTCGCATGCCTAATAGTCATAAACAAACTTGACATATATTAAACATGTGCATATAAGCAAGTAAACATATGTAAGCCTACCTAACATGTAAGGTGTTAAACTACTCCATATGACATCAAAAGTAAAACTCCATATGAGAAATACAAAGTCTCACTAAGTAAAGAGCTTCGAATAAGTAATTCTTATGATCTCCTTGGTCTCCCAAGTATAATCGCTCTCGCTTTCACCCCACTAAACATTTACCAACTTTACTATCTTTCCCCTAAGCTACTTCGTATCATGTACGACTATACAAAGAGGCCTACGAGGTCTAGAAGTTTCTAGTGCAATCTTGATATCGTCTAGTTGAGCTGATGTCACTATAATGCCTGAGTCGTGCACAAACTTCCATGAATGAAAAACGTGAAATACATTGTGTACGCTTGCCATTTTCCGAGGTAAGTCAACTTTATATGCTAGGTTTACAATCTTTATGAATATTGGAAAAGGACCTATGAACCTCTGCACTAACTTTCCTTAGTACCATAGCAAACTACATTATTCAATAGAGAGAGCTTAAAAATACTATATCGTTAACCCTAAACTCTGTATCACGTCTCCTCTTATCAACGTAGCTCTTTTATCTATCTTGAGCAGCTTTCATTCATTGCTGAATGATCTCGATATTTTCTGAAGTTTCTCTTATCATATCTAGCTCAAATATCAACTTCTCTCCTGCTTTCCACTAACATGAAGGAGCATTGCATGTTTGGTCATACAGTGCCTTGAATTGTGCCATACAAATTCTAGGTTGATAATTGTTGTGTATGTTAACTCAACAAGATGCAAATGATCATTGTACGAACCTCCAAATTCAGAAATGCACGCCCGCAAGTGATCTCTTATCTCTCTTGGTTTTCCTACCAGACTATGGATGATAAACTATACTCAAATGTAGCTCCCCAACGCCTCCTTTAAGCTCTTCCAAAACCTGCTCATAAAAAATGGGTCTTGGTCACTCATAATGATCTTTGGCATACTATGGAATCGCACTACCTACTTCATATGCAAGTCGGCCAATTTGGATGAGTGCATATTATACTTTGTAGGTATGAAGCGAGCACTTTTCATTAGTCTATCGACTATGACCTATATGCTATCATACCCAACTCTAGTTCTTGGCAATCCATCGATGAAATCCGTCGATATTTGTTTCCACTTCCACTAGGGAACTTCAAGCGGTTACAACAAATGACTTAGCTTCTTCTACTCAGCTTTCACTAGCTGGAATCTCATCCACGTCGAGATAAATACCTGGATGTCCTTCTTCTTCCCTTCTTAATAAAATGCCTACTTCGTATCATGGTAGTCAATCTGGAATGATGGCACTCACATAGCACTTCATCCCTTAACCCATCATATTAGGTACAAACAATTTCTCTTCCTTACAGAGCTAACCATCACATTCGAGTCTATATTGCCTTATATGTTAGACTCTACTCCACTCTCAATCTTTGCAATGATCTTTGCTACTCTGACATCATGTCTCTAACTAGTAACGATCCACTCAATCAGAGTTGGTTTGAAATTCAAAATTTCCTGCCTCAAGCTTACATTAAGTTTTGTAGTTATAACCAACAACATACTCTAACTGTTCCACTCTATGAACATAGCTCCCGAGCTAGAATGTCTACTACTCAGATCCTCAATGATCGTATTCCACTTTCCAAGCATATAAAAAAATGTCAAAGTTGTAGGAGGTCGGCAAATCTAAATATCATTGTTGGCAAAGGTTAAGGTCCTGTTGTGTAAAGAGGTACCTCAACGATTTATGGTCGGTGAATAGTTTAAAAATCTCTCCCTTAATAGAAAATGCTTCCAAATTTTCAGCCCAAACACGATTGCTGTCAACTCCGAATCATGGATTAGATACTTCCTCTCATGTTGATTTCAGCTGCTGACTAGCACATACCTCAACTTTACCCATCTGCATCGGTACCGTGCCCAATCCGGTACCACAAGAATCTGTCTATACTATTAATTTCTCAATCCCACTTGAAATGACTAAAACATGTGCACTCATCAACATTTCCTCATACTCATGAACACGTGCTTGCACCTCGCATCCCAAATAAAGGTCTTCTTTTTCTTCTCCAAGTTGGTTAATGGTGCCGCTACCTTTTGAGAAGTCCTTGATGAACTTGATGGAACCAAGCTAGTTGAAAGTTAGTGAAATAGGTAGAATTCAAAAAAATTCCTATTTTTATATTTATTTGGTCTATGAAGTCTAAAGGTTTATTATATCCAATCTAATATTGTTTTGAATAAAATTTTATATTATTTAATTTGTTTAGAATGGAGTTTTATTTGATTTAAATTAAATAGTTTATAATAAGCATATCTAATAAAATCGTATGTCTGAAGTACATATGCAATAAAGCATATGGTTAACATAATTAATGTAAATGTATGCGGATGTTAGGATTTGCATCTATAATGTACACATTAGCCATTTATATGTGCAATGGATGTTACAAAACATTTTAGACACACACACACACACACACACACATATATGTGTGTGTCAAAATTAGTTTATATATTGAGAGAAATAAATAGTTTGAAATATTTGAACAGATACTACTAAGCCGATAAATTTGATTCAAATTAGAATGGGTTGTGATGCATTTAAGTGGCATGAAAGGCAGAGTAAATGACATTTTAGTGGCAGTTAAAAAGAGTGAAAGGTGGAGATATTTTCTCTTTCTTTTATTCTCTCTTTAACCTGCACTCGAAACATTTTAAACTTATATATATATATATATATATATATATATATATGTAAGTGTGTGGGCGTGCGCGTGTGTGTAGAGATTAATTCAGTATTAAATGAAATAAATAATTTAAAATATTTGAATAGATTTGACTAAGACAACAAGTAAATTCAAATTTAAAATTCAAAATACCTAATTTTACTAAGTATATAATTTTAGTTATCAAATAGAAAAGTATAAAATAGTTAAAGATATTTTGAATATCCAATACATATACACACACCTTTTTAAAATGAACAAGTAGATGAAAATAAAATAATTTTATTATTAGCTTAAATTACATAAAATAATTAAGATATACAAATTAAAATATACATATAGTAATAATATCGTTAATATATACATTTACATATATAGCTCTATATTCATAGAAAAAGAAAAATTGTTTTTGGTTGAAGAGATTTGATATATATGTGTGTGTGTGTGTGTATCAAATCTCTTCAACCAAAAACAATTTTCTTTTTTATTAATATAGAGCTTTAACAATAGTATTAACAACACACAAAAGATTCAAAGATATACATATATAAATTCAGACAATTATAGATGACATCATTTGCATATATAATCATTATAAAATATAAGGGATCTAATATACACTATAAAGATAAGACATGCATTTAAAATGGAGACTAGATAATTACCTTAAGAAGTAGCCTTAAATTCACACCTAAATGAAGGTTTCTCCATAGATCCCCAAGATCCACACCCAATCCTTGCAAGAGATGGATGATCGCTTATGATTCATTTTATTTGATGTTATTTTCATTGAGTTAGATTTGATTTTTTTGGGATAAGGAAATTAATTTTTGACCACGGAAAAGATGGAGAAAAGGAGGAAAGTTAATTTGGAAAAGAAAGAAAGAATGAATTGAAGAATTTTGTTTTAATGGAATAATTAAAACATTTCCAATTCTACCTTAAAACCTTCCCTTTTTAATTCCTCATTGGTTCTCAATCAAATCAAAATCCCTTATCCTTGCATGTAGGCTATGATTGATTCTATATAGTTCAATCGGTTTCCAAAGCCCGTTAAGTAATTATCTATTAATTAAAACTATTTAATGTTACATTGTTATCATATATTGATGCGTGCAAATATAACTTTTATATATGCTTTCAAATAATAATAAACAATTCCCAAACATCAAATAATTTAAATAATAATTAATATTTCTTAAGTAGTAATTAATTTAATTACTTTACAATACATATGAATTAATTAAATTTTATGGTTTTTGAAGAATTCAGGTTATGCGACACAAAGATGTAAATTCAGTCAACGATTAATATCGAAAATTCAGATATTAACTTTCACATGTCATCTTAGCCAGTGGTGTGATATTATGACTAAATTTATAGCTTACACATACTTTCGGTAAATCCAATTTTATGATTATAAGCAGTACTCGGTAGTGGTAATTATTTACACCAATTCTCTTCATAGCCACTATATAACATTTGGACTTATGGAATTCGGTTTTGAGCAAAATTCCAAAAATGTCAACATTCAACTTGATTGGTCCAAACATAAAGTCCTTGGTTCAATAATAATAATAATTAATCGTATTACTCTAGCCAAAGACTTTGACTTTGAGTTGACTACAATTAACTGTGATACTGACCTCGTATAACTAAGGAGACAAATTCTTTATTAAATAATATTTCACTTCCAATGCTTTAACTCTTACCTAACTATGGTCGTTCAATGAATGCCATACCACAATTTAAGTATAATCAAAGTGGAGGTCCACATTTAAAGTTTAACAGTATTCTCAAGTTGGGAGAACTATGTAATATCGTCACTTAAAGATTCTTTGTTTAACCTTAGTTATACTAACCAACAAAAAAATCTCGAGCGAGTCATTCCATAGTTATCAAAGAACTATCAATGCGTAACCCCTTGGTTCCCCCAATTGCCATGAATAATACACTATTCAACATTTGGAGAGGGTTATGTAATCCGGTCACAATGGATGAATAGATATCCTTTTTCAAAAAATCTTGAATAGGTTTAAAATAATATGTTACTTTAACGTGATAAATTTCTCATGATTACAACATATTGTAAGTACTATCACATAACATACCATTTAAGGAATTATATAATTTAAAGTAATTACTTAATTAATTATATCTCTATATAGCAAAGTATATAATAAAAAAATTATTATAAGCAAGATTGGTCATAGAGTTAAATATATGTAACAAATTACATAGCTGTCCCTGGGCATACCCTAGACTCTATTAATCTCCTACTTGCACCTGAGATCAATTATGGAAACTTATTCCTATTCCTTCGATCAATTTTCTCAAAACTAATTGATCTTGTCCTAGAGTGAATGGATATGCTTTATTATTTTAACTATCACTCTGTTAATTAACTCTCTCCGGTGTTGATAAACTATCTTTATAGTGTGGAACTTTTGGACGAATGTTTCTTTACTTCTAGTGAGTTCTAGGTTCTTTCGGGATTTGTGTCACAATGTTATTATCATATAACAATGACATAGGATTCTCAACATTTAGAATCACTGCTAGCTCATTTATAAATGTGTGCACTCATTTATATACATACATATATAAAAACACACATATATGCACAATGCTTTAATTGCTACACTATATGAGGCGTTGTACTAGCTTTTTGATTGAATTAGCCACAACCCCTTCTTTTGGAACATTTCCAATTTAAAGCTCCTTACTAGGCTTGAACATGAATTAAGGTAGACATACTATTCTCGATGTCACTTATGTAGTTCGAGTCTGAATACTCCTTCATAAACAGTTCATTATTTTTGTAAACAATCCTCTAGTACTTCATAAATACATGAGAATAGTCTAAATTATCATTTAGTGATCTTAATTTGGATTTGATACTCGCTTTATGTATCAAATTTGTAAGCAAAATGTGACATTATAGACATACAACATGTGTGATAATTCATATTGCCAATGCATAAGGAATCCATCTTACATGCTCCATATTAAACATTTAATATGGTGTTTGTGTATATCATTTGGGACATTAGCAACATCCTTTCATACTGATTACAAAAGTTTTCATTTTCAAATCCATGTTAAAAAACCAAATTAAAATGATGTTAGCATTGATACATCGTTAAAAATCATAAGTTTGTTGTTTACTTATAGTTTTAGAAATATATTGATACCTTTATTGTGTTTTCTTACAAATAAAGGCCTCCTCTGTATTTTGACTAAAATTGAAACTGTTTGATTTTTCTGTCAAAACATTTGCTCAACTATGACACTTTTTGAATGATATTTTCATATCAGTTTTTGGATCTTAATTAAATCAACTTAAGCATTTTGAATGACGAACCTGACGTAAATCTCAATAGTTGAAATATACGATGTTATTATACCAACATAGCTTGTGACATTTCAAATTCATTAATCTTCTTCTCAAAGGCACATTTTAAGTTGATGGATAATATCCCTTTGGGTATAATATCAAGATCGTATTTTAGTGATGTACTTCGAATCCATGTCGGATTTGCGCATCATGCCATATGGTAGAGTCAGTACTCTTATAGCATCCTGAAATTTTATCGTTTTAATAATGTATATTTAATCAATTTTAAATATTTAACCAATTGATTTAAAAATATAAATAACTTATATTCAAATATAGGGATTATTTAAATATTTGAAAGGTGAATTAAATATTAATTAAATGAATTTAATAGCCTTAATTAACGCCTTTTAATTAGAAAATAGTAATGATGAACTCATTTTGTAAATTTATTTGAAATAGTAAACAGTTTAGATAAATATCGATAATTTGATCGAAAAATATAAAATGATATCAAAACGTACGAAATTATCATTCCGATGCACTATCTTGGATTTCGACGAAACTAGTGCCATTAAGTCCGGAATAATAAGGTGATGTGCACCGATGAGTTTCGTGGCGATCGGACGTATCGTGTGACCGTGCGAGCTCGAAACGCTTAACTATTAATTTTATAGAATTAAAGTAATAATATAATTTGATTATAAAGACTAACTTATGTATACGATGGAACTAGGTCTCGAAACTCATTCCATTAAGTTCAGAATAGGGGTATTTGGCTAGAAGTGAGCACACCTCAATTGGAGTTTATGATTTGGGAGGGTTGAATAGTGTAGGAGAAAAGTTTATAAAAGGACTGTAGCACCCCTTAATTTTAACGATCGAATATTTAAATGACTAAATTAAATATTTTGTTAAGTGATAGAACGCCTTTATACTCGATTTTTACAATGGTTGAATTAGGACTTGAGACCATTTCCATTGAGTCCTGATTGACATTGCGAAACGAAATAGTATAAGCGTCGATATATTTCGACTGGCAGTTTTTTAGCAAGTAACCTGCATTCGATTCGTAAATCGAACCAAAAAAAATAACTTTTGTATATGATGGAATTAGGTCATGAAACCTTTTCCATTAAGTTTGAAATGGCATCTAGAATTTAAATGAATATAAGGTTCGATATATTTGGACTCCATGAATTTCAGGGCTGAATAGTGTCGAATGAAGATAATTGGGCTAAGCCCATTAGCTTGCCTCTAACTTAGCTTATATGTAGCTAAGCTCTTCATAATCTGCATTCACTTTTATTTACACATTCGTTTCATTTTCCCTCTTCTAGTTATTCCTTAATCACCTTATAATCGCCAAACCTTAAACCCATTTAATAAATTTTAAAAAATCAAATAAAAACCACCATAAATCTTCTCCCCTCATTCTTTACAAAACATATTAAGGAATTGGTGCGAATCGAAGCTTTGATGTTGATTCTAAAAATTAAAGATAGCTAATTTGGGTTTTTTTTTAGTTGGAGCTTGATTTAGGAAATAAGAGGCGAGTGCGATGATTCTCCTATTAAATTGTGTATTTTTACTTGCTTAATTCTTTCGTATATAATTATGAAGTATTATTGAATGATTTGGACATTTCTATGCTAGTATTTAGGCTTGTATTCATGTTATAAACATGTTTTCCTTAGCTAATTAATTTTTTAAGACCCTAATATTATGTTTCAAAAATAGTTAGTAAGCCCTAGATTTGATTCGGAATAATTGGGTTATTTGTTGTGATGTTATTATTTGATTTGGGATTGGTTAAGTAGTGTAATGATGTGCACGTCATTAGAAAATATTACTTAATCCATTTGAATTGATTTAAAGAATCCTAGTAAGCTGATTCAAGTGGTTTGTGAACTCTACACCTATATTAAAGTGAATAGAGACTAATGAAGCTTAATTAATATGTATAAAATGGTTTTATGATTTTATAAATGAAGAATATATTTTATAAAATAGATATGAGATTTCATACAATAGAAAAATAATGAATACTTGATTTTCAATGAGGCAAAATAAGTATTTTAAGGGGATAAATCGATTTACGAGCTAGTAATTTATTATCTAAAGTGATTTATGAGCAAGTAGATATTTTGTAAAATACTATGAGTTTTTGTGAAATGATATAAGGAGATGCTTCACTTTATTGAAAAGATTTCATAAATAAAAGTGAGTTTTGGTTTAAGTAGTATGAATTACTTATTCGAATATACCTGTACATATATGTGCACGAGCGGGTATGCTTGTACGTGAATTTGAAGCTAAGCAACGATTAAATCCAATATAATGTTGTAGTTATAATTGTTATGTGTTTGGATAATTTATACGTTTGCAATTGTCTGGTTTTATAGAAATATAATTGATTATAAGTCCGTAGCGGGCATTCACGTAGCCATAGCGACTATCGTGTGCGCTAAGTTGCAGGAGAGTAGACCGGGTCGAGCAATCGCTTCGATGAAGTCCAAAATGTAAATTGTGAAATTAATGTGCATTTGCGTGAACGTGTGTGCATAGGCATGCACGAATGAGTGCATCGACACACATATAGGCTATGCACAAGTCAAGAATAAAGTTCAAATTATTTAAATTAATGGTTTGAAGTCACTCGATTGAAAAGGAGTTTTCCGTGGTCACAATGAAAGAAATAACAAGTCATTTGGAGTTATGATCAAAAGTTATGGACATTTGAAGGTAACTTTGCCCATGACAGTCATCCAGACGTCTGAATTTAGTATCCAGACATTTGGATAAGTCCTAGGGGAAAACAGATATGAACTAATGTATTTTCAGGGGTTTTTAGAGGTATAAAACTATATTTAGATGCCTAAAAATAAATTTAGATGTCTGAATTCCAGTTTAGACGTCTGAATACCTGCTGTTCGAATTTTGTTGATTGATCAATCGAAATTTCAAAAAGAGATATATTTCATATATGAACTCAGATTGAAGCATGGTTTGGATCATTTTTTACCATACTTCAAGGACTACAAATTGTGAAATGTTGGTAGGTTTTAGAATACTTTGATTTCAGGGTCCAAGTGAGACCTAACCCGACATGTATTTCAAAATCGTTGATTTTGAGGTAGGCCTGGAGGAAATACTGGAAGATTATTATGATATTGAGGTCATGTGTTCCATTTATAATGCACTTTGGGTATGTATAGGATTTTGATAGAGTTTTCCGATGGGTTTTTAAGCCATGTAGACTGGAGTCGTGCGTGGAAATTCCATACGTTATATAAGGAGTGAGTCCGTACTCTAAGATTTTGACCTTAGTGTATGGGTACGGACTTATGTGACTACCCAGGGTATGGACTTAGGTGACCTACCCGGATATCGACCTTGTTGTGTTGTACTTAGAGTGTTGTTGATGGCCATGACACACTCGACACGATCTTAGAGGGACCATGAATAGCTTTATCTTGCTGTGATCGCTTGGACATTTTTAGGTCCTATATTTGTAGTCTTAGGAACGTTTGGTCTTAGCGATAGTAACCATATGCATTGTGGTGTAACTATTCGGTCTAAGCAGTAGTGACCATACGTGTTGTGGCATACTATTTGGTCTAAGCAGTAGTGATCATTCATGTTGTGGCATACATGTTCGGTCTTAGCAGTAGTGACTATATGCGTTGCGGCATTTCTTATCCATCTTAGCAATAGTGATTGTTGTTTTGGATCACGGTTTGATCATGGTATATTTATATTATATTATTAGCAGTTTTGGGCTAGTGTAGTGTAATGGAAGATATTGCGCTAACTTGTTGTTACAGGAGAAAAGCAGGTTATGGTATGATCCCCTACTTTTAAGATAGATTTACTGTACTTGTTTATATGCAATCCGTATTTCCCTTGAGCCTTTTTTTGGAGATGGCCGACTGTGATTTATAGTTCTTGTTTATTTGTATATAGTTTTAATATACAATATTTTAAGATAGTTCTTCTCATACCAGACTCTATGTCTGACCCACATTTTTTCTTTATCTTCTTATGTCATGACAACTCTCGGGCCCTCGATTGAGTAGTTTGGGAGTAAGATGCTTTTGGGGATACACTATCAGAGTGCATAGCTGAAGCATTTTAGAGATGTGGCATCGATATTCAAATATATATATATATATATATTATTTATACATGACATACCTGTTATTCATATACGAGATGTTATATCAGATATTTATTCAAAACTCCGTGTTTCTTTATAGATGATGTATTTTGACTATTCTGTATTGATATTTATTTGTCGGTTGCTTCTGTTGGTGTAGCTCCTTATATATCATTATTATATTCTGTAATGACCTGAATTTTAATCACATTAATTAAAGATATTTAAATTATTTTAAATATCCAAATATAGATTACTTTTCACAAATAGTCGAGATTTAAGTGATGAATAACAACAATGAACCTATTTTGGAGAAATATTCGCAAAAAATTTACTTTGAAAAAATATTGATAAAAGGACCGAAATCCGTTTTATCGATAAACAGCTTTATAATCATCAAACATCGTGCATGGAGCTGGATACATACACATATTTTTCTATTTAAACAAGAATACGAAATAGAATTAATTATATTATTTTTGGGAAAAAAAATGTATTTATGACATCATCAACGATGCCATTACATTTTATAATTGATTTATGATTTTAAATTGTGATTTAATGATTTAATAATTATTCAAATAATTATTTTAAATGACTATAATTCATTTTAAAATAGTTGTATAGAGATAATAAATCATTTATTATAGCTTTATAAAGAGATATATCTGATTTGAAGATATAAACAAAATTGATATCGCTTTATCGACATAATAACACCTTTTGTAAATAATTGTTTTATATTTATTTATATGGTTTTATAATTCAAATATGATCGTTTTAATTCATCTAAAATGATAATAATATAGTTTTCAAATTTTGTTTACAAATATATACGTTAATTAATAAATGAAAATATGGCCGGGAATTGGAATTAAAATTCATAACGGTTTGACATATAAAAGTTGTATAAAGTTGTTCAATCAATTTTTGCACATATATGTACATGTATAAACATACGAATACACATAACATGTAAACGAATATATGTATATTATATATATAAATATCTAACATATTTTATAAATCTCTTAACACTTAAGTAAATAACCCTTACCATCAAACATCACCTCACCTTGCACCACATCACAACCACCTACACCATCATGACCACCATCACCTAGGCCTAGGGGCTGCCATGCATTAAAATAATGAGGAGCAAGATTGGCAAGGGGTGATTTTGTCCATCCATATTATGATATTTTGGTTTTCTAAAATCCTATAAATACCCCACTCCTTCTTCATATTTTTGACATAGTGTTCTTCACTTTCTTCTCCATATTCTCAAGCTTATCAATGGCTTCTCATGTTTACAAAAGTATGGATAAAAATATCTCATAAAGAAATTAAATTTATAATATATACACACACACACATACATACATTAGTATATCCACCTCAAAAACACTTCAAACCACTTCTCTTCCCAACATAACCCACGGCCTCAACCCACACCACCATAGCTCGAGACCACCACCATTACCTTGTTAAGGCCATGATCTCCTCCTTGAATCCAAATTATAGACCGAGCCACCGAGGGGTGATAATCCAAGTGCTCGTGAGCTTAGGTTTTATAATAGCGAAGCTATAGCCAATTTTAAATTAGCTCAAAGGAAAATGAAGGTGAGAAACTCTTACTTATGTTATATTTTGGGTGATTATATGATGTTCACAATGGATGTTTAATATGCTTTGATCAACATGATTGGTTGTTTAATATTGTTGTTTAATTGAATTAACAATTTACGTTTAATACACGTCAATAAGCACAAAGGAAATCACTTCCCTTTAATAAATGAAATGGTGTATATGGAAATGTATAAACCTCTTAAAAATGGTTTAATATGGTTTAGAAATGTTTTATAAACATTTAAAAGCGTTTTGGCAAAGTTTAAATAAATATTGAAAATTTAGTCAAAAGTATGCAAGTCACGCAACAGCAGTTCGCGATTTCGCATCATAAAGGTTAAATCCATTTGTAAGATGGATTCGAAGACGAATTTCTTTGAAATAAGAATTTTAACCCTTATAACCATAGTTTTTGAACAAAGATAGAAAACTGAGATTTTGTTTAGTAGATTTTAAAATAGCAAATCAAGTATTAAATAAAATCGCGCTTTGGCAATTCGGTGGACAAAGTAATAAATGTTTTTAAATGGATATTTTTAATTCTTTAAAAATATGGAATATATTTTATAAATCTTTTAAATTATTTTAAAAGACATTTGAGTTATAAATATGGTCTTCCAAATGATATAAAAAACTTATTTGATCAAATAAGCTTTTAAAACATAATTTGTAGCACTTTTTAATAACTTCTGCAAATAATGGTTTTAACTTGATTATTGTTTCTATAGCGATCCAGAATTTTAGTTATTTGAACTTAAAATATTTAATTAATTTTAAATATTGAAAAGTTAATTTTATAATTAAATAACCTTTTCTATTATAGCAATTTATTGGATAATTTAATTGTTAAAATTAATAATTGAAAATCACTTAAATAATTGAATCTTCAATTTTTATTTAGATAAAAATGATTTAAAAAATTATTAAAGTTCTATTTAATAAGAATGAAGGTAATAAAACCTTTAAATTGGATTTAAAGGTGATTTGACTGATTTTGAAAATAACTCATTTTAATTAACGAGTGAAAATAGCCTTCTGGGGCACAATTTCGAATTTCGACGAAACTAGTTGCATTGGGTCCGCAATAATGAATTATAATACACCATCAAATTTTATGAAAATCAGAGGAATCTTTTGGTCATGGGATATAGAAACGTGTAGAATTTAATATTGAAGATTTAGTATATTAATTGGGTTCAAAAAGCTATCTTCTCCATACGATCGAATGAGGCCGAGACTAGTTCTATTGCATACAAAATAAGGGTATAATATATAAAACGCCGGGTGGCACATCTCGATTGGAATCCGTAATTATATAGCTATATATTTTGGATTTTAAATAATATATTTTCTTTGATTTAACTTTACACTGCCTGACCTATCTATATCAGCTGCACCTACCTATACGAGCCCACACCCTTCTTACTGTTATCTCCCATGCATCTTCTTCTATTTAAACCATCTCTAGGAAGAAAAAGAAGAAGAGGAAAACGAGATTTCAAAATTCAAATAAAAATTCCATACTTCATTAAAAATCCTAATTCCCTATCCGTTGAGCTCGCACAACGATTTTCTTCGACCCTATACCCTTCTTTGTGCATGCGATCATGTTTGAGGTGGCTCGGGGTGGACGAGGCCGACTTAGGGCTCGAAATGGGAGGAGTTTTAGGCATGGATAGGCGAAGGGGTTAATGTCGTCGGGTTGCTCGCATCGAAGAGCTTTGAACCCATGATTTTTGTGGAGTGCAACATACATTTTGAAGTCACAACTATAGCCTCATGTGGTGAATGAACATTAGGTCACTTTTTACCTAGGGCAATCGAGCTTTGATTTGAGGTAGCGGGAAGATGGAGATTTGATCGTAGAGTGCGATGGTGAAGTCGGTTTGGGGTTTTGTCGAGGGAGGAGCAAGTATGGCAACATACGTGCACGATTTTGACATGAGCATGCATATGCATTAACTTATCAGGTGGGAAGAGTTGAATTAAGGAAGAAGGATAGAGGGGTAAACTTGAAATTTGAGTATAGTTATTTAATTTTAAATTAATTTTATTCGATAACTCATAAAACTTATAACTCCTTAATACGAGGTCTGATCGAGATGAATTTTTTTGCATTGCACTCGTGATGATGAAAGATTCACAATGGTACTGATTTGGTTGGATTTGGAGGCGGTTGAATTTTGGGCTAAATCGAAGTCATCCGGGTTAGTTCCAAACCAGAACGCCTCGATGACAACAGAAAATTTCGGTGAGTTGAACTCACCTTTTTGGTTAACTAGTATGATTTATAGTGGATAGAAATAATTGAATGATTGTTTGGATAAATTATTATATTTATTAGTTGGATTGAATATTCCCGCCTATTGGAGCAGATGAGACCCTATTATGTTCCCGTGTAAGATGGATGACCCTTTGCATATGAATCCCAGCTTGAAGCGGTTGATTTATATTTTATTGTATAACATTCATGATGCATGGGGAAACAGGTTGGAGGGATCTAACAGGTTTCCTCGCTATTGTTGAATTGTTTCAATAATATATTTTATATGGAATATTGAATAAGAAACCTAATTATGGACATTATAGTTATAAAATCGTTATACGTTGAAAACTAAAAGCCAGAAGTGACAGAAAATCAATATCGATATTGGTTAAGTGTTGGGTGGCTATTGGCCTTAAATTAGAATTTTTAAAATACTATAAATTGTCGTTTTAAATTGGAATCGGATTTTGAGACAAGAGAGGATTTTTATATCTGAAGATGGGTTTCAAAAACAGGTTGTTTAAGGATTATTTAATTTAATTAAGTTTATAATATTGTTTTAAGTCATCAAATTTGAAATATTAATTTATCGTTATTTAATTACAACAATATTCTTTTAAAGTTTTTGATTATATTAAATTGTTTTAAGGTTGTATAATCATATTAATATTAATTTAAAGTTATTTAATTATTTTAATATTGTCTAAAATTTGTTTAATTATGTTTTAAAAATTTATAAAAAGTTAATAAATTAAAAGAATAATTATTAATGAACAATTTTAGGTTTGAAATTTATAATAAGGATTATTAATAAGGTTTTGGAGATAAATTATTATTATTTATAATAATGGTAAAGATTGATTAATTATTTAATTAACAATGTTTTAAAATTACTAGTTATTATTTTAAGATGATTAAAGTAAATAATTTCCTATTTATTACAATGTTTATTATTGGTAACCATTATTATATAATGGTGTTTTAAAGTAAAAGATTTTTAAAATGTTTCTAAGACCTATGAATGGAGTCGGAAGACTTAGATTATATAAAGGAGTTATAAAATGGTTTAAAGAGTTAAGGGAAGGTTATTTGCATGGTGGAAGAGTTTATAAATGGTTAGATATTTATAAATGAATTTTAGAGACAGATTATAGATCTATATGAGAAGTTTTATAAATGGTTTATAGATTCATAAAGGGTTTATCAATGATGTTTGAAATGTACAAGAAGCTTATAAGTGATTAAATTTATAAATGGTTTATAAATGTTTTTAGAGAATTATAAGGAGTTTTATATAGAGGTTTTGAATCGAATAAAAAGGAGATCTTTCTAAATCCCATGAATATACTTATACCGTTGAGATAAGTATATGCATATTTCTAAGTATTGAAATATGGATTTGCAAGTATAGTTTGTAAAGGTGCTTATATACAAGTAATTACAAAGTGAGTTTTATTTATGAAGATTTATGAAATGATGCTAGTGAGTGCTTATATGCTTAACCAATGTTGGTTTTTCCTATGAAATATAATCTTTGTCTGAATGTTTATTTATTTGATAGTTAAAACCGACTATCAAATCTTGGCCTAAATATGTAATCCTTCTTTATTTTGATGGTACGGAAATATTCCTTGCTTAACACCGAAGGATTTTAACCCTAGATATATTTAGGGGAAACATGGGAATTATATGGTACAGTTGCCATCGGTGGTGCTATACTGTACGTATAAACTCATTTCATTCTTCTAGGACAAATGATAAGGAGATCCATCCACTTAAACGGTTAGGGGATGATCATCGCTCTTATGTATTGTCTGATTATTTCCTAAAGAACCGGTATTAAGCATTTCGAAAATCGGCATTTGGTTTTGTGGAGTACCCGGGAAATGGAAAAATGTACTCGTAAGAGATGAATCGAAACCGTGACCACTCTGAAAACAATATACGATTCTATGGAGGAGATTCATGATATATTGGAATGTGGGGATCCAGAGTAATTCCGAGACCCGTTCAGGTATAGGAATCCGGGTATGATTCCAAGATCTAATTGAGATGTGAGAATCTATGTGTGATTCCGAGACCCGTTGGGGTATTGGAATCCATGTGGGATTCATCGATTTATTTGGTGGCGGTGCATAAGCTGGAATGCCGGACATAGCCTAATTTGCGGGAATGACTAAAACCAGAGATATGAAGCATGGCCAGTAGGGTTGGCAAACCCATAGGGTGTAGCCGGCTCCTCCTAGATGTCACTTATAGTTGTTATGCATCCATGGTGCAATGCACTTGGTCTTAGCGAGACCAACTATGTTTTTCCTATGGTACATCACTAGGGATGTACGCTTCTTTGGAAGGATAGCTCAGATCCTTGTGTAGAAGTACCGAGGGCACCTCCATGGAAATCCTACACAATAAGCGAACGTGCCTTATCAATTTTCAATTTTATACCTAGTATTGTTGTGATGTGCACTCACAAGCATCACAGCTACTTGATTATTATTATTTTCACCCTTAGACATTATCATAATATCAATGGATTTTCGATAGAAAATGTTTTGGTTATCGTAAGGTAAAAGCCCTTCCGTATTTATGTGTGGCGTGGTCTTACGAGATACCTTTGATTTTCAAAGGTTTAAGATAACTTTAAATCCAGTTGATTGTGTTTTCTCACATTGTTTTTCCAGATCGACTCAGGTGTTATTTTATTATAATGCTCGGGTCAGACTGAGTATGTAACAGATTGGTGCTTGGAGCTTCAAGAGATGAGTTGGAGGCTAGAGACGTATTCATATAGATGGTTATTTTCTGCTGTATTCATTATTGTGTTTATCAGCAATTGTAAGGACAAGTTGTTATTACTGTCTAGGTTGAAATAGGTTAGTATACTCTGATTGATGTCTATATATACATATATTGTAGTTTATTTTTAGTGTAAAGATTTATGGTATACTATAGATTATTCGTACCGCTGTGAGATTATGTGTTTTTCGTTTTCTTCTTCCTTCTTTCTTTTCACTAACAATCGGTCTTCCAGCATTCGATTGCTCGACATGTGATAAGATGGACGTATTAGTGTTGATTTCGAGGGTCGAAAAGCTTGGTTTGTAACATTTGGTATCGGAGCTGAAGGTTAAGCGAGAACCTTGGCTTTGGTGGGGTACTAATTAGAGATAGCTCAATAGCACCCTAGAATGAGTTTGATTGTATATATATATGAGCGTGTATTTGTTAGTGATATAAAAATATTTCATATTGTATTGGTTGATTTGTTGAGTGGCTTATAGATTCTGGTCAATAAGAGTAATTAACGTTATTGATAGGGATCTCTAAACCCTTGAAAAAAGCAACTCGACTGATATTGTTTTGAAATTGGGTAAATGAAATAACTTTACCTTGATTATATTTTATATAAAGGAATAATTTTTAGAAATTATTATATTTGCATATGGTGTGTTTGGTTGTTAGAGAATGATAATATTTTATTATTATTATTTCTTGTTGTTGTCATCGAATAAAAGTTGTCATTATTGTAATGCAAGCAAGATTACCAATTACAGAATAATTTTATATAACAAAATGGAATTATAATAATATGATTTATAAATTGAAAGGAAATGAAATTCTTAAAGTATATTATAAATATGAATTATAAGTAAAAAGAGTTTAAAAGATAGGAATTTGTGAATTAAATCCTGTTAACTTTGGAAATGGTTTCTCAAAGTTTTGGAAAATAATAGTGATGTTATTTGGAAAATATTTTTGACTGGAATTTTTTCTTGAAAAAAGGGTTTTAAAAGAAATAAAAGCACTGAACTCACTTCGGTCACTGGAAAATAATTTCGATGATGACTACAACATTATCGACGTTCATTTTCAAGTTTCCATGGGCGTAATTGCTACCATTGGATTTTTATTTTGGTAAAACTGGATTTGATTTTGAAACTCAAAGGTGGTTTTATATACCAAGGAAATTATGCGTATTTATGATTTCAAATTGATTTGAAATAAATGAGAACCAGCTGTTTAAATTCTGGGGAATTTTCATTGAGTATTTTGTGAAGATACGAGAGAATAAGTTTAAAAACTTATAAATTTTGAAAATTGGTAAATTGAACAATGTTTTAACTCGTTTTTTTTTGGATAACATGGGTAACCTTAAGATCATGGTATTCATTGATACTCACTTAAGTAAACCCCCACGCCGTGTGTCTACCCCGCTTTTGTTTATTCGTCGCACACGGATGCGTAACGTTGAAACTCCCACTGATGGTTAGGCGTTGGGATTCGAACCTGCCCGGACACAGTCCTTTAGTCCCCTTCTCCCAGCTCCCTAACCAACCGAGCTATGAACGGCGGGTAACAATGTTTTAACTTGTTGAATATGAATTTCAAGAAAAGTGAATTTGGAACTGAATTTGGAATGAAATGTAACTTAAGATAAGTTATACAAAAATGAGTTTTGACAGCGAATGGGACCTAAGTAGGCTACATGCAATAAATTTTGGAGATGGAATTGATTAAGATTTGAAATGGATTAATGAAATGAGCTAATTAAATAATTTAGTGAATGGTAATATGGTTGGAATGTTGATTGATAAAATGGAATTGAATTTAGTTCGAAATGGATAAGGACTTAAGTTGTGAAGTGATGATAAACATGAGTAGTGTTGCATAGATGTCTATAATAAACTTACGGAAAGTTGATGGAATGGTGTTTAAGTGATATTATTACTGAAAGGAGTATACTAAGTAAATAATGAACGTGAATAATGATTGTGAATAATTGAATGTAAATGAAATGAATGCGAATATGAGAATTTGGGATAGTTAAGAAATTAATTGAAATAAATACTTGGGTTCTACATATATTATATTAATTTCATAATGATTTGATCCTGATTCGAGCATAGGATTTCGAGGTAATTTATATCGATCCGAGTTGGAATTTTTTACTTGATTTTCGACGGTGAATACTGGATACAGATGTTTGATTGATTCTGAAATTCTCAATCATAGCATATGGCTATGTAAGGAAAATGACGATTTCTAATCAAGGAACCGAATCTGAATACGCACTAGAGTGGTCATGTGAATGATACTAGTTCAGAGGTGAAACTATGTGATTGAGCAAGCGATCAGATTTGATATTGCTTATGGATGATATATGTACAAGGTTTTAATAAAGCAAATGTTGGAAATTGAAAATGCAGAATGATATGATTGTGAACTATATAATTAAACATCATTGAGAAATAATATGCAGGTACATAAAAGAAAGAGCTAATTTTATGCCTTTGATTTCATAAGTTTGATTGCCCGACTAAAAGGTACATGTTTAAATTGTTGTTTGAATTTGATGGCTATATGATTGAGCCACTTAGCTTTGTTTTCTTTGTTGGTTTAGGCCATAGTGGCATTTTTTGGTTGTTCTGATTGAGCCGTGCAAAGGAGACGTTGGCGAAATTTTTTGAAAATTTAGTAAGTTAGAAATTTTGAAGAAATCTGTGATAACTAAAATTTGATTTTGAATTATAACTTGAAATGATTAAATGGATAATATTAGTTGGAATCTATGAATAAATTTGGAAGCTTAGTAAAAGTAATAACAAGGTTTCAACAAATTGATTTTTGAATTTAAAGGCTTAAATGGATTTGGGAAGTTATTTCAACTAATTTGTTTTAGAAAAGAAATAGGTTTGGGCATTTTTCCAATCTTGGCAATTTCGAGGATGAAATTCTTTTAAGGGGGAAGAATGTAATGACCTAAAATTTTAGTAATTTCGTAATGACCCGATTTTACGATGTCCGAAAATCGACATTTATACGTCCACTGTATCAAATGCCGTGCAATCGAATGCCGAAAAACCGAACCGTTAGGGTTTGAAGAAGAGGTAGAAGAAGAACAGAAACAATAACAGAGTCTCACATTTCGCAGCGAAACAAATATAATAGATAAATAAATATCTTTAAATAGAATCACTACATCAGTTATTACATTACATTACATTACATTATCAGAGTGTACAACTACAGCAGAAGAAAATATAACACATACAAGTGATACGCTACGCCATCCAGCTTGCTCCTGATCTCCAAAGCAACTCCTGAATTCCAGAATGACCTGATAACCTAACTCTAGGCTGCCGTGTGGAAAATTATGGGCACCCAGAGTTTAGAAAGGGAACAATAAACTCCAGATCAGTCATGGGACTGGTGTGAGATCTTAAAAACAGTTATTCTTTAATAAAAGGAAAACAAAAGATTTTAAAAGAAATCCGCAATGCTTTTTGGAAAATGAAACTACCATAAGGCCTCCCGCCGTACACACAATGTAAACGCAGAATTGGAGAAGATTTCTCCTTATGATAGTCAAATATGCATGATACGCAAAATCATTTGATATTATTATTAGTGCATACCGTGGAAAATATTTTGAAAGTATAATATAAATCTTAGACAACATAGGCATTTCGCACTATGCCTACTATAGCTACCATCTAAACAGTGGTGACCACCATAAGTAAATGGCAGATTATACAACTAAATCCATACTGAATTCGTATTGGGAATTGGATTTCCAACAAATGGTCAGGCCAAGGAACTTTCCATTGCCACATTGGTACGCCTCGGGATGGACGCCCCGAGAACCTAACCGGATCTCTGTCAACACAAGGCGGGTTACCTCTGCAAAAATAGGTAACTACTACACGAGTATGTCATCCCTCGGTTGTAAACAACCTTTATCCGAGGATCCTCAACAACAACAATCACAAAGAAATATATATTTGCGATATTCACATAAGTTAAGTATCTGGGCTCCATACCATGATACCACTTCTATCCCGAAGGAAATGTACATACTCTAAGGGGCGCTGCCCCCTATAACCTTGCCGCATTATTCCTGTTTTGACCATTCCGGGGTGTGAGGTTCGACGAAATCTCGTCCACAAAGCTACGCTTTTCACAAAAGCATGCTTCGATCAATAAATGATCAGCAGCACTTCGTATGCCACATTACCAAATTGGGAATGTATCACTAGTAACCATCAACTACATAACCTCTGAGCTTGTACGTCTCAGAGAAAGGTGTTAAGCTAAGAGAATAAATTCTCCGCCACCAACAGAAATGTATTTGATAGAAACCAGCTTTACATCTCAAAGTGTAACATCAGACACACATCCATACAAGTCCGTTCCGGGATCGAAAGGAACCGAAGGCACTTCAAAAGAAGCCCTTGCAATCCGGATATTCACTAATCACGTCCGAAATCCCTATCACAAAGGGTGATAAAATCTCTATATCGGAGCAACTCGGTGCAGAGACATTCGACAGGTATCCTTTCGCTTTCGAAAATACCCGGTCTTTAGCACCGTCTTCAAATGCAATCCCATTTTGTCATATCGTTATTCGGAATGGGTTTTATGACACAAGGTCCTCTCCTGGCTAATCCGAATAACGAGCGCTTATTTTAAAAATAAGTGTTCATTCAGATTCAAACAATTCACAATAATTTCATTTTGATCTTTTAAACAAAAGATCCATCATAATCACAAAGGTTCGATGTGGATTTCGAATATCCATTTGAAATTCGACTCCCGGTCGCATTGAAATTCAAATGCCATTTAAAAAGGCTAATATTGATAGTTGGTTATTTAACTATCAATCATCATTCACAATAGTCGCTGGATTTCAAATAATTTTCCCCCAATTATTTTTCTTCAATATATCTTCGCAAGATAAAATTTCTCACTTCAATCCTTTGAAAATAAATTTCAAATCAATTTCCAAACATTTATTAATTCCCACTGAAAATCTGCCGATTTCAAATATTTTAAAATAATATAAAATACTTTTTCAAAATGTACTTGGAAACATTTTAAATAAATTATTTTAGAATATTTGCTTAAATATTAGTTATCAAATGTATTATACAAATATCTCATATAAAATTCAAGTCCAAAAAATATTTTAACATACAATTTAGTAGATAGAGTATAAGTATTTAAATACCTATTTTATAAATCAAAAATCAATTTAATCTTTTTAAATCATCCTTATATAATTAATTAAATAAATTTTTTTACTTTAAACAATTTCCAAAACTAATTCCTCCAACAATATTATTTTTAGAACCAAATCTAAAACTTTTTAAAATTTTATTCAAAGGCTATTTTAAAAATATTCTCGGCTTTCCAGGGAAAAATTTCTTTTCCCAATATGAATGGGTCCATTTAAATAAATTAATAAATCTTCTCGATTTATTTTAAATTTACATTCCAAATATCAACTGATATATGAATTTAAATCGATTCCCAAATATCATCTTCACACCCAATCGAATTCCAAATTAATTTCCAGTTTATTTCAAATACAAAATCAACTTCCAATTTGATTTCCCCAAATTAATTTTCCAATATCAAATCAAATTAATTTCAAATTGATTTCTCAAAATTATTTCCAGCACACCAAACCAAATTTCCAAATCAATTCCTAAGGTTTATTTTAACTCCAAATTAATTCCTGAATTGATTCTAAAATTAATTTCAACTCTAAATTAAATTCCAAAATTAAATTTTTAAATTTATTACCTTTTGAAATAAATTTCTTTATCTCTTTCAATTATTTAAAATACGTATCTTAAATAAATTCTTCAACTATTTAAAAACATTACTCGAAATTTCTTTATAAAAACATTTCCCATGTTTTGGAATTTATTCTAAAAGTTTCCAAAGATAAAACTTTATCTATTTAAATTTCCTTCTTTTAAAATTCACCCGATTCCTTTGAGTGGATTCATTATAAATTTTTATTTCAAATTTCAAAATCAATTAACTACTTATTTCTGGTATCCCATGATACCAAAAATATATTCGGCTGAATTACAGCCTTTACGGTTTCAATCACAAATAGTCACACGAATTTGAAAATAATCGACACACAACATACAAAACAAATTAAATATTTGAGGAATCCAGTTGGATCCCTCCAACCTGTTTCCCTACATCCACAGACGTTAACACACAATTAAATACCCATTCCACTTCAAGGTGGAATATCGCCGTATATGGGATTTATAAAATATTATCCGCTATTATGTGGCGCAATAGGGTCTCATCCGCTATATAATACGGGAAATCAACAACACCAAATACATATATAATACCAATTCCACTTCAAGGTGGAATATCGCGGTATATGGGTTTAATATAATAACCTCCGCTATTATGCGACGCATAGGGTCTAAACTAATATAACTAGTAATAAATATTATCCACACACACAATCAATCAATTTTAATTTAACTATCACAGTTCCACAACCAATCAATAACTGGAATTTTCAATTAAAATTTTGAGTGAGAAGATCTCACCTTTTTCTCACGCATGGAATCATTTCCCAATCCAGCTCATTTTCCCGAATTTCTTTGACCTTGTATAAATAATTTAATTGATTAATATTCGAAATGATCGAACAATTCATTTTTATTTTATAAAGTTTTATTTTATCTCAACAATTTAATTTCAAACAAATCTCCTTTTAATAAAATATTTTGAATTAATTGAATAATTTCTTACTATTAATAATTAAATTAACTAATACCTTAGTTTCAAACTAATTTCCTTTTATAAAATTTTAATAAACCAACAATTTGATTTAAAGCTAACTTCCCTTTTTAATTAAAATCTTTGTTTAATCAAACATTAAATTTAAAACTAAATTTCCTTTAAAAGTATTTTTTTAAATAAGCTTATCAAACAAATTAATTTCCATATTGATTTAAAGCAAGGATATTTTTATTGTCTTATAAATAAATTAAATCAGTTTATTAAACAAATTAATCTGCATAGGGATTAAAAATTTAAATCATAATTTCTTTAACATTTTAAAATGTTTATTTTCAAAATCCTCTCTATACAAAAATTAATTTTTGTTTAATTAAAAATGAGCATGCATATAAATCAATTCCATTTTTATTTGTATATATATTTACTTTGAACATATGTTTGTATATTTACTGCATGTTTTTTTATAACTTATATTTACAGATACAAATATATAAATTTCAACAAACATATGTTTAATATCTTACTGCTCCTCATCCCTATGACAATCGCAAACACGAGCTTCCCTTATGCGAATCATCACGACGCATCAGCCGAAACCCTACTGCCTCGTGAATCTCACTGCTCGAACGAACCCTAGCCTAGCACTCCACGCGCACGCAAAGCGCCATTCCCCCCAGCTGACACGAAGCAATCGAAACCCTAAACCCAAATCGCGATCTGCCATGGTTGCGAGTCGATCACAAGCCACACGAACGAGCTCGAGTTCATGAGTATCACCGCACCTCCATCATTGCCAACGTTATGCTCCTTGCGCGCACATGGGCCTGCTTCCCCTAATCGTGAAGTTCACCGCGACTTCTCTGTCGTTCATCTTTTTTTTCTTTTTTTTTTCAGTGTGGTTTGGATCTAGAGAAAGGAGGGGGACGCGATTTAAAGGTCTTGAACGTGATGAAATTCGAATTAATGAAGATGAAGAAGATGGAGGATTCGAACTACAGCCATTTTTTTCTCTTTTTTTTCTCTTGATTTCGTTTAGTTTTAGAAAAAATGGAGAGGGTTCGTTTATTCCTTTTTCTTCTATCTGTTACGTGCTTATTTTCTAGCACAATTATTTTTTTCTCTTTGACAACGAACACGTGTTTGATTGTTTGTTTTTGAGAGGACACGTGCTTGAATGTTGAAATGTGTAGTTATCTTCGAAAATAATATGATATTAAATATATATATATATAATTTTAAATTCAAATTTAAACTAAACCGTTCAAACTTCGCAATGCAAAATCTCGATCTCCTATCCAGACGTGCCGCCAGGCGTTTATAATGTTATAGCCCTATTTAGAACGCAATGGAAAAGGTTCTGGGTCCAAATTCGATCGTATGGAGAAGATAGTTTTTCAAACCAGTTATATAATTAAATTTCGATATAAATTTCAACGCGTTTGCTTATCGTACGGCCAAACGACAACCCCGAATGCTACGAAAATTGAAATCCGACAATAATACAATATTACGGATCCAATGGAACTGGTTTCGTCGAATTCCGAGACTGTGCCTCGGAAAGCTATTTTTAAATATCGATTTAAACGATAATTTTCAAAACTAATTAAATCACTTTTAAATTTAATCCTGAAGCTTTCGTTATCTTCAGTATTATCAATATGAATTTTCTAAGCAATCAAATTATTTCTAACAGGCTCAAAATTAAAGATTTACAATTTTACCCAAATTTCTATAATTAAATTCAATAATTAAATTGCCAAATTCAGAGTTAAAATTGAAATTCAAGCTTAAATTAACGATTCAGATATTTGAAATCAATTGAATATTTCAATTTCAAACATTGAAAATTTTGGATCGTCACATCCTTCCCCCTTAAAAGAACTTCGTCCCGAAATTACTAGTTAAGAAGAATGGACCTTAACCCGTGTAATATTTTCCAACCCCAAACAGTTTTATCAATTTATCAACCCAAATCTTTTTAGTAAAGATTCATTTCAACTAATTTTCCAAGTTCAATTATAAATTCCAAACAATATTGTTTACTTCTCAATTCAAATTTAGATTTGAATTTAAATTTCAAACTTTTCTCAAAAAATTTCGAACACCCTAAATTTTCGAAAAATTTCGCCAGCGTCTCCTTTGCGCGGCTAGCTCGGTACGACTACAAAATGGCACCACAGGCCCTCAAATCCCAAAAGAAAACAAAACGCCAAGTGGCTGGACAAGAAAATCACCAAATTTCATATAGAAATTTAAATACGTACCTTTTTGTCGAGCAATTCAATTTTATCTTAAAAATCAAAATCCAATTCTTTTTCCTTTAATATACCTGTATATCCTGCTTATCATAATATCCAATTACAACATTCAAAAATCAATTTTGCATATTCCTTTACAAAATTTTCAATATATATGCTTCTTGTACCATTTTTACTTCACTATTGAAGTTATATATTCATTTTCATTCTATCTTGCATTTTCACTTTCATTTGAATTCAACTTACAATTTCAATTTTATTTAGATTCAATTTATCTTCTGAATATTGAATTTTATCTTTCAATTATAACTGATTCATATTATTATTTTAATTCAGTTTCATTCACTAATTTACTTCAATTTCCAATTTGAAATCGTTTGTCGCTAACAAATTTTTTCAAAAATTTTCTAACTCCCAAAATTTTCAAATTTTTTTGGCAGAGTCTCCTTTGTACGGAGGAGCTTTTGCAATTTGACAAAAGAGATAAATATATATACATCGACCCACCCGGTCGGAAAAGCAAAAATAGTTCATATTTCCTATTTTATTGCGTAGGCGTACCTTATTTAGCATTTTTAAGCAAAGCGGTTTATTATTAGCATTTTAGCACAACCAAATCCAGCCAAACGACCCTCCTGTAACTGTATTTACTCAATTTAAACACATAAGTGACATATATAAGAAATTTATTCACACGTCACTTATTCCAATAGTAAACACATAATTTTCACAAACAATATATTCAAAATAGTTCCCATAAGCAATTTATATGGTTCCGATACAAATTTAATTGTTTATGATCAATTCACATACCATTTCTATTCAATTCAAGTGATTTACAACTCACTTTTTTCCATTCAATTTATTCTTTAAGCGAAATGAACTCATATCTTTTTTAATTGATTCAAAAATCAATTTTATTAGGTTTCATTAACTCATAGGATTTTATGCAATCCTACTTGCGTTAAATAACAATCATTTCTATACAAATTTCAATGATATTCACTTAATAGAATATCCAATCTAGTTTATAACTAATTTAAATTTATACAAACTCCATTACTTTTTATTTTATTTCATTTCCAATTGATTCTATTCAATTCATTTTGCATTCCATATTCACATTCATTCTAATTAAAACCATTTCACAATTTCCAGTTTATCCTCCATTTAATAATTTAGAATATTTCCCAACTCTAAATTTAACTTAAGAATTTTACCATTTATTTCTTAAGTTCAAGATAATTATTCTATATACTTCTTATTTATTTCCAATTTACCACTTTGGTTTATAACCACTTATATTTAAACTGGATTCCAAATTCCATATGAATTCATTTTACCTTTCATTTATAAATATTGAATTCAATTCATTTTAAACCATATTAAATTTGTCATTCTTTTACTTAGTTTCACTAACTAATTTTAATTCCTTTATTAACATTTTGCTCCATTTAATCCAATATTTACTTAAGTTATTTCAATTCAAAATTCAAATTTATTATATATATATATATATATATATATATATATATTTGCAACACTTCCCAATTTAAATCCTTGATTTGATTTTCATTTATCAATTCCATTCCATCTACTGATTTAGTTAGATAAGTTTTATCCTCTTATCCATTAAATTTCAACTTTTCTTTCTCAATTCATCTCGGATTTATTTTATCAATAACCAGGAAATTTTGAATTTATTTGTACTTACTTGAATTTTTCTACAAATTCAAACCATTTTTATTTAAGTCACAATTCAAGTTTTAATTTAACTAGTTCAACTTTCCTATTTCATGAATTAATTATCATATTAGTTTACTTGAATTCAATCCATTTTATTTTCTTTTTCCCCAAGTTTGGATTTTTATTCAACTTGATCCAAGTCAAATCTCATTTCAATTTATAAAACCCATTTATACATTCACATTACCAATTTCATTTCATTAATGAATTTAATTCCAAATATAAATTAAATTTAAAATTTACATTTACGAATCTCGTTTGTATTTTTATTTTCTTAGCTTTTGGTTTTGATTTCAATTTCTCATACAACGATGATAATAATCTAATATATCGCTTCCTAATAACCAAGCAACCATAAATTATAATAATTCACAGAAAATTTATTTCTTTTATATACGAAAATAGTTTTGGGTAAAAATATTTCATTTACCCTATTTTAAAACAATACTGTGTCGGTTTATCTTGTTTAAGAGTTTAGAAACCCCTATCGATAACAGTTGGCCAGACTGCACCGACCAGAATCTATAAACAATCAACCGATAAGTCAACACAATATAAAACAATTTATATTCACTAACAAATACGCGCTCATATCTATTATTACACTCAAACTCATTCTAGACTACTGCTGACTCTATCTCTAATGAGTAACACCCAACAGAGCCAAGGTTGTCGCTTAACCAAATGCTCTGATACCACTTTGTAACGACGAGATTTTACGACGTTCGAAAGTCGACATTTATACGTCCACTGTATCAAATGTACGCAATCGAATGCCGGAAAACTGAACCGTTAGGGTTTGAAGAAGAGGTAGAGAAGAATGGAAACAATAACAGAGTCTCACATTTTGCAGCGGAACAAATATAATAGATAAATAAATATCTTTAAACAGAATCACTATATCAGTTATTACATTACATCACATTACATTATCAGAGTGTACAACTACAGCAGAAGAAAATATAACATATACTAGTGATGCGCTACGCCATCCATCTTGCTCCTGATCTCCAAAGCAACTCCTGAATTCCAGAATGACCTGGTAACCTAACTCTAGGCTGCCCGTGTAGAAAATTATGGGCACCCAGAGTTTAGAAAAGGAACAATAAACTCCAGGTCAGTCATGGGACTGGTGTGAGATCTTAAAAACAATTATTCTTTAATAAAAGGAAAACAAAAGATTTTAAAAGAAATCCGCTATGTTTTTTGAAAAATGAAACTACCATAAGGCCTCCCGCCGCACACACAATGCAAACGCAGAATTGGAGGAGAGTTCTTCTTATGATAGTCAAATATGCTTGATACGCAAAATCATTTTATATTATTATTATTAGTGCATAGTGTGGGAAATATTTCGAAAGTATAATATAAATCTTAGCCAACATAGGCATTTCGCACTATGCCTACTATAGCTACCAACTAAACAGTGGTGACCACCACAAGTAAATGACAGGTTATACAACTAAATCCGTACTAGATTCGTACTGGGAATTGGATTTCCAATAAATGGTCAGGCCAAGGAACTTTCCATTGCCACATGGGTACGCCTCTGGATGGACGCCCCGAGAACCTAACCGGATCTCTGCCAACACAAGGCCGAGTTACCTCTGCAAAAATAGGTAACTACTACACGAGTATGTCATTCCCCGGTTGTAAACAACCTTTATCCGAGGATCTTCAACAACAACAATCACAAAGAAATATATATTTGCGATATTCACATAAGTTAAATATCTGGGCTCCATACCATGATACCACTTCTATCCAGAAGGAAATGTACATACCCTAAGGGGCGTTACCCCCTATAACCTTACCGCATTCTTCCTGTTTTGACCATTCCGGTGTGTGAGGTTCGACGAAATCTCGTCCACAAAGCTACGCTTTTCACAAAAGCCATGCTTTGATCAACAAATGATCAGCAGCACTTTGTATGCCACATTACCAAATTGAGAATGTATCACTAGTAACAATCAACTACATAACCTCTGAGCTCGTACGTCTGAGAGAAGGGTGTTAAGCTAAGAGAATAAATTCTCTGCCACCAACAGAAATGTATTTGATAGAAACCAGCTTTACATCTCAAAGTGTAACGTTAGACACGCATCCATACAAGTTCGTTCCGGGATCGAACGGAATCGAAGGCACTTCAAAAGAAGCCATTGCAATCCGGATATTCACTAATCACGTCCGGAATCCCTATCACAAAGGGCGATGAAATCTCTATACCGAAGCAACTCGACGCAGAGACATTCGACCGGTATCCTTTCTCTTTCGAAAATACCCGGTCTTCAACACCGTCTTCAAATGCAATCCCATTTCGTCGTATCGTTATTCGGAATGGGTTTTATGACACAAGGTCCTCTCCCGGCTAATCCGAATAACAAGCGCTTATTTTAAAAATAAGTGTTCATTCAGATTCAAACAATTCCCAATAATTTCATTTTGATCTTTTAAACAAAAGATCCATCATAATCACAAAGGTTCGATGTGGATTTTGAATATCCATTTGAAATTCGACTCCCGGTCGCATCGAAATTCAAATGCCATTTAAAAAGGCTAATATTGATAGTTGGTTATTTAACTATCAATCATCATTCACAACAGTCGCTGGATTTCAAATAATTTTCCCCCAATTATTTTTCTTCAATATATCTTTGCAAGATAAAGTTTCACACTTCAATCCTTTGAAAATCAATTTCAAATCAATTTCCAAACATTTATTCATTCACACTGAAAATCTGCCAATTTCAAATATTTTAAAATAATATAAAATACTTATTCAAAATGTACTTGGAAACATTTTAAATAAATTATTTTAGAATATTTGCTTAAATATTAGTTATGAAATGTAGTATACTAATATCTCATATAAAATTCAAGTCCAAAAACTATTTTAACATACAATTTAGTAGACAGAGTATAATTATTTAAATACCTATTTTCTAAATCAAAAATCAATTTAATCTTTTTAAATAATCCTTATATAACTAATTAAATAAAAATTATTACTTTAAACAATTTCCAAAACTACTTCCTCCAACAATATTATTTCTAGAACCAAATCTAAAACTTTTTAAATTTTATTCAAAGGCCATTTTAAAAATATTCACGGCTTTCCAGGGAAAATTTTCTTTTCCCAATATAAATAGGTCCGCATAAATAAATTAATAAATTTTCTCGATTTATTTTAAATTTACATTCCAAATATCAACTGATATATGAATTTAAATCGATTTCCAAATATCATCTTCACACCCAATCGAATTCCAAATTAATTTCCAGTTTATTTCAAATACAAAATCAACTTCCAATTTGATTTCCCCAAATTAATTTTCCAATATCAAATCAAATTGATTTCTCAAAATTATTTCCAACAGACCAAACCAAATTTCCAAATCGATTCCTAAGGATTATTTTAACTCCAAATTAATTCCAGAATCGATTTCTAAAATTAATTTCAACTCTAAATTAAATTCCAAAATTAAATTTTTAAATTTATTTCCTTTTGAAATAAATTTCTTTATCTCTTTCAATTATTTAAAATACGTATCTTAAATAAATTCTTCAACTATTTAACAACATTACTCGAAATTTCTTTATAAAAATATTTCCCATATTTTGGAATTTATTCTAAAAGTTTCCAAAGATAAAACTTTATCTATTTAAATTTCCTTCTTTTAAAATTCACCCGATTCCTTTGAGTGGATTCATTATAAATTTTTATTTCAAATTTCAAAATCAATTAACTATTTATTTCTGGTATCCTATGATACCAAAAATATATTCGGCCGAATTAAAGCCTTTACGGTTTCAATCACAAATAGTCACATGAATTTAAAAATAATCGACACACAACATACAAAACAAATTAAATATTTGAGGAATCCAGTTGGATTCCTCCAACCTTTTTCCCTGCATCCACAGACGTTAGCACACAATTAAACACCCATTCCACTTCAAGGTGGAATATCGTGGTATATGGGATTTATAAAATATTATCCGCTATTATGCGGCGCAATAGGGTCTCATCCGCTATATAATGCGGGAAATCAACAACACCACATACATATATAATACCAATTCCACTTCAAGGTGGAATATCGCGGTATATGAGTTTAATATAATAACCTCTGCTATTATGCGGCGCATAGGGTCTAAACTAATATAACTAATAATAAATATTATCCAAACACACAATCAATCAATTTTAATTTCACTATCACAATTCCACAACCAATCAATAACTGGAATTTTCAATTAAAATTTTGAGTGAGAAGATCTCACCTTTTTCTCACGCATGGAATCATTTCCCAATCCATCTCATTTTCCCAAATTTCTTTGACCTTGTATAAATAATTTAATTGAGTAATATTCGAAATGATCGAACAATTCATTTTTATTTTATAAAGTTTTATTTTATCTCAACAATTTAATTTCAAACAAATCTCCTTTTAATAAAATATTTTGGATTAATTGAATAATTTCTTACCATTAATAATTAAATTAACTAATACTTTGGTTTTAAACTAATTTCCTTTTATAAAATTTTAATAAACTAACAATTTGATTTAAAGCTAACTTCCCTTTTTAATAAAAATCTTTGTTTAATCAAACATTAAATTTAAAACTAAATTTCCTTTAAAAGTATTTTTTTTAAATAAGCTTATCAAACAAATTAATTTCCATATTGATTTAAAACAAGGATATTTTTATTGTCTTATAAATAAATTAAATCAGTTTATTAAACAAATTAATCTGCATAGGGATTAAAATTTAAATCATAATTTCTTTAACATTTTAAAATGTCTATTTTCAAAATCCTCTCTATACAAAAATTAATTTCTATTTAATGAGCATGCATATAAATCAATTGCCATTTTTATTTGTATATATTTTTACTTTGACATATGTTTGTATATTTACTGCATGTTTTTTATAACTTATATTTACAGATACAAATATATAAATTTCAACAAATATATGTTTAATACCTTACTGCTCCTCATCCCCATGACAATTGCAAGCACGAGCTTCCCTTACGCCAATCATCACGATGCATTAGCCGAAACCCTACTGGCTCGTGAATCTCACTGCTCGAACGAACCTTAGCCTAGCACTCCACGCGCGCGCAAAGCGCCATTCCCCACAGCTGACACGAAGCAATCGAAACCCTAAACCCAAATCGCGATCTGCCATGGTTGCGAGTCGATCACGAGCCACACGAATGAGCTCGAATTCATGAGTATCACCGCGCCTCCATCATTGCCAACGTTATGCTCCTTGTGCACACGTGCGCCTGCTTCCCCTAATCGCGAAGTTCACCGCGACTTCGTTCTCGTTCATCTTTTTTTTCAGTGTGGTTTGGATCTGGAGAAAGGAGGGGAACGCGATTTAAAGGTCTTGAACATGATGAAATTCGAATTAAAGAAGATGAAGAAGATGGGGGATTCGAACTACTGCCATTTTTTTCTCGATTTCGTTTAGTTTTAGAAAAAATGGAGAGAGTTCGTTTATTCCTTTTTCTTCTATCTGTTGCGTGCTTATTTCTAGCACAAGTATTTTTTTTTCTTTGACAACGAACACGTGTTTGATTGTTTGTTTTTGAGAGGACACGTGCTTGAATGTTGAAATGTGTAGTTATCTTAGGAAATAATATGATATTAAATATATATATATATATATATAATTTTAAATTCAAATTTAAACTAAACCATTCAAACTTCGCAATGCAAAATATAGATCTCCTATCGAGACATGCCGTCAGGCGTTTATAAAGTTATAGCCCTATTTCGAACGCAATGGAAAAGGTTTCGGGTCCAAATTCGATCGTATGGAGAAGATAGCTTTTCAAACCAGTTATATAATTAAATTTCGATATAAATTTCAATGCGTTTGCTTATTGTACGGCCAAACGACAACCCCAAATGCAACGAAAATTGAAATCCAACAATAATACAATATTACGGATCCAATGGAACTAGTTTCGTCGAATTCCGAGAATGTGCCTCGGAAAGCTATTTTCAAATATCGATTTAAACGATAATTTTCAAAACTGATTAAATCACTTTTAAATTTAATCCTGAAGCTTCCATTATCTTCAGTATTATCAATATGAATTTTCTAAGAAATCAAATTATTTCTAACAGGCTCAAAATTGAAGATTTACAATTTTACCCATATTTCTATAATTAAATTCAATAATTAAATTTCCCAATTCAGAGTTAAAATTGAAATTCAAGCTTAAATTAACGATTCAGATATTTGAAATCAATTGAATATTTCAATTTCAAACGTTGAAAATTTTGGGTCGTCACAAATTTGAAATTAGAATATTTAATTAATTTTGAATATTAAAAAGTTAATTTTATAGATTAAATAATTCGAATTTCAATTATAATGATTTAATGGATAATTTAATTGTTAAAATTAATGATTGGAAAATCGTTTAAATTATTGAATCTTGAATTTTTATTTTGATAAAAATGATTTAAAAGCTTATTAAATTTCTATTTAATAAGAATAAAGGTAATAAAACCTTTAAACTGGATTTAAAGGTGATTAAACTGATTTTGAAAATAACTCGTTTTAATTAACGAGTGAAATAGCCTTCCAGGGCACAGTCTCGGATTTCGACGAAACCATTTTCATTGGGTCTATGATATTGAATTATAATATGCTGTCAAATTTCATGGCAATCAGAGGAAACATATGGTCGTGGGAGATCGAAACACATTGAATTTAACATTAAAGATTTAATATATTAATTGAGTTCAAAAAGCTATCTTCTCCGTACGATTGAATTGGGGCTCGAGACTAGTTTCATTGCATTCAGAACAAAGGTATAACATATAGAATGCCAGGTGGCATGCCTCGATTGGAGTCCGTAATTATATAACTAGATATTTTGAATTTTAAACAATATATTTTCTTCAATTTAACTTTACACTGCATGACTTATCTATATCAGACGCGCCTACATGTACGAGCCCACACCCTTCTTCCTGTTATCTCCCATCCATCTTCTTCTATTTAAACCATCTCCAGGAAGAAGGAAAAAGAGGCAAATGAGATTTCAAAATTCAAATAAAAGTTCCATACTTCATTAAAAATCCTAATTCCCGATCCGTTGAACTCGCACAACGATTATGTTTGACCCTATAGCCTTCTTTGTGCGTGTGATCGTGTTTGAGGTGGCTCGTATTGGAGAAGGCCGACCTAGGGCTCGAGAGTGGAGGAGTTTTAGGCATGGATAAGTGAAGGGGTTGATGCTATTGGGTTTCTCGTGTCGAAGAGCTTCGAAACCGTGATTTTTGTATAGTGAGACGTACGTTTGGGAGTCGCGACCATAGTAAATGCGTGGTGGAAGAACATCAAGTCGCTTTTTTCCTAGGACGATCGAGCTTTGATTTGAGGTAGCAGGAGGATGGAGATTTGATCGTAGAGTGCGATGGTGAAGTCGGTTCGGGGTTTCGTAGAGGGAGGAGCAAGTATGGCGACGTACGTGCACGATTCTAGACGTGAGCGTGCATATGCATTCGCGTATCAGGCGGTAAGAGTTGAATTGGTGAAGAAGAATAGAGGGGTAGACTTATAATTTGAGTAAGTTATTTAATTTTAAATTAATTTTATTTAATAGCTTATAAAATTTATAACTCTTCCGTACGAGGTCCGATCGAGACGAAACTTTTTGCGTTGCGCTTGTGACGACGAAAGCTTCTCAATGGTACTGGTTTGGTTAGATTTGGAGGCTGTTGAATTTTGGGCTACAATCAGAATCATTTGGTTTTAGTTCCAAACCAAAACGTCTCGGCGACAATAGAAAATTTCGGTGGGTTAAACTCACTTTGTTAGTTAACTAGTATGATTTATAGTGGATAGAAATTATAGAATGATTGTTTGGATAAATTATTGTATTTATTAGTTGGATTGAATATTCTTTCCTATTGGAGCGGATGAGACCCTATTATGTTCCCGTGTAAGAGTGGATGACCCATTGCATACGAATCAAGCTTCGAAGCGGTTGATTTATACTTTATATTTATATAACATTTGTGATGCAGGGGGAAATAAGTTGGAGGGATCCAACAGGATACCTCGCCATTGTTGAATTGTTTCATATTTTATATGGAATATTGAATAATAAACCTGATTGTGGACATTATAGTTATAACATCGTTATATGCGGAAAACGAAAACCCAGAAGTGATAAAAAAATCCATATCGATATTGGTTAAGTTTTGGGTGGCTATGGCCTCAAATAAGTATTTTGAAAATACTATAAATTGCCGATTTAAGCAGGAATTGGGTTTTGAGACAAGAACGATTTTTAAGTCTGAAGTTGGGTTTTGAAAATAGGTTGTTTAAGGATTATTTGAGTTAGTTAGGTATATTAATATTGTTTTAAGTCATTAAATTATAAATATTATTTTATGGTTATTTAATTACAGTAATATTCGTTTAAACTTATTTGATTATATTAAAATTGTTTTAAGGTTATATAATCATATTAATATTAATTTAAAGTTATTTAATTATTTGAATATCGTCTAAAAGTTATTTAATTATGGTTAATATGTTCTAAGAATTTATAAAAAGTTAACAAATTGAAAGATTAATTATTAAAGAATAATTTTGGGTTTGAAGTTTATAATAAGGATTATAAATAAGGTTTTGGAGATAAATTATTATTATTAATAATAATGGTAAAGATTGGTTAATTATTATTATTTAATTAACAATGTTTTAAAATTATTAATTATTATTTTAAGATGTTATAGTAAATAATTTTCTATTTATTATAATGTTTATAGTTGACAACTATTAATACATAATGGTGTTTCAAAGTAAAAGATTTTTAAAATGTTTCTGAGACCCATGAATGAAGTTGGAAGACTTAGATTTTGTAAAGGAGTTATAAAATGGTTTGAAGAGTTAAGGGAAGATTATTTGCAAGGTCGAAGAGTTTATAAATGGTTAGATATTTATAAATGAATTTTAGAGATAGGTTATAGATCTATAAGAGAAGTTTTATAAATGGTTTATAGATTTATAAAGGGTTTATCAGTGATCTTTGAAATGTACAAGAAGCTTGTAAGTGATTAAATTTATAAATGGTTTATAAATGTTTTTAGAGAATTATAAGGAGTTTTATAAAGGGGTTTTGAATTGAATAAAAATGAAATATTTCTTAATCCTATACATATACTTATACCGTTGAGATAAGTAAATGGATATTTCTAAGTATTGAAATATTGATTTGCGTGTATATTTTGTAAAGGTGCTTATATACAAGTAATTTACGAAGTGGGTTTTATTTATGAAGATTTATGAAATGCGGCTAGTGAGTGCTTATATGCTTAACCAATGTTGGTTTTCCCTATGAAATATAATCATTGTTTAAATGTTTTTTTATTTGATAATTAAACATTCGAATATCAAAACTTGGCTGAAATATACAATCCCTCTTAATTTTGGTGGTACGAAAATATTCCCTACTTAACACCGAATAACTCTAGAAATATTTAAGGGAAACACGGGAATTATATGGTACAGTTACCATCGGTGGTGCTATACTGTACGTATAAACTCGTTTCGTTCTTCTAGGACAAATGATAAAGAGATCTATCCACTTTAACAGTTAGAGTTGATCCTCGCTCTTATGTACTGTCTGATTATTTTCTAAAGAACGTATTGAGCATTCCAAAAATCGGTGTTTGGTTTTGTGGAGTACCTGGGAAATGGAAGAGTGTACTCGTAAGAGATGACTCAAAATCATGACCACTTTGAAAATCGTATACGATTCTATGGAGGAGATTTATGATATATTGGAATGTTGGGATCCACGAGTGATTTCGAGACCCGTTATGGGTATGGGAATCTGGGTGTGATTCCAAGATCTAATTGTGATGTGGGAATCTAAGTATGATTCCGAGACCCATTGGGGTATTGGAATCCTTGCGGGATTCCTTGATCTATTTAGTTGCGATGCGTAAGCTAGAATGCTGGACGTAGCCTCATCAGCGGGAATGACTAAATCCATAGATAGGAGGCATGGACAGTAGGGTTGGCAAACCCATAGGGTGTAGTCGGCTCCTTCTAGATGTCACTTATAGTTGATATGAATTCGTGGGGCGACGTACTAGGTCATAGCGAGACCAGCTATGTTTTTCTTATGGTACATCACTAGGGAATTATGCTGCATTGGAAGGATAGCTCTAATCCTTGTGCAGGAGGACCATTCCTCGAAGTAACGAGGGCACCTCCGTGGAAATCCTACACAATTAGCTAACGCACCTTTTCTATTTTTGATTTTATACCTAACATTGTTGTAATGTACACTCACGAGCATCACAGCTAGTTGATTATTATTATTTTCACCCTTAGACATTATCATAATATTAATGGATTTTCTACGGAAAATGTTTTGTATCGTAAGATAAAAAATCATGTTTATTTGTGGCATGGCCTTACAAGATACCTTTGATTTTCAAAGGTTTTATATAACTTTAAATCCAGTTAGGTGTGTTTCTCACGCTGGTTTTCTAGACTGACTCGGGTGTTATTTTATTATAATGCTCGAGTTAGACCAAGTATACTACAGATTGGTTTAGATTCTTGGAGCTTCAAGAGATGAGTTGGAAGCCAGAGGCGTATTCACGTAGATGGTTATTTTCCGCTGTATTCATTGTTGTGTTTATCAGCAATTGTAAGGACGGGCTGTTATAACTGTCCAGGCTGAAATAGGTTAGTATACTCTGATTGATGTCTATATATGCATATATTACATTAGTTTTTGTGTAAATATTTATGGTATATTATAGATTATTCATTTCTCTGTGAGATTCTGTGTTGTTGGTTTTCTTTTTCCTCCTTTCTTTTCCCTAACAATTGGGTCTTCCAGCATTCGATTGCTTAACATGTGATACAATGGACATATTAGTGTCGATTTTCGAGGGTCAAAAATCCCGGTTCGTTACAATTTCCCTAATCTTTTGTGAACCATTTCAAATAAATAATTAAGTAATTTTAAGATGATTAAGAGGTTTTAAAATGTGTATGCGAAAATGACTAGTACATTTGTATCATTTGTGAGTGTCATATAAAATCAGACCGAGGAATGGAACAGATCGAAGGGAAAGCCCGAATGCTCTAAAAAATAATTGAAAGTTAATGAAGTATATTAAATGATTCATAGTTGATCAAATAACTTGACCACCTTATGGGTGATAGAGAAGTAGTCTCTAGGCTTGGGTTTGGAAAACCAGTTGCATGCCTTCCCTAGCTACTTAGACTAGCCCGACGGAGGGGATTGTAAATTTGATTTACTCGGATCAAAATTTCCTAAAATATAAAAGATATATTTTCCCAAAATCAAAAAACTTTGATTGCATAGAAATAATCTTAATATACTTGGTATTAAATTCCGAGGACGAAATTCGTACTATCCGTTAGAATTTAAAAGGTGATGTCACCGTTATTCGATGATAGTAAAGACTGAATATGGAAATTGATATTGAGTAGAATTAGTATAATTTCCATGACCCTATTTACTCAATAAGGTTTTCTAAAATGATTTGGTATTCCAAAGTTAAAGAGAGGTTTAATGATCCCGTATATAACGGAAAGAATGTTTTAAAGATTTATCTCTAGAAGATATATTAATTAAAAGAAATTAATCAATTAAGGACTAATTCGATACCCTTTTTTTTTATCGATGATTGGTTCGAAGGAAATTGGGTTGGATTTGAGTGATTCTTATCCAAAAACCACTTCAAACTAATTTACGAGTTCGAAAGTGAAGACATGTTAAACGCAATGAAGTTGATGGTAGGGATCTTCATAATGGGAGGATTGATTGTTGATAATTTTGGAGTTGCTCCATGAATAAATAAATAGCAGTGGTCCCTTCATTCAAGGATCTTCGAAATAAGGACTTCTTGCTACTAATCCTAGGGATGATTTCCGAAAGAATGTGGCATAGGAATTCCTTCAGTTTGTCCTGTTCCTGGATAACTTGTATAGATGAATGTCTGGCGTTGTACTTCTAATTACATGGATTGATCTCTATGAACGTACCATCTGTTTGGCGGTGGAGAAGGCAACTTTTCATAGCTTAACAGCCTTCCCCGAGACAAATGAGCTTAGGAGTTATACGTTTGTAGAAATCAGTTGCGTGATCATGGAATGGCAGTGTGGCATTCAAAGTAGAATGTGTTATATGAAAGGTAATCATTACCTCGGGCCTCAACAACTGGAAATGGCTTAAACAAGGCTTGCCTTAAGCCTAAGTGGGTCGCGCTCATTAGAGTATGGTCATCACCCTTCAAGATTACTTTATATATGTTGAGTATGTTGTGTATGCTAAGATATCTCACGAATAAGTCGGGAACGACCGGGGTGATGTCATATTCGGTTTTATCCACCACCAGACGGGTCTGTAGTGGTCAGGTCTTGCCAGGTGTAGAGGTTTTGAAGACATCGATCCTCGAGACATCCCTCTAAAGGTATATTACATGGAAGGTAGTCCCTTACCTGCCATTGTATGGAATCCATTCTCTGAACGAGCATTGTAAGATTTTGATTGTAGAGCCTAACATATTCAAAATTTAATAATGGTAACAATTTCATCTAAGATTCATAAGTTTATTTGAAAATTTTTCAAAGAATGTTATTAAAAGTAATGTCAAATGATTTACATAGCAAGTATATTTGTTATCGTAAGGTAAAAAACTTTTCTATATTTATGTGCGATGTGGTCTTATGAGACACCTTTGTTTTCAAATCGCATATTTTGAGTTTCTCACACCAGTCCCATCACTGACACATAGTTTATTTTCCTTTCCCTCAAACTCTAGGTGCCCTAATTATTCCAGGCAGCCTAGTAGTTCGGGTTTATCTTGCAGTAATCGGATGGTGGTTGGAGCTAAATATATCCCGTAGATAGTTACATATTGCCATTCGCACTACATTTGTGTTTTGTTGTTTCTACCATTTGTGAGGACAAACATTTATAACTGTCCAGACTGAGCTTAGGATGGACTTTGATAAATGTATTTAAATTTCCGCTGTAAAGATTATATATTGAAATAATATATGTTATTTTATCCATGTGAGGTTATATTCTGTCTTTATTTTCTTCTTACCCTTTAAAGCACCTCCTCTCCGGCACTTGGATTAGAGGCACGTGAATACCGAGGATGTATTAGTGTCGATTTTCGAAGGTCGAAGAAACGGGTCCTTACATTTGGCATCAGAGCTTAGATTGAGCGAACACTTGAGCCTAGTAGGGGTAAAATCTCATCCGAGATAGGATTAGTAATACCCTAGGATGAGTAACTCATTAGAGATAGCGTTAGTACCACCCTAGAACGAGTTGAGTGTATTATATATAAGCTTGTATTTATTAATGATATATATAAATGATTGTTGTTTTGAAAAAAAATGGTAAATGAAATAATTTTACCTAGGATTATATTTTATGTAAAAAGATATATTTATGAGAAATTTAATTTAGATATATGATTAAAATTTTATAAAATGAATAACTATTTAAAATTTGGTTAGTTAGATCTAAGTATAAAACATCTGGTTATTAGAATTCCAAAAGGATTTTTAGAGGTGATAGCAATAAAGTTTGGAAAACATTTTGGCAAAAATTTCGAAGGGTTTTTAAAAAGGGATAAACCATCTTGAAATATAAAGAATTTTAAGTGGAAAAGCTATCTTTAGAAATGGATTGAATAAATTATGATAACCCAGATTTTGGAATATCTATTAATGAATGATTAACTAGGTTAATTAATAGAAATACTGAATTATAGACTGAAAAAATAAATCTGATAATAAATATTTATATATGGATAAATATTTATTTGATAATCTCCTAATATAATTATTTAAAATGGGCAAAATTATTATTTTCAAATAAAATTAAATACTTGTTTTCTTAAAAATGTATATATATATATACGAGTTGATTTTAAATTAAATTTTGAATTGGAGAATTGAAATTCAGAAAAATAAATAGGATTTGTGTTATTTATAAATAAATTGTAATTTGGAATTTGGATTTGAAATTCAGATAAATATATTAAAAATATTACTTGTAATAAATAGTTGTATATTTAAAGAACATCATTGAATAAAAACATAATAGATAAATATGTGTACTAACATTTAAAAACCTAATACATAATTTGTAAAATATAATACGTATGTTAATATAAGAAATATGGTTTATGACATTTGTAAAAATATAAACACATGCAAAAATACAAGTGTTAATTTATGAAATAATGTTAATAACAAATGTAAGATGATAAACAAATGCAAATGACAAATGTTAACAAGTTAAACAAGTGTCACCATGTTATTTTTATTTTCTTTTATTTTTAAATAAATCTTAATTATGCCTATATAAACATCTACCACTTCTCTTCATTCCTTTTTCTATCTTCGTCTTTTGAAACAAAGAAAACAAAAATCTGTAAAACTAAACCAAAAAATAAAGAGAAAAAAGAATCAAATTCAAACTACATCAAGCTTTTATAAGATCTCAAACCTGAGCCAAGCAAATTCAGAGGATTCAACAGAAATCAGTTCAATTCAAATCAGCAAACAGATCAAACAAAAATCAAAGCTTGAAAGCTAGTTGATCATCATCAAAATCAAAGTTCAACATCCAGTCATTTTCCCGATCTCAATAGCCTATTCCAGGCTATTCTCTGTTTTCTGTTCTAACTGTGAGTAAGCTAACCTATTTAAATCTGTTGATATATCTTGGTGCTTTGTGATTTAATACTCGTAATTGTTCAGAAAATGTTTGTATAGTATGAAAATGTGTCTGTATATATGAAGATGACAGTGTGCATATTAGTGTACAAGGAAGAACAAGTCTCTGTTTACACATTACAGGTTTTAAACCTGTCCATAAATTCACATCTCCCTTATAAATCAATTATAGACTATGATATCCAAAGAGAAAATGTTTGAAACATGGTAACCTTATTTTTAAAAATTTCGTTCAAGTAATATTATTTAGAAAATATTTCGAAAAATTGGATATTACAGTGGAATCTCTTTTTAAATAGAAAATCAATATGCACAATTTCAAGTTTTGATTTTATAATTTGAATCGCATGTGAAAATAATGAATTTAGATATCAAAATCTTGATTTTTTTATTTTATAGTTGTTGTGATCTTGTGAGTTGAACGAAAAAAGGGTTTTCTTCGATTTCTGATGATCGGTGGGGAAATCGTGGGTCGGGTCTTTTTTGAAGCTAGCTGGTTGGATGTTGGACATGAGAAAAATGGAATACGATTTTTTTGATTTGTGGATCGTCGGGACGAGATGATTTTACGGTTTGGTCGCGTAATTTGTTTGGGTTCAATTTGTGGGTCAGACCGAGTATTACAGCTTTTCAGGTTTGAGCGTTCTGGAGCTCAGTATGCGAGCTGGATGGCAGAAACGTATGGAGTTTACTACTATGTATTTGAGAGTTGTTGTGATATTAGTCTGGAATAGGTTGATATAACTGTCTAGTCTGTTTGTAATGGTTGTAACTCTGATGAATTGTATGTAAAGTAACAATTACAGATTTTCTTTGTATAAATGCTATTATTTGCTATTATATTTAATCCGCTTCGAGTGTGAGATGCTGTTGTATCCTGTTCTTCTTCTTCCTTCTTTCTTCTTTTCTTTAACAAACTGAAATTTCAGGCATTCAATTGCTCGGCATTTCTACAGTGAGTGTATTGATGTCGAATTTTCAAGGTCGAAATTTTGGGTCGTTACATTTTGGTATCAGAGCAGAAGGTTAAGCAGAACCTTGGCTCTGGTGGGTTTACTCATTAAGGATATGGTCAATGGTACCCTAGAATGAGTTTATTGTGTGTGTGTTTATATATATATATATGAGAGTGCACTTGTTATTTTCTTATATAAAGATTTTAAAAATAAATGATTTTATATAAGATTATATTTTAATATATAAAGCAATATTTCTTTCTAATTATTATAAATATTAAGGTAATTGGTTGTTGAATCATTGGAACTAAATAAAATAATGAGAATTAAGTGGTAATAGAAATACAACCAAACTGAAATTGAAGGAAGATAAGTTTGAAATGGATTCAAACTGAAATTTAAATCTTGAATTTGTAGAAGTGTTTTCAGAATGAGATAATAATGAATTTGTTTTCAGATATGATAATCTTGGTTATTATCATAAATGGTAGTTGTGTTTAATAATGAAATGATTGTGATTAAGCAAAATGAAATGTTTTAGGGAAGTAAACATTTAGGTGCGTATGACTTATAAATTGAAATTGAAAAAGGGTTTAAATTGTGAAGTTTTAAATCTAAGTCCAGAAAATTTGGAATTTTCTTCAAAGTGCTAAAAGAAATAATAAATAGTATTATTTGAATGAAAGTGTCCTGTTTCAAACAAGAGTTGTATGAAATTTTAAAGAAAATCTGTTTTGAATTAAAACCAAAGGTGGTTTAAAATTTTAAGGTATAACTTGGTGTGCAAAGGAAATAGGTATATATGAGGGATATACATAATATCTAAGCTGATTGGAAGTAAACTCTAAGTGTTGAGTTTTAAATTTTTCCTTGGAATGTGATATGAAAACCCAAAGTGGAATAAGTTTTTTAACTTAAGTGGGAAGATTATTAATAAGAAGTTTGAAATTTGAAATGGGGATTCAAATTAGGTAAAGTTGACTGGATTAAATGAAATTGAGATTTAACTTGGAAGTTAAATGGTTGATTTGAATTGGGAGTATGTGTGATCTCAAAATGGTTTGAGATCTGGAAATTGGAATTAGATACTATTGAAGAATGTTTTAAATAATTTGGATATTTATTTATTTTGACTTATCTTAATATCATCATGTTGTTATTAATAATCTATGAAACCGAGAATTGGATTATTTTAAATAAATTAAGAAATGGATTGAGGTAATATACATCCATTACTAAAATAAAATAGAAATAAGATTTGAACTAATGAAAAGAAAATCGCTTTAAACTTAAGATCTAAATGTTAGAAATGAGCTTGCCGAAAATTTGTTAAGAATTAGTTTCGAAGTTAAAATTGGATAATGAATTGGATTCTGAAGATTAAATCATTTAAAAAGTTTTGAACTCCAATTTGAACTTTGAAATAAGTAAAGTAAAGGTAATTTAAAATGGAATTTTGAAATTTGGACTCAAAATTAAAGGGTTTAAAATTTTTAAGTTGTTAATTTAGAAAATAAAGGTTGGGTTGATTTAAAGGATTAAATCAATGTTTAAAAATTTAACTCGAATTTATGAAATTCGAGATGATTTTAAGTTGAGATTTGAATTGAGTTATTTCAATTTGAATTGATTTGAATTAATTTGAATTGTGATTGAAGATGGATAAGCATAAAATTCAAATGGAAAATTTGGATTGAATTAATTTGAAGTGAAATTGAAGTTGAATAAGTTTAAATTTCAAATGGGAGTTGATTTGAATTTAGGATAGGAAGTGAAGTTAAATTGAATTGAAATCGAATCAATTTAAATGGAAGTGGAAATTAGAAATTAATTGGAAATGAGAGATTGGGAAATTGAACAGTTTGGCTCTGGACCATTTTCAAAATAAATTGTTTCAATATAAACTTTCTAAAATCTATTATTTTCCTAGCTATTTACTATACAACTTTTCTTTTTAAAACCCAAAACTATCTTATACTTATTTTACAACTACTTTTGAAACTATTTAACTATTTTACAACAATTTTTCAACTGTTTTATAAACTAATTACTATTTTACAACTATTTTGCAATTATCTAACTATTTTACAACTATTTGACTATGTTATAACTATTTTATAATTACTTAACTATTTTTCATCTATTTTACAAACTAATAACTATTTTTCGACCATCTATCTATTTTAAAAAATTTCAAGCTATTTTCTTAATATAAGTTGGTCAGAGAGCAAACTATCTACAATTGAATACCAATTGAGATAAGAATTGAAGTGTTAACCCAAATGGAAATTGGGAGCAATTGTGGATAAGTGAATGGAATCAAAATGAAGGTGAATAAAAAAGAGAATTGATTTAGCTAATGATCAATGAAGATAAATATGTAGGATGTACATATATTATTCTATTCGTGTAATGATTTGATCCAGATTCGAGCATAGAATTTCGAGATAGTATATCGATCAGAGTAGGGAATTTTCCACTCAATTTTCGACGGCGAACCCTGGATATTCACTATCATAGTTAGGCTACGCAAGGAGAATGACGGTTTCTGATCAAGAAACCATATCTATGTCCACACTAGAAAGTCGTGTGGACGATACTAGTTCGGAAGTGAAATTGTGCGATCGAGTGAGCGATCAGATTAGATATTGCATATGGATGGTATATGTACATCGTATGTGCTTAAATGATATTGATATTGTAATTTTGGAAGAAATGAGAAATGGTTTTGAAAGGAAAAGTAATTTTGAGAAATATATGTGAATAAAGGTAGAAGTTGGATATCTTTTGAAATTCACTTCATGAAAAGCAAGTGATATGGTAAGTAACTTTATAAAAAAAAAATTAATATTGATTTGGCATGGTAAAATTATATATATTTGTTATATATGATAAGCTCCCTCTATGTTGAATCTAGAACCTGAAGAAAGGGTTTTTGAAAGTATTTGAAGTATAAAAAGGGAATTTATATAAGTATGAAGTGATTCCAAGATTTTATATATCTATATATATAAATGTTTTATAAGAATGATTTTGGAAAAGGTTTTTGAACCCATGGATTTTGGAAAGGCTTTTGATTTTTGGGAAAGTCAAATTTTGGGAATTTGGAAAGACAAGTTTGGAACCATCGATTTGAGATATCGATTTTGTGTAAAGGAGATTTTGATGTAAATCATAAAGGGTGTGATTTGAAAGATACTATATGTGTATAGTATAAAATGTTTTGAGATTGGCTCTGGGGAAAAAGGCGCTCCCATTGAAATGAACTTTATTAGGAGATCTACGTGGTGGTTCTTCCTTGAGCCCTAAGGTGAAGGCTTTAAATTGAATCCTGGGAGGAAGTCCGGACAGACTGAAGTTCCTAAGGATTATGTGTAGTGGGTAGTGAAAGTCAAGGGCACTAATGCCTATAAAGACATTTGGGTTATGCTATGATGACAGTGTAGCTCGATGTCACTGCGATCTACTGTGGACCATTGCGGAAGTCATGTGTGCCGAGAGAGCCAACAGCCTACATTTTATTTTGCCATGATGGCAATGTAACATCGTAGACTGCGACCTATGGAGACATAGCGAAAGTCGAGAGGCCGTGAGAGCCTAAGGCTAGATTGGGACTTGACTGATGTAGTCTGCGACCTATGTGGGAGTGGTGAAGTTTCATTTGGCAGCGAAAATCGAGGGCGTTGATGCCTACAGTTACATGGACTTTTGCTGTGATGGCAATGTAACCCAGGATGCAACTTCGATTTATGGTGGCTTCCATGGCGTAATCAAGGGGCGCAGAGTGCCTACGGTTATCTATGAATTTTTCTGGGATGGCAACGTGACCATCGGGTTAACTGCGACCATGGAGGAGGTGATGATTTCCAGAGCATTCTCACCAAAGATGTTTCCTCTATTTTAAAAAATGTTTTCTATATGTTTACCAAAATATTTTTCAAGTATTTTCACTGGGTCCTGAAAACGGGTTTGCAAAGTACTTATAGATTTTCAGTCCTACGCCTGATCAACGTATGACCAAATTTCTGTGAGAACAAGGATGGACCTGTTCAGACATCGAGATATAAAAAGTATTTTTTTATAAAGCTATTTTGGTAATATTATATAGATTTTAAAAGTTTTTTAAAAATGATCAAAGAATAATTTATTTGATTTTAAGTATTGAATAAATTTTTGCTTCGTTCCTTTTCGAGGACAAAAAGATTCAAAGGAGGAGGAATGTGATAACCCAGATTTTGGAATATCTGCTAATTGGTAATTAACTGGGTTAATTAATATAAATACTAATTTATAGATTAAACAAATAAATCTGATAATAAATATTTATATCTGGACAAATATTTATTTGATAATCTCCTAATATAATTATTTAAAATGGGAAAAATTATTATTTTCAAATAAAATTAAATATGTGTTTGTTTAAATATATAAAAGTTGATTTTAAATTAAATTTGAATTAGAGAATTGAAATTCAAAAAAATAAATAGGATTTGTGTGATTTATAAATAAATTGTGATTTGGAATTTGGATTTGAAATTCAAATAAATATATTGAAAATATTACTTGTAATAAATAGTTGTACATTTAAAGTACATCATTTAATAAAAACATAATAGATAAATATATGTATTATCATTTAAAAACCTAATACATAATTTATAAAATATAATAATATGTTAATATAAGAAATATGGTTTATGGCAATTGTAAAAATATAAACACATGCAAAAATAAAAGTGTTAATTTATGAAATAATGTTAATAACAAATGTAAGATGATAAATAAATGCAAATGACTAATGTTAACAAGTTAAACAAGTGTTACCATGTTATTTTTATTTTCTTTTATTTTAAATAAATCCTAATTAACCCTATATAAACATCTTCCTCTTCTCTTCATTCCTTTTTCTATCTTCTTCTTTCAAAACAAAGAAAACAAAAATCTATAAAACTAAACCAGAAAATAAAGAGAGAGAAAAGAATCAAATTCAAACTACATCAAGCTTTTATAAGATCTCAAGCCTGAGCCAAGTAAATTCTGAGGATTTAACGAAAATAAATTCAATTCAAATCAGCAAACAGATCAAACAAAAATCAAAGCTTGAAAGCTATTTGATCATCTTCAAAATCAAAGTTCAACATCCAGTCAATTTCTAGATCTCAATAGCCTGTTCCAGGCTATCCTCTGTTTTCTGTTCTAACTGTGAGTAAGCTAACCTATTTAAATCTGTTAATACATCTTAGTGCTTTGTGATTTAATACTCGTAATTGTTGATAAAATGTTTGTATAGTATGAAAATGTGTCTGTATATATGAAGATGATAGTGTGCATATTAGTGTATAAGGAAGAACAAGTCTCTGTTCATACATTACAGGTTTTAAACCTGTCCATAAATTCACATCTCCCCTATAAATCAATTATAGACTATGATCTCCAAAGAGGAAATGTTTGAAACAGGGTAACCTTATTTTTAAAAATTTGTTTCAAGTAAGATTATTTAGAAAATATTTTGAAAAATTGGATATTACAGTGGAATCTCTTTTTAAACAGAAAATCAATGTTCATAATTTCAAATTTTGATTTTATAATTTGAATCACAGTTGAAAATAATGAATTTGGATATCAAAATCTTGATTTTTTATGTTATGGTTGTTGTGATCTTGCGAGTTGAACAAAATCGGTGTTTTCTTCGATTTCTAATGATTGGTGGGGAAACCGTGGGTCATGTCTTTTCTGAAGCTAGCTGATTGGACGTTGGACATGAGAAAAATGGTATTCGATTTTTCTGATTTGTGGATCGTCGGGACAAGATGATTTTAGGGTTTGGTCGCGTAATTTGTTGGGTTCAATTCGTAGGTCAGATCGAGCATTACAACTTTTCAAGTTAGGGCGTTTTGGAGCTCAGAAGGCGATCTGGATGGCAGAAACTTATGGAGTTTACTTCTGTGTATTTGAGAGTTGTTGTGATATTAGTCTGGGACAGGTTGATATAACTGTCTAGTCTATTTGTAATGGTTGTAACTCTGATGAATTGTATGTAAAGTAACAATTACGGCTTTTCTTTGTATAAATGCTATTATTTGTTATTATATTTAATCGGCTGCGAATGTGAGATGCTGTTGTATCCTGTTCTTCTTCCTCCTTCTTTCTTCTTTTCTTTAAAATTCTAAAATTTGGGCGTTCGATTGCTCGGCATTTCTACAGTGAGTGTACTGATGTCGAATTTTCAAGGTCGAAATTTTGGGTCGTTACACAAATATCTTGGGTTATTTTTTAAGTGTTGATTGAACATTGGTTTGGGGAAACTAATACCAAGTGATTAGCAAACCTTTCTACTTAAAATGTTGTATGCCTAAGTTAATGATTGTAAATAACTTAACATTGGAATAAGCTAGATGAAGTAAATTACTTAGTACATATATCTAAGGAGGTGTTTTTTACATTGTAGAAACCATATGGAGGAAAGTACTCTAAAGGAGAGACTTCAAGGTCAAATGGGGCAGAAAGGATGACCTTATTATTCTCTCTAGCGATGAGGAAGAAAAACCAAAAGGTCCGCCTAGCAATGGTTTTCCCTTGATTAACGAACAGTATGCCCCGTACACTTGAACAAATGAAGACGGGTGTCCGATGGTAGGAAAGCTCATACCACCCACAAACACCCGGGATGATTATAATTGCTAGTGATGATGAACCCATGCAAGTTTTGAAAAGAATATGGATTGTGGATCATGCTAGCTCCGAATTAGAAACATTGTATAATCTGAACCTATGGAGGAAGATTCAAAAACCATGAATGAAGAATCAAAACCTATGGAAGACCCAAATGTCGTGATATCTAACAATAGAAGCGAAGGCAGCAATATGATATGGGAATTGTATAGGGAGCATGTTATTTGGCAAGAGGAATCATCCAGTTCCTACATTAACTGGGATGAGATGGAGGGGAATGATGAAAAAGTATCGAAAGAGGAAGAAGAAGCTGAAGTATTCGAGAACCCTTGGGAAGTTGGTGTGCAAGGCCTCAAAGAAATATAAGAGGGAGAAGTAATCCTGGGAGTAACAGTTGTAATGGGACGTGTTCCATGGAACCAACTACGGCTACCCTATGTTGAAGGGCAAATGCAACCGAATGAAGATGGCAATGATGCCGACGTTGAACTGGAGAGTGATGAAGAAGGAATTGGGGAATTTTTAATGGATTTTGGACATTGGAGTGCACCATCGGTTTCAGATTCAAAAGAATAAAGGAGTTGCTGAGTATGGTAATTAAAGGGTAGCTTTAATTATAATATATATATATATATAGTACTGTGTGTGGCTAGGGATGAAATGTTGTTATGATTAGTATTTTGTACACAGTGTATCGGTGTTAGGAGGTCTTGACCCAAGTCTAGTTGGAATATTGAATGTAAAATTATAGAGATATAATATAACTATGATATTTTGTTTCAACTTCATGCAATTACATAAATCTTTAAATAAATTAATAAGAATTCTTGAGGAAAGAAGTAAGAAATCTTAATGAAGGATTTTCTTTTAAAAGAGAAAGTGGTATTATATAATGTTTAAAGACTTGAAAACAAAATCTTTCAACAAATATTCTATAAGGAATCAAAGATAAGAGAATTACACTATATGTATAAAACAAAAGTTTTGACCAACAAGGGAAGTTTTATTAAAGAAAGTATATTATAATGGGGGAAATTTAAGGATAAATTATCTTTTGAAAGAAAATGGTTTCTTTTAAAGAAGATCAAAGAATATTTTTATGAATAAATATTTTGAAGAAATAAATGGTTTATGAAAATATATTTAAACCAAAGATAAGGGTTTTATGAAATACTTTATGAGACTTTTGGACGGGATAATAAGCACATATGAAATGCATGGATTATTTCGTCGCACGATTCTGATCTGAGGTTCGAATACAGAGCTTTGAAGTGTTTACACTGGTCTTAAAAAGGTTTTATCACTTGATTTTTGATGACTAACATTAATGAGGGTTTTTGGTTGGATACTTGAGTTTTTTTATCATATTTAAGAGCTATGCAATAAAAACTAAAAAATTTGTTCGAAAGGCCTGATTGGAGTCCGCCCTAGCGGATCGGTGGATCAATACTAGTTCGGAAGTAAAGTTGTAGATACACAAAAAAAGATCAAATCAGATGTTGTGGATGATCTATGTAAATCATATAAAATTGAGTTTATAATAAAAAAATTAGGCAAAACCTTTGGGTTTATGTTTTGGGTAATTTCGGGGATGAAACTCTTTTAAGAGTGGAAGAATGTAATGACCCGAATTTAAATGACTTTAATTAAAGATATTTAAATTATTTTAAACATCCAAATATAGATAATTTTTCACAAACATTTAAGTTTTAAGTGACGAATAATAGTAATGAACCTATATTGGGGAAATATTCGCAAAAATATTTACTTTGGAAAAATATTGATAAAAGGAACCAAAACCATTTTATCGATAATATCCCTATAATCATCAAATATTATGGATAGAGCTGGATACATACACATATTTTTCTACTTAAACAAGATTATGAAATAAAATTAATTATATTATTTTTGGGAAAATAAATGTATTTATGACATCAGTACTGATGCCATTATATTTAATAATTGATTTATGATTTTTAGTCGAGATCTAATGATTTAATAGTTATTATGATTATTCAAATAATTATTTTAAACGATTATAATTCATTTCAAAATATTTATATAGTGATAATAAATCATGTATAATAGTTTTATAAGAGATGTTTGATTTGGAAATATAAGAAAAATTGATATGGTTTTATCAATATAATAACACCTTTTGTAAATAATATTTTATATTCAATTATACAGTTTTATCATTCAAATATTATCATTTTAATTCATCTAAAATGATAAGAAAGTATTCTTCAATTTTTTTTACAAATATATGTACATTAATTAATAAGTGAGAATATGACTGGAAATCGGAATTAAAATTCGAAACGGTTTGAGTATAAAAGTTGTATAACGTTGTAAAAACAACTTATGCACATACATGTACATGTATAAACATATCACATGCACACATACATATATACATAATATGTAAACACACACACACACACACACACATATATATATATATGAATATTTAAGATATTTTATAAATCTCTTAACACTTAAGTAAACAATCCTTATCATCAAACATTACCTCACCTTACACCACATCACCACCACCTACACCATCATGACCTCCATCACCTAGACTAGGGGGGATGCCGTGCATTGAAATTATAGGGAGGAGGAGGTGGCAAGGGGTAATTATTTCCATCCATCCTATGGTATTTTGGTTTTCTAAAATCCTATAAATAACCCACCCCTTCTTCGTATTTTTTACACAATGTTCTTTACTTTCTTCTCCACATTCTCAAGATTATCAATGGCTTCTCATGTTAACAAACTTACGGAGAAAAATATCTCAAAAAGAAATTAAATTTATAATATATATACATATACATACACACACACATTAGTATACCTACCTCAAAAACACTTCAAACCACTTGTCTTCCTCAACATAACCCATGGCATCAACCCACACCACCATAGGTCGAAACCCATACCATCTCCTTGTCAATGCCATGAGCTCCTCCTTGCATCCAAAGTATAGGTCGAGCCACCTCGGGGAGATAATCCAAGTGTTCGTGGCTTAGATTTCATCATAGCAGAGCTATAGGCAATTTTAAATTACCTTAAAGGAAAATGAAGGCGAGAAACTCTTACTTATATTACATTTTTGAATGATGATATGATGTCTACAATGGATGTTTAATATGCTTTTGTCATCATGTTTAGTCATTTAATATTATGGTTTAATTGTAATAACAAGTCACGTTTAATACATGCCAATAAGCACAAAGGAAATCACTTTCCTTTAATAAATAAAATGGTGTATATGGAAATGTTTAAACCTCTTAAAAATGGTTTAATATTGTTTATAAATGCTTTACAAAACACTTAAAAATGTTTTGGCGAATTCGAAATAAATATTGAAAATTTAGTCAAAAATAGGCACGTCGCGTAACGGCAGTTCGTGATTTCATGCTTAAAAGTTCAATCCATTTGTAGGATGGATTTCACTGAAATAAATATTTTCCAAAGCCTTATAACCATAGTTTTTAAACAAAGAAAGAAAATTGAGATTTCGTTTAGTAGATTTTAAATTATGAACAAGTCAAGATTTAAATAAAATCGCACTTTGGCAGTACGAAGGTTAAAGTGATAAATTAGTGTCAATTTTCGAAGGTCGAACAAACAGGTCTTTACATATTCTGTTCACGTATATTTACTATATTATATGTTGTTATTCCATTGTGAGATCTTATCGATGTCTTAATTTAGTGTTTTGTTCTAAGTTTACTCCAACGATCTGTCTTTTGTGGTTTCAAAAATTGTAAGATGATGTAAGGCGGATACTTTTGGGTATTACGAAGGGTGGGTTGTTACAATTTGTATCAGAGCTTAGGCTCAACATACGGACCAAATAGACCAGTTTGAGTTAATCAGTCTGGTCAAAGGAGATATGTTGAGAGAGTGTACTCGTATTTTTTTATATATGTAATGCTATATACACCACTTGTCTTCTGAACTTAAATTATTTCTACAGCTACCATTAAGGTGTTTTCGTCAAGCTATCTGTATGAGCAGACGAAATACATGAGCGACTACGGATATGAAACCTGAGATGCCGGATTTGTTCAGAGACTATTTAGCTACCGTACAAGATGTTTCGTCGCCTGTGAACATTTTTTGCTGATTGCGGTCAACGCCAGAAGTACCATGGCCCTTTGAGCATCGGTATCTCTAGTTCCACCAATTCTAGACTCTGCAAAGCCGTGCCAGAATTTCCTTAGCCTTAGAAGGGATCCATATCTGTATCTTGAGAGTGTTGTTGAGATGCGGTCTTGGACACATGTATAAGAAGGCACATCGATATAAGTCTAAGGAATGTTTTCATAAGTGAGATTGTCTACCAGCAAGGGGAAGGGAGACTTTGGCTAGGTAGGATGCAATGTTTTTGTGGTTGATAAGAAAACCTATGATTTGGAATTTATTTAGGCATCGCTTTAAGTTCTCAGTTCATTTCTTAAATCGAGAAGAGAATGTAGGTTGAGTGTTCCATCCATCCTGAGCAGGACAGCTTATCACTGAAGGTGTGTTGATCAACGCAACCTTTGTTTTATGGTTTGAGGTAGTCGATACTCCGTTATTATAGGCAAAGAGATTTGCCTTGGTTCTTAAGCATTGGTTGTAGGTTCATTGCTTAGCCTTATCCCCGTTAGGGTCCACTATCTCATTAGGATGGTTCTCCTTTGTGAGAATTCCCATAAGATACCGTTGAGGTAATGAAAGTGGAAAGCAACGGAAACTCCAACTAAGGCATAACAACCATGATACAAGGAAGATAAAGCTTGTTCGAAAAAGAAAAGCTGGCCTAGTATGTCACTCTTGTGGCATATGAGAGACATTTCGCTATGAAATGTCATCCAGCTAGAGTGAAGCTTAATTGCTTCATTTGTGATCGGCTTGATCACTTGAAGAAGGAATGTCCTACATTTTCGAAGGGTGTGTAAGTGATGATGACTTGTGCCTTTTAGGCATTATCAGGTCCTACAGGGCTTACGGCTCAGGAAAATCGAAAGGAGCTTATGTAGTGAGGTATGCTCTATTTTTGAAAAATCACTTCCGTTCCTTTCGAAACTTGAGTGGTATATTTTATTTGTTGCTAATTATTCGGTAGATAGGCTTTCATAGTAGGTAAATTCTTCGATAGAGAGAATATTTACATGATCACCTTAGTTTCAAAACTGAGGTGAAGCGGCCGAAGTATTACAATTCAAACTTGATGCATAAGTTTTCAAGTTGAGTGGATTCGGTCGATGATGTATGACTTAGGTTTATATCTTGGTAAGGGTTCAGTGGATGCCCAGTAATGAGAAGAGATCGAGCGGATGACCTATAGGCATTTGTTTAGAGTCGTTTGTGTTATAATTATTTACCTTTGTATTAGTAAACCTCAAGTGGTGGGAATAATCCCATGCGCCGAAATGAACATTTTCTAAAGTTTTTCCCATTCACGTGCCAGTTCTTAACCTGTAGTTTGAGCGTAGATTTTCTTGGCAATTTGCATTAGTTAGGATAGGGTTTTTCACTTGATTCTATAGACGAGCACTTGAGTCGGACTCTTAGGATGACCGAGAGATTTCCAAAGCATAACCATAGTCATGCAAGGATATTTCTATAGTCGGATCAAGCAACTGGATTAGTGTTCGCATGGATAGAGTTAGGTGTCCAACCTTAATTTAACAAAGAAATCTTTTGAGCAAACGAAGGGTTGGAACGTGTATCATGTCATTTGGAATGATCTTTAGAAAATATAAAATTTTAGTGCAGTATAATTATTGCATGGTAGTGTTCGAGGAAGGACTTCTCAATTATTTTTGTGGCTATTCGAATAATCTCCTAAGTGACAAGATGAAAACCTAGGCAAACGTCATAGTGCCATTAGTATCTTATCTTTATTAACATCATGCGGTCTAGGTGAGTTTAAACCCGAGCAAGCCTAGGCAGTTGTAAATCTCCATTTAATAATGAAGTATAATTTTCACTTGAGAATGAGTTTTGTTCGGAAGAAAAGGAAAGTCGAGGCATTGATTGCTGGGTTTATTCGAGAGTTTGAGACTCGATGATCCTGCATATCGTATAGGTTTCCCTTTTCATAGCATGAGTAATAGTCTTTCGTGTATTGTATTCACGAAAGGGGTTACACCATTTAGATGTTTATTTCTCTTGAATGAAGGATAGAATTATTGGAATTTATAATTTAACATGTGCATTTGAGTTTTGATGGTTACTGATCATGTTGGTATAGACTTTTTAAATATTTCATTGTTTTGTTGCTTGCTATTGCTTGTTGTTTGTTATTGCTTATTGCTAGCTGTTGTTTCTACTGCTTATGTTTTCTTGCTATTTTTTGATGCTATTTGTTGTTGTTTGACTTTGCTATTGACCGATTTCTATTATTGGTTGATTCTTGTCGATTTCTTGTTTGCATATTTAATAATTTGTATGCCAGTCATTGCTGCTTATTATTTCTTGCTATGATTTGATCATTGCTCGTTGCCTGATTTTTGTTTGTTGCCGATTGTTATTGATTGTTAATTATATGATATAATTAAATGCATATCATTAATTGGCAATATTGAATTCCTAACTTCAAGGGTTTACTCTGGGGTACACATAGTTAGATATATCGTATCGATCTTATATTAGTGATCGTACACAATATTGATCTAATATTAATAATCAGACATTGTATTGGCCTTATATTAGTGGCCATGCCTATTATTGGATTTTGATAGATGTCTGGGTATGTTAGTGTACTGACTCTGTTTATAATTGAATCACGACAAATGTCTGAGTACGTTAGTGTGCAGGCCCTGTTTATGTGGAATCGTTAGATCACGATAAGTTTCCATTGTTGATTCCGCTTGTCAGTAATGACAGACATTGATTTGTATTCCTTAGCTATCTGGAATAGATCAGCTATCATCTAAGCCTGCTATAAGGCGAGATGTGATTTATATGGGTCAGCTACCTTTTGATGTAACTCGGCGTTAGTGGTATTTTTTGATACCGACTCACTTGAGCTTACTCTCTAATTGATTATCGTGTATGACTATAGTAGTACCGGTTACTACACTGAGGTTATACATGTTTGAATTCTGTGTTTGTGCAATCCTCTTGGTACGATACAATTAGGTACTTGAGAGTTGATATACCTAGCTATTTAAATGCTTATTTGCTTAAATTGGCGTTTAAATAGAAAGAAGCTTTCTAAAGAGTGCTATGAATTTTTGGGAAATATGGGATGAGGTAGGTCATCACATATTTCATAGTCTACAACTTATTCTAATTTGAGAGTTCTATAGTGCTGATAGCACAAGGGAAGGCACTGGTGAATTTTCAGAAACTGAGATTCGCGAAGTTTGATCAGTCCTATTACTTTCTCGTACTCATGTGAATTTTGAGGACAAAAGTCCTTTAAGGATTGGAGAATGTAACACCCCATAATTTAACAATCGAATATTTAAATGATTGATTTAAATATTTAATCATTAAGTGACGGAACACCTTTTATACTCGATTTTTATAAACGGTTGAACAAAGACTTGAGACCACTTTTGCTAAGTTTGGATCAATGTTGTGAATTCAAATAGTATAAGCATCGATATATTTCGACCGATGACTTTTAGATAGTGCCTGTGTTCGATTCGTCAATCGAACGAAAAGGCTAACTTTTGTATATGATGGAATTAGGTCCCGAAACCTTTTCCATTAAGTCTGAAATGCCATCTAGAATTTAAATGAGTATAACGTTATATATATATGAAGCCGATAAATTTCAGGGATGAATAGTGTCGGATGAAGAGAATTAGGCTAAGCACACTAGCTTGCCTCTAACCTAGCTTATATATAGCTAAGCACTTCATAATCCACATTCACTTTCATTTCCATGTTTATTTCATTCTCCCACTTCTAATTATTTCTTAATCACCTCATAATCAACAAACCCTAAGTAGATTAAATAAATTTCCTAAAATCAAATAAAAATCACTGTAAATCTTCTCTCTTTATTCTCTACAAAACTCATCAAGGGATTGGCATGAATTAGAACTTTGGTCTGATTTCAAAAATTAAATAGAGCTGATTTGGGTTTTAGTTGAGTTGGTGCTTGATTTAGGAAATAAGAGGTGAATGGGATGATTCTCCTATTAAATTTGTGTAATTTTACTTCGTTAATTCTTTCATTTATAACTATGAAGTATCATGGAATAATTTGGAGATTTCCATGCTAGGGTTTTGAGTTGTATTCAGGTTAAACGAGTTTTCCTTAGCTGATTAAGTGTTTAAGACCCTAATACTAGGTTTTAAAAATAGTTAGTAAGCCCTAGATTTGATCTAGACTAATTGGATGTTTTTTATGATGTTATTGTTTAATTTGGGTTTAATTAAGTAGTGTAATGATGTGCACGTCATTATAAAATATTAATTAATCCATTTGAATGATTTGAAGAATGTTAGTAAACTAATTTAAGTAGCTTGCGAACTCTACATTTATTATTAAAGTGATTAGAGACTAATGAAGCTTAATTAGTATTTATAAAATGGTTTTGTGATTTTATAAATGAAGAATATATTTTATAAAATAGATATGAGATTTTATAGAATAGTAAAATGATGAATACTTGATTTTCAATGAGGTGAAATAAGCATTTTAATAGGCTAAATCGATTTAAGAGCTTGTATTGTATTTTATAAAGTGATTTATGAGAAAGTATGGTATTTTGTAAAATAGTATGAGATTTTGTAAAATGATACAAGGAGATGTTTCACTTTCATTGAAAAGATTTAGTAAATAAAAGTAAGTTTTGATTTAAGTAATAATTGAATTACCTATTCAAATATACATGTATGTATGTGTTCACGAGCTGATATATGTGTACGTGCATTTGGAGCTAAGCGACAATTAAATCCAATATGGTATCGTAGTTATAGTTGTTGTGTGTTTGATTGTTTTCATATGTTTGCAATTGTTTGATTATATAGAAATACAGTTGAATACAAGTCCGTTGCTGGCATTTATGTAGCCATAGCGACTATCGTGTACGTTGCGTTGCGTGAGAGAACACCGAATCAAGCAACTGCTCCAGTGAAATCTGAAATGTGAATTGTGAAGTTAATGTGTGTTTGTGTGAATGTCTGTGCATAGACGTGCACGAATGAGTCGTCGATGCACGTATGGGCTACGTATAAGGCAAGAAGAAAATTCAGATTATTAGTTCATGGATTGAAGTCTCTAGAATTAAGAGGAGTTCGCCACAGTGGCAACAGAAGAAACTTCGAGTCATTTGGAGCTACGAATCAAAAGTTATGGATGTTTGATCGTAACTTTTTCCCATGACAAGCATCCAGATGTCTTAATTTAGTATCTAAACATTTGGATAAGTCTTGCGGGGTGAACCAACAGAAATTAATGCATTTTCAGAAGGTTTTAGAAGTCTAAAGCTATATTTAGACATCTAAAACTAAATATAGATGTCTGAATTCCAATTTGGATGTTTGAATACCTGCTATTCGAATTTTGTCAATCGATCGATCGTATTTCAAAATGCGATATCTTTCGCATACGAACTCAGATTGAGGCACGGTTTGGACCATTGTTTACCATATTTCAAGTCCTATAACTTGAAGTTTTGGTAGGTTTTTGAGTATTTTGATTTGGGGTCCAGTGAGACCCATCCCGGCATATATTCCAAAGCCGTAGATTTTAAGGTAGACCGGGAGGGTATACTGGACGAGTATTATGACATTAAGGTCCTGTGTTCCATTTGGAATGCAATTTGGGTTATTATGGGTTTTGAAAGAGTTATCTGGTGGGTTTTTAGGCTGTGGTGACTGGAGTTGTGCGTGGAAATCCATACGTCATTTACAAAGTGAGTCTGTACTATAAGATTTCGACCTTAGAGTAATATACGATTTGTTAGGTGTTGATTTTTAATACTTCAAAGGGTATGGACTTATGTGACCTACCCAAGGTATGGACTTAGTCGACCTATCTAGGTATAGACCTTGTTGTGTGGTACCTAGAGTGTTTTTGATGGACATGACACACTCGACATGGTCTTAGAGTGATCGTGAATAGCTTTATCTTGTTGTGATCGCTTGGACGTTTTTCGATCCTACGTTCATAATCTTATGAACGTTTGGTCTTAGCTGTAGTGACCATACATGTTATGGCATATCTATTCGGTCTTAGCAGTAGGACCATGCGCTTGTAGCTCGCCTATTTAGCCTTAGCAGTAGTGACCATACATGTTGTGGCGTACATATTCGGTCTTAGTTGTGGTAACCATATGCGTTTGGTCATATCCTATCGATCTTAGAGTAGTGATCGTTGTTTTGGTATCACGGTTTAAACCTTCATGAATCAATTTTTTTCATTCCAAGAAACCTTTTTGAAGTATCAACTAATGGAGGAAGAGTTATATACCTCACATTTCCTCTCCATTTCACAAATAAGCTTATCTTTTATGTGTTGTGATCGTTCCCAATGAGTTCCTCCTACCGACTAGACTAATGAAGCGAAGCTCTCTTTTATAGCAGCTCCCAACTAGGCTAGGGTCCTTCGCTTCACTCCTAAAAAAGGAAGAGCTGAATTGATCCCTCCCTACCAAAAAATCAGCCAATTCATGGTATATTTGTACTATATTATTAGTAGTTTTGGACTAGTGTAGTGTAAGGGAAGATATTGTGCTAACTTGTGGTTACAAGAGAATAGCAGGTTATGATATGATCCCCCACTTTTGATATAGTTTTACTGTACATATTTATAGGTAGTATATATTTCCCGATCCACGTTTTTAGAAAGTGTCGGTTATGATTTAGTAGTTCTTGTTTATATATATTTTAATATATAGTATTTTGAGATAGTTTCCCTCACACCAGACTTTATGTGTAACCCGTGTTTTGTCTTTGTCTGCTTATGTCATGACAACTCTCGGATTCTCGATTGAGTATTCAGGAGTCAAGTGCTTTTAGGGATACGATATCTAAGTGTGTAGCTGGAGCATTTTGGAGGCATGCATCGATATTGAGAGATATATAAACTTGTTAATTCATTTGTACATGATAGACATGTTATTTATATACACGGCTGTTATATCATATATTTATTCAAAACTCCGTGTTTCTTTGGAGTTGATGTATTCTGACTATTCTATACTAATATTTATTTATCAGTTGCTTCCGCTAGTGCGGTCTCTTATATATCGTTACAATATTTTGTTCATGTATATTTAGTATATTATATGTTCTCATTTTGTTATGAGACCTTATCGATGTCTTGGTTAAGTATTTTGTTCTAACTTTACACCAACGATCTATCTTTTGTGGTATTCGAAAATCATGATGTAAGATGCATACTTTGGGGTATTATGAAGGGTGGGTCGTTACAGTTGGTATCAGAGCATAGGATCAACACTCAGACCTAGTAAACACTCAATTCATCTGGTCAAAGGAAATATGTTGGGATGGACTGGGCAACGAGGGTTTGCATTTTTGGGTTCGTTCTCGATGACGGCGGAAAGTTGGTGGGTGATCTTGGGGGTGTAGGGTTACTGGCGGCAAGAGCTACCTCCGATGATGATGTGACATTCGAAGAAGGCTTCTAGCGGCGTAGGCGGGAGGCAGTGGTAGGCGAGCGGCGAGGAGGCGCTGGTAGGAAGATGAATGGAGGTCGAAATTGCAGCATGGGTTTATTAAAATGGGGATTAGGGTTTAATGGTAATTAGCGAGAGTAAATAAGATGTAATTTTTGAATTGATTATATTATTTAATTCGATATCTTATTAAACCCACATCTTTCCCATAAGAGGTTAGATTTGGTCGTAATTTTTTACGTTGGACTTGTTTTGATATTATCTGCACATTGGAGTTGGATTAGTTGAATTTGAAGCAAATAGAATTTTGAGCTACAATCAAACGTCTTTTGATTTTAGATCAAACTGGAACACGAAAGTGTCAGCTGGAATTTCGGTGAGTTCATTCACCTCTAAATAAATTATATGATATATATGTTACTATAGATTATTATAATAACCGAAGTGTCAATGCTTTAATTTGTGAATATCTATTTAATTTTACATATTCAAATAGTATATTTATAATCAAAATAAAATCTTTTTAATAATAAATAATGATGGTGAAATATTTTTTCAAATTTGTTTATGAAAATATTTAATTTGAAGAAGAATAAAAAATGTGATCAGAATTCATTTTGCAAATTTTCAACTTTTCATCTACTAAAAGTTGCTAGAAACATTTTAAACCCTAGAGTATAAAAATTCATATAAATGTATAAGTAAGTTAGGGTTATGTATTATAGTACTGTGTGTGTGTGTTTGCACACTTAGGATAATATAATTAAAGATTGTATTATATATGCCAAGAAAACATGAAAAAGTAAAGTGAAATATTAGTAGACATTAAGTGCACTTAGGCATCAAATCTTGTTGGCTCATGTTTGTGAAGGGGGAAGAGATGTTGGGGGCATGAGTTTATGGGGGAAGATGTTGTATGATAACATGGCAGGCGTAACAACCCAAAATTTGACCAATTTGAAATATACTATTTAAAGTGATTTTAAAAATAAAATGTGCAAGGTTATATGATTCAAACAAAATTAGATAGGATTTGGAAAGAGAAGTATACACAAAAATAGAAACATTTGCCTATATCGACAAAAGCGACAAAATGCTGATTTCGGGATGGTAAGTTTCAATGGTTAAATAAATTATTTTAATTAATTTATATGTGTTTATATTTTTAAATAACATTGTACAAATTTATTTTTAAATTTAGTTTACATAAATAAATAGTTTAACTAAAACGTCAAAATGTGAACGTAAAACGTTTTTTCGAAAATCAACGTTTTATTCAAAATAAGTGGACGCAACATATTGCATCTTTGTAAACATGTTTTAACATATAAATTACACATTTTAATAACTAAACATGTTTACTTTTATTATAAAACTCTTAGAAATCATTAGCCAAAGTAAGTAAGAATTAACAAAAGTAAGAAAAGTAAACATCAAATCACGTCAAATCAAAATTCAACAAAATAATTACTTTTCTTTACTTAATCTTTAAGTGACTAAGACATAAAGCAAGGATGTGAAAGATTATGTTAAGTGTTGAAAAAGTGGAGATTTCTTTAAGTTGAAGTAAGGTTAGTTTGGTAATTTGATAAGAAGTTATTTTGGTAAATTTACCACTTCTTTCTTTTTCCATAAATACACACCTCCTTCTTCACTTTCATTCATATTTTATCTTCTTCTTTTATCAAGCTTCTTTACCTTCTTCCTCTTATCTTTAATGTCTTCCAAGTCATAGAAAAAATTAGAAGGAAATAATGTCAAAATATTTACAAAATATTCAAAAGAAATCAGTGTTCATCCTCTTCAAATCAAACTCATTTTTTCTCCACATTTTACCTCTTCTTCTCTAGGCCATAACTTCTTAAAAATAGTAATAAAATACAAAATTCTTTTTCTTAAATCATGTTTTCTTCCAGTGGCTACAACTTTCATGTGGACCACGTTTTCTCATTCTAAATTTGACCATGTCAAAAATCCACTTCTTTCCAGTGCATTCTCTGGCCCAGTTTTTAAGCCGGAGAATAGGCCGTTTTGTTTTGATCATAACTTGATCATAACCGATCCATATGAAGAAATTATTTTAAAAAATATATGAAATTATAGTGAATACAACATTTATGTTGATCACTTTTTACAGTTTTGAGGTTTGCTATACCTAAATCTCAATTCTATGAAGTGCATTTTCGGGCTTCATTTTTGTTAATCTGACAATACATCTTCTTCATTCTATCATATCTGCCTCAAAACCACTTGGATTCAAGTGATTCTTTTTTTAATATTCAACAGAAAAGAATTTTCAACAACTTTATAATTTACAGCTTTTCTAAATTTTGAGATTTAGAGGGCCTAAAACCAGGTACAAGATAACCAATTTTTCGGGTCTGATTTTGAGAATTCAAAGTCAAAGCTCTACCGCTTATTCTCTATACTTTCGGCCTGCCTCCATCTCAAGCCTTAGCTGAGCACTTCAAAGGAAGGGAATTCGTTTACTAATGTTTAAGTGGAGTACGAAGTAGTTAGTGAAGCGTGGATTAGTTTGAATGGTGGTAGAAAGTTAATCGCTTTGGTTAATGGTGAGAAACACTATTTAATATCTACACTTATATATACATGTTTGATGATGTGTTATGATTGCTATGGATGCTTATATATACTTTGATCATCAAGTATTGATTGTTTGATATGATTGTTAAATTGTTTTACCAAGTCACGTTTAAAACACGTCGTTAAGCACAAAGGAAATCACTTTCCGTTTGAAAATGAAGTGGCGTATATGGAATGCTTAAACCTTTTGGAAATAGTTTAAAATGAGTTAGAAATGTTTTATAAACATTTAAATATTTTTAAATAACTAAAGAAATAAAATCAATATTTCATCTCGTATATTTTGAAATATGTCCAAGACGATTTTCTAAAAACATCGCGGTTTTGTAGTTCGGAATCCAAAATGAGATTTCTTTGTAAATGATTAAAAATTTGGAATAAATTTGATAAATTTATTAAAGTGGAAATTAGGTTAAAGGGCCTCTACTTGCAGGGTAATAAGTTTTAAGGACAGCACTTTTGAATAATTTGTTTTAAGGACAATTTACAGCATAATGATAAATTCATTTATCTTTTTAAGTTATACAGAAAAATGATAAATCATTTTATCATTATGTCCGTATAATTGAAAATGATAAATTCTTTTATCTTTTTCCTGTAAAATGTCCTTAAAACTAATTTTTCAGAAGTAGTGTTCTTAAAACTTATTACCCTATACAAATAAGCCCTTGAAGTGAAAATCCCCTTTATTAAAATGGTTTAAAAGAGATTTGGAATGGAAAATATGAATTTTCAAATATTATAAAGCTGTTTAAATAAAATAAGTTTACATAGCACTTTCCACAACACTTTTATGCTGCGAATTTTATAACCTTTTTAATATGAGTTTAAACTTAACAATTCTTTCTTAAATCTTTTGTTAATGATTTTAAATGAATGATTAAGTAATTTAAAGATGGTTTGGAAGTTTTAATAAGAGTTTGAATAAATGGTTAAAAGGAATTGTTTATACCACTTAAATAAAATGTAAATGTCAGGACCCGATTCTTCGTCTTCCGAAAATTCAACATCGACACTCACTTTATCGACTGCCGAGGAATCGAACGACGGAAAACCGAACACTGAGGGTTTTAAGAAAAAGAATTTAGGAAAAGAGAAGAGAAAAAGATAGAAATTAGGGAGGAGAGAAAACAGAAAAGAAGATAGAAAATTTTAAAATAGAAGAAAAAGAGAATAGAGGAAAAAGAAAACAACAGAAGAAAATAGGACGGAACAGAAACGAACAACAACAGAATCTCACAATTCGCAGCGGAACAACATATAATAATAAATGAATAATCTTTAAATAAAGAACTATATCAGTTATTACATCACATTATATTTCATTACATCATATCATATCATCAGAGTGTACAACAACATACAACAATAAACAGTGCAGCGGAAAAGAAATACTATATAAACTAGTAATACGCCATGCCATCCAGCTTGCCTCCAGCAACTCCAGAATATCCAAAAATATCCTGATAAACCTAACTCTTAACTGCCCGTGTGGAAAATTGGTGGGCACCCAGAGTTTAGGAAGGAAAACAATAAACTCCGAGTCAGTCATGTGACTGGTGTGAGAACTCAAAACAGTTTATTTATCTTTGAAATCAAAATAGAGGAATATATTTTTTTTATTCAATTCGCAATGCTTTTAAAAATGAGACTACCATAAGACCTCCTGCCACACACACAATGCAAACGCAGACTTGGAGAAGATTTCTCCTTATGATAGTCAAAGATGCTTGATACGCATTTAAAAAGAACATTTCATATTATTATTAGTGCATAGTGTAGGAAACAATTTCGAAAGTAGATATAAATCTTAGCCAGCATAGGTACCATTATATTATGCCTACTAATAGCTACCATATTAGATGGCAGGTTCTACAACTAAAACCGTACAAGTCTCGTATTGTTTCTTTGGATTTCCAACGAATGATCAGGCCAAGGAACTTCCCATTGCCACATGAGAATGCCTCTGGATGGACATCCCCGAGAACCAAACCGGATCTCTACCAACACAAGGCCGGGTTACTCCTAACTGAGTAACAACTGACCGAATATGCCATCCCCCGGTCCTTTGGGACCTTTTCACCGAGCGCTCGTAATCAATTCACACAATCATAAAGTGTTTTCAACATGAGTAAGTATCTAGGCTCCATACCATGATACCACCCTTTTCCAGAAGGAAATGGACACATCCTAAAGGGTGCTACCCCTCATAACCTTGCTGCTTCTTTCCTGTTTTGACCATTCACGGGGTGTGAGGCTCGACGAAGTCACGTCCACAAAAACATACTTTATACAAAAGCCATGCTTTGGGTCAACAAATGATCAACACAATGATCACTAAGATAGACGATCAAATAAACGATCCTATCACAAATAATCAACACAATGATCATTTCAGCATCACTCAGCATGTCACATTACCAAACTGGGAATATATCGCTGATAACTTCAACTATATAACCTTTGAGCTCGTACGTCTCAAAGAAGGGTGTTAAGCAAAGAATAAATTCTCCGCCACCAACAGAAATATATTTGAAAGAAATCGGCTTTATATCTCAAATTGTAATGTCAGGCATACAATCCATACAAGTCTGTTCCGGGATCGAACAGAACCGAAGGCACTTACAAAGAAGTCCTTGCAATCCGGATATTCACAATCCTGATCGGATTCACCATCACATATGGAGAACTCAATACCGGAGCAACTCGGTGCAGAGTCAATCGATAGTTCATCCTATCATTCTCACAAATATCCGGTCTTCAACACCGATCTTCAAATGCAATTCACAACGACGTATCACATATTCGGAATGGGTTATACGACCCCATGGTCCTTTCCCGGTTAACCCGAATAGTGAGCGCTTATTCAAAAATAAGTGTGCATTCAAATTCAATCAATTCACATCAAATACCCATTCAAAGGGAAATACTGATAGTCGGTTATTGAACTATCACTGGATATGCACACATCACCAGATTCCAAATAATTTTCCAAATTATTTATTTTCTAAAATATCTTTACTAGATATATAATTTCAACACTTCAAAAATAAATCAATATTTATTTTTAACAAGTTTCACTTTCACACATAAAAATTCCATAATGAATTTATATTTCAAGATATCCATGCATATGCGATTTCAATAATTCATTTCAATTTATCTTCAGAAAAAGATAAATTCTAATTATTCACTTCATATTGGAAAACATTTCCATACTTATTTATTCATAAGTAATTCACAAATTCCTTTTATTTTCAACACTTAGAAAATATTCAATATACTTAAATCGAATTAAGTATATAATTCATTCTTTAAGGAAATCATTCTCTTAAACATATTTATTTGGGCCAAAACGAATGTTACGTAAAACATCGTTACGACAACCCAAAATCACTAGTATAGGGATTCGAAATTAAAATAGATATATAAATCCCAATACTATACAAAACATTTCCTTTCGGAAATCATTTACTATAACAACAGTGTTATAGTCCACCATTTCCTTTTATTTCTCGAAAACGTCTATTTCAACAATAAATGTTGAAATCTATGGTTTCGAATCTCAACACATTTTAAAACATTGTTCGATCGTTTTAATTCTATTTGAAATATCACATTCAAAACAATTTCTCTAACATCTTATTCACTATTCAAAAATGTGAATATACTTCATTAACAATTTCATCCTTTTATTCATTTTAATTCAAAGGATTATTCACTATTCAAAAATGTGAATATAACCCCTTTAATAGGTTTCAACAATTTTCTTATTAAAATAAGTCATTTGCGAATTTATCAAAACAACGTTTATAAATTCCATTTCTATTTATTTATAAAAACTTCCTTTTTATAAATCTCTTTATTAACCTATTCCAGTTTATAACTAAATTATAAACTAAATGTTCATATAATAAGTTAACTACTTATAAAACAATTATTTTACAAAATCGTTCCTTAGAATTTCATAATTATAAATCTTATAACTTATAAGATTCATTTATTTAACCCAATCTATTCTTCAAATAATTTCACCAAATTTATAAATCTTACTATTTATAAATTTCATCTATAACTTCATAGTTTATAATTCCCTAAATTTCATTCATTTATGAAATTCATTTTCACTTCATTCAAACACTTATAAAAACTCGTTTTATAATGTCTATATTTCAATTTATAAATATCCATTTACAAATCTCTTAATATAAATCCATTTATATTATTCTTTTAAAAACATCTTTAAATTCCTTTATAATTTCACCTTCTCTTGATTTATAAAATAATCAAATTTTATAAATCCTATCTTTAGACTTTTAATAATAAATTCAAATTTTCTCAATTTAAACTATTTCATAAATCCTTAACCCATATTTCTCAAAAATTATAATTTTTATAACTTTAAAAATTATAACGTTCATTTATTTATAATGGATCACTTCCAAAAATAAAGTATATTTTCAAAAAATCACTTTAAAAACATTTCAAAATCCCAAATCTGGGTCCAATGATGCTACACACCAAATAGTCAATCACGACTAACAACGATATCATATATCAATATGAAAATCCATCAAATATCAAAATATCCGACATCAAATAAAAACTGTTGAGGAATCCTGTTGGATCCCTCCAACCTGTTTCCCTGCATCCAAAAAAACATTAGCACAATACCAATTTCGCTCCAGTACGAAATTATCGCGGTATATGTTCTTATTAAATATTATCCGCTTAATAACGGCGTAATAGGGTCTCATCCGCTAAACAAAAATGCGGGAAATCAACAACTGCAATATATACATATGCCAATATATATATATTGATATTATATATAATACCAATTTCACTGTTTATGAAATATTCGCGGTATATGTTTATAATAAATAACATCCGCTTACTAACGGCGTATAATGTCTATTTTAACAATCAATAATTTACAGTCATCATTCAAACATGCATTCAAATATTTTAAATCTAACTATTTAAAATAAAATCGAAATCTATTCGATTGAGTGAGAAGTTCTCACCTTGATTTTAATTTCGTTTCAGCTTTTATTTCGAATAAAATTAAACGCGCGTTTAATTTTATCCGAAATTCTCACTAACTCCAAACGACTCCAAACCAACTCCATCGCATAGTGCTCGTCCATATGATTCCAACGCAATTGAGTTTGCATTTTTTCGACCTCGTATGAAAAAGTTATTAATTTTACAAGATTGCACACGATTTTAATAACTAATTACTATATAAACTTTTATAATATAACCTTCAACTAATCCTAGCCCTTGGATCCAAAGCCCACACCATCAGGCCGTTCCCCCATCATCTTCTACATTCACGCAACCTACAGGTTTGAGGCCGAACTCCTCAACCCATTCAACATAGATTAGGGTTTCATAATACTCCCCAATCACACGACGATACTTCATCACACCACATGCATTTTGAAGCTCCTCTCCTCCTTTATGTTCGCCCCCAACTGTAGCGAACTCGGCCTCGTGTATAGCCTAGGAAGTCGTGCGAAACCTGATGCAAACGGCCACACATCACTCCCCCTCCGTTGCACCAAAATCCATCATCACCGTATGGATTTCAAGAACTCATCGTGCTCTTCGATTTTGCTGTTGATCACTTTGGCTAATTCTTGATGGATTGGAAGAGATTAAGAGATGAGTGTTGAGCATTTCTGGCCATACATTGCTAAAGTGGCGGCTACATGATATTAGGGTTAGGTTTTAGTGTTTATTTTGATTTTATGAAGAGGTAGGGGCTATTTATAAGGAACGAGCGACACTATTCATCCCGGAAATTCCGAACTCCGATTTAGGCGCCGTAACCAGCGTACCTAGGGTTTATCCCGCGTTCCGGACACAATGGAACAGGTTTCGGAAGCTAATTCGGAAGTATGTGCGAGTTATGGCTATAAACGCTCAATTTAAATTAAACCGATTTAAATCGATTTCTAGGCGTTTTAATTCGTACCGGACAAACGGTAAATCCAATTGACTTGAAATTTGAAACCTTACAATAATATCACATTACGGATCCGATGAAACTGGTTTCGTCGAAATCCGAGACTTTTTGAAAAATGGCTATTTTGACTCGCCAAATTAAAATTAAAAATAATTCGATGCGTTTCGAGCTGCCACGATCAAACGATAGCTCCGATTGACACGAAAATTGAAATCCGGTAATAACTAACTATTACGGATCCAATGGAACTGGTTTCGTTCAATTCTGAGACTGTTCAAAAATTGACTATTTTCACTAGTCGATTTAAATATTAAAATATTCAATTTTCACAAATTTACTTTTAATTCGATTTTAAAAGTTCTAAAATATTTTTATAACTCCAGTATGATTAAATAAAATTTTCCAAATTATTTACAATCATTTTTAACTATATTTTCAATTATTTCCATAATTTCACATATTAAATTATCGATTTAATTATTCTATTAAATCCAAAAATTCAAATAAAAATTTATTTGACTTATAAATTCACTAATTAATATTTAAAATTAATTAAATATTCAAATTTTAATTTCTAAAAATTCTGGGTCGTTAAAATCTTCCCCTCTTAAAAGAATTTCGTCCTCGAAATTACAAGTAAGAAAAGTTACAGAATTTATTAATTTTCCCAAAATTTATAATTAAACTTCTTACAATAACTTACTAAGTTTTCAAATCATACTTAGTTATCTTTTCAAAAACAACTACTATAGTTTAACTTTCAATTCCAAAATCAAAGTTTAAAGTTTTCAAAATTTTCCAAATTTCTCAAATTTTTTCTAACGCCTTAAATTTCCGGAAAAATTCGCCATAGTCTCCTTTGCGCGGCTCGATCCGAAAAAAAAAATGACAGTATATATATCACAAATATACATCTCATCAAGTAATGAGGCATCCCGCAGGGAAAAAAGTGTAAAAGTACGATATTTAATCCGAGATATGTACCTTATATTTTATTAGCAAGTATATACGGCTAATATAGCGCGAAAGCGAGCTCCAAATGCGAAGCAAACGCGATCCGCACCTACTAAACACTCAACAAACAACATGAGAACATGCACATATGCAAATAATCTCAATATACAACATATAGCAACATATCAACTATATATGTCACATAGCAAATGCAACTAAACAACAAATGCAAACATCAACCATCTATTAAATCTATATTCATTCATATTCTCATTAATATTAAATGAAATGGTTTTCAATTTAATCACATTTGATTCATTTACATTGGATGTTCTTACTAACATTCATTCTCATTAATTTCAATTAGTTAACATTCACTAATTAAATCCAATTCACATTCAATTCTATTCAAATTTATTTATCTTTAATTTGAATTTCAATTACATAGCTTCCAATTTCATTAATTCACTTTTATTAACACTTAATGAATTATATACAATCATCTAACAATCATATAACAACCAATGTATATTAATTACAACCAAATTCCTTTGCTTATATTCATTCAATTTGATTTAACACCATCACTTTCAATTGGTTTAATTAAACTGATTTTCATTCAATTATACAACTTCCAATAGCATTAGATTTCAATGAATTAACACTTTCATTAATTATTCCTTATCAACTTAAATTACATTCAATTGATTAAACATTCAAGCCATTCATTCAATTCAATTACAAAGTTGAATTTCATTTATATAATCTTAAGTTCACATCTATCACTAACCTTATTAATTTAGTTTGATACCAAAATCAACTTCATTCAACATATCTTAAGTTATATTCATATAGTTTCACTTTTTTATATATATAAGTTTATTTCACAATTGTAAATCACCTTAATTATAATTCATACTTATAATTCTTTTGCTTAGATTATTCAAACAACCTAACAATCAACTTATATACACTTTAATAATTCTGAAAAATTATTCCTTTATATATAAAAATATAATCGAGGCAAAATTATTTCATTTACCCAATTTAAAACAATATTGTGTCGAATTGTTCTATTCAAGTGTTTAGAAACCCCTTCGGCAAAGTTGTACATACCGTGCTGAGGAAGGTTCATATGCCACTCAATAAACCAATCATCACAATATAAAACAATTTCATATTCACTAACAAATACGCTCTCATAGCTATTATTACACTCAAATTCATTCTAGAGTACTACTGACTCTATCTCTAATGAATAATACCCAACAGAACCATGGTTGTCGCTTAACCATAAGCTCTGATACCACATTGTCAGGACCCGATTCTTCGTCTTCCGAAAATTCAACATCGACACTCACTTTATCGACTGCCGAGGAATCGAACGACGGAAAACCGAACACTGAGGGTTTTAAGAAAAAGAATTTAGGAAAAGAGAAGAGAAAAAGATAGAAATTAGGGAGGAGAGAAAACAGAAAAGAAGATAGAAAATTTTAAAATAGAAGAAAAAGAGAATAGAGGAAAAAGAAAACAACAGAAGAAAATAGGACGGAACAGAAACGAACAACAACAGAATCTCACAATTCGCAGCGGAACAACATATAATAATAAATGAATAATCTTTAAATAAAGAACTATATCAGTTATTACATCACATTATATTTCATTACATCATATCATATCATCAGAGTGTACAACAACATACAACAATAAACAGTGCAGCGGAAAAGAAATACTATATAAACTAGTAATACGCCATGCCATCCAGCTTGCCTCCAGCAACTCCAGAATATCCAAAAATATCCTGATAAACCTAACTCTTAACTGCCCGTGTGGAAAATTGGTGGGCACCCAGAGTTTAGGAAGGAAAACAATAAACTCCGAGTCAGTCATGTGACTGGTGTGAGAACTCAAAACAGTTTATTTATCTTTGAAATCAAAATAGAGGAATATTTTTTTTTTTATTCAATTCGCAATGCTTTTAAAAATGAGACTACCATAAGACCTCCTGCCACACACACAATGCAAACGCAGACTTGGAGAAGATTTCTCCTTATGATAGTCAAAGATGCTTGATACGCATTTAAAAAGAACATTTCATATTATTATTAGTGCATAGTGTAGGAAACAATTTCGAAAGTAGATATAAATCTTAGCCAGCATAGGTACCATTATATTATGCCTACTAATAGCTACCATATTAGATGGCAGGTTCTACAACTAAAACCGTACAAGTCTCGTATTGTTTCTTTGGATTTCCAACGAATGATCAGGCCAAGGAACTTCCCATTGCCACATGAGAATGCCTCTGGATGGACATCCCCGAGAACCAAACCGGATCTCTACCAACACAAGGCCGGGTTACTCCTAACTGAGTAACAACTGACCGAATATGCCATCCCCCGGTCCTTTGGGACCTTTTCACCGAGCGCTCGTAATCAATTCACACAATCATAAAGTGTTTTCAACATGAGTAAGTATCTAGGCTCCATACCATGATACCACCCTTTTCCAGAAGGAAATGGACACATCCTAAAGGGTGCTACCCCTCATAACCTTGCTGCTTCTTTCCTGTTTTGACCATTCACGGGGTGTGAGGCTCGACGAAGTCACGTCCACAAAAACATACTTTATACAAAAGCCATGCTTTGGGTCAACAAATGATCAACACAATGATCACTAAGATAGACGATCAAATAAACGATCCTATCACAAATAATCAACACAATGATCATTTCAGCATCACTCAGCATGTCACATTACCAAACTGGGAATATATCGCTGATAACTTCAACTATATAACCTTTGAGCTCGTACGTCTCAAAGAAGGGTGTTAAGCAAAGAATAAATTCTCCGCCACCAACAGAAATATATTTGAAAGAAATCGGCTTTATATCTCAAATTGTAATGTCAGGCATACAATCCATACAAGTCTGTTCCGGGATCGAACAGAACCGAAGGCACTTACAAAGAAGTCCTTGCAATCCGGATATTCACAATCCTGATCGGATTCACCATCACATATGGAGAACTCAATACCGGAGCAACTCGGTGCAGAGTCAATCGATAGTTCATCCTATCATTCTCACAAATATCCGGTCTTCAACACCGATCTTCAAATGCAATTCACAACGACGTATCACATATTCGGAATGGGTTATACGACCCCATGGTCCTTTCCCGGTTAACCCGAATAGTGAGCGCTTATTCAAAAATAAGTGTGCATTCAAATTCAATCAATTCACATCAAATACCCATTCAAAGGGAAATACTGATAGTCGGTTATTGAACTATCACTGGATATGCACACATCACCAGATTCCAAATAATTTTCCAAATTATTTATTTTCTAAAATATCTTTACTAGATATATAATTTCAACACTTCAAAAATAAATCAATATTTATTTTTAACAAGTTTCACTTTCACACATAAAAATTCCATAATGAATTTATATTTCAAGATATCCATGCATATGCGATTTCAATAATTCATTTCAATTTATCTTCAGAAAAAGATAAATTCTAATTATTCACTTCATATTGGAAAACATTTCCATACTTATTTATTCATAAGTAATTCACAAATTCCTTTTATTTTCAACACTTAGAAAATATTCAATATACTTAAATCGAATTAAGTATATAATTCATTCTTTAAGGAAATCATTCTCTTAAACATATTTATTTGGGCCAAAACGAATGTTACGTAAAACATCGTTACGACAACCCAAAATCACTAGTATAGGGATTCGAAATTAAAATAGATATATAAATCCCAATACTATACAAAACATTTCCTTTCGGAAATCATTTACTATAACAACAGTGTTATAGTCCACCATTTCCTTTTATTTCTCGAAAACGTCTATTTCAACAATAAATGTTGAAATCTATGGTTTCGAATCTCAACACATTTTAAAACATTGTTCGATCGTTTTAATTCTATTTGAAATATCACATTCAAAACAATTTCTTTAACATCTTATTCACTATTCAAAAATGTGAATATACTTCATTAACAATTTCATCCTTTTATTCATTTTAATTCAAAGGATTATTCACTATTCAAAAATGTGAATATAACCCCTTTAATAGGTTTCAACAATTTTCTTATTAAAATAAGTCATTTGCGAATTTATCAAAACAACGTTTATAAATTCCATTTCTATTTATTTATAAAAACTTCCTTTTTATAAATCTCTTTATTAACCTATTCCAGTTTATAACTAAATTATAAACTAAATGTTCATATAATAAGTTAACTACTTATAAAACGATTATTTTACAAAATCGTTCCTTAGAATTTCATAATTATAAATCTTATAACTTATAAGATTCATTTATTTAACCCAATCTATTCTTCAAATAATTTCACCAAATTTATAAATCTTACTATTTATAAATTTCATCTATAACTTCATAGTTTATAATTCCCTAAATTTCATTCATTTATGAAATTCATTTTCACTTCATTCAAACACTTATAAAAACTCGTTTTATAATGTCTATATTTCAATTTATAAATATCCATTTACAAATCTCTTAATATAAATCCATTTATATTATTCTTTTAAAAACATCTTTAAATTCCTTTATAATTTCAACTTCTCTTGATTTATAAAATAATCAAATTTTATAAATCCTATCTTTAGACTTTTAATAATAAATTCAAATTTTCTCAATTTAAACTATTTCATAAATCCTTAACCCAAATTTCTCAAAAATTATAATTTTTATAACTTTAAAAATTATAACGTTCATTTATTTATAATGGATCACTTCCAAAAATAAAGTATATTTTCAAAAAATCACTTTAAAAACATTTCAAAATCCCAAATCTGGGTCCAATGATGCTACACACCAAATAGTCAATCACGACTAACAACGATATCATATATCAATATGAAAATCCATCAAATATCAAAATATCCGACATCAAATAAAAACTGTTGAGGAATCCTGTTGGATCCCTCCAACCTGTTTCCCTGCATCCAAAAAAACATTAGCACAATACCAATTTCGCTCCAGTACGAAATTATCGCGGTATATGTTCTTATTAAATATTATCCGCTTAATAACGGCGTAATAGGGTCTCATCCGCTAAACAAAAATGCGGGAAATCAACAACTGCAATATATACATATGCCAATATATATATATTGATATTATATATAATACCAATTTCACTGTTTATGAAATATTCGCGGTATATGTTTATAATAAATAACATCCGCTTACTAACGGCGTATAATGTCTATTTTAACAATCAATAATTTACAGTCATCATTCAAACATGCATTCAAATATTTTAAATCTAACTATTTAAAATAAAATCGAAATCTATTCGATTGAGCGAGAAGTTCTCACCTTGATTTTAATTTCGTTTCAGCTTTTATTTCGAATAAAATTAAACGCGCGTTTAATTTTACCCGAAATTCTCACTAACTCCAAACGACTCCAAACCAACTCCATCGCGTAGTGCTCGTCCATACGATTCCAACGCAACTGAGTTTGCATTTTTTCGACCTCGTATGAAAAAGTTATTAATTTTACAAGATTGCACACGATTTTAATAACTAATTACTATATAAACTTTTATAATATAACCTTCAACTAATCCTAGCCCTTGGATCCAAAGCCCACACCATCAGGCCGTTCCCCCATCATCTTCTACATTCACGCAACCTACAGGTTTGAGGCCGAACTCCTCAACCCATTCAACATAGATTAGGGTTTCATAATACTCCCCAATCACACGACGATACTTCATCACACCACATGCATTTTGAAGCTCCTCTCCTCCTTTATGTTCGCCCCCAACTGTAGCGAACTCGGCCTCGTGTATAGCCTAGGAAGTCGTGCGAAACCTGATGCAAACGGCCACACATCACTCCCCCTCCGTTGCACCAAAATCCATCATCACCGTATGGATTTCAAGAACTCATCGTGCTCTTCGATTTTGCTGTTGATCACTTTGGCTAATTCTTGATGGATTGGAAGAGATTAAGAGATGAGTGTTGAGCATTTCTGGCCATACATTGCTAAAGTGGCGGCTACATGATATTAGGGTTAGGTTTTAGTGTTTATTTTGATTTTATGAAGAGGTAGGGGCTATTTATAAGGAACGAGCGACACTATTCATCCCGGAAATTCCGAACTCCGATTTAGGCGCCGTAACCAGCGTACCTAGGGTTTATCCCGCGTTCCGGACACAATGGAACAGGTTTCGGAAGCTAATTCGGAAGTATGTGCGAGTTATGGCTATAAACGCTCAATTTAAATTAAACCGATTTAAATCGATTTCTAGGCGTTTTAATTCGTACCGGACAAACGGTAAATCCAATTGACTTGAAATTTGAAACCTTACAATAATATCACATTACGGATCCGATGAAACTGGTTTCGTCGAAATCCGAGACTTTTTGAAAAATGGCTATTTTGACTCGCCAAATTAAAATTAAAAATAATTCGATGCGTTTCGAGCTGCCACGATCAAACGATAGCTCCGATTGACACGAAAATTGAAATCCGGTAATAACTAACTATTACGGATCCAATGGAACTGGTTTCGTTCAATTCTGAGACTGTTCAAAAATTGACTATTTTCACTAGTCGATTTAAATATTAAAATATTCAATTTTCACAAATTTACTTTTAATTCGATTTTAAAAGTTCTAAAATATTTTTATAACTCCAGTATGATTAAATAAAATTTTCCAAATTATTTACAATCATTTTTAACTATATTTTCAATTATTTCCATAATTTCACATATTAAATTATCGATTTAATTATTCAATTAAATCCAAAAATTCAAATAAAAATTTATTTGACTTATAAATTCACTAATTAATATTTAAAATTAATTAAATATTCAAATTTTAATTTCTAAAAATTCTGGGTCGTTACAGTAAAGAATATTGAATGTATTAACAAACTGAGTATGTGGAAACAACTAGTAGATTTGTCCCACTTGTGAGATCTGAAAAGATAAAACAAGATGTTTAACTAAGTTTAGGGATGGAGCAACCAGTATCCTGAGTTTACCTGGATTATGTTTTCTCTTTTTAGGTGAGGAGTGGAATAGATCGAAAGGAAAGCCCGGATGATCTAAAAGATCATAATTAAGATTTTCCAAGATAAAAGAAAAGAAATAAATTCTTTGAATGTTGTTTAACCACTTAACATCTTTTATCCGATGATTGGCACGAAGGAACCAGGATTGGATTTTGGTGATTTCTATCCGAAAAACCGAGATCGGATTTGGGCGATTCCTATCTGAAAACTCCTTCAAACTAATTTTCAAAATAAAACATATTGAAGACAAAGATCAGTGAAGACAAAGATCTTCATGATATAGGATTACTTGCCATTTGTCCCTGGAGGTGAAATTTACCATATCTAAGGTGGCAGTAGTGCTCTGTTATGAAAATCTTCGATTTGCAAGAATATGATTTGAAGTTAAGAAAGAAATCTTTGATTAAGATTTAATTAATGATTTGGAAAGGTTTTCCTAAGTAAAAGAGAAAATGATTTGGAATTATTCTAAGATTTAAGAAAGGTTTAAATAAATCAATTGATTTAATAAATGAGGCTTAATGATTCCATATACGCTTGAAAAGAAAATGGAATAACTCGAAAAAATATATCTAAGAAAGGTATTTGATTTAAATAAAAGATGAAGTAATTGATTGATGATTGATATCCACATATGAACTTAACATCTTTTAAAGCGATGATTGGCTTCGAAGGGACCAGAGTCGGATTTGGATAACTCTAATCCGAAAACCACTACGAACCAATGTATACATCTGAAAGTGAAGACATGTTGAAGATGTTGATTATTGAAGACCGTTGATCTTCATAGCATGAGGATTGCTTGTTGACATGCTCTGGGTCGCTCCCATTATAGAGTTATTTATCGCAGTGGTCTCCTCGTTGTGGAGATTTTTTTCGGATTGCAAGGGCTTCTCGCTTAGTAATGGCCGAGGAAAGTGCCTTCAGTTTCGTTCAGTCCCAAAACGAACTTGTATGGACGAATGTTTGAAATTGCATTTTCGAGACACAACATTTGACTTTTACAAATGTACATCTGTTTGGTGGCGGAGAAGGCAAATTCTCTTAGCTAACACTCTTCTCTAAGACGTACGAGCTCAGAGGTTGTATGCTTGTGGGAGTCAAATAGTGGTCAAAGAAATGACAGTGTGGCATTCAAAGTGGGACCTGTTATGATCAAAGCGTGGTTTTGTATGAAAATCGTGGCTTTGAAGAAATTGAGCGTAGCCTCGCAAGCCTCACTCCTCTGTTATAATGGGATTCTATATGGTCAAATGTATGCTCGCATTTCGGATAGTTGTGATTTGGGTTATCAGATGTTCTGAGCCCTAGGTACCAGATACATCTGGGCCTCATGGCGTGGATGCGCGAAGTTCGAATCCTTGGATGTTATTCGTAGATTATTTCCCCTTTTAGCCACTTGTGCTGCTATATAATGGCATCTGAGTCTTGGTCGTAAACCGTGGATATAGACTAATATTTCCAATAATTTCCTATCATGTTGGAAATCCAATCCCAATACGAGATCTATGGTTTTGATTATAGTCCCAAAATAGCTGTAATGACTTGCAAACATTTCAGCTACCCCTTTTGCTATCATATATTCCGTTCGGTATATTCCATTGATCCATTCCAGATATATTACCTTAGACATAGTCCTGGCATTGATAACTTATTTGTATAAGTTTATTTGAAAGTGTTTTCAAAAGAATATCATTAAAAATTAATATCAAGTGTATTTTGGTATAAAGTGTTTTGGTTATCATAAGGTAAAAACTCGTCCATGTTTATGTGTGGGCGTAGTCTTATGAGATACCCTTCTTTTCAAAGGATTTGATATCATCGTCATGATCTATGCATTTAAAATTTCGAGTATCTCACACTGGTTTATCAAGCTTGATCCGGGTATTTTTAATACTCGGGTCAAATCTGAGTAGTTTCAGGTTTAGCTAAAGACGATTAGAGTTTCCAGAGGAGAGCTTGAGATCTTCATCATCCTATAGATGTATTCCATTATCCGCTACATTTATTTCATTTGTTTTATTGTTTTAAGCATTTGTAAGGACAGGAATTGTCCAGGCTGAATCTTGGTTAGACTCTGATATTGTATTTTAAAATTTTCCGCTGTAAAGATTATTATTGAAATAATATATGTTATTCCTTTGGTGTGAGATTTTGTTCTACCTTTATTTTCTTTCTACCCTTAATGATCTGCTTATTCGTCCAATTTGATTGGACATGTGTGGTTTATTGTCGATTCAAATGGTATGGAAAAATGGGTCATTACATTTGGTATCAGAATTGAAGGTCAAGTAGAACCTTGGCTTTGGTGGAGTAAAGACTCATCAGAGATAGGGTTAGTAATACCCTAGGATGAGTGACTCGTTAGAGATAGGGTTAGTGACACCCTAGAATGAGTTTGAGTGTATTATATATAAGTGCGTGTTTGTTAGTGGCTAATAAATTGTTTTGTGTGGATTTATCTGTTGAGTGATTTATGGATTTTGACCGATGCGCCTGATAACCATTATCGCTGAGGGTTCCTAAACACTTGAACAAGGCGAACCGACACACTAATTTCAAAAAATTGGTAAATGAAATAATTTTACCTAGGATTATATTTTGAATATAAAGTATATATATTGAAAGTTGTATAGTTAGAAATCAGGATTAGTGAAATTTAAATATGAACATCTTGTGATTAGAATGTCACAGTTTGACAATAAGATGTTTCATAAAGATAATCGATAAGTAAGAAATCTGATAAGGTAATTAAGATCTTTAATACTTATTCCAAAATAATAAATTAAGAAATGGTAAAGTTACTATCATAAATTGATCAATTGTTTGATTTAAAAGTTCAGGTACAAATACCTCATGAATTAGGTTTCATGATTTAACAATAAGGTGTTTGATAATAAGATTTGTTTAAGGAAAGAACACATAAGATAAAAATGTATTTAAATGATTGTTTAAAAAGATAAATATAAAAGGAATGAGAATTTAAATTTGAGTAAAAGAATTGTGGTAATTTAAATGAAGTTAATTAATGAATTTATAAAATAGGTTTTATAAAGTAGCTCTAAATGATTTTGAAAATGGTATTATTTCAAATAAAAAAGGGGCATTTTATGATAACTAGTTCAATTGGCTCGAAAATAAACTAAAAATGGGCAAGAGATTTGTTAAGATGGTAAGCACTTCTCTTAAGTGCTACTCTTGTTGTTAGGATGATATATGATACTATTGGTAGTACCGAGTTCCTTGGATTGTTTTAGAGTTACTCGATCTATATTATTTTTTTTAAGTTAAAGAAATAATGTGAATCATTGATTAGTAATCTTTATAAAAGTGTTTAAGCCAATAATTAATTGGAATCGCTATTTGCTAAAAAAAAAGTGGAATTTCCGACGATTTTGGGCAGTCGAAAATTTTCAAATCATACATAACTCAAAGCTAAGAAATTTGTGAAAACTTTTGGTAAAGATTAAAATACTTTAAGTAAATGAAATAAGATAAGGATAATTTATAAATCTAATTTATAAAGAGAAAAAAAGGAGATCTAATAGTTAAGAGTTCGAGGATTTAAATAGGGTGGTTTTAATTTTTTTTTTTCAAACTAGAAAATTAATAATAGTATTAAATAAGAAATAAATTTTATAACTTATGAATTTGAGGTAATAGTAAATTATAATAAAGTTCAAATTTGTTAGACAGACAGATTTAAGTAAAACCAATTTGAAATTTGTGACTTGTATATACCCTTAGGATGTAAAGGTATATCATACAAATATAGATTTAAGTCATGAACTATTAAGTAAAATAACGACTCCTCAAAAAGTTAATTATAACCTGAAAAATGTTTTAATAATGAATCCTAGCATTAATTAAAAATTTGAAGTTAAGTCTTTAAAATATGATTGATTTAAATAAGTTATAAGAGTTCATATGCTTAAGTATTAATTTTACGAAATGATTCATAAATAATATTAGTGTTAAAGGAAAAATACTGAGTGAAAACTTTTTTATAAAGATAAAATATATTTTTAGTGAAAAATGGTTTCTTTAGAATGTTTTCCTTTAATAAAAAAATTTAAAAATAAATAATTAAAGGGATTATATAAAGAAGCACCTTTATAAAATGTTTAAAATTAGGGTAAAAGTTTATGTGAAGTTTTTGAAAGTTAATAATACAAATATTATATGTACATCATTTAATCACACAATTCGAATCTAAGATTCGAGTTCGAAACTTTGAAATGTTTCCACTGGTCCGAAAAAGGATTTATCGCTCGATTCTTGATCACGAATATTATGAGGGTTTGTGGTTAGGTACTTTAGTTTTCTATCATAGTTGAGAACTATGCAAGGAAAGCATTCTCATCTAGAAGCCTGATCAAAGTCTGCACTAGAGGATCGGAGGATTGACACTAGTTTGGAAATAAAGTTGTGTATTCAAATAGAAAATCGAATAAGACATTTCACACAGATGATCTACGTATATTATATGGAATTAAGTTTAAAGATAAATGTTTTAGGCAAACTTTTGTTTTAGATAATTTGGACGACGAAATTCTTTTAAGTAGGGGAGAATGTAACAACCCAGAATATGACCACTTTAAAATATACAATTTAAAGTGATTTTAAATATAAAATAGGTAAGGTTATATGATTCAAACAAAATTAGATAGGATTTGGAAAGAGAAGTATACACAAAAATAGTAACAATTGCCAATATCGACAAAAGTGACAAAATGCTGATTTCGTGATAGTAAGTTTCAATGGTTAAATAAATTATTTTAATTAATTTATAAGTGCTTATATTTTTAAATAACAATATACAAATTTATTTTTAAATTTGGTTTACGTAAATAAATAGTTTAACTAAAACGTCAAAATGTGACCGTAAAACATTTTATCAAAAATCCACGTTTTGTTCAAAATAAGTTACCGCAACGTTATCGCACCTTTGTTAACATATTTTAACATATATATTACACATTTTAATATCTAAACATGTTTGCTTTTAGTATAAAAGATTAGAAAACTTTTAGAAATCATTAGTCAAAGTAAGTAAGAATTAACAAAAGTAAGAAAAGTAAACATCAAATCACGTCAAATCAAAATCCAACAAAATAATTACTTTTCTTCACTTAATCTTTAAGTGACTAAGACATAAGACAAGGATGTGAAAGATGATGTTAAGTATTGAAAAAGTGGAGATTTCTTTAAGTTGAAGTAATGTTAGTTTGGTAATTTGGTAAGAGGTTATTTTGGTATTACCACTTCTTTCTTTTTCTATGAATATCCACCTACTTCTTCACTTTCATTCACATTTCTTCTTCTTCTTCTTTTATCAAGCTTCTTTATCTTCTTCCTCTTCTCTTTAATGGCTTCCAAGCCATAGCAAAAATTAGAAAGAAATAATGTCAAAATATTTATAAAATATATATTTTACCTCTTCTTCTCTCGTCCATAACTTCTTAAAAACTAAACTCAAATAAATTTTTTTTTCTCAAATCTTGTATTTTTCCCATGGCTACAACTTTCATGTTGACCACTTTGTTTCATTCTAAATTTAACCATGTCAAAAATCCACTTCTTTCAAGTGCATTCTCTGTCCCAGTTTTTAAGGCAGAGAATAGGCCGTTTTGTTTTGATCATAAGAGAGCAAATTAATAAGAAATTTTTTTTAAAACATATGAAATTCCAGTAGCTACAACTTTTATGTTGATCACTTTTTTACAGTTTTGACGTTTGCTATAACTGAAACTCAATTCTTGAAAATGCATTTTCGGGCTTCATTTTTGTCAATCCGACAATACCTCTTCTTCATTCTATCATATTTCCCTCGAAACAACTTGGATTCAAGTGAATCAAATTTTCAAATTCAAGAAAAGAATTTTCAAAAACTTTATAGTTTATAACTTTTATAAATTTTGAGATTTAGAGGGCCTAAAACCAGATTCAAAATAACCTATTTTTCGGGTCTAATTTTGAGAATTCAAGGTCAAAGCTTTACACTTCTTCTCTATTCTTACGGCCCGCCTCCATCTCAAGCCTTGGCTGAGACACTTTGAAGGAAGGTAAAGTTGTTTACTAATGTTTAAGTGGAGTAGGAAGTAGTTAGTGAAGCGTGGATTAGTTTGAATGTTGGTAGGAAGTTAATCGCTTTGGTTAATGGTGAGAAACTCTATTTAATATTTATATTCATATATACATGTTTGATGATGTGTTATGATGGCTATGGATGCTTATATATACTTTGATCATCAAGTGTTGATTGTTTGTTTACCAAGTCACGTTTAAAACACATCATTAAGCACAAAGGAAATAACAATCCTTTTGAAAAAGAAATGGCGTATATGGAATACTTAAACCTTTATGAAATAGTTTTAAAATGAGTTAGAAATGTTTTATAAACATTTAAATATGTCTAAATACATAAATAAAGAAAATCAAGATTTCATCTTGTATTTTTGAAATATGTCCAAAAATAATTTCTAAAAACATGGCGGTTTTACAGTTCAGAATCCAAAAAGGGATTTCTTTATAAATAATATTTTTAAATGACTAAAAATATGGAATAAATTTGATAAATTTATTAAAATGGTTTAAAAGAGATTTGGAATGGAAAATATGAATTTTTAAATATTAAAAAGCTGTTTAAATTAAATTAGCTTATATACACTTTCCGCAGCACTTTTATGCTGTGAATTCTATAACCTTTTGAATATGAGTTTAAACTTAACAATTATTTCCTAAATATTTTGAAAATGATTATAACGGAATAATTAAGTAATTTAAAGGTGGTATGAAAGTTTTAATAAGAGTTTGAATAAATGGTTAAGAGGAATTGTTTATACCACTTAAATAAAAAGTAAAGAATACTGAATGTACTAACAAACTGAGTATGCGGAAATGACTAGTAAATTTGTCCCACTTGTAATATCTGGGAAGATAAAACAAAGTATTTAACTAAGGTTAGGGATGGAGCAACCAGCGCCCTGAACTTACCTGGCCTATGTTTTCTCTTTTTAGGCGAGAGGTGAAATAGATCGAAAGGAAAGCTCAAATGCTCTAAAAGATCATATTTAAGTTTTTCCAAGATAAAAGAAAAGAAATAAATTCTTTGAATGTTATTTAACCACTTAACATCTTTTATTGGATGATCGGTACGAAGGAACTGGGATCTGATTTGGGTGATTCCTGTCCGAAAAACTAGGATCGGATTTGGGTGATTCCTATCCGAAAACCCCTTCTAACTAATTTTCGAAATAAAACATGTTGAAGACAAGATTAGTGAAGACGAAGATCTTCATAATATAAAATTACTTACCATTAGTCCCTGGAGGTGAAATTTACCATATCTAAGGTGGTGGTGGTGTTCTGTTATGATAATCTTCGATTTGCAAGAATATGATTTGATGTTAAGAAAGAAATCTTTGATTAAGATTTAATGAATGATTTGGAAAGGTCTTCCTAAGTAAAAGAGAAAATGATTTGGACTTATTATAGGATTTAAGAAAGGTTTAAATAAATCAATTGATTTAATAAATGAGGCTTAATGATTCCACATACTCTTGAAAAGAAAGCGGTATAACTCGAAAAGAATATATCTAAGAAAGGTATTTGATTTAAATAAAAGATGAAGTAATTGATTGATGATTGCTATCTATATATGAACTTAACATCTTTTACAGCGATAATTGTCTTCGAAGGAACCAGAGTCGGATTTGGGTAATTCCTATCCGAAACCACTTTGAACCAATGTATACGTTCGAAAGTGAAGGCATGTTGAAGATGATGATTATTGGGGACCGTGGATCTTAATAACGTGAGGATGGCTTGTTGACATGCTCTGGGTCGCTCCCATTATAGAGTTATTTATAGCAGTGGTCTCCTCGTTGTGGAGATTTTTTTCGGATTGCAAGGGCTTCTCGCTTAGTAATAGCCGAGGAAAGTGCCTTCGGTTTCGTTCAGTCCCAGAATGAACTTGTATGGACGAATGTCTGACAATGCATTTCTGAGACACAACGTTTGACTTTTACAAATGTACATCTACTTGGTGACGGATAAGGCAATTTCTCTTAGCTTAACACTCTTCTCTGAGACATACGAGCTCAGAGGTTGTATGCACGTAGGAGTCAAATAGTGATCAAAGGAATGCCAGTGTGGCATTCAAAGTGGAGCCTGTTATGATCAAAGCATGGTTTTGTATGAAAAGCGTGGCTTTGTAGAAATTGAGCGTAGCCTCATGTGCCTCACACCCCGGTTATAATGGGATTCTATGTGGTCAGATGTATGCTCGCATTTTGGATAGTAGTGATTTGGGTTATCAGATGTTCTGAGCTCTAGGTACTAGATACTTCTGGGCTTTATGGCATGGATGCACGAAGTTCAAGTCCGTGGATGTTATTCGCAGATTGTATCACCTTTTTGCCATCCGTGTTGTTGTATAACGGCGTCACAGTCTTGGACATAAGCCGTGGATACAGATTAGTCTTTCCACTAGTTTCCTATCATGTTGGAAATCCAATCCCAATACGAGATCTGTGGTTTTGATTATAGTCCCAAAACAGCTGTAATGACTTGCAAACATTTCAACAACCCCTTTTGGCATCATATATTCCGTTCAGTATATTTCGTTGACCCAGTCCAGATATATTACCTTAGAATTAGTCCGAATATTGACCCCTTGAATAAGTTTATTTGAAAGTGTTTTCAAAGAATGTCGTTAAAAATAATATCAAGTGTATTTTGGTATAAACTGTTTTAGTTATCATAAGGTAAAAACTCGTCCTTGTTTATATGTGAGCGTGGTCTTATGAGATACCCTTCTTTTCAAAGGTTTTGATTTCATCGTCATGATCTATGCATTTAAAATTTTGAGTATCTCACATTGGTTTAACAAGCCTGATCTGGGTATTTTTAATACTTGGGTCAGATTCGAGTAGTTTCAGGTTTAGCTGAAGACGATTGGAGTTTCCAAAGGATAGCTGGAGATCTTCATCATCGTATGGACGTATTCCATTATCCACTACATCTATTTCATTTGTTTTGTTGTTTTCAGCATTTGTAAGGATAGGAGTTTATAACTGTTCAGGCTGAATCTATGTTAAACTCTGATATTGTGTTTTAAAATTTTCCGCTGTAAAGGTTATTATTGAAATAATATATGTTATTCCATTCGTGCGAGATTCTGTTATATCTTTATTTTCTTTCTACCCTTAATGATCTTCTTATTCGTGCAATTTGAGTTGGACATATGTGGTATATTGTCGATTCAATGGGTAGGAAAAACAGGCATTACAACAGACATGGAGTGGAGGTTATGTCCTTCAAAGGTGGTTTGGTAATTTAATTTATCCCTTAATATATAGCTAAATTTCCTAGTTCTTTTTCTCATTTTCTCATTTCTATTTTCATTTTCATACCTCTATTCAAGTTCTCATGAACTCTTTAATGGCATCTAAGAGTTCTTAATTTCAAAAATCCATTCTTCTTTTCATTTCTTCCTTAAGGAAAATCCGTAGAACATCCTCCTTTCTTCTCTAAATCACTTAACCACTCAAAAAAACTCCACACACACCCATATTCAAGCACTAAACCTCTTGGGCCGAACCACTTTGGCATTTTAAAGCATTCAAAAATCCATTTTTCCAAGTTAGAAGCAAAGATCTGGGTCATGTTAAGGTTCTTGTGGAAGTTAGAGTTGAATTTGAAAACTTTTTGTGAGTAAAATTCATTTTGAATTTCATTTCCTTCATATTATAGTCACTATTTGTTATTTGGCTAGTAATTTTTGGATGTAAAGTTTATGACTTGGTTTGTGCCTTAAAAAATAATTACTTTGTAGTTAGTAAACTTTTAGAATTAGTGGTAAAATTCGAAGTAAAGTTTGTATAAGTGATGCCTTCTTATGTTCATGAATATTGTTTACACTATATATATATATATATGCCATGTTTATGTTATATGATGTGATGCTTGGATGAAAATCAATATATGACATAAAAGTAGTTCTGGAAGTGTACATATAGTGACTATCGCTATATTGGCACTTTTGGAAATTACCATCTCTTCGAAACCTTTTAGTTTATTCTCGTACTTGGGTATTGTTTAAAAAGTTAGTTAAGTTTCTAAATAATGATGGATTTAAAATTAATTAACTATTTTAATAATGATTTTTAAATTTAATTAATCATTTTAATTAATGAGGATTAAGTTTAATTAATTATCTCAATCATGAGGGGTTTAAAATTAATTAATTACTTTGTTAATAAGACTTAAATTAATTAATCATTTTTTTCCAATAATGATTAAGGTTAATTAATCATTTAATAATGGTATTGTAAATTAATTAACCATTTTTAATTAATGACTTGTATAATTAATTAGTATAAATCTAATTAATCGATTTCTTTAATGATGTCTTAAATTAGTTAATCATATTAATTTATGATATTTAATTTTCTTTATAAATTAATTAAGTTAATGATGTTTAAATTTAATTGATGTTTAAATTTAAATTATTTAATTAACGATTTTTTTAAAAGTGATTAACCTTTTTAATTAAAGGTATTTGAAATTAATTAATTGAATTAATTAATGAAGTTTAAAGGTATCAATCATTCTTATTAGTGATAGCTAAAGCTAATTAACCAATTTAATAAGGATGCTTTAAGTTATTAAATCTTTCAATAATGGTGTTTTAAAGTTAATAAAACATTTTCACATAGATGTTTAATGTTAATACTTGTGAAGTGAAACCCAAGCACGAATTCGATTTTAAAAGTGAAAGTTCGATTTGTTTATGGAGATGAATTAATTTCCATAAAGCGATATCACTTATATGTAAATAATTTGGTCGTACTCTGGACACTAAACGTTGAGATATGTAAACTTGTCACTATCTCGAAAGTTAAAAAGGTCATCAAGGCAATGCCTAGAGGTAACACAACCTTCACTTACCCAACTTCATTTTTAACTAAGGCATAGTAAAAGTTTGAAATCGACGAGTAGTGGTAGGACTATGAGATTTAATATCCATATACGATAATTTTTCCCCAATAGTTAGTTTATTAACTACCGGTTCAACTTTCTTCAATCACGTATCATCAATCTAAGATGATTTATTGCTCATTTGAGCTTTGTTATCCTTTTTCGAAAATGACTAAATCCAAAACGCGAGTGGACGCCAGGCTATGTGATTTGGTTCCATTAGGGTATTTTCATGTCTTCTCTAGATTTGGTTCAAATATTTGTGCACCAAGAAGTGAAATAGTCGGATTTTCGGTAATAGTTTGCATGGTCTGGCTTGGACATGTTCGAGAGCCATCATAGTTCTCAAGTATATATTCTAGATGTATGCTTTCGGTAAAGGGGGTGCACCCTCCTAGTCATTGTTGGAAAATTTTGTCTCCTTGTTGATTCGAACCTTTGAATTTGTTTCCCTTAATTGCATCAGGAAGACTCTGGCACTCTTTGCGATGTTTAATTATTTGTACCCATTATTTACATTTGGATACTATTCTTATGAGAGAAAACCCGTTTTGTGTTTGGCAGCGTGGTCTCATAAGTTTTTGTTTAATTACACATATTGTTTAGAATTTTATTAATACCAGACATATTGTTTGACTCGAGTTGTTTGTTTTTCTAAAACTCTTGGGTACTCATTTATACTTGAGTAGTCTGAGAGTAGTAGGTCTTTCTAGGATCTTTTGAAGACGGTGTCCTAGCAAGAGGCTTTTATCTATTTAGTTGTATATTTCCGCTGTTCAATTGTGTATTTATGTATATTTTGGTTCAGCATGTGTAAAGGCGGGTTGTTATAACTGCCTAAACTAATTGTAGCACTTTTGTGTAACTCTCATAACTCCATTTTATGAAGTAAAAATATGTACTATTTTACTGTTATGGCATATTTAACAGTTCCATTGTGAGATTTTCTGTTTAGTTCTTTTTATTTACCTCATGAAAATTCATCTTTTAGATGCTTGGGCAATGGCGCACGAATACCGTGGATGTGTTAAGTGTCGTTCCTAGGGGTTAGAAAGGTAGGTCATTGCAATTACCATTAAATGTTTGGATAATAGTTGATAGTTTTAATGAAGTATAAATTATAGTAATTTAATTAAATTACGTTTAACATTGTTAAATTAGTTATACTTCATTGTGATATTTTTTAGCAGAATAAGAAACTATTCTGCTATAAATAAATTGAACGGATTATTTTGAACACCCATCGAGCAAAATAAATCATCGAAAGATTATTTTTGAAGTTAATAAAATATGGACTAATTAATAAATAATATGTTAGCTATTAATTGCTTGTTGCTAATAATAATATGTTTTTTAATTATTGTTTGATTGTTTGTTTAGATTTGAATTCTCGTTTGAAAAGCGGATTGCATAAATAACCATTATTTTGCTGGGGACTTTTGTGGAGAGACCCCAAGTGGTTTCTCATCATTATTATTTAATGCCATATGCAACTTACTTATATTTTATGTTGCTTATATTGTTGTTTGGTTGAAATAGTTGTGACATGCATTTTGATTAGTGTAAAGTGTCGTTATAGCGATTATCACTATACTGTCGCTTATGAAATATCATCTCCTTAAATCTTTATGTGTGTTGAACCTGTGCTTGTATTTTTTAAAAATAAATGTTTAGTCGTGTTTTTACACTTTGAAAGCTGTTTAAACTATATTTTCAAGTGTTTTTGAGAATTTTAAAATAAAGGATAAGTGTTGTTTAAAATTTATAATGGGAGTCATAAATTTGATTAATTATCTTTTTGGGATAATTAATGTTATTTTAAATTTGTAAAATGTTATAAATTTGACTAATCATCTTTCAGGATAATTAATGTTGTTTTAAATTTATAAAAAGATTATAAATTTGATTAATTATCCTTTGGGATTATTAGCATTGGTTTAAATATATGAAAAGATTATAAATTTTATTAATTATCTTTTAGGATAAGTAATGTTGTTTTAAAACTATAAAAGATTATAAATTTGATTAATTATCATTTCGGGATAATTAAAGTTGTTTTAAATTTATAAATAGTTATATATTAGATTTAATTTCCTTCGAAATAATTAATGTTGTTTTAAATATATAAAAAGGCTATAAATTTGATTAATCTTCTTTTGGAATAATTCATGTGGTTTTAAACTTATAAAAGAGTGATATCAATTACCTTTTGGCATGATTAACATTGTTTTAAAATTATAAAGATATTTAAAATTGATTTATTATCTTCTAGGATAATAAATGTTGTTTTAAAAAGTTGTGAATGATAGTTTGTAAATGAGAAAATCCTTCAAGAAGAAATGTTGTAAAGAAAAACTAAGTGTAAATAGTTTTGGATTTATAGTAAAAAAAATTTTAACGACATTGGATTTTATCCTTCTTTTAATACACTTTGAAATACAAAGTGCGCAATAAAAAAATATTTTAAAGAGTGTTTTTAAGGTGTTTTACAAATATTAGTGATGTGAAAAATCAAGCACAAGTTTGGGTCAAATGTTTTAAAAGATTCAACTTTTATATACGACCATCTGTTATTCCCGATAGTTGATTAATGGACAATCAACTCTACTATCTTCTTTGAGTTTCTGCAATTTAAGAGGATTTGTTTCTCATTTTAATGTTGATATCCTTTGTCAGAAATGACTAAATAAAGAGTGAGTGGGAGCCAAGCTATGTGGGGTTGCTCCCATTAGGGTATTATCACATCTACTCTAGATTGGTTTCGGTTATATGTGCACTAAGATGTGAATACTCAAATTCTCGGTAAGGTTGGTGGGGTTTGGCTTGGAGTTTTTCAAGAGTCATCGTAATTCTCAAGTATATTCTAGAGGTGTACTTTCAATAAGGGGTTGCACTCTCCTAGTCATTGTTGGGAAATTCCTTTCCCTTATTTGACTCAAATTTTCGAATTGTTTTCTTAATTGCATCGAAAAGTGCTCGGGGCTCTTATCAATGTTTAATTACTTGTTACCATTCTTTCAAGTCTGATTTTGTTTTGATTTATTTCCATTCTTTCATCTACATAAGTTGTTCTTGTGTGGTAAAAAAAACCATTTCATGTTTAGCGGCATGTTCTCAAAAAATTATTATATGTTCATCATATTACTTGAGTTATCTCACGTTGGTTTTCTAGATTGATCTGGGTGTTATTTTATTATAATGCTCGGGTCAGACCGAGTATATTTTTCAGGTTATCATTGGTGGGACAGAGAGCTCATAGAGTAGTGTTTGATGTTCACCTACCGTGGTTGTCATTGGTGGGACAAAGAGCTCATGGAGTAGAGTGGGATGTTCGCCTACCGTAGTATTTTTATTTTCCATTGTATTATTATATGTACCCATCAGGAATTGTAAGGTTAGGAAGTTATAACTGTCCAGGCTGATGAGGTTTGTTTTTAACTCTGATATACCGTGTATTTTAGAGTGACAACTTCTACTATCTTTGTTAGATTATATTTTATCGTTCTTCTTTGAGATTCTATTTTCCCTATGTTTTTCATTTTCTTTTTACCTATAACATCCTGATATTTTCAACCATTCGCATCCACACATGCCGGATTTGAATTGCTCAAAATACGAGTTTTTTAATTTATATTTGGCAAAACTCAGCATATACAGTAAATAAATACATCATAGAATCACAGACACAGAGTAATATACAAGATGCAGCGGAAACAAAAGAATAGTAGTTCATGAAGCTACTATATATATAACATAGTTAAATAAGATACAATGGATATCTCAACTAAAATAGTAAAATACAAGATCAGTATACATCACTGGAATCAACTGAATAACTGCAAGCTGAAAAGATGTATCTGGATCTCTAAACGAAGCTCCAACTTCAAAGGTGAGTCTCAAAAGTTGTATCACTCAGTCTGACTCGAGCATAAAGCAAAACACAAAACACTCGAGTCAGGATTAACATTCTTATATCAATAAATCTAACTCAAGTGAAATAACAACCGAAATACAAGTAACTCAAAGGATGTTTGGGATAACCATCCTCTAAGGATCCGTTAAACTATCTACTATGTAGTTATATACGCTATTATAATAATGTCCAAGGTAAAGTAAATTATTAAAATAGCGTTAAAGCATTACCTATATCCCCCTTAACGCATTTTATAGTGCCAATAGTCTATACAGTACCATCTTACCACCAGATCGGGAGGTACCATAGAATACTCCATAGGTACGACACAAATCAAACTCGTAGTAAAGCACACTAGGGTAGGTGACATGGCACAACAAGGCAATGCCAGGGTAGATATACCAATTACGCATCCGGGCAGGTGGTAACGCATAACAGCCACTACCGCTCACCTTGGAACACACTCCCAAATCAAAAAAATCAAATGTGGCCACCAAATCAATCACAAAAACAGAATATAGTATCGAAGGAATGTATCTGATTAGAGGAGCTATCTCATTGGCCTGAGAATCGCTCCTGTTTTTGCCACCTTTTGCCAACTCACGGGAGTCGGGTCCACGTATATACCTCAATAGGACGTCGCCACCATCCTACTTCATTTTGGAATCTCCATGGCGTACACAGTTGTTAAAGTGGTTTTTGGAGGTGGCAGAGAGTATGACAACTTCTGATCCCGGTCTCTTTAATAACTAAAGGTTATTATTACACCGCGGTCATTTCAAAATAGTTTGTACTTCAAAACCAAAATGTCATTGCCATTTCACAAACCAAACCAATACGATATCATTTCAAGGTCATAACACTTTCAAAATTATAAAGCTTCTAAAACCATAACACGATATATATTATAACTTAGATATCATAATACCTTAGAAATCATAACACTTCCCACTTAACCGGTTCAGATATAAAAATAGTATATAAAATAAAATAATCTATAAGATAAAATAGTTTATATAAAGTAGTTATAAGTTAAAATAGTTTAAAATAGGATAGTTAGTATTTTAAAATAGTTTATATTAAAATGATTTATATTGACATAGTTTATATGAAAATAATTTACAAAGTAAACTATATAAATAGTTTTAAATAAAATTAATATATATTTTATATAATAAAATAGTTTCCTCAATTTTCACAAATCAATTCCAAATCAACTCGAATTCAAAAATTCAAGTTTAATCAAATCTCCAATTATCAATTTTGATTTATTTCAGTTTCTCAATAAACTATTTCAAATTATATCGATCTCAAATACACATTTTTTTAACCACAAAATATACCATTTCAATTTCAATATTTCCAAAGCTTTAAATATTCAAACACTTCAAAACTAAATTTGATAATTCCATATATATTTAAATTTAAATTCTTTATTATTTAGTTTTTAAATATCCACTTAATAAATCCAGTATCACTTAAAAAAATCTCGAATAATCTAAACATAATATTCCCCTCAATTTAATCAAAATTGAAATATTCATTTAAATCACCTTAACCAAAGTCAAGTTATAAACCATATCCTTTAAAATCTCAAATTCAATAGGTTCCAAATCGATTTTAATTAAATATAATTCTTAATTAAATAAAATTTCAAACCAATTTCAAATCCATCTTCTCAACCTTAATTTATCAAAATCATTATAAACTCTATATAAAAATATAATTTAAATAAATACTTAACCATAGTATGTTTTAATAAAATCGAACTTTATTATTAAACTTATTTTCTATTAAAACAAATTTATACATAGCTTGAAATCAAGAATTTAACTATATATATAATAACATTTATATAATATCTAAAATCAATATTTATATAAAACCATATATTTCTTACCAAAACAATTGAAATCATTTTCAAAATATTTATATATATAGACCAACGGTGTTTGTATATAATTTTCTATCCTATGGTCAAGTGATACAGATATTTATCATTTCAATCCACAATTAAAATATATACGGGTATATGTCATTTCAACTCGCAATCCCAAATTCAATTCAATGAAAATCGCTTGGGTTTATCATTTCAACCCATAACGATTTTCTCCTATTCTACAGATCGTTCGGGCATGTGTCATTTCAACCCATAGTGAATTCTATACTAACATGGAACTTATAGAGTGATAACAGATATGATAATAATATAACAGGCGTATATCATCAATATAAATAATAGATAATGGTGTTAGATGTTAGAGGTGAACAGATACAGATAATAGCATATATATATAGCAGTGTAAATAACTAACTGTAGCATATTTCAATTATCGTTTCAATTGAAATCAAATTTAATAAATATAAGAACGTTAATTGTGAGTGATTTCTCACCTTCCGAGGCTAGAGAGTTTGAAAATAGAACGAGCTACGAATCCAGGCACGAATCTCGAAGCAAAGCACGATTTGTACAAATTTGACGAACAAAGCTGATATTGATGAGAACGAATCAGAATCATCTAGATATATGCAGTATATATATTATTATTATTATTTTATTAAATCAATATTTAAAACGAATAATAAAGTGTATATAAAAAAATCATTATCCTTAACCATATATATTTAAAAGCCAATATTCAAGTTAAAATACATAAAATCTATATATACCTATATGCAATTTAACACAATTTCTCCAAATAAAACATTATATTATGTTATTATAAACTATTACAAGGTACTGTATTACTATAATATTATAATCCTTATAAGCAAATGGATAAAATGTACGTATAACCCAACATACAGACTTGGCTTTATATATATATATATATATATATATATATATATATATATATATATATATATATCTGTGTGTGTGAGTGCGCGCATGCGCTATCAAACAATACCTATAATTATACTACAAATCAATTATTACAATTATACATATATTGTAACTCTATATGTATAAGATTTATATAAACTGACCGACCCAAAAAAACTATATACATATATATATAATAATCAATTATAAATCCATACATTAACCCAAAAGTTTTACAAGTTTATATAGACAAACATTTTATATGAGTTAGTAACCGATATATATACACACACACACACACACACACTAACATTCAAGATAACTCGCGTACTTATTACATTTAAAAGTTAGTATAAACCGACATATCTACATATATATAATTGATGAAAACTTTTTTCTTTTAACTAACATATATATAAACAGCCAATAAACTTTATATATATATATATATATATATATATATATATATAAAAACAGACTTATAATACAAATGGACAGATCATACTTCTTGATACTTAAAATAGCAAATACACTTTAAAAATTTACTCATATAAATTATATAACTAACATATCCAATAAAAACAGATTTATATACCAACATATAAAAACTAACACATGTATTAAATCCTATATTCTGTAGCCTCAACATATATAGGAATAAACAATATATATACTATAAAACGAAACAAAAAATTTAAATATACCTAAATAAAGAAATGGAAGAGGTGTTGCACGGCGGAAGAAGATCCGAGACTGAGCACGATGGGAAGGATCGTGCGAGGAGCGACTGCAGATTCTTGGGACTCGAAAAAAAAGAAGCAAGGCCAAGCAAATCCAGCTCGGCATTGCCGTGCACATGTATTTTTTTCTTTTTTGAAATGGTTCTGTATTTATATTTACTTTATATGCTAAGTTCTACCTAAAACCAAAGCTTTGATACCACATGTAACATCCTGATATTTTCAACTATTCACATCCACACATCCCGGATTTGGATTGCTCAAAATACCAATTTCTTAATTTATATTTGGCAAAACTCAGCATATATAGTAAAAAAATACATCACAGAATCACAGACACAGAGTAATATACAATATGCAGCGGAAACAAAAGAATAGTAGTTCATGAAGCTACTATATATAACAGAGTTAAATAAGATACAATGGAAGTCTCAAATAAAATAGTCAAACACAAGATCAGTATACATCACTGGAATCAACTGAATAACTACAAGTTGAAAAGATGTAGCTGTATCTTTAAACGAAGCTCCAACTCCAAAGGTGAGTCTCAAAAGCTGTAAAACTCAGTCTGACCCGAACGTAAAGCAAAACACAAAACACTCGAGTCAGGATTAACATTCTTATATCAATAAATCGAACTCAACTGAAATAACAACTGAAATACAAGTAACTCAAAGGATGTTTGGGAAAACCATCCTCTAAGGATCCGTTAAACTATCTACTATGTAGTAATATATGCTATTATAATGATGTCTAAAGTAAAGTAAACTATTAAAATAGCGTTAAGGCATTACCCATATTTCCCTTAGCACATTTTATAGTGCCAATAGTTTACACAGTACCATCGTACCTCCAGATCGGGAGGCTACCATAGAATACTCCATAGGTACGACACAAATCAAACTCGTAGTAAAGCATGCTAGGGTAGGTGACACGGCACAACAAGGCAATGCCAGGGTAGATATACCAATTACGCATTCGGGCTGGTAGTAACGGATAGCAGCTGTAACGATCTGCAAATCCGAACCCCTTGAGTCAACACTATTCTACAACAATCAACTCAAGTTGTACAGAAATAGGAACCATTTGGGTTAAAGAAGAAGAGGTAGAAGAAGGAAAATAGAAAACAATATCAGAATCTAACCATCGCAGCGGAATAAAATATAATAGATAATAAATAATCTTTACTCAAAATTAAATATATCTGTTTACATATATTACATCTTCAGAGTACATCAATTACAGCTCACATCAATAACATACAATGGATACACAACAACTCAAACAGCGGAATATATATATAAACAAGTACGAATGTACGTATCGTCAATCCAGCTCGTCTCCTGAGCTCTATAGCATCATATCCTGTATCCTATAATACTCGGTCTGACCCGAGCATTACAGTTAAATAATACCCGAGTCAGTCTGGAATACCAGCGTGAGAAAATCACACCCAATTGATTGTTAAAGTTTCAAAAAAATCCTTTGAAAACAAAAGCATCTTGCAAGACCACGCCACAAATAAACATGTCGGGTTTTTACCTTACGATAGCTAAAACAATTTTTATAGAAATCCTATGATATTATAATAGTGTCTATAGAAAGTAAATAGAATCTAGCTGAAATGCTTGCATCTCACGTTTCAGCAATAGTTGGGCACAATCAAAACCGTACGGGCGCGTATGGAAAATGGATTCCAACTAATGGCTAGGCACTGAGGTACCACCTGTCACAGTACGTGGTCTAGATTAGCGTACCGAGGAGCCACACTAACTCCCCTGCAACACAAGACCGGAACCATCCCTTACTGGACAATTCCGAGCAAGATCACCCCGCGGTTGGGATCAGCAACCGCCCACTAAGTCGAAATACAGGGACATCTAGACAGGGATGACCTCACCCTCTAGTGGGGGCTACCCACGAAGCCTTGCTGCATATCCCCTGATTTTCAGCCATTCCCATTTGATGAGGCTTGAGGCTAAGCGTTACCTTTTTAGAATATATCCCTTAGAATTCCCATCGTCCACCTGACGATGTTTCCGCAAGCATTCATCCATACAAGTCCGTCCCGGGTTCGAACGGAACCGAAGGCACTATTCCTACTACATCCATATTGGAAATATCCTCAGGATTAGTAGAGACTAGTCCTTGCACTTCACTGCTCCATCTTCGGATCCAAAATCGTTTACACGAAACGTACAAACCGGATCGAAGTGGTTTTCGAGAAATAAATCTCGATCCCGGTCTCTTCGAAACGATCAACGCATTGTCCAATATTGATAGTCGCTTATTTAACTATCAATTTCTATTCACAAACATCCATCAAACAATAAATAATTTTCCAAATTATTTATTAATCCCAAAAATATCTTCACAAGATATATTCCTATTTTCAATCCTTTGAAAACGGTTTCAAAACCATCCTTCTTTTCAGAATAAACTTTCCCAAATATTTTCTATCTCCACTGAAATTACCAAGCACAAAACTAGATTTTTTTAAAAATAATTTAAAACACTTTACTTTGAAATATATACCTTCAAAACATTTAAATTAAAACTATTTCAATAATTTGTTAAAAACACATATTAAATAAATAATTCGAAATAAGGTTGCTTAATAAATATAAAACTAGATTTATACTTTTAAAAACATAATATTAAGACATTTTTTTCAAGTAATTACTACTATAATAGATAAAGAGAAAATACTTACTTAAGAACTTAAATATTAGAAATAAGAAATTTTCCAACACTTTCTTTTAAACAACTTTTAATTTTTTTAACTTATATTTAAAAATTTACTTTGAAAACGTACTTGGTTATCCAGGGAGAATTCCAACTTCAATCACTTAAATCAATTTCCCAAATTGATTTCCAATTTATTTCCTTTTAATTCAGAATCTATTAATTTCAAATTTCATTTCTTGATTATAATTTAAAAATACTTTAACTAAAAATTCCAATTTTTAAATTTCTCAATTACTTCTTTATTCTTTTAAATAAATTTAAATTTTGAATTTTAAAATAATTCTTTATTTCTTTAATTGATATAACGTAAGGTTACAATTCATCAATTTAATTTTATTCAAAATTCCATTTCTCTTCATACTCGAAGTTATTTATTATTATTTTCATATTACTCCTATTTCTTTTCAATTCATTCTTAATTTATTCAAACTTTCTATAATTATTTCGCTTACAAATTTACTTCCTTTTAATTTCTTTTAACCATTCCAATTCATATATTTTGGTAATTCATTATACCCAAATATCCAATCAAACCATAACATTCAATATTCCAATATAAATCATCATAGGATATCAAATAATTACAATAGAGAATATTGAATAATTTAAATAAATGTGAGGGGTCCAGTTGGATCCCTCCAACCTGTTTTCCCTGCATCCACAAATGTTAGCACAATATAATATGCCAATTTCAAAATATCATACTATACCACATCAATCAATTCATCCATTCAAACAATTATTTAAATTTAATCATTTAAATTTTAAAATTTAACTGAGTGAGATTAACTCACCTTCGATTTTATTTGGACTCCACTTCAACATTGGCTTGGTTTCTCGATTTTTGACCTTAAATAAACATTAATATGGTTTATCAATATTCGAGTTAATCTAAAATCAATTTTCCATTTAACAATTAACTTGACTAATCATTTGGTTTTAAATCAATTATTTAATTTTACCAACTTCCCTTTTGATAAATTTACATAACTAATCAACAATTTATTACCATTTAAATAAATTTATCTTAAATCAACAATTTGGTCTTAACTAGTAACTTGATTTATATTATTTTTTTCTCCAGAAAGTACAACAGTAAATTAGTTTACTGTAAATATTTTTTTTCTGTTTTCTGTTAACATAAATATATATACTGAATTTTTAAAAACAATACCTCACTGCTGCTCGACACCTAACACCACCGCTTTGCGAATCCATGCGCCACCATGCGGTCCCAACTCCCCACGCGACTTCAAATTCACGACTCCCCTCAACCATCACCCAGTCTCGAGCATCGCGACGCTACCCACGCGATGACACTGAACCCCAAAACGTGAGCTCCTTGTCATGTCGCACTCGAAAGTCGTGCCCTAGCAGCCTCAGCTGATTCGACCTCGTTTCCAAGAGAAGCCCTAGCTGAAGCTATCCCTCGATATAATTGAACCAGGTCGATTTCTCCTTGCGTTGAACCCAACGATTGAACGAGACACGTTGCAGCTACCTAGGCCTCGGCTACAAGCGTTGCTCGAATCTTTCAAATCGCAATTTCGAATCGTGTTTCCATAAATGCGATGTCCTCCAATAACCTATGAATTGTATTTCGAAAAACGAGAGGAATGGAGGAAAGAAATTGTTCGAATGAGAAGAACATTGTACTCTTTTTTTTTTTACTGAGTGGTTCTAGGGTTTGAAAGAAGAGAGGGGTTCGGCCCCTATTGTACTGCTGTTTTTTATATATACGCGGCTTACAGCTTCTACTAGAAGCCTCTTCCTCTATTTATCTATTTATTATATGTTTATTTTATTTTTATTTTTATTTTATTTTATTTTTTTAGTTTAGTTCAAGCATCTTGATTGTTGATTGAACGGCTTAAAAGTGGGAAAGTATGCGATAAAATTACAGGAAGATTGCGTATACTAAAAGCTTGATTAACTAAATTAAATTTCATCAAATTATTACCAATTAAATTTTCAGCGTGTTTATATACCGTATACTCACACACTAGCTCCGATTAATAAGAAATTTTAAATCCGATAATAATTCAATATTACGGACCCAATGGAACCGGTTTCGTCGAATTCCGAGACCGTGCCTCGGAAGGCTTTTTTTTTAATTCAATTTAAACGATATAAATTTTAAAACTGAACAAATCACTGTTAATTTAAATTTTACGACTTCTATTATCCTCAGTATTATCAAAATAAATTTTTCAAGCCTTCAAATTATTTTTAACAGACTTAAAATTCTAGATTCAACAAGTTACCCAACTTCGAATTATTTCTTTCAATAGTTTAAATTATCAAATAAATGGTGATATTCGAAATTCAAGTTAAAATTATTATATTGAATATTTAAAATCAATTAAATATTCCGATTTTAAATGCTCGAAAATTCCGGGTCGTCACATTCCTCCCCCCTTAAAGGAATTTCGTCCCCGAAATTACTAGTTAGGAAGAATGATCTATATCCCGTTAACTATTCCCTCAACCCAAATAGGTTTTAACAACTTACCAAACAAATCTTTTTATCAAAAGACTCAGTAACCCTCTTTCTAACCTTTCCAACTTACCCATAAGCCTCAAACAAAATTACTTACTTATCAATTCAAATTTTTAACTTAAAACCAAATTTGAATTATCAAAATTTTCTCAAAATTTCTCTAACACCCTAAATTCCCGAAAAATTTCGCCAGCGTCTCCTTTGCGCGGCTAGCTTGGTACAACTACAAAATGGCTCTACGACCTTCCAAATCCAAAAAGAAAACAAAAAGGCCAAGTGGCTCAATCCAAAATCCCAATCCAATTTCATACCAAAATTTAAATACATACCTTTTTGTCGAGCATTTCAAATTTATCTTTTGAAATCAAATCCAATTCTCTTTTCCCTTTTATAATACCTGCATATCATGCTTAGCACTAATATCCAATCATAATATCCCAAAACATTTTATCGACTTCCTTACCACTGTCAATATCTATTAATCCAAACATCATCTTAGATTATATTTGTAATTTTCAATTTGATGCACCATTCCATACTTAAGTTAGTATAAGCATTTTATACGTTTCTTATATTTATTCTCACTTTACCACTCTAATTTATATCCATTTCTATCCAAATCGATTCTTTCATTTCCATATGAACTCAATTTATCTTTAACTCTGCATATATAAATTTTATTTGTCATTTATTACTAACTTATGCCATCATTTTAATTAGTTTCATTCACTAACTTATTTCAATTTCTAGTTTGAAATTGTTTTGTCGTTAATAAATTTTCCAAAAATTTTTCTAACTCCCAAAATTTTTGAAAATTTTTGGCAGAGTCTCCTTTGTACGGAGGAGCTTTTGCAATTTGACAAAAGAGATAATTATATATACATCGACCCACACGGTCGGAAAAACCAAAAACAGTTCATATTTCCTATTTTATTGCGTAGGCGTACCTTATTTAGCATATTAAGCAGGCAGCTTATTATTTTTAGCAAATAGCACAACCAAATCCAGCTACACGGTTTCCAGGTACCTGTACTTACTCAATTTAAACATGTAAGTACGATATAAATGAAGTTTAACTACATTTTACTTATTTACAATAGTTAAACATGTAAGAAATTCATACCAAATATTTTTCCATAAGCAATTTATATAGTTCCCATGCTAATTCAACTGTTTTAATTCATTTATAACCATTTTCATTCAATTCGAATGGTTTTCAATCCATTCGTATACATCTTCATCAAATTTGAATGGTTAAAAACACAATAGCTTACTTTTAATTTATTCTTAAGCAAACTGAACTCACATTTAATTCAATTGCTTTCAAAATCAATTTATTTTACTCCTATCCATCCAAGGCATTTTAATAACTTCCATTTACATTCAATAACAATTTATTCTTTGCAATTTGACGAGATCTATGTGAATAAATAAGTATTATGTTTTATAACCAATTTAAAGGGATTTCAACTCAATTTATACTTAATTCTATCCCATTTTGAAATTTATTCACAATTCATATATTCTCATCTCATTGCATTTTAAATTTGAATCGATTCACTCGCATTCCATTTACAACCATTTACTTAGCTCGACACACTCCCTTTTAAATTTCACTTACAACTCATTTATTTACATTTCATTCCATATTTGTTTATTCCAAATTGTTTTATTTAGCTCGAAGATAATCCAAGCTATTTCATCCAATAACTATTATTTTTTATGAATTTCATTTCATTAAATATTATCGGCAACTTACCGAATTTTACTTCGATTTGAATTTATTTTCACTTGATTTAAATCCAACCCAATATTATTAAACTTTGTTTAAGTTGAATTCAATTCAACTCTCCTTCATTCATTTAGCTTAAGTCAATTTTCTTCAATTTATTCAAATTTTACACTTAAGCTCATTCTTATTTTGCAAACAAAGTTCTCTTTTCAATTTAACTTGATTCTATTTTGATCCAATCCCATTTCAAACTACTAATTTATTTGATTAGTTATTATAAAAATTAACTTTCCAGATTTAACTCATTCAATTTTATTACAATGTCATTTCCAATTTATTTCCACTTATTCGGATTTTTATTTGCAATTCATACCATTACTATTCTAATCCATTTCATTTTTATTCTATAATTTTCAAATTATATTTATTTTGTTAACACTTCAAGTCTAATTTTAATTAATAACTCAAGTTCTGATTCTATTATTCACCTTTAATTTATCATCCAATTTATTAATTCACAATTCAGCTTCATTCTCAATTACTTTCACTTCATCAACAATTTGAATCAATTTTAATTTATAACTTGAGTTTATTTCAACTTCATTATAAACTCACAATTCAATTTCATTAAATAATTTATTAACTAATTAGTTCTTCCCTTATTTATAATCCAACACTTGAATTTTAATTCCAATTATCTCTCCATTAAATTTTCTTAGTTCAATTTAGTTTATAATTGAAGTTTGGCTTTTCTGTTTATTTTCCAATTCACTAAAAATATTTCTTTTTGGGTTTTCTATCTTACCTTCCAAATTCAATAAGTCACAACTTATTCTTTACACAAGTTCATTCATTCAAGGCTAAAATATATTCATCTTTTATTTTAACTCAAGCCTTATGCTTATTTATATCCATCATATTTTGTTCCATGAATTTTGATTCCTTTACAAGTTATTCTAATTTATTTACTTCAACCCAATCCCTAACCAATTTAATTTCCATTTATTCAGGTAGGAATCTAATTCCATTCAATAATTCAATTGAATTCTCATCCCAATTCAATTTTACTTTAACTCAGTTTCATTTACTCAATTCGATTTCAACTAGATTCGAATTCAACTGGATATTATTTTCAGCCTACTCAATCAATTTCAATCCAGTAAAATTTTATTCTCCAATCCAAGCTAATTTCATTTTTAACTTTTCACTTTAAATTTAAATTCCAACATTTAAAGCTTATATTTCCTTGACTTAAAAATCGTCTCAATTTATAAGCTTATAACTTATCTCATCAGTATTTTTAAATTCCCGGCTTTGGTTTAGAATCATCTTGAAATCTCCAACATCTCAAATCTCATTCCTCAAAAACTTTAAACCAATCCTGGCTTTTACTTTAAAAAATTTCCTTTTTGAAATTTTCAAAAACAACTAGCTTTCTGAACAAATCAGTTTTTGGCAGCAATCCATCACTTAGAAATTCGAAAATGAATACTGATGATGCGGCCGTCATCATCCGAATTATTTTCCAAAAATCCAAGTGATTTCAATGCTATTTCACTTTCAAAATCCATTCAAAACAAATTGCTTTTCATAAATACCTCCAAAACAATAATGTTAGTATTTATCTTCGAAATACTTCCAAATCTCCGAGTTTTAAAGTTTCAAATTTTATTTTGAATTCAAATTTTAACTAAAATTCATTTGCACTGCTTATTCTCATACTAATTCTCATTTGATTATATTTCAATTTATAAATTACATTCATAATTCATATTTATAAATTCTCCTTTTTTTTGAATTTATTCCTTTAAACTTTGGCTATATTTCCAAGTTCTAGTTAAATTTTCACTTAACAATGATAATACTTTAATATTATCGTTTCTAACATCCAAGCAACCATATATTAGCTAAAATAGTTTACAAAAACTTTCTTTATATCAAAAATATATTTTTGGGTAAAATTATTTCATTTACCCACATTTAAAACAATACTGTGTCAATTGCTCTATTCAAGTGTTTAGAAACCCCTTCAATACAGTTGCACAGACTGTGTCGACGAAGGTTCATATGCCACTCAATAAATCAATCAACGCAATATTAAAACAATTTATATTCACTAACAAATACGCACTCATATCTATTAATACGCTCAAACTCATTTCAGAGTACTACAGACTCTAATTTAAATGAGTAATTCTCACCAGAGCCAAGGTTATCTCCAACATATGCTATGATACCAACTGTAACGATCCGCAAATCCGTACCCCTTGAGTCAACACTATTCTACAACAATCAACTCAAGTTGTACAGAAATACGAACCATTTGGGTTAAAGAAGAAGAGGTAGAAGAAGGAAAATAGAAAACAATATCAGAATCTAACCATCGCAGCGGAATAAAATATAATAGATAATAAATAATCTTTACTCAAAATTAAACTGTTTACATATATTACATCTTCAGAGTACATCAATTACAGCTCACATCAATAACATACAATGGATACACAACAACTCAAACAGCGGAATATATATATAAACAAGTACGAATGTACGTATCGTCAATCCAGCTCGTCACCTGAGCTCCATAGCATCATATCCTGTATCCTATAATACTCGGTCTGACCCGAGCATTACAGTTAAATAATACCCGAGTCAGTCTGGAATACCAGCGTGAGAAAATCACACCCAATTGATTGTTAAAGTTTCAAAAAAATCCTTTGAAAACAAAAGCATCTCGTAAGACCACGCCACAAATAAACATGTCGGGTTTTTACCTTATGATAGCTAAAACAATTTTTATAGAAATCCTCTGATATTATAATAGTGTCTATAGAAAGTAAATAGAATCTAGCTGAAATGCTTGCATCTCACGTTTCAGCAATAGTTGGGCACAATCAAAACCGTACGGGCGCGTATGGAAAATGGATTCCAACTAATGGCTAGGCACTGAGGTACCACCTGTCACAGTACCTGGTCTAGATCAGCGTACCGAGGAGCCACCCTAACTCTCCTGCAACACAAGACCGGAACCATCCCTTACTGGACAGTTCCGAGCAAGATCACCCCGCGGTTGGGATCAGCAACCGCCCACTAAGCCGAAATAAAGGGACATCTAGACAGGGATGACCTCACCCTCTAGTGGGGGCTACCCACGAAGCCTTGCTGCATATCCCCTGATTTTCAGCCATTCCCATTTGATGAGGCTTGAGGCTAAGCGCTACCTTTTTAGAATATATCCCTTAGAATGCCCATCGTCCACCTGACGATGTTTTCGCAAGCATTCATCCATACAAGTCCGTCCCGGGTTCGAACGGAACCGAAGGCACTATTCCTACTACATCCATATTGTAAATATCCTCAGGATTAGTAGCGACTAGTCCTTGCACTTCACTGCTCCATCTTCGGATCCAAAATCATTTACACGAAACGTACAAACCGGATCGAAGTGGTTTTCGAGAAATAAATCTCGATCCCGGTCTCTTCGAAACGATCAACGCATTGTCCAATATTGATAGTCGGTTATTTAACTATCAATTTCTATTCACAAACATCCATCAAACAATAAATAATTTTCCAAATTATTTATTAATCCCAAAAATATCTTCACAAGATATATTCCTATTTTCAATCCTTTGAAAACGGTTTCAAACCATCCTTCTTTTCAGAATAAACTTTCCCAAATATTTTCTATCTCCTCTGAAATTACCAAGCACAAAACTAGATTTTTCTAAAAATAATTTAAAATACTTTACTTTGAAATATATACCTTCAAAACATTTAAATTAAAACTATTTCAATAATTTGTTAAAAACACATATTAAATAAATAATTGGAAATAAGGTTACTTAATAAATACAAAGCTAGATTTATACTTTTAAAAACATAATATTAAGGCATTTTTTTTAAATAATTACTACTATAATAGATAAAGAGAAAATACTTACTTAAGAACTTAAATATTAGAAATAACAAATTTTCCAACACTTGCTTTTAAACAACTTTTAATCTTTTAACTTATATTTAAAAATTTACTTTGAAAACGTACTTGGTTATCCAGGGAGAATTCCAACTTCAATCACTTAAATCAATTTCCCAAATTGATTTCCAATTTATTTCCTTTTAATTCGGAATCTATTAATTTCAGATTTCATTTCTTGATTATAATTTAAAAATACTTTAACTAAAAATTCCAATTTTTAGATTTCTCAATTACTTCTTTATTCTTTTAAATAAATTTAAACTTTGAATTTTAAAATAATTCTTTATGTCTTTAATTGAGATAACGTAAGGTTACAATTCATCAATTTCATTTTATTCAAAATTCCATTTCTCTTCATACTCGAAGTTATTTATTATTATTTTCATATTACTCCTATTTCTTTTCAGTTCATTCTTAATTTATTCAAACTTTCTATAATTATTTCGCTTACAAATTTACTTCCTTTTAATTTCTTTTAACCATTCCAATACATATATTTTGGTAATTCATTATACCCAAATATCCAATCAAACCATAACATTCAATATTCCAATATAACTCATCATAGGATATCAAATAATTACAATAGAGAATATTGAATTATTTTAAATAAATGTGAGGGGTCCAGTTGGATCCCTCCAACCTGTTTTCCCTGCATCCACAAATGTTAGCACAATATAATATGCCAATTTCAAAATATCATACTATAACACATCAATCACTTCAGCCATTCAAACAATTATTTAAATTTAATCATTTAAATTTTAAAATTTAACTGAGTGAGATTAACTCATCTTCGATTTTATTTGGACTCCACTTCAACATTAGCTTGGTTTCTCGATTTTTGACCTTAAATAAACATTAATATGGTTTATCAATATTCGAGTTAATCTAAAATCAATTTTCCATTTAACAATTAACTTAACTAATCATTTGGTTTTAAATCAATTATTTAATTTTATCAACTTCCCTTTTGATAAATTTACATAACTAATCAACAATTTATTACCATTTAAATAAATTTATCTTAAATCAACAATTTGGTCTTAACTAGTAACTTGATTTATATTACTTTTTTCTCCAGCAAGTACAACAGTAAATTAATTTACTGTAAATATTTTTTTTTCTGTTTTCTGTTAACATAAATATATATACTGAATTTTTAAAAACAATACCTCACTGCTGCTCGACACCAAACACCACCGCTTTGCGAATCCATGCGCCACCATGCGGTCCCAACTCCCCATGCGACCTCAAATTCGCGACTCCCCTCAACCATCACCCAGTCTCGAGCATCGCGACGCTACCCACGCGACGACACTGAACCCCAAAACGTGAGCTCCTTGTCATGTCGCACTCGAAAGTCGTGCCCTAGCAGCCTCAGCTGATTCGACCTTGTTTCCAAGAGAAGCCCTAGCAGAAGCTATCCCTCGATATAATTGAACCAGGTCGTTTTCTCCTTGCGTTGAACCCAACGATTGAACGAGACACGTTGCATCTACCTCGGCCACGGCTACAAGTGTTGCTCGAATCTTTCAAATCGCGATTTCGAATCGCGTTTCCATAAATGCGATGTCCCCCAATAACCTATGAATTGTATTTCGAAAAACGAGAGGAATGGAGGAAAGAAATTGTTCGAATGAGAAGAACATTGTACTCTTTTTTTTTTTACTGAGTGGTTCTAGGATTTGAAAGAAGAGAGGGGTTCGGCCCCTATTGTACTGCTTTTTTTTATATATACGCGGCTTACCGCTTCTACTAGAAGCCTCTTCCTCTATTTATCTATTTATTATATGTTTATTTTATTTTTTTAGTTTAGTTCAAGCATCTTGATTGTTGATTGAACGGCTTAAAAGTGGGAAAGTATGCGATTAAATTACAGGAAGATTGCGTATACTAAAAGCTTGATTAACTAAATTAAATTTCATCAAATTATTACCAATTAAATTTTCAGCGTGTTTATATACCGTTGCTCACACACTATCTCCGATTAATACGAAATTTTAAATCCGATAATAATTCAATATTACGGACCCAATTGAACCGGTTTCGTCGAATTCCAAGACCGTGCCTCGGAAGGCTATTTTTTTTTAATTCAATTTAAACGATATAAATTTTAAAACTGAACAAATCAGTGTTAATTTAAATCTTACGACTTCTATTATCCTCAGTATTATCAAAATAAATTTTTCAAGCCTTCAAATTATTTTTAACAGACTTAAAATTCTAGATTCAACAAGCTACCCAACTTCGAATTATTTCTTTCAATAGTTTAAATTATCAAATAAATGGTGATATTCGAAATTCAAGTTAAAATTATTATATTGAATATTTAAAATCAATTAAATATTCCGATTTTAAATGCTCGAAAATTCCGGGTCGTCACAGCAGCCACTATCGCCCACCTCAGAATACACTCCCAAATAAAAAAAATCAAATATGGCCACCAAATCAATCACAAAGTCAGAATATAATATCGAAGGAATGTACCCGATCAGAGATGCTACCTCATTGGCCTGAGAATCGCTCTTTTTTACCCACCTTTTGCCAACTCATGGGAGTCGGATCCACGTATATACCTCAATAGGACGTTGCTACCATCCTACTTTATTTTAGGATCTCCACCACGTACATAGTTGTTAAAGTGGTTTTCGGAGTTGGCAGAGAGTATGACAACTTCCAATCCCGGTCTTTTTAACCACCAAACATTGTTATAACACCGCGGTCATTTCAAAATAGTTTATACTTCAAAACTAAAATATCATTGCCATTTCAAAAACCATACCAATACGATATCATTTCCATTTCAAAGCCAAATACGATATCATATCAAGGTCATAACACTTTCAAAATTATAAAGCTTCTAAAACCATAACACCATATATCATAACTTAGATATCATAATACTTTGGAAATCATAACACTTCCCACTTAACCAGTTTAGATATTATAATAGTATATAAAATAAAATAGTATATAAGGTAAAATAGTTTATATAAAGTAGTTATAAGTTAAAATAGTTTAAAATAGAATAGTTAGTATTTAAAAATAGTTTATATTAAAATGATTTATATTGAAATAGTTTATATGAAAATCATTCACAAAGTAAAATATATAAATAGTTTTAAATAAAATTAAAAAATACTTTATATAATAAAACAGTTTCCTTAAATTTCACAAATCAATTCCAAATCAACTAGAATTCAAAAATTCAAGCTTAATCAAATCTCTAATTATTAATTTTGATTTATTTCAGTTTCTCAATAAACTATTTCAAATTATATTGAACTCAAATATAGATTTTTTTAACCACAAAATAAACCATTTCAATTTCAATGTTTCCAAATCTTTAAATATTCAAACATTTCAAAACTAAATTTGATAATTTCATATATATCTAAATTTAACTTCATTATTATTTAGTTTTGAAATATCCACTTAATAAATCCAATATCACTTAAATAAATCTCGAATAATCTAAACTAAATATTCCCCTCAATTTAATCAAACTTGAAATATTCATTTAAATCACGTCAACCAAAGTCAAGTTATAAAACCATATCCTTTAGAATCTCAAATTCAATAAGTTCCGAATCGATTTTAATTAAATATAACTCTTAATTAAATAAAATTTCATACCAATTTAAAATCCATCTTCTCAACCTTAATTTACCAAAATCATTATAACTCTATTTAAAAATATAATTTAAATAAAAACTTAACCATATTATATTTTAATAAAATCGAACTTTATTATTAAACTTATTTTATATTAAAAGAAATTTATACGTAGCTTGAAATCAAGAATTTAACTATATATAAAATAATATTTATATAATATCCAAAATCAATATTTATAGAAAACCATATATTTCTTTCCAAAACCATAGAAATCATTTTCAAAGTATTTATATATATAGACCAACGGTGTCTGTATATAATTTTCTATCCTATCGTCAAGTGATACGGATATTTATCATTTCAATCTGCAATTAAAATATATACGTGTATATATCATTTCAACCCGCAATCCTAAATTCAATTTAATGAAAATCGTTTGGGTTTATCATTTCAACCCATAATGATTTTCTCCAATTCTACAAATCGTTCGGTTATGTATCATTCCAACCCATAGTGAATTCTATACCAATAGGGATCTTGTAGAGTGATAACAGATATAATAATAATATAACAGGCATATATCATCAATATAAATAACATATAATGGTGTCAGATGTCATAGGTGAATAGATACAGATAATATCATATGTGTATATATATATATATATATTAATGTAAACAACTAACGGCGTCATATTTCAATTGTCGTTTCAATTGAAATCAAATTTAATAAATATAAGAACGTTAATCGTGAGTGATTGCTCACCTTTCGAGGCTAGAGAGTTTAACAACAGAACAAGCTACGAATCTAGGCACGAATCTCGAAGCAAAGCACGATTTGTACAAATTTGACGAACAAAGTTGATATTGATGAGAACGAATCAGAATCATCTAGATATATGCAGTATATATATTAGTATTATTATTTTATTAAATCAATATTTAAAACGAATAATAAAGTGCATATATAAAAAAAATCATTATCCTTAACCACATATATTTAAAAGCCAATATTCAAGTTAAAATGCATAAAACTATATATACCTATATGCAATTTAAAACAATTTCTCCAAATAAAAACAATGTATTATATTATTATAAACTATTTCAAGGTACTGTATAACTATATTGTCATAAGCCTTATAAATAAATGGATAAAATGTACGTATAACCCAACATACAGACTTGACTTTATATATGTGTGTGTGTGTGTGTGTGTGTGCTATCAAAAAAATACTTATAATTATACTTCAAATCTATTATAACAAATATACATATACTGTAACTCTCTATATATAAGATTTATATAAACTGACCGACCCAAAAAAACTATATACATCTATATATAATAATCAATTATAAATCCATACATTAACTCAATAGTTTTACAGGTTTATATAGACTAACATTTTATATGAGTTAGTAACTGATATATATATATATATATATATATATATATATATATATTAACATTCAATATAACTCACGTACTTATTACACTTAAAAATTAGTATACACTGCTTTTTTTCATATAACTAACATATATATACACACACACACACACCAAGATAAAATTTATATATATATATATATATATAAACAGACTTATAATACCAATGGACAAATCATACTTCTTGATACTTAAACCAGCAAATACACTTTAAAATTTACTCATATAAAATATATAACTAACATATCCATACAAACAGATTTATATACCAACATATAAAAACTGACACATGTATTAGATCCTATATTCTGTAACCTCAACATAGGTATAAACGATATATATACACTATAAAATGAAACAAAAAATTTAAAAATACCTAAAGAAATGGAAGAGGTTTTGCACGGCGGAAGCAGATCCGAGATCGAGCACGATGGGAAGGATCATGCGAGGAGCGACTGCAGATTCTTGGGTCTCGAAAAAAAAGCAAGGCCGAGCAAAGCATTGAGCAGGTCGGTTTTTCCATGCACATGTATTTTTTTTCTTTTGTGAAGTGGTAGGGATGAGGCTTGAAGGTGAATGGGTTGATGGGGTGCACACGCTGGGTGATGGGTTTCAGAAAAAATGGCCGAGATGAGATGGACGATGTGTGAAGGGGAGGGAAAAATGAGATCGGGTGATGGTGGATCGGAGGTGGGCCAAGGCTGATGGTGTGAGAGATTTTGCTCGCTGGCGCTTGGAGGGGGCAGAGGCCGAGGCAAGCTATGGTGGATCTAGGATGCTGTGAAAAGAGAAACCAAAAAATAAAGGAAGATGAAAGAAAAAGGATGGCCACAGGAAGCGGCCATCTATACATATGATATATTACAAATTTGTATTCATAGAGAGAAGAAAAAAATTCGAAGAAACCAAATAATACGTGAACCAATGCATAATAAATGAAATATTAAAATGACCAAACGTCAATAATTAAGTTCTGGGAATTTTAAAAGGTTGATTAACATGGTGGAAAAATAAAAAGGCACTGGAAACCAAAAGACTTTAGAAATGTACCGGTACGGTTATCCATTTCTTGGATATCGTCGGGTACCGGAAATCCAAAACACAGAATTGAATATACCGTAAGGATCAACGCGACGGGGCAATCAAAACGGTATACAGATATCAATGGTATGATCATCTGGTCAAAAGTGGATAATTAATATCGAAAATGCTACAAATTTGCCGAAAATAAGATAAACGGAGCAATAGCGATCAAAATTTAGAGAAATGAAATATGATGTCTCACTCAGAAGATGATTTGAAAATTTATTATATAAAAATATTCAGGTTTGGAGAACATTTGATTATCATCAAATTTTTTCTGATATGAATTGAAAAAGAATTACACAAAAAAATTAACTTCCAAATTATCTGATGAAAATTTACCATTTACTATGTTTAATAAGACGTATTCCAAAAATGAAAATTTTATTTCAAAATTTTATTATTTAAAATTTCAAAAAATTTCAATTAAATATATTAATAAAACAAATAAAATTATTATACATTTTTGGGTTGTTACATTACTCTAACGGTCTGCCTTTCCAGCACTTGGGTGCTCAGTATTTGAATACCGTGGATGTATTGAGTGCATACTTTCGAGGGTCGAAAAGGTGGATCATTACATTTGGTATTTGAGTAAGCGAGAACCTTAGTTTGGATGCGGTAAACTCAGTAGAGATAAGGTAAGTGACGCCCTAGAATGAGTTGAGAGAATTATATATATAAGAGCGAGTTTGTTATTGCTAATAAAACGTAATGTGTTAATAGGTCTATTGAGTGGTTTATGAATTCTGGTCGAGATGTGGGATGCCATGGCGTCGATAGGGATTTACAAAAACTTGAATAAGACAAAAGAACATGATGTTATTTTTGAAAATTTGGTAAATGAAATATTTTACCAGGACTATATTTTTTATATATATAAAGGAATATAGTTTCGAAATTTATATAATTATTCATGGTGTGTTTGTTTGTTAATGATAATATTTCTTTATTATAATTATTTTTTATTTTTCATGCTCGGATAGTTTAAGAGCATTGACTATTGTTTGTTGATTGTTAATTTATGCTCGATCAATTTATGAGCGTTTACTGATAATTATGAGTACATTTAAATGAACCCCTTTGTGAATTAAGTTTCACAATTTAACCATAAAATGTTCGGTGAAAACATTAAGTTTAAAGTCGTTTTTAAAAAGGTTGTTCAATATAATCTAAATGGGAAGGTAATGTATTTAAAGGATAAATATTTGAGAAAAGTTTATTATAATAAAGGAAAGTTATTATAATATAAGATGATTATAAAAGGTGCATTTTATGTGAGTATGGTATATAAAATATTTATATGATGTATAAAAGTTGCTTTAAAAGTAAAAAGAGTTTTTAGAATTTAAATCTCGGTATTGCTTGAAATAATTTCAAAAAGATTTTGAGAAAGTAATAATAGTATTACTTGGAACTATTTAGGAATATAATCAAAGAGAATTTGTAATAAAGATACATTTTCTTTGAATAGTTTAGAGAAAACATCTCTACTTAGTTTTGTGGTAATATGAATAATCTTATAAGTGACGATTGAAGGATTGCTTAAGCAAAAATTGTAGCGCATTTAGTAAATTATTCTCTTTATCATTGTGCGATCAAAATAAGTTCGAATGCGAATGAACCCAAAGTGCATGTTAGTGAATAAATTATTGAAGTTATTATATATATATATATAAATATATGTAGTATGGTTTCAGAAGGGGGTTTGAAATAAAAACCAGGTATTTAGTTCTTAAGTTTCCTTAAGGGAAATAAAGTAGGCTTATCTTTTGTTTTAAAGCAGTTCTGTTTTTATAAAGAAGATAACAGTATTTTGGAATAAATATCTATGAATTTTTTTATATAAAATTTCGCAATAAAAGAAAGGTTTATAAATGGTATTTTATAAATAAAGGAGAGTTTATAAATAATTTTAGAAATTTATAAAAGAAATTTTATAAATTAATTTGGAGATCTGTAAAAGGACTAGTAAATATAGAATGAGTTTATAAGAAGGGGATTTTATAAGAAGTAAAAGATTGTTTTAGTAAATGAAATTTCAAATTCTTGGATGGAAAAGAGATAATTTAACTTAAGTTTTTAAATGGGTTAAATTGGAAAAAAGGTTCAATAAGCACTGTTCTATTGAAACCATAGTTTTTGTTAGAACATCTAAGTCAAATAAGTTATTTGATGTTATTAGTCCGATTAATAAACATATTTACCTTAGGAATTTTTATGGGAAGTAAACTGTAGGTTTAATTTTTGATTCCAACATCCTACTCTTCTTAGCTACTTACCAGCCAAAATAAGTAAAGAGGTCGAAGTAGTCGACTCTATTTTAAAGACCCATATTTTGTTTGGGCCTCCACTTGAATTTTGAAAAAAATAACAAATAAATAATAAATAGGTAAAATGAAATTGACATTTTATATATATATATTCTTAGGATTTAGAAGAGTATTATACAAGTAAATAAAAGTAGAGTAAGTTTTAAATTTAATATTTTATAAAGATGTGTCTTATAAAATTCTTATAAGCTTAAGTGAAAAATTTATGAAGTAATTCATAAATTACTTTAGTATTGAATTAAGTACTATAAATGAAAATGGAAGTGATTTAGAAAGAGATTAGCGTAATTAAGAAACCAATAAAACTAAGAGCGTAAATTATACGTAGATTATTTTATGCTCATGGTTCTTGATCTAGAGTTTGAATACTTAACTTCGGGGTGATTTACACATGTCCTAAAAGGGATTCCTCACTTGATTCTTGTCAGCGAACATTTGATTTAGATTCTCGATATAAGACTAGTGTTTTCTACCATGGTTTATGGCGACGTAAGGAGAACGGAAGTTTCTAATCAAGAAACCTGATCAGAGTTCGCACTAGGGAGCTCGAGAAAGCGATACTAGTTTGGAAGTAAAGTCTATGTATTTGAGCAAGTGGTCGGATAAGATATTGCATACGGATGATTTATATACATCATACAAGCTTAAATATATTTGTATTCTTTATTTTGTGGCTAAGGAAAGCTTGGGGACTAACTTCCAATTTTGTTTAAGAGATCTTATATAATCTTCTAAGCAATAACCAAAGGCTGATGAGTGTAATAGTATACTTAGGAAATTATCTATATCCTTGAACACTCAATAAAGTTGTAAACCTAAGCAAAGTTATAAATCTTGTTTGTTAAGTCATTTAACATTTTAAATAATGTTAAGCACAAGTTTATTCCATTGTGAAATTTAATTTGATCGATAGTGTGATTTCATATACTATGGTTTATAAAGCCTGAATTTATAAATAAAGGATTTTTAAGCTGTTTATTAGGACTTACATCTCCGTTCTTTTGAAAAATAGTGATTTCAAAAGAATCTGTAAAGAAAATAATGATATTATTTTAAATTCTTTGGTGAAGTATTTGTATTTCAGGACATTTGAAAAGAGTTTTTGTGAAGTGGTTTTTCAAATATTTTCGTTATGACTAAAGTTAAGCGATTGAGTTTTTCCAATTTGCAGATATATTTATTTACTCTAGCTATTGTTTTAGAAGGAACAAGAATAACACTAGATTCTCCATATTGTTTTGATTCTAGATTATACCATGCTTTGGTAGGAGAAGCCCCCTTCTTGTCATAATTGATTTTAGTTTTGATATATTTCTCTTTGGAGGAATTTGAAAAATATATTTTGAATATAAAAACCTGAGCTTTTGGTTCTAAATTTATCTTTTGAAATGATTGGTGTTGAGACTTGGTTTTGATTCATGACAGAAAACTATCACTGTGACATATAGATTTGACTACTGCTACGTCAAAAAAAAGAGAAAATATACTACAAGGAGACAAGACTTCAAAACTTGTGCATCAATTAAATTATTTTGTTTTTTGAGTCTTAGGTCAATTTTGTTAAAATCTCTCCTCGTTTACAAATATATCAGCTTATATATTTAACCGACTTATTTTCAAATAATTATATATATAAGCATATAATATATATATATATTATAAAAGTGTTTAAAGTTATATATATTATTATACCTGTGTAAACTGTGCAAATTGCATAAATTATACCAGGTCAGTGACTGCCCTAGAGGCTCAGTCGTCTGACCCTGGAAATTCTGTGCAATATGCATATGTGCACAGATATACAGATATATATTTAAAAATTCATTTGAATATTCAGTTGACTAACCTAGAGGCTCAGTCGACTGAATTTCTACAACAGCTACTTTTTGAAAAGACACGACTATTTATGAAGAGTTACGAACCTCTACGATAAGATTTGGACGCAACATTTCAATCGAAACTCTTCATCAATGGTCGCTGCTTTCTAACCTCTATAAATACATATCCTAACTTGAATCCAAATCGTTGAATGAACCGAATTTTATTATCTTTCTAATCTTACTCTCTTGAATCTATTTGCTATTATACTTTCAATTATTCTGCATTAAAGCAATATTATACCTTTCCGTTCTACATAAACTTCAAATATATATATATATAAATATATATATATTCTAGGAGAAGATTATAGGAAGGATGTACTACAAGTGACAAATCCGTGTTATTAGAACACATAAAGTCGAAATAATCTTTTGTATTTGTTGAAGCTCTGTTCTGCTGTTCAGGCGTGTGAAGTCCTCTTCGGCTGTTGGGGCCAAGTCCTGTTCTGCTGCTCAGGTCCCTGTTCGGCTGCTCGGGGGTTATATAGACCTGTTCCTCCTGGTCAAGTGAGGGTTGTTGCTTTAGTGAAATTCCAGAAGGAGTCTGAGACTGGACGTAGGACGGTGCTCCAAACCAATATAAAAATCTCTGGTGTCAATTTACTATACTGCTTTCATATTTCGCACTACTTACTGTATTACTATCATCACTATACTCTGTATAATCATATATCCATATTACACGATCCATAGCACACTTTCAACTGGGATACTTGGTAATTTATTATAGGGTACTCTCTGTACATTTGTTGCATATGGTTATTATATTGCTTTCAATTGCATGTGGCTTTTATCATTAGAGTTACATCATTATCATAAGTTGCATCATATTGACTTACTGCATATGGTTGTTATATTGTTTATTTTGCTAATGTATTACTCTTTTTTAAGCATGATTCACATTTGAATTATGTAAGTACGAGATAGGTACAAGGATGCAAGAGATTACTATTTGATTTCTTGTGCACCAGCATTCGTATGGAGATAGTAAGTTGCTTGCAAAAATAAAAAACAAACACAAAAGAGGGGCGTAGTAGATTTAGATATTGGTGATTAATTAACGATTCTATTCCCCAGATATGAGAGGCCACTTGGCTTTTTTTTCTCTAGGGCCAGTTGTGGCGAGTTGAAGTTTTCCAAATCAGCCACGCAAAGGAGGTGCTGTGAAATTTTCCGTAACATAAGAAACATTAAGGGTTTAATAACTCATTTTAATTATTAAATTAACAGTTTGGGGACACTTTTTTCCTTTAGGAATTTTGGGGACAAAATTCTTTTAAGGGGAGAATTTTACAACCCATAATTTTATCGCTTTAATTATGAATATTTGATTAAATTTGAATATTTAAATAACTAAAAATATAAATAATGTATATTCAAATATACGGATTATTTAAATATTTAAATTTTGAATTAAATATTAATTAAATGGATTTAATAGCCTTATTAACTCCTTTTAGTTAATTAATAATAATAAATTTATTTACAATAATAATTAGTTCAGATAAATATTGATAATAAGATTGAAAAATATAAAATGATATCAAAACGCGTGTAACTATCATTTCGGGGCATTGTGTCGATTTTTGACGAAAATAGTGCCATTGAGTCCGGAATAATAAGGCGATGTCAACTGACGAGTTTCATGGCAATCAGACGTACAATGTGATCATGTGAGCTCGAAACGCACAATAGTTAATTTTAGAAAATTAAAATAATAATATAATTTGATTATAAAGACTAACTCTTTTATACGATGGAACTAGGTCCTGAAACTAGTTTCATTGAGTTCAAAATAGGAGGACTTGGCTAGGAATGCTAGTGAGCACGCCTCGATTGGAGTTTGTGATTTGGGGGAGGGGAGGGGTGAGTAGTATTGGGGAAAGTTTTTAAAAGGACCCTTACTCTCTCTTCATTCTCTCAATTTAGACCTAAGCTAACCTCATCCAATCGTGAGATGAGTTTGTGATCTGGGACAGAGGACAGTAGTAGGGTTCACTTTTTGGGCTCGTACTTGGTGACAATGGCAAGTTGGAGGGCGAGATTGGTGGTGTAGGGTCGGGGGCGGCAAGAGCTACCTCTGGTGATGAAGCAACGGTCGGAGATGACCTGTGGTGGCACAGGCGAAGAGTTGAACGATAATGGTTTTCTTGAGTTCGATCTCGAGCAACCTTCGTCAAAGGGGAATAAACTCGACGGTGTTAGATTTGGGTTAGCCATGGGAGGCAGTGGCAAGAGGGCGTTGGTAGCTAAAGCGGTGAGGCGATACTGAGAGGAAGATGAATGGAGGTCGAAATTGCGGCCTGGATTGATTAAAACGTGGATTAGGGTTTAATGGTAATTAAGATGTAATTAGTGAATTAATTATATTATTTAATTTGATATCTTATTAAACCTATATCTTTCCCATTCGAGGTCCGATTTGGATGAAGTCTTTTGCGTTGGACTCATATCGATATCATCTACGCATTGGAGTTGGATTCGTTGAATTTAGAGCTAATAGAGCTAAAATCAACCAAACCGGAACGCAAAAGCATCGACTGGAATTTCGATGAGTTTACTCACCTTTGAATAAATTATATGATATCCGTGTTGATATAGATTATTGTTGAATGCTTGGATAATGGTTGATAGTTTTAATGAAGTATGAATTAATAGTAAAATTATAGTGAGTTAATTTAATTATGTTTAACGTAGTTAAATTAGTTATACTTTGTTGTGATATCCATTTAGCACAATAAAACACCGTTCTGCTATATTTAAATTAAAAAGATTATTTTGAACGTTCATCGAGCAGAATAAATCACCGTTCTTTGTTTGCAAAGTAAAAAAGATTATTTTTGAAGTTCATTAATATATGGATTAGTTAATAAATAATATGTTAGTCATTAATTGCTAATTATTGATAATAATTTTTATTATTATTGTTTGATTGTTTGTTTGGATTTCAATTCCCTCTTGAAAAGCGGATTGCATAAATAACCATTTCTTTGCAGGGGATTTTGTGGAGAGACCCAAAGGGGTTTCTCGCCATTATTAATCTTATGTTATATGCATCTTACATATATTCTAATGTTGCTTATATTGATGGTTTGTTGAAATATTTTTGACATACTATGTTATTTGTGTAAGTGTTGTTATACCAATTATCGTTATCCCGTCACTTATGAAATATCATTTCCTTAAATCTTTGATTGTGTGTTGAACCCATGCTGGTATTTTTACAAAATAAATGTTTGGTCGCATTTCTACACTTTGAAAGCTGTTTAAACTATATTTTCAAGTATTTTTAAGAATTTTTAAATAAATGATAGGTGTTGTTTAAAACTTATAAAGGGATTTATAAATTTGATTAATTATCTTTACAGGACAATTAATGTTATTTTTAATTTATAAAATGTTATAAATTTGATTAATTATCTTTCGAGATAATTAATGTCGTTTCAAATTTATAAAAAGATTATAAATTTGATTAATTATCCTTTGGATAATTAGCGGTGGTTTAAATATATAAAAAGAATATAATTTTTATTAATTATCTTTTGGGATAATTAATGATGTTTTAAAACTATAAAAGATTATAAATTGATTAATTATCATTTCGAAATAATTAAAGTTTTTTAAATTTATAGAAAGTTATAAATCAGATTTATTTTCCTTCGAGATAATTAATGTTGTTTAAATATTTAAATAGGTTATAAATTTGATTTATAACGACGTTGGTTTTATCCTTCTTTTTAATACACTTAGAAATATAAAGTGTGCTTTAAAAGAATATTTTAAAGAGCATTTTTAAGGTGTTTTTCAAATATTTATGATATGAAAAATCCAGCACAAGTGTGGGTCAAATGTTTTAAGAGATTCAATTTTTATATACGACCATTTTTATTCCCAGTAGTTGATTAATTGACTATCGATTTTGCTATCTTCTTTGAGTTTGTCAATTTAAGAGGATTTGTTGCTCATTTGAGTGTTGATATCTTTTGCCGTAAATGAATAAAAAAAGAGTGAATGGGGGCCAGTGAGGTTGCTCCATTAGGGTATTGTCACACTACTTTGGATTGGTTTCGATTATATATGCACTAAGATATGAAATACTCGGATTCTTGGTAAGGTTGGCGGGGTCCGACTTGGAGTTTTTCAAGGGCCATCGTAGTTCTCCAGTATATTCTAGACGTATACTTTCGGTAAGGGGCGTGTCCTCCTAGTTATTGTTGGAAAATTCCTTTTCCTTGTTTTGATTCAAATCTTTGAATTGTTTGCTTAATTGCATCGAGAAGTGCCTGGATGTAACGACACATTAAATTTTCGATAATTTAACTGTTAATTTTATTAAATGTTTGTTATCGAATATTGGAAAAACAGAAATTTGTGATGCATTAAAGAAATAATAGCTTGAATGAGATGTAATAAGGCTAGCCTAAGTTATTTGTTAACTATTTGAATGAAATTACAATTAATGGAATTTGTGCAAATGTTATACTAGGCTATAAATTGAATATAAGAAAACAAACGTAAATATTGAATTAATTAATGAATTTATGATAAATGTTGGATAAAATCAATGTTCTGTAAGTAACTATAATATTGGTTTGGAAATGATAAACTTATAAGAATGTAAATTAGGTTAATATTTGGAAGTAATGTTAATTTATTTACAATAATATGATAATTAGAAATAAAAGAATGGGAAATCAAGATTTATTAATTTATTGGAATTTAAATTTAATAATTGGATTAATTCATAATAATTGAAGTTAAATACTATGACAATTGATATTATAATGAATTGGGTAACATCAATGTAATAAATATAACCAAAGTTAATTATACCCACAAGTTAATAATTAATTTGATAACTGGGTTGAAAAGTCAAATAAATAGATTCATTGGAATTTCAACCAATAATTTATGAATTTACAGGAATTGAAATTTAATACTATAATTGGTGGATTAGGTAACTTTAAATTGATATGGAAATGGGTTATAAAGGATTATAAATTACAAAAGTAATCCAAGACGATAAAAGTTATAAATGATAGAATTTGAAATAAAAGTATGATTTTATTTATTAATTATTAAATTATTTAATTAACAGGAAAATAACCATTTTGGCCACTGACTCGGATTTCGACGAAACCAGTTTCATCGGATCCGTAACGATGAATTATTTTGGGATTTCAAGTTTCGTAGCGACCAGACTTGTCGTTTGATCGTACGGGCTCGAAACGCCTAGAAATCAATTAAATTGAAATCAATTGAAATCAATTTGAAATAACTTGATTTTAGCGTAACTTCTTCATACAATGGAATTTATACTTGAAACATGTTCCATTGCATTTAAAATATTTAGAAACATCTATTTTGATATATGGGTTGACTTATTTTCATTTTGGAGTCAGAACGGGCTTTTCGGGCCATTTGTCGTTCAGCTTTCAATTCAATCAATTCGGTCCATTCTAATTCCAGCTTTGCCTATATATACCCCGTTATAAACCCTAGCCTATTTCTTATGTTCGCTATTCTGTACGTAAAATTCCTGTAGCTCCTCCTCATTCCATGGCAGACAAAACCAAAATTCCAATTGCAATTTCAAATAAAATTCAACCTCAAAAATTCAAACTGCTCAATACATATCAAATTATATATCGATCAAAACCTCTCGACGAGCGCATCTCAGATTTGAAATTCGTTTTCCAATTTGAACCACGGTTTTTCCGCAAATTGAAGAAAAAATCGTGGTCGTTCATCGAGGCGCGATCAACGTTGCCTGATCGTTGATTTGAAGGTACCGTTTTGTAGAGAGGGCCAGGGGGAATTCATCAGTGTGGGTTGTTTAGCGTTTTGATGGTCAGATTGCTCGCTAAAATTCAACTAGGGTTTAATACATGAAGCGACGGCTGTGTCGCGAGGCGTCGACCGTGACGTTGGGGTGGCCGTTTGGGCGTAGCGCGGTCGCATGCGTGGAGGAGGCTTCCAGGGTGGTGGTGATCGCGAACCTATTTAACTACCACGATTTAAGGATTTGATTAAAAATAAACTTATGTAAATGATAAAGGAAACCGTAAGGAATTCCTTCAAATGTTTAGTTATTGATTTGAGAAAGCTTCGATTCAGCAAAAAACATGGGGTGTACAAGCCAGAATTTCATTAAATATAATTTTTGGAGCCCAACTCCCTAAAGTATATATTTTATTTAATTGATTTATTTTGCTGGTTGTGACTATTATTAAATGAAAGATTAATTACTAACCCATTTCTTGAAGAAGATTGTGACGACCCGATATTTTTAACAGTTTAAATTGGAATAATAAATTGATTTTAAATATTTAAACGTTAATTGTAAACTTGACTCCCGAATATTAATATTTACTTGATAATTAAATTATTGAGTTATATAATTTGAAATTGGGTAAAATATTGAATATAGAATTTTAAGCCTGTTAATAATAATTTGAAGGCTTATAAAATTTATAATGATAGGATTGAAGATAATAGAATGGTTGGAATCTAATTTAAAGGTGATTTGTCAGTTTTAATAATATATCGTGTAAATCGATAGTTTACAATATACTATTTACACAATCTCTATTTTATTTATATTTATGTATGCTTTTAAATAATACAAAAGGTATAAGTATGTATACATTTATAAGTATAGGATAAGTGGCATGACATGGTGAAGACAAGTGGCATAATATGGACCATATACCTATCTTAAGATGAAATAGAATTATGACACATAACCCCATTAGGTGTTCATATGTAGAAACATCTTAAGACACCTTAGTAGACATGTGTCAACATTCTAAAGCTTGTGCAAAGAGAAGTAGATAAGTGTCCAAAACTAAAATTACCAAACTAGCCTTGAAAATTACTATGTAAAGGGTGGAAATGTTCACTTATTTTTCTTTCTTTCACAAAACAAAAACAAAAGTAAGATAAAGTGAAAAAGCTTGGAGAAAGCCAAGGAAAAAGAGTCAAGGCAAATATACAAGTTTAAGGTGAGAAAACCTATTTAAATTTCTAGTATTCATGTTATTCTTGAAGAGATGATAGTTGTAAGTAAAAGTGGCTCGGTTCTATCAAAAACGCAGCTTAGTAATTTGATCATAAATTTCTCAATTCTTAATGAAATTTCGATTTCTTGAATGTTATGGAAAGCCTATTTCATGTGTTACAACTTTGATGTTTTGTGTTTTCTGTAATTTTGATGTTAGCTATGTCAAAATTGAATCTTTCTACTGTAATTCCGAGAGCAAAACCAATATTAGCTCTGTGCTTAAGGCTGAAACTAAATTGGCCATAACTTCTTCGTTCCTCAACCGATTTCGATAAATTTAGATGTTCAAAAAAGCTTAGACTTTGTTCTAAAACTTTTAAGTATTGAGTTTTTCAAAATTTTGATATTATCCTGGCCAAAATTATAATTGTTTATCGCTGTCCCGAGACAAAATGACAGAAGTTATGAAATTCAAATCTCAAAATTGTTTTATCCATAACTTTTACAATTCTTATCGAAATTCGGTAATTTTTAATGATCTGGAAAGACTAGAAAGTAAGCTACAACTTTTGCTTTATTCATTTTGCATGATTTTGATGTTTTCTATGCTATAATTGCAATTGTTGGTCGCTGTCCTGCAAATGCATAAGTTCAGGCTAAGCTTAATGTTTTTAGTAAAATGGTCATAACTTTTGAACCGTTGATCCAAATTCGATGATCTTGGTCATTCTGGAAAGCTAATGGAAAGGCCTATAACTTTTATTTGTATCATTTTCAGAAATTCATTGAATAACATGTTGAATAACCTCTTGCAAACTCGTTGTCCTGTTGTTGTAGAGTACTCAGTATCTTGTGCAAACCTGAGCTAGTATTTTATGTATAACTTTTGCGTTTCTTATCCAAATCCTATAATTTTTAAAGTTTTGGAAACTGCAGAAAGAATGTGATAACTTTCGTTCGTATCACTTTTTAAAATTCGGCCATCTATATATATGAAATTGAGGTGCAATCTCGGATTACATTTCTGCCCGAAATGAACATGTTTGTTTCTAAGAAAAGGGCCTTACTTGTTAGATTTTTATCATCGATTTGATAAACAATTTGATGGGTTTATTTTCATGGTGGTTGAGTATACTAAGTAAATTACTTTAAAGAAGTATTTTTACACAGAAGGGTTAATCGAGGATGCGGTATAAGACCATAGATAATTTAGTGAGTTTGTTAATGGAAACTAAGAAGTTAATTAAGATGAGTAGTTAATGATTGTGAACAATTAATATAATATAAGCAATTAAAGGTTAATTAAATTCAAGAGTAATTAATAATTTGAAATAATCGATGATTGATTAAGATAATTAATCAATGTAGTTAATAGAATTTACTAATAAAAGAAGTCGAAGAAAATTACTTAATATCATAAATCAAAGGGGGTAATTATTGGTTATTACTTAATTGTAGATTAATTACTTGTTTAATCAGTGTAACAAAATTTATGGAGGGTTAGTAAATTTATGAGCATGATTAATTCAAGGATTATTAATCAATGTAAGTGATTATAAGTTAATGAATCTGAGAATTTAGTCCAAGTAGATAAGTTAAGATGAATAATGATGGGTTGACTAATTAAATTGATTTGGAGTTAATAAATGTAAATGAAGAAATCTATGTGATTGAGGTTTGAAAATTCAATTAGAATCAATTGAATTGATTTGTGCGATTAAGCTTTGCTTATGATTGGTTGAATGGTATTGGATGCTTTGAATGAGTTGATATCTCTGATATGAAATGTTGTGTATTTCATTTGGATAACTTGGGTTGATGATATGAGTTTCGAAGAGACCAGGGTCGGGTATTGGGAAATACCCGAAACCACTTCGAATTTTATAAATTGATTTGTGAAATCAATAGGCTAGAATGAAGTGATTTAAGTGAAGTGGATTATTTTATCTAAGTTTGGTACTTAGAAATTGATGTGTGGAATAAGTGATGTCTAAAATAAATTGTGGCTTTGTGAATTGATATGAGTACCTGGGTTTTAATTCAGTTGTATGCTTTGGTATTACATGTTAGATGGGTTTACTCACGCTGGTTTCCAGCCTGACCCGGGTGTTACTTTGGTGTAATGCTCGGGTCAGACCGAGTATTACAGATTTTCAGGTAGGTACGTTCTGGAGCTCAGGAGACGAGCTGGATGGCAAGTACGTATAGAGTATTTCCGCTACAGTATATGATTATATATCCGAGACATGATTTGTATATGATCAGTGACTGTATATATGTGAACCTCTGATGTATTAAAGTGTAATCAACAGATAATATTCTTTTGTAAACTGTTATTATTTATTATATTTTATCCGCTGCGAATGTGAGATTTTGGTGTTCTGTTCTTCTTCTTCTTCTATCTCTTTCTTCTTTTCTATAACTATCTGAAATTTTCGGGTTCGAAAATTTCGGGTCGTTACATTTGGTATCAGAGCTGAAGGTTAAGCGAGAACCTTGGCTCTGATGGGATTACTCATTAATGATAGGGTAAGTGGTACCCTAGAATGAGTTGAGTGAATATATATACGAGTGAGCGTACTTGTTATTTTCTTATATAAAGATTTTAAATGATTTTATATAAGAATATGTTTTGATATATATAAAAAGCAATATTTCTTTCAAATAAATATAAAGGGAATTGGTTGTTAAAATTATTGAAATTAAATTGAGAAGTAATAGAACACAACCAAACTAAAATTGAAATTGAATAAAGATAAGTTTGAAATAAATTCAAACTGAAATTAAATCTTGAAATTGGGAAAGGTTTTAGGATAAGGATAATCAATTAATTTATGTAATTAATTAAACTTTATTTAATGAGATTAATTAATGGATAATAATTGGAATTGATGAATAAGAAGGAGTTACTTGATGAAGTAGCTAGAGGTAAGTAATTTAAGGGACAATTTCTTAATGAAGGTAATTAAGAAATAAGTTAATTACCGAATGTGATTAATTAATGATGTAATTAATTTAAAGAAATAACAAATAATATTATTTAATGCATTTGAATAAATGGTCCTATTTCAAACAAGAGTTGTTTGAAAATTTAAAAAGAAATTTGTTTTGAATTTAAACCAAAGGTGGTTTAAAATTTTAAAGTATAACTTGGTATGTAAAAGAAATTAATATGTATACATGTGGATATACATAATATCAAAGGTGGTTGGAAATAACTCTAAATGGTGAGTTTGGAGTTTGAAATAAGATGTGATACCCAAGGTGATAAGCTTTTTTTTGAACTTAATAAGTGGGAAGATTATTTATGAGAAGTTTAAAAATTGAAATGGAAGTTCAAATTGGGTAAGGTTGACTGGATTAAGTGAATTGAGTTTAACTGGAGAAAGAGTTAAATAAGTTGGAATGATCAACCTGATTTGGAAATTTGAAGATGAAATTAAGATTTAACTTGGGAAGTTAAATGGTTAATCTGAACGGGGTGTTTGTTTGATCTCAAATGGGTTTGAGATCTGGAATTTGATGGATGTTTTAGAATGGAATTTTGAAATTTGGACTCAGAATTGAATTGTTTAAAAACTTTAAAGGAAAATTGATTTAAAGGAATTAAATCAACATTTGAAGTATTAACTCGAATTTATATATAATTCGAGATGGTTTAAATTTGGAATTTGAATTGGTTCAAATTGAATTTGATTTGAAGTAATTGAAAGTGTGATTGAAGATGCATGAGTATAAGATTCAAATGGAAAATTTGAATTAGATTGATTTGAATAATTAGGAATTGTAATTAAAGTTTAATAGTTTTAAATTCAAATGGAATTTGAATTGAATTTGGGAGGAAATCAAGAATAATTCAGCTTGTTGTGGAAATGGAGTTTGAAATTGGGATTAATTCAAACTGGAGTTGAAATAAATTGAAATTGGAACTAGTTCAATTGAAATTTATTTGAATTAGTAGGATCAAGGTTGAATAAAGTTAAATTTGGAAAGAAACTGAGGAATTCAACTTGAATTGGGTTAAATAGATTTCAATGGAAATTGAAGTTATTTAAATTGGAATGGGGTCAATTTAAATGGAAGAGGAAATTTAAATTGAATTGATTGGGAATGAAGATTAGGGAGCGAACAGTTTCGACTCTGGACTATTTTCAATATAAACCGTTTTAATACAAACCTATTTTTCCAAGCTATTCATTATATATACAACCTTTCTTTTAAAAGCCAAACTATCTTATACTTGTTTTACAATTATTTTTGAAACTGTTTAACAATTTTCTAACTATTTTATAAACTAATTACTATTTTCAACTATTAATTACTATTTTATAGCTATTTTGGAATTATTTAAAATTTCTATGACTATTTAACTATTTTCCAATTATTTTACAATTACTGAACTATTCTACAGCTATTTTACAAACTAGTAATTATTTTCTAACTACTTATCTATTTTCAAAAATAAAAATAAAAATTTCAAGCTATTTTCTAAATAAACTGGTCGGAGTTCAAACTGTTATTGGTTAAATACTCAATCGAGATAAGAATAGAGGTGATAATCCAAAGGGATTAAAGCAATTGTGAGTAAGTGAATGAAAATCAAAGTGAATGTGAATAAAAATGGAATTGATTTGGCTAATAAACAATAAAAAAATACGTAGGGTGTACATATGTTATTCTATTCGCATGGTGATTTGATCCAGATCCGAGCACAGAATTTCGAGATAGTTATATCGATCCGAGTGAGATTTTTCACTCGATTTTCGACGGCGAAACTGGATATGGATTGTTGATTGGTTCTGCATATTCTCTATCATAGTTAGACTATGCAAGGAGAATGACGGTTTCTGATCAAGAAACCAGATCTGTGTCCGCACTAGGAAGTCGGGTGGACGATACTAGTTCGGAAATGAAATTGTGTGATCGAGTGAGCGATCAGATTGGTATAGCGTACGGATGATATGTGTACATCGTACGGATTTGAATGAAAATGATATTGAAAGGAGTAATCAAATTTGAATATTTGATTTTGAGTAAACAAAGTTATCTTTGTTTAATAAAATGAAACTCCCCTTGATGAATCTTTTGCCAGAAGAAAATGGTTTTTGGAAATGTTTTGAAGTATAAAAGGAATTTTATACAAGTTTGAAATGATCCAAAGTTTAAAAAGATTTTATATATCTGAATATATATATATATATATATATATATATAAAGGATCATATGAGGATTTTGGGAAAAGGTTTTGGGAACCTTTGGATTTGGATTTGGAAAGGCTTTTGATTTTTGGGTAAAATCAATATAAGAATTTGGAAAGCCTAGTTTGAGAATTATCGATTTTGGAATAATCGATTTGGTGTAAAGGAGCTTTGTATGAGATCATACTAGGTGTATGATTTAAAGATACTATATATGTATAGTATAAAATGTTTTGATGATGGCTCTGGGGAAAAAGGCGCTCCCTTGAAATGAACTTCTCAGGAGTACCACCGGGTGGTGCTGCCTTAAGTCCCAAGGGGGGGGGGGGGGGGGTTCTAAAATTGATCCTGTGTGGAGTCCGGACGAAACTAGTTCCTGGGGATTATGAGTATAGTATACCATATCGAAAGTCGTGCGTGTTGCTGAGAGCCAAGGTCTACGTTTGATTTTATATCGGTAGATTGCGACCTATGGTATAACATAGCGAAAGTCGTGTGTGCCGCTGAGAGCCAACAGTCTGCGTTTGATTTTATATCGGCAGACTGCGACCTATGTAGGAGTGGAGAGGTTTCATTTCGACAGCGAAAATCAGAGGCCGCTGAGAGCCTGCAGTTACATGGACTTTTGCTGCGACGGCAACGTAACCCTAGGTGTAACTGTGATCTGTTGTGTGGTTTCCATGGCGTAATCGAGAGGCCACGGAGAGCCTGCAGTTACATGGACTTTTGCTGCGATGGCAACGTAACCCTGGAATGTAACTGTGACCATGGATGGGGGTGATGATTTCCAGGGCATTCTCACCAAAGATATATCCTCTATTTTCAAAAATGTTTTCTATATTTTCAGTAAAATTATTTTGTAAAGTATTTTCACTGGGTGTTGAAAATGTGTCTGCTAAGTACTTATAGATTTTTAGTTCTATGCCTGATCAACGTATGACTGAATTTCTGTGAGAATAAGGATGGACTGTTTGAGACATCGAGTTATAAGAAATATGTTTTATAAAATATTATCCGAATTTAAAGGCATTTCTAAATTTTAATAATTAAAAGGGAAATCCAAACAAGAATTATAAAATAAGAACTCGAGAAAATTTAATGAAGTAAGTTTCTTTGTAATAAAAGTTGGAAGTAAGCTAATAAATAATTATTTAATAAAGTATGTTAATAAATTTTACTCGATTAAACAAATGGATTGTAAATTAATAATGGAGTTTGGAAATGAATTCGAATTTGTCAATAGAATTTGACTTGGATTTGATAATGAATTAAATAAGAAGAGATGTTGTAGAGATAAAATAGAGTTGGATTGGAAAAGTGACGGTTTGAATTACAAATAAAATTCAAACGTGATATGAATAATATTTAACGAAAGTTGCAAGTAAATTGAGAATGGCTTTGTATAAATAAAATAAATTCGCAAATGAATTAAGAAAGTGCAATATAAAATGAGTTAATGGAATTAAATAATAAATGGACGAAGTCTGATTGAATAAAAAAATAAAAAAAATAAAAATCAAGGTTGTGATTGAAATTGGATTATCAGACTGAACTTAAGTTCGGTGGCATATTGATTTGAAGTATAAATGAGTTAAGTATACGCTTGGATATTATTTTGATAAATTGTGGACGTGAATTAAAATGAAATGTTGGGCTAGCTGAGTTTAATGGAATTTGATTAAATGAGAATCAAATAGAAGTAAACTTAAGTTTGATGTTGAAATAAATTAAAGTAAAGTAACTTAAGTTTAAATTTAAGGAAGCAATTGGATTAACTTTAAATTATATAAATCGCTTATGGTAAGCGTTTGGTGTTTGTTGCTTTTGAAATGCTTGTGTTTAGCCTTTAAAAGTAAGTGAAATGCTAATAGAATTTCTATATGTGGCACTTACATATTTAAATTGAGATAGTACATGTGCTTGAAGACTGTTTGGTTGGTTTGGATTGCGCTAATTGCTTAAATTTATAAGCTGCTTGCTTAAAATGCTAAATAAAGGTACCCCTACGCAATAAAAATAGGAAATATGAACTGTTTTTGCTTTTTCCGACCGTGTGGGTCGATGTATACATATTTATATCTATTGTCAAATTGCAAAAGCTCCTCCGTACAAAGGAGACTCCGCCAAAATTTTCTGAAAATTTTGGGAGTTAGGAAAAAAAAATTCGTTAGCGACAAAACGATCTCAAATTTGAAACTTAAAGTGAATTAGTAGATGAAACTAATATGAACCAGTTATAAATGAAGGATAAAATTTAATATTCAAAATTGAAATAAATTGAATTCGTATGAAAAAGGAGAAAACTAGTTGGCATAGAAGAAGATGTGAAAACCTATATAAGGAAAGGTAAAAAGGGATTTGAAAGGTTACGATTGGATATTGTTGTTAAATAGAATACGCAGGTATGAAAGGGAAAAGAAATTGGATTTGATTCCAAAAGATAAATGTGAATGGCCCCAAAAAAAGGTATGTACTTAAAATTCTGTATGGAATTGGATTGGGTTTTGATGTGGCCACTTGGCATTTGTTTTCTTTTGGAATTTGGGAGCCCGTAGAGGCCTTTTGTAGTAGTACCGTGCTAGCCGCGCAAAGGAGACGCTGGCAAACCTTTTCGAAAATTTAGAGAGTTAGAAAAAAAAAATTGAGAAAATTTCGATAACTCGAAATTGGTTTAAATTGAAATTCAAAGGATTGAGCAAAAGGGTGGTGCATGAAAACTGTAGAAGGTTTTAGGAAGTTGGTTAAGGTTAAGCGTCTTCAATAAAACATAATTGGTAGAATGTTGAATTGTAGGTTTTGGGAAAAGTAAATGGGTTTTGAACCATTCATCCTAACTATAAATTTCGGAGACGAAATTCTTTTAAGGGGGGAGGAATGTGACGACCCGATATTTTTAACAGTTTAAATTGGAATAATAAATTGATTTTAAATATTTAAACGTTAATTGTAAACTTGACTCCCGAATATTAATATTTACTTGATAATTAGAGTTATATAATTTGAAATTGGGTAAAATATTGAATATAGAATTTTAAGCCTGTTAATAACAATTTGAAGGCTTATAAAATTTATAATGATAGGACTGAAGATAATAGAATGGTTGGAATCTAATTTAAAGGTGATTTGTCAGTTTTAATAATATATCGTGTAAATCGATAGTTTACAATATACTATCTACACCATCTCTATTTTATTTATATTTATGTATGCTTTTAAATAATACAAAAGGTATAAGTATGTAAACATTTATAAGTATAGGATAAGTGGCATGACATGGTGAAGACAAGTGGCATAATATGGACCATATACCTATCTTAAGATGAAATAGAATTATGACACATAACCCCATTAGGTGTCCATGTGTAGAAACATATTAAGACACCTAAGTAGACATGTGTCAACATTCTAAAGCTTGTGAAAAGAGAAGTAGACAAGTGTCCAAAACTAAAATTACCAAACTAGCCTTGAAAATTACTATGTAAAGGGTGGAAATGTTCACTTATTTTTCTTTCGTTCACAAAACGAAAACAAAAGTAAGATAAAGTGAAAAAGCTTGGAGAAAGCCAAGGAAAAAGAGTCAAGGCAAATATACAAGTTTAAGGTGAGAAAACCTATTTAAATTTCTAGTATTCATGTTATTCTTGAAGAGATGATAGTTGTAAGTAAAAGTGGCTCGGTTCTATCAAAAACGCAGCTTAGTAATTTGACCATAACTTTCTCAATTCTTAATGAAATTTCGATTTCTTGGATGTTCTGGAAAGCTTATTTCATGTGTTACAACTTTGATGTTTTATGTTTTCTGTATTTTGGATGTTAGATATGTCAAAATTGAATCTTTCTACTGTAATCCCGAGAGCAAAACCAATATTAGCTCTGTGCTTAAGGCTGAAACTAAATTGGCCATAACTTTTTCGTTCCTCAACCGATTTTGATAAATTTAGATGTTCCAAAAAGCTTAGACTTTGTTCTAAAACTTTTAAGTTTTGAGGTTTCAAAATTTCAATGTTATCTTGGCCAAAATTATAATTGTTTATCGCTGTCCCGAGCCAAAATGACAGAAGTTATGAAATTCAAATCTCAGAATTGTTTTATCCATCACTTTTACAATTCTTTTCGAAATTCGGTAATTCTTAAAGATCCGAAAAGATTAGAAACTACGCTACAACTTTTGCTTTATTCATTTTGCATGATTTTGATGTTTTCTATGCTATAATTGCAATTGTTGGTCGCTGTCCTGCAAATGCATAAGTTCAGGCTAAGCTTAATGTTTTTAGTAAAATGGTCATAACTTTTGAACCGTTGATCCAAATTCGATGGTCTTAGCCACTCTGGAAAGCTAATGGAAAGGCCTATAACTTTTATTTGTATCATTTTCTGAAATTCATTGACTAATATGTTGAAAAACCTCTTGCAAACTCGTTGTCCTGTTGTTGTAGAGTACTCAGTGTCTTGTGCAAACCTGAGCTAGTATTTTGTATATAACTTTTTCGTTTCTTATCCAAATCCTATAGTTTTTAAAGTTTTGGAAACTGCAGGAAGAATGTGATAACTTTCGTTTGTATCACTTTCTAAAATTCGGCCATCTATATATATGAAATTGAGGTGCAAGCTCGGGTTACATTTCTGTCCGAAATGAACATGTTTGTTTCTAAGAAAAGGGCCTTACTTGTCAGATTATTATCATCGATTTGATAAACAATTTGATGGGTTTCTTTTCATGGTGGTTGAGTATACTAAGTAAATTACTTTAAAGAAGTATTTTTACACAGAAGGATTAATCGAGGATGCGGTATAAGACCATAGATAATTTAGTGAGTTTGTTAATGGAAACTAAGAAGTTAATTAAGATGAGTAGTTAATGATTGTGAACAATTAATATAATATAAGCAATTAAAGGTTATTTAAATTCTAGAGTAATTAATAATTTGAAATAATCGATGACTGATTAAGGTAATTAATCAATGCAGTTAATAGAATTCACTACTAAAAGAAGCCGAAGAAAATTACTTAATATCATAAATCAAAGAGGGTAATTATTGGTAATTGCTTAACTGAGGATTAATTACTTGTTTAATCAGTGTAACAAAATTTATGGAGGGTTAGTAAATTTATGAGCATGATTAATTCAAGGATTATTAATCAATGTAAGTGATTATAAGTTAATGAATCTGAGAACTTAGTCCAAGTAGATAAGTTAAGATGAATAATGATGGGTTGACTAATTAAATTGATTTGGAGTTAATAAATGTAAATGAAGGAATCTAAGTGATTGAGGTTTGAAAATTCAATTAGAATCAATTGAATTGATTTGTGCGATTAAGCTTTGCTTATGATTGGTTGAATGGTATTGGATGCTTTGAATGAGTTGATATCTCTGATATGAAATGTTGTGTATTTCATTTGGATAACTTGGGTTGATGATATGAGTTTCGAAGAGACCAGGGTCGGGTATTGGGAAATACCCGAAACCACTTCGAATTTTATAAATTGATTTGTGAAATCAATAGGCTAGAATGAAGTGATTTAAGTGAATTGGATTATTTTATCTAAGTTTGGTACTTAGAAATTGATGTGTGGAATAAGTGATGTCTAAAATAAATTGTGGCTTTGTGAATTGATATGAGTACCTGGGTTTTAATTCAGTTGTATGCTTTGGTATTACATGTTAGATGGGTTTACTCATGCTAGTTTCCAGCCTGACCCGGGTGTTACTTTGGTGTAATGCTCGGGTCAGACCGAGTATTACAGATTTTCAGGTAGGTACGTTCTGGGGCTCAGGAGACGAGCTGGATGGCAAGTACGTATAGGGTATTTCCGCTGCAGTATATGATTATATATCCGAGGCATGATTTTTATATGATCAGTGACTGTATATATGTGAACCTCTGATGTATTAAAGTGTAATCAACAGATAAAATATTCTTTTGTAAACTGTTATTATTTATTATATTTTATCCGCTGCGAATGTGAGATTTTGGTGTTCTGTTCTTCTTCTTCTTCTATCTCTTTCTTCTTTTCTATAACTATCTGAAATTTTCGGGTTCGAAAATTTCGGGTCGTTACAAAGATAGATTAAGCTCTACTGCATGCCAAATATAAGAAAAACGCATTTTTCCTATGAATATGGAACCGCTCTTAGACCATCCATCTGAATAAAATGTTCTTGAATATTATATACTAGAATTAAAGTATAAAATGTTAAATAAACATCTATATTAATAGGATTTTTCATATTATATTTTTATGTTTGGAGTGTATGATAGGATCCTTTTTTAATTTAGTATGTAGATCAATATAATACTCAACTTTCTTTAATGTTCAAGCTTGAATGTACATAAAAATTAAAGTTGTCATGTTTGAAAAGAAATATAATTTTCTTGATGTACACTCAAATGTACAATATCATGTTTGAAATTGTTCTTCAATTGGACCATGGATCTTCAGAGTGCCCAAAAACAAGGAATGATGTATAAATCCTTAACTTTACATTAAAGCATAAAATTATCCATCATATACTAAACTAGATACCAATATACTTTGAACCTTCTGGTATTTAATAGTGTAAATGCTTATGAAGTGTAAAACATAGGATAAAACCCTTGGAACCATTGTTTCCTATTTTCCATAAGTTACTACCAAGCAAGCCATCGGCTATATAAAAGTATCCATATGTGTTAGGGACTCAAAATTGTCATCCTCTAAAATATAGTTATAGTCCATATGGAGAAATATCTGATTTAATGCAATAGTATTATTAGAGGTTTATTTCTATGTTAAAGATAAAAGGCCTTAACAATTCAAAAATAGTACTAAAGATTCTGCTTTTATTTTGAGTTCATTTTAACCATATACCCAATTGTAGGTATTATTACTTTTTTCTACTGTTTGATTTGACTTCCTTCGGATGGTGATATTTTTCTTCTAAGTATTATCACTGCTTTTACAAGGAATTGATATGCTAACTTCTTTTGTTACTTCTTACCTATTATTTACTTATTTATAAGATTTGAGTATGATGTTTATTCCGTTTATATAGTAGATATATGTCTCTAAGTTGCCATATTAATTCAAATTTGTATATATTCTTGCATAAAGTAAGTCTAATTTTTTTAGTTCAATACCTTATGAATGCATTGATAAAATGTAGAAACTAAGTTTTTGTGGGTTATTTGGTTATATTTCTTATGGTAGAAATTTAAATAATTTTTTTTGCAGTTTTTCAAAAACTAAGGCTATCTGTTCATTTATTACAATATTGAGATAATGCTACATATTTATATAATTTTAAATGTAATATATGTGCATTTTTGTCTCATAATATAATAATATGCTAAGGAATCAATCGAAAAGAAATTTTTATGGGTAGTTGCGAATATTACTTTCCATTTATGGAAATTTAGCCTATATCCCTATATTTAGAAATAACTAGGCATGCATCCCTTCCATTTACACATTATAATCTACATCCCTATTTTTAGATAACTAAAAATATAAAGCTGCAAAACCCTACCCGCTATCATATGTCATTCCATTGGGGGAAAAAAGCACGTGACCACTCAAAATTAAGTTAAATACCTAATTTGCAAATTACATTTTCTACTTTCGATTAACAAAGTAAATTGAAGCTAACTCGTCACTTACATTTCAATCGACAACCTATTCGAAAGTAACAAGAAATGAAGTGATTTCCCAAAAAAGGAAAATATAAAATTTATAGGAGTTCTTCCATGTTTGAATTTAGCAACCAAAGAAAGCTACAGTGAACAACATGCATTGTTCAAAAGGAGAAACGGTGATTCGATTTTCGATTTTGTTGTATTTATACTCTAAAGGAATTTATGGAAAATATCCGACATGCATAATTTTAATACTTGATAGATTAGAATTATAGATTCATTGAAAATGAAATGAAAAATGAAAAATGAAAAATTCAAATATCTCCTAGCAAATATTTGCCATATCAATAACTTCTTACATTTGTAGATTATTGACTAAATACCTGCAAATATTTTGCCATAATACTTGGAAAATATTATGATATTGGTATGAGATGATGAGGAGTTATTGTTAGTTATAATTATCATTTATTTCAAATATTTGCCACAAAAATTTTTGTCATGATATTAACCTAACAAATATTTGCCATGATACTTGCCGAATATTGAAATATTTATAATACAAGTGCTAAAAATGTTAAATAACTCATAAATTTTGTTTTTATAGATTGCAGATTCTAACCGTAGCTTAAAATTAAATGATGTAGCTCTGAATCATTGAAGATTTAAATTAGTTGAATTTAGTGTAATTTGTAGTTAGATGATCAATTAAGGATGACAAATATTTGCCGAACAATTTGTGATTGTAATTTTATGCATTTAATATTTTCTACTGTAAATGCTCAAAATATTAAATATTGGTCAAACAAAGTATAGATATTTGGTAGATTAAAACTTTAGTATTGGTAAATAATAAAATGCATATAATAAGTAATATTTGTTATAAAATGGGAATGGAAAATATTTGCTTTGCCAAGCAATTATTTTCCCAAAAAATATTTGTCATGCCAATGTTTGCTACTTATATATGTGTAACACTACTTTAATAATTTTATAACATTTACTGGTGATATCACAACAAGGATACAGATGAGGATACAAAATTGCAGCAAAAAATGAAAAATACCATTTTTAATGTGGAAACTAAAAAATGCACCAGAAACTTCTCACAATCCTGAATCACATCAAAACATCGAATCATCCAAATCTGATACTACAGCAACTCCAACAACTAAAACTTCAGGATATACATCATCTAATAATGAAATTCCTCTTGCAACCCTCCTCAAAAGAAAACAACTAATAACAAGAAGTAGTGGTAAAAAATCACCCGCAAAGAAATAAAAAAAGAAGCACCAAAAGAAAAATTAGCAAGCTATAGATGTAGTTTTAAATCTTTCCATACACTAATAGAAAAATTTAATAAAAGAAAAACTACTTGTAGATGCCCACTTGGATTTATTGAAGCAAACTCGGTTCTTCAACATCATCAGTCCATTATTTAAAGGAGCTGTAACAACCAAGGATATATCTAAAGAATCATCTCTAATAGATATGATAATTGACTGCATCTTAGTTAAAGAAAACTGTTCTGAATTTAGAAATGTGAAAGCAATTTTGAAAGAAAGTGATATTGCAAAAAAAAATTGGATTCCCAAACAAAGGCATCACAATCAATGCTGTATCTCATTTACAGGAATCTGAAATCAAATCTGAATTAAAAGCATACAAAGATAAATATTTTAGGAATTCAAAAATGATCAAAGAAAATGACGTCGAAGTAAGTATTCGATTAGCTATAAAAGGCCAAAAAAAGATGATGTAATTGATGTTTCAAGATTGCTTATTATGTTTTTGATTTCAACATACTTTTTCTCCAAACCAAATGGGCTTTTTTTTGCAGCAACTACTGTATATTTATAGATTGAAGCGAATGAAAGGCGATTCTTGGCCAGCAACAATTGGAAAACATTTGATGGAGAAATTAAGAAAAAACAAAGAAAGTCCAAGAAGAATACGCGCATGCATAACCCTTGAAACACCCCACATCCCTTAGTACACCTAAAAGGACACACTAAAAGATGTGCTGCATTGTAGGTACAAACTAAGACTAGCAGAGACTAAGATTCACAAGATAGAAATAGGCAAAGACAGCGGAAACAATTCAAATAATAACTTATTTAAAACAGAACTTCATAATTTCTTTAAAAACCAAATAAGTCACTAAATACCAAATACATCATATGTCTCAAAATATCCATACTTTTCTTGTGAAATTAAAAACCACAGTCTCAATAAAATTAGAGTATAACTCATCCCTCAAATAGTACCAATACAACATAAGAACTAAAAGCTGAAAATAAAGAAGAGAAATACATAGAAAGAATCTCAACACCTGTAACCTTCCTGAATCCACAAATCTACCTTGCTCGCCCTTAATGGCCTATAGGTAGGAAGGAGAAAATAGATGAGTGGGTCAGACTAAAAGTCTTGTGAGATGATAGTAATTACTAGAGTTTTTAAGCAAAGTAAAGCTAATAGACTTTGCAACAGTTCCAGTATATAAAAGGAAACAAAGGAAATAGAGAGAAGGAATAAGCTGGAAATAACGAATTAACTAGATCAACATAATTGATTAACATTGACTGTTTGCACTTATTTTCGATAGCTGCTTAGATTATGCTGAATTTCAAATACTACCCTTTGATCGGCCTACTACTCCATGGAATCTATTGTGGACTAGACGCTAAAGCTCCCTATGCAGTAGACATTAATTCCTACGAAAGGCACACACTAAGCACTTAGAACTCATAACGATTTCTGAGTACCCAAATGGAAGTCAAACACATAACCGCCACCATGCTCATGTTACCTGTTATTCCACCTATAGGGTCTTCTTATTACCTCAAGCTCCATCATAAGCGTGCCCCTCGTCTCACTTCGGGATTATGTGAGAAACCTCGTCTCACTTCAGGGTTATGTGAGACACCTCGTTTCACTTCAGGGTTATATGAGACACCTCGTCTCACTTCAAGGTTATGTGAGACACCTCGTTTCACTTCAGGGTTATGTGAAATACCGTGTCCATAGAAATAATAGGGGAATGTTGTTGGTATTGGCCCGTCATCCAAACAATATCTAGTTGCGCCCCTTGCCCAAATCCTCATGATTTGGACTTCTTCTTATTGACCATTTACTACTTTTATTAACATAAGTGTGCCACTCGTCTCACTTCAGTATTATGTGAGACACGTCGTCTCACTTCAGGGTTATATGACACACCTCGTTTCACTTCAGGGTTATGTGGAACACCGTGTCCATAGAAACAAGAGAATGTTATTTGGTATATGTCCTACTTTAATTCTTTGCTTATTAACTTAGATAAATTATTTAAATAAGCCTTTACTTTTTTTCTTACTATCTGAGCTTATTAATTTATCCTAAGTCTTAAAATAAGCCTCACTTTATTCTATTTCTTATTATAACCTACGTTATAATCATGCTTATTACTCAACCCAAGGTCTAAGTGTAAAATAAGCTTCTTTCATCTTATACTCTTTTTAGTTATAATTCTAAGTTATATCTAGGCCAATTATCTTTAATTAGTCTAATTCTAACATTAATATCATAATTAGGCTCAATTTTAGTCTTAATTCCATTTTTATTACAGTTTTTACAATTTACATTTTATCTTCCGTTATTTCTGTATTCTTATAATTTTAATCCATATTCGCATTTAATCTATTCTAGTCCATACACAAAGAAGAAGGAGAAGTAAAAGAAAACTGAAAATAGAAGAAATCCAAAGCGTAGGAAAAAGATGTAAATAACGCATAAATAACAGTAAATAAATTAAAATACTGTAAATAAATTATAAATAAATGGAAAAGCTATAATTAATAGAAATAAACTAAAATTAACTGAAATAATAGCTAAAAGAAGTAGACTGAAAATAATTCTAAAAACTGCAAATAAACTACTAAAAAGGTTATTCCAAAAATCGTAGTAAAACTACCACTGTTGGAAACCCTATTATTTTAAATTACTTAAAGAAATCTAAAATAATTACAATCACTTACCTGTGGTCCAAAGCTCTTCGCTTTTGGTCTTCTCGGATCCACTTGAGGGCATTAAAATATTTTTATTAAAAAGATTCTCTCCTTGAAAAATTATTCCTTTTAGGGTCCTTCCTGAAAAGGTGAACCCAAGCAGAGAAAATCTTGAATGAGAAAAAGTGTCACCACAACAAAAAATGTTTTTCGTTGCATAAATTGGCAGCGTTTGAAGCTATATGCAACCATTGATCGGTTTACTTGTAAAAATGAACAAAGAAATGCCATAAAGTGCTTACCGCCAACAATTCACATAAATTTGGATAAAAAATTTATTGTCCGCTCATATCTCTATATACTTAGCGAATTTTTGGTACCTTCCTTGCTCAAACTTTCAGTGGCCACTCATGTTTCATTTTTCTCTCCCTTCTTTTTTTCACAAAATCGAGTTCCAAAACCCTCGTTTTCATTTTCCCTCAAATTTATCGCTCAAATTCATCATAAAATCCCTAGTCTTTGTTTCCAAATCCTTCTTACTCTTTTGGTATAACCACCGCTGCTACAGCTACTGCCAACGCGTCAGCTTCCTCCTTCACTTTAGTAATGGCCGTAGAGAACAAAGCTCAGACCCGGTTCAAGGCATAGGATAGGGCAGCAGCAAATCGTAGGGCAACAAAAAACTCGAAGATGCCAATTCTCGTCTCTCCCTCGAACTCAAATATGCCGACGCCGCCTTAAACTCGAAGTCGCCGATCACTCTCTCAACCTCCAACCGCCAACGCAGTCTTAAAAGACTCGAACTGGAAGTCGTCGGCTCTAATTTGTTTTTCCCTAAATCATGTGAATAATCGATTTTATTGTATTTACTATTTTATTATTCTGCAATTTGATTTATGTGTTATTTGCCTTAATTTGATTTCAACTTCAGTTTTACATATTTTTTTGCTGCTCATCCTTCGACCATGAGTTCATTTCATAGTAAATTATTCTCTGTTATTAATCAATATGCATTTAGTTGTTTTAATTAGTCACTACATATGTATTTCATGCATTCAGGTGGTTGGGAAAAAGGGAAAACTAGTTAATGTTAAATAATTGCTAACAGCTAGTATGGCTAATAATCAGTCACTGACGATGCTTGCTTTAGTAATAAAGGGTGAACTGTGATGCATGTGGTATTGAAATAGCACATTCAATGGTGATGATGTATGATGGAGTCGACATGGATGGTGAAGTGTGAGTTTGCTGAGATAGTGGCAAAGCAGTGGGCAAAAATGTGACAAGTGGGGGTGATGACAGTTGAAGGTAGATGAGTGGAAGAAGTTGTAAAATATGCAGATGACAGTTGAAGGTAGATGAGTGGAAGAAGTTGTAAAATATGCAGTTGAAGGTTGTTTGGTCAGGGGTAGGAGGTTTGGTGATAGGCAGTGATGATGTAGTGTGTTTGTATATGGTGTGGCAAGGAGTGTGCCAAGCAGTGAGGAGGAGGATGATATTTGTTGTCGACAGTAGTTGATAGAGTCAAATTGGTTAATGGTGGTAGTGTGCACAGTAGTGGTAGATGTTATGGTATGTTTGGAACTGTTAGGCTGGACTGGGAATGGTGAAAGGTGGAAGGAAGTTTGTAAAAAAGAAAGATATGGTTTGTTAAATGTTGCACGATGTTGAATTAGAAGGTCGTTGTATGAAGGCGATGAAGTCGTGGAAATTCTGTGATATGTTGTTGCTATTTGGTGGAAGAAGAAGGTAGTTATGAAGTTGTTGATGATACTGGAGGAGGAAGTGGATGGTATTATACAGTGAAGTAGTAGACACAGTTTACAGTGGCAAATGTTTTTGTTGAAGTCGAGCTGGAGATGAGGTAGGTGTTGTTTGAAGTAAAAGCAGCAGGGGAGGGTTGGTTAGAAAGAAGACGATCAGTGGCTGTATCAGGAAGTAATGGGGTAATGACAGTGATAATGTGATAGGAGAAGTATGATGACCTATAGGTGTTTGATGGTTGTGGTTTAGTTGAACAACAAGGCAGTGGCAGTAGATGAGTGAAGTAGTGGATGGAATGACAGGCAGAGGTTAATGTCAGTTTCGAACCAACAGTGGAAGAGGAGGAGCTTCGGTTATTGCTTAGCGACAGTTGATAATGTTATGGTTGTGGTTGGTTTGTAGTATATGGTTAGTTATGGTCAGTGTGCTGAAGGCGGGCAAGCAGAAAGTTGTGTGTTTTCTGGGAGTGAGTGGTGACTGATTGGATGTTAGAACAGCGTACTCTACTTCTCAACAAGACATCAAAGAAAATGACTGGATGTTTTAGCAAAGTTAAACAAGAAAAAAACAGACAAAAAAACTTTGGTTTGAAGTGTTTATTAGAAGCTGGGTAGGTTGAGTGCAGTAGTTATGGTGTAAAGTAGGGGATGATGTGTTCGGTTAGCAGTCTGTGGTGTGAAGTATAGTTGCTCTGGTGATCAGTTGTTATTCAGGGATGTTCAGATGCAAAGGTAAGTGATAGTAGTAGCTTGTATTTGACAGTATAGTGGATAATGAATGGCTGGTTGAAGATGGATGGTATATGGGCAGTGAATTAAATGTTGTTGCAGAGGAGTGGTTTGTATGTGTTGCAGTTTGCTGATTGTAGATGAATGGGTTGTAGTGAGCTGCTTCGGGTTGGCGAGGTTTGTGGAGTGTTGGTCGGTGATGAATGCACATTTATGGAATGAAATGGTTATGGTGTTTATGGTAGTTGATTATAGTAAAGTTTCAAGGCAAACAGCAGACGATGGTAGATGATGGAAAACAGCAGATAAAGTATGCCTAGGTGGCTCTGTTGTATTGTTTGCAGGTGATGGCAGGAGATGCTGGTTGAAATGTGAGGATGGATGCAGAAGGGTGTAATAGGAAATGGTAGATAGGATGTAACCGTGAGTATGTTCTTGTTTACAGAAGTTTGAAATGTAGCATACAGTTGTATTGGAGTTTTTTTTTGTCCTCGTTCGATCGGGAGAAGTTTGGAGACGTGAAGTTATAGGCAAGGTGCACATATGACAGTTTTTCCAACTGAAGTGAAGTGATAGTGATTAGCAGTATGGTGGAGGTTGGCAGCAGCGATTGTTTGGCGGCAATGCTGTGGGTTTTTGGTTGCTATGTTTTGTGTGATGAAGTGTAGAAGTTGACGTTGTCTCGGCAGTAGTTATAGTAGTGTAGAGTAAGGCAGTAGCAGTTGTGTTATAGTGGTGACTGGTGGTAGTATATGGTTGCAGAAGGCTACCAAAGGTGGAGATGTATAGTTGCGACTTGAATAGTGGGGATGTGCGCTGTTTCTAGCGGCGGAAGGCAGAAAAGCAGCTTGCTAGTCTGGGGTTTGTTGAATATGTTTGGTAATGTGCAGAGAGGGTTGTATTGGCAAGTGAATTGTAGTGGAAGGTTGTATTGGTTGAATGCAGATATGTATGTCTTGCAAATATGTATGTTGTTGGGTGAATCGACGGTATTGTTTTGATAGTAGTAATTCAAAAATAGATATTGCTGAAATCTGGGCGTATGGTGCAACAGTGGCTTGTTTTGTGGTGAATCTTGTCTGGAACTGTTGCAGTGGTGGGTTGTTAGGAATCAAAAGTGGGTGGCTGAAGTGAAGTTGAAGGCACTGTTGGAGCAGTGTGGTGATGACTGGAAGTGAGTTATGTTGCAAGCTTGTATGTGAAGTATATGGAGGAGGTGGAGCTGCTGACTGTATTGAGGCAAGTCGATGTGGATTAAGTGGAAGACATGTTAGGTGAATATGAAATGGTGGGCAGCTGAGTGAAATAGTGACAGCATCGAAGATGGGAAATAGTTGTTTGGGTTTGTAGCGGTAGTTGGCTTGAATGGCACAACAGCAGGTTGTAGTGGCAGATGAAAGGGGTTGAATGAAATGCAGTCGAAGTGGAGATGAACAGAGGTGACTGCAGATGTGGAAATGTAGTGGAAGTGTAGTTTAATGGCACAACCGCAATTTTACCAGAAGTAGGTGCAGTAAACACTGTTAACTTGCCTGAGGTGGGAGACTGTCCCAAAGGGGTGTAGTAAAACATGTTAACTTACTCGAAGTGGAATTGCATCCCAATCCTTTGCTGCACTTCAAACTGATGGAATAGGGGATGAACCAATAATGGAAACATGCAAAGAAATAGAGGAAGGAGAGTTTATACCTTCAGCAGCTATTGCTGATGTATCAAAACTAAATAAATCATCTTTATATTTATTTGTTTGTTAAAATTACACTTCTCATTTTATAACCCGTGAATGATTTGCTAAGTAATTTGCTAAGTGGTAGGACTGTCAACTTGTCCTTAATTTTAACTTGGCATATTATTTTTTTCTATAGTATGAATGGGGAGGGGTTGTTGCAAGGCAGTTGATGGAAACCGTGTTGAAGTAGGGAAGTGATGCTTGTAGTAGACAGAACTATAATGACCAAGGTTGTTTGAACTGAAGCAGTTTGAAGGTGGAACGGTTCAAGTGAAGGTGAAGTTTTTAGAAGTAAGAGTGATATTGATGGTAGGTTGTTTAAGGGATAGGGAGGGTTGTATTATTTGTGATTGAGGGAGGAATGATTTTGACTTGGTGTTGGAGTGGCAGTTTGAGGAAGTTGTAATGATGGTTGTTATCAGGTTTGGGTGAGGTTATAGGGAGGAGGAAGTGTTGGAAGTGATGATCCAGAAGTCGAGGAACTGTCGGGGATGTTAGCAGTTTTGTGGTGGAGTTTCGGTGAAGTTGAGATGGTGGACAGTTTGGCTATTGTCGGATTTGGATATGTTGTAGAGTTAGAGTTTGTATTCAAGGGTTTGGTGTTGATATGTTGGCAGTGTGTTGTTTGGATGCAGGGTGGTATATGAAGAAAGTGTTAAAGAGGAGTGACTGGAAGATTGAAGGGGAGATTGATGAGTGCTCGAAGTGTGGAGATGATTGAAGTGTGGTCGAAGTGCATTTGTACTGAACTATAGAGATATGCAATGCACGAAAGGTTAGGTTGCAGTAGGTCTGTTGAGTGATCAGAGGAGTTGCGGTTAGGTTTCAGAAGCACGGTGGTTCGATTGTACCTGTAATGAAGAACAGGGAAGATGGACGAGTTGTTTGGCAGGTTTGAATTTTTTTTGGTTGTGTTGTGGGATGAGTTGTGGGTATGGTCGGAAGTTTGTATCAAACATGATTGTGAGGAAGTTTTGGTGGAGAAGTTGATTGTGTTGTGTTAGGAGTTGGTGTGAACAAGTAGTGTACAGGCAGAGGGAATGAAGGAAGGAAATGGGGATGTTATCAGGTGAACTTGCTGTTTTGAATGGAGTGCATGGTTGAAGAGGATGGTTGTCGTATGGCAAGTCTAGTGCACTGACTTCACAAATATGATGTAAAAGTTGTTGGACGATTACAATGTGCTCACATCAGTGGTTAATACGCAGAGGCATATTTGTTTGAAGTATTATAGTCTAATGACTTCTATATTTGTCCATTTTTGATCTTTAATACCTTCACCTCACAAATATTTATTAACATGATTATTATTATTTACAGGTAGATAAACGTTTGTGAAGAATTCAAGCAGCATCACTACTTTTTGGTATGGTAGCAGCACATGTATGTAGTTAGGTTGATTAAAATTGTTATAAAACTAGTATGTATGGTATCAGCACTACTTTAGCTGCATGTACTATTATGAAACTGTTTATGGTAGTTTGGTTGTGTAAACGTACGGTTACCCTTTTGTCTTGACACTAATGTTATGATACAGTGGTGATTATGTAATTGCTTTTGTTTGTGTTATTGTGGTTCATTGAATGTGTTATTTTTGAATGTGTATGTGTTTATATATTATGTTATTGTATAAGTTTTGAAGTACTTGAATTGGAGGCGAAATCAGATGTAGTCGTGGAACAGCAGGCAATAAAATCGAAATATATGGTGGCGGAGAAAAAACGCCACCAAAAATATTTTTTGTAGCGTTTAAAAAGCGCTACAGAATCAGCAATTATAGTAACTCAGATAATCACCGTAGCGTTCAAAAAACGCTGCAAAAAATAATAATAAATGCAACAAAAAAATAAGATAGTAAACGGAACCTTTTCGGTGGCGTTTCTTAAACGCTGTAAAAAAGATCTTTAGTAACGTTTAAAAAACGCTGCCAAAAATTCATTTATAGTGGCGTTAAAAAAAATGCAACAAAAAATCATGGATTTTTAGTCGCATGTTTTCTAGCGGCGTTTATCAAAACGCCACCAAAACTTTTTGTAGCGTTTTTTGAGCGCCACTAAAAATCAAAGTTCTTGTAGTGTGTTAGGCCTAGGGTCTTATTTATAAGGATAGAAGTGGATCCTAGACCGTTGGATTTGGAAATTGAACAGGATGCAACCACGTCTGTGATGACCCGTCTCCTCGACCCTCAGAAATCGACACTAATACATCCACGGTATTCACGTGCCATAAATCCAAGTACCGGGGAAGCAGATTATCAGGGGTGTAAAAGAAAATAAAGATAGAAGATAACAGAATAATAGAATCTCACATCGCATTCAACATTTATAACTATACATAATGATCAGAGTCAAATACAAATCTAGCGGGATAGTTATAACTGTTTATCCGTACATATGCTAGAAATACATACTACATAACATAGCTGAAAATGGGTTGATAACTACATAAGGTACTTCAGCTTCATAGCTCCAAAAGACTTGTCCAAAATGCTACCCAACATGCTCCAAAATGCTCCTATGGTATCCTGACTACACGGCTGCCCGAAAAATAGGGCACCCAGAGTTTTAAAGGGAAAAACAAACTCCGGGTCAGTCATGGTACTGGTGTGAGAACTCAAAGTATGATGTTTTTGAAACAAAAAGGTATCTCATAAGACCACGCCGCACATAAACACGGAACGGGTTTTTACCTTATGATAACCAAAACTCTTTATCACACAAAATTTAGGGATATTATTTTTAATGACATTCTTTAAAAATATTTGCAAATAAACTTATTAATCTTAGCCGAAATTGTTACCATTGTTAAATTCCAGCATATTAGGTTCTACAAACAAAACCGTAGGTTCTTATTGGAGAGTGGATTTCCATACAAATGACCAGGTGAACAGACTACCTTCCGATGGGTACACCTCTAGATGGATGCCTTAAGGAACCATCACAAAGCTCCTCTACCAACACAAGACCGGCCTACCTCTATAACTAGATAGTACCGAATATGTCATCCCCCAGTCGTTACCGACCTTTATCCGGGAGATCTCTTCGCATACATCCACATTAATTTACATCTCGAACATCATAGCGGGAAGAAATATATCTAGAAGGGAATGACCATACCCTAATTGGGAATGACCCACTTAGCCTTTCTGCATCTAACCCTGTTTTGGTCATTTTCGGTTGATGAGGCTTGAGGCTACGATTACCTTTTCACATAGCACATCTTCTTCCACTTTGAATGCCATATTGCCATTCCACATTTACACGACTGATTTCTACAAACTTATAACTTCCTGAGCTCGTATGTCTCGGGAAAGGGTGTTAAGCTAAGAGAAGGTGTCTTCTCTGCTACCGACTGATATACTTTTATAGAAATCATTCATTATGATTTGGAATGCAAGGTCAGACATTCATCCATACAAGTTCGTTCTGGGATTGAACGAAACCAAGGCACTTTCCTCGGCCATTACTAGGCGAGGATCCCTTGTGGTTTTGAGGTTTTTCATAACAAGGAGACTACTGCTACAATATAGTGCATCAGAAGTTTATCCCCAATTAATCAACAAGTAGTCCCTCGTTATTATTCCTCTCAATATCTCCATCTTCACACATCTTCAATTTTCTAACACGTAAACTGGTTAGAAGTGGTTTTCGGATAGGAATTAACCAATCCGACCCGGGTTCCTTCGAAATTTAATCATCGAAATAAATGATGTAATTAGGTGATTGTTTTTTGATTCATACATTTCCTTTCCCAAAATATCTTCGAGATATATATATTTTCAAAAATCTTCTTTTAGTAAATACGGAATCATTTAAACCTCTTTTTTTGAATATTTCTCAAATCATTTTTTTAAAGAGTATCTTTTGAGAAAATAGGATTATAGAAATCATTCTATTTTTATCCAAAATCAACTTCTGTATTCAACGAGTGCTATGGGCGGAATAACGGTGAGATCACCTTTTAAATTTCACGAATAGGACAATTTTCCTCTTTCGATTTTAATAATGAGTATAAGAAGATTATTTCTATAAAATCCAAATTGAGCATCCGGGCTTTCCTTTCGATATGTTCCACCCCTCGCCAAAAAGAGAAAACTGAGGCCAGGTAAGTTCAGGGCACTGGTTGCTCCATCCCTAACCTTAGTTACACACCTTGTTTCCACTTTTAGATCTCGTAGGCGGGACAAATGTACTAATCCTTTCCGCATACTCATTTTCCCTTTTGAAATCACTTAACTATTTGTTTAACCATCTTTGAAATAATGTTAAATTGTTCAACTTTCTTTTGAAATGCTTTATTATTCGCTTAAAAACATTTACTAAGGATTTGGGGAAGAATTGTTAAGTTTCTAACTTTTTTTCAAAATTTATTGAAAAGCGTTTGTAGAAAGTGTTGCAAAAAGGGCTTTAAAAACTATATTCTTCAAAAAAAACTTTTATATCATTTAGAAATTCATGTTTTCAACTTAAATCACTTTTAAAATATTTTGAAAGACTTTTAGAATTTATTTCATATTTTTAAAACACTAATTTCATCAATTTCCAATTTTGGTCATTCAGTGCAAAAACTGGATTTTTTTTGAAAATTGATTTTGCCATATTTCAAAATATACAAGATGAAATCGTTATTTTTATTTATTTTTTTATGAAAGATATGGATATAAGGATTCGAAAAATTCTTACTTCGAAGAATTCTGAACTATATTCCACTTCGTATGTTCATTTGAACTTTTGACACGAAAACGCGATCTACCGTTACGCGACGCGTCAAATTTTTGGCGTATTTTGATATTTATATCCAAACTTTGTCGAAACAAGTTTAAACACTTAGGAATCATTTTTAAAGCATTTTCAAACATTTTTCAAGGTATAAATGATTCCATATCACATTTCATTTCTTTTGGAAAGTGATTTCCATGTGATTGTACGTCGTATAAATCCGTGACTTGTTTCAATATATATATTCAATATACAACTAATATGTAGCGACCCGACTTTCTAACACCAGAAAGTCGCATCACTATTTAAGAAAGAAAGGGATAGAAGAAGAAAAAAAAAAGAAGAAGAAACACAACAACATCAGATAACTCACAGCGGAACGAATGAAATATAATATATCATATAAATATATTACATAGTATCATATTACATCAGAGTACACAACAGATACAACACATATTAGACAGTTATAAACATCTGTCTAACTATACAACTCAAGACCATAAGATACAGATATCACACAAACACAGCGGAACCAAAATATATCTACACGTGGAAGCCTCCTGCTCCAAATATCCTCCAGAATTCGTCAAGTTAACCTGAATCACTTGACTACTCATACATAATATGAGTACCCAAGAGTTTAATAAAACAGAAAATAAACCCTCGGGTCAGACAGGGTTCTGGTGTGAGTAAACGGGTTAAAAGTGCTTAACTTTAGAAAAACCTTTGAAAAGAAAAGGTATCACGCAAGACTTCCCACACATAAACATGGAAAAGTTTTTACCTTACGCTAACCAAAACATTTGATAGGAAATCCAGTGATATTATAATAGTGTCTAGGGTTTTCAAATAAATAAGAAATAGCCGAAATTGTTACATTTATTAAATTACAGCTACTAGCCACAAAAGTGGGTAATACAAACAAAACCGTAGGGTCTCGTAGGAAGAATGGGTTTCCACTAATGGCAGGGCTACCAGGGTACCGTCCGTCACAGGTCGTGGCCTAGATCACCGTACCGAGGATTACTCCCAATCCCCTGCATCACAAAGCCGGGACCATTCCTTACTGAACAGTCCCGAGTAAGATCACCCTGTGGTTGGCGCGACCAACCACCCACTAAGCCGAAATAAATGGACATCTAGATAGGAATGACCTCACCCTGAAATGGGTGCTACCCACTTAGCCTTGCTGCACCTCCCCTGTTTTAGCCATTCCCGGTTGATGAGGCTTGAGGCTGCGATTACCTTTATAGAACACATCTATCTTAGAATGCTCATCGTCCACCTGAAGATGTTCTGAAAGCATTCAATCCATACAAGTTCGTTCCGGGTTCGAACGAAACCGAAGGCACTATTTCGTTGCACTCATTTTGGAATCACCCTCAGAGTCAACGACCATAGCCCTTGCACTCCGAATCACCATCTCGAACCTATAAGTACTATTTCCGTCAAACTCACCACGGAATCACCCCCAGAGTTATACTGACGTATAGTTCATACACCTCGAGTCTTCACCAAGCTCCACTTGGATTCATGACCTACCGTTTAATTTGGATCGATGTGGTTTTCGGATTTCTAAATATGGAAACCCGATCCCGGTCTTATCGAAACCAAACGTAATTTTAATGTCCAAGTTGTTTAAGGGTTTCAAACAATTAACCTTATATTCAGGATGATATAAACAGATAGATGAATCACATAATCACAACAGATAATTCATATCAAACATTCATCTCACAAAGCAGCATATCACATAACAGAGATATCATAATCATCCAGTATCAACCAATCACCCAATATCAATCATCCAATATAAACCAATCATCCAATATCAACCAATCATTCATAAACAGAATTGATTACTCTTAATCAATTGGATTACCTAAATCCTTCTTCATTTGTTTATAAATTAATCATCTCTTAATGATCTTCTTTAATTAATCTTCCTTGATTAATTATCCTTTAATTACATTCAAGTAATTATCCTTAACCATATACAGTAATTAACATTTAATTACTATCATTAATTACGATCATTAATTACAATAATTAATGATCCTTCATTTACTTCCACTAATTAATTAATTATAATTAATTACATTAAAACTCAATTAATTACAATTAAGTGATCATATCTAAATTAATCATTTTTATTAATCAAACTTGATTAATTTTATTAATTATATTAACTAATAATCCTTATTAATTAATAATCTGTTTAATAATTAAATAATTAACTTGTAATTAATTATCTCATTAATCATAAACAGTAATTAACAATTTGTAATTACTTATCTTAATTAATTAACTTCTTAATTAATTATGTTAATCCTTGATTAATTAATCTAATTAATTAAACTTTGATAACTTCATTAAGTGATTATTAATCAATTTAGTTAATAAATAAATCCTTAATTAATTACTTTATTAATTAATTACATTTTTAATTAATTACCTTTAGTAATTAATCTTAAATTAATCTCATTAATTAATTAATTAATCACATTAATCAATTTACTAAATTAATTAAGTAATTAACCCTTAATTACTTACATAAGTAATTATCTTCTAATTACTTTCATTTAGATGATTACTCTCTTAATTAATTACTTTATTAATTAATTCCATTATTAAATAATTCTTAATTCTTTAACTAATTAATTATTCTATAATTAATTAATTTCAAAATAATTATATTAATTAATTCCTTAATTAATAACATCAAGTGATTATCCATTAATCACTTCCATTTAATTGCTCCCATGAGTAATTTCCATTAATTACATTCAATAATTAACCATTAATTACTTTATTAAGTAATTACACTTAATTAATTCATAATTAAGTGGTTATTTAAAATTAAATAAGCAATTAGCTAATCATTTAAAATTAATTAAATAATTAATTAACTTCTTATATTTCAAAATCCTTAATTAATTAAGAAAAACATTTATCTTAATAAGTCTTTTATTTATTAACAAATCATATTTAATTAAGTATTCTTAAGTTCAAAATAATTTAACATTATTTATCTTCATAAATAAATAATATGAATTTAATCAAATGTTAACAACTTAAAAACAAATTATTCTATTTGGTTTTCCAAAATTATAACAATAACCTTATTTTGAAAATAAGGAATTTAGAAATCAATTTGAAATTTAAAACACTTTAATTATCCAACTTAAACTTATTTATTTTCAAAATAATTTGAAAACTTAGTTTTAAATCATTACTTAAAAATTTTACTTAAACTTTGATTCAATATTTAAATTCAAAACATTCTTTTTAAATTAAAATTCAAAATTTAATGAAGTTAATTACTTCCAAAAAAGAAATCATTTCAAACAAATTTAAATTTCAAATAAATTCAATTAATACTTTTTAAAGTTTGATTAATTTTATTTCAAAGAACAAACTTAAACTTGTAAATTTATTTTCTTTTGTAAAATCCTAAACATTGATTTTATTTATTAAAACTAATAAGTTAATCTTGTAACTTATCACTACACAAAACTAAACCAACAAATCTGGAGTCGAACACTCGAACCACACGAGCCAGCCCCGATGACAACCCATGCTTTCCCCTACTTCGAGTCGATCTCCATGAAATGCGAGTTCCCTACGAGTCTCAACTCATGTTCCCCAGTTCCAAATTTCCCAGTGCACACAACATACACGGTGCACGTACACCATCAACTCCGGCCGCCGTAGTTCGTCGCACCCATCGCCGACCATCCCACGATCGCACGCGAGCATGAATTCGAACCCAGATCCAACAATATACACGCAAAACAAAATTCGACCCATTGCTCAAATAAACTGCAGAAAACATCGACCACTAAACCCCCCACGGCCGACCATCTCGACGTCGGAACCTATGGCTCTCCTACCGGAGCAACCTCGCGCCACCACGATGCTATCACGACCCTCGCGATCGAGATCGCCACTCCAATTTTGCAGAGATCACTTCAACTTCATCGACGGTCAAAAACCCTAATCCAACCAAATCTGATCATCTCGGCCTATAAGAAAAATCACCACTAATTTTCCTTCACTCTCCATTGGTCGTACTACCTCCATGCCAAAAATTGGTCAACCTCGCCACGCCGATCATCAGCAAACACCAAAAACACGCAAAACGTTCAAACCCATAATTCACACGAATTTCTCAACTAAAAATTACAAAATGCACATCAAAATTCATGATTTTCCATCATGATTACATGCATGTAATTCAATTTGGAATTTAAAGCAGTTGATTTTTAACAAAAATTTTAGTTCACTGTGTTTTACCATTTTTAAAATTAGTTGTAAATTAAAAATTTCAGAAACTATTTTTAAAATTACTATCTAACATTAACATACAAATTTCATTTAATCATCAAAATCAAACAATGGTGTTAGTGGGAGATTTAAATTTTTTGAAGGTTGAACCTGGTCTGAAAAGTACAGGAAGTAGAATGTTTGTATATTCACAGACCCTTTTTCACATACATAAACATATCCATAAATTCAATGACATAAATACTGAATGATTTCCATGCAACACCAAGATTAATCGACAGATCATCACATGCATGGACAGAATTCAACTTATTTTTTTTTTAAAACAATTTACTCACCTATTTAATTTCCAGAGAACAAAGCAGAGAGCCGTTTTTTTTAATTTTTTCCAGGCTCTTAAAATTTTTAATTTTAAAAAGACTTTGATTTGCCGAAGAAAATCCTCTACATGCCTCAAATTTGATGATTTAAAAGTTGAACTACAGATGACTTGCTGAGTTGATCTTAATCCCATTTGAAATGCAGGTTGAGATTGCAGATTTTGCTTTTGCCTTTTGGTTTAAATTTCAGGTTTGATTTGTCTTTAGGTTTTAAAATTTCAAATATGAAAAACTTTCTGGTTTGAGTTAAGAAGTGAAAACAAAGAAAATGTTTGTGAAAAACTAATTTTCTTCTTAAAACATTTACTAAAAATTAAAATTAAAATAGTGCCATTTGTTGATAAATTGAACAAGTGTCTCAAGCATATTTTAAAAAGTTTACAAGTGTTTAAAATCTTTGCATATTTGCGTTTAAAACCTTATTAAAATAATAATTATATCTTATATCTATGTAATATGGACATTTGTATTTATGAAATGTTTTTTATGCATATGAATTGTTTTTATGTTAATAAACTTTGAATTTTAAACAAATATACAAGTATGAAATCTTTAAAGAAAATATTATAAAACTAGTTATAATACAAATAAATCTTTATACATGTATTTTAAAAATCTAAAACATTTATATTTATTGTTTAAGAAATAATTTTTTAAAAGAAAGTTTATTAATAACTTTATACATATACATACATATATATTACAATTTGAAAATTTATCTTTTATTTAAAACAAAAGATTTTCCTATTCACAATATATATCAAATATATATATATATATATATATATATATATATATATATTATAAATAGAATAAAATTTTATTAGCTTTGAAAAATAAATCTTATCAATTTTAAATTGTTAAAGGGATATTGATCAAGAATACCAGATTAAATATTTATTAACCTTTAAAATATTAAATTTACTAATTTAAATTAAAATTATGAAGAAAAATTATTAAATTAATTTAGTTATTAATTCAGATTATTAAATTGATATTGCCTAAAATTCCGGGTCGTCACATTCCTCCCCCCATAAAAGAATTTCGTCCCCAAAATTTAAAAGCAAAGATAATTTAATAACCCAGCAAAGATTTCAATATTCAATCAGCAAAGCATACCTATCATCCAGTTACTAGCAACCATAGCAACCAATCAAACAAACAAACCTAACTAATTATCTTGACACAAATCAGAATAAATCTTACTAACACTATCTCGAGTTTCCCAAGTATAAATCACCGGGAGACTTGCTCTACAGAATCTAAACCAACTACACCACCAAAATCCAGAGCTCCTCTCATCTCTAGATCCATCAATCTGAATAGAATATTAGACTATACTCAAGTCTAGCTCAACTTCCAAATCCAACTGAGCTGCAGATTCAACAACCAACAATGAATCATACACGTACTTCCTCAGAGATACGTGAAATACAATGAATTCCAGCTATCCAAACTGGCAATTCAATCTTATCCTATCAAAAACACAGATAAGAAATCCAAATGCCTTAGAACTAGCCATCCAATCTTATCCAATTACTGCTCTCTTAACCAGAGAAATCTTAACAACAATGAAGACTCCAACTTCGAATTCCAAACTCCTTATCTCATATCTGCATAACACAATAGACAATCCTGGGCTACCAATCTTCTTCCTGATCAGCTCAACCTATGCTGCTTCTTCCAGAAACAACTAGACCAAAGCAAACCAGTTTCTAGATCATATCCAACAGAAAAGTCTTCCAAGATCCGTCGAAATCCAAAACACAAGCTCTACTTCCCAAGCAATAGCAAACTGAACTTGCTTCCTTCCTTGTACAGCTGCTACCTCGCTTCCGCTGCACAACTCTGATTCTGAAATAGATGAGAATAATGTTGATGAACACGAATACAAACTTATCCAATATATCCAGGAAACTTTGTTCATCAAATACATAAAATCTTAGTGACTCATCTGACTTGGTCACACTACCTTACTGTAGAACCTAACTCAAAAACTGGATCTGACTAATCCAAATTCCAAAAATTTCTGAGCTGCTACACCAGCTCTTCCTCTCCAGGAACCATCCTACTACCAGGCTAACTACCAAAATCGCTTCTAGAGCCAAAACAATATGGAACTCAATTCCAGATGCACACAAACTTCTGATTACCTCAGTAGCTCATATTTCCGTATGAGAATCCTCAGTCTCAAACAAAAGATTGCTCAAGAAAAATTCCCAAACTAATCGCAAGCCACTTTTGCCATCCAACCTAGTTCGAGTTCCAAAGAAACTTTCCTCTCTTTACCAATTAGAACAACCTTAAGCTTCTCCAAACAAGGTTAACCTTTCAAGAAAATATTCACCATCTGCCCGGACTACTGAAAAAGAACCACAAAGATTCCCGAAGCATTGGTGAAACGAGCCACATTGCTGCTTCTAAACTCTACCTTGATGATACTGCAAAGCCAAAAGACCTTCTCGTCGGCACACCGAACACTTTGAGCTGAACTGCTACCACAACTAACCAAAGACTTCTAATGCAAAGGCTTCTCGAATACCAAAATGATCAACAAACCACACAAAAGACCTTCGAGATGGCAGACATCCTCTCAAGAAATTCGGGCTCCAAACCAAGCATCAACATCTCGCTCTCCTTAAGCAATGACAAATGAGACCATGCCGAAGCGAAGCAACTTATAACCTTAGTCTCATATTCCAAAACAGCCAACCTCTATGCTAAAGATCTAGATAACTTCTACACAGACGAATCTTCCCTGCGGCAGGTAAAGACTGCTCCTCAACCACTTCTAAAACTGCTTCAAGAGAAAATATCTCTGAAAATATCCATGGATTCTGCATCTCATCACGCAGTTATCAAGATACCATAACTTACTTCTGCACTTCCGACAGATCCAAACTTATACTTCAAAGATAAACTCCGAATCTTTTAAAAGATTTCCTTCGGAGATTAGAGAAATCCTTACTCCAAGTTACAAATCTCATTCGAGACAGTCTTGGGTCTACATTGTCGACAAAATATACTTCCAACCTCAACATATGGACCTCTTTCATCAGTGGTAGTCGTGTTACACACACACCCGACTACTCCATCTACCTTTAACACTTATGTTGGAAAACCCGAACAGATAACCCAACAGATTAGGTAGATATTGATATATATATATAGTTATATATAAAATTACAAGTACGCTCTCTCAAGAAAGACACCACTCCAGAGCCTAGGTATTCACTCAACCTAATGCTCTGATACCAGCTGTGGCGACCCGACTTTCTAACACCAGAAAGTTGCATCAATATTTAAGAAAGAAGGGATAGAAGAAGAAAAGATAAGAAAGAAGAAACACAACAACATCAGATAACTCACAGCGGAACGAATGAAATATAATATATCACATAAAATTATCACATAGTATCATATTACATCAGAGTACACAACAGATACAACACATATTAGATAGTTATAAACATCTGTCTAACTATACAACTGAAGAACACAAGATACAGATATCACACAAAGACAGCGGAACCAAAGTATATCTACACGTGGAAGCCTCCTGCTCCAAAATCTCCTCCAGAATTCGTCAAGCTAACCTGAATCACTTGACTACTCATACATAATATGAGTACCCAAGATTTTAATAAAACAGAAAATAAATACTCGAGTCAGGCAGGGGTCTGGTGTGAGTAAACGGGTTTAAATTGCTTAACTTTAAAAAAACCTTTGAAAAGAAAAGGTATCACGTAAGACTTCCCACACATAAACATGGAAAAGTTTTTACCTTACGCTAACCAAAACATTTGATAGGAAATCCAGTGATATTATAATAGTGTCTAGGGTTTTCAAATAAATAAGAAATAGTAGAAATTGTTACATTTATTAAATTCCAGCTACTAGCCACAAAAGTGGGTAATACAAACAAAACCGTAGGGTTTCGTAGGAAGAATGGGTTTCCATCAATGGCAGGGCTACTGGGATATCGCCCGTCACAGTACGTGGCCTAGATCACAGTACCGAGGATTACTCCCAATCCCCTGCATCACAAAGCCGGGACCATTCCTTACTGAACAGTCCCGAGTAAGATCACCCTATGGTTGGCACGACCAACCACCCACTAAGCCGAAATAAAGGGACGTCTAGACAGGAATGACCTCACCCTGAAATGGGTGCTACCCACCTAGCCTTGCTGCACCTCCCCTGTTTTAGCCATTCCCGATCAATAAGGCTTGAGGCTGCGATTACCTTTATAGAACACAACTATCTTAGAATGCTCATCATCCACCCGATGATGTTCTGAAAGCATTCAATCCATACAAGTTCGTTCCGGGTTCGAAAGAAACCAAAGGCGCTATCTCGTTGCACTCATTTTGGAATCACCCTCAAAGTCAACGACCATAGCCTTTTCACTCTGAATCACCATCTCGAACCTATAAATACTATTTCCTTCAAACTCATCACGGAATCACCCCCAGAGTTATACTGACGTGTAGTTCTTACACCTCGAGTCTTCACTAAGCTCCACTTGGATTCACGACCTACCGTTTAATTTGGATCGATGTGGTTTTCGGATATTCAAATATGGAAACCCGATCCCGGTCTCATCGAAACCAAATGCCATTTTAATGTCCAAGTTGTTTAAGGGTTTTAAACAATTAACCTTATATTTAGGATGATATAAACAGATAGATAAATCACATTATCACAACAAATAATTCATATCAAACATTCATCTTACAAAGCGGCATATCACATAACAGAGATATCATAATCATCCAGTATCAACAAATCATCCAAATATCAATCATCCAATATAAACCAATCATCCAATATCAACCAATCATTCATAAATAGAATTGATTACTCTTAATAAATTGTATTACCTAAATCCCTCTTCATTTATTTATAAATTAATCATCTCTTAATGATCTTCTTTAATTAATCTTCCTTGATTAATTATCCTTTAATTACATTCAAGTAATTATCCTTAAATTAACCTTTAATTACTATCATTAATTACAATAATTAATGATCCTTCATTTACTTCCATTAATTAATTAATTATAATTAATTACATTAAACCTCAATTAATTATAATTAATTGATCATACCTTAATTGATCATTTTTATTAATCAACCTTGATTAATTTTATTAATTATATTAACTAATAATCCTTATTAATTAATAATCTATTTAATAATTAAATAATTAACTTGTAATTAATTATCTCATTAATCATAAACAGTAATTAACAATTTGTAATTACTTATCTTAATTAATTAACTTCTTAATTAATTATATTAATCCTTGATTAATTAATCTAATTAATTAATCTTTAATTCATTAAGTGGTTATTAATCAATTTAGTTAATAAATAAATCCTTAATTAATTACTTTGTTAATTAATTACATTTTTAGTTAATTACCTTAGTAATTAATCTTAAATTAATCTCATTAATTAATTAATTAATCACATTAATTAATTAAGTAATTAACCCTTAATTACTTACATAAGTAATTATCTTCTAATTACTTTCATTTAGATGATTACTCTCTTAATTAATTACTTTATTAATTAATTCCATCATTAAATAATTCTTAATTCTTTAATTAATTAATTATTCTATAATTAATTAATTTCAAAACAATTATATTAATTAATTCCTTAATTAATAACATCAAGTGATTATCCATTAATCACTTCCATTTAATTGCTCCCATGAGTAATTTCCATTAATTACATTCAATAATTAACCATTAATTACTTTATTAAGTAATTAGACTTAATTAATTCGTAATTAAGTGATTATTTAAAATTAAATAAACAATTAGCTAATCATTTAAAATTAATTAAATAATTAATTAACTTCTTATATTTCAAAATCCTTAATTAATTGAGAAAAACATTTATCTTAATAAGTCTTTTACTTATTAACAAATCATATTTAATTAAGATTCTTAAGTTCAAAATAATTTAACATTAGTTATCTTCATAATTAAATTATTTGAATTTAATCAAATTTTAACAACTTAAAAACAAATTATTCTATTTGGTTTTCCAAAATTATAACAATAACCTTATTTTGAAAATAAGGAATTTAGAAATCAATTTGAAATTTTAAACACTTTAATTATCCAATTTAAACTTATTTATTTCCAAAATAATTTGAAAACTTAGTTTTAATTCATTACTTAAAAATTTTACTTAAACTTTGATTCAATATTTAAATTCAAAACATTCTTTTTAAAATAAGATTCAAAATTTAATGAAGTTAATTACTTCCAAAAAATAAATCATTTCAAACAAATTTAAATTTCAAATAAATTCAATTAGTACTTTTTAAAGTTTGATTAACTTTATTTCAAAGAACAAACTTAAACTTGTAAATTTATTTTCTTTTGTAAAATCTTAAATATTGATTTTATTTATTAAAAATAACAAGTTAATCTTGTAACTTATCACTACACGGAACTAAACCAACAAATCTCGAGTCGAACGCTCAAACCACACGAGCCAGCCCCGATGACAACCCATGCTTTCCCCTACTTCGAGTCGATCTCCATGAAACGCGAATTCCCTTCGAGTCTCAATTAATCTTCCCCGGTTCCAAATTTCCCAGTGCACACAACATATGGTGCACATACACCATCAACTCTGGCCGCCGTAGTTCGTCGCGCCCATCGCCGACCATCCTACGATCGCACGCGAGCATGAATTCGAACCCAGATCCAACAATATACACGCAAAACAAAATTCGACCCATTGCTCGAATAAACTGCAGAAAACATCGACCACTAAACCCCCCTCCCCCCCCCCCCCCCCCCACGGCCGACCATCTCGACGCCGGAACCGATGGCTCTCCAACCGGAGCAACCTCACGCCACCACGATGCTATCGCGACCCTCGCGATCGAGACCACCACTCCAATTTTGCAGAGATCACTTCAACTTCATCAACAGTCAAAAACCCTACTCCAACCAAATCTGATCATCTCGGCCAATAAGAAAAATCACCACTAATTTTCCTTCACTCGCCATCAATCGTACTACCTCCATGCCAAAAATTGGTCAACCTCGCCACGCCGATCATCGGCAAACACCAAAAACACCCAAAATGTTCAAACCCAGAATTCACACGAATTTCTCAACTAAAAATTACAAAATTCATATCAAAATTCATGATTTTCCATCATGATTACATGCATATAATTCAATTTAGAATTTAAAGTAGTTGATTTTTAACAAAAAATTTAGTTCACTGTGTTTTACCATTTTTAAAATTATTTGTAAATTAAAAATTTTAGAAACTATTTTTAAAATTACTATCTAACATTAACATACAAATTTCATTTAATTATAAAAATCAAACAATGGTTTTAGTGGGAGATTTAAATTTTTTGAAGGTTGAACCTGGTCTGAAAAGAATAGGAAGCAGAATGTTTGTATATTCACGGACCTTTTTCCATATACACAAACGTACCCATAAATTCAATAACATAAATACTGAATGATTTCCATGCAACACCAAGATTAATCTACAGATCATCACATGCATGGACAGAATTCAACTTATCTGCTTTTAAAAACAATTAACTCACTTATTTAATTTCCAGAGAACAAAGTAGAGAGCAGGTTTTTTGAATTTTTTCCAGGCTCTTCACATTTTTAATTTGAAAAAGACTTTGATTTGCTGAAGAAAATCCTCTGCATGCCTCAAATTTGATGATTTAAAAGTTGAACTGTAGATGACTTGCAGAGTTGATCTTAATCCCATTTGAAATGCAGGTTGAAATTGCAGATTTTGCTTTTGCCTTTTGGTTTAAATTTCAGGTTTCATTTGTCTTTGGGTTTTAAAATTTCAGATTTGAAAAACTTTCTGGTTTGATTTAAGAAGTGAAAACAAAGAAATAAAAATGTTTGTGAAAAACTAATTTTCTTCTTAAAACATTTACTAAAAATTAAAATAAAAATAGTGCCACTTGTTGATAAATTGAACAAGTGTCTCAAGCATATTTTAAAAAGTTTACAGGTGTTTAAAATCTTTGCATAATTGTGTTTAAAACCTTATTAAAAATAATAATTATATTTTATATCTACGTAATATGGACATTTGTATTTATGAAATGTTTTTTATTCATATGAAATGTTTTTATGTTAATAAACTTTGAATTTTAAATAAATATACAAGTATGAAATCTTTAAAGAAAATATTAGAAAACTAGTTATAATACAAATAAATCTTTATACATGTATTTTAAAAATCTAAAACATTTATATTTATTGTTTAAGAAATAATTTTTTAAAAGAAAGTTTATCAATAACTTTATACATATACATACATATATATTACAATTTGAAAATTTATCTTTTATTTAAAACAAAAGATTTTCCTATTCACAATATATGTCAAATATATATATATATATATATATATATATATATTATAAATAGAATAAAATTTTATTAGAATTGAAAAATAAATCTTATCAATTTTAAATTGTTAAAAAGATACTGATCAAGATTACCAGATTAAATATTTATTAACCTTTAAAAGATTGAATTTACCAATTTAAATTAAAATTATAAAGAAAAATTATCAAATCAATTTAATTATTTATTCAGATTATTAAATTGATATTGCCTAAAATTCCGGATCGTCACATAATAAACATCCAAAAAAATATTTATAATCATTTTAACATATTCTAATATGTCATATGAACTTGCATATCAATTTAACAACATTTTTATTACAATGTCACATAATTCTCATTTATGTACATATTTGCTTATTAACTTTTACAAATGACTTAAAGGCGGTTTCTTTCTTTTTCAAACACTTATCAAACATCATTATTAACATCGAACTAACATTTATAACTTGCAATACATCATATAAACATTTCCTACTTAATAATTTAGAGTTCTCACCTTTTGTCGCTTTCAAACTAGTTTTAAACTTTCCTAACTTTGCTAAACTTTACTTTAAGCTCTTTAGAACTTGCTACATTTACGCGTTCTTGCCTTAGGAGGCCATGACCATGCTTGAAAGAAAATTTATGCTCAGCCAAATGGAGGAAGAGCGAGGCGTGAGCAATATGACGAAGGAGGAGGAGTTTGAAGTGGTTCGGACGGTGTTTTGTCGATATTTTCTTTATTTTATTTTTGGAAATATTTTGGCATAACTTTGTTAAGGTTGGAAGCCATTAAAGGAGGTAATAAGAAGCTTGAAATTTTGAGAAGAAGAAGTGTGAAAAAAAGTGAGAAAGTGTGTATGTATTTATAGAAAATATTTGAGAATAAAATATAGATTCGTGTTTTTACTTAAATAACCTTCCTTAAGAATTAAATAAACTTATTTAATTCAAAACTTACCATCCACATCACATCACACTTTTAAAATTTAAATACTTTAGAATTAAGTAAAGAATAAGAATGATTACTTTACTTTATGTCACTTTCTTTACTTTATGTCACTTTCTTTATTTTATGTCACTTTTGATATGACATGTGTTTTGTCTTTTTTAGTTTACCTTTGTTAATTACTTTCTAGAATTTTCTAAGTGTGATTATTAAATTAAACTTGTTTAGTTAATTGTTAACTAACTTTATATATTACCATATTTATTAAATTTTATACATGAAGGTGCAACAACGTTGCGACAACTTTTAATCGACAAAACGTCGTTTTTCGACAAAATGTTTTACGGTCACATTTTGACGTTTTAGTAAACTATTTATTTATGTAAACTAAATTTGAAAATAAATTTGTATAATGTTATTTGAAAATATAAACACTCATAAATAAATTAAAATAATTTATTAAACCATTAAAACTTACTTTTCTGAAATCAGGATTTTGTCACTTTTGTCGATATAAGCAAATGTTGCTACTTTTATGTATATTTCTATTTCCAAATCCTATCGAATATTATTTGAATCATAAAACCTTTTATATTTTATATTTAAAATCACTTTAAATATTATATTTTGAAGTGGCTAAATTTTGGGTCATTACATTCTCCTCTACTTAAAAGAATTTCGTCCTCGAAATTAGATTAGAAGAAAATAGCTCAAAAGGAAATATATATTCAATAAGATGGAATATATACAATAAGTGACTACACCACAGGCGGTGAGTACACTGAAATGATAGATAAAGTTTATACGTCGATCGTAAACTCGGGATATGTTTTTCTAATTCTATCTTCTGTTTCCCATGTTCAATCACCAGCATCCCCGCTCCACTGAACTTTTACCAACCTTACAACCTTCCTTCTTAATCGTTTCTCATCTTGATCTACGATTCGAATGGTTCTTCTAATAACTGCTAAGTTTAGTGCTATCTCCAAGTCATCCTGAGCAGCTGTTTCTATGATTTGTTCTGGGTCATATATATGCTTCCGCAAATGTGATACGTGAAAAACATTATGTACACCAGACAATCTTTCAGGCAATTGTACTTGATAAGCTAGTGGACCAATTCATTCGAGAATGGGAAAAGGTCCAATATATCGAGGTGCTGACTTTCCAGCTCATCCAAATCTTACTACTCCTTTCATTGGAGAGACTTTCAAAAAGACTGAATCACCAACTGAGAATTCCATATTTCTACGCCTTCGGTCTGCATAACTCTTTTGTCTACTTTGGGCTTCTTTTAGCTTCTTTCTAATCATATCAACTTTCTCTGAAGCTTCTCGTATCATATCTGGGCCAAGCACTAACCGATCTCCGGTTTCTATCCAACATGCTGGCGATTTACATGGACCACCATACAAAGCTTCATATGGTGCCATGCCGATACTGGCTTGATAGCTATTATTATAGGAGAACTCTACTAAATGTAAATGATTCTCCCACAAGCCTCCAAAGTCTAGAATACATGCTCTCAAAAGATCTTCTAAAACACGGTTGACTCTTTTCGTATACTCATCAGTTTGGGGGTGATATGCAGTGCTTATACTCAGCTTCATTCCCAAAGCTGTCTATAGTGCTTTTCAAAACTGACTAATGAAGATCGGATCACGATCGCTTACTATACTGCTTGGAACTCCATGCAATCAGAAAAATTCCTTCATATATATATCTGCAAGGCTTGCTGCAGTTTTTGTTGGCTTAACTGGAATAAAGTGTGCACTTTTGGTTAATCAGTCTATGATAAACCAAATGCTTTCATTTTCTTTCCTTGTTCGGGGTAAGCCATCAATGAAATCCATGGATATTTGATCCCACTTCCAAGCTGGAATCTCTAAAGGTTGAAGTAATCCTGCCATCTTTTGTTAGTCACTTTTGATTCTTTGGCAATTTTCACAACGATTGACATAGATAGATATGTCCCTCTTCATGCTTCTCCACCAAAATGTACGCTTCATGTCCTTGTACATTTTATGAATTCCAGGATGAACGCTAAGTTTGGCTGTGTGGCATTCAGCTAGTACATCTTGCCTAAGATTTTCAACATCTAGAACACATATTCTTCTATTTAACCGCAATACTCTATGGTTATCTATTTTAAAGCTTGAACTTCTTCCTTCGGCTTCTTTAATGTATTTCTCAAACCATTTATCTTCTCTCTGTTTATTGGAAATTCTTTCCAAAAGAGTTGGAGTTACTACCAAATAAGAAATAGTAGCTAACTTCCTACTCAATGCATCAGCTACTACGTTGGCTTTCCCAGGTGTATATAGAATATCTAGATCATATGACGTGAGAAATTCTAGCCAGCATTGTTGTCTCATGTTCAAATCCTTCTGGGTGAAAAGATACTTCAAAGATTTCTGGTTCGTGAAGGGTTCGAATTTTTCACCTAAAAGATGGAATATTATTTACTAAGGTCAATTCAAAGTTTTATCGAAATAAACTATGAAAGATTCTTACCCAGCAAATAATGTCTCCATATCTTTAGAGAGAACACAACGGCTAATAATTCTAAGTCGTGTGTTGCATAATTCTTCTCATGCGTCTTCAGCTGTTTACTTGCATAAGAAATCACATTCCCATCTTGCATTAAAACTGGTCCAACTCCTTCTCCATAAGCATTTGTATAAATGGTCAATCTACTATTTCTATTTATAATTGCTAAAAGTAGAGCGGTTGTCAATCTCTTTTTTAGTTCTTGGAATGCTTCTTCACACTTAGGAGTCCAAATAAATTTAGCATCCTTCATTGTCAACTTCGTTAGGTGATAGGCAATCTTAGAGAAGTCTTGAACGAATCTTCTATAATATCCTGCCAAACTTAAGAAGCTACGAATATCTTTAGGAGTTTACAGCTGCTTCCAATCTTGAATAACTGCAACTTTCCCTGGATCTACTGAAATTCCATCCCTTGATATTATATATCCAAAGAATCTTACCTCCTTTTCCCAAAAATGGCACTTTGAGAATTTGGCTTTTAGCACATTAGTTCTCAATATTTCCAACACAGTTTCTAGATGCCTTGTGTGTTCTTCTTCTTTTTTTGAGTAGATGAGGACATTGTCGATAAAGACTAACACGAATTTGTTTAGCACATCTCTAAACACTCTATTCATAAGGTCGACAAAATAAGTGGGTGCATTAGTCAGCCTAAAAAGGCATAACCAACCGCTCATAGAAAGTATTCGGACCTTTGAATGCAGTTAAATGGATGCAGTCTTCTCTGATCCTTAACTGATGGAATCTTGTAGTTAGGTCCATTTTAGAGAAAACTCAAGCTCCATGTAACTGGTCAAACAAGTCATCTATCTGGGGTAGAGGATACTTGTTCTTAATGGTTTGCTTATTTAGATCTCGATAGTCTAAACATAATCTCAAAGATCCATCTGACTTAGCAACAAAAACTACTTCCGATCCCCAACTTGAACGGCTGGGTCTTATCAGTCCTTTCTTTAATAGTTCTTGGGTTTGGTTATTTAACTCATCCCTTTCTTTCGGAGCCATCCTTCTGCTTTTCAACATGGAGGAACTCTTGCTTTTCAACATGGAGGTGACAACATGTGGTACCTCGGATCTGTTTTTACGGCAAGCCCCTCGACTATCAACCAACCCTTTCACACTAAGGACATGTAGGGGTAAGAGTCTAAGGTTCGTCATTGTTCACAAAGCGAGAACCCTCTATCATGCTGAACATAATCTAGTAAATCGGACACCGGTTCCTTCGAAATCCAATCATCGATAAAAATGATGTAATTAGGTGATTGTTTTTCGATTCGTTCACTTTCTTTACCAAAATATCTTCGAGAGATATATATTTTCAAAAATATTCTTTTAGTGAATACGGAATCATTTAAACCTCTTTTTTTGAATATTTCTCAAATCATTTTTTTAAAGAGAATCTTTTGAGAAAATAGGATTATAGAAATCATTCTACTTTTATCCAAAATCAACTTCCGTATTCAACGAGTGCTATGGACGGAATAACGGTGAGATCACCTTTTAAATTCCACGAATAGGACAAGTTCCCTCTTTGGATTTTAATAATGAGTATAAGAAGATTATTTCTATAAAATCCAATTTGAGCATCCAGGATTTCCTCTCGATATGTTCCACCCCTCACCTAAAAGAGAAAACTGAGGCCAGGTAAGTTCAGTACACTGGTTTCTCCATTCCTAACCTTAGTTACACACCTTGTTTTCACTTTTAGAACTCACAGGCGGGACAAATGTACTAGTCGCTTCCGCATACACTTTTCCTTTTTAAATCACTTAACTATTTGTTTAACCATCTTTGAAATAATGTTAAATTGTTCAACTTTCTTTTGAAATGCTTTATTATTCGCTTAAAAACATTTACTAAGGATTTGGGAAAGAATTATTAAGTTTCAAACATTATTTCAAAAGTTATTGAAAAACGTTTGTAGAAAGTGTTGCAAAAAGGGCTTTAAAAGCTATATTCTTCAAAAAAACTTTTATATCATTTAGAAATTCATCTTTTCAACTTAAATCACTTTTAAAATATTTTGAAAGATTTTTAGAATTTATTTCATATTTTTAAAATACTAATTTCATCAATTTCCAACTTTGGTCCTTTAGTGCAAAAACTGGATTTTTCTTGAAAATTGATCTTGCCATATTTCAAAATATACAAGATGAAATCTTGATTTTTTTGTCTTTTTTTATGAAAGATATGGATATAAGGATTCGGAAAATTCTTACTTCAAAGAATTCTGAATTAAATTCCACTTCGTATGTCCATTTGAACTTTTGACGCGAATACGCGAACTACTACACGACGCGTCAAATTTTGGCATATTTTGATATTCATATCCGAACTTTGTCGAAACGAGTTTAAACACTTAGAAATCATTTTTAAAGAATTTTCAAACATTTTTAAAGCTATAAACAATTCCATATCACATTTCATTTCTTTTGGAAAGTGATTTCCATGTGATTTTACGTCGTGTAAATCTGTGACTTGTTTCAACATATATGTTATCCCGCCTTTTGGCAAGGCCGAGATATCAAAAGAATTGATTACATGCATGAGATTGATCTTCCTGGATATCAAGCACGCACAGGTTCGCTAAGGATATCGATGGATTTTGCCCGAGTTCGGATCGAGTTACAACTGACAAGGCATGACAAACAAAGCCAAGAGAACCAACATTCCAAGTTTCAGATCAATCCGAGTTCGTATGCTCAAGTTATGATCGATTCAAAGAGAAGAAAGGGGCTTCGGTTTCGTATCCATCCCCCAAGCTCCAGTGTGAATCAATAGTTTTCGTATCGATCAGAAGACCAGCTGCTTCGTATCCATCAAGGAAAGACAGTTCGTATCGATCGAGTTCGAATCCATCGGGGCACCTTGGTTCGACTCGATCGTATTCAAATCATTGACATCTCCCCGCTTCGTATCCATCAGGTCAGAGCACTTCGTATCCATCAGGTTGCCCTGCTTCATATCTATCAGGTTGCCCTGCTTCGTATCCATCAAAGGGCCCCAGTTCACATTGATTGACTTTGTGTCCATCGGGAAGCTATGTGTCTCGACTCCATCGAATAAAGGCCTGTTCGTGTCCATCAACCTTTATCAATTCGTATCCATCGATGTGACAGTCGTTCGAATCCATGGATAATGATCACTTCGAATCCACCTAGTCAACAAGCTTAGATGACGTGTCGATCCTCAATGCAAATTAGGCGAGATCTAAGGAATGGATGCATTCAACTCGGAGAAAAGACCGGTTCGACTCGAAGAACGCGCGCCACCTCACCACAGAACCACGTGAGCTGATGGAGTCGAAGGCATCGATTCGAAGCCATCGATTCGAACCAGGAAGGAACCGGAAAATCCTATTTCGTATCGACCATATCTCTCGATCCACTAATCCAAATGCTATGAAATTTTCAGAGGAGACTACGCACAAGCTAAGGAAGCTTCCCACCAAATTTCAGGTCGATTGGACGTCATCTCCATCGATACGGAATGGTTTCGTATCGATGTCAGATCATGCTGAAACTTTCAGGAAACGGTCGCGTGGGCCCCCTCACGTGCCAGACCGAGTCTCGCGAAGTTTGGGCGAAATCTCAGCTTCCCACACCTATAAATAGAGCCCCAGAGCCAAGAGAAAAGGATCTTTTAGATTCTGAGGCACCGAGACTCTGCCGGATCAAGACTTGCATCTTCTCCTTGCTGCTAATTTCGAATTTCAAGTTGTTTTTCGCTGTCGTTTGTTGTAATCACTTGTAACTATTCAAAGAGAATCAATAAAGCTGCAAAAACTTCACGGTGGACATAGGCAACATGCCGAACCACTATAAATCGCTTGCCTGTGCAATTTTACTTTCGTTATTTGGAGTTTTTGTTAGATAATCTTCATTTTCAATTTACTTTCTTCATTGTTATCTCTTCAAAAACTTCCGAACAATGTTGTGCCCAATTTTGGTACAAACAATATATATTCAATATACAACTAATAAACATTCAAAAATAATATTTATAATCATTCTAACATATTCTAATATGTCATATGAACTTGCATATCAATTTAAAAATATTTTTATTACAATATCACATAATTCTCATTTATGTACATATTTTCTTACTAACTTTTGCAAATGACTTAAAGGTGGTTGCTTTCTTTTTCAAACATTTATCAAACATCATTATTAACATCCAAATAACATTTATAACTTGCAAAACATCATATAAACATTTCCTACTTAATAATTTAGAGTTCTCACGTTTTGTCGCTTTCAAACTAGTTTTAAACTTTCCTAACTTTGCTAAACTTTGCTTTAAGCTCTTTAGAACTTGCTACACTTCCACGTACTTGATTTAGGAGGCCACGACCATGCTTGAAAGAAAAATTATGCTCGGCCAAATGGAGGAAGAAGGAGGCATGAGCAATGTGATAAAGGAGGAGGAGTTTGAAGTGGTTCGGACAGCCTTTTATCGATATTTTCTTTATTTTATTTTTGAAACTATTTTTGCATAGCTTTGTTAAGGTTGGAAGCCACTAAAGGAGTTAAGAAGAAGCTTGAAATTTTGAGAAGAAGAAGTGTGAAAAAAATGAGACAGTGGGTATGTATTTATAGAAAATATTTGAGAATAAAATATAGATTTATGTTTTTACTTAAATAACCTTCCTTAAGAATTAGTAAACTTATTTAATTCAAAACTTACCATCCACATCACATCACACTTTTAAAATTCAAATACTTTAAAATTAAGTAAAGAATAAGAATGATTACTTTACTTTATGTCACTTTCTTTACTTTATGTCACTTTTGATGTGACATGTGTTTTGTCTTTTTTAGTTTACTTTTGCTAATAACTTTCTTGAATTTTCTAAGTGTGATTATTAAAAGTAACCTTTTTTAGTTAATTGTTAACTATCTTTATATATTACCATATTTATTAAATTGTATACATGAAGGTGCAACAACGTTGCGACAACTTTTAATCGACAAAACGTCGTTTTTCGACAAAATGTTTTACGGTCACATTTTGACGTTTTAGTTAAACTATTTACTTATGTAAACCAAATTTAAAAATAAATTTGTATAATGCTACTTAAAAATATAAAAACTCACAAACAAATTAAAATAATATATTAAACCATTAAAACTTACTTTTCTAAAATCAGGATTTTGTCACTTTTGTCGATATAAGCAAATGTTACTATTTTTATGTATATTTCTATTTCCAAATCCTATCGAATATTATTTGAATCATAAATTTTTTTATATTTTATATTTAAAATCACTTTAAATATTATATTTTGAAGTGGTTAAATTTTGGGTTGTTACAACGTCATGGGCTGAATAAGAGCCGTCGGATGCAAGAATAGAAGGACCAGATAAAGCTAAATAACGCAAATGATGTACAAAATTTGGCCACGAATAAAGGAATTTTCCTTCGTTCATACCCAAGGCGGGTCGACCAGGCGGTCGACCGCCCCACCCCCTAGGTCGACTGGCCGATCGACCTAGAGCGTGGTTAGACCTTTTGGTCGGCCTTGCCCAATATATTATTATTATTTTCTTCTTCTCTTGTTCATTTTGTAACTCTCGCACATTAACTTGAATTCTGATGTTCTATATATGTAAATTAACCAGAAAATTACCACGGACACAATGGTGCAACTCTCGCGGCTCAATTTTGGTAAATTCACAAAGTTATTTTATTTTTTCATTAATTCTTTAATCGATTATTATAGCTTAATTTTCGGGTTGTTACAACCCTACTCCTGGTAAACTCTAATAACCCATTCTATATTTCATAATTATTTATTAAATAAGTTAACATTTAATACCTCTAGATGCAATATTGGTTTTGTGATATTACAAACGTCATTCCTTCAAAAACAAGTTATATAGAGAACAAACCAACATTTTATAAATGGACACTTTTGAAAGTTACTACAAGCAAAATGAAATGCATTCTAGACAAAAAGGTAATTCTACCAACAATATAAATAAATGTAGTTAAAAATATTAAATGACAAATATTAGGCACGCACCTATTTGCCGAGAAAATATGAAAGTTTTTTTTCTAATTCATAGAGAAAAAAAGAAAAATAAAAAAGGAGCTAAAAACCACCAAAGCTAAATCTCCTAAAGAAAAAACTTCAGTTATTGACAAAAAATACGACAATATCATAAAACAACTAGAAGATATAAAGTGCAATGAAGAAATTGAAATAGGGGAACACAGCTTTAAAAGAAGTGAGCAAGCTCCTAAAAAAGAAAAATGAAGATTTAAGAAATAAGAAAGAAAAACAAGAAAATGACGACAATGATATTGATGACAAAGTTGATAATGATCAAATAAATGATAAAGAAGCAATAGATGATGATGATAATAATTATGAAAAAATAAAGCTAAAGACAGAGATAGACATTGTAATAACAATGATAAATTTGTTGGTATTAATAAAGACGATGATGGTGATGATGTTGTTTTAGATGCAGATGTTGGAGGTCTTAATAAAGACAAAGCTGTTAAAGTTGATGATGCTGAGAAAGACAGGAAAGAAGATGATAAAGTTGATAATGATCAAATAAATGATAAAGAAGCAATAGAGGAGGATGATGATAATAATTATGAAAAAATAAAGCTAAAGACAGTGATAGACATTGTAATAACAATAATAAATTTGTTGGTATTAATAAGGATGATGATGGTGATGATGTAGCTTTAGATGCAGACGTTGGAGGTCTTAATAAAGACAAAGTTGTTAAAGTTGATGATGCTGAGAAAGACAAGAAAGAAGATGAAGATGATAATACTGCTAATGTTAATGATGATGGAGCAGATGGTGTTAAGGATGAAGACAATAAAGATACTAATGATGAAAAACATGATAATGATGAAAATGAGCCTAAAGATGGTAATGGCAACAATCCAGATGAAGCTAAAGTTGAAGATAAAAATGAAAAAGATGTTAATGATGGCATTGAAGATGATAGTGGTACTATTGGTGGTGGTGACGGTATTAGTGGTAGTTGTGAATATAATAAGTAAGATCATGGTGATCGTAATGCTAATGCCAGTAATGGTGATGGCATTGGTGGTAATGGTGGTACTGATGTTGGGGTTGGTGCTGGTGACAAAGGTGGTGGTGCTTGTAATGGTGGTAATATTGGTGCTGGTGATGGTGCTGACTAGAGTAAGGATGATGCTACTCCAAAGATGATGATGATGACACTTATGACCAAACAAGAAGCCAATTTGAAATAGCTGTCATACCAAAGCAAGTAAAAATGACGAACATAAAGTGGCTACTGAAGAGGGAAAAAGCACAAAAAGGTAAATTTCTAAAACTTATTGTTAAGAATTCAACTAGGCAAATTTTGCCATCGAATATTTGCCATCTATTTGCTAGCAAACAAAACAAAATTCTGATAAACCAGTTGCTAAATTAGAAGATTTGATCGAAGAAGGACATCGGGAAAAACTGTAAAAAAAACAGAAGGTATATATTTTAAAAAAAAGTTCGTTTTTAAATATAAAATAATATATCTCAAATATTTGATATATAATGATTATACAAATGTAACAGATGTTGTAAAGAAAAGTAGACCAGTATAGGCTACCCAACATTCAATCTACTTACACCATCTAACGAGAGCCAACATAGCAGCGAAAAAGCAACGAAAGAATCCAAAAATATTCAACAAAAAGCGACTGCAAATTTTCAAATCAAGCTTGAAAACGAGGAGAAAAAAGAAAACAAACAAAAGTTTCGCCTTCTTCACTCTCAAAACGAGTAAAACAAAAATCAAAATGAGAGAAAAAAGATCCAAATTTCGAATTTCCAACACCGAAAAAAAGACAACATCGGAAGAAATCGGATAGAAGCACAATCGATAAAGATATTGAATAAGCTCCTAAACTTGAAAATATATTAGCCCAAAGCACTGAATCTGATCATGATAGGTTTGAAATAAAGGAAGACACAAAGATATTGGTGCAAAAAAGCAAGCTTGCAAAAAAATGACTCACAAATGAACAAATTCACGAACTTGATGCCTTTTAAGATGGAAATAGGTAATTTAATTTATTGAAACATGAATTGCATATATTTAAACAAACATAAAAAATGTATGAATGCATAGCAAATATCTTCCTGGCAAATATTTGCCATGGAATTTTTTTCCGGTCAATTGTTTGCAGGAATATATATGCCAAAGAAATGTTTGAATACACAATATTCACATAATGAAGTGTCAATTTCAGTCACAAAGCATAAATAAAGTTTATATATTATATTCTAACCTTCAAACTATAATACATGATAATACACTTTACTTACGATAATACCTTCAAACTAAAGTTTATTTTAACATTGAAGTTCCCCACTGATCGTGGGATTGGATTCATTCAAGGAGATCAGGCTGTTGGAAGAGCCTGTTATGTTGCAGAACTGCGCAGCAAAAAGAGAAAGGAAATGGCATAGAGGAATCTCTCTGCGTCTGTTTTGCGGACAATTGACAATTGGTGCCTGGGCCTCGGCCCGGGCACCACAACCAATTCCAAAAGGATCTTGACCCGAGAGACAATGATAACAAAGAGGAATCCACGGAGAGTCAAGCTTCTCCGGCTGAGCTGACAATTGATGTTCCAATCGACAATGATGATGATGGTTCAAGAATGTTGAAGGTTGGGTCTTAGTTAAGCCAAGAGACGCAACAGGAATTGGTTGATTTTCTCCGGGCGAATCTCGACGTATTCGCCTAGACGCACTCTGATATGTGTGGAATCTCGCCGGACATCGCGAGCCACACCCTGAATATTGACCCGCGGTATATCCCGGTCAAACAAAAAAGGCGCGGTATGGATCCAGAGAGATCTGCCGCCCTTAAAGAAGAAGTTGATAAGCTGAAGGCGAATGGGTTTATCCGGGATGCTCTATACCCGGAGTGGGTATCCAACCCTATACTTGTCCGAAAACCAAATGGAAAATGGAGAACGTGCATTGATTATTCTGACTTAAACAAAGCTTGTCCGAAAGACAGCTTTCCACTTCCCCGAATTGATCAACTTGTGGATTCAACAGCCGGACACGAATTACTATCGTTCATGGATGCTTACTCTGGCTACAATCAGATACCCATGCATGTTCCCAACCAAGAGCATACGAGCTTCGTAACCGATCTAGGACTATACTGCTACATAGTCATGCCCTTCGGATTGAAGAACGCCGGAGCAACATACCAACGCTTGGTTAACCAGATGTTCGCTGACCAGATCGGAAAAACCATGGAGGTTTATATAGACTACATGTTGGTGAAATCACAATACACTACTGATCACATTAAAGACTTGGATTCAATGTTCAATACCCTTCGAAGATATGGGATGAAGCTCAATCCGCTTAAGTGTCGTTTTGGAGTCGCATCCGGAAAATTCCTTGGGTTCATCGTCAACGCCAGAGGAATAGAAGACAACCCCGAAAAGATCTGGGCTATCAGAAATTTACAAACTCCAAAAACTATAAAGCAAGTCCAGAGTCTCAACGGAAAGGTAGCAGTGCTGAGCAGGTTCATATCAAAGTCCACCGATAAATGCATTCCATTCTTCGATTTGATCCGAAAGGGGAAGCGGAACTTCGAATGGACTGCGGAGTGCGAGGGCGCATTCAAATCATTGATTCAACATCTTTCCACACCGCCGATTCTTTCAAAGCCTATCATCCACGAACAGTTGTATCTTTACCGGGCAGTGTCAGAAAATGCGATCAGCTCTGCCCTTGTTCGGGAAGAAGACCGAGTCCAGAAACCGGTCTACTATGTTAGCAAACGACTCACCGGAGCTGAGAGAAACTATCTGAAGCTAGAGAAATTAGCCTACTGCCTAGTCATTGCCACGAGGAAGCTTCGTCCAACTTTCAGGCTCATCCTATCACTGTATACACCGATCAGCCGTTACGACAGGTCCTCATGCGGCATGAGACGTCTGGTAGGTTACTCAAATGGAACATCAAACTGAGTCAATTCGATATTACTTATACTCCAAGGAGAGCTATTCACGGTCAAGTCCTAGCAGATTTTATAGCCTAGTTCAGTGTTCCCGAAGACGTGCCTGAAACCAGTAAATCTCCTCAATACATCTGGAAGTTACACACTGATGGTGCATCCAACGATCGGTGCTTGGGCGCTGGGGTAGTACTGGAAACCCCCGAGGGTCGATCCATATGTTATTCTTTAAAGTTCGAGTTCCACGCAACCAATAATGAAGCCGAATATGAAGCTTTACTTGCTGGGTTGAAGCTGGCCCGCGATCTGAAAATTACCGCATTGGAAATCTATTGTAACTCCCAATTAGTCGTATGTCAGGTCCGGGGAGAATATCAGGCGAAAGATCAAAGGCTAGCTGCTTATTTAGCCCGAATCCGAAAGGTGCTTGATCAGTTTGACTATTATTCCATTTTATACATACCCCGAGAGCATAATCAAAAAGCCGATTCGTTGGCGAAGTTAGCAAGTACGGGCGAAGCTCAGCAGTTAGGGCTCGTCCCTTTTGAAACTCTCTCCTCTCCGAGCATTGATCAAATGGAGACTGACTTCACCTTTGAGACTACTTTCAGTAAGGAGTCTTGGATGACCCCCTATCGAGATTATATTGAGCATGGGACCTTGCCTGAGCACAAAAGTGAGAAGAGACAGATTCTTCGAAAAGCCTCGTGGTTCATCATTCAAAACGGAGTTATGTATCAAAGAGGATATTCTGTCCCTCTCCTCCGGTGTATCGCTCACGACGAAATCAAACGAGTATTACATGATGTGCACGAAGGAGAATGTGTCGATCACACTGGAGGGCAAGCATTCGCCAAGAAAGTACTCCGATACGGGTATTACTGGCCCACTGTTAACCGTGACGCAGCAGAATATGCCAGAAAATGTGATAAATGCCAAAAACATGCTTGGATCCCTAGTGCCCCACCTACTGAGATAACCCAAATGGTCAGTCCTTGGCCATTTGCAGTATGGGGGGATTGACATAATTGGTACATTGCCTTTGGCCAAAGGTGGCGCGAATTATGCCATCGTCGCAGTCGATTACTTCACCAAATGGGCGGAAGCCGAACCTCTTGCAACAATCATGACGAAGAAAGTGATCAACTTTGTAGTACGGAACATCATCTGTCGGTTCGGTCTCCCGCATACTATTATCACCGATAACGGTGCCCAATTCGACAGCGCTGAATTCAAGAACTTTTGTCAACAGTTCCATATCCATAAGAAATTCTCCGCAGTTGCAAACCCTCAAGCGAATGGCCAAGTCGAAGCAATTAATAAGGTTATCAAATCCATTTTGAAGAAACGACTGGAAAAGGCCAGGGGAAAGTGGGTTGATGAACTTCCTATGGCTTTATGGGCTTATCGGACGACTTACAAAACTGCAACCGGACACACTCCATTTTCTTTATCTTATGGCTCTGAAGCCGTTATTCCAGTTGAAATGGAAGTTCACTCTCATCATGTGACATGTTATGATCCGAAAACGAATGCCATACTACTTGCTGAATCCTTGGATCGACTCGATGAGAAGCGTGAAGAGGCTGATTTGAGGGCAGCCGCATATCGAAGTCGAGTCGCCCGAATGTACAATGCCAAGGTCCGACCGCGGACCTTCGAACTCGGCAATCTTGTACTCAAAAGAATTTATCCGGTTCCTTCTCACATGAAACCAAATTGGGAAGGACCGTATGTGATTTCACAAAAGCTCGAAGATGGCACGTTCAAGTTATCGACCGTTGACGGTCTTATTCTGCCGAGAGCCTGGAATAGCGAGAGTCTTCGTCGCTACTATACATGACAAGCTTTATTTGTTTTAGCCCGTTATTTCCTTTGCATTTCATTTTCGCGTTTTGAAATTTGAACTTTTAATAAGGCAGCTGACTTTACCATATTTTCTTATTTCAGCAATAAAATGCTATCTCTTCGAGCCAGAGCTGTGATTTATTGAATACGCCACAAAACATCACAATGCACGAAGAGCTAAGTTCCATCATACGGTGGGATTTATTCAAATAGGGAGTGTGATACGATCGGTCACTCACTATGTGAAACCCGAGCTCGGGGGCATGTCACCACACAAATATCTAAAAGGATTGATACCCGACAATCCTCCCACCAACTCCAGATTCCCAGAGTGCGAACTGGAGTATAAACATTGAAATAACTCTAAGTCCCCGGAGCGCGGACTGGAGTATAAACACCAACTCCAGATTCCCAGAGTGCGAACTGGAGTATAAACATTGAAATAACTCTAAGTCCCCAGAGCGCGGACTGGAGTATAAACACTAACTCCAGATTTCCAGAGTGCGACTGGAGTATGAACATTGAAATAACTCTAAGTCCCAGAGCGCGGACTGGAGTATAGACACTAACTCCAGATTCCCAGAGTGCAAACTGGAGTATAAACACTAAAATAACTCTCTAAGTCCCCGGAGCGTGGCTGGAGTGCAAACCTTAACTCCAAAATTCCCGGAGCACAAACTGGAGTATGAACACTGATTCAAAGTTCCCGGAGTGCGAACTGTATCATAAGCATCGGTAATCATCGGGCTCTCGAAGCATGAACCGAATCATTACTCGCGATTTATTCTAAGTCCCCGGAGGATGGACGTGCGCTCAAGATTTGCAAAAAAGTGCGGTCGTAAACCAATCATTGCAACACTTAAGCAGGAAAAACAGTGGGAATGAGAAAAGCAATATTTTATTTCAACTAACTAAAGACAAAGACTTACATGCAAATAAGTTCTTCCAAAAAAGAATTCCCACTAGCAGGGGCCGAACCTGCGTCTATACACGGCCTACTAGCGAAAAAAAACGCAAGTTCCTATCTATCAAAAGATTCGCTTAAGTGGCCCACCTATTTCTTCTTTTTCGACCTCCTTATCAGCGGTTCGTCCTCGGACTCGCTAGAAACAGAGATCCTTCATTTGGAGTGCTTCCTCTTCGGTGGCTGCTCTTCGGCTGGGGGCATAATGTCAACGTCCTCCTTAGAGCTTGAATTTACATGAAGGCTTCCCACCGGAGGACTTGGAGGGAATGGATCTGCGACAGAAGACGGGGCGGACACCCGGGTATCGACCACAGTGCCACTCGGCAATATTACATTTAGAGGTGCTGGTCTATGCACCATAGTCCTAGTTCCAGCGCTGCCTTCATGTCCCGCAGCCTCTAGTTCGGCGTTAATCTCGGCCAAGATTTCTTCGTCTCGAGCTGATTGGGCTTGGCTGGGGGCAACCGTGGTCTGCGTTATAGAACTAGAAGCCGGCGGAAGCTCACTGATGATAAACGGCAGGTCTGTGATGGGGCCACCATGCTGGCCAAGTAGCTCACTTACCATGTGCTCATCAAGCGATGGGGAACTCCCCTGCGTCATTTCAGTAAACACTACCGTCGTCACAACGGTCGTTTCGGTGATGACGGCTTTATGCCCCTAAGTAGACAACTGAGCCGCGGATGCCGGCGTAATTCCAGTTACTGAACAAAGAAGGGAAGGAGTTATTAGCAATCATTTCAAAACAAATTCTCTATTCGAAGCACACTTGAGATATCTTTAGAGTACCTTCCTCAGTTTGGCTTGCTGACGGCTGAGCGGCCTTGGAAGTATGCTCCCGAATAGGAGATAGCCGCGGCTGTTCTGGGTCATAAGCAGGAACGGGTTGTGAATCAACCACAGATACAAGCTCTAACGAAGGTGGAGCAGTAATTTCAAGAATAGTAGCGTGATGCTCAACACCTGATCCTTCCCCAATCTCCCGGTGCTGGCCACCAATCATCTCCTTCTCATGAGAAATTATGGCATCATGAAGGATCTTCTTTTCATCTTCGGTCGGCAACCGGCTCTCAAGCTCGAACTGGTCGACTGATGCATCCGGGTGCGCTTCTCCTTCCTTCATAACCAATCAGACCTAAGCGTTACAAAGATGTACCGGATAATCCTGAAGCCAGGCCAAATTTTTGTGCCTCAGCACATTGGCATTGTAAGTAATAAGGAGATCTTCAATGTCGGCCTCCAGCCTGGCCTCTGCCCTTTGAACCTTCTCCTCAACCTCAGCCTCAACTGCCTGAACTTTAGCCACTGCCGCATCTCTTTCAGTCCGAAGCACTACGGCTTGTTCGCATTCTTCTTGGGCCGCGTTGTGCGCGCCATATCTTTCTTTAGTGATTTCGGCAAATTTGGCTTTGAGTTCATTAAGTTCCTTCAAGGCCGCGTCCCGCTCGGCGGTCACGATGGTGTTTCGGTGGCCCATGTCCTCCACCGTAGCGTAATGCTCACGCTTCATCCTGTCCATCGCTGCCTGGGCCACATCCGCTTTCTCCATAGCATCCGTTTCTGACTTCTGAGATGACTCGGCTTCATCGGTTAGCACTTGTATGATACGATCCCGGTGAGCTATATCAGTTTGGAGTTTCTCGATGATGGCCGCTTGCTCAAAGGCCAACGCCGATGCTTTATCAGCCGCTTTCGCCCACGCCTTGTACTGGGCATAAAAATCATGCACGTAGTCATGTACTAACTGCTCGGCTTCCTCTGGGATCCTTTTTAAATGTGGAGGAAAGATATAGTTATCAAAGCAGATGTTCGGAAAATCTTTCTTTAGCTGAGCGAGCTTGATTGCTCCTCCCCCTGAAATTTCCACAGGGGGCTGTTCTGCAACAGCGGCAGTTATTGTTTCGCTTCTGGGGTGGCGGGAGTCATGCCTAGAAGATTGAGAAGCCGACTCTAGCGTGAAGATTCCGAGGGACGAGAGACATAAGCAGGAGGTTGTATGGGATCTCTACGAGGAGGAGGAGTGCACGATCGAGATCGACGCTTATAGCCTCTATCTATATCATATCTTTCTTGGCTAGAATACCCAGAGTGCCCCTGGTCGTAATCTCTGTCCCCTTCTCGTCTACTTGGCTCATGGTATGAAGACTTGCGAGGATGTCGGAGACTCCCTAACATTGAACCTCGTCCAGACATAGTATCTGCAGAGCAAAATAAAGTAGAATTAATCGCCTTTCGAAACAGATAGTTTATATATAAAGGTTATGCAGTGTTGTGAAATATGTATGAATGTGCAACCCCCCGACCAACCGGATGTGTCTGCCACACCAGTGGGAAAAGACTCGTTTAAAACTAAGGCTTGTGAGGTTTCTTCCAATCCGAAGTCCTGCCGCAAGGATATATCTTCCGGAATCGGATAATCGGCAAGTCCTTCATGAAGATTCTCCTTTTTAGAGGGAGACATTTCCGAAATTCTAATTCCGGAGGCGGGCCAAGACGTAACCACAGACTTCCATCTCCCTTTTTAGATGATTTAGAGACGGCAGCCTTGCCTTTTCTCTGCTCATCAACATCCTGGGCTATATCTGAGGGTTCGCCCAAAGGTTCTTCATCAGTATGAGTCCTCTCGGAGTCAGCTTCTTCAATCACAACAACTTTGCGCTTTTTCCGCATGACTCATTCTTTCGAGGCAGTCTTTAATGCAACATCGAGCAGTATGCTTTGTCTTCGCTCGATCAGCCCAAGGATCCGAAGATTCCTGTCAGTCAAAAGCAGTTCAATGTCCCTATCTTCACTCGGGACTTCTTGAAGCACCCGAACTATCTCCTCGAAATGTCTACCCTCTGGTCGCTGAATTAGGGCTGTAAAAGGGAAAAAGATATGAATTTTACTTCAACTGCGAACGCCTTAGTAAATATTTGGGAGTTCAGCTTTACTTACGTCTGAATAACCATCGTCGGGCAAACCCTGGAGGACATCGGACATAAAACCATTCTATCCTATAGTAGCTTAGCCTAGTCCAGGACCCGGTGACCACCTGACAATTCCTAACCGCTTCCAAAAATGTAAAAGATGGATTATCGTTTCGGCTTTTGAAGTTGAACAGATATCTGATCTCAGTCGGAATTGGTGGTCGATGAAGATATTGCATGAAGACGATAAACAGGCTATTGAGCGAAGCATACCCATTCGAGTGTAGTTGAGATGGAGCAATTCCCAAGAATGACAACGCTTCTCTTATGTAACCGTTAAATGGAGGAAGAGTTCCAGCAGCACATGCATGACGGTTGAATGCAGTGTATCCCTCCGGTGGATTGTGTGGCCTATCATTTGGTCCCGGCAATAACACGTCGTCCATCGACGGGCCATGCCTCAAGCATACTCTCCCCAACATATCTTCAGAAATGTGAGATGGGACAGAGTCTCGTGGATTAGGAATGAAAGACGCATTGGGAAATTCGTCCGGGGCCGGACCGATGATCTCAGGTTCAATATCTGAAACCTCTAGTCTCGAAGTAACTGTACTTTAGATTTCTTCCAGGTTTTCTTGCGGCTGCGAACTTGATGGTTCCATAACTGTCTAACTTATGAGAAATTATCATTAGACGACACAAGGCCCGTGCATTCCCTAGTGTAAAGTGTACGAGTGTGTGTTGTGCAGTGCAATGCATTACTTGAATAAATTTGTGCAAAGTCAAAAAAAGATGTGCAAGCAGTTAAGGTTGTTATGGTTCCATCGACGAGCTTCAAGATATGGTCAAGTGTGCAGTTTAATCAAGTCCAAATATACAAGAATGAAGCTCATCGGAATTATGCTAAATGAATGTCAAAATTTTTGTATCCATCATAGAAGGTTTCGAATCGACGACAGAGAGCTCGTTCGAATCCATCAAGGTGCAACTTCGAATCGATACCTGGGGGCACAATTCGAATCGATGGTCAAGGGACGAGTTCGTATCGATCAGAATGAGGTGGTTTCGAGTCGATCCTTAGCTACCTGGTTCGTACCGATCAGGAAGCTCTCAGCTTAATGCCGATCACGGTCGATTCGATACTATTCGTATCGATCATAAAGATATAGTTCGTATCGATCGAAAGCCGAGATCTTCGAATCGATCGGCAACCTATGTTTCGTATCGATCATTTCGTATCAATACGATCCATCCCCATAGCCATCGATACGAACTGCATCATTGCCGTTGGAGTAGGGATCGATGCGAAATCTAGAGAAGAACGTCGCTGCCTTCATCGATTCGAACGCAAGCCCCCCAGATCGATTTACTTACGCCTTTTCCACTCTTTCTTCTCCAATCTCCAGAAACATTGCTATGGCCATTGAACTTTGGGCCAGATCTGGCTTTACCAATCACCGGAGTGGATGATCGATGAAGAAAAAGTTGATCTGGTATTGCTTGATCACTTTTATTTCGTGGTCGGTTACCTAATTTGAGATAGGGATTCGAAGAATTAAAGGTTTGTATTTGATTCGAATCGAAGTCACTGGCGCTGTTCTCTCTCTCGAGTTTCCGGAACGATGCAAGGACTGGAGGCGGCGGTGAAAAGTAAAAAGTAAAAAATGAAAAATGGCAAAGTCCCAGCTATTTATATGAGACCTAGAAGATGATCGAGCCGTTTCGCATCCCAGTCAACTCGACCGGTCACAACCGGTCAATCCACAGATCAGTTCGAAAGCGCCCTTCGAATCCATATACTTGAGGCTTCATTGATACGAAGCGCACAACTAAGGCCATGCTGAGAACATCGGGTCACATCGATGCGAAACAAATGGTGAGTGCATCGACTCGAAGCCCCTGTTCACATTAACAAGTTCTCAATTCCATCCACTACATATCGCTACGAACGACAATTTTGGGTCCATTATGCCTTACACAGTAGGAGCGATGCAACAAAAATTCATCGATACGAAATGGAGTTCATCGAAGTTTGAGATTATCGATACGAACAGTTGTTTCGTATCCACCACAACTGAAGCATCAGCATCGATACGAACGAACATTTCACCTCCGACGGATTTTTGATTTATCAATGCGGGGTCGATTTTTACAACCTTCAATATCGATTCAGGAGAGGATCGATGCGAAGGGACTCCATAAAACAACTATCAAACGTTGTTGCAACACAAATTTCACGTCGATTCAGGAGAGGATCGACACGAAATTCATATATATTACAAACAGCTAATCTCCGTCACATAGTAATCAGCTACAACAGCATGGAATACAACTTTCGGCAGAAAACACAACCTTTGGCAAAAGAGCAACGATTGTTCAGAATAAAGACCGCGGCTTTTCAAAGCACGTCATGTTCCCACAAGACGTACTTTGGGGGGTAAATGTTATCCCACCTTTTGGCAAGGCCGAGATATCAAAAGAATTGATTACATGCATGAGATTGATCTTCCTGGATATCGAGCACGCACAGGTTCGCTAAGGATATCGATGGATTTTGCCCGAGTCCGGATCGAGTTACAACTGACAAGGCATGACAAACAAAGCTAAGAGCACCAACGCTCCAAGTTTCAGATCAATTCGAGTTCGTATGCTCAAGTTATGATCGATTCAAAGAGAAGAAAGGGGCTTCGGTTTCGTATCCATCCCCAAGCTCCAGTTCGAATCGGTAGTTTTCGTATCGATCAGAAGACCAGCTGCTTCGTATCCATCAAGGAAAGACAGTTCGTATCGATCAATTTCGAATCCATTGGGGTACCTTGGTTCGACTCGATCGTATTCGGATCCATTGACATCTCCCCGCGTCGTATCCATCAGGTTGCCCTGCTTCATATCCATCAGGTTGCCCTGCTTCGTATCCATCAAAGTTGTGTCCATCGGGAAGCTATGTGTCTCGACTCCATCGAATAAAGGCCTGTTCGTGTCCATCAACCTTTATCAATTTGTATCCATCGATGTGATAGTCGTTCGAATCCATGGATAACGATCACTTCGAATCCACCTAGTCAACAAGCTTAGATGACGTATCGATCCTCAATGCAAATTAGGCGAGATCTAAGGAATGGATGCGTTCAACTCGGAGAAAAGACCGGTTCGACTCAAAGAACGCGCGCCACCTCACCACAGAACCACGTGAGCTGATAGGGTCGAAGGCATCGATTCGAAGCCATCGATACGAACCACGCAGGAACTAGAAAAATCCTATTTCGTATCGACCATATCTCTCGATCCACTGATCCAAATGCTATGAAATTTTCATAGGAGACTACGCACAAGCTAAGGAAGCTTCCCACCAAATTTCAGGTCGAGTGGACGTCATCTCGATCGATACGAAATGGTTTCGTATCGATGTAAGATCGTGCTGAAACTTCAGGAAACGGTCGCGTGGGCCCCCTCACGTGCCAGACCGAGTCTCGCGAAGTTTGGGCGAAATCATAGCTTCCCACACCTATAAATAGAGCCCCAGAGCCAACAGAAAAAGGATCTTTTAGATTCTGAGGCACCGAAACTCTGCCGGATCAAGACTTGCATCTTCCCCTTGCTGCTAATTTCGAATTTCAAGTTGTTTTTAGCTATCGTTTGTTGTAATCACTTGTAACTATTCAAAGAGAATCATTAAAGCTGCAAAAACTTCACAGTGGACGTAGCCAACACGCCGAACCACTATAAATCGCTTGCCTGTGCAATTTTACTTTCGTTATTTGGAGTTTTTGTTAGATAATCTTCATTTTCAATTTACTTTCTTCATTGTTATCTCTTCAAAAACTTCCGAACAGTGTTGTGCCCAATTTTGGTACAAACAATATATGTTCAATATACAACTAATAAACATCCAAAAATAATATTTATAATCATTCTAACATATTCTAATATGTCATATGAACTTGCATATCAATTTAACAATATTTTTATTACAATATCACATAATTCTCATTTATGTACATATTTGCTTACTAACTTTTGCAAATGACTTAAAGGTGGTTGCTTTCTTTTTCAAACACTTATCAAAAATCATTATTAACATCCAAATAACATTTATAACTTGCAAAACATCATATAAACATTTCCTACTTAATAATTTAGAGTTCTCACCTTTTGTCGCATTCAAACTAGTTTTAAACTTTCCTAACTTTGCTAAACTTTGCTTTAAGCTCTTTAGAACTTGCTACACTACCACGTACTTGATTTAGGAGGCCACGATCATGCTTGAAAGAAAAATTATGCTTGGCCAAATGGAGGAAGAGGGAGGCGTGAGCAATGTGACAAAGGAGGAGGAGTTTGAAGTGGCTCGGACAACGTTTTGTCGATATTTTCTTTATTTTATTTTTGGAACTATTTTGGCATAGCTTTGTTAAGGTTGGAAGCCATTAAAGGAGTTAAGAAGAAGCTTGAAATTTTGAGAATAAGAAGTGTGAAAAAAAGTGAGAAAGTGGGTATTTATAGAAAATATTTGAGAATAAAATATAGCTTTGTGTTTTTACTTAAATAACCTTCCTTAAGAATTAAGTAAACTTATTTAATTCAAAACTTATCATCCACATCACATCACATTTTTAAAATTCAAATACTTTAAAATTCAGTAAAGAATAAGAATGATTACTTTACTTTATGTCACTTTCTTTACTTTATGTCACTTTTGATGTGACATGTGTTTTGTCTTTTTTAGTTTACTTTTGTTAATTACTTTCTTGAATTTTCTAAATGTGATTATTAAAAGTAACCTTATTTAGTTAATTGTTACCTATCTTTATATATTACCATATTTATTAAATTGTATACATAAAGGTGCAACAACGTTGCGATAACTTTTAATCGACAAAACGTCGTTTTTCGACAAAATGTTTTACGGTCACATTTTGACGTTTTAGTCAAACTATTTATTTATGTAAACCAGATTTAAAAATAAATTTGTATAGTGCTATTTAAAAATGTAAACACTCACAAATAAATTAAAATAATATATTAAACCATTAAAACTTACTTTTCCGAAATCGGGATTTTGTCACTTTTGTCGATATAAGCAAATGTTACTATTTTTATGTATATTTCTATTTTCAAATCCTATCGAATATTATTTGAATCATAAATTTTTTTATATTTTATATTTAAAATCACTTTAAACATTATATTTTGAAGTGGTTAAATTTTGGGTTGTTACAACGTCACGGGCTGAATAGGAGCCATCGGATGCAAGAATAGAAGGACCAGATAAAGCTAAATAACGCAAATGATGTAGAAAATTTGGCCACGAATAAAGGAATTTTCCTCGTTCATTACCCAAGGAGGATCGACCAGGCAGTCGACCGCCCCACCCCCTAGGTCGACCGGTCGATCGACCTAGAGCGTGGTTAGACCCCTTGGTCGGCCTTGCCTAATATATTATTATTATTTTCTTCTTCTCTTGTTTATTTTGTAACTCTCGCACATTAACTTGAATTCTGATGTTCTATATATGTAAATTAACCAGAAAATTACCACGGACACAATGGTGCAACTCTCGTGGCTCAATTTTGGTAAATACACAAAGTTATTTTATTATTTCATTAATTCTTTAATCGATTATTATAGCTTATTTTTTGGGTTGTTACAACCCTACTCCTGGTAAATTCTAATAACCTATTCTATATTTCATAATTATTTATTAAATAAGTTAACATTTAATACCTCTAGATGCAATATTGGTTTTGTGATATTACAAACATCATTCCTTCAAAAACAAGTTATATAGAGAACAAACCAACATTTTATAAATGGACACTTTTGAAAGTTACTACAAGCAAAATGAAGTGCATTCTAGACAAAAAGGTAATTCTACCAACAATATAAATAAATGTAGTTAAAAATATTAAATGACAAATATTAGGCAGGCACCTATTTGCTGAGAAAATATGAATTATTTTTTCTAATTCATAGAGAAAATAAGAAAAATAAAAAAAGGAGCTAAAAACCACCAAAGCTAAATCTCCTAAAGAAAAAACTTCAATTATTGACAAAAAATATGAAAATATCATAAAACAACCAGAAGATATAAAATGCAATGAAGAAATTGAAATAGGGGAACACAGCTTTAAAAGAAGTGAGCAAGCTCCTAAAAAAGAAAAATGAAGGTTTAAGAAATAAGAAAGAAAAACAAGAAAATGACGACAATGATATTGATGACAAAGTTGATAATGATCAAATAAATGATAAAGAAGCAATAGATGATGATGATAATAATTATGAAAAAATAAAGCTAAAGACAGAGATAGACATTGTAATAACAATGATAAATTTGTTGGTATTAATAAAGACGATGATGGTGATGATGTAGTTTTAGATGCAGAAGTTGGAGGTCTTAATAAAGACAAAGCTGTTAAAGTTGATGATGCTGAGAAAGACAGGAAAGAAGATGATAAAGTTGATAATGATCAAATAAATGATAAAGAAGCAATAGATGAGGATGATGATAATAATTATGAAAAAATAAAGCTAAAGACAGAGATAGACATTGTAATAACAATGACAAATTTGTTGGTATTAATAAATACGATGATGGTGATGATGTAGTTTTAGATGCAGACGTTGGAGGTCTTAATAAAGACAAAGTTGTTAAAGTTGATGATGCTGAGAAAGACAAGAAAGAAGATGAAGATGATAATACTGCTAATGTTAATGATGATGGAGAAGATGGTGTTAAGGATGAAGACAATAAAGATACTAATGATGAAAAACATGATAATGATGAAAATGAGCCTAAAGATGGTAATGGCAACAATCCAGATGAAGCTAAAGTTGAAGATAAAAATGAAAAAGATGTTAATGATGGCATTGAAGATGATAGTGGTACTATTGGTGGTGGTGACGGTATTAGTGGTAGTTGTGAATATAATAAGCAAGATCATGGTGATCGTAATGCTAATGCCAGTAATGGTGATGGCATTGGTGGTAATGGTGGTACTGATGTTGGTGTTGGTGCTGGTGACAAAGGTGGTGGTGCTTGTGATGGTGGTAATATTGGTGCTGGTGATGGTGCTGACTAGAGTAAGGATGATGCTACTCCAAAGATGATGATGATGACACTTATGACCAAACAAGAAGCCAATTTGAAATAGCTGTCATACCAAAGCAAGTAAAAATGACGAACATAAAGTGGCTACTGAAGAGGGAAAAAGCACAAAAAAGGTAAATTTCTAAAGCTTATTGTTAAGAATTCAACTAGGCAAATTTTGCCATCAAATATTTGCCATCTATTTGCTAGCAAACAAAACAAAATTCTGATAAACCAGTTGCTAAATTAGAAGATTTGATCGAAGAAGGACATCGGGCAAAAACTGTAAAAAAAACAAAAGGTATATATTTTAAAAAAAAGTTCGTTTTTAAATATAAAATAAAATATCTCAAATATTTGATATATAATGATTATACAATTGTAACAGATGTTGTAAAGAAAAGCAGACCAGGTATAGGCTACCCAACATTCAATCTACTTACACCATCTAACGAGAGCCAACATAGCAGCGAAAAAGCAACGCAAGAATCCAAAAATATTCAACAAAAAGCGACTGCAAATTTTCAAATCAAGTTTGAAAACGAGGAGAAAAAAGAAAACAAACAAAAGCTTCGCCTTCTTCACTCTCAAAACGAGTAAAAAAAAAATCAAAATGAGAGAAAAAAGATCCAAATTTCGAATTTCCAACACCAAAAAAAAGACAACATCGGAAGAAATCGGATAGAAGCACAATCGATAAAGATATTGAATAAGCTCCTAAACTTGAAAATATATTAGACCAAAGCACTGAATCTGATCATGATAGGTTTGAAATAAAGGAAGACACAAAGATATTGGTGCAAAAAAGCAAGCTTGCAAAAAAATGACTCACAAATGAACAAATTCACTAACTTGATGCCTTTTATGAAAAAGATGGAAATAGGTAATTTAATCTATTGAAACATGAATTGCATATATTTAAACAACATACAAAAATGTATGAATGCATAGCAAATATCTTCCTGGCAAATATTTGCCATGGAAAATTTTTTCCGGTCAATTGTTTGCAGGAATATATATGCCAAAGAAATGTTTGAATACACAATATTCACATAATGAAGTGTCAATTTCAGTCACAAAGCATAACTAAAGTTTATATATTATATTCTAACCTTCAAACTATAACACACGATAATACACTTTACTTACTATTGAAACAAGAAAGCTACATACCATAACCTGTAAAATGACATTGAAATAAGAGGAGTCAATATTTTCGACATGCTATTCAATAGATTCATTGACTCTACAAGATTATATCAATTTAATATTATTTGCTGAAAATGAAAAACTAATATATAAAATCATATTTCTTTGCAACGGTATGAAATACTTAAAATTGCAAATAAATATCACTTAATAGTTTGAAAACTAATTAATATGTAATCATGGGTATCAATACTTTCAGACTACAAATCAACCTATGAATCATTGGTAGTCAATGTATCGGAAGTAGAACCTATGAATTGCAGAAAAATATTGATACCGTTATATTATAAAAATAATTATATGCCATTTGAACTCAATGCAATTGACAAATCTGGGAAACATTATGATTCTCAAAGACTAAAAAGAAAATACACTTACTGCCCACACAAACAGCAAGCAAAAATAGTGGTAAATTTAAAACATATTATTAACTACTGATGACAAACATTTGCCAAGCAAATATTAACCAGGCAAACATTTGTGAGACAAATATTAGCTTGGCAAATATTTGCCTGACTAATAATTACCTGGCTAATTTGTCTTTAAAATATTTACTTAACAGTAAATCAATAATAACTTAAATGCCTTGATTATATTTTGCAGAGGATAAAATAATGGAAGCTCTAAAGTCAATCTATACAGAAAATGGGAAGCAACCATCTGAACTTGATAACAAGCTAGTGAATTTTGGCAATTGTCCACAACAAAAACACTATGCGTAAGCATAAAATTTTATTTTATATCAGTAATTTAATAACATTAAAAAAAATTAAACTGATGCAGAATTGATTGTGCGATATATGGAAGACCGTCCAGTGACATACAAATAGATGAAAAAGTAGATTTATATGAAGATTAAGAAATGCAAAAATTAAGAGCTCGGGTACTATATGAGATCGTCACAGATAAAGAATATGGCTGGAAATCCAAATCTGACACAATAAAATATATTAACAATTGTTTAGCCATAGGTAAACGCTAACAGTTTATATTACATGGCTGAAAGTATCAAAACCTAGATGATAATTGCTAAATGCTAGATATGTGATCTTACTTATACTTATTAAATGTTTTAGAAACACTTTTGGAGGATTGTTAAAAACTTTTACCACAATGTAATGTAAAGTACTCGATGTCTAAACTGATGTCCTATATGGAAGATATGGCTGGTGAAATGTACAATTCTGACATTTAACCCAAATATGATATGTATTTGCCGTTACATATTTTTGAAGTGATATAATGTATAGTTTTTTATATCTAAATGTAATGTACATTATTCAAATGAAATTTTTTTATTCTCCTACAGTATAATATTGTACGATCTATAAACTAAAATCAAATATCTGGCGAATATTTGCCTAACGGGTAAATGAAGTGCAAATATTAGCCCGACAAATATTAGCATGGCAAATATTTGCCAGGCAAAAATTACACAAGAAATACATGTACAACTTAATCAAATGCTAACCAAATGCTTAGTCATATAATTGGTTATGGACTCGGTTATGTGCTTGTTCATATGATTGCTTATAGGCTCAGTGATGAGCACAGTCAAGAACTCAGTTATAGTTTTAGTTATGCACTCGATTATGGTTTAGTTATGCTTCACTCAAACATATGCTTGGTTATATGCATCATACGCTCGATCAAGGGCACAGTCTAATCGGTCAAGGGTTTAATCATGGGCTCAGTCATGGGCTTGATCAAGGGCTCGGTCAAGGGTTCGGTCATAGGCTTGGTCATGGGTTCGGTCATGGGCTTGGTCAAGGCCTTGGTCGAGGGTTCGATCATGGCCTTGGTCATGAGGATTTGTCATGGGCTCGGTCATGGGGATCTGTCATGCCGTCGGTCATGGGCTCAGTTATGGGTACATAACTAAGATATATTGTTTAACCAATGATATAATGGAATGCAAAAACTAACTAAATTCCAATCCTAATCTAGTAAATATGGGCGCAAAAGCCAATCAAATGCCAAACCTAATCAAGTGCATACTAATGCGCAAGCCAACCAACTAACAACCTAATCGGGAATGTATCAATATCGATATATACTCAAGATATATTGTTTAACCAAGAAAACCATGGAAAGCAAATACCAACCAAATGTAAAAGTTGATGAGGTACATATGGATGGAAAAACCAACCAATTGCCAAACCTAATTGGGTATACATCAAAAAAAAAAATCTATACTCAAGATATATTTTAACCAAGCAAACCATGGAATGTAATAGCTAACTAAATGCCAAACCTAATCAAGTACCTGTGGATGCAAAAGCCAACCAAATGCCAACCTAATTGAGTACGTATAGATGCAAAAGCCAACCGAATGCCAAACCTAATCAAGTACATATGAAAATGATCAATACCCAAGATATATTATTTAACTGAGCAAACCATGGAATGTAAAAGCAAACCAGATGCCAAACCTAATCGGGTACGTATAGATGAAAAAAATATCATATGCCAAACCTAATCGGGTAAGTATGGATGTAAAAGCCTATCATGCCAAATCTAATCAGGTACACATGAAATTGATCAATACCTAAGATATATTGTTTAATCGAGCAAACCACGAAACGTAAAAGTGAACTGAATGCCAAATTCAACCGAGTACGTATGCATAAAAATAAAAACGAATGCCTAACCTAATCGAGTATGTATGGATGCAAAAGAGAATCGAATGCCAAACCTAATTGGGTATGTATGGATGCAAAAAAATACCGAATGAAAATCCTAATTGGGTATGTATGGATGCAAAAGCCAACGAATGCCAAACCTAATCGGGTACACATGAAAACGATCTATACCCAAAATTTATTGTTTAATCGAGCAAGCCATGTAATGCAAAAGCGAACCGAATGACAAACCTAATCAATTACGGAGGGATGCAAAAGCGAACCGAATGCCAAATCTAAGTGGGTAAAGCCAACCGAATGCAAAACTTAATCTACTACACATAAAATGATCTATACCGAAGATATATTGTTTAATCTAGCAAAAAATGAATTGCAATAGCGAACCGATTGCCAAACTTAATCGAGTACATATGGATGCAAAAGCGAATCGAATGCCAAACCTAATCAGGTACGTATGGATGCAAAAGCCAACTGAATGCCAAATCTAATCGAGTATACATGAAAACGATCTATACCCAAGATATATTATTTAACCTATGCAATAACGAACCAAATGTTAAACCTAGTTAGGTATGTACGGATACAAAAGTGAACCAAATACCTAACCTAATCAGATATGTACGGATGTAAAAGCCAACCGAATGCCAAAACTAATTAGGTACACAAGAAAAATGATCTATACCTAAGATATATCGTTCAACCGAGCAAATCATGGAATGCAAAAATGAACCTTATGCCAAACCAAATTAGGTATGCATGGATGCAAAAGTGAACCGAATAGAAAAACTAATTGGGTACATATGGATGCAAAAGTAAACTGAATGCCAAACCTAATCGGGCATGTATGGGTACAAAATACGAATCAAATGCCAAACCTAATTGGGAGTGTATGGATGCAAAAGCCAACCGAATTCCAAACCTAATTGGGACACATGAAAATGATCTATACCCAAGATATATTGTTGAATCGAGTAAACCATGCAACACAATAATGAGCCGAATGCCGAACCTAATCGGGTATGTATGGATGCAAAAGCGAAAGAATGCCTAACCTAATCGGGTAAATATGGATGTAAAAGCCAACCGAATGCCAAATCTAATCGAGTACACAAGAAAACGATTTATACCCAAGATATATTGTTTAACCGAGAAAACCATGGAATGCAATAGCGAACTGAACACCAAAACTAATCGGGTACGTTATTTATGCAAAGGTAAACCTAATCTCACATCTAACCGGGTACATATAGATGAAAAAGTGAACAAAATGCCAAACCTAATCGAGTAGTATGGATGCGAAATCAAAATGAATACCAAATGTAATTGAGTACACATGAAAACGATTTATACCCAAGATATATTGTTTAACCGAGCAAACTATGGAATGCAATAACAAACCAAATGCTGAACATAATCGAGTACGTATAGATGAAAAAACGAACCAAGTGCCAAACCTAGTTGGGTATGTATGGATGTAAAAGCCTTATGCCAAACCTAATCAAGTACATATGAAAACGATCTATACTCAAGATATATTGTTTAAATGAGCAAACCATGGAATGTAATAATAAAATGAACGCCAAACCTAATCAGGCACGTATGGAATGCAAAAGTCAACATAATGCCAAACCTAATCGAGTATGTATAGATGCAAAAACCAACTGAATTCCAAACCTAATTAGGTACATATCAAAATGATCTATATCCTTGATATATTGTTTAACCGAGCAAACCATGGAATGTAATAACGAACTGAATACAAAATCTAGTCAACTATGTATGGATGCAAAAGCCAACCAAGTGCCAAACCTAATCGAGTATGTATGGATGTAAAAGGAAATTGAATGCCAAACCTAATCGGGTATGTATGGATGTAAAAGCCCACCAATGCCAAACCTAATTGGGTACATATGAAAAATGATTCGTACCCAAACTATTTTGTTTAACATAGCAAACCATGAAAATAAAATACTAACCAAATGCCAAACCTAATCGGGTATGCATGGAATGCAAATGAAAACCAAATATTTGTTAAAAAAAATTTGAATGGCAAAAATTTCCCGAGAAAATATTTTCCATGCTAATATTTGATGGACAAATTTTGCCTGGAAAATATTTGCCAACTAACATATGCCTGATGGAGGACATGATAATAAACATGTGAATGTAAAACATAATGTAACGACCCAGAAATTTTAGTAATTAAAATTTGAATATTTAATTAATTTTAAATATTAATAAGTGAATTTATAAGTCAAATAAATTTAATTGGATTTAATTGGATAATTAAATCGATAATTTAATGTGTTAAATTATGGAAATAATTGAAAATTGAGTTAAATATGATTGAAAATGATTTGTAAAATTTTATTTTATCATATTGGAGTTAGAAAGATATTATAGAACTTTTAAAATCGAATTAAAAGTTAATTTGTGAAAATTGAATATTTTAATATTTAATCGACTAGTGAAAATAGTCAATTTTTGAACAGTCTCAGAATTGAACGAGACCAGTTCCATTGGATCCATAATAGTTAGTTATTACCGGATTTCAATTTTCGTAGCAATCGGAGTTACCGTTTGATCGTGGCAGCTCGAAACGCATCGAATTGTTTTTAATATTAATTTGGCGAGTTAAAATAGCCATTTTTCAAAAAGTCTCGGATTTCGACGAAACCAGTTTCATCGGATCCGTAATGTGATATTATTGTAAGGTTTCAAATTTCGTGTCAATTGGATTTACCGTTTGTCCGGTACAAATTAAAACGCCTAGAAAATCGTTTAAATCGGTTTAATTTTAAATCGATCGTTCATTGCCATAACTCGCACAGATGTCCGAATTAGCTTCCGAAACCTGTTCCATTGTGTCTGGAACGCGGGATAAACCTTAGGAACGTCAGTTACGGCGTGTAAATCGGAGTTTGGAAAATCGGAATGAATAGTGTTCGTTCGGTTCCCTATAAATCGACCACTCTCTTTATAAATAAAAAAAAAATGAAACCCTAATAACTGCACAGCCGCCACCCTCATCAATGGCCGAAATTTTCGCAACTTCTCTCCCCCAAATCTTTCAATCCACAAACCCATTCAAGAAACTCTCAACTACAATCTTGAAGAGCTCGATGAGATCTTTAATATCAACGGTCAAGATCGCGAATAGCTTCATGGATCAACGGTAAATTGGAGATGAAGGCAACGCGTTGCGCACGCAAATCGAGAGAGGAGGAGGGGCCGAGTTTCAAGACCTTCCAGCCGAGCATGGTTCTCGCGTAGGCGGTCAATATGGAGCATCCTGATCGTGTTTTCATGCATCGAGGTGGTTGCAAAATCAAAACCTAATATCGAGCTAAGTTGGGTTGTGCGGCCTGTAGATTGCGTGAACAACGAAGAAGAAAGGGAGAAGATGATGTGCGGTCTTGATGTTGTAGGCAAGGGATCCTACGGTCCAGATTAGATTTAGGTTAAGAAAATTTAATTTATGTTGTAAATTAAGTTATAAATTTGTGTAAACTTATAAAAATCATAACTTTTTCATACGAGGTCGAAAACGCGCGAAACAAGAAGCGTTGGAATCGTATGGACGAGCACTACGTGATGGAATTGGATTGGAGTCGTTTGGAGTTAGTGAGAATTTTGGGTAAAATTAAACGCGCGTTTAATTTTATTTGAAATAAATCGCTAAAACGAAATTGAAATCAAGGTGAGAACTTCTCACTCAATCGAATCAGTTTCGATTTTATTTTAAATAGTTAGATTTAAAATATTTGAATGTATCTTTGAATGATGATTGTTATCTATTGATTGTTAAAATAGACATTATACGCCGTTAGTAAGCGGATGTTATTTATTAAAAACATATACCGCGAATATTTCATAAACAGTGAAATTGGTATTATATATAATAGCAATATATATATATATTGGCATCTGTATATATTGGAGTTATTGATTTCCCGCATTTGTATAGCGGATGAGACCCTATTGCGCCGTCTATTAAGCGGATAATATTTAAAATCCCATATACCGCGATAATTTCGTACTGGAGCGGAATTGGTATTGTGCTAATGTTTGTGGATGCAGGAAAACAGGTTGGAGGGATCCAACTGGATTCCTCAACAGTTTTTATTTGATTTCAAATATTTTGATATTTGATGGATTATCATATCGATATATGATATCGTTGTTGTCGTGATTGACTATTTGGTATGTAGCATCATTGGACCAAATTTTGGAATTTTAAAAGGATTTCAAAGTGATTTTTGAAAGGAAACGTTTATAAAATATTTTTGGAATTGATTTATTTTAAATAAATAAACATTATAATTTTAATGTTATAAAATTATGATTTTTGAGAAATATAGTTAAAAGCTGATTTTTGAAAATATGGAGTTAATGATTTTATAAAATAATTTAAATCGGGATTAATTGAATTTATAAATAATTGAATTTATTGTAAAAAGTTTAAAACGTAGGATTTATAAAATTTGATTATTTTATAAATCAAAAGGATGAAATTATAAAGAAGTTTAAAGACGTTTTAGAATAATAATACAAATTGATTTATATAAGATTTATAAATGGATATTTATAAATTAGAATATTTTGGATTATAAAACGAGTTTTTATAAGTGTTTGAATGAAGTGAAAATGGATTGCATAAGTGAATGGAATTTATAAAATTATAAATGGTAAAGTTATTAAGGAATATATTTGGATAAATAAATGAATCTTATAAGTTATAAGATTTATAATTATGAAGTTCAAAGGAACGATTTTTGCAAACAAATAAATTCTAAGTATTTAACTTATAACATGAACTTCTGTTTTATAATTGAGTTATGAATTGAATAGGTTAATAAGGAATTTATAAAGGGAGTTGTTATAAAATAAATAGAAATGGAATTTATAAACGTTTTTTTTATATTTTTATATAAATTCGAAAACGACTTATTTTAAGAAGTAAATTGTTGAAACCTATTAATGGAGTTATATTCACATTTTTGACTGTGAATAATCCTTTAAAATGAAATGTATAAAAGGATGAAATGTGTTAACGTAGTATATTCACGTTTTTGAATAGTGAATAATATGTTAAAGAAAATGTTTAGATTTGATGTTGTAAATAGAAATTAAAACGATCTAACGATGTTTTAAATGTGTTGAGATTCGAAACCATAGATTTCAACATCTATTGTTGAAATAGACGTTTTCGAGAAATAAAAGGAAATAGTGGACTATAACACTGTTGTTATAGTAAATGATTTTCGAAAGGAAATGTTTTGTATAGTATTGGGATTTATATATCTATTTTAATTTCGAATCCCTATACTAGTGATTTTGGGTTGTCGTAACGATGTTTTACGCAACATTCGTTTTGACCCAAATAAATATGGTTAAGAGAATGATTTCCTTATAGAATAAAATATATACTAAATTTCGATTTGAGTATATTGAATATTTTCCAAGTGTAGAAAATAAAAAGATTTGTGAATTACTTATTTTTAATAAGTATGGAAATGTTTTCCAATATAAAGTGAATATTAGAGAATTTATCTTTTTGAAGATAAATTGAAATGAATAATTGAAATCGTATATGCATGGATATTGTGAAATATAAATTCACTATGGAATTTATAAAAGGAAGTGGAATTTGTTTAAAAATAAATATTGATTTATTTTTGAAGTGTGAAAATTATATATCTTATAAAGATATTTTGGAAAATAAATAATTTGGAAAATTATTTGGAATCTGGTGATGTTGTGCATATCCATTGATAGTTCAATAACCGACTATCAATATTTCCCTTTGAATGGGTAATTGATGTGATTTGTTTGAATTTGAATGCCACACTTATTTTTGAATAAGCGCTCACTATTCGGGTTAACCGGGAAAGGACCATGGGGTCGTATAACCCATTCCGAATATGTGATACGACGTAATGGATAGCATTGATGACCGGTGTTGAAGACCGGGTATTTGCGAAAGCGATAGGATGACCTATCGATTGTCTCTGCACTGGGTAGCTCCTGGTATAGAGATTCCCTAAGTGATGGGAAATTCGATCGGGATTGTGAATACCCGGATTGCAAGGGCTTCGTGAGAAGTGCCTTCGGTTCTGTTCGAACCCGGAACAGACTTGTATGGATTGTATGTCTGACATTACAAATTGAGATATAAAGCTGATTTCTTTCAAATATATTTCTGTTGGTGGCGGAGAATTTATTCTCTTAGCTTAACACCCTTCTCTGAGACGTACGAGCTCAGAGGTTATGTAGTTGAATGTTATCAGCGATATATACCTAATTTGGTAATGTGACATGCTGAGTGTTGCTGTGAAATGATCATTGTGTTGATTATTTGTGATAGGATCATTTATTTGATCGTCTATCCTGGTGATCATTTCTATGATCATTTGTTGACCCAAAGCATGGCTTTTGTATAAAGTATGTTTTTGTGGACGTGACTTCGTCGAGCCTCACACCTCGGGAATGGTCAAAACAGGAAAGATGCGGCAAGGTTATGACGGGTAGCGCCCTTTAGGATATGTGCATTTCCTTCTGGAAAAGGGTGGTATCATGGTATGGAGCCCAGATACTTACTCATGTTGAAAACACTTTATGATTGTGTGAATTGATTACGAGCGCTCGGTGAAAGGTCCCAAAGGACCGGGGGATGGCATATTCGGTCAGTTGTTACTCAGTTAGGGGTAACCCGGCCTTGTGTTGGTAGAGATCCGGTTTGGTTCTCGGGGATGTCCATCAAGAGGCATTCTCATGTGGCAATGGGAAGTTCCTTGGCCTGATCATTCGTTGGAAAATCCAAAGAAACAATACGAGACTTGTACGGTTTTAGTTGTATAACCTGCTATGGAATGTGGCGGTAACCTGCTATTGAACATAGTTAGCTATAGTAGGCATACGATAGTGGTCGTATGTTGGCTAAGATTTATATTCTACTTTCGAAATGAATTTTTCCTACACTATGCACTAGTAATAATATAAAATGTTCTTTTAAATGCGTATCAAGCATCTTTGACTATCATAAGGAGAAATCTCCTCCGATTCTGCGTTTGCATTGTGTGTGTGTGCGGGAGGCCTTATGGTAGTCTCATTTTTAAAAGCATTGCGAATTGACTTTAAAAATATTCCTCTATTTTGATTTTAAAGATAAATAAACTGTTTTGAGTTCTCACACCAGTCACATGACTGACTCGGAGTTTATTGTTTTCCTTCCTAAACTCTGGGTGCCCACCAATTTCTACACGGGCAGTCAAGAGTTAGGTTTATCAGGATATTCTGGATATTCAGGAGTTGTTGGAGGCAAGATGGATGGCATGGCGTATTACTAGTATATAGTATTTCTTTTTCCGTTGTTTGTTGTTGTTTGTTGTTGTACACTCTGATGATGATGTAATGTAATGTATAAAATGTAATAACTGATATAGTCCTTTGTTTAAAGATTGTTCATTTATTTATTATATGTTGTTCCGCTGCGATTGTGAGATTCTGATGTTGTTCTGTTGTTTTCTATTCCGTTCTTTCTATTTTGTTTCCTCTCTATTTTCTATCTTCTTATCTCTTCTTCTAGCTCTTTCTTTTTCTTAAAACCCTAAGTGTTCGGTTTTCCGTCGTTCGATTGCTCGGCAGTCGATAAAGTCAGTAGTGCTCTAGAATGAGTTTGAGTGTAATAATAGCTATGAGAGCGTATTTGTTAGTGAATATAAAATTGTTTTATATTGTGATGATTGGTTTGTTGAGTGGCATATGAACCTTCGTCAGCGTGGTCTCGACAACTATGCCGAGGGGTTTCTAAACACTTGAATAGAACAATTCGACACAATATTGTTTAAAATTGGGTAAATGAAATAATTTTACTTTGAGTATATTTTTATATATAAATGAATAATTTTTCAGAATTATTAAAATGTATATAAGTTGATTGTTTAGTTGTTTGAATAATCTAAGTAAAAAGAATTATAAGAGTTGAATTATAATTAATGTGATTTACAATTGTGAGATAAACTTATATATATAAGAAGTGAAATTATATGAATATATTTATGAATATGAGTTGTAAATAAAAAAAAATGAAATTCAACTTTTGTAATTGAATTGAATGAATGGATTAAATGTAAATCAATTAAATGTAAATTTTGTTGATATGGAATAATGAATGTAAGTGTTAATTCATTAAAATCTAATGTTATTGAAAGTTGAATAATTGAACCAAATGAATGTAAGCAAAGGAATTTGGTTGTAATTAATATACATTGGTTGTTATATGGTTGTTAGTTGATTGATTGTATATAATTAATTAAGTATTAATGAAATTGAAAGCTAAAGTAATTGGAATTCAATTAGAAGTTAAGTGAATCTTAAATAGAATTGAATTTGATTTGGAAGTGAACCAACTTGAATATGAATTAGAGAATATAAACTAATTGAAAATGAATGTTAGTAAACATCCACTGTTAATGAATCAAATGTGATTAAATTGAGAACCAATTCATTGAATATTATGAGAATATAAATGAATATTGATTTGGTTATGGATGATAGTTGGTTGATGTTTGCATTTGTTGCTTTTATTTCATTTGCTATGTTGGCATGTATAGTTATTATGTTGCTATATGTTGTATATCGATACTATTGTCTATATACATGATTCTCATGTTGTTTGTTGAGTGTTTAGTAGGTGCGGATCGCGTTTGCTTCGCATTTGGAGCTCGCTTTCGCGCTATATTAGCCGTATATGCTTGCTAATAAAATATAAGGTACATATCTCGGATTACATACCGTACTTTTATACTTTTTTCCCTTTGGGATGCCTCATTACTTGATGAGATGTATATTTGTGATATATATACTGTCATTTTTTTTCGGATCGAGCCGCGCAAAGGAGACTATGGCGAATTTTGCCCGAAATTTAAGGCGTTAGAAAAAATTGGGAAAATTGGGAAAATTTTGAAAATTATAACTTTGATTTGGAATTGAAAGTTAAACGATAGTAGTTGTTTTTGAAAAGATAACTAGGTATGATTGGAAAACTTAGTAAAGTATTGTAAGAAGTTTAACTATGGATTTTGGAAAATTAATAGATTCTATAACTTTCCTTACTTGATAATTTCGAGGACGAAATTCTTTTAAGGGGGGAAGATTGTAACGACCCAGAAATTTTAGTAATGAAAATTTGAATATTTAATTAATTTTAAATATTAATAAGTGAATTTATAAGTCGAATAAATTTAATTGGATTTAATTGGATAATTAAATCGATAATTTAATATGTTAAATTATGGAAATAATTGAAAATTGAGTTAAATATGATTGAAAATGATTTGTAAAATTTTATTTTATCATATTGGAGTTAGAAAGATATTATAGAACTTTTAAAATCGAATTAAAAGTTAATTTGTGAAAATTGAATATTTTAATATTTAATCGACTAGTGAAAATAGTCAATTTTTGAACAGTCTCAGAATTGAACGAGACTAGTTCCATTGGATCCATAATAGTTAGTTATTACCGGATTTCAATTTTCGTAGCAATCGGAGTTACCGTTTGATCGTGGCAGCTCGAAACGCATCGAATTGTTTTTAATATTAATTTGGCGAGTTAAAATAGCCATTTTTCAAAAAGTCTCGGATTTCGACGAAACCCATTTCATCGGATCCATAATGTGATATTATTGTAAGGTTTCAAATTTCGTGTCAATTGGATTTACCGTTTGTCCGGTACAAATTAAAACGCCTAGAAAATCGTTTAAATCGGTTTAATTTTAAATCGATCGTTCATTGCCATAACTCGCACAGATGTCCGAATTAGCTTCCGAAACCTATTCCATTGTGTCCGAAACGCGGGATAAACCTTAGGAACGTCAGTTACGGCACGTAAATCGGAGTTTGGAAAATCAGAATGAATAGTGTTCGTTCGGTTCCCTATAAATAGACCACTCTCTTCATAAATAAAAAAAAAATGAAACCCTAATAACTGCACAGCCGCCACCCTCATCAATGGCCGAAATTTTCGCAACTTCTCTCCCCCAAATCTTTCAATCCACAAACCCATTCAAGAAACTCTCAACTACAATCTTGAAGAGCTCGATGAGATCTTTAATATCAACGGTCAAGATCGCGAATAGCTTCATGGATCAACGGCAAATTGGAGATGAAGGCAACGCGTTGCGCACGCAAATCGAGAGAGGAGGAGGGGCCGAGTTTCAAGACCTTCCAGCCGAGCATGGTTCTCGCGTAGGCGGTCAATATGGAGCATCCTGATCGTGTTTTCATGCATCGAGGTGGTTGCAAAATCAAAACCTAATATCGAGTTAAGTTGGGTTGTGCGGCCTGTAGATTGCGTGAACAACGAAGAAGAAAGGGAGAAGATGATGTGCTGTCTTGATGTTGCAGGCAAGGGATCCTACGGTCCAGATTAGATTTAGGTTAAGAAAATTTAATTTATGTTGTAAATTATGTTATAAATTTGTGTAAAACTTATAAAAATCATAACTTTTTCATACGAGATCGAAAACACGCGAAACAAGAAGCGTTGGAATCGTATGGACGAGCACTACGCGATGGAATTGGATTGGAGTCATTTGGAGTTAGTGAGAATTTTGGGTAAAATTAAACGCGCGTTTAATTTTATTCGAAATAAATCGCTAAAACGAAATTGAAATCAAGGTGAGAACTTCTCACTCAATCGAATCAGTTTCGATTTTATTTTAAATAGTTAGATTTAAAATATTTGAATGTATCTTTGAATGATGATTGTTATCTATTGATTGTTAAAATAGACATTATACGCCGTTAGTTAGCGGATGTTATTTATTAAAAACATATACCGCGAATATTTCATAAACAGTGAAATTGGTATTATATATAATAGCAATATATATATATTGGCATATGTATATATTGGAGTTATTGATTTCCCGCATTTGTATAGCGGATGAGACCCTATTGCGCCGTCTATTAAGCGGATAATATTTAAAATCCCATATACCGCGATAACTTCGTACTGGAGCGGAATTGGTATTGTGCTAATGTTTGTGGATGCAGGAAAACAGGTTGGAGGGATCCAACTGGATTCCTCAACAGTTTTTATTTGATTTCAGATATTTTGATATTTGATGGATTATCATATCGATATATGATATCGTTGTTGTCGTGATTGACTATTTGGTATGTAGCATCATTGGACCAAATTTTGGAATTTTAAAAGGATTTCAAAGTGATTTTTGAAAGGAAACGTTTATAAAATATTTTTGGAATTGATTTATTTTAAATAAATAAACATTATAATTTTAATGTTATAAAATTATGATTTTTGAGAAATATAGTTAAAAGCTGATTTTTGAAAATATGGAGTTAATGATTTCATAAAATAATTTAAATCGGGATTAATTGAGTTTATAAATAATTGAATTTATTATAAAAAGTTTAAAACGTAGGATTTATAAAATTTGATTATTTTATAAATCAAAAGGATGAAATTATAAAGAAGTTTAAAGACGTTTTAGAATAATAATACAAATTGATTTATATAAGATTTATAAATGGATATTTATAAATTAGAATATTTTGGATTATAAAACGAGTTTTTATAAGTGTTTGAATGAAGTGAAAATGGATTGCATAAGTGAATGGAATTTATAAAATTATAAATGGTAAAGTTATTAAGGAATATATTTGGATAAATAAATGAATCTTAGAAGTTATAAGATTTATAATTATGAAGTTCAAAGGAACGATTTTTGCAAACAAATAAATTCTAAGTATTTAACTTATAACATGAACTTCTGTTTTATAATTGAGTTATAAATTGAATAGGTTAATAAGGAATTTATAAAGGGAGTTGTTATAAAATAAATAGAAATGGAATTTATAAACGTTTTTTTTATATTTTTATATAAATTCGAAAACGACTTATTTTAAGAAGTAAATTGTTGAAACCTATTAATGGAGTTATATTCACATTTTTGACTGTGAATAATCCTTTAAAATGAAATGTATAAAAGGATGAAATGTGTTAACGTAGTATATTCACGTTTTTGAATAGTGAATAATATGTTAAAGAAAATGTTTAGATTTGATGTTTTAAATAGAAATTAAAACGATCTAACGATGTTTTAAATGTGTTGAGATTCGAAACCATAGATTTCAACATCTATTGTTGAAATAGACGTTTTCGAGAAATAAAAGGAAATAGTGGACTATAACACTGTTGTTATAGTAAATGATTTTCGAAAGGAAATGTTTTGTATAGTATTGGGATTTATATATCTATTTTAATTTCGAATCCCTATACTAGTGATTTTGGGTTGTCGTAACGATGTTTTACGCAACATTCGTTTTGACCCAAATAAATATGGTTAAGAGAATGATTTCCTTATAGAATGAAATATATACTAAATTTCGATTTGAGTATATTGAATATTTTCCAAGTGTAGAAAATAAAAAGATTTGTGAATTACTTATTTTTAATAAGTATGGAAATGTTTTCCAATATAAAGTGAATATTAGAGAATTTATCTTTTTGAAGATAAATTGAAATGAATAATTGAAATCGTATATGCATGGATATTGTGAAATATAAATTCACTATGGAATTTATAAAAGGAAGTGGAATTTGTTTAAAAATAAATATTGATTTATTTTTGAAGTGTGAAAATTATATATCTTATAAAGATATTTTGGAAAATAAATAATTTGGAAAATTATTTGGAATCTGGTGATGTTGTGCATATCCATTGATAGTTCAATAACCGACTATCAATATTTCCCTTTGAATGGGTAATTGATGTGATTTGTTTGAATTTGAATGCCACACTTATTTTTGAATAAGCGCTCACTATTCGGGTTAACCGGGAAAGGACCATGGGGTCGTATAACCCATTCCGAATATGTGATACGACGTAATGGATAGCATTGATGACCGGTGTTGAAGACCGGGTATTTGCGAAAGCGATAGGATGACCTATCGATTGTCTCTGCACTGGGTAGCTCCTGGTATAGAGATTCCCTAAGTGATGGGAAATTCGATCGGGATTGTGAATACCCGGATTGCAAGGGCTTCGTGAGAAGTGCCTTCGGTTCTGTTCGAACCCGGAACAGACTTGTATGGATTGTATGTCTGACATTACAAATTGAGATATAAAGCTGATTTCTTTCAAATATATTTCTGTTGGTGGCGGAGAATTTATTCTCTTAGCTTAACACCCTTCTCTGAGACGTACGAGCTCAGAGGTTATGTAGTTGAATGTTATCAGCGATATATACCTAATTTGGTAATGTGACATGCTGAGTGTTGCTGTGAAATGATCATTGTGTTGATTATTTGTGATAGGATCATTTATTTGATCGTCTATCCTGGTGATCATTTCTATGATCATTTGTTGACCCAAAGCATGGCTTTTGTATAAAGTATGTTTTTGTGGACGTGACTTCGTCGAGCCTCACACCTCGGGAATGGTCAAAACAGGAAAGATGCGGCAAGGTTATGACGGGTAGCGCCCTTTAGGATATGTGCATTTCCTTCTGGAAAAGGGTGGTATCATGGTATGGAGCCCAGATACTTACTCATGTTGAAAACACTTTATGATTGTGTGAATTGATTACGAGCGCTCGGTGAAAGGTCCCAAAGGACCGGGGGATGGCATATTCGGTCAGTTGTTACTCAGTTAGGGGTAACCCGGCCTTGTGTTGGTAGAGATCCGGTTTGGTTCTCGGGGATGTCCATCAAGAGGCATTCTCATGTGGCAATGGGAAGTTCCTTGGCCTGATCATTCGTTGGAAAATCCAAAGAAACAATACGAGACTTGTACGGTTTTAGTTGTATAACCTGCTATGGAATGTGGCGGTAACCTGCTATTGAACATAGTTAGCTATAGTAGGCATACGATAGTGGTCGTATGTTGGCTAAGATTTATATTCTACTTTCGAAATGAATTTTTCCTACACTATGCACTAGTAATAATATAAAATGTTCTTTTAAATGCGTATCAAGCATCTTTGACTATCATAAGGAGAAATCTCCTCCGATTCTGCGTTTGCATTGTGTGTGTGTGCGGGAGGCCTTATGGTAGTCTCATTTTTAAAAGCATTGCGAATTGACTTTAAAAATATTCCTCTATTTTGATTTTAAAGATAAATAAACTGTTTTGAGTTCTCACACCAGTCACATGACTGACTCGGAGTTTATTGTTTTCCTTCCTAAACTCTGGGTGCCCACCAATTTCTACACGGGCAGTCAAGAGTTAGGTTTATCAGGATATTCTGGATATTCAGGAGTTGTTGGAGGCAAGATGGATGGCATGGCGTATTACTAGTATATAGTATCTCTTTTTCCGCTGTTTGTTGTTGTTTGTTGTTGTACACTCTGATGATGATGTAATGTAATGTATAAAATGTAATAACTGATATAGTCCTTTGTTTAAAGATTGTTCATTTATTTATTATATGTTGTTCCGCTGCGATTGTGAGATTCTGATGTTGTTCTGTTGTTTTCTATTCCGTTCTTTCTATTTTGTTTCCTCTCTATTTTCTATCTTCTTATCTCTTCTTCTAGCTCTTTCTTTTTCTTAAAACCCTAAGTGTTCGGTTTTCCGTCGTTCGATTGCTCGGCAGTCGATAAAGTCAGTAGTGCTCTAGAATGAGTTTGAGTGTAATAATAGCTATGAGAGCGTATTTGTTAGTGAATATAAAATTGTTTTATATTGTGATGATTGGTTTGTTGAGTGGCATATGAACCTTCGTCAGCGTGGTCTCGACAACTATGCCGAGGGGTTTCTAAACACTTGAATAGAACAATTCGACACAATATTATTTAAAATTGGGTAAATGAAATAATTTTACTTTGAGTATATTTTTATATATAAATGAATAATTTTTCAGAATTATTAAAATGTATATAAGTTGATTGTTTAGTTGTTTGAATAATCTAAGTAAAAAGAATTATAAGAGTTGAATTATAATTAATGTGATTTACAATTGTGAGATAAACTTATATATATAAGAAGTGAAATTATATGAATATATTTATGAATATGAGTTGTAAATAAAAAAAAATGAAATTCAACTTTTGTAATTGAATTGAATGAATGGATTAAATGTAAATCAATTAAATGTAAATTTTGTTGATATGGAATAATGAATGTAAGTGTTAATTCATTAAAATCTAATGTTATTGAAAGTTGAATAATTGAACCAAATGAATGTAAGCAAAGGAATTTGGTTGTAATTAATATACATTGGTTGTTATATGGTTGTTAGTTGATTGATTGTATATAATTAATTAAGTATTAATGAAATTGAAAGCTAAAGTAATTGGAATTCAATTAGAAGTTAAGTGAATCTTAAATAGAATTGAATTTGATTTGGAAGTGAACCAACTTGAATATGAATTAGAGAATATAAACTAATTGAAAATGAATGTTAGTAAACATCCACTGTTAATGAATCAAATGTGATTAAATTGAGAACCAATTCATTGAATATTATGAGAATATAAATGAATATTGATTTGGTTATGGATGATAGTTGGTTGATGTTTGCATTTGTTGCTTTTGTTTCATTTGCTATGTTGGCATGTATAGTTATTATGTTGCTATATGTTGTATATCGATACTATTGTCTATATACATGATTCTCATATTGTTTGTTGAGTGTTTAGTAGGTGCGGATCGCGTTTGCTTCGCATTTGGAGCTCGCTTTCGCGCTATATTAGCCGTATATGCTTGCTAATAAAATATAAGGTACATATCTCGGATTACATACCGTACTTTTATACTTTTTTCCCTTTGGGATGCCTCATTACTTGATGAGATGTATATTTGTGATATATATACTGTCATTTTTTTTCGGATCGAGCCGCGCAAAGGAGACTATGGCGAATTTTGCCCGAAATTTAAGGCGTTAGAAAAAATTGGGAAAATTGGGAAAATTTTGAAAATTATAACTTTGATTTGGAATTGAAAGTTAAACGATATTAGTTGTTTTTGAAAAGATAACTAGGTATGATTGGAAAACTTAGTAAAGTATTGTAAGAAGTTTAACTATGGATTTTGGAAAATTAATAGATTCTATAACTTTCCTTACTTGATAATTTCGAGGACGAAATTCTTTTAAGGGGGGAAGATTGTAACGACCCAGAAATTTTAGTAATGAAAATTTGAATATTTAATTAATTTTAAATATTAATAAGTGAATTTATAAGTCGAATAAATTTAATTGGATTTAATTGGATAATTAAATCGATAATTTAATATGTTAAATTATGGAAATAATTGAAAATTGAGTTAAATATGATTGAAAATGATTTGTAAAATTTTATTTTATCATATTGGAGTTAGAAAGATATTATAGAACTTTTAAAATCGAATTAAAAGTTAATTTGTGAAAATTGAATATTTTAATATTTAATCGACTAGTGAAAATAGTCAATTTTTGAACAGTCTCAGAATTGAACGAGACTAGTTCCATTGGATCCATAATAGTTAGTTATTACCGGATTTCAATTTTCGTAGCAATCGGAGTTACCGTTTGATCGTGGCAGCTCGAAACGCATCGAATTGTTTTTAATATTAATTTGGCGAGTTAAAATAGCCATTTTTCAAAAAGTCTCGGATTTCGACGAAACCCATTTCATCGGATCCATAATGTGATATTATTGTAAGGTTTCAAATTTCGTGTCAATTGGATTTACCGTTTGTCCAGTACAAATTAAAACGCCTAGAAAATCGTTTAAATCGGTTTAATTTTAAATCGATCGTTCATTGCCATAACTCGCACAGATGTCCGAATTAGCTTCCGAAACCTATTCCATTGTGTCCGAAACGCGGGATAAACCTTAGGAACGTCAGTTACGGCACGTAAATCGGAGTTTGGAAAATCAGAATGAATAGTGTTCGTTCGGTTCCCTATAAATAGACCACTCTCTTCATAAATAAAAAAAAAATGAAACCCTAATAACTGCACAGCCGCCACCCTCATCAATGGCCGAAATTTTCGCAACTTCTCTCCCCCAAATCTTTCAATCCACAAACCCATTCAAGAAACTCTCAACTACAATCTTGAAGAGCTCGATGAGATCTTTAATATCAACGGTCAAGATCGCGAATAGCTTCATGGATCAACGGCAAATTGGAGATGAAGGCAACGCGTTGCGCACGCAAATCGAGAGAGGAGGAGGGGCCGAGTTTCAAGACCTTCCAGCCGAGCATGGTTCTCGCGTAGGCGGTCAATATGGAGCATCCTGATCGTGTTTTCATGCATCGAGGTGGTTGCAAAATCAAAACCTAATATCGAGTTAAGTTGGGTTGTGCGGCCTGTAGATTGCGTGAACAACGAAGAAGAAAGGGAGAAGATGATGTGCTGTCTTGATGTTGCAGGCAAGGGATCCTACGGTCCAGATTAGATTTAGGTTAAGAAAATTTAATTTATGTTGTAAATTATGTTATAAATTTGTGTAAAACTTATAAAAATCATAACTTTTTCATACGAGATCGAAAACACGCGAAACAAGAAGCGTTGGAATCGTATGGACGAGCACTACGCGATGGAATTGGATTGGAGTCGTTTGGAGTTAGTGAGAATTTTGGGTAAAATTAAACGCGCGTTTAATTTTATTCGAAATAAATCGCTAAAACGAAATTGAAATCAAGGTGAGAACTTCTCACTCAATCGAATCAGTTTCGATTTTATTTTAAATAGTTAGATTTAAAATATTTGAATGTATCTTTGAATGATGATTGTTATCTATTGATTGTTAAAATAGACATTATACGCCGTTAGTTAGCGGATGTTATTTATTAAAAACATATACCGCGAATATTTCATAAACAGTGAAATTGGTATTATATATAATAGCAATATATATATATTGGCATATGTATATATTGGAGTTATTGATTTCCCGCATTTGTATAGCGGATGAGACCCTATTGCGCCGTCTATTAAGCGGATAATATTTAAAATCCCATATACCGCGATAACTTCGTACTGGAGCGGAATTGGTATTGTGCTAATGTTTGTGGATGCAGGAAAACAGGTTGGAGGGATCCAACTGGATTCCTCAACAGTTTTTATTTGATTTCAGATATTTTGATATTTGATGGATTATCATATCGATATATGATATCGTTGTTGTCGTGATTGACTATTTGGTATGTAGCATCATTGGACCAAATTTTGGAATTTTAAAAGGATTTCAAAGTGATTTTTGAAAGGAAACGTTTATAAAATATTTTTGGAATTGATTTATTTTAAATAAATAAACATTATAATTTTAATGTTATAAAATTATGATTTTTGAGAAATATAGTTAAAAGCTGATTTTTGAAAATATGGAGTTAATGATTTCATAAAATAATTTAAATCGGGATTAATTGAGTTTATAAATAATTGAATTTATTATAAAAAGTTTAAAACGTAGGATTTATAAAATTTGATTATTTTATAAATCAAAAGGATGAAATTATAAAGAAGTTTAAAGACGTTTTAGAATAATAATACAAATTGATTTATATAAGATTTATAAATGGATATTTATAAATTAGAATATTTTGGATTATAAAACGAGTTTTTATAAGTGTTTGAATGAAGTGAAAATGGATTGCATAAGTGAATGGAATTTATAAAATTATAAATGGTAAAGTTATTAAGGAATATATTTGGATAAATAAATGAATCTTAGAAGTTATAAGATTTATAATTATGAAGTTCAAAGGAACGATTTTTGCAAACAAATAAATTCTAAGTATTTAACTTATAACATGAACTTCTGTTTTATAATTGAGTTATAAATTGAATAGGTTAATAAGGAATTTATAAAGGGAGTTGTTATAAAATAAATAGAAATGGAATTTATAAACGTTTTTTTTATATTTTTATATAAATTCGAAAACGACTTATTTTAAGAAGTAAATTGTTGAAACCTATTAATGGAGTTATATTCACATTTTTGACTGTGAATAATCCTTTAAAATGAAATGTATAAAAGGATGAAATGTGTTAACGTAGTATATTCACGTTTTTGAATAGTGAATAATATGTTAAAGAAAATGTTTAGATTTGATGTTTTAAATAGAAATTAAAACGATCTAACGATGTTTTAAATGTGTTGAGATTCGAAACCATAGATTTCAACATCTATTGTTGAAATAGACGTTTTCGAGAAATAAAAGGAAATAGTGGACTATAACACTGTTGTTATAGTAAATGATTTTCGAAAGGAAATGTTTTGTATAGTATTGGGATTTATATATCTATTTTAATTTCGAATCCCTATACTAGTGATTTTGGGTTGTCGTAACGATGTTTTACGCAACATTCGTTTTGACCCAAATAAATATGGTTAAGAGAATGATTTCCTTATAGAATGAAATATATACTAAATTTCGATTTGAGTATATTGAATATTTTCCAAGTGTAGAAAATAAAAAGATTTGTGAATTACTTATTTTTAATAAGTATGGAAATGTTTTCCAATATAAAGTGAATATTAGAGAATTTATCTTTTTGAAGATAAATTGAAATGAATAATTGAAATCGTATATGCATGGATATTGTGAAATATAAATTCACTATGGAATTTATAAAAGGAAGTGGAATTTGTTTAAAAATAAATATTGATTTATTTTTGAAGTGTGAAAATTATATATCTTATAAAGATATTTTGGAAAATAAATAATTTGGAAAATTATTTGGAATCTGGTGATGTTGTGCATATCCATTGATAGTTCAATAACCGACTATCAATATTTCCCTTTGAATGGGTAATTGATGTGATTTGTTTGAATTTGAATGCCACACTTATTTTTGAATAAGCGCTCACTATTCGGGTTAACCGGGAAAGGACCATGGGGTCGTATAACCCATTCCGAATATGTGATACGACGTAATGGATAGCATTGATGACCGGTGTTGAAGACCGGGTATTTGCGAAAGCGATAGGATGACCTATCGATTGTCTCTGCACTGGGTAGCTCCTGGTATAGAGATTCCCTAAGTGATGGGAAATTCGATCGGGATTGTGAATACCCGGATTGCAAGGGCTTCGTGAGAAGTGCCTTCGGTTCTGTTCGAACCCGGAACAGACTTGTATGGATTGTATGTCTGACATTACAAATTGAGATATAAAGCTGATTTCTTTCAAATATATTTCTGTTGGTGGCGGAGAATTTATTCTCTTAGCTTAACACCCTTCTCTGAGACGTACGAGCTCAGAGGTTATGTAGTTGAATGTTATCAGCGATATATACCTAATTTGGTAATGTGACATGCTGAGTGTTGCTGTGAAATGATCATTGTGTTGATTATTTGTGATAGGATCATTTATTTGATCGTCTATCCTGGTGATCATTTCTATGATCATTTGTTGACCCAAAGCATGGCTTTTGTATAAAGTATGTTTTTGTGGACGTGACTTCGTCGAGCCTCACACCTCGGGAATGGTCAAAACAGGAAAGATGCGGCAAGGTTATGAGGGGTAGCGCCCTTTAGGATATGTGCATTTCCTTCTGGAAAAGGGTGGTATCATGGTATGGAGCCCAGATACTTACTCATGTTGAAAACACTTTATGATTGTGTGAATTGATTACGAGCGCTCGGTGAATGGTCCCAAAGGACCGGGGGATGGCATATTCGATCAGTTGTTACTCAGTTAGGGGTAACCCGGCCTTGTGTTGGTAGAGATCCAGTTTGGTTCTCGGGGATGTCCATCCTGAGGCATTCTCATGTGGCAATGGGAAGTTCCTTGGCCTGATCATTCGTTGGAAAATCCAAAGAAACAATACGAGACTTGTACGGTTTTAGTTGTATAACCTGCTATGGAATTTGGCGGTAACCTGCTATTGAACATAGTTAGCTATAGTAGGCATACGATAATGGTCGTATGTTGGCTAAGATTTATATTCTACTTTCGAAATGAATTTTACCTACACTATGCACTAGTAATAATATAAAATGTTCTTTTAAATGCGTATCAAGCATCTTTGACTATCATAAGGAGAAATCTCCTCCGATTCTGCGTTTGCATTGTTTGTGTGTGCGGGAGGCCTTATGGTAGTCTCATTTTTAATAGCATTGCGAATTGACTTTAAAAATATTCCTCTATTTTGATTTTAAAGATAAATAAACTGTTTTGAGTTCTCATACCAGTCACATGACTGACTCGGAGTTTATTGTTTTCCTTCCTAAACTCTGGGTGTCCACCAATTTCTACACGGGCAGTCAAGAGTTAGGTTTATCAGGATATTCTGGATATTCAGGAGTTGCTGGAGGCAAGATGGATGGCATGGCGTATTACTAGTATATAGTATTTCTTTTTCCGCTGTTTGTTGTAGTTTGTTGTTGTACACTCTGATGATGATGTAATGTAATGTATAAAATGTAATAACTGATATAGTCCTTTGTTTAAAGATTGTTCATTTATTTATTATATGTTGTTCCGCTGCGATTGTGAGATTCTGATGTTGTTCTGTTGTTTTCTATTCCGTTCTTTCTATTTTGTTTCCTCTCTATTTTCTATCTTCTTATCTCTTCTTCTAGCTCTTTCTTTTTCTTAAAACCCTAAGTGTTCGGTTTTCCGTCGTTCGATTGCTCGGCAGTCGATAAAGTGAGTATCGATGTTGAATTTTCGAAAGTCGAAGAATCGGGTCCTTACACATAACAAGATAAAAAATCATAATAATATACTTATGGATGCAAAATTTTATGGATGAAGTCTAGGGTTTAACAATCCACATCCCAATCACTAGAAATTATTAGCTTGATAAATATTTGTTAGGCAAATATATCCTAGGCAAATATTTGCTAGACTTGTAATTGTTAAACTGTTACTAACCAAACAAAGTAAATTACAATGGTAACCAAACAAATGTAAAAAAAAAAAACCATATAATTCATCAAAATAAAGAATGAAATCACATTAATAGTCTTCACAGTGAAAAGCCAATAATGTATAAAAATTACACTTTATTTCTTAACAAAAAAATTCTTCTGTTATGATGAAATTTCTTATACAAACTACAATGTTTGTACTTATTCACCTCACCAGCTGACTTAATCGATTCACAAGAAGGAGGCCTTTCTACACCACATTTTCTTAGGAGGACGAACTTCAACATCTTCAGGTAAGACATCTTCCATTTGAAAATTAATAAGTGGATGAATCGGATGAGAATAAGATGCTCGAAAAAAGGACACTTTGAAACAGTCCTCGATATAGGAATAAACATCCAAATCGAAAGCAAGAATGCATCTAATAGTATGAGCACATGGAAACCTATAAATCCACCATATTATAATTACATCGCTGAACACTCAAATCTACTCGATAAGATTGAATGGATTGACATTTTCTCAAATTTGAATGATGATTTTACTGATTATCATAATGTTCTTTTGATTAAAGGAGCATATGGATAATTTCCAGAAGGTTTTAGTTTTTAGGTTTTAATTTCACATTTTGTTAATTTTTTACCTTTTTGATTTCGATGTTTCTTTTTCTACATCTTTAGAGTTGGTTAAGTTGTTGCATAAGGAGATTGGGTTCTTTTTCAGTCTGTTTTTTATTTTAATTGCATTTTCGTCTTATTATTTTTGCTTTAGTTTTATTACTTTTACTTCATTAATACATTTATATGTATATAAACTTCATTTATATACATATATGTGTATTATTTTCATAAATTTCTTTAGTTCCTTTTACAGATGCTGGTTTAGGCCAGATATGGTGCTAGTTTTCTGTTTGCAGGTTTTTACGATTCATTCTGGACCTTCAGCGTTTGCAGTGAGGAGTTCTTTCCAGTTCTTCCATGTCTACAATGTGGTGTTCTTATTTTTGAATCATCCCCATTTGCAGTGAGGCGTTCTTTCCGGTTCTTCCAAGTCTACAATGTGGCTCTCTTTATTCTGGATCATTCGCATTTACAGTGAGGCATTCTTTCCCGTTCTTCCATGCCTGCAGTGTGGCTTTCTTTATTCTAGATCATCTGCATTTACAGTAAGGCGTTCATTCTGGATCTTTTGAGATTGCAGTGTGAATGTTTCGAGTTTGCAGCGAGGAATTCTTTCTCAGCTAGAGCAGTCTATCGATCTCATCTGCACTGGGTTGCATTTTGGATTTTTTGGGTACTTCTAACAACTCATTGCCGGGCATTTGCCTGGCCAGAGCTCGATGTTGAGGTGTAATGGGCGGTGGCCTTACCGGAACTTGTTCTTATTGTACCTGAAACCTTTTTCATTGTTTTTGTATTTTGATTGGTTATCTGCCAGGCAAGTTGGTGGCACCTTTATTTTCAGTGTTATACACACACACACACATGTGTGTGCTCTCCTCTATTTTTGAGAACCAAACAATTCTCTCAAAAAAAGATTGAGTGGATTCAACTTTCTAAACATCAATAGTAGATCTAGTAACTTTCCATTCAATACCCTAAAGGTATAAATCCCATAAACGCTTCTCTATAACATGGCACAATTGACTATTCCAAGTTATACTTTACTCACGTTTATCAGACATGAGTTTCATGAGCTTCAAACGAATTTTATCTAAACATGCAGTGATAGGTAAATGTCTTTCCTTTGAAATCCATCAACTAAAACTTTCTGCACAATTAGAACTCATTTCCCTATATCGAGTATTAATAAAAAAAACTTTTTAAAAGGCAAACCATTCAAAATGCAAACCGTTCAAAAGGCAAACCATGCAAGAAATTTTCCACTTCTACCCCACCAGCACTTTTAAACTCAGCCAAAGCTTGATTGAATGCTTCTACTGCAGCAACATTGGCAACTTGATAAAACAATGAAATAATATATTTCTTTTTACCTTGAGGTCACCTTTGTAACGACTCGCAAATTTATCACTTTGATAAATTATATTTATTTTTATAATATTCAAATATAAGATTTTCATCATAGATTATGTTGTCTTAAATAATAAATAATGATAGTAATCTTATTTTAAATAAGTATTTACGAAAATATAAACTTTGAAGGAATATCAATAAAATGACCGAAAACCGTTTTATCAATAAACATCTCTGTTATCATAAAAGATCATGCGTAGAGCTAGATGCGTACACTAATTTTTATAATTGAACAAGAATATGAAATTAAATTAATTATATTATTTTTGGAAATTAAATGTATTTATGACATCAACAGTGATGCCCTTACATTTAATAATTAATTATTGATTTTAAATTGAGATTTAATAATTTAATGATTATTATAATTATTCAAATAATTGTTTTTAAATGATAATAATTCATTTTAATAAGTTATACAGTGATGATAAATCATTTGTAATAGTTTTGTAAAAATATATATTTGATTTGAAGATATAACGGAAATGTGTATTGCTTTATCGATATAAGAGCACTTTTTATACATAATTGATTAATATTGATTTATATGGTTTTATGATTAAAATATGATTATTTTAATTCATTAGTAATGATTAGACATTTATTTTCAATTTTTTTACATTTGTATGTAATTTAATTAATAAGTGAAAATGTTATCGAGAATCAGTTTCTCGATTTTCAATGGTTTAACGAACGAAAGTTGTTCAAAGTCATTGAAACGTTGTTCATTCTCTTGTGCACATACATGTACATATATATACACACACACACATGTCACATGCACACATGAACATATACAAACATACAAATATACATGTGCACATCATATACATATGAAAATATCTAAGGTATTTTACTTTTCTTACCATTTAAGCAACCTTAAGTCAACTCTTATACACCAAGGACACACACATGAGCATGCACACTGAAGCACATAGGAGTGGGGGTATTAACGTGTATGATGATGGAGGAAAGGAGGTGAAATGGTTATGTGAAATTTCATGAAAATATCATGATATTTTTTACAAATTTTTCCCTATAGATACCACCCTCTAGTCTCATATTTCCACACTTCATTCCTACTTCTTCTTAAGCTCCAAGAGCTACTCTTTAATGGCTTCCAAGCCATGAAAAGGTAAGCAAAGTTATGGCAAAGAAATGTCAAAATTTTATACATATGCAAACTATGTTGCTATCTCCTCAAAACAAGCTCAAACTCCATCCTACACCTCATATAACCCACATCAATACCCTATATCCATGTTTGGTCATACATTACCTCATTCCAAGAGGAGGCCAAGTCCACTAGGTGTCAAGGAAGAGATTCAGGGAGCTCCGGAGTGAAATTTATGGAGAGAAATGCTGCCAAAATGATTTTAGGATGCATTGAGGAGAAGTGGGAATTATAGTGAGAAACTCTCTCTCTATATATATAATATGATCATTTTCAATATATATATATATATATATAATAGGATCATGTGATATGATTTCTATGGATGTTTACTATGCTTTGATCATCAAGTTTGGATGTTGATTATATGTTTATTTTGATATTGAAACAATCACGTTTAATACACGTCGAATAACACAAAGGAAATCACTTTCCTTTAATAAATGAAGTGATGTATATGATATGGTTAAACCTCTTGAAAATGGTTTATAAATGTTTTATAAACACTAAAATCCAATTTGGTGAGGTTTTAACAAGTTATGAAAATTAAGTCAAATTAGGCGCGTCATGTAAAAGCAGTTCGTGATTTCACATCGTAGAAATTTAAATCCATTTATAAGATGGATACGAAGACAGAATTCTTTTTAATAAGAATTTATCGAAACCTTATAATCATAGATTACAAACAAAAGAAAACAATAGATATTTTGTTTAATAGAATTTGAAATATGAGCAAAACAAGTTTTCAAAATAGTCGCGGTTTGGTAGTACGGAAACCAAAGCGACAAATTCTTTAAAAATGATATTTTTAATTCTTTAAAAATATGGAATAAATTATATAAATGTTTTAAAATTCTTTAAAAGAGATTTTTGTTACAAAAATGGATTTCTAAATGATAGAAAAGTTTTTTGATCAAATAAGCCTTAAAAACCCTATTCACAGCACCTTTTGCAACTTTTTAATAACTTTTGAAATATGGCTTTAAACTTAAGTATTCTTTTCCAAATCTTTTATAAATATTTTCATATAAATAAATAAGTGTCTTAAAGATGATTTGAGGGTTTTATAATTTATTTTATAGGGATTAAATAAATGATTTAAAGAAAGGCAGTTATTACCAAGTGATTTAATCTTGGTTCTAAAAGCTGATGAGTAGACTAGATTTTTATATTCGTGAGATCTAGATGTGTAACGACCCGTTAAATTTGATAATGTTAAATGAATTAAATTAATATAATTTTTAATCTAATTTAGAATAAAATAAAAGCCTTAATATTTTATTTGAGAAAAACGTAGTAATTTGTTATAGTAATTGGAATTTAATGTAACAATAAAATTTTATGATAATAGATTTGGATAATGTAATTTGTCACATTTTGTTAAAAGATTTAATTTTAAGAAACCAATATAATGCAATACAAAGGTGTTTGAAACGACTGTTGGGTTTTAAATGGAGTGTATATAAATAGTGAAAATCATTATAACCTCTTAATTTAATACGATTGTTTAATTAATACTAAAAGAATAAAATTTGAAATAGTAGTAATGTAATAATAACTGAATTTAAGTGCAACCATATTTATGGAAGTGAAGTGGATTTTTGTGGATGTTAACATTGAATAAATTTATTTAGAGTAAAAAGGATTTAAAAGTATGTTTTGGATAGAATGTTAAATTCATGGATTTAGTGTAAGTAACTAGAATTTAATCCTATAAGATTTGGAACTGAATGTATGAAGATAATTGTGTAGAAATAGTTAATTAACAACTTAATTGTGCGTACCTAATATAATATAAATAACAAAAGGACTAGAACTTGATTTGCCTAGGTATGTATATATATTGATAAACTATAACCAAGTGAGAAATTTGGTAGTAAATAGGGAATAAGTTGACTAAGGCAATTAGTAATTTAATAAATGAATGCATAGTAAGTAAGTGGAAATTTATGCATAAAAATATTTTCATATATAGTATAATTATAAAAGTTTACCCATTTATCTAATGTATATAATTGAATCTAAATTTAGGGCAACATTTTTGTTATTGATGGTGTAGGTGAATTTGAATAAAAGGGTAACAATTATTTTGATTTAACATTTATTGAGTATATAGTTAAGAAGGGCACTCGACGTAAATGAATCTAAATTAATGTGTCTAGTCAATAAAGGAGAACTTTAAGGGAATAAATATAAATGAATGTATTTGGGGAATGGAGTCCTTTTATATGTTGAATAGTATAACGTTGTTATTAAGAATGAACGTCACTTTAGTAATTATTAATATGGTAACGGAAGAGTGTATAAATTTTATAGTAACGTAAAAACGTATTGTAAGATAATAATTAAGTGTAGACTTATAAAATATATTTATGACAACAAATTTTGTAAGTTATTTATTCTATTAGTTGTTAAGTTTTATTTATGTGTAAGTTAACAATATTACAATTCAATTGAATACAGTAATTTATGCAAACAAAGGATGAACATTTGGAAGTATTACTGTAGTGATATATATATAAGAAACGGTAACTTTGTAGTTGGGGAATAATTGATTTATTTGTGAGTTGTAATCAAATAGAGTCAAATTTATTAGAATTTATTGCAATTTATGGGATTAATTGCAGTAACCTTTGAAGATTTATTCACTAAAATAATTGACGATGGAAATTATATGTAAATTTGCTTATAGTTAATTTAAAATATCCAGAGGGCTAGAAATGACACAAATCTACTAGTTTAGAAATTTACAATAAAAAGTGGTAAGTAATTTTTTTAAATATTTAGATAGTAGGAAGATGTAGATTTAGATGGAATTTATTATTTAACTATTTCATAAGTTGAGATCTAAGTTTAGAATTGAGATTTTTAATGTATAGATATTGAGCCAATGTTAGTTTCATTAAATTGACATCAATAACTTTGAATAATAGAAAGAAAGTGAATTTAATAAATTTAATCAAACGTATAATGTTGAATTTATTAAAATTGGAATTTAACCTTTAAGTAAGGATTGACATCTAAATTGATGAATAGAACAACTATGTATTGACACTTGAATTTTTTAGAATTGGAGTAAATAATTAAGAAAATTTAAAGGGAGAAAATTTGGTCAATTTTTGAATTTAGATGTAAAAATTGGATTTTTATAATTTATTTAATTTATTTAATGAATATTGAAAATAGCCATTTTGGTCACGGACTCGGATTTCGATGAAACCAGTTTCATCGGATCCGTATCGGTGAATTATTATAGGGTTTCAAGTTTCGTATCGATCGGACCTGTCGTTTGATCGTACGGACGCGAAACGCCTTGAAAATCAATTTTATTAAAATCAATTTGAAATCAATTTGGGAATTTTGTTTTCAGCATAACTTCTTCATACGATCAAATTTGGACGTGAAACTTTTTCCATCGCGTTCAGAATATCTTAAAATACCTATTTGGATATATAGATTTAATAAATTCGATTCCGGAGGCATAGCGGGCTTTTTGGGCCATACTTTGTGGCGTACGTTCATCTATCTAGTCTATCTACTCTAACCCAACCCTACCTATAAATATACAGTTATAAACCCTAGCTCCATTCTATTGTCTATTTGCTGTACGTTCATCTTCTTCAAGCTTCTCTTCTTCTTCAATGGGGGCTAACCCTAGATCCAGTCAGTTCAAAAAAAAGTGAAAATTTAAAGTCCTCCTAAAAATCTCGAAAAAATATATATTATAGTTCTCGATGTCCGTAATCTGCTGATGTGGTTCGTTTTTCGATTGGAGCTATCGTTCATCCAGAACAATTCAAATCATTTTCGGCCTCACATCATCGCCGCAACAAATTTCGTCGGATCGGGAAACGGTTTCTGGGTTTTGGAGAGGGAACCGAGGGAATCGCATCTATGTGGTTAGTTTGGCGTTTCGACGGTCAGATTTGCGGCAAAAATTCAATAGGGTTTCATGTTTTAGGCGGCTGCTGCTTGACTGCGTGCGTGATGAAGGTTGAACGAAAGGCTACTGTTGCGTGCGTTACTTCTGATGACGTGGCAAATGTAGTGAGTAAGTGTGTTCTTTCTTTTATTTATTTTTAATTGAAATTCAATCGCACTTTTCGCTATAACTTTTGCATACGATATCCGATTTACGCGCGATTTCTTTTGTTAGGATCGTAATTAAATTCCGGACTTGATGACGCTGGTTTGGACAAATTTGGAGACCGTCAAATTTTTGGGTTTAAATCGAATTTAAATTTGATTTAAATTCCAAAGGTGAGTGTTTAAACCCACTCACAACTACTAGAAGCTTTTATGTTTGTTAAGTTAATTTTAAAAATGAATAGAAATTTATTTATGAGTATTTTGCATGTTTATTTCACTCATATTTGTTGAATTGCATTTATTAAATTTAACTGTTAATTTAATTTATTTATTGCGTATTAATTGATAGTTAGAATTTATTTGTTTGCCTATAAACTGCTAGTTAACAGTTATATAGATTATTACTGAATATAAACTGTTAGATTAATAGTTGTTAAATTTAATCTGAATAAAATTTCCAGTTATTACCTGTTATATATTATCAAATATAAACTGTTATTGATTGATATTGCTTGATGATTGTGATTGGATGATGGGTGATGTTGATGGATGTTTTATTGTATATCATTAAATTGCAAATTATCATGCATATTTCCTTTCATTCGGGATTGTGGTTTGAAATGATATACAACCGCAAAATTTTATATCTTTTAAATTGCGGATTGAAATGATAAATATCTGTATCACTTGACCATAGGATAGAAAATTATATACAGGCACCGCGGTCTATATATAACTATTTTAATGTGATTTCTATGGTTTGGATGGAATACGGTTTATAATAATCTTAAATTTTATATTGTATAAATATTATTCTTCCATATATATACATATGAAGTTGAAAATTTTAAAATTAAAAGGTGTATAAATCTCTTTATTAAAAATGGAAAAAAAAATAAGAAAATGGAGTTTGATAATTTATATCATATGTTTAAATGTAAGTTTGGAAATTTTAAGATATGATATTTATAATTGGATTTTTCCCAAGATAAATTGAAATGAATATTCTAGTATAATTTGAATTGAAAAAAATATATATTTTATTACTAGAAATTGGAGTTTTATTTATTTATGGATTTTATGTGAATATTCAAGACTAATTAACAGAACATTCGATTTTTTGAAAGAATAAAATCCAACTTTAGTTTGAAATATTAATACTCCAAATGGATATACGTATATATACATAAATTGAAGTGGTTTTGGAACTTGAGAGAGATAATACAAATTTTGGGTTAGACTTTAATAAAGAAATGTATTTGTAAAGCCATGAGAACTATTTTCTTTACAAAGTAACATTTAAGTTAAACCTTTTAATTCATATACCATTGAATATCCAAACCATTCAAGTTTTAAAAGTTATGGTTTTAAATTATGAATTTCGAAATATTATGCTTTGAAAGGATATTTGTCTTTCAGACGTTATAAATTTTAAAGCATTTGGATTTTTGAAAAGGTTTATATTTGGGATAAAGGATATCATATTGTTTTGGGTTTTAAAATGATATCGTATTCATAATTTTAAAATGGAAATGTTTATTCTGGTTTTAAAGTATGAGCTATTTTTAAATGACCGCGGTGTTATAATAACGATGGGTTGGCAAAGAGACCGGGATCGGATATGGACATACTCTCTGTCGATACCGAAAACCACTTTGACTAACCGTATACGCGGTGGAGATTCCAGAATGAAGTAGGTGGTGGCGACGTTTCCTATAAGGTAAATACGTGGACCCGACTCCCGTGAGTTGGCATAAGGTGGCTAAAACAGGAGCGATTCTCAGGCCAATGAGGTCATTCCTCTGATCGACCCTCCTCTTCGATATTATACTTTGATTTTGGATTGATTCAGTGGCCACTTCTATATTTTGATTTTGGGGAGTTAGTCCGAGGTGGGCGGTAACTGCGGCTACGCGTTTCCACCAGCCTGGATAGCAATTGGTATATCTACCCTGGCATTGCCTAGTTGTGCCGTGTCACCTACCATACCGAGCCTTTACTACGAGTTTCTATTTGTGTCGTACCTATGGAGTATCCTCTGGTAGCTTCCCGATCAGGAGGTATTACGGTACTGTATAGACTATTGGCATTTTACGTGTTAAGGTGGAAAATGTAAAGCCTTAACGCTATTTAAAAGTAAGTTTATTTTATGAATAGACACTATTATAATAGCGCAATATACTACATAGTAAATAGTTTAACGGATCCTTAGGAGATGTAAATCCTGAGCACCTCTTGAGTTACTGTACTCATATTTATTTCTGTTAATTTAACTCACATAAGATCCTTTAGTCTGACTCGAGTGTTTTTGTCTTTTCAAATTCGCTCGGGTCAGTCCGAGCGTTTCAGGATCGAAGACTTTAGCTTTGAAGGACGAAGACGAAGGAGTCGTATTATTATTATCTATAGTATTGCACCACACTCATACTGTTCCGCTGCATTGATTGTATTGGTATGTGTAACTCTGATATTTATTGTATAAAGCAAATCAAGTGTTTGTAAACTGTTTTGAACTGTATATTTATTATTATATTTTATCCTTCCGCTGTGAGATTCTGTTTTGTTTTTATTTCTTCTCTGTTTTTCTTATTTACCCCATAACAATCCGCCCTTGCGTATGCTTTGAATTCGCACGTGTGTCGGTTTAAAGTGTGTGAAAAGGCGGGATGTTACAAGATGTGAGGTGCTTAAACTAAAGAGATGTTCAAGGGTAACCAGCCCCCTGGAACACCTGGCCTTTTTCCTGGACGAGGGATGGATAAGGTCGAAATGTCGGAAATGAGACAAGTTTAAAAGAAGTTTCAATTATCCAAGTTTAAACAACTTAGATTGTATAGAAATAATATTCATACACTTGGTATTAAATTCTAAGGAGGGGACATGTACTATCTGTGTGAATTTAAAAGGTGATTTCATCATTATTCAATAGATAGTAAAGGTTGAATACGGAAATTGATGATGAGTAGAATTAGTATAATTTCTATCGATCCTTTTTAATTCACTAATGTTTTCCAATATGAATTATGAAAATGATTTGGTATTTCCAAAGTTAAAGAGAGGTTTAATGATTTTTTATATACTAGAAAGAAATGTTTAAAGATATATATCATTAACAGATATTTTTGATAAAGAGAAAGTAATTAATCAAATGATAAGCCTTATTTACCTAACATCTTTTTAGCGATGATTGGTTCGAAGGAACCGGGGTTGGATTTGAGTGATTCTTATCCGAAAACCATTTAAAAAAAATTACATATTTGAAGTGAAGACTTGTAGTGATAATAAATAGAGTGAAGAGCTGGTTGTCACTGACCCTCGGGGGAAATTTCCATATCGTATATATGTGGAAGTAGTATCTTTATTTGATTTTCGATGCAAGGGATGCTAGCTACCAATTCTAGGGACGATTCCCGATTGGATGTGGTAGGAGAATTCCTTCGATTTATCCTGCTCATGGATAACTTGTATGGATGAATACCTGACGTTGCATTTCGAGATCACATTGATTGATCTCTATAAACGTACCATCTTTTTGGTGGTGGAGAAGGCAACTTCTCTTAGCTTAACACCTTTTCTGAGATATACAAGCTCAAGAGTTATATGTTTTTAGAAATTAGTTGTGTGATTATGGAATGGAAATGTGGCATTCAAAGTGAAATGTGTGCTATGAAAGGTAATAGTTTCCTTAAGCCTCGCACCCCGAAAATAAAAAAAATAGGATAGAAGCAGCAGGGCTATATGGTTTCCACCCATTAGGAGATGTCGTTACCTTTCTAGATTTCTCTATATATGTCGAGTTTGTTGTGTATGCTAAGAGAGCTCTTGGATAGGTTAGAATGACCGAGATGATGACATATTCAGTACTATCAAGCAAGTGATAGGCTAGTCCTATGTTGGTTTATGCGCCAAATATTTGGACTCTTGGTACATCCCTCTAGAGTTATACTGTACGGAAGGTAGTACTTTACCTTGTCATTGTATGGAATCCATTCTCCAACAAGTACCTATGGACTTAGTTTTAAACCTATTATGCAATCAAATTTAACCAATATAACAATTTCAGTTATTTAATATGTTTGTTTGAAAAATATTTTTCAAAGAAAGTCATTAGAAATAATATAAATGGATTTCACGTAAAAATATTTTGGTTATCATAAGGTAAAAACCTATTCTTTGTTTATGTGAGGCGTGGTCTTACAGGATACCTTTTGTTTTTAGACACTCGTATTCTGAATTTATCACACCAGTCTCATAATTGGCCCAGAGTTTATTTCCTTTTCCTTAAACTCTGGGTGCCCTATTTTTTCGGGCAGCCTAGTAGTCGGGTTTAGTTTGGAGCAATATGGAAGAGCTCGGAGCATGGAGTTAGAAGATTCTTTAGTAGACTTTTACCTCTTTTTCCACTGCACTTGTGTACTATTTTATTCCGCATTTGTATGGACATAGATTTATAACTGTTCATGTTTAACTTTGATAAATGTATTTAAAATTTCCACTGTAATGATTTTGTATGATGAAATAGTATATGTTTTTCCATTCGTGTAAGATTCTATTCTTCCTTCTTTTCTTTTTACCCTTAAGGAACAGGGTCTCGGTGCTCGGATTTGCAGCGCATAAGAATGTATTAGTGTCAATTTTTAAGGGTTGAAACGGGTCTTTACATTTGGTATCAGAGCTTTGGTTGAGTGAACACCTAAGCCTGATCGGGATAATGCCTTATTAGAGATAGGGTTAGTAATACCTTAAGATAAGTAACTCAATTGAGATAGGGTTAGTAACACCCTAGACTGAGTTGAGAGTATAATATATATATATATATATATATATATATATATATATATATATTTGAGTGCATATTTGTTAATGATATATAAAAATGATTTTTGAAAAATATAGTAAATGAAATAATTTTAACTAGAATTATATTTTATATATAAAGAATATATTTTACAAAGAATATATAGTTAGATATGTTATAGCTTGGATGATTTTTAATCAAGATTTTTAAAATCTAAGTATAAACATCTTGTGATTAGAATTTCACAGTTTGACTATAAGATGTTTAATAAATAACGCTAAGAATATTAAGGGATATTGATAATAAATAAAACCTAATAAGTTGAAAAATGGTTACGAAGTGAGGATTTTAACCTAAAACAGTTTTTGAGAAAAAGTATTTTCAAAGAATTTTGAAATTGATAATAATAAATATTCAGTTATTATCATTAATCAATCAATCATTTGACTAAAATTTTAAATACAAACACCTCGTGAATTTAGTTTCACTAAGGTGTTTGATAACAATATTGGGTTAAGCTTAATGAATTTATAAGATAATAAATGAGCATGTTGTATAAAAGTGTGTTTTACAAGAAAATCAAATGGTTTTATAAAAGGTGAATTTGGAAGTATGTTTTTTAAATGGAATCTCGAGAATTTAAATCCTATGTTTTGAAATTATTTGGCAAAGTTTTAAGAAATTAGAGAAAAGACATCTAATATAAAGTAATTAAACATTTAATACAAAGTGATACATATACATGTATATATATATATAAAGTATGTATATTAAAAGCAAAATTACAAATGTGATATATATAAATAAAGTAATAGCATTATAAATGGTGTTCTACAAATATTAAAAATGGATATGTAATTGATATTTTGTAAATGGATTTATAAATGGGATTTTGGAAATAAATGAAATTTACAAAAAGTAGCGTTATAAATGGAATTTTATAAAAAAAGAGATTTAATAAGAAGAAGTTTTATAAAATAGAAAGGAAATTCACAAACATAGTTTTATAAATATAGAATTGATTTGTATTAAGATTTAAGTATGCGTTTTATAGGGAAAATACATTCACGTTTTAGAAGTTAAAAATAATCTTTTAAAGGAATGTTTTGAAAGTGATATTTTTCAAATGAAGATTAATATTAAAAAAAGTGATTTGAAATGTACTGAGTGATGAAAACATAGATTTCAAAATTTATTATTGTAATAAATGTTTTCAAAAAAGTGAGAAAGGCATGGACTATTACACTGTTGTTATAGTAAGTGTTCGGAAAGGAGATGTTTTATATAGTATATAGGATTTACACAAATCCTAAATTTGATTCGAGGTGGGTAATTTATTTCCACTTTTAAGTTAAGAATGCTGTCCATTAAAGGTCCGAGAGGTAGTGATACCCAAACTTAATCAGCTTCATTTTTAACTAAAAGTTAAGTTCAATATCGAGAATTAATATTAAGTATAATTAATCAGATCTCTATGCTAGTGTCTTTGGGTTGTCGTAACAATGTTTTACGCAACATTAGTTTTGACCCAATAAAGTTTGTTTTGGAAGATATGAAGCCTTCCATAGAGATTTAACGGTTTAAGTGTGTAGAGGTATTTTCTAAGTATTTAAATTAAAATAATTTCTTTGGAAAGAAGATGGAAAAATGTTGGTGAATAATTTTTTTTAAAGTGATTATATATAAATAAGCATCTTTATAAAAATGGTTGAATAAAATATAAAAGTTTTATGAAATTTTTTCATAAAAATATTTTGCGAAGGTTAATAAGAATGTATGAGGTGCGTAGATCATTTCGTTGCACGATTTTGATCTAAGATTCGAGTACATGACTTTGAGGTATTTACACTAGTCCGACAAAGGATTTATAGATTCTTGACAACAAATATTGATAAGGGTTTGTTGTTGGATACTTGAGTTTTCTATCATGATTGATAGCTATGCAAGAAAAGTTAAAATTTTGATCAGAAAGCCTAATCGGAGTCCGCACTAGATGATCGGGGGATCAATACTAGTTCGAAAGTAAAATAGTGTATTCGAATAAGATATCAAAACAACTATTGCGTACGGATAATTTATATACATCGTACAAGTATAAGTTTAAAAATAAATATTTTGGGCAAACACCTTTGGGTTTTGTGTTGTAATTTCGAGGAAAAAATTCTTTTACGGAGGGAAGTATGTAACGACCCGCAAATTTATCACTTCGATAAATTAAATTTATTTTTAAAATATTCAAATATAAGCTTTTCAACATAGATTATGTTCTCTTAAGTAGAAAATAATGATGGCAACCTTATTTTAAATAAGTATTTATGAGAATATAAACTTTGAAGGAATATCGATAAAATGACCGAAAACCGTTTTATCAATAAACAACCCTATAATCGTAAAACATCGCGCATAGGGCTGAATAAATACACTTATTTTTATAATTGAAAAAGAATATGAAATAAAATTAATTATTTTATTTTTTGAAATTGAATGTATTTATGACAGCATCAATGATTCCCTTATATTTAATAATTGATTATTGATTTTAAATTGAGAGACAAGGATGTGAAGTTTCATGAAAATATCGTGATATTTTTTTCAAAGTTCTCCCTATAAATACCTCCCTCCACTCTCATATTTCCACAATTCATTCCTACTTTTTCTTCTTTCTTATTAAGCTCTAAGAGTTTCTCATTAATGGCTTCCAAGCCTTGAAAAAAGTTAGCAAATTTATGGAAAAGAAATGTCAAAATTATATATGTATGCAAACTATGTTACTACCTCCTCAAAACAAGCTTGAACTCCACCCTACACCTCCTATAACCCACGGCCATACCCCATATCCATGTTTGTCCATCCATCACCTCATTCCAAGAGGAGGCCGAGCCTACTAAGAGTCAAGAAGGATATTCGAGGAGCTCTAAAGTGAAATTTATGGAGAGAAATGCCGCCAAAATGAAAGCATCAAGGAGGAGTGGATATTATAGTGAGAAACTCTATATATATATATAATATGATGATGTGGTATGGTTGCTTTGGATGTTTACTATGCTTTGATCATCAAGTTTGGATGTTGATTATTTGTTTATTTTTATATTGAAACAATCACGTTTAAAATATGTCGAATATCACAAAGGAAATCACTTTCCTTTAATAAATGAAATGGTATAATGAGATTGTTAAATCCCTTGAAAATGGTTTTAAATGGTTGCGTTTGGATTTGTGCAAGTCAAAAATTCTATGTAAGCAAGTTAAAGTAACTGCCATTGTTAAATTGTGTCGTTGTAAACTCCGATGATGTATGTATAAACCGATATAGTTCTTTGTCTTAATAATTTATCTATTATATGTTGTTCCGCTGTGAATTGTGAGATTTTGTTTATTGTTTCTATTTCTTCTTCTATCTTCTTCTTCTTTAACCCTAAGGGTTCGGTTTTTCGGCATTCGACTGTGAGGCATTCGATACAGTGGACGTATCAATGTCGACTTTCGAAAGTCGAAAAATTGGGTCGTTACATTAAAACTTAGATTTTTTTTTCTTAAGTTAAAACCCCATAGGCTAAACATACAAACCTACTCGATTTTATACTCGAGCCACTTTCCTAAACACCCGAGATATCCTTCGAGTCAAAACCCATGTTATCCCGCTTTTTGGCAAAGCCGTGATACCAAAAGATTGGTCGATACAAAAGACAGTTCGTCTCAGAGATTGGTTGCACTTCGCTTCGCTATGGATATCGATGAATTTTGTCCTAGCCCGGTCAGGCTACGATTGATAGAACAAGGCAAGCAAAGTCATGGGAACCAGCGTTCCAAATTTCAGGTTAATCGGAGGTCGTATGAACGAGATATGATCGATGCAAGTTAGCCAAAGTATGCCGTTCGAACCCATCAAAAAGTTGAGGAGATGCTCATTTCGAATCCATAGGATTCGTACCCATCACTGTCTGTCAAGTTCAAATCCACCAGGCTCCATGTACTTCGAATCGATCACATTCGAATCGATCACATTCGAATCGATCAGCAGGATATTGATCACTTCGAATCGATCGGTTCGAATCCATCATATGGGCATCCCCTCAGCACGTTCGTATCCATGCTAGAGCACTGTTTCGTATCCATCGAGTCCAGAGCACTTCGAATCCATCACCATCAGTATACCCTACTCCGAATCGATCGGTCTCATGCCCAAGCACTGCTTCGTATCGATCGTCTTCGCATCCATCATATTCGAATCCATGGACAATCACTCGTTCGTGTCCACCAAGTCAACTAGCTTGGATGACGTGTCATTCAACGATACAAACGAGGCGAAGATCATGGATGCGAAGCGGTCGACTCGGAGAAAAAATAGGATCGATGCGAGGAGTGCGCGCCACGTCACCAAAGAACCACGTGACAAGGTCGATTCGAAGGTATCGGTTCGAACCGATGGATTCGAACCAAGCAGCCAACCGAAACATATCAACTCGAATCGATCGTATCTCTCAAACCACGAGGCCAAATGCAATGAAATTTTCACAGTAGCTTCCATACAAGGTAAAGATTGTTCCTTCCAAGTTTCAGCTCGATTGGATCATTTTTTGATGGATTCGAAATCACTTCGTATCGATCTCAGATCGAGTCGAAACTTGGTGGGGTCGGTCGCGTGGGCCCACTCACGTGCCAGAAAAAGTCTCCCTATGTTTGAGCGAGATCTGGGCCTCCTACGCCTATAAGTAGCACCCTGAAGCCTTTAGAAAGGAGGATCTTCCGCCATTGAACGTCCAGACTCTGCCGGATTCAATTCCATACTTCATTATCGCTGTTGTAATCAGATTTGAAAGCTATCATCAATTGTAATCCGCTGTAATCAATTGGAATCATCAAGTGAATCAATAAAGACATAAGCTTCAAAGTGGATGTAGGAAAGATCGCCGAACCACTATAAATCCTGTGTTTGTGATTGTTATTTGTGAATAATTGTGATTGTTACTGCTTAGATTCGAGTTCTATATTGATTGTTGTTGATTTGTGTTCATAAACGGGTGCTTTCACGATATTGGGTGTTTGTGGTCAATTTTGACGCAAACATTTTGGTGCTTTCACTGAGAGTTGAACTCAGGAGTTCTACCAATTAGAAGTTGATTCAGAAAGTTTGAAAGTTTAGATTTGAGAAATCATGACGAGATAATCAAGCAGAAGGCCAAGGCCAGAGCGAAGTGAACACCAACGAAGTCAAGAGGCTTCCTCAGGAGCGAATCAAGCATCGATCTTCATCACTAGGGACGAGATGGAGACAATGATGAAGAAACAGGAGGAGTTGATCCAGAGCTTATTTCAACAGATAGGACAACTTGGAGCAAAGAACAGAGAAGCTGATGGAGTTCAGAATGGAGCAGGACCATCCGGCGTAGCACCGGGATTAGGAGGCACGCACATGGAGAATGTTGATCCAATCTCGGAGAGAGAGAGAGAGAGGTACGTCTGCGCAACTTGGGAGTAGCAGAGGAGTGAACGCTCAGTCAAGGGGGCAGATCCCAGAGTTCCCTCGTGAACTTGGGGGGCAGGTTGAGAGTGTGGAACGAAGATTGCATCTCGGAGACAATGACAGATTGGCGGAGATGATTAGAAGAGCTATGAGAGGCAGTTTGGTAAACAAAGATTTGGAGGATGTTAATAGGAGTCCTTTTACTCCAGCGATCAGATGAGCAAGGAACCCACCGGATTTCAAGTTACCATCGTTGGACATGTATAACGGGAGAACGGACCCCACGGTTCATATGACGAAGTATATGAGGCATATGGAAGTGCTGGGGGCATCAGAGGAGGTTATGGGCCCAGTGCTTTCCATTGTACTTGGCGGATATTGCAGCGTTATGGTTTAGACAACTGGAGAGTGGATCTATCGGAACATGAAATGATTTACCTGAGAGATTTATGAGATAGTTTAGAGTTCACATTACAAGACCCAAGAATGTGATGACTTTGGCAACTCTAAAGAGAAAGCCGAAGAGACTTCGAGGAGTTATCTAACGTGATTCAATACAGCAACAGCTTTGGTGGATCGAGCAGATCCATCTATGGTGGTGATGGCAGCTTTGTCCGGAGTAGCTGACGGCATAGAGTTCAAAAATTCATTGACTAAAGATCCACCTGTGGATCTAGGGGAATTCTACGACGAGGCAGAAAAGTTTTTACGATTAGAGGATGTGAATGCAGAAAGAGAAGAAGGAGAGGGAATAGAAGTTTATGTGCTTAAAGACAAAAAGCCTCTCGAAAAGGACTCAGGCAAGGATAAAGGAAAACGAAAGGTTGAGGATAGTGGTAACGGGCCGAAGTGACTGCGGAGAGAGGCACGATTCACCACCTATTCAGAGCTGAATGAGAGTCTGGAACGAATTTATCAGGATACCAAGGAGCAGGTTCCGTATCGTAGACCAATGCGAAGGGATCCAACTTCTGATGAAAGAAAATCAGATAAGTTTTGTGTATTTCATGAATTAAACGGTCATAACACTAACGACTGTAGGCATCTGAAGGATGAGGTGGAAGGGCACATCAGGAACGGTATGCTCCTTCAGTATGTGAGGAGGCGAACCCCAACAGTGGAGCCAGAACGACCACCGTCAACATCAATTAGGGTTGGCCCTGAACCGGGACACCATATGATTATCAATTGATTGAAATAACGATAGATAAGTCGTAAGCTTCCTACTAACACGATTAAATCATTTACACATGTATGAGATTGCGAACGATCTCCAGGCATGCTCTGAATGATCATTGACAGTTTCGTAGTGGGAACTTACACTTTAACATCCTTGCTTTGCTTTTGTTTCGTTTTGATTTGAACATTTAGAGTTTGTTTGTTTGGATATTTCTATTTTAAAACTCATCAGTTGAATGGATATTTGGTTCGGATAATTCTGAAACGGCTAAGCTACTTACATATGTATGGGGTCGCGAACGGTCCTTAGGCATGCTCTGAGATGGCGATATGCCACCGTGACAAATGATCCAGGGACCCACCCGAACGTGAACCTGGTATCAACAATACCAAGCCCCCCCGGGCACACTTATTCGCCTCCAATAGGCACACAAACGATCCAGGAACTCACCCGAACGTGACCCTGGCATTGATAACACCAAGCCCTCCCGGGCACACTTTCTCGCCTCGAACGGCACTCGACCGCGAACGGTCACAATTCGCCTCGAAAGGCACCCGACCGCGAACGGTCACAAATTCGCCTCGAACGGCACACGATCGCAAACGGTCACAATTCGCCTCGAACGGCACCCGACCTCGAATGGTCACAACTCGCCCCGAACGGCACAACTCACCTCACCTCAAATGGCTCGATCACGAATGGTAGTCATTTGAGGTCCGCCACTTGACCACGCACGGTCGCACTTCACCTCAAATAGCTCGATCCCGAACGATCGTCATTTGAAGTTAGGCGCTTGACCATGAACGGTCGCAATTCATCTCAAATATCTCGATCCCGAACGGTCGTCATTTGAGGTCACATAAAACTGTAAATTCCTTTGCAGGACATCAATAGGATATGAACATCCAGCTCATGGAATTATAAAACACGCCTTCCTACCGCAAGGCATATTTTGGGGGGCAAATGTTATCCCGCTTTTTGGAAAAGCCGTGATACCAAAAGATTGGTCGATACAAAAGACAGTTCGTCAAGAGATTGGTTGCACTTCGCTTCGCTATGGATATCGATAAATTTTGTCCGAGCCTGGATCAGGCTATGATTGGTAGAACAAGGCAAGCAAAGTCATGGGAACCAGCGTTCCAAATTTCAGGTTAATCGGAGGTCGTATGAACGAGATATGATCGATGCAAGTTAGCCAAAGTATGTCGTTCGAACCCATCAAAAAGTTGAGGAGATGCTCATTTCGAATACATAGGATTCGTACCCATCACTGTCTGTCAAGTTCGAATCCATCAGGCTCCATGTACTTCAAATCGATCACATTCGAATCGATCAGCAGGATATTGATCACTTCGAATCGATCGGTTTGAATCCATCATATGGGCATCCCCTCAGCACGTTCGTATCCATGCTAGAGCACTGTTTCGTATCCATCGAGTCCAGAGCACTTCGAATCCATCACCATCAGTATACCCTACTTCGAATCGATCGGTCTCGTACCCAAGCACTGCTTCGTATCGATCGTCTTCGCATCCATCAGATTCGAATCCATGGACAATCACTCGTTCGTGTCCACCAAGTCAACTAGCTTGGATGACGTGTCATTCAACGATACAAACGAGGCGAAGATCATGGATGCGAATCGGTCAACTCGGAGAAAAAATAGGATCGATGCGAGGAGTGCGCGCCATGTCACCAAAGAACCACGTGACAAGGTCGATTCGAAGGTTTCGGTTCGAACCGATGGATACGAACCAAGCAGCCAACCGAAACATATCAACTCAAATCGATCGTATCTCTCAAACCACAAGGCCAAATGCAATGAAATTTTCACAGTAGCTTCCATACAAGGTAAAGATTGTTCCTGCCAAGTTTCAGCTCGATTGGATCATTTTTTGATGGATTCGAAATCACTTCATATCGATCTCAGATCGAGCCGAAACTTGGTGGGGTCTGTCGCGTGGGCCCACTCACATGCCAGAAAAGTCTCCCTAAGTTTGAGCAAGATCTGGGCCTCCTACACCTATAAATAGCACCCTGAAGCCTTTAGAAAGGAGGATCTTCCGCCATTGAACGTCCAGACTCTGCCGGATTCAATTCCATACTTCATTATCGCTGTTGTAATCAGATTTGAAAGCTATCATCAATTGTAATCCGCTGTAATCGATTGGAATCATCAAGTGAATCAATAAAGACATAAGCTTCAAAGTGGACGTAGGCAAGATCGCCGAACCACTATAAATCCTGTGTTTTTGATTGTTATTTGTGAATTATTATGATTGTTACTGCTTAGATCTGAGTTCTATATTGATTGTTGCTGATTTGTGTTCATAAACGGGTGCTTTCACGATATTGGGTGTTTGTGGTCAATTTTGATGCAAACATCCCAAACCCATCAACAGATGCCAAACACCCCTGTGCACCTGCCCAACCGCCTGCGACGACGGTGACCACTGCCGTAAACTCTGACACAACGACCATCACCCTTGCATCAATCCCCGATCATCCAAACACAAGCCCAAGCTTCAAATCAAAATCGAGCAAGGTAGTTGAAACTGGAACCCAAAACCTCACCAGAAATCTGCCTCGAACACATGCCTCCGACCACCGGAGCTGTTGCACTTCTGGCGACGCCATGCCAACCCTCTACGCTAATAATTCCCAAAGCCATGAACCGCTCGATCGCCTCGAGGTAATACAGTAATACAATTTCCAGACTTCAACCTACCTAGGGTTTAAAACTAAATCTACTCGCCGCTGACACCACGTCGATCAGGAACCCCGTCGACCATTTTTGCCGAACTCCCTGAAACTTCACCTATCTCCAGCCAAGATCCCGAGCCCTCATTACCCAATGATCACCAGAAAACTCTCAAAATCCATTTCCTAGTCAACTTTGAATTGCTCATCCAATTCTATATTAAAAAATATAATTTTCTTCTTAAAAATCATATTTTCCAATATATATTCAAGCTATAAACCTGAATCAGTAATCTATGATGATGGATTTTAACCTATTCTTAAGTTCTTATTTTTCTTCCTGTTTTTCTCAGATAGTTACAATTGAATTTGCTTAAATAAATTATAAACCTTAATCTATGTTTAAAAAAATAAGAGTTATTTGAAAACTAGAACCAAACATAGAACAAGTAGAGACATATTGAATTTTGATTAAATTCCAAATCTGAAACTCATGAAAATAGAGAAGACTGACATACATAGATCAAATATAAACAACCATACAGTAAACTTGTATTTACATATGCAAGCATTACTTATCTCAGAATCTCACAATCACAAACATGTATTTACTTAAAAAATTTAAATAAAGAGTTTACTCACAAGATTAAAGAGGGAGAGATTTGAAAACTGGATTGAAAACTTGAATACTTGAAACTGAAGACTTTGATTACTTCTATGTCGTTGAGAAGATTGCCTGACAATGTACTTCAGGTTGCATTTGAAAATTTGCTACAAGCTTGGCTTGTAGATTTTGGGTTGAAGCTTCAGATTTGAAAATTTTGTTTACAGGCTTGACACTCCAGGCTTTGATTTCTTTATAAACACTAAAATCAAGTTTGGTGAAGTTTACACAAGTTATGAAATTTAAGTCAAATAGGTGCATCGCGTAACGGCAGTTCGCGATTTCGCACCGTTGAAAGGTAAATCCATTTATACGATTGATTCAGGGTCAGAATTCTTTGTAATAAGAATTTTCCAAACCCTTATAATCATAGTTTTCAAACAAAAGAAAACGATAGAGATTTTTTTTAGTAGATTTTGAAATATGAGCAAACCAAGTTTTTAAAATAGTCGCGGCCTGGCAGTACGGAAACCAAAGCGACAAATTCTTTGAAAATGTTGTTTTTAATTCTTTAAAATATGGAATATATTCTATAAATATTTAAAACGTTTTAAAAGATATTTTATTTATAAAAATGGATTTCTAAATGATAGAAAAAAAAATTGATCAAATAAGCCTTAAAAACACTATTCGCGGCACTTTTTGCTGCATTTTTAATAACTTTGAAATATGGCTTTAAACTTAAATATTCTTTTTCAAATCTTTTATAAATATTTTCAACTAAACAAACAAGTGTTTTAAAAATGATTTGAGGGTTTTATAATTTATTTTAAAAGGTTTAAGTAAATGATTGAAAGAAAAGCTGTTATAATCAAGTGATTTAATATTGGCTCTAAAAGCCGATGAGTAGACTGGATTTTTCTTTTCGTGAGATCTGGATGTGAGGTGCTTAAAATAAGGAGATTTTCAGGAGCAACCAATGCCCTGGCTTACCTACCCTTTTTCTAAGACGAGGAATAGATAAGGTCGAAATGTCGGAAACGAAGACAAGTATAAAAAAGATTCAATTTTCCAAATTTAAACAACTTGGATTGTATGAAAATAATATTCTTACACTTGGTATTAAATTCCAAGGAAGGGGACCCATACTATTAATGTGAATTTAAAAGTGATTTCCCGGTTATTCGGTAGTTAGTAAAGGTTGAATACGAAAATTGATGTTGAGTAGAATTAGTACAATTTCTATCGACCCTTTTTAATTCAATAATGTTTTCCAATATGAATTATGAAAATGATTTGGTATTTCCAAAGTTAAAGAGATGTTTAATGATTCCATATATACCAGAAAGAAATGTTTAAAGGTATATATCTCTAAAAGATATTTTGATAAAGAGAAAGTAATTAATCAAATGATAAGCACATATTTACTTAACATCTCTTTATCGATGATTGGTTCGAAGGAACTGGGATCGAATTTGAGTGATTCTTATTCGAAAACCACTTCGAGCCAATTTACGTATTCGAAGTAAAGACCTGGAATGATAATAAATAGAATGAAGTGCTGGTTGTCACTGACCTCGAGGGAAAATTCCAATATCATATATATGTGGCAATGGTATCTTCATTTGATCTTCGATGTAAGGGTTGCTTACTACTAATCCCATGGATGATTCCCGATAGCATGTAGTAAGAGAATTCCTTAGGTTGGTCCTATTCCTGGACAACAGTATAGATAATTGTCGGATGTTGCATTTCGAAATCACATTGATTGATCTATATAAACGTATCATCTATTTGGTAGCGAAGAAGGCAACTACTCTTAGCTTAACACCCTTTCTTGAGATGTATGAGCTCATGTTCGTAGAAATCAGTTGCGTGATTGTGGAATAGAAATGTGGCATTCAAAGTGAAATGTGTGCTCTAAAAGGTAAACATTGCCTTAAATCCTGCACCCCGCAAATGGCAAAAACATGATAGAAGCAGCAGGGTTATGTTGGTCGCACCCATTGGGAGATGTCATCACCTTTCTAGATTTCTTTATTTATGTCGAGTATGTTGTGTATGCTAAGAGAGCTCTCATATAGGTTGGGAATGACCAAGGTGATGACATATTCGTTACTATCAAGAAAGTGGTAGGCTTGTCCTATGTTGGTTTAGGCGCCCGGTATCTGGACCTAGGTTCATCCCTCTAGAGGTGTCCCGTACCGAAGCTAGTCTCTTACTTTGTCATTGTATAAAATCCATTCTCCAGTAAGTGCCTTCGGACTTAGTTGTAAACCTATTATATTGTCAAATTTAACCAATGTAATAATTTCTACTATTTTAATATGTTTATTTGAAAAATGCTTTCCAAAGAAAATCATTAGAAATAATATCAATGGATTTCACGTAGAAATGTTTTGGTTGTCATAAGGTAAAAACATGTTCCATGTTTATGTGCGGCGTGGTCTTATGATATACCTTTTGTTTTCAAACATTCATATATTGAGTTTCTCACACCAATCCCACGGTTGACTTGGAGTTTATTTCCCTTTCCTTAAACTCTGAGTGCCCTATTTTTCTAGGAAGCCTAGTCAGGTTTAGTTTGGAGCAATCTGGAAGAGCTCGGAGCATGGAGTTGGAAGATTCTTCAGTAGACTATTACCTCTTTTTCCACCATACTTGTGTATTATTTTATTCCATATTTGTACGTGTATAGATTTATAACTGTCCACATTTAACTCTAATGAATGTATTTAAAATTTCCATTGTAAAGATTTTATATAATGAAATGATATAGGTTATTCCATTCATGTAAGATTTGTTCTATTTTCTTTTCTTTTTATCCTTAAGGAACCGGGTCTCCAGCGCTCGGATTTGCGGCACGTGAATATCGAGGATGTATTATTGTCGATTTTTTCAAGTGCCAAAGAAATGGGTCTTTACGGCCTTTTTGTTAGAAATGTTTTTAAATTATTCTTCAAATGATAGCAACAAGAACCATGAGCCGAATCTGGAAAATCTTGAGAACAACAAGTAAAAGACTAGTATGTTGGTCAGATATAAAAGTGAAATAACGATCATCATTACATAACATTTCCCAAAGCTTCGTCAAAAACCAGTACCAATTAGGTTCATCGTTACCAGATATAATCCTAAAAGCCAGTAGAAAAAAGCCTAATCGAAATAAAAACAGTTTTGTCACATAATCAAAACAACAAAATAAATGCACAAAATATAAAAACTGCAACATCAAAGATATGTCAAATATTTGCCATAATAATATGGCAAATGTTTGACGTTACAATATTTAACAATCTAAATCATCCAATATAGAAAAAACTTAAACCATTCAAAAAAAGTTATACAAGTAAATAAAATAGCTTATGTAATACTAATTTACTAAACAATTAACAAGAAAACAAACAAATTGAATAAAATAAAACAATGTAGGTATGTCAAATATTTGCCACAAAACATGGCAAATATTTGATAGGAAAATATTTTTCATGAAATTATGACAAACATTTGACATACAAACATTTCATGAAATGAAAGATAAATAAATTATATTATAATTTTCAGAACTAATTCATACCTTGATTACCATTCTTAGCCATAGTAGACATACACTACGCCATAAATGGCCTTCTGCAACACAAAAAAAATGTTGGCTCAGGCCCGAAAAATGTTGCCATAGGTCTATGGCAACACTTTTTGGGTGATGCAATTTTTGCCGTTGCCTTAGACCTCAAAGGCAACATTTTGACTATCTAAGGCAAAATAAGTAATATTGTTGCAATAGAACCCTATTTGGGTCTATGGCAACACCCATAGGTATCTGTAGCAACATTCCAAAAATATTGCTATTGATAATAACTTTCTGAAGTTGTGGGGCCCACATCTTGTGGGGCCCACAATGTGGGGCCCACGACCCAACTGGGTCCATCACTATGGCAACACCTTGAATGACTATTGCAACATTATTTTAAGCAACATTTATAACCCAGTGGCAACACTATTATGAAGCTACTGCAACACTATTCTGAAGCTACGACAACACTATTCTGAAGCTACTGCAACACTATACTGAAGCTACTGCAACACTATACTGAAGAGACACTAAGAGCACATAAAACAGTACAATATCACATAGAATACTTGCATAATACACAGTACAATATCACATAAAACACTTGCATAATACACAGCATAATACACAGTACAGATAACAATTCATACAGCAGTACACATCACAATTCATGTCAGTTACCCCAAAATATCCAGTTACCCCAAAATACTACAAAGCTACCCCAAAATATCCAGTACACATAACAATTCATAAATGAGACTTAAGAGTTGGTGCCTCCAGTCAGATTATCAGTCTCACTGGACATGATTGTGGAAGTTAGATCCTCTACGTTGATGTTCATCTCTGGGTTGGCATCACCTAATTTCTTAAGCACCCTATCCAAATTCTCTTGTACCTTCTGATTTACCTTGGATTCTAGCTGTGCTTCCATTTCTTCGACAAGCCTTCGCCTTAAGTCATGTACGTAAGCATTTGTTAGAGCCTCGGTTGATTGTTTTGCACACTTTGCACGCCTCCCTATAAGCAAAGGACGACCCTGTGATTTTCCATTCGAAATTACTGTTTCAACAGTATTTCCTCCTTCTCCACCGGCCATTGCCTTTTGAACTAAGTCCTACAAAATAAAGCAACATCAAAATTACCCTACAGTAAATGCAGAGAATGCAGCAAATGCTTACATATGGATTGTTTACAGCAAATGCAGAGAAAGCCACATTTTGGAAAACAATTTGTTTATGTGCATGTAATTAGAAAACAATTTGTAACATATATACTAGTAAAAACTGGAAAACAATCCCGTCGACAGCCAGCTACGGCTTCGTCATCTGGATTCTGAGGCTTCAAACGGCCATTCATTTTATTTATGCACATATGTGTATTACTATAGATATATATTTTTATATAAACCAAGTCAGTAATCCCTTTAACCAAATTCATTTCTTCGTTTCCAGTTTTTGTGTCATTTCTAGCCAAACGCAAAAGCAAGTCCTCTTCGTTCGACTAGAAAAGGAAAAAAATGGCTGAGGGATCAAAAATCTTAATCTCACAATATGCTCAATTACAATTTCCAAAGCAAACATCTATGCCATTAGTACGCTTGCGAAACTCAGGTTCTACAAGTGTTTCAAGGACAGTTTCAAGGACATGAGCATACATGCACATGAGCAAGGCATGAGCAATGTGCAGCATGTGCAAAACAGAACAAGATTATTACAAAATAGAATTATTACTTACAAGTTGTAATTCATTACTTGAGGATTAGACACGTACTCACGTCCATCTATTCACTTACGACTTTTAAGAAAAAGTGCTGCATCGGATGGTGTCTCCTGATACAAGTTCAATAGATAGTTTAGCATACACTCTCTTCAGTCAAAAATGTAAAGTATCACATACCATCTTATGACGAAGCTGGGCGAACGACTTTGGACCAGCGGTGTGTGTGTCTTGATACGACTTACGACTACCAGAATTTTTCAGGGCTTTTTGCTAAAAAATACACAAAAAACAAAGTACTCGTTTATCTCACAAAAAAAGTACTCGTTTATCTTGCGAAATAAATAATATGTACGTATACCTGAATCTCATCATCTGCCCAATACCTCAAGAGCACTTTAAAATCCTCCACTGGGATGTTGTCCGGCTTGTTATCTAGCCTCTCCTCATCAGTCTTATAAGCTTTATAATGAGCTGTTTTTATGCGACTCTTGTACCCCCTCCAACAGTCACGAATAGACTTCAACACCCAGTTTTCACATTCATCCGGAATAATATACCGTTTCTTAAATATAAATCAAAGATAAAAAAGAATAAATAAATCAAAATTCAGCTACATTATAGTTAATAGATCAATATTACTTATTAAAGTAAAATTTAGCAACATTATAGTTAATAATAGATTACCTTAACATAATCCCATAGAGATTTCTTCAACTTTTCAGGAACATCCGACCAAGATTTATACGTAAGTGGCACAGACCTTTTCAATGTTACTAAAAAGTTGCTAAGTTCAGATATTACTTTGTCATCATCTGAAATAGGTTGGAACCACTAGTTCATCATAATTACAACTCTTTTGTCATTCGCCCTTGTATGAACATTAAACATCTTTGTGTGACCTCTGAGTCTTTTAGGAACTTCACCTTTAATTAAAACGAAAAGTCCCGTCAAATAATAACATAAATCATAATGTAAATTCGGTACATAAATATTAATCCTACTGTAATATTAAATATTATTATCACATCAATTCAGTACCTGCATTTTCAATGTCTGGCAAGACATTCTCCGCAACATACTTATTTGCCATACCACTTGCACTAGCTTTTGCAGCAATTTTCTTTTGTCGTTCCCGCAGAGCCAAATAATCAGCCATTGTTCCTTTTCCTTCAACATCCTTCTCGGTCGAACTTACTACAAGGCTTGGGCTTGGGCTTGTGCTTCTCAACTTTTCCTTTTCCTTTGCGATACCACTAGTTGAACGAGTTTGTGGTCCACTAACAGGCTTGGGCTTCTTAACTTTTTTAGTTCTCTAAATTGTATATATAAGTAGGAAATAAGATTGGATTTTATAGTTATTATCTTCATAAGCAGAAAAAATAAGATATGTAGCAATCACACACCTTTCTTGGACTTTGTGAAGTATCATCTTCACTATGCTCCTCATGGTCCGGATTATATTCCTGATCACTATCCACATCCTCTTGCATCTTTTCTTTTCCTTTATCTTTTTTTTTTGTTTGCATTTCTCAGTTCAGCTGAAATTGTAGGCACACCTAGAGAAGCAAGAACTTCTTTGTTCCTCATCACATTAACAGCTCTATGTACTTCATAATCTTTTAGGTTCGTCATCATCTTAGCAACTCTCTGTACTTCATAATCTTTTAGAGATAGTGGAGGTGTAGAATACTCATTTGGAGGTGGTGGAGGTGGTAGATGAACATCCTGCAAGTATATAATAAACAGGAACATCATAGTAAGTATGCTGCAAGAGTGGTACAAAATATTCAAATTACAATAAGATCATCATAATAAGAATTCTTCAAACCTGCATGCCATTTTCATCCATATATTCTTCTTCCGATGTTGGTAAACGTCATTCCAACTTCCTCTTAACACTTGATGAGTTCAGATTCACTGTTGAATCGCTGATTTTTGGTTTTTTTTCTGTGTCATCTTCTGAGGATTTACCTGATCAGCTAACTTTAGATTCACGGTTGCATTGTTGGGTTCTGGATTATTCAGCCGTGTCGACTTCCGAAGACTCCTCACCTCAGCTAACTTTAGATTCTCGGTTGCATTGCTGGGTTCTGGAATATTCAGCCGTGCCGACTTCCGAGTACTTTTCACCTCAGCTAACTTTAGATTCACGGTTACATCATTGGGTGCTGGATTATTCAGCCGTGTCGACTGCCGAGGACTGTTCACCTCACCTAACTTTTGATTCACAGCTGCATTGCTATTCAGCCGTGCTGACTTCCGAGGACTGTTGACTTCAGCTAACTTCTTGTTTTTTTGGTTCTGTTGTAGTTGATGAGCCGTCACGTACTGTCGTTTCACTGGTTTTGTAGCTGCAACAATACAATGATATTATAATCATAATCTTTAAATGTTATAATCAAAATATCACAATAATTTTTTTTTTGCTATATCAAAATATCACAATCTGTAAACGATATTAACTATCCATTTATATATACCTGTAACCAGATGCTGCCTTGGCCGCATGATTACATGCGGCTTCATTTGCTCCAGTGGCTCAATTGCAGTATCGACAACGTTGTCGATATAAAAATCCAAGTTGCCACCGCTGTTAACTCCTTTGACTAATTCGGAGAGGTCCGCATCATTCGTCACTAACTTCCACCCACCCTTCTCACCATTTCTCATATAAATTCCTCCTATTTCGGTGTATTGAAGGTCATCCTTCACAAACTCCATGAGCACTGTGTACGAGAAGTAGTCAGGATCAACCCTCTTTACCACAGTATCGGTTCCACCAACATATTGTGCCTTCTGAAATGCACCCTTGTGATGAAATGTGAGCTGCATGAGTTCCCCCATCCTATACAAAATGGATACAGAATGGTGAGTTTACATTGGAAGCAAGATATGAAATAATAAAATGGGCAGGTATATTAAGTACATATGTGTATGCAGGTATATAAAGCACTAGAAACAACAAGGGAACACATAAAATCAGAATAAATTACAAGCAGTTAAGTAATTAAAAAGTAGTAAATTAATTATGAAAATCAACAGATACAGAAGTCGCCCCTTAATTAAGAACCAATACATAAATAGAAGTCACTTGATATTTCTACATAGAAATCAAGAGGAAGTTTCCTCTATGCTAGGCGGAATGAGGATTTGTGTTGCCGGGATGTCATCTCCATACCACCTAACATCACTAACTTGATTTCCTATTCCATTACCACATTGAATATCATGTAAAACTGGATCATCTTCATTTCCATTTTCATTTTCGACTTCACATCAATCCCTCGGCAATTTCTTGACAACATTATAAAGTGCCGTATCAATTGGATCTTGTATATAAAATACTGTTGTATTTGTGAAGCCATAACATACAGATCAGATTTCTGGCACAATCTATTAAAATTAACTCGAGTCATCCCATACAAATCTTTCTCTTCTTGGTACCAGCAACACTTAAATAAAACCACTGAAATTTCTCCCCAACAATCAATTTCTAGTATTTCTTCAATTGCTCCGTAGTAACTAACATTACCAACCAATGGATTTTGATCTTTTGAACTTGCAAAGCTAGTGGTCAAGGCAGTCAAGAATACACCACTATTCTGTGTTTTACACTTAGCATCTCTATATTTTGTATGGAATCTGTATCCATTAATAACATATCCACTAAATTTCCTAACTGTCCGATTAGGGCCCATTGCAAGCACTTCTAGCTCTTTCTAAATGTCCTCTTTTTTCCCAACCTTATCCTTCAGCCATTTCCAGAATTCTTCAGTATGTGCTCTCTCTTTTATATCTTCTCGATATTGCATGACCATCAATTAAAGCTCGATGTTCCCTATGATAATTATGATGGTATTAATATCAATAAAGAAATATTCTAATTCTTTAGTACTTGTATAATAAAATTAGAACATAAAAACTTACTCTTTTAAATTATCTATTTCCTCGTTACCACAATTGAATAGAATGTACCGATGACATGCCATCAACTCAGATTCTTTTAGATGAATAGCTTTTTCGTCTTTATTTCTTCGTGTACCAATAGCATATTCCATATTTTGTGGACAACTTTCAAATTTAGGTACTGCATCACCACCACTAAAGAATCTTGAGCAGAATGTCAAGCATTCTTCTACCAAGTAACCTTCGGCTATGGAACCCTCCGGTTTAGATCTGTTGTGCACATAAGATTTGAGTTTAGCTAGATAACGCTCAATCGGAAACATACATCGAACATGCACAGGTCCACCGTATTCAACTTCCTTGCACAAGTGAACCGTCAAGTGAACCATTATGTCAAAGAAAGCCGGTGGAAATATCATCTCAAATTGGCAAAGAATTTCGACAATTTCTTGTTGTTGCCTCTTCACATCTTCCAAATCAATTACTTTGCCCCAAGACCTCCTAAGAATGCACCAAATCTTATCAGAGGCAATGCAACCTCAGGCTTTAGTGTTTTTTCACAGCAAATTGCAACAAGTAGTGAAGTAGAAAATGAGCATCATGGGTCTTGTACCCTGAGATTTTCCTTTCCTTCGTGTGAACATACCGACTGATATTGGTTGCACAACCGTATGGCAATTTAACATTCTCCGGTACTGAGCAAAATATTTCTTTTTCTTTATTCGTCATGTCAAATATGGCAGCCCTAATCTCAAAGTGTTCACTGTCATTTGATAAAACGGGATGCAGGACCTTCCTGATGCCCATTTCCTGTAAATCAAAACGAGCATTCAAATGGTCTTTTGACTTGCCACTAATATTTAGCAAAGTACCGAGTATGTTGTCGCATATGTTTTTCTCTATATGCATAACATCAAGGTTATGTCGCAATAAATTGTGGCTCCAATACGGTAAATTGAAAAATATTGACTTCTTTTTGAAAGGGGAATCCTTTTTCTTCCCAAAATTATTTTCAAGTCACGCAACAGTTCTTCAATGTCTGTTCCTGATAAATTTCCCGGAATCTGTCCTATTTCAACTTCACCATTGAACCTCCTCTTATCAAACCTCCACTTGTGTTTCGGATCTAGAAATTTTCTATGATTCATGTAGCACATTTTTTTTACTATGTTTCAAGTACATTGAAGAAGTCTCATAATGGCATACAGGATAACCCAATTTACCCTTTGTGCTCCAACCGGATAACATTGCATACCCCGGAAAATTGCTAATGGTCCACAACACACTTGCACGTAACATGAATTTTTGATCAGTAAAGGCATCATAAGTTTCTATGCCTAGATCCCATAATTATTTCAACTCTTCAATTAGAGGCTGCATATATACATCAATTTTATTCTTTGGAGACTCTGGACCGCAGATGAGTGTTGAAAGAATTAGATTTTCGGGCTTAATGCACAAGCAAGGTGGAAGGTTGTAGTTAACTAATACAATTGGCCATGTACTGTAAGTTATACTCATTGTACGAAAAGGATTGAATCCATCAGAGCCTACACCCAATCTGGTATTTCTATTTTCTGATGAAAAATCAGGATACATAGCATCCATCGCCTTCCAAGTCTCGCTATCAGCTGGATGTCTAAGTTTTCCGTCTTTTTTTCGGCCCATAGAATGCCGTCTCATAAGTTGTGATACTCCTTGCATATAAACAGCCTTTGCAGCCTTGGTTTTAGCGGAAAGTAACGCATTACTTTTGTCGGGACTTTGTGAATCAACTTCTCTAGATCATTGTCACGGGTGCCTTTCTTTTCCTCTTCCCACCTTGAAATACCACAAGAGTTACAGACATCTTTATCTTCATTTTCTGCCCAATAGAGCATGCAATCGTTTGGACATGCATGTATTTTTTTATAATCAAGGCCTAAATCTTTAATGATTTTCTTCGCGGCTCTAAAAGATAAAGGTATGTGGGCCTGTGGAAAAGCCTCTCTCATCAACTCTAGTATATCCCCAACTGCAGACTCTGTAATTCGATGTACACATTTTAAAGAATAAAGCCTGATGATAAAACTTAATCTTGAAAATTTTGAACAGCCAGGATATAATGGTTGCTTTCCATCTTCGGCATGGCGATAAAATCTTTTAGCATCGGCATTTGGTGCATCAGAATCCTCATCTTCACAGTTCTGCATATTTCCACAAGTACGGTGCAACATTTCACCTAGATTATCTCTAAAATCACCAGCATCACAGTCCATATCTTCATCACTCCTTCCAAAATTTGGGTGAGAAACCTCACAAATCCATTTCACATGCAATGGAGATGGACCATTGCAGATGAGATGATCATAAATTATATTTGGACGATGCCACTTGCTATTTTTACACTTCTTGCATGGGCACGTCATTTCATCGCCTACGACCAATTTAGAAAAACCATTTTGTATAAAGGCTCTTATCCCGCTAATATATCCTTCACTAAACTTTGGAAGTTCTATCCAAATGTTTTCGTTGTCCATCACTACAATTATGAATATGAGTATTTTAACATAAAAAGATAAAATTTGTGTGTGTGTCCAACAAGAGGAAACCTAGACAAGTCGAATTGTTAATTCAGGCCGAATTAAGAATTTAAAGTAGTTTAAATCGAAATGCTAAAGTGATGGGAGAGAGTGTTATACCTCAAAATCGAACTTGAATCCCTAAAGTGATGTGAACAATGCTTGAACCCCCAAATCGAAGCGAAATTGCTGAACAAAGCTTGAACCCCCAAATCGAAGCCCGAATCGAACCGAAATCGCTGAACCCCAAATTAAGAATGTTCGCTTGAACCTCTGTAAGAAGACAGAGAAGAATGAAAATAAAAAGTTATTTGCCGGGACTTTATTTCTTCGCGGCTCTAGAAGATCAAGGAGTGGTGTTCGGATTGATGAGGTGTCACGTTCTCCAAAGTAGGATTTGCCTTGGTAGATTGGCGTGGATCGGCGCGAAAGATATGCAAAGGTATGCTATAGCAACACTATAAAAAAATGTTGCATCAATTATACTTGTTTAGCTAGAGCAACACATTTTTATGGTTAAGGCAACACCAAAAATTCAACGTTGCAGTAGGACCAAAATTGTATAGCTATCGCAACATTTTACCTAGCAACACCTTGCAAAAATGTTGCAGAAGGACATCTATGGCGTAGTGATAATACAGCCTTGGCCTCTCCCATTCATAAAAGTCCCATCCAAAGAATTACAGGATGATAATATTCAAATCCATATTTTCATCCCTAAAACCGTCTCAAATTCATGAGTAACAGAATCACCATGAAGTTCAACGGTACTGTCAGGATTACACTCAACCACAGATTCACAAAAAAATTTCAAATAATGATATGAAAGCAAATCATTACCACGTATTTCTTCCAAATCCAATCTTTTCCCCGTAGTTTAACACAATATTGTACTTGGTCTGAAATAAATGAACAATATCTTTTGTTTTCATAAGTGGATTTGAACGAACAAAATCAACAACCAACTTCTTAACTAATTCGTTAGAAATAGGTGGATGGATAACATCTACACACCAGCTCTACATGAATGATTAGGATGCATAGTTTGGTAATAAAATAACCGAGTAGCCTAAACTTGCGAGAAGCATGAATAGGAAAAATACAACCTTTTCATGAATGAACAGCTGTAACCCGCTCCCTATCATGTTTAACAACATTAACTTTATAACCATTCCTAATAAAGTATATCATAAGATACAATCAGAACTCCTCAACGTCACCAGCAAATCTTTGACTAACACAATAAATACTGGATTGCTAGAATCATTTTTCAATAACTATTTCAAAGTAGAGCTAGAATCAACCGAAGAACAAAACATAGAAGAAGTAGATGAGCCACACTTACCACAAGAACCAATAAATAAAGAACTATAAGAACTAACATCAGCCGATATACTTTTACACTACTTAGATATAACCGAAACAAGAAGAAAATCATCACGGCTTTGATCAACAGGCAACAATATGCATTGCAAATTAGAATTAGTTTCAATAACTCTTTTCCTTTCGTCTCTTTCATAAACCAATTTAATAGAACTAGGTGTTAAGTCAAACCAATGTTCACAAATATCATTTTTCAATTTAAAATCACAGTCACTCAAACCAACATCCCAACAATAAGTATCACTACCCAAAAGAAAAATGAAAAGAACATTAATAAGCTCAGAGATGAAAAAAATAAATATAATATTAGTCTAAAAGTAAAACAACATAATAAATAGTAAAACTACAGTAACAATTATTTAGTAAACAAATTTTGTTATGGCAAATTTCTACCTATTAAATATTTATAGGGGGCAAATATTTACAGGGGTAAATATTTGTCAAAAAACCAATTTACTGCGTAAAACTTTACTTCCACATCTCATTAACATAATATAATTCAACAACAACATACACGAACTATAACAATAACAACGTGATCATTATAGAACTATGAAAATAAAAATAACAACATGAACTATAATAATAACAAATATTGTAATGGCAAATATTTGTCATAACAACAATGTATTGCATAAAACTTTACTAACACATCCCATTTATATCCCATAATACAACAACATATATGAATTATAATAATAACAACATGAGAATTACAACCAACTACAATGATAACAATAACAATTATAACAAATTCAACAAACTTGAAAAAAGATGAATACATGAATGGAAGAAAAATATTTGTTGACAATAAAACTTTTCAACACCTCAAATTTCAAATTGGAGTATGGGTGATACTTTCGAAACCTCATTTTGAAGGAGTAAAGGTCACTAGCACATTTCAAGCTGAAAAAGATGGTTGAGAATGCTTCCTTTGTACCTTTCAACGCGATTGAAAGACTGACTTCTCCTAGGGGAAACTTTTTGAATTGGTTGATAACGACCTTGATGGAACCACCTTTTGATGTAGTTAAGGTGTCCTAGATTGGAGACTTTATGAATTTAGGAAAAGGTAAAACTGGAAGGGTTCCGATGTGGTCAAAAGGGTAGACTTCTTCTGTATTATAGATTTAGGCTAAATTCTTAAGATATGTGTTAGCTGGGGGTTGTGAGAAATGCGGATTACGGATCTTAAGGCTAAGATTAACACTAGAGGGGGGTGAATAGTGTTAATAAAGAATTACTAAATCTTTTTGAGTTTATGTTAATTTAGACACAAATGTATGCAATATACAGACAGATATAATCACAGAAACAAACACAGATGCAGAAATAAAATAAAAGCAGTAAAGGAAAGAACACACCGGATTTTATACTGGTTCGGAGTTACCTACATCCAGTCCCGCAACACAAGTACGGATTTCCTTTCAACGGCAATCGCACAATTACACCCTTGGTTTCAAGGCTACAAGGTACACCCTCCAGAATTTCGATCCTCTGGGTAGAGATACTTGATTTCTGGGCCACAAGTTTACCCAATTGATTTACCAAGGCTACAATCATACCTTTTCCCTTTTGATTGATTTCCAAGGCTACGATCACACCTTTTCTCGCTTAGTAGATTACAAAGAAGTCTATAACTCTGAATAGCAATGAGAACCTTGTAGAGATAGTGATAGAGAATCAAACTAGAAGTAATCGAGTATGATTCAATGTTGATTTCGACAGAGTAATGATAAGAATATGTATTAAGAAATGAGGAAGAAGAAGAGAAGTGTAAAACCAGAAAAAGTGATTAAAAAAATCCATTGAAACTGACCCCTATTTATAGAAGAACAACAACCATGATCATTCATGAAGAGTTATGGTGAATAGACACTTCTTTTAAAATTTGAATTTTTGAATCAAACTGTCACCATGTTGACATGGTCACCCTAGGCATGTCGACATCCCAAAGGATTTTTTGATGTTTTGATTTCTTTGAAAATACCTTTATCTTATATAAAAACTATTTTAAACTTTATAAATATACTTGACTATAGTTAAAATTCATAAGTAAATATAGAGAATAATATATATAGATTTTAGCTATAATTTATATTTAAATATAAGTATAAATATTTAAAAGTTAAATATATTATTTAAAAAGATAGTTTAAAATCAGGAGTAATTTGACTTTAAAATTAAAGATAATTTTGAGGCTAAAATTATTTAAAATCAGGATAGAGGGTTTTGAATCTTTTAAAATGAAAGTTTTGAAATCATTTTGAAAACAAGACAATTTTGTAAAATCATTTGAATTAAAATTAGTGGATACAAAACAATGTTCCACTAGATTTTCGTAGGTTCCATCCTACTTAGGGTTCCATCCCTTTAACGGGCTCGAAGTGGATTCCATTCTACGAATAAATTGGATTTTAAGATGCCAGTGCTTTTCTACGAGTTTTAACAAAAAATTCCTAATAAAAATACTTATTCTTGAACTCTTGATAATCTTAATACTCATGAGTCTTATATCTTGATATCGTGAATCTCTATACTGTACGGTCTTCATTCTTGATACGTGCATGGTTAAATCCTGCATATACATATACATCTAAACTTATAATGTCAGCATTTATATTTTATAAGCTATTCTAAGGTTGTTGTCATCAAAACCATCATCTCACGGACTACCAATCTCCCCCTTTTTGATGATGACAACCTTTGTTTATAAAATATTACTTCTATCCTATTAACTCCCCCTTAATCTATGCCTAACTACCATATTTTATACTTCTCCCCCTTTGTCATCAACAAAAACTAATTCTAAACTATATAACACCAAACTATAAAACTCGCTCTAAATCTAATACTCTATGACATGTGATTATAGTGATAGTGTTATCATAAATAATCAATACTTATATCTAAAATTAAATCTAATTTTAAACTACTAACTATCTTAAGTAAGCGCTAATATAATAATATTTTTAATATAACACTTATAATAACAAAACTTATTTATTATTAATCATATAGTTATATTTACATTTTTGTGGGAAACGAAAGAAAGAGCATACATACAACAAAAGAGCAGAAAGAGAAGAAACTAATGTGTGTTTTTGAATGTAGGAGATCTATGAATCAAATAGTTTGGATAGTGGAAACAGAAATTTTCACGTTATTCGACAAGATTCCCATTTTTGTCAAAACACACTTCTCCAACGCAAACGACCTTGTCATCATCTTCCGCTTGCGCTTCTTCTTCCGTGGGTTCTTCTTCTTCTTCGCTGGCCTCTTCTTATTGATTGTGTGAAGAGTCTTCATCGATCAAGATAGGGTTGGCCTGGTTATCCATTAGAAATTTTTGCAAATTCCTAAGAATCTTGCCTTGCCTCTCTTGTTCCTTTGACATACGAAGTTGTGTCACTTGAATTTCAGTCAACATCTGAAATACATCCTTCATAGACTCCTCCATTTTCGTTACACGAGCGAGAGTAGTGCATCGGAACAGACCAGAAGTAGGAGAGGGAAAAGAAAAGGTTGATTTTATGTTTGATTTGGAAGCAGATGGCATTATTTTATTTATTTCAGAAGATAGAATGAAGAGAAAACAGAGAGAATGAACAATAATTCGAAATTGAGAAGAATATATAACTAATTTTTTGAATTTTGGTGGGAAAATTTTAAAAAATTAAAAACGTTATATGTCGACATGTATACATAAGGGATGTCGACATGGTCTTTTAAAATTTAACTCTTTGATTTATTTTAATATTAATTATTAATTATACTTGTTACTTATATTTTATATTTCAGTTGTAGAACAAATACCTAATTCTCTTCTTAATTTAGTAAATATTGATTCATTTAAGGGTTTTGTTAAGATATTAGCAATTTGATTCTCAGAATTGATATAATTGAGAGTAACTACTTCCTTACTTATATTATATTTGAGAAAATGATGTCTGATATCAATATGTTTAGTTCAAGCATGTTAAGTGGTATTTTTGGATAAATTTATTGCACTAGTATTATCACAATAAATTGGCGATTTCGAGATATTTAAACCATAATCATTTAAAGTTTGTTGCATATATATTACTTGAGAACAAGCCAAAGCAGCAGAAATATACTCTGCTTCAGTTGTTGATAAAGAAACTGTGTTTTGCTTTTTACCAAACCAGGAAGCCAGAGAATGTCCTAAAAAGATCTTAGTCTATCATACCAGGCTCTAGGAGCTTGTTTTAGACCATATAAATCTTACTTAAGTTTGTAAACATGACTAGGTAATTTATCATTTTCAAAAAGTGGTGGTTGTTTAACATATACTTCTTCTTTTACAAATCCATTTAAAAGTGCACTTTTAACATCCATTTGAAATAATAAATTATTATGATTTGCGAAAGCAAGTAGAATCCTAATGGCTTCTAATCTTGCTACGGGAGCAAAGATTTCATCAAAATCTATTCCTTCTTCTTGACAATAACCTTGAGCGACTAATCAAGCTTTATTTCTAACTACCTCTCCTTGTTCATTCATTTTATTTTTATAAACCCATTTAGTTCCAATTATAGTTTTATTTTCTGTTCTAGGAACAAGTTCCCACACATCATTTCTGGTAAATTGATTTAATTCTTCTAGCATAGCCAAAATCCATGAATCATTAGTTGATGCTTCTTTTGGATTTTTGGGTTCAATAGTTGATATAAAAGCTACATTACTCATTTGACTTAGTCGATTTCTAGTTTTAACAACAGATTGCATATCTCCCGGTATATTTTCTATAGGATGATCTTTTAAAAGTTTATTGTCCTTTTATTAGGATGATTAATTTCATTATTAGTTTCAATAGGTTCTTGATTTTGAGTGATTAAATCCTCTTCATCATTTGTATCTTCAAAAATTTTGAAATTTTCATCAAATGAAACATGCATTGTTTCTTCAATGGTATTAGTTTTTAAATTAAACACTCTGTACGCTTTACTTCTATTAGAATATCTGATACAGATAGCTTTGTCGGATTTAGAATCAAATTTATCTAAATTTTCTTTTGTATTTAAAATAAAACATTTACTTCCAAAAATTCTGAAATAAGATACCTTAGGTTTCTTTGAATAAAGAAGTTCATAAGATATCTTATCAGTCAAAGGTCTAATTAAAATTCTATTTAAAATATAATAGGCGGTAGCAACTGCTTCTGCCCAAAAATTCTTTGGTAAATTACTATCTGTAAGCATAGTTCTCGCACACTCTTGAATCGTCCTACTTTTACGTTCTACTACTCCATTTTGTTGTGCAGTTCTTGAAAATGAAAAATTGTGAGTTATTCCCATTTTATTGCAGAATTCCTCAAACTTTTCGTTTTTAAATTCATCACCGTGATCACTTCAAATAGTTATAATTTCTAGAGAAAATTGATTTTGAATTCTTTTTGAAAAGGTCTTAAAACATTCAAAAGTATCACTTTTATGTTTCAAAAATATTGTTCATGTAAATCTAGATTAATCATCTACAATTACAAAAACATATTTACTATGATTTATTGACTGAATTTGAGATGGACCAAATAAATCAAGATGAAGTAATTCAAGAGGTTTTGAAGTTGAAATCATATCATATAACTTAAAGGAACTTTTTCTAAGTTTTCCTGATTGACAAGCATCACATAAACTATCTACTTTAAAAATCATTTTAGGGAGACCTCTTACTAGATCATGTTTTGACAGTCTAGATAAGAGTTTGAAATTCAAATGTCCAGATCTCTTATGCCAAATTCGAGGGTCATTTGTATTTGCTAACAGACATAGTTATCATTTGAAACTTTCATACTAAGAATATAAATATTCTTTTTCCTGACTCCCTCAAATATAATGGTTGAATTATTATCTTCAATGTGACATTTATCTTTTTCAAACTTAATTTTCTATCCTCTATCGCATAGTTGACTTATACTTAGCAAGTTATGTTTCAGATTCTTAACTAGCAAAACATTAGAAATAGTAGGAGTTTCATAATTACCGACTTTGCCGATGCCGATCACATATCCTTTTGAATTGTCTCCAAAGTTAACCAGTCCTCCGTCTTTGTATATTATATTATTCAGTATATCTGGATTGTCGGTCTTGTGTCTAGAACATCCACTATCAAGTATCCATTTATTCTTTCTGATCTGCACAATTTGTCCGTTGTGGATTGATTCCTCAACACCCATAAAGCACGATTCCTGCACATCAAATAATCTTGGTAGACAACTTGAATTCGAATATTGATTATATGCAGACTCAAGAAACAATGATGATTTGAATACTTCTAAACTAGTATTAACAAATATAGCCATTTTAAAAACTTTTTCAAGAATCAGATTATGAAACTTTGAAAACCTTGCTCTGATACCAATTGTGAGAAATGCGGATTACGGATCTTAAGGCTAAGATTAACACTAGAAGGGGGTGAATAGTGTTAATAAAGAATTACTAAATCTTTTTGAGTTTATGTTAATTTAGACACAAATGTATGCAATATACAGACACAGATATAATCACAGAAACAAACATAGATGCAGAAATAAAATAAAAGCAGTAAAGGAAAGAACACACTACTGGTTCGGAGTTACCCTACATCCAGTCCCACAGCACAAGTACGGATTTCCTTTCAACAGCAATTATACAATTACACCCTCGGTTTCAAGGCTACGAGGTACACCCTCCAGAATTTCGATCCTCTGGGTAGAGATACTTGATTTCTGGGCCACAAGTTTACCCAATTGATTTACCAAGGCTACAATCACATCTTTTCCCTTTTGATTGATTTCCAAGGCTACAATCACACCTTTTCTCACTTAATAGATTACAAAGAAGTCTATAACTCTGATTAGCACTGAGAACCTTGTAGAGATAGTGATAGAGTATAAAACTAGAAGTAATCGAGTAAGATTCAATGTTGATTTCGGCAGAGTAATGATAAGAATATGTATTAAGAAATGAGGAAGAAGAAGAGAAGTGTAAAACCAGAAAAAGTGATTAAAAATTCGTTGAAACTGACCCCTATTTATAGAAGAACAACAGCCATGACCATTCATGAAGAGTTATGGCGAATAGACACTTCTTTTGAAATTTGAATTTTTGAATCAAACTGTCACCATGTTGACATGGTCACCCTAGGCATGTCGACATCCCAAAGGATTTTTTGATGTTTTGATTTTCTTTGAAAATAACCTTTATCTTATATAAAAACTATTTTAAACTTTATAAATATACTTGACTATAGTTAAAATTCATAAGTAAAAATAGAGAATAATATATATATTAACTATAATTTATATTTAAATCTAAGTATAAATATTTAAAAGTTAAATATATTATTTAAAAAGATAGTTTAAAATCAGGAGTAATTTGACTTTGAAATTAAAGATAATTTTGAGGCTAAAATTATTTAAAATCAGGATAGAGGGTTTTGAATCTTTTAAAAGGGAAGTTTTCAAATCATTTTGAAAACAAGATAATTTTGTAAAATCATTTGAATTAAAATTAGTGGATACAAATCAATGTTCCACTAGATTTTCATAGGTTCCATCCTACTTAGGGTTCCATCCCTTTAACGGGCACGAAGTGGATTCCATTCCACGAATAAATTGGATTTTAAGATTCCAGTGCTTTTCTACGAGTTTTAACAAAAAATTCCTAATAAAAACACTTATTCTTGAACTCTTGATAATCTTGATACTCATGAGTCTTCTATCTTGATATCTTGAATCTCTATACTGCACAGTCTTCATTCTTGATACCTGCATGGTTAAATCCTACATGTACATATATATCTAAACTTATAATGTCAGTATTTATATTTTATAATCTATTCTAAGGTTGTTGTTATCAAAACCATCATCTCACAGACTAACAGGGGTTCCGACTCTATCGAAAGGATCCCTTTCAAAAAATCGACAGCTGATTGGATGAATTGTCTAAAATAAAGGTCCTTGAACTGCTATATAGTCAAGAATGTCATCATCTTTCTTCATATTGAACTCAATTGTACAAATTGATCAAATCCCCCAATTTGATTTGGAAACTAGGTTTTACAAGCTTAAGAAAGAACAAGTAAGAAGTCCAAGAAAAATCGAATCCCCTACAACTGACCCCTTGGATCGTAGTTATAAGTGCGGGTCGGGGCCTTTCGACCCTAAGCTGCCGACACAGTCGAAAGGTCAACCTTTCTGCTTTCGTGGGTGTCCATTGAGCCATACCTTTTGGCCTGGTCGAAAGGGTTTTAGTCACCCTTCTATTGCTACTGGAGGTTGGGCTTCTCTCTCTTGCTTTTCTTTCAACTTCATCAAAAGGGGTTTCTTGATAGCCTTTTGACCTTGTTGAAAGCTCTATTGATGCGCTTTTGACTTGAATATTGATGTGCCGAATGAGTCGACCTAGGAGTTGGCCTTCGATGCTGTCGAAACATGCCTTCTTTTGGCTTCAAATGAGTCGAAACACCTAAAAGGCTTTATTGTAAGTGGTCTTCTTTGAAACCTTCTGTCCTTACTAACTCGGAACCTTAACCTTTTATGGTAGTAGATGTGTGGTTCTTCCTTCATAGGTGAAAGTGGATCAACTCGTATCGAAAGGCTATATAGTGATTCGGTTGGATGCTCTCCCAATGTGTATTCGTTGAGATAAAACCAAGCATTTCGAATAGTTTAGTGCATGTGTAGGAAGTGCATTGCATATCGACTTCGAAGGGTTGCCTCCGAGCTTGTCAATGGCTCCCTGCTGACATTGTCGAAACATCCTTTTGACCTTCTCGAAAGGTATTGCTGGCGTGCTTTCTGGTCTTTATCAAAGCTCTCACCCCTTCCATCATGCATTTTCTCTTATGAATATTTTATGGATAACATTTAGCCGTCTAGTATGAATGAAGCTTTTGTTCTTTAGGACAAAAGCTCCAAGGAACTTCTTACTTCTTGCAAAATAGATAATAACCTCATTCACAACAAGAAAATTAGCTTTTGGTTGCATTAATTAGTGGCGTGTGACACCTAAGTGCAACCAAAAATACTTTACCCTATATTATTAACGCAACAAAAGTTGCCGCCCATCCCGCCTAACTAAAAAAATTTCAGGAAACTTTTCATTTTTATTGTCGCGTTTCCCTTCATCTTCGTTACTTCGAAAATTTTGTTCTTCAGTTTTCCTTTTCGCTCCATCAAAATCCACCTCGCTCTCCTGCAAAATCCATCTCGCTTCATTATCATCGCCACGGGAGCCCTCCTTCATTCTACTCCGCTCAACATCGTCGCATAGCCCTTCTGTCAACGTGTTCTCCTCGTGGTACCCTTATCAGGTATATTTAGGTATGAATTTTATAAACCGATTTTTTGATTCTATATGGGTTTTATATGATTCTATATGCATATTCTATTCAAATTTCTGCATAAATCCCAATTGGAATAGTTGATTTACACCTAATTGGAATAAACCCTAACCGGAATAGTTGATTTTATATGGTTTGTACAAGACAAGAGATTTTATATGGTTTATCGACAGCTAAAGAGAGCGGTAAGCTACTTATTCAAATTTGGGATTAGGACCTTTGGCTGTAGAATTTGCTTTATACAGACGGTAACATAAAGAATAGGCATAAGTGCATGGGAGGTGATTGTTGAAGTGTATTATGAGTTTAGGGGTTGTGCATGTAGGTAGGACTTTTTTTCCTTTTCTTTGAGGGGTTTTTAAATGATATGTTGGATGGAGCAAGGGAAAAATATGTTTTTTATTTTATAAAAATAAAAGATTATAATTTGTTCTCAAAAGCCTTTCTGAATTTACAGTGTTAGAAGTATGTTTTTCTCATGTTCAATTACTCTTTTATTTCCAATATTCAAGTCCATTGTGATAAATTTGATGTATTATATTGATCTCTAACGGAACATGTGGTTTTGCTGTTACTTTAATGTTTAAGATTGAATTATTTCGACTGATAAATTTGCATCAAACTCTTTTGAAACTTCATGAAATTAATAGATTTTTCGTAAAGAAAGTTCAGTTTTTTTAGTCAAAAGGTTGCTCCATAGAAATTTTAAATATTTAAATATATATATATTTCTTTATTAATTAATTATCCAACTTTTTTGTGCTCTAATATTTATAGGCCATAATTGTAGTTTTAGCAATCCAAATTTTATCTTAGCATGTGTTCTTCGTTTGCTTTGAATAAAATTCGTTGATGCATCAGTTTCATACCTTATCTTAATTACGTGAACTAAAGTTATACATTTTCGTTTTGTTTCTGAGTTGTTTCCTACTGCATTATTAAATAGGTTATTTTGATTTGTCATTAACCCAAATTAAGTTGATTTAGTTGAGTTTCTTGAATTGCTGACTTGTTAAGGATACTTTAACCGTTGTGGTTGCTAACATTTCTGGAATAAGAGATCTCTAGTCTAGTAATAAGAGTTTTCTTGTTGCCAAAGAGTGGATAAAGGTTAACTTTCAACAATTTGAAATTTTCATAGCAAAGAAGAGAAGTTAATTGACTACCTTTCTGCCTACTAAGCATCCTATATTAATTTGCTCTACCTTAGTTTGAATTTGAGGGAATGTATTATGGTATAGTTTATAAGCAGCAAAATAGTACATTGTTTATTGATATCATTTGACAAGTTATATTAATAGTACATTGTTTATGGTAGCAAATGAATTTGGAAATTAAAAAAGGAAACAAATACACAAAAATGCTGCTACAAGCAGTACACATATTAAATAATGACGACGACGACGAAGACAGAACTAATAATGAATTTCTGCAAAATTGTAATCAGAGAAAAAGAGTCTCATTATAAAAGAAAGACATTGCTCCAAAAAGATGTTTTGTTCTTTTAAAACATAACTAAGCTATTTTATGGAAATTTGAAGCTAGTCAGTTAACAAGTGATGCTTAATTGTGATAAAATCATCTCCACTGTGCATTTTGACATCAGCAAAGTATGTCACCTAAAAAACACTCACATTTCTTTACAGAATATTAGATAACATAACCAAAGAGTTTGAAGTTACCTTGATGGATTATTTTTCTATCCTGATTATACGTAAGTTCAGTTTATGTATCCAGTTCTTTGTAATAGGAACTTTAACATTTCAGTAGGTTAAACCAATATAACAAGTTCATTTCACCATCGTAGATTCGAAAAATGGAACATAATGTATTATGTATGACAACTTGTTCCATATATATTGTTTAATGAGATATCTATAAGTTGTTGGTGAATTTTAATTTCTCAATGATCAAGTCAAATAAGACAATGCTATGCTACCAATTTTATTTCAGAAGAGTTTGTGTTGCCTATTGGAATAAGTAAGGTGTGTGACAACAGGAATTTCTTAAATGGATATTTATACTTAAAGGTGGCGCATATATATACCATAGTTAAGTGGTAACTATGCTGCCTTACCAGCTATGGATATATAAAGAATTGTATTTATTTCTTATCTACATTATAATGAAGTGGGTCTGCATATTATTTACGTTTCAGAAATGATTATAAATTTATATATGTCATGTTTTAATTGGTGGTAGTTTAACAAGGGTAGTGTGCAGTGGCGACATAGCAGTCCCGAGGCGTAGCAAGCTGACTAGTGGCAGGTTGAAGTTGTGGTGGCTGGATATATGGCACAATTTTGTCAGAAAATAGTGGTGGAATGTTTATGTGTGAAAACGTGGTGAGGTAAAGCCAGTGGTAGTGGTAGGGGTTTTGCTGTGAAATGATAGTAGTGTTGATGAAGGAAGGTGAATTGCAGTCAGTGGTTGTGAGTGAATGTATGTCATAATATTGAAGTGGCGAAAAGGTGATTTTGTGGTGGACGGTGTGGGTATGTCGATGTAGAAGGATGATATTAAAGTAGTGCACAGTTTTGATGTGGGGATGTTGTAGGATGGTATGGTTGACAGTGGTTTCTGATGGATATATTTTCTAATGTTGTATGGAGGAGGTTTGGTTGAACTTGATATGTTGATGAGTTGTGACAGCATTGTGATGGGGTTGATGGATGTTGGATGAAGTCAAGAATGGCTTGTATGTCGATTGCAGCAGTATTGGAGTGTATTAATCAACCACTTCTCGTTTTCTTCTAGTTGCACAAATCTTGAACTTAAGGCAATGAACCAAAACTTGAAAGGAAATAAGACTAATTTGTTAAGAATGTTGCCAATGAATTAAGTTTTGGTTTTTAGGCTCTCAGTAGGTAGATATCATTTTAATAATATTAGGTGATCCCACATTCCCACTATCTGCTTTGTTCTGAAACAAGTAGTTAGAGACTTAGAAACTTGAAGTATAAAGCATGCATGCAAATCAAACTCCACATTGAATCATACAAGTAAAGATGAATACTTCATCTTAGTTTCTGTTGTTCATAATATTAGATTAGGTGTAACTATTTGGGTTTTCAATAGTTCTTTGTTTGATTATAACAACTAATCAATTTCCACGTCAAAATTTGGAAACTTATTTGGCTTCTTATATCGATGATGGAAAAAGATTGGGTTTTTTTAAACAGGTGACAATACAATTCTTAACTTAATATGTATTTTGAGAATCAAAAAATGTATTCTAATATTAAAACTCAAACATTTTTGTTTTTATTTTTTGTCATAGAACTAGTATAGAGTACCAATAAGGAGCATTGAATTTCATGCATGCTGCAAAGAGGAAGATAAGAAATGTAGAAAAAGAATTATGTCCTTGCACAAATTGTCGGAATCTTAGCCGTCATGATGACCACATCATCATCGAACATTTAATTATGAAAGGAATGGATCCTAGATACGAGAGCGGTATATGGTATAACCATAGCAAAGAGATAAATGAAGAGAAGAAAGCAAAGTCGTTTGATGTAATGACCTATTTAAGATGATTCACTATGAAGATGAAGATTTTTCGAATCATGAATTTTTTGATGATGATAAAGATAATGATGATTTTCAGAGAAGAGAGGATGAGTTACTTAAGAATTTAAAAGATGCGGAAACTCTATTGTATCCTGGTTGCACAGATCACACAAATTATCTGCAATCACCGTCTTATATAATCTTAAATATGAGACTGGCTTGTCTGATAGTGGGTTTGATAAGCTTTTAACTGTGCAACATTTATTTTTTGCCGAAGAATAATGTGCTTCCCAAAAATTTATATGACGTAAAGAAATTTCATAAAGCATTTGATATGGGTTTGAAAAGATACATGCTTGTGAGAATGGCTGTTGCCTTTTTAGAAAAGAATACAAAGATTTAGATACTTGTCGAAAATGTGGTTCTTCGAGATGGAAGAAAAATCAAGACACCAAAGAGATTATACATGGTATCACAGTTAAAGTGTTGAGATATTTTCCAATAATACCAAGATTTAAAAGAATGTATGGATCTCAAATGATGCCAGAAGATTTAAGATGGCATTTTAATAATAGAAGCAATGATGGAAAAATGCATCATCCCGTGGATTCCATGGCATGGAAAATGGTGGATGAAAGGTGGAAATCTTTTTCATCCGATCCACGCAATCTTAGACTTAGTCTTGTTATAGATGGATTTAATCCATTTTCCATGTTGAGTTTAAAATATAGTTGCTGGCCAGTAATGCTTGTGACATACAATTTCTCGCCTATGTTGTGTATGAAGAAGGAAAATATTATGTTAACTTTACTTATTCTGGGCCCAAAGCAATCCAGGAATCATATTGATGTATATTTAGCGCATTTGGTGGAAGACTTGCATCATTTGTGGTGTAATGGAGTTAATGCTTAAGATGCATTTAGTAAAACATTGTTTAAACTGAATGCAATTTTGCTATGAATGGTTAATGATTTTCCAGCTTATGGAAATCTTGCTGGATGTCGTGTGAAAGCGGAAAAAGCTTGCCCATTATGTGGTGTCAATACCCATAGTCATTGGTTGAATCAAAGTCGAAAGAACATCTACATGGGCCATAGAAGATTTCTACCTATTACAGATTCACGGAGGAAACAAAAGGCTTGGTTTGATAACACCATAGAGAAAGGTAGTGCTCTTAGAATTCTAACTGGGAGAAACATTTATGCATTGTTGAAGGATTTTCCAAATGATTTTGGAAAAGGAAAGGAAAAGAAAGAGAGGGAAAAGAAAAGTAAGAAGAGGAAGTGTGCTCATGATATATAAGATGAATATGATATGCAAGCGATCCTACAAAAATGGAGTTATCAAGATGGAAAGAAAAAGATCAATTTTCTTTGATTTGCCATATTGGAAGGTTAGTGGTAAATTTATTTGCTTTTCATTGTTTTAACAGAATAAAAATATTTTAACGCGTTATAGTTTTGATTTTCGTAAGAACTTCCCTTACGTCACAATTTAGATGTGATGCATGTGGAGAAAAATATTGGTGAAAGCATATTAGGCACGATGTTGCATGGTAATAAATCAAAAGATGGAATCAACTCTAGAAAGGATTTAGAGGATTAGGGAATTCGAAATGAGCTTCATGCACAACCTCGTGGGAATAAAACATATCTTCCACTGACTCCATATCTATTGTCAAATTCTAAGAAAAAGTTATTCTATAAAAGATTGTACGATTTCAAAGGGCCTGATGGCTATTGTTCAAATTTGAAGAATCGGATTTCATTGCTGGATTGCAAAATTAATGGATTGAAGTCACATGATTACCATGTATTAATGCAACACTTATTGCCAATAGCATCAAGAGGATTAATAGAAAAGAATGCGAGAAATGCAGTAATTCGCTTATGTTCTTTTTTCAACAAATTATGTCAACGTGTTCTTGATAGAGAGAAGTTGGAACAAATCAGTATTAAGATTATTGAAGTTTTATGTGAGCTTGAAAATTTTTTCCCACCATCTTTTTTTGATATAATGGTACATTTATCGATTCATCTTGGAAAAGAAGCACTAATGTGTGGACCAGTTCATTTTCGTTGGATGCACCCATTCGAAAGATATATGAAGACACTTAAAGATTATGTAAGAAACTATGCATGACCGGAAGGATGCATTGCATAATCCTATCTTACAGAAGAATGCATGAGGTCTTTCGATGAATTTTTGAAAAAATCAGGACAAATTGAAGAGAAAGAAGCTTGGAATGAAGATTATGAAAGCAATGTAATACTCGAGGGACATCCGATTTCAATGTCCAAGACAATTACATTGTCAGTCAATGAGAAAGAAATTGCTCATTTAGCCGTGTTAATGAATATGGCTATGGTGGAACCATTTATAGAGTAAGTTTATGTTACATTATTTTAATGTGATTGTAATGCTAAATATGACTTATAATCACTTGTTCTATACTGGTTTGCATTTGGAGGAATTAGAAAATTCGGACGAGTGCATGAGAAAAAATGCGTCCTTACTTTGGGAAACACATACAAAAAAATTTGCCGATTGGATTAAAAGGAAGGTTAGTTGGATTTTAAATATATTCTCATTTGACTAATAATATTACTCTAAAATATTCGTGTTAAATGGAATTTGTTGTAGATACCTATTAACTCCAAGGATCACAACGAAATGTTAAAATGGATTGCTTTTGGTCGGATGAATGATGCATTGTCTTACAAAGGATATATCATCAATGGGCAACGTTTTCATATAAAATATGTAGTGAGAGAAACTCAAACTAGTGGGGTGACTTTTGATGCGACTACTATGTGCAGAGCAAGTGCAAAAGATATGTCCCAAGTGGTTGATGTGGCCACTTATTATGGAATATTGACTAATATAATTTTATTAGATTATCATGTGTTTTATATTCCAGTTTTTAAGTGTCATTCGGCACATAAAGGAAATGAAGTAAAAGTTGATGAAGATGGGTTCACTCTTGTTAATTTACACCAAAATCAAGCATCATTTTCAAGAGATCCATATATACATGCATCTCAAGCAAGACAAGTATTTTATTCACGAGAAAATAATATTTCAAATTGGTATGTTGTAATGAAAGCACCGTCTAGAAGTTTTTATGATCTAGAGACAAATGATTACACCGAAGAAGACATCCAAATCGAGGAAGATTGTGAAATAACTGAAATGGATGATGAAGATATTAGCTATGTTCGGGAGGATTGCGAAGGCATACTTGAGTAGATTATACGTTAAATTAGTTTTTACAAGGAAGAAGTTTGGTTTAGGTGTTTTTTATGTTATGTTTTTGTTTTGTTTTAAGACCTAAATATGATACTTGAGGTTGTTATTTTGGAATATATGAAACTTTCTCATTTAATTACAATCATGTAGTTTACTTCTTTTAATTTTTCAAAATGATGCTATAGGAATTTGGGATAAATGGATGTGCACCATTATTTTATTTCTAATTTTGTGTGGAATGAATAGAGTTTGTGATATTCAAAATTTGGGAATTCCAATGGTTGTTTGGCCTGGTAGGATGTGTCTTCTGTAAGTTAAAAATGGAGCATATGAGCTTAGAGGAATATTGACTGGTTTTTTTGTTTTTAACTTATATTAGTCTCTGTTTGAAATGTACAAATTAGCTGTGAAGTTTATGAGCCGATCTTTAAAAAATGAGAGCAAATACAATATACCATATGAGCCGATCATTATTTGTATAAAATTATCAGTATTGTTTTATCAAGTAATCATATCATTGTTTGAATGATGAAAATGTTTCAAAGCTTGTACTCAGATAAACATAGGTCTATTTGATTCATAATGGAAAAAGTAGTGTGTCTATGAAATATGAACTAGAATATTGTATTTCCTTTGATGATATTCTTTTGTTCTGATAATTTAATCAACTGTAGTTGTATAACTGCTATAACCGCCAATATGTAGGGAACAATACAGAAGTATTTTCATCTGTAATTAACAAGCTTTGGCAATTTGTTCATACTCATGGAAAACTTCAATTTGTGTGGTTCTTTCCTGAGAAAATCTTTTTATATTTGGATTATTCATATGGTAGCTAGCGCTGTACTTGCTTGAGTTGATGGATGAAGTGATTTTGGGTTTTTATTTTTCAGTGTTTTTGCAGTAATCTAATTCCTATGTTCATAACTGTATTTATGGTCCTCTAAGATGCACAACACTGTATTACATAAACATCATTTAATTTTTCAAAATTTTTGCATTAGTTGTGTAAGATGCACCATAATATTCTAGCAACTACATGCAGTTTACTTCTTTTACATGATGTACATCTAAACAATATTGTATTATGTTTCATTTGCAGAAAAGAGATGTTTCCAAGCTCTGTACATACACGTAACCAAAGAAAGGCCGAAGAGGAATCCTGAAAGTATAATTCAAAGCGAAGTATAATTCAAATGTCAAATTTAAGAAGCCAACCAGTGTTTGCAATGAAAGGCAAGAACAAACAGCCAATGCTAAGAAGCGGAGAAATGATTGCAATGAAGGCCAAGAACAAGTAGTCAATGCTAACAAGCCAGTTGGTGCTTGCAATGAAGGCGAAGAACAAGCAATCGATGATTTCAATGTAGACCAAGACCAAGCAATCGATGATTTCAATGTAGACCAAGAAAGACTCTGGTCAGAAAATGAAAGGCCTTCTGACCTAAATGCTGATGCTGAAATGGAATTTGAAAGACCAAGTGAAGCTGAAACTGCAAATACATCTCGGAAAAGATTTGGTAGAGGTCCAACAAAAGCAAAAAGTCTCTTGTTAACCTATCAAAGTAGAATTGAAGTTGAGTTCAATGATATAGGCGTACCCATAGGACCAGGGTCGGTATATTTATCTTCTTTTCTTGAGCCGCTTGTGCGGGAGCACGTTCCATACACATTTGATGATTGGAGGCTTCTAAGTGATGAGTTGAAAACTATTTTATGGGAATCGATTCAGGTATGGAAAAGTAAATAATTGCACAAGTTAAAAGTTGTTTTGCAGTTTCATCTAGGCACTAATTAAATAATTGCACTAGTCAAATGTGTGTGTGTGTGTGTGTGTATACCAGGTATTGAAAATGTGAGTGTTGTATGTTTGGTTTTATTGGAGCAAAGGGTATTAAGGAAACATCTGAAATTCCATTGCATTATGTTTCTCAATGGTAATGTTAATATAAGTGAACCTAAGAAAAAGATCATATTTGCTACTTTTCAAGCAGGAATCATGCATGGACTTCAGCCAAATGCACTCATAATGATTTTGCCAGCACTTTCCCTTCCTTAATGGAAAGCAATAGTTGCCTTCTTAAGTATGTTTCTTCTTGGGACTGTGATTACTAAGGGGAGCTTTATTGTTTTTATAGCTTTATATACCTAGGCTTTAAAAGGTAGAATTCCTAGAATAACCAAAAAACTTATTGGGTTGCTTTTCTAGCGATTACCCTTAGCCAGTTCTTTGGTTTTAGCCTTTACTGAAGAACGATTCATTAATATACCTTTTGCTCTCTGTATTATTCTTAGATTATTCCACTGCAAGTTCTTAGAGGTAACAATTACATTACAAACAATATGCATAACAACAGAGTGATGATTTTTCATTATGGTCATCTCCTCTTTTGTTTGTTTACTGCTAATTGTTGTAAAATGCATTTGGAACCTAATTGGAGCTTGTTGGACATGGTTTTCCATTAGCTTCTCCCTTATTTCTATATTTTTGCTACTGATTACATTTTGTTAATACCATTAAAGTTGGAAGATTTGCACTGGTGGTCATTTAATTAATACCAATAAAGATGGAAGATTAATTCTGTTGCTGAACATGAACAATAAGTTTTTTTGTTCATGTATTAAAACTCTGTTTTCGAATAACAATTATTATAAATACTTTGATGATCAAGAATCGTCATCAGCATGAAAAGGCTTAATGTCCATAGTCCTTATGCATTAAAGTCCCTCATATATATATGTGTGTTCTAGCAGCATTGTGTTTGATCCTCGATTTTTAAATAAATATTAAGGTGTCAAAATCATGAAATAAATTGAAATACAGTAAGGTTGTTGATACTTTTATATTGATAGAGGAGTGGTCGATTATTTATTCTTTTATGCACGTTGCTCTGGATGGCGTTCTTCCTTTGGCGATGTTGCTATTATTAACAAGTTTTTGACAGGAAGTAATCAATATATAATTCATATATAGTTCATAAATGTCCATATATAATTCATATATAATTAATCTGATGTGTACACAAACTTTATAATCCATATATAATTCATAAATGTCCTTTACAGTTTTAGTCTATCCTATACATTTATGTGCGAATACTCCGACTACGAGGTTAATTGTGGTCTTTAGCATTAAACTTCAAACTGTATATACATTTACAAGATGCAACATACAACAACAACCTCGAAATGGGAATACTTTGGATAAATTCAAATATTTTCATGTATTGTTGCAGGCTAGATTTAAATTGGAAGAGGATTGGCAAAAAAGAGCTGTATTTCAGCAAATGGGAATACTTTGGAGATCCTTGAAAAGCAAATTGGTGTGAAAAATTAATAAAGCAGAGACAGAAGAGGAAAGACTTAATATGAAACCGGCCAACATCAAAAGCATGATAGAATGGAGAAAGTTTGTAAAGGAAAAAACAAGTATGGAGTTTAAGGTAACATAAAGGAAAACAAGTATAATTACATTCTTTCTTTTATATGTTATTTTCAATATGTTTTTTATACTAGTTACTAAGTTCTAACACCTTCCAATATTTCCAGAAACGAAGTGAGAAAATACGGCCCTTAGGAATAAACAACTTCCACATACATCTGGTCGTAGAGGAATGGCTAGATTGACCGAGGACCTGGTTAGTTAATTAACTATAGCATTATTTGCCTAGGTATTTAATACCTATCAGTTTATTTATTTAATTTTATTCTAAATTTAGAAAGAGCAGAGTTCAGATCCATTGTCCATAACTAGAGTTGATGTTTCGATTAAATCTCACATTAGAAAGAATGGTGAACCAGTGAGCATGGATGTTGCAAATACTATTGTAAGAATTTTTTTATTTTATCGGTATATTAAAAATTGTTTGAAACTATGATAATTTTACCATCGTATATTATTTGTATGTATTTAATTCATGTAGGAGGAGTTTAAAAAATTAGATAACCTATCACAGTCCAGTTCGTCATATAATGTCAAAGAAGATGCTATTGCACAAGTACTGGGGCAAGATAAACCAGGACGGTTAAGGGCAATGGGAAGGGGTTGCACCTTATCCAAGCTAACTTTGTCACAGACCAGAGATAAACAAGTATCGCAGTGTCAACAACAAATAGCAGAATTGCAGAGTATGTTAAAAATGCTGATGGACAAGAAGGTAAACTTTTATTGAAAGATGTTAACAAGCATACTACTCAGCTTAGTATACATTAGTATTAGCTTGTAAAATATACAAAGATGTATGTGTTTTTATATACTAAGGTTTTCTAAATGCTTTGGCACAGGATAAACAAACTTCAAAAGAGGGGAGCACACATGAATTGGTAAAAAATAAATATATTACTGAAGAAACAACACTTGGATTTTAGTTTTTGATCCAGTAATTAATATAATTTTTGGTGGAATAATTGTAGGGCAATGCCAACGTATGTGAGCTATTGAATTAGGATGGAACATCTGAAGTTGTTGCTGAAGGGAGAGTGGTGTCTACTGACCCAAATGAGGTTGTCGGTGGCATTCATATTGGACCAGATGCTGTGAGCGTTGTTATAGATTGCGTGGATAAACCAGATCCTTATTTATGGAGACCTACACCTCATATGTCAGTATTAGGAAATGCTGAGAATAAGGTGGTAGCATGGCCAGCTACTTACATTAAGATGACGCTGCAAGGACACTTGAATGAAGTTAGTACGGTAAATTTTCTGTGCATACTATCAACCGACAATTGTAGCTTGACTTTTTTTATTCATTTCAGTCAACATTTTTCAATAAGACATGAAATAATTAACTTTTCTATGCATATTATATATTTATATTTTTCCTTTTTAGAGTAACAGCAACGTCCAAGACAGTAGATGCAAGATTTATGATGGGATGAGGGTGATGTGATAGTTGTCGAAGGAAGAATCTGCTGCGGTGATTCAGGACATATTGTGAATGGTATTCCGCTTGGTCCATCTACCGTTGTGGTTTCGGTCGACAATGTAAAAAAAGGAGATGCTTACTTATGGCGACCCACAACTGATATGTTGCGTATTAGAGAGGCAGTTAGTAGGAAAGTAGCATGGCCAAAATCAAAAGTTGAAGCTGAAAAAGGAAATGTTGCGACTTCTTCTTCTGGACTCAGACCCATAATCTCGAAGAAACCACACCAATATGTAAGTATATATTTTGAAGTATTTTTATGTATGTATGTATTATGTATAATAACCTCGTTTTTTGCCAGCCAATTGCAAAGTTGATAACAAATAACAAATGCAAGATAATTGATGTGGGTGAAACAAATGAAGTGGTGGCTGAAGGAACTATCGCTTCAACTGATCCAATATCGATGGTCCATTGTCGTCCATTGGGATGTGATGCTTTAAAAGTTTAGGTAGACTTGGTAAAAGTTCTAAATGCAGTGCTATGGAGACCTACATCGGAGTTGACATGCATGGAAGATGTTTTTGTACCACCATAGCTTGGCCGATCTCAAAAGTCATTGGTGTAACGACCCGTTAAATTTAATGATATTAAATGAGTCAATTTGATATGTTTTCTAATCTAATTTAAATTGAAATAGAAGTCTTAGGATTTTTAATGGAGTAAATGTAGGGGTTAGCTAGTAATTGTAATTAAAGGTAAATAATTTAAAATGTTTATATGACATAGATTGAAATAACGAAAATTTGTGTTTGTGGTTATTAGTCATAATTAGTTGATTAAAATGGTATTAATGAAATAATAACTGAATTTAATTGCAACATACAAACATCAGAAAAATTTAATTGGTGGATTAAATTTGTTAAAGTTCATAAGTTTTGTAATTTAGTTTAGTAGAACTTTAAATTATAAACGAAGATTGAAATAAACGATAAATTTAATTATGTAAATGGTGACTCAAGACCTAGGTTATAGGAATTGGAACATAATCCAATTTGAATTAAGTAGAAGAAGGATTTGGTTAATAGGTAAGTTATTGTTCAAGGTATTGAATAAAAACCTGGAATCCAATCATAATTAAATGATAATAACGTTAGTATTAGAGAATAAATATATTTCAATACAGTACCCGAATGAACGGAATAAAATGAATATATATTGAATAGAAATGAAATGTAAATTGGCACATTTGGTTGAAAGTTAATTTTAAGAAACATATAAATGTTGAATTTGTGAATATTAATATAAATATTAACTTGAATGGGATTCATTAATACAAAGATGTAATAAGTGTAGATAGTAAAAATTTAATGGCTGTAGTGGATAAAAAAATCTAGTAGTAACATAAAATTTATTTATATGGAAAAAGAGTATAGATTTGAACAAATTTATGAAAATTTGATAAGAACAGTGTTTGTAATCAGTTTGGTTATTTAATATTTGGAAGATAGAGATTGTAAATCCGTTAATAAATTTATAATGGGAAGGAATGGTAAGAATGTAAAAATTATAAGCATTTGATTCAATTAAGGGAATTAAATTATAATAAATGGCCATTTAATAAATTCAACGTTCTGTGAGAAATCATAATAGTTGTGTAAAATGTGTACAAACTTCGATTTGGAAATTTATTGGATTTATAACGGTTTTGGTATTAAATTTATGAGTTTAAAAGTTATTCCATTTTATAAAGTAATAAAAGCTTATTTAGGTGACTAGAATTTAGCGTAACGACTATTGTGTGTTACCTATTCTTGTTGCTTGTTAATTTAAATTTTGGGAATCAAATTCAATTTATCCGCCAATTTACCGCAGTTAAAGTGAAATGAATTGGTGAATGAGTAATGTTAAATACAAATAAGATGTAACCAAGAAAAATCCCATTTATAATAATTTATGTAGAATAAAGTAAAGAAACCAGGAAATGAAAATGTGAAATTGTGGATGCAATGAGATCTTAAGTAATAATAACTTTGTTAGGTAAGTGATAACGGATTTTTTTTTGTATAACCAAATAAAGATCCAAATTTATTTGGAAATTAATTGCAATCAATTGAATTTATTGCAATTAAATGGATTTAATATTTAATAGTTATGTAATTATTATTTGGAAGAAATTGGAGTTATTTGTAATAAGTATGAACCTAATGTTAATTTTTCTTATAGGATTGACAATTGATATGGAATGAAAAGAAGAAAATTTGGGTCAGTAAAATTTGGAATTTATGCATAATAAAATGGATTCTAACGTTAAATACTACGTTATTGAGATTTAAATTAGACTTAAAGAATAATGATGTGAATCAGGAACTAATGTTTATGGCATCTTTATTTTAGGTGAAAGTTGAGAATATAAAGATTTAAAAATCTAAAGTATGGGTTTTGAGAATATAATTTATAAAATTCTTAAATATAAGAAAGTGTAGGAATTAACATTGCAATTAATATACTGTCAACTTTTAATTCACAGCTAAGCCTGTTAAATCTTTTCAATTGATTACGAATCATATAAGAAATAAAATTTGGCCAATTTTAGAATTTAATATAAAATTTGGATTTTTATAATTTATTTAATTTATTTACTGAATATTAAAAATAGCCATTTTGGCCACGGACTCGGATTTCGACGAAACCAGTTTCATCGGATCCGTATCGGTGAATTATTATAGGGTTTCAAGTTTCGTATCGATCGGGCTTGTCATTTGATCGTACGGGCGTGAAACGCCTTGAAATCAATTTTAATAAAATCAATTTGAAATCAATTTGGAAATTTTGTTTTCATCATAACTTCTTCATACGATCAAATTTGGACGTGAAACTTTTTCCATCGCGTTCAGAATATTTTAAATTACCTATTTGGATATATAGATTTACGAAATTTCGTTCCGGAGACATAGCGGGCTTTTTGGGCCTTAGTTTGTTTCGTACGTTCATCTACTAGTCTATCTACTCTAATCCAACCCTACCTATAAATATACAGTTATAAACCATAGCTCCATTCTATTGTCTATTTACTGTACGTTCATCTTCTTTAAGCTTCTCTTCTTCTTCAATGGGGGCTAACCCTAGATCCAGTCAGTTCAAAAAAAAATTCAAATTTAAAAAATAAAAAAATAAAAAAAAATTCGGAGCTGCAGCAGCTTCTGGTCGCGCTTCGGGTTTCAGGGGAGAAAACCCTAGAGCAACTTCGGGTCAGGAAGAAAATGACTCGGGTCGCTCCGGGTCGTTTTGGCGAAAACTCCAAGCAAGCACCGGGGAATTGAGGCGGCGCACCGAAGTCGAACCCGAAGTCGACCCAGGACCAGAATTTTTCCATTTTTCAAATTTCCATAACTTTTGCATACGAGCTCGGATTCACGCGCGGTTTGTTTTGCTGGGATCGTATCGGAATTTCTGACGTTTTGAAGCAGGTTTGGATGGATTTGGAGACCGTCAAAATTTTGAGTTTAAATTGAATTTAAATTCGATTTAAATTCCAAAGGTGAGTGTTTTAACCCACTCACAACTACTAGAAGCTTTTATGTTTGTTAAATTAATTTTAGAAATGAATAGAAATTTATTTATGAGTATTTGGCATGTTTACTTTATTCATATCTGTTGAATTGCATTTATTAAATTTAACTGTTAATTTAATTAATTTATTGCGTATAAATTTACAATTAAAATTTATTTATTTGTATATGAACTGCTAATTAACAGTTATATAATTTATTACTGAATATAGACTGTAGATTAATAGCTGTTAAATTTAATCTGAATAAAATTGCCAGTTATTACCTGTTATATATTATCAAATATAAATTGTTATTGATTGATATTGCTTGATGATTGTGATTGGATGATGGGTGATGTTGATGGATGTTTTATTGTATATCATTAAATTGCAAATTATCATGCATATTTCCTTTCATTCGGGATTGTGGTTTGAAATGATATATAACCGCAAAATTTTATATCTTTTAAATTGCGGATTGAAATGATAAATATCCGTATCACTTGACCATAGGATAGAAAATTATATACAGGCACCGCGGTATATATATAACTATTTAAATGTGATTTCTATGGTTTGGATGGAATACGGTTTATAATAATCTTAAATTTTATATTGTATAAATATTTTTCTTCCTTATATATATACATATGAAGTTGAAAATTTTGAAATTAAAAGGTGTATAAAAATCTTTATCAAAAATGGAAGAAAATTAAGAAAATGGAGTTTAATAATTTATATCATATGTTTAAATGTTAAGTTTGGAAATTTTAAGATATGATATTTATAATTGGATTTTTCCCAAAATAAATTGAAATGAATATTCTAGTATAATTTGAATTGGAAAAAAATATATATTTTATTACTAGAAATTGAAGTCTTATTATTTATGGATTTTATATGAATATTCAAGACTAATTAATAGAACATTCGATTTGTTGAAAGAATAAAATCCAACTTTAGTTTGAAATATTAATACTCCAAATGGATATACGTATATATAAATAAATTGAAGTGGTTTTGGAACTTGAGAGAGATAATATAAATTTTGGTTTAGACTTTAATAAAGAAATGTATTTGTAAAGCCATGAGAACTATTTTCTTTACAAAGTAACATTTAAGTTAAACCATTTAATTCATATACCGTTGAATGTCCAAACCATTCAAGTTTTTAGAAGTTATGGTTTTAAATTATGATTTTCAAAATATTATGCTTTGAAAATATTTGATTTTCAGACGTTATGAAGTTAAAGCATTATGATTTTGGAAAAGAATTATATTTGGGATAAGTGATAAAATATGGTTTTGGGTTTTGAAATGATATCGTATTCATGGTTATGAAATGGAATGTTTATTCTGATTTTTAAAGTATAACCTATTTTTAAATGACCGCGGTGTTATAATAACGATGGGTTGGCAAAGAGACCGGGATCGGATATGGACATACTCTCTGTCGATACCGAAAACCACTTTGACTAACCGTGTACGCGGTGGAGATTCCAGAATGAAGTAGGTGGTGGCGACGTTTCCTGTAAGGTAAATACGTGGACCCGACTCCCGTGAGTTGGCATAAGGTGGCTAAAACAGGAGCGATTCTCAGGCCAATGAGGTCATTCCTCTGATCGGACCCTCCTCTTCGATATTATACTTTGATTTTGGATTGATTCAGTGGCCACTTCTATATTTTGATTTTGGGGAGTTAGTCCGAGGTGGGCGGTAACTGCGGCTACGCGTTTCCACCAGCCTGGATAGCAATTGGTATATCTACCCTGGCATTGTCTAGTTGTGCCGTGTCACCTACCATACCGAGCCTTTACTACGAGTTTCTATTTGTGTCGTACCTATGGAGTATCCTCTGGTAGCTTCCCGATCAGGAGGTATTACGGTACTGTATAGACTATTGGCATTATTTGTGTTAAGGGCTATATGGGTAACCCCTTAACGCTATTTAAAAGTAAGTTTATTTTATAAATAGACACTATTATAATAGCGCAATATACTACATAGTAAATAGTTTAACGGATCCTTAGGAGATGTAAATCCCGAACATCTCTTGAGTTACTGTACTCATATTTATTTCTGTTAATTTAACTCACATAAGATCTTTTAGCCTGACTCGAGTGTTTTTGTCTTTCAAATTCGCTCGGGTCAGTCCGAGCGTTTCAGGATCGAAGACTTTAGCTTTGAAGGACGAAGACGAAGGAGTCGTATTATTATTATCTATAGTATTGCACCACACTCATACTGTTCCGCTGCATTGATTGTATTGGTATGTGTAACTCTGATATTTATTGTATAAAGCAAATCAAGTGTTTGTAAACTGTTTTGAACTGTATATTTATTATTATATTTTATCCTTCCGCTATGAGATTCTATTTTGTTTTATTTCTTCTCTGTTTTTCTTATTTACCCCATAACAATCCGCCCTTGCGTATGCTTTGAATTGGCACGTGTGTCGGTTTAAAGTATGCGAAAAGGCGGGATGTTACAGTTGGTATCAGAGCTAGGTTTAGCGATAAACTTTGGCTTTGTGGGGTTTGACTCTTTGTTAATAGGGTAATAATACCCTATGGGAGTCACTGAGTGTATATATATGAGAGAGCGTATTTGTTAGTTTTATAAAAAGATTTTAATATTATGTTACTCTGTTCCGTTTTGTATTTATAAATTCTGGTTGATGCATGGGACACTATGTGATATATAGGGATTTCTAAACACTTAATAGGACAGACCGACATAATATTTGTTTTAATATAGGTAAATGAAATAATTTTGCCTATTATATTTTCTATATATAAAATAAAAAATTTCAAATGATATCTATATTTGGTTGCAATAGATTGGTTGTTAGGAATAAAATTTATAAATAATAGGCAAAATAAGATTGCAATTAAAATCATTGAAATTTGGAAATTTTAGAACTTAAGTCCGGGATTTTTGAAAATTTGCTTTCAAAGGATTTATGAAATATAATGATTTGGTTTATAAATATTTTCTTATATAAATATTTAGTATAATTCGAAAGAATTGGTTTAAGAGGATTTTTAAGAAAATAAGTCTGTACTTTCCTCTCTGTCGCTGGAAAATAATTTCGGTGATGGCGGCCGCATCATCGACTTTTATTTTCGAGTTTCGAAGGGAAAGGCCACTGTAGTAAATTCTACTGCAGATTTATTTTGAAATTATCTAGAATTTTAATTGTTTAAATATAATTAGAGATATTTAAGTTGTAAGAAATTATTTATCTGTTATTTTAAGAATATTTGAAATTTTACCCGGTATTTAATTCTTAAATTTCCATTAATTGATTGTTTAAATTATTTTAGTGGAAAAAAAGGTAAGTAATTAATGAATTTGAAATCTCTAATTTAGGCAAGAAATTAATGCAAAGTATAAAAAGAAATTTGAAAATTTTGACAATTGAGACAAAGAATAATATTGGTTAACATTTAAATTAAAAGATGAGATAAAACTTGCATAAGTTCTTTTGCTTTCTTTAACATAAATAACTTACCAAGTATAAAAAGTTGAAATGTAAATTAAGAGTGGAATAGAATATTATGCAAGTAGAATTTTGGAAAAAAAATGAAGTATTCAATAAATTACTGTTATAAATAAGAATTTAATGGTATTAACTTAAGTGATGATTGGAATTTTACTAAAATTAAAGGTTGTATTATTAATAGGTGATTTTAACCTTAAGAAAGTAAAAATGAAATTCCTTAATTTATAAAGTTTGATTGTAGGGTTATTAACTTAAGTACGCCTTAATTTCCCCCTATTCTAATATAATGGAAAGTAGGAAAAATATAAATGACTGCAATCCATAGTCAATGAATGAGTAAAATCTTTCACTTATAGGAATGCAGGTTATAAGGTTAATAAATTAAGTGTAAGTAGAGGGTTATTGTAAATAAATATAATAGGAACGTAAACATTAAGTAAATGAATGAAATTAAGGGTAAGTTGAAATTGTAAGTTATAAAACAAATATATATTAATAAAATGGAATTGAGAAGAAACTTGTAAATTTTCACTTACTTCTTAAAACATACATAACTTACCATATAAGAAAAGTGCAAAGTTTGTAAGAAAATGTAAGGGAAATTCTTACAAGTGAAGAGTAAGGTAATGAAAGTAATCAATGAATTTGCTGTGATAAAATGAGAATTAAATTGTATAAACTTAAGTTAAATTGGAAATTTTACTATATAAGTAAAGGTAAGTAGTATAAATAGATGATATATACTTTAGTCAATAAATTGGAATACAAATATAATGAATTTTGTAATAAATGGCAAATAAAATTGTAAGAAACAAAGAAATCCCTCCATGAATGAAAGAAAGAAAATCAACCCACTGAAGCATGAAATAAATGTATAATAAGTTAATTTGGTTGTTGGGTTGAATTGTTATTGTTGATTTATGTTTGTTGGGTAAGGAATTTGAAGTTGTTGGATGAATAAATAATCTATCATTGTTCCATCTAAGACTGTTGAGTAAAGGATGCACTTGATAGTTAATTTCATTTCATACAAATTTCAAGTTTGAACCCAAACAACAAATTGGTTGATGGATTAATGGTTGCTTGTTTGTGGTGTGTGCTGTTTGTTAAAAATCTATGGTTGTTGCATTTGATTAGTTGATTAATGGTCGAAACCACCTAAACATTTCACTTTCATATAAATATTTAACCTTTTAGATTATATAAGTGAATACAGGTGATGGAAGCAACTGCTACTGCTTTTGGTTCCATAATAATAAGCGTATATTGCCCGACAAATAAGTACGTTTTCGGATTACGTTTAAAGCGCTATTTTCCCGTGTTGGGATATAATATTTTGATAATATATGTAATATATTTGTATATTTTGATATTATATTTTCTCCCGAGCCTCACCGTACAAAAGAGACTCTGCCAAAATTTTCCGTAAATTTTGGACTTAGAATTTTGTGAAAATGTTTTCCAGCTTTAATAATCTAAGTATAAAAGAATATAATGATTATAAACAGGTATATTTTATTTAAGAAAATAAATTTAGTAAATTATTGTTTATAAATAATATTTGAAATAAGATGTACTGTTTATTCTTCCTTCTCCCTTCTTTTTCCTTTTCGGGGACGAAAAGTTTTGAGTGGGGGAGAGTGTAACGACCCGTTAAATTTAATGATATTAAATGAGTCAATTTGATATGTTTTCTAATCTAATTTAAATTGAAATAGAAGTCTTAGGATTTTTAATGGAGTAAATGTAGGGGTTAGCTAGTAATTGTAATTAAAGGTAAATAATTTAAAATGTTTATAAGACATAGATTGAAATAACGAAAATTTGTGTTTGTGGTTATAAGTCATAATTAGTTGATTAAAATGGTATTAATGAAATAATAACTGAATTTAATTGCAACATATAAACATCAGAAAAATTTAATTGGTGGATTAAATTTGTTAAAGTTCATAAGTTTTGTAATTTAGTTTAGTAGAACTTTAAATTATAAACGAAGATTGAAATAAACGATAAATTTAATTATGTAAATGGTGACTCAAGACCTAGGTTATAGGAATTGGAACATAATCCAATTTGAATTAAGTAGAAGAAGGACTTGGTTAATAGGTAAGTTATTGTTCAAGGTATTGAATAAAAACTTGGAATCCAATCATAATTAAATGATAATAACGTTAGTATTAGAGAATAAATATATTTCAATGCAGTACCCGAATGAACGGAATAAAATGAATATATATTGAATAGAAATGAAATGTAAATTGGCACATTTGGTTGAAAGTTAATTTTAAGAAACATATAAATGTTGAATTTGTGAATATTAATATAAATATTAACTTGAATGGGATTTGTTATCCCGCTTTTTGGCAAAGCCGCGATACCAAAAGATTGATCGAAAAACGAAGGACAGTTCGCCTCAGAGGTTGATCGTACTTCCTTTAGCCATGGATATCACTGAATTTTATCCGAGTCCAGAATGAGCCACAATTGATAGGACACGGCAAGAAAGGCTACAAGAGTCAGCATTTCAAATTTCAGGTCAATCCGAGGTCGTATGCTCAAGTTATGATGGATTCAAGTTGAGAAAGATGGACGTTGCTCTGTTCGAAACCATGACCCCACCTATGTTCGAACCCATCTGGTTCGAACCCAAGGAGTAAGGCAGCGCCTCGAACCCATGCACATATGCCAAAGTTCGAATCAATGAGTTCGCATCCATCGGTTCGACACCACTTCGAACCCAACTAATTCGAAACCACCACTTTCGAACCGATAAGAAGGGACGACTTTCGAACCCATCGACTTCGAACCTTTCGAACCCCCATGGGTTCGACTCCGTCACCTTCAACTCCATTGTTTTCGAATCCATGTGCCTCGTATCCATGAAGGGGTTGCAGAGCTCATATGCATCCAAGGGACGTTTGTTCGAACCCATCACAGAAGCCCTATTCGAACCCATCACAGAGCTATCTTCGAACCCATCACAGAGCCATCTTCGAACCCATCACAGAGCCATGTTCGAACCCATCACAGAGCCTTGTTCGAACCCATCCTGTGTTGCCTTATTCGAACCCACTGGGTCAACCCACGTGTCTTCCATCGGTTCGAAATCACCGAGATACACGGAGTCGAAGCGGTCAACACGGAGAGAAGTCCGGATCGATTCGAAACTCGCGCTCCACGTCACCACGAGGTCGCGTGCCACACTGGTTTCGAAACCATCGTTTCGAGTAACAGGGGTTCGAACAAAACAGCCTTGCCGTGAAGTCCATTTCGAACCCAACATATCTCCTAACCTACTGATCCAAATGCAATGAAACTTTCACAGATGCTCGCATACATGTTGAAGAATGTCCACGCCAAATTTCACCTCGATTGGATGAATTCTTGATCGGTTCGAATGGAGTTCGAACCGATGCCAAAGTGGGCCCAAACTTCCCGAGACCGTACGTGTGGGCCCCCTCACGTGCCAGAAGTGGTCTCCCGAGTTTTCAGCGAGATACCAGCAGCCTACACCTATAAATAGAGCCCCAGGGCCAACGAAAAAGGGATCTTCTTCTGACTCTGAGACGCCGAGACTCTGCCGGATCAAGATCTCCATCATCCTACATCATAATTTCACTATTGATTTCGAATTTCCAGTTGTAACTTGCTGCGGATCGCTGTAACAACTTGTAATCATTGAAAGAGAATCAATAAAACATCAAAAAACTTCACAGTGGACGTAGGCAACACGCCGAACCACTATAAATCGCTCGTCTACGCATTTACTTTACTGTTGATTGGAGTTTTTGTTAGATAATATCTGTTTTGAACTTGCATTCTTGACTATTATCTCTTCAACGACTCCCGAAGAGTGTTGTGCCCAATTTTGACACAAACAGGATTCATTAATACAAAGATGTAATAAGTGTAGATAGTAAAAATTTAATGGCTGTAGTGGATAAAAAAATCTAGTAGTAACATAAAATTTATTTATATGGAAAAAGAGTATAGATTTGAACAAATTTATGAAAATATGATAAGAACAGTGGTTGTAATCAGTTTGGTTATTTAATATTTGGAAGATAGAGATTGTAAATCCGTTAATAAATTTATAATGGGAAGGAATGGTAAGAATGTAAAAATTATAAGCATTTGATTCAATTAAGGGAATTAAATTATAATAAATGGCCATTTAATAAATTCAACGTTCTGTGAGAAATCATAATAGTTGTGTAAAATGTGTACAAACTTCGATTTGGAAATTTATTGGATTTATAACGGTTTTTGTATTACATTTATGAGTTTAAAAGTTATTCCATTTTGTAAAGTAATAAAAGCTTATTTAGGTGACTAGAATTTAGCGTAACGACTATTGTGTGTTACCTATTCTTGTTGCTTGTTAATTTAAATTTTGGGAATCAAATTCAATTTATCCGCCAATTTACCGCAGTTAAAGTGAAATGAATTGGTGAATGAGTAATGTTAAATACAAATAAGATGTAACCAAGAAAAATCCCATTTATAATAATTTATGTAGAATAAAGTAAAGAAACCAGGAAATGAAAATGTGAAATTGTGGATGGAATGAGATCTTAAGTAATAATAACTTTGTTAGGTAAGTGATAACGGATTTTTTTTTGTATAACCAAATAAAGATCCAAATTTATTTGGAAATTAATTGCTATCAATTGAATTTATTGCAATTAAATGGATTTAATATTTAATAGTTATGTAATTATTATTTGGAAGAAATTGGAGTTATTTGTAATAAGTATGAACCTAATGTTAATTTTTCTTATAGGATTGACAATTGATATGGAATGAAAAGAAGAAAATTTGGGTCAGTAAAATTTGGAATTTATGCATAATAAAATGGATTCTAACGTTAAATACTACGTTATTGAGATTTAAATTAGACTTAAAGAATAATGATGTGAATCAGGAACTAATATTTATGGCATCTTTATTTTAGGTGAAAGTTGAGAATATAAAGATTTAAAAATCTAAAGTATGGGTTTTGAGAATATAATTTATAAAATTCTTAAATATAAGAAAGTGTAGGAATTAACATTGCAATTAATATACTGTCAACTTTTAATTCACAGCTAAGCCTGTTAAATCTTTTCAATTGATTACGAATCATATAAGAAATAAAATTTGGCCAATTTTAGAATTTAATATAAAATTTGGATTTTTATAATTTATTTAATTTATTTAATGAATATTAAAAATAGCCATTTTGGCCACGGACTCGGATTTCGATGAAACCAGTTTCATCGGATCCGTATCGGTGAATTATTATAGGGTTTCAAGTTTCGTATCGATCGGGCTTGTCATTTGATCGTACGGGCGTGAAACGCCTTGAAATCAATTTTAATAAAATCAATTTGAAATCAATTTGGAAATTTTGTTTTCATCATAACTTCTTCATACGATCAAATTTGGACGTGAAACTTTTTCCATCGCGTTCAGACTATTTTAAATTACCTATTTGGATATATAGATTTACGAAATTTCGTTCCGGAGACATAGCGGGCTTTTTGGGCCTTAGTTTGTTTCGTACGTTCATCTATCTAGTCTATCTACTCTAATCCAACCCTACCTATAAATATACAGTTATAAACCCTAGCTCCATTCTATTGTCTATTTGCTGTACGTTCATCTTCTTTAAGCTTCTCTTCTTCTTCAATGGGGGCTAACCCTAGATCCAGTCAGTTCAAAAAAAAAATTCAAATTTAAAAAATAAAAAAATAAAAAAAAATTCGGAGCTGCAGCAGCTTCTGGTCGCGCTTCGGGTTTCAGGGGAGAAAACCCTAGAGCAACTTCGGGTAAGGAAGAAAATGACTCGGGTCGCTCCGGGTCGTTTTGGCGAAAACTCCAAGCAAGCACCGGGGAATTGAGGCGGCGCACCGAAGTCGAACCCGAAGTCGACCCAGGACCAGAAATTTTCCATTTTTCAAATTTCCATAACTTTTGCATACGAGCTCGGATTCACGCGCGGTTTGTTTTGCTGGGATCGTATCGGAATTTCTGACGTTTTGACGCAGGTTTGGATGGATTTGGAGACCGTCAAAATTTTGAGTTTAAATTGAATTTAAATTCGATTTAAATTCCAAAGGTGAGTGTTTTAACCCACTCACAACTACTAGAAGCTTTTATGTTTGTTAAATTAATTTTAGAAATGAATAGAAATTTATTTATGAGTATTTGGCATGTTTACTTTATTCATATCTGTTGAATTGCATTTATTAAATTTAACTGTTAATTTAATTAATTTATTGCGTATAAATTTACAATTAAAATTTATTTGTTTGTATATGAACTGCTAATTAACAGTTATATAATTTATTACTGAATATAGACTGTAGATTAATAGCTGTTAAATTTAATCTGAATAAAATTGCCAGTTATTACCTGTTATATATAATCAAATATAAATTGTTATTGATTGATATTGCTTGATGATTGTGATTGGATGATGGGTGATGTTGATGGATGTTTTATTGTATATCATTAAATTGCAAATTATCATGCATATTTCCTTTCATTCGGGATTGTGGTTTGAAATGATATATAACCGCAAAATTTTATATCTTTTAAATTGCGGATTGAAATGATAAATATCCGTATCACTTGACCATAGGATAGAAAATTATATACAGGCACCGCGGTATATATATAACTATTTAAATGTGATTTCTATGGTTTGGATGGAATACGGTTTATAATAATCTTAAATTTTATATTGTATAAATATTTTTCTTCCTTATATATATACATATGAAGTTGAAAATTTTGAAATTAAAAGGTGTATAAAAATCTTTATTAAAAATGGAAGAAAATTAAGAAAATGGAGTTTAATAATTTATATCATATGTTTAAATGTTAAGTTTGGAAATTTTAAGATATGATATTTATAATTGGATTTTTCCCAAAATAAATTGAAATGAATATTCTAGTATAATTTGAATTGGAAAAAAATATATATTTTATTACTAGAAATTGAAGTCTTATTATTTATGGATTTTATATGAATATTCAAGACTAATTAATAGAACATTCGATTTGTTGAAAGAATAAAATCCAACTTTAGTTTGAAATATTAATACTCCAAATGGATATACGTATATATAAATAAATTGAAGTGGTTTTGAAACTTGAGAGAGATAATATAAATTTTGGTTTAGACTTTAATAAAGAAATGTATTTGTAAAGCCATGAGAACTATTTTCTTTACAAAGTGACATTTAAGTTAAACCATTTAATTCATATACCGTTGAATGTCCAAACCATTCAAGTTTTTAGAAGTTATGGTTTTAAATTATGATTTTCAAAATACTATGCTTTGAAAATATTTGATTTTCAGACGTTATGAAGTTAAAGCATTATGATTTTGGAAAAGAATTATATTTGGGATAAGTGATAAAATATGGTTTTGGGTTTTGAAATGATATCGTATTCATGGTTATGAAATGGAATGTTTATTCTGATTTTTAAAGTATAACCTATTTTTAAATGACCGCGGTGTTATAATAACGATGGGTTGGCAAAGAGACCGGGATCGGATATGGACATACTCTCTGTCGATACCGAAAACCACTTTGACTAACCGTGTACGCGGTGGAGATTCCAGAATGAAGTAGGTGGTGGCGATGTTTCCTGTAAGGTAAATACGTGGACCCGACTCCCGTGAGTTGGCATAAGGTGGCTAAAACAGGAGCGATTCTCAGGCCAATGAGGTCATTCCTCTGATCGGACCCTCCTCTTCGATATTATACTTTGATTTTGGATTGATTCAGTGGCCACTTCTATATTTTGATTTTGGGGAGTTAGTCCGAGGTGGGCGGTAACTGCGGCTACGCGTTTCCACCAGCCTGGATAGCAATTGGTATATCTACCCTGGCATTGCCTAGTTGTGCCGTGTCACCTACCATACCGAGCCTTTACTACGAGTTTCTATTTGTGTCGTACCTATGGAGTATCCTCTGGTAGCTTCCCGATCAGGAGGTATTACGGTACTGTATAGACTATTGGCATTATTTGTGTTAAGGGCTATATGGGTAACCCCTTAACGCTATTTAAAAGTAAGTTTATTTTATAAATAGACACTATTATAATAGCGCAATATACTACATAGTAAATAGTTTAACGAATCCTTAGGAGATGTAAATCCCGAACATCTCTTGAGTTACTGTACTCATATTTATTTCTGTTAATTTAACTCACATAAGATCTTTTAGCCTGACTCGAGTGTTTTTGTCTTTTCAAATTCGCTCGGGTCAGTCCGAGCGTTTCAGGATCGAAGACTTTAGCTTTGAAGGACGAAGACGAAGGAGTCGTATTATTATTATCTATAGTATTGCACCACACTCTAAATTTCCGCTGCATTGATTGTATTGGTATGTGTAACTCTGATATTCATTGTACAAGTAAAATAAATATTTTGTAAACAGTTATCATGAACTGTATATTGATTATTATATTTTATCCTTCCGCTGTGAGATTCTATTTTGTTTTATTTCTTCTCTGTTTTTCTTATTTACCCCATAACAATCCGCCCTTGCGTATGCTTTGAATTGGCACGTGTGTCGGTTTAAAGTGTGCGAAAAGGCGGGATGTTACAATTGGCGAAACAAAATAAAAGGTGTGATTTCTATTATATATGAACAGTTATTATTTTAATAGTTAGCCTCCTACTTTTTGCAGACATTACAAACTATGGTCAATTCTAAAAGCATTAAATGTTTAACATTACAAACATTGGTTGCTTATCCAGGTTTTATGCAGACGATAATTTGACAATTCTTCACTCAATGTGTAATACTAGGATACCAAGATATAGATAGTTCTAAACGTGGATTACTTTCAAGACTTTCTTCGTTGTTGTTTCCTCTACTTTAAGCCTTCAAAACAAGCTAATGCAAAGCTAGAGCCCCTCTGTTTCGCCAATATTTATGGTTACTCTTATCTTTATAACATCAGTCGTTTAAAGTTTGATATCCAATGAATTTCAGTTGGACTACAGATTTTCTTTTCAAATTAGTAATATGGTTTTATATTACATCCTGAGTGACAATTTTGCTTATGAATTATAATTATAAGTATATATTAATTTAATAATAATTTTACTAATTTACACTCTATTTGAATCCATGAATGCATTTATACATTGTCAACACTGAGAAGAAACTTAATACATACAGAGCATGTGGATCACCAGGGGAAAAAAAGGAAATAAGGAAAAGAATTAAGCACGCATCCTAACTGAATTATTGCTTGTACATAGATACTACATGTGTACTTCTGTGTGAAACACAAACATGGCGCACAAACTTCTGCATATCTTTTTTATACCTAATCATTGGACCCCGATTTTACTTGGGTTAATTGCATTTTATTGAAGACACAACTACTCATTAATTCACATTATGAAGTATATATCAACTCCTATATATGACTAGCCCTATGAATTACTATCAGCTCCTATATATGACTAACTAAGAACACTAGAAATTATGGTTATACCTTTTTTATTCCAATATTCAAGTTTTAGATCCTCATTGTTGATTATTACTTGTCTACAGGTGGATGAACTTCTTCGAAGTAATTATAAGTTGCTTGTGGTATTTGCTTAGCTAGTCATCTACATATGGATTTTATGGTAGTTCAGTTGTTTGTTTCATTTTATTTCTGGTATTTCGGTTGTATAAATTTCTCTACATATGGATTTTATGTTAACTTTTGTTTTGAAACTATTGTATTTATGTACTAGTTGTGTGACTATGTACGGTTATGTACTACTTCTGTATCAATGTATGGTAATGTACTACTTGTTTTTATGGTAGTTCATTTGTTCATGTATTTTTTATTTATTATTGAACTATTTATTATTACAGTTTAATATAAATTATGAATAAAGTGAATTGGAGAGTGAATGAGCTAGCAGAATGTGAGAAATAGACATAGAGAAGCAAAAATATTTAGTGGCGCTTATCAAACGCTACGGAAAAAATATAATGGCAAAAAAAATGCAACAAAAAAATATTGCTACGGTGAAATATACAGCCTTTAAATGATCAATCTATAACAGCGTCTATTTAATGGCGTTTAGAAAACGCTACGGAAAAAATATGTTGAAAAAAATTGCTGTCAAAAAATATGGTGGGAAAAAAAACGCAATGAAAAAAAATATTGTTGCGGCGAAATATATATTGTGGCATATAATAAACACAGCTATAAGGTTTGGATTTAAGTTCTAACCAACATCACTTGTGGTGGCGTTTCAACATGCTACAAAAAAGATTTACGTGGCGTTTTGCTGCCGCCACAATAAGGCACATTATAACGGTGTTTACAAAAATGCAACCAAAAATATTAGTTTTTAGTTGCATGTCGTATGGCGACGTTCTCTAAAACGCCACCATAAGTTATGGTTGCGTTTTTTGTGCACCACCAAAAGTACTTTTTGTTGTAGTGATTAAAATTATAACCTTGTTATGAGACCTTAATGAGTAATTTTAAACTTATGAAGTCAATGCTCAAGATGTTATTTGATAATATTTTTGGATAAAATATTCCAAAATATATATGATTAAACTTCTTCTATTAAGAATATGGAATAATATCACCTGATTCGCAGAAATTGACCTAAATAAATGTACCTTCGAAGAAATTTATCATATACTCAAGATTTCTCTATCTCAAGTTAGGTTTCCCTCACTCATTAGATATGAATCTTCTGCCTGAAGAAGTCTTTCCTCGAAATCTTATTATGATTTACTCTCACCCAGGAGATTATCTAAAACCCAATTAGGAAATCATGCACACGAAATCCGTAGATCATCATTGAAACCCACAAGGAAATTCTCGCTAAACCAGGAATTCAATAAGTGTTCATTCTTTAAAAAATTTCAATTCGAAAATCAGGAATATGATATTCACAAATCGTCATGAAAATGAATAAGGAAATTCAAGATTCACAAAATCAGAGATTCGAAGATCCAATAAGACAATCGGGAATACGAAAATCAAAAATCTTCTTCAACATCCATAAGGAAATGTAGGGTTCATCAAATTAGAAAACAGGCACAGGACCATCAAAATTCTAACAAGGAAATGAGGAACACAGAATTCATGTAAAATTATAAAAAAACAATAAGGAAATTCAAAATTCATTATTCTAGAAGTCCAATGAGAAATCTTATCAACTCCATTGAGGAAACTGAGAATACTAAATTCACCAGTCATTATAAATATCCACAAGGAAATTTGGAATTCGCTAAATCAAAATCTCATATGGAATTATCAAACACTCAATAAGGAAATAGAAATTCTCAAATCATCATGAAAATCAACAAGCAATTTCAGAATTCATCAAGTTAAAAGCTCAATAAAGATTATCGAAAATCCAAATAATAAAATTAGGAATGTGAAATTTATCAATCACCACAAAAATCAAGAAGGAAATGTAGATTTCATTAAAATGGTAGATTGTTATAAAAAAGGAACCCAAAAATTCAAGAATGTAATTAGAAACCTGTCCATTCTAATTCAAAGTCGGAAAAATCAATGGGAAATCCATAAATTATAGTGTAAACTCAATAATGGAGTTAAGAAATCAAGAACTCACGAAACTAACGATCAATAGGAAATCACGATGAAAATCCTATGGGGAATTGTAATATGTAAAATTCGTGAATCATCATAAAGATCAACTAGGAAATTGAAAATTCATGAAACCAATAATTTAGTAGGAAATCAAGGAAATTCACTAATGGAATTAGGAATACGAAACTCATAAATCATCTTAGAATTCAATATATGGGTTTTTAGATTGACAAAAACCCAGGAAGGAAATCCTCATGGAAAGAAGCTAAAAGTTCATAAAATTAAGAATGTAACCAAAATCTAGTCAGGATCCCATATGACAAATGGATTATGTTCAATAAAGGGATAAAACCAGAAATTTATTAAATAAAGGTAAACTTAATTAGTTCAAGCAAAATTTCCTAGACCTATGAGTTAGTAATGAGTAGCTTTTTAAGGTTATGCCATCATTCGGAATAGTGATTCCACTTATGATGTCCAGACTTTTCTAATCTAAGGGTACACCCTATTTCTGGGGATTCAGGAGTGGTTTCTCAACCTAATCTTTGAGTGAAGTCTCTATTATCATTATTAATAACTTGTTGTCTATTCCATTCTTTTGCCTTTAGTAAATATCTTTACTTTTATCACCAGATTGTGGATTTCCTTTCTCATTCTACGGCCTCGTGTTTTCTCTTAAAATGAAAATTTCAATCCTTTGATGTGGAATTCATTCTACAAGCATTGGATGTTCTAATATTTGTTAGCCCATATTTTGTCTTTTTGGTTATGATTTTGGATTCTTTTTTCATTTGAGATTTTAGCGTTGGACACTTTAGTCCTTTTGCCCTTGTCTGTTCCCTCCTCTTGGGTTTCATCCCTGCTTTAGATGATGGATAAACTCCTTTCTTTAACCCTTTATTCTTGGGTTCTGACTTTGTCTTACATTAGATTTCTTTCTTTAACCCTTTATTCTCTTCGGTTTTGACTTTTGTTTTACATTAGATTTCTTTATTTAACCCTTTATTCTCTTGGGTTTTGACTTTTTTTTTTTATTTGCAGACATCTTTTTCTTTCTTATTTTGTTTGGTGCCTCCTCTGGGCTTCCCTTGACCCTGAGGGATGTAGTTTGTGATGAGCTGACCTTCCTCCAGAAGGTTGTTGATGGGTGCTTATCTTGACCTATCCCCTAAGAGGTGGTTATTACGTTAGGGGTTTTTTCTCTCCCTCTAAGAGATGCTATGGAATAGCGTCGTAGGCTTATGTCCCTCCCTCTAAGAGGTGCTATGGAATAGCGTCGTAGGCTTATATACCTCCCTCTAGGATGTGCTACCGAATAGCATCGTAGGGTTGAATATTTCTATATGAAATAATTTTTGGCTAATTAAAATGGAGTCTACTTTAAGAGAAAGAATTTTATAACTAAATCCTTCTAGTATATCGAGGGGTTATCTTTTGAAAAATAGTTTGGACTCGTGAATCCTTTTGATAAAAGAACTTTTCTCCATGTGGTATTTTACAAGAACTTTCTTGTTGTTCTCATAATAGAGACACAGATCTCAAACAGAAGACTGGAAGGTTATGATTCATGAACCAATAGTCTTTTAGTTTAGGATAGATTTCTTTAATTTGAGTTTCAATAACTTTTAATGATTTCAAAACCTTTCTAAAAAATTATAAATAAGCTTTTCTCTTCCCATAATTTCAAAAAGCTTTAAAATATGGAAATTGATCGGTTAGACATCATTTGTGTGCATTTATTAATGCTATATAATATCTCAAATAGGTTGCACAAACCCTCTTTTGAAACAGAGAGGCACTCATTTTCTCCCTGGCCGTGGGGTAATTGAAAGTAGTTTTCTTATCAAAATATGCCTGAGAAATTTCTTTTAAAACCATTCGCTAAAAATAAAGTTAGTATATATAGACTTTCTGTTAAGCTGATGTAAGACTGGCGATGATATCTTATGGAAGGAAGCCTTTGTACTGCATTGATTAATTTATTGTTAGTTGCCTCATATCTGGCATTTGAGTCATCTTTTCAAGTAGCTAGAAGTTTATCATGCTCAAAGAGTGTGTTAAATGCTTTGGACCGATTTTGTTTTACCAGTAACTGCACTCGAATTTCAATCAGTACATGATCAATGCTCACCACAAATCTAAGTATGAATGAAAGTACAAATTGAGTTAAAAAGATATGAAAAGAGAAAGAGAGTTCATAGTTGAACTAATGCTGCAAGACTTCATGATTTAATAGGGATTCGCATTTTGAAGTTGTTGAGTTGCTTTCTTCTTAGGTTGGATAAGATGTCATTTAAGTTTCTTTAATGAACTCCTTTAGGAACCCTAATCTAATCGTGCCTGGAATTGCTTCTACTAAAATATGGCAATCATCGGTTTTATATCCATTCGCTTTATGGTAACTGCAGCAATCACCTCCTTTATTTGGTTCTGGAGCACTTTGCATCTTACGAGGAGTAATAAAATTCTCGTTGCCCTTCACCATGGCGTATATGTGGAAGAGGGGTACCTTTAAGACTATATGGTTTGATTTAGAAATCTTTCTTCAAATTCCCTTTGGACTTTCACTTTCTCTTGGTCTCTTGTCAAGATGCCTAGGGTCAGATTTCTCTTCTTTACATTCTTGATGAAACTTCTTTATAACATGATGCTTTTGTCGATTAGAATAAACTTTTATGCTCTGAGAAAGAAATATTACATATCTTTCCATCCATTGATATAAAGGTCTTTCCAGAAAGGGGTATGCTCAATTAATCATGGTCAAACTGCCATAAGCTTTTCTCTATTAGTTGTACTTTTTGCTCTTAATGATTCTGCATTGAATCTATTTGAATATTCGCCAAGTAGTTCTGCTAGTTTTTGTATGAGGGTAGCCAACAAGCTAAAGTCTTTAGTGGCATCTTTGAATATAGAAAATTTGGCCACGAAGTCACAAGTAAATTGTTCCCAAGAATTGATGGTTTCCATTCAATAATTCCTGTACCATTTGATTACTACTCCTTGAAAAGTAATGGGAAAATGTTTACAGCGGACTGCCTCTGGAGCATTATATAAGTTCATCCAATTTTCAAAACTACAAGATGATCATATGGATCAGTTGTTCCATCGTATTTTAGTGAAGGAATTCGGATGTGGGGTAGAAGAATAGCTGCCGTTATTTCTTCTAAGAAGGGAGTCTTTTGTAGGACAACATATTCTTCTCGATCAAAAATTCCCTTTTCCCTAAGCGTATCCATCATTATTTAGTGTTGGACGTTTCCTTGCTCAGTATCATTTCTATGGCTACTTTTGTCATTTCCTTGAATTGGGTTGTTTAATTGCTCGAGGGAGCCTTTTGCTTGACTTTCTAGGTTTTACTCTTGATCTCCTACCTCGTTTAGGGGTTGCACTTCATCATCCACTTCCATAATTCTTAATGATTCTCGAGAAGGTGCTTTTTTTGGAAATTCTCGTATTGCAATTATCCATGACCATTGATTCTAGGCCTTGATCACATTGTTTTCCAGTCTTGTTAGGGTTGAAGGTTGCCCAACTTTTGTATTCCTTAAATTAGAGTTTAGGACCATATTATCTTTTGAAGTTGATCGAGAAGCAGCTTCTTCATTTGGATCGCCGTTATTTTTCTTTTTTCTTACTATTTTCCTCTTTTAAATGAAGCACTTTATGCAATTAATCTATGATGAAGGTTATCAGGGAGCGGAGGTTCGACCCCTCCCTCTAGCACCAAAATGTTGAGAAGAAAACTTGTCAATACCTTAAGTTTCAAATTGGACAATGCGCGATGCTTTTGAAACTTCCTTTCGAAGGAGTGAAGGTCACTAGAACTTTTCAGGCTGAAAACGCTGGTTGAGAACGTTTCCTTTGTTCCTTTCGACGCAATCAAAAGGCTAACTTCAACTTGGTGAAACCTTTCGATTTGGTTGATAATGACCTTGACGAAACCACCGTTCGATGTAGTTAAGCTGGCCTACTTTGAAGACTTTATGGATTCTAGAAAAAGTAGAACTGGAAGGGTTTCGACGTGGTCGAAAGGGTAGACTTCTTTTGTGTTATAGATTAAGGCTAAATTCTTAAGATATGTGTTAGCTATGGGTTTCGACTCATTTGAAAGGATCCCTTTCGACAAAATCGATAGCTGATTGGATGAATTGTCTGAAATAAAGGTCTCAGAACTGTTATATAATCAAAAAGATCACCATCTTTCTTCTTATTGAACTCAATTGTACAAATTGACCAAATCCTTTAATTTGATTTGGAAACTACGGTTTACAAGCTTAAGAAAGAACAAGTGAGAAGTCAAAGAAAAATCAGATCCCCTACAATTAACCCTTGGGATCATATTTATAATTGCAGGTCGGGACCATTTGACCCCAAGCTCTCAACGCGGTCGAAAGGTCAACTCTCTGCTTTCGTGAGTGTCCATTAAGCCATACCTTTCAACCTGGTCGAAAGGGTTTTAGTCACCCTTCTGTTGCTGCTAGAGGTTGGGCTTCTCTCTCTTGCTTTGCTGTTTTTCTACATCGTCGAAAAGAGTTGCTTGATAGCCTTTCGACCTTTTTGAAAGGTCTATTGATGCGCTTTGACTTGAATATTAATGTGCCGAATGGGTCGAACTGGGCGCTGGCCTTCTATGCTGCCGAAACATGCCTTCTTTTGACTTTGAATGAGTCAAAACATCTAAAAGGCTTTGTTGTAAGTGGTCTTCTTCGAAAGCTTCTGCCATCACTAACTTGGAACCTTATGCTTTTATGGTGATAGATGCATGGTTCTTCCTTAATAGGTGAAAGTGGCTCTAGCCTTTTCGAAAGGCTATACATGCTTTCAAAAGGGCTGATTCGTTTGGAGCTCTCCCACTGTGTATTCATTGAGAAGAAACCAAACATTTCGAATGGTTTAGTGCATGTGTAGGAAGCGCATTGCATATTGACTTCAAAGGGTTGCCTCCGACCTTGTCAATAGCTCTCTGCTGACATTGTCAAAACATCCTTTTGACCTTCTCGAAAGGTATTGCTGGCGTGCTTTCTGATCTTTATCAAAGCTCTCGCCCCTTCCTTCATACTTTTTCTTTTGTGAATATTTTATGGATAACATTTAGCTCCCTTAGTATCAAAGAAGCTTTATTTCCTTAGGACAAAAACTCCAAGGAACTTCTTTCTTTATTTTCTACGAAATAGATAATAACCTCTATTAAAATTGTAACCTTGTTATGAAACCTTAATAAGTAATCTTAAACTTATGAAGTCAATGCTCAAGATGTTATTTGGTAATATTTTCGGATAAAATATTCCAAAATGTATATGATTAAACTTCTTCTATTAAGAATGTATATCACCTGATTTGCAAACATTGACCCAAATAAATGAACCTTCGAAGAAAGTTATCATATACACTAGATTTCCCTATCTCAAGTTAGGTTTCCCTCATTTATTAGATATGAATCTTCTGCCTGAGAAAGTCTTTCCTCGAAATCTTGTTATAATTTACTCTCATCCAAGTGATTATCTAAAATCCAATTAGGAAACATGCACACAAATCCATAGGTCATCATTGAAACCCACAAAGAAATTCTAGCTAAACTAGGAATTCAATACGTGTTCATCAAAAATTTCAATTCGAAAATCAGGAATATGAAATTCACAAATTGTCATGAAAATGAATAAGGAAATTCAGGATTCATAGAATCAGAGATCCGAAGATCCAATAAGGCAATCAGGAATATTAAAATCATAAATCTTCATCAACATCTATAAGGAAATGTAGGGTTCATGAAATCATAAAACCGGTAAGGGACCGTCAAAATTCTAATAAGGAAACGAGGAACACAAAATTCATGTAAAATTATAAAAACGGGCAAGGAAATTCAAAATTCATTATTCCAGAAATCCAATGATAAATCTTCTCAAATCCATTGAGGAAATTAAGAATACAAAATTCACCAATCGTCATAAATATCCACAAGGAAATTTGGAATTCATTAAATCAAAATTCTCATAAGGAATTATCAAACACCCAATAAGAAAATCAAAAGTTCACAAATCGTCGTGAAAATCAACAAGTAATTTCAGAATTCATCAAGTTAAAAGCTCAATAAAGATTATCGAAAATCCAAATAAGAAAATTAGGAATGCGAAATTTATAAATCACCACAAAAATCAACATGGAAACTTAAATTTCATTAAAATGGTAGATTGTATGAAAAAGGAACCCAAAAATCCAAAAATTCAAGAATGTAATTAGAAACCTGGCCATTCAAATTTAAAGTCAGAAAATCAATGAGAAGTCCATAAATTATAATGTAAAATAATGGAGTTAAGAAATCAAGAACTCACGAAACAGATGGTCAATAGGAAATCACTATGAAAATCCTATCAGGAATTGTAATATGTAAAATTCATGAATCATCATAAAGATCAACAAGGAAATTGAAAATTCACGAAACCAATATTTAGTAGGAAATTCACCAATGGAATTAGGAATATGAAACTCATAAATCATCTTAGAAGTCAATATATGGGTTTTTAGATTGATAAAAAACCCAGGAAGGCAATCTTCATGGAAAGAAGCTAAAAGTTTATAAAATTAAGAATTTAACCAAAATCTAGTAAGGATCTCATTTGACAAATGGTTTATGTTAAATGGAAGCGTAAAACCAGAAATTTGTTATATAAAGTTAAACTTAATAAGTTCAAGCAAAAGATTCCTAGACCTCTAAGTTAGCAATGAGTAGCTTTGTAAGGTTATGCCATCATTTGAAATAGTGATTCCACTTATTATGCATAGACTTTTCTATTCTAAGGGGACACCCTATTTCTGGGGTCAGAAGTGGTTTACTCAATCAAATCTTCGAGTGAAGTCTCTATTATCATTAGTGATAACTTGTTGTCTTTTCCATTCTTTTGGTTTTGATATAGATCTTTACTTTTGCTACCACATTTTGGATTTCCTTTCTCATTCTCTGGCCTCGTGTTTTCTCTAAGAATGAAAATTTCTCAATCCTTTGATGTAGAATTCATTCTTCAAGCATTTGTTGTTCTAAGATTTTTCAGCCTATATTTTGTCTTTTTTGGTTATGTTTTTGGATTCTTTGTCCGTTTCAGATTTTGGCGTTGGACACTTTAGTCCTTTCCCCCTTGTCTGCTCCTTTCTCTTGGGTTTCATCCCTGGTTTAGATGATGGATAGAATCTTTTCTTTAACCCTTTATTCTTATTGTCTTACATTAGATTTCTTTTTTAACCCTTTATGCTCTTGAGTTTTGACTTTTGTTTTACATTAGATTTCTTTCTTTAACCCTTTATTCTATTGAGTTTTGACTTTTGTATTGAGATGCAGACATCTTTGTCTTTCTTCTTTTGTTTGATGCCTCCTTTGGGCTTCCCTTGACTCTAAGTGATGTAGTGTGTCCTGAGCTAACCTTCCTCCAGAAGATTGCTGATGGGTGCTTATCCTGACCCATCCCCCAAGGGGTGGTTTTGATGTTAGGGGTTTTTTTCTCTCCCTCTAGAAGATGCTATAGAATAGCGTCGCAGGCTTATGTCCCTCCCTCTAAGAGGTACTACGGAATAGCGTCGTAGGCTTATATCCCTCCCTCTAGAAGGTGCTATGGAATAGCATCGTAGACTTGAATATTTGTATATGAAAATAATTTTTGGCCAATTAAAATAGAGTCCTTTTTAAGATAAAGAATTTTATAACTAAACACTTCTAGTTTATCGAGGGGTTTTGAAAAATAGTTTGGACTCATGAATCCTTTTGATAAAAAGACTTTCTCCATGTGGTCTTTTGCAAGAACTTTCTTGTTGTTCTCATAATAGAGACACGGATCTCAAATAGGAGACCGGGAGTTCATGATTCATGAACCAATTGTCTTTTAGTTAAGAATGGGATTCTCTAATTTAAGTTTCAATAAACTTTTAATGATTCAAAACCTTTCTTCAAAAGGTAGAAATAGGCTTTTCTCTGCCTATAATTTTAGAAAGCTTTGAAATATTGGAATTAATCGGTTAGACATCCTTTGTGTGCATTTATTAATGCTATATAATATCTCAAATAGGTTGCACAAACCCACTTTTAAAACAGATAGGCACTCGTTTTCTACCAGGCCGTGGGGCAATTGAAAATAGTTTTCTTATGAAGATATGTTTGAGAAATTTCTTTTAAAACCATTTACTAAAAATAATTGGTATATATAGACTTTCTTTTAAGCTGATGAAGGACTGGCGACGATCTAATATCTTATGGAAGGAAGCCTTTGTATTGCATTGATTGATTGACAGCTACCTCATATCTGGCATCTAAGTCGTCTTTTCAAGTAGCTAAGTTTGTTGTGCTCTAAGAGTGTATTGAATGCTTTGGACAAATTTTGTTTTACCTATAATTACACTCGAATTTCAACCAGTACATGGTCAATGCTCAACACAAATCTAAGTATGAATGAAAGTTAAAATTGAGTTAAAAAGATATGAAAAGAGAAAGAGTGTTCATAGTCGAACTAATGCAGCAAGACTTTATGATTTTATAGGAATTCGCATTTTGAAGTTGTTGAGTTGCTTTCTTCTTAGCTTGGATAAGATATCTTTTAAGTTTCTTTAATGACCTCCTTTGGGAACCCTGATCTAATCATGCCTTGAATTGCTTCTGCTAAAAAACAGTAGTTGTCGGTTTTATGTCCATTCACTTTATGGTAACTATAGTAATCACCTCCTTTATTTGGTTCTGAAGCACTTCGCATCTTATGAGGAGTAATAAAATTATCATTGCCCTTCACCATGGAGTATATGTGGGAGAGGGGTTTCTTTAAGACCACATGGTTTGATTTGGAAATCTTTCTTCGACTTCCCTTTGAATTTTCACTTTCTTTTGGTCTCTTGTCAAGGCGCCTAGGGCCCGATTTCTCTTCTTTACATTCTTGATGAAACTTCTTCATAGCATGATTCTTTTCGTCCATTGGAATAAACTTTTATGCTTTGAGAAAGAAATATTGTAGATCTTTGCATCCATTGATATAAAGGTCTTTCCAGAAAGGGGTCTGCTCAATTAATCCTGATCGAACTGCCATAAGCTTTTCTCTATCAGTTGTACTTTCTCCCCTTAATGCTTACGTGCTAAATCTGTTTAAATATTCGCCAAGTAGTACTCCTAGTTTTTGTCTGATGGTAGCAAACAAGCTAAAATCCATAGTTGTATCTCTGAATATAGAAAATTGGGCCATGAAGTCACAAGTAAATTGTTCCTAAGAATAGAAGGTTTCCATTCGGTAACTCCTATACTATTTGATAGCTGCTCCTTGAAAAGTAATGGGAAAAAGTTTACAGTGGACTGCCTCTGGAGCATTATGTAAGTTCATCCAATTTTCAAAAACTACAAGACGATCATCTAGATTAGTTGTTCCATCGTATTTTAGTGAAGGAATTTGGATGTGAGGTGGAAGAATAGCTTCCATTATTTCTTCTGAGAAGGGAGTCTTTTGCTGAACAACATGTAATGACCCAATATTTTCAAACATTCGCATCCGCACATGTCGGACCTAAGTTGCTCAAAATACCGAATTGTAAAATAAATTTGGCAAAACATAGCATAAACAGTAAATAAATAAATCACAGATCACAGACACAGAGTAATAAATGCAGCGGAAGTAAAGAAATAGTAGTTCATGAAGCTACTATATATATGCATCAGAGTCAAACAAGATACAACGGAGGTCTCAACATGATAACCAGGTATGAATCAGAACACATCATTGGAACCAACCGGATAGCTGGAATCAACTGGATAACCGAAAGTGAAATAGATAGCTAGATCTTCAAGCAAAGCTTCCAACTTCGAAGGTGAGTCTCAAATGTTATATCACTCAGTCTGACCCGAGCGTAAAGAAAACACAAAACACTCGAGTCAGGACATACATACTTATACAATGTAAACCAACTCAAGTAAACTGTAATATAAGGTACAAGTAACTTAAAGGACGCTTAGGACCGCCCATCCTCTAAGGATCCGTTAAACTATTTACTATGTAGTAATATTTCGCTATTATAATAATGTCTATAATAAAATAAACTCACTTTTAAATAGTATTAAGGCTTTACATTTTCCACCTTAACACGTAATAGTCCCAGTAGTTCATCCAGTACCATGGTTCCTGTAACGACCCAGGAATTTTACTAATTAAAATTTGAATATTTAATTAATTTTAAATATTTATAAGTGAAATTTATAAGTCGAATAAATTTTATTTTGAATAATTGGATTTAATTGAATAATTAAATCGATAATTTAATAGTGAAAATACAGAAATAATTGAGAATTGGTTTAAATATGATTGAAAATGATTTGTAAAATTTTATTATATCATATTGGAGTTAGAATGATATTTTAGAACTTTTAAAATCGAATTAAAAGTTCATTTGTGAAAATTGAATATTTTAATATTTAATCGACTAGTGAAATTAGCCAATATTCGAACAGTCTCAGAATTGGACGAAACTAGTTCCATTGGATCCGTAATAGTTAGTTATTACCGGATTTCAATTTTCGTAGCAATCGGAGTTATCGTTTGATCGTGGCAGCTCGAAACGCATCGAAATTGTTTAATTATTAAATTAGCGAGTTAAAATAGCCATTTTTCAAAAAGTCTCGGATTTCGACGAAACCAGTTTCATCAGATCCGTAATGTGATATTATTGTAATTTTTCAAATTTCATGTCAATTGGATATACCGTTTGTCCGGTGCAAGCTAAAACGCCTAGAAAATCGTTTAATCGGTTTAATTTTAAATTGAACGTTTATAGCCATAACTCGCACAGATGATAGAATTAGCTTCCGAAACCTGTTCCATTGTGTCCGAAACGAGGGGTAAACCCTAGAAACGCTGGTCACCGCGTGTAAATCGGAGTTTGGAATTTCCGGAATGAATAGTGTCGTTCAAACTTCTATAAATAGGGCCTTATTCACAAAAAAATAAAGAAAATAAAAACCCTAACCCTAAACCCTTTCAGCCACCACCCCTCAAACCAATGGCCCAAAATTTTTCACTTTCTCTCCTCAATCTCTTCAAATCCGTGCAACGATTCGAGAAACTTTCTAAATGAAAGATGAAGAGCACGTCCTTCTCTACAATATGAACGGCTATGATGGGAAATGGAGTTTTGGATTGTCGCGAATGTGGGTTTGAAGTGGCCGGCTTTGGTCATGTTTTTCGAGGAAATGGGGGCACTAGGGACGTGCGGTCGATGGCCGTGGGGTGGCGTGGTGATGGCGCTTCGATTGGTGAGGAGATGATCGGGTTTCGTCGTCGTTTGGGGGTGCGTTTCTTAACCCTAGCAATGAAAATGGGTTCGGTTTCTCTACTGGGAACACGCATACGTGAAAGAGGAAGGAGAAGGGGGGAGTGCACGGATCTGATGGTGGGGGTGAGATCCTACGGCCAGAAAATTTTGGGTTAATTATAAAAGAAAATATTGTAAATTTATATAGTTAAAAATGCGTGTAACTTGTAAAAATCATATCTTTTTCATACGAGGTCGAAAACGCGCGAAACTAGTTGCGTTGGAATCGTATGGACGAGCACTACGCTATGGAAATGGATTGGAGTCATTTGGAGTTAGTGAGAATTTTAGGTAAAATTAAACGTCCGTTTAATTTTATTCGAAATAAATCGCTAAAACGAAATTGAAATCAAGGTGAGAATTTCTCACTCAATCGAATCGATTTCGATTTTAATTTTAAATAGTTATATTTAAAATACTTGAATGCATGTTTGAATTATGATTGTTATCTATTGATTGTTAAAATAGACATTATGCGCCGTTAGTAAGCGGATGTTATTTATTAAAAATATATACCGCGAATATTTAATAAATAGTGAAATTGGTATTATATATAATAGCAATATATATATATTGGCATATGTATATATTGCAGTTGTTGATTTCCTGCATTGTATAGCGGATGAGACCCTATTGCGTCGTCTATTAAACGTATAATATTTTAAATCCTATATACCGCGATAATTCCGTACTGGAGCGGAATTGGTATTGTGCTAACATCTTTGGATGCAGGAAATCAGGTTGGAGGGATCCAACTGGATTCCTCAACCGTATTAATTTGATTATGGATATTTGATATTCGTTGATTATCATATACGATATATGATGTCGTTGTTGTCGTGGTTAACTATTTGGTGTGTAGCATCATTGGGCCAAATTTTGGAATTTTAAAAGGATTTCAAAGTGATTTTTGAAAGTATACGTTTATCAAATATTTTTGGAATTGATCCATTTTAAATAAATAACGTTATAATTTTTATGTTATAAAAATTATGATTTTTGAGAAATATAGTTAAAAGTTGATTTTTGAAAATATGGGGTTAATGATTTTATAAAATGGTTTAAATCGGAATTTATTATAAAAAAAGTTTAAAAATAGGATTTATGAAATTTAATTATTTTATAAATCAAAATGGTGAAATTATCAAGGAGATTAAAGATGTTTTAAAATAATATTATAAATTGATTTATATAAGAGATTTATAAATTGATAATTTATAAATTAAAATATGTGAATTATAAAACGGGTTTTTATAAGGGTTAGAATGAATTGTGAATGAATTTCATAAATGAATGAAATTTATAGAATTATAAACGGTGAAGTCATAAATGGAATTTTATAAGCAGTAGGTTTATAAAATTTGTAAAGTTATTTGAAGAATAGATTTGGTTAAATAAATGAATCTTATAAGTTATAAGATTTATAATTTGGAAAGTCTTAAAAAGAACGATTTTGTAAAATAATCGGTTTATAAGCATTTAACTTATAATGTGAACTTTTGGTTTATAATTGAGTTATAAATCGAATAGGTTAATAAAGGAGATTTATAAAGGAAGTAGTTATAAAACAAATAGAATTAGAATTGATAAACGTTGTTTTATAAATTCGCAAACGACTTATTTTGATAAGTAAATTGTTGTAACTTATTAATGGAGTTATATTCACGTTTTAGACAGTGAATAATCCTTTAAAATGAAACGTATAGAAATGATGAAATTGTTAACGTAGTATATTCACGTTTTTGAATAGTGAATAATATGTTAAAGAAATTGTTTTGGATGGGATGTTTTAAACAGAATTAAAAAAATCTAACGATGTTTTAAATGTGTTAAGATTCGAAACCATAGATTTCAACATTCATTGTTGAAATAGACGTTTTCGATAAATAGAAGGAAATGGTGGACTATAACACTGTTGTTATAGTAAATGATTTCCGAAAGGAAATGTTTTATATAGTATTGGGATTTATATATCTATTTTAATTTCGAATCCCTATACTAGTGATTTTGGGTTGTCGTAACGATGTTTTACGTAACATTCATTTTGGCCCAAATAAATATGTTTAAGAGAATGATTTCCTTAAAGAATGCAATATATACTTAATTTAGATTTAAGTATATTGAATATTTTCCAAGTGTAGAAAATAAAAAGATTTGTGAATTACTTATTAAATAAGTATGGAAATGTTTTCCAATATAAAGTGAATATTTTGAGAATTTATCTTTTTAAAGATAAACTGAAAATGAATAATTGAAATCGTATATCAGTAGATATTGTGAAATATAAATTCACTATGGAATTTATAAAAGAAAGTGGAATTGGTTTAAAAATAAATATTGATTTATTTTTGAAGTATTGAAAACATATATCTTGTAAAGATATTTTTGGGAAATAAATAATTTGGAAAATTATTTGGAATCTGGTGATGTTGTGCATATCCATTGATAGTTCAATAACCGACTATCAATATTTACCTTTGAATAGGTATTTGTTGTGATTTTCTGAATTCGAATGCTACACTTATTTTTAAATTATTGCGCTCGTTATTCGGATTACCCATTCCGAATAGTGATACGACGTAATGGATAGCATTGATGACCGGTGTTGAAGACCGGGTATTTGCGAGAGCGATAGATGACCTGTCGATTGACTCTGCACCGAGTTGCTCCGGTATAGAGTTCTCCATATGTGATGGGGAATCCGATCAGGATTGTGAATATCCGGATTGCAAGGACTTCTTTGTAAGTGCCTTCAGTTCTGTTCGAGCCCGGAACAGACTTGTATGGATTGTATGTCTGACATTACAAATTGAGATATAAAGCTGATTTCTTTCAAATATATTTCTGTTGGTGGCGGAGAATTTATTCTCTTAGCTTAACACCCTTCTCTGAGACGTACGAGCTCAGAGGTTATGTAGTTGAAGGTTATCAGCGATATATTCCCAATTTGGTAATATGACATGCTGAGTGTTGCTGTGAAATGATCATTGTGTTGATCATTTGTGATAAGATCATTTGTTTGATCGTTTATCTTTGTGATCATTTCTATGATCATTTGTTGACCCAAAGCACAGCTTTTGTATAAAGCGTGGCTTTGTGGACGAGACTTCGTCGAGCCTCACACCCCGGAATGGTCAAAACAGGAAAGATGCGGCAAGGTTATGAGGGGTAGCTCCCTTTAGGGTATGTGCATTTCCTTCTGGAAAAGGGTGGTATCATGGTATGGAGCCCAGATACTTACTCATGTTGAAACACTTATTATTATGGTGTGATGTTAATGACGAGCGCTCGGATAAAGGTCCCAAAGGACCGGGGGATGGCATACTCGTGTCAGTAGTTACCCAGTTATGGGTAACCCGGCCTTGTGTTAGCAGAGATCCGGTTTGGTTCTCGGGGACGTACTTCCAGAGGCGTTCTCATGTGGCAATGGGAAGTTCCTTGGCCTGACCATTCGTTGGAAATCCCAAGAAACAATACTATCTTGTACGGTATTAGTTGTAGAACCTATCATTCACTTATGGTGGCGCCCCACTGTTTGGATGGTAGCTATAGTTGGCATAGTTCGGAATGTCTATGTTGGCTAAGATTTATATCTTTATTTTCGAAATGATTTTCTCTACACTATGCACTAGTAATAATATCAAATGTTCTTTTTAATGCGTATCAAGCATCTTTGACTATCATAAGGAGAAATCTCCTCCGATTCTGCATTTGCATTGTGTGTGTGTGCGGGAGGCCTTATGGTAGTCTCATTTTTAAAATCATTGCGAATTGACTTTAAAAATATTCCTCTATTTTGATTTTTAAAGATAAATAAACTGTTTTGAGTTCTCACACCAGTCTTGCTGAGCTTAGGGCTATGTTATGGGGGGTTCTCGCTTCGCGGTTAGGTGGCGAACGGGAGACTCTTGCCCCCACACGTCCTCTTTACGGGGTTGGTTAGGCGTAAGCTGAGACAGTCGAGAGGCTGGCCGTAAAAGCAAGTTTGGGGTACCAGTGTGAGCCACGGTGGGGCTGCGATGGTTGAAAAGCCTACCGGTTGTGACCGCTGCCGGTGGGTCGTCACAGGTGGTATCAGAGCATATGGTTAAGCGACAACCATGGCTCTATTGGGTATTACTCATTAGAGAACTCTAGAATGAGTTGAGTGTAATAATAGCTATGAGAGCGTATTTGTTAGTGAATATAAAATTGTTTTATATTGTGATGATTGGTTTGTTGAGTGGCATATGAACCTTCGTCAGCACGGTATGCACAACTATGCCGAAGGGGTTTATAAACACTTGAATAGAACAATTCGACATAATGTTGTTTTAAATTGGGTAAATGAAATAATTTTACCTTGAGTATATTTTATATATGAAGAAATAATTTTCCAGAATTATTAAAGTGTATATAAGTTGATTGTTTAGTTGTTTGAATAATCTAAATAAGAGAATAATTGTATAAGCAAATGAATTATAAGAATTGAATTATAATTAAAGTGATTTACAATTGTGAAATAATCTTATATATATAAGAAGTGAAACTATATGAATATATTTATGAATATAAGTTATAAATAAAAAATGAATTTAAAGTTAAATGGAAATTTACTTTAGAATTGGAATCTGAATTGATTTATAAGTGGGAATTTAAGTTAAGTAAAAACCAAGTGATGTTTATAAAATGAAGTATAACTTAAGAAATGTTGAATGAAGTTGATATGGAATAATGAATGTAAGTGTTAATTCATTAAAATCTTATGTTATGAGAAGTTGAATAATTGAATGAAAATCAATTTAATTAAACCAATTGAAAGTGATGGTGTTAAACCAAATTAAATGAATGTAAGCAAAGGAATTTGGTTGTAATTAATATACATTGGTTGTTATATGATAGTTAGTTGATTGTATAAAATTCATTAAGTATTAATGAAATTGAATTAGCAAAATTAGAAGCTAAAGTAATTGAATCCAACTTGGAAGAAAATGAACTTGAATAGAATTTGAATTTGATTTGGAAGTGAACCAACTTGAATATGGATTAGTAAATATAAACTAATTGAAAATGAATGTTAGTAAAAACATCCACTGTTAATAAATCAAATGTGATTTAAATTGAAAACCCATTTCATTGGATATTAATGAGAATATGAATGAATATTGATTTGGTTATGAATGATAGTTAGTTGATGGTTGAATATATTGCTTTTACTGCATTTGCTACGTTGGCATATATAGTTATTATGTTGTTGTATGTTGTATATCGATACTATTTTCATATATACATGTTCTCATGTTGTTTGTTGAGTGTTTAGTAGGTGCGGATCGCGTTTGCTTCGCATTTGGAGCTCGCTTTCGCGCTATATTAGCCGTATATGCTTGCTAATAAAATATAAGGTACATATCTCGGATTACATACCGTACTTTTACATTTTTTCCCTGTGGGATGCCTCATTACTTGATGAGATGTATATTTGTGATATATATACTATCATTTTTTTTTCGGATCGAGCCGCGCAAAGGAGACTATGGCGAATTTTTCCGAAAATTTAAGGCGTTAGAAAAAATTTGAGAAAACTGGAAAATTTTGAAAACTTTAATTTTGATTTTGGAATTGAAAGTTAAACAATAGTAGATGCTTTTAAAAAGATAACTAAGTATGATTTGAAAACTTAGTAAAGATTTTGTAAGAAGTTTAACTATGGATTTTGGAAAGTTAATGGATTTTGTAACTTTTCTTACTTGGTAATTTCGAGGACGAAATTCTTTTAAGGGAGGAAGTATGTAACGACCCAGGATTTTTATTAATTAAAATTTGAATATTTAATTAATTTTAAATATTTATAAGTGAAATTTATAAGTCGAATAAATTTTATTTTGAAAAATTGGATTTAATTGAATAATTAAATCGATAATTTAATAGTGAAAATACAGAAATAATTGAGAATTGGTTTAAATATGATTGAAAATGATTTGTAAAATTTTATTATATCATATTGGAGTTAGAATGATATTTTAGAACTTTTAAAATCGAATTAAAAGTTTATTTGTGAAAATTGAATATTTTAATATTTAATCGACTAGTGAAATTAGCCAATTTTCGAACAGTCTCAGAATTAGACGAAACTAGTTCCATTGGATCCGTAATAGTTAGTTATTACCGGATTTCAATTTTCGTAGCAATCGGAGTTATCGTTTGATCGTGGTAGCTCGAAACGCATCGAAATTGTTTAATTATTAAATAAGCGAGTTAAAATAGCCATTTTTCAAAAAGTCTCGGATTTCGACGAAACTAGTTTCATCGGATCCGTAATGTGATATTATTGTAAGGTTTCAAATTTCATGTCAATTGTACCGTTTGTCCGGTGCAAGCTAAAACGCCTAGAAAATCGTTTAATCGGTTTAATTTTAAATTGAACGTTTATAGCCATAACTCGCACAGATGACCGAATTAGCTTCCAAAAACTGTTCCATTGTGTTTGGAACGTGGGGTAAACCCTAGAAACGCTGGTCACCGCGCGTAAATCGGAGTTTGGAATTTTCAGAATGAATAGTGTCGTTCAAACTTCTATAAATAAGGCCTTATTCACAAAAAAATAAAGAAAATAAAAACCCTAACCCTAAACCCTTTCAGCCACCACCCCTCAAACCAATGGCCGAAAATTGTTCACTTTCTCTCCTCAATCTCTTCAAATCTGTGCAACGATTCGAGAAACTTTCTAAATGAAAGATGAAGAGCACGTCCTTCTCTACAATATGAACGGCTATGATGGGAAATGGAGTTTTGGATTGTCGCGAATTTGGGTTTGAAGTGGCTGGCTTTGGTCATGTTTTTCGAGGAAATGGGGGCACTAGGGACGTGCGGTCGGTGGCCGTGGGGTGGCGTGGTGATGGCGCTTCGATTGGTGAGGAGATGATCGGGTTTCGTCGTCGTTTGGGGGGTGCGTTTCTTAACCCTAGCAATGAAAATGGGTTCGGTTTCTCTACTGGGAACACGCATACGTGAAAGAGGAAGGAGAAGGGGGGGGAGCGCACGGATCTAATGGTGGGGGTGAGATCCTACGGCCAGAAAATTTTGGGTTAATTATAAAAGAAAATATTGTAAATTTATATAGTTAAAAATGCGTGTAACTTGTAAAAATCATATCTTTTTCATACGAGGTCGAAAACGTGCGAAACCAGTTGCGTTGGAATCATATGGACGAGCACCATGCTAAGGAATTGGATTGGAGTCGTTTGGAGTTAGTGATAATTTTGGGTAAAATTAAACGTCCGTTTGATTTTATTCGAAATAAATCGCTAAAACGAAATTGAAATCAAGGTGAGAATTTCTCACTCAATCGAATCGATTTCGATTTTAATTTTAAATAGTTATATTTAAAATACTTGAATGCATGTTTTAATGATGATTGTTATCTATTGATTGTTAAAATAGACATTATGCGCCGTTAGTAAGCGGATGTTATTTATTAAAAATATATACCGCGAATATTTAATAAATAGTGAAATTGGTATTATATATAATAGCAATATATATATATTGGCATATGTATATATTGCAGTTGTTGATTTCCTGCATTGTATAGCGGATGAGACCCTATTGCGTCGTCTATTAAACGTATAATATTTTAAATCCTATATACCGCGATAATTCCGTACTGGAGCGGAATTGGTATTGTGCTAACATCTTTGGATGCAGGAAATCAGGTTGGAGGGATCCAACTGGATTCCTCAACCGTATTAATTTGATTATGGATATTTGATATTCGTTGATTATCATATACGATATATGATGTCGTTGTTGTCGTGGTTAACTATTTGGTGTGTAGCATCATTGGGCCAAATTTTGGAATTTTAAAAGGATTTCAAAGTGATTTTTGAAAGTATACGTTTATCAAATATTTTTGGAATTGATCCATTTTAAATAAATAACGTTATAATTTTTATGTTATAAAAATTATGATTTTTGAGAAATATAGTTAAAAGTTGATTTTTGAAAATATGGGGTTAATGATTTTATAAAATGGTTTAAATCGGAATTTATTATAAAAAAAGTTTAAAAATAGGATTTATGAAATTTAATTATTTTATAAATCGAAATGGTGAAATTATCAAGGAGATTAAAGATGTTTTAAAATAATATTATAAATTGATTTATATAAGAGATTTATAAATTGATAATTTATAAATTAAAATATGTGAATTATAAAACGAGTTTTTATAAGGGTTAGAATGAATTGTGAATGAATTTCATAAATGAATGAAATTTATAGAATTATAAACGGTGAAGTCATAAATGGAATTTTATAAGCAGTAGATTTATAAAATTTGTAAAGTTATTTGAAGAATAGATTTGGTTAAATAAATGAATCTTATAAGTTATAAGATTTATAATTTGGAAAGTCTTAAAAAGTACGATTTTGTAAAATAATCGGTTTATAAGCATTTAACTTATAATGTGAACTTTTGGTTTCTAATTGAGTTATAAATCGAATAGGTTAATAAAGGAGATTTATAAAGGAAGTAGTTATAAAACAAATAGAATTAGAATTTATAAACGTTGTTTTATAAATTCGCAAACGACTTATTTTGATAAGTAAATTGTTGTAACTTATTAATGGAGTTATATTCACGTTTTAGACAGTGAATAATCCTTTAAAATGAAACGTATAGAAATGATGAAATTGTTAACGTAGTATATTCACGTTTTTGAATAGTAAATAATATGTTAAAGAAATTGTTTTGGATGGGATGTTTTAAACAGAATTAAAACGATCTAACGATGTTTTAAATGTGTTAAGATTCGAAACCATAGATTTCAACATTCATTGTTGAAATAGACGTTTTCGAGAAATAGAAGGAAATGGTGGACTATAACACTGTTGTTATAGTAAATGATTTCCGAAAGGAAATGTTTTATATAGTATTGGGATTTATATATCTATTTTAATTTCAAATCCCTATACTAGTGATTTTGGGTTGTCGTAACGATGTTTTACGTAACATTCATTTTGGCCAAATAAATATGTTTAAGAGAATGATTTCCTTAAAGAATGCAATATATACTTAATTTAGATTTAAGTATATTGAATATTTTCCAAATGTAGAAAATAAAAGGATTTTTGAATTACTTATTAAATAAGCATGGAAATGTTTTCCAATATAAAGTGAATATTTTGAGAATTTATCTTTTTAAAGATAAATTGAAAATGAATAATTGAAATCGTATATCAGTAGATATTGTGAAATATAAATTCACTATGGAATTTATAAAATAAAGTGGAATTGGTTTAAAAATAAATATTGATTTATTTTTGAAGTATTGCAAACATATATCTTGTAAAGATATTTTTGGGAAATGAATAATTTGGAAAATTATTTAAAATCTGGTGATGTTGTGCATATCCATTGATAGTTCAATAACCGACTATCAATATTTACCTTTGAATAGGTATTTGTTGTGATTTGCTGAATTTGAATGCTACACTTATTTTTAAATTATTGCGCTCGTGATTCGGATTACCCATTCCGAATAGTGATACGACGTAATGGATAGCATTGATGACCGGTGTTGAAGACCGGGTATTTGCGAGAGCGATAGGATGACCTGTCGATTGACTCTGCACCGAGTTGCTCCGGTATAGAGTTCTCCATATGTGATGGGGAATCCGATCAGGATTGTGAATATCCGGATTGCAAGGACTTCTTTGTAAGTGCCTTCGGTTCTGTTCGAGCCCGGAACAGACTTGTATGGATTGTATGTATGACATTAAAAATTGAGATATAAAGCTGATTTCTTTCAAATATATTTCTGTTGGTGGCTGAGAATTTATTCTCTTAGCTTAACACCCTTATCTAAGACGTACGAGCTCAGAGGTTATGTAGTTGAAGGTTATCAGCGATATATTCCCAATTTGGTAATGTGACATGCTGAGTGTTGCTGTGAAATGATCATTGTGTTGATCATTTGTGATAAGATCATTTGTTTGATCGTTTATCTTTGTGATCATTTCTATGATCATTTGTTGACCCAAAGCACAGCTTTTGTATAAAGCGTGGTTTTGTGGACGAGACTTCGTCGAGCCTCACACCTCGGAATGGTCAAAACAGGAAAGATGCGGCAAGGTTATGAGGGGTAGCTCCCTTTAGGGTATGTGCATTTCCTTCTGGAAAAGGGTGGTATCATGGTATGGAGCCCAGATACTTACTCATGTTGAAACACTTATTATTATGGTGTGATGTTGATGACGAGCGCTCGGTTAAAGGTCCCAAAGGACCGGGGGATGGCATACTCGTGTCAGTAGTTACCCAGTTAGGGGTAACCCGGCTTTGTGTTGGCAGAGATCCGGTTTGGTTCTCGGGGACGTCCTTCCAGAGGCATTCTCATGTGGCAATGGGAAGTTCCTTGGCCTGACCATTCGTTGGAAATCCAAAGAAACAATACGATCTTGTACGGTATTAGTTGTAGAACCTATCATTCACTTATGGTGGCGCCCCACTGTTTGGATGGTAGCTATAGTAGGCATAGTTCGGAATGTCTATGTTGGCTAAGATTTATATCTTTATTTTCGAAATGATTTTCTCTACACTATGCACTAGTAATAATATCAAATGTTCTTTTTAATGCGTATCAAGCATCTTTGACTATCATAAGGAGAAATCTCCTCCGATTCTGCGTTTGCATTGTGTGTGTGTGTGGGAGGCCTTATGGTAGTCTCATTTTTAAATGCATTGCGAATTGACTTTAAAAATATTCCTTCATTTTGTTTTCAAAGATAAATAAACTGTTTTGAGTTCTCACACCAGTCACATGACTGACTCGGAGTTTATTGTTTTCCTTCCTAAACTTTGGGTGCCCACCAATTTCTACACGGGCAGTCAAGAGACATGTTTATCAGGATAATTCAGGAGTTGCTGGAGGCAAGCTGGATGGCATGGCGTATAACTAGTATATAGTATTTCTTTTTCCGCTGTTTGTTGTTTGTTGTTGTACACTCTGATGATAATGTGATGTAATGTAATAACTGATATAGTTCTTTGTTTAAAGATTATTCATTTATCTATTATATGTTGTTCCGCTGCGATTGTGAGATTCTGATATTGTTATGTTGTGTTCTGTTCCGTTCTATTTTCTTTTCTCTCTATTTTCTATCTCTTTTTTTCTTGTTCTACCTTTTTCTTTTTCTTAAACATTGAGAATTCGTATTTCTGTTCATCTTGAGTTAATCTATAGAGATTAGTGTATATTCAAGGAGTACGGATTTGCAGGTCCTCACAGTTCCTCCTGATCGGGAAGCCACCAGAGGATACCACACGGGCTACGGGAGAAAACCAAACTCGTACAAGGTGCGCTATGGTAGGTGACACGGCACAACTAGGCAATGCCAGGGTAGATATACCAATCACGCTTCCGGGTCAGTGGAAACGCATAGCGCGCAGCTACCGCCCACCTCGAACAACACCCCCAAATCAAAGAAATCAAAAGTGGCCATCGAATCAATCCAAAAGTCAAAGTATAATATCGAAGGGATGTGCCCGATCAAAGGTGCTACCTCCTTAACCCGTCGATCGCTCCTGTTTTAGCCACCTTATGCCAACTCACGGGAGTCGGGTCCACGTATTTACCTCATAGGAAACGCCGCCACCATCCTACTTCATTCTGGAATCTCCACCGCGTACACGGTTGTTAAAGTGATTTTCGGAGTTGGCAGAGAGTATGACAACTTCCGATCCCGGTCTCTTTAACAACCAAACGTTATTATAACCCATGGATATTTTTTTCAAAATCATTTACACTTTCAAAACCAAACTAGCACATCCATTTCAAAATCATGTCATTTCTTTCAAAATAGTATATACTTTCAAAACCAAAATATCATACTCATTTCAAAACCATATCACAATAGAATCATTTCCATTTCAAACTAATTCAATAATATATCATTTAAATAAAACCCAAATTTTCAAATCACTGAATATTTACTTCAATTTATTAAACTTGAAATATTCCTTTAAATTACCATAGCATTTTGGAAATGTAACCTTAAGGAATCAGAGCATTTTTGGAATGTAATACTTTCCGCTTTAACATTTTATATAATCAAAGTATTTATATACTTACAAATTTAACATGGTCATTTTATCATAGCCTTATAGTTAAATAAACTTTGTTACTGTAATATCCAATTTCAAGCTAAAATTCTTATGTTAAGTTAAAAGTACCTTATTAACTTACATTATTATTACAATAAAGAAACTTTATTATTTTAATCATTTAAAATATGCCATTTACATTAATTAAAATTTGCATATGAAATGTACATTATCAACTTACATTTTATTATTACAGTAAGGAACATTTATCATTTTAATCAATTTAAAATACACCATTACATTAATTAAAACTTACATGTCAAATGTACGTTTTAACTTACATTTATTACAATAAAGAGCATTTATCATTTTAGTCAATATTATACTACTTAATACTTACATTATCAAATATACGTTTTAATTTACATTTTTATTACAATAAAGCATTTATTATTTTAAATCAATATTACACTAATTAAAACTTACATTATCAAATGTACGTTTAATTTACATTTTTATTTCAATAAAGAGCATTTATCATTTTAATCAATATTATACTAATTAATACTTACATTATCAAATGTACGTTTTAATTTACATTTTTATTACAATAAAGCATTTATTATTTTAAACCAATATTACACTAATTAAAACTTACATTATCAAATGTACGTTTAATTTACATTTTTATTTCAATAAAGAGCATTTATCATTTTAATCAATATTATACTAATTAATACTTACATTATCAAATGTACGTTTTAATTTACAATAAAGCATTTATTATTTAAAATCAATATTACACTAATTAAAACTTACATTATCAAATGTACGTTTTAATTTACATTTTCATTACAATAAAGAGCATTTATTAATTTAATCAATACCACACTAATTAAAACTTTACATGTTTCTTTCATTAATTAAAACTTTACATGTTTCTTGCATTAATTAAAAACTTTACATGTTCTCTCATTAATTAGGACTTTACACGTTTCTTTCATTAATTAAAACTTTACATGTTTCTTGCGTTAATTAAATATTTTACATGTTCTCATTAATTAAGACTTTACACATTCTTTCATTAATTAAAAACTTACACGTTTCTTTCATTAATTTAAAACTTTACATGTTTCTTGCATTAATTAAAAACTTTACATGTTCTCTCATTAATTATGACTTTACACGTTTCTTTCATTAATTAAAAACTTACACTTTCTTTCATTACTTAAATTTTACATGTTTCTTGCATTAATTAAAAACTTTATATGTTCTCTCATTAATTAGGACTTTACACGTTTCTTTCATTAATTAAAAACTAACACTTTTTTAAATTTACATGTTTCTTGCATTAATTAAAAACTTTATATGTTCTCTCATTAATTAGGACTTTACACATTTCTTTCATTAATTAAAAACTAACACTTTTCTTTAAATTTACATGTTTCTTACATTAATTAAAAAGTTTATATGTTCTCTCATTAATTAGGACTTTACACGTTTCTTCATTAGTTAAAAACTAACACTTTTCTTTAAATTAACATGTTTCTTGCATTAATTAAAAACTTTATATGTTCTCTCATTAATTAGGACTTTACACGTTTCTTTCATTAATTAAAAAACTTACACTTTTCTTTCATTAATTAAAACTTTACATGTTTCTTCAATTTAAAATGCCTTATTTTCTTAACTTAAAATCTCCATTTGGAAACCAATTTCCAACCATCAAGTTAAGTCATATATATAAATACATTAACTTATACAACTTAACTTATAGAAAATCACTGTAAACTTATTTATACAAACATATCCGCTTCATGGAAAAAAAATCATTCCAACTACTAGGCTAGATTTAGAATTCCACATTAAATTAAATTTCATTATTAAGTGGTTTATTATATTCCAAATCTTTAAATTACAAATTTAAAACCAAATAAAGATTTCTTTCATTACAATTAAAAACCAAAAGCCACTTATAAAATTTTAACTTATAGAAAACCAATATCTCTTTATATTCTAAATCTTTAAATCAACTTTTTATTTAAATTTCCGTATATTTATAAATCCAAAATACTTAATAATTTTAGAAAACTATTATAAAATTTTATCCATGGGCCTGTATAAAATTTTCTAACCTAGGTCAAGTGATACAGATATGTATCATTTCAATCCGTAATTTAAAAAGAAAAATCCGGGTTCTATCATTTCAAACCCGCAATCCCAAGTAAAATAAATGCAATAAAAAATCATTTCAGCCTATCATTTCAGCCCATAGTGATAGGGAACTTGCAGTGTGAGATACAGTATATAAAATGAATAGTATATCATATAAATACATATTAGATGATGCAACAAACATATAAACAGCATTTAACATCATATAAAATATCACATGCATGTATGAATGACATATCAATTTGTACAGATCCACTTGTCATTATTCCACAATAATATAAGTACATATGTCTAGAGTGGAAAAAACTCACCTTTTAAAAGCTAGAATCAAATTCACAATACACAATTGAAACTCCGCAAAGCATGACAAGGCACGACCAAACTTTTGAGTAGATGGAGAGTCAAGATCCATATCTTGTATATAAAAAATACACAAATCATAAGAATAAGATTCAACGCAACAAAAGATGGATTAAACTATGCAATTACGAATCAAAGAACATAACATTGCTTTCAACCACCAAGTGGGCTTGGCCATGGTCTAATAGTGAGGAGGAGGTGAAGTTGTGGTGGTGGAGGCTGAGCTATGCAAGGAGAAAACAAAAAGAAAAGGAGAAAGAAAAAAGAAAGTGGAAAAAGAAGAGAGATGGAAGCCATAACTTTCTGTGAATTTTTTTCACGCAGATGCTAATGAGATGAAAAGTTTTTCACGTGAATAAGAAAAGGAGGCGGCTAGGGTTTGTGGGAAAAAGAACGGTTAGAGATGTAGGGTCTAGAAAATGAAAGGCTAGCAAATTAAAAGGCATAATTTAAGGAGAAGGAATCTTGTATTTTTTTTTTTGCACGCAAATGACAAATGAAGTGAATGGAAAAAATTTCACAGCTTAAAGAAAATAAAATGCATAGCTAGAAGGTAATTAAGGAGGTAGGAAATAAAAAGGAAAGAAATAAAGAGGCTAGTGAATGAACGGGATTTATTTCCTATTTAATAAAAGAAACTTATATAATATCTTCCAATCAAAAGAGGCAAATGAAGAAGTGACATATTTGGGATCATGATTTGATAGATAATGCATTGCTATAATGGGTGAGAAACGCTAAGAATTAATAAAGAGGGTAGAAAATTAAAAAGGCAAGCATTTAACGAAGTAACGTATACCCTTTAATTTTCTCCAACTCTTTATAAAAGATATAAGCAAGCAAATTCCAATGATTACAATAAAAGCCTAGACAAATAAATAGAGAAATAAACGAAGATATGGATATAGGAAAAATATTGAAATATATATATATATATATATATATATATAATGAAATACATAAATTTATTGCGTGTAAAACATTGTAATTTATCCAAATCTAAAAGTATAAATCGGAATTTCATGAAACGAAAAGCAGAATAAATATTAAAATAAATACATTTACAAAGAAAAAGATTAGCATTTAAAAATTCAAATTTAAAATTTTTAACTGTGGTCAAACTTTGACTTTCAGTTGACCAAAAATACAAAATTTTCAGAAATTGCTTATTTTATTAAATTTATCAAATGTATACATTTATTATGATTGAGACCTCAATTAATTCATTTAGATAGGTTTTATTCCTTTATATTATCTTATGAATGAAATATGCATTCCCATTTCATCCTAGTTTTCAATTAATAGAGTAATTAAATTCATTTACTTATCATTAAATTTATTTATTACAGATTACATTCCAATCAATTAAAATTGATTCCCATAATTTGTTTTGATTTAATTTCTGTCTTTATACCATGCCCACTATTTCTTTAATATTTTAATTACATAATCTTATTAAATCAACTATTTTTAATTACCAAAAGTTTACGGATTGTTACACAACATATTCTTCTAGATCGAAAATTCCCTTTTCCCTAAGCATATCCATCATTATTTGGTGTAGGGCGTTTTTGCTCGGTTTCATTTTTGTGGCTACTTCTGTCGCTTCCTTGAATTGGGCTGTTTAATTGCTCGAGGGAGCTTTTTGCTTGACTTTCTCGGTTTAACTCTTGATCTCCTACCTTGTTTAGGGGTTGCACTTCATCCTCCACTTCCATTATTCTTAATGATTCTCGAGAAGGCGCTCTTTTTGGAAATTCTTGTACTGCTATTATCCGTGGTCGTTGATTCTAGGACTTGATCACATTGTTTTCCAGTCTTGTTAGGGTTGAAGGTTGCCCAACTTCTGTATTCCTCGAGTTAAAGTTTGGTACCATATTATCTTTTGAAGTTGATTGATAAGCAGCTTCTTCATTTGGATCGCTGTTACTGTTCTTTGTTCTTACCATTTTTTCTTTTGAACGAAGCACTTTATCCAATTAATCTGTGATGAAGGTTATCAGAGAGTGGAGGTTCGACCCCTCCCTCTAGCGCCAAAAATGTTGACAAGAAAACTTGTCAATGCCTCAAATTTCAAATTGGAGTATGGGCGATGCTTTCGAAACCTCCTTTCGAAGGAGTAAAGGTTACTAGCACTTTTCAGGCTGAAAAAGATGGTTATTTCCAAAATGTTATTTATAATGGTTCTTCCCCAAAGTCATTTTCACATATTATCCTCCAAATTTAGATTTTTATTTATTTAGCTACACCTCCTTTTTGTGCCTGGATTATTGCTACATAATAGATAGGATAGTTTACGCATGAAATTGTTTTTTCTTCCAATTCTAAATTTCAAATCCACATGAGTTAAACCACCGTGTATCTGAAATGTTTTGTGGGGAATGTTGGTTCTGAATATTAACCTTTTTGACTATAAAAAAAGTTTAAGTAGTATAACCAAATCATTATATGACTATTTATAGATCAACTTCAATGTTATAAACCAGCCTTTTTCACAGTCAATATTTTAAACTTTCACTTATAGTACTATTATTCCAACAATAGATTTGGATTTTCGCATGAAGTTATATTACTCTTGAATAGCCAAATTCTTTAGCTAGAACCTTCTTCCATTTATCAAAATTTTAAATCCCATCAGTGGTGCTATAGGAAAGCAATTAGTAACATACTATACGAATAAACTGGATGAAATGCAAAAATTCAAGAATATTTGTGCTTTTAATTATGGTTTTGATGGTTATTAGTATTAATGTGAACTAAAACGGGCAATTTGTCTGACTTTCGCTTATCTCTGAGTAGAAATTTAGGCAACCATCTATGCTTCCTAGAGACAATCAGCAATTTATGTTCTTGACCATTGTTAATCCATTGGATGATTATCCTTAGTTTCTTTAGAGATCTTCATTGAATTTGTTATATTAACCAATCCAAATGCCATACTAAGGAACTTAGCCTATAAAATTGACCTCTCTTTTACAACCTCCTCGATTAAAGGTTCCAAATTCATTAGAGTAAGTGCGTACATGATTAATCTACTGTCACGAGCTTATACCTTACACTTGGAGTATTGAAACCTTGACTTTCTTCCGATATATGCATTATTGAGATAAGTATCGATAACAATACTAATAGTTGATTCTTTCTTTTTATAATTAGAGTCATACTTTATTCTAGTAAAAACACTTATCCTAATATGTCAAAGGTTCGAACCCATGGTTGAGAAACTTTATCTAGAGTGTAATGATCCTTGACTGCTAATAGTTGATTCTTATAAATTCATTGTGCTTTAACAATGCGATGTCTCCTTACTGGTATTCATAGATGTATTCTATGTTTGAATGTTGATGGAAACTTAGTAATCTTATCATTTAATTCCCTTTTATACCTTTTCTTTTAAAGGAACCAATGGTCTGTTGATATCAAACTAAAAGCAGAATTTAAGGAATTGGACCCCTACACCGTTGTTAACTAGGCTAAATACTAAAGGCATTGACAACATGATATCAGTATTGTTTATAGTACATAAAAATTGATCAGCTCATTATTTTATAATGTTAGTAAAGCATTAGGAAGTAGCACTAGAAAATATGATTTTGTTTCATACTTGAAGCACATCATTCACTCCTCACTAATTTTATCATGATCATTGGTATGTTCGCACAAAGAAGATAAATAATATAATGCATGTGAAAGTAATCGGAACCTATATGCATTTTTCCATAATGCATGTGATAACATATTAAAAGTAGGGTTGGAGATAAAAGAATGACAAAGCACCACTGAACCAGATAAATTAGTTGATTTTTGTTATTATTAAATAACTATAAGCATACAAATATAACAGTAATTAATTAATGAAAGTGAATGAAAATGAATTGTAGAAAGGAGATAGACGCCAACAACATCTAAGATTAACACTATCCCTTTATGTATCTAAAATGAGTTAAGGGTGGCTTAAACTATTAGTCATTAAGCATATTCTCATGTAACCTATTCAAAAAAATTAGATTTGAGTTATCCGATCAAATTAAATGATATATATAGACAATCACATTAAATTTGAACTATCCAATATGTGATCTTAATAACTAAACTTCACTACTTTGGTTTTAATTATCCAAATCCTAATTGAACTTTGTAAATTCTATTACGTATGCTAACTCTATCACAGGCTGCAGAATAATAGCAAAGTCCTCCCTCAAACGATATAATGAGATGTAAAATATCATCAAGAAGTATTTATTATGTCCTTAAGATAAGAATTTGAATAAATTTACATACATAATGGGTAGGGAAAACATTCTGACAGGTATACATTATCTTAGATCCTTAATTCCATTATTTTAAATACATTGGGAATAGCACCATTACTTGGTCATGGAAAACAATAATTGATATTAATACAATTGAATAAAAAAGTATGCCATTCCCCAACATTTTACATTAATACAATTGAATAAAAAAGTATGCAATTAACTTCTCAAGCAGCGTTTCATCATTGTGCATTTGTTATGTTATTATTATGACAACAAACTTTTTTTTTCTCCAACCTAAATTTCTACACATACTAATATATAGTTTATCTATAATCTTGGAAACTAAGAAACCAAAAAAAGGTGTGGTTTCTACAGGAATCTTTAACCGTTAATTATAAAACTTTTGTTTTTGATCATTTAATTTTTTTTGGAATTTGCAAATAGCTCTATGTATTAACTAATAATACTTTTAGATATACAGGTAGAGTAACCATTTATGGTTCATCTTATGATTATTATCAAAGAGCAGAGAGATTCACTACTTAGTGTATCTGTACTTGAGCTGCTTCAATATCTAAAAGGTTGGTTTAATAATTAAAGCTAAAATTTAAACCTTTTTCTGTCAGAAATGAACTCATGGAACTTGCATAAATTTTTAGTATTGCTAATAGTTATGGAGTTTATAGCAACACTGCGATAAATATTTAGATCATAATGAATAACTGCATATGTATCATCACTTTCAACAATATTAATTGCAGCAGTTTTATAAAAGTTTACGTTTTTATACCTTTCTACTATCATCATAGAATATAAAAGATGATGAAATTGAAAAGAGGTCGAGTAGAAAACATGGTGAAATTAGAATTTAAAAGCCTCGAGTGAAAGGTTAAAACAAAAAATAAGAGGGAAAAATTGGACCAAAGCCAAGCGTGTAGCTAAAAGAGATAACGTGTTTAAAAGAAGCTGATTAGGACGACGACTTGATTGCCTATGTGTTAGCTCTGCTCTATGACTTTAAAGCTTGATTGCTTTGAGGTTTAAAATCATCCATGATGCCTATGTATTTTTGTATGCTTCTTACTATTGTTTTGATGTTTAGTATATTCGTCGTAGAATCATATTTAATGCAACTTATCTTTTACATTAGTTGCAGTTATCTGATGTGATCTGTACTTAATTATTACGAAGGTTTAGTTGTTGTAGTTTAATCTTAAAGCATGCATTTTAAAATTTTCATTACTGTATGCTTACAAATATCCTATTGCAAGATTGTTGCATCAACTTCAACTAATGTCAAATTTATTATATCTGTATTTTAGCTGTATCGAAAATTAAAGTTTTTTCAACAAGTTTAGATGTTATGTTTACTGATAGGTTTTAGGCTGTTTTAATTTAATCAGTTCGATCTTTCAGTTCTTCCATTTTCTTGCAATTATTTAACAAACACATCCATAGATATCACTTTTTCTTATTATTTTAAGTTATTTTTATCACTAAAGAGCATCTTCTACAACTTTTATTTATTTTATATATTAATATTGTATTTAATAGGATCGATTTAATTTTAATTTTTGATTATTGGAAGCATGGTCGTAGCTCTTTGGCTTCCTAATGATTATCCTATGTTAAAGCTGTAATTTGGAGCATCATATCCTCTTTTTGCTTTAAGCACACATGTTTGAAAAAGAAACAATCCTACTTCTGCATTTGTATTTGATGCAAATGCTTCCTATTTTGAGTACCAAATCCTCTTCTTGCTTCAAGAGCATTTACAAATAAATTATATGTTCTGTTTTCTATATTTCATGAAAATACAACAATGAACTGACTAATGAGTTGTAGTTGTGAGTACCTATTGTCGCTCATGCTTTACCATTTCACATATTTTCTCAAAGAGGTAATTTATGAAAAAACAAATGTCCAAAATATTGAGAAAAGTTAATCATACTTAAAAAGTGCTCTTTTGGATGGATGTAATATAGAATCGCAAAGTGTATGCATTTTACTTATGGTTTATTCTGTTATTCCTCTGATCTTATTTTATTACTCTTGATACCTTGTAGTTATACTAAGATCCATATTCTTTATGTAGTTTCTAAGAATGATTTTCCACAATCTAGCATTGGCACTAATCTAGCAATAGAATGTTCTTTATGTTGTTATTAAAGAAAATGTCCGGTGTACTCCATTTTCAATTGCTACATTTAATATCTTCACTGGAACAATTGTATTTTTGTGGAAAATTTGAATAATTGTACCTTTGCTTATACGCTCTAATTAGCGTGAAATATTTATAGATGTGTTCTATTTTCTAAGTAACAACACATGTTCAAAATTTAGAAAAATGTGCAACAAAGAATAGAACATCGATTTGAATTTCTAAATTCGTTTGGTAAGAAATGAATTAAACAAAATTTCCAAGTTAATTATCTTTAAAATATTCATGTATGAAATCACAAAAAGTTAGCCGAAACCCATGTGCGTAGCACGGGTTTGCACTAATACCCTATGAAACACAAAGCTCCATTCAATAACATATTAAGAAATTTTATTTTATTCAGTGTATTAGTTTACACTCTTGAAATTATCTTGAACTCGGAGAAATAATTTTTATATTAAACAAATTTCTATATGAAAATACGTATGGAATACTTATCCAATTTCTCATTCCATATATATCAAGTATCTTTCAGTATTTTATATAATTATTGTTTTGAATGCATTTTCATGAAGCAAAGGTGACCATTTACTCTCTTCATCCTAGCTGTGCCTAAGTTATTTCTACTCTCATACACACAGCTTCCATTCAAAATGGTTGACCCATTAAACAGGGAATCATTGCTACAAGACTGTAATAAACTCTTAACATAATGCATTCGGTTATCCCTAATGTTTAAGGATATCAAATATGTTTCACTTTATGTAATCAGAGCAAACTGACATTTCAGGAATTGAATTCCTTGGTACATCTTGTAGCTCTTCGTCCAGTGCTATATTTAACGACACGGGATGCTTATTGATTTTGTTCATTTAAATGCGCGATCTCATATTATGATTTATTTGCTTATTTTGAGTGAACTAATTGTTAATACCTTAGTTATTGATTTTGATGATAATAACCTTGATAACAACCATATACAATCGCATAAAATATAGACACCAATGTTTTATTAAGTTATATAGTATATAGTGCACAGGTGTTGAATTGAAGAAATCATAGTATAAAAACTCAAGTGATAGACATGAAGACTCATGAGTTCAAAGACCAAGATACAAAGAACTCAAGATTATAATTTAGTGTATACAACCATACCTTATATTGTTAAAGTCCTTAATAGCAATCTTTGATCTCTATCTTCTATTTTTCCATCTTTTATACTTCTAAACAAAACAAATTTTCGAAATATATTTCAAAAGATTTTATAAAAGTTTTTCAAATTTCAAAATGTTTATAAACCATATTCAATATTTTACAAAGTATCAAATTATTCTACAAATATAGGATTTTCAAAACATTTTAAAAGAAACAAGTTTTAAAAATATACATGCTTATGTCGCCGACATATATGCAGATCGTATATCGACATACATGTTGCCAACTAGTTTTTTATATTTTGATATGAAGTGTCTATTCATCGCAACTCTTTATGAATGGACACATCTATTGATTCACTATATAAAGGGGAGTGAAAACGAATTTTTTGACAACTAATTATTTACTTTCTTCCCTCCTCTTACTCTCTTGAAAACTACAGTGAAAAATATACTCTATTCTTTTCAAAATCACATAAAATCAATTCATACTTCTTTATATTGATTCAATACTATTTTCTTACTGTTTTTTAAACATCTCTCTCAATTCAAAGATCAAAAGTGCTATCCAAGAGATTATAGAATCCATTATATCTAAAGTACAAGAAATTGTCTTCGAAAAAACATCATGTGATGACCCACATTTTGAAAGGTTTAAATCGACAATAATCCACACATGTCCAACTTAAACAATCCGAAACGTAGATGATCAATGGGGATAATTAACGAAAAAAAGAAAAAAAAAAGAAACCAAACACAGAATCTCATAGCGGAACAATAAAATATAATAATCAAATAAAAAATTCATGAAGCTGCTTACTATACATTTGATTATAATCTATTTACATTTATCAAAGTTATATATATACATCAGGGATAAATAATCAATACAGCAGAATAGCATGATGGAGAGTATAAAATTAATAGTAATATACCAAATCTTCATCTTCGTCCTCTAGAGAATAATCTTCAATACGATGAAAAACTCAGGACTGACCCGAGCGTAATGGAAAACAAAACACTTGAGTCGGGACTAAAATACTCTTATGTAAGTCAAATTAATGTCACGAAACATGAGTGTAATAGCATCAGATGTTTACGGGATTTTACATCTCTGATCCAGTGTATAACATGCGTCAATAACTTAAGAGATGTTATGGGATTTTCCATCTCCTAAGGATCCATTTAACTATTTATATATAATAATGTCTATCGGTAAATTACATATCAAAATAGCATTAAGGTATTACAATTATCCCCCTTAACAAATTTTTATAGCATGCAGTCCATGCAGGTCCTGTAAAACAACCAATAACGACGGTAGCAAATGAGTCCCCTATAGGTAAAGTACTAAATCAAATTCGTAATAGGCTCATATAAGGATAAATATGACAAGGCGCGTGAGGCAATGCCCAAGGTAGGATTCTACCAGTTAACCCTTTCTGGCTGGTCGTAACCCATCCGTGGCTGACCGTGACAATCAATCCAAACAAAAGGTGCACCCATCGAATATGAAATCATAATAGTAATAAAAGGGATCAACGTCGCTAGAGGTAGATAACCTCGGTGGCCAGACATAGACTTCTATTGTAGTCATTTTAATTATGACACGAGTGTCTAAGCTATTCACCATGTTCTCTTACTTCATTCTAGTAAATGTTTCCAATTCAACCACTACACTCTGGATATCATCCACCGTGCACACGGCTGTCAAAGTGATTCCAATATTGACAGAGAGTATGCTAATAAGAGGCCCCAGTCTCTTTAATAACCAAACGTCATTTTACACATCAGTTGGTATTTCTACAATTCGAAAACAATTCATACATGGAATCAAAATATCATATTCGTTTCAAAATCTAATCCATTTCGAAATCACCATATTTCCTCAAAATATACCTTATCCACTTTTGCCTTAATATCTCGATTTCGTTTCCAAAAACCATTTCGAACTTCAATTTAGGTTACAACTTCATTTTAACCTTGTTCGCATTTGAATCCAAGATTTAAATATAAACATTCCACCTTTAACCAGTTGAATTTTTAGAAAATAGTTTGAACAGTTTTGAAACAGCTTAAATAGTTAAAATAGTTTAATAGAAAATAGTTTAATTATTGAAAATGGTTTATATAGTAAATTAGCTTGGACAAGTCAAAATAATTTGAATATTTAAAGAATATAGATGTTTAACCGTTTATACTAAAATAATTCATTTAAAAATAGTTTCAAAATCAAACCGATTCAATTCCAAATTTCCCAATTCAAATCAATTCCAAATTCTATTTCGAATTAATCGATTCAAATTTTGATTTCAAGTCGAATTTTTACTTCAATTCCAAATTAATTTCGATTTTAATTCCAAACTAATTTAGATTCCAATTTTGAATTAATTTAAGTTCCATTTCTGAATTAATTTAAAATTTAATTAAAATCCAAACCTTCAAATATAATCAAATTCCAAGCTCAATTTCGAAATATCCTTTTATTTCACTTTTACGTAGCAAAATTCAAAGTTCGAAATAAATTCCATCTTTTAAAACAAATCAATTTCTGAAATTTGCGCCATATTTTGATTATAACTTCCAAAATCTCAACTTCAATTATTTAAACAATTTTGTATACCAAATTTAAATTTCAACATTCCAAGTTCCAATTCGAATATAATTCAATTTCCAAAATGTAACGACCTAGAATTTTGAACAATTTAATTTGAAAATATTTAATTAATTTTAAATATTTGAATGATGGTTTGACTTGAATTTCAAATTATCAGAATGAATTTGGCGATTAAATTTTAGAATTTAATCTATTGAAAGTTGAATAAAAATTTGAATCTTCAATTTTAAGCCGATTAAAAATATTTCAAAGGCTTGTAAAATCCATATTGATAATATTGAAGATAATAGAAGCTTCAGAATTGAGTTTGAAAGTGATTTGTTCAGTTTTGAAAATATATCGTTTGAATCGATATTTAAAAATAGCCGTCCGAGGCACAGTCTCGGAATTCGACAAAATCAGTTCCATTGGGTCCGTAATATTGAATTATTCTCGTATTTCAAATTTCGTATTTTTTGGAGTTGCCGTGTGAGCATACGGTAAGTAAACGCGTTGAAAATTTTCAACGAATTCAATTTAAATTTAAATTTAAAAATTGGTCAACGTCAGCACGTTCAACCATTTATCATGCCTAAAATCATGCTGAGAATCACAAAGAAGGTCGTGCAAAAACCATGCCTCCTTCACGTCTTAAAATAACCATCCTCTTCAGTTTTCAAAGGCAGAATCAAACGAAAATTAAAAATAAATGGCGACCTCAACATTCATGGCCGCTTCTGAAAAAAAAATAACAGAGACCCAACTTCCCTTCCTTCTTCAATTTCATTCGAAAATCCCCTTTCTCTTCAGAAAAAAAAATATAAATGGCCGAAGCCCTAAATCAAGAATCGCGAGCCCTTCGTTCAACTCGAAATCGAGTTTCGTTCTTCGATGGCGCGTGGCGATAGAGGAGCAGAGCAGGCGCACGCGCGCGTGCTCGCGCGTGGGAGAAGGCGACGATTTTGGGGGAGCTTGATTTCGAGCATCTCGAAGTGGAGGGTTTCGGCGATGACGAAGTGATACTCGCGAGATGATGGAGGTGGCTAGGGCTTTGGGGTGGTTCGTGGCAGAGAATGACGGCAGCGGGGCGTCGTGTTGGTGATCGCGATGGTGGCGCCAGTTGGGGGTGGGCCTGTGTCGCGATGGTCGTAGGCTCGAGTTCGAGCTGGTGATTTCTAGTGAAGGTATTATTTTTATTAATTTTAATTTATAAAATTATGTGAGTATAGACGTATAGAAAAAATATATACACTAAGTTAAAACAATTTAAATTCTTGAATTATCCAGAAATCTGTAGATATATATAAATAAATAGTTTTATACAGTAAAAGAAAATTTGTTTACAATTCAAATTACTAGTTCAAAAGTAAATGAAACCCTTGGTTAATTTAAATTAATTTTAAAAGGAAAATTTGTTAGGTAAAATGATTTATTAAAAGAAATTGATTTAAAGATATTAATATAAAATAAGATAATTAGTAAAAATAAATAAAAATAAATGAATGAATGAATACATGATAAATTTACTAGTTTATTTTGAAAATAATTTCCCAAAGTAAATTTTGTTTCAAATTTAAATTTTTAGTTAAAATAATTATTAAACAAAGGAATTTTAAAATATTGAAAAAATTTATATAAGCAAAATGTTTCAAATATTTATGAAAATGAGATTTTGGTTTAAAGAAAAAGGGAAGTTAGTTTGAAATTAAAAGGTTTAGTTAAATAAATTTATTTAAGTAAATTTAGTTGAAATTTAAATTATATTAGATAAATTTGTTAAGAGTAATCTGTTTAAAATTAAAAGGGAATTTGTTTGGAAAGAGTGATTAAGCCCAAATTAAATTATAAACTAGTTAAATCAAATGAAAATTTATTATTCGATCTATTCGAATATTAATGAATTGTACAATATTTATACAAGGTCTATAAATCAAGAAAATCGAGTCAAGATGGAAATGGTTTGCATGCATAAATCAAGGTGAGAACTTCTTACTCAAAAATTTATAAGTTGGATTTGCAGTTATTTATTGATTGTTGTTTGGTTGTGATATTAGATATAGTAGGATATATCTATATTTATAGCAATATACATATTGGCATATGTATATATTGCAGTTGATTGATTTCCCACATTGTATAGCGGATGAGACCCTATTGCGCCGCTTATTAAGCGGATAATATTTTATAAATCTCATATACCGCGATATTCCACCTCGAAGTGGAATGGGTATTGTGCTAATGTTTGTGGATGCAGGGAAACAGGTTGGAGGGATCCAACTGGATTCCTCACGAATATTTATTTATTTACATATATTGTGATATTTGATTGTTTATCATATCGATATATGATGTTTGAAAGTCGTGATTGACTATTTGATGTGTTGCATCATCGGATCCATTTTTGGAACTTTAAAAATGATTTGTAAAGTGATTTTTGAAAGTATACGTTTATAAAATATTTTTGGAATTGATCCATTTTAAATAAATAAACGTATAAATTTAATGTTATAAAAATTATGGTTTTTGAGAAAAATAGTTAAAAGTTGATTTTGGAAAATATGGGATTAATGATTTTATAAAATAGTTTAAATTGGGATTCCTGAATTTATTATAAAAAGTTTAAAAATAGGATTTATGAAATTTGATTATTTTATAAATCAAAGAGAGTGGTGAAACTATAAAGGACTTTAAAGACGTTTTGAAATAATAATATAAATTGATTTATATAAAAGATTTATAAATTGATAATTTATAAATTAAAATATTTGAATTATAAAATGAGTTTTTATAAGTGTTAGAATGAATTGTAAATGAATTTCATAAATAAATGAAATTTATAGGATTATAAACGGTGAAATTATAAATGGAATTTTATAAGCAGTAGGTTTATAAAATTTGTAAAGTTATTAAAAGAGTATATTTGGATAAATGATTGAATCTTATAAGTTATAAGATTTATAATTATGAAGTTTAAAGGAACGATTTTGCAAACAAATAAATTATAAGCATTTAACTTATAATATGGACTTTCGGTATATAATTGAGTTATAAATCGAATAGGTTAATAAAGGAGATTTATAAAGGAAGTAGTTATAAAATAAATAGAAATGGAATTTATAAACATTGTTTTATAAATCCGCCAACGACTTATTTTGATAAGTAAATTGTTATAACTTATTAATGGAGTTATATTCACGTTTTAGACGGTGGAATGCATCTCTCCTGTCCCAAGCTGGTAGATTGGTGCTTATCCAATCGGTTTTGTGCTCTTTGGGTGTTCATATTTTCGCCGCTATGACCCCAACTTCTTCTTTCTTTCGTTCGTTCCGTTCGTTGGCTTCTTCTTTCTTCTGGGGTTCTAAGGGTGACGATCGTCGTCATCATTGGGTGTCTTGGGATGTTATCTGCCGGCCTAAGTGTGAGGGTGGGTTAGGGTTGCGTAATCCGAAGGACATCTGCTTGGCTTTCGCTTGCAAGTTGTGGTATAGGTTTGGGGCTAACGACTCCTTATGGTCGCAATTTCTTCATGCTAAGTACCGGAGACTGGCTGATTCTGGATTCTCCGGTACTCCTTCCTTCGCGAGTGAGACTTGGAAGCATATGCAATCGGTCAAAGTGTTTGTTGACTCTCATGACGGCCTCTCCGGATGGGATGGTGGTCCGTTCTCTATTCGGAGGGCTTGGTCCTCTTCTAGAATCCCATCGCCCGTTCCTTCCATAATGGACTCTCAGTTGATGAAAACCTTCAACGGATCGGCATTCCTTTTGTCTCTCGTTGCAGATGCTGCGGTAACGGGGAGACGGAATCGGTGAATCATCTGCTTTTCATCGGATGGTGTGCCAGGTCTTGCTGGAACTACTTCGGGAATTTAGTGGGGGTACGTGGTTCCATCAACTCTTCTTTTGATTTGCTGTCCACTTGGTGGTGTCGTCGTGCTGGTCGTTCCCTTCGTTCTATTGTTTTTCGTTTGATTCCTTATCTGATTTGCTGGCACATTTGGTGTGCCCGGAATAAGGCAATTTTTGACGAAACTCCTATGGACCCTCTATCTGTTATTCGGAAGGTTCGAGATGATGTTTACTTGGCATTCCGGGGCCGTCCATTCCGAGGTTCTGTCAACTTTCGTTCTGGTCGCCTAGTGAATTTGTTATCAATCACCTGCTCTAGCTCTTCTATTAGACAAGGTATCGGTTGATTGCCTATCCGGAGACTGGTGGTTACGACTGTCCAGTCTCCTTCTTAGCCTCCTCTCCCCCCCTTTTTTTTCTCATGTTTAGGTTATTGCTTGCAGGTAGAGGCTTTATGGGGTGTGTGATTCTCAGTCCGTTCTTTGTTTGGAGCTTGCTTAGAGTTTTCTGTTTCTGCTTTTCGGGTTTCGGTCTTTCTGGTGATGGGTTGTTGTCTGTTGTTTTCTTCTAGTTCTTCTATCGGTCTTTTTGGTAGATCGCTATCTATTTTTCGGTGGTATCCATACATCGGAATCGGGCGGTGGCTTTGCCGGAGCTCGATTTTGATATTAGTCGGAGTGGGGGTTTTTGGACTTATTCGGGATTGCTTTGCGCCTGCTGGGAGACCTCCTTCTGGATCTTTTTGTTAGTGGTTTTTTGTATTCCTCTTTTGGTTATTTCTGTGATCCGATCATGTATTCTCTCGTCTTTGTTCTTTTACGGTTACCTGTCAGGCTTGTTGACAGCTTTTGGTGATGTTTAGTTATACATATTTTCTTTAAAAAAAAAAAAAAGAATAATCCTTTAAAATAGAATGAATAGAAATGATGAAATCGGTTACCAAAGTATATTCACGTTTTTGAATAGTGAATAATATGTTAAAGAAAATGTTTTGGATGTGATGTTTTAAACAGAATTAAAACGATCTAACGATTTTTTTAAAGATTCGAAACCATAGATTTCAACAGTCATTGTTGAAATAGACGTTTTCGAGAAATAGAAGGAAATTGTGGACTATAACACTGTTGTTATAGTAAATGGTTTCCGAAAGGAAATGTTTTGTATAGTATTGGGATTTATATGTCTATTTTAATTTCGAATCCCTATACTAGTGATTTTGGGTTGTCGTAACGATGTTTTACGCAAGATTCATTTTGGTCCAAATAAATATGTTTAAGAGAATGATTTCCTTAAACAATGAAATATATACTTAATTTCGATTTAAGTATATTGAATATTTTCCAACTGTTGAAAATAAAAGGATTTGTGAATTACTTATGAATAAATAAGTATGGAAATGTTTTCCAATGTGAAATGAAACGTTTTGAGAATTTATCTTTTTGAAGATAAATTGAAAATGAATAATTGAAATCGTTTATTCATAGATATTTTGGAATATAAATTCACTATGGAATTTTTAAAAGAAAAGGGGAATTTGTTTAAAAATAAATATTGATTTATTTTTGAAGTATTGAAATTATATATCTTGTAAAGATATAATTTGGGAAAATAAATAATTTGGGAAAATTATTTGGAATCTGGTGATGTGTGCATATCCATTGATAGTTCAATAACCGACTATCAATATTTACCTTTGAATGGGTGTTTGTTGTGATTTGCTTGAATTTGAATTCCACACTTATTTTTAAATTTATTGCGCTCGTTATTCGGATTACGCATTCCGAATAGTGATACGACGTAATGGATAGCATTGATGACCGGTGTTGAAGACCGGATATTTTTGAAAGCGAAAGGACAACTCGTCGAATGTCTTTGCATCGACTGGTCCCCGGTATAGCGACTCCATATGTGATGGGAAGTCCGGTCGTGATTAGTGAATATCCGGATTGCAAGGACTTCTTTGTAAGTGCCTTCGGTTCTGTTCGATCCCGGAACAGACTTGTATGGATAGTATGTCTGACATTACAAATTGAGATATAAAGCTGATTTCTTTCAAATATATTTTTGTTGGTGGCGAAGAATTTATTCTCTTAGCTTAACACCCTTCTCTGAGACGTACGAGCTCAGAGGTTATATAGTTGAAGGTTATTAGCAATATATTCCCAATTTGGTAATGTGGCATGCTGAGTGTTGCTGTGAAATGACCATTGTTTGATCATTTGTTTGCTCACTTATCTTTGTGATCATTTCTATGATCATTTGTTGACCCAAAGCACAGCTTTTGTATAAAGCGTGGCTTTGTGGACGAGACTTCGTCGAGCCTCACACCCCGGAATGGTCAAAACAGGAAAGATGCAGCAAGGTTATGAGGGATAGCTCCCTTTAGGGTATGTGCATTTCCTTCTGGAAAAGGGTGGTATCATGATATGGAGCCCAGATACTTACTCATGTTGAAACACTTATTATTTTGGTGTGATGTTGATTACGAGCGCTCGGATAAAGGTCCCAAAGGACCGGGGGATGGCATACTCATGTCAGTAGTTACCCAGTTAAGGGTAACCCGGCCTTGTATTGGCAGAGATCCGGTTTGGTTCTCGGGGATGTCCTTCCAGAGGCGTTCTCATGTGGCAATGGGAAGTTCCTTGGCCTGACCATTTGTTGGAAATCCAAAGAAACAATACGAGCCTTGTACGGTATTAGTTGTAGAACCTATCATTCACTTATGGTGGCGCCCCACTGTTTGGATGGTAGCTATAGTAGGCATACGATAATGGTCGTATGTTGGCTAAGATTTATATCTTTATTTTCGAAATGAATATTTTCCTATAGTATGCACTAATAATAATAGCAAATGTTTCTTTTTAATACGTATCAAGCATCTTTGACTATCATAAGGAGAAATCTCCTCCAATTCTGCGTTTGCATTGTGTGTTTGTGCGGGAGGCCTTATGGTAGTCTCATTTTTAAAAGCATTGCGAATTGACTTTAAAAATATTCCTCTATTTTGATTTTAAAGAAAATAAACTGTTTTAGTTCTCACACCAGTCACATGACTGACTCGGAGTTTATTGTTTTCCTTCCTAAACTCTGGGTGCCCACCAATTTCCACACGGGCAGTCAAGAGACAGGTTTATCAGGATATTCTGGAATTCAGGAGTTGCTGGAGGCAAGCTGGATGGCATGGCGTATTACTAGTACATAGTATTTATTTTCCGCTGTTTGTTGTTGTTTGTTGTTTTACACTCTGATGATGATGTAATGTAATATATAAAATGTAATAACCGATATAGTTCTTTGTTTAAAGTATTCATTTATCTATTATATGTTGTTCCGCTGCGATTGTGAGATTCTGATATTGTTCTGTTGTTTTTTTTTTCTGTTCTGTTTTGTCTTTTCTCTCTTCTTCTACCTCTTTCTTTTTTCTAGAACCCTGAGAATTCGTATTTTCGTTCATCTTGAGTTAATCAATGGAGATTAGTGTATATTCAAGGAGTACGGATTTGCGGGTCCTCACATCTGGTATCAGAGCATATGGTTAAGCGACAACCATGGCTCTGTTGGGTGTTACTCATTAGAGATAGAGTCAGCAGTACTCTAGAATGAGTTTGAGTGTAATAATAGATATGAGAGCGTATTTGTTAGTGAATATAAAATTGTTTTTGAATTGGGTAAATAAGATAATTTTGCCCAAAACTATTTTTGTATAGAAAAGAAATGATTTTCTATGAATTATTATAGTATGTGGTTGCATGATTGTTAGGAAGTAATTTATTATCATTATTATATGAAATTAAATAAGAAATAAAATGTATAACCAAAGATTGAAGATAAATTTGAATTTGTATATAAATTCAAGTAAGTAAAAGAAATAAATTGAAATTCCCTTTGTTAGTAATTAAGTAAATTCGAGATGAATTGAATATGGAAATTGAATGTTAAAATTCATTTTGAATTTGTAAGCGAATAAAACTGGAATTGAAACTGAATGTTGAAAACAATGTGAATTGTGTGAAACAAAATGAAGTTTTAAGATTAGTCTGAAGTGAACTAAAGATAAAAGATAAAAATTCAATATTCAGAATAAAAGATAAATTGAATTCGAATAGAAATTGTAAATTGAATTCAAATGAAATTTGAAATGTAGAATTGAATGATAATGGATATAACTTCAATAGTAAGCTAAAAAAAATGGATAAGAAGCATATATCGAAATTTTGTAATGGAAAGTGCAAAATAGTTTGAATATTGTAACTAGATATTATGGCTAGCAGGATATACAGGTGTATTAAAAGAAATGGAATTGGGATTTTGATTTCGAAGATAAAATTTAATTGCTCGACAAAAAGGTACGTATTTCAATTTCAGTATGAGATTTGATGATTTTCTTCTCCAGCCACTTGGCTTTCTCTTTTCTTTTTATTCTGAGGGGCCGTGGTGCCATTTTGTAGTCGTACCGAGCTAGCCGCGCAAAGAAGACGCTGGCGAAATTTTTCGAAAATTTAGAGTGTTAGAAAAATTTTGAGAAAATTTGAAAGTTGAAATTTGAATTTAAATTTAAATTTGAATTTAAATTTAAATTTGAATTTAAATTTAAATTTGAATTTTGAAGTAGGCAATGTTCTTTTGAAAACTTATAAGTGAAGTTGGAAATTTAGTTGGAATGATAATGGATCTTTAATAAAAAAAAAGATTTGTTTTAGAAAGTTGATAAAACTATTTGGATTGTGAAAAAAATGATAGACGTGATAAGGACATTCTTCTTAACTTGTAATTTCGGGACGAAATTCTTTTAAGGGGGGAAGATTGTAACGACCCAGAATTTTAAACAATTTAATTTGAAAATATTTAATTAATTTTAAATATTTGAATGATGGTTTGACTTGAATTTCAAATTATCAGAATGAATTTGGCGATTAAATTTTAGAATTTAATCTATTGAAAGTTGAATAAAAATTTGAATCTTCGATTTTAAGCCGATTAAAAATATTTCAAAGGCTTGTAAAATCCATATTGATAATATTGAAGATAATAGAAGCTTCGGAATTGAGTTTGAAAGTGATTTGTTCAGTTTTGAAAATATATCGTTCGAATCGATATTTAAAAATAGTCGTCCGAGGCACAGTCTCGGAATTCGACGAAACCAGTTCCATTGGGTCCGTAATATTGAATTATTCTCGGATTTCAAATTTCGTATTTTTCGGAGTTGCCGTGTGAGCACACGGTAAGTAAACGCATTGAAAATTTTCAACGAATTCAATTTAAATTTAAATTTAAAAATTGGTCAACGTCAGCACGTTCTACCATTTATCACGCCTAAAATCATGCCGAGAATCACAAAGTAGGTCGTGCAAAAACCATGCCTCCTTCACGTCTTAAAATAACCATCCTCTTCAGTTTTCAAAGGCAGAATCAAACGAAAATTAAAAATAAATGGCGACCTCAACATTCATGGCCGCTTCTGGAAAAAATAACAGAGACCCAACTTCCCTTCCTTCTTCAATTTCGTTCGAAAATCCCCTTTCTCTTCAGAAAAAATAAATATAAATGGCCGAAGCCCTAAATCAAGAATCGCGAGCCCTTCGTTCAACTCGAAATCGAGTTTCGTTCTTCGGTGGCGCGTGGCGATAGAGGAGCAGAGCAGGCGCACGCGCGCGTGGGAGAAGGCGGCGATTTTGGGGGAGCTTGATTTCGAGCATCTCGAAGTGGAGGGTTTCGGCGACGACGAAGTGATACTCGCAAGATGATGGAGGTGGCTAGGGCTTTGGGGTGGTTCACGGTAGAGAATGGCGACAGCGGGGCGTCGCGTTGGTGATCGCGATGGTGGCGCCAGTTGGGGACGGGCCTGTGTTGCGATGGTCGTAGGCTCGAGTTCGAGCTGGTGATTTCTAGTGAAGGTATTATTTTTATTAATTTTAATTTATAAAATTATGTGAGTATAGACATATAGAAAAAATATATACAATAAGTTAAAACAATTTAAATTCTTGAATTATCTAGAAATCTGTAGATATATATAAATAAATAATTTTATACAGTAAAAGAAAATTTGTTTACAATTCAAATTATTAGTTCAAAAAAAATGAAACCCTTGGTTAATTTAAATTAATTTTAAAAGGAAAATTTGTTAGGTAAAATGATTTATTAAAAGAAATTGATTTAAAGATATTAATATAAAATAAGATAATTAGTAAAAATAAATAAAAAAATAAAAAAATGAATGAATACATGATAAATTTACCAGTTTATTTTGAAAATAATTTCCTAAAGTAAATTTTGTTTCAAATTTAAATTTTTAGTTAAAATAATTATTAAACAAAGGAATTTTAAAATATTAAAGAAATTTATATAAGCAAAATGTTTGAAATATTTATGAAAATGAGATTTTGGTTTAAAGAAAAAGGGAAGTTAGTTTGAAATTAAAAGGTTTAGTTAAATAAATTTATTTAAGTAAATTTAGTTGAAATTTAAATTATATTAGATAAATTTGTTAAGAGTAATCTGTTTAAAATTAAAAGGGAATTTGTTTGGAAAGAGTGATTAATCCCAAATTAAATTATAAACTAGTTAAATCAAATGAAAATTTATTATTCGATCTGTTTGAATATTAATGAATTGTACAATATTTATACAAGGTCTATAAATCAAGAAAATCGAGTCAAGATGGAAATGGTTTGCATGCATAAATCAAGGTGAGAACTTCTCACTCAAAAATTTATAAGTTGGATTTGCAGTTATTTATTGATTGTTGTTTGGTTGTGATATTAGATATAGTAGGATATATTTATATTTATAGCAATATACATATTGGCATATGTATATAATGCAGTCGATTGATTTCCCGCATTGTATAGCGGATAAGACCCTATTGCGCCGCTTATTAAGCGGATAATATTTTATAAATCTCATATACCGTGATATTCCACCTTGAAGTGGAATGGGTATTGTGCTAATGTTTGTGGATGCAGGGAAATAGGTAGGAGGGATCCAACTGGATTCCTCACGAATATTTATTTATTTACATATATTGTGATATTTGATTGTTTATCATATCGATATATGATGTTTGCAAGTCGTGATTGACTATTTGATGTGTTGCATCATCGGATCCATTTTTGGAACTTTAAAAATGATTTTTAAAGTGATTTTTGAAAGTATACGTTTATAAAATATTTTTGGAATTGATCCATTTTAAATAAATAAACGTATAAATTTAATGTTATAAAAATTATGGTTTTTGAGAAAAATTGTTAAAAGTTGATTTTTGAAAATATGGGATTAATGATTTTATAAAATAGTTTAAATTGGGATTCCTGAATTTATTATAAAAAGTTTAAAAATAGGATTTATGAAATTTGATTATTTTATAAATCAAAAAGAATGGTGAAATTATAAAGGACTTTAAAGACGTTTTGAAATAATAATATAAATTGATTTATATAAAAGATTTATAAATTGATAATTTATAAATTAAAATATTTGAATTATAAAATGAGTTTTTGTAAGTGTTAGAATGAATTGTAAATAAATTTCATAAATAAATGAAATTTATAGGATTATAAACGGTGAAATTATAAATGGAATTTTATAAGCAGTAGGTTTATAAAATTTGTAAAGTTATTAAAAGAGTAGATTTGGATAAATAATTGAATCTTATAAGTTATAAGATTTATAATTATGAAGTTTAAAGGAACGATTTTGCAAACAAATAAGTTATAAGCATTTAACTTTATAATATGGACTTTCGGTATATAATTGAGTTATAAATCGAATAGGTTAATAAAGGAGATTTATAAAGGAAGTAGTTATAAAATAAATAGAAATGTAATTTACAAACATTGTTTTATAAATCCGCCAACGACTTATTTTGATAAGTAAATTGTTATAACTTATTAATGGAGTTATATTCAAGTTTTAGACGGCGAAAATCCTTTAAAATAGAATGAATAGAAATGATGAAATCGGTTACCGAAGTATATTCACGTTTTTGAATAGTGAATAATATGTTAAAGAAAATGTTTTGGATGTGATGTTTTAAATAGAATTAAAACGATCTAACGATGTTTTTAAAGATTCGAAACCATAGATTTCAACATTCATTGTTGAAATAGACGTTATCGAGAAATAGAAGGAAATGGTGGACTATAACACTGTTGTTATAGTAGATGGTTTCCGAAAGGAAATGTTTTGTATAGTATTGGGATTTATATATCTATTTTAATTTCGAATCCTTATACCAGTGATTTTGGGTTGTCGTAACGATGTTTTACGCAATATTCGTTTTGGCCCAAATAAATATGTTTAAGAGAATGATTTCCTTAAAGAATGAAATATATACTTAATTTCGATTTAAGTATATTGAATATTTTCCAAGTGTTGAAAATAAATAGATTTGTGAATTACTTATGAATAAATAAGTATGGAAATGTTTTCCAATGTGAAATGAAACGTTTTGAGAATTTATCTTTTCGAAGATAAATTGAAAATGAATAATTGAAATCGTTTATTCATAGATATTTTGGAATATAAATTCACTATGGAATTTAGAAAAGAAAAGGGGAATTTATTTAAAAATAAATATTGATTTATTTTTGAAGTATTGAAATTATATATCTTGTAAAGATATAATTTGGGAAAATAAATAATTTGGGAAAATTATTTGGAATCTGGTGATGTGTGCATATCCATTGATAGTTCAATAACCGACTATCAATACTTACCTTTGAATGGGTATTTGTTGTGATTTGCTTGAATTTGAATGCCACATTTATTTTTAAATTTATTGCGCTTGTTATTCGGATTACCTATTCCGAATAGTGATACGACGTAATGGACAGCATTGATGACCGGTGTTGAAGACCGGATATTTTTGAAAGCGAAAGGACAACTCGTCGAATGTCTTTGCATCGACTGGTCCCTGGTATAGAGACTCCATATGTGATGGGAAGTCCGGTCGTGATTAGTGAATATCCGGATTGCAAGGACTTCTTTGTAAGTGCCTTCAGTTCTGTTCGATCCCGGAACAGACTTGTATGGATAGTATGTCTGACATTACAAATTGAGATATAAACCTGATTTCTTTCAAATATATTTCTGTTGGTGGCGGAGAATTTATTCTCTTAGCTTAACACCCTTCTCTGAGACGTACGAGCTTAGAGGTTTTATAGTTGTAGGTTATTAGCAATATATTCCTAATTTGGTAATGTGACATGCTGAGTGTTGCTGTGAAATGACCATTGTTTGATCATTTGTGATATGATCATTTGTTTGATCACTTACCTTTGTGATCATTTCTATGATCATTTGTTGACCCAAAGCACAGCTTTTATATAAAGCGTGGCTTTGTGGACGAGACTTCGTCGAGCCTCACACCCCAGAATTGTCAAAACAGGAAAGATGCAGTAAGGTTATGAGGGGTAGCTCCCTTTAGGGTATGTGCATTTCCTTCTGGAAAAGGGTGGTATCATGGTATGGAGCCCTGATACTTACACATGTTGAAACACTTATTATTTTGGTGTGATGTTGATTACGAGCGCTCGGATAAAGGTCCCAAAGGACTGGGGGATGGCATACTCGTGTCAGTAGTTACCCAGTTAGGGGTAACCCGGCCTTGTGTTGGCAGAGATCCAGTTTGGTTCTCGGGGACGTCCTTCCAGAGGCGTTCTCATGTGGCAATGGGAAGTTCCTTGGCCTGACCATTTGTTGGAAATCCAAAGAAACAATACGAGCCTTGTACGGTATTAGTTGTAGAACCTATCATTCACTTATGGTGGCGCCCCACTGTTTGGATGGTAGCTATAGTAGGCATACGATAATGGTCGTATGTTGGCTAAGATTTATATCTTTATTTTCGAAATGAATATTTTCCTACACTATGCACTAATAATAATAGCAAATGTTTCTTTTTAATACGTATCAAGCATCTTTAACTATCATAAGGAGAAATCTCCTCCGATTCTGCGTTTGCATTGTGTGTGTGTGCGGGAGGCCTTATGGTAGTCTCATTTTTAAAAGCATTGCGAATTGACTTTAAAAATATTCCTCTATTTTTATTTTAAAGAAAAATAAACTGTTTTAGTTCTCACACCAGTCACATGACTGACTCGGAGTTTATTGTTTTCCTTCCTAAACTCTGGGTGCCCACCAATTTCCACACGGGCAGTCAAGAGACAGGTTTATCAGGATATTCTGGAATTCAGGAGTTGCTGGAGGCAAGCTGGATGGCATGGCGTATTACTAGTACATAGTATTTATTTTCCGCTTTTTGTTGTTGTTTGTTGTTGTACACTCTGATGATGATGTAATGTAATATATAAAATGTAATAACTGATATAGTTCTTTGTTTAAAGATTATTCATTTATCTATTATATGTTGTTCCGCTGCGATTGTGAGATTCTGATATTGTTCTGTTTTTTTTTCTGTTCTGTTCTATCTTTTCTCTCTTGTTCTACCTCTTTCTTTTTTCTAAAACCCTGAGAATTCGCATTTCCGTTCATCTTGAGTTAATCAATGGAGATTAGTGTATATTCAAGGAGTACGGATTTGTGGGTCCTCACACCAAATTTCGTTTTTTATTTCTTAAAACCAAATCATTTAAATAGTTCCATATCAAAATTTAAAATCATATAATTTAACCAATCTGGTGTCTGTATATAATTCTCTATCCTAAAGTCAAGTGAATCGGTTATTTCAATTTAATTCGGAGATGGATATATATCATTTCAATCCAAAATAAATGCCATAGGTATATAACATTTCAACATATTTCTTAATTTATTCGAAACAATCCAATTTACAGTTTTATATATTATAAATAATATACAGGATGATAACAGGATATATTAAACATAAATAAACATCCAAATTATGCAAAATATCAATCAATAGCATCCATCTCAATCAATTAACCAAACAGTCAAAAATCACAACAAGCAACTAATTATCAATAATCGAGGATTTTACTAGCAGTTTAATTCTAATTCAATTTAACTTCAATTCAAATTCTGTCAATTAATTTGGATGTTAATTTAAATATCGTTTAAATTTATAAAAAAATAATCGATAAATTTAAATCACATCATAACTTCAAATTTAACTAACATAAAAATATTCTAGTCAATCGTGAACATATAAAACAGCCACCTTTCTTTTGAAACTGAAAACATTTCCAGTTTTAAATAAATGCCAATCCACTGCCAAGCTATAGACGACCTCGGTATGATTCCAACACCTCTCGTTTCATTCGAAACGGACCTCGTATAGAGAAGTGATGCAATGATTAATATATGAAAAATTAAAAAATAATTAACAAGTTAATTAACTTAATTAAAATTTAAATTACCCTCTTTCTCGTTCACGAACAGCACAGCCGAAACCCATCGAATTCGACTTCTTCCACTGCGCATCCATCGTTGACCGGACTTTGATCCACGACCACCCCTCCAAGCGATGCCGTCGCGTCCTCCTACGCCAAAGACATGTCCTCCCATCGGCCATCGATTCGCATGCAAAAGACCAAAATGCGTGCGATGTTCAACGCAAAATTTTGGCGATTTTGAGTCTCAACTTCACAAATCCACCATTAGAAGCGTAGAGCTCGTCAAGCTCTACGCTTTTGCTTTTTGAAGTTTTAATTTCATCGAACAGGAAGGAAAGGAGGAAAGAAGATAAGAAGTATTTCGGCCATTCAAAAACATAGAAAGCTGGCGGCTAGGTTTTAGAACATTTTAATCATAAAACTGTCTCGATTTGTGTGCCATATATATATAGTTAGGTCCAACCTCGTCCGAACTCCAATCGTGGCGTGCCGCCTAGCATTTATAATGTTTTACCCCTATTACGAACACAATGGAACTAGTTTCGATGCCTAGTTCAATCATATGCAGAAGATAGCTTTTCAAAGTCAGTTTATTTTATAGAATTCCTTAAATTGATTTTTACGCGTTTCAAGCTCGCATGGCCAAACGACGGGTCTGATTGCTACGAACTTGGAATCCTACAATAACTCACTATTATGGATCCGATGAAACTGGTTTCGTCGAAATCCGAGACAGTTGCCAAAATGGCTATTTTTACTTGTTAATTAAAATATAAAAATTTCAATTTTTTATTTTTCGCATTTAAATCCAATTTTAAATATTGACAATCTTGGTTATTGTTCAAATAAAATTTATATCAACTTCCGACATCATTTTCAATCATATTAAATTCAGAATTCAATTATTCAAATAATTTTTAATATTTAAATTCAAACGATTTCAATATCCAATATTAAAAATATCAATATAAATAAATCATTAAACTCCAAATAAATTTTAAATATCAACATTATTTTATTTCTATTTAAATAATTCATAATTTATTATTCAACTCCAGTTATTGATTATAAACACGGTTAACATATAAATTTCATTTCAATACTCGTTATCGCCAAATCTTTGAAATTAGTTATTTCAAAAATGTATTCAAGTTCATATCTAATAACTTGCATTCAAATCATTAAATTTTTTATTTATAACCATTTTTGTTCAATAATTATATCAAATTCCACAATTCAAAATAGTTGAAAAATACAGGTCGTTACGTTCTCCTCCACTCAAATTTTTTCGTCCTCGAAAAGGGACTAAGTACAGAATTTAACATACCATATTTTTTAATTTAAAATAATCACTTATAAAGCATAAACCCCTTATCTATAAAATATTACTTCGCTCCAACAACGCCACTCGATACCGGTTTTTCTGAAAATATAACTTATATATGAAAACAAGTTATAATTTTTTTTAGAAAAAACTTCAAAACTTTTCTAACTCCCGAATTTACAGAAAATTTCGGTAGAGTCTTCTTTGATGGCTCGATTGAAAAAATGTTATAATATAATATATAACACAAATATACCCAATATATATCAAATATACATCTCATCTCAATGATAAGGCATCCCGAAGGGAAAAAAAATATAAAATCGCTGTATATAACCCGAGATACAGACCTTATTATTAATAATACGAGCGAGTTCGCTCGTATTAAGCAAGAAAAAGCAACATAATGCATAATCGAGCTCCAAAAGCTAGCATTCGCCATCCATACCTAATAAACACTCAATAAACCAAATAAGAACATATATAAAGAGAAAAATCGATATATAACATGGATTATGAAATAACCATAAATGAATATAGCAAATGCAACAAAACAAACATCCGACAACAACATCCATGCAATCTTACTCACGACAATATTAATTCAAACTTACTAATGTCAATATTCAGTTTATTATACTTTCATTCCCTATCAATACTAAATTGATTTACGTTTAATTCATTGACATTTATTTCATTAATATACAATTTGTTTGCTTTCAATTTATTCACATGAATTTCTTTCGAATTTAATTGGTACATCTTAAATTTATTCACGTTCAATTGATTAACATTCATTTCCTTAATCATTCAACGGATTTATATTCAATTCATTCGCTTTTAATTTTTCATTCAACTAATTTGGTTTCAATCCATTTTTTATTCAATTAACCAATATTCATTGCATTCACATTTGATTGATTACAATTTAATGTATTTTCATTCAGTCAATTTACTTTCAATTGATTAATATTTATTTTAATAATATTCATTTTATTTATCATCCAATGAATTGTCATTCCATTTAACCTTGTTAACTTAAACTTATTTCATTATCACTTAGTATTTTAATATTAATATTAATTATAAACCATTTAAGTTTATTATAAATATTTTACAAATTGCAACTCATTTTTGTTATTGTTCCATAACTTAAATTCATATTAATCCACTGAATCACTTAATTAGTTTATTCATTGATTCAAACTCATATGATAAATTTACTTAAGTAAATTTTATTTTATAATTCCAATTCATATTAATAGAAAATTTTCCACGAACAGTTCATTCAACTTCTCTTAAATTAACTTCAATTTCAAATTTATTCTAATAACTTATTCTATATTATATTAGTTAATTCAATTTTTTTTTATTGAAACTCATTCTTTTGCATTTAATATTAAGTTAAACTTTATTTCATTTTAATCTATTGCTCATTTTATTTAATCTTATTCAAGTTAAATTTTCTTGTCATTCACGTTAGACAAATTTAATTTTTTTTTTACTTACTAATTCTTAAATCTATAAGTTGTATAATTTATTCATTCAAAATTTCATTTTATCTAATTCATTTCAAATACATTTCATTTTATTTAAGCTTCTTGAGTTAGATTTCATTTTATTTTTTCATTTCATTAACTCAATTTATTAACACTCCTTAGGTTAATTATTTTATTTCATATCTCCAATTAGAATCTTCTTTTGTTTGCTTAACCAAAAAATTTACCATTTTAAATTTGGTTTTATTTTCCTATGCAAATTTATAAGTTACAAACTTATTTCTTTTCTATACTATTATAAATCTATAAGTTATAAACTTATTTCTTATATATTATTTTCAATTATATGTTCAAAAAAAATTCATATACATATATCAAATCATAATTGAATATTTTTCACAACAAAACTTGTTTTGTTCGAAAATAGATTCCTTTTGGTAGAAATTCTCACTCAGAAACTCGAAAATGAATACTAGCGATGCTGCAGTCATCTCTAGAGTTATTTTCCAGCGACCAAAGCGAGTTTGATGCTTTTGTTTTCTTCTAAAAATCGTTTCAAAATATTTTCCTAGTCAAAACTCTTTCAAATAGTATAAATATTAAGTTTGAAGGCCTCGAAAACAGTTTTGAAAAAATCAACAGTGTTTAAATTGTATAATTCTCAACTTTTAAATATCTTCTATTTATAAGATATATTTAAATATACTCATACAATTTCATTACTTCATTTTGAAAATATTTTGTTAATTTACAAATTTGTTATTTCAAAGAATTCTTATTATAATTAGGTTTCAATTCAAATTAATTAACAAATGCTTCATAAAATAAAATTCATTAAGTATTCGTTTTATTTTTTTATATTCAACCAATAATCGATGATAATTAAATATTACCATCTCCTAATACCTATCATTCATTAAAAATTATCATTTATATATAAAATATAATTTAGGTAAAGTTATTTCATTTACCCGATTTTAAAACAATATTATGTCGACTTGCTTGTTTAAGTGTTTAGAAATCCCTATCGATAAAATAGCATCCCACGCATCGACCAAATTTCATAAACAACTCAGTGGATAAGTAAACACAATATAAAACATTTTATAATACTAACAAATATGCTCTCTCATATATATACACTCAAACAGACTCATGCTAGGGTATTACCACCCTGTCTCTAATGTGTCAAACCCTACAAAGCCAAGATTATCTCTAAACCTAAGCTCTAATACCAATTGTGACGACCAACATTTCGGAAGGTTTAAATCGATAATAATCCACACATGTCCAACTTAAAATTTCCGGAACATTGATAATCGATGGGGATAATTAAGAAAAATAAGAAAAGAATAAGAAAATAAACACAGAATCTCATAGTGGAACGACAAAATATAATAATCAAATAAACAGTTCATGAAGCTATTTACTATAAATTTAATTATAATCTATACACATTTATCAGAGTTATATATATATATATATACATACACACACATCAAGGATAAATAATCAATACAAAAGACCAACAATGTGCAAGGGATAATAATAATAGTAATATACCAAATCTTCGTCTTCTTCCTCCAGAGAATAATCTTCAATACGCTGAAAAACTCAAGACCGACCCAAGCATAATGGAAAACAAAACACTCGAATCAGGACTAAAATACACTTATGTATGAAATCAATATCACGAAAAATGAGTGTAATGGTGTCAGAGATGTTTATGGAATTTTACATCTCCTATCCAATGTATAATGTGCGTGCAATAACTGAAGAGATGTTACAAGATTTTCCATCTCCAAAGGATCTGTTAAACTATTTATATATAATAGTATATGCTATAATAGGTAATGTCTATCAGTAAAATAAATATCAAAATAGCCTTAAGGTTTTACATTTATCCCTCCTAACACACTTTTATAGCATGTAGTCTATGCAGGTCCTATAACACAACCAGTAACGTCGGTAGCCAGTGAGTCCCCTATAGGTACAGTACTAAACCAAAGTCGTAATAGGCTCATATAAGGATAAATATGACAAGGCACATGGGAAAATGCCTAAGGTAGGTTTTTACCAGTTTACCCTTTCGGTTGGTCGTAACCCCTCCATGGCCGATCGCGACAATCAATCCAAACAAAAGGTGCACCCATCGAATATGAAATCACAATAGTAATATGAGGGATCAACGTTGCTAGAGGTAGCTAAACTCAATGGCTAGACATAAGCTCTTGTTTTAGTCATTTTAATTATGACATGAGTGTCAAAGCTATCCATCATCGTTCTCTTGCTTCATTCCAGTAAACATCGCCAATTCAACTACTACACTCTGGATATCATCCATCGCGTACATGATTGTCAAAGTGGTCCAATATTGGTAGAGAATATGCCAATAAGAGGCCCGGTCCCTTTAACAACCAAACGTCTTTTTACACACCGGTTGATACTTTTACAGTTCGAAAACAATTCATACTTGGCATCAAAATATCATATTCGTTTCAAAATCAAATCCATTTTGAAATCACCATATTTCCTCGAAATATACCTTATCCATTTTTGCCTTAATATCCGTTTCCAAAAACTGTTTCGAATTTCAATTTAGGTTGTAACTTCATTTTAAACTCATTTGCATTTAAATCCAAGATTTAAATATAAACATTCCACCCTTTGACCAGTTTTAACTTTAAGAAAATAGTTTGAATAGTTTTAAAATAGCTTAAACAGTTAAAATGGTTTAATAGAAAATAGTTTGAGTATTGAAAATGGTTTATATAGTAAATTAGTTTGGAAAAATCAAAATAATTTGAATATTTAAATAATATAGATTTTAAACCGTTTACACTAAAATAATTCAATTGAAAATAGTTTCAAAGTCAAACCGATTCAATTCCATATTTCCTAATTCAAATTAATTCCAATTTCCATTTTGAATTAATCGATTCAAATTTCGATTTCAAGTCGAATCTTTACTTCGATTCCAAATTAACCTCAATTTCAATTCCAAATTAATTTGAATTCCAATTCAGAATTAATTTAAATTCCAATTTTGAATTAATTTGAATTCCAATTTAAAACCCAAATCTTCAAATATGATTAAATTCCGAGCTCAATTTCGAAATATCGTTTTATATCACTTTTACGTAGAAAAATTCAAAGTTCAAAATAAAGTCTAATCTTTTAAAACAAATAAATTTCTGAAATTCGCACCATATTTCGATTATAACTTCCAAAATCTCAACTTCAATTATTTAAACAATTTTGTTTAACAAATTTAAATTTCAACATTCTGAGTTCCAATTTGAAAATAATTCGATTTCCATAAATTCATTTTTTATTTCTTAAAACCAAATCATTTTAATAATTTCAAATCAAATTTTAAAATCATTTAATTTAACCAATCCGATATCCGTACATAATTTTTGATCCTATGGTCAAATGAATCAATCATTTCAACTTAATTCGGGGATGGATATATATCATTTCAATCCAAAATAAATGCCATAGGTATATATCATTTCAATCTATTTCTTAATCTATTATAAATAATCTAATTTATAGTTTTATATACTATAAATAAATGCAGGCATCCAAATCATCCTAATATCAATCAATAGCATCCATCTCAATTAATCATCCAAACTGTCAAAAATCACAAAAATCAACCAATTACCAATAATCTGGGATTTTACTAGCATTTTAATTCTAATTTAATTTAACTGTCAATTCAAATTCTATCAATTAATTTAGATGTCAATTTAAATATCATTTAAATTTATCAAATAACAACCGATAAATTTAGATCACATCATAACTTCAAATTTAACTAACGTAAAAATATTCTAGTCAATCGTGAGCATATAAAACACTCACCTTTCTTTTGAAACTGAAAATGTTTCTAGTTTCAAACAAATGTCAATCCACTGCCAAGCTGTAGATGACATCGGTATGAGTTCAACGCCTCTTATTTCGTCCAAAATGGACCTTGTATGAAGAATTTATGCAATGATTAATATACAACAAAATTAAAACATAATTAACAAGTTTGTTAACTTAACTAAAATTTAAACTACCCTCTTTCTCGTTTACGAACAGCACAGCTGAAACCCAACATCGAGTTCGACTTCTTTCACTGCACGCGTCTATCGTCGACTGGACTTTGATCCACGACCACCCCTCCAAACGCCGTTGCCCCTCCTTCTACGCCAGAGACGTGACCTCCCATCGGCCATCGATTCACATGGAAAAGACAAAAACATACACGATGTTCAATGCAAAATTCTTGTGATTTCAAGTTGCTACGCCGCAAATCCACCGTTGGATGCATAGAGCTCGTCGAGCTCCACGCTTTTGCTTTTAGAAGTTTTTAATTTTATTGATGGAATTGGAAGAAAAAGAGGGGAGAAGATTGGAAGGATTTCGGTGATTGAAAAGCATAGGAAGCTGGAGGCTAGGTTTTAGAATATTTTAATAATAAAACTGTCTCGATTTACGTGCCGTATATATATAGTTAGGCCCAAACTAGTCTGAACTCCAATCGAGGCATGCCGCCTGGCATGTGTAATATTTTACCCTTATTACGAACACAATGGAACTAGTTTCGAGACCTAATTCAATCATATGCAGAAGATAGCTTTTCAAGTCAATTTATTTTATCGAATTCCATAAATTGATTTCTACGCATTTCAAGCTCGCACGGCCAAATGACAAGTCCAATCATTATAAAACTTGAAATCCTACAATAATTTACTATTATGGATCCGTTGAAACTTGTTTCGTCGAAATCCAAGACAGCTGCCAAAATGGCTATTTTTACTCATTAATTAAAATATAAAATTTCCATGTTTCGAACTATTTAAGTTGGACATGTGTGGACTATTGTCGATTTAAATCTTCCACCCCGTTAGTTTACCTTTTCTCTTTGTTTCTCTATTGGGCTCTTATTTCCATATACTTACCATCCTCGATAACAGTGTACGGTGTAGGTGATAACGATGTTGATCCCTCGTTGTTGTTCCAAATTCTAATTATTCACATTTAAAACCAATTTTAAATATTAACAATCTTCATTGTTGTTCAAATAAAATTTAGATCAACTTCCGACATCATTTTCAATCATATTAAATTCAGAATTCAATTATTCAAATAATTTCCAATATTCAAACGATTTAATTATCCAATATTAAAATCTCAATATAAATAAATCATTAAACTCCAAAAAAAAAATTAGTTATCAACATTATTTTATTCCTATTTAAATAATTCACGATATATTATTCAACTCCCGCTATTGATTATAAACACAGTTAATATATAAATTTCATATAAACTACTCGTTATCGCCAAATCTTTAAAATTAGCTATTTCAAAAATATATTCAAGTTCATATCTAATAAATTACATTCAAAATCATTAAATTTTTTATTTTTAACCATTTTTATTCAATAATTATATCAAATCCCAAAATTCAAAATAGTTTAAAAAACGGGTCGTTACACATCAACTCTATTTATATTCGCTTAGGTGTGCCTGTAGCCCGTTCAAATTAAGTGGGTTTGCTTGTTGCCCATTCAAATCAAGCGGGTGCGCTTATAGCCCTGTACTTTAAGTGGGTGCACTTGCAGCCCATTCAAATCAAGTGAGTCTATCTTGAACTCTAAAATTAGAGGGTGTAACTTGTAGCCTTGAAATCGAGACCATAATTAATTTGCTTGCTACCTGTTTAAAGTAGACATTTGAATACATTATGTGCATGAAATTATACGGGACTAGATGTAGAAGAAATCCAAATTAGTATAAAATCCTTGGTGTCATTTCCCTAACTCTTACTTTACTTTATTGCTTTTAGTTTTCATCGCGATTGCATCTGTGACTAATTATTAGTATAATTTTGTGTTGATAATTTGTTATTCAATATTATTGTTGATAGAGAATTAAAAAAGATTTAAATAAGTTAGTAAACACTCTTCACCCCTCTTTTACTGTTAAATTAGCCTTAAGATACATGATTCTGCACCCACATTTGGTATCGGAGATTAGGCTTTCGAAAATTCGTAATTTGATTTTTGAAGTAAAAGTATAAATGTGTTAGTACTTTTTTAACACTTTTATGAAGAAAAAAAGTTGTGAAACTAATATGTTTTTAAATTAGAATATAAACTAATTATTTTGAAAAGTCACTTAATATTTTGGAAAGGTATAATGTTGAATTGTAGGAACAAGTATGTTATATGACTGATGGTGGACAGACATTTGTTAGTCATATATCACAAATCAAGAAGGACAAACGAATTTTAGACAGTGGCTGTTCAAAAGATATGATGGAAAATCAAGAGAAAGGGAGAGCAATGATGCAGATATATATGCTTAAAGACAAACCTTTGGATGGAGAAACGGTAATATTAGAATAGAGGACGTCGGAAACGTCGGTAATCTTAAAACTTTATTTAATTTTTATATATTACTTTAAAATAAGTTCTTTAAGTAGAAAGACAATTCAGTTCTTCTTCTATGTCCAAATAAAAAAATTGTTTAAATAAGTAGAAAACAAGTTTTTCCTAATGGCTAGTTTTCAAATAGAAAAGACACTTTAATTTTTGACCTTATGGTTTTTTATATATAGAATATTGTAAATATTTATCTAATAAAAAATTATATTTTTATTGTAATTAATATTATGTATTAAAAATTTAGAAAAATATTTTAAAGAAAAATATTGATTTTTAAATTTTGTAGAACTTTACAAAACTAACTATACACTTTGAAAACATGGTAGAAAATACTTAATGCAGTAGTATGTTTTAAATCTCAGAAATAATAAACTAATAATTTTTAAATGAAGTTTTATACAGGAGTATAAGATAGATGTACTTGACTTTGTAAATAATTTAGAGTCAAAATTCGAATTCTATCTATTTTTTATTTTCGAATGAACATACACTTAGTAAATTATAACGGCTATATTTCAAGATTTTGGAGCTAAAATTTGAATTTTTATGGCCTTCAAATTAAATCATTTTCTAAGCATAAAAGTATATTTAGAAATTAATTAATATATTTAACTATATAAAAAATATAAAAGCATTTTAAATAATTTAACATTTACTAGAATTTCTATAAAATTGACTGCTCTCTTTAATTATAGAATAGGCATGTTAATAGTACTAATTTTTTGGAAAATGTCAAAAATTATAAAATGCATATTTTTACATGAAACTTTTTTATATGATAAATACTCTGAACTACTTATGTAGAAAATTTCACATAAAAATTCGAAAGTTAACTCTTTTATTATTTTCAAATAAACAGACACTTGATGGTTACAACAGCCATATTTCTAACACTAACCATTGCAATTTTGAGTTTTTATGTCCTTTTAAACAAAATATTTTAACATAAAAAAAAATATTTTCCATAATATAATTAGTATATAGAACTACATAAAAATTATGAGCACTTTAAATTAATATAACATTTTCTTTTACTTTTTTAAATTCGAATAGACACTTCAACTACTAAGTTGTGCTTTTCATTTTTTAATTTGTTTTAAAGGGTCATGCCTCTTCGTGATTGGTCGTACTTCTTCACTAATGAATTTATAAAGTGTTTCCTTTCTAATGACCTCTCACTAATCATTTATCATGACTATACTAAATAGAAAAACATACCTTCTTCCAAAATTTCAACTTTTCTAATGTTGATTTTACTTCTTTCACTCTTATTTCTTACTAACTTTATGATAAGATATTAACTTTATGGCTTCATGAAATTAATTGAATGTACTTAGAGTGTGTGAATAAGGCCCTATTTATACAATTCTTTTTATCAATGAGAACGTGCCACATCATATGACACTTGTCATATAAACAGATAGTAATACATATGAAAAATGACATGTGTCGTTACACTGTCCTTTAGGAAGATAATTGTATACATGCATGATGCCAAATGTCTTTACCCATGTAATTCATTAATACACTTGTAATTTAATAACAAATAAGACATAAAATACATTATGTTATATGCAAGAGTCACGTTATCTCACATATAATAGTGTTATGAATGAATTTTAGAACTCTGTTTGTGTTGAATCAAAACTTAGAAATAAAAGATTTAGCAGAATATCTTATTTTAATTATATTTTTCATTCTATGTAATCATTTAAGCGTTTTCATGATTTAAACATTGATGATCACACTCTTAAAATATTGGGTTTGATTTCTGAAAAACTAACCGTATGGATCCAACATAGTATGGATACTAGTACAAATACATTATATTCATTCAGGCACTACGTACAATAACATAAGAAAGAGGAAAAAATGACTATAGAAACCTTTTATATGATCAATCATATCGTTATATTCTCCGGAAAAGAAAACTTTCAAGAAGGCAATGACGTTAAAACATATGATCAACCATTTTACTGCTATTCCCAGGTTCTTTTTATTATTATTATTAAATTTATATAATTCTTTATCAATGATATTTTTTAAACTCTACATATCTCACTTATACTTTGCATATTATGCTTAAAAAATTATTACAAATTATCATATCTTTCTAAGAAAATAATGTATAAGAATAAAATTCAAAAATTTAATAAATATAAATTTGATCATTTACATAGTTACATTTATCAAATATTGTGATTAGGCTATGATTAAATTTCGTAATTATTATGGTTTGTTATATATGAATTTTATGTAATAAATTTAATGTATATGATTAAATTTCGCTACTATTATGGTTTGTTATATATGAATTTTATGTAATAAATTTAATGTATAAATTTCTTTGTTAAATTTGGATGCTTAGGATTATATAGTTATATCATTATGTCATATTGAATTATTTTTCCATATTCTCAACATTAAATTTTAATTTCATATATATCAACTAGTTAATGTTGAATTTGATGCATTAAAGTATTGATTCTTATGTATATATCATCTTACTTAAGGAGTTTATTCCCATTGTTATTGATATTGATTATAGTATCTGTGACGCCCCACCTCTATACCCACGCTAGCCAAGAACACTCCGGAGAAGTGCTGTCAACTAGCACGGAGAATAAGGCTGTTGAGGAGCGACCATCCATGTAATTGCTTATCACACGGTGGCTATAAATAATCTTCGGAAACAAACATAGAAATAATCATATCACAAATCAGTCACAGATATCCATATCACAAAGGCGGAAGAAGATATGAATATATAACTAACACATGAAAGTGTACATCAGAGTAGTGGTCAATAAGATCCACGATAATACAAAAGAATAGCAACACGTGCTATACAAAAGAATACAACTATGAGTCTATATCTCAAGTGTATACAACAAAAACTGCTAATCTAAACAGTTAGCCAAAAGTCAGAGTGATGAATCCCTGGGAAGAAGTCAAGCAGAAGCACCTGTAACATCTCGGTCTGATCCGAGTATTATTTAAGAAAATAATAAACGGATCAGTCTAGCTATAAATATCAGATGACATGATATAACATAAAAGATATGGCATAAACATAAACATCCATAACGACATACCACTATAAGTATGTAAATAATGATCAACAGAAGATCAATCAATAAGAGATAATCAATATCACAAGAATCTTCTCAAAGATTCGAAGGGGGCATCATACCCTAAACTTGTACTCATAACAAGTCAATGACATAAATTCCAGAAATCAACACGAGAAATCCAGAAATCATAAAAAGGGAAAGAGGCCTATCACATGACGGTCCGAAGACCATGGGGAGCTACCCCACATGTGTGAATGGAATCACACAGATTGAGGTCAAGACTAACCAAAAAGCAGAAAGGTATGTGTGAATGGAATCACACAAGTGGTGTCTAGTCTAACCTTGCAATGAAAGAGACCTCGCGCAATTGCTAGTCTAATTCATAAAGCGATCATCAAGATCAACGAGAAGTGTCAATTACACTAAGCTAGTAAATATAGAAGTTTAGCTTCATGTCCCATAACCACTTGCTTAACTTAAATATTTACGAACAAACTGTAAATCTTCACTAATAAAATTGTCACAAGAGGTTCAATCGAACAAGTCCAAGAATTAACCGACGAAGTGAACGCAAGCGTTTCATACCACTTGTTTTACTAAGTCGTTTAATTAGATTTCTCATCCGAGTGAGGTAAAGACTTGTATATACTAATAGATTGGAAAACGGTTTAAGAAAAGAGCTTTGTTATGAAAAATAGAGTTGAAATTGTTTGTTAAAAGAGTTTTGATATTTACTACTAGTATTGAAACCTTTATATTATAAAGTGACAAAACACATAAGCAAGTGTAGAAACAATCAGTCACAAAGATCGCATACGGAGACGCGAATAAAATCCAAGGAAATCAGCTCAATGTTTTTCAGATAAGATCCCCTACGGAGGGGGGGTCCAGGGGGGGTGGCAACCCCCCAAGGTGGGGGTGCGGGGGCAACGCCACCGCTTACGGGGTTCGACCTGCCCGGTCAGGTCGCGGGGGTCCAGGGGGCAGCGCCCCGACCAAAACGGTACGACCTAGTGAAGATAAAATGAGGTCTAACGACCTAAGGACTCAAGGGTCTAACGACCTAACGACTCAAGGGTCCAACGACTCAGCGACTCAAGGGTCCAACGACTCAGCGACTCAAGGGTCCAACGACTCAGCGACTCAAGGCTCTAACGACTCAGCGACTCAAGGGTCCAACGACTCAGTGACTCAAGGCTCCAACGACTCAGCGACTCAAGGGTCCAACGACTCAGCGACTCAAGGCTCCAACGACTCAGCGACTCAAGGGTCCAACGACTCAGCGACTCAAGGCTCCAACGACTCAGCGACTCAAGGCTCCAACGACTCAGCGACTCAAGGGTCCAACGACTCAGCGACTCAAGGCTCCAACGACTCAGCGACTCAAGGGTCCAACGACTCAGCGACTCAAGGCTCCAACGACTCAGCGACTCAAGGGTCCAACGACTCAGCGACTCATGGACGAACGACTTAACTCCGAACGACCTAAAAATGGCCAGAACGACTCAAGTGCAGAAAATTCAACAAAACGCTAAAAATTGGAGTTTTTTGCCAATCCAATCCAAACCAAATGCTAACTTGCATGCAAAAATGATAGGGAATCATTCCCAACTGTCCAATATAATTATAGGCTAGAATTGTGAGATAAAAATCTCACCTTTGCACTAAAATTTATGAAGATGAAGCTTGAAAGCAAGGAGAAGCAATCCAAAGCTTGAATCCAATATCTTCTACTTGAATTTGGAGTTGAGTGATGGAGTTGCAATTGAATTTGAGCTTGGAGTTTTAATTTCCCATTCTCTTCACCATTAATGCTAAAGCTTGAGTTAGTTAGGAAATTTATGAAGAGTGAGGAGAAGAGGGTTGGAACTTGGGCTTAATAGGCTAAACTAACCCAAAGTCCAAAGCGGGAAAAGTTAGTGAAATTTCACTAACTCCAAACCTATCGATGTTTATACTTAAAAAGTTGTAAACGACATTTCGAACTCAATGGAAGTGGTCTCGAGTCCTAATTTGACCGTTTGCAAAAAGTAGGTTTTCGGACCAAAATCCGATTAACGATTTAATATTTAAATAAAAATATTTAAATGTAAACTCGATAAATATGCGGGTTGTTACAGTATCCCACAATCATATTTGGTATTAATTAAATATTTTCTCAAATTTAGTCTCTCGCAAAATAGTATAATATTTAGGGTGATTTTTATTTTTTCACATATTTTTGTTGATGACAAAGAGGGAGAAAAATAAAAAATATACATATGCAAATATTTGGGGGGTTATGTAAATTAGGGGAGTTATATAATCTTTTGTATACAAGAATATTTAATGGTTGTCATCATCGAAACATGGAAGATTGTTAATCCCTCGGTTATTGATTTTGATGATGAAACCTTGATAACAATCATATATAATCATATAAAATATAGATATTAATGCTTCATCAAGTTATATAGTATATAGTGTTGAATATTACACAAATGTTGAATTAAAGACTGAACAGTATAAAAACTCAAGAGACAGATGTAAGGACTTATGATTTCAAATACCAAGTTATGAACATCTCAAGATTATAATTTAGTGTATAGAGTCATATCTTATATTGTTAATGTTGTTAGTAGCAATCTTTGGTCTCTATCTCCTATTTTTCTATCTTTTATATTTTAAACAAAAAAAAATTCAAAAGATTTCATAAAAGTTTTCAGATTTTAAAATGTTTATAAACTATGTTCAAACTATTTTACAAAGTATCAAATTATTTACAAAGTATAAGATTTTTAAAATATTTTAAAAGAAATAAGTTTTAAAAAATACATACATATGTCGACATATAAGCAGACTATGTCAACATACATGTCGCCAATTGGATTTTTTAAACTTTGAAATGAAGTGTCTATTCGTTACAACTATAACGACCCAGAATTTTGGTCATTAGATTTTGAACATTTAATTCATTTTAAATGTTAAATGTAGATTTTGAATTGATTTTGAAGTAAGAAGATTTTCGTTAAATCAATAAAATTAGTTAAAATTTCAAATATGGCAATTCAATGGAAATTGGATAATAATAGTTAAATATTTGGAATTGGGATAATTGGTGGATCTGGGTATAAATAGATATAAAATGGTTTCTAAAATTTATTCTAAGTCTATTTTGATTTAAATAATGATATTGGACTTTTGAATGGAATCAAAAGTCGATAAGTTATATTTGGAATTTCTATATTTAATTTAATATGGAATTTAATGTATAGTAATGGTAAATAATCAGATTTTGATTTAAATTGAATCAAAATAATTTCTAATGTGATTATGAACTCTATATGATTTATTATTGAGTTAGTAAAATTTTAAGTGATTTCGACGATTTTGAAAATCACTCAAATTTATCGACGAGTTAAAATAGCTTTCCGCGGCACAATCTCGAAATTCGACGAAACCAGTTCCATTGGATCCGTAATAGTATATTATATCGGATTTCAAATTTCTTAATGTTTGGAGTTACCGTTTGTTCATAAGGGTAAGAAAAGCGTTGGAATTAAAATCGATAATTTAATATTTAAACTCGATTCAAAAAGCTATTTTTCACATATGATCAAATTAGCCTCCGAAACACGTTCCATTGTGTTCAAAATGCGGGTAAAACCTTAAAAACACCTGGCCGCACGTGAGATTTGGAGTTCGTTTGTAAAAGTTTGTTAAAATTGATAATATTAATAAAATAATTTGATTACACGTATAAGGGCCGAAACCTTAGAATTATCCGCGGTCGCCGTCTATTTCTTTGTATGGCCGCAAATCTCTTAAATTCATCTCGATCTTTCTCCAAATCCGTTTGTTTATTTCACAAATCTCCAACACAAAGATTGAAGAGCACGGTGCTTGCTTCACATCTGTACGGGTGGAGTGGCATGAAATTCGTCATGGTGGCCAGAATTTAGGCCAATAGGGTTTCCGTTCGTGCTCGATTTTGGGGTGAAGAGGGGTGCCGAGCGCGATGATGCTCTGGCCGGTGGTGGTATTCGAGATGCTCGACGCGTTGGTGGGTCCTGATTGTGGAATTGTTGACCGGAGAGGCCGCATTTTTCTTGGATAGCACGGTGTCGGTGCGTTCAATTGTGTGTATCATCTTAGGACGATGAGCGATGTAGAAGAGAGTGTGGGCAGTTGAGATTCTTGTTTGCTGTTTGTGTGGCCATGATCTCGTAGGGTAAATAAATAAATAAAAAGAAATTTGTTTATAAATTTGTAATTGAAACTTATAAATTTTATATCTAATGCATGCGAGGTCAAAATTGGGCAAAACAGGAAGTGCCGGAATCGCAGCGAGGCGATCTACGCGCTGCAGCAGATCCGAAGGCATTTGGAGCAAGTACTAATTTTGGATTAAATCGAAAGGGTTCGATTTAATTTAAAATTTGGAATGCTCGACGAATTCAAAGTGAGTTTATGTCACTCACATCTGGAATGCTAGTTAGTTTAAATAGTTAATATTTAAGTGATTGCTTAATTGGTTGAATGTGATAATTATTATCAGATTGGATCGATATTTATTGGTTGTGCTAACATCTATGGATGCAGGGAAACAGGTTGGAGGGATCCAACTGGATTCCTCACAATATAAAAATTATTTCCATAATTGATGATATATATCATTTATATATTGTGATAGATTAATTTGGAAATTTAATTGTGCTGTGTTATGATTGGATAAGTATAATTTGGGATTCTTAAATATAAATAAAATAAATTAGGATTTAAAAGGGAATTGAAAATGAATTTTGAATAATGAATTTGAGGAAATTAAATTCAGAAAATTGGTTTGGAAAATTTGAAGTGTTTTTGAAATTTGATTTAAAAGGAAACGTGGAATGGAAATTTATAAACTGGGTTTATAAATGAATTGGAATATTTATCGAGGGATAAATTTGAAAGCATAGATTTCCGGTAGGAACTTCTATAAGAAGGTGTAAATTGTTTTTAAGGTAATAGTGGGATTATTTTTTAAAAAGATGGAAAGTGTATTTTCTTGGAAAACTAAGTATGTTTTCAAAGAAAAGCTTTCGAAGTATAAACTAGAAGTTTAAAATGTGTTTTTAGAACGTTTTAGAAGAAAATACTATTTTTAATTACTTTTAAGTGAAAGTAAATATTTAATTAAGTAATAACGTATTTAATTATTTTAAAGGTAAATTAGTATTATGTTTTCTAAAGGAAATTTTATTATAAGTATTTGATATAATAACTTTATATTAAAAGGAAATTTTTGATTCAAGTTACCCAAGAAACTTTTATAGATTTTCAAAAGTATATTTTGAATAAAGAATTAAGCAACTTACTTTAAATAAGTTAGGTATATATTTTGGAAGTGATTTCTAGGAAATAGGAAATGTGTTGAAAATAAAAAGGTGTTTATTTTTAAAGTGTTGGAAAGGAATTTACGGGATTCAAATGTAAATTTGAATTGAGGTAAATCGTGTAGGATTTATAAAAAGATTTTTTGTTTTATTCTGAAAATGGAAGTGTAGTTCCTTGGAAAGCCAAGTACGTTTCAAACAGATTTTTTTAAGTAAAAATCAAAGTTTTAAATTTGTTTTTAAAAGAATGTTTTAAGAAATTATTGTTTAAGTTGTAAAATTTTTAAGAGTAAATATTTAATAAATTAGTTATAGTAGTAATTATTTTAAAGGGTTAATTGGTATATGCTTTAATAGAATATCATTAATATTTATATTTTATAAAATAGTTTTATTGTAAAGATAGTTTGGTTAAAGTTTTATTTGAAAACTTTATAGGATTTCATAACTTTATTTTAAAATTTAGTATGACTTAACTATTATTTTGAAGAAAAATGGTTTATATTTTATAAAACAGTTTTATTTGAAACATTTAAAAAGTATGTATATATTTCGAATAAAGTATGTAAATAGCTTTAATTTAAATTATTACAAATCTAAAGTATTTGGCTTGGATGTTTTCAGTGGAAATCAATATTTGGAAATTTATTCCATAAGGAGTGTGTGGTTTGAAACTATTTTCAAGAGGTTGGAAATGGAAATATCTCTTGCAAAGATATTTTAAGGATAATAAATAATTTGGGAAATTATTTATTGTTGATGGATGCTTATGGATGTTAATTGATAGTTAAATCACTGACTATCAATATTGGCCAATGCGTTGATCGTTTCGAAGAGACCGGGATCGGGATTAAATTCTCGAAAACCACATTGATCTGATTTGTACGTTTTTGTGAGGAAGACGTGTTTGGATTCGAAGATGGAGCAGTAAAGTGCAAGGGCTAGTCGCTACTAATCCTGAGGATGTTCCCAAAATGGATGTAGTAGGAGTAGTGCCTTCGGTTCCATTCGAACCCGGAACGGACTTGTATGGATGAACGATTTCAGAACATCGTCAGGTGGACGATGGGCATTCTAAGTGAAACGTTCTAAAAGGTAACGCTTAGCCTCAAGCCTCATCAACCGGGAATGACTGAAAATCAGGGGTTATGCAGCAAGGCTAAGTGGGTAGCACCCATTAGGGTGAGGTCATCCCTGTCTAGATGTCCCTTTTTATTCGGCTTAGTGGTGCGGTTGCTGATCCCAACCGCGGGGTGATATTACTCGAGATTATCCAGTAAGCGGTAGTCCCGGTCTTGTGTTACAAGGGATTGGGAGTAATCCTCGATACGGTATCTAGGCCACGTACTGTGACAGGTGGTACCCCAGTGCCTAGTCATTAGTTGGAAATCCATTTTCCCTACGAGCCTTTTACGAGTTTTATTTGTATTACCCACGATTGTGGCTAGTAGCTGGGTAATAATTTCGGCTATTTGAATAAGTATTTGTATATAGACACTATTATAATATCAAAGGATTTTAATAAAAAGTGTTTTGGCTATCGTAAGACAAAAACCCGACATGTTTATTTGTGTTGTGGTCTTACGAGATGCTTTGATTTCAAAGGATTTTGAAACTTTAATAATCAATTTAGGTGTATTTCTCTCAAGCCGGTATTCCAGACTGACTCGGGTGTTATTTGATTATAATGCTCGGGTCAGACCGAGTATTATATGTTCAGGATAGGTTGCTATGGAGCTTAGGAGAGGAGTTGGAGACCGAGACGTATTATCCGTACTTGTTTATATCCGCTGCTGTGATTGTTCGAAATTGTCAGACTAGTAATTGTTGTTTGTTTGAGACATACTCTGATGATATACTGTATAAAATAGATATAGTTTTCATTTTGTGTAAAGATCTGATATTGTGTATTGTATTTTGTTCCGCTGCTATTGTGAGATTCTGTTATTGTTTAGTTCCTTCTTTCTTCTATCTTCTTTCTTTTCCCTCAACAATCTGTCTTTTTCGACACTCGAGCATCGGCATATTATACTGTAGAGTATTTTGTGTCGATTTTCGAGGGTCCAGAAGGGCGGGTCGTCACAAGTGGTATCAGAGCTTAGGTTGGCGATAACCTTGGCTCTAGTGGGGAAATTACTCGTTAGAAATAGAGTCCATAGTACTCTAGAATGAGTTGAGGGTAATAATAGATATGAGAGTGTACTTGTTAGTGAATATAAAACTGTTTTTATGTTGTGTTGACTTATCGGTTGAGTGTTTATGAATTCTGGTCGGTGCGGGAAGTACAACCGTATCGATAGGGGTTTCTAAACTCTTAAACAAGATAAACCGACATGGTATTGTTTTTAAAGTGGGTAAATGAAATAATTTTACCCAAAATTATTTTTTGATGTAAAAGAAATAATTTTCTGAAATTATTATATATATATGGATGTTTGGTTGGTAATATTATAATCAAATATAAGAACCTGAAATTTGAAATGGTTATAACCAAATAGAATTCTATTCGTATGATTTATCCAAAAGAAAAATAACTAAAATTTGATTTAGACCAGAATTTAAATCCTAAAAATTTTGAAAAGCGTTTAAAGTGTATTTATACAAAAGGTTTAGGAATTTAAAATCTTGGGAATGATGGATGTTTTCCACAAATTTGAAGGAAATAATGGAATATTATTTTGGAAAATATTTTTGAATGGAAATTGTTTTGAAAGGAATTTATGGAAGTAAGGAAGCACTAAACTCACTTCGTCGCTGGAAAATAATCCTGATGATGATGGCCACATCATCAGAATTCATTTTCGAGTTTCTATATGGATTGCTATCGTGGTGATTGGTTATGATATTTGTTTAGACTTGTTTGATATACAAGGTGTTTTAGAAATTTCAGAAGGGAAATTGTTTTGGCAAAAACAGGTTGGTTTGGAATTCGAAGATTTGATTTGATATACCAAGTGGGTATGAGTTATTTATAATTTCAAAATGGTTTTGAAATAAAACCGGGTAATTGAATTCTAGGAATTTTATTTAAAAATGTGAAAGTTAAAATGAATCAACTATTGAACTTAAAGTGAAGTTGATCTAATTAAGAAGGAAAATGAAAATTTTTAATTTTGGAATTAAAATTGAACTTGAGTAAATGGAAGTGAATAAAATATATTCGAATTTAACATGAGATAAGTTAAATAAATTGGAATTGGAATTAAATTGATTTGGGTTAAATTGAAATGTAAAATGGTTATAACTATGGGTTATAATGGCGAAATGAAAATTTATATCCTTAAGCTATTAAACGTTATATATATAATCTAGAATTGGGATTATAAGATGAAGATGGACTCGAATGAGCAATATAAGCTTTAAGTAAATAAGTTGGGAAACTTATGAATAGAAAAATGGAATTATAAACATAAATAGGTAATGGTTGAATGGTATGGTAAAGTAAAAATTTAAATCCTAAATGAAATGTAAGTGCGATAAGGCAAAGTGAAATATAAAATGTGGATGGACCTGGGTTAGTAAATAAGTCTTGAACTTATATATAGAGAAATAAAATTGGATCGAATTGGATTTAACTTTAAAAAAAGGGAATTGAGTTAACTCTGGATTGAATTAAAATCAAAATTCAGTTGTGTTATAAATAATATTGAATGGGATTAAATTCTTATTTAAAATAGTAACGGAAATGATATGAATTTAAGTTGGCTGAATAAATTTAGTTGAACTTGAATTAAAATTTGAGAAGAATTGAATTGAAAGAAAATTTAATTTAGATGAAATGATATTGAATGAAGTAAATGCTCACTCAACTAGATCCAATAGAATTGTTTAAGGATGAATTTAGTGTAAGCTAAAATTAATGGAAATTGTATTGGAATGAATAAAATTTTGGTAGCTTGTTAAAAATTTAAAAAGCAAAATAAAACCTAGTTCTCGTTTAGAATAATTGGAATGGTTATGTTATTAATAAATTCAGAAATGAATTAAGAAGGTGAATTAAGGTTAAAATGGATTGAGTAAGTAAACAAATTGAATTAAAATTTGTAATGGATAGGAATTTGATTGAATGAGAATCAAATTAAAAGGAAATAAAAATTGACTGGATGAAAGAAAATGGGATGTGATAGAGTTGAGACAACTTAAAAAAATTTGAAATGGTTGTTATCGAGCTTATAAAATGGTTTTGAATGAATCTATATGGATAACGAAATTAAATGTAAGAATAGGGATTTAATTCAATAATTGTGATGAAGTAAGAATGTTTGGGTGGTAAATAATTTCGAATGGAGTAAAATTAATATAGTTTGAGCTGGAATTAATTTAAAATGGTTATAAACTTACGTAATTGTTGTTTGCTTGAATAACATCAAATTTGCATTTAGATTAGTCGTTTTTGTTGTAAACAAAGTTAATAGATTAAGGGTAGTAAAGAAAGTTGGTTTTTGAAAATATTGGAATGGGTTGGAACTTAATTAAGTGGATTTGCATAGAAATGAAAGTGAATTATGAATATGATGCAAATAAATCAAATTGGAGATAAAATTGATTGTGAATCAATTTGGAATTGAATTGAAGTAATTGATTAAGTAAAGCATATGTAACCATATTGAAGTGAAAATAAATTGGTTATGGTGAATATGAATTGAGTATAGCAAACTTGGGTGTAAATTCTTTTGAGTAGAGTAAATGAAATATGGATTTGCAAAGGAGATTGGAATATTATTAAAACGTGTGGGTTACTTATATAGATGGATAACTTGTAGGATTTTGAAAAGTGTTGTGTGGGCTTTGAAGTTGACATGTTTGGTTTAGATTAATAAATGGAATGTTGTTGAAAAACTCATATTATTGAAAACTCATGTGTTTGTTTGAGCAAGTACCGGTACGAGAGGCAATCGATAGAGTTGGAGCGCGTAAATGCATAATATATTAGCCGCTTGCTTTTAAAATGCTAATCAAAAGGTACGCCTATGCAATAAAATTGTAAAATGATATATATATATATATATATATATATATATATATATTGTGGTATATTTTGTTTTCCGACCGTGTGGGTCGATGTATATATATTTATATCTATTGTGATATTGTGAAACGCTATCCGTACAAAGGAGACGCTGTCAAAAAATTTCTAAAATTTTGGGAGTTAGAAAATTTTTGGGAATTTTAAAAGTTTTGGTTAACCAGTAAAGTTGTTTGAAATGATAGTGAAAACAAAGCTTTTAAGTTAAAATAAGCAAATGATTTTGGAATGGAGCTAAAAGTTTTGGTGAAGTAAATGTAAGTTTTTAACTAAGTAAGTTTGGGTAAGTAAATGAATTTAGTAGCATTTTTCATACCTTAGCAAATTTCGGGAACGAAATTTTTATAAGGGAGAAGGAATGTAACGACCCAGAATTTTGGTCGTTAGATTTTGAACACTTAATTCATTTTAAATGTTAAATGCGGATTTTGAATTGATTTTGAAGTAAGAAGATTTTCGTTAAATCAATAAAATTAGTTAAATCAAATATGGCAATTCAATGGAAATTGGATAATAACAATTATATATTTGGAATTGGGATAACTGGTGGATCTGGGTGTAAATAGATATAAAATGGTTTCTAAAATTTATTTTAAGTCTACTTGGATTTAAATAATGATATTGGACTTTTGAATGGAATCAAAAGTCAATAAGTTATCTTTGGAATTTCTATATTTAACTTAATAATGGGATTTAACATATAGTAATGGTAAATAATCAGATTTTGATTTAAATTGAATCAGAATAATTTCTAATGTGATTATAAACTCTATATGATTTATTGTTGAGTTAGTAAAATTTTAAAAGTGGAATTTTAAGTGATTTCGACGATTTTGAAAATCGCTCGAATTTGTCGACGAGTTAAAATAGCTTTCAGACGCACAGTCTCGGAATTCGATGAAACCAGTTCCATTGGATCCGTAATAGTGTATTATTATCGGATTTTAAATTCGTAATGTTTGGAGTTACCGTTTGTTCGTACGAGTAAGAAACGCGTTGAAATTAAAATCGATAATTTAATATTTAATCTCGATTCAAAAAGCTATCTTCCATATATGATCAAATTAGCATCCGAAACACATTCCATTGTGTTCAGAATTCGGGTAAAACCTTATAAACGCCTGGTGGCACGTGAGATTTGGAGTTCGTTTGTAAAAGTTTGTTAAAATTGAGAATATTAATAAAATAATTTGATTACACGTATAAGGGCCGAAGCCCTAGAATTATCCACGGCTGCCGTCTATTTCTTTCTATGGCCGCAAATCTCTTAACTTCATCTCAATCTTTCTCCAAATCCGTTTGTTTATTTCACAAATCCCCAACACAAAGATCGAAGAGCACAGCGCCGGCTTCACATCTGTACGGTGGAGTGGCACGAAATTCGTCGTGATGGCCAGAATTTAGGCCGATAGGGTTTCCGTCCATGCTCGATTTTGGGGTGAAGGGGGTGCCGAGCGCGATGATGCTCTGGCCGGTGGTGGTATTCGAGATGCTTGACGCGTTGGTAGGTCCTGATCGTGGAATTGTTGACCGGAGAGGCCGCATTTTTCTTGGATAGCATGACGTCGGTAGGTTCAATTGCGTGTATCATCCTGGGATGATGCATGATGTAGAAGAGAGTGTGGGTGGTTGAGATTCTTGTTTGTTGTTTGTGCGGCCGTGATCTCGTAGGGTAAATAAATAAATAAATAAATAAATAAAAATTTGTTTATAAATTTGTAATTGGAACTTATAAATTTCATATCTAATGCATGCGAGGTCGAAATTGGGCAAAAAAAGAAGCGCCGAAATCGCAGCGACACGATCTATGCGCTGTAGCAGATCCAGAGGCCTTTGGAGCAAGCAATAATTTTGGATTAAATCGAACGATTCGATTTAATCCAAAATTTGGAACGCTCGACGAATTCAAAGTGAGTTTATCTCACTCACATCTGGAATGCTAGTTAGTTTAAATAGTTAATATTTAAATGATTGGTTGAATGTGATAATTATTATCAGATTGGATCGATATTTGTTGGTTATGCTAACATCTGTGGATGCAGGGAAACAGGTTGGAGGGATTCAACTGGATTCCTCACAATATAAAAATTATTTCCATAATTGATGATGTATTTCATTTATATACTGTGATAGATTAATTTGGAAATTTAATTGTGTTGTGTTATGATTGGATAAGTATAATTTGGGATTCTCAAATATAAATAAAATAAATTGGGATTTAAAAGGGAATTGAAAAGGAATTTTGAGTAATGAATTTGAGGAAATTAAATTCAGAAAATTGGTTTGGAAAATTTGAAGTGTTTTTGAAATTTGATTTAAAAGGAAATGAGGAATGGAAATTTATAAACCGAGTTTATAAATGAAATGGAATATTTATTGAGGGATAAATTTGAAAGCATAGATTTTCGGTGGGAACTTCTATAAGAAGGTGTAAACTGTTTTTAAGGTAATAGTGGGATTATTTTTAAAAAAGATGGAAAGTGTATTTTCTTGGAAAACTAAGTATGTTTTCAAAGAAAGCTTTCGAAGTATAAACTAGAAGTTTAAAATGTGTTTTTAGAATGTATTAGAAGAAAATACTATTTTTAATTACTTTTAAGTGAAATAAATATTTAATTAAGTAATTCTGGTATTTAATTATTTCAAAGGTAAATTAGTATTATGTTTTCTAAAGGAAATTTTATTATAAGTATTTGATATAATAACTTTATATTAAAAAGAAATTTTTGATTTAAGTTACCCAAGAAACTTTTATAGATTTTCAAAAGTATATTTTGAATAAAAAATTTAGCAACTTATTTTGAATAAGTTAAGTATATATTTTGGAAGTGATTTCTAGGAATGGGAAATGTGTTGAAAATAAAAAGGTGTTTATTTTTAAAGTGCTAGAAAGGAATTTACGTGATTTAAATGTAAATTTGAATTGAGGTAAATCATGTAGGATTTACAAAAATATTCTTTGGTTTATTCTGAAAATGGAAGTGTAGTTCCTTGGAAAGCCAAACGTTTCAAACAGATTTTTTTTTAAAAGTAAAAATCAAAGTTTTAAATTTGTTTTTAAAAGAATGTTTTAAGAAATTATTGTTTAAGTTGTAAAAATTTTAAGAGTAAATATTTAATAAGTTAGTTATAGTAGTAATTATTTTAAAGGGGTTAATTGGTATATGCTTTAAAAGAATATCATTAATATTTATATTTTATAAAATAGTTTTATGTAAAGATAGTTTGGTTAAAGTTTTATTTGAAAACTTGTATAGGATTTCATAACTTTATTTTAAAATTTAGTATGACTTAACTATTATTTTGAAGGAAAATGGTTTATATTTTATAAAACAGTTTTATTTGAAACATTTAAAAAGTATGTATATATTTCGAATAAAGTATGTAAATAGCTTTAATTTAAATTATTATAAATCTAAAGTATTTGGCTTGGATGTTTTCAGTGGAAATCAATATTTGGAAATTTATTCCATAAGGAGTGTGTGGTTTGAAACTGTTTTCAAGAGGTTGAAAATGGAAATATATCTTGCAAAGATATTTTAAGGATAATAAATAATTTGGGAAATTATTTATTGTTGATGGATGCTTATGGATGTTAGTTGATAGTTAAATCACCAACTATCAATATTGGCCAATGCGTTGATCGTTTCGAAGAGACCGGGATCGGGATTAAATTCTCGAAAACCACTTCGATCTGATTTATACGTTTTCGTGAGGAAGATGAGTTTGGATTCGAAGATGGAGCAGTGAAGTGCAAGGGCTAGTCGCTACTAATCCTGAGGATGTTTCCAAAATGGATGTAATAGGAGTAGTTCCTTCGGTTCCGCTCGAGCCCGGAACGGACTTGTATGGATGAATGCTTTCGGAACATCGTTAGGTGGACGATGGGCATTCTAAGTGAAACGTCCTAAAAGGTAACGCTTAGCCTCAAGCCTTATCAACCGAGAATGATTGAAAATCAGGGGTTATGCAGCAAGGCTAAGTGGGTATCACCCATTAGGGTGAGGTCATCCCTGTCTAGATGTCCCTTTTTATTCGACTTAGTGGTGCGGTTGCTGATCCCAACCGCGGGGTGATCTTACTCGGGATTATCCGGTAAGCGGTAATCCCGGTCTTGTGTTGCAGGGGATTGGGAGTAATCCTCGATACGGTGATCTAGGCCACGTACTGTGATAGGTGGTACCCCAGTGCCTAGTCATTGGTTGGAAATCCATTTTCCTTACTAGCCTTTTACGAGTTTTGTTTATATTACCCACGATTGTGGCTAAATAGCTGGAATTTAATAGATGTAACAATTTCGGCTATTTGAATAAGTATTTGTATATAGACACTATTATAATATCAGAGGATTTTAATAAAAAGTGTTTTGGCTATCGTAAGGTAAAACCCGACATGTTTATTTGTGGCGTGGTCTTACGAGATGCTTTTGATTTCAAAGGATTTTGAAACTTTAATAATCAATTTGGGTGTATTTCTCTCATGTTGGTATTCCAGACTGACTCGGGTGTTATTTGATTATAATGCTTGGGTCAGACCGAGTATTATATGTTCAGGATAGGATGCTATGGAGCTCGGGAGAGGAGTTAGAGACCGAGACGTATTATCCGTACTTGTTTATATCCACTGCTGAGATTGTTCGAAATTGTCAGACTAGTAATTGTTGTTTGTTTGAGATATACTTTGATGATATACTGTATAAAACAGATATAGTTTTCATTTTGTGTAAAGATCTGATATTGTGTATTATATTTTGTTTCGCTACGATTGTGAGATTCGGATTATTTAGTTCCTTCTTTCTTTTCCCTCGACAATCTGTCTTTTCCGGCACTCGAGCGTCGGCATATTATACTGTAGAGTATCTTGTGTCGATTTTCGAGGGTCGAGATGGGCGGGTCATCACAACAACTATTCATGAACAGACACATCAGTTGATTTACTATATAAAGGGGAGCACAAACTAATTTTTTGACAACTAATTACTTACTTACTTTCCACATCTTACTCTCTTGAAAACTCCATTGAAAAATATACTCTATTCATTTCAAAATCAAGTAGAATCAATTCACACTTCATTGTATTGATTCAATACTACTTTCTTACTATTTTGCAAACATCTCACTCTTAATTCAATAATCAAAATTTCTATCCAAGAGGCTATAAGATCCATTGTATCTAACGTATAAGAATTTGTCTTTTGAAAAACTATCAACTCTATTTGTATTTTCTTGGTTGTGCTTGAAGCCCGTTCAAATTAAGTGAGTGTGCTTATTGCTCGTTCAAATCAATTGGCTATGCTATCGCCCATTCAAATCAAGTGGGTGCGCTTGTAGCCTGCTCATATCAAGCGAGTCTACCCTAAACTTCAAAATCAGGAGGGTGTATCTCACAGCCTTGAAATCAAGATTGTAATGGGTTTGCTTGCTAACTGTTTAAGGTAACCATTTGAAAAGAACTCTGTACAAGAAATCATATGAGACTGGATGTAGGAGAAATTCGAACCAGTATAAAATCTCTTGTGTCATCTCTCTAACTCTTAATATACTTTATTGCTTTTATTTTTATCTACGATTGCATTTGTGACTGATTATTAGTATAATTCTGTGTTCATAATCTATGATTTAATATTAATCTTCAAAGTATATTAAAAAGATTTACATAAGTTAGTAAGCACTATTCACCCTCATCTAGTGTTAAATTAGTCTTAAGCTCCATAATTCCGCAACCCACACTAATTATATCGAAGTTTCATACATTACGAATCGTGACTGCTTGCCTTATAACATTTATATGTTATTGAATATGGATCAAACATCCATTTTCTTGTATTTCTTAAGAGTTCAAAACTCATAAAAGACAATGCAAGTCTCAGACAAATAAACACTTAAGCGATCAAGTTACGAACGTATATAGTAGTTGTGTAATAAGGCGCTTACATAGGTCTTGAATTGGCAACATGAAAAAAGAATTATTGGCAAGTATATTTTATACATTTATGTCGATCTTAATTTAGTTTAGTTTTATATTTTTTAATTGATAAAAATTTCATCAAATATGTTAATTGCACAAATTTATTGCAGTAGATTGGTTTGATTGGTATAGCATATATTCTTACAATATTAAAAAGCTTAAATGTTATCATTCATTTTCTAATAAGGCTCCCACTATACTTTTCTTAAAACCATAAGAGAAAACATAGAAATCTTTTGACCACTTTAGTAGTGTTAGGACTCGCATGCCTTTGGGATTTTGACATTGAGGAAAGCTCAACAAATCATAGACCAGCATGATGGATAATACCTTATCGGCTGTATCATATACAACTCCTGACCCACGGTCTTTGTTCTAATCTCATCTCAAACTTGAGGAAATCACAACAAACCAAAAAGATTATTCACTTGTACTTACCATTTTGCGACATCCTAAGTATAGTGCATGTATCTTGAGGAAAGCTCAACAACTATGTGCACATATCTTACCTCATCCAATCAATATATTAATAATACTACACATAACATCTCTATCTTAAGGAAAACTCAACAACTAAAGTGTATGCAAGTAATATAAAATATAAAAATGGTATAGGATAACATATATTAAAGATATATAATCTTTGATACGTATATATTGAGTGATATCGGTTTAACGAACAATGTATCTCTTATGAAATACCTTCATGACTCAAATGTCAAACACATCTGAAATCATGGTTTACGTATAGTACATATGTACTCGTTCATAAAGCCTAAATTAGGTTTATTACCGCTTCACTAAGTTTTATACATTCATATAATATAAGTTTATTTCATATATAATAGTTTATAATTTAATTAACTTATATAATAATCTTATGTGTATAATATTATTAATTAATTTTTATTTAATTGATTTTTAATTTATAAATTTAATTAAAAAGTTAATAAAATTATTTTAAAATTTAATTTTTTTATTTTATTCATCTTAAATAATATAAAATGAATATTAATTATAATATTTATAGTTTTATATACATATATCATTAAATATATACTGATTTATTAATTAAATTTTAGTTAATATATCAAACAAATATTCAATTAACTAAAAAAATTAATTAAATTATTTCTTAATAAATTTAAAAGTTAATAATTTATGTATACCTTAAAGTTTTAATATATACACACACAATATTATATATATATGTGTGTGTGTGTGTGTGTTTATTTTAATTAACTAACTTTTAATTAATTTTTTATTTAATTAATCCAGCTAATAAAATTATTAATTAATTTATTAAGAACATTAATTTATTTACAAATCAATTTAGAAAATAATTTTATAACATTTATGAAATTTATTTTATTTTTTAAAGTTCATTTTTAAATTTAAAATGTGTTTTAATTTTCAAAATGGATTTTGAAAATTATCCCAAAGCCCAAAATCAATTTGGGCCTTTATATTAGGGATAATCTTTGGACTTACATCATCCTTCGGGTCAGGCCAATAACCAAGTAAGTTAGAGTACTTGATTATTCAAACCCAACCTTAGCACTACACTTCTAGACACCCAACTAAATGGGCAAGCTTTATTAATTTAACCTTTCTTCTTAATTTAGACCGCATATACTATTTGGGCTATGAAACCATTAAAGGAACCAAGTTAGTCAGAAGCATATGAAATATGTAGACTTAAAAAAAACCTATCTTTAGATCTTTTGGGCCTATGAAGTCTAAAGTTTTATTAGATCCAATCTAATATTATTTAAATAAAAATGTTCAAAAACGAGTTTCTAAATTTAAATTAAATAGATTATAATGGGCATATATCATACATTCATACGTGTGAACTACATGCGCAACATAGCATAGAATGAACAGAGTTAATGTATACGTATGTAGATGTTGGAATTTGCATCTATAATGTACATATTGACCATTTATATGTGCAATGGTTTTCATAAAACATTTTAGACTTATATATAAATATTTATATATACAAACATACATACGTACATATATACATACATACACACGCACATACATATATGAAGATTAGTTTATATATTAAGTGAAATAAATTATTTAAAGTATTTTTATAGATACCGCTAAGCCTAAAGTAGATTCAAATTAGAATGGGTTGTCGTGCATTCAATTGGCATTAAAGAAACAGTAAATGTTAGCGCCAAAATTGGTCGCTGTTTGCGCCAAAAAGGGTCACAAACACCCAATTGCCGATGTATGCACCCGTTCACCATCACAGATCACATATAACAAATATGTAGAGAATAAAATATGAAGAACACTCAGAAAGTTAAAAGGAGAATGATGGAAACACACAGATTTATAGTGGTTTGGCGTTCTAGTCTACGTCCACTTTAAAGAGTTTGACTTTATTGATTTTTACTCGCTGGTTACAATAGATCATAGCACTAATTCTCGAGTACAACAGTGAAGTTTGAGTATAATGGTGAATCAGGCAGAGTATGGATGTATCAGTATCCAAAAGTCCCTTTTCTGTAGGCTCTAGGATGCTATTTATAGGTGTAGGCTGCATATATCTCACTCAGATCTTGGGAGACCTCTTCTGGCACGTGTGTGGGCCTACTCGATCGATCCCATGTGATTTGCACTCGGTACGTGGTCGATACTAACCAATTTCGTATCGAACAAAATTTGGCCCAATTGAGTCGAAATTGAGTAGGATCATTCTTTAGGTTGTACGTAAGCTCCTGTGAAAATTTCATAGAATTTGGACTTGTAGATCTCAAGATATGATCGATACGAATTAGAACTTTCTTTATGCTGCTTGGTTCATATCGATCAATTCGCATCGATACTTATTCGTATCGATACCAAGCACGTGTGCGTTGGTGACTTGGCTCTATTTTCAAGGCTTATCCATTTTCCATGCCATGCTGAACGAGCCTTTATCCTTTTCGAACTCCACTCATATATATCCATATCCTTTCATTCACATCCATTTGCTCCAACCTTTGTTCGCACCGTTGGTTCATATCCATCGAAGTGACTTCATTCGTGTCCATTTTTGTATCGATGCTAGTGGTGTACTTCGTATCGATTCTATACGTATTGATCGATACGAAGTAACCATAGGTGATGGGAGTTGAGTGCATACTTGATCGATATGAAGAAGATGCAAAATGATGGATACGAAACAGGGTCTTTCATGGATACGAACAAGGCCGGGAGATGGATACGAACTACATTCTCAGGATGGATGGATACAAACAAAGCTTTACCTTTGGTAGATACAAACTACATGGCAACAATGGATACAAAGTATGGTTACTTGGACCGAAACAATATTCGATCGATACAAAGAAGGCCATCATTGATCGATACGAACATGATGGATATGAAGTGACGGATGTGATTATGTTATTTTCCTGGACTTGTATTGATCATATCTTGAGCATACGAACTCGGATTGACCTGAGATTTGGTACATTGGCTTCCACAACTTTGATTGTCGTGTCTTGTCAATTGTAGCTCGATCCGGACTCGGGAAAAATTCATCGATATCCATAGTGCACCTGTGTATAACCGATCTTGGGGGCGAACTGTCTTTGATTTCTAGTCAATTTCTTAGTGTCACGGCCTTGCAAAAGGCGGGATAACACTTGCCCCCAAAACATGCCTTGCGATAGGAAGATGTTTTTTGTAGTTCGATAAGCTAGATGTTCTTATCCTGTCAATGACTTGCAATGAGATTGATAATCTTGTCTGACTGTGAATAATGTTCGTTCGCGATGTTATGCCGTTCGGGGCGGTATGTGATCGTTCCCGGTCGTATGCCGCTCGGGAAAAATTGTGACCGCTCGTGGTCGGGTATTGTTCAAGGTGAATTGTGACTGTTCGAGGTCGGGTGCCGTTCGAGGTGAGTTGTGACCATTCGAGGTTGGGTGCTGTTCGAGGCGAGTTGTGACTGTTCGAGGTCGGGTGCCATTCGAGGCGTGTTATGTATGCCCAGGGGGACTTAGTATAATTGACGGCAGATTTCACGTTCGAGTGAGTTTTTGAATTGTTTATGGTGGTGGTTTATCGCCATCTCAAAGCATGTCTGGTTCGCGATCCCGTTCATGTGTAAGTGGCTTAGCCGTTATGGAATTACAAATAGCATATTTACATTCAAAATGAGTCTTTCAACAAAAATGGCCAACAAAAGCAGCACAGAGACGTCAAAGTGCAAGCAGCTACACCGATGCGATTAATAGTCGTACCAGAGCATGCCTGAGGATCGTTCGCGGTCCTGTACATGTGTAAATGACTTAATCACGTTGGTGTGTAGTTTGCCACTTATTCGTCATTATTTCAATCAGTTGATGACAAGCTGACGCCTCGATCCTGAGCCGTTTTCAATTGATGCAGGTTGTGGCCGCTCTTGTTCTACCGTTATTGCTCCCCTTCTCACATACTGTGATAGCATACCATTTCGGATATGCCCCTCAACCTCATCCTTCAAGTGCCTGCAATCATTCGTGCTATGACCATTCAGCTCGTGGAATAAGCAATACTTGTCGGATCTTCTTTCATTGCTGGTCGGATCACTTCTCATTGGCTTTCAATAAGGAATCTGCCCTTGTATCCTGGTAGATTTGCTCCAAAGTCTCATTCAACTTCGTATAAGAGGTGAATCTTGGTTCCTTTCGTGGTCGCGTTGGTCCATCACCATTATCCTTGGCCTTCCGTTTCACTTTATCAGTTCCTGAATCTTTTTCAAGAGGATTTCCGCCCTTGACTGCATAAACATCAACTTCTTCTCCTTCCTCTCATTCAGCATTTGCATCCTTTAATTGTAAAAATCCTTCAGTCTCGTGATAAAATTCTCCTAGATCCATAGTGGGATCACTTTTCAATGAATTCTTGAATTCTGTGCCATCAACTATGCCAGATACAGCTGCCATCAAAACCATGGATGGATCTGGTCGATCCACTGATGCTACCGCTGCATTAAATCGCGTCAAAAGCTCCTCAAAGATTCCCCGGTTCTTTTCTTTAGTGTTGCCAAACTCATCACATTTTTGGGTCTCAAAATGTTAACTCTGAATTTCCTCATAAACTTCTCAGTCAAATCGGTCCATGTTCCAATGTAGCCACTCTCCAGTTGTCTTAACCATAGCACCGCAATGTCTGTCAAATACAATAGGAAGCACCGGGCTATGACCTCCTCCGATGCCCCCAACACCTCCATACGCCTCATGTATCGTGTCAGATGAACTGCAGGATTCGTCCTCCCATCGTACATCTCCAGTGTTGGTAGCTTGAATTCTAGTGGGTTCCTAGCCTGTCTAATTGCGGAAGCGAAGGGGCTCTTGTTCACGTCTTCCAGATCTCTATTCACTAGTCTGCCTCTCATAGCTTGTCTGACCATCTCCGCTAGTCTATCGATGTTGCCAAGCAGTATTCCATGTCCTTTGCCTGTGATCTGCCTCCCGAGTCCACGAGGGAATTCCAGAATCTGTTCTCCTGGACGAGCATCCTTTTCTCTATCAACGCCATGTCGAATAGCTATATCTGGTATCCTGCCTGAGGATGGATCAACATACTCCATGGGAATGCCCCCAGCTCTGGGGCTGCTCCTGATGGTCCCGCTCGTTCTGAATTCTGGTTGCTCCGGGCTCCCGGTCCCTATCTCTAACATCTCTTGTGGTTGCATTCCCTTGATTTTGTGCTTCGAGTTGCCCAACCTGTCGGAACAAATTCTGGATCATATCCTTTTGTCTTTCAACATCATCTCCATCTCATCCCTGGTGATGAAGACCGAGGCTTGTTTCGCTCCTAAGGAAGTCCCCTGACTCCCTTCATGCTGACTCATTTCAGTTCTTTGTCTTCTCGTTGATTGCTTGGCCATGATTGCTTCTAGATCTGATCCTATAGCTTTTAAAATCCAAACTCCAAGCTTTAGAATCCTTGAGCGCTAGTTTCTCAGTGAAAGCACCAAAATGTTTGCGCCAAAAATGGTCACAAACACCCAATTGCCGACTTATGCACCATTCACCATCACATATCATAGATAAAAAACATGTAGAGAATAAAATATGAAGAACACTCACAAAGTTAAAAGGAGAACGATGGAAACACATAGATTTATAGTGGTTCGACGTTTTAGCCTACGTCCACTTTGAAGAGTTTGACTTTATTGATTTTACTCGCTAGTTACAACAGATTACAACAGTAATTCTCGAGTACAACAGTGAAGTTTGAGTACAATGGTGATTTCGGCAAAGTTCGGACGTATCAGAATCCAAAAGTCCCTTTTATGTACGCTCTAGGATGCTATTTATAGGTGTAGGTTGCATATATCTCACTCGGATCTTGGAAGACCTCTTCTGGCACGTATGTGGGCCCACGCGATCGATCCCATGTGATTTGCACTCGGTCCTTGATCAATACGAACCAATTTCGTATCGATCTAGATTTAGCCCAATTGAGTCGAAATTGAGCAGGAGCATTCTTTTGGTTGTACGTAAGATCCTGTGAAAATTTTGTAGCATTTTGACTTGTAGATCTCAAGATATGATCGATACGAATTAGAACTTTCTTTATGCTACTTGGTTTGTACCGATTTATTGGCATCAATACTTATTCGTATTGATACCAAGCACGTGTGCGTTGGTGACGTGGCTCTATTTTCAAGGCTCGATCCATTTTCTTTGCCGTGTTGAACGAGCCTTCATCCTTTTCGAACTCCACTCGTATCTATCCATATCCTTTCATTCGCATTCATCTTCTCCATCCTTTGTTCGCACCATTGATTCGTATCCATCGAAGTGACTTCATTCATGTCCATTTTCGTATCGATGCCAGTGGTGTACTTTGTATCGATTCTATATGTGTTGATCGATATGAAGTAACCTTAGGTGATGGGAGTGGAGTGCATACTTGATTGATACGAAGAAGATGCAAAATGATGGATGCGAAACAGGGTCTTTCATGGATACGAACAAGGCCAGGAGATGGATACGAACTACATTCTCAAGATGGATGGATACGAACGAAGCTTTACCTTTGGTAGATATGAACTATATGGCAACGATGGATACAAAATGGTTACTTGGACCGACACTATCGATACGAAGAAGGCCATCATTGATTGATACGAACATGATGGATATGAAATGACGGATGTGATTGTGTTGTTTTCCTTGACTTGTATCGATCATATCTTAAGCATATGAACTGGGATTGACCTAAGATTTGGGATGTTGGCTTCCACAACTTTGATTGTCATGTCTTGTCAATTGTAGCTTGATTCGGACTTGGCAAAAAATTCATCGATATCCATAGTGAACCTGTGTATAACCGATCTTCGAGACGAACTGTCTTTGATTTCTAGTCAATTTCTTGGTGTCACGGCCTTGCCAAAAGGCAAGATGACAGTCACTAACACCCAAACGCCGCTGAAAACACCAAATTGCACTTATGGATCACAGACAGAATGTATGTAGAGAGTATAAATATGAAGAACGGTTAAAATTAAAAAGAAAGCGGTAATAATAGAGGATTTATAGTGGTTCGGCTAACTCCGGTCTACGTCCACTCCAAAAATTTCATTTCTATTGATATCAGAATCAATTACAGTTACAATCCAGAGTTTTTAAAGCAACAATGGCAGAGTAGCCTTAACAGGGAAGAAGAAGGGAAGTAGAATGAGGATCCGTTTTCTGAAGACCCGTCTTCTGTAGCCCCGTCTTCTGTAGTTATAGGCAAAACCCAAGTTACTGGGCTTCTTGAGTATTCCAGGCCCATCAAGGACATAGCCGAACCAGACTCAACACTACGACCGAACTAGGCAAGCCGAGCCAAATCCATCGACCCACATATGCCAACCCTGATGCCGACCGAACCATGGAGGCCGAACTGCTTAGGGACGAACCACTACATTATGCCGATCCCAAGTACTTCAGATATGTCGATCCCCTCTTGCTTCCTACAACCGACCCCATGCTTTCGAAGCCGAACAGAAGCTAGTATGAAGGCCGACACAATGTCAAGCTCCAACATGCCGACCCACTTTAACGATCCTACTCCAAAATAGAAAAAGCAAGTGTCCAAGCTAAAAAGAAAAACCAAATTTCACAAACCGGAACATCTCGGTAAATCATCATCTCAGAGCATGCCTAAGGGTTATCTCCATCCTCGTACATGTGTAGTGATTTAGCCATTTGCCCGGAGTTTGTTACTAACTCCAAACCATCACGATTAGTTGATGATCAACCGACCAGCATTCGTAGGCCTCATGCCATCGCCATTCAAGGTAGGCAGTGGTCTCTCCTATTCCACCTCCTCATTTCGAGTTTCGATATATTGCCGCAACTGACCATTCCCTACATGCTCCTTGGTTATATCCTTTAGATGCCTGCAGCTGTTAGTATCATGCCTATCCAGCATGAAAGAGACAGTGCCTTCCCGATGCCCTTTCGCTTTTGAGGGTTCCCTCCTTGCCGGCCTTCAATAAGGAAGGCGATCCCGAGTATCCAAGTATATCTGTTCCAGTGTCTCATTCAATCCCGTGTAAGTGAAGAATTTTGGTTCTCCCCAGCGCTTCCTCTTCCTTTTATCCTTATCTTCACCCGAGCTTTCACCGGACGGTTCTCCATCCTTAACAATGTTTACTTCCTTTGACCTCATATCCAAAAGGGCATCCAATTGTCGAAGAAATCTCTCAGCTTCGTGAAAGAATTCCTCGAGATCCATTGGTGGGTCCCATATCAATGATACTTTGAAATTTGAATTACCCCTGACACCTGACACCGCCGCCATCAGAACTATTGATGGATCCAGCCAATCCACCGAAGCAACTGCTGCATTAAACCGAGTTAAGAAAGTCCTAAGTGATTCATCCGCCCTTAGTGTCATTACATTCTTCGGCCTTTTATGTGAACTCGAAATTATCTCGAGAACTGATCCACCAGTTCCGCAATGTTCCAATAGATCCATCCTCTAGCTATCTGAATCACATAGCAGCTAGGTCAAGTACAGGGGGAAACACCAAGCCATAACCTCCTCTGATGCCCCCAGCACTTCCATATGCCTTGTGTATCTCATCAAGTGGTCAGTGGGATCTGTCTTACCATTGTATACTTCCAGAGTAGGTAGCTTGAAATCAGGTGGATTCCTAGCTATCCAAATATTACGGGTAAACGGACCTTTTTTTACTTCCTCCAAATCCTTGTTTGTCAGACCTCCGCGAATAGTTCGCCTGACGATATCGGCCTATCCAGTGTTACCTGCCAAGGGTTTTCCTCCATCTACATTTCCTAAGTTCCCTCCAAGTCCTTGAGGGAATTCTGGTACATACTCCTCGTCACGTACTCCTGTAGTACTGTTGGCGTCGGGCTGCGCAGCGTCATCTGGTATCCCTTTATGGGTTGGTCCAGCATTACCTGGTGGCATGCCACCAAGTCTAGGTCCATCCAGATTGATAATTGTTTGCTGATTGGGGGCTGCCCCTTGTTGAACCACTCCATCTACTTGCCGGTTGAGTCCTTCTGATCCAGCTCCATGGATCTGAGCTGTTGCTTGTCCAAATTGTTTGAAAAGTGTCGGCATCATTTCCTCTTGCCTTTTCATCAATTCCCCCTGCCTGGAATTCATCATGACCTACATCTCGTCTCTAGTGATGTAAACGGAGGCTTGATTAGCCCCAGAGGAAGCCTCTTGACTTCCCTCTTGCTGACTTCTTTCCATCCTCTGTCTCCTAGTTGATTGCCATAGTCTCCAGAATCCAAGTTCCTAAACCTTTAAATCCAAACTCCAAGCTTCTGAATCCCTAAGTGCTAGCTCTCTCCATGAAAGCACCAAAATGTTAGCGCCAAAGTTGGTCACTAACACCCAAACGCCATTGAAAGCACCAAATTGCAGTTATAGATCACATACAGAATGTATGTAGAGAGTATAAATTTCGGCTAATTCCGGCCTACGTCCACTCTATAAATTTCCTTTCTATTGATATCAGAATCAACTACAGTTACAATCCAGAGTTTTTAAAGCAACAGTGGAAGAGTAGCCTTAATAGGGAAGAAGAAGGGAAGTAGAACGTGGATCATTTTTTTGAAACCCTGCATGCTGTATTTATAGGCAAAACCCGAGTTACTGGGCTTTCTAAGTAGTCCGGGCCCATCAAGGACATAGCCAAACCAGACTCAACACTAGGACCGAACCAAGCAAGCCGAGCCATATCCACCGACCCACATATGCCGACCGAACCATGGCGGCCGAACCTCTTAGGGCCGACCTACATATCCCAATTCCCTTGAGGCCAAACCTCTACATTATGCCGATCCCAAGTACGTCAGATATGTCGATCCCCTCTCACGTCCTACAACCGACCCCATGACTTCATAGCCAAATCGAAGCTAGTACGAAGGCCGACCTAGAGTCAAGCTCCAACATGTCGACCCACTTTAATGATCCCACTCCAACGTCAAACCAGGCCCAACCGAACTACCTTGGCCAACCCCATCGAGGCTGGACCACCAATGCCGACCCCTGCTAGTTTCACCATAGCCGACCCAAATACCTCCCTATGATGACCTGAGTCCATCTCGGAGCCAACCATAATTGCTGATCCACACAGCTGATCCACTTGTCATGACTGAACGACGTGACCTTCCTTCCTTGATCGAGCTGCATTTGCTGACCCATCTAGGCCGAGCCACATATTCCGACCCACCTTTTCCTTCATACCTCGACTGAACGACATGGTCTTTCCTCCTTTGACCGAGCCATACATACCGAACCATCCCTGACTAACCGTCTATCCATTCAGCTGGCTCCAACCCATCGTATTCTAGTTTCGACAAATGAACAGTCAATTTAGTTAAATCCCTCTGTTTACGGCCTTACCAAAAGACGGGTTAATAGTAAAAGACACTGAAACGGCAATTGAGAACAAAGAAAGGTGGAGTTATTTCACCTTCTTTTATTTTTTCTTTAGCTTGCTCTCAAAACATTTTAAACTTATACATGTGTGTGTATCAAAATTAGTTCATGTGTTAGATGAAGAAAACAATTTAAATTTTTTAAATAGATTGACTAAGTCAATAAAATAAATTCGAATTTAAAATCAAAAATATCTAATTTAGCTAATTAAATAATATAAGTATCAAAATGAAAACTATAAAAATAATTAAGGATATTTTGAATATGAAGTATTCACACACTCACACAATTTTGTAAAATGGACAAGTAATAGAAAATAAAATAATAGTATTATTAGTTTAAAGCACATATACTAATTAAGATACACAAATTAAAAATACATATAGTGATAAAATCATTAATATATGAAATATATATATAATCTCTTCGGCCAAAAATAAATTTTTTAATTAATATAAAGCTCTAACAATAGCACATAAAAGATTCAAAGATTATACATATATAGATTCAGATAGTTATAGGTGACAACATTTTCACGTATAACATCATTGTAAAATATAAGGGATCTAATTTACACTATCAAGATGTGATATATAACTAAAACAGAGATTACATAATTACCTTAAGAAATAGCCTAAGATTCATACCTTGAACAAAAAAATTTCCTCAAATCTTTAAGACACACATCCAATCCTTGCAAGAGATGGATGAACCACTTATATTTCATTTTATTTGATGTTATATTCTTTGATTTGGAGTTGATTTTGGTTTGGATGGGGACGTGAATTTTCGGCCATGGAAAAGAAGGTTGAGAGGGGAAAAGTTAATATAGAAAAGAAAGAATGAATTAAAAGAATTTTGTTTTTGATGGACTAATTGAAACATTTCCATTTCCTTCCTTAAGACCTTCCATCTTTAATTCCTCATCAGTTCTTAATCAAATCAAAACCTCCATACTTGCATGCCGACCATGATTGATTCTACATGATTCAATCAATACCCAAAGCCCATTAAGTAATTATGTCTTATTTAAAACCGTTTAAAGTTACACCAATATCGTACATCAATGCGCACTAATATAAATTTTATATATGAATTCCAATAATTACAAACAACTCACAAAATCAAATAATAACTAATATTTACAAAATATTAATTAATTTACAATATTTTACAAAATAATTAAGTCATATACTTTTTTTTGGAAAATTCATCATTACATTATGCAACTTAAAGGTGTATTCAGTCGGCGATTATTATCGAATAATTTAAATATTAACGTTCACACATCACCTTAACTTTACATTATGGCCAAATTTATTGCTTATATATCTTTTTGGTAAAATCCAAGTTTACTATTATAAATAGTGCCCAGTAGCAATGATTATTTATACCAATTCTTTACGTCAACACTATATCACATTAGGACTTATGGAATTTTTATTTGGTCAAATTTCCAACATCATTCACATTCAACTAGATTAATCCAAAAACAAAGTCTTTGATTCAATAATAAAATTTATTATTAATCATAATACTTTGACTAGAGACTTTGACTTGACTACAGTTGACCGTGATACTAACCTCATATAACTAAGGGGAAGAAATCTCTTTGAATAATGTTCACTTCCAATGCTTCAGCCCAAGCATAAATATAGTCGTTCGAGAAATGTGATGCTATGCTTTAACTAGTCAAAGTAGAGTGTCCACGTAGAAATTCAAAAATACTCTCAAGTTGAGAGAACTATCTAATGTTGTCACTTTGAGATTCTCTATTTGACCTTAGTTATGTTAACAAACAAAAACAAATCTCAAATGAGTCATTTCATAGTTATCTAATAACTATTAGTACGTAACCCCTTGATGCCCTCAGAAGGAATGAGTAATACACTATCTAACATTTGGATAGAGTTATGTACTGTAGTCTAGATAGATGAGTCGATATCCTTTTTCAAAACATCTTAAATAGGAATATTTAAAATAATATATTATTTTAATGGCATAAATTTCTCATGATTACAACAAATTGTAATTACTATCAAGTTACATATCATCTAAGGATTTTCAATTTATATAATTTAAATTAATTACTTAATTAATTGTATCACTATATAATATAGTATATACTAGAAAACAGATACCATTATTAAGAACAAGATTGGTCACAGAGTTAGATATATTAAACAAATTATATAATTTCCCCTAGGGCATGCCTCGAACTCTATTGGAACTGTCTATAATATACTATTAATCCCGAGCAAACTTCTCACATCTGTTACATCTTTGGATTCATTCCAAACCTTGACTTCTACTATTTCTGTACAATCTACATCAATGTCCTATTCAAAGACAACGTAGCCAAAGAATGACACTTTCCTTCTCAAGAAGTGACATTTAGAAAACTTCTCCTTCAGCTATGTTTCCTTAACACCTCAAGTATAATCATCAAGCATATCTTGTATTCCTTTTGCATCTGGGAGAATATGAGAATATCATAGACGAATACAAATATTAACTTATTCAACTGCTCTCCTAAACATGATTCATGAGATTGACGAAATATGCCGATGCATTGGTTACCTTGAATGGCACAACCAACCACTTACAGAATCCCGATAACGTGCATAACATAGTAGTCACCACACTCTCTTTTGCTACTCTCAGTTGGTGGAACTTCGTCACTGTATCCAATTGTGAAAACAATTTAGCACCATGGATATGATCGAACAAGTCATCGATACATGGAAGATGATTCTTTTTCTTCTTTATCACTTTATTCAGCTCGTGATAGTCAACACATAGTCTTAGGGAACAATTCACCACTATGGCGATTACTACGGGCACCCTCTACTTAGACATACTTCTTTGAATGAACCCTTGCCTCAACAGGTCATTAACTTGCATCTTGAGCTCACATTGCTCTCTAGGTGCCATACGCCTCGGTAGCATAAATACTGGCATTGCATCCTTCATCAAACTGATGTAGAACTAAATCTCATGTTGCAAAGGTAATCTAGTCACATCCTTAAGTATGTCTAGATATTCCCTTACCATGGGTACTGATGATAATTCCTTATAAGGGATTTAAAAAAAATATAAGAAGCTAACCATCAATGCATTATCGGACAAGTAGCTTAACTCTAGCCTATGCTCATCATCCATCCCAATCATCACCTTCAATCTTTCGTAGTCGACTGACTCCATATTTCTTTAGTCAATGTATTCCCAATATGATCCCAAATCCTTCAAAACTAAGTAGAAAACAACAACAAGAGAGTACACAACCATGACTTGAAAACACAAAGATGACAAACCATACTCAAACTGGCCGAACCTCCTACAAGGTTCGCTACTATCAGAGGTCTGTCCACTGGATCGGGTCTCAATCCTAGTTTATCCACTAGGTCACTACATATAAAAGAATATGATTACCAGTATTAAATAATAATGATGGGTATGCCATAAGCAAAAAGCATAACTTGGATAGTAATTTATTTCCCCTTCTCCTTCATCGATGGAGCACTCGACAAAGTTAGAATGGCATTAAGCACATAAGCAGACACCATCTACTTGTTCTTGGTTGTTCTGCCAGTCATTCTTTATGTGCCCAGCCTTATTGCAGTTAAAGCACTTCTCTCTACACTCTTACAACTCTTACTCGGATGATCTTACTCGCTACAATCATATAAAGTGAGCTCCCATTTTCCCTTCTTCTGGCTAACCTTAGCTTGAAACTACTGCTTTCCTTTATTGTCGTTCCATTGCCTCCCCTGCTTACTGGTTGCTTTGGCTCTTCTTTGTCAATGACAACAATAGACTTCGACTTCTGGTACAGACTCTCATGCCGGAGAGCCTACTCAACTAAATTTTCGAAGAATTCATAAATACGACTCACTATCTTCTCCCTAAGATGATCGACCAAGCCCATAGTGAACTTCTTGTTCTTTTTCAATGGAGTATCGATAAAAGACAAGCCATATTTTAACAACACATCAAATTCGACCACATACTCTAAAATACACATATCTCCTTGCTTCAATCGGATAATTTTCTAAATGGCACTAACTTCTGAACAATTGATATGAATTTCTCTTTAAATGTAGCTCTAAACTGCTTCAAGGTAAACTGATCTTCAGGAGTAGCAATCTTAAAAGCATTGCACTAGTTCATTACTCTCTCATAAAGTTGCATGGAGGCCAACTTCCTTCTCATAGCGTCTTCAAGATTTAAGTCCTCGAAGATACGCTTATAAATGTCCAAACACTCCTAAACTTCCAAGGATGATTCCACTCCAATTAAATTATTTGCCTCCTAGGCCAGGATAGGCCTTGTTCAATTTAGCAAAGTATACCCTGGATACTTACATTGTAGTACCACCACTAACTGCAATAGCAAGAGAAGCCCTTTGGGCACTTTGTAGCATATTCCTCATCAACTAAGTGAACATAGCTAGAAAGTCAGGGTTGACCACCCTTAAGCCCATTCTTCCCTTTTCTACTTCAGAGATGGAGTTTTTCGATGCATTCTTGGTGTGTCAGCTCATTCATATGATCTGTAATAAGAATAACCAGTCTCTTAATATGGGAAGCTTCATAAGTGGTACACGTGTATGCAATGCAACTTGTACTATATATAATACTATATAGTTTTGAAAATCAAAGTATATAACAAGTATGCTCTCTCATGCATCGCTCATCCATACTAGAGTGATAACTCATACTCTATTTCAAATGGATCAACGTATTAACTTAGGTGAACTATGCAACCTAAGCTCTGATACAATGTGATTATCACCCTACACCTTCCGTACGCAGTATAACCTGTAGTGCACTGCAGTGTACCCAGCTGATGTAGAGCGATGGTCAAGGGGTAAAGTAATTAGACTCCAAATGTAAACCTATCATAGATTTCATAGTACAAGAATAAAATATAATAATTAACACAGATAAAAAATATGCAAAATAGTGTATAACCAAAGTAAACTATAGAATAAAAGTATACTAGGTTCATCATAATTATACAACACAGAATAGAGTTTATATATCAATAATAAACTCAAACAAACCGTCTCTAAATAAAAGTATAGCACCGATAAAAGCTTCATAGTGCTATACAGCGGAATATAAGCAACAGGCTCTAAAATATAAGTATAGATAAAAGTCAACCACCCGCTCATCCTTTAAATAGCTCCATATGTTAATCTCAGACCTACTATCTAGTTTACCTAATTAAGAGTACCAATAATGATAAGAGGCAAAGCATAAAACCAAGAGTGTAATGACCTAGAATTTCATCACTTTGATTATTGAATATTTGATAAATTTTAAATATAATGGTTTTTAATAATCAAATAACCCTCTTTTAATTAATAAATAAATATGGTAAACTTATTTTGAAAGTTTGTTTATAAAAATAAGTAGTTCGACGAAAATTTGAAAATGTGACCAAAGTCATTTTTTAGATTTTCAACTTTTTATCAAACGAAAGTTGTCGGAACTTATCGTGCACACTAGTGTACATATGTGCACATAATTATACAAATAACAAAACACTTTTTACTACATAAATGGATTGTACAAATTACTTTCTAGAAGATACTTAATAATTAAGTAAAAAGAAAGACTTCTTTTCTCTTTAAAAGAGAAAAGAACTAAAGAAGTACCATAAGAAATCTAGATTTCCAAGTGTTCAAAAATGACTAAAGGGAAGCGTGTTGCATAAGTTATTAAAGGATAGTTGTTTTTTTAAAGGAAAGGAGTAGCTTAATTTAAAGAAGGTTAAATTTGGTAATATTTCGCTTTTCATTTTTATAAAACAACACCTCTCTTCCGCTTCTCTTCTTTATTTCATTCTTTTTTCCATTTTTCTCCTTTCTCCATTTCTTTTTCTAATGTTCATGGAATGAAATCACCTCAAAGTTACTTTTTTTCTTCTCTAAAGCAAGTATACAAGCCACTAGAAAAAATAACACTCTCTACATCACTCAAAGCTATCAAAAACTAGCCCAAACTCCCATAGCTAAGCATGACCGAGAGCATATAAAGTCTTTAGGGTCTTCAAAAGCAAGTTTTGGCTAGTGGAAGCTAGGTTCTTAAGTTGTTGTTTGGTTATAAGAAGGAATCTAGTTTTTGGTTGGACTTTTAATTTGTTTATGTTACCCAATGCCCTGGCCCGGCTACACAAAGGTAATTACAAAAGTTAGAATTGACTGTTGATGGAAGAATGGCCACAAGATGACAAATATATGACCAAAGTGTGATTTTCAAGCAGCTATGTCTAGCCCATGGTCAATAAGATTAATGAATGGATGAAACAGGATGCCAGGATTACGAGGGTTGGCTTGGTGGAGTATGGGTTGGCATAGATAATTAATGAGTTGAAGAATATGTGACATTCATTCAGCTCGGCAAAGCAAGTGGGTTCCACTGGGTCGGCATAGTAAATGGGATGTGATCAGGTCGGCATATGATGGATCGGGTAGGCATGGAGCATATTGTAGAGCTCGGGTTGACATGGAGTGTATAGAAGAGTTCGGGTCAGGATGGAGTGTATAGAAGAGTTCGGGTCAGCATGGAGCATATAGGAGATCTCGGGTCGGTATGGAGTGTATAGAAGAGTTTGGGTTGGCATGGAGCGTATAGGAGAGCTCAGGTCGGCATGGAGCATATAGGAGAGCTCGGGCCGGCAAAGGGTATTATAGAGCTCAGGTCAGCATTGCATGTGACATTGCTTAGGTCGGCATTACATACGCAGCTACTCAAGTCGGCATAGGGTACAAAGACTGTGGGGTCGGCCTGTAGAGATGTTCGGGTCGGCATAATGATACAAGTCAGCATAGCGAGTTGGGATAAGCATTTCTTATGATAAGCCCAATTGGTCAGGTTGAAGGCTGCTTTCATCTATAAATACAGGGGCAGGGCGTCATTCTTAGGGATCTTTTTTCGACGACCAAAGGAATACCCTGCCATTTCTTGTAATCGGTTTGTCTTGCTTAGACTTGTATTCAAGCTATTCCTTGTGAATTGTAACTGTAATCAAGTGACTGATAAAGCAATAAAGAGAGCATTCAGAGTAGACATAGGCAATCACGCCGGACCACTATAAATCCTGTTGTTTTTACTTTTTGCTATTCTTTCTTGCAATATGTAGTGTTACTCCTCATTTTCCATTTAATTTCTTCATTTATTTCACTACTCAAATCTATTCTTGGGTGTTTGTGACCAATCTAGTTGCAAACATTTTGGTACTTTCACTGAGAAACTCAATTCTCAGGCTATTAGGACCACCTTTGTTGCTACTGGATTGAGAAAATCCCCCAAAGGAGATCCGATTTCATTCTCAAAAGTTTGCATATACTATTTAGATTTTCTGAGATCTAAGCAAAGGACTCTAAGATGGTAAGGCACACCAGATCTACCTTCCACAATGTCGATGCCAACAAAACTGCTAGTCTCCAACAAGGAGGGCCGAGCAACCAGTCTACTAATGCGAATGTGGAACCCATTGCAGCCCAGAATCATGCTGATTCCGTTACTAGGGCCGAATTCAACGACCTGATAAGGGAGCTAATGGAGAAAATCTAGGAAAATGCCAACCTGATGAACCAGATTGCTCAACAGCCATGTCAAAATACTGGAGGAAGTCCCGCTCCATACTCGAAGTCAGATAGCTCAACCTCATCGGACGAGCACCACAGGAGAAGGCACTGTAGAATTGAAACGAAATGAGCTGGAGCAATGGATCAACATAGGGCAGACCACCATGGGCAATAAAATCGGGTCGGTGTCGAACCCTCCTTAGGGATCAGTACCAATCCCTCAACCATGTGGATGGCTCCTTAACTGCACTAAGGGTTCATACTCGCCCTAGTACCGAGAACTTGGGCATTGGAGCACACTTGAATGCCAATCAATTGCCTCCCCATAATGATAATGAAGTGAATCCTCAGGACACGTGTTTGGAGGACAATGGGCCAAGAGGGCATGAGATGCCTCAGAGATATTGGCCAGAGCATTACACAAGATGGAGCTTGACTTGGCACCCCTACCCAGACTTCGGAGTTGTCGGCAAAGGTCAGGCAGTTGATGAGGGAGAACCAGGGCTTAACAAACGATGATTGAGGAGTCTCTAAGAGTCATACTCCGTTCACCGATAACATTTTACAGGCTGAATATCCCTGGAGGCTTAACATGCCTGCTTACGAAAGGAAGGCATACCCCCGGCAGCACGTCATGAAGTACGAATTGTTGATGGACTCGGCTAGAGCGAATGATGCAAACAAATGCAGATGCTTCCCTATAAATATGTCTGGAATTGCTACAATGTAGTTTACAAGGTTACCCCCGCAATCAATCTCAAGATTTGACGAGCTAGCTACAAGATTCGTGAGCAGTTCCAAATTCACGCTACTCGCCCCAAAGACGTGATGTCGTTATCTAATGTAATCTAAGCTTTTGGGGAATCACTGAAGGATTGCTTGCAAAGGTTTCATGTTGTTGCTATCGAGGTTAGTAATCCGAATGACCACGCCATACTTATGGCCGTGACAAGTGGGGTTGACCCTGAATCCAAGTTCGGTGATTGGCTAGCTGGAAAACCGCCGGCTACGCTAGAGCATTTCTATGCAAAGGCAAACCAGTTCATGAGAAAAGAGGAGGCCAAGTTGTCTAGAATGAGCACTGCTACAAGACCAAGCGGGGAAGCAGTATAGAGCAACATTGTAGTAAAGCAATATGGTGAGAGCTCTGGAAAGGTTCAGGTCAACATCTAAAAAAACCGAGTCAACATAAAAGGGGCGGAGAAGGAAACTCTGATCGAAAGAGGGAGTCCAGAAAGTGGAAGCCACAAATTATTACTTATAACAATTATACACCCTAGAATGCCTCTTTAGAAAACATATACATGTCCACCTGTAACACTTTCTAGTATAGGAAGCCACGTCTGAAAGAATCAATAGAAGAACAGAAACAAACCGAGAAGTACTGTCAGTTTCATGAGTCCTTTGGGCACAACACTGATGAGTGTAGGCACCTCTATGATGCCATTGAAAGATCAATTCATCAGAAAAAGTTGCAGCAGTTTGTAAAGAATTCACATAATTGCGGACAAGGACCATCTGATCCCAATCAAGGGCAAGCTCTGTGCCGACCCGAGGAGCCTGCTCAGACCGGTGGAAGGTTGGTAATAAACACGATAGTTGGTGGACCGTGTCCCGCGGACAGGAGATGGCAAGAAATGGAGCATTATGCTAGTTCGATGAGACATGTGGATTTTGAATGTTGTTCAAACACGGAGGATGGAACTCCGGCAAAGCAGCAGCATGATGATGGACGATATAGCATTCTGAAGTAGGGATGAAAATAGAGTGGAGGCCCTTACCATTGATCCACTGGTTATCTCTGCCATGATCGAACCTGCGATGGTGAGAACGATATCGATTGATTGTGGAAGTTCAGTGAACATCATCTTTAAGAAGGCTTATGATCAAATGAGGACGAAGGCTAAGGTTTTGAAACCATCTAAAGCTCGTATACATTGCTTTAACGGTGTGGCCACTGAAGCGGTAGGTTCCGTTAAATTACTGGTTGAGTTGGGTGAAGGTGAACGCATAAGGGTGCGGATCCTACCGTTCATTGTCTTGGATGTTGATTTGTCGTACAATGTTTTTCTGGGCCATCCATCTCTGGCTGAGTTTAGGGCAGCTCTTGCCCCATTGTGCTTGACTTTAAAATTTCCTACAAATAAAGGAGTAGGTGTTGTGCATGGCTACTAGGCGGCCGGCTGTGCTTGCTATGTGGCTAAGTTGAGAGAAGCCCAACGGAAGGAAAAGGGAAAGGGTGTGGACAAGTCTGTCCGCATCCAAGTTACCGAAGATTGACAAATAACACCTAATCCTTGGCTTGGGTGCCACAATCAGTTCTATAAGGATATAGATCCAAGGGACAATGAGGAGGAACCCAAGGAGGCCAAGGCAGTGCCGGCTAAACTGACGATTGATATCACAGTCAGCCACAATGATTCATCATGAGTGTTGAAAATCGGATCACAACTCAACCCTTCAATGATGAGGGAGCTTACTGATTCTCTTCGAGGGAATCTTGATGTATTCACTTGGACTCATTCTGACATGTGTGGGATCTCACCTGCCATCGCAAGCCATACACTTAATATTGACCCGAAGTATGTCCCTGTAAAACGAAAAAGATGAGGCATGGACCCGAAAATATCCATTGCTCTCAAGGAGGAGGTGGATAAACTTACAGCCAACGGGTTTATTCATGATGCCCACTATCCTAAATGGATATCTAACCTTGTGCTGGTAAAGAAGGCAAATAGGAAATGGAGAACGTGTGTTGACTATTCGGACCTGAACAAGACATGCTCCAAGGATAGTTTTCCCTTGCCTAGAATTGATCAGTTGGTCAACTCAACCGTGGGACACGAATTATTGTCGTTTATGGATGCATACTCAGGGCACAATCAAATCCCAATGCACATCCTAGATCAGGAGCATACCTGTTTTGTCACGGACGTTGGGCTATACTATTATGTAGTAATGCCGCTCGGATTAAAAAACATAGGAGCTACCTATCAGTGTTTGGTTAATCGCATGTTCAAAGATCGGATAGGGAGGACAATGGAAGTCTATGTGGATGATATGCTCATGAAGTCACGGCAATCAAGCGACCACATTCGAGACTTATCAAAGATGTTCAATATCCTCTATTTTTATAACATGAAAATCGACCCTTTGAAGTTCTCATTCGATGTTGCCACAAGAAAGTTCCTGGGCTTTATTGTCAGTGCACGAGGAATCAAAGTGAATCTAGAGAAGAATCAAGCGATTCAGGATATACAAGCACCCAGAACTATTAAGCAAGTGCAGAGCCTGAATGGGAAGGTCGTTGCCCTGAGTCATTTCATTTCCAGGGTGACCAACAAATGCATTTCTTTCTTCAATTTGATGAGGAAGAGGAAGAGGAATTTCGAGCGGACGCATGACTGTGAAGGCGCATTCCAAGAATTGGTAAGTCATTTAGAGAGGCCTCTTGTTTTGTCAAAGCCGGTAGATCATGAGGAGTTGTACATTTACTTGGCAGTATTGCCATATGCCATAAGTGTGTTGAATATGCGCTTATATGTTTTTTGTTTGATGATAATAAACATATATATTCATTTAAATGTATTTGGTAATGTACTATTTTGTTTTTCATAGATTAAATAAATATTTGTTGAATAAAATAAATTACACTGAATTTGAATTTGAATTCAAACAGAACAAGTTACACAGATTTTGAATTCAAACAGAAATTTTATTCAAACAAATATTTATTACAATCTTGAATAGTACAAATTCATGCTCTCACTATACATATACATTTTTGATTACATCACGATTACATCATAAATATTTTTACATTGATAACCTCACTACATATCACTCACACTCGTATTTTGTCTTCAACTGCATTCTAGTTTGAATCCAGCATCTGAGCAATCTGCAAAAATATTCACTAACGCAGTAAAATTGAAAAAGAAATATTTTTGCAATATAAAATGAAAAATGATTTTTGAAAATATGGTTTGCCTCAGTTATTTGGGTCGTTCGTCATCATTCACACTTGAATTCATCACAAAGTCGCGCACATAGATATATACACTTGATAACGCATCAGGGACAGGTAATCATAAGTGGCTGCAATACACACGTGTACATTCATACACGTGTGCACTGCCTCGCCAACTCGTGTGCGCAGCCAACAATAGCAAGTGTGCAAGCACAACTTCAACAAACAAGGCAATGCACTATGCAATGTACAACAAGTCCAGCAGCCCAAATGAACAACAAAGGGTCAAAGCTCAATGCACATGAAACTAAAGGCCGAGCAATTGATATATGGTGATGTAGTCAACAACTACACAACTGCAAGTACAGGTTTCAATATCAAAGGAACAATGAAGCAATGTCGAGCTCAGTACAACACAGTAGTGTACATGAATACTGCAACTGTCACAAGACCACACAGCAGTATACATGAATACAACAACAGTATCGAATACAATATGCACAAGCGAAGAACCAAAGTCAGTGGCAAGCTACAAACAGCAACGTCAAGTTCAGACCAAACAGCAATGATGGTAATGCAACACACTGCAGACACCAATAATACAAGAGAGGCACAGCAACAACTACAAAGACCAGCTGCTCAATGCAACTCAGTGGCAAATGAAGGCAACATGACTAAAATATGACAATGCAAACTGAACGACAGATCAGTCATGACCAAAGAGAAGTAGTGCAAGCATATGAAATGGCAACTCGGTGATATATGCAACAAGTTCAGATAAACAAGCCAGAGCCACTAAAGTGCAGAGCAACTACAAAGTGGCAGCAGTCCAGATGACATAGCAGAAACGACCAAAGTACAACAATGCACAATGATACAAAGCAAATTCGACAGGCAAACAACAATCCCAACAGTAATGCATGCATGAAAAACCAGTAACAATATAGATGCAAGTAAATGCAACACATATATACTTACATAGGTGTATGCATACACATGGCAGTCAAAGACATAATGACAGAAGTTCTGAATCATCAATGAAGACCACTATGCAGTGTACAACAGTGACATGCACATCATCCAAACAACAAATGAATGACCAGAACAATGACCAAGCAATGACCAAACTACAAAGAACATCAACAATGCAACAATGTGCACAGCAAATGAAAAGCAACTGTTCTTAACTGCAAGTTCAAACCGAAACACAAGTGCACAACCAACTCAATCACAAACAAGTGCACCACTGAGCTATGCAAATGAAACACAGTGGCAACACCACAAATTAACTGCAACATTTCCACGAATGCAATGCTAATTCGAAGCTCAGGTTAAACTAACCAGAAAATGGCCAGAGACGAAGGACAGAGAAATTCACAAACTTGAAGTGCAGTGATACATGGAATCACAAATTCAAGTTAAACCATCCAGAGCAGTTATGGTCATGGAAACAAGTGTGTGTACCATGAGAAAAGACTCAAATTCGTATTTTTGAAAAAGTCAGAATTTTCGAAAATAGGATGCTAAAGTCAACTCAGGGAATTCAACGAAAATATTCGTTTTTGAAAAAGTCAACACATGAAAGAGGAAAGTTCTTTGCCATATCGAACGTATCAAAATCAAAGCCGTGAGTAACAAGTCGACAGTAAATCAGGAAAGGCGTGCGCAACAGGCATTAGAAAATTAGGAAAGTGATGAAATCGTGAATTCATATAAATACTGAATCCCAATTTACATCATAGGCATCGAGAAAAAGAGCAAGCAATCAAACGAGCAACAAAAGAAATTACATACTGAAATCATCAACAACTCGATCATCAGAGAACGAACTAGCAACAAGCATCAATTATCAAAGAACAAGCGACGCAAGCCATCGTTCATCATAGAACGAACGTGAGAAAGATCAACACAAGTCAGAGAATCGACCATCAGAACAAAGCCCCAAATTTCACAGAAAAGGGAACGAAGCCCTAATTCAACAAAGAGGAACGACTAGCAAGTGGATCGGGTTAAAAATAAGAGGCCGACATTTTTTTCACAAGCAAAAGAAAAAGGGGCGTGGAAATTCAATTGGGCCGACATTATAAAAGGGCTTTTGGTTTTATTTAGGGTTTAATTTTTTTTGAGGGTTTTTCTTAATTTTTAATTGAGCAAAAATTACGCATTCAAGTTCGTATTTTAATTTTTGCTCTTGGTTGTATTTTTGAATTTGTTTTTTTTTCGAGTCAAAAGAATTTGTAAATCACCACCGAGGGTTTAGGTAGTGTCAGATTGTCTAGTTAGAATTAGTTCAGTGAGTAGGGTATGCGGGTTTGCAAAGCTCTATAGGCGGGAGCAGTGTTTGCGAGTGAGCGAAACTCTATAGGCGGGAGCAGGGTGTGCGAGTCTAGTAGAGTGTTTGTGAGCGGGAGCAAAAGGGTCTGCGAGTCTAGTAGAGTGTTTGTAAGCGTGATACTGTTTAATTCTAATAGAAATCTGGGAATGCAGCAGTAGGCAGGGGTTGCCAAAGATGGGTAAATTTTGTGTGTGATTTACTTTTCAGCATATTTATTTCTGCAGTTTATTTCTGTGTTTAATTCGAGAAAATTTGCTATAACCCTATTCACCCCCCCCCCTCTAGGGTTAATCTAGATCCTATAAAATGCTACATTAATTCGTGAGAATAACCGGATCTAGAGACCGCCGTACAATGTTAGTAAGCGGTTGACGGGGACAGAGAGAAACTAACCGAAGATAGAGAAATTAGCATACTGCTTGGTTATCGCATCACGCAAACTTTGCCTGTATTTCCAGGCACATCCAATCATCGTCTACAACGATTAGCCTTTACGATAGGTTTTACAACGATTCGAGACATCCGGGAGGATGCTTAAGTGAAACATTGAGCTCAGTCAGTTTGACATCACATATCTGCACCGAAGGGCCATCCAAGGATAAGCATTGGTCTACTTCATAGCGGAGTTTACCATGTAGGATGAGCCCCTATAGAGCAGTGTAATCCCCACTGTACGATGGAAGCTTATACTGATGGACCATCCAATGATCACTGTTTCGGCATAGGTATCATACTTGTAACCCCGGAGAACCGATCAATTTTCTATGCCCTGAAGCTTGATTTCCCAGCTACGAACAACGAAGCTAAGTATGAGGCATTAATTGCTAGACTTAAGCTTACTAGAGAGCTCGAGATAAAATCTATCAAAATCTTTTGCGACTTGCAGCTGTTGGTGTACCAAGTTAGAGGGGACTACCAGGCAAAAGGACAACGGTTGTCCCGTATCTTACCCGAGTTTGAAAGTTATTGACAGATATGGAGTATTACGACATTTCGCATATCCTGCGTGAGCAGAATGGGGAAGCTGACTCGTCGGCAAAGTTCGCAAGCACTGGCGATGCTGAATGGAAGGGCTTGGTTCCGGTTGAGACCATACACACGCCGAGTATAAATGCAATGGAAGTTGATATTGTACCGAAGACGGAGCCCAAAAAGGAGTCATGGATATCCCATTTAAAGAGTTCTTGTTGCGTGGAGTCTTGCATGAGAAAAGGAATAAAAAGCGACAAGTCCTTCGTAAAGCCACACGGTATATTGTACAAGACGGGATTATGTATCAAAAGGGATTCTCCGTTCCCATGCTCAAGTGTATTACCTATGATGAGATAAAATGGGTCTTGAAAGAGGTCCATGAAGGAGAGTTTGGTAACCATACTAGGGTAGATGTTAGCTAAAAAGATACTCCATTATGGGTACTATTGGCCGACCATGAGTCGGGATGCCACAGACCATGTGAGATGATATGAAAAATGTCAGATATATGCAAAAGTCCAAAGAGGGCCGCCGACAGAAATCACGCAAATGATTAGCCCATGGCCATTTGAGGTATGGAGAATCGATATTGTCGGCTCATTGCTGATTTTCGAACGTGGTGCGAGATATGCAATTGTCGTGGTTGAGTACTTCACCAAGTGGGTCGAAGAAGAACCATTAGCTACGATCACAACCAAGAAATTCATTAACTTTGTTGTTCGAAACATTGTATGTCATTTCAATCTTCCACGAACTATCGTAACTGATAACGAAATTCAATTTGATAGTGTTGAATTCAAGGAAATCTACCAAAGGTATCGTATTGAGAAAAGATTTGCAGCAGTTGCTCACCCTCAGGCGAATGGATAGGTTGAAGCTGTAAACTATATTATAAAGTCCATCTTGAAAAAGCATTTGGAAAAGGCTAAAGGCAAGTGGGTGGACGAACTTCCTATGGCGCTTTGGACCTATAAGACCACTCGTAAGTCTGCGACTGGCCACACTCCATTCGCCCTGGCTTACGGAGTCGAAGCGATCATTCCCCTAGAACTAGAAGTCCTTTCTCGTCAGGTGACTTATCACGATCCCAGAATAAATCAAGATCTCTTATTGGAGCCGTTGGACTTTATTGATGAAAAGCGTGAGGAAGCCGATTTGAGAGCGGCTGCACATCATTACCGAGTCGCCCGGTACTATAATACTAAAGTCCGACCGAGAACTTTCAAAGTGGGCGACCTTGTCCTGAGACGAATCCTTCCAGTCCCGTCACACATAAACTCGACATGGGAAGAGTCGTATGTCATTGAACAGAGGCTTGGAGAAGGAACTTCCAAGCTAGCGACTGTTGATGGCATAACACTTCCAAGAGCATAGAATATCGAGCATTTACGACACTATTTCACCTAGACTATTTCTTTCATATTTCATTAGAATTTGTTTTCAATATTTACTTTGGCATTTGATTTTTTGATGTGTAATGAGGCAAGTTACTCTGCCTTATTTTTGTAATGAATAAAAGCTTGAATCTCCCTTTGCGAAAATTACTGTTATTGCATGTTATATTGAATATGTGCCGAAACTGAGTGATATCGACGTATGCAATATATGAACAGATGTGTAATGAAGAAAATATCTAAGTCCTCGGAGTGCGGATTAGAGTACTCTAAGTCCTCGGAGCATGGACCAGAGTCTAAACGACTTGAAAAAAATCTCTAAGTCCCCGAAGTGCGGATTAGAGTACTCTGAGTCAGTGAGTACTCTGAGTCAGAGAGTACTAGAGTCAACGAGAGCGCGGACTAGAGTCAAAACGACTTGAAAAAATCTCTAAGTCCCCAGAGTGCGGATTATTGTACTCTGAGTCCTCGAAGTGCGGACTGGAGTATAAACGACTCGAAAAAATCTCTAAATCCCCAAAGTATAGATTAGAGTACTCTGAGTCCTTGGAGTGCGAACTAGAGTATAAACGACTCGAAAAAATCTCTACATCCGCTGAATGCGGATTAGAGTACACTGAGCCCCCGGAGCGCAAACTAGAGTATAAATGACTCGAAAAAAATCTCTAAGTCCCCGGAGTGCAGATTAGAGTACTCTGAGTCTCCGGAGCATAGATTAGAGTTTAGACGACTTGAAAAAATTCTAAGTCCCCAAAATGCGAATTAGGGTACTCCGAGTCCCCGGAGTGCGGACTAGAGTATAAACGACTCAAAAAAAAATCTCTAAATCCACTGAATGCAGATTAGAGTACTTTGAGTCCTCGGAGCGCGAAAGAGAGTATAAACGACTTAAAAAATATCTGAGTCCCCGAAGCGTGGGCTTGAGTGAAAACTGCATAAAAAAATGTTCTAAGTCAATGAAGTGGACTAAAAAGTTCTAAGTATCCAAACCGACGGATAAACAAGAGAGTTTTCAGCCGTTCGCTATCCCATTAACTCCAATCTGAGTTCGAGGAAAAACTATTAGCGGTGGAGTACGACCATCGAACGCAATTTCGGCGTGGTACCGATGGTGACTTTCGATGAAGTCTGTAGAGGAGCTTTGAGATTAAGGCGATAAATCATCAACGAAACCTGGAAAAATTATCACAAGCACTTTGAACAAAACACGTTACTCTACTATTGAAATAATAATTCGCTCGATGATTGGTTAAGGAGCAAAATTTTATACACAATTCCAAAATTTCCTTACAACCCCACTGAAGGTTTAGGGCCCACGCCCGTACGTGTACAACGAAAAAGGAAAAGAAAAAGGGAAAAACAACGATGCAAACCTAACTTATTGGGACTATGCAAAATACTACAAGACCCCAACTATTTCTTTGTCTTCCTCTACTTCTTCGGCTTTTCAAGGGTTGTTTCGGTCAAATGTCTTTTTCGAGACTCTTTACTGCCTTGTGTAGAAGTACTTGAGGAAGGAGGAGGAACATCAATGGGAGTGGACCTACCAAGAGGGATGAATTGTAAAGGCCTATGAAGAGGATCATCGACCTCCACCACATCAGGCTCACCCTTAACTTCGAGTTTCGATTTCTCATCATTTTCAATCCGCTCCGTTGGGCTGAGCTTAGCAATGTGCTTAGAAGCACATGTAATTAGAACATCATCATTCTCCTTCGTAGGTGATAGGTCTTCAAGTTTGTCCTCATCAAGCACCCCAATCGCCTGAGCATCGGGCCTTGGGATATCTGTGGCGGTCGAAGCCTTGGCAACTTGTCCTTCCTATCCATGGCAACTTCACTCTTGGGAGTTGACTCGAGATCAGCATGACCTAAAGAGTTCCGTAAAAAGTAAATGTTAGATTACAGATGATGTTTATCGAGAACGTCAACTTTTAGATTGAATAGGGATCAATGTGGTACCAGCATCAGGTTGACTCTCGGCAGTCACCGGAGTACTCCCTTCGATGATGGAAGACATCATATGTAGGCCAAGTTTGGATTTATCTAGATCATAACCGATGTGCTCCTCCATGGGATGAGAAGATGATGTTCCACCTAACTGTGTATGAGGAGAAGGATCCTTGGGTTTGGTTCCACGAGCCTGCAACATCTTCTTTCTTTTGGATCGGTGCAGGGGTCTTGCCAAATTAGAGTTTAGTGGCAGCTAACTCAGATGGTTCATTTCCTTGAAGCACTTCCTGCATAAGTGCCCCCTCATCAAGCTATGCCACTCCCAATTCCTCTTTCGTGATCCTTATGAAGATCTCCCAAGCTTCTGCAAGCGACTCAAGGTTGCCCTCACCTAGAAAAGTCAAGTTGCGATGAAGGAGGACTTGTGCATTAAACTGGGTGATGAGCGGACCAAATAAGCACTTAATTTCCTCCATACCAGACTCAGTCGCTGCCTCGATTCGGGAGTCGACTTCCGCAAGCATAGCTCTCTTGCCCTCTTCACGAGCGGCTTCTTTATGCGCTTTAATTTGGGAGAGTTGCTCATCGAGCATCGTTTTTAGTTTTTCATTTCGACAATTTCCTCGCAATACTTTTGTGACTTCTCTGATGCCTCGACTTTCTCCTCCTTATCCTTATATAGCATTTTTTTGAACTCCTCCATGCGACAAGCTAAAATGTCTTTCCCCTTCTCTAAGGACTCCTTTTCCAAAGCCAAGGTGCCGCTGCATTCACTACTACAAAACAGGCCATTTGCATCGCCTCGTTTGAATCGGTTGAAGTAAAAACTGATGCAAATAGAACTATTTGCATCAGTTCTGTCTTAATAATCGATGCAATTGGTACGTAGAAAGCAATAGGTAATAAAAAAATCAAATTTGCATTAGTTGTCACCAACAACCGATGCAAATAGTTGTAGTTGCATCGGTTTTAAAGTCAACCGATGCAACTAAATTAATTTTCATCTCTTTCGTTATGCACTTTTAATTCCCGCCATACCAATTTTTTCTGCCGCCTCTTATTTTTGCATTCGTTTCTAGTATTTCGACTGCCTCCAAAAAAACCCTAGACCTTAACCAAATTATTCCTCTCCCATTTTCTCCTTCACCTTCTTCTCCTCTCTCTCATCTCGATTATTACATTTCACTGAGAATTCTAAAAACACGGTAACTACCTTTTCTTTCAGATTTTTTAAATCGAAAGCAATGAAAATCGAGTGGCGAATTTGGATTGTAAAAAAATTATTCTTTTTCCAATCCTCTACAAAATTCCACCCACGCGAATTTCAAATAGGAGTTCGCGATTGAGGTAGGCGGTGGGAATTGTTCAATACTAGCGGCTGTTCGGGTGCTCGTGGAAGTTTGATTCAAGGTCAATGGATGGTGGCGGAAGGTGATTCTGGCGACTTGCGGTGGAATTTGAGGTTACGGTTGATGTGCATGGTTGGTCGGGATTGGAATTGAGGCGAGGCAATTTTTGAGATTTGGGAATAGTCGAGTGCTGAGGTGAGGTTATGGTGACACGGGGCTTGAAGCGGAGGGAAGTGAATTGCGATGATTTGTGAATGGTAGCTGAGTTACTGGAGGTCGAGGTGGAAGGGTAATGCAATGGTTTGTTGATGGGTTGCCGGAAGTGGGATGAGAGTGGATGTTTGGTTGTACTATGGCTAGATGTAGTGGGTCTCGATTCGAGGAGGAGGTGATGCTTTTGAGGTATGACAGTGGTGGAATGTGGCTGTGTGAAGATGCAGTGGTTTGGTATGAAGCTTTGAATGATGGTGCAGTGGAGTTTAGGTGATGCAAACAGAGGTGGGTTTGAATAACTGTGCAAGTTGATGGTGAATGTTAACAGAAATGTTGTGCAGTTGAATGAAAGTGAAGTTTGGATGGTTGACTATGGAAAGTCATGTGCTCGTGCTGGCACTCGATTATAGAATTGCAATTGGGCCACTTCCATTTTTACACGGTATGGGATTTCATACAACAAATGCTCATATTTGGGCACTTTTTTTACGAGCAAATTTGTTAATTTATCTCAATTTCACACAATTTTAACTTAATTTGTTATGTGTCCTTTTATTGAAGTTTTATTGTATGCTTAACTAGGTCAAGAAATTATGTATTTTCTGAATTAAGCAATCTTTTCATTTCTTTATAATATTTTACAAACGAAAATTCAAACAAATTAAAATTGACATTATACAAAGTTACTGTAAACAGTTGGGAAAAATGTGTACATTGTATAAACTAAAAGATTACATTGTGAGTTCTGCAGACATTATTCAAAATGTATCGAAATGTGGTTTTTTTTTCCTTCTTTTCAGTTTTCTTCTTTCGTAAAGTTGATTTTCTTCTTTGGTGTCCTTCTCTTTGATCTGCTTGCACGTAGTCTATAATGCTATGGTTGCCAAGAGGTAACTAATGAGATACTGCATCCATGTAAAATTGATAATGAGATACTGAACTTCATGTAACAACGATAAATTTGTGATTTGTCGGTTAAATTATTGAAAATTAGCAGACTATTTGTTCGAGAAATTTTTGTGTTTCACCACAAATATTACATATTTTCTTTGTTGTTGATTGTTAATCATTAAATTTAATAAGCATGACTGGTCTCCAATGAATTGGCTTGCTTGAGGAGACAGAAATGTTTATGTTTCATAATTAAACGATCACGAGCAGCAAGCATATTTATTATCGTTTAACGAAAACAAGCAAATCCAAATTAATATTATAGTACACATGTTTTCCAAATTAATATTAGAAATGTTTATCGCTTAAAATTAATTTCTGAACTATTTGCTAAAACTAATATTTGTTGCATCATGTGCAGTTGGATTTGATGCAGAGGAATTGATTTCACAGGAGTCTGGCAACTTGATTCCTTCTTCTTTTTTGCAAAGGTAATTATTACTCAGTTTAATAAAAGCTGGCTAAATTTCTTTTTTTCCTTTGATGTCATACTTCGGTTAGGATTACAGTTTCCTCTATGTCATCAGACCACTATTCAAATTTTCAACTTTTCCTCTATGTCGCTTCAAATCTACCACTGTTATTTACCCTATTTTCCTACAATTACTGCCATATAGATAATTTTCCAAAATACTTTTGCATAATTCTTTTGATTCGTCTAATTTAATGCATCATTTGGTCTTAAATTTTCTGAACTTTAGGTCAATTGCTATTATATTACAATTTACTGCTTAGTCTCTGATCCATATACTATTATTGACCGTATATAGAGGATGGTTTTATTTTTGGGTTTTAATATTATTTAATTTAACTGTCGAGCCATCAAATTGAGTTTTGTTTGTACATTGTTGTATATCATATTTGTTTACCATGGTAGGTTCTATTACTAAAATTCTGGTGTTGAGGTTTTTCTCATAGATTATCTATTCTATGAATGAGTGCTCTAATACATAATCAGTTTAGTAATATCTTCATATGCACTTGAGACCGGAGTGTAGATGGGTTTAATCATCCTTGCAGGTGCTTTACTATTGCACCGGAATAAAACTATAACCGCTTCATCTATGTATGATTTTTGTATTGATATTGGTTAGTGGTATATTACAAACTTTATTGAATCTGGTGCATCTCTCACAAGATTTTCCACATTGTTCAATAAAAGGTTCCATGAGTTTTTGAAGTTAGAAAATGAGGTTGGAAACATTACTAGGCAAGAGGCTGTTAGAAAATGGGATAGCATGTGACATTCATACCTACTCCCTTTCTCCGCACGTGTTATCTCCAGGCCAGTTACCACACTTCCCCACTCCATCACCCTTTCATCAAACTGCTATCCAACACACGATCGAACGAAACTTAGCCTAACCTCCAACACAGCCAACGTCCACACTATTGATTGCGAACAACTATTCGCTGGAGGTACATGATTTATGGCGACCGGGTCTTCATCCATCCATCGATGGTTCATGACATGGTAACTGACAACTTATGCCCTACTCTACTTTTATTTTACTTTACCTTCTGAGATCTGGGGGTGTACACATTTGACTGATTCAGTTGTTTTATGATTATGCAATCTAACATCTACTTTTAAATATGTATGAACTAGGTATCAATTAAATGTTGACATATTGTACTCCACCATGACAACTACTATCATAGAATTTGACAAGGACGTCGATGGGCTGATCGACCAAAAGGTTGAAGATATGCATACCATCCTCAAATCGGTAAAATTATCATATCATCTGTTTTCTTACTCTGGCCAGGTTGGTTAATCTTGAATATATTTACTTGTTTGTTCCAACGACGTTGATTAAGTTCCTACCACATCCTTCTTTACCGACCTTATGCTGTGTGCAAATTATTGCGCTTAGGCATTTGATATCTTTCCCCCATATTTGCTTACTGTGTTTCAGACGTTTCAACATACCACCTTTTTTTAATACATTTTTCTGTTACTGACTTACCCTATTTAAACTGTTGATTACCTCATTTTTGGTTAGACTTAATTTATATCCCTGATCTGTTTGCTGAACAATTCACATAATTGATTACAAACAAAATATCACAATGTAATGCATGATAACTGTTGATTCGTAAACTATGTTTCTTTGGGACTATTGTTGAATCACTCTGTGCTTGAAATCCAATTGCCTATGTACGTTGTGTATCTGTAGTCTATACACACAATCTTTAACCCAACTATATTATATATTATTAACAATAAAGCTCTACATGTAGACGCACAAAACATTATATGTTGGTGGACTTAGTGCTAGGTTGTAAATATGTGAATTGGATTCATATGAAAGTGAAGTTTGGATTTGCAATTGAAAGTTTGGATATGTGGTGGCAGGTTTTGTTGATGGTCAGGGACGTAACAGTGTGGTTTGTGGGGTTACTGGTTTGGACATAATGGTACAAGGGGAAGGGGTTTTACTGCAGGATGAAATATGGTTTGGGCTGAGGAAGTGTAGGCAATGTGCAGAGGGGATAGCTCGCTGTTGGAGGTGGTTTTCTACAGAGAGCAGGAGTGTAAATGCAGCAGTTTTCGGATTGAGTGGCTAGTTGATGATGTATAGGTGGTGGTAGGAAGTTGTATGTGTTGTGGATAACTGAAGTTGTCGAGCAGCAGAGGTTTTGATAGTTTCTGGTGGTCTGGTTGCGGTCAAAGATATGGCTGTTGTGGTATTATCAGAGAAGTGATGCAGGAGGTTGTTGTGTGGTGCTGCAGGGATATAGCAGTAGTGGACGGCAGCAGCAGGTTTGCACAGTTGTATGATAGAGAAGTCAATTAGATATGGTGGAAGGAGTGTAAGTATTGAGGCAGTGGAGAGTAGAAGTCTGCAGGCAGATGGAAGTAATAATCCAAAAAAATTGTGGTTGGGTTAGTGGTATGTGGTGTTTTAGTATTATGTACAGATTAATAACACTTTAATTGATATATGTTTATTTTGGTATTATGTTATTCAGTTTGTATTTGCCATCAAATTTAATTTTGAATGATTGCAATATTGCATGCAATAATTGTTTGTTATATTCAATAATATATATACACACACACATATAGTCTATTTGAGTACTGTAATAATGGTTTCTGAGAATGGCTTTTTTGCATCGGTTTTCAACAACAACCTATGCAACAAGTTCCTTTGTTGCATCGGTTTTCATTACAACCGATGCAACATGGGGGCTGTGTTCAAGCAACCAACCATGATATTTTGCATCAGTTGTTAGTAACAACCGATGCAAAAAGGGCCTTTTTGCATCGGTTTCAGAACTGATGCAAAAGTGTTAAGGCTGTTGCATCAGTTGCATATGCATCGGTTGTTGAACTGATGCAAAAGGGGGGTAAACAACCGATGCAAGTGGCCTGTTTTGTAGTAGTGATTAGAGTGCATCATTCAATTATTTCTTATGATAATCCACTAGGCGATTAACTACTTCTGTCGTCTCTTTTGCATTCTTCTTCGCCTTGTCAAGTTGAGCTTTAAATGCGAGCAGCTCAGTATCTTGGTAATTAATAATGTCTTTATCATGGATGGCCTATAGCTTAAGACAATCAATCTCATGTTGACGTTCAATAGAAAACTCGGAGACTTTTTCGATTAAATTAATGAATGCTTCGTGTTGTACATATACGTCGTTCACACATGCCAATGAGCTCCCTTTGGCAGTCCTGGGATAGGATGTATAGCCGGGAGGAATTTAAGACCGTCAAAACAAATCTTTAGAAAGGTAGCTTTAAGCTCAGCTAGCTTCTCCACCATAGTCGGATCATGGGCAGGAACTGGGGGAATTTGTTCAGATGTGATCAACATTTGTTTACAGTGCTCACGGGACTGCTTAGTGCTGGAAGATCCAAAATGTTGGCCGCGAGGAGCATCAGATTGAGAGCCTCGGTGTGTGGACTTATCTCCACTGCGCCCAGGAGGGATAGCTGGGTCACTTTGACGCAAAGTGTGTGCTTGGAATGTCCTCCTAGAGGATGAGGATGATTCTCATGAATGGTAATCTTTCTCCCATCCTTCGTCTCTCTCTCTCTCTTGCGTCTTCCTAACTCAGAATCTTGACTTGAACGATGGAAGATAGAAGAGCCACAAAGGCGGTTGATGGCGTGTGAATAAGACATTGCACCTATAAATGAACCAAACGAGAACATATTAATACTTGCTATGACAAAAGTTATGTGTGAGTGAATGTGGGGAGTAAGTGCTTGTGTGTGTCCTAGTGCATCCCTTTGACGGACCAGTGACATTCGCTTTACCCATAGGAGTCCTTTCTCCTTGATTGGGGGGCTACCTACCTTCGTTGCTTCTTATGGGAGAGTTAAGCCCCTCGATGCCAAGGGTGGTGAAGTCTTAATTCAAAAATTACTCGGAATAGAGATGTTAGAGAGCCCCTTCAACGAGCTCTCCATTTGTTGAGAAGATGAACTCTTTTCGACAGGAGTTATGATGATTTTTGAGGTCTCCCCCGTTTTCTTTTTCATAATTCTATACACCAAACTTTTTCTCTTTTTGGGGAAGGTTGCGACTGGCTTGTATTTGGCGCATCGGCTGCCAACCCTTGTCCAGGGCCAGCATCTTCGTTTTCCAGCCCTGCGTCTTCTGTTTCCTTTATCTCCTCTTCTTCAGTACCTTCTTGGATTCCCTCGGCGGGGGCACCATGGGATCATCTCGTTCTCTCCTTCTCTCGGCAATAACTTTTAGGATCGCTCCACTTCCTAGGAGACCGATTCTGCAACCGCCTTCTAATAGCCTGAATAGTGAGAGCAATTCGTCCGCGACGAGGAGTTTGATCTCTCTATCCTCCACTGGAGTAGCATGGATAACCGCAACTGCCCTGGAATATCTAATTCCTTTGGGCCGAGAGAGAGAGCACCTAAAAGAGTTGAAAGAATTCGTATGATTTAAAAAGAAGATGTGATTTGAGTTCTTGAATGAAGGGCAGAGGCGGGGATAGTACTTACATCCTTCGAACCACCTTCTTGCGAATCTGGAAGGACATCTCATGTAGAACCACTCTTGCTTGAACAGGAAGAGCTTATTCCATGCACCCATTAAGACCTGACATTTGGGCATGGGCTCAAGAAAGACGTACGAAGGACTGTCGATTCAGCTTTTGAAGTTATAAATATACCGGATGTAATCGAGAGTTGACGGATGGAATAGGACATTCATGAAAAGAAGGAAAGTGCCATGGATAAAGTCATAGCTGTTGGGGTGCAGTTGAGTGGGAGCGATTCCCTTGTACTTTAACACTTCACGAATAAAAGAGTTGAAAGGTGGCACACACCTGACCCAACACATGAACTTAATACATGCGGTATATCCAATTAGTGGCAAATAAGGCCTGTCTTGCCTCAACGGAACCAGGACATCTTTGAAAGGAATCCCATGGATAGAGCACCATTGACGAAGAGCAGCTTTGCCAATTTTTGAAGCATGTGATTCGGCCGGATTATTCAAGACAATGGTGTAAAGGCTCGTATCTTCGTTCCCTTTTAGTAGATAATAAATTACACACGTATCCCACTCATATTGGACAGAAATACGAATCCTTAAGGGTTAAATAAGAAAAATAAGAAAAGAAGAAGAAAAGGAAGAAGAAACAAACACAGAATCTCGCAGTGAAAAGATAAAATAGAATAATCAAATAAACAGTTTATGAAGCTGTTTAATATACTTTTGATTATCATTTATACAACACTTATCAGAGTTATACATACATCAGAAATAAACGAATAATGCAGCTAACAACATGATGCAGGAATAATAATAGTTGTTGTATACCAAATCTTCGTCTTCGTCCTCTAAAATGAATCTTCGATAAGCTGAAAAACTCAGGGCTGACCCGAGAGTAATGAAAAGACAAAACACTCGAGTCAGGACTAAAATATCCTTATGTAAGTAAAATTGATATCGCATATAACATGATTCTAACGGCGTCTGAGGTGTTTACAGGATTTCACATCTCCTATCCAGTGTATAACATGCGTGCAATAACTCAAGAGATGTTACGGGATTTTCCATCTCTTAAGGATCCGTCAAAATATTTATATGTAGTAAAATATGCTATATATAATGTCTAATCAGTAAAATAAATATTATGATAGCGTTAAAGCTTTACATTAATGCCCCTTAATGCATTTTTAAGCATTGTCGTACGGTTTGCATATAAAACACCTGTTAAACGGTCGGTGGATATGGATGTGCCGTGATACGACAACACTAAACCAAAATCGTATGGGTCTCGTTTAGGGATGAAAGTATGACAAGGCACGTGAGGCAATGCCCAAGGTAGGATACTACCAGTTTACCCTTCCCGGCTGGTGGTAATGCATCATAGCCATGATCGCCCACCGTGTCCAACACTCCCATAATCCGGAGGGTGCGCACCAATCAACCACAATGCAAATGATGGTAATTCAAAGAAGTGCGTTCGCTCGGGGTAGCTAGCCCACTCGGTCGGTACGGCTCCTATTTTAGTCATTTCAAATTGGCACAAGTGCCAGGCTAATCCATTATCGTTCTCTTTATTCAAATCCATTAAACGAAGCCAAATCCAACCACTTCGTTCTGGATCATCACTCCACGTACACAGCTGTTAAAGTGGTTCCGGTACCGACAGAGAGTATGTCAATAACCGGCTTCGGTCTCTTTAACAACCAAACGTCATTTTACACACCGGTCGGTTCTTTTACATTTCGAAAAAAGTCCATAATTTATATAAAAAATCATATTCACTTTAAAACCAAATCCATTTCGAAATCATCACATTACACAAAATATAAAATTTCAATTCATAATCGTGTTCACCTCAATATCTCAACTTCGATTCCTAATTTGTTTCATGTTCCGATTTAATTTATAACTTCAATTAAATATGATTCGTATTTAAACCCAAGATTTAAATATAAACATTTCACTCTTGACCAATTTAAATTTTTGAAAAATAGTTTGAATGCCTTTAAAATAGTTTAAGTAATTAAAATAGTTAAAATAGTTTAATGTAAAATAGTTAAAATAGTTTTAATAGTTAAAATAGTTTACTATAAAATAGTTTAGTATAAAATGGTTTATATTGTAAAATACTTGAAAAACCAAAATGATTTAAAGAATATATATTTTCAACAAATTATACTAAAATAATTTATTTAAAAATGGTTTCAAAGTCAAACTGGTCCAATTTCAACTTTCCAATTCAAATCAACTTCGATTTTCATTCAGTCGATTCAATTTCGATAACAATTCAAATCGATTTCAAATTAATTCAATTCCATTGTCAAAACAATCAATTCAATTTCCAATTCCATTTATATCGATTTCGAGCTCGATTTTCAAATATCGATTCCAAACAGTTAATCGAATTTACCTTCAATATTCGATGCAAAAATCCAATTTTCAAATATAATTCAATTCCGAGCTCGAGTTCGAAAATAGCTTGATTTCCATAAATTTGACATTTATTTCTTTTAACTCAAACCGTTTAAATAGTTTCAAATTAGAAATTTTAAACTATTTAATTTAACAAACCGGTGTCCGTATATAAATTTCTATCCTATGGCCAAGTGATCAGTTCAAGGATGGATATATATCATTTCAATCCAAATAACAATGTAATAGGTATATATCATTTCAACCTATTTTTTAATTTATTCGAAATAATTTAATTACAGTTCTACATACTGTAAATAAATTGCAGGATGATAACAAGCTATATATAAAAACAAATAACATCCAACCATCTAAATATCAACCAATTTGCATCCATCAAAATCAATCATACAAACAGACTCTATAATTCACAGCAATTTCATAGTTGTCAATATCTGGTAATTTACTGGCAATTAAATCCCAATTTCAGTTTGACTGTTAATTTTAATTTTTAACAGTTAATTCAATGGCAATCTAGATGGTAATTAAATTTATAAAACAACGACCAATAAAATTTATATCATTTCATAATATCAAATTTAACTAGCATGAGAATATTCTAGTACGTTGTGAGCGTTATAAATCACTCACCTTGAGTTTCAAATTTTAAATCAAATCGAATGATGTTCGATTTAACCTAAAATTTTAACAAGCACCAAACATCTCTAAATCAGTACTGCAATGTAGCTCTCGTCGTTGCGATTCCAGCGTCGTCGGTTTTGTCCGATTCCAACCTCACACGGATGAGATATGAGGTTTTAAAGTTTGTATACAAATTTATATAAATAAATTTACTTTTTTCCTAACCTAGATCTGACCGTTCAAATACATCTCCAAATCAAGGCTGCAAGCGAGCCTTTCTTCTCTAAATCGTGACTACAGGAAACGAAACCCATGGCCGCCCTATGCTTCGCAATTTCCAACGCCTCCACGCCTATTTCTAAGTCAATAGGAGGCCGGCACTTCAATGCTCGTTCCATGCTCGACAAACACCCACGGTCGCTTGAAGCTCGGTCGTGTTATGGCCTCTGAATTCATGCTCGAAGTCGCGGCCTTCAACTCCATTTCGCCGCCAATCCGTCTTTCCAAAAACGATCGCAGCTGATTGGTATGACGCGCTCGGCGAGATCTACGATATCCCAGTTGAGAGTTTTCGACGATTGTCGATGGATGGAGCGAAAACGAGGGGGAAAGGAGGGAAGTTTTAGGTCATTAAAAGAATAAACGGCGGCCGTGAATAATGCCCTAGGGTTTACTGTTCAATGAACATTTATATAGGATTTTTATATATTATTTTATTAAAAATTCCAAAATTTACCTGCTTTTTCAAAGATCTCCAAAAGAATCGTGCTGGGGCGTTTATAATGTTTTACCCCTATGCCAAACATAATGAAACATGTTTCGAGGTCTTATTCGATCGTATGTGGAAAATAGCCTTTTGAATCGAATTAAAATATTAAATTTTTGATATTAAATTCAACGCGTTTCTAACCCATACGACCAAACGATAAATCCAAACGCTATAAAATTTGAGATCCGATAATAATATACTATTACGGACCCAATGGAACTTTTTCCGTCGAATTCCGAGACGTGCCCCAGATCGATATTTTAACGTCTCGATTATGATATAAAATTTTCAATTTCTAATTATTCAGTTTTAAATCCAATTTTAAATGTTAAAAGGTTTCATTGTTGTTTAAATAAACTTTACATCAATTTCTGATATCATTTACAATCATATTTAATTCAGAATTCAATTATTCAAATATTTTGTAATATTAAATTTTAAATAATTCTGATTATTCCATAATTCACTATCTTTTGAAATATTTTAAAATGAACTTATAAGCTTTAATTTTTAAAACGAATTCAAATTATAGAACAACTATTTCCATTATACAGTTATTCAATTCCCGTAATACAACTATTTATTTAATTTCCAATATTGAATTTAAATAATTTAATTGTTCAATATTCAACAAATTTCAATATTGGACTTCTAAATGAATAGTACTTATCAACCAATTTCTTTATTTACATCTAATAATTTCAACATTTATTATTTAATCCAACTATTTATTATAAACTCATTCAATAAGTAGCATTTATTTCCAATACTTGTTACTACTTAATTTTTTGAAATCAATCTATTTCAAAATTTATTTCTATCTAAATAATTCACAATTATTATTCAACTTCAGTTATTGATCATGTAACAGCCCAGAATTTTCGACTCCGAAAATTCCAGATTGTTAGAGAAAAGAAGAAAGAGATAGAAGAAGAAACATGAAACAAAACACAGAATCTCACATTCGCAGCGGGTCAAAATATAATATTAAATAATATCAGTTATACAAAGAAGAACTGTATCTGTTAATTTACATCAATACATCAGAGTTACAACCATTAATCAAATTGGACAGTTATAATTAACTTGTCCCAGAAATACAAACAATGATATACACAGTGGAAACTCCATACGTTCCTGCCATCCAGCTCGCCTCTTGAGCTCCAGATCGTTCTAACCTGAAAAGCTGTAATACTCGGCTGACCCGAGCATTAAATCAAAGCAACACCTGGGTCGGGATGGAAACTAGCATGAGTAAACCCATCTAACATGAAATACTAAAACAATAAACTTATTTAAAACCCGGGGTAACTCGTACTTCACTACAAGTTTTAACTTGCCACAGTCAAATACACATCTTATAATCATCTAAGTATCATTACTCAGATTAAATGGCCATGTTTACATTATTTATTTCATTTCAGCCTATTTATTCCCAAGTCAAATTCATAAAGAATTATTTTAGATTACAACCGAAGTGGTTTCGGGTATGTACCAGTACCCGACCCCTGTCTCTTCGAATCCAATATCATCTTAAAAACAAAGCAGTTTAAGTTTTAAACAATTCCATATATATCCAGAATTACATATTTGCATAGCCATTCATCACAGGTAGACAAACCATATTATCTCAGTTCGGTCCAATCATAACATATCACATAGCATCACTTATCAAAGATATCAAGTAATCCAAGGCATACAATATCATTCAATTATTCATAAGCAAGATTAATTAATCACATCATTCCAATTAATTTAAATAAATTAATTCCTTTAATCACTTTTAATCCTGCTTACCTATTAATTAATTACAACCATTAATTAATCATTCCTTAATTTTCCTCTTTAATTACATTAAGCAGTTAGCCTTTAATTAATAACACAAATTAATTAACCTTCACCCGTTTACATTAATTACATTTATCCTTAATTAATTACTCGAATTAATTATCCAATAATCACTTACATTGATTAATTATCCTTTAATTAATCACACTCATTAACTAACCCTAAATTAATTTCCTTAATTAATCAATCCTTTAATTAATTGCACTAAGTAATTAATTCTTAATTACTTCTCTTAAGTAATTTCCCTTTAATTACTTTCATCAAGTAATTATCCATTGGTTAATTATCCTCAATTTAATTAACCTTTGATTTTTAATTAATTTAGCCTTTAATTACAAATTTAATTAATAAATCTTTAACAAATTTATCTTTTAATTACTTACATTAAGTAATTATCATTTAAGTAATTAATCTCTAATTAATTACATGAATTAATCCCTAATTATAAATTAATTTAATCTTAATTACTTAATTAAGTATCCCTTAATTACAACTTAATTACTTAATTAATTAATCTCTAACCATCCAATTAATAATTCTTACAAATTAATTAACCTCTAATTAATTTATTTATAACCCTTAATTATTAATTTATTAAACCTTAATCATTAATTAATTTAATTAATTAATTATACTTAAATTACATTATTAACTTTTTTTAATCTCAAATCATCAAAACCTCAGTTAACCTTAAGATAAAACATTATCTTTATTAATGACTTAATTATCGTTATCATTTTTAAAACATTTTATCTTTATAATTAACTTCCTTAATTAAATCATTTAATTAAGTTTCAAAATAAAATAAAATAATCATTTAACTTAACAAATTAAAGTTACCAAATCATAACTTTCTATAAATAACTTAAAACATTTATCAAGTAAAAGTTTAAACTAATTTCAATTTAAATTTTAAAAACTTGCTTTTATAAAACCTTTAAAAACTTTTAAAACTTTTTAAATTCCAATTGCTTCGGGTTCGACCCGACCCTCACCGAGTTCAACCCGAGTATTTTCAAAAACTTGATTTTAGTTTTAAATTTTTAAAACCTGCTACCCTGCTAAACCACACATACAACTACCCATGACTTAACTCGAGTCCCTTTCCTATTTACCCGAGCTTCCCTTCGAGATCGCTCACAACCCAAACTCACTAACACAAAAAATTCACCGTGCACATGCACCGACGATCGCCAGAGCTCTGGCCTACAAGACCTCTGCCGACAGATCGCCCTCGTCCCACTGTTGCCATCCGATCACCCAAAAGCACATATCAAACTCAAAAATGAAATCGAGTCACCTCGATCAAGTAGGCACAGCAACCATCGCCAGAAAATCGCCTAGAACCCCCGATGCCGACCACCGGCAACTCTACAACTCCGGGCACAACTTGCCGACCTTCCACGCTGCCATTTCCCAAAGTCTCGAGCAACTCGAACCACCAGAGATGTTGCAGTGACCCAAAATTCCAGCTTCGACACAACCTAGGGCTAAAACCTAGTTCGACCCACCGCCGTCGCCGCGATGTCTTAGACCTCCTTCCACCATTTTTGCCAACATCCCCGATCACCATCCTTGCTTCAGCAAAAGTCCCGACCTTCCCAGGTTCGCCTATCACCAGAAAAACCCCAAATCTTATTTTCTGGTCAAACCCCAATTTCTAACTCGAAATCCAACTAAAAATTTTGGTTTTCATTTTAAAAATCATATTTCACAAAGTCGATTCAGGTTATATGCCTGAAACAACAATTTAAAATATTTGATTTTAACGTGTTTAAAAGAAATTTCACTATCTTCCCATTTATCAAATAAATTTCCAAATAATTTACTTAAATTCATAGATAAGACTTAATATTTGACTAAACAAACATTTCTTGTTTGAAAAATAAACCCTATCAGAAATTAGAAGAAGAGAGAATGAATTTTTGATCTAAACCTTTAAAATTCTGTAACAAGAACAGAGAAGAACATGAATGCATCAGACATGCATACCTGAACACATTCATATATACAGATACTACACTTATATATACACATGCAGATCATCATTCACCTCAGAATTTCACGAGCACAGCTTTTTATTTTCCTAAACTTTTAGACAAAAAGTTTGCTCACCTGAATAAATGTTGAACAGAGAGTTTGAAATGGCTTTGATTGCGATGCAGGTTGAAGAGTTGTTGAGAAGATTGCTTGATTATCTTGCTTGATATTCCAGGTTGAAGATAAAATATTCACATGCTTTTAATTTGAGTTTGAGAATTGGTTACAGGTTTATAAAGAATTTTTTTATAGATTTTTGGTTTGATTTGTTTTGAGAATGTTTTCAGGTTTGTTTCTTTGTTTAGAAATGAATTACAGGCTTATGTTTACTTGCATTTAAAAATGAAAAGATAGGAAAAGAAATAGAAGAGAGTATATAGGAGTTTATATAGTGTTAATTAGGATTTATTAAAACAAAAGAAAATAAAAACAAATTTGTGACACTTGTTAATTTCCTTAACATTTGTCAATTTCACTATTTAATCACATTACACATGTACTTAACATGACTTATCCTTAAACATTTTTAATTATTTTTAAATGTTAATAAAAAGCTTTAGTATTAAATTTCCTAATTTATAAATACCTTTCTTAATTTATATAAATCAGATTCTTTTAAGACAATATTATAAAACAAATTATATACTAAAAATATCTTATACATATATTTTTAAATCTAAAATATTTTTAAAATATTTATCTTTTAAATTTCAAATTCAAATTTAAATTCAAATCCAATTAAACAAATCCAACTTAAAACCAACTCAAATATATATATATAAATGAACAAAAATTTAACTTGTAAATGATAATTCTATTAAAAAATCTATATATATCTATATATATAAACAACACATTATTATTATTGTTTTGAAAATAATAATTTTTCCAATTTAAATAATTATACTAGGAGAGTTATCACATTTAGTTGTTTAATTTATAAATCAGTATTTTCAATAGTTAAATCAGATAACTATCCAACTATTTGATGTCCGAAAATTTGGTTATCACAAATCATGAACCCAGCTAATATTTAACTTTTCATTTCAACTCATTAATAATTAACTTAAATAAATATTGTTGCAATTCATTCTAGTTATTATCATCAAAAATAAATTACAAATTTTAATTCTTCCAACAATAAATCACGAAATCTTATTAAATTAACTATTTTAATTGTCAAAAATTTACGAGTCGTTACAATCTCCCCCACTCAAAACTTTTCGTCCTCGAAAAGGAAAAAAAGGGGAAAGGAACTGACTAAAGAATCAACATTTGATATATTTTATTCAAAGTTATCCACTTATAAAACAATAAACTTTAATTTATAAAGCCATTACTACTCTTCCACTACACTACTCCAATTGGCTTACATGAATTACAAGTTAGTTATCAAACTAGTTATATAATTTTAAAACTTGAAAAATTTTCTAACACCCGAATTTACGAAAAATTTCGGCAGAATCTCCTTTGCGCGGCTCGATCGGTAAAGCTACAAAACGCCTCTGCGGGTCCCAAACCAACAAAAGAAAACCAAAAGCCAAGTGGCTCAATCAAAAATCACCAAACCAATGACAAAATAAACATGTACCGTTTTTGTCGGGCCATCCAAATTTTTCTTGATTTAAATACCTACATCTTATTTATCAATGATATCCAATCATATAATTTAAAATCATTTTATATTTTTCATTTTCAATTTTCAATATTAACTTTACTTAAGCTCGTACGAAGTACATATATTATCCGTATGCAGTATCAAATCTGATCACCTACTCGACCACATAATTTCACTTCCAAACGAGTATCGTCACATGACTCTCTAGTGCGGACTCAGATTTGGTTCCTTGATCGGAAACCGTCATTTTCCTTGCATAGCCATATACTATGATAGAGAATTTAAAAATCAAGTAAAAAATCCATACCCAGGATTCGCCATCGAGAGTCGAGTGAAAAATCCTAACTCGGATGATATAAGTTATCTTAAAATTCTATGCTCGAATCTGAATCAAATTGTTATGCGAATAAAATAATATATGTACAACTTACGTATTAACTTTCAATAGATTTTTATCCAATTTATCCATATTGAATTATTTTACTTATCTTCGTTTCATTTACAATTTATTATTCACAATGCATTATTCATACCCCTTATTTACTTATTATATCCATTTCTTTACATAGGATATTCCTTTATACTATCATTTCGTACACATCATTCTATAGAAATTGCTTACTTAAGTTCATTTCAAACATTCTATACAATTTAATTAAATTCAATTTCCTTTTCCATTGAATCCTAGCAATACCAAATTCCTTTGTTTACATTTACTTCATTTCATAATTTCAGTTAATAACAGATTTATTTGTGGGATATTTTATTAATCGTCACTTTAATTTATAATCATTCTATAAAAGTCATATATAAGAAGTTGGGCTTTATCTAAGTTTATAATTATCTCAAAAGTTATAAATTTCAATTTCACAATTTCTTTGCAAATTCATTTTTAATTCTATAACCCATTACAGAGATATTATTTGTGTCTGCTTTCTTAAGCTCACTTACATATTCCATTTGGTCACTAATCATATCATAATACGCTTAAGTATATAACATTTATTATTACAACCAAATTTCCATTTATACACATTTTAATTACCTTTTAAGTTTGTTCACTTGTATAATATCTCATTACATATCCAAAAAATCATTTAACTTTTACATTTGGTAAGTTTTATTATATGTTATTAGAATGCAATTTAGAATTATACAAATTGATAAGATTCATTTCACTAAATTAGAATGTTCACTGTTTTACTTGCTTACATTTTCTTTAATTTTCAAATTTAAGAGTTACTCTTCAACTCTAAAGTTTCTTAAAACATTAAGCTTAGAATTCTTAATCCTCTTATTTTATAAGTTCTGGTTATTTACATTTTCATTCAAATAATTTGAAAATTATTAATTAACAGAACTTAGAAATTTTAAATGCCCGGTTCATTTCAAATCATTTGAAATAAATACATACCCTTATATATATCAAATCGTACTTTGGAGTTTAAACCATTATCCATTTATCAAAACGATTTCGAAACAAAGCTTCGCAGAAGTCTCCCCCACTTTGAGACCTGAAAATAAACATCGATGATGTTGCGTAGTCATCACCAAAATTATTTTCCAGCGACATAAGAAGGGAGCACCGAATTTATTCCTTTTTAAAATTTATTTGGAAACAATTTGTATTTGTAAATACTTTTAAACAATACTAATATTATTTTCCAAACCTTGAAAACACTTTGAGAAACACCGGAATTTAAAATTTTCAAATTTTCATTTTTATATCCATTTTACTTGCAATTTATATTTTATAAATCACATTTATACAATTTCATTTTCTAATAATCATGTAATAGCCAATAGTTTAGTAATATTGATTATTCAAACAATAAATGATAATGATTAGTATTATCATTTCTAACACCAATTCACACTATATGCTATAATAATTTATGAAAATTATTCCTGTATATGTAAAATATATTTAGGGTAAAATTATTTCATTTACCCAATTTCAAAACAATGTTGTGTTAGTTTACCTTGTCTAAAAGTTTAGAAACCCCTATCAATACGGTTGTACTTCCCATACTGACCATAATTCATAAACACTCAACCGATAAGTCAACACAATATAAAACATTTCATTTTCACTAACAAATATGTGCTTATATCTATTAATAGACTCAAGCTCATTCTAGGGTGCTAATGACCCTATCTCTAATGAGTTACCCCACAAAGCTAAGGTTATCGCTAAATCAAAGCTCTGATACCAACTGTAAAGGCCCGTATCTTCGTTCCCTTTTAGTAGACAATAAATCACACGTGTCCCACTCATATTGGATGGAAATATGAATCCTTAGGGGTTAAATAAGAAAAATAAGAAAAGAAGAATAAAAGCAAGAAGATACAAACATAGAATCACGCAGCGGAACGATAAAATATAATAATCAAATAAACAGTTCATGAAGCTGTTTAATATACTTTTGATTATCATTTATACAACATTTATCAGAGTTATACATACATCAGAAATAAATGAATAATACAGCTGACAACATGATGCAGGAATAATAATAATAATAGTATACCAAATCTTCATCTTCGTCCACCAGAATGAATCTTCAATAAGCTGAAAAACTCAGGGCTGACCCGAGCATAATGAAAAGACAAAACACTTGAGTCATGACTAAAATATCCTCATGTAAGTCAAATCGATATCGCATATAACATGAGCGTAACGGCGTCGGAGATGTTTACAGGATTTCACATCTCCTATCTAGTGTATAACGTGCGTGCAATAACTCAAGATATGTTACGGGATTTCCCATCTATTAAGGATTTGTCAAAATATTTATATGTAATAGAATACGCTATATATATAATGCCTAATCAGTAAAATAAATATTAAGATAGCGTTAAGGCTTTACATTAATCCCCCTTAACGCGTTTTTAAGCATTGTCGTACATTTTGCATATAGAACACCAGTTAAACGTCGGTGAATAGGGATGCGCCGTGATACCACAACACTAAAACAAAATCGTATGGGTCTCATTTAGGGATAAAAGTATGAGAAGGCACATGAGCAATGCCCAAGGTAGGATACTACCAGTTTACCCTTCCTGGCTAGTGGTAAAGCATCATAGCCATGATCGCCCACCACCTCCAACACTCTTATAATCCAGAGGATGCGCACCAATCAACCACAATACAAATGATGGTAATTCAAAGAAGTGCGTTCGCTCGGGGTAGCTAGCCCACTCGGCCGATACGGCTCCTGTTTTAGTCATTTCAAATTGGCACAAGTGCCAGGCTAATCCATCATCGTTCTCTTTCTTCAAATCCATTAAATGACGCCAAATCCAACCACTTCGTTCTGGATCATCACCCCACGTACATAGTTGTTAAAGTGGTTCCGGTATCGACAGAGAGTATGCCCTTATCGTGCTTCGGTCTCTTTAACAACAAAACGTCGTTTTACACACCGGTCGGTTCTTTTAGATTTCGAAAACAGTCCATAATTTATATCAAAATATCATATCTACTTCAAAATCAAATCCATTTCGAAATCATCACATTTACTCAAAATATACAATTTCAATTCATAATCGTGTTCACCTTAATATCTCAACTTCGATTCCAAATTTGTTTCATGTTCCAATTTAATTTATAACTTCACTTAAATCCGATTCGTATTTAAACCCAAGATTTAAATATAAACATTTCACTCTTGACCAATTTAAATTTTTGAAAAATAGTTTGAATACCTTTTAAATAGTTTAAGTAATTAAAATATTTTAAATAGTTTAATGTAAAATAGTTAAAATAGTTTTAATAGTTAAAATAGTTTAATATAAAATGGTTTAGTATAAAATGGTTTATATAGTAAAATACTTGGAAAACCAAAATGATTTAAAGATTTAAAGAATATAGATTTGAAAGTGTGCTATAGATCATGTAATATGGATAAATGATAATACAGAGTATAGTGATGATAGTAATACTGTATATAGTGCGGAATGTAAAAGCGGTATAGTAAAATGACACCAGAGATTTTTATACTGGTTCGGAGTACCGTCCTACGTCATGTCGCAGACTCCTTTTGGAATTTCACTAAAACAAAAACCCTCATTTAACCCAGACAAACAGGTTTATACACCCCTAAGCAGTCGAACGGGGACCTGAGCAGCAGAACAGGATTTCGCCTCAACAGCCGAAGACGACTTCACTCGCCTAAGCAGTAGAACAAGACTTCAACAAATACGGAAAATCGTTTTAAATTTTGTGTGTTATGATAACACGGATTTGTCACTTGTAGTACATCCTTCCTATAATCTTCTCCTCGAGTGTGTGTGTGTGTGTGTGTGTGTATTTGAAGTATATGAAGAATGGAAAGGTATAATATAGCTTTAATGCAAAATAATTGAAAGTATGATAGCAAATAGATTCCAGAGAATTAGATCAGAAAGATAAGAAAATTTGATTGTGATTAAGTGATTTGGAATCAAGTTGGAGTTTGTATTTATAAAGGTTAAAAAGCAACAACTGTTGGTGAAGAGTTTCGATTGAAGTGTTGCGTCCAAATCTTTTTGTTAGAGGTTTGTAACTCTTCACTAAAAGTGGTGTCTGTTTGAAAATTAGCTGTTGTAGAAATTCAGTTAACCGTGCCTCTGGGTCAGTCGACTGAATATTCAAAATAATTTTTAAATATATATCTGTATATCTGTGCACCTATGCATGTTGCACAAATTTTCCAATGTCATTCATTAGACCTCTGGATCAATCGACTGGACCTCTAGGTCAGTTGACTGACCTAGTGAAATCTGTGCAATATGCACAGTTTACACAGATATATAAATATATATAACTTTAATTACTTTTATAATTCAATATATGCTTATATATGTATAAAATATTGGGGAAATAAAATGATTAAATATATAAACTAATATGTAGGCAACCGAGGAGAGATTTTAACAATATTGACCTAAGACTCAAAAACAAAATAATATAATTGATGCAGCGGTTTTGAAGCCTCATCTCCTTGTAGTATATATATTCTCTTTTTATCGTAGCAGTAGTCAAATCTGTATGTCATAGTGATAGCTTCATGTCATGAATCAAAACCAAGTCTCAACAAGATTTTCAACAGATTATACTAAAATAATTAATTTAAAAATGGTTTCAAAGTCAAACCGGTCCAATTTCAACTTTCCAATTCGAATCAACTTCGATTTTCATTCATTCGATTCAATTTCGATACCAATTCAAATCGATTTCAACTTCGATTTCAAATTAATTCAATTCCATTATAAAAACAATCAATTCAATTTATATCGATTTCGAGCTTGATTTTCAAATATCGATTCCAAACACTTAATCGAATTTACCTTCAATATTCAATGCAAAAATCCAATTTTCAAATATAATTCAATTCCGAGCCTGAGTTCGAAAATAGTTTGATTTCCATAAATTTGACATTTATTTCTTTTAACTCAAACCATTTAAATAGTTTCAAATCAGAAACTTTAAGAATAATTAAATTTAACCAATCCATTGTCCATATATAACTTTCTATCCAATGGCCAAGTGATCAGTTATTTCTATTTAATTTCAGCGATGGATATATATCATTTCAATCCAAATCACAATGTCATAGGCATATATCATTTGTACCTATTTCTTAATTTATTCGAAATAATTTAATATACAGTTATATATATTGTAAATAAATTACAGGATGATAACAAGCTATATAAAAAAACAAATAATATTCAACCATCCAAATATCAACCGATTTGCATCCATTACAATCAATCGTACAAACAGACACTATAATTCACAGCAATTTCATAGTTGTCAATATCCGGTAATTTACTTGCAATTAAATCCCAATTTCATTTTGACTGTTAATTTTAATTTTTAACAGTTAATTCAATGGCAATCTAGATGATATTTAAATTTATCAAACAACGATCAATAAAATTTATATCACTTCATAATATCAAATATAACTAGCATGGGAATATTCTAGTACGTTGTGAGCGCTATACAACACTCACCTTGAGTTTCAACGAACGACGTTCGATTTAACCTAATATTTTAACAAGCACCAAACATCTCCAAATCAGTAACATAGCGTAACTCTCATCGCTGCGATTCCGGCGTCGCTAGTTTCGTCCGATTCCGACCTCGCACGAATGAGATATGAGGTTTTAAAGTTTGTATACAAATTTATATAAATAAATTTACTTTTTTTCCTAACCTAGATCTGACCGTTCAAATACATCTCCAAATCAAGGCCGCACACGAGCCTTTCTTCTTTAAATCACGACTACAGGAAACGAAACCACGGTCGCCCTATGCTTCGCAATTTCCAACGCCTCTACGCCTATTTCCGAGTCGATCGGAGGCCAACACTTCAACGCTCGTTCCATGCTCGATGAACACCCATGGCCGCTTGAAGCTCGGTCGTGCTATGGCCTCGGAATCCGTGCTTAAAGTCGCGGCCTTCAACTCCATTTCACCGCCAATCAGTCTCTCTAAAAACAAACGCAGCCATTGGATATGACGTGCTCGGCGAGTTCTACGATATCCCAGTTGAGAGTTTTCGACGATTGTTGATGGATGGAGAGGAAACGGGGGGGGGGGGGGGAAGGAGGGAAGTTTTCACCATTAAAAGAATAAGCGGCGGCCGTGAATAATCCCCTAGGTTTTATTGTTCAATGAACGTTTGTATAGAATTTTTATATACAGGTAAATAGGCACAGGGAAGAAGTTGCAAAAAAAATTAGTCTCAGGGACAACAAGTTTGCCTTTTGGTCTGAAGGACACTTTTTAGTGTAAACTGACAATGATAGTTACAACTATCATTCTATGATTTACACTAAAAAGTGTCCTTCAGCCTAAAAAATAAACTTCTTGTCCCTGAGACTAAATTTTTCTGTAACTTTTTCCTTGAGCCTAAAAACCCCTTTTATATATTATTTTATTATAAATTCGAAAATTTACCTACTTTTCAAACGATCTCCAAACGAAATGTGCCGCCAGGTGTTTATAATGTTTTACCCCTATTCCAAACACAATGGAACGTGTTTCGGGGTCTAATTTGATCGTATGTGGAAAATAGCTTTTTGAATCGAATTAAAATATTAAATTCAACGCGTTTCTAACCCGTACGACCAAATGATAAATTCAAACGCTACGATATTTAAATTTTGATAATAATATAATATTATAGACCCATTGGAAGTGGTTTCGTTGAATTCCGAGATTGTGCCCCGGATCGCTATTTTAATGTCTCGATTATGATATAAAATTTCCAATTTATAATTATTCAGTTTTAATCCAATTCTAAATGTTAACAAGTTTCATTATTGTATAAATAAACTTTACATCAATTTCCAATATCATTTACAATCATATTTAATTCTGAATTCAATTATTCAAATATTTTGTAATATTAAATTTTAAACAATTTTGGTTATTCCATAATTCACTATCTTTTAAAATATTTTAAAATGAACTTATAAGGTTTAATCTATAAAACGGATTCAAATTATAGAACAACTATTTCCATTATATAGTTATTCAATTCCCGTTATACAATTATACAGTTAATTTCCAATATTGAATTTAAACAATTGAATTGTTCAATAGTCAACAAATTTCAATATTGGACTTCTAAATGAATAGTACTTATCAATAAATTACTTTATTTACATCTAATAAATTCAACATTTATTATTTAATCCAACTATTGATTGTAAACTCATTCAATAAGTAGCATTTATTTTCAATACTTGTTACTACTTAAATTTTTGAAATCAGCCTATTTCAAAATTTATTTCTATCTAAATAATTCACAACTATTGTTCGATTTCAGTTATTGATCATGAACCCAGCTAATATTTAAAATTTCATTTCAACCCATTAATAATTAACTTAGATAAATATTTTTGCAATTCATTCTAGTAATTATTATCATAAATAAATTACAAAATTTTAATTCTTCCAACAATAAATCATGAAATCTAATTAAATTAACTATTTTAATTATAGAAAATTTACGGGTCGTTACAAATGGCGTCATCCACAGCATCGAGAGTTAGGTCTATAACCTCTGTAAGGAAAAGTTATGACATCAGAAAAAAGATCTGCCTGTAGATTAGATGTCTTTATTGCATCTCTTTGCTAGCTTGGTTCGGGCTTGTCAGACAAAGTGGCGGAGCTTGATTTTTTATCTGATCTAGAAGACATTGTGGGAGAAACTTTGCACAACTTGATGTCTGTGTCAGTTATACTCAATAGAAAATCAATATTAGAAATAATAATCTGTTCCCCCGTGTCGTGTATGAACTAGTGCAATAGAGTGTGAAATGAATGCGAACAATTTAAGAAATCGGAAAAACGGAAGTGAAACCTCAAAGTTCAGAGGCTTCGTCCGAAGAGACCATCATCGCTGACTGTCTCGGACAACGTGAAAGGTGATCGATGATAAAAGATTTAAGATCGAATGTTGACGTTCAGAATTATGAAGTTCTGTTTCGAGTACGTTGGGCTAGTTTTATATTTGGCTTGTGTTAAGTGGATTGGGAGTTTATTCATTCAAGTTTGAGTCCATCGATCCGTATATGCTAGTCAGACTATTATTAGTCACTTTATGCTTGGGCAAGGAAATATGCGATATATGCTTGAATAACTCGAGTTAGAGTAGTTTTAATTTGTCAACACCAATCCCAACCCTCAATGTTGATCCCAACGTCTTATCCCACGGTCAATCCCTTCTTTCTAAGTATAATATCAATCCCTTCCTCCAATCTATACGTCGAACCCTCATTTCCTAGAACATACCGAGCCTTATACTCAAATCAAAATGTCGACCCTTTTTCCTCTAACTCCTATGCCTATAAAATAATACTGATCCCTTTCTTCTCTAATCCCTATGCCGAACCCTCCTAAAATCCTAGCCTACACTGACAGCTTTCATTTATCCTAACCTATGCCGACCCTAAATCCTACCGACCCCATTTTACACATTATCTTCACCGAAGCCATTCTCTTCTCCTTTAACTCCTTTCTTTTCCTCCCGATCCTTCTTTTTCCCCACCTCTCATCAACCATTCTCTGAAACCCATTTGCTTATGTACCCAAACGACACAAAAATTCACCCGAACTCAAAGGTTGCAACCCGACAACGCAAATTAAGGGAGGATTCATACATATATATATGTTTAATTTGGATGGGGAATGCTAGGATTCTTGAATCAAAGGACAACGAGGAGAAACTGTATGGGATAGCTCAAGTTTGTGTTTATTTTTAAGGTTGAAAATTGGGGGATTTGGGTTTGTAGGAAGGAGGATTTTCGTGATGGTGAGGGGTTCGGCCAAAGGAACTTGAGGATGCAAGAATAAAATAAGACTTAGAAAATAGAAGTAACGGGGAAAGGAGAAGTATATGTGGGGTTTTACGTGGAAGAGCTTTTGGGAGTATGAACCGATCTTAGCCAAGAGACTCGATCATTTTATTTAAAGGGGTCGGCCTTGGGGTATGCCGACCCCTACCATGAGGATTCATCAAGGGATCGGCAAAACAGTTGATGACCCCTCTCACTAAAATAAATAAATATAATAATATAATAAGATATAATAAAATAATAATGGGATGATAATGTATATTGTAAGCCATGAAGGAGAAGGGAAGATGCGCTTGGACAGTGGATGTTCGTGAGATTTTATAAATTTTTTGTGAATTCAACCTTTGAAAGGTTGAGCATGAAAAACCTAGGGACTTCATATGACTAGACTTGTGCATTCAAATGGGCCGAGAATTCGTCAAAGGTTGCTAGAGAACAACGATCAACCGATGATTTGAACAAGCTTGCCTCTAGGAAACTGGATTTTTCTCTGATTTAAAGCACTTCGTGTTATTCACAAGATGCACTTTGGGGTGCAAATGTTACCAAGTGCCTTGTCTCGGCTACACAAAGGTAATTACAGAGGTCAGAATTGATTGTCGATGGAAGAATGGCCGCGAGACGACATTTATATGACCAGAGTGTGATTTCTAAGCAGCTATGTCTAGCCCAGGGTCAATAAGATCGATGAATGGATGAAACGGGATGCCAGGATTATGAGGGTTGGCTTGGTGGAGTAGGGGTCGGCATAGATAATTAATCATTTGAGGAATGTGTGACATTCATTCAGCTCGGAAAAGCAAGTGGGTTCCACCGGGTCAGCATAGAAAATGGGATGTGATCAGGTCAGCATATGATGGATCGGGTTGGCATGGAACGTATTGTAGAGCTCAGGTCGACATGGAGTGTATAGAAGAGTTTGGGTCGACATGGAGTGTACAAAAGAGTGCGGGTCGGCATGGAGCGTATAAAAGAGCTTGAGTTGGCATGGAGTGTATAGAAGAGTTCGGCTTGGCATGGAGCGTATAGGAGAGCTCGACTCGTCAAAGGGTATTGTAGAGCTCGGGTCGGCATTGCATGTGGCATTGCTTGGGTCGGCATTTCGTACGCAGCTACTCCGGTCGGCATAGGGTACAAAAACTGTGGGGTTGGCAAACATAGATGTTCAGGTCGGCATAATGATACAAGTCAACATAGCGAGTTAAGCTAAGAATTTCTTATGGTAGGCCCAATTGGTCAGGTTGAAGGCTGCCTTCATCTATAAATACAAGGGTGGGGCCATTCTTTCAGATATTTTTTCGACGACCAAAGGAATACTCTGCCATTTCTTGTAATCAGTTTCTCTTTTCTTAGACTTGTATTCAAGCTATTCCTTGTGAATTGTAACTGTAATCAAGTGATTGATAAAGCAATAAAGAGAGCATTCAGAGTGGACAAACGCAATCACGTCGAACCACTATGAATCCTGTTGTTTTTACCTTTTGCTATTCTTTCTTGCAGTATATAGTGTTACTCCTCATTTTCCATTTAATTTTTTCATTTATTCCACTACTCAAATCTATTCTCGGGTGTTGGTGACCAATTTAGTTGCAAACTGTTTAAAAGTGAGTTAAGCTGACTTTTAAGTGGCTTAACGTTTGAAATATGTTATTGCAATAATTTTATATTTCCTTGCATATGTATTTGATTATATGTGAAAAAATATATGGTTGGTTTGGAGATGTATTCCTGCTTATTTTTCTGAGTCATATGATTCGTAATTTGCTGGGAACTATTAAAAAGGTATCGAAGTGGTTCATAGCGAAAAGGCCTTGACGAATACGCTTTGAAAGATTTATAGATGGATTCAACGGGACCCCTTGCAAATGTTAATTTTGGTTTATATTATTACTTGTTGTGTATATGCAAATGAAGTGGATGTTGTTGATAATCGACTTGCTTTAATGATTTGATTTATTCCGACATTAAAATCTCGTGCTCGCTTTTAAGCGATTTACCACTTGTTTCTAAAGTGTTTTGAAATGGTTTTCAAACTTGACTTTTGTTTTCTAACCTTTTTGAAAAGTTATTAAAGTGGTTAAAAATATAGAAAGAAAGGGCTTAAAAGCTATTTTGATTTACAAATAAGTTTTGAAAAATTTATAGTCCGTATAGCAATAATCGCTATGGATATAGTTTGGAAATCGATGATTTTTGTAAAGTAAAAAGAGTTGTCTATTTTAGATATTTTGAAAGGAATTTTCAAATTAGTTTATAAGTATTTAAAAATAATTTTGAAGTTTAAAATAAAAAATTTAAGAATTCATTTAGACAAATTTTAGCTTCTTTGTTTCGAAAGTCAAGTTTTGTTTGAAAGCAACCATCTTTAAAAGGAATGTTTTAAATGCAAGTTCAAACTTGTTTTAAAGAGTTTTGAAAGTAATTTTAAACGAGGAAGGAAGCATGGATTACAACACCATTATTGTAATAAATGTTTCCAAGAAAAGGAAAAGGAGATCATAGACTATAACATCTTTGTTATAGTAAACGGCTTTGGAAAATTGGAAAGGAAGTTTGGATTATAACACTTTATTAAAAATAAGCTGTTACTTTTTTAAAAAGGGAAGATGTTTAAAGTGGTTTGGAATTCATCGATTTAAAAGGTGTTTTCTTTTAAAAGGGGAGGATGTTGTCATTTTAAATCAAACTTTGTTTTAAATAAATTGTTTTGGAAAATGTTTCCAATAACTAGTTTGAAACCAAAGACTAGTAATAAATTATGAGGTTGGGTTTTTAGAATGTTTTGAAAAGGATTTTTGTTTTTAAAGGGATTTCTTTTTTAGTGCCATTAAGTAACATAAAACAAATAAGATAAAGTAATGCTAAAATGTTGACACGTTTATGGAAAGTAAGTCATCTTATACTTAGCATCAAACCGATGAGTAGACTTTCCTCTATCAATGAGATATAGAACTGAAATATCTAGGTAAGGCTAGAAGCAACTAGTTCTACCTAGCTTCGATTCTCGGTGGGGATCTTGATTAATTAAGTATATAAAAGGTACTTCATCTTATAATTAACACTAAATTTTAAGGCATGGAAGCCCGTTTCTATCTGTGAGAGTTTGAGAATGTACGTCGAGGCAAGGGTAGTTCTCTGACTTGTCTGACTTCATTATTGATCGAGGGATAAAACGAGATTGAAATTGGTAAGTGGTGATAAGTATTTGCTATCCAATTTTCCATATGCAATACTGTATACTTACACACCAGATAGCGATTCGTCCACTATTAATAACATGGCCTATTTTGACTTAGGAAGTATATGAAAGCTTCCTGATTTCATATGGTTTGAGATTCCTTTGGGAGAACCCATTCCGATCAAACGTCTCTCACTTTAAGGGTAGATATTCAAGATCTCCATGGTACTCTTATATCGTCCACTTCCTTCTGAAAGAAACGGGATTGAGTCTGCTGGAAACTATCAATTGTTTGTTTGGAGAAATCGAGATTGGATAAGCATGAATTCTTTGAAAACCACTTCGAATAGTCATAAACATTCAAATTGAAGACGTTTTGAAGATGATGGAATCGTAGGCGGAGTTCTTTAAATTTCTATGGCTACTTACTACTAATCCTGAGGATGTAGTAGAAGAAGTGCCTTCAATTTGTTCATATCCCGAACAACTTGTATGGATAAATGTTGGCATTGAATTGTTGTTTGGACAGCAGCGTTAGCATTCCAAGTTTGATTTGGTAAATAGGTAAAACATAGCCTCAAGCCTCACACCCAGGGATAACTAAAACATGGAATATTCGCTAAGGCTATGTAGGTCGCACCCATTAGGGTATGGTCATCACCCGATCTAGATCGATATTTATATATTTATGTATGCTCCAAGCCCATTATGGTTCTTGGCCGCAACCGGGATGGTGACATATACAGTACTATTCGAGAAGGGATAGGCTAGTTTTGTATTTGCAGGAGGTCCATATGAGGCCCTTGGTACATTTTCTAGAGGTGGACTATGACAGACGGTACCCCAGTAGGCGTGTCATTGTATGGAATCCATTTTCCAATATGTGCCTTTACGAACTTAGTTGTATACTAAATATGTTGTTGAATGTAATCAATGTAAACATTTCGGCTATGATTCAATATTCATTTTAGAAGCTAGACATTATTATAATATCATAAGTTCCTATAAAATGGTTTGGTTATGGTAAGGTAAAAATCCATCCGTGTTTAAGTGCGGCGTTGTCTTACGAGATACCTTTATTTTTGAAAGGCTTTTATAACATTAAGTAATCCAAATGATTTAAGTATCTCACACTGTTTTACTAGATTGATCCGGGTGTTATTTCTTATAATACTAGGGTCAAACTTGAGTACTTTTCCAGATTTAGCGATGGATTCTTAGAGCTTTAGAAGATGAGCTGGATGCCTCTAAGACCTGACATATTTTATTTTTTGATGTATTTCTTGTTTTGTATCTATCAATATTTGTAAGGACGGACAGTTATAACTGTCTAAGCTGATGATAGGTTGGACTCTGATTGTTATATGAATATTAAAGTTTCCGCTGTAAAGATCATTTGGACATTACATATTACTCGTTAGGATGTGAGGTTCTATTCTTTCATTTCTTTTCTTTCGCCCTAACAATCTATCTTTTGGATTTGGATGTTCGACATGTGAATACCGTGGATGTATCAGAGTCGACTTTTGAGGATCGAAAAGGCGGGTTGTCGCATTTGGTACTAAAGCTAAAGGTTAAGCGAGAACCTTGGCCTTGTCGAGATTAACTCACTAGAGATAGGGTAAGTGACATCCTAGAATGAGTTTGAGTGTATTATATATAAGAGGGCATATTTTTTAGTGCTATAAAAATGATTTATATTGTTTTTGAAAATTGGTAAATGAAACAAATTTTTGCGTAGGATTATATTTTATGTATAAAATAATAATTTTCAGAAATAAATATAGTTATTTTTTATGATTGTTTGTTAAGGAATGATGATATTTATTTATCATCATTTGTTGATTGATTATTTATGCTCGACCAGCTTATGAGCATTTGTTGTCTGAATTAAATACAAACACCTCATGAATTCAATTTCACGATTTGACTATAAAACGTTCGTTATAAAGTTAGTTTAACAAGTTTACTTTGTTAAAAGGGTTACTATAATAAAGGAAGTAATTATATGAAGTTAATTACATATAAATTTTGTTTATAAAATGTGTCTTATAAAATAAAGAGGATTTTTGAGAATTTAAATCCCGGTATCTTTGAAAAAGATTTTAAATGATTTCTGGAGAAAAGTAACAATGGTATTGCTTGTAAGTATTTATAAGTAAAAATATTTCAAAAAGGATTGTAAGGTACATTTTCTTTGGATAGTTCGAGGAAAATGTCTCAATTTGTTTCCTTGTAATATGTATATTCTTCTACATGACAATCGAATGTTTGCTTAGACGAACGTTGTAGTGCACATAGTAAATTATTCCTTTTATCATTGCATGATCGAAACGAGTTCGAATCTGAACGAACCTAAAGTAGGTTTTAGTAAATAAAGTGCTAAGCAATTTCATAAATATATATATGTGTGTGTGTGTGTGTGTGTGTGTGTGTGTGAGAGAGAGAGAGAGAGAGAAATATATATAGTATTATTTCAAAATGGGATACAAACAAAAAGAAGAATTTTTGTGTTAACTAGTTCTAGTGGCTTGACTAAAAATTGACAAGAGATTTGTTCGATAGTAAGCATTTTTCTTAGGTATAACTCTTCTTGGGAAAGGGGTGTATGATACTATATGGTAAGACCTAGTTCCTTGGTGTAGTTTTGGTGTTACTTTGTCTAGGTGTATATTTTCAATAGATAAAATATATAGTCTCATTTCAAAAGGGGTTTGTAATAAAAATTGGGTATTTATTTGTTAGGATTCTTCAAAGAAAATAGATTCAAAATAAAAGGGTATTTTGATAAATGAATGCGTTGATAAATGAAATTTTTAATATAGGTTTATATTACTATTAGGAAAATAAGAAATAATTTAACACAAGTTTTTAATGGGTTAAATTTAATAATAAGATTTTAATAAAACTTTGTTTTATTAAAACCGAATCTTTTATTTTAACATCTAAGTTGTGAAAAACGATTTGATGTTGTTGGCTCAGCTAATAAACATCTTTAACTTAGAAATGTCAAAGGAAAAGTAGACTCCATGATCTAGTTCGGATACTAGCATCCTACTCTTCTTAGCTACTTACCGGAGTGAATGGATAAAGAGGTTGAAGAGGTCGACTCAGTTTTATACCAGCATCCTACCACTTTGGTTCTCGGACTTAGCCATTTTGGCTAAATCAATGCATTTCCCTCTATGCTGTCTTTTTCTAACTTTATCTCGTAGCCACTACATCCAAGTCCCGAAGTCCTTCACATATAAACCCAAAATCTCCATGCAATTACTCCACGACCAGTCCATCACTATCAAGTCCATAACTCCATCATTCTAAATCCAAGTTGCAAGCGATCAATCGCATAGATTCTTCATACCATTAACAACACCCTATATCGATCGCAAATCATTTGGGGTATTTTTGATCGATCATCATTATGGATTGGCCATGATCGATCATCCAAAAACTTGTCATCATTTCTGCATTTTCTAAGTTGGTTTCCCCTCTATTACAAATGCTTTAACAAGTGTATTCTGTTTGCGTCGATTCCACTCCAAACACTCTAAAAACGATGAAGTCTACGGAATGTATATGGATAATTCATATCCTAATCTAAGCAAATAAACATACAACACTACCAAGAAAGCATCATACAATCATTATAAAATTAATATAATCACTATATCATCTTATATATTCATCATATCGCCAAAACCAAGCCAAAGCACAAAATGTCTATTTATATGAACATACAAGCAATATTCTAGATCTACACCCTTTAAATTCATTTTGAAAATATGTATAAGATTAGATTTGATCAAACTCGTATTTTTAACTTTATAATCATTTTATAAACATAATTTAATACTATATCGGCATTCACAGTGCGATGAGAGACGCATATCACTCACCTAGGGATCCATATGCATGCAAATCAAGGAGAATTTGAAATGAACGGTAATCAACACAAAACTAAATGCACCTAATAGTAATAAATGATCTTCCTACTAATCTATTTGCTAGTCTCTTCTTGATTGGTTGACTTGGCCAATTAAAGTAAGTTTTGGAGTTGCTTTTTGGCTAAGGAGATGAATAATGGGAGATAAAACATTATTTGGAAGTGTGGGAATGATTAGGGGGTTGTCCTATCATGCCATATCAACTCATATCCTGAAATGGGTTGATGGGCTAAGTATGCGCTTAGTCTAATGGTCCACTAATCTGTCCAAAAATGTCAAACTTCAAATGACCATATCTCTTAAACCGTAAAGCCAAAAATCTATTATGACCACTCTATAGAAAAAGAAACCATTATATTTTTCATTTGAAAGTGTTTTCAGACCCTGATTTGGCTTATGTCAAATGCTACATGCCTCATAATTTTTCAAAGGAAAAATCATCCAATAAAATTTTCAAGGGTCAAAAATGTCAAAATCTATTATGACCACTCTATAGAAAAGAGAAACGACCGTATTTTTCATTTGAAAGTGTTTTCAGACCCTGATTTAGCTTATGTAAAATGTTATAGGCCTTACAAGTTTTCAAAGTTAAAATCATCTAATAAAATACCCAAGGGTCAAAAACATCAAAATTCATTGCTTTCGAAAGTTAATACCTATTTGGAAATCATTTGAGTATAAAAATAATATTTCTATGACAAGTCGATACGTAGAAACGTATAGAGAATGCAGGTCATTAGACTAGTTGTGTCCTTCACATGACCAAGTATTTTTTATATAGCTTATGCCTTATTCATATTAGCTTCTAATAAAATCATAACATCATCAGCGTAAAATAAATGCGAAATAGCAGGTTGATCCCTATCAATAGGGTTCAGTACAGGTTGATCCCTATCAATAGGGTTCAGTATCCCCTGAGATATTCCATCTTCCATTCTTAATAAAGAATATTCCATTGCCATGTAGAACAATAGGGGGACAAAGGGTCATGTTGACCCGATGATCTATTTGATTCAATAAACACATGTGGTATACCCTCAATTAAAACAGAAAAAGTTAGAGTACTAATACACTCATAAACAAGAAAAAATAAGTGATGATGGAAACCTAGTTGGCTAAAGCATATGGCACATAAGTTCTCTATTCACCATGTCATAGGCTTCCTGCAAGTCAATTTTAGTGCACATTTTTTCTTTGCCTGGTTTTGTTAAAGTCCCTAGTCAATTCATGTGCTAGCAATATATTATCCCCAAACCAATTTTCCGTAACCAAAAGTGGAAGAAAGTGTTTTACATGTAATTTTTGTAACTATTTTATGAAGTATATTAGCATATGATATGGGTCTATAGTCAGACATAAATTGAGGCTTGTCTTTTTTGGGATAAAATTTATGAAGGTATGATTCAACCCCTTTGCAAGCATTCCTTGTTGAAATATCTCTGTTGCAATCCTAAACAAATCACCTTTTATCAGGTCCCAATGTAATTGGAAGAATTTTGTTAAGAATCTATCAGATCCTATTTTCTTTGCATTATGAGTTGAATCTAATGCTGCTTTGATCTATGAAATGTCCACCGGTGTGGATAAATATTACTTTCCAATAGCATTAATCTTCATCCTTGGATCAACTGTTGGAAAGTAATATTCATTTGATCCATTGTAGAAGTGATGGTAATTATACATAAATCCCAAACTATGTCCCATTGTCATGGCTACAATCTCTGTTACATTTAGCAAAGCATAAATTCTATTTGTATGCGTTCTCATTGACATTTTGACATAGAAAAATTGGAGTTAGAAACAACTTCCTATAGCCATAGAATTTTGCTTTTCCGTGTCAACTGCTCATTTTGGAACTTAATTTTTTCTTTCAGAGCGATATTATTTTGCATCATGTTATCATATAGATGTGTTTCTTCTAATTGTTCATTAATATTTATAAAAGCTTTGTTGTATTCTTCTTGCAAACTTTTTACACTATCACTTTTCTGAATGGTCTTTTACTACTACTTGAGATTAAATTTAACTTATTGTAGTTTAGCAATAAAATTATGTGTGTAATCACCCCATGTAGCTTTAAGTCCCTCCAAGGCATATCGAAAGTATCCATCAATGCTGCACCAATTATTTACATACCTAAATGGCCAATTTTTCTCTCTTTGCAATTGATTTTTGAACTTTATAATTATGAGGGTGTGATCTAGTGTAGTAAACAGGGCAATAGTTGTGAAGTCTGGAAAAATATGCATGAAATCAAGTTTCACTAGTTTTCTGTTAATACTACTTGCCATTCCTCTTCTTCTCCAAGTGTATTTGCATCACTACAAAGAAGATTTGGCAAGTCCACACCATAATATACAATTTATAAAACCATTAAGATAAGAAAAAGGAATAGACAATCCTCCCTTCTTTTCTCTAGGGTAAAAACATTATTAAAATCCCCACAAGCTAGCCAAAACATGTAATTAGATGAAGCATTGAGTGTGAGACCACTCCATAGCTTTTCCCTCACTATATATGAATTTCTTGCATAAACTGTGGTCATAGTACCTTGAAACCCTCCATTGTTCAATAATATAGTGACAATACGCTAAGAAATCTTGTTTGAGATGCACATGTCCCCAATATTAGCATCAGTCATGACAATTATCCTTCCTTTTGTTTCATATCTTATTGTGAAAGCAAGTCATTAGTTTGAAATCTAGTCATAAAATTTTGAATGCCTCTATTTAGGCTTGTAAACGATCAGATATGGACTTGAATAGTGACATATCATATCCATATCCGAAATCATTGGATTTCGGATATCGGTATCCATGGACGCAGACGGATGTCAGATATTTATAAGATATTCTTCAATCGGTTCGCAGCTAATAAATCTAAAAAAAAAATATAAAATTTTGATCCATTATAAATCCATTTTGGTGCTAAAAGTATAAAAAATAATGAATATGCTAAGAAAAATAATTTTAAGCAGCAAATATTGATTTTCATATACATATTATTATTATTTTACCTACACAAAATAGTAAATGACAACCATTTTATGTACTAAAATATATGAAAAAAACTATAATCTTGATAAAACCAAACGGATGGTTATCGGATGCATATGTGGCCATATCCACATCCATATCCATTTTCAAATATTGGATAATTTATCATATTTCAGATAGAGATATGGATGAAATTCAGATTTTTTGAGTATTTGTTAACAGCCTGACCTCTGTTAGTCAATTTGGTCTCAAGTAGAATTACAATAGTTACCCTGTCAAATTAGAGAAGCTTGAATACAGATTGCATTTTGCTATTTATATTCATACCCTTCACATTCCATGAAATGGCATTCATTACCCCTGATTGAGCTCCTACTTAGCCTTTTAGGAGGAGCTATTGGGGGTTATTGTTTCTTCTCATACTTAATTTAGTGTTTTACATTGTCTCAATAATGTGGGGTTACATTTTTATTAACTTCATTTGGTTGCTAATTTCTTCAACATATTGTGCCACATCTTCAATAAATCGCTGTTGAATTTCCAATATTTCATGTACTAAAGTAAATTCCTTTAATACATCTGACATATTTCCTCATTTTCCTATTGCTCTGTTCTAGTTCTCTAACTTTACTTCTAGCTTGCAAGTTCTGATGCTCTATTTGTTTGTGAAAGTAGCACGGTTGGATGGGGTCGGGGTGAAGTATATTATGATTCTTCCATTGGGGCATTCTTTGAATAAGAAGTACCCTCATCTTCAGTTGCTAAACATTCAAACTTTTTTGCAGTAGTGAAAGTGGTTCCGGCATTGCCTTATTCATTTTTTGTTTATTCCATGTTCTGTTTTTGTTATAATCTCTATTATCAGCATCATTATTTATATGTTTATTCATATCCGCATGTCTAAGTGGAGAGGTGGAATCCCCAAGGGACTTTGGTATCTCTTTTGTATTAATATATAGACTTGTTGATTTCAATGATTTGTGCTCTTTAGGTTTCCATATTTTCTTAAAATTTGCTATGCAGTTCCTTGAACTATGACTAAAAACATGGCAATTATCAAATGGTTTTGGCTTGTATTCATATGCTACTTGAACTTCAAATACGTGACTATCATAATTCTGACCATTTATAGATTCTGGGTATTTGAAATCATGTTCAACTTCAATGAGAATTCTTGCGAAGTTTAATCTAATTTCCATAACATTGTTATTAACCATTCAATTTGGTTTTCCTAGTAAACTCACTATTCTCCTAGTTGCATCTTTGTTCAAGAGTTCTAAATTTTAAATCCAATAATTTGATCCAAATTAAGATGGTGGAAAAGTAATCTTGCATGAGTAACATACCCGGTTTTCATATCTTTAAATTGATGTTCTTATGTTGAAGGAATATGAACCAGTTTCGATAGTTCTAGTTCGACTCCCCTCATTTGCAAGTCTAGTGATGATAAAACCATTTTTTTTAACATACTTTAGTAGATCACACTAGGTGCCATACTTTTTCCATATATTTACTAAAGTGATCATACTTTGGTCTGCTACCAATCACATAAGCAAATAAGGAGTTCTTCCATTTTGATTGTGTTAAACCTAAATTTGATCCAAGAATGATAAAAACTCGTTTATTATCTTTCTATGTAGGCCCTATAAACTGTAAATCTGTATCGTTCAATTGAGAGTTGTCTTCCTTGATCCCTTTAACTACCTCTACCCAAGATCATCTCTACATCAATGATAAGGTATAAGATGTTAGATATTTTGCTTGATGGGATATTGGATCCGGTGGTTTCGAGCGAATCTCCTCCCTAACTACTTTTGCCCTGGTTGTCATGTTCGCCATTCTTTTAAATACGCGCACACACACATAATGATAAATATTACATATCTTATAATATCAATTTTATTGAAATTATAATCAGTTTTAGATCCTAAATATTAGGAAGTATATCTTGATCTAAATCAGTTATTATTTATCATGTTAAATTAAACATATATGGAGACCATGTTTAATAGGAGAGAAATATTAGCAAATATTACCCAAAATATATCTTATATAAAATTACAAAGGAGCTTCATTGACTAAGTATCAGTTGTCTAATTATTTTGTCTGTAACAACCCTGTATTTTGTAATTATTTTAATTGAATTTTGATTTAACTTTAGTTTATTTATTTAATTTAGATAATTTTGTTATTTCAAGTATAAACTTTGATTTTGATGTGAATTAGAATTCCAAACATGATTAAATAGAATATTTTACAAAAAAGTGTATTTTGGTCAATATGGTCAACTTTGACTTTTAAATTTAAAAATTTAAAAGTTTGAAAATTTGAATTTTATCTTTTATTATGAAAGTAAATAAAAATTTTAAGAACATTGCTGTTCGTTTCATTGAAATCTAATTTATAATGTGAAAGTTATGCCTTTTTAATTATTATGTGTGATTTGTTGTATTTAACAAAATTGTTTATTTTAAATTATATAAATAATATTTTATTTGGTCATGTGATGTTCTAATTTATGTTTATATGGGTAAATAACACGTATTGTGTATATTTTGGTTTTAAAACATTTTTGAAAGTGTAATTGACATTTTCCAGTGTCAGTTGTATTTTTTTTACAATTTCTAATGTCCAGCTTCAATTAATTTGAGGAATTCTTTATTTATTTTTCTATTTTCTCAAGATATTATTTTATTCTCATTCCCACTTTATTTTTTTCCCCATTTATTTTAATTATTTGACTTTTTATTTGTTATAAAGTGAAATAGAAATTCTCTAAGACTAAGTGGTATTTTAATTGAAATTTTCATGTCAAGTTTCCAATTTTTAAACAATTTCTATAATTATTTTTCTATTTTATCTAAATTTAATTATTTATTTCACTTTGAATATGTTTAAAAAAATTATTTTATTTCAAAAATTTTCTTTAGAACATTTTTAAAATGAAGTAGATATTTTTCCAAAGCCAATGATGATTTAATTGTAAATTTTCAACCCTGTTTTCAATTTTTTTTAGCAATTTCTTATATTCTTTTTCTATTTTCTTTAAATTTAATTATTTGTTTTTATTTTATTCTACTTTAATTTTTTGTTTTAAAATTTATTTACTTATTTTTATTTGGTTTTATTTAATTTAAAAAGAGTGGAAATGTGAAGTGACAAAAAGCTTTTAAAACCTAAGTCTTTTCATTAGCCAACCTCTTCATTTCCATAACTCTTCATTTACACTTCTTTTGGCAGTGCATTTTTTCTTTCATTAGCCGTGTATTTCATTCCATTTCTCATGCAAGAAAAACCACCTTCATTTTCATTTACGGCTAGCACAAGTTTTCGTAATGGCCACTTGTTTTTTTTTTACTTTCCTTCTTATTTTTCCTATATTTTGTCTTGTCTTCTCTAGCTTGTTGCTCGGCCTCCTCTTCATAGTCACGGCCACCACCTCCACCATCTCTTCCTTGCCACCACGACCTCCTATTCCTCCAACCATGGTCAGGCCGTACCACCCCATGAAGAGAAATCAACAAAAAAAAATGCAATTATGCCTTGAAATACACCATAGCCGACCACTCTTGCCTCCACACCTCCATTATTCACCACCACCACCAACATAGGCCGCCACCACCTCATTGTCCAGACCTCCTCTCACCACTCCAGCCACTGACCAGAGCCACACCCCACTGGCTGAGCCCAAATCCTACACGTCGATCCTTCATTTTGACCAAAATCATCCTATGTGCCTAAACCCCTTCACATTCTCAAGTGTGTAACTTCCTCTCTATGTTCATACTTTATGTCGTGCATTTCCTGGTCCATTCCCAAGCCATGATATATCCAAACCCGAGCTAAACCAAGCCCTAGGCCGTTAAAACAAATGTAGAAAACAAGGCAAATGACATTGTGTTCAAATTGTGTTTCATTTCAAAGTTATTTAAATTCAAAGTTGTTTTGAATTTATAATTTATTTGGTTTTGTTTTGGGTTGTAACACAAGATCTATAGCTTGGATCTCGCTCTCCACTCGAATTCGTAGTCTTTTCTATGTGTTCTGGATTCCGTTGTGTCATTTGTATTGCTATCTCCAGCACAAAGAGGTGAGTAAATCTCACACGACATATTATACTTATGCAATTGTGAAGCGACAACAACTGAATGTGTAGACTTATATGTGATGTTATAACTGCCTGTGGTTATTTATATATGATGTTAAACCAGTTAATTTACATGTCTTCTCGTCTGTTACTGCTATATGTTGTTAACTGTTCATTTATATCTGTTTATCACACTACAAGTTCCCTATAGAATAGAATCACTATGGGTTGAAATGATACATACCCGAATGGACTCTAGAATAGGGAAAAATCATTATGGGCTGAAATGATAGGCCTGAACGATTTTTATTTATTTATTTTAACTTGGGATTACGGGTTTGAAATGATAGAACCCGGATTTTCTTTGTAAACTGCGGATTGAAATGATATATATCCGTATCACTTGACCTAGCTTAGAAAACTATATACAGGCCCGTGGGTATTTTATAAAGTATTTTGAATATTTTAAGTATTCTTAAAAGTGTAAATTTATGAAAATTTGATTTTAAATTTGATTTTTAATGTTTAAATAAGAAATTTTGATTTTTTTTCTATAAGTTAAAAATGTTGAATAATTAAATGATTAAATTAAATTTTTGAAATATAACTTAAATCTGGAAATTTGGACTTTGGCTTTTAAAATGACATTTAAGTTATATAAATAAAATTTTAAGTGGTTTAAAATGTAAATTTATGATAATTTGATTTAAATAGATTTTAAAGTGTTTTAAATAAAGGATTTATGATTTTTTTCTTTCTATAAGTGGAAATGTTAAATAAATAAATGGTTAAATTGAATTTTTGAAATATAACTTAAGTTTGGAAATTTGGAAAAATTTTGGTTTTAAAATGGTATTTAAGTTATATAGATAACATGTAAATTTTATTATATTTAGAAAATGGTAAATATGATAATTTGATTTAAATTTAAATTTAAGTGATTTATTAAAGTATTATTGATTTTTCCATGAATTTAAATGGTTAAATAAATGAATGCTTAAATGTGTAATTTTAGAATAACTTGATTTGGAAATGTGAAATTTGGTTTAATTAAAGGTTTTAGTTAAATGAAATCAATTGGAAATTTAGTTTAATTTTTGAAATGGAAATTTAAGAATGTAAGTGTTAATAAATTGCATATGCGAAGGAAAGGAAATTATACACTTGAATTTGTTAAGTAAATTAATTGAAAATTTTGATTTATTTATAAGAAATTTATTTTATAAAAATCATATGTTAAAGGTATGTTAATAAACATTTTTGAATGTTAAAATATGTTTTTTTATAATGTTTAAAGGGTATAAATTGAAGTTTATTATTTCCTGAAAATACACTAAAGTCTAGAAAATACTTTTAATAGCATTCAGAAATGCTATGGTTTTTGTAAATGAACTAAAAACCTAATATAAAGACTATTACAATTACAATAGTTCTGAAATGTTGTAGTTGCTGAAGTAAACTAAAAGGCTAAAAACTTAATAAAGGCCTATTACAGCAGTTCTGTAAATGCTGTAGTGGTCTGCTGTTTTTGCTGAAATTAATAAAAACCTTTAATTTGAAACCTGGGCTATTACAGCATTTCTGGAAATGCATCTTTTCTATTTTAAACTAAAAATTCAACTAAAATGAGATTTAACAGCAGTTTTGAATGTTGTCTTTGCCGAATTAAAATGTTTTCAAGTATAACTTATAACAGCTTTTTTCTAAATGCTGCGTAAGGCTGAAATTTTCAATGTTTATGGTTTTTAACTAAGTAAATGAGCTTAGAATGGTTTGAAATTTGGGAATTGAATACTTGATTTGAAAGTATATAACTCCACTTTTAAATGGTTTAAATGAATTAATTTGATGGAATATAAATCATTTTAAAAGGTGATTTGAAAGTATATAGCTCCACTTACCTATAACAACAGTTATCAGGTATAATCTCGATCTTCTTGTCACTTTGTCTTAATCTTATTTCATTTCTATCTTTTCTGTGCTTTCCCGTACCTCATTCCTTTTCGGAGACGAAAAGTTTTGAGTGGGGGAGAGTGTAACAACCCTGTATTTTGTAATTATTTTAATTGAATTTTGATTTAACTTTATTTTATTTATTTAATTTAGATAATTTTGTTATTTCAAATATAAACTTTGATTTTGATGTGAATTAGAATTCCAAACATGATTAAATAGAATATTTTACAAAAAAGTGTATTTTGGTCAATATGGTCAACTTTGACTTCTAAATTTAAAAATTTTAAAGTTTGAAAATTTTAATTTTATCTTTTATTATGAAAGTAAATAAAAAATTTAAGAACACTGCTTTTCGTTTCGTTGAAATTTGATTTATAATGTGAAAGTTATGCCTTTTTAACTATTATGTGTAATTTGCTGTATTTAAAAAAATTGTTTATCTTTTCGTTTCGTTGAAATCTGATTTATAATGTGAAAGTTATGCCTTTTTAATTATTATGTGTAATTTGCTGTATTTAACAAAATTGTTTATTTTAAATTATATAAATAATATTTTATTTGGTCATGTAATGTTCTAATTTATGTTTATATGGGTAAACTAACATGTATTGTGTATATTTTTGTAACGACCTGTAAATTTTCGATAATTAAAATAGCTAATTTAATAAGATTTCGCGATTTAATGTTAGAAATTTTTTTCTGTAATTCGCTGGAATAATAATAACTAGAATGAATTGCAACAATAATTATCCAAGTAATGAAAATAAATGCTACTTAATGAATACCTTTGAAATCAATAGTTGAATAGGATAATAAATATTGAATTCATTGGGTATAATAGAGTAATTGATTGATAAGTAAAATTTATTTAAAATCAAATATTGAATATTGAACAGGTAAATTGTTTAAATTAAATATTTAAAACTTAGTGAATAATTGAATAATGGAAATTGAATAACCGTATAATGGAAATGGTTGTTCTATAATTTTAATTCGTTTCAAAAGTTAAATTTTAAGTTCATTTTTGAATATCTCAAAAGATAGTGGTTCAAGAATAATAAAATTTGTTTAAATTTAATATTACAAATGTTTGAATAATTAAATTCCGAATTTGATATGATTAATTTGATATTGAAAATTTAATACATGGAAATAGAGTGAATAATTGAAATTTGATTTAATATGATTCAAATTGGTTTCCAGAGTGAATGTAATTTATATTGGGATTTTAATAGAGTTAATAAGATTTTAAAATTGGAATTTATTGGATAATTGAATAAGGGGTTTAATATGATTAAAATGATTTGTAAAATTTTATTTTATCATATTAAAGTTAGAATGATGTTGTAGAACTTTTAAAATCGAATTAAAAGTAAATTTGTGAAAGTTGAATATTTTAATATTTAATTATCGACTGAAAAATAGCCAATTTTCGAACAGTCTTAGAATTGGACGAAACTAGTTCCATTGGATCCGTAATAGTTTGTTATTATCGGATTTCAATTTTCGTAGCAATCGGAGTTTCCATTTGACCGTGGCAGCTCGAAACGCATCGAAATTGTTTTAATATTAATTTGATGAGTTAAAATAGTCATTTTTCAAAAAGTCTCGGATTTCGACGAAACCAGTTTTATCAGATACGTAATATGATATTATTGTAAGGTTTCAAATTTCGTGTCAATCGGATTTACCGTTTGTCCGGGGCGAGCCAAAACGCCTAGAAATTAGTTTAAATCGATTTAATTTAAATTGATCGTTTGTCGCTGTAACTCACACATACGATCGAATTAACTTTCGAAACATGTTCCATTGTGTTCGGAATGCGGGGTAAACCCTAGGAACGCCGGTCACCGCGTGAGATTTGGAGTTCGGAAATTCCGGATGAATGGTAACTCGAAAAATTTCTATAAATGGACTTGCTATCTTCACAATTGCAACAAAACTAAACCCTAACCCTAAAACAAAGCCGGCCGCCATTTTCAAACCAAAGGCCAAAAATCACTCGTCTTCTCCCCTCAAAATCTTCGAATCCACACGCTATTTCCAGAAACTCCTAACTGCAAAGTTGAAGAGCACGTTGTGATCTACAGATCCAACGGCTATGATCGTGATTGGGTCAGCGGATCGACGTGAATTGGTGTTTGAAGGGGCCGGTTTTGGTTGCGTTTTCCTGGCCGGTGGTGGCGCTAGGGAGGTGCGGTCGGCTGGCGTGGGTCGAGCTCGAGACGAGCTTCGACGTGGTGCTGCTGTGATGGAATTTCGACGAGCGTAGGGTGGTGCGTGTACTAGGGTTAGGGCCGGCATTGGGTTACTTGTTGCGTGAAGAGCCTGGGGACGGCCTGGGGGAAGAAGCGTGATGAACGGCCTGATTTTTTTCAGGGTAAAATTTAAATAAAATTGTGAATTTATATATATATATATATATATATATATATATATATATATATATAAATTCGTTCAAACTTTAAAGATGCATAACTTTGTCGTACGAGGTCGGATTTCGACGAAACTTTTTGCGTTGGAATCGTTTCGACGAGCACTATGCTATGGAGCTGGATTGGAGTCGTTTGGAACTAGAGAAAATTTTGAGTTAAATCGAACGTCGTTCGATTTGATTTAAAATCGTAAAAATCAAGGTCAGTGTTTTATAACGCTCACAACGTACTAAATATCTTTATGCTAGTTAAATTTGACATTATGAAGTGTTATGATTTTATTTGTCGTTGTTTGAAAAAAAATTAATTGTCATATAGATTGTCATTTAAATTAATCGTTGAAAATTAAATTGACAGTTAAATTGAAATTAAAATTGAATTGCGATTAAATTACCTGACATTGATAACTATGAAATTGCCATGAATTGTATTGTTTATTGGATGATGTATTTCGATGGATGTTATTGGTTGATATTTAAATGTTGGATGTTTATTTGCTTATATATATCCTGTTATGCATACATATGAAACTGTGATTTGATTTAAGTGATATATATTCATCCCTGACATTAATTGAAATAAATAATTACTTGGCCATAGGATAGAAAATTATATACGGACACCGAATTGGCTAAATTAATAATTTTAAAATCGTCAATTTGAAATTTATTTAAATGTTTTGATTTAAAAGTTTTAAATAGAAATCAATTTATAGAAATCGAATTTATCGAAAATTGAGTTTGGAATGTTGAAATAAATTTTGGTTAAAAGAAATTGTTAAATAAATAAAGTGGAGACTTTGGAATTTAAAATCGGGATATGATGGAATTTCGAAAATTGATTTGTTTAAAGATTGAACCCTTAATTCGAGCTTTGAATATTACTAAGTAAAAGCGACATAAAATGATATTTTGAAATTGAGCTTGAAATTGAATCACATTTGTAATTGGGATTTAAATTTGAATATTGAAGGATAATTTTGTTAAGTGTTATAAATTGATATTTTGAAAAATCAAGCTAAAAATCGATATAAATTGAAATTGAATAAATTGAAGGTGAATGTAAAATTGAATTAATTTGAAGTCAAAGTTGGCATTGATTTGAATTGAAATCAAAATTGAATCGGTAGAATGGAAAGTGAAATTGTTTGAATTGGGAAGTTATAACTGAAATGGTTTGGTTTTGAAGCTGTTTTATTTCGTTTTCCAAATTACTCAGTTATATAAACCATTTTTGAATACTTAAACTATTTTAATCTATTTTAAATCTACTTAACCCAATTTAAATTATTTTAAACTAATTTATCTATTTTAAATCCATTTTAAGAATTTAAGTATTTTTAACTACTTTAATTATTTAAACTATTTTTAAACTACTTAAAACTATTTTCTAAAATTCTAAGCTGGTCAATAAGGTGAAATGTTTATATTTAAATCTTGAAGTTAAATACGAGTTGGGTTAAATGAGTTGCAACCTAAATTGAAATTCGAAATGATTTTGAAATCGAAATGGGATATTGATGCGAAAAATGATTTTTGAAACGGAATCTTACATTTGAAAAGGTATGATGATATTTGAAATGGATTTGTTTTTTTGAAGCGAATATGATATTTTGATATCAATTATGAATCGATTTGAAATATAAAAGAGCCAACGGTGTAATAATACGTAGTTATTAAAGAGACCGGGATCGGATATGGACATACTCTCTGTCGATACCGAAAACCACTTTAATAACTATTATACGTGGAGTGTTGATCCAGAATGAAGTGGATAGTTTGGTGAACGCGTTGATTGAAGAAAGAGAACGGTATTGGATGACCCCTGACATGACTAAAACAGGAGCCGCGCCGGGCCATTGAGGTTCGCCACCTCTAGCGGACACACTTCTTCGATACCATATCTATTACATTTGTGATTCGATTTGGGTGCACCCCTTGATTTGAGAGTGTTGTTTCGCGGTGTTGGGGTAGCTGCTGGCTATGCTCAACATCAGTCCGGATCACGCAACTACTTGTATCCTAGTTGGTATCGCCTCATGTACCTTGTCATACTGATTATCCTATTCGCGACCACTACGTTATGTTTTGTGTTATACCTATGGGGTACCCTCTGATAACCACCAGTTTACGGTGTTGGGTGAATTCTCACCCAGAAGATCTCGAGACCAAGAAGTGACAGTTTCACCCGGGTTCGCAACCTCCACTTCGTTCGACAAACACAAGGCTCAATACAAGCATAGAAGTCCATCCGACATTCTTAATATAGAAGCTCGTTCGGCATAAGGCCATCCGGTCACAAGCTTCCATTCGGCCACCGAACCAAGCGTCCACGGCCGAGCCAAAGCAACCAGCCACACCAGACCAAAGTCCTACCGGTCCAAACCCTCCAATACCGAACCAACACGCCTCCTCTACACAACCGGTCCAAACAAGCACCGGACCAGGCTTCGCCTACTCCCCTACCGGTCCATTCACTACCAGTCCACCAACCTTCACACCCCTATGCCGAACCAGAATGCCACCGGACCGACCTCTTCTCCTCACCACCGAATGAAGCCTCGCCGAACCAGATAACTACCAGGACAGATTGCTTCAGCCCGGGCCCACCAGCAGCTATATACATTCAGGACCCCTGCCCCCAGCCTCACTCTATAAATAGAGGGGCAGGGGTACAACAATGGCAGACAAGTTTGAGAGCTCAAGCACGGAAGGAACTTTCAAACTATTTTCATATACTTGTACACAAAGCATTGTACTTGTAATCCGAAAGAAAGAAGATAATAACATATAAGTGGACGTAGGCACGTTCTGGCCGAACCACTATAAATCTGTGTGTCTTTTACATTTCAGTCCCTTCTTTTTTCATATTTACATAACTCGTCTAAATCATTAAGAATCACATAAAACCCATTAAATCTCACGACTTGGAGGTGTTTGCCCACTTTTCGCGCAAACATTTTTGGTGCTTTCACTGAGAATTTCAAACTCGAAGCTTCAGCTTCCCTCATTCAACATTCTTTCCCAATAGCACCCTTCATTGCTTAGGAAACATGACTTCCAGGCCAAGAAAAGACGCCAACAAGGGAAAGAACGCTGCAACTAGCAGCGCTCCAAATCCAGTGGATCCAGATCAAGAGAACCATCCCACTACAGCAGCAGTGCCACATGTAGATCAGGCAATTCCAACAGCCCATGCCGCGGAACAACCGGCAGTAATCACTAGAGCAGACCTAGACAGAGTTGTGGTGGAAGTGACTAACCGCTTCGCATCCCAACAAGAAGCTTTGGTGAACCAACTCATGTCACGCTTGAGGGATGTCGAAGAATCTAACCGCAACACTGAATCATGGGATGAATCTCAATCTGGAGGATCTCGGAGACAGCAAAGGTCTTCCCTCTTCGAGGAAGTCATCAACAGGAATAACAATGATAGGGGCCGCGCCCGGACTCAGCCCGAACTCCGACTCGAGGAAGCGCTTGGAACCGAACCCGGTGGGGGAGGCGCCAGGCGAGGGCCGGATGTAGCTGAGCCAGTCATGCCACCTAATCATAGAAACCCCGCTGAACGGAGCCGAGCTAGAACCCAGCCCGAAGTTGACCCCATGGAAATGCCCGAAACAGAACCCCACAGGGGAAGATCAAGGCAGGGGGCAACTGTAGCTGGTCCTAGCATACATCCGAGCAGCCAGAGGCAACCACTGGATAACGTCAGAAGTGATAGACTATACCATCCCTACAGGTCATCTGGACAAGATCGATCCCGCAGGGAAGAACCAAGTTCATTTCTATCCGCTCCAAATTCTGATGAAAGAATGGCACGATTATTCAGAGAATGCGTCCAACGGGAGCAAAGGGACCGAGGAATAGGCGCTAGGGTCACCGGCCCCTTCACCCGCAATATCGAAACTGCCATCACCACCTGGGAGTGGAAAATGCCAACCATGGAACCTTACAAGGGAACTTCCGACCCCATCGTACACTTACAAAGGTACACCCAGCATATGCTCATGAGCGGAGCAACAGAAGGGGTGCTGTGTAAATGTTTTCCGCTATTCCTATCAGATCTAGCTACCTCCTGGTTCTGCCATCTACCCCAAGGATCTATCAGCTCATGGGAGATGTTGAAAGAAAGGTTCATTAGCCAGTTCCGCATCCATGTAGAGCAACCCAAGGATGCTTATTCTCTGTCCAATGTCAAACAGAAATCCGGAGAGACACTGCAACAATATCTAACCCGGTTCAACGCCGCAGCGGCCACAGTCCAAGATGCCGATGAGAAGCTCACCCTAATGGCCCTCTGTAGTGGTGTACACCCAGATACCAAGTTCGCTAGAAGGCTAACTAAGGAAAAACCAGCTACTTTACCTGATTTCTTCCATGAAGCTGGAAAGTATATGAGACTTAAAGACGCCGCCACTGAGAGGCAGTCAGGGCAGCAAGGTAGGACAACTTCGGACAAGGTTCCCGCTGTAGCCAAGGACACTCGAAGAAATGAATCTAGAGATAATGCTGAGGGCAAGAAGGTTGAAAAACGCCAATATCGACCAGGACCAAGATTTGACTCCTACACTCCTTTGAATGAAACAATCGAAAACATCTTCCTAGCCACTCAGGGCGAACTCGGATACAAGCTCCCCCCGCACAAGAAAGAATCTGATAACGCACTCAAGTCTGGAAAGTTCTGCCGCTTCCACGAATCCCACGGACATGACACCAATGAATGCCACCATCTCCGGGACTTGATCGAAGAACACATCAGAAGAAGAAGGCTGGAACGCTATGTGAAAGGTCAGAACATGACTCCAACTCCTGCCAATGAGAACCCAAAGCGACCCATCCCAGAAGTAGGCGGAGGGAATCGCAACACCAGTGGCTCTAGTCAAGAGAAGATAGTGGTCCATACCATCTCGGGAGGACCACACATCGCCGACAGAAGCTGGGCGGAGATGGAAAGATACGGCAAGTCACTTAGAAATGCTGAAGGCTATGTTAACTTCATTATGGAAGAACACCATCCGAAACGGAAAGAGAGTGACGACATCGTATTCAGTAGGCGTGATTTAGAAGGAAGACAGTATCCGCATATGAATCCCATGGTCATCTCTGCCTGGTTCGGTCCAGCTAAAGTTTTCCGAATTCTAATAGACACAGGAAGCTCCGTAAATATCCTGTTCAAGCATGCTTTCGACAAAATGAAACTGTCAATGAAGGATGTGTCTCCCTGCAACAAACCCCTGCACGGTTTCACTGGAGATGCGAAAATGCCCCTGGGGCAACTTGACCTCTTCGTCGAAATAGGAAGTCATCCCCACTCCGTTGTGCGAAAATAAACATTCGTACTAATAGAAAACCACTCGGCCTACAATGCCTTCTTGGGAAGACCAGCCTTATCTGACTTCCAAATTGTCCTAGCCCCGTGGTGCCTAAAGATGAAATTCCCAACAGATAACGGAATAGGAGAAGTTGAAGGAGATCAAGACGCCGCTCGAGATTGCTATGTAACTGAACTTCGCAATAACCATAGAAAGAATAAAGGAAAAGATGCAGAGACCACTCTCTGCATGAAAAGCTTGGAAGCATAGCAACTAAAGAAAGCCCCTCCTCTTCGATACACCAGCGATCCTTTCAATGAACTAGACCCCAGGGATAAGGAGGAGGAGGCTACCGCTGAGCCTGCAGAGGCCATGGAATTCGTATCTGTAGACAAACATGATTCAAGCAGACTATTAAAAATAGGATCTCAGCTAAAAACAGAATTGAAGGATCAACTCATTGACTTTCTCCGCCACAACTTAGATGTATTCGCGTGGACACATGCCGATATGACAGGAATCTCCCCAGACATAGCATGCCACATGCTGAACGTCGATCCCACCAAGGTACCGATAAAGCAGAAAAAGAGAAGCATGGGAGCAGAACGATCAGCAGCCCTCGATGAGGAAGTAAAGAAGCTACTTGCTAATGACTTAATACGAGAAGCCATCTACCCAGAATGGATCGCTAACCCAGTACTAGTAAAGAAAGCTAATGGGAAGTGGCGAACATGCATTGATTTCTCCAACTTAAATGACGCTTGCCCGAAAGACTGCTTCCCACTCCCCAGAATCGATCAGCTTGTGGACAGCACTGCTGGGCACGAACTTTTATCTTTTATGGATGCATACTCCGGATACAACCAGATTCCCATGCACGCTCCCGATCAAGACCACACTAGCTTCATCACTAACCGGGGATTATATTGTTACAAAGTCATGCCTTTTGGACTCAAAAATGCCGGAACTACCTATCAGCGCCTCGTCAACAAGATGTTCGCGGAATTAATAGGACGAACTATGGAAGTATATGTGGATGACATGTTGGTAAAGTCCAGGAAAGCCGACGGTCATGTAAGCCACCTGAGCGAGATCTTTCAGGTATTTCGCCGATAAGGAATGAAGCTGAATCCTCTAAAGTGCTCCTTCGGAGTGTCATCGGGAAAATTCTTAGGATTCATTGTCCATTCCATAGGAATTGAAGCAAACCCTGAACAAATCCGGGCTCTAAAAGAAATAAGGATACCTTCCACCCGAAAAGAAATGCAGAGCTTGAACGGAAAGGTAGCCGCCCTAAGCAGATTCATTTCCAAAGCAACTGACAAGTGCGTCCCTTTCTTCGAAGCTCTCAAGAAAGACAAAGGAAAGTTCGAGTGGACCGATGAATGCTTAAAAGCCTTCCTTAACCTGATCGAACACCTTCAGAAACCACCAGTACTCTCAACTCCAAACGAAGGCGAAGAGCTATACCTATACCTCGCTGTATCATCTCATGCTCTAAGCGCTGCCCTGGTAAGAGAAGAAGACCGCACACAACGCCCGGTGTACTTTATAAGTAAGAGATTTACAGGGGCAGAAGCCAGATATCCTAAACTTGAGAAATTGGTATATTGTTTATTGATCGCATCACGAAAACTACGACACTACTTCCAATCTCACTCCATCAGAGTTCTAACCGATCAGCCACTAAGACAGGTGCTCCATCGTCCCGACACTTCTGGACGACTCCTCAAATGGTGCATTGAACTAGGTCAGTATGACGTCACCTACCATCCTCGCACCGCTATCAAGGGGCAAGCCCTGGCTGATTTCATTGCCGAATTCACTACTAACGAAGGCAAGGATCAGTTTGAAATAGCAAAAAACATCAAGTGGAACCTCTTTGTAGATGGAGCATCAAACGAACAAGGCTCGGGGGCAGGTATTGTGATAATCACCCCCAGGGGAAGAAAGCTGTACTATGCATTAAGGTTGGAATTCGCGGCCACTAACAACGATGCGGAGTATGAGGCAGTAATAGCGGGATTGGAGCTTGCCTTAGAAATTGGAGTCAATTCTTTATGTCTTCATAGTGATTCTCAACTTATCGTAAACCAAGTACTAGGAGAATTCCAGACACGAGGAGAACGACTCACAGCATATCTAAAGAAAACCAAACTGTTGCTCGACCAATTGGACCATTATCTAATCAAACACATTCCTCGAGAAGATAACCAAGAGGCCGATGAACTATCAAAGCAAGCTAGTATGAAGAATAGCACCATTTCCGGAGCACTAGCCATCTCAAGGCAACTAGCCCCAAGTTTTGAACAAGTGAATCTGATAACTGCAATTGAAGAAGCAACTTGGATGACTCTTATCCGGAAATATTTGCAGGACGGCACACTACCAGACAAACGTGATGAAGTCAGGAGAATTTTGAGGAAAGCTCCCCACTACACAATACAAGAAGGCATCCTCTATCGGCGTGGCTTCTCTAGCCCCTTATTCAGATGCGTCGCTGGAAGGTAAGCCAAGGAAATCTTATTCAACATCCATCAAGGAAGTTGCGGAGATCACACTGGAGGGCAGACTCTAGCGAAAAAGATACTCCGATATGGATATTACTGGCCCACACTAAACAAAGACGCCTTAGACTTCGTCAAGAGATGCGACAGATGTCAGAAATTTGCCAAGATTCCTCGACTACCCACAAATGAGATTACTCAAATGACCAGCCCTTGGCCTTTTGCTGTATGGGGAATTGATTTAATTGGTGAACTGCCAACGGGCCGAGGCGGAGCCAAATATGCTATAGTGGCAGTCGATTATTTCACCAAATGGGTGGAAGCGGAACCCCTAAATAAAATATCTTCAGCAAAAGTTATCAACTTCTTGATCAAAAATATTCTGTGCAGGTACGGAGTACCACTCAAGATCATATCAGACAACGGACTCCAATTTGACAGCGAAGAATTCGCCGACTGGTGCCAAGAGCATGGAATTCATAAAAGCTTCTCATCAGTAGCTTATCCTCAGGCAAACGGACAAGTCGAAGCTGTCAACAAAATTCTCAAAACCCTAATCAAGAAGAAACTCGAAAAGTCAAAAGGCGCTTGGGTGGACGAACTTCCTACGGCACTTTGGGCCTACCGCACATCTTTCAGAACATCAACGGGACATACTCCTTTCTCTTTGGCATACGGATCGGAGGCAATGCTCCCTGTTGAGACTATTGTTCCTTCCCACCGTAGGATCCACTACAATCCAGAAGAAAACGAAGAACTCCTCCTCATGTCTTTGGATCTGATTGAGGAAAGGAGAAACGATGCAGCACTCAAAGCAGCAGCTCACAAACAAAAAGTGGCAGCACTATACAACTCCAAAGTCAAGCATCGCGTCTTACAAGAAGGAGATCTTGTTCTCAGGCGAATCTTTCCGCGCCCCGGGGCACTGGACCCCATCTGGGACGGACCATATGTAATTCATAAAGATCTCCACAACGGAGCTTATATTTTGTCAACAGTGGACGGAGAGGTGTTCCAGAGGGCATGGAACATCCGACACCTCCGTCGATACTTTTCTTAACTTGTACTGCCCATATGAAGTGAATTAACAAAGAGAATCAGTGGACGTAGGCGTTTTCATGCCGAACCACTTTAAAAATTTTGTCTCTTTTTAACTTGTTCCTTTATATCTTGGCTGCTTGTTAAGCTTTATCATTTTCTGTTGAACAAAATCTTATGGCATCTCCACTCAAGACGCACCACGGCCTCATTTGGACAAGGCTAACAGGTACGCTACGATTCTATGCACTCGCCAATGAGACTCTTTTGCTCCAGCATCCCTCTGCTGCGGGTTAACTCATTGCTCGCGCCTGCCCTCAAAGCCAACTGTAATGAGCCGATTATAAGTCATCATAAAGGCCGACTATAGCCGATGGCAGCTCATTACGGCGTTCGGCTCGCCGGCAACTGTGAACCTACTTTAAGCCCCAACATAAGGTGTGGCCAGCCAGGGGTAGTTCACGGCCAACGACACCCACGCTAGCCGGCCACGGTAAATCGAATAATACCCACGATTACGGACCATAATGGTTCCGGTAGTTACCGTGCGCGATCTCGGCTTCGATGTGTCTTAAGTGCGGCTGTGGTAAAAAAGAAAACTCCCCCCGGAGGCGTAAGATGGGTGACAAATGTCTCCAAGACCCACAGCTAGGGAAAGTGACTACAAAACCCGTTTGCCACGAACTTAAGCACATCGACGGCCTTCCGTGACTGGAAGTTTTACTTTTTCTATATTTCCATCTCATTTAAATACTTTTTCTCCTATCCTGTATAACAAACTCTAAAGTACAGGAAACCGAATAGGGAGCATTCACTCATAAGAATCTAAGCCTGCGTACTGGGCGGCAAGGTACTCAGATATATTCATGATCAGTTACACAAGACGCTCAAAACTACCGCCTGCAAATAAAACATGAAGGGCGGTACCCTCTTCTCTTGTACATAAATACATAACTATAGCTTATTCATATGTCACACTAACATTGCAAAACATGAAATTATATTTCAAGCAAAGGCTTAACGTCAAACACAACTAGTCACAGGCATATACATAGTCATACTTCTCACGCAGCACATCAAAATGACAACAACGTTTAAACATAACAAAACCAGCTTATATTATGAAATCACACCAAGTTATTCTCTGCAAATAATATTATTACAGCCACATCAATGTTTTGGACTAACGTAAACAATAGTAAAAAGAAATAAAAAGCGGCCGAATCCGGACGAGTAACCAGCTGCGTCCACACTCCATCACCGACTTCCCAAGCCTATTTGGCCGCAAGGCCGGAACCCCCAGCATGTTGATCGGAAGTTCCACCTGTCCAATTCAGAAGAGGAATCCATTAAACAAACGATAAACAATCAAGTTATGGAAACCCAGAAAGAAAAGGAAAAGAGAAGAATAACTCACCAGCGTCCGCTGCTTGATCCTCATCCTCCAGTTGCACACCCGCTTCCTCCGCAGCGAGCAACCGCATCCCCTCCTTCACCGCCACTTGCTCCTCTTTCGAGAACTGAGCAGTGACCACATCCAGACTAAAAGCCACTCCACCTTCCTTACCCGCATCGACCCTGGCCTCCTCTAAAGCCCGGAGATATATCTTGGCCATGACCCGGGGATAGTCATCCATCCAAGACAAGCTGCCCTCCCTCCAAGTGCGGAAGTACATGTCCTGCAGCATCTCGTCCATCATCCCCTCATTCTCCTCGAACTCCCTCACCCTGGCCTCGGAAGCCTGCAACTTGGCGACAGCGGCATCCCTCTCTGATCGGTATCTCGAGCAGTCAGCCTGGAGAGACCTCCTCATCTCCTCCATCTCCTCCTTTAACTTGACTTGAGCCATCTCCGCGGTCTCAAGCCTCCCAGACAACTCCTCTACGTGCTCGAGATCTGCATTCCGAACCTCATCCACTGTCGCAATGGCCATGTCGATCCGCTCCTTACAGGCGGCCTCCATCTTCCGTAATTCCGCCCTACTTGCCTTTTCCATGGTCTCTTTCAGACGCCTGGAGGCTTCCTCGTGCCGAGAAATCTGAACGGCTTGACCGGCAAGCTGTTCGGCCTGATCAGTAACCTTCAGCCGCAACCGAATATTAGCACTCCCAATCTCCTCCCCGGCCTTGACCAATTGAGCATGATACTTCATTAACTTCTTGGTCTCTTCGGCCACCCGATCGATATTAGCCTTGGCCTCGTCTCCCATGGTAACTACCCGAGTGGTAAGCAGATCAAGATCTAGGGACTTAGCCTCGTCTAACACTCGTACCATGGGGTTGCGGGGAAGGAGGTGTTCACCCGTGGCCTCATCAAATGAAATATCCCGAGAACTCGGATCTAAATCAGGATGACCGGCAAAGGGGTCACGAGGCACGTCAGGACGCCTTATACGGATAACTATGGGATTCTTGGAAGGAGGTGGAGGGGGGATAAACTCCGTGCTCTCCTCCGTGGCATCACGAGGAGGCTGAACAGGAAACTGCGGACCAGGGGAAGGCTCAAATAAAGAACGACTCCTCTTCTTTTTCTGAATGCTCTCTTCGATGACCCCAAGAAGAGGACGGTATTTGACCACGTCTCCAGTGCGACCAGTGGGAGGCTTCGCAGAAGCTCTCATCAACTTGAATTGTTCGAGGCGGTGCCGAACGTCTGACGTTTTAACCGCCTGGCCTGCCCCTGGAATAAAGAACAAGTGTTACGAACATACAATGGTCCACAATTCAGAAAACATGTTAAGTAAAAAGAAAGAAAAGTGTGAAGGCATGTCTATTATACAAACCCTGCGGAGGAGTGGGGTACTGCAATAAGTCCTGAATCTCATTCCAGGACGGGAGTGAACCATAAAATATTTCTAAGTCCTTATCGAAAATGGAATTGACAGAGGACAAAAGTTCACCTTGCACCGCCGAAGTCGCCCTGGCTGAGGAACCCCTGGGGGATAGATCGGCACCAGCCCCGACCTTACCAGTCTCCTTCGCCTTCTCCGCTCCCGATTCCCCTTCCGATTCCCCGAAGGCCTGGCGGAGGGCCTCATCCAGCTCAGAGTCTTGCCCAGAAGTTAAGGCACCAGCACCACTACCACCCTGACCATCTCCATCTCCTCCGCCTTCCGACTCTCCTTCCATATCGCCTCCTTCGCCCTCTTCCACACCTTCCTCCTCCGGAATGATCGGGCAAGTACTAGGAGAGAGGCCCTCCGATTCTTTAAGCTTCTTGCCCCCCGCGACGGGATGCTGTGCAAAGGGTTTTCTCTTGCCACTCTTCACCATGGCCCCCTCCTTAGCTTTAGCAGCCTTCTCCTCAGCCGTGTCCCTCTGCTTAACAACGGATTGGTGCGGCTGGATCAAATTGTACTCCAGGAGGGTAGCGTTCCTGATCAGGAACGAAGCCGACCTGTCCCGCGCAGGAATGGCCTTTATTCCAGCAGCCATTCACGCCAAAGAATCATCTTCCATGACGGCAATGCCACCTGTCGCTAGCAAGAATAGAAGCGTGTCAGAAGAAGCACTACAGTCAGAACATGGAAAATATAAATGAAATTAATCTTACAGTCGGAAGTGAAAAGGCGAAAAGAAACAGAATCGTCCTTGACAAAAAACCATTCCTTCTTGAACATGGTGAACTTTGAATATAAGTCCAAGACCGGTTTGAAGGGCACGGCCGCTTCCAGACTAATATACGGAGACCCCTTCTTATAGCCTCTCAGGTTATACAAATACCGAATTTCCCGGTTAGAAGGAGAGCGCCCGTACCTCCTCTGGAAGATGACGAAAAGGCTTACCAGAATGGCATAAGAGTTCGGCTGAAGCTGGAATGGAGCCACTTTCAAATATGTGGTAAAGCTGACTATCCAGGCATTGATAGGAGGGATAGCACCACACATGCAATGGTACCTGCTGTAAGCGAAGTAACCTTCGGGGGGATTATATGGCATCACTCCATCTCCCGGCAGCAGCATAAGAGCCCTGTCTATCCCAAATGAACGAGAGATGACATCAAGTTGCTCCTCCTTTAGGGAGCTAGGAAAGCAATCGGGAGGGGAGACCAGAAGTTCCTGTGGACCATATCCGTCCACTAACGACCTCGGAACAGGTCGATGCTGCCCAGATCCTGGTTGGGCTGGGGGCACGGAGGAAGACTCGCCTCTATCTTTGGACTTCCGTCTGTCTGATCGTGTTTCCGCCTTGCGAGACATTTATCTGCATACACAAAAGTGAAAAACATGATGTTAGAACAAGAATACAAGCAAGCAAGCGTATAAAGACCTAAGATTTCGCTCAAAGATCAAGTTTCCAAGCCTCATTCGGCATATACTTCATTCGGTGGTTCTACTCGGTATTGGAAATTCATCCGGTATGCCGGTCCATTCGGCCATAAAGGCACACTTTTTCATTCGGCAGTGCAACGCCAAGCTCGTTTGGCAGTGAAAAGCTTTCGTGTCCATTCGGCATAAGCCCATTCGGTTATCAAGTTCATTCGGCGAAAGGGGATATACCTGATTCGGCAAAAGCTTGGTTCGGCAAAGAGTTGGTTCGGCTATGAATTGATTCGGCTCTCTCTGGTTCGGTAAGGGAAAACTAAGGGGGGTGTAGCCTCTATATATAGGCGAGCTCAGGATTGCCGAACCAGCTGGTCCGGCCTACCGGACCAACATACCGGACCAACATACCGGACCAACATACCGGACCAAACAAAAAACCGAATGAAGCTATATCTACCAGCAAAAACCAGGAACAGGGGGCATGCAAGGCACCTCACTCAGATAAGTACCAAACTCTAGGGCCTACTGATACAATAGAAATTATGATAACGATGAACAAGTAGTAAGTCTCTCACTAACATGGATTAATCATTTACACATGTACGAGATCACGAACGATCCACAGGCATGCTCTGAATGGCTATTAACCCTATCGTCGTGAGAACTTACACTTTGACATCCCCTTTTAAGCTCATCGGTTAAATGGATATTTGATTCTGATAATTATGAAATGGCTAAGCTACTTACACATGTACGGGGTCGCGAACAATCCTTAGGCATGCTCTGAACTGGCGATAAACCACCTTGACAAACGATCCAGGGACTCACTCTAACGTGAACCTGGCATCGATAATGCTAAGCCCCCTCGGGGCACACTCTCTCGCCCCGAACGGCACGATTCACTTCATCTCAAATATTTCGATCCCGAACGGTCATCATTTGAAATCACATTAAAACTGCAAATTCCTTTGCAGGACACCAACAGGGTATAGACATCTGGCTCATGGCATTACAAGACAAGCCTTCCTACCGTGGGAAAACAAAGCGCGACACATGCAAGCACGTGCCCCACTTTGGGGGGCAAATGTTGGGTGAATTCTCACCCAGAAGATCTCGAGACCAAGAAGTGACAGTTTCACCCGGGTTCGCAACCTCCACTTCGTTCGACAAACACAAGGCTCAATACAAGCATAGAAGTCCATCCGGCATTCTTAATATAGAAGCTCGTTCGGCATAAGGCCATCCGGTCACAAGCTTCCATTCGGCCACCGAACCAAGCGTCCACGGCCAAGCCAAAGCAACCAGCCACACCGGACCAAAGTCCTACCGGTCCAAACCCTCCAATACCGAACCAACACGCCTCCTCTACACAACCGGTCCAAACAAGCACCGGACCAGGCTTCGCCTACTCCCCTACCGGTCCATTCACTACCAGTCCACCAACCTTCACACCCCTATGCCGAACCAGAATGCCACCGGACCGACCTCTTCTCCTCACCACCGAATGAAGCCTCGCCGAACCAAATAACTACCAGGCTAGATTGCTTCAGGCCGGGACCACCAGCAGCTACATACATTCAGGACCCCTGCCCCCAGCCTCACTCTATAAATAGAGGGGCAGGGGTACGACAATGGCAGACAAGTTTGAGAGCTCAAGCACGGAAGGAACTTTCAAACTATTTTCATATACTTGTACACAAAGCATTGTACTTGTAATCCGAAAGAAAGAAGATAATAACATATAAAGTGGACGTAGGCACGTTCTGGCCGAACCACTATAAATCTGTGTGTCTTTTACATTTCAGTCCCTGCTTTTTTCATATTTACATAACTCGTCTAAATCATTAAGAATCACATAAAACTCATTAAATCTCACGACTTGGAGGTGTTTGCCCACTTTTCGTGTTTGCCCACTTTTCGCGCAAACATACGGTGGGGCTTACGGTGCTGTATAGACTATGGCATTATAAAAATGTATTAAGGGGGATTATGGTAACGCCTTAACGCTATTTTGATACTTTATATTACTGATAGGCATTATCTACTTAGCGTACATTACTACATAGTAGATAGTTTAACGGATCCTTAAGAGATGGAAAACCCCGTAACATCTCTTGAGTTATTGCACGCACGTTGACACTGGATATGAGATGTCAAACTTCGTAAACATCTCTGACGCCATTACACTCGTATTTATTTACGATTGATTTAACTTTCATAAGAATATTTAAGTCCTGACTCGAGTGTTTTGTCTTTTCATTACGCTCGGGTCAGTCCTGAGTTTTTCAGATTTTTGAAGATCTATTCTGGAGGATGAAGACGAAGATTTGGTATACTATTAATATTATTACCCTTGCATCATGTTATCTGCTGCATTATTTTAATTGTTCTGTTGTATATGTATAACTCTGATAAATGTTGTATAAATAATTGTCAAAGTATAGTAAGCAGCTTCATGAACTGTTTATTTGACTATTATATTTTATCGTTCCGCTGCGAGATTCTATGTTGTTTCTTTTTCTTTATTTCTCTTTCTTTTCTTTTCTTATTTACCCCAGTAACCATCAGCCCTTTTGAATGGTTGGAACCGGCATGTGTATTTGATCGTCGGTTTAAACTGTCCAAAAAGGCGGGTCGTTACAATTTTGGTTTTAAAACATTTTTGAAAGTGTAATTGACATTTTCCAGCATCAGTTGTATTTTTTTACAATTTCTAATGTCCAGCTTCAATTAATTTGAGGAATTCTTTATTTATTTTTCTATTTTCTCAAGATCTTATTTTATTCTCATTCCCACTTTATTTTGCTCCCCATTTATTTTAATTACTTTTTATTTGTTTTAAAGTAAAATAGAAATTCTCTAAGGCTAAGTCGTATTTTATTTGAAATTTTCATGTCCTGTTTCCAACTTTTAAATAATTTCTTTAATTATTTTTCTATTTTCTCTAAATTTAATTATTTATTTCACTTTGAATATGTTTAAAAAAAATATTTTATTTCAAAAATTTTCTTTAGAACAATTTTAAAATGAAGTAGATATTTTTCCAAAGCCAATGATGATTTAATTGTAAATTCAAAACCCTGTTTTCAATTTTTTTAAGCAATTTCTTATATTCTTTTTCTATTGTAACTACCCGCTATTTTTGGACCATTCAAATCGACAATAAAACCGTACATGTCCGACTTGAATAATTCAAAATACCGAATTGTTAATAAAAATTTGGCAAAACTTAAAATATACAGTAAATAAATCAATCATAGATCACTTACACAGAGTAATACAATGCAGCGGAATAGATAAAAATAGTAGTTCATGAAGCTACTATATACATTAAAGTTAGAAATAAAATACAACCGAATAGTTCAAATGCCATGAAGTCTCCAATGCAACAGATGGCTTCTCTGAACCAATCAACTGGATGACTGAAGGGATAGATAGCTGGATCTTCAAGCAAAGCTCCAACTTCGAAGATGAGTCTCAAATGTTGTATCTCTCAGTCTGACCCGAGCGTAAAGCAAAACACAAAACACTCGAGTCAGGATTAACATTCTTATATCTATAAATCTAACTCAAGTGAAATATCAACTAAAATATAATTAACTTAGAGGATGTTTGGGATAACCATCCTCTAAGGGTCCATGGAACTATCTATAAGATAGAAATATACACTATAACACCGTAGTCTTCCAACTTAATTTATACTTCAAAACCAACTATCATTTTCACTTCAAAAATCTCTATACTTCCCAAATAGTATTTATATATATTAAATAATTTATTCAGTAAAGAAATTTCAATTCCCTCAACTTAACCAATCGTTTAACATCAACCCGACCTTCCCATTTAAATCTTTTTCAATCTCAATTTATCAATTTAAATTCAACTCAATTTCTAAAATAACCATTTCAATTTTATTGATCTCAAGTTCGGATTTGAAATCACCAAATACCCTTTATATTTCAATATATTTCAAAACTTTAAGTAATCAACGTTTCAAACTAAACTTTATTCAATTTAGTTTTCTAAATAATAAATTCAACTTATATCGATTCAAATACAGATCTGAAACACCCATTTATATTCTAGTATAGTTCAAAGATTTAATATTCTACATTCCCAAAGTTCAATTTTACAGTTTCATAAGATCTTGATTTAATCAAATTATTATTTAGCCTTGAAATATTTCCTCCTTAGATTCAACATCATTTAAGTAAACCTGAAATTACCCTTTTACTCAATATTTTCTTTAATTTATTTAAACATGAAACATTCAATAAATCACTTAAAACAAAAATCCAGTTACAAAATCATACCCTTAAGTTTCCCATTCAATAAATTCAAATTGATTTAATTAAATAAATCTTCATTTGAATACCTTTTTTAATAAACCAAATTTATCTCCCAATCTTAATTATTAAAATTCTTTACACGGTAAAATTTGAAATATAAATCTTAAATAATACTTAAACATATTTTATGGATTAAATCAGTCTAAAATATTATTAAATTTATATATAAAGTTTCCATTTATATATAATATTTTAAGAACCAATATTTATTAATTCACATATGTTTCTTTTCAAACTGTAGAAATTTATCTTTAAATTATTTATATGGACCAACGGTGTCGGTATATATTTCCTATCATATAGTCAAATGCTACGGATATTTATCATTTCAATCCGTACACTAAATATATACGGGTGGATATCATTTCAACCCGTAATCCCAAATTCAATTTAAATGAAAATCGTTTGGGTTTATCATTTCAACCCATAACGATTTTCTCCTATTCTAAAGTCCGTTCGGGTATGTATCATTTCAACCCATAGTGATTTTTATACTAACAGGGAACTTGCAGAGTGATAGCAGATATGAAAATAATAATAATAACAACAGGTATATATCATCAAAATAAATATAAACAATAGGATATGGTGTCATATCCCATAAGTGAACTATTACAGATAATAGCATAAATATAACAATTTAAATAACTACAGCAGCATATTTCAATTGTCATTTCAATTGAAATCAAATTTAATAAATAAAAGAACGTTAATCGTGAGTGATTGCTCACCTTTCGAGGCTAGAGATATATGATGATGAAATGAGCTATGAAATCCAAAGCAACGCTGGATGGACAAGATTTGATGTAGAAAATAGGCACGACGGACAAGGCTGATAATGGGAAATCGATGAGAATGAATCGAATCAATTTTGATATTACAGAAAAAAAATATAAATTATTATGATATTAATTCTCCCAAAACCAATTTTCAAATTAAAAATGTATATTTAAAATCTATATATACCTATATGTAATTTAAACATAATTCGTCCAAAAAAACCATTGTATTATATTTTATAGTCAATAATTATTATAAAAACAATATAACCACTTATTGTAATATATATTACTTAAAAACCCCATGAAAGCAACCTATATATGTTCATAATAAAAATGTATATATAGAAATTCCAAATGCATAGCCTATATTCGGTTATATATATATATTACGTAAGTCTGAAACAAACACCTAAACGCATATATATGTCTCGAGATTTATAAACAACAAAATACTTATAATGACACATGCACTCATATACTTATATAGACTGTGAACAAGTATACATACTATGCCGTATAAAATCCAACACTAAAAAAAAGTAAACTCACACTGAAAACATTTTAGTCAATTATTAAATATATATATTAACTAGCGTATAAAACTAGCGTATCCTGTAACTTTATAATATATAAGCTATATCAGATATGAAACTATCATTATATCAGATATATAAATAGTTAAACATTTTATACAAAACTATCATAACTTTATTAAATTAAACATACATTACACACTTACACAAATAGACCGTAAACTGTAAAACTTCACCCATTTTAAAGTGGTAACAATACGCTTGCTAAAAATATAACCCACATAGCTCGTACTTCCCTATAAAACTACATAAATATTTGTAAGCTAACCATTAATATAGTCTAATTCACAATATGCATACCTTTATAACTTTAAATCAAATGTGTATATATATACTTATAACCAGTTATTCACAAAATACATAGCTTTAAACATATCATATATTTAAATACATATACAATCGACTGATAAGATGAGTATGCTTTACGTTTTATATATGTACTAACTTTTTATATAATATTTATATATACACTTATCAAATTTTATAACATGCGAACAAAATTTTATATTATATAGAATCTGAAAACTGCAAACATTTCATACTTGGAACCATACTATATTTATAAGATGTATATATGATATCTTAAATCAAAAAAAAAAAAAAACTTACTTTGCTATAATACATACAATATTACTGCATAGATATACATTACTGACATATATTAAACTATATATTAACTAATATATAACCTTCAAACTTTTAAAATTGAATACCAACGTGACACATAAAGTATAAAACAATCAAGTTATCAAATCTCTATACATAGTATAATATCATACACACTATGAACGAAAAAAAAAAAAGAATACTGTTATGAACTCATATATATAATACCATATGATACATAACTAACATGAATTTAAAATCATGTAGGACAGATCACATATTCCAAATACAGACTTATAGAAAATATACAATAACACATATATATTATAAATATATGCTAACCTATTACTCAAAGATAACGTGTGGCATGATTGTTGATGGTGAAGGCTCTGAGGATGGCTGAGCATGCAGGCGATGACAACACGTGTAGAGAGATATGTGCATGAGAGGAGGAGAGAAAAACGCGGAGGGAGAGGGATGAGTTGGATGTGGTGGGTGACGAAGCGATGGGAGGTGGAAGCACGGTAAAAGAAGGGAGAAAATAGGTGGATCTGTAGAAAGAAAAATGGAAGAAGGAGGAGGAAGAAAACTTAAAATGAGGAATGAGATTGGAAGTGACAGCAGTTTGCAATATGAAAGAAACGAAGTCAAACAAGGTTATAAAGGCAAAATAAATAAAGAAAAGAACCGTTGCATACGAAACGTATACAATAAATATGAATTGATTTGAATAGTAATGGTCAAATTCAGCTGAAAAGATTAAAGCGAATAAATACGGAGCATTGGTTATGGTAAAGTAACGCACAAAATTAGGGGAATAACAAAGGAAAGGACTGGTCAAAATAAATGAATGTAAACGTGCAACGAATATAAAAATCTATATAATTGAACCGATGGAAACGAAGGAAGCAAATAAAAGAAAGGGAACGAAGGAAAAAAAATGAGCTGTGTCCCGAGCATAAATAAAGGTGGTAACGTATGAGAGGAATGAGAAAAACAAACGGGCACAATTTGAAATCAATGCAATAAAACGGCCAAAAGCTGATTTTTAGGAAAATTATTAAAGAAATATTCCTTGGGCTGCGCGTTTGAGATCCGAAAAGGCATGGAAATCAAAAAGTTATAATTTAGATTGGAATGAAAACGTACAGGAAATAATAAAGGAAAAAAAAATAAATGCGAAATAATCATATAGCATTTATTACGTTTCAAACTTTTGGCATGGCATGGGATGGAAACAGCTGTACGCTAATTGAGAAGCTATTAAAGCAATTTATTATTAGTGGCATGTTATACGTTTTTATATTTATTTATTTCCTAGATCTCAATTCATATCTGATTATACTATGCAGATTTATCTTTATTACTAAACGTTCAAAAAGAATAAAACGTATACAAATTTTCTTGATTTTCGAAACAAAATTAACGGCTAAAAGATGATGAAGGGACAAAATATAAGAAAGGGAAAGAGATGAATGCGTACAATTATTTATAAGAAAAGAGAGAGAAAAGAAAAACCCACAATTAAAAATGAATGAATGAACGCTGAAAGTCAGTCAGGAATATAGAAGGTACAATATGAAATAATGGTAATCACAACTACTTTTTTTTAATGCAGACCTTAAATCAACCCTTAAAACATATACTTCATATATGTAGTTAAATATAGTATATACTTCTCTTCTTCTTTGGTTCATATGATATATGAAACCCTTAACTATCGTATTTATAGCTGACGACATATGTATAGATATACTAAATATGCACTAAAATAAACTGGAAATGGTGACACAAAAACCCAAAATCAAATATATATATATATATTTAACATGACTAGAAATCAAACTTCAGTAAAACTATATACTAGTATCAAGACTAACATATATATATATAGCTATTATAACACATATAAATTAAATAAAACTTGGTATAAATACGCTTTACTATATATACACTTCAAATAGACCATCATACATATACAGTGGTTTTCCAAAATAACTATATATGGAACGTACTCAACATACTTAAAATTTACACACCTTGCTGAAAAGCAAAAGGAGACCGTAAATTTATTACCCACGCTATTGATATTTATACCCAATAGAAATGAACTATGCTACCAAATTTACATCAAACTTAACTTATATTATAGTATAAATAATAGTTTATAAAGTTTTTGTACTAGATCTTATAGGTATAACCACAACCAAACTTTAAAATATATGTACACAGCTCGTACTACAAATCATTAATATACATAACATATTTTCTTTTTTTTTTCAAAATTTTATTATTAATAATTTCTCAAAATCCAATTCAATACGTTAAATACCAATTAAAAATTGCTAAAATTTTATGGGTCGTTACACTCTCCCCCTCTCAAAACTTTTCGTCCCCGAAAAGGAATAAAGTAGGAGAATAGAAACAACCAGATGAAAAATTTAGACTTTGAAAAACAAATTAAAAAAATTTATTTAAAACCATATACTTTTTCTTTTGTTATTATTTAAATTGATTTTAATAGATTACTCATTTTATCAAATCCATTCAATTAATTATGAGATCAATTATTTATAAAACACTAATTTTTCTCTCTTATTAAACCAGGTAGAATATAAATAAACAATGTTTTAAAGGATATATTCAAAAGAAGGAAAGAAGGAAAGAAGATAGATTCGGAAAAGAGAATATAGTTGAATAAATAAAGCAGGGCAGATAAGGTAGATTCAAAAGAATAGAATCGGGCAAGAATCGTACATTTCAAACCATGAGAGTTTCAATTTCAAATATTAACACAAAATTTCTTTGTTGGAAATACTTTTATAATAAATACCTTTTATATCGAAATAAATCTTTTCTTTCAAAAATATTTTTATAACTCGATGTTTCAACAAGTTTATCCTCGTTCTTGCAGACTCTGGCCATGCGTTGATCAGGCGCAAAGCTAGAATTCTTCAAGTACTTAGTAGACCTGTTTCAACAACCAGTGAAAATACTTGAAAAAAACTTTAAAAACAGATATGGAAAGTACAATCCAAACAAAACAACCAAACCAAAACCTTTGTCCGATCATGGTTCGCAGATACACAATGGTTACGCCTGGGTCCCCCAGGAAACAATCCATATCCGTAAGCTTTCTCAGCCCTGCGAGTTACACCATGATGACTAGTAGAGTGCAGGATACACAATGGTTACGCCTGGATCCCCCAGGAAACAATCCGTACCCCTAGGCAAGACTCAGCCAGGCAATTGCGCTGTGCATTCACGAGAGAAAAAAACCATGGGTTACGCCACGGTGGGAAACACTCGAGTATTACATCCGGAAAACCGAAAATCAGAGAGAATAATATCGATAGAATGAATCCACGATGTGGCCACAAAGCGGATATCAAGCAGAAGGCACTTTCCATATCTTTACTTCGAAAATATATATCATATAGTACCTTTTCAAATCACTTTCAAATATTGTACTTATATAAAGTCCATATATATAGGATTCCTTTCTCAAATCGAATACTTTCCAAATCAATAGTAGATCAAATCATACTTATATAGATTTCGATTAAATAAAATCTCTTTCCAAATTGAGTACCTTTCAAATCAATAGATTTCAAATCAACCTCATACATATACAATCCATTTTATATAAGTTCGACCACTCCCAAATCAAGTGCTTAGTAATCTAAGGTTCTCAATTTCAAATTATTTCAATACCAATTCAGTTTCAAAATCATATATGATTTCACCAAATTTTCTTCCAAATTAAATGTCTGAATTTCAAAGTTCCCAAAATAATAGGTGTAGAAAATTATCCCAGTTTCCAAATTAAAATAATTCAAGTCAAACAAATTCATTTCCAAAATCACCATATAAGTACTGGGTTTTTTTTTTCAATTTAATTTTCAAAACCAAATATTTTTCTCAAAATCAATTATATTCAAAATGGTTCCCAAATTTATAATTATCCCTTTAAAACCTTTAAACTATTTACTTCGATTTGAAATATCCAATTTACCTTTTTGAAAACCGTTATTTAAAACTAAAATTCTTTCAAAACATTTAAAAACTAAATTCCATATTAGTATAATTAAAATAGCCATATTCTCTTACTTAATAAAAGGTTTAACCTCATACAACAAAACTTGATACTTTATCAAATATTTTATACCTTTCGAAATATCTTGGTTTTTAAACCTTTAAACCTTGATTTGGAAGTGCTCGAACCTTCAAAATAGTCGGTGAAAATCAATTTCAAATCCAAGAGATGGAAATCAATTTTTATAAATAGAGTTATTCTAAGTCAAATCAAAAACTCGAGGACTGAACACCGGTCTTACTTCAAATTGTTTCAAATATATACATATATCTTTCGAAAATATCAAATTATACTTCGGAATTTGAAATCAAAAACGGTTTTACAAAATCACTCGCATAGCGAAGCTATTAAAGTGGCCTCTCCCCCACTCTGAAACTCGAAAATCAATGTCGATGATGCGTGCACTCATCACCGAAATTATTCTCCAGCGACATAAGTGAGTTCTGGACTTCTATTTTCTTGAAAACTTCTTTGAAATTTCTTCAAAATTATTGGAATTCATTTGAATTCATTTGAAATATTTCTTATTCGGAAAAATACTTTTAAATCGTATTATTTATATATAATTTCCAAAATCTTAAAACCAATTTCAAAATACCGGAATTCAATTCTCGAATTTCAAATTTAACACTTCAATTATAAATCATTTTTATATAAATCAATTTCTTATAATTTTTTCAAAATTTCAAATCCTTTCAAAACCCTTTTTATATAGAATAACATTTCTTATTTGCTTTATATATAGGTATATAATCTCTACCGAAAACATTTTCTTTATATATATAGAATAAAATCATAGTTATCAAAATAATAATTTCGGTATAAACAATTTCTAAAATACAAACAAAACCCGATTTTCAAAGGATGATTTAAGGATGGATTTCAAAACAAAGATAGAGATTTAATTTAAAGGAACTCTAATCAATAGAATCCTGATTCGAAGATAGACTCGATCGAAGATGAGATAATTAAGTTACAAAATAGAAGATGGATATACTTCTATAAATCGCGGGCGACCTTTACCTGTCAACCGTGATTCCAAAATTAGATCGGTGTAGAATTCTGAGGCAATTCGACATTCGATCGTCGGAGATATAGAATTCGGCATAACAAGATATATCAGCATCGTAAACCGAGGATACAGGAATCTTCGGTGAGTCAATGCCAATTGAAAAGGAGTTTTCACCCCCTTTACAAATCATTCAATGGAGTTATGGGATACTCCAGAATCAAACGAATATAAATAGGGAGAGACAGAATGAATTTCGAAACCGAGGGACATTCCAAAACTCAAAGGAAATTGAGTCAAAAAGGAAGAGATTCAACTCGAACGAAAGTGATTCTGTAAATAAATTTACCATATATGCTAAGTTTTGCCTAGAGCCAAAGCTCTGATACCAACTGTAACTACCCGCTATTTTTGGACCATTCAAATCGACAATAAAACCGTACATGTCCGACTTGAATAATTCAAAATACCGAATTGTTAATAAAAATTTGGCAAAACTTAAAATATACAGTAAATAAATCAATCATAGATCACTTACACAGAGTAATACAATGCAGCGGAATAGATAAAAATAGTAGTTCATGAAGCTACTATATACATTAAAGTTAGAAATAAAATACAACCGAATAGTTCAAATGCCATGAAGTCTCCAATGCAACAGATGGCTTCTCTGAACCAATCAACTGGATGACTGAAGGGATAGATAGCTGGATCTTCAAGCAAAGCTCCAACTTCGAAGATGAGTCTCAAATGCTGTATCTCTCAGTCTGACCCGAGCGTAAAGCAAAACACAAAACACTCGAGTCAGGATTAACATTCTTATATCTATAAATCTAACTCAAGTGAAATATCAACTAAAATATAATTAACTTAGAGGATGTTTGGGATAACCATCCTCTAAGGGTCCATGGAACTATCTATAAGATAGAAATATACACTATAACACCGTAGTCTTCCAACTTAATTTATACTTCAAAACCAACTATCATTTTCACTTCAAAAATCTCTATACTTCCCAAATAGTATTTATATATATTAAATAATTTATTCAGTAAAGAAATTTCAATTCCCTCAACTTAACCAATCGTTTAACATCAACCCGACCTTCCCATTTAAATCTTTTTCAATCTCAATTTATCAATTTAAATTCAACTCAATTTCTAAAATAACCATTTCAATTTTATTGATCTCAAGTTCGGATTTGAAATCACCAAATACCCTTTATATTTCAATATATTTCAAAACTTTAAGTAATCAACGTTTCAAACTAAACTTTATTCAATTTAGTTTTCTAAATAATAAATTCAACTTATATCGATTCAAATACAGATCTGAAACACCCATTTATATTCTAGTATAGTTCAAAGATTTAATATTCTACATTCCCAAAGTTCAATTTTACAGTTTCATAAGATCTTGATTTAATCAAATTATTATTTAGCCTTGAAATATTTCCTCCTTAGATTCAACATCATTTAAGTAAACCTGAAATTACCCTTTTACTCAATATTTTCTTTAATTTATTTAAACATGAAACATTCAATAAATCACTTAAAACAAAAATCCAGTTACAAAATCATACCCTTAAGTTTCCCATTCAATAAATTCAAATTGATTTAATTAAATAAATCTTCATTTGAATACCTTTTTTAATAAACCAAATTTATCTCCCAATCTTAATTATTAAAATTCTTTACACGGTAAAATTTGAAATATAAATCTTAAATAATACTTAAACATATTTTATGGATTAAATCAGTCTAAAATATTATTAAATTTATATATAAAGTTTCCATTTATATATAATATTTTAAGAACCAATATTTATTAATTCACATATGTTTCTTTTCAAACTGTAGAAATTTATCTTTAAATTATTTATATGGACCAACGGTGTCGGTATATATTTCCTATCATATAGTCAAATGCTACGGATATTTATCATTTCAATCCGTACACTAAATATATACGGGTGGATATCATTTCAACCCGTAATCCCAAATTCAATTTAAATGAAAATCGTTTGGGTTTATCATTTCAACCCATAACGATTTTCTCCTATTCTAAAGTCCGTTCGGGTATGTATCATTTCAACCCATAGTGATTTTTATACTAACAGGGAACTTGCAGAGTGATAGCAGATATGAAAATAATAATAATAACAACAGGTATATATCATCAAAATAAATATAAACAATAGGATATGGTGTCATATCCCATAAGTGAACTATTACAGATAATAGCATAAATATAACAATTTAAATAACTACAGCAGCATATTTCAATTGTCATTTCAATTGAAATCAAATTTAATAAATAAAAGAACGTTAATCGTGAGTGATTGCTCACCTTTCGAGGCTAGAGATATATGATGATGAAATGAGCTATGAAATCCAAAGCAACGCTGGATGGACAAGATTTGATGTAGAAAATAGGCACGACGGACAAGGCTGATAATGGGAAATCGATGAGAATGAATCGAATCAATTTTGATATTACAGAAAAAAAATATAAATTATTATGATATTAATTCTCCCAAAACCAATTTTCAAATTAAAAATGTATATTTAAAATCTATATATACCTATATGTAATTTAAACATAATTCGTCCAAAAAAACCATTGTATTATATTTTATAGTCAATAATTATTATAAAAACAATATAACCACTTATTGTAATATATATTACTTAAAAACCCCATGAAAGCAACCTATATATGTTCATAATAAAAATGTATATATAGAAATTCCAAATGCATAGCCTATATTCGGTTATATATATATATTACGTAAGTCTGAAACAAACACCTAAACGCATATATATGTCTCGAGATTTATAAACAACAAAATACTTATAATGACACATGCACTCATATACTTATATAGACTGTGAACAAGTATACATACTATGCCGTATAAAATCCAACACTAAAAAAAAGTAAACTCACACTGAAAACATTTTAGTCAATTATTAAATATATATATTAACTAGCGTATAAAACTAGCGTATCCTGTAACTTTATAATATATAAGCTATATCAGATATGAAACTATCATTATATCAGATATATAAATAGTTAAACATTTTATACAAAACTATCATAACTTTATTAAATTAAACATACATTACACACTTACACAAATAGACCGTAAACTGTAAAACTTCACCCATTTTAAAGTGGTAACAATACGCTTGCTAAAAATATAACCCACATAGCTCGTACTTCCCTATAAAACTACATAAATATTTGTAAGCTAACCATTAATATAGTCTAATTCACAATATGCATACCTTTATAACTTTAAATCAAATGTGTATATATATACTTATAACCAGTTATTCACAAAATACATAGCTTTAAACATATCATATATTTAAATACATATACAATCGACTGATAAGATGAGTATGCTTTACGTTTTATATATGTACTAACTTTTTATATAATATTTATATATACACTTATCAAATTTTATAACATGCGAACAAAATTTTATATTATATAGAATCTGAAAACTGCAAACATTTCATACTTGGAACCATACTATATTTATAAGATGTATATATGATATCTTAAATCAAAAAAAAAAAAAAAACTTACTTTGCTATAATACATACAATATTACTGCATAGATATACATTACTGACATATATTAAACTATATATTAACTAATATATAACCTTCAAACTTTTAAAATTGAATACCAACGTGACACATAAAGTATAAAACAATCAAGTTATCAAATCTCTATACATAGTATAATATCATACACACTATGAACGAAAAAAAAAAAAGAATACTGTTATGAACTCATATATATAATACCATATGATACATAACTAACATGAATTTAAAATCATGTAGGACAGATCACATATTCCAAATACAGACTTATAGAAAATATACAATAACACATATATATTATAAATATATGCTAACCTATTACTCAAAGATAACGTGTGGCATGATTGTTGATGGTGAAGGCTCTGAGGATGGCTGAGCATGCAGGCGATGACAACACGTGTAGAGAGATATGTGCATGAGAGGAGGAGAGAAAAACGCGGAGGGAGAGGGATGAGTTGGATGTGGTGGGTGACGAAGCGATGGGAGGTGGAAGCACGGTAAAAGAAGGGAGAAAATAGGTGGATCTGTAGAAAGAAAAATGGAAGAAGGAGGAGGAAGAAAACTTAAAATGAGGAATGAGATTGGAAGTGACAGCAGTTTGCAATATGAAAGAAACGAAGTCAAACAAGGTTATAAAGGCAAAATAAATAAAGAAAAGAACCGTTGCATACGAAACGTATACAATAAATATGAATTGATTTGAATAGTAATGGTCAAATTCAGCTGAAAAGATTAAAGCGAATAAATACGGAGCATTGGTTATGGTAAAGTAACGCACAAAATTAGGGGAATAACAAAGGAAAGGACTGGTCAAAATAAATGAATGTAAACGTGCAACGAATATAAAAATCTATATAATTGAACCGATGGAAACGAAGGAAGCAAATAAAAGAAAGGGAACGAAGGAAAAAAAATGAGCTGTGTCCCGAGCATAAATAAAGGTGGTAACGTATGAGAGGAATGAGAAAAACAAACGGGCACAATTTGAAATCAATGCAATAAAACGGCCAAAAGCTGATTTTTAGGAAAATTATTAAAGAAATATTCCTTGGGCTGCGCGTTTGAGATCCGAAAAGGCATGGAAATCAAAAAGTTATAATTTAGATTGGAATGAAAACGTACAGGAAATAATAAAGGAAAAAAAAATAAATGCGAAATAATCATATAGCATTTATTACGTTTCAAACTTTTGGCATGGCATGGGATGGAAACAGCTGTACGCTAATTGAGAAGCTATTAAAGCAATTTATTATTAGTGGCATGTTATACGTTTTTATATTTATTTATTTCCTAGATCTCAATTCATATCTGATTATACTATGCAGATTTATCTTTATTACTAAACGTTCAAAAAGAATAAAACGTATACAAATTTTCTTGATTTTCGAAACAAAATTAACGGCTAAAAGATGATGAAGGGACAAAATATAAGAAAGGGAAAGAGATGAATGCGTACAATTATTTATAAGAAAAGAGAGAGAAAAGAAAAACCCACAATTAAAAATGAATGAATGAACGCTGAAAGTCAGTCAGGAATATAGAAGGTACAATATGAAATAATGGTAATCACAACTACTTTTTTTTAATGCAGACCTTAAATCAACCCTTAAAACATATACTTCATATATGTAGTTAAATATAGTATATACTTCTCTTCTTCTTTGGTTCATATGATATATGAAACCCTTAACTATCGTATTTATAGCTGACGACATATGTATAGATATACTAAATATGCACTAAAATAAACTGGAAATGGTGACACAAAAACCCAAAATCAAATATATATATATATTTAACATGACTAGAAATCAAACTTCAGTAAAACTATATACTAGTATCAAGACTAACATATATATATATAGCTATTATAACACATATAAATTAAATAAAACTTGGTATAAATACGCTTTACTATATATACACTTCAAATAGACCATCATACATATACAGTGGTTTTCCAAAATAACTATATATGGAACGTACTCAACATACTTAAAATTTACACACCTTGCTGAAAAGCAAAAGGAGACCGTAAATTTATTACCCACGCTATTGATATTTATACCCAATAGAAATGAACTATGCTACCAAATTTACATCAAACTTAACTTATATTATAGTATAAATAATAGTTTATAAAGTTTTTGTACTAGATCTTATAGGTATAACCACAACCAAACTTTAAAATATATGTACACAGCTCGTACTACAAATCATTAATATACATAACATATTTTCTTTTTTTTTTCAAAATTTTATTATTAATAATTTCTCAAAATCCAATTCAATACGTTAAATACCAATTAAAAATTGCTAAAATTTTATGGGTCGTTACATCTATTTTCTTTAAATTTAATTATATTTTTATTTTATTTTACTTTGTTTTCAGTTTTAAAATTTATTTACTTATTTTTATTTGGTTTTATTTAATTTAAAAAGAGTGGAAATGTGAAGAGACAAAAAGCTTTTAAAACCTAAGTCTTTTCATTAGCCAACCTCTTCATTTCCATAACTCTTCATTTACACTTCTTTTGGCCGTGCATTTTTTTTTCATTAGCCATGTATTCCATTCCATTACTCACGCAAGAAAATCCACCTTCATTTTTCGTTCACGACAAGTACAAGTTTTGGTAATGGCCTCTTGTTTTTTTTACTTTCCTTCTTATTTTTTCAATATTTTTCCTTGTCTTCTCTAGCTTGTTGCTCGGCCTCCTCTTCATAGTCACGGCCACCACCTCCACCATCTCTTCCATGCCACCACCACCTACTCCTCCAACCATGGTCAGGCCGTACCGCCCCATGAAGAGAAATCCACAAAAAATGCAACTATGCCTTGAAATACACCATAGCCGACCACTTTTGCCTCCACACCTCCATTATTCACCACCACCACCACCATAAGCCGCCACCACCTCATTGTCCCGACCTCCTCTCACCACTGCAGCCACTGACCAGAGCCACACCCCACTGGCCGAGCCCAAACCCTGCATGGTCGAGCCTTCATTTTGACCAAAATCATCCTATGTGCCTAAACCCCTTCACATTCTCGGGCCATGCTATGTCCAAACCCGAGCTAAACCAAACCCTAGGCCGTGCAAACAAATGTAGAATACAAGGCAAAAGACATTGTGTTCAAATTGTTTTTCATTTCAAAGTTATTTAAATTCAAAGTTGTTTTGAATTTATAATTTATTTGGTTTTGTTTTGGGTTGTAACACAAGATCTATAGCTTGGATTTCGCTCTCCACTCGAATTCGTAGTCTTGGCTATGTGTTCTGGATTCCGTTGTGTCATTTGTATTGCTATCTCCAACACAAAGAGGTGAGTAAATCTCACACGACATATTATACTTATGCAATTGTAAAGTGACAACAACTGAATGTGTAGAATTATATTTGATGTTATAACTGCCTGTGATTATTTATATATGATGTTAAACCTGTTAATTTACATGTCATCTCCTCTGTTACTCCTATATGTTGTTAACTGTTCATTTATATCTGTTTATCACACTGCAAGTTCCCTGTAGAATAGAATCGCTATGGGTTGACATGATGCATACCCGAATGGACTTTAGAATAGGGAAAAATCATTATGGGATGAAATGATAGGCCTGAACGATTTTTATTTATTTATTGTAACTTAGGATTGCGGGTTTGAAATGATAGAACCCGGATTTTCTTTGTAAAATCGGATTAAAATGATATATATCCATATCACTTGACCTAGGTTAGAAAACTATATACAGGCCCGTGGGTATTTTATAAAGTATTTTGAATATTTTAAGTATTCTTAAAAGTGTAAATTTATGAAAATTTGATTTTAAATTGGGTTTTTAATGTTTAAATAAGAAATTTTGATTTTTCTATAAGTTAAAAATGTTGAATAATTAAATGATTAAATTAAATTTTTGAAATATAACTTAAATCTGGAAATTTGGACTTTGGCTTTTAAAATGACATTTAAGTTATATAAATAAAATTTTAAGTGGTTTAAAATGTAAATTTATGATAATTTGATTTGAATAGATTTTAAAGTGTTTTAAATAAAGGATTTATGATTTTTTTTCTATAAGTGGAAATGTTAAATAAATAAATGGTTAAATTGAATTTTTGAAATATAACTTAAGTTTGGAAATTTGGAAAATTTTGGTTTTAAAATGGTATTTAAGTTATATAGATAATATGGAAATTTAATTATATTTAGAAAATGGTAAATATGATAATTTGATTTAAATTTGAATTTAAGTGATTTATTAAAGTATTATTGTTTTTTCTATGAATTTAAATGGTTAAATAAATGAATGCTTAAATGTGTAATTTTAAAATACAACTTGACTTGGAAATGTGAAATTTGGTTTAATTAAAGGTTTTAGTTAAATGAAATCAATTGAAAATTTAGTTTAATTTGTGAAATGAAAATTTAAAAATGTAAGTGTTAATAAATTGCATATGTGAAGGAAAGGAAATTATACACTTGAATTTGTTAAGTAAATTTATTGAAAAATTTGATTTATTTATAAGAAATTTATTTTATAAAAATCATATGTTAAAGGTATGTTAATAAACATTTTTGAATGATAAAATATGTTTTTTATAATGTTTAAAGGGTATAAATTGAAGTTTATTATTTCCTGAAAATACACTAGTCTGGAAAATACTTTTAATAGCATTCAGAAATGTTATTGTTTCTGTAAATGAACTAAAAACCTAATATAAAGACTATTACAATTACAATAGTTCTGAAATGCTGTAGTTGTTGAAGTAAACTAAAAGGCTAAAAACTTAATAAAGGCCTATTACAACAGTTCTGTAAATACTGTAGTGGTCTGCTGTTTTTGCTGAAATTAATAAAAACCTTTAATTTGAAACCTGGGCTATTACAGCATTTCTGGAAATGCTATCTTTTCTATTTTAAACTAAAAATTCAACTAAAATGAGATTTAACAGCAGTTTTGAATGTTGTCTTTGCCGAATTAAAATGTTTTCAAGTATAACCTATAACAGCTTTTTTCTAAATGCTGCGTAAGGCTGAAATTTTCAATGTTTATGGTTTTTAACTAAGTAAATGAGCTAAGAATGGTTTGAAACATTGGGAATTGAATACTCTATTTGAAAGTATAATAACTCCACTTTTAAATGGTTTAAATGAATTAATTTGATGGAATATAAATCATTTTAAAAGGTGATTTGGAAGGATAATAAATGAATGTAATATTGAATTTAGAAGGTATTCAATGTTGAATATTTGAATTTGGACTTATATAATAAAGTTTTGAAAGATATGATATTTTGATATTAAATTATTTGAAAATAAAGTTTTGAAAGATATGATATTTTGATATTAAAATGATTTAAAAATAAAGTTTGAAAGATATGATATTTTGATATTAAAATGATTTGAAAATAAAGTTTTGAAAGATATGATATTTTGATATTAAAATGATTTGAAAATAAAGTTTTGAAAGATAAGATATTTTGATATTAAAATGATTTGAAAATAAAGTTTTGAAAGATATGATATTTTGATATTAAAATGATTTGAAAATAAAGTTTTGAAAGATATGATATTTTGATATTAAAATGATTTGAAAATAAAGTTTTGAAAGATATGATATTTTGATATTAAAATGATTTGAAAATAAAGTTTTGAAAGATATGATATATGATATTAAAATGATTTAAAAATGAAGTTCTGAAAGATATGATATTTTGTTATTAAAATGATTTGAAAATGAAGTTCTGAAAGATATGATATTTATGTATTAAAATGATTTGAAAGAAAGTTTTAAAAGGATATGATAATTTAATATATTGAAATGGTTTGGAAATGATTTAACCTTTATTTTGATAAAGATTTGGATTGAAATGATATTTTAATTTGAAATATAAAATATTATTTTAAAGTTATAACCACGGGTTATAATAACGATTGGTTGGCAAAGAGACCGGGATCGGATATGGGTATACTCTCTGTCGATACCGAAAACCACCATGACAATCGTGTACGCGGTGGAGATTCCAGAATGAAGTAGGATGGTGGCGACGTACTTGTGGTATGTTACGTGGACCAAACTCCCGTGAGTTGGCATAAGGTGGCTAAAACAAGAGCGATCTCAGACCAGTGAGGTAGCACCTCTTATCGGACGCATTTCTTCGATACCATTCTATTACTTGTGATTGTTTGGGCGCCCCTCCGATTTTGGGAATGTGTTCCGAGGTGGGCTTATGTGGCTGCTGCGTTACCACCAGCCCGAGTGTCGTAATTGGTATATCTATCCTGGCATTGCCTCGTGTGCCGTTTCATCTACCATATCGAGCATTTACTACGAGTTTCTATTTGTGTCGTACCTATGTAGTATCTTCTCATAGTCTCCCGATCAGGAGATATGCAGATACTGTATATACTATTGGCATTATTTGTGTTAAGGGGAATATTGGGTCACTCCTTAATGCTATTTAAAAGTAAGTTTATTTTACTATTAGACATTATTATAATAGCGTAATATTACTACATAGTAAATAGTTTAACGGATCCTTAGAGGATGGGCGGTCCCAAGCATCTTTTAAGTTACTTGTACTTTTACTACAGTTCACTTGAGTTGGTTTACATTGTATAAGTATGTATGTCCTGACTCGAGGTTTGTATTTTTATTTACGCTCGGGTCAGCCTGAGTATTCACAGATTGGGATTCCACTTTCTGGAGATTTGGAATCACTGGAGATTATCTGCTTGTCTAGTTTTATCTGTTTCACTTCCAGTTATCCTGTTGATCGCAGTGTTGTATTCATGTTGTAATTGGTTATCGTCTTGAGGCTTCTTTTGTACTTTATTTCTTCTGTTGTATCTTATGTAACTCTGATATATTTACATAGTAGCTTCATGAACTACTATTTCTTTTACTTCCGCTGCACTATTATTACTCTATGTCTGTGATCTGTGATTTTATTTACTGTATATTCTGAGATTGACCAAATTTTACTTACAATGTGGTATTTTGAGCAATTCGAGTTCGACATGTGCGGATGCGAATGGTTAAAAATACTGGGTTGTTACATTGTCAGCCTACCACAAACACCCAATTAACCCAGCTAATCCAAATGGACTGAATGTTTACCTGTTTATCATGTAAGAAAATCAATTAGATTTGATAATGACGCAACAATAGGTAGGTGCTACAGAAAAAATGGCAAATTCAAAAGCCCTTCAATTGTAAAACAAGCACACATAAGCTTAATGGTTTCTAGAGTAAATGTTAATAAGTAGGTAAATTGATCTTCAAGCAACTAAAGTATACAACAATTTGAATTGAGTTACAGTAGGGTTGAAGCTTGGTTCTGTTTGAGAAAAATATACTTAAAATGAATTTTACAAACACAAACCTAAGCCGGTGTAGTCTATTTTTGATGAAGTATAAACCTTTTATATTCAAAGTTTAGATTGGTTGAGAATTGTAAAAGTAGGGTTAGGTTAAAATTTGCATAGCTTTTATACGTAGATGAAAAATTGTTTATAATATAACCGGTATAGGTTGCAGTCTAAATCCTTTCATCTTCCCACCATTCAGTTGGCTATAATAAAGGCAACATTAGCCTTCAACATGTAACAACCCTGTATTTTCTAATTATTGTAATTGTATATTTTAATTATTTTAATTTAAATTCCTAATTTAAATTCTTTATTTTATTTATTAATATTAATATATTTTGTTAATTGAAATATAAATGTTGATTTTGATGTGGATTAGAATTTCAAACATGCATAAATTGAATATTTCCAAAAAATGTGAATTTTGGTCAATCTGGTCAAATTTTACTTTTAAATTTAAATTTTAAAAGTTTTAAAATTAGAATTTTATCTTTTATTATTAAAGTAAATAAAATTTCAAGAACACTGCTTTTCGTTTCGTTGAAATCCGAATAATATTGTGAAAGTTATGCTTTTTACAATATTGTCTGTACATTGTTTTATTTAACAAATTTTTTTATTTTAGTTTATATAAATAATATTTTTGTTTGTTCTAATTTGAATATAAGTGTAATATGACATGTTATATATATAATTTCATTTTAAAATATTTTTAGAGTGATGTTATAATGTTCCAAAGCTTATTGTATTTTTTCAACAATTTTTCACCCTAGTTTCTATTATTGTGCTATTTTCATAATTATTTTATATTTTTCTAAAATATATTTATTTATTTTTTTTTCAACTTTATTTTGTTAAGTTTTATATTTTATTTACTGAAATATATATGGTTTATTTTAATTTAAAGGAAATAGAAATATAAAGAGTCAAACCTTTTCATATTACCTGTGACTTTTCATTTACTTTGACCTTTCACTTGCTTTTGCCCTTTCATTTTTGAGTAGCCGTCCATTTTTTTTTGAAATGCCATGAATTCTTCCTCATTTTCACGTGAGAAATCCTTCTCACATCTCAAAACTCATGGCTACTTCTCTTGAAGAGAAAAAAAAAGAAATTCTAATGGCTTTCTTCTTCCTATTTTTCCTTCTTCTTTTCATTGTTTTGCCTAGATCTCTACCTAACTTTGCTTGGCCTCTATCACCCACCATCACCACCATACTCTCTACCATCACCACCAGCAGCAACCACCACCTATCCCCACCTCCAGATCAGGCCATGACCATTGGATGAAGTCATCACCACAAAACTCCACAAAACATTGCAACACTCCTTGAAAACATTGCCTAGCCAAGTCTATCTTCACTATCTCCTTCATATCTTGACTTGGCCACACCCCTAGCTCAACCACCACCTACCTACACCACCTCTAGACATCATTTCAGATCTGACCATACCTGAAGTATGTAGGGACGAGCCCAAAACTTGGCATAACCGAGCCAAATGTTGCATAAACCACTCTATTTTGCACTTGAACCTATGTATGCTTCATATTATCACCACTACCCCTTCACATCACTTCATGTTGTCGTGCATGGGTGTGCTAAATCTGACCTATATGATACCATACCTGACCCAAACACACATCAATGGCCAAGCAAAAGATCCTCTATGGTCGAGCAGTGGAGGGGTTAAGGCAAGGTTAAGCCGTCTTGTCTTTGTTGCTTTGTATCTCAACTTGTTCAATATTGTTTTGTGTTGTATATTCATGTGTTGCATTGTCTTGTTTGTGTTTATTGAATTGTTACAAGATAATCACCTAGGCTCTCTCCACTTATTTGAATCCATTGCCGTGCTTGTCGTGCCCTTGGAATCATGTTTGTATGTCGTAGTGGTCTTCAGCTTGAAAAGGTGAGTCTTTCTCACTCTGACATTTATACTTATGAAATAGTGAATTGATGACAAGTGTTTAGTAATATAAAATGTTTATGCAAGTTAATGATGATCATACGATATGCTATGCCATGTTGTTACCATGTTAAAACTGTTAATTATAACCTGACATCTGATATATGACATTATATTGTGACAATGACATTGTTTATATTGTTTATGCATATATTCACACGGCAAGTTCCCTGTTAGAATAGAATTACTATGGGTTGAAATGATACATACCCGAACGGAATTTAGAATAGGAAAAAATCGTTATGGACTGAAATGATAGGCTTGAGCGATTTTTATTGCATTTTATCTGACTTGGGATTGCGGGTTTGAAATGATAAAACCCGGCTTTCTTTGTAAATTACGGATTGAAATGATATATATCTGTATCACTTGACCTAGGTTAGAAAATTATATACAGAACCCGTTGTATATTTTTAAATGATTTTTTTTACGTATTTTCAAAAGTATGAAATTTTGATTTAAAAATATATATATTATGGTTTTAAGAAAGTTAAATATTAAATCTTGAAATTGTGAATTTAAGTGAATTCAAGTATGTAAATTTGGAGTAAATGTGATGTTTGACTTTAAATTTTATTTTAAAATGTAAATAAATAATGGAAATTAAATTTAAAGTTTTGAATTGATATTTGAAGTAAAATGTTAAGTTTATTAAATTTATAAATAAATAAACAGTGAATTTTGACTTAATAAATGAATGGAGTTTGCAAAATTGAATATTTGATCTTAAAATTTTATTGTGTTAAATCATATGTTAAAATGATTTTTTATGTAAAATTTTGAAGTCTAGAAATATGATTTTTAAGTTGTAATAATAAAAATTTGAAGTTTTATTATTATTTTTGAAAAGCTAAAATGAAACCTGGAATTTTATAGCATTTTCAAAATGATGTAGTCTTTTGACAGCATTTTTAAATGCTATTGTTTTGAATCTAACAATGTTTGAAATAACTAAATATCTATTATGACATTTTATAAATGTTGTTATTCTTGAACTAAACCATTTTTGGAAGCTATAAGCTACGATAACACTTTATAAATGATGTCGTCGCTATAATTTGACAATGTTTGAAATGTTATAGATTTTAACACTGTTTGAGTTATATTTTAAAGTGTTAAATGATTTAACTTTTGGAAATTGATTAATTGTGAAATTAAAGAAGTTTTGAATATATTTTAATATTTAAATTTGAATTTTTAAGGAATTTAAATTTGAATTTGAATTTAAATAAGGTTTACTTGATTATGTGTTAAATGGAATGAAGTGTAATGAGATAAATGAATTTTTGAATGGAATTTTTAGTGTATTTTGTAGTGATACTTGAAATAACAAATGAATGACTTATTTGATTTAAATGATATTTAAATTTGAGTATTTGAATTTGAATTGAAATAATGATTTGATAATAAAGTTTGGAAATGATTTGATCTTTATTTTGATAAAGAATATGAATTGGAATGATATGTACTTTTGATAAATGAATATTTGAAGTTTATATTGGTATGAAAGGATATTTAGTTTAATTGTAAATTGAGTTTATTTAAATAATATTGGATTTATGAAATGAATATTTCAAAACTAAGTAATAATGAAACTAGATTTGAGATATATGAAATTACAAAATTTAGTTTTTGAAATGCGAGATATTAAAGCTTTGAAATATATTAAAAATTGAATAGTTTAATTTGTGGATCAAATCTATATTTGAAATTGATATGATTTGAAATGGTTATTGGGAAATTTAATTGAAACTGATGGTTTGAATTGAATTAAGTTGGAAATTGAAAATTTGGTATTAATTGAATGAATTGTAAAATGTAAAGAATTAAATGAATATCCCATGATTTCAAATGTATGATTTTGAAATGTTATGATTTTCAAAGTGAAATTATTTCAAGTATTTTGATTTCGAAAGAGTTATACTTTGAAAATATTATGATTTTGAAATGAATATATGTTTGAAATGTTTTTGTTTTCGAAGTATAAACTATTTTGATTGAATAAATAGTTTTGAAATAAAAATGGTTTATGGTTTCGAAGTATAAACTATTTTGAAAGAAATATAGTTTGAAATGAAATGATTTGATCTTTTTGAAGTATAAACTATTTTGAAATGACCACGGCGTTATAATAACATTTGGTTGTTAAAGAGACCGGGATCGGAAGTTGTCATACTCTCTGCCAACTCTGAAAACCACTTTAACAACCATGTACGCGGTGGAGATTCCAGAATGAAGTAGGATGGTGGCGATGTTCTTGAGGTATATTACGTGGACCCAACTCCCGTGAGTTGGCATAAGGTGGCTAAAACAGGAGCGATCTCGGGCCAAAGGAGGTAGCACCTCTGGTCGGACACATTCCTTCGATACTATACTCTTACTGGTGATTGATTAGATGGCCATCCTCCGATTTTGATTGGGAGTGTGTTCCGAGGTGGGCGTATGTGGCTGCTGCGTTACCACCAGCCCGTGTGCGTAATTGGTATATCTACCCTGGCATTGCCTTGTGTGCCGTGTCACCTACCATACCGAGTCTTTACTACGAGTTTGTTTTTCTCCCGTAGCCCGTGTGGTATCCTCTGACAGTCACCCAGAGTGGAGATGGCATGATATTGGATGGACTACTGGGACTATTATGTGTGAAGGGTGATATGGGTAGCCCGGAACTCTATTTAAAAGTATGTTTATTTTACTGTAGACATTATTATAGTAGCACAATATTACTACATAGTAAATAGTTTAACGGATCCTTAAAGGATGGGCGATCCCAAACATCCTTTAAGTTACTGATGCATTTTTGTTACTGTTCACTTGAGTTTATTTACAGTTCATAAGTATTTATGTCCTGACTCGAGTGTTTTGTATTTTGCTTTACGCTCGAGTCAGATTGAGTGAGTTAGCATTCAAGATTCACCTTCGGAGTTGGAGCTTTCCTTGAAGATCCAGCCATCTATTTTGCTTTCTGTATCCAGTGATTTCAGTGATGTATTCTGATTTGTACCTGATGTATCTTGTTACTTTTTGTTGTATCATGTTTAACTCTGATGTATCTTATTTTTATATAGTAGCTTCATGAACTACTATTTCTTTTAAATTCCGCTGCATTATTAAATACTCTGTGTCTGTGATCCGTGATTATGTATTTACTGTATATTCTGAGATTTGCCAAATTTTATTTACAACGCGGTATTTTGAGCAATTCAAAACCTACATGTGCGGATGCGAATGGTTGAAAATATCGGGTTGTCACAGTTGGTATCAGAGCTTTGGTAGCTCTAGGCAAAACTCAGTATATAGGGTAAATGTATTTACAGAATCACTTTCATTCGAGTTCAAACCTCTTCCTTTTTGACTCGATTCCTTTGAATTTTGGAACATTCCCTGTGGTTCCAAAATCCATTTCGTGTCCCTCACTATTCATCTTCATTTGATTCTGAAGCATCCCATAACTCCACATTGAATGATCTTTATAATGAGTCGGCGGTCTCGCCAACCTCAAATTTATTTGTAAAGGGGGGGAACTCCTTTACAACAGCATCGATTCACCAGAGATTCTATATCCTCGGTTTAGATGCTAGTATCTCTTATAATTTCGAACTCTACATCTTGAGATCGAATGTCGATTTACCCAAGAAATCCACATCGGTCTTATTCTTTAAGTCACGGTTGACCCGGTTAAGGTTGCCCGCGATTTATATAAGCTTATCCATCATTCTATTCTGTTATTTAATTATCTCATCTTTGTTTCCAACTTATCTTCAAATTATTCTTGAAGTGTATTTGTAAACTAATATTTAAAATGTTTTATATATTGTGTTATTTGATTTGTTGATGTTGATTTGGGTTTCTAATCGATTCGTCTGATCAACGCTATCGATAAGATTTCCAAAACACTTGAACAGAGCAAACTGACACAATATGTTTTTAAAATTTAGTAATGAAATAAATTTTGTGAAATAAATTTTGTAACTATATTATAAATATTTATCTGGATTTTATTTGAATTGGTTGTTAAGAAATAATATTTGATTTTATATATCATTTTCTATTGTTTCATATATCTAATTGAACTATAAAACATGGTTATAAATTTATTTGGAAATTTAAAATGAATGTAAAACAAGAATTTGAGAATTTAATTTTCGATGGATTTCAAACTTTGTGTTTAAAGTTTTAAAGGATATATTATTTAAAGTATTTTCGAATAGAAATTTGTTTTCAAAGAATTTTAAAATTAGTGCTCTTCTCTTTGTCGCTGGGAAATAATTTCGGTGATGACTGCAGCATCATCGATGTTCATTTTCAAGTTTCGAAGTGAAGAGACCGTTCTGTAGTCTGCTACAAGTTTGTTTTGGAAATTTAATTGATTTGAATTTCTAAAATAGACTCGATTTATAACATATGCTGACATATGATTTAAATTTGAATGGATATATATATATATATAGTATATGTGCATTTATTTATCTCTAAATAGGTTAGAATTTATCGGAAATTTAATTCCTAAATTGTATCTTGAAAGATAATTTTAAGTGTAATTTCAAGATTTGGATAAATATTCAAGCTTGAAATGATTAAATTAGAAAGTTTTATTTGTATAATACATAATTCATTACAATATAACTTACTTTAAATTTTAGAAGTTGAATATGTAATTGGATAGTATATAATATGAAAGATTTTATAAATAAAATTTGAGTGGTTATAACAAATGTTATACACTTAAATTTTTGTTATAAAAATATTAATAGTGGTAGATAAAGAAAAAGGGCAATGGAATAATTTACAATATAAAATGATGTTAAATGAACTAAGAATAAAATTTAAGGCAGTTACAATGAGTGTAAATATAATCAACATAGGTGATAAAATATATTGAGAGGAATCAATTTAATTTTAATTAGTAGTGAAGAAGAATTAAATTTTATTTGGTACATTTTGAGTATAATAAAAGATTTTTCAAATACATGATTTTAGGGATTTGTTAATTTAAGATAATTGGATGATAAGATAATGAAATTAGAGATGCTTAAGATTTATTTGACTTATGTAAAATTAATTTTCAGTTTAAGTTGAAATTTTATGGTTTCAAATTTATTATTTTATTTTGTTTTTCAAACTATCTTTTGGTTGTCCTAATTTCCCTTATCTTGCTACAGAACGGGAGGCTATTGCATATACCAGTCTGTTTAGAAATCTTTCTATAATCTTTAATAATCTTTGGTACTCATCTTTAAATCTAAGCACTGCTTGCCATCCACAGACCGTCGGTCAAACGGGAAGGGTGAATCAGATTCTAAAAGATTTTTTCTTTCTTCATGCTTGTGTTCTTGATTCTGGAAGATCTTGGAAAGATCATCTCCACATTGTTAAACTTACCTATAGCAACAGCTTTCAGGTATAATTTTAATCTTCTTGTCATCTCGTCTTAATACTATTTCATTCTATCTTTTTCTGTGCTTTCCCGTACCTCATTCCTTTTCGGGGATGAAAAGTTTTGAGTGGGGGAGAGTGTAACAACCCTGTATTTTCTAATTATTGTAATTGTATATTTTAATTATTTTAATTTAAATTCCTAATTTAAATTCTTTATTTTATTTATTAAAATTAATATATTTTGTTAATTGAAATATAAATGTTGATTTTGATGTGGATTAGAATTTCAAACATGCATAAATTGAATATTTCCAGAAAATGTGAATTTTGGTCAATCTGGTCAAATTTTACTTTTAAATTTAAATTTTAAAAGTTTTAAAATTTTAATTTTATCTTTTATTATGAAAGTAAATAAAATTTCAAGAACACTGCTTTTCGTTTCGTTGAAATCCGAATAATATTGTGAAAGTTATGCTTTTTACAATATTGTCTGTACATTGTTTTATTTAACAAAATTGTTTATTTTAGTTTATATAAATAATATTTTTGTTTGTTCTAATTTGAATATAAGTGTAATATGACATGTTATATATATAATTTCATTTTAAAATATTTTTAGAGTGATGTTATAATGTTCCAAAGCTTATTGTATTTTTTCAACAATTTTTCACCCTAGTTTCTATTATTGTGCTATTTTCATGATTATTTTATATTTTTCTAAAATATATTTATTTATTTTCTTTTTCAACTTTATTTTGTTCATTTTTATATTTATTTACTGAAATATATATGGTTTATTTTGATTTAAAGGAAATAGAAATATAAAGAGTCAAACCTTTTCATATTACCTGTGACTTTTCATTTACTTTGACCTTTCACTTGCTTTTGCCCTTTCATTTTTGAGTAGTCGTCCATTTTTTTTTGAAATGCCGTGAATTCTTCCTCATTTTCACGTGAGAAATCCTTCTCACATCTCAAAACTCATGGCTACTTCTCTTGAAGAGAAAAAAAGAAATTCTAATGGCTTTCTTCTTCCTATTTTTCCATCTTCTTTTCATTGTTTTGCCTAGACCTCTACCTAACTTTGCTTGGCCTCTACCACCCACCATCACCACCATACTCTCTACCATCACCACCAGCAGCAACCACCACCTATCCCCACCTCCAGATCAGGCCATGACCATTGTATGAAGCCATCACCACAAAACTCAACAAAACATTGCAACACTCCTTGAAAACATTGCCTAGCCAAGTCTATCTTCACTATCTCCTTCATATCTTGACTTGGCCACACCTCTAGCTCAACCACCACCTACCTACACCACCTCTAGACATCATTTCAGATCTGACCATACCTGAAGTATGTAGGGCCGAGCCCAAAACTTGGCATAACCGAGCCAAATGTTGCATAAACCACTCTATTTTGCACTTGAACCTATGTATGCTTCATATTATCACCACTACCCCTTCACATCACTTCATGTTGTCGTGCATGGGTGTGCTAAATCTGACCTATATGATACCATACCTGACCCAAACACACATCAATGGCCAAGCAAAAGATCCTCTATGGTCGAGCAGTGGAGTGGTTAAGGCAAGGTTAAGCCGTCTTGTCTTTGTTGCTTTGTATCTCAACTTGTTCAATATTGTTTTGTGTTGTATATTCATGTGTTGCATTGTCTTGTTTGTGTTTATTGGATTGTTACAAGATGATCATCTAGGCTCTCTCCACTTATTTGAATCCATTGTCGTGCTTGTCGTGCCCTTGGAATCATGTTTGTATGTCGTAGTGGTCTTCAGCTTGAAAAGGTGAGTCTTTCTCACTCTGACATTTATACTTATGAAATAGTGAATTGATGACAAGTGTTTAGTAATATAAAATGTTTATGCAAGTTAATGATGATCATACGATATGTTATGCGATGTTGTTACCATGTTAAAACTGTTAATTATAACCTGACATCTGATATATGACATTATATTGTGACATTGACATTGTTTATATTGTTTATGCATATATTCACACTACAAGTTCCCTGTTAGAATAGAATCACTATGGGTTGAAATGATACATACCCGAACGGACTTTAGAATAGGGAAAAATCGTTATGGACTGAAATGATAGGCTTGAGCGATTTTTATTGTATTTTATCTGACTTGGGATTGCGGGTTTGAAATGATAAAACCCAGTTTTGTTTGTAAATTCCGGATTGAAATGATATATATCTGTATCACTTGACCTAGGTTAGAAAATTATATACAGACCCCGTGGTATATTTTTAAATGATTTTTTTTACGTATTTTCAAAAGTATGAAATTTTGATTTAAAAATATATATATTATGGTTTTAAGAAAGTTAAATATTAAATCTTGAAATTGTGAATTTAAGTGAATTCAAGTATGTAAATTTGGAGTAAATGTGATGTTTGACTTTAAATTTTATTTTAAAATGTAAATAAATAATGGAAATTAAATTTAAAGTTTTGAAATGATATTTGAAGTAAAATGTTAAGTTTATTAAATTTATAAATAAATAAACAGTGAATTTTGACTTAATAAATGAATGGAGTTTGTAAAATTGAATATTTGATCTTAAAATTTTATTGTGTTAAATCATATGTTAAAATGATTTTTTATGTAAAATTTTGAAGTCTAGAAATATGATTTTTAAGTTGTAATAATAAAAATTTGGAGTTTTATTATTATTTTTGAAAAGCTAAAATGAAACCTGGAATTTTATAGCATTTTCAAAACGCTGTAGTCTTTTGACAGCATTTTTAAATGCTATTGTTTTGAATCTAACAATGTTTGAAATAACTAAATATCTATTATGACATTTTATAAATGTCGTTATTCTTGAACTAAACCATTTTTGGAAGCTATAAGCTACGATAGCACTTTATAAATGATGTCGTCGCTATAATTTGACAATGTTTGAAATATTATAGATTTTAACACTGTTTGAGTTATATTTTAAAGTGTTAAATGATTTAACTTTTGGAAATTGATTAATTGTGAAATTAAAGAAGTTTTGAATATATTTTAATATTTAAATTTGAATTTTTAAGGAATTTAAATTTGAATTTGAATTTAAATAAGGTTTACTTAATTATGTGTTAAATGGAATGAAGTGTAATGAGATAAATGAATTTTTGAATGGAATTTTTAGTGTATTTTGTAATGATACTTTAAATAACAAATGAATGACTTATTTGATTTAAATGATATTTAAATTTGAGTATTTGAATTTGAATTGAAATAATGATTTGATAATAAAGTTTGGAAATGATTTGATCTTTATTTTGATAAAGAATATGAATTGGAATGATATGTACTTTTGATAAATGAATATTTGAAGTTTATATTGGTATGAAAGGATATTTAGTTTAATTGTAAATTGAGTTTATTTAAATAATCTTTGAATTTATGAAATGAATATTTCAAAACTAAGTAATAATGAAACTAGATTTGAGATATATGAAATTATAAAATTTAGTTTTTGAAATGCGAGATATTAAAGCTTTGAAATATATTAAAAATTGAATAGTTTAATTTGTGGATCAAATCTATATTTGAAATTGATATGATTTGAAATGGTTATTGGGAAATTTAATTGAAACTGATGGTTTGAATTGAATTAAGTTGGAAATTGAAAATTTGGTATTAATTGAATGAATTGTAAAATGTAAAGAATTAAATGAATATCCCATGATTTCAAATGTATGATTTTGAAATGTTATGATTTCAAAGTGAAATTATTTTAAGTATTTTGGTTTCGAAAGAGTTATACTTTGAAAATATTATGATTTTGAAATGAATATATGTTTGAAATGTTTTTGGTTTCGAAGTATAAACTATTTTGATTGAATAAATAGTTTTGAAATAAAAATGGTTTATAGTTTCGAAGTATAAACTATTTTGAAAGAAATATAGTTTGAAATGAAATGATTTGATCTTTTTGAAGTATAAACTATTTTGAAATGACCACGGCGTTATAATAACGTTTGGTTGTTAAAGAGACCGGGATCGGAAGTTGTCATACTCTCTGCCAACTCCGAAAACCACTTTAACAACCATGTATGCGGTGGAGATTCCAGAATGAAGTAGGATGGTGGCGACGTTCTTGAGGTATACTACGTGGACCCAACTCCCGTGAGTTGGCATAAGGTGGCTAAAACAGGAGCGATCCCGGACCAAAGGAGGTAGCACCTCTGGTCGGACACATTCCTTCGATACTATACTCTTACTGGTGATTGATTAGATGGCCATCCTCCGATTTTGATTGGGAGTGTGTTCCGAGGTGGGCGTATGTGCCTGCTGCGTTACCACCAACCCGTGTGCGTAATTGGTATATCTACCCTGGCATTGCCTTGTGTGCCGTGTCACCTACCATACCGAGCCTTTACTATGAGTTTGTTTTTCTCCCGTAGCCCGTGTGGTATCCTCTGACAGTCACCCAGAGTGGAGATGGCATGATATTGGATGGACTACTGGGACTATTATGTGTGAAGAGTGATATGGATAGCCCGGAACGCTATTTAAAAGTATGTTTATTTTGCTGTAGACATTATTATAGTAGCGCAATATTACTACATAATAAATAGTTTAACGGATCCTTAAAGGATGGGCGATCCCAAACATCCTTTAAGTTACTGATGCATTTTTGTTACTGTTCACTTGAGTTTATTTACAGTTCATAAGTATTTATGTCCTGACTCGAGTGTTTTGTATTTTGCTTTACGCTCGAGTCAGATTGAGTGAGTTAGCATTCAAGATTCACCTTCGGAGTTGGAGCTTTCCTTGAAGATCCAGCCATCTATTTTGCTTTCTGTATCCAGTGATTTCAGTGATGTATTCTGATTTGTACATGATGTATCTTATTACTTTTTGTTGTATCATGTTTAACTCTGATGTATCTTATTTTTATATAGTAGCTTCATGAACTACTATTTCTTTTAAATTCCGCTGCATTATTAAATACTCTGTGTCTGTGATCCGTGATTATGTATTTACTGTATATTCTGAGATTTGCCAAATTTTATTTACAACGCGGTATTTTGAGCAATTCAAATCCGACATGTGCGGATGCGAATGGTTGAAAATATCGGGTTGTCACACAACAGTTCAATAATCCACTTAGCGTTTAATCGATTAAATCAAATTTAAATATCAATCGATATCGTATATCAATACACGCAATATTAACTTTTACATGTACGCATTTTATTAACTACTAATGGCATTTAAAACAAATCAAATAAAATTTAATAGTTAATGTTTCATAAATATTGATTAATTTAATTAGTTTACAACAATTATAAATTGATTAAATTGTATGGTATTTTAGAGTATTCATTATTACAGTTGTGCTACGAGTGCTCTCCTCATATGAAGATCATTTTTCATCAAAAAATATATATTATAGTTGTGTGATCCAAACTTGTAAATTTAGTCAGCGGTTAATATCAAATAACTCGAATATTAAAGTCCAAATGTCACCACAGCCAACGACGTAAATTTTTGGCCAAATTTATCATTTGCATATTTTTTCGGTAAAATCCAATTTTATAATTATAAGCGTACCTGGTAGTAACTATTATTTACACCAGTTACATTCATTAACGTTATATCATATTAGGACTTATGGAATTTGATTTTTGGTCAAAATTCCAACATCATCCATGTTTAGCTCGGTTAGTCCAAACACAAAGTCTTGGTTCAATAATAACAATTATTATTAACTGTACTACTCTTGCAAGAGACTTTTAGTTTGAGTTATCTATAGTCAACCGTGATACTAACTTTATATAATTGAGTAGACAAATTCTTTATTGAATAGTGTTTCACTTTTAAAACTTAAACTCAACTAATTATAGTCATTTGATGGACGTCATGCCATTATTTCACTATAATCAAAGTGGAATGTCCATATTGAAGTTCAACAATATTCTCAAGTCTAGGGAATTACGTAATATCGTCACTTCGAAATTCTCTGTTTGATCTTAATTATATTAATCAACAGAAATATATCGAGTGAATCATTTCATAGTTATCCAATAACTGTTTATGCATTACACTTTGGTGTCCCCAGCAACCATGAATAAATACACTGTCCAATATTTGAATAGCGTTACGCACTCTAGCGTCAGCAGATGTATCAACATTCTATCTTAAAACATCTTGACTAGGAATATTAAAAACATGTTATTTTAATGTGATAAATTCCTCATGATTTTAACACATTGTAATTACTATTACATAACACATGATTTAAGTATATACTATTCAGTATACTTAAATTAAATAATTAAATAAGATATCACAATATGACAAGCACGTAATAGAAAGAAAAACACCTTTTATTTCAAATGGGATCTTATCACGGAGTTAATAATTTATAATAAATTATAGAATTGCCCCTACAGTATATTCCTAACTCTACCAAGAAAAAAAGATGAACGTTCAGGGTACTTGTCCATGGTGGCATAGTTATCGATTGAGGTTGATCGATAAGAATGACCTATTAAGAGAGACAATCCATTCATACCTTCTTCATAACAAGTCGGATTCGCATACGGTTTTGAACCATTCATCTTGTATCGTCTTATATAATATCTCGGCACACTTATTTGCGTTTTCTTTTGAATATCCGCGGGGTGGGAAGGCTTCTCCAAGATGGGTGCAACTAGGAAAAACGAATGATCTATCATCAAACAGCGATATCTTTGTCACACTAACTCGGGATGCGTTTTTGAATGATATTCATTATTTCCATTGCAACATTTTGCACTGATTGAGTCAATTACAAGATTGCGAAAAATTTGCCTGCGACGAATAACTTTGATAGATTTGAAAAGTGGAGAGTTTAGTGCTTGCATTTTGTTTTTGTTTTTGGTTTTCTACATTATAATTTTGTTTCGAATTAATTGAATTTGTAACATAGAGTGGGAGAGTTTTCTGTGTAGAAATAATGTAAAATATGGTGTATATATACAAAGATATAAAAAGAAATAAAATATACTTTATTGTTTTAATTATTGCTCCGCGCGAGAAGTAAAATCATAAATTGTTTTGTTGGGTTGGAGGCTTTTTTTTTTTTTTTTTTTTTTTTTTTTTTTTTTTTTTAAGTGGGAACGTTCTAAATTTGTCTCCCTTTGTTAAAAATTGGAGTTGGGTCATAGAAGGAGTAGATTATTTTAACCTTTCCTCATTGGATAGTTCAAGTGGAATGCTGCGACGTCGTAAACCAAAACCCTTTTAAACAGTGTATTCTCAGTAAACATGGCAGCAGAAATGGATGTCGACAGTATCAATCCCGATATATTATTCAAATCAGCGGAGAAAGGAGACGCATCCGTATTCAAAACCCTAACTACAGACGAACTGAACGCCGCTCGATCACTCCGCAACGACGACGATAGGTCTCTCCTCCACGTGGCTGCCGCCTCCGGCCATGATGAGGTACTTAATAACCCCTTTTGTTTTTTTAGTGGGTTTCCGATGTTTGAATATATATTTTCTGGGTTTGAATGTATTAGGTCGTTAGGATTTTAGCGGACGCGGACCCTGCTATTAGTGGGGTGAACCATAAAGACGAGGAAGGATGGGCTCCTATTCATTCTGCTGTGAGCTGCGGCTTTGGGACAATTGTTGAGATTTTGATTGAAAAAGGTATATAATGTTCTTTTTCACATAAAAGCACTTGCATTCTGTAGCAATTGAATAGGAGATTTTGTTGTTATAACCACACTAAACACTTTGCGTGATGCATATGTTTTGCTCGTCTAATGGAAACACCACATTGAGGGTTGAGGGTGAGAGGTGACAACGACTTAGAATGTTTAGTTGATTGTTCACCTTCAATATGAAACATATGGCATGTGTAAAGTTAAACAGTACAGGTACATTTTGTGGTGATTTCTGCCCCACTTTTGCATTTATTTTGAAGGTTACCTTTGTATGCATATACACAAGGTTTTAGATATCGGATTTCGGTCATGTTTCGTCTCGGAATTTTTGCACAAGTTATCTCGTATCGGAAGAGATCTCGGACGAAATGATTACATATCGGGTGTACATTTCGGATTGACATCTCGGATCTTATAATGCATTTCGGGAATATCTCAGATGTACGTATGTGTCTAAAATTGATATGTCAAAAATTTATTCAACGGTTATAACTTTCTTAGTAGAAATAAAAATGGTAACATACTTGATTTACATGGAAAAAAGAATATTTTTAGAAGAGTAGTAGTTTGATTAGTTTAATTGATTTGATAATGAGTGAATAATATCCTTTTATTTGAACATAATAAAGAAGTGAAACCTTTCGCTATGACTCATTAAGATAAAGGGTAAAGAATATGTTCAAAAGTTGGTAATTTATAATTGGATTGATTAGTTTTTTTTTTGAATCAATATGAAAATAAAAAATATTATGGAAAATAAGAAAAATGCATAATTTCGGATGAGATCTCGGATTGAGATTTTGATCCATATTTCGGGTGAGATTTGAATATCTCGGACGAGATGAGTGTCGAACAAAATATGGAGGAGATTTGATGTCTGTCTCTTTGAAGTGTGAAAAGGAGATCTCGGGCGATATATAATAGAGTTAAAACCATGCATATACAGTTCTGAAAACCAATAAAGTAGAAATATAATTGTACCGGTCTAGTTATGTGTATTTTTAAAAATTGTAGAAAATTGAGGAAATGTCATGGGAATTTTTTTGCATTGAATTGGCTCGGAAACATGCATTGTATCATTTTTGTTTCAGAAAAATATTTTTTTTGGTTAGAAGTTGAAAGTATCTCTAATTTGAGATGAGTAATCGCATTATAGTGTTTTTACAAAAATCTTTGCTAATATGCAAGAAGAGAGTGGTATAATACCCACTTCACCTACTAGTGCGTTGGTTTTGGGTGTTAGTGGATAGGAGCAATACCGTCTAATGTCTGTCCCACCTGTATCTAGAGTCACCCATTCACGGTGTGAGTCAAAATTGCACGCAGATATATTATGCTCGACAACATTCTTCTTTACTTTACGTTTTATTATCCATTCATTTCCAACTTTTTTAAACATCATATTATGATATTAGTCAATACTTAAAATAAAGCAACTAATTTCTTTTGAAATTCAGTAATATTGAATATATTATCACGTTGGCCATCTTCTTTTTTCTTTTCTAGGGCCTATAAATCAAACTTAACGCTTATATGTCTGTAAATGCGATATATTATCTAAGTTATCATTCTTTAATAGAAAATAAGATTTAATGCTGATAATTAATTATGTCTTCCATACCCACCATTGCATTTTATTCTGGGAGTATAGTTTCAAAATCCTAACGTTAGACGAACTCAACATTGCGCGATCGCTCAAGGACAACGATGCTTGGTATAATTCAATGTTGAATACTGTAAACTTAAGATACAATATCTGGAGAAACTTCACTCGATATTATTTATATTTAGACCTTGGATATTAAAGATAGTTAATCAGTATGAATTTAAGAGGTGTCCGATTTAAATTTCATTTTTCTTTTTTAGTAGCAATAGAAATTATTTTGAAATGTATGATTATATTGCATCTTTTGATGTTTATGTGGATATTGTTGTTTAACCATATATGATCTGGTACAATATCAGTATATTTGAAATCATATCTTATTATAAATGTGTTGTTTTCCACCAATATTTCAATCCTTTTAAATGTTTAGATTTTAAGCACAAAATATTGTATAGTCGACCTTTCCGTATTGTGGTAGTCTTAACTGTCAAAATGAAAATTGCAAGTGATTATGACATAAGAAATGTTTGCCATGCTATGATTATTGTCAAATGTATATCAAATTTGGTGCATATTTGAAGGTTCATCTAGCTCATGATGTTATTATGATGTAACTGAAAACTGATTCATGCGTTGTGACAATCAATGGTTTTGCAGCAAATGTTGCATGAGTTTGTTAAAAATAAAAACAATTGTCTATCTTTTACGATCTATAAGCAATTCATGAATGAAAATACCTAAATGGGTCATATGATAATGTATTGAAATATTTATTTTCTTAATTTTCCTTTAAGATCATTCAAAACTTGTGCATACATAACTGCTTCTCACAGAAATTCACAGATAGTTTCTTCATGCCAGTTATATCTATTAGCCATTTAAAGTGAGTAGGCTGATTATCAAACGTTTACCACTTTTCCCCTATTCAAATGCATATGAACTTCAATCATTTCTATGCTGTTATGGGTGAGCATATGATCAGCTAAACAAAGCTCAGTTGTTCACAGTGACAGAGGCATTAGTCTTTCATGTAATGACCATATATTGGCAATTCAGTACTTGATTAGTTGAGGTGTGGAGATTAATAATTAAGTTTGAGGAAAATAGTGAGCCTCTATGCGTTTTGGGGCTCAATCAAGAGTATTTGCTAGGAGTGTTTAGAATTTATGCAAATTTCGCACGGATTTGATTTGGTCAAGTCTAGTGGTTTTAAAATGGATGGGTATGTAATAAGGGTTTTGGAGGAATCAAAGCCCCTGCTTAGTTCAGAGAATATAAAGTTGGGAAGAGCAATCATCAAATGTTTCAGCTACAACCTATAGCTTTTGAGGCCGAGTATGACAAAATTGTTTGGATTTTGACTGATATGTTGACGCTAAGGATTTAAAGAGAGTGCAATATTTTTGTAGGTAAGTATTTGATTAGAGACATCACTTGATCTAATATAATATCTTAGGAGTAAAAAGAAATTCAAACAATGACGGAAAAAGCACCCTCTACTGAAAATGTGTTTTCACTGTTATAGGCAAACCTGGTTGCTCTTTGGTTTAACACACTATACTGCCTAATCTACTCTGAGGTTTCTTACTTTCTTTTAAGCAATATATAGTTTAGTTCAGCGTGGTCAATGTAGCAAATTTGATCAAGCTTCAGTAAACTAAAAACTATACTCTGTCCATTGCTATTAAATTCATTCTGCGATTAAACAAGTACAAGTGTAGCTGTAATCATCAAACTCCATCCATCTTACCTGTATGAGTAGCAACTGTTTTAAGGTTGCTTTCTCATGAACTGCTTCAGTGGTATTACTTTCGTGGGCCTTCAGCGGACAGCCATCAGTTAGATTAGTTAAATGTAATACAGTTTCGGTTAGCTATCAAGTTAAGCATCTGTCAAGAAACAATTGTTTTGGTGGCAAGCGATACTACTGAGTACTGTTATTACTATTAGTGTGTAAATTTAGTGGGTGTCATCAAAGTTGATATCGGCAAATAGGTTTAAAAAAAGAATTTAATGAAATTACGACAGCAATACAATTAATGGAAACTAGTCTTGAAAGAAAAAGTTGCAGTTTTATACGAATCTGTCATTCATTGGTAGAATTGCAAAATCTAATATACTCAAAACTTTGGTATATTTCTGACAGAAATACTTGTTGAATGCATTATGTATAAAATTGAAACAAAACCCTTGCTGTTATTAATATTTACAGTGATACAGTTTCAGTATTCGAATTTCAAAGGTTTTTTTAATCTACAAAAACTATGACGCAGTTGGAATATATTTTCAGTGTACAAAACATTATACATTCGGATACTTAACCTGTTTGGATAAAGATTTGAGTTTTGTGATTTCATATGCATATCAAATTGCATGGAGGAAAATGGGTAAAAAAAATCCTGATCATTACTACAAAGGGGAAGAGATTTTTTGTGATATTTCACAAAAGGTGAAATCAAGGAACATTGTTTTCAATTTTATATGTTCAAAATATTTTTTCAGATTGGCTATTTTCCACCCCGTTCTCCTCTCCACATCATTTGACATACATATTGAAAACACAAAACACAAAACTCAAGCCAAACATGCCCTTATAAGTCAAACCCTGTTGTTTCTCTATGGTTTTTTGTCCCAATTTTGTTTGAAGTATTTTCCATGTAAAATCATAGTGTTTCAATTCTATGTTGATTGTTTGATTATGCTTCAGTACCTCAATTAAATCCCTATAAGTTTCAAAGAACTCTCCAACCATTTGGTAGCCTTTCGATGAATTATATACGTGTACCTTGTAAAAGAACTAACGCAAAATGTTTGTTTAGGCGCCGATGTTAATATAGCTAATAATGGAGGTCGTACTGCACTTCATTACGCTGCTAGCAAAGGCCGGGTAGAAATAGCTGAAACCCTTATATCTCATGGTGCAAAACTCAATCAAAAAGACAAGGTATGACTCTTTACCTGATAACATCTATGCGTATACATCAATTTTATAGCAAAAATTTAATGCCTCAAGTGAAAATACTCACGTGACTTTCTCATAGGTTGGTTGCACAGCTTTGCATAGAGCTGCAAGTACAGGAAACAGAGAAATGTGCGAATTATTGATCGAGGAAGGAGCAGAAATCGACGCCACTGATAGGGAAGGCCAAACACCTCTAATGACTGCTGTCATTTGTGGTAATAAAGAGGTACTAATAATGTTCATTTTTAATCACATTTTTTTATTACTTTTATGTTGAAACACATCCATTTTCTGATATTATTCATAGACTTCAAATAATGTTATTTATAAGCACATTATGTTTATGCGTCAAGCACTTTCAAGGCTGATTCCGTTGTGTTTTTGCATGATATTATAAGGTTGCACTTCTCTTGATAAGGCATGGTGCAAATGTAGATGCTGAAGACAAGGAAGGGTACACAGTGCTAGGTCGAGCCTCTGATGAGTTAAGGCCTGTGTTGATTGATGTTGCTAAAGCTACGCTCGAAGGCTAGTCATACTGCTGTGCTGAACACACGTACTTTACTTATATAACTTGACCTATTTTACAAATTTTGAAATGTTATTCTTGTCCTGTGCTTTCAGATTTAGCATATAGGAATTTTGAAGTTCTATTTATATCTAAAAGGATTTCCCTGATTATGTTTCTTCTAACATTTCAATGCTTTTTTAAAGCATCCCAATAGGATGTTATGATGGGTAGAAAGCTGATGTGGTGGTAATTATACTCTAGCTAGTATAAATACCGCGACTTACATGAGTTTCCAAAACTCCAATAATTCACCATAGTGATGTACCGAAGTTTCTGAAATTCAAATAAACCCCTTACAACTAGTCCGAAATAGCCATTGCACCTTGCTACTGGGGGCCGGCTTGAAGGCTAGGCAACCTAAGCAGCCGAATAGGGCAACCCTCTGTTAAGGGGCAACATCCTGTACTGAAGCTTTACAGTTACATTCCTTTTAACTTTTTATTCCATGCGATGGAAACTCAATTGAACATGTACCCTGTTAGATCCAAACAATTGTAGACCTCCACTCCTGTGAATAATATGGTATACTTTCATAGTCTGACCATGCATGTCAAAATAGTTTGTTTCATAATATTTGATGTGTATACTTACTGTTACTCGTATTGCTTCAGCATAAATGCATTTATATAATAAGTTCATGTGCTTTGCCTTTCTCACATAAAACTGGTGATATCTCCTAAGATTCATTATATTTTATTTAATGTGCACATGTACAATTATAACTTGTAATAATTGTTTGTTCATAGTTTGTTATGAACAAAGTTTTGTGCTAATTTTCAGTTCGCAACCTTTTAGTTTTGACTACTTGTTCTTGTTCCAGAAACTGCTTTCATATTATTTTATATTCTATAATTTAAATATGAAAAAAGAAAAATAATTTAATTTTTTTTTACTAGTGAAATTTTTTTATATGTGCAACAAAATTAAGTTTGAATAGGGCAACCAAATCTCCTGAGCCGACCCTGTTGCTACTATACACACATCAATCTCAAACTCAACACATAAGACTTTCAATATCAACTCTATTCACCTAAATTCACAAATAGATCTTTTGATTAATTTATAAAGGGCATTGTTAAAAGTCTTCAATCTTGGATAAAGGTGGGCCATTTTTTCAATTTTCGTAAAATTGCTATAGGATGTTCCAACAAATGTAGCCTCTCTTAATCAAAAAACCCGTAACTGTAAGTGATCCTCCATCGGAATTTGTTTTTCTTTTCGATCGTACCCTTCCGAAAATGGTTTTTGTTGAAACACATCGTTTTTTTTTGGTTTTTCGGTGAGTTTCGTCAAATTTTATTTTGCATGAGGATAAAATGGTAAATCATTTTATTTGGTTTCATTTATCACGTCCTCCATAACAATTTTTCTTTGTGGAGTACCCCTAAAATTAGACCCCGTTCTTCAAAAAATGGAGTCTCTTTAACAATACCTTTTACAATACGTCTTGAAAACAATAACTAAAATGGTGGAACGAAGACTTAGAAAAATGCAAACTTGTTGCACCTATAGAATTCCATCTCGAAACAACGTCGAGTCTTAATAATTATATACTAGTAGGCAAAAGTGGTATTGGAGGAAGCATTATGGTAGAATGAATAACCAATCAAAAATAAATTGGAAAATGGGCATGATTAGTTGGTTAGAGAATATATTTCTGTGACAGTCTAGCACATGGTTCCTAAAAATTCGTCTGTCCTTAGAATGTGAAAGAAAATCTTCTAAAAAGTATATAATAAAGTCATAACTTCAAATGTTGTATTTAGGCAATCATTCGAATTGTTGTAATTAGTTGGGACTTTAACCTTTATAGTATATAACAATTGCTTTTCAAATCTCATGTTGTGAGATTGTTAGCTAATGGACATGTAGCTTTTCCTTGAATGCTTGGCCTTGTCGATAATATGCATGGGATACGAATAAAATGTTTGTCCGCTTGGCAAGGATGATATATCGACCGAAAAAATAAAAATAAAAATCGTCCTTAATTTTGGTGGTCGTGGCATCTTATGTTCTACTTTTTTGCTTTCATTTTTTTGTATATCCAGTTTGATAAACAACATTAATGTGCTTGGGCAATCGTATTCGTTCTTCGATCTTGTAGTGGAGTCACAACACCTTGTAGCTGCAAGATTGTCACACATCAACATGACATGAATTATTATCTTACTTACGGTATATATCCTAAAAGGAGAACGCTTATTCAACTTCTTAAATTGGTCTCATTAGTAGAAGGTCGTCTGATCCGAGCCAAGAGAAGAAGTGGAGGGGAAAGGCATGAACATTGTAGGAGAATAAATACCGTGGCTTACAATTTTAATATTTGTACGTTATATGCATTCTTTTGTAATTAGCTTTGGAGTTTTATTGCATGCTTGTCTTTGCAAATATTGCTTTTGAAATAAATGTGTTGGGTTCTTTGAAAATCTCGCATATAAAAATACTTCATTCTTTTAAATAATTGAAATTGTACTTGGAAAATACATGGCCTTTAAAATTGAAAGTAGCACTTTAGAAATAACCATGATACCATCTTCCAGCTTTTGAAAGCACTTGTAACCGAAACCACTTGTAATCTTTAAATTTCTATGGAATAGTTTTGAAATAAATGAAATAGTTTCTTGAAACAATCAGAATACCTTTAAAAAATGCTTCTTTGGAAATAAATTTATAGCTTCAGGAAGAACTGAAAGAATATTTACCGAAAGCATTAGTAATTCGGCAAAACTCCATTGAAAAATGAAAAAGGAAACGACGGTAGCTCATCGAAAACCATTTTCGATGGGGTCTAATAGACAAGAATGTCAAAAAACGATGGAGGATCATCGGAACAATGAGAACGATTACATATATTTTCTTTTGTTAAGAAGGACAACATTTTTTGATACGCTCTATAGCAATTTTATGAAAATTGAATAAATGGTCTTCCCCTAAAATTGAAGTCTTTTAAATATAATGCCCTTTAACTAAGCTCAACAACGATCTTAGTATTTGAATTACTTTGGAATAATACTTGAAAATATAATAGTTTGAACCTAAAAAGAACACCTTCATTGCTTCGGAAATAGCATTTGAAAATGTTTTGTAATTGCCGAAGAGCTTGAATGTATTTGTACTTGCATGAAAATAATTGAGATAATATTTATATTTGAAAATCTTTTGAAATGCCTTTAAAATAATGCTTTGTATTTCAGAAAATATTAAAGTAATAGTTTGTCAATAAAAGCTACCATGTAAACCTTGAGAGCTACTAATTTCTTTAGAGGTCTCATTTGATTTGAATATTGCTTTGTATACTTGAACTTGATTGAATTAAAGTTTTTGTTCTTGCATTGACAATTGATTGATTGTAGAGCATAGCGAGCTATGTTACTTTGATTATTTGATTTATTTAGGAATGTTTAAATGTACTCCTAGGAGATTCCTAACAACCGACGATGTTAGCTCAAGGGGTAGATATGGCCGATCGGAAGGAAGTGGTGGTTTTGAGAACTATAGCTTCAATCATGTCCACGGTTGAGACATGGTTTCCTCCTTTCATGCCGTTTTGAGATAATTAATCACTCTTTGCTATGACAATACCAGTTAATACATGTATGTGCATGGAAATACTTCAACCAAAGCATATTATTCTTGTGGAAGTGCATAACTTATGGAGGAATTAACCATTAAATACATATTTACATATGCCAAGTCTAAAGTAAAGTATTTTTCCAAAAAGAACAATATATTCAAGGTTCACTACTAGAAACGAGCAAAACAGCAATGCATTGTTTCGACGACAGTTGACGGCTCTGTCATTTCATTTTCAACGGTCGTATGTTTTAATTAATTTAAGTTATCATATTATTTTAACTTATTAATTATAAAAATTTGAAGTTTGTTTAAAAATACTAATTTATTTTCTAAAAATTAAAGAAGATATTTTTATTTAATTCTTCAATTTTATGACGGTTTATGGTTAGCTTAATTAGTATTTTCGATAATATTTTATTGTGAAATTCGATATTTAACTTTATTGAAGTCGAACTCAAACGATCAATTTATGCAACTTTTAACCCGTCCGTTGTACAACTTCAGTGAAATTTATTATGCGTAACTGTTTATGAATTCAAAATATTTTTAACCATTGTGTAACTAAATTATGAATTTTTAAATGTATTTAACAATATAAATTCATACAAAAGGAAATATTCGATAGAAAAATAATTTTTTGAATCTTATGTCGATCCAAAGTATTTTGAACCTGTTTTCAAAATATGACAATAAAGTAAATAAATTTAGGGTGCCGATCTTGATTTTCAAATTTGTAGCCGTTCGTTGACATCCGGACTAAAACCTTTTGTTTGAAGGTATTAAACTATGGATTTTCTATCGATTAGAGAACCGTCGAAAATATATCGTTATAAAATCGTAAGCACACGGCGTACAATCGTTGCATGTATGCGAGTATGGATCGATCCACATGTAAAGAATTAATTTTTAAAATTATTCAATCAAATTAGCCCAAAAATTAAGAGTAGATTTAGCTAAAATTGTAGAAAAATGAACTAAAAATAGAATGTAAATGAGAATAGAACTATGAGACTAAGAAGCAATTTAGAGGCAAACATACTTCTAATTATTCATATAAATCAACACCAAATTCATCTATAATCTCTCATTTAAAATTTAAGTAGAAGTGATCAATGTGTTTATTATAAGTATGGTTTATTTGTGCTATTGATTAGCACAACTTAAACCATCAAACTCTAACATACCATTCAAACCCACTTGTTAACTCTCGTGAAAATGACATGAAATTGTGAATAAAATAAATTTAAGCATTATCTATTTACTGTAAACTAGTAACATAGATCATCAAATTTTGATTTTAGTTTGACTTTCATCATCAAAATCACTTAGACAAATGATCAAATAGTTTATGTTTATATTGAGTTAAGCATAGCTATTAGAGATGTCAACATAGACTATCAAATTCACTAAAAAAGAAACATAAATTACCATCATTCATAATTTTCATTAAGCACAAAAGAGAGAACATAATTGCAACCATATCATGTTGGTTTAATATGATTCATGGGAGCTTCATTACCTCTAAATTGAATGAGTTTAGCTTCTCATAATTGAATGCATCTCAATACAAAATGATTTTAACGTGAAAAACAAGATAAATAAAACCTAATCAAAAGAAAAGAGAACTAACTACTTGTATACAATAAATCCAATCTAATTGCATGAATTAAATCTATATTATTAACATGAAATAAAGGAGACATAAACTAACATAAAAGAGCATGAAATAAAATAACATAAGAGAAAAGAGCATGTAAACAAAAACAAATAAGAAGAAGGCTAAGAAGCCATTAAAAAACATTTTATTTATCATTAATTTTGTGACTACAATATGCATAAAAGAAGAGAGCTAATTATATGAAATATAAAAGATATTTATACATGCTTAAAACCTTAATTCCATTTTTAGCGGACTACCAAAAATGTCATTGAGATTGTATAGCCTCCAATTAATCATTAAGGAATTAATCGATCCTCATTAACATGTGCATGTACTTTTAATTATGGTCCATTAAGTAATAGACATGTGGGCTCCTCCATGTTGTATTATTTCTTTTTTTTTTCTACGTTCTTTTGGCCTTGAATATTTATACATGCATATATCCATGAAGCTCCAACTAATTTGCACTCAATTTCCTACAAATAAAATAAAAATGTGCAAATAAATTTTCTCAAAATTAATTCATATATAAAATTACCGTTTTGCCCCAAATGAAGATGAATGAATGATGATTTGAAAACAATATTTTAATAAAAGAATATTAAATATGAGAGTAAAAATATTCACTTTTATGTACACATCAAATACCCCCACAATTATCTATTTAATTGCCATTGAATAAACTAAAACTATGATAAATTCATTTTCATAGGAAACATGATTGCATTGAGCGTATGCAAAAAGCCGTTAAAACTCTATATGTCTTTAATATGACAACTGTTGTCTCGTGAGGGTTTCATGGATACTACCCACACGATCCAAATGCGATATGCAAATTCTAATGCGACTACATGATGCAAGTTTTCGAAAATATTTACAAATGAAGACTTGACTTTTAAATTGACACGAGTATGTTAAATATAAGTTTTGGTTATTAGTCTTTTTACTCATCAAAAATTCCCAAAAAAATTAAGTTATCATCATAATTGGACTCTAGTTTGGCTAGTTGTTTGGGTTGATAACATAGTGAAACTATGAAATTAATCCTTTAGTTGATTATTAAAGTTTTGCAAGATGGCACTTTTCATTTGAATAACAAGTCAAATCAATTAAGTGAAGATAGTGTTTGGATTTCAATTGCTTGCTCTCTCTATTTTTAAAAATATTAACATTATTATTTACACACCTAACTCAGATATACTGAGGCTGGATATACCGATCATGCACTACCTTTCGGGCTTAAGTAAGAAGAGTACAGAGCATGACGATTGTATACACTTGCGTATGAACACATAACTCTAGGTGTTTATTATTATTATTATTATTATTATTTTAATTTCATTTACGTAAACCTAACGGATAAACTGAGGTCAGATATAACGATCATGCATAGTCTTTCGGGCTTACATGAGAAGGGTACAAGGCATGGCGAGTGTATACACTTGCGTGTAAACACCTGAATCTAGGTGTTTCTTATTTTTATGAAATATATATATATATATATATATATATATATATCTGTGTGTGTACATATATTCTTTTTAAAAAAAAGAATGCAGAATCATCTTAGCACCACTTAACTTAGAAGATTAAAAATGTTATGGCATTTACTTTAAATCAACCACACTTTTAAACAAAAAAAACAATTAGGATATACTTCATAATTATCGCTTATGAACCTTCTTATATACTAGTAACACAATAGTTACTTGTAGTCAAACTTTTATTTTTATTTTTGTTAAGACAATGTACTTATTCTATCGTGTCTCTTTAATAATAAATCAATATGCTAAAAATATTGTTATGATTTTTTTTGGAAAGAAGATATAAAAAATAAACCATGAAAAATCAAAATAAACATGAGACTCCTCCTACACTTGATTTTGACTTTGTCCTCACAGTCAATGCATGATATAATCAGTGTAATGGGAAAAATATGTATTTACAAGAGTGAGTTAAACTTTCTTACCGATGTAATGTAGCTCACGAAGAATCATGAGCTCCTCCTCTCGATCACTCGCCAACTATAAGTAAGGCTTTAAACGATGACCATTGACTTTAAAAATTGATCTATCCATAGGGTTTTCTATTTCTATGGCACTATGTAGAAAAACAATGCATACCACTTATAGTCCAGTCCTTATTGGTTTCAATTTTCCAAGGAACAAATGAAGTCGAGAGTCATACAAAAGAACTCATTGATTTGGCGAAGATGTTTTTCTTAGGATTGACTTGTCATGAAAAACTTTTATTATTTCTTTGTAAATTTTTCCATTTTCATACGCATCATTCCTAATCTCCTTTAGTTCATTGAGTTGCAATTTTATGTTTTCACCGGTTTTTTCATGATCAAAATTTATGTTTTTAATTGCCCATAATGCTTTATGTTCAAGCTCGACAGCTAAATGACACACTTTACCATATATTAACCTAAAAAGAAACATCACTAGATTAGTATTATACGCAGTTCTATAAGCCCAAAGCGAATCTGTCAATTTTTGTGACCAATCTTTTTGATTTTTACAGTTTTCTTCAAAATTTTGTTGATTTGACGATTTGAAACTTCAATTTGACCACAAGTTTGAGGATTATATGGAATGGATAACTTGTGGGTTGTCGAGTATTTCTTCATTAGCGTTTCAAACGGTCAATTATAGAAATGGTTTCCATTATCGCTTATTATTGTGCGAGGTGTTCCAAACCTCAAAAAGATGTTTTCTTTTATGAATTTTACAACAATTTTCTGGTTACTTGTTTTACATGGAATGGCTTCAACCTATTTAGAGACGTAATCAACAACAAGAAGAATGTACAGATTTCTGAAAGAGTTGGGAAACGAACCCATAATGTCAATACCCCAAACGTCAAAGATTTCGGTCATAAAAATGAGGTTCAAAGGCATCATGTTTAGTCGAGACTAACAATTGGCAGCGATTACAAGTTTTACAGAACTCGAATGCATCTTTGAAAAGTGTAGGCCAGTAAAAACCACATCGAAACACCTTTTCCGCTGTTTTCTTAGGACCAAAGTGACCACCACAAGCTTGGTCATGACAAAATGAAATGTAACCTCCCGCCTTTTCGCACGCTTTAAATCGACACACATGCCAATTCAAACCATACGGAAGGGCGGATTGTTATGGGGTAAATAAGAAAAGTAGAGAAAGAAAAACAAAACAGAATCTCACAACGGAAGGATAAAATATAATAATCAAATATACAGTTCATGAAGCTGTTTACAAAATATTTAATTATATTTATACAATACATATCAGAGTTGCACATACCAACGAATAGTAATCGATGCAGCGGAATACAATAGTGTAGTGGAATAATATAGTAGATAATAGTATTACAAATCTCCGTCTTCGTCCTCCAGAATAAAATCTTCAAATCCTGAAACGTTCGGACTGACCCGAGCAAATTGAAAAGACAAAACACTCGAGTCAGAACTAAAAAATCTTATGTAAGTTAAATCAACAGAAATAAATATGTGTGCAGTAACTCAAGAGATGCTCAGGATTTACATCTCTTGAGGATCCATTAAACTATTTACTATGTGGTAGATTTCGGTATTATAATAGTGTCTAATTATAAAATAAACTTTGTGAAGACCCGCAAATCCATACTCCTTGAATATACACTAATCTCCATAGATTAACTCAAGATGAACAGAAATACGAATTCTCATTGTTTAAGAAAAAGAAAAAGACAGAAGAAGAGAGAAAAGATAGAAAATAGAACGGAACAGAACAGGAAACAACAGAACAATAACAGAATCTCACAATCGCAGCGGAACAACATATAATAAATAAATGAATAATCTTTAAACAAAGAACTATATCAGTTATTACATTACAACACATTACATTACATTACATCATCATCAGAGTGTACAACAACAAACAACAACAAACAGCGGAAAAGAAATACCATATACTAGTAATACGCCATGCCATCTAGCTTGCTTCTAGCAACTCCTGAATTCCAGAATATCCTGATAAACCTGTCTCTTGACTGCCCGTGTGTAAATTGGTGGGCACCCAGAGTTTAGGAAGGAAAACAATAAACTCCGAGTCAGTCATGTGACTGGTGTGAGAACTCAAAATAATTTATTTATCTTTAAAATCAAAATAGAGAAATATTTCTAAAGTCAATTCGCAATGCTTTTAAAAATGAGACTACCATAAGGTCTCCCGCACACACACACATGCAAACGCAGAATCGGAGGAGATTTCTCCTTATGATAGTCAAAGATGCTTGATACGCATTAAAAAGAACATTTGATAATATTACTAGTGCATAGTGTAGGGAAAAATCATTTCGAAAATAAAGATATAAATCTTAGCCAGCATAGACATTCCGCACTTATGGTTACTATAGCTACCATGTTCAATAGTAGGTTACCGCCACATTTCATGGCAGGTTATACAACTAAAACCGTACAAGATCGTATTGTTTCTTTGGATTTCCAACGAATGGTCAGGCCAAGAAACTTCCCATTCCACATGAGAACGCCTCTGGAAGGACGTCCCCGAGAACCTAACCGGATCTCTGCCAACACAAGGCCGGGTTACCCCTAACTGGGTAACTACTGACACGAGTATGCCATCCCCCGGTCCTTTGGGACCTTTAACCGAGCGCTCGTAATCAACATCACACCAAATAATAAGTGTTTCAACATAAGTAAGTATCTGGGCTCCATACCATGATACCACCCTTTTCCAGAAGGAAATGCACATACCCTAAAGGGAGCTACCCCTCATAACCTTGCTGCATCTTTCCTGTTTTGACCATTCCGGGGTGTGAGGCTCGACGAAGTCTCGTCTACAAAGCCACGCTTTATACAAAAGCTGTGCTTTGGGTCAACAAATGATCACAAAGATAAACGATCAAACAAATGATCTTATCGCAAATGATCAACACAATGATCATTTCACAGCAACACTCAGCATGTCACATTACCAAATTGGGAATATATTGCTAAAAACCTTCAACTACATAACCTCTGAGCTCGTACGTCTCAGAGAAGGGTGTTAAGCTAAGAGAATAAATTCTCCGCCACCAACAGAAATATATTTGAAAGAAATCAGCTTTATATCTCAATTTGTAATGTCAGACACACAATCCATACAAGTCTGTTCCGGGCTCGAACAGAACCGAAGGAACTTACAAAGAAGTCCTTGCAATCCGGATATCCACAATCCTGATCGGATTCCCTATCACATATGGAGAACTCTATACCGGAGCAACTCAGTGCAGAGTCAATCGACAGGTCATCCCATCGCTCTCGCAAATATCCGGTCTTCAACACCGGTCATCAATGCTATCCATTACGTCGTATCACTATTCGGAATGGGTAATCCGAATAACGAGCGCAATAATTTAAAAATAAGGGTGGCATTCAAATTCAACAAATCACAACAAATACCTTTCAAAGGTAAATATTGATAGTCGGTTATTGAACTATCAATGGATATGTACACATCACCAGATTCCAAATAATTTTCCAAATTATTTATTTTCCAAAATATCTTTACAAGATATATAATTTCAATACTTCAAAAATAAATCAATATTTATTTTTAAACAAATTTTCCCTTTTTATTTATAAATTCCATAGTGAATTTATATTTCACAATATCTACTGATATACGATTTTCAATAGGTTTCAAATATTCATTTTCAATTTATCTTCAAAAAGATAAATTCTCAAAATATTCACTTTATATTGGAAAACATTTCCATACTTATTTAATAAGTAATTCACAAACCTTTTTATTTCCTACACTTGGAAAATATTCAATATACTTAAACCGAGATTAAATATATATTTCATTCTTTAAGGAAATCATTCTCTTAAACATATTTATTTGGGCCAAAACGAATGTCGCGTAAAACATCGTTACGACGTCCCAAAATCACTAGTATAGGGATTCGAAATTAAAATAGATATATAAATCCCAATACTATACAAAACATTTCCTTTCGGAAATCATTTACTATAACAACAGTGTTATAGTCCACCATTTCCTTCTATTTCTCGAAAACGTCTATTTCAACAATAAATGTTGAAATCTATGGTTTCGAATCTCGACACATTTAAAAATATCGTTAGATCGTTTTAATTCTATTTAAAACATCACATCCAAAACATTTTCTTTAACATATTATTCACTTTTAAAAAAAAAACGTGAATATACTTTGTTAACCAACTTCATCGTTTCTATACGTTTTATTTTAAAGGATTATTCACTGTCTAAAACGTGAATATAACTTCATAAATAAGTTATAACAATTTACTTATCAAAATAAGTCGTTGCGGATTTATAAAACAATGTTTATAAATTCCATTTCTATTTATTTTATAACTACTTCCTTTATAAATCTCCTTTATTAACCTATTCGATTCATAAATCAATTTATAAACCAAAAGTCTATAATTTAAGTTAAACACTTATAACTTATAAGATTTCCAAATTTATAAATATCAATTTATAAACCAAAAGTCTTATTTAAAAATCGTTCTTTGAAACTTCCCAAATTATAAATCTTATAACTTATAAGATTCATTTATTTACCCAAATCTATTCTTTTAATAACTTTACAAATTTTATAAACCTACTGCTTATAAAATTCCATTCATAACTTCACCGTTTATAATCCTATAAATTTCATTCATTTTTGAAGTTCATTCACAATTCATTCTAACACTTGTAAAAACTCGTTTTATACTTCAAATATTTTAATTTATAAATATCCATCTTATAATTCTTTTATATAAATCAATTTATATTATTATTTTAAAACATCTTTAAACTCCTTTATAATTTCACCATTTTGATTTATAAAATAATTAAATTTTATAAATCCTATTTTTAACTTTTTACAATAAATCCAAAAATCCCAATTTAACTATTTTATAAAATCATTTACCTCATATTTTCAAAAATCAACTTTTAACTATATTTCTCAGAAATCATAATTTTTTATAACATTAAAATTATAACGTTTATTTATTTAAAATGAATCGATTCCAAAAATATTTTATAAACGTTTACTTTCAGAAATCACTTTAAAAAGCGTTTTAAAATTCCAAAATTGGTCCAATGATGCTACATACCAAATAGTCAATCACGACAACAACGACATCATATATCGATATAATAATCCATCAAATATCAAAATATCTGAAATCAAATAAATACTGTTGAGGAATACAGTTGGATCCCTCCAACCTGTTTTCCTGCATCCAAAGATGTTAGCACAATACCAATTCCGTTGCAGTACGAAATTATCACGGTATATGGGATTTAAAATATTATCCGCTTAATAGACGGCGCAATAGGGTCTCATCCGCTATATACTGCGGGAAAATCAATTCCAAGTACATAAATAATATCAATTTCACTGTTTATGAAATATTCGCGGTATATGTTTTTAATAAATAACAGCCGCTTACTAACGACGCATAATGTCTATTTTAACAATCAATAGATAACAATCATCATTTCAAACATGCATTCAAGAATTTTAAATCTAACTATTTAAAATTAAAATCGAAACCTATTCGATTGAGTGAGAAGTTCTCACCTTGATTTCAATTTCGTTTTAGCGATTTATTTAGAATAAATTAAACGCGCGTTTAATTTTACCCGAAATTCTCACTAACTCCAAACGACTCCAATCCAATTCCATAGCGTAGTGCTCGTCCATACGATTCCAACGCAGCTGTTTTCGCGCGTTTTCGACCTCGTATGAAAAAGATATGATTTTTACAAGTTTCACGAATTTTTTATATATAATTTACAACATAATTTTTATTTTATAAACCTAAATCAACACGGGCCGTCTATCCTCTATCTAGCAATCACAGCCGTTACTGCATGTTCCTTCTCCCTACAGCTTGAACACGCGACTGAAACGTGAATCCCATGAACGCGTCCAATTAGGGTTTGATTTCGAGCCAAAAACAATGATCTTGAACACGATCAGATACCTCCACGTCGTGCGCCTCCACGAACAACACCCTCGGCCAGGAGAACACCAAGCTCGGCCCTCCCCTCATGCCAAAAATCGAGCACGAACGGCAATGTTTGAACCCAAACTGCAACCTCCTTGATTCACTAAACACGATCTTGACCGTATAGAATCGAAGCTCTCGTTTAGATCTTCAACGTTGCAGTTGAAGGTTTCTTGAATAAATGTGTGGATTTGTAGAGATTAATGGAAGAAACTGCAAATTTTCGGCCGTTGGTTTCTGTTGGAGGCGGCTAGGGTTTTAAACCCTAATTTTTTTTATTTTGTGTAGAGATAAGGGTCTATTTATAGAAAATCGAACGAAACACTATTCATTTTGGATTTTTCAAACTTCGATTTACGCGCGGTGACCAGTGTTTCTAGGGTTTACCCCGCGTTCCGGACGCAATGGAACAGGTTTCGGAAGCTAATTCGGTCATCTGTGCGAGTTATGGCAATAAACGTTTGATTTAAAATTAAACCGATTAAACGATTTTCTAGGCGTTTTAGCTTGCACCGGACAAACGGTAAATCCGATTTACACGAAATTTGAAACCATACAATAATATCACATTACGGATCCGATGAAACTGGTTTCGTCGAAATCCGAGACTTTTTGGAAAATGGCTATTTTAATTCGCCAAATTTATACATCCGGATCTCTCTCTTTCTCTTACTTCAGGACGATATAGTCACAGGTTTTCACAACTCAGTGAGTGAAAGATTTGTCCCCGGGTGTACGGCTTCTATCGTAGAACTAATTCGAGAGGGCTTATAAGTCAACCGGAGTCGAAGTCTTTGGGATTTCCATCCACTATTTTTCGGAGATGCAGAATCTCTTTTCGAACCCGATTTCGATGCGTTTCGAGCTGCCACGATCAAACGATAACTCCGATTGCTACGAAAATTGAAATTCGATAATAACAAACTATTACGGATCCAATGGAACTAGTTTCGTCCAATTCTGAGACTGTTCGAAAAATGGCTAATTTCACTAGTCGATTAAATATTAAAATATTCAATTTTCACAGATAAACTTTTAATTCAATTTTAAAAGTTCTAAAATATCGTTCTAACTTCAATATGATAAAATAAAATTTTACAAATCATTTTCAATCATATTTAAACCAATTTTCAATTATTTCTGTATTTTCACATATTAAATTATCGATTTAATTATTCAATTAAATCCAATTATTCGAAATAAATTTATTCGACTTATAAATTTCACTTATTAATATTTAAAATTAATTAAATATTCAAATTTAAATTAATTAAATTCTGGGTCGTTACATACTTCCCCTTTTAAAAGAATTTCGTCCTCGAAATTACCAAGTAAGAAAAGTTATAGAATTCATTAACTTTTCAAAACAAACCGTTCAATTTTGATTTTTCAAATATCTTAAGTGTTTAACTTTCCCAAAATTCATAGTTAAACTTCTTACAATAACTTTACTAAGTTTCCAAATCATACTTAGTTATCTTTTCATAAACAATTATTATCGTTTAACTTTCAACTTCTATTCAAAGTTATAGTTTTCAAAAAATTTCAACTTTTCTCAAAAAAATTCTAACGCCTTAAATTTTTGGAAAAATTCGCCAGAGTCTCCTTTGCGAGGCTCGATCCGAAAAAAAATGATAGTATATATATCACAAATATACATCTCATCAAGTAATGAGACATCCCGCAGGGAAAAAAGTGTAAAAGTACGATATTTAATCCGAGATATGTACCTTATATTTTATTAGCAAGCATATACGGCTAATATAGCGCGAAAGCGAGCTCCAAATGCGAAGCAAACGCGATCCGCACCTACTAAACACTCAACAAACAGATGAGAATCATGCATATATGAAAATAGTATCAATATACAACATATAGCAACATAACAACTTCATAATATAGCAAATGCAACTAAAGCAACAAATGCAACCATCAAAACAACTATCATCCAACTAGCATTCGTAACCAATAAATATTCATTCATATTCTCATTAATATTCAATGAATTGGTTTTCAATTTAAATCACATTTGATTCATTAACAGTGGATGTTTTTACTAACATTCATTTTCAATTAGTTTATATTCACTAATTCATATTCAAGTTGGTTCACTTCCAAATCAAATTCAATTCTATTTAAGATCCACTTAACTTCCAATTGAATTCCAATTACTTTAGCTTTCAATTTCATTAATTCAATTTGATTAACACTTAGTGAATTATATACAATCAACTAACAACCATATAACAACCAATGTATATTAATTACAACCAAATTTATTTGCTTATATTCATTCAATTTGGTTTAACACCATCACTTTCAATTGGTTTAATTAAATTGATTTTCCTTCAGTTGTTCAACTTCCAATAACATTAGATTTTTAATGAATTTACACTTATATTCATTATTTCATATCAACTTAATTTACATTCAATTGATTTACATTCAATCCATTAATTCAATTCAATTTCTAAAGTTGAATTTCATTTATATAACTTAAGTTCAAATTTATCACTTAACTTTATTAATTTACTTTGATACCAATATCAACTTCATTCAACATCTCTTAAGTTATATTTCATTTCAAACATTATTTGGTTTTACTTAACTTAAATTCCCACTTATAAATCAATTCAGATTTCAATTCTAAAGTAAATTTCCATTTAAATTTAAATTCATTTTTATTTACAACTCATATTCCTACATATATTCATATAGTTTCACTTCTTATATGTATAAGTTTATTTCACAATTGTAAATCACTTTAATTATAATTCATTTCCTATAATTCTTTTTTTTACTTATACAATTATTCTTTTATCTAGATTATTCAAACATCTTATTCAACAACCAAACAATCTACTTATATACACTTTAATAATTCTGAAAAATTATTTCTTCATATACAAAATATACTCAGGGTAAAATTATTTCATTTACCCAATTTAAAACAATATCGTGTCGAATTGTTCTGTACAAGTGTTTAGAGATCCCTATCAACAACGTTAATTACTCGTATTAAACAGAATCCATATACCACTCAACAAACCAATCATCACAATATAAAACAATTTTATATTCACTAACAAATACGCCCTCATAGCTATTATTACACTCAAACTCATTCTAGAGTACTACTGACTCTATCTCTAATGAGTAATACCCAACAGAACCATGGTTGTCGCTTAACCATATGCTCTGATACCACCTGTGAAGACCCGCAAATCCATACTCCTTGAATATACACTAATCTCCATAGATTAACTCAAGATGAACAGAAATACGAATTCTCATTGTTTAAGAAAAAGAAAAAGACAGAAGAAGAGAGAAAAGATAGAAAACAGAACGGAACAGAACAGAAAACAACAGAACAATATCAGAATCTCACAATCGCAGCGGAACAACATATAATAAATAAATGAATAATCTTTAAACAAAGAACTATAACAGTTATTACATTACAACACATTACATTACATTACATCATCATCAGAGTGTACAACAACAAACAACAACAAACAGCAGAAAAGAAATACTATATACTAGTAATACGCCATGCCATCCAGCTTGCTTCTAGCAACTCCTGAATTCCAGAATATCCTGATAAGCCTGTCTCTTGACTGCCCGTGTGTAAATTGGTGGGCACCCAGAGTTTAGGAAGGAAAACAATAAACTCCGAGTCAGTCATGTGACTGGTGTGAGAACTCAAAACAGTTTATTTATCTTTAAAATCAAAATAGAGAAATATTTCTAAAGTCAATTCGCAATGCTTTTAAAAATGAGACTACCATAAGGCCTCCCGCACACACACACATGCAAACGCAGAATCGGAGGAGATTTCTCCTTATGATAGTCAAAGATGCTTGATACGCATTAAAAAGAACATTTGATAATATTACTAGTGCATAGTGTAGGGAAAAATCATTTCGAAAATAAAGATATAAATCTTAGCCAGCATAGACATTCCACACTTATGCCTACTATAGCTACCATGTTCAATAGCAGGTTACCGCCACATTGTATGGCAGGTTATACAACTAAAACCGTACAAGATCGTATTGTTTCTTTGGATTTCCAACGAATGGTCAGGCCAAGGAACTTCCCATTGCCACATGAGAACGCCTCTGGAAGGACGTCCCCGAGAACCTAACCGGATCTCTGCCAACACAAGGCCGGGTTACCTCTAATTGGGTAACTACTGACACGAGTATGCCATCCCCCGGTCCTTTGGGACCTTTAACCGAGCGCTCGTAATCAACATCACACCAAATAATAAGTGTTTCAACATGAGTAAGTATCTGGGCTCCATACCATGATACCACCCTTTTCCAGAAGGAAATGCACATACACTAAAGGGAGCTACCCCTCATAACCTTGCTGCATCTTTCCTGTTTTGACCATTCCGGGGTGTGAGGCTCGACGAAGTCTCGTCCACAAAGCCACGCTTTATACAAAAGTTGTGCTTTGGGTCAACAAATGATCATAGAAATGATCACAAAGATAAACGATCAAACAAATGATCTTATCGCAAATGATCAACACAATGATCATTTCACAGCAACACTCAGCATGTCACATTACCAAATTGGGAATATATTGCTAAAAATCTTCAACTACATAACCTCTGAGCTCGTACATCTCAGAGAAGGGTGTTAAGCTAAGAGAATAAATTCTCCGCCACCAACAGAAATATATTTGAAAGAAATCAGCTTTATATCTCAATTTGTAATGTCAGATACACAATCCATACAAGTCTGTTCCGGGCTCGAACAGAACCGAAGGAACTTACAAAGAAGTCCTTGCAATCCGGATATCCACAATCCTGATCGGATTCCCCATCACATATGGAGAACTCTATACCAGAGCAACTCGGTGCAGAGTCAATCGACAGGTCAACCTATCGCTCTTGCAAATATCCGGTCTTCAACACCGGTCATCAATGCTATCCATTACGTCGTATCACTATTCGGAATGGGTAATCCGAATAACGAGCGCAATAATTTAAAAATAAGCGTGGCATTCAAATTCAACAAATCACAACAAATACCTTTCAAAGGTAAATATTGATAGTCGGTTATTGAACTACCAACGGATATGCACACATCACCAGATTCCAAATAATTTTCCAAATTATTTATTTTCCAAAATATCTTTACAAGATATATAATTTCAATACTTCAAAAATAAATCAATGCTTATTTTTAAACAAATTCCCCCTTTTTATTTATAAATTCCATAGTGAATTTATATTTCACAATATCTACTGATATACGATTTTCAATAGGTTTCAAATATTCATTTTCAATTTATCTTCAAAAAGATAAATTCTCAAAATATTCACTTTATATTGGAAAACATTTCCATACTTATTTAATAAGTAATTCACAAACCTTTTTATTTCCTACACTTGGAAAATATTCAATATACTTAAACCGAGATTAAGTATATATTTCATTCTTTAAGGAAATCATTCTCTTAAACATATTTATTTGGGCCAAAACGAATGTCGCGTAAAACATCGTTACGACGTCCCAAAATCACTAGTATAGGGATTCGAAATTAAAATAGATATATAAATCCCAATACTATACAAAACATTTCCTTTCGGAAATCATTTACTATAACAACAGTGTTATAGTCCACTATTTCCTTCTATTTCTCGAAAACGTCTATTTCAACAATAAATGTTGAAATCTATGGTTTCGAATCTCGACACATTTTAAAAATATCGTTAGATCGTTTTAATTCTATTTAAAACATCAAATCCAAAACATTTTCTTTAACATATTATTCACTTTTCAAAAAAAACGTGAATATACTTTGTTAACCAACTTCATCGTTTCTATACGTTTTATTTTAAAGGATTATTCACTGTCTAAAACGTGAATATAACTCCATAAATAAGTTATAACAATTTACTTATCAAAATAAGTCGTTGCGGATTTATAAAACAATGTTTATAAATTCCATTTCTATTTATTTTATAACTACTTCCTTTATAAATCTCATTTATTAACCTATTCGATTCATAAATCAATTTATAAACCAAAAGTCTATAATTTAAGTTATACACTTATAACTTATAAGATTTCCAAATTTATAAATATCAATTTATAAACCAAAAGTCTTATTTAAAAATCGTTCTTTGAAACTTCACAAATTATAAATCTTATAACTTATAAGATTCATTTATTTACCCAAATCTATTCTTTTAATAACTTTACAAATTTTATAAACCTACTGCTTATAAAATTCCATTCATAACTTCACCGTTTATAATCCTATAAATTTCATTCATTTTTGAAGTTCATTCACAATTCATTCTAACACTTGTAAAAACTCGTTTTATACTTCAAATATTTTAATTTATAAATATCCATCTTATAATTCTTTTATATAAATCAATTTATCGATGCTACATACCAAATAGTCAATCACGACAACAACGACATCATATATCGATATGATAATCCATCAAATATCAAAATATCTGAAATCAAATAAATACTGTTGAGGAATACAGTTGGATCCCTCCAACCTGTTTTCCTGCATCCAAAGATGTTAGCACAATACCAATTCCGTTGCAGTACGAAATTATCGCGGTATATGGGATTTAAAATATTATCCGCTTAATAGACGGCGCAATAGGGTGTCATCCGCTATATACTGCGGGAAAATCAATTCCAAGTACATAAATAATACCAATTTCACTGTTTATGAAATATTCGCGGTATATGTTTTTAATAAATAACATCCGCTTACTAACGGCGCATAATGTCTATTTTAACAATCAATAGATAATAATCATCATTTCAAACATGCATTCGAGAATTTTAAATCTAACTATTTAAAATTAAAATCGAAACCGATTCGATTGAGTGAGAAGTTCTCACCTTGATTTCAATTTCGTTTTAGCGATTTATTTCAAATAAAATTAAACGCGCGTTTAATTTTACCCGAAATTCTAACTAACTCCAAACGACTCCAATCCAATTCCATAGCGTAGTGCTCGTCCATACGATTCCAACGCAACTGGTTTCGCGCGTTTTCGACCTCGTATGAAAAAGATATGATTTTTACAAGTTTCGCGAATTTTTTATATATAATTTACAACATAATTTTTATTTTATAAACCTAAATCAACACGGGCCGTCCATCCTCTATCTAGCAATCACGGCCGTTACTGCATGTTCCTTCTCCCTACAGCTTGAACACGCGACTGAAACGTGAAACCCACGAACGCGTCCAATTAGGGTTTGATTTCGAGCCAAAAACAATGATCTTGAACACGATCAGATACCTCCACGTCGTGCGCCTTCACGAACACCACTCTCGTCCAGGAGAAGACCAAGCTCGGCCCTCCCCTCATGCCAAAAATCGAGCATGAACGGCAATGTTTGAACCCAAACTGCAACCTCCTTGATTCACTAAACACGATCTTGACCGTATAGAATCGAAGCTCTCGTTTAGATCTTCAACTTTGCAGTTGAAGGTTTCTTGAATAAATGTGTGGATTTGTAGAGATTAGTGGAAGAAACTACAAATTTTCGGCCGTTGGTTTCTGTTGGAGGCGGCTAGGGTTTTAAACCCTAATTCTTTTTTATTTTGTGAAGAGATAAGGGTCTATTTGTAGAAAATCGAACGAAACACTATTCATTTTGGATTTTTCAAACTCCGATCTACGCGCGGTGACCAGTGTTTCTAGGTTTACCCCGCGTTCCGGACGCAATGGAATATGTTTCGGAAGCTAATTCGGTCATCTGTGCGAGTTATGGCAATAAACGTTCGATTTAAAATTAAACCGATTAAACGATTTTCTAGGCGTTTTAGCTTGCACCGGACAAACGGTAAATCCGATTTACACGAAATTTGAAACCATACAATAATATCACATTACGGATCCGATGAAACTGGTTTCATCGAAATCCGAGACTTTTTGAAAAATGGCTATTTTAACTCGCCAAATTTATATTAAAAACAATTTCGATGCGTTTCGAGCTGCCACGATCAAACGATAACTCCGATTGCTACGAAAATTGAAATATGATAATAACAAACTATTAAGGATCTAATGGAACTAGTTTCGTCCAATTCTGAGACTGTTCGAAAAATGGCTAATTTCACTAGTCGATTAAATATTAAAATATTCAATTTTCAGAGATAAACTTTTAATTCAATTTTAAAAGTTCTAAAATATCGTTCTAACTTCAATATGATAAATTAAAATTTTACAAATCATTTTCAATCATATTTAAACCAATTTTCGATTATTTCTGTATTTCCACATATTAAATTATCGATTTAATTATTCAATTAAATCCAATTATTCGAAATAAATTTATTCGACTTATAAATTTCACTTATTAATATTTAAAATTAATTAAATATTCAAATTTAAATTAATTAAATTCTGGGTCGTTACAAACTTACTTTTAAATAGCGTTAAGGCTTTACATTTTCCACCTTAACACATTTATATATTCCCATAGTCTATACAGTACCGTAATCTCTCCCGTACTGGGCGTCGTCAGAGGGCACTCCATAGGTATGGTACAAAACCAAAATCGTATAAGGCGCGCTAGGGCAGGTACCACGGCACAACAAGGCAATGCCAGGGTAGATATACCAATTGCTATCTGCATTGGTGGTAACGCATAGCAGCTACTACCGCCCACCGCGAACAACACCCCCAAAATAAATAAAAAATCAAAAGTGGCCACCGAATCAAACCAAAAGTCAGAGTATAATATCGAAGGAGTGCGTCTGATCAGAGGAATGACCTCGTAGGCCCGAGAATCGCTCCTGTTTTAGCCACCTTTTGCCAACTCACGGGAGTCGGGTCCACATATTTACCTCAAAGGAACGCCGCCACCGTCCTACTTCATTTTGGAATCTCCACCGCGTACACGGTTGTTAAAGTGGTCTTCGGAGTTGGCAGAGAGTATGACAACTTCCGATCCTGGTCTCTTCAACAACCAATCGTTATTATAACATCTCGGTCCTTTCAAAATAGTTTATACTTTGAAACAAGAATATAATATCCATTTCAAAACTATATAAATATGATATCATTTTCGTTTAAAACCCAAATCAAATTTGATATCATTTAGACCCAAATCAATATAATATCATTTTAGTTTCAAATATACCCTTTCCAAAAATCATAGTGCTTTCAAAGTATAACATTTAGAAATCAAAACTCTTGAATATAATACTTCCAAATTATAATACCTTGAAAATCATAACTTTGAAACAAACTTCCACCTCTCAAATGGTTAAATATTAAATTACCTTATAAAATAAAATAGCTTCCTTTAATTTCACAAGTCAATTCCAAATACCGATTTAAACTTCCAAATAAGCCATTTCAATTCTTATGTTTCAAAGCTTTAAATATTCCACCATTTCAAAACAAATTCTTTGATAATTCCATATATATCAAATTCAATTACTATTATTTAGATTTAAAATGTCTACTTAATGAATTCAAATAATTTAAGTAAAACCTTTAACTTCACATAACTGGATATTCTTTCAATTTATTTAACTTGATATATTCATTTAAATCAACCTGATATTCATTTAAATCACTCAACACAAAATCAAGTTATAAAAATCATATCCTTTAAAATTCTAATTTTTATTAGATTCCTAATTAATTTGATATTCATCTTCCAACCTTATTCTCATTTAAGTCATTTAAACTCCAGAAATTAAATTTAAAATAATGCTTAATCATATTTGATCTCAAAAAAAATCAAACTTGATTATTACCCTCTTTTATACTTCAAATTAATTTTATACATAGCTTAAAAACTAAGAAATTTAACTATATATAAAATAACATTTATCAAATATCCGAAATCAATATCTCATAAAACCATATATATATTTCTTTACAAAACCATAGAAAATTATTTCAAAAATTATTGTATATATATATATACACCGCGGTGCCTGTATATGATTTTCTATCCTATGGTCAAGTGATACGGATTTTTATCATTTCAATCCGCAATTTAAAAATAAAATGCGGTTGTATATCATTTCAAACCGCAATCCCGAATGAGATGAAAATGCATAATAACTTGCAGTTTATACAATATAAAATACAGCATCCATTCATCCGATATCACCCATCAACCATTTATCACAATCATTATCAAATTCAAACAATAGCATCAATATAGAACGGATAATAAACAACAGGTATTAAGTAGCAGTTTATATTCAATAATAAATTAAACAACTGTTTAACTGGCAGTTAATATGCAATGAATAATTAATTAACAATTTAACTGGTAGTTTAAAAGCAATGAATAAATTAAATAGCAATTTAATTTAAATAAATGAAATTAACTGAGATGATGATTAAAAATATGCCAAACAAGCGTAAATAAATTTTAAATCACATCATATATCAATTTAACAAACATAAGAAATTTTAGAAATTGTGAGTGGGTTAAAACACTCACCTTTTGAATTTAAATTGAATTTAAATCCAATTTAAACCCAAAAATTTGACCGTCTCAGAATTTGTCCAAACTAGCGCCAAAAAGTCCGGAATTTCAATACGATCCTAACAAAAGAAACCGCGCGTAAATCGGATATAGTATGTGAAAGATGTAGCGATAATTGTGATTGGATTTAAATTTTAAAAATAAATAAAAGAGAACACAATTTACCCCTTGCCGCGTCGTCCTCTCTCATCTTCCAGGAGCACGCGCAAATTGGAACGCACGCAGCCTTCTTCTCAGCAACCCTAGAACAAACATACGCACGCGCCGCCTCATCTCACACCATCGCTGCACCCTTCACCGCATCGCCAGAGACGATCACCCCCGCCTCTGAATCGCCCATGACCCACGGCCACGCGCCGACCGCTCGTTCGCCGCCACCATAAATTCAAGCCCTAATTGAATTTTTTCCGATGATCTAACCGTCGAATCGTAGAGCAAACACCACGGATGCACTTCCTATCGTCCACTCTACAATACCCAGAAATGATTCGTCGATCCGACAACGTTCATCGACGCGCGATGAACGGCCGAGAATTGATTTAGAAATTCTGGACAAACAATGCATCGAATCGGAAAACGAATTTCAGTTTTGAGATGCGTACATCGAGAGCTCCAATATATATTTTTTCTAGATTTTTCTGAGGAATTTAAAATTTATGCTTTGGATTTGATTTGCAATTGGATCTGGAAATATAAAATTTTGTCTGCCATTGAGGAAGAGGAGGAATAGAATGAATTTACATACAGACAAATGAGAACTAGGGAGGCTAGGGTTTATAACAGGATATTTACAGAGAAAGTTGAAATAGAATAAATGGATCGGGTTGAATACGCGCTAACGACAAAGTGATCCAAAAAGCCCGTTCTGACCCCGGAATGAAATTGGGTAAACCTATATATCAAAATAGGTGTTTTAAAATATTTTTAACGCAATGGAAAAGATTTCAGGTTCAAATTGCATCGTATGAAGAAGTTATGCTAAAATCAATATTTTTCAAATTGATTTCAATTTCGTTTATTTCAAGGCGTTTTGAGTCCGTACGATCGTTACAAAACTTGAAACCCTACAATAATTCACAGTTACGGATCCGATGAAACTGGTTTCGTCGAAATCCGAGTCAGTGTCCAAAATGGTTATTTTTACCCTAATTAAATAAATTTATAATTCATTATTTAAATCCCATTTTAAATTCAATCTTAAAATTGACCAATTTCACATTTTTAAATTTCTTAACCATTTACAAGGTTTTAAACAAATTTAAATGTCAATAAATAGTTGATTTATTTATCAATTCCAATGTTAATCTAAATTTCAAAATTAAATTTCAATTTCATTAAATTTAGAAATTATAAAATAAAACTCCAAAATCCATTATTTAAATTCTTACCCTTGTTATTCGAGTCTATCATTACTTTGTAACGCAGTTAACACTTGTGTCACATTTCATTCCATATATATATTCAAATTTCCAGCTCCCTTTTGTATAAATTATTATTTTCAAATATATTGAAGTTGTCAACTATATACATTTGTTCAAAATTAGAAACTCAATTAATATATTAAATAGGTTTCATTCTTCTATACTAACTTATGAAATAAATATGCATTTTCGTCGCTTATTACCTTTACACTTTTCAATTACAGTTCTCACCCACATAAATGTGACAATTAATTTCATCTAAATGTAACTGTTTTCCAATATATTGATAAATTTTATTTCCATTCCTTATAATACAACCAATTGTCAAATATGAATAACCTTAACATTATTTACAACTATTACCTTAATTAACCTTAACGTAATATTAAATTATAATTATTGTAACTGTTTCCCAATTGTAAATTTACACTCTACCCAAATAGGTAACATACCAAAATCGTTACGCTAACTATTAAGCTTTTATTATTCACAAATCAAGGTTTCCATTTATTTTCATTTATTGGCCTTCCATTTAATTCACAAATTATTGACTTTCAAATTTCTAACTCCTTTGTTATTAACTATCATATTTCCATTTGTTATACCTTCGCCAAATATATACATAAATTATGATTTATATTCTCAATCCATTTATTTACTTGTGTACAATTTATAGTCAAACATACATTTAGATTATTTTCTATAATTGGAATTTTATGCAAGTTCATTAATCATTAACCTTAAATTTGCATTGTTTCTATTAAATTTTCATTCACACTTCCATTACTATATTAATAATCATTAAGGTAACGTTTATTATCAACAACGAACATTAAAATTTCTTTTTAAACGTTGATTGTATAAATCTTCAATTTTTCCGTATTACTTCATCAGTACATATAACCCTGAATTCGTTTTCCCAATTTACTAATTCCATTCAGTTAAACCTTACAATTGTTTCAATAAATTAGGATTGCACTAAATTTTCAACTTATCAACTTACCACAACCTTATTTCCTTAAATTACGCTCAGTTGCTTTTAAGCAATATATTATTGCGTTGGTTTATTCAACAGTTCCTTTAATTTACTCATTTTCTATTTTATAACCAAATGTAACAATTTACACTATTCATTATTATATTAATGAATTCCATTCTAGTTAATATTTTTATTAATAATTCACTATTTCAACATTCCCATTTGTTTCCTATATCAAACCTTTAACCAAGTATGACAATTTACATTATTTCAAGTAATTGCAAATTTATTTTAAAATGGTTAATTTTTATTTACAATTGCTACATCTAACTCCTAACATTCGCCCCAGTTTAAATCATAAGATTTTTATTTCTTTCTAAATTTAATTAAAAATCTTATTAATTTAACTCATTTTAATCGTCGAATTTTACGGGTCGTTACACTCTCCCCCACTCAAAACTTTTCGTCCCCGAAAAGGAAAAAGAAGGGAAAAGAAGAATTAAGAAATCAATATATCTTATCAAAACATTACTTTATAAACAATTAAATTTACAAAATTAATTAATTTAGATAAAATATACCAATTTATAACCATTAAATCTTTTTATATTTAAATTTATAAAGTTTCGAAAACATTTTTTAAATATTTCTAAGTCCAAAACTTACGAATTTTTTTGGCAGAGTCTCCTTTGTAAGGGGAGGCTCGGGAGAAAATATAATATCAAAAATAACAATATATTCAAAATAATATATATCCCAACCCGGGAAAATAGTATAATAGCGCTATAAAACGTAATCCGAAAACGTACCTATTTGTCGGGCAATAACGCTTAAATTATGAAACCAAAAGCAGTAGCAATTACTTCCATAAACTGTATTCCACTTATATAATCTGATAAGAGTTAGAAATTATATAGAATGAAATATTTAAGTTGTTCAACCATGAACAAACAATCAATTCAACAACCAATTGCAACAAACAGCATACAACCTTCATACAGAATCAACACAATTCAATCATTCATTTAAACAAAACAAACAGTTGTTTGGGTTCAAAACTTCAAATTGTACATAATGAAAAATAAACTACCAAGTGCACCATTTACTCAACAGTCTTTGATGAAACTAAATAGATTATTCATTTATCCAAACTATTTTAATGTATGCTTGCCCAAACAACCATAAACCAAGCACAATTTCAACAACAAATCAAATTTACTTATTATTAATCTCATTTCACACATTAGTTGTTTGATTTCTTTTCTTTCATATAATGATTTATCTTTTTATTTTCATTTATTTATTACCATTTTATTTAGAAATAACTTCAACTTATTCACTTAAGTTAAAATTTCTTACTTACAATACCTGCCTTCCATTATATTAATTAGTAGTATTTAAATTATACTCAAGTTTATAACAATTACAACATCAAATTATTATTTATTAAAGAATTTCATTGAATACTTTCATTATTTCAAATTTTTACTTGTATAATATTCTATTACAATTTCTTATTAACATTTCAACTTTTAATATTTGGTAAGTTATAAATATGCTTTTAATGAGGTAATTGAAAGTTACACAAGTTTATTTTATTTCTTTTAATAAATTAAATGTTCAATAATAATGTACTTTGTTTCATAGGTTACAAATGTCAACTTTCTCTTCTTTTAATTCCATTTATAACTTAGCAATTTATCTCTTATCTAAATTAGAGGGTCCCATTTTATATTAGTCACACTCCATTTTACTGCAATATTGAAACTATTAATTAATGGAAACTTAAGAATTAAATACCGGGTTAAGTTTCAAATCATTTTTAAAAAATAATAATAGATAAATGTATATACTTACAATTTATATATCCAATTATCTTTAAAATAATTTAAAATTTATTTTCGTTTATCAAAAAATAAATCTGGAGTGAAACTACTACAGTGATCTTCCCACTTCGAAACTCGAAAATGAATGTTGATGATGCGTGCACTCATCACCGAAATTATTTTCCAGCGACAGAGAGGGGAGTACATAACTTATTTCTTTCCAAAATTTCTTTAAAACAATTCTTTCAAATTATATTGAAATATTTATATCATAAAATACTTCTAATAACATTATTATTATATTCTAAAATCAATTGAAATAAATTTTTAGACCCCGGAACTTAAGTTCTAAAATTTTCAATTTCATTTATTTATTTTTCAAATTTTTTCTTTTTCTCAACTATTATTTAGAAATTCATTACCTTACAACCAATATATAGCAACCAAGTATATATCTTATTTATAAAAATTTATTTTATATGTAGAAAATATAATAGGCAAAATTATTTCATTCACCTATATTCAAAACAAATATTGTGTCGGTCTGTCCTATTAAGTGTTTAGAAATCCCTGTTGATGTCATAGCGTCCCATGCACCAACCAGAATTTATAAATACAAAACGGAACAAATTAACACAATATTAAAACCTTTTTATAACACTAACAAGTACGCTCTCTCATATATACGCTCAGCGGCTCTCATAGGGTATTATTACCCTATTAATAAAGAGTCAGACCCCACAAAGCTAAGGTTTATCGTTAAACCAAAGCTCTGATACCATATGTAACATCCCGCCTTTTCGCACGCTTTAGATCGACACACGTGCCAATTCAAACCATACGGAAGGGCGGATTGTTATGAGGTAAATAAGAAAAGTAGAGAAAGAAAAACAAAACAGAATCTCACAGCAGAAGGATAAAATATAATAATCGAATATACAGTTCATGAAGCTATTTACAAAATATTTAATTATATTTATACAATACATATCAGAGTTACACATACCAACAAATAGTAATCGATGCAGCAGAATACAATAGTGTAGTGGAATAATATAGTAGATAATAGTATTACAAATCTTCATCTTCGTCCTCCAGAATAAAATCTTCAAATCCTGAAACGCTCGGACTGACCCAAGCGAATTGAAAAGACAAAACACTCGAGTCAGAACTAAAAGATCTTATGTAAGTTAAATCAACAGAAATAAATATGAGTGCAGTAACTCAAGAGATGCTCGGGATTTACATCTCTTAAGGATCCGTTAAACTATTTACTATGTCATATATTTCGCTATTATAATAGTGTCTAATTGCAAAATAAACTTATTTTAAATAGAGTCAAGGCTTTACATTTTCCACCTTAACACATTTATATATTCCCATAGTCTATACAGTACCGTAATCTCCCTCGTACTAGGCGTCGTCAGAGGGCACTCCATAGGTATGGTACAAAACCAAAATCGTATAAGGCGCGCTAGGGTAGGTGACACGGCACAACTAGGCAATGCCAGGGTGGATATACCAATTGCTATCTGGACTGGTGGTAACACATAGCAGCTACTACCGCCCACCTCGAACAACACCCCCAAAATAAAACAATCAAAAGTGGCCACCGAATCAAACCAAAAGTCAAGAATATAATATCGAAGGAGTGCATCCGATCAAAGAAATGACCTCATTGGCCCGAGAATCGCTCCTGTTTTAGCCACCTTATACCAACTCACGGGAGTCGGGTCCACATATTTACCTCAAAGGAACGCCGCCACCGTCCTACTTCATTTTGGAATCTCCACCGCGTACACGGTTGTTAAAGTGGTTTTCGAAGTTGGCAGAGAGTATGACAACTTCCGATCCCGGTCTCTTCAACAACCAATCGTTATTATAACACCGCGGTCCTTTCAAAATAGTTTATACTTTAAAACAAGAATATAATATCCATTTCAAAACTATATAAATATGATATCATTTTCGTTTAAAACCCAAATCAAATTTGATATCATTTAGACCCAAATCAATCTAATATCATTTTAGTTTCAAATATACCCTTTCCAAAAATCATAGTGCTTTCAAAGTATAACATTTAGAAATCAAAACTCTTGAATATAATACTTCCAAATTATAATACCTTGAAAATCATAACTTTGAAACAAACTTCCACCTCTCAAATGGTTAAATATTAAATTACCTTATAAAATAAAATAGCCTCCTTTAATTTCACAAATCAATTCCAAATACCGATTTAAACTTCCAAATAAGCCATTTCAATTCTTATGTTTCAAAGCTTTAAATATTCCACCATTTCAAAACAAATTCTTTGATAATTCCATATATATCAAATTCAATTACTATTATTTGGATTTGAAATGTCTACTTAATGAATTCAATATAATTTAAGTAAAACCTTTAACTTCACATAACTGGATATTCTTTCAATTTATTTAACTTGATATATTCATTTAAATCAACCTGATATTCATTTAAATCACTCAACACAAAATCAAGTTATAAAAGTCATATCCTTTAAAATTCTAATTTTTATTAGATTCCAAATTAATTTAATATTCATCTTCCAACCTTATTCTCATTTAAGTCATTTAAACTCCAGAAATTAAATTTAAATAAATGCTTAATCATATTTGATCTCAAAAAAAAATCAAACTTAACTATTACCCTCTTTTATACTTCAAATTAATTTTATACATAGCTTAAAAACTAAGAATTTAACTATATATAAAATAACCTTTATCAAATATCCGAAATCAATATCTCATAAAACCATATATATATTTCTTTACATAACCATAGAAAATTATTTCAAAAATAATTATATATATATATATATATACTGCGGTGCCTGTATATGATTTTCTATCCTATGGTCAAGTGATACGGATATTTATCATTTCAATCCGCAATTTAAAAATAAAATGCAGTTGTATATCATTTCAAACCGCAATCCCGAACGAGACGAAAATGCATAATAACCTGCAGTTTATGCAATATAAAATACAACATCCATTCATCCAATATCACCCATCAACCATTTATCACAATCATCATCAAATTCAAACAATAGCATCAATATAGAAGGGATAATAAACAACTGGTATTAAATAGCAGTTTATATTCAATAATAAATTAAACAACTGTTTAACTGGCAGTTAATATGCAATGAATAATTAATTAACAATTTAACTGGCAGTTTAAAAGCAATGAATAAATTAAATAGCAATTTAATTTAAATAAATGAAATTAATTGAGATGATGATGAAAAATATGCCAAACAAGCGTAAATAAATTTTAAATCACATCATATACCAATTTAACAAACATAAGATATTTTAGAAATTGTGAGTGGGTTAAAGCACTCACCTTTTGAATTTAAATTGAATAAATCCAATTTAAACCCAAAATTTGACCGTCTCAGAATTCGTCCAAACTAGCGCAAAAAAAGTACGGAATTTCAATACGAACCTAACAAAAGAAACCGCACGTAAATCAGATATTGTATGTGAAAGATGTAGCGATAATTGTGATTGGATTTAAATTTTAAAAATAAATAAAAGAGAACACAATTTACCCCTCGCCACGTCATGCTCTCTCATCTTCCAGGAGCACGCGCAAATTGGAACGCACGCATCCTTCTTCTCAGAAACCCTAGAACGCACATACGCACGCGCCGCCTCACCTCACACCATCGCTGCACCCTCCACCGCGTCGCCAGAGACGATCGCCTCCGCCTCTGAATCACCCATGACCCACGGCCACGCGCCGATTGCGCGTTCGCCGCCACCATAAACTCAAGCCCTAATCGAATTTTTCCCGATGATCTAACCGTCGATTCGTAGAGCAAACACCACGGATGCACTCCCCATCGTCCACTCTACAATACCCAGAAATGATTCGTCGATCCGACAACGTTCATCGAGCGTGATGAACGGTCGAAAATTGATTTAGAAATTCTAGACAAACAATGCATTAGATCAGAAAATGAATTTCATTTTTGAGATGCGTACATTGAGAGCTCCGATATATATTTTTTCTAAATTTTTCTGAGGACTTTGAAATTTATGCTTTGGATTTGATTTGCAATTGGATCTGGAAATATAAAATTTTGTCTGTCATTGAGAAAGAGGAGGAATAGAATGAATTTATGTACAAACAAATGAAAATTAGGGAGGCTAGGGTTTATAACAGGATATTTATAGAGAAAGTTGAAATAGAATAAATGGATCGGGTTGAATACGCGCTAACGACAAAGTGGCCCGAAAAGCCCGTTCTGACCCCGGAATGAAACTGAGTAAACCCATATATCAAAATAGGTGTTTTAAAATATTTTAAACACAATGGAAAAGGTTTCAGGTTGAAATTGCATCGTATGAAGAAGTTATGCTAAAATCAATATTTTTCAAATTGATTTCAATTTCGTTTATTTCAAGGCGTTTTGAGTCCGTACGATCGTTACGAAACTTGAAACCCTACAATAATTCACCATTACAGATCCGATGAAACTGGTTTCGTCGAAATCCGAGTCAGTGTCCAAAATGGCTATTTTTACCCTAATTAAATAAATTTATAATTAATTATTTAAATCCCATTTTAAATTTCAATCTTAAAATTGACCAATTTCACAATTTTAAATTTCTTAACCATTTGAAAGGTTTTGAACAAATTTAAATGTCAATAAATAGTTGATTTATTTATCAATTCCAATGTTAATCTAAATTTCAAAATTAAATTTCAATTTCATTAAATTTAAAAATTATAAAATAAAACTCCAAAATCCATTATTTAAATTCTTACCCTTATTATTCGAGTCTATCATTACTTTGTAACGCAGTTAACACTTGTCTCACATTTCATTCCATATATATATTCAAATTTCCAGCTCCCTTTTGTATAAATTATTATTTCCAAATATATTGAAGTTGTCAACTATATACATTTGTTAAAATTAGAAACTCAATTAATTCATTAAATGGGTTTCATTCTTCTATACTAACTTATGAAATAAATATGCATTTCTTTCGCTTATACCTTTACACTTTTCAGTTACAGTTCTTACCCACATAAATGAGACAATTAATTTCATCTAAATGTAATTGTTTTCCAATATATTGATAAATTTTATTTCCATTCCTTATAATACAACCAATTGTCAAATATGAATAACCTTAACACTATTTACAACTATTACCTTAATTAACCTTAACGTAATATTAAATTATAATTATTGTAACTATTTCCCAATTGTAAATTTACACTCTACCCAAATAGGTAACAAACCAAAATCGTTACGCTAACTGTTAAGCTTTTATTATTCACAAATCAAGGTTTCCATTTATTTTCAATTATTGGCCTTCCATTTAATTCATAAATTATTGATTTTATTCAAATTTCTAACTCTTTTGTTATTAACTATCATATTTACATTTAATATACCTTCGCCAAATATATACATAAATTATGATTTATATTCTCAATCCATTTATTTACTTGTGTATAATTTATAGTCAAACATACATTTAGATTATTTTCTATAATTGGAATTTTATGAAAGTTCATTAATCATTAACCTTAAATTTGCATTGTTTCTATTAAATTTCCATTCACACTTCCGTTACTATATTAATAATCATTAAGGTAATGTTTATTATCAACAACGAACATTAAAATTTCTTTTCAAACATTGATTGTACAAATCTTCAATTTTTCCGTATTACTTCATCAGTACATATAACCCTTCCCAATTTACTAATTCCTATCAGTTAAACCTTACAACTGTTTCAATAAATTAGGATTGCACTAAATTTGCAATTTATCAACTTGCCATAACCTTATTTCCTTAAATTACGCTCAGTTGCTATTAAGCAATATATTATTGCATTGGTTTATTCAACAGTTGCTTTAATTTACTCATTTTCTATTTTATAACCAAATGTAACAATTTACACTATTCATTATTATATTGATGAATTCCATTCTAGTTAATATTTTTATTAATAATTCACTATTTCAACATTCCCATTTGTTTCCTATATCAAACCTTTAACCAAGTATGACAATTTATATTATTTCAAGTAATTGCAAATTTGTTTTAAAATGGTTAATTTTTATTTACAGTTGCTACGTCTAACCCCTAACATTCGCCCCAGTTTAAATCGTAAGATTTTTATTTCTTTCTAAATTTAATTAAAAATCTTATTAATTTAACTCATTTTAATCGTTGAATTTTACGGGTCATTACATGAGGGATCACTCTTAAATTCGCAATCTGGAACGCAACGCCGAATGATTTGGTCAAAACAATACTTAAAAAAGTATGGATTATCCCAATAGAAATATCGACTTGAAAAAGAAATTTATATTTATCTTGTTTTGTCCAATATGAAGAAATTTTCTTAGTGACTAAATAGTTTATTACATTAACATACCATGGATCGGCGGAAACATAAAGGAGTTGTTCATCAAGAAAGTTCTCGTTGATCGGTAGAGAAGATGGTGCATTTGGAAGATGTGACAGATGATCAGCAATGACATTGTCAGATCCTTTTTTATTTTTGATCTTAAGGTCAAATTCATGTAGTAAAAGGATCCATCAGATCAAATAAGACTTAGCTTCCTTTTTAGCGAAAAGGTACCTAAGAGCGGAGTGATCAGTGTAAACCGTAATGTGTGAGCCAATCAAATAAGATCGAAACTATTCGAGCGTAAAGACTACTGATAGAAGCTCTTTTCAGTGGTAGTGTAATTGAGTTGAGCATCGTTAAGAGTCATACAAGAGAAGTAGATGATATGAAGAACTTTTTTGATGCGTTGTCCTAAGACGGCACCAAGCGCAAAGTTAGAAGCATCACGGATTATTTCAAAAGGAAGATCCTAATTGGGTGAGCAAATGATGAAAGCGGAAATGAGTTCATTTTTAAGATGTTCGTAAGCAGAAACATAGTCAGAATTAAAGTCAAATGAAACGTCTTTTTCAAGAAGAGTCGTCATAGGTCGAGCAATTTTACTAAAGTTTTTCACAAAACGTCGGTAAAAACCAGCATTCCCGAAAAATGAATGAATGCCCTTGATAGATTTAGGAATGGGTAGATTCCCAATTACGTCAACTTTTGCTTTATCCACCTCAGTGCTTTGTTTGAAATGACATGCCCAAGGACAATGATATATTTGACCATAAAATGGCATTTTTTCCAGTTTAACGTTAATTGTTTCTCCTTGCATCGATTTAGAACCATCTCGAGATGGTGTAAGCACTCGGAAAAAGAGTTTTCAAAGATGGATAAATCGTCCATAAACACTTCCAAAAAACGTTCGATCATGTCGGAAAAGATGCCGACAATGCATCTTTGGAAAGTAGCAGAAGCATTGTAAAGACCAAATGGCATACATTGATACGCAAAGGAGCCAAAGGAGCATATGAAAATCGTTTTCTCTTGATCTTCGAGAGCGATCAGAATTTGGTTATAATCGGAATAACCATCAAGAAAGCAATAGAATTCATGGTCGGCTAAACTTTCGGCATTTTGACAATGAAAGGAAGAAGAAAGTGATCTCTACGTGTTGCAACATTTAATTTTAGATAATCAATACAAACACGCCAACCCATTTGAGTACGAGTTGGAATGAGCTTGTTTGCGTCGTCCGTGATAAAGATAAATCCAGACATTTTAGGCATGACATAAATTAGGCTAACCTACGAATGATCGGAAATGGAGTATATGATTCCGTTATAGAGGAGTTTAAGAATTTCATCTCGAACCGTATCCTTCATTTTTGGGTTAAGCCTTCGTTGCGTGTTACAAATGGGCTTGGCTTCATCAATTAAGTGGATGCGATGTTGAACAAGAGCGGGACTAGTTCCCTTAATATCAGTAATCGACCATCCAATTCCCTCTTTTTTTTAGACAGATTTAAAAGAAGGGAGTCTTCTTGATCAAAAGAAAGATTTGAAGTTATTATGACAGGAAAAGTTTCATCGTCACCTAAGTATGCATACTTAAGTTGATCAGGAAAAGGTTCAAGTTCTAACCTATGGGGTTGCTTAATCAAAGAATTTGGTTGGAGTTCTGGATCAACCATGAGGGGTGCCAACGGAAGCGAATTTCGATCTCAATAGATTCGTCTTGAAACAATTGTTCGTATTCGGTCTCGCGTTTGTTACTAAGGTCAACTATTTCATTGTCAAAATTTTCTTAAATGGAGCTAACTTCCAATGTTTGGTCAAGTAGTTCGTTTGATTAATTTTCGAGATTGAAGATGTTAAGATCCAAAGTTATATTACCAAGAGAAATTTTTATCGAACCATTTCGACAATTGATTAGGGCATTCAAAGTGGCTAAGAAAGGTCGTCCTAAAACAATGGAAATTTACTCATTGGATTGTTCACTGGTTGTGTCTTAAGGACGATGAAATCGACGGGAAATATGAATTGACGATTTTGATGAATATGTCCTTGATTTCTCCCACACGTTTCTTCATCGAATGATCGAAAAATTGAAGAGTCACTTTCGTTGGTTTTAGTTCACCCAAGCCAAGTTGCTAGTAAACCGAATAAGGTATCAAATTGACTCTCGCGCCTAAGTCTAGTAAGTATATATTAATCGTTTTATCTCCTATCATGCATGAGATCGTCAGACATCCAGGATCTTTATATTTTATGGGAATCGACTGAGACAAGACTTCGCTAAGACTGGAAGCTAAGAAAACTTTCTTGGGTACATGAGTACGTCACTTTTGAGTACACAAGTCCTTTAGAAACTTAGCATAAGTCGAGACTTATTAAATGATATCAAGGAGAGGGATATTTACTTTGACTTGTTTTAAAATTTTCAACAACTTTTCCATTTGATCGGAATGTTTCTTAGGTCGAAGTCGATGTGGAAATGAAATTTGACACTCGATAGGTCGGTCTACTTGAGTAGAAGGAATTGGACTGGAATTTGATTCATGTTTGACTTAGTGTTTTGTTCAGAATCGATTATAGTTTTTAAAGTGTTAAGAGGAGTTTCCGCAAATCGTTTGGATTGACAACTTGGTTATCGATTAATTTACCAGAGCGCAAAGTTGTGATAGCATTCATTTGGTTCACATTGCTATCTTGAACGACATGAGCTTGATTCGAGTTCGTGTTTTGATTTCTAGGGTTTGGAATTGACTGACTTGGGAACGTGCTTTATTCACATTCATTCACAGAAGTGACTAATAGACTCATTTGCATTTCGAGTTTAGCAATTGATTGACTTGTATTTTGCATGTACGAGGTTAACAAATTCCAAATTGCTATTTGATTGGAGGTTTTTATCGGTCGCCTTAGCCCAAATTTCAAGAATTTTCTGAAGTGAAGTCATTCATTTATCGTCATGGGGAGAGTAAGATTGTTGTGTTTGATTTTGAGATGGAGACACAAAATTTTGTTGAAAGTGGTCGGGCTGAAAAAGAGGATTTGAAGCACTGTTCGAAAATGCTTGAAAATTGGAATGAACCAAATTTGCGTTAGAATTATTTTGGTTCCATGTAAAGTTAGGATGATTTCTTCAATCAGGATTGTATGTTGGAGAAAATGGGTCATTCTTAATCTCGTTAAAAGCTTGAGTTGTTCTACCGAATGAGGGCACTGATCGGTGATGTGACTTGGATCGTTGCATTTATAACACGATGGTTGGGAAGCATGGTTCATTTGATTAGATGAGAAAAAAATTTCCAAATTTATTGATCATTGCATTGATTTTCGCTTCCAATGCTAAAGATGATCCTATCGAGTGTGCGCTGGACCGTGAATAAATGGATTTCTCGTTACAATATTCCTATTGGGATGATTTTTCGGCCAAGTTCTCAAGGAATTGCCAAGCATCGTCATGATGTTGGGCGAGAAAATTGCCTTGGCACATCGATTCAAGCATGGTTCGTGAATTATTTTTAGGTTCATCGTATAAGATTTGGCAAAGAGTCTGTTTTTCAAAATTATGGTGTTAATATTTTCTCAAAAGCACTTTAAATCTTTCAACATATTTTCCGAAAGGTTCATCCCTGAATTGATGAAAGTTTACAATTTCGTTTCATATTTTGGTCTTTTTTCCCAGGTAGAATTTTTTTGAGAAAACTTTAACGAATTCGTCCAAAGTTTTGATTAAGTTCGATGGTAAGCTCTACGACCATTTTTCAGCATAATCGGTAAGGGCGAATGGAAATAATCAAAGTTTAATTTCATTGTCACATAATTGTTGGAGTTTAACGGTTATACAAACTTGTTCATATTTTGTTAAGAAGATGTATTGGTCATCGTGTTCAAAATTGCCAAATTACGAGAGTGTGGCAATGTGATTTGAATGAAGTGATTACCTGTTGGGGCGGGTAATGTGATATAAGAAAGAGTAGAAACTCTATTAGGAAAGATTCCATCCATGAGAGCTCGGTAAGCGTTTTCATTAGCCATCATTAGAGGATCGTTCGTTCGAGTTAGATGATTTGTCGTTGTGTCACGAGTCCAGTACTCATACACAAGTGAAAAAAATCAAGGAGAGAAAAATGTGAGAATCAAGGTTAAGAGAATGAAATGAAAAAAATCCTTTCTATTGTTTTTTTAAAGGAAAAATATTTACCAAAAAGAATTTATTTTTCAAGAGTGAAATTTGATTTGTTTTTTTTTTTGGATTTTAATTTTTTGTTTTTGAAAGGATTTTTTGTTTTTGTTCTTTTAAAAATAAATAAATTAAGTAAAATGGTTGTTTTTGGATTTTTTTTAAATTTTGTTTAATTTTTTAAGGAAAATATTTGTTTTGTTTTTTTGGATTATTTATATATGTGCATGAACTAATGTAACTAAATGAATGCAAGGACTTAACTGCAAATTTTCTATTCTTAGTAGCTCCTAACCCAGAATTATATAGTCACACTTGACTTATTTAACAAAATAGTTCTTACCCGATAGCAGATAGAGGTTATCACTGCACCACGAATCACCATAGTAATGCAACCGAAGATTTAAGTACCTTCCGAGAAATAATCATTATAATATTTACGAATCACCATACTATTTATAAATGATTATTACTTCGCCATAACCTAGACACTAAGAAATAAATTGCTAAAAGAAATCAACTTGTCAAGATATAATCAAGCCCTAGATGAGCCCGTGACACCCTTAAGTCCAAAGTCTAAACGTTATTATTAGTCAAATTCTACGATGAAATGCAATTTGTGGGCCAATGAAGGGATAATAAAATCCCCCACCTTTTGTGAAGTTGGATATTTCCCTCAGAAAAGAAAATAAGATGAAATGAATGCAAAAACAATTATACGTGTATTAAAAATGAAACTACGAATGAGATTTGATTTGATTTTTGTTTTTGGATTTTTAAAATACAAGCAACCAACAATGTAAAGAAAATAAAATAATAGATAAGAACACGATACCAGATCGTGCAAAATTATTAGAATTTTTTTTTAAAGCAATGATTTTTTTGGAAGAAAATGCAGAGCAGGCAAATATTCTTCTTTTGATTCCCTGCAACCTACAAAAGAGTTCAAAACAAATTTCCTTTTTATGATTGTTTTTTCAAAGGCAAGAGAACCCCTTTTTAGAAAAAAAAATGAAATTTAAGCAACAAAAGCTTTAGAAAAAAATTAGACTCGAACTAAACAAAGCATCATCATCATCATTATTATTATGATTATTATCATTATTATTATTTACATAGGTAAACTTAAATATGAAATTTTCAAACATTCCCACTTAACAAGCTCAAAATTTACCCAAACATAACACTTAACCCTACTTAACAATACCTAACACAATTCGTATCCCAAAAAAATGTATTTATCAAAACACTTAACCCAACACAGTTTAAATCCCCTCAAACTATTTTAACATCACAACACAATTCACAAAACAAAACAAAATTCATAAACAATCTTGATGTGCCGATGCTCCGGTTTGATGTTCGAATTTAGGCGATTCGGTGCTCGATTGTTTTGTCGAGGGTGGTTCATGTTTGGGAATTTGGGGATTTTGGGTGACGAGGTAGCAGTTTTAGGTAGTGAGATGGTTGGCTGTTTTGGGCCTTTTGGCAGAGAAGGAGACGGTGTGGTTGACTGCGACTATCGTGTTTGGTCAAAAGGAGCAACAGTGGATTTGGATAGCGACTATGGGGTTGAGATCGTAGTGATTTTAAACATTGATTTGGGCGAGTGTGGCAGGTTGTAAAGCGGTTGCGGTTGGCGAAGGTGACTTGGTCGCATTGAGGTGCTAGTGGTTAATTGAAGTGGATGAGTGTTTAAGAGATGAAGGTGCATGAAGTTTAGTTTTTTTGTTTGGTGTGTGGTTGAAGGTTGTGGCAGGTGCGGGAAGCGGTGGGTTGTGCTGCAGTTGACTTGTTTAGTGAGGGTGAAATTGAGGTCGGGTTGGAAAGGGAGTTCGATAATGTTGGTTGCGGTTTTGAGAGATATGGGGTGGATGATTGGAATGCTGGTTTGGAATGGTATTTACATAGAAGTGGAGATGATGGTCCAGTATGCAGGGGCAAGGAGAAGGATTTGTTGTTGGGTTAAATGTGGTTATATAAGGTTTAGGTTGTTTGCTTGGGATGTCTATGGAAAGGATACAGTGAAGCAATTTGCTGAGGAGGGTGCAGTTGTTGTTCAATTGTGGATAAGGAAGTGAACTTCTGTGACACCCCACCTCTATACTCACACTAACCAAGGAGACTACGGGGTAATACCGTCGACTAGCATGAAGAATAAGGTTGTTGGGGAGCGAACATCTGCGTAATTGATTTGTACGAGTACCGATATGTCAGATAGTATGACAGCATTTCATTTCAATAGGAAATCTGACATATCAAATACAAACTCAAAGCTACTACACAATGACTATGTGGCCTTTGAAAACAAATATAAAATAAGCATAACACATATCAGTCACAGATATTCATATCACTAAGGCGGAAACAGATATGAATATAACACATAGAAGTGAACATCAAAGTAATGGTCATACAAGATCCACTACATCACAAAAGAATAGGTACAAGTGCTACATAAAAGAATATGTATACATCAAGAGTCTCTATCTCGAATGTATAAGAACTGTTAGCACCAAAATTGGTCACTAACACCCTTAGAAAGATTGTGTAGAGAGATTAATGAAGAAAGTAAATTAAAATAGAGAACAGAGTATAAATTTAAATGCAGAGAATAAGAACACCAAATTTATAGTGGTTCGGCGTAATTGCCTACATCCACTTTGAGGTTAATCTTTATTGCTTTCTCCATTACTTGAGTACAGATACAATACGAAAATCAATCTCTTGAATACAAGTTTGAATGAAAAAGAAAAGAGTATAAAAATGGCAGAGTCTCCTCAGTGTTCTCGAAAAAAGGATCCATTTCACTGTGCCCCTGCCTCTCTATTTATAGACAAGGGTGGATTGGACTTCCCTGGTGGGCCTGGAAGCTGAATATCTCGGCCCAAATAGTGCAATCTCTGTGTGCCGAGCGATATCTTTACCGAACGAAGTCTTCAGCCGAACGATGCCTTTGGCCGACCGCTCCTGGATGCCGAGCGATATCTTGACCGAACGAAGTCTTTAGCCGAACGATTCCTTTGGTCGACCGCTCCTGGGTGCCGAGCGATATCTTGACCGAACGAAGTCTTTAGCGGAACGATGCCTTTGGCCGACCGCTCCTGGATGCCGAGCGATATCTTGACCGAACGAAGTCTTTAGCCGAACGAACCAGTTGAGCCGAACGGTGGGTATGCCAAGTACTAAGTGGCCTGGTCAAATCTCCAGGAAACACTTGCCCCCCCAAAGTGTATTACGTGACCGAACGTAGTATGCTTTGAATTACGTACCCTCCATGCTCCGCCTCGAACCTTGGCCCATCACTCTTGGAGGTTGCTTTTCTTGTGAATACCAGTTGTGGAGGTGTGTGCCGAACAGTGTAGCCGAGGGCGAACGCTCCATGTTATATCGAGCGACTAAGTATGTCGAAGACGAACGATGTGATCTTGGCCGGTTCCACCGGTCACAGTCTCTTCAACTTCTTCTTCTCCCCTATAAAGGCCAGTGTCTTCCTCCTCCTTCTCTTTTCACTCCTAACCTCCGCTATCTCGTACTTACAAATTTTACCTGCTAACAGCCTCCAAAGTGTTTTAACCTTCCTTCCTGATCCATTCGGCATTAACCAGAGCCGTGCTTCTTAACTCCAGATTCCTCTAAGTCTTGATTTTCCAACTAGGTAACGATCCTTCCATCTAAATCCTTTCCGCGAATAAATAGGTTTTAACGCGAGGCTCGAGTTCGTAAGTTGGAACTGTAGCCGATAGGGAATCGAAGCTCGATCAGAATATTTTTAAGGTGAATGATGAGGAGGGAAGGAAGGAAGAATTGGCCAGGGATGAACACACGGGGGAGTTGTTGGGTGATGTATTGTGGTTCGGCTTGGTTTCTTCATGCCGAATGAGACTGGGAGAAAAGAAAAGAATAGAGGGATGGAGGAAGGGTGGCGAACGTTATTTTGGCCGAGCAAAACTTAGATCGGTCGTTACTTAGGCCGAATGGTAGTTTGGCCGAACGGCACCTTGGCCGAACAAACATAAGTGCCGAACCATACTTAGGCCGAACAAACATAAGTGCCGAACCATACTTAGCCCGAACGAACGTAAATGCCGAAAAATACTTAGGCCGAACGAACGTAAATGTCGAACCATACTTAGGCGGAATGATCAATTGCCTTGCCTAATCACATAAGAAAACAAGGACATAGACTCCAACATACTAGTATATCGAACTGATTTGGACTGGTAACCTCCTAGTTTTAGCAGACATAAACCTGAACTTAAATTGACATAATCGGATATCTTCTTCTAACATTTTCTGGATCCGAAACTGTAAACACCATAAGGCAGGCTTTTGGAGACGATTAGCGATGACGGTCTTCGAAGGCGATGACTCGAAGCTCAATTTTATGTTATTAACTCTGTGACTTTCAATTTTTCAGCACTTATATACGATTAACCGCACTAGTTAACACACCACATGGGGGGAATATTTGTGTTGTTAATTCTAACGTCGAACGTTTTTCAAGTATAGTTCACACAGATGTTTAGCCGAATTCACTATTTATTGGAGATGTCTAAAAAATCCAGCTCCGCCACGATCTCTGACAGACCGGGACCATCCTCTCGACAGGAAGCTGCAGATGTTTCAAATCCATCAACCTTTCCTGCACATAACTTAGCCCCGATGCCCTGGAGGCATCGATTTTCTTGGACAACCCTGTCGATTCACAGGCTTCAAGAACCAACGAAGTTGCGCTCCGGCGAATATGCTCCATCCATGGAATACCTTTCGACGACGTACTGGTTCTATCGGGGCACGACCGGCCACACTTGCCCCCAGTCGGATACACAGCGTGCAATAAATTCATGTGCTGGGTTGGAAGTGTGCCACCGTTCAATTTGCTTCTTCGGGATGTGCTGCAATACATCGACATCGTCCCATCGCAGCTGCACCCAAACGGTCACGCCTTCATCTATGGCACTTACATACTCTTCATGACCGTCTTCTCTAGGCCTCCCACTCCTGGCGACATCAGATATATTTATATGATCAAGAAGCAGAGAGATAGCCCCTCCTTTGTGTTCCTCGAACCGCACCATAAATGCCAAATTTTAACCGGGGCGTGGAGCAAGTTTTCCTTGTACAGACAGGAATGGTTCTATGTGCGTTGCCCCTGGTTTCGCGAGGAGATGGGTCGAAGGAAGTAAGTCTTCTTCTTGGAACGATACTCATGTTTTGGTCGAAGCTGTGCCTATTCTAACTCTTGTTTCATCTTCTCAGGTATCAATCCACATCCTAACGGCCGCGGATGTTCTGAGGCCGTTGAAGCTATTAGAGCTCTTCCTGCCAAAGAACGAGACATCCGAACTCTCATCTCAAATGAGTCACTATCGAGGTTCGGATTGTTAGCCGAAGGTCGCCGGGTAAGTCTTCCCGAAGGCGTTACTGTACCAGGCCGGTCTCTAGCAAAGGGAAAAAATTAGCTAAGTCGTCAGCACGCCACACCCCTGATGTACAAGAAGATGGGGAAATCAAGGAGGGTGAAACACCCGAAGCACAAGATGAGAATTTGGGTTCAGCCCAAGATCCTATAGTTAAAGTGCACGATATCGGAACGTCGTCTTATCCTTCAATTGACGTACAAGATCAGAAAGGAGAAGGTTGACAGAACTTCGAAAGTTACGCTTATTCCGACGGAGAAAGAGGCTTCTTCGCAGCACGTATAAAGTTCTTTAAAGGGCTTATAAAACCTCTCCATTCCGGATGATCTGCTCAATTCTGACTTTGACGATCCAGAGGCATTCAAACTTCATCCGCCCATCAGAGACGACGCGAGCGCTCCAGCCCAGAGTCAGGGAGAGAAAACTCCTATTAGCAAAGCGACTGGTCCGTTGGGGGGAAACACTAGGACACACCCGAACACTTGCACTTCAATTTTCGCTTAGACTTTTGTCGTCGCACTACTCTTTGCTAATTCGCTGTTATTCGAATTCTGTGCAGGTGGTATGGGGCGTTCACATGGATTTGATCGCCTTCGTGGTTCGTCTGTTCTTCATCACTCTGGACGGGACTCAGGTTTTGGGGGACGTCGAGATAGGGATGGTGACGGCGACGAAGACTATCATTCCCGGGACTCGTCATCTCAGAGGAAGACTTATTATCAGCCAAAATACCTTCAGGATACCTCTTCTCATGCGGAGCAAAGTAAAGACAAGCGCGGCCACAAGAGGTCGCAACCTGATGCTCCCCGGGACCAACACTCTGATTCCTCCTCCACTCGACAGTCCCGAGATTCTCATAGGAGAGCCGAACTTTCAAAGCCGTCTCCTCCCGCTCCTGCAACGGACCCATCAGTACAGGAGAGACTTGCCGAGCTTAATGATAAATTTTCGAGAATCTGCTTCGACGGCCTGAAATTCCTCCCGGCGATTCATCCTATCCTCGGACACATCAAGCAGAGCGCCATCACCTGTACAAACGACGTCTATGTTCAACACGACGTGTTTGTTCACTTGGCTGAAAAACTATTCGAAGTCTCCGTGGAGCGCCAACATGAAATCAATCACCTGAGTCTTGAGGCTATCCACGACAAAGACATCATTAAGGTTCAGGACGAAGAAATCGCAACTTACAAGTCTAAGCTTGAGGCCGCCCATCAGAGCGCCAGCGACACTGCTGAGGCCGTCACTCGTCTGGAATCGACTCATATGACATAACTTGACGAGGCGGTTCAACGATGTGGGGATTTGGCTCTAGAGAAGGACTCCGTTCAAAAGGAGAGGGACACACTCAGCCTCCGAGTCAAAGAACTTGAGGAGCAGCTCCGCAGGGAGAGGGAAGAGAAAACGGACGCTTAAGAAGAGTCACAACGGAGTCAAAGAACTTGAGGAGCAGCTCCGCAGGGAGAGGGAAGAGAAAACGGCCGCTTAAGAAGAGTCACAACGGTACTGTGACGAAATCGTTGCTACTCGACTTTTAAAGGAAAAACTTGAGGCCGAGCTTTTCCAAGTTGAGGCCATAAAGAGTGAAGCCCAAGAAGAGGGAAAGAAGATAGCGTCTGTGGATATCGATTCGCGTCTCAAGGCGGCTAGAGAAGAGGGCAGGGAAGAGGTCAAAAGCATGTTTGACCCACTAATTGCTGAATTCAACGTCCGTGTTCTCACGCATCGAGACTTGAATTTTTGGGCGAGGGCTATCTTAAATCTTTAGCCGAGGCATGGGAGGCTTTGATAGAGATTAGGAAGGCCGAAAACGGCACCGAAGAGATTGATGAGGGGGCATTGATAAAAGAATATCTCAAGAGAAATGAGCCTTCGGACTCGTCGACGGCCAAAGCTATCTATTGCAAAGGCTCCCCCTCAAAGAAAGGGAAAGAAATTATTGTCGGCCCATCGGGGGTCGTGCCTCCAGTTCATGTGCCTGTTCGATCGGCCGGTCGGCCGGTACTCGATCCATTTGAGCAGCATATCGGCTATAATCTGAAGGATCCCGGCCTTGGCGTCCATATTTTGTCTCCCATTCCGGAGGGTGAGACCCCCTTGACGGCTGAGAGCCTGTCGGAAGCTGGTAGATAACTCTTCACTTTAAAATTTCAAATGTCGTCATTCTAGGACTATTATATTCTAACGCTTGTTTTCCACGCTTTCTCGCAGGTCGCTCTGATCCCGAGCCCACTCCAAGGAGAGATGTCACCAAGGAGGTGGAGGAAAAGATAGGTGAGGCTAGTCAGGCAGGAGAAACTCCCGGGCCAGATTCTTAGGTGATTGGGGCGCTAGATGAAGACAAATCTGTGACTTCTTCTCCCATCGAGGGAAGTTATGAAGTAGAGATCACAGGCGCCTTCGAACACACATCTGAGCTGAGTATGAAGGAGTGGCTGGAGAAAGAGAAGAGAGAAATGACCATGATCAAGGTCGAACCTCGAGCCGTGGACCCTGACGATCCTTTGAATAAGCCGCTGAAGATCATTCTTCCCGGCAGGTCTAAACCCATGGATGTCCCTCTTACTTCTTCGGCTGTCACTTCTCCATCAAAGAAGTGTACCAAGGGTAAACGCGGAGGAGAGGAGTCGTTTGAGAAGACAACAGAGGTGAAGAAGGCGAAGAAGCACAGGAAGTAATCATTACTCTCGTTCAACGAGAGTCGGTTTAGATTATGCAAGTACTTTTGTCTTCTTAGTTTGTGTAAATAAACTTTTGATTCCGAGCTTCAAAGGAGTTGTAATGGAAACTTATCTTTGATGAATAAACTTAGTTTTCCTATCTTTCCATGGGTCTTCAATTTTCTTTGTGATTGTGATTCAAATCCAAGCTGTTGTGAATATAATAGACCTCTCGGTTCATCTTCATATAGCTCGGAAATTCTTTGAGAGCTATCTGTTTTTTCTTCCACGCTCTAAGCACTTAGAATATTTTCTAATACGCACGCCAAAGGCTCGATGACTTCAAGTCATTTATATCCAGTCCGTCTTTAGTGGACCTGGTCATTTAAATCGTATATACTTGAGTCCGCGCTCCGGGGACTTAGAGTACTCCAGTCCGCACTCCGGGGACCTGGATATTTTTAAGTCGTTTATACTCGAGTCCGCGCTCCGGGGACTTAGAGTACTCCAGTCCACACTCCGGGGACTTGGAGATTTTAAGTCGTTTATACTCGAGTCCACGCTCCGGAGACTTAGAGTACTCCAGTTCGCACTCTGGAGACTTGGAGATTTTAAGTCGTTTATAATCGAGTCCGCGCTTCGGGGACTTAGAGTACTCCAGTCCGCACTCCGGGGACTTGGAGATTTTTAAGTCGTTTATACTCGAGTCCGCGTTCCGGGGACTTAGAGTACTCCAGTCTGCACTCCGGGGACTTGGAGATTATAAGTCGTTTATACTCGAGTCCGCGCTCCGGGGACTTAGAGTACTCCAGTTCGCACTCCGGGGACTTGGAGATTTTAAGTCATTTATACTCGAGTCCGCGCTCCGGGGACTTAGAGTGCTCCAGTCCGCACTCCGAGGACTTGGAGATTTTTAAGTCGTTTATACTCGAGTCTGCGCTCCGGGGACTTAGAGTACTCCAGTCCACACTCCGGAGGCTTGGAGATTTTTAAGTCGTTTATACTCGAGTCCGCGCTCCGGGGACTTAGAGTACTCCAGTCCACACTCTGGGGGCTTGGAGATTTTTAAGTCGTTTATACTCGAGTCCGCGCTCCGGGGACTTAGAGTACTCCAGTCCGCACTCCGGGGGCTTGGAGATTTTTAAGTCGTTTATACCCGAGTCCGCGCTCCGGGGACTTAGAGTACTCCAGTCCGTACTCTGGGGACTTGGAGATTTTAAGTCGTTTATACTCAAGTCCGCGCTCCGGGGACTTAGAGTACTCCAATCCGCACTCCGGGGACTTGGAGATTTTAAGTGTCCGTGCGCGTTCGTACGTTAGCCGGAATAACATAATTTTATTTGCCTGTCGCAGGATCATCATTTGTAGAGACATTAGTCATTCATGGAAAAGATGGCTTCAAGCCTTTATTAATGAGAGCAAGGTAAATTGTCTTATTACATGCCAAGAACTAGAAATAAAAGCATACTGGAAATGAATGCAGCTAATACATGAAAGAAATAGACTAAGTATAATAATGCCGCAAGTGCTCGTTGTTCCATGCTCGGGGGAGCATCGCACCATCGATGGTCGATAGCTTTCCTTCTCCAAGCTTCCGTTCGATGACGTATGGACCCTCCCATGCAGGATTCATATGAGATGGGACCGGAAAAACTCGTTTCAAAACAAGGTCTCCCACACCAAAAATTCTCGGTCGGACCTTTTCGTTATAATATTTAGCGACTCTATGTCTGTATGCGGCCGCTCTCAAATTGGCTTCTTCGCGTTTTTCATCAATGAAGTTCAACGATTCCAACAAAAGATTCTGGTTCAACTCGGTGTCGTAATAAGTTACCCGATGTGATGGAACTTCAAGTTCCACGGGTATGACAGCTTCCGTTCCATATGCTAATGCGAAGGGAGTGTGGCCAGTCGTGGTCTTGTGGGTGGTCCTATAGGCCCAAAGCGCCGTTGGATGTTCATCCACCCACTTGTCTCTCGCCTTTTCCAAACGCTTTTTCAATGTGGACTTGATTATCTTGTTTATGGCTTCCACCTGTCTATTGGATTTCAGGCGAGCAACCGCTGCAAACTTCTTCTCAATGCCATACTTTTGAAAAAATTCTTTGAACTCCTTGCTCTCGAATTGGGTACCGTTATCTGTGACGATGGTCCGTGGAAGGCCAAAACGGCATATGATATTTCGTACGACGAAATTAATAACCTTCTTGGTGGTAATTGTGGTCAGAGGCTCTGCTTCTGCCCATTTGGTGAAGTAGTCGACCGCCACTATTTCATATTCCGCTCCACCTTTGGCTAAGGGTAAAGAGCCAACTAGGTCAATCCCCCACATTGCAAATGGCCAGAGACTAACCATCTGCGTGAGTTCCGTCGGCGGAGCTCTCGGGATTTTCGCATATATCTGGCATTTGTCACATCTTCTCACATAGTCTGCAACATCCCAATTCACCGTTGGCCAGTAGTATCCATAACGGAGGATTTTCTTCGCTAGCGTCTGCCCTCCAGTATGTTCACCGCACTCTCCCTCATGGACTTTCTTCAGGACTCGTGTTATCTCATCATGGGAAATGCATCGAAGTAATGGGGTTGAGAATCCCTTTCGGTACATTCTTCCGTCCTGTATTACATAACGAGAAGCCTTACGGAGGACTTGTCGTCTTTCACTCCTTTCTTTGGGTAAGGTCTCGAATAGCAAGTACTGCCTAATTGGGGTCATCCACGATTCCTTCTCGATTTCTGTTTCTAACGCAAAATCTACCTCCATCATATCTATACTCGGAGCATGGAGGGTCTCCACAGGAAATAATCTCATCTCTTGCGCATCACCGGTGCTTGCGAAGTTTGCCAATGAATCGGCTTCTCTGTTTCGCTCGTGCGGGACACGTGAAATATCATAGTATTTGAGATTCGCTAGCAACTCCTGGACTCGGACCAAATATGGGGCAAGTCTCTGCCCCCTTTCTTGGTAGTCTCCTCGCACTTGGCACACCACCAGTTGGGAGTCGCTAAAGATTTCAACCGATTTTACTCCCTGTTCTTTAATAAGCCTTAAGCCGGCGATCAGTGCTTCATATTCGGCTTCATTATTCATCGTTGTGAATTCGAGCTTCAAAGCGTACCAAACCGATCGGTTTTCAGGAATTACAAGAACTATGCCAACCCCCAAACAATGGTCGTTATATGCCTCATTGGTGTACATCTTCCATCGAACGAGGTATGACATTATGATCGTTTGATTCGTTTGTCGTAGTGAATTCAGCAATGAAGTCAGCTAGTGCCTGTCCTTGTATGGCCCTTCGCGGCAGGTAGGTGATGTCGAACTGACTTAGCTCAATATTTCATTTTAACATCCTTCCGGAAGTTTCCGATTGTTGGAGTATCTGTCGCAAAGGCTGATCGGTATAAACACTGATTGAGTATGCCTGAAAATACGGGGGAAGCTTGCGTGATGCAATCACCAAGAAATAGGCTAGTTTTCAATCTTTGGATAATTTCTTTCGGCCCCTTTCAAGCGTTTACTAACATAGTAAACGGGCTTCTAGACCCGGGCTTCCTCGCGAACCAGGGCTGTGCTGATAGCGTGCTGGGATACAGCCAAGTATACGTACAACATTTCGTGGTCTATTGGTTTTGACAATATCGAGGGACTTTCCAAGTGCCTTTTAAGAGCTCAGAATGCTTCCTCACAGTCGGATGTCCACTCGAAAGTCCTCTTTCCTTTCTTTGTGACATCGAAGAAAGGAATACACTTGTCTGTGGCCGTAGATATGAATCGGCTCAGCGCGGCCACCTTTCCATTCAAGCTTTGTACATGTTTTATGGTTCTGGGCACTTGTATATCTTGGATAGCCTGAATCTTCTCTGGGTTAGCCTCGGTTCCCCGGGCATTCACAATGAATCCTAGAAATTTTCCTGATGCTACGCCGAATGAACACTTCGACGGATTGATCTTCATTCCATAATGCCTGAGTATGTCAAACATCTCCGCTAAGTCTCGGATGTAGTCGTTTGACTGCCGCGACTTCACGAGCATGTCATCCACATAGACTTCCATTATTTTACCAATCTGATCTTTGAACATTCAATTCACCAGGCGTTGGTAAGTCGCTCCTGCGATCTTCAATCCAGATGGAATTACTACTTAGCAATACAACCCATGTTTGTGAAAAAACTGGTGTGTTCTTGGTCTGGGAGATGCATTGGGATTTGATTGTATCCAGAGTACGCATCCATAAATGATAATAATTCATGTCTGGCAGTTGAGTCGACCAGCTGGTCAATCCTAGGCAACGGGAAACTATCCTTAGGCATGCTTTGTTTAAATCAGAATAATAAACACAGGTTCTCCATTTTCCGTTTGCTTTCTTTACTAGCACCGGGTTGGATACCCATTCAGGGTAGAGGACGTCGCAGACGAACCCGTTGGCTTTGAGTTTTTCCACCTCCTCTTTGAGAGCCGCAGACCTCTCCGGGTCCATGCCTCTCATTTTTTGCTTCACAGGTACATGTTTCGGGTCTATGTTCAACATATGACTCGCAATCGCAGGAGAAATCCCACACATATCAGAATGTGTCCAGGCGAAAATATCAAGATTCGCTCTGAGGAAATCGGTAAGGTTCTCAACGGCCAAAGGGTCGAGTTGCGACCCAATTTTAAGAATTCGTGATGGGTCACTCTGGCTAACTGGGATGTCAATTGTGAGTTACGTCGAAGCTGCATTGGTTTCCCTGGGTTCCCCATCATCGTCTCTCGGATCTATGTCTCTATAGATCCGAGAATGTTGCCCGAGCCAGGGCTCGGGCGCTACTTGTCAATCATCAGCGTTTCGTATGCGGACGAAGCGGTCCGCAACCTTTCCTTTCTCTCTGCGCTGAGCCTCTCTCAGCTCAGCCACATAGCAGGCACGTCCGGTCCCTGATCGCCGTGTACCACTATAACACCACTGTCTGTGGGAAATTTTAATGTCAAACACCAAGGGGCCAATGTTGCCCTAAATTCTGCCAAGGCTGGACGTCCAAGAAATACGTTATATGGAGAGTCAACGTCCAATACTATGAATGGTAGGATTCGCACCCTCCTACGATCGCCTTGCCCCAGTTCAACTAGTAACTCCACATATCCCACTGCATTCGTTGCTGCGCCGTTAAAGACATGGATTCTGGCATTGGATAGCTTCAAATCCTTAGCTTCCAGCTTCATTTGGTCATATGCCTTCTTGAAGATGATGTTAACGGAGCTTCCGCAATCGATTAGAATTCTTTTCACAAGCGTCGGCCCGATTGTCGCAGATATGACCATCGGATCGACGGTAGGGGCCTCCACCTTATTCGCATCTCCTGAATACAATATCATCATCCATCGTTCGCTGCTGCTTTTCAGGAGTCCCATCATCCACATTCGAACAGCACTCATACTCCGCATGTATTAAAGAGTTAGCATATTGCTCCATCTCCTGCCAATTCTTATCCGTAGGATGAGGTCCGTCCGCAATCGTGTTGATAACCAATCTACCCACTGTTCGAGCAGGTTGTTCTGGTTGGCGTGGAGCTGGCCCACGTCCAGGGTCCGAGTCTCTTGTCTTCCATCTCGTGGGTCTTTGACGAACTCCTGCAGCTTCTTCTGCCTAATCAACCTTTCAATAGCGTCATAGAGGGCCTGCACTCCTCTGTGTTGTGCCCATAAGACTCTTGAAAGTGGCAGTACTTCGCAGTCTGCTTCTGTTCCTCCGTTGATTCCTTTGGGCATGGTTTTCTATACTGGAAAGTGTTGCAAGTTGACAAATAGATGTTCTCAAGTGATGCGTCGAGCGGCATGTATTCATTGTAGGTCGGGATCCTTGACTTCCATCTCCTTGTCTCTTTTTTCTTCCCGGGATTTCCACCTTTGGATCCTTTAGACTGTCTAGGCTTGTTTTTACGTTGGCTTGAGCTTTTCCCGAATTATCGCAAGCTTGCTTCATGGCAACGGTACTTTTCACAGTCTCCTGAGCAGGCCCTGGTACCTTGTCTCGTCTCGTCCATCGATCTTCTTCCCTTCTTATGAATTGATGAGCGTTCGAATAAAAACGCTCCAGCGTGGTTGGGGGCTTTCCCGCCAACCAATCTCCAAATTCAGAGTCTGGATCCACTCCACGCATTACCGCCATCAAAATAGCGTGGTCGTTTGGATTGCTCACTTCAGTAGTAGCAACATGAAATCTCTGCAAGTATGCTTTCAATGACTCTCCTGGAGCTTGGTTTACGCTTGATAAGAACATCACATCCTTTGGACGAGTGGTGTGTATCCTGAACTGCTCTATGAATTTCATTGCCAATTCGTTAAAGCTGGATATAGATCGTGGGGGAAGTCGAGTAAACCACATGGTGGTGAATCCGAACAGAGTGATTGGGAAGCACCTACACTTGGTTGCATCATTAGCTCTTGCAGAATCCATCATTCACCCGTATCTCATCACATGCTTCCTAGGATCAGTCTTCCCTTCGTAGGCTGGGATAGTCGGCATATTGAACTTCTTGGGTTACTTAGCCTGTAGGATACCATCCGTAAAGGGGGTATGGCTTATGGATACTCCCCAATCTTCATTGGTCAAGCCTTGGTTTTTTCCCATCAACTTCCTGACCATAGCTGTTAAGTCCGGAGTTTGTATGGAGGATGGAAGGTTGTGTTCCGTTCCACGGGACCGTGCGGGTTGGTGTCCCGCCTGATTTGGGTCTTGGAGATTCGGGTTCCTGGTCTCTTTGCGGGCTTGATTTCCAACGCCTGCTTGTGCACCTTCGTCCTTACGGCATCTACGCCCATGAGGTTCATCGGCTGAGGTTGAGCTATCAGATTCATAATAAGTGGCAGGGTTACATCCAGCATTCTGGCGCTGCTGCTGAGCGAGCTGAGTCATAAGGTTAGTGTTGGCTTGAATCTGTTCAGCAAGCTGCCTTCTACTTTCCTTGAGTTCTCTTATCAAGTCATTGAACTCCGTTCGAGAAACGACTTCCGCTTGGATTTGGGTGGAGGGCCCTGCACCTCTGGTTGTTTGCTGATTTTCAGGTCCAACTTGTTGTACGCTAGCAGTTTCATAGACATCTGCATTTTGAGAGGCCGATCTGGTTCGTGGTCTCCCCATGGTAGTGTTGTTGGTTATAACTTTGAGTAGAATCAATAGATGCCTTGTGAATGATTTTGAATCTCCTTCGGGGGATTTATGTAATCCAGTAGCTATAAAGCAGATCCTAATAGCCTGAGAATTCAATTCTCAGTGAAAGCACCAAAATGTTAGCACCAAAATTGGTCCCTAACACCCTTAGAAAGATTGTGTAGAGAGATTAATAAAGAAAGTAAATTAAAATATAGAACAGAGTATAAATTTAAATGCAGAGAACAAGAACACCAAATTTATAGTGGTTCGGCGTAAGTGCCTACGTCCACTTTGGGGTTAATCTTTATTGCTTTCTCCACTACTTGAGTACAAATACATTTCGAAAATCAATCGCTTGAATACAAGTTTGAATGAAAAAGAAGAGAGTATAAAAAATGGCAGAGTCTCCTCGGTGCTCTCGAAAAAAGGATCCATTTCACCGTGCCCTTGCCTCTCTATTTATAGACAAGGGTGGGTTGGACTTCCCTGGTGGGCCTGGAAGCTGAATATCTCGGCCCAAATAGTGCAATCTCTATGTGCCTAACCGAACAGGCCGAATGGCCAAATGCCGAACCATCCTCTTCTTGCCGAGCGGTGCGTTTGTTGTGTGGGAAGAGTAGGCCGAGCAACAATCGAAGCCGGCCATGCTGGGGTGAATGCCGAGCCATCTTTGAATGCTGAACGTCCCTTGTATGCCGAACGATGCCTTTGGCCGACCGCTCCTGGATGCCGAGCGATATCTTGACCGAATGAAGTCTTCAACCGAACGATGCCTTTGGCCGACCGCTCCTGGATGCCGAGCAATATCTTGACCGAACGAAGTCTTTAGCCGAACGATTCCTTTGGCCGACTGCTCCTGGACGCTGAGCGATATCTTGACCGAACGATGTCTTTAGCCGAACGATGCCTTTGGCCGACCGCTCCTTGATGCCGAGCGATATCTTGACCGAACGAAGTCTTTAGCCGAACGAACCAGTTGACCCGAACGGTGGGTATGCCGAGTACTAAGTGGCATGGTCAAATCTCCAGGAAACAAGAACAAAAACTAATAAGCTAAAGTAGTTAGTCACAAGTCAGAAGCTAGTCTCTGCAAAGAATTCAAGTGGATGCACCTGAAACACCTCGGACTGACCCGAGTATTATTTAAGAAGAAAAATAATAAACGGATCAGTCTAACTATAAATATCATATAAGATGAGATAGGATAAGAGACATGACAAAAATATAAGATATCACTAATACCATATTGTGACAAGTATATATTTGATAACAATGAAAACCATACAATATCTCAAATTTTCTCAAACACCCAAAAGAATATCATATTCTTTAGCCTATTCACCAAACCTCAAATATTGGCAGAACATATCAATACAAATCACAAAAATTAGTGAAACATAAATTCCAAAATTCAATATTCAGAAATCCAGAAAGCATAAAAGGAGGAAGGCCTATCATAAATGGAAGCACGAAAACTCACTAACACGTGTATGTGTATCAAAACGGGATGGTATCCTATGGGTCGCTAACCCATAAAATGAGTCGAACATCGACGCACCTAAAAGATACGCCCCATGCACAGACTCGAGCCGAACATCGACACGCTTAAAAAGATACGCCCCATGCACAGACTTGTTGAGCCAAACACCGACGCACTTAAAAAGATACGCCCCATGCACCGAACTCCATAACACGGTTGAAAGACCATGGGTTGCTAGCCCATAAAAATGATCATCATTTAAGTGTAAATTACACTAAGTTAGTAAATAAATGAGTTAGGCTTCATGTCCCATAACCACTGGCTTAACTTAAACATTTACGATCAAATTGTTAACTTACACTCGAAAATAAGTGTAGATTACACTAAGCTAGTAAATAAATGAGTTAGGCTTCATGTCCCATAACCACTATTTTAACTTAAATATTTACGAACAAATTATAGATTTCCACTCAAAAATTGTTATGAGATTTCAATTGAATAAGTCCAAGAATTAACCGATGAAGTAAACGCAAGCGTTTCATACCACTTGTTTTGCTAAGTCGTTTAATTGGATTTCTCATACGAATGAGGTAAAGCTTTGTATATACTAATAGATTGGAAAACGGTTTTAAAACGAGTTTTGTACTAAAAATAGTGTTGAAATCATTTTTGTGAAAGAGTTTGAGTATTTACTACTAGTATAAAAACCTTTGTCTTTTAAAATGTTAAATCACAGAAATGATTGTAAAAACAATCTATCACCAAAAATCAAAAATCGACATTTCAAAAGCGTGAATCAAAACCACGGACATCGATATCAAATCTATCAAATGGATATTTTCAAAAATCCATAAAAGAAATCATAAAAGTCGATAATGAATGAAAATAACTAATCAGATCATCAAAGATCGATAAAAAATGGAAATCCACTCAAAAATAGGCAAATAGGCAAAATTCAACAGGACCTGATGTCTAGTTGGTTTGGCCAGACGTCTAACACTGGGTTTTGGAAATTTATAATTTTTTCTCCTTTTTCCTTTTATGTCCTGAAACCTCCAAGACATCTGTTCGAATTTAACCAGACGTCTGGTCCTGAGCTTTGGAATTTTATTTTGTCTTCCGTTTTATTTTATTATTTTCCAGAAGCCCCTACCAGATATCTAGTTGGTTCAACCAGACGTCTGGTTGCCTGGGACTGGGCAGAATTTGCCTGGGCCAATGATGGCCAAATCAATTCGGAAGCGATCGGACGAGCGATGGAGGCCAGGGATTTATGGCGAGCGACAACCCAACCCTATAGGCTCTTTGATACACCACAAATAACATGTTCAAACATCCGTAGTAGGATTTTCATAAATTTTGACTTCAAAACCAAAAATTGGAAAATCCACTAAACCAATTCAAATCAAAAGTAATTGAACATGAAATCGATGTTAGGAAATCATACCTAACAACAATGAAAGCTATAGACATAGATGTGAGTTCAATAACTCACTCTTTAAACCAAAATAGTAAAGACAAGCTCTAAAACAAGATATGATTGATTTCTCTTCAACTACACCTCAAAGATCCTCAACCAGTTACTACATGCAAAGATTTTCCTATGTTAGGTTATGGGAAAAATAAAGAATTGAAGAAGAATTGAGATGGAGAAGATGAAGATGATGCTTACCTAATCTTCTCCTTAATTTTGGAACTTGAATTTGAATTCTTAAAAGAAACTAGAGCTTAGGAATTTTAGTTTCCTCTTTCCACCATTCTTCCTAGGGATTGAGTGTTAGGAATTTAGAAAATAGAATGAATGAATGAAGAGGAGGGGAGTGGGAGCTATTAGGTAGAAGATTTTGGGTTAACTTGTTGGGTTAGTAGGCTAGAAAACAACTCAAAGCCCAAATGAAAATACCAAAATCCTAATCAACTCCAAATATATCGATGTTTATACTTAAACAAGTTGTAAAAGTTGTTTTAAACTCAATGGAAGTAGTATCGAGTCTGAACGCGACTATTTACAAAAAGTCATATTTCGGACTTCAATTCAACCAACGATGCTATATTTAAATGAAACATTTAAATATATAATCGTAAAATGTGTGGGTTGTTACAGACTCCCCTCCTTAAAGAAATTGCGTCCTCACAATACTTAAGAAAAAAAATAAAGAGTAACAACCACTCTTAGGCATAACGACACAAAAGAAATTTTGAAGTGAGAAGTTCACCTTAAGGAGCACGAGAGAGTAAGTCCGGATGCGTTCGCTCGGTGAATGCTCTAGATTCCCAAGAACAATCCTTAGGACTTCAGAGCATTGAACTTTCACAAGTCGAACATCATTATTATGAAGGCGTTTAACCTTTGTAGCAATGATACGAATTGGATGTTGCGCATAAGTCAAATTAGGTGAAATTTCAATTTCTTCAATAACACCAAGCTCAAGAATAGAATCAGAATCTCTAAGGCTTTTCCATAGTTGAGAAACGTGGAATACGTCATGAATAGCAGAAAATTGAACCGGTAATAAAAGGTGATAAACCACGGAACCAATGTGTTTGGTGATGGAAAACGAGCTAATATATCGAGATGCTAATTTTCCCAAATGACTGAAACACACAACACCCTTCATAGGTAAAACACGAATAAACACCATATCTCCCTTAGAAAATTCTAAATTCCTCCTTCGGTTATTAGCATAGGATTTTTGTTTACTTTGAGCTTCTTTCATCCAATGACGAATAAGGTCAATATTTTCTGTGGAGTCACGAATAAAATCTGGACCTAAAACCAATTTCTCACCGGCTTCAAGCCAACACTAAGGAGATCGGCCTGGCATTCCGTAGAGCGCCCGAAAGGTATCATACCAATGTTAGATTGGAAGCTATTATTACAAGAAAATCAACAAGAGAAATATGATCTTTCCAACTTCCACCAAAATCAAGAACACGTGCATGAAGGAGATCTTCAAGAGTTTGATTCACATGCTCGGTTAGTCCATCGGACTGAGGATGATAAGCGGTGCTTAAATTAAGCTTCGTCCCCAAAGTTTTTTGAAGATCTTTCCAAAATCCACTAGTAAATAATGGATCACGATCACCAATAATAGAAGTATGAACTCCATGCAATCTAACAATTTCTTTAACATAGAGTTTGGCCAAAATAGATACGGTCCGGTTGGACCGAACGAGAAGAAAATGGACGGATTTTGTAAGTCTATCTACTATCACCCATAAATGACCCGAATGAGAACGGGGAAGACCGTCAATCAAGTCCATGGAAATTTGATTCCACTTCCAAGATGGAATGTCCAAATGTTGCAATAACCCAATGGGCCTTTGATGTTAGGCCTTAACGAGTTGGCAAGTCATGCAACGTTTAATAAAGTTAGTAATATCTAATTTCATTCCATCCCAATAATAAAGTCGCTTCATGTTTGCATATATTTTACTACGGTCAGGATGAATGGTAAATTTAAAACTATGAGAATCTTTTAAAATGTCTTTACGAAGATCACTAATATTTGGCACAATAAGTCTGCTAAATTTTTGAATTCCTCCACGAGTATCGATTTCAAAGTCTTTCAAACCATCAACATAAATTTTATCCCTACAACTTTGGCTAAGAAAGCTAATTCGGGATCTTGCTTTTGAGCTTCAAGGATGCGGTCTAAAAGAGAAGGATGAGCCTCATGGCTACATAAAACGAGAGATGAACATGAATCAGATTCACGACCTCGAATCTCACAAGTAAAGTCTCGAGATCGTTCCATTCAGATATCATCATGGAAATAACCGCTTGCGACTAAGTGCATCACCAATATGATTCCCTTTCCGGTAGTAAAAAGAATATCAAGATCATAAGACGCAAGGAATTCGAGCCAACTTTGTTGACGCAAATTTAGTTCCTTTTGAGTGAACAAATAATTCAAAGATTTATGATTGGTGTAGAGAACAAATTTCTCTCCCAAAAGATAATGATGTCAAATTCTAAGAGCGAAAACAATTATCGTCAGTTCTAGATCATGAGTGACATATATAGTCTCGACGGGCTTTGTTTGCCTTGAAGCATAAGCGATAACACGTTCCCTTCAGGAGTCACAAGAATAGGAGCATCAGAAAGGAGTTCCTTTAATTTTTTTGAAAAGCAGCTTCTATGCTAAATAATTTATTTCATGATCATCGTTCTCGAAAAGCTAAGACATTCAAAATTATAATTAACTTTGTGTAATCATCTTTTTAGAAAATTTTACTTACTACAACTCAATTTACTGTGTTTAATTGTCTCATCAAAGCGTTTAAGAGACTCCTATCGATAACGTTGATCAGGTGCATCGACCAGGATTCTTAAAGCACTCAATGGGCAAGACAACACAAAATATTTTCTATATGATAAACATGTCTCTTAAAAATTTTACGAATATTCTTTGCTCGTTTTAAGAACAAAATCTAATTATACTTATAAATATATCTTATTAGAAAGATTTACAATTTTAAATTTCCGTTTTCACCCATAATCGATGAATACAAGGATGGACACATCGAGAAATTTGTAAAATACTCGATTCATAAGATGGATGAAATAAGCTGGAAGGTTCATCAAATGGAATGAAATAATGAACCATTCATAAGAATCATAACGAGTGCATAATGCGGTAAGTGGAACGCTATCCTCCGCAATCGTAGCTGATGAAAACTGGTGGCAAGGTCGAGCTAAAAAGACCTTAGCACCACTCAATTGATTGCTTAAGTGGTATCCTAAGACAAGCTCAAAGATATTGGGAAATTCACGAACTACTTAAATGACGGAAAAAACATCTTCCTCATCATGTGGGTTTAAAGAATAAAATGATGCCACCGAAGTAGAATTGAAATCATTAAAAATAATAGAAATCTGATTAACAGATTGGGGATGTCAAAGATGGATGGTCCTCTAGGGGTATAGGATATGGTCTTCATAACTGTTAATCCAATCCATTCTCAAAATCATTCTGAAACCTAAGTAGCGCATAACATGCAAACCGACTCGGACAACATAATCGCATAAAATAATCTTGACATATTTACAAAGCAAACTGAGTATTGCGGATCCACCAACCGGATTTGCAATTCTCAGTGAAGTCATCATGCCTATAATATTTAAAGAAAAAGTATCAACAAGTTCCTTTGATGTAAAAGAATGAGATGCACGTGTATCAAAAGAATTCGAATAGGTTAATCATGAAACAAAATAATGCTATCAAGGACTGAATGAGAAATACCTTGACCAAGAGAAGGGTTACTATGGGCTTGCACAACATTCGGCTTTCCTCTTTCTTGCTTTGAATTTTGGGACATGAAGATTTAAGATGACCCGAACTTTTGCAACAGCGACAAGTAAGGGACTTCGGACACTTATTTGCATAGTGGACTTAGATCCACAATTGTATCATTCTCCACGATTAGGGGAAGGAGTCTTTGCTACCGAAGTTGCTTGCCTCCCTTTCTTGTTGGTATTAAGACTTTTGAACCTAATATGCCCCTTCTTGTTGTTATTGAGGCATTTTTGGCACCTCCAACATCACTAGCACTTCCTTTATTGGCCTCTTCAAGTCGAAGAGTAATATCTGCAAGCTGGTCGATAGGCACTTCTAATTTCAGAGGTAAAACCTTTTTGGGGTTCTTATTCAAAGCAGAGATAAACCTTTGATTCTTTACAAGATCCAAAAGTTTTTGAGCATACATGAATATGCCATCCAGAGGAGGACCACTGGATTGACCAGCGCTAGGACCACCAGTTTTAACCATCTCTTTTTCTTTAAGAAAGAAAGAAAGAACGAAGAAGAAAAAGGTTATTCTCAGAATGAATTCAAATAAGCTTGATTGGTAAAACAAAGCATCATAAAAGAAAATAGGATAGAATGGGTCCAAAGACTCGGATAAAATCCTATGGCACGATTCCTAAGAGAGACTTAGGACAATGATCCTTGCTAGATTATTCTACATTGTTTCGAAGTTTTGCTCCGATACCAAGTTGTGACGCCCCACCTCTATATTCACACTAACCAAGGACACTACGGGGTAATGCCGTCGACTAGCATGAAAAATAAGGCTGTTGAGGAGTGACCATCTATCTAACTGCTTTGTGCGAGTACCGATATGTCAGATAGTATGACGTGCATTTCATTTCAAGAGGAAATCTGACATATTAAATACAAACTCAAAGCTACTACACAGAGGCTAGTTGGAATTCAGAAACAAATATAAAATAAGCATAACACAAATCCGACATAGATATTCGTATCACCAAGGCGGAATCAGATATGAATATAACACATAGAAGTGAACGTCAAAGTAGTGGTCATACAAGATCCACTACATCATAAAAGAATAGGTACAAGTGCTAGATAAAAGATTATGCATACATCAAGGAGTTTCTACCTCGAATGTACGAGAACGAAACCTCTAAGCTAAAGTAGTAAGCCAAAAGTCTGAAGTTGGTCCCTCCAAAGAAGTCAAGTGGAAGCACCTGAAACACCTCGGTCTGACCCTAGTATTATTTACGAAGAAAAATAATGACCGGATCAGTCCAGTTATAAATATCATATAAGATGGGATATGATAAGAGATATGAAAAAAATATATGATATCAATAATGTTAGTCCGTGAGATGATGGTTTTGATGGCAACAACCTTAGAATAGATTATAAAATATAAATACTAATATTATTGTTATCCCGCCTTTTGGTAAGGCCGAGATAACCAGGAACTGACTGGAAAAAGACAAGATCACATGTCCTCAATTTGGAATGATTGACTAGGCAACTACAAATATCGATGAATTTTTCCCGAGTCCGGATCGGGCTACGATTGATAAGACACGTCAAGCTAAGTGGTAGAAACCAACGTTCCAAATTTCAGGGCAATCCGAGTTATTATGCTCAAGTTATCGCCAACGGGAGATGGATGGAATGATATAGGCTCGAATCCCTCAGGAATGGCATAGGTTCGAATCGATCAGAAGTAAGCCATGCTCCGAATCCATCGACCACACATTGGTTCGAATCCATCCAAGTGGCCATGCTTTGACTCCATCAACCACGCATTGGTTCGAATCCGTCCACAAGGCCTTGGTTCGAATCCATCGGTAGTCAGCCATGGTTCGAATCCATCAGAACACACCTTGCTTCGACTCCATCGAGCAAGCTTTAAGGTCGTATCCATCCCATTATGCCTTGGTTCGAATCCATCCTTGTATGCCCTAGCTCGAATCCATCGGGGGAAAGTTTTCTCGAATCCATGCAAGTGAAGAAGCCCCGGCTCCATTCCAAAAACTCGCCTTCGAATCCAACAATTGAGGCAACCTCGAATCGATCAAATGCTTTGACCGATTCGAACGAGTACCAGTTCCACCGATTCGAAGGAAGCATGCCTTCGAATCCAACTCTTCGAATCCATCAGATAAACGCGGCTAAAACCAAGGGTATGACCCAGAAAACTCGGAGAAAAAGGAGGATTGACCTGAAGCATACACACCACGTCATCACTTTCACGTGCAGAAGCATGGATTCGACCCTATGGATTCGAACCATATCGATTCGAACGGATCCCTGGGGCGAAAAACTCCAACTTGAATCGATCATAACTCGAGATCTACAAATCCAAATGCTATGAAATTTTCGCAGGAGCTTGCATATAGATAGAAGAATGTCCACGCCAAGTTTCATCATGATTGGACACCTTTTTGATCGATTCGAACCAAGGGTCGAATCGATCCCAAAGTGGGCTCGGATCTCTAGAATTCGGCCATGTGGGCCCCCTCATGTGCCAGATGCGTTCTCCCCTGATTTTAGGCGAAATATCAGCCTCCTGCAACTATAAATAGAGCCCCTAGTCATTCAGAAAGGGGATCGGAGAATTTTTAGAGTAAGAGAACGCCCGGACGCTGCCAGAATTGCCTCAGAGCACCACCGCTGCCTTTGATTTCGAATTTTGGTTTACTACTTGCTGTACTTTGACATAAAAAAAATTGTATTCTCCGAATACCAAGCAATAAAGTAACAAAACTTCATAGTGGACGTAGGCAATACGCCGAACCACTCTACATCGTTGTCTCTCGTGCAATTTACTTCCTGTTATTTGGAGTTTTTGTTAGATTATCCACATTTTAATTTACTTTCTTCATTTATTATCTCTTCAAAAACTTCCGACGAGTGTTGTGCCTAATTTTGACACAAACACTTTGGTGCTTTCGCTGAGAAAACCCATATTTTCTCCTGCTCGTTGGATCTGTCATCGATACCGGATTGAATAAATCTAAGAGAGAAATCCAGATCATTAAATTCAAATTCCTTCCATTCTATTCAGATTTGCAAAAGTCTAAGGAAAGGAATTCAACTTTCAAGATGGTTAATACAAGAACAACCTCAAATGCTATCAATCAACAAGAGCAAGATCGACAGAATCCTGTGCCGCCACCTCCATCTAATCCGGATGCTACTGGGCACTCCGAACCGTCAGGATCGGTTACCCGACAAGAGTTGCAGTTGCTACTCCAAGAGCTGACCCAGAGTCGGCAACAACTAGAAGAACAGCTAAGCGCTAACGCTGAGCTAATCGACAAGCTGGATCGCCAGAAGCAAAAAAGGTGCAAGAGAGACCACGCTTCTCGCTCCTCCAGCGAGAGTTCTTCATCTTCTGATTACCACAATCGATCACCACGACCCCGACTAGATGGGAGTCGCATGACATTCACTGGAAATCAACCGGCACTGACCGTTGGACAACTGAGAGTTGGTCCATCAGCCAGTTTTCAAACCGGACCCTCCTCCCGAGGAGGTGTCGTTCCTCACCACACCATAGAATACCGCACCACTAACATTGCAGCTGAACCAGAAGTCGACGCCCAAGATCAGTCGGATCTGGACCATCACCAACACGGACGTACTCCTGAATCATACGTCCCGGAAAACTATGAGTCACGAAGGCAAGACTTGGACCGTCTACAATATCCGGTCCAACCCCAAAGAATGGAACGTAATCATACACCGGTGCAGGCCGCACAAAACGCGCAAATGCCGGAACTTTCAACTATGATACGTCAGATAATCCGTGAGAGTCAGGGATTCACAAATGACGATTGGGGAGTTTCCCGAAGTCACACTCCTTTTACAGACGATATCCTTACTGCCGAACACCCACGGCGATTCAGAATGCCAACTTTACCCATGTACGAAGGGAACTCCGACCCCAACCAACATATTCTGAAATATGAATGGTCGATGACCGCTGCCCGCGCCGACGATGCCGTGAAGTGTCCTAGTTTCCCATATCCTTGGGGGGCATCGCCACCATGTGGTTCACCCGATTGCCACCGCGATCCATCTCTTCATTCAACCAGTTGGCCACGAAATTCGTTGAACAATTCCGCATGCACGTCGCAAGGCTGAAAGATGTCAACACTGTCTAGTGTCACTCAAGCTCCTGGAGAAACACTCAGACACTACTTAGAGAGATTCCATACTGCATGTGCGGAGACCAGCAATCCAAACGATAACTCCATCCTTATGGCGCTGACTAAGGGGATCGACCCCGATTCTGAGTTTGGCAGCTGGTTAGCAGGAAAACCACCTGCATCGTTGGACCATTTCCACGCCAAGGCGGCTCAATTCCTGAGAAGGGAGGACGCGAAACAGTCTAGGAAGCAAACTGATGCAGGACCGAGTACGAAAGGGATTCAAGACAATGTAGCAATCAAACAGTCCGGTGAGAGCTCCGGAAAAGTTCAGTTGAACGTTAAAAACAAACAAGCTCGGCGAAGAGAGAGCGTGAATCAAATTAAGAAGCAAGATCAGAATTGTGGCTCGCAGCGCAAAAATCCAATGTTTGACAGTTACACTCCTCTGACTACATCACTCGAAGACTTATATTTACAAACCCGTGATACAATTCAGTATCAAAAACCTACACCAAATCCGTCGTCAGAAAAGCAAATCCAAACAGGAAAGTTTTGCAGGTTCCATGAAAGCTACGGGCATAATACAAACGAATGTCGTCGCTTACAAGACCTCGTTGAAAAATTGATCAGAGAAAAGAAGATGGAACAGTTTGTTCGGACGCCGCAGCCGGGAGAAGCGAGCCCATCAAATCAAAGTAATGAATCCAATCATATGATACAAGAAGACTCCACCCCCACCAGCTGGAGGTTAGTAGTAAATGCTGTTGGAAGTATCCCCCATCCAATAAAGCGAAGCTGGGATGAGATGAAGTCATATGCCAGTCCTACTAGGCATGCGGATGCTACATTCTGTAGACATTTGAAAGATAAAGTTCTGATCAAACGACAGAAAGCAATGACCAACGACATCGTATTTCAGTGTAGTGATGATGACAGAATCATAGTCCCAACTACCGATCCACTAGTCATATCAGCTCAGATAGGCCATGTGTCGATGAAAAGGATTCTGGTTGACAGCGGAAGTTCCATGAATATAACATTTAAGCAAGCCTACGATCAAATGAATCTGAAGACCAAAAACTTGAAACCATGCCAATCCAGTATTCGCGGCTTTGACGGGAGCGCGACCATACCAGTTGGAGAACTAGAAATACCAATGGAGTTGGGAACAGGACAATGCTGCAGAATCCGGACGTTGCGATTCGTGGTGATGGACATAGATTCACCGTACAATGCTTTCTTGGGCCGACCAGCCCTTACTGAATTCAAGGCTGTTATCGCCCCATGGTGCCTAACCTTAAAATTCCCCACTGACAAAGGAGTTGGTGTTTTTATGGGAGACCAGGCCGACTTAAGGACCATCATACTCTGAAAGCGAGTTTCCCGGTCGAACGATGTCAATGACCAACCCCAAGCCTCTAAAATTGGTGATTTCGTCTGCGGAAGAGTACATTCAACACCATCGCACGTGAAAACAACGTGGGAAGGACCATGTGTGATTGAACAAAAATTCGGGGATGACCTGTTCTTGCTATCAATATTGGGCGGTCCTATTTTGCCAAGAGCCTGGAGAAGGAAGGACCTTCGTCATTTCTACACATGACAGGCTTTATTTGATCTATGAATGCTTTGCAGTTTCCTTTACATTCTGAAATTTGAATTTGTAATAAGGCATTGACTTTGCCATATTTTCTTATTTCAGCAATAAAATACTACCTCTTCAAGCTTGAGCTGTGATTCACCGAATACAACATTCCACAATCACGACACACGAAGAGCTAAGTTCCATCAAACAATGGAATTTATTCAAATAGCGAGTGACTGTGATACGACTGGCCACTCACTAAGTGAAACCCCAGCTCGAGGGCAATTCAACACATCAAAGGCTGAACTGGACCAACACACGACAGTCCATTTAATAACTCGTTTCCAGAACGCGAACGGACTCCAACTTCCCCGAGCGTGAATTGGAGTATAAACATTCAATAACTCGTTCCCAGAGTGCGAACGGACTCCAACTTCCCAGAGCGCGAATTGGAGGATAAACATCATACAAATCGTTCCCACAGCGCGAACGGACTCCAACTTCCCAGAGCGCGAATTGGAGGATAAACATCATACAAATCGTTCCCACAGCGCGAACGGACTCCAACTTCCCAGAGTGCGAATTGGAGGATAAACATCATACAAATCGTTCCCACAGCGCGAACGGACTCCAACTTCCCAGAGCGTGAATTGGAGTATAAACATTCAATAACTCGTTCCCGGAGCGCGAACGGACTCCAAATTCCCAGAGTGTGAATTGGAGTATAAACATTCAACAATTCGTTCCCAGAGTGCGAACGGACTCCAAATTCCCAGAGTGTGAATTGGAGTATAAACATTCAACAATTCGTTCCCGGAGTGCGAACGGACTCCGAATTCTCAGAGTGTGAATTGGAGTATAAACATTCAACAACTCGTTCCCAAAGCGTGAACAAAGTATAAACATCAATTCCAGGTTCCCGGAGCGCGAACTGTGTTACAAATATAGATAACTCTCAAGTTCCCGGAATGCGAACCGGATTATCGATCTCAAATTATCCTAAGTCCCCAGAATGTGGACATGTGCTTAAGATTCGCAGAAAATGCGATCAACCACCAAAATACAAATGTTGTTCCCGAGACTAGGGGGTAGAAAAGCAAAGAGTTAGTCACTAACCAAAGTGATACTATATCTGGAGTTCAACTCATTCATCAAATCATGACACAAAATTATATTTCCATACTTGGCATATATAAAAAAAAACATTACAAAACGCTTAAGTAAAAGAAAAGAGAAACTTCCCATTCAATCAACTAGCAAAAACTAGTTTGATTACATGGCAAGTCAAAAAGTTTCAGTTAAGTGAAGGGCGAATCCACATATATACACGGCTCTAGAAGAACAAAAGAAAAGGTAAAAGAATTGCTATTTCACAACCACATGATAAAACAAGAAGCTCACTCCTTCTTCTTCTGGGGTTTCTTCTTCGGAGTCGAGCCGCTGGACCCGCTACCGGCTTCCTACGGGATTTCTTGTCTTTCTTTGGAACATCCTTCGGATCTGGCATAATATCAACGTCTTCCTCAGAGCTAGAAGGGATAGAGTTCCTCTTGTGAGGGCGAACCGAAGGCATGGGGGTGGTAACAGGTGTTTGTTCAACAACACTCGAGACAGTTACCGTGCCACCGGGAAAGATCACCATTAAAGAAGATAAGCTCGAAGGAGCAGTGTCGCTACCAGGACCACCAACCGTCACCATCGTGGCCATTTCGGCGCTTATCTCAGCTAAAATCTCTTCTTCTCGAGTCAACTGAGCTGCGCTGGATACGCTGGTGGTTGTTACGACAGAACTGAAGACTGGCGCAGCTCCACTCGTCGCGAATGAAGGATCGGGAATAGGGTTAAGAGAGTGGCCAAGTAGCTCTTCAATCATTTGAACATCGAATGACATCGAGCTCCCCTCTCCCATCTCACCGGCCATGGCAACAGTAGAGATCGCCTCGGTGATAATAACTACGCACGTAGGATATAGAACCGGAGGAACTGGGGGCACGGATGCGACACTCTCAATCACTGAACAAAGGAGAGCAAAAGTAATCACTCAGGAAAATTCTCTCGGAAATCGATACATTAAGACATGAGGGAAATAATCAAAGTACCTTCTTTGCCTTGCCTTGGAACTTGAACAGGCTCGGAAACAGCAATCTTGCCAGAGGACAATTCCGGTTGGTCCGGGTTATAAGCAGGGATAGCTTGTGAATCAGCCGCGGCGGTAGCTTCGTATGAAGTAGGGATAGGGACTTCGATGTTCTCGCTATGATGCACGACACCCGAACCTTCACGAACCTCCGCTTGATGAATGCCAAGTCTTTCTTTCTCAACAGAAATTATCGCCTCGTGAAGAGTTTTTCTCTCATCCTCGCTAAGCAAACGTGACTCGAGCTCAAACTCATCTAACACTTCATCCTGGAAAGACATCCTCTTATTCTCCAATAATTTCTTCCAGGCATTGTAGAGAGGCATCGAGTAATCTCCTAGCCAGGAGAGATTCCTATGTTCTAACACATTGGCATTATATGTGTCCAAGAGTTCGTCAAATTCGGCTTCCATCTTGAACCTCTCTGCCTGGACTCTCTCCTCCACCTCCGTTTCAACTTCCTTAACCCTTGCAACTGCCGCATCACACTCAGCTCGAAGAGACACAGCTTGCTCACACGCTTCTTGCGCGGCCGTATTAGCATCATCTTTTTCTTTGTTCATATCAGCAAACTTAGCCTTTAATTCCTCTAGTTCTTTGACTGCCGCATCCCGCTCGGCTTCAACATTTTTGTATCGATGGCCTAAATCTTCAACCAAAGTGCAATGTGCTTGTTACATCCTCGCCATCTCAACTAATGTCTCATCAACCTTTTTTAACGACTCAGTTTCAGCCTTACGGGAAGATTCTGCCTCAGATTGGAGTATGTCAACAATGTGATTCTTCTGAGCCAAGTCGGCTTCCAGTTTCTCGATAATTTTGGCCCGGTCAAAGGCTGCTTTTGAAGCTTTAACAGCCGCTTTATACCATTCTTTGTACTGAGCATAGAAATCGCGGGTGTAGCTAAGTGCCGTGGTCACGGCGTCTTCGGGGATTCTTTTAAGATTGGGAGGAAAGAAACAAGCGTCGAAGCAAATCTCCGGAAAGTCCCTCTTCAATTGAGCAAGTCTGATGGCCCCTTCACCAGATGGTTCAATAGGGGCCTCCTCCGCAGCCGTAGTCGTAGTAACCTCAGTTCTAGAACGGTGTGGCTCGAGCCTCGAAACCTGCGAAGACGGTTGATGTCGTAGAGGCTCAGACACCTGAATATGGCTCCGGGGTGGTGGAGGAGAACGAGAAGAGGAGCGGTGTCTTCGATCTCTATCCGATCGCTCCTGACTGGAATAACCGCGATGATAATCCCTGGCATAATATTCCTGGCCATGATGCCTCCGTTCACGATCGCGATCGGAGTCTCCACGTCGAGATTCATAATAAGACGAAGGGTGATGTACTCATCGGAGTTTGTCCAATGTAGAGTGACGGCCAGACATAGCACCTGAAAAAGGGAAGCAATTCAGTTAAATACCAGGCGAAAGCAATACGATTTGTGCGGAAGTCGTGTAGTGTTATGAAAGTGTATGCAAATGTGCAAAACCCCCGACCAACCAGAAGTGTCGACTGCACTAACAGGTAAAGACTCGCTTATTTCTAAAGCTTCCCGGAGTTCATCCAACCCGGACTGGTGGTGGAGAGATACGTATTCCGGGATGGGAATGTCATCCAGTCCTATAAAAATGTTTCCTGATTGACAAAGAGCAGCGTCAGAGGTAGTAATTCCGAGGATCAAACGAGATACGACTACAGACTTCCGTCTCTTAAGTTAGGGACAACAACCTTGCCTTTCCGCTTTTCTTCTACTCGGGAAAGATCAGCCGCAAACTCGGTATCAGTAGGCGTCCTCTCATCATCACTTGCTTCTCTTATCACAATGCCAGGTTTTCTTTTTACAACTTCCTTCTTCTTCCTTGAGGCCGGTTTTTCCAACCCTTCAATTGCAATACTCTGGCTCATCTCAATCAAACCCAGCGTCCTTAAGTTATCGTCGGTCAACAGCAAGTCGATGTGCCTTGAGTCGCTCGGGCCCATTTGCAACCTTTGAACGATGCCTCTATAATGCCCACCGGTAGGTCTCGAAATGATGGCTATAAGAGTAACAGAGTATTAGTGCAAGTATTAAGAGTGGCCATTCAAGGATGACTTATGATACTTACGTCTGGATAACCATCTCCTGGCAAACACTGGGGGGCATCGAACAAAAAACCACTCATTCTTAAAATAACTGAGTCTGGTCCAGGCTCCTGTCACAATCTGGCATTTTCTAACTGCTTTCAAAAAGGTGAAAGATGGACTATCGCCCCTGCTCTTGAAGTTGAATATGTGTCTAATCTCAGTTGGCCTTGGCGGACGAAAGAGATGATCCATAAATAAAACGAACACACTGTTCAGCAATGCGTGTCCATTGGGATGAAGTTGTGAGGGGGCGATTCCAATGAACGATAACATCTCCCTGATATATTGGTTAAATGGAGGGAGAGTTCCAGCCGCACAGGCATGGCGGTAAAAGGCAGTATATCCTTCAGGTGGGTTATGTGGTCTGTCATTGGCACTAGGTAATAAAACATCGTCCGGGGATATGTTATGTTTCAAACATATCCGGCCCAACAAAGGCTCCGAGATACTGGACTGAACAGAATCGACAGGATCTTCGATAAATATGGCCTCCGGCAACTCATCCGGAGCCGGGTCTATAACTTCAGGAGGGATTTCTGGAATCTCAAGCACTGGAGGAGGCGAGCTTTGTACTTCTTGTTGCCGAGAACTCGAAGATTCCATAATTAACTAACTCACCAGAAAGCGGCGTTAAATACATAAAAAGCCCATGCATTCCCCCAGTGTAAAGTGTATGAATATGTCGTGCAGTGCAAGTGCTATGCATAACTTAAGCAGATTTTACAAGTTGAAACAAGATGTCCGAACGACGAAACTTTGGAGTTTGAGAATGAAAATGACCGTCATCGCTGACCGCCACTTTCACGCCATCCAAATGCTACTGACCAATTCAAGTATAAATTCGTTATATTATGGTCAAGTCATGGTGCCATCGACGATCTCCAAAAGGGAGGTCAAGTCAAATTCGATTATGCAAGGCCGAAGCTCGCCGGAGTCAAGTATGCTAAAGTTCAGTGAGTTCGTTAAATTTCAACTTGAAATTGGTCGTAGTTCAGATGTTGGAGCAAATCAGAAGAGTGGGAGTCCTAGAAGCAATGGCGTTCGAATCGATCGACTCGAATCGATACGAGTCGAATCGACGAACTTCGAATCGATGAACTTCGAATCGGTACGCCCCGACTCCGTGTAGTTCGACTCGATGAGACCATGGGACAGAGAAGCAATTCAAATCCATGAGCTCTGCATAACTTCGAATCGATCAATATTGAACACCTTCGAATCCATCAGAATATCGTTACTTCGAATCGATCGGCACGAGACCCTTCTTCTTTCACAACCATCGATTCGAAGCCTTGCACTCAAGATCGATTCGAACTGTCATTCCTGGATCGATGCGAAGCAATGAAGGAAGATAGCGTACATCAATATCTACGCTCCTCCAAGACAACATTCTACGATCGATACGAATTGAATGGTTTCGTTCCTCAGATCCATCGAGTCGACCCATTCCAGATCTCATAACCCTTCATGATTTTCAGAAGAAAGGATTGAATCGATGCTGGAAACTCCAGTTTTATCATTCCCTACGCTCGAAACGATCCCTTGGTTGCCTGATTGGATTCGATTGCAAAAGAAGACTTGGTGGAATTTTATCGTTTCGTGCAAAGACACGGTTGTTTCTAGCTCTGGAGGATCGATTCGAAGAAGCGGCGATGGTACTAGTAAAAAGTAAAAACTGAAAGCGAGGCTTACCTCGCGTATTTATACGGGTTCGAAAAAACGCTTGAGGATCTTCGTCTCCCGGTCATATTGACCTTCTACCACCGGTCACTCGCAATATCCTATCGATTCGAAAGATCGCTCAATCACCTATCGTGTTCGAATCCATCACACGGCTGAATCCATATATCACTTCGAATCCGTTGCCCTCGAATCCATTACACGTTCGAATCCATCCCTGTAGGATCGATGCGAGGCATTATCGATTCGAAGGAGCCATCGAACACTACACCAAATACTGAGATTTGCAACTAACCATCCGCGCATTTGGCAACGGTTATTAACCGTTGCCATTTTGAAACGGTTTGTAACCGTCTTGGTTCAGTTAGCAACGGTTTTTTATCGTTGCTAATTGGGAACGGTTACTAACCGTAGCTTCTTTGGAGACAATGATGGCGGTAAATTTCATCCTTTCGTGCCATAATTTTTGGCGCGCTTCGTTCCAGGTAGCAACGGTTTTCAACCGTGGCTAATTAGCAACGGTTTGTAATCGTGGTAAATGTTGTGGCAGCTAATTTTGTGCCAAATATCACAGTACTTATGTTGTTTACTCTGGGGCACAAAATTAACCGAGCATACAGTAAAAAAACGCAGATCTCTGATTCTCTCAGCCGCGATTTCGTCCTCGTCGATCGGCTCCTCCAGTAGTGGCAGCCGCGAATTGACATCTCTAGCCTCCAACAGCAGTAGCCGGCGCTCCAGCGGATTCAAAGCTAGGGCATCTTTCATTTGTTTCAGCATCTTCATATCGCTTCTCATCTTCTACAGGTTTCCCTACTGCTGCAAGTTTTTATTTATTTCGTTAATTTCAACTTCCTTGAGCTTCGTACCCATTACCACTTACCTAACCAGATCTATCATTTTCAAGCCCTTAATCTCCTCCAACAGCAGTAGCCGGCGCTCCACCGGATTCAAAGCTAGGGCTAGGGGAAGGGGCGGCTCCAGTCTCCAGCGGCACAGCAGCTCCAGTGGATCTCTCAATCGTGATTCATCGTCGGTGGCTCGCCGCTCACTGCTGTGTGTGGATAATTCATAATTGGATTTACGATTTTGAAGCTTCAGAAAGAAAAGGTGCCATTTTACAATTTTGAAATTCACAGACTCACAGTATTACACTTTACAGACTTTAAGTATATACAAATTCAATTTAGTAATGTTAATTAACTTAATTTGATAATTGTTTTTGTTATGCAATAAACAGTAATAGTATGATAATTTGATAATTGTTAATGTTAATTTACAATAATCAGTAATTGTTTTTGTTATGCAATAATTGTTAATGTTAATTTACAATACCATAATTCAATTTGATAATTCAATTTAATAATTTACAATACAAATTTAATTTAATTTACAGTATCATAATTCAATTTGATAATTCAATTTAAATGATGAGAAATAAAATAGGGGTTGGATATCATAATATTTCCATGATTCTAAGGCTTAAATTGGTCATGTGTGTTTCTACTCAGTGCTTTATATTTCCATGATTCTAATATTTCCATGATTCCATGAAATAAAATAAGGGTTGGATATCATAATATTACCATTATTTGGAAAACAAGCATGTGTGTTTCTACTCAGTGCTTTATATGTATTATCGACGACTGGCTGTCTGTACACGGTGAATCCATTCGTTTCTATGGTTGAATAATAGGAAAAGATTACGTGCTTATATTTGTAGTTTAGAATAATAAAGAAAGGGATGCAACACAAGTTAAGTAACAGTTTATTCCCTATAATGCTTGCTTATGGGTTTGTTTAGTGTTACCATATAAGCTGTCATTTGAGTTCCATCATTATCTTCATCTTTTAGGATTGATGTTTCATTAAGTTTTTGGGGATTGATTATAGTCAATATCTACTACTCTTTAACAGTTTGCCAAAGTAGAGTTGCACCTTCTAATCTGAACCATCAGAATACATATTTGATGTTTTAAGTGTATAGTGTTAGAGAACCAAGAAACAATTGGTTATGCAAAGGATGATCTTTTTACATTTATATATGATTTGTTTTACAAATTGTACAATGTGAGATAATCTAACACGTCCCCGTACGTGTGGTGTATCATCAACCAAAAATTGCAATATGGAAGAGAAGTAGTGTTGTAGTGTGCATTCTCATATTTACTAAAGCCTAAATGTTGTACTCTACTGCATGCTAGTTAGACATAGCTGCTTATAGTGACTGCTAGGGTATAAGTTGATGCAATGAATTTTGTTTTACTAACTATAAGACCATATTTAGTAAGTGGATAAAATTGTTGTTAATGGCGTAATCCAAGTATCAGGAGAGGGGTAATGCATAGACATTACTCTGGTGCTACAAAATGGCGCCGTTGTAATGGAAATTTTTTTGGAAACGGTTTGATGCTAATGTTAAATTTCAAGTGAAATCAGAAGAATATACATCTGTTTAGTTAATATCAGAGTTGAACTTGGTGGAAATCCATAAGATATTGTTACCCATGATTTCTTATTAGCTCTTGTTATTTTCTTTCAGTATGTCTTTTAGTATAGACAAACAATGGATGAATCAATCTAATCGAAGAAATACAGAATATGTGGAAGGTGTGAGAAATTTCGTTAAATTTGTTGCTGAAAACGGTGGCAATAAGGAAAAGTATTCGTGCCCTTGCACGCGGTGCAAAAATGAAGATACATTCAAATTAAATGACATTCATTTTCATTTGCTTAGATATGGTATTGTTCAATCATATACCATGTGGTGTTTTCACGGGGAAAGAATACCGGAGAAGCCAAAACAACAACCGGTTAGTCATGCCACAAATACTGATGAGTCCGAACATATTAGGATGGAGGATTTGATCAATGATGCAGATAGATTCCATCATTTTCAACCTACAAGTCAGTTGCATGATAATGCTAATATTGGTGAGCAGTTTATGGATAAATCATTTTTTGATAGTGCAACTGCAACAGAGCCATTGTATCCTTCTTGTCCAAAAGAGATTACAAAGTTGTATGCCATTGTGAAACTGAATAGCTTGAAGACCCAATACGGCTTTTCAGACAATGGTGTGACCGCACTACTCGAATTCATAAAGGAGTTACTCCCCGAAGGTAACACGCTACCTTCAAAGTACCCCGACGTGAAGAAGATCATTAAGCAAGTTGGGATGAATTACATAACTTATGATGCATGCATTAATGACTGCATCTTGTACTGGAAAGATAATGCGAACAAAGTTTCATGTACAAATTGCAACGCACCAAGATATAAGACATCGTTCGACGAAGAGAGAAAAGCTACCACGGTACCTCAAAAGACCTTAAGACATTTTCCTTTAATTTCTAGATTGAGAAGACTGTATACTGTACCATGGATAGCAGAAGTGATGACCTGGCATGGTCGTGCCAAGTCCGGTACAACCGTAATGCGTCATCCGCGTGATACTTCTCAATGGAAAACTACAGATTCTTTTGATTCTTCGTTTGCTGCTGAACCACGAAATATCACACTTGGAATAGCAACAGATGGTTTCTGTCCGAATTCTTCTTTAACTAACCCTTACAGCTGTTGGCCAGTAATTGTAGTACCATATAACCTTCCTCCGTCTTTGTGCATGAAAAGAGAGTTCTCAATGTTAACACTGTTGATTTCTGGGCCAAAACAACCGGGGAAGGATATTGATGTTTATTTAGAACCTTTGATGGACGAGTTAAAGCAGTTATGGGAAGGAGTCGTTACATTTGATTCATTTATGAAATCTGAGTTCATAATGAGAGCTAGAGTGTTGTGGGCAATCCATGATCATCCCGCTCTTGGGACTTTATCGGGATGTACAACTCACGGCTACTTTGCATGTCCTATTTGTGGAGTAGAAACTACATCTGTTTATCTCCCTGAAAGTAAGAAGATTTGTTACATGGGACATCGTAGATTTCTTCCGTCCGGACACAAGTTTCGATGTGATAAGACAAATTTCAACAACGAGCAAGAACTTAAGCGTCCTCCAAAACCACTGACTGGTTATCAAGTTGAAAAAAAGGTAGCGAATATAAAAATGAAAGTTGGTAAAAACATACTGGAAATTGGTCGAAAACGGAAAAAGACAATCGATGAAGAAGTTCCTGCATGGTATAGAAGGTCGAAGTTCTTTGATTTGCCATATTGGAAAACAAATTTGACCTGACATAATATTGATGTTATGCATACGGAGATGAATGTCATGAAACATTTGATCAACACAATTATGAACCATAAAGATATGTCAAAAGATGGGATCAATGCACGGAAGGATTTGAAAATCATGGGTATAAAACAAAAGTTGTGGGTGATAGAAGATCCTGAAACAAGTAAAGTAACCATACCAAATGCGACTTTCACTTTGAGCAAAGAAGAAAAGATACGGTTTTGCACCGTTTTGAAAATTTTGAAAGTGCCGAGCAAATTCTCTTCGAACTTCCATAACAATGTGAGCATCAACCCTCCTGAACTAAAAAATTTGAAGTCACATGATTACCACATCATAATGCAACATTCACTTCCGGTATTGCTTCAGCATTGTTTTCCACAACATAAGGATCTACGGAATGCTATTCACCGTATTAGTCTCTTTTATAACATTTTGTGCTCAAAGGTGATCAACAGGGAACATCTTCTAAAAGCAAAGGCTAGTTTGGTAGAAGCAATGTGTGTTATTGAAAAACATTTTCCGCCTGCATTTTTTGATATCAGTATTCACCTTATGGTTCATTTAGCCGATGAAGCATTGATTTCTGGTCCTGTTAGATATAGGTGGATGTACCCATTTGAACGATAAATTACTAATTTTATTTATGTACATAATTATTCGATTTAAATAGCTATTGATGTCTACATTTTACAATTATTCATCTTCATAGGTTGATGAAAACATATAAAGGATATGTGCGCAACAAAAGATATATTGAAGGGTGTATTGCAGAAGGATATATTGTATAAGAAGCTAGTCTTTATTGCATGGAGTATATGCCAAAAGGAGGTGCTGGCACTCATAAACATACCCGTGAAGCGTTTTTAGACGAGGATGATGAGTTTGCTGATGAAATAGCACTAGATAATGGTAAAGATATAACGTTAACTCAATTGCAATTTCAACAAGTGCGTAAACGGGTCCTTGATAAGTACGACGGATTGGATGAATGGAAGAAGTAAATTCATGAATTTGTTCTGAATTCTTATTATTGTAAATCAATTCATATATATAGTATTTATTGTGTGTTTTTCGTAGGAGGTATAACTCCTATGTTCAAAGCACCAAATCTCAAACTCGAGGCGGGGGTACATCTGGGGAAGCTATTAAAAATTTCACTTTTTGGTTACGTGAGGAGGTATATGTATTAAATATTTAACGTATTTTCAAGTTGACCATACACCTCCTTGACAATGTTTTTTTACTTATTGTGTTTGTTGTAGTTGTTGAAGACCGTCGATGTTGACTCAACTCTTTGGCGGTTAGTTAACGGGCCGAAGTTTGATTCCCGTAGTTATATGAAGTACCAAGTGAATGAGTTTTTATTTTCTCCGAAGAGTTATGAAGAGTGAAAGCTAACACAGGATAGTGGTGTATGCATGAGAGCAATTACACAATTTAGAGCGAGCGGGAAGGATAAAAATTTTAAGGAAGAAGAAACAACTTATTACGGAGTCATTCAACAGATAATTGAGTTGGATTACATTGACTTCAAACAAACAGTTTTTTATTGTGATTGGGTAAAGGTCGAAGATAAGATCAATGGTTGTAAAATAAATTCTGTTTCAAGCTTGATCACAGTTAACTTGGGAAAATTGAAGAATAAAGATAGCGTGAATGATGAGCCATTTATTCTTGCATCGGAAGCGAGTCAAGTGTTCTACACAAAAGATTTAAAAAATAACGGATGGTTTGTGGTTTTGCATACACCAAAACGGTTGACCATAAATGTGGATGACACCGAGTTTCCCACCGTTTATCAATCAGCTTTTGAAGACAATGAAAAATTAGAAGATCTTATCAAATGCATATGTTAACTTTGTATTTCAAAGCAGTTACTGTACCTTAACAAAATATTTATTTAAAATGGTGTAAAATGTAAAATGGTGTGTTATATGATAGTAATAGATGCATTATATTTTTTATTAGTGCCATTATAATATCCTGATGGATCCATAAGGACGAATATATTGCAAGAGTTCATTTTGTGTTTGTAGTTGTAGGTACTTACATATGATCACATACATACAGACATGTACACATACATACATATGATCAGCTTGACTATTCTTTCTTTTTTTGTGTTTGTAGATAGACAGGCAGTTCAAGATATTGTATTTGCACCCTTTAGTTCAGCAGTGCTAAGGTAATATATTTTTGTATTTGCATCCTTTATTTCAGTCAGTATTTTAGATATTGTTTTGAATCCGCTTAAGTTTAAAATTCTGGTGATGCAGGAAGACTTTATCACTGCCGCATTAAAGTGAATGTTCCCCTTCTCGCCCATCCCTGTGATGCCCGATTGCTGTTAGCCAAATTATTGCACGGATTCCCCTCCATAACAAGATCAAACGCATTATATGACTTAATAAAATTGCTCCAAGCGATTATTGGTAAGCTGTTGTACAGCTGATATAGTAAACAACGTCCCCTTCTGATTTGTCTGATCCCACCAGTTTCTCATCACATTACGATTATTGTCAGTCGGACTGACAAAAATCGTAATGTGGTGAGAAGTTGGTGGGATCAGACAAATCAATAAGGGGACGTTGGTTCATATATCAGATGTACAGCAACTTAACAGTGATCGCTTAGAGCAATTTTTATTAAGACATATAAGGCGTTTGATCTTGTTATGGAGGGGACTCCGTGCAATAATTTGGCCGATAGCAATCGGGCATCACAGGGATGGGCTGGAAGGGGAAGAAATGTACGTCATAATGTTGTTGGGATTATTTTAGGATTTTAGAATTTGCAGGACATAATGTCACAAGATGCCACACCACCGTCAAATGATATAACTTCACAATCATCCACTTTAAAACGGGAGAATGTTGATATAGACAACTATGGTTCTCCAGTCGGAAAAAATGGTTCAAAGTTCGCTACGAAGATTGGTAAACTAGTAAGAAATCATGTGCCAATCTCATATCCAAGTTGGAAAAAAGTTCCGCCAAATTACAAGGAAGACGTGTGGAATCAATTGGAGGTAAGTTCTCCAATCTCATAACCATTTTTATGTACTGTTTCTGTTTGTAAAATATAGTCGTCTGATTGTAATATGCACTGTGTACATGAACTTAGATGGTTTAAATAGATCAATATCTACTACTGTCATAGACTTGTGATTTAACCAAGAATCTAACCACAAGGATGTTGTATCCTCATTTACAACGATCCTATGCATTATTTTTGCTGCTACGTCACCGATAAGAAAAATGTATAGTACAAGAATTATTGTTATAAACTGCAATAGTCCAAAAATGTTGATTCTGAAGATACTTATTCTTTATCCATTTACTCCACTGGCATTCTTTTGTAAGAAGTACCCACAACAGTTTTAATAGAGCAGTTTCTCTTAACGGTTAAGTGGCCTGAGACCAATACTACCCTCTGATTTGGGTCTGCAATAAAGATTCATGCAACACTATTGGGGTTATAGTGCTTTGTATTAGTTTAGCTCTGCCTGAAGTTGATAACAAGTCACTGTCCCATCCTTCAAATTTTGAGAAAACTCCGTTCAATAAAGAAGTACAATCAGAAGCATGAATATAGCACTACAACAAAAATACCCTATTACAACGCCCTTTTTACAACGGGCACTGGCTGCCCGTTGTAATAGATGGCTATTACAACGGTCATTCAGGCCCGTTGTAATAGATGCCCTATACAATCCCCTTTTTACAACGGGCATTGACTGCCCGTTGTAATAGAATGCTATTACAACGGTCCTTTCATGCCCGTTGTAATTAATGCCAATTTTACAACGTTTACAAAATGCCCGTTGTAATAGATGTCAATTCTATAACGGTCACGAAATGCCCGTTGTAATAGATGCCAATTTACAACGGTCACAAAATGCCCGTTGTAATAGATGTCAATTTTACAACGGTCATAAAATGCACGTTTTAACCGATGCCAATTTTACAACGATCATAAAATGCCCGTTGTAATAAATTTCTATTTCCAATTTTCGATAATCAATAATTAATAATTACAATGTTTTCTTAAAATTAATATTTATTATTTATTAATATTTAATAATTAATCATTAATAATATTATATTAATCATTTATAATATAATACTTAATGATTATTAATAAATAATCACCAATTACAAATTATTATATATTATTAGTATTCCAACAGACTTAATTTTACTTTCCAGTTATTAGTAAGTAATATCAAATAATTAATATTAAATATATAATAATTCATAATTAATAATAAATATTAATAATTTATGATTTATTGTTTATTATAGTTAATGGTTTATAATTATTAATTTATAAATAAAAAATTATATATTAATAATTTATATTTTATAATTAGCAAATTACTATTAATAATTTTTTTAATACTAATTTACAAATGATAATTGATAAAATAAAAAAAATGTATGGTAGTAAAACTTAAATTTTAAAGCCCGCCATCTGTTTGCTTTCATTCCCTCGCTGCTAAAACTTTATTTTTTGCTAACCCTAAATCCCAAATCAAACGTTCCTTCCCAAGATCTGGAATCCCTAGATTCGTCGACCTCTTCTCCATGGCAATCCGATACCGATTAATAATTTATGATTATTAACCAATAGTTTATAATTATTAACCAATAATTTATGATTAATAATTTATAATTAAAAATTATTATTTTGATAAACAACCGTTTGTGAATAATATTTTATTATAATTAGTTGGTAATATCAATAAATTAAAGTTAATCAAACGTTCCTCCATTTATCATAATTTTTTTAAGATCAACGAAAAATACAAATGAAAAAAAAACTAGAAAACCAAGGAAACAGGCGTTGGAACACAATTATAAACAAGTGAACATGGCGCCGGTACAAAATTTTAAAACCCGCGTGAAATTTCCATTCACGGGTATACCTTTACTTTTAGTAGAACCCTAATCCCCAAATCCTTATGTACCCACAAATCCCTAATCGCTACTTCACAACTAAATCCCAAGCCTCACAACTAAATCCCAAATCCTCGTGTACCCACAAATCCTCACTTACGAAATGAACGATTCTCAATCTCCCCAATTTTCAATTCACGAATTCTCAATTATGCGACTTTTGTAACAGTGAGATTTAATTGCGATTTGGGTTTCGAAAGGAGTGATGAAGGTTGGGCTTTTATTCGGGGTGATTGGCAAAGGTGGAGGCGGTCGATGGTCGCGAGGTGGTAGGTCGTGGTTGAAGTGCAATTTCAGGCGATGGTTGCTCAACTGATTGCACCAGGTTGGAGAAGCAATGGAGGGTGGTTTTCAGCAATTTGCGGTGGTTCGATCGAGTTTTGGTGGGCGTTGTTGTGGTTGATGAATTAGGGTGTTGCGGTTTGGTAAGTGGTGGTGGTCAATGAGTTGTTGGTTCGTCGTAGTGTCTGATGGATATGGCAATGCCGAAGGTGACTGTTGGTGGCTGGTTGTATGAAATGGTTTGTCGGAGTGATGAATCGATGAAATGTTGAAGTGGTAATGGCAGTTGAAGTATTGAATGCAGTGTGGTGATCAGTTAGAATTACACACATTTTGTTGACAGTGAATGAGCAGTAGCAGTTTGTAACTGATTGGAATGTGGTCGAGTGGAAGTGTCTGGGTAGTTGAGCAGTTCGAAATGGTGGGGAGGCTGTTGCGCACTGTTTGTGCAGTTGTGGGATTTTTCTTTAGTGAGTATGGCAGCAGGCAGAATGCAATTAGGACTGAAGTGGATGGTCAGTAAGGTATCGGGGTGGAGAAGAGCAGGTGGATGTGGACTGAGAACAGATGTGAATGTAGAACTGATATGCAGTTGGTTAGGGGATGTTGTGGGGAAGATGTGAGTGTAGACACTTACTAGCTTGAAAGGCATCTTTCGTTATGTGGTTGACCTTTTCGTGGAACCAAGACTTTGACTCCATCTGGAAATTATCTATTTGCTGGAGTCATCGATGGAAGGAGCATTTGAACTATTGATCTGGCTGCATCCCTCAGCGCACTTACTGAACTTGAGTCCATTGTAGGCAAAGACAAGCTTGTGGTGTCAACCTCATGCTTGCTTATGCACACTGCGGTTGACTTGATTAACGAAACCAAGTTGGATGATGAAATCAATGCTCTTGCCAAGGCATTAGCTGGTCAAAGGATGAGATAAGTAATCATTACTATCTTGTTGAATTTCGATGACATTTTGTTCCATCAGAATCCACCATGTCAAATATTCTATTATTCAAGAACTGAGTAAAAAAATTGAGAAGAAGATTTTAGGTAGGAAATATTTGAGATGTGAGATTTATTTACCTTGTCTGTTCCTCTAGAATTTGCAACAACATGAGTGACATGTTCATCAATTTGGGTTGTGCACTCAGCACCAAATTGTTCAGCTGTTTTCCACAATGGATGGAGATGAGGGTTTGTTTCTCCAACTGGAAACACTGCTAAATACTATATTGCATCCCGTAAGTATTTTTCTTTGTTCTGCAGCTAATATAGCTCTAACATCAACTTCGTTCAAGGAATCATGTGAGAAAAAGTTCCGGTGAACTAAAGGGAAGAAGCATATGAGTAGAAAATTTGTTTGCATTATCTGGTCTTGTACCTAGTTTGAAGAAGGTACCTTTTCTTTCCTTTTAACAGTGAATATTTAGCATCTTTTTTACTTACATTTTCAATTTGACGTCTACAACTTCTCTTTTACTTGAAGCCTATTTAGGAACGACCTTTAAGTCCGAAATTTAAAAAAGTGTTGTGTAAAAAAAAAAATTGAAACGGTTGTAAAATTTAGTATGAAGAATTGAAATAGGTGATAAGAAAGTAATTGTTTCTTATGGGTTAGCAATTTATTAGCAATTTATTTTTCCTCTTTATGAATTGTTTTAAAATACACAGACAGTAATAAGTAACCGATAAGCTTTTGCTATTTGCTAAACATGGTTTTAATGCAAGAGGCTCGCATTTTACATTTGTAAATTGATCTACTGTAAAACATTTATGTATATAGCAGCTTAAAGAAAGATATCTTATATATGTTGTAGTGCGCAAGCAAAAAAGCCAGTAATTAATTGCACCTTTTTATAGAAGAAAAAGTTCAAAATTAAATGTATAGATTCGGTCACATACAAATAGACTTGAGTGAGGATTTTGATAATTCATAGAGACAAGGCATCGGTGCTTACAAAAACAATTGAATACACAAAACAAATCCAAGAAAAAGTGAAGACACTTGAGGGGCAAGTAGCAGCCAAAGACCCAATTGATGAGGCTGAGCTTACAATTAATGATTACTAATAATCAATAAATATTTTTTATATTAATAATTTATTATAGTTATTTATTAATAATTAGTAAATTAATGATATTGGTATACAATCTGTACAATAGTGTAAATCAGTTTCAATTGCCGATACCCTTATTTCTCAAACCCGATACCCTTATTTCTCAAACCCGACTTCAACCCTATTCCCCAAATTACATTCGACCTCAGGCAATTCAACAAAAAGAAAATGGCAATCAAAACAAATTAAACGAGAACGACGACTTAGGGGAATGCGATCTGGCCGGCGTTGGCAGCAATCGCGACTACGATGGTGGGCGCGTCTCTGATAGCACGACGACAATGGCAACAGTAAATTGGCTTCGCGTTTGAGGCTTGGCAACATGAACATGAGGTGCAGTGATCGATTCAGAAGTGGGAAAGGGTCGATGGATGAAGGCGGCCTCTTGAGTTCGTCCATAATATTTATCATAATTGAGGATTTTTTATGCTTGGCTATTATCTAGATCCGTAATATGATTTTTTTGTTCAAAATGAATAGATTTCTTTTGTGTTTATTGCTAAAACTAGCTTAAATTTTTTTAGTTTGAATCTGGCTCACAGAATGAACTTGCTATCGGTTTATGTAGGTTTTTGAAGTGAAAATTCGTATAGATCTAAGAACCGTAATCATTTAAAATTATAGTAAGATTGTTCCAATGGTTGTTGATCTGTCTTAGTTCATAGCGGATGAGTTCATAGACTTATTTGATTTATTCTTAGTAAGGTTGATGGAATAACTGTAGATCTGTATTTAAGAGCGGATGAGTCTAGAACCATTTTTTAATTTAGTCATAGAAGTTCCTTGATCAATATAAACACAACCTCTGCTTTAGGGGAATTTAAATGATATTTTATGGGATGTTTGATATTGATGCAAATCGTTCCTCTTTAGATGAGTTCATTTTCAAAGATAATATATAATTATGTCTAGTGAAAGACCTGTAATCACTTGGGTATGATGTCTATAAGGTTGATGAACGATTAAGTATTCATGTCATGAAATCAACGGATAGCACTTCCAGTTCTTATATGATAGATAAGTGAAGTATTACGTATGACCAATTTGGAGATCATTAACAATACTGCTTTTTTGATTCCCTCTGTTATGTCTTTTCAACTTGTTAGTTACTCCACTATCATGTATCCTGTTTCGTGCCATATGTTTGATTGCATTCAAAGACATTTGTGTTCCATATTTCATATATTCTTAATCCTAATGAAGTTTTACCTTTTGTTTTCTGCAGTTAAATAAAAACGAGTAAACCTCAAAATGCACAAAGGGCCTCAATGCCATTTGGAAATCCATTTCGCACGATCTTGCCTAAGCACTTTTACTCATCAAGAAAGAAACTGACTTTATTGACTGCTTTCGAGCAAACCCTGGCCAAAAGTATGAGGAATCTCATTCCAAAGTGCAAGTCAGATGTTACAAGTTTTTCATGGATGAGACGTGCCATGAAACGACTATGTGAAACTCACATTAGCATCAAAGCTTTGATATATGCTCTAAATTTTCCAGTTTTAGAATGGGATGAGAAGTGGATGGAATTTTATTTTGATAACAGTGTGAAAGTCCTTGATGTTTGTAATGCCCCAACTTCCCAGCTCTCCAAATTGGACCAGAATCAAATCTTTCTCAATTATGCGTTGCACATGTTGGATTCAGATGACACTTCCATAAGCCGAGTCCACAAATCTCTTCATGATTATATGGAGAAGGTTCATTCTGAAAATTCAAAGCTTGAGAAATGCTATTCTACCTTGCAAGATCTTTCATCTACCATTCGGTCGATGAATGTTAAGAATTCTGCTAAAGGGAAGCTCTTAATGAGAGCGTTGTATGGTGTGAAAGTCCTGACAATATTTTTTGTAATGTCTTTATGGTATCATTGTTGGGGTGCTCAAAGTGGCTTATAAATCTGGAAGTTTTCGGAGATTTCTTGTGGGCGTAGACTTTTAATGAATTGCAAGCTGGCATGAATGGGCAGATTATTTGTTCTTCCAAGAAGTTTGGCATGATAAAAGAAATTGAGGTGGTTAATCGTGTGCCAGGTTCCAACTTTCTAATTGTAGCACCATGCATATCTCTAACTATGTTTAATATATTTATGTATATATATAATTCCCATATAAATGAAGGATATGTATGTACGTACATATGCGCGCATACTCAAAATTTCACAATTAGTTTTCTTGATCTACATATAGCAGATTCTGCTAAAAAAATGTACGGACGTGATGTTTATATCATTTAGATTAACATCATATATTTTACGATTATTGCTAGATTTTTATATTTTTGTTTAAACCTGACATGGACATTTTGTTTGTATATTTATTAGCATTACTTTTCTCATTGACTATAATTTATCAGGACATGTTACCATTCAATTATTGCACATATAAACTGGTGATTTTCACCTATCCATATAGACGAAAGAAGAAAGAGGAAGATTATATGGATAAAAGCAAGAGGAAAAACAAAAGGAAAAGAGAAAGAGAGCGTGAAAAGAGAAAGCGACAATCAAAGAAAGATGAGTTCGCTGACAAAAGCTTTATGCTTATGTGTTAATGCTTTATGTATTTGGCTGTTATGAAACTAGTTGTCATGTGTATATTAGAACTATGTCAATGTAAACTTATCTAACTTTTTGGAATGTGTTGGAATTTTATGACTCTAGCTCTTAGTCTTTTCGTATGTGATTTTGGTTATTTTATGATAATATTTATTACTCGTTAAATTATTCATTATTGGTATGGATGTGCTACATGGATGCTGCTGTAATTTTTTTTAAATTTGCATTTATTTTGCAACGGTCAGAAACCGTTGTAATATCATGTATTACAACGGGCTATGCCAGTTGTATTATAGTCTATTACAACGGGCTATGCCACTTGTATTATAGGCTATTACAATGATAGAACCCGTTGCAAGTTTCAATGTTTTACAGCGGGCTTTAATTGTTGTCATAGAGTCTATTGCAAGGGTCGATGACCGTTGTAAAAAGGTGTATTAAAACGTTCATTGCCCGTTTTAAAATACGGTCAACCTATTACAACGAGGCCTAGTACAACAGGCGCATGCCCGTTGTGAAATCCATTACAACGGGCATTGCCCGTTGTAAAATGACTGTTTTGTTGTAGTGTAGTCAGCAGATAAAGGCATAACCAGGTATTTTATAGGCAAACTTTCTTCAATCATTCCCAATGCAGATAACCAGGGCTGCTAATGCATTCGTAAATCAGAATTATTAGCGAAGCTCGAAAACCCATTGAGAAAAGCATATAGCAAACGAACTCTTTATTCACTATGTCATATATGCCTTTTGCAAGTCAAAATTGATGCACATTTTTATGTACTGTGTACATGAACTTAGATGGTTTAAATTCATTTATAATGCTTTCAATACATAAATAAAAAATGGTTTACATGCATTTTTTGTTATGCAGAAATATTATGAGCTCGATCCTCTATCAAAGGACCTTACTATGAAAAAAATGTCCGAGGCTTTTAGGACACACAAGAATGATTTGCGCAAGAATCATTATGACCATTTCATCACTGACGAAGAAAGAATGAGAAATTGTCCACCGAAAATTGCTCAAGATGATTGGGATGAGTTCATAAGAAACGAATCAAAACCCGAGGCGAAAGAAAAAAGGAAGCGAGGCAAACAAAATAGATCAATGCTCGAATATGGTCATCATTCGGGACGTAAGAGTCACGCTATGATTACTTAAGAAATGGTATGTGTCATTGAATTGGTGCATCACATTGCATATACCATTAGTTCCAAATATAATTTTAGGTCATTGTATGCAGGTCGATTCAAGTAGTCCGGGAACAGAAGTATCACGTCTTCAAGTATGGGAGAAAACGCATAAGAAAAAAGGTGGCAGCACGTCAGATGCGACATCTTCCTACTTTGTAAGTTAAACAAATAACAACGCCTCTAAATTAAATTTTCATTATTCATATATATGTATTTACTTTTTAGGACAAAATTGAAAAAGAAAAGGAAACGACGCGTGGTGGTGATGAAGCCGTCTTTATATCAGTGTTTGGTAAAGATGTAAAGGGCAGGAGCCGAAGTATTGGGACCAATATAGATCCTAGCCAAGTTAAGAGTGCTGCCATTCCATGCAAACGGCTCAAACAGGCCCAAGGAGTATATGAGTAGCGACTGCAAAATGTGGAGCAAAAATTGATGAAGCTGGACAATATGGATGATAAACTGGAGCGTCTTCTCAGCATAGCCCAAGATAATCATCAAGTAGGCAGTGAAATCGCATCTTCTCAGTTTGCCACTCTGAACAATCAGTTAATCGACCAAAGATGTGAGATCCTGAACTTCGAGGACGAAGTAATTGCAACAGGTACTATTTTATTAAAATTTGAAGAAAATAATATGTTGCAAAGTCAGTGAATGCTTAACTTCGTGAACGGGAGAGTGCGCTGCATTTTCTTGCACGTATTAGCAAATTTATAACTTGCTGCTACATGTTTAATACAAAGTGAACCGTCACAATTTTGCTGAGTTATATCTCAACACATTTTTACATTTTTCATTTAACATAGCTGAACAATAGTGAGGCTGTTAGTCAAGAAATAAAACAAGTTTGTTATCACGTTTACAATTGCTGAGACATATTAGTAAACAATTAACAGAGAAGCAAGGCAATGGGTGAAAACATTAATTCAAAAGCAACTTGAACTTTACATTACTCTGCCACAGCTAAGGGCTAGCCGAGCAGTACTTGTGTACATGGCATTAAATGAATATGTACCCAAAACACTTCTCATCACTCATTTGTTTGACTTAAGTAAAAAAATAAATAAAGATAACACTTCATCATCCTTTATTCCACTTCTTTCAGCATCTCAAGCGAAGCACTAATGGCTGATATTGTTTAAACTTCTGCACCCTTTTAAATTGAGTTGCTAGCTGTTGTAGAGCAAAGACAGGTGAGTTTGAAACTCACGCATTTAATATATATGTTGCCTGGTTGCTAAAAAAATTCTCTGTAATTCACTTCTGGCATTAAACCTAAGTCATTATTAGGAAAATTTGGGTCTAGTTCATATGCTATGAAACTTAGGCCATCGCTGCATGTTTGTGAAATGGTTTTGGGTAGCATGAGTTTTGTTTTTTGTTTATATAAGTTTTCATCTTAAAAAAATCTGGTGCACTGTCCCTGATGCATGCGAGTAAATCCTTTTGTACCTGCGTATGCACTGCCCCTGAACCATGCAAGTTTATTTCTTTGTTACCTGCGTGTGTTATTTTTGCAAATTACATGCTTTATATGTGTGTTTTACTTTGATTTTTGTGTGGAAATTCTTGCATGCATGATATATATTGCATGTATAATTTTCTAAAGGCAAATGGTTCCAGGATTTAAAACTTTTATTCTTGCGTGTGTAGTGTCCCTGAAGCATGCAAATATACCACCTCTAATATATGCATATCCTTGCATTGAAATTATTTCATGCGCACACTTATGCTTTTGTGCCCATATATACCACCTCTTAAATGTTTGGGAGCTTGTTAGTTCTGTAAATGTGATTCCATATATTCACTCCAGAAATGCTTATATAACAGGTACTATATGCCGAGATTCCACAGCATTAGTAATTCATGGAAAACCAGTACCACCCACATATGAAAAAGTGTTGTTGGACAAAATTTTATTGCCGAATGAGCTAACCGCCAAAATATGTCGACAATTTACCGAGACCTTTGGGGATGTTGGAGCCGGAGGTTATGTGAGCCATCAAAAGGGTTTGATACGATATCTTTAGTCGGAGGTATTGATATTTCTGACTTGTTCTTTGCATATATTGTTGATTTTCTTTTGTTTGCTGTATATGAAATTTGCATATGCAAATGCATGTGTATTTTGTCCTGGTCTGTCTTGTTTACAAGATAATCGACAATTTATCAAATACTAGGAAGTAAAGCTTTTACCTTCCAAAAAAAAAGGTTGAAGCCCATTATATTCTCCTTCAATGCCTCTCAAACTAAAAAACAACCGTGTTTAAAAATTATTACAACATTATATATTTGCAACTTGAAAAAAGTGTTGCCAACTCGTACAAAGCATAAAACATTATATTGACTTTGCATTTCAAAGTCTGAGCTAGAAAGATAATCAAACATTGACCAATTTTATTTTGATATTCGAAATAATAGAATAGAAATAGTTCAAAGTTGGATAATGAATTGCATTCAAGATTCAATGCAACTTCTATTAGTGGTAATTAATACTTATGTCACACGGACTGAGTCAGATTACGTCCAGTGTCTATTCAAGACTGACCAAAAACAAGAGGGTTGATAATCTAATTTCTTTGTACAAATTTTCTTTTCTGCAAAATTTACATTTCCAATTTGCATTTACTGTTCACTGTTTCTGCCTTTCTAACAACAAACAGTCCATTCACAGCTCTACATACCAAACTGCTTTGCTTTGCATTTAATCACCAAACAACATCTCCAATTCAAAACTATCACAATACAACAACCTCCCCCTATACATTCCTCCTTGCTGACCACCAATCACTACCCTTGCAATACCACTCCATCACCTCTACCGTACAACATTCCTTCTCCACTGCTCACCCCACAAACTTCTCCCTTCATGAAATTCAACACAATGCACAACTGACACTGCCTCGATAATAATACAGCAATCTGCCTCGACAACATCCCTTCTTAACATCATCTACACATATCCCCTATTGCCACTGCATAGAGTAACAGCCTCCACATACTTTATCCACTCAGCCAAAATCATTTCTGCAGTCATCGACACAAAGCCTTCACTGACACTGGCCACCTCTGGCCTTTCACCGAACTTCTTCAAACCAAAACAAATTAAGCTCTGCTCCTCCCCCTTTCAAATTGCTTACAGCAATCAAATTTCTCATCCAAACCATTTCCAATTACAACTAACTCTACTGCTCACCATCATTTCTTACATTCACCATCAACTCACTCTACTGCTCACCTAAACCACTTCCCAATACTGTCCTACCCAATACACTTCTACAAACCACCATACCTTTTTCCTGTTTGGTAGATTCCATTTCCACCTGTAAATCATACCTACCATTGATGCAATTAATTTGTTCTATTTATCTGCAAGTGCATAACGTTGACCAACTCTTTAGTATATTAATTATTAATATAATATATGCATAAGGTTACCCTTGAACTTAGTATAATATATGCATATGTTTGCTGCCACTTTTACTTGTGCATTATTATTGCTTACACAGGAATTCCGTTGCTCTATTAACTGAACTTGACCAAGCTAAAATTCACTGTATGCTTTGAGTTTAAAACCAGTTTTTACTTTTGCGCAGGAATTGGATAGAATACTGTATGCACCACAGCATGAGCCAAAGAAATACCAGCTTCGGCTAACCTGCTCAGCATCCTTTTAATGTGTTTATTATATGTAGACTTCACTGCTTGCAAAACAATGTAGTGTAATTAATGAAATCTTTGTACTGTAGTGTAATAAACAATGCAGTGTAATAAGTATGATATTCTGGCACAGTAGCATTCTGTTTGCAAAACAATGAGTGCAATTATAAGTTTGATAATTTTATATGTATGGTATATGTGCGATATGTTTATAGTGCTTGTGTACCAATATTTTGATATTCTGGAATATTTTGATATATATTGATATTTTGGTATATATACTGAGATATGCGTGTAACGCAGTAGTGAGTTACAGATGTGATTTTGTAGGAGCAGGAGCAAACACTATGTGCAACGGGTGCTAACCGTTGATTTATGTGTGACTTGGGCATAAAGCAACGGTTTATAACCATTTTTTACTGGACATAAAGCAACGGTTTGTAACCGTTGCCTTTTGTACATTAAGCAATGGTTTATACCCGTTGCCTATTGTCCATAAAGCAACGGTTTATACCCGTTGCCTTTGGACCAATTTGCAACGGTTAGTACCCGTTGCCTACGGCACAATTTGCCACGATTTATACCCGTTGCCTATTGTCCATAAAGCAACGGTTTATACCCGTTGCCTTTCGCCCAATTTGCAACGGTTTATAACCGTTGCCTTTGTCCCAATTTGCAACGGTTTATACCCGTTGCCTTTTTGACATAAAGCAACGGTTTACTTCCGTCGCTAAATTCAACCACTCCTGTGTTAAAGACGGTTTTTACCCGTTTCTTTTGGACTTAACAACGGTTTTTACCCGTTGTTAATAGCTTATAATGTTGTAGTGGAACAAAGGTTGGACTGAAAATTGTATCGATTCGAAGCACGAAGACCATTGAACCATTGATTCGAAAGCTATCGCTTCGAACATACATGACTTCGAATCCATCAAAATCCACCGATGAGAACGGACGAATCGCTTCAATTTGAAAAATTACTTGTCTGCCTTTTATATCGATTCAGGAGAGGATCGATACAAGAGAACAATTATAGACAATCATAAAAACAGTGTCTTAACTCGATTCTCAAATCGGTTCAGGAGAGGACCGATGCAGAATTCGATAGCAGACCGAACTGACAACAACTTGCAATCACGCAACGTTAGCCAAAGTCAAGGTGATACATATATGCACATATGTTTGACTAATATTTGATCGTTATCATTCACAGGGATCAGATATCCATCTCGTCATGACTTCAACGACGAACAGCCGATCACAATCATACGACGATTGGCTACAGCAATAAAGAATACAACTCTCAGCAAAGCATGTTCTAATTGTCCAACGATAGACTGCAGCTTTTCAAAGCACGTCATATTTACACAAGACGTACTTTGGGGGGCAAATGTTATCCCGCCTTTTGGCAAGGCCGAGATAACCAGGAACTGACTGGAAAAAGACAAGATCACATGTCCTCAATTTGGAATGATTGACTGGGCAACTACAAATATCGATGAATTTTGCCCGAGTCTGAATCGGGCTACGATTGATAAGACACGTCAAGCTAAGTGGTAAAAACCAACATTCCAAATTTCGGGGTAATCCGAGTTAGTATGCTCAAGTTATCGCCAATGGGAGATGGATGGAATGATATTGGCTCGAATCCCTCAGGAATGGCATAGGTTCGAATCGATCAGAAGTAAGCCATGCTCCGAATTCATCGACCACACATTGGTTCGAATCCATCCAAGTGGCCATGCTTCGACTCCATCAACCATGCATTGGTTCGAATCCGTCCACAAGGCCTTGGTTCGAATCCATCGGTAGTCAGCCATGGTTCGAATCCATCAGAACACACCTTGCTTCGACTCCATCGAGCAAGCTTTAAGGTCGTATCCATCCCATTATGCCTTGGTTCGAATCCATCCTTGTATGCCCTAGCTCGAATCCATCGGGGGAAAGTTTCCTCGAATCCATGCAAGTGAAGAAGCCCCGGCTCCATTCCAAAAACTCGTCTTCGAATCCAACAATTGAGGCAACCTCGAATCGATCAAATGCTTTGACCGATTCGAACGAGTACCAGTTCCATCGATTCGAAGGAAGCATGCCTTCGAATCCAACTCTTCGAATCCATCAGATAAACGCGGCTAAAACCAAAGGTATGACCCAGAAAACTTGGAGAAAAAGGAGGATTGGCCCGAAGCATACACACCACGTCATCACTTTCACGTGCAGAAGCATGGATTCGACCCTATGGATTCGAACCATATCGATTCGAACGGATCCCTGGGGCGAAAAAATCCAACTTGAATCGATTGTAACTCGAGATCTACAAATCCAAATGCTATGAAATTTTCGCAGGAGCTTGCATATAGATAGAAGAATGTCCACGCCAAGTTTCATCACGATTGGACACCTTTTTGATCGATTCGAACCAAGGGTCGAATCGATCCCAAAGTGGGCCCGGATCTCCAGAATTCGGCCATGTGGGCCCCCTCACGTGCTAGAAGCGTTCTCCCCCGATTTTAGGCAAAATATCAACCTCCTGCAACTATAAATAGAGCCCCCGGTCATTCAGAAAGGGGATCGGAGAATTTTTAGAGTAAGAGAACGCCCGGACGCTGCCAGAATTGCCTCAGAGCACCACCACTGCCTTTGATTTCGAATTTTGGCTTACTACTTGCTGTACTTTGACATAAAAAAAGTTGTATTCTCCGAATAACAAGCAATAAAGTAACAAAACTTCATAGTGGACGTAGGCAATACGCCGAACCACTCTATATCGTTGTCTCTCGTGCAATTTACTTCCTGTTATTTGGAGTTTTTGTTAGATAATCCACATTTTAATTTACTTTCTTCATTTATTATCTCTTCAAAAACTTCCGACGAGTGTTATGCCCAATTTTGACACAAACAATTATAAATTTAGATATATATGTATATGCGGGATTTAACCATGCAGGTGCTAAGAATGAATACTGTACAGTATAGAGATTCAAGATATCAAAATAGAAGAACTCATGATTATCAAGATTATCAAGAGTTCAAGATTTCAAGGTTAAGTATTTTTTATTATTAGGAATTTTGTTAAAACTCATAGAAAAGCACTGGCATCTTAAAATCCAATTTATTCGTGGAATGGAATTCACTTTGAGCTTGTTAAAGGGATGGAACCCTAAGTAGGATGGAACTTCCAATAAATCTAGTGGAACATTGTTTTGTATCCGCTAACTTTTTATTCAAAATGATTTTTCAAAATTATATCCTGTTTTCAAAATGTTTTCAAAACTTTCCTTTTAAATGTTTCAAAACCCTCTATCCCGATTTTAAATAATTTTAGCCTTAAAATTATCTTTAATTTCAAAGTCAAATTACTCCTGATTTTAAAATATCTTTTAATATAATATATTTAACTTTTAAATATTTATACTTAGATTTAAAATATAAAATTAGAGTTAAATTCTAAATATAATATTCTCTATATTTACTTATGAATTTTAACTATATTCAAGTATATTTATAAAGTTTAAATTATTTTTAATATAAGATTAAGGTTATTTTCAAAGAAAATCAAAACATCAAAAAATGCTTTGGGATGTCGACATGCCTATGTACCCCATGTCGACATGGTGTCAGTTGAGTTCAAAATATAAATTTAAAAAGAAGTGTCTGTTCGCCATAACTCTTCATGAATGGACATTGCTGTTGTTCTTCTATAAATAGAGGTTAGTTTCAACGAATTTTATATCAAATTTTCTGGTTTTTCACTCCTCTTCCACTTTTCTTAATACATATTCTTATCATTACTCTGTCGAAATCAACATTGAATCGAACTTGATTATTTCTAATTTGATTCTCTATTACTCTCTCTACAAGATTCTCAGTGCTATTCATAGTTATAGACTTTTTTGTAATCTATTAAGCGAGAAAAGGTGTGACTGTAGCCTTGAAAATCAATCAAGAAAAAAAAAGGTGTGATTGTAGCCTTGGTAAATCAATTGGGTAAACTTGTGGCCCGAAAATCAAGTATCTCTACCCAGAGGATCGAAATTCTGGAGGGTGTACCTCGTAGCCTTGAAACCGATGGTGCAATTGTACAATTGCTTTTGAAAGGAAATCCGTACTTGTGTTGTGGGACTGGATGTAGGGTAACTCCGAACCAGTATAAAAATCCGGCGTGTTCTTTCCTTTATTGCTTTTATTTTATTTCTGCATCTGTGTTTGTTTCTGTGATCATATCCGTGTCTGTATATTGCATACATCGGTGTCTAAATTAACATAAATCGAAAAAGATTTAGTAATTCTTTATTAACACTATTCACCCCCCCTCTAATGTTAATCCTAGCCTTAAAGATCCGTAATCCGCATTTCTCACAAATGGTATCAGAGCAAGGTTTTCAAAGTTTCATAATCTGATTTTGGAAAAAATTTCAAAATGGCTACCAACACTGGTACTGTTACTAACACTAGTATCCCTTTCACTAGTTCATTTGTAGAGGGTCGGTCTACTGTCAGACCACCACTTTTTGACGACAGTAACTATGCATATTGGGCATGTAGGATGAAAATATATTTACAATCTATAAGATTAGACACTTGGAATATCACACAAACTGAATATTCTGAACCCGCAACTAATTTTGCACAGTGGACTACTAAGCAAAAAGACTATTGCACAAAATAATTCTAAGGCAATGAATATTCTGTTTTGTTCACTAGATAGAAATGAATTCAATAGAGTGTCAGTTTGTAAGTCTGCATATGAAATCTGGAAAACTTTGCAAGTTACTCACGAAGGAACAAGCAAAGTTAAACAGACCAAAATTTCCATGCTCACAAATCAGTTTCAATTATTTAAAATGAATCCTAATGAGTCTATTTCAGACATGTATAGTAGATTTCAGGATATTGTGCATTCTCTAATATCTTTGGGAAAGGAATTTTCTGAACAAGAACAAGTTAGAAAAAATTTAAATTCTCTAACTTCAAAATGGGATCAAAAGACACTTGCGATCGAAGAGGCAAATGACATCAGTACTTTAAAGATGGAAGAATTAATTGGAAATCTAATGTCGTATGAAGTTCAAATGATCGAAAGAAGAGAAAGAAAAGCATCTGAAAAGAAAGCAATGTCATTCAATACATTAACCGATGGATCAGACTCAAATAGCGATAATGATAAAGAGATAGCCTTTATGACCAGAAATTTTAGGAAATTCCTGAAATACAGAAAGATGAATAATCTCAAGAGAAACAACTATAAGAATTATGGAAATCAAAATGTAGTGCCAAATAATGACAAATGTTACAACTGTGATAAACCAGGCCATTTCAAAAGAGACTGTCCGTATCCAGATAGGCAAAATTCTCCCATGAACAATGATCCAGTAAAGAAACGGAAGCGTGCATTTAATGCTACTCTAGATGACTCAGACTCGTCCTCAAGTGATGATGATCAGAAAACAGATAATTCGAAGTTGTGTTTCACAGCTGTTCATGACTCAGACGAATTCAAAGAAATGGATTCAGAAAAAGGTACACGTTTACAATACAATTGGTTGAAATTGCTTGCTTAGAATTAGTTGCTTGATTGTTTGATTGATTGGTTTTGAATTGGTGTGTTGTTTGAATTTGAAAATTTATTTTCTATTTTTTATTACTATTTCATTATTTTATTATTATTTTTATTATTTTTTAATAGTATAGTAATATTTTCTGAAATATACTTGAAGTTTAATAATATTTCAGATATATATAGGCATTAATAATAATAATATTTATATATATTAGAGAACTTAGGAAAAATCAATTCATGAAAATTCAAAGGCACATGTCGACATGGGTATCTGAATTTGAATTTCAAAATTTGAATTCAAATGTTTGAATTTCCCTCCACCTTTTCACTTCATTCAATTCTCTGAAAAGCTACTTTTTGACCAGAGAATATGTCCTTTGAGAATCTATTTATTCACTATCTTTTATTATATCTTTTCACTCTCATTTTCAAATTCAAACTCTCTCTTCATAACTTCAAACTCTCTACTCTCAACTTTAATGGCTTCTTCAAGCAACCCCTCCACCACGAGAATTTCCAAAAAAATCAAAGAGCAATTATTCAATGATCCGGAGGCAATAAAAGCATACATCAATTATGCGAACTATGCCAAAGTCCATCCCGGAAAATTTTCTATTTTTCATGATTTTTCTTCTTATGAACTAGATTCTCTTTTTGCAAACAATGGAGTTCTTAGTCTTATTGATGCTTCTCAAAATGATTTTGTTTGCTATCCAAATCGTGTCAAAATTTTCTATGCTAATTTAAACCGTGGATTTTATCATGGAAATGAGGATGAAATTTGGAGAAGTGTCAAAGGCACTAGAATTGTTTTGAATTGTGATCTTTTGGGTACCATTCTCAATTGCAAGTGTACGGGAATGGATCTTTCTAATTTTAAAATCGATGAAAATGATCGTGAGACATTTCATCACATTTTCGAAGGGATTGATAATTTCGAATTCAAAAATCGAAATTTTCGACCAAAGGCAAGAATTGCCAATCTTCTTTTACAACATACTTTGACCCCAAGATCTGGGAATTTTAACAACCCTACTTCAAAAGTTTGCAAAGATCTTTTTGCTATTTTCGGAAATTATGACATAAATTGGGCGCAAGTTATTTTGGATGAACTTCGTCCTAAAAATCTTGAAATGGGTGAGAATACCTTATACCATAGAATTTATCTCACTCGGATTTTTAACTATTTTGGAGTGGATTTCAAAGGAAAAGAATTTGTTTCTAGAAAAGTTTTCAACCATTCTAACATTTCGCTTATGAAAATTCCTTTTGTTTTTCAACCTTATGAGACCCTTGCCGAAAAGGAAGAGCATTTGTCTCATGAGAAAATGGAAGAAGAGGAAGAGGAAGAAGAAGAAGGGGATGAAATGGAAATTGAAGAAGAAGAAGAAGAAGGTGAAACCTCTTTGGAAAGCATTGACTATCCTCTTAATCCATCCACCAAAACCCTTCTCAAAAACCAAAAGACGATTGTTGAGAATCAACGGATTCTTAAAAGATCCGTTAGTAAGAAGTTGGACAAAATTTCATCCAAGATGAACAAGTTCATTTCCAAAGTCAGCAAGAAACTTGAACTATCTTCATCTTCATCATCCTCTAACTAGTCTTATCTTTTCATATCTTGTTGTATTTGTTTTTCGAATGTTCATGTAGTTTGTTATGTGCTTAATCGTTGTATTATTGTAGTATGCAATGAAATGAAATTTCCTTTCTGTTATCTATCTTATCTTATCTTCAGAATAAATGTTAGTATAGTATATAAATATATATATATATACAAACACACAATTATTCACAAAATCAAATTAGTCATAGTTTTTCACTGGCCCATGTCGACATCCCCTATATGACCATGTCGATATGTACTGGTCAGAAATGACAATTAAATTTGAATAACTACCAAATATCTATTCATTTCGAACGAATTTCTACACCTATAAATACATGTTTCTTCCACAATTCTTCACTGAAATTCATTTCTTATCATCTATATCTTTTATTTCTTTCATAAATTCAACTATGGCTAATCCTATTCACAATCTATCCGAAAGTCTTGAAGAAACTCTTAATTCGTTCAAGAATATTCTCTCGTTTATTCTACAAAACCAGCGTCACTTAGAATTGAGTCAAATGCAGATGATCAAGGAATAAGAAAGGCACTTCGATGCGATACGATGGATGATCTCCTCTCTGCACAATGATGATAATGAAGCACATCCTCCTGTCTCACTCACCAATGACAATGATAATTGGGATGCTATTAAGGCAGACCCAATCTTTGGAGAAGAAGTATGGGTGGAAGTTCCACGTAACGTTTGATTTTTATTTGTTTGCTTTGTTTGATTTATTTGAATTGATTTGGTTTGGATTGATACTCTGTGTGGATTGATTTCTTGATATTGGTTTGAAATTTGTTGTATAAAACATATATATATATACACACATTGAAATGTATATAGACTTTGATTAGTTATCATGTTTATAGGTATAATTATTTCTTAATCTATATATTCCGTTGTATAGTTTATCGATGCAGGTACTGAAGAATGAGGGGAAGTGATTTTTTTTTGTTGATGACAAAGGGGGAGAAATATAAAATAGGGAAGTTAGGCATAGATTAAGGGGGAGTGATTAGTTTTAGGGGGAGTTATTAGGATAGAAGTAAAATTTTATAAACAAAGGTTGTCATCATCAAAAGGGGGGAGATTGTTAGTCCATGAGATAATGGTTTTGATGACAACAACCTTAGAATAGATTATCAAATATAAATACTAACATTATAAGTTTAGATATATATGTATATGCAGGATTTAACCATGCAGGTACTAAGAATGAAGATTGTACAGTATAGAGATTCAAGATATCAAGATAGAAGAACTCATGAGTATCAAGATTATCAAGAGTTCAAGATTTCAAGGTTAAGTATTTTTTATTATTAGGAATTTTGTTAAACCTCATAGAAAAGCACTGGCATCTTAAAATCCAATTTATCCGTGGAATGGAATCCACTTCGAGCCTGTTAAAGGGATGAAACCCTAAGTAGGATGGAACCTCCGAAAAATCTAGGGAACATTGTTTTGTATCCGCTAACTTCTTATTCAAAATGATTTTTCAAAATTATATCCTGTTTTCAAAATGTTTTCAAAACTTTCCTTTTAAAAGTTTCAAAACCCTCTATCCTGATTTTAAATAATTTTAGCCTCAAAATTATCTTTAATTTCAAAGTCAAATTACTCCCGAATTTTAAACTATGTTTTAATATAATATATTTAACTTTTAAATATTTATACTTAGATCTAAAATATAAAATTAGAGTTAAATTATATATATAATATTCTCTATATTTACTTATGAATTTTAACTATATTTAAGTATATTTATAAAGTTTAAATTAGTTTTAATATAAGATAAAGGTTATTTTCAAAGAAAATCAAAACATCAAAAAATGATTTGGGATGTCGACATGCCTATGTACCCCATGTCGACATGGTGTCAGTTGAGTTCAAAATTTAAATTTCAAAAGAAGTGTCTATTCGTCATAACTCTTCACGGATGGACATGGCTGTTTTTCTTCTGTAAATAGGGGTTAGTTTCAACGAATTTTATATCAGATTTTCTGGTTTTTCACTCATCTTCTTCTTCCACTTTTCTTAATACATATTCTTATCATTACTCTGCCGAAATCAACATCGAATCGTACTCGATTACTTCTAGTTTGATTCGCTATCACTCGCTACAAGATTCTCAGTGCTATTTAGAGTTATAGACTTCTTTGTAATCTATTAAGCGAGAAAATGTGTGATTGTAGCCTTGAAAATCGATCAAGAAAGAAAAGGTGTGATTGTAGCCTTGGTAAATCAATTGGGTAAACTTGTGGCTCGGAAATCAAGTACTCTACCCAGAGGATCGAAACTATGGAGGGTGTACCTCGTAGCCTTGAAACCGAGGGTGTAATTGTACAATTGCTTTTGAAAGGAAATCCGTACTTGTGTTGCAGAACTGGATGTAGGGTAACTCCGAACCAGTATAAAATCTGGTGTGTTCTTTCCTTTACTGCTTTTATTTTATTTCTGCATCTGTGTTTGTTTCTGTGATCATATTTGTATCTGTATATTGCATACATCGGTGTCGAAATTAACATAAATCGAAAAAGATTTAGTAATACTTTATTAACACTATTCACCCCCCCTCTAGTATTAATCCTAGCCTTAAGATCCGTAATCCGCATTTCTCACAAATAATACCATATTGTGACAAGTATATATTTCATTACAATGAAAACCATACAATATCTCAAATTTTCTCAAACACTCAAAGGAATATCATATTCTTTAGCTTATTCACCAAATCTCAAATATTGATAAAACATATCAATGCAAATCACAAAAATTGGAGAAACATAAATTCTAGAAATCAATATTTAGAAATCCAGAAAACGTAAAAGGGGGAAGGCCTATCATAAACGGGAGCACGAAAACTCACCAACACATGTATGTGTATCATAAACGGGACAGTATCGCATGGGTCGCTAACCCATAAAATGAGCCGAACATCGACGCACCTAAAAGATATGCCCCATGCACAAACTCGAGCCGAACATCGACGCACTTAAAAAGATGCGCCCCATGCATATATTTGTTGAGCCAAACACCGACGCACTTAAAAAGATACGCCCCATGCACCAAACTCCATAAAACTGTTGAAAGACCATGGGTCGCTAGCCCATAAAAATGATCATCATTGATCAATAAGTGTAAATTACACCAAGCTAGTAAATAAATGAATTTGGCTTTATGTCCCATAACCACTGGCTTAACTTAAACATTTACGATCAAATTGTAAACTTACACTCGAAAACAAGTGTAAATTACACTAAGCTAGCAAATAAATGAGTTAGGCTTCATGTCCCATAACCACTAGTTTAACTTAAATATTTATGAACAAATTATAGAATTCCACTCGAAAATTGTCATGAGATTTCAATTGAACAAGTCTAAGAATTAACCGACGAAGTAAACGCAAGCGTTTCATACCACTTGTTTTGCTAAGTTGTTTAGTTGGATTTCTCATACGAATGAGGTAAAGGTTCGTATATACTAATAGATTGAAAAACGGTTTTAAAACGAGTTTTTTATTAAAAATAGTGTTGAAATCATTTTTGTGAAAGAGTTTGAGTATTTACTACTAGTATAAAAACCTTTGTCTTTTAAAGTGATAAATCATAGAAATAATTGTAAAAACAATCTATCACCAAAAATCCGTATTTCAATAATGTGAATCAAAACCATGGAAATCGATATCAAATCCATCAAATGGATATGACCAAAAATCCAAAAAAGAAATCATCATAATCGATAATGAATGACAATAACTAATCAGATCCAGATGTTTGATCCTGGGTTCTGGAAATTTATAATATTTTTCTCCTTTTTCTTTTTATTTCCTAAAATCTCCCAAACTTCTGGTTGTGTTTAACCAAACGTCTGGTCTTGGGCTCTGGGATTTTATTTTATCTTCCATATTTCTCCAGAAGCCCCTGCCAGACGTTTGGTTGCCTGGGCCTGGACAGGATTTGCACAGGCCAAAGATGCCCAAATCAATCCGGAGGTAATCAGACGAGGCTAGAGATTTATGCCAAGCGACAACCCGGTCCTATAGGCTTTTCGATACACCACAAATAACATGTCCAAACGTCCATAGTAGGATTTTCATAAATTTTGACTTTAAAACCAAAAATTGAAAAATTCATTAAACCAATTCAAATAAAAAACAATTGAATATGAAGTCGATATCAGGAATTCATTCCTAACAATAGTAAAAGCTATAGACATAGATGTGAGTTCAAGAACTCACCTTTAAACCCAAAATAGAAAAGATAAGCTCTAAAACAAACTAGAATTGATTTCTCTTCAACTACACCTCAAAGATTCTCAACCAATTACTCCATGCAAAGATTTTCCAATGTTAGATTATATGAAAAATCAAGAATTGAAGAGGAACTGACATAGATAAGATGAAGTGGATGCTTATCTAAGCTTCTCTTTGATTTTGGAACTTGAATTTGAATTCCTAAGAGAAACTAGGTCTTAGGAATTTTAGTTTCATCTTCCTATCATTCTTCCTAGGGCTTGAGTGTTAGGAATTTAGAAAATGGAATGAATGAATGAATGAATGAATGAATGCATGAATGAAGAGGAGTGGAGTGGGAGCTAATAGGGAGAAGAGTTTATGTTAACTTGTTGGGTTAGTGGGCTAGAAAACAACCCAAAACCCAAATGAAAATACCAAAATCCTAATCTACTCCAAACATCGATGTTTATATTTAAATAAGCTGAAATGTCGTTTTAAACTCAATGGAAGTGGTCTCGAGTCCGAATTCGACTATTTACAAAAAGTCACATTTCAGACTTTAATTCAACTAACGATGCTATATTTAAATAAAACATTTAAATATATAATCGTAAAATATACGGGTTGTTACAGCTTTTTAGCAAGCTGTTTGGATGGTAGTGATGTGAAGTTGCTGGAGATGAGGTTGGTGCAGGATATTTGAGTGGTTTGGAGGTAGAAGGGCGATGAAACTGTAATATTGGAGATGTTGAAGTGTTGTTGAGATTGATTAGATTATGTGGGTAGGTGATGGGTGTCAATATTGTGGTTTGGCAGAGGAAGGTAGTGTTGGTTGAATGGAGATTGGGTTGGTGATGGATGTCGTAGGAAGGGAGTACTGTAAGAGGATGGAATGCAATGTAATATATATATAAAATAACAAAATAAACATAAAACAAGGAAAATGAATTATCCTAAGCTTTTCTACAAAACAGAAATGAAATGCAATGTACCGTAATTAAATATAACAGAGAATGCGAACAGTGAATAAACAGAAATGCAACAGTGAGATGCAACAAAGACAGTTTGATGTTTTTGAAAATAAAGATGTTTTTAAATGCACAGTGAAATGATATTGTGCAACCAATAAAAAAGAAAAAAAATGTAAATGTAAATTCAAAATGTTTGAGTTGTTTTTCTTATATGAAAAGAAAATGAGAATCATAAGTGAACAAAGAACACAAAGAACAAGTGAACAAAGAACAAAATGTCTCAAATAATTCAAATGCAATATAGAGTTATTTTTTTAATAATACATAATAAAATAAAACAAATGTAAAAAGAAGAAAAAATAATGATTCAAAAAGTAAAATTGAAATTAAATTGTTATTCCCAATAGAAGTGTTCATGGAGTTATATAATGGATAAACAGAATGCATATAAGTGGAATATAACTGGAATTGAAACATTGTAACAACTGTAATTCTCTCAGGCACAATGAAAATACATGTAATGTAATGAAACAATGGCAGCCTAAAGAACAACAAGCAGTCAATATTGATACTGTAACAACTCAAAAAGTTCATGTGGAGGCCGCTGCTCCTAATTCGTAAGCGGACCTTTCAGATATATTAACGGTACTATAATAGCTATATCAAGAGATTTTTAATCCTGTTAAGTCCCCTAACAATATATCTTAGAAGAATCCATCCGTGCCTTCATTGAATAATCCCTTTTCTATCTTGGCTTCGAGTGATGATGTTGGCCCCTCATATTCCTCTGCTCCTGCAACCATACGACAAATAGATAACATCGATACAACTCAGACAGTAAGAAATATTGGATGCACACGGTAAAACTGCTCCAGACACTGATGTACATGTACATGATACAGTAATTGTTGAAGATGTGGTATCATCTACAGATGCCGAAGATGACCATATTGATAAATCTACATTTGTGAAAATATTGCTGAGAAAATTCAAAAAATTGGTACTACGACGAAGATTAATGTCTCCTCCATTGTAATAGCGAACCTTCATTACAAGCAAAACCGTGAGATGCAAAAGAAACCCACTTTTTTTAACGTTGCACCTCCTCAAAAATCTATAGGGAGCGGTTTCTAAAGGTAAATGAATTTCGTCTTATGGAACATTAGAGATATGAATGCTGATGATAAAATTAATCAAGCATTCACACTTTTATATGTCCACAAACTGATATGCTAAGCCTGGTGGAAAATAAACTCACCACAGAGAGTATAGAACTATTAAGAACTCGACTACACCCACACTGGAAGTTGCTGCATGATAATGAGGTGGGTAATAAGGGTAGAATTTTGGTGCCCATAGATGAATCGGTCTGGACTTCTACTATCTTTATTATTATTATGACAACTCAACATATAGCTGTTCTACTACATAATAAAAGAGGACTACAATTCATTTCAACTTTCTCTACACGAGAAACTATTATACAGAACGACAGGAATTATGGTCCAATTTATTTCTCGACGCTTCTACTATTTGATTTCCATGGAATATTATATGCGATTTTAATAATGTTCTTAATCCTAAAAATATAAAGGGAGGTATGTCTATCCCTTTTACCTATATGAATAGTTTTAAAAAGTGCCTTTTAAAGTGTGGTTTGGTTGAATTTTACTTACAATGGTGCAAACACAATTGGAGAAGGCGAGGCATTGCATCGAATATAGATAATGTGTTGGTGAATTACAACTTTTTATCTATATTCCCACAGTTTTTGACAATCGTTATTCCTTCGTCCGTCATTGATCACACCCCACTCTTATTCATTTCAGTTTAAAAGAACAATCAAGCAAAGGGACACCATTCATATATGTGAATAATTGGTATTATTCACATGCCTCTAGGACTTAGGATCCCGAAACTTGCTCATGTTGGATCATCCGACCCTGAGGATCATGTCGCTTTATACGAGATCCAAACACAAGCAATTTGGGCTTCGAATGAGCTTAAATGCAGATTTTTGCTTATGACTTTAGTGGGCCCATCTTGAAATGGTTTCAAAACTATCCACCGAATTTTATTAGCTCCTGGAAACAGCTGACTATGGAGTTCTTGATACAATTCTTCGCCTGAAAATATACCAGAATCGGACCGAGTCTGGTTGCCGACTTTAGACAAGGGAGAGGAAAGTCTCTAAAGGGCTATTGTTAAAGGTTTAATGATGTAGCCGCCTGATGCAAGGGTATGATGGATGAGACCAAGCTGATTGCTATCACCTCAGGGTTATGGAGGAATACTCCATTTTAGGATGATCTATTAGGCAAGAATGCAAGTCCTTGAATGAGTTCTTTTTCCGAGCTCGAGGGGAATCTGAATTGAAGAATCTAAGTGAGGTGATCAAAAAGAACCCAGAATGGAATGAAAACAATAAAAATTACACCCCGACCAAAAGATTTAAGAGGGAATTTCAGTTGGCGGAAGCCTATCCCTTGACTCATTCTTATGCTCAAGTCTACGACATGACTCAAGATCGAATCCCATACCCTCCGAAAAGAGGGAAAGAGCCAAAAGTTAACCGAGGAGGAAAGTATTACGGCTACCATCAACAGAATGGTCATAAAACTAAAGAGTCTTGGATTTTGAAGTCTTTCATCAATAGGCTGGTCAGGGAAGGAAAGCTAAGCGAGTTTCAAAAAAAATGACGATACTCAAGGAGCCACCACTTCAGTGGGAAATGAAAATGCACAGCCTCAAGCACCGGCTCTAAGGTATTTATCAACTCCCCAAAATTTAAAATGGAGGCCTTTATACAAGGTTTGATATGTGGTCAATAAGAATAAATCAAAAGGTTGCTGAAGAATAATTTCATCCGAGATGCATACTATCTGAAGTGGATCGCTAATCCAGTATTAGTAAAAAAGTCAAATGGAAAATGGAGGACTTTCATTGATTTTACGAATTTAAACGAAGCTTGACCGAAGGATTCTTCCCATTTCCGAGAATCGATCAATTATTAGATGCTACCCGTTGGCATCAATTGCTTTCCTTTATGGACACCTATTCCAGGTACAATCAAATGTTTAAGCCTGATGAGCAATATATAAGATTTGTCAAGAGTATGGGTTTTTTCTGCTACAAGATAATGCCCTTTGGTCTTAAGAATGCAGAGGCGACATATTAGAGGTTAATCAACCTAATGTTTACCAAGAAAATAGGTCGAAAAATGGAGATGTATGTTGATGTTAAGTTGGTCAACTCTAAACAATCAGAAAGTTAGGATTTGGATCTAGCCGAGATGTTCGATGTTCTTCGAAAATATCAGATGAAGTTAAACCCTCATAAATGTACCTTTGGTATGAAATCCAGAAAATTCCTAGGTTTTATAGTAAATGCTAGAGAGCCCAGATCAGATAAAAGTTATAACCGACATGAAGGCTTCCGACTAATGGAAATGAGTTAATGAGCTTGGATGGAAAGATCGCCGCTTGGGACAGGTTCATAATCGATCGACCGACAAGTATGGTATGTTCCCTTCTTCAACCTCTTAAAGAAGCATATTGCTTTCAAATGGACAGACGGATGCCAGAAAACATTAGAAGATCTTCAAAAGCATCAAAGTTCTCCCCCGGTGTTGTCTAAACTGCCTTAGTGAGAGATGATAATGGGATCCATAGAACCCTGTATTATGTAAGTAAAAGGCTAGGTCTAGCCAAGAAGTACTACCCTGCAATTGAAAAGCTTACCTACAGCTTGTTGTTCTCAGCAAAAAAGCTTCAGCCGTATTTCCAGACCCATCCTATTAAAGTCCTTACGGATCAACCATTTCGACAAGTTTTTAGAAAATCCGAGATTGCGGGCAGGTTAATCAAGTGGGCTATCGAGCTTAACCAGTATGAGATATCGTATGAGCCAAGGACATCAATCAAAGGTCAAGCACTAGCTGACTTCATCACTGAATGCACTGGTTCCGAAGCCGAAGCTAAGAAAGAAGACAGCAAGAGTAAGCAACTCTCTTGGCAACTTTATATTGACGACGCCTTAAATGAGCAATGGGTAGGTGCCGGCTATATCTTGGTAACCCCGGACAACCATCAAATGTACCCTCCAATCAAACTCGCCGTCTCAGCAACCAATAATGCAACCGAGTATGAATCCTTGATCGTTGGATTAAGATATGCAATTTTTATCAAGGGCTCGAAAGATTTGGGCATACGACTTCCAAATAGTCGTCAATCAAGTTCTCGGTCACTATCAGACCCGAAACCCAAGGTTAGCTCTTTATGCTAAGAAGGTAAAGCAGCTACTTGGAGCTTTCGAGAGTTATCACATAGAAAGCATCCCTAGAGATCGAAATGCTAGAGTCGATGCCTTAGCAGGATATGCAAGCTCAAGGAATGCAAGAGAGTCTAATTTCATCCAAGTCGAGATCCTAGAGAAACATAGTGTACAGGTAATAGAGAAGCTGTTAGTTATAACACGGGCTCAAGCTACCCAAGCTATATCCACAACACCGGTAATAACTGAAGAGAATTGGATGTCGCAATATATCTGATATCTGACTGAGGATATTCTACATTCGGATGCTGCCGAAGCGAAGCAGATTAAATATAATGCTCCAGTAACATTATAGATGGAGTACTTTATATGAGGGGATTCTCAACTCCATACTCTCAGTATAGGCATTATATCGTCGCTAATAGTTTTCAAACTCGATACCTATAAGAGACCAGATCTAGATGACTGGAACATGATATCAAAGTATTTCGCCTCTAGGTACTAATTTCAACTTCCAAAACCCTCTAGGCGAGGTTAGATTTCAAACTATTTTCAAAACCCTCTAAACGAGGTTAGATTATTATAAATTGTCTTAGTGAAGCAATGCTTTCGAAAGCCTTTGGAACACTATTTTGTCCGAAAGCTCGGGATCAACTTCATGATGGAAACGAAACAAATAGGCTAAGTATTAAGTATGATATGAACTATTCTTTCCAAAGTCCAAAACTCATATCAACCATATGATGTGAACTTTGGAGGGCATGTGTTACACCACAGTTTATATAAAGTACAAATTAAAAATATTCGAGATGAAAGCTCCATGGCTTATGACTCCGAGACCCGTTGTTTGGTTTCCAACGAGAAATTAAACACCGGACTCGGTAGCCGAGAGCATGTAGTCTGAGTGCATGAGTCAAAGTGTTGACCGAGATCAAGGTAATTGCCCAGCTAAGACAAGAAGCTTAGCTAAAGGTAGCAGTTGCCTAAACCAAAAACGTTTCAGCAAGTATTAAAGTTCAATGACTCATATAACCCAGGCCGAGACCAACGGTCATGATAAACAGAAGATAATCACGAAGCTATATATAAAAGTTCACGTCAACAATTTGCGTCGAAAATCACTCAACCAAATGATGACAAGCGTTCAAATATAAGTCACCCATAGTAACCCGGACTATCAATTCAAGAGAAAGCGCCTAGACCAATAGAAGAACCTTAAATTTACTATAAATAGAGGACCACTTACTACATTAAAAGGGATGGCACTAAAACATAGAATTGAAATATAAAATCAAATTGTATTTTCCTATATAAAAGCTCTCTTTACAAACATATTGATGATGGAAATTTATAAACTCAATGTAATAAGCCTCTCATGTAGGTAATGTGACTAAATAAGGAAAGGACAACGGACGTAGGGACTTTTAGCTCGAACCTGTGTAAAAATCTCGGTATTATTTACTTTCTGTACTTTACCTTCTCTGCATTGGCTATTGCGACTCTATGGTTCAACATCTCATAACCTAAGCTTGATGGTATCATGTCTCGGTAATCTCTTTGCCAGGTTCAATAATCCAACAACTTTCAGAGCTATACCTCTGGACCTCTGGTGTAGACGAAATTTTGCACTAACAACATCGATGGTAAGATGTGAATCAATGTTGGCGGCTGTTAGATGGATCAAAGTTGGTTGAGGTACGACAAGGCATGAAAAACGACATTCTTGGCTATGTAGATGGTGTCGAATACCTATAAATGGTCGAGATCGTGGAAAGATGGTGATTTGAGCATGACTTAGGCTCGACATTTAAATGGATCAATTGTAGAGTTCATACGGGTTGACGCCAGAAAGTCAATCAAAGTCTAAAGTCGACAACATCTAGAGGAGCAGATTTGAGCTCGAAAGTGAAGGACATGAAGTGGTGAGGGCAAAAGCACAAGTTGGAAATAAAGTGAAAACTTAAAAACTTTCTAAGTACTGAATTTACATTGGAAAGTTTCAATCGATCGGTACTGATCTATATGAAGAGTTTATTAGAAAAGGAAAGAAGAAGAGAGAACTACATGGTCAAGGAATGTAATGGCTTTCAGAAATCCTCAATGATGGTTAAAGACTTTGGACAGATTTAGTCAAAAGATGCAACATTTTAAAGATGCAACATTTAGAAATCCTCAATGTTATGCCCAATATTGCCAAAAGATGCAACATTTTACAAAAACGATTCGAATGGTAGAAGCGTTTACACATTTGGACTCGATCACTTATCTCGATCCATTTTCACAAAAGCATACTTTAAGGACAAATGTTATTTAGTATTTAAACCAAGCGATAGTTCGATGGACATGGACTATAAAACGATGAAGTAATGGATAATAAAGCTTGGAAGATGTTAAAAAAGAAGATTCATAAAATTTGTCTAAGTATATAACAAGTCATATCGATCAGCACGGAAAACGAACAATGGATCAGTACTAATCAATCCAATGGTCAATGTGGGATCTACTCTTCTTCTATTTGGACTTTATGTGTAAGATTGAAGAAAAAACAAGTCTGGCAGACGTACACCGACGTACACCGATTGGCACTGATCGATTGTCATTGACGATTTTTCCCTTAGAGAGCAAAAATTGAAGACTTGAGTGTTTTTTGAAGAAAGAGACAAGATTAGGTCAACTTTATCGGTTGACTCCGACCGATCGAAATACAAGGTAAAACGTCAAGTTGACTTGGTCTTCGTGCTAGAAACTCGGATCTACATGTTTGAACGACTTCAAGCGATACTTCGATTCTTATTCATAAATTCGTCTATAAATAGCAAACTTCAAAAGGAAAAAAAGAGTTTTTGGAATGAATCGGTGCGGACCTGCTCTCAATTTTGAAACTAACCAATTTTAGATCTAAAATTGAGTTGTAATTAATTGTAATTGCTATATCTATTAAAAATGAAATATAAATGGTGGCACTTGATTAGTCGAACCACTATAAAATTTGCATACTCTCTCTTTCTACTTTCAACTTCTTACCTCTTCAATATTGTTTTTAATTGATTGGGAGTGTTTACCCGTTCGACGTGCAAATTGTTGTAACATGGTCGCAGTACCATGATTTGACTAAAACCATTTCAGCTGCATTATTGTCAAGCCTAAAAAAGTTGCAAATCATTATGCTAAGATCCTATGTTTTGATTTGGATATATTTAGCCTATATAGGACTCTCATTTGAGTTGTTCTATAATTATCCTATAGTTACAAGTACGTAACATCTTGGTGTCTTCAACGGTCACGAGTGAATCACCGTCCATTGTACGAAGAGCATTATGTACACGAATTTCAGTAGATGTATCGATATCATTTTCTCAATGCATCTTGGCTAGGAACATTAATGAAATAAGCATTTAAATATCAATTCATTACTCAAGATTACAAATGCTTTCATAACTGCAATCAAAAATTTACCACCCTAAGAATTTTCTACTTATACATATGTGTGTGCGTGCATGCTGTATAAAAACATTATATATATGTATGTATGATAGAAAACTAAAATCAGAAGCATACATCATTTTGAACAAGATTCTTTGTAAGAGTTAAATTACGCAATAAATGACATAATTGTCCCTATGATACAATCTTAACTCTAACACCCGGTTGCTTTCATGCATATAAAGTTGTTCTCCTTTTAGTTAACAACAAATTTTCGGTTGTTGGTTCATGTTTATTGTATTTTTTATATGTTCTCAAAATATTGTCATAAGTGAACACATTTTTTATATTAAAATGTTATATTAGACACACAGACACATGTCATAATCTTTTAACAAATATGAGTTCTCGTAGCGGTGGTGATTGTAGTTGTGGTATTGGCACTAGTCATGGACGTTGCTTGGGTTTGATTGAATTAGCACCACCCTCTGCCTATAGGCATCCCACTCATATGTGTGATGAGGACCAGGATACACTTAGGCTATCCAAATAAATATCATAGAATGGCTCAACTTCCTTATACGGCATGGCATGATGTATATTTATCGTTCGGAGTCCAGGCTATAAGTGAAATTTATACAATTTGATATTAGCGTGTATCTTAATAAAAAGTAAAAGATTATCGTAATTTATGGACTAAAAGGTGGAATTTAGCGAATAGTGGCTCAACATCTTTTATATCTGATATATGCTTAAGGCCATTATCACAAAATTCTGGATTTGTTTCGGCAAGATGTTCCTAATTCTGTTAAGGACCATTGGTTAAATGAGTTTAAGGTTAAATAGTTTTGAAATATAATCTGTTACAACATTTAATATATCCGCAAATATTTTTTTAATGTTTAACATAATCACAATTGTATGTATGATCCTTGTATGATTGGCCATCCACTTCATTCGCAGACGTTAGGTGATTGTGGAAATAAAATGCTCTTTGAATTACATGTAGACTGTTTAGACATGAAGATGTATAATATGAGGAATCCTTGTATAAATAATGATGCATGCCAATAGTTTTTGGCCTACGGGAGGAGATATGAAGTGAAAGACCTTGCCGAAAAGACTCGGAATAGTCCTAAGCTGCATAGATAAAACCAGTCGTGCAGTGGATGAATGATATATACTTGTTTAAATTATTTCATGATAGCATAATTTGTAAAAAGATCATGATTAATTATTAATTATTTTGGTAGAAAGGATTAGGCTAAAGGCCGAGATACATGCAGGTGTACACGCGGACCCATTATGTCGAGAAGCCAGATGGTTTTCATAGGCGGCAGATGGATTAACGAGTATTCCGAACAGTTTGTTGTAAGTCATCTGCAAAATCTTTGAACTTTTCTAAGACTTATAAATGACTTGTCCTGGACTGTTTATGACTTTGAGTAAAATAAAAATAAAATTTAGATCAGAAGGAAACATTAAACAAACTACATAAGGATAAGAGTACCGTGCATGAGTGTTAATGGCAGTAAAGGCAGGGGTGAGGAGAGGGATTGGACCTTCTTCTTCTGCTTGTGTGCGTGTGTGTATAAAATTTGGTATTATGTTTTATGTCGAACTTAATGTGGTTCGGATACGTATGTAGCAAATTTGACGTGGTTTAAATTTGATGTGCATTGTATTATATATGTCTACGATGGTTATGTAATGTCTATGTTTGTTATACTTGTTTATGATGATGTATATTAGTAGTATTGCATGCTTGACACGGTCGATGCACCATATATGATATTCTGTTGTGATTTGTGTTATTAGAGTCAAACGCAGAAGTAGTTTACCAGATTTTGCTTGATGTAAGGAAAATCTATTTCTTGCACCTTTAAAAGGATACATGCAACACAAAGAAAATGACGTAAGGATGGCGTATGAAAGTTGTTATAGCGTAGGGAATTCATGGCAGTTTGTAACGTATGGAGTCTTGGCACAGGAACGATGCAGGAAGAAGACAATGGACGACGTAAGGCATATGAAATATTTTTGTGATGCTTTGTTTTCCAACGTACGTTTTGACATCAACATGACTTAAGAAATTAGTTTCCCTAAGCCATGCCAAAGGCGATTTGGAATGCACAAACTATATTTTGTAGTGAAACAATCTACAAATGTTTTGTTCTGTGATCTCTCCTGTTAATATCTTCTCGGTTCTCTATTTGAAATTCTTTTTGTGTTATTATGACAAATTCATAAATTTAAATTCAAATATGTATAGTTTAGGCGTTCATCGAAAATATAATGAACTATTTTTGAGAAATTCAAATATTATAAAAAGCTTATTTTATTATATAGTATCCTTTTCTAATTGGCCTTAAAAACATAACATATTTTTAGCAAACTCAATGCAGCTGCCAAGACTTTCTCTGTAGTGAAATTTTATTTTATTTAATTTGAGCGGAAGCGGTATATCTGTTCAGAATCTAGTATTGCCTATTTAGATACCAATGACAGGTAAAAAGAATTATGCAGTCTCACAGAAGAAGAAAAAACAGAAATAGAAGGCACAGAAAATTTAACGTGGTTCGGATATGAACATCCTACGTCCACGGAGACCCAACAACTTTTTATTTCACTAAAGAAGAGAGTACAAAAGAGAGAGGAAAGAATAATGGTGGATACTACACTTGCTTGTTCATATGAAGATAAAGTTCCTTCATTTACATAGACTTGATAATGAATGGTTGCTTGGAGATTAAGCAAATCAATTTTCCGATTACGCAGATATCTTTCCAATTTGCGTGATTTGATTTTGGTACAAATAGATGGCGTAATCTTCGTTTCCATATCTTTCCTTTATTCTCCATGCCTAATTATTTATTTCTTCATATAGCAGATATACATTGACTAATTAATTGATTGATTAATTAATTAGTTTCCTTCAAAATATCCTTCCATATATCAGCTAAATTAATTGATTTGATTGAATAAACTAATCAATTTATTTCATCTTTAACAAATATTTGAATCATCAAATTCAACACTCCACCTTGATTCAACTATAACAATCTCTCTTCATCATCTTATCATCAAGTAATCAACATATAAGTTGTTGGGTCTAGCGCCCCATGGCGCTCAAGTAACAGGTATCAAACTGATCAAGTTTGAGCATTTTTGAGCAATGCTCAAACTTGTCCTTAGGAAGTGACTTTGTTATTATATCTGAAGGATTATCCAAAGTACCCACCTTCAACAATTGGATCTTTCTTCGTTCTTCCTCAAGCATAAGAAAGAAACCTCTAAATCAATGTGCTTCGTCCGTGAACTATAAGCTTGATTTTCTACAAGATGAATCACACTCTGACTGTCTAAAAATAGCTCTACTGTCCGCTGCACCATTGAAAGATCATCCAACAACTGAAGTAAGTACAATCCTTTCTTTATTGCTTCCACAATTGATATCAACTCTGCTTCGGTAGTCGATAAAGCTACGATAGATTGCAGCTTTGATCTCCATGAAATCGAGCTTATGCCAAGTGTAAAAACATAGCCCGACACTGACTTCCTAGCATCTCTATCCCCAGCGTAATCAGAATCACAGTATTCTCTAAGAAAGATGTCACCATCCACTCCACCATATAACAACCCACCGAAGAAGTGCCTCGAAGATATCTAAGAATCCACTTCACAGCTTGTCAATGCTCTTTGCCTGGGTTAGACATATATCGACTCACAACACCCACTGATGGGCCAAATCTGGTCTTGTGTACATCATCGCATACATAAGACTACCAACAGCACTAGAATAAGGTATATCAGCCATATACCTCTTGTCTTCTTCTGATGAGGGAGATAAGTCTTTTGACAACTTAAAATGAGAGCCTAATGGAGTGCCAACCGATTTAGCTTTCTCCATTCCAAATCGAGCGAGGACTTTCTCGATGTACTGCGCTTGAGTGAGCCTTAACTCTCTCCGCTTTCTATCCCTGCTTATCTCCATACCCAATATTCTTTGTGCCTTTTCCAAATCCTTCATATCAAACTCTCTACTGAGCTCCGCTTTCACTCCTTAATTCTGACCATACTCCGAGATGCAATCAGCATATCATCAACATATAACAACAAATAAATCATATCACCGTCACATCTTCTGAAATAAACACACTGGTCTTTAAAACTTCTGGAGTATCCCTGTGAAAGCATAAACTTATCAAACCTCTTATACCATAGTCTAGGAGACTGCTTTAGTCCATATAAAGATTTGTTGAGTTTGCAAACATAGTCTGGCCTGCTACTATCAATGAACTCTTCCGGCTGCTTTAAATAAATCTCCTCATCCAGATCACCATGCAAGAATACAATTTTGACATCAAGTTGCTCTAATTCCATATCATAATGAGCAACCAATGCCAAAAGAATACGAATAGAAGTATGTCTAACCACTGGAGCAAAGGTATCATGATACTCTACCCCTTTCTTCTGAACATACCCCTTTGCGACTAACCTTGCCTTGTATCTGAGATTACCATTTTCGCCATCTTTCACTCTATAGATCCACTTGCATCCAATAGCTCTCTTGTCGGTGGAAAGAGGCACCAAATCCCAAGTATGATTTCTCTACAATGATTCAATCTCCTTCTCTATAGCAACTAACCAACTGGAACTGTTAACTGATGCGATAGCTTCTTTATAATCACAGGGCTCATCATGGACAACATTCAAAGCATATGTTGCCATATCATCGAAATTAATATCTTCAATGCTCAATCCAACAAACTCATCAAGCCACTTAGGCTTTCTACTTTGTCTGACAAGCCTAGGTTTCGAATGAGCTCCACCTTGAGTTTGATCCTCTGTACCAACATCGATATTATCCTCATCAACCACGGTGTCATCGGAAACACCATTTGAACGTCTATGGAAAGAATCAACAGATAACTTGCTTTGTGTCTGGTATTCTTCACATGTCCTCTCATTGTCATCCGATGAGGAAGGCTCCACCTTCAACATAGCCTTCTCATCAAAAGTCACATGCCTGCTCATAATGATCTTCTTGCTAATAGGACACCACAACCTATATCCCTTCACTCATCTCCTATAACATAGAAAAATACACTTGCGAGCTCTAGGTTCCAGCTTCCCTTTGCAGCTGGGCAAACCAAACACTCTGAGAAATGAATCTAACAGGCTCTCATTTCCATACTTCTTCAGGGATCTTCATATCTATGGCAGTGGAAGGTGTGCGGCTGATGAGGAAAGCCGCAATAGATAAAGCTTCAGCCCAAAATCCCTTCTTCAATTTAGCAGTTAGTCTAAGGCATCTTGTCCTCTCCAATAATGTCTGATTCATCCTTTCTGCAACTCCATTAGACTGTGGGTCTCCTGGTGTGGTGTAATGCCTCTTAATGCCTTCAGACTCACAATAATCGATGAATTCCTGTGATGCGAATTCACCGTCATTATCTTAACGGAGAACTTTCAATTTCTTCCCTGACTGCTTCTCAACCATAGATTTCCACTTCCTAAACTTAGCAAATGTTTCACTCTTTGACTGAAGAAAGTATACCTATATTTTACGAGAAAAATCATCAATAAATGAAACAAAATATCTGGCTCCACCTAAAGACGGACAAGGGGAGGGACCCCAGACATCTGTATGAACATACTCCAAGACAGCTTTTGCTTTATGCTCTCATGTACCAAAAGAAATATTCGTCTGCTTTCCAAGAACACATCCCTCACAAAAACCAAGTTTTGAATGATGAATTCCATCAATCAATCCTCGTTTTCTCAACTCATCCATGCTGCGCTCACCGATGTGACCCATCCGTAAGTGCCATAATCTGGAAGAATATGAATCAACAGATGTAACAGAAGTTGATTCACCAATTACAGTAGTGCCCTTTAATAGATAAAGATTTTCTGCCCTCACACCTCTATAACGATCATGGAACCCTTCGATATCTTCATTTTCTCTCCTTCCAGTACAATCTTCAAGCCAAGTCTACTTAACGCCCGAACAGAAATCAAGCTCCTCCTCAAATCAGGTACATGTCTAACATCGATGATCGTACGAATAACACCATCAAACATCCTAATCATCATGCTACCAACACCCACCATACGGCAAGAAGCATCATTACCCATCAGAACTTCTCCTCCATCAATTTCACGGTAAGTGGAAAAGCAGTTCCTATCAGGTGTCATATGATAGGATGCGCCAGAATCAATCAGCCATAAGTTGCTCTTCCCAGAAGAGCTAGAAGCTGTAAATACTTCGGTGCCACTTTCTGTATCTGATTTCTCTGCTATAGAAGCTGAGGCTTGCTTTGCATCTTTTCTTCTACCTTCAAGCTTGGGACATTGCTATGAAGTGCCCTGGTTTCTTACAATAATGACAAGTCAAATTCTTAGGCCCCCTAGACTGAGACCGTGAATAATTCCGTCCTCTCGACCTGCTTTGGCGTCTACCTCTCTGAACAGATAAGCCTTCAGTATCACTATCCAAGCTAGTGCTCGTCAATCTACCTCTTAATACTTCATTATGAAGACCAGCCTTTACATCAGACAGGCTAATTTTACTGCGGCCATAAATCATGTAATTAACAAAAACAGTATACTCCGTAGGCAAGGAACATAAGAGGATCACAGCTTGAGTCTCATCAGTAATATCAACTTCCGCTGCCTTCAGGTTCATAATCAAAGTCGTCAAAGCATCTACATGCTCCATGAGATCAGCTCCAGGCTTCATCTTGAACGAATAAGGTTATTGCTGAAGAATAATCCGATTAATGAGAGAATTGTCTTGATATGCATCCGATAATGCATCCCACAGTTCTTTCGCCGTCTTCTTTTGAGAGAATTCTCTAAGAACTTCATATGAAAGGCTCAACTGAATTGTTGTAAGAACTTCATCTTCCATCTCTTCCAAATCAGCTGCATCAATATCTTTCAATTTCTCAGACGCAAGAACAACCTTGTAAGTCTTCTCCTTCTTCAATACTGCCCCATCTTCATCTTTCAAGCACCAAAATCTCATTTTCCGTCAAAACGTGTTACTCCATAATTGACACCAGATCTGCCAACAGACTTACTAGAAGTAGCCATTAATATCCAAACAGGAAAAATAACACTAGCTCTGATACCAAACTGTAGTGAAATTTTATTTTATTTAATTTGAGCGGAAGCGGTATATTTGTTCAGAATCTAGTATTGCCTATTTAGATACCAATGACACTTAAAAAGAATTATACAGTCTCACAGAAAAAAAATAACAGAACTAGGAGGCGCAGAAGATTTAACGTGGTTCGGATATGAATATCCTACGTCCACGGAGACCCAACAACTTTTTATTTCACTAAATAAGAGATTACAAAAGAAAAAGGAAAGAATAATGGTAGATACTACACTTGTTTGTTCATATGAAGATAAAGTTACTTCATTTATATATACTTGATAATGAAGGGTTGCTTGGAGATTAAGCAAATCAATTTCCCGATTACGCAGATATCTTTCCAATTTGCGTGATTTGATTTTGGTACAAATAGATGGCGTAATCTTCGTTTCCATGTCTTTCCTTTATTCTCCATGCCTAATTATTTATTTCTTCATATAACACATATACATTGACTAATTAATTGATTGACTAATTAATTAGTTTCCTTCAAAATATCCTTCCATATATCATCTAAATTAATTGATTTGATTGAATCAACTAATCAATTTATTTCCTCTTTAACGAATATTTGAATCATCAAATTCAACATTCTCAACCTACAACAACAGAGGCATATGCTCTTGTCAACCGCACTAGACCTACAAACACATTTCTCTTCATAAAGTTTGAATTTTGTTAAATGGTTTTTTTATATATACAAAAAAAAAAGCATTCGATTTTTTAGAAAAAATAAATCCATTTTTCCAAAAAAATATGAAAATTTTGATAATGATCAACAATGAAAATATTTCATAAAATGATCGATTTTAAAGAACTTTATAAATTCCAAAAAAAAAAAATATCAATTCTGCATAAAAGTAAGCTATTCATAAAATGATCGATTTTAAAGAACTTTATAAATTCCAAAAAAAATATATCAATTCTGCATAAAAGTAAGCTAAACTTTTGAAAACAAATTCATATTCAAGATTTTTAGATGAATAACATGTTTAATACAATAAACTAAGTAATAAAATAAACAACTGGTCCCCACCACTATGCATGGTTGAGCTTTTCCATAAGATATACCTATATGCATTTAATTTTTCTAAGGAAAAAATAATAATAAAAAATAAATATCTTTGTTCAGTACTAGACTCATAAAATAATCTTACTACACAGACCTGTTTGGACATGGAATTTTCTGAATTTTCGGGATACATAACTCAGGTTGTCGCACAATATATATACTGTCTCCTTTGCTATCGTCTTTATAAGCATCCGCATCCTGATTGCGATGCCAAGTCCATAGAGCATAAGTGGAATTAATCACCTGCCCACACATAAATTGCCTTAAAGGAACAATTTCATAATTACAAGAACATTATAACTCAGCTAAAAGGCGTGTGCGCGCCGGCGTGTGCTATATTACCTCCAAAATTCCATGTCCAAAGCTGCTCTCTCTAAACGCACTCCATTCAGGTTGCCTATCCCAACAAAACTTCCCCATTGCTGGCCCTGATGTGAAATTCAAGTGACATACACTGCCAAATTCAGGTCTATTATCACTTGCTGAAGGGCATTTTCCAGGGTCATCTGCATGCTCTACGTCTATTTTCTCAATATTTCCTCCATCTCCTACTGTTATATAAACCGGTCCACATTCGTCTAGTGTGTAGTTGTATACCCTGTTCATCCTTTCATAGGCATGCACCTGTGCAATTGTACATATTATAAAATTATATAATAAATGAACAAAATAGTATGATACTTACATGTCCATTGAAAACAATATCAACGCCATACTGATACAAGAGATCCTCCATTTCAAGTCTCATGCATTCAAATTCTTGATAATGTGATGCATAGCTATTGTACCATGGCGCATGCCATGACGCTACAAGCCAAGGGGTAATTTCTCTGTCCATTCTCTTCAAATCATTCCTTAACCATGCATACTGAGCACCTATATATCATAGAATATAGAATAATACACACATGGACAGTGTGTGTGTGTGAATAAGAGCTTTAATAATGTACCTGTCCTGTTATAGTCGACGTAGGCACCCAACATTATAAAGTGTATGCCGCCTGCGTGGAATGAGTAATACAAGTTGGTATTCGATTTTGATTCCTGGGATGGAACTGAAAATCGAGTTAAGTATGATTTGAACGTTGTATTGCCAATTTGAGGCTCGATCTCGTGATTGCCTTCAATCACCATCATAGGGACCTTTGATATCAGTGGTTCCATAAACCTAAACATTATCACAAGCTTCATTTTTTTTGTTTTCCAGAAATTTTTCTCCAAAGGTATGCATATTTCTAGATAATATAACTTGTATCTTGATATATCTACATTTTTTCAAGATATTGACCAGAATTGAAATGATCTTATGTCCTTTTAAGTTTAGAGGTACAGTAGTCATTGATATTCAATTTTATTATCTTCAGAGAAACAAGATCCTGGTAAACATTGATATTCTAGTTTAATATCTTTCTTCCAATTTTAACAAATCCAGAATCAGGTTCTGTTTCAATACAATGCATCACATGTGTAAATCCATTCACATATAATACAATTATGATATGAAACACATGGATTAAACAACATATGTGCACACATGGTGGCTGAAGTATGTCATATTTTAAGGAATCATTAGGATTACGATCTAATGACCTTATAGTAACCAAAGCACCACTGCTTTGGTTTTAAACCAACTACATTACAAATATTATAGTTAAAGGTATATGTTATTTTCTCTATACATCAAAATTCACTGTATGTCTTACATGTTTTATCCACATCCAACAATGTGGTCATCCTACATTTCATATAGTTCCTCCCCTTAGGCCTAACACACTGATTTTTTATTTATTTATCAAAGAGCACAAAATTAATTTCAAAGTAAATTGATACCTTCCCCAACCATCCCAACGAGGTTGATAAGTCTCCCTAATCGGAGTATTTGGGTATGAACAAGAATAACAAGAAGCTCCTTTGCCTCCGGTTGTCAAATATTGATTTGCATACGTTAAATCTCCAACCATCAATATTAGAGATGGGTCATTTTTCACAACATGTTCGATTGTACGTGTCGAGTTGCTAGTCAAGCCTAGATCTCCTATAAATGCAATTCTACTTGGATAGCTATTTGGACCAACCGATGGCAATGTTTTAAAACTATATTCATCACTCATGGCCGGTATAGAGCTATCACCACATTTGTAATAATATCTCTGTCCAGGTTTTAAACCTGCAGAACAAGAGCATGTTTAGCAACTATTTATAAGCAGTTACAACAACTTATGATTTACTTATTACCATGGCTAATAACTTACGATGAGGTGAAATAAGCTGCTTAGAAGTTGAAAACTTGCTTGAGTATATTTTATTGCAACTTCAACTTATTTACCCAAAACGGTTGCTTTTCAAAACTGCTTTTAAGGAGTTATGAAATAAGTTCTTCCCAAATAGCACAAACCTTGCAGTCTGACATGATGAATTATACCAGAGGTATAGTTGAGTAAGCCATCAAAAGGATACAGCTGACTGTAGACAGTAGAAGAACCTCTCTGTCTAAATGTATAGTTTTGTTTCTCCTCTCCATACCAAACTTCACTTTTCACCTCATTTGGGTTCAAAGGTACCACTTCTGAACCTATTTGGGCATCTCCTGTTTAAAAAACTATCATTTAAATCAAATATATGTAAGTATGCGACATGCATGCATTTAAAATACATTATTAGGAGGTAACAAGTGAATGAAAAAAGGATTATTTTTAAGTGAAAATGGGAACCTGTAACCCAAGAAATCCACATAGAGCTCGGATCAAACGAGGTTGCAATAGAAATTTGTTCAGGGAAAGGAGACTCGACTCTTTTAGCAAGCCTGGGATCAGTTAATGGCACATCATCACTGCCTTGCCTTAAGGAAGCATCAAATCGACGAGTAACAGGTTCAAATGGACCATCCAAAGTGGTCGGAATCTTACAGTTAGAGGAGGAAGATGATAATAGTAATATACATAGAAGAAATATTGCCATTTTAGTCATAGGGAAGGTTGATTCAGTGTTGCATTAACTGTGTTTTGTATGTATGTGCATCTAATTGAGATGATGATGAGGAATATTCCAAGGATAAAGGCATAAAAAGGGCAAAATCGATGCAGCATCCAGAACAGGAAAAGAGATTGGAAGATATTTTTAGGACAATGGGCTTAATTTGATTTTGGGCTCTGGGTAAATATTTGTTGGAATTCAAAAGTAAAGTCTTGAAGTTATTGAGTCTCCATTTTTATAGCACATATGATTATTTGTACTTTCACTGTTGTACATGGAAGAACCGAGAGTGAACCACGATGAGGGTGAAGATAAAAATATAAATAAACAAGAAGGAAAATTATTCTTTTGAAAAGTAAAATAAAGAAGAATAATATAAACAAATACACAATTGTAGTTTACAAAAATCATTTTTTTAATACATAAAACATAAAGATTTTTTTATGTGCTTTGAGTAATCATTAAAGAACTTAATTCCACTTGATGCCAAAACAAGCATGTCTAACGAATTAAATTCCACTAATAAAACTTGATGATCTAAAACATAGAATGTATATAAATATACAAATATGATAGAAATGTTTATAGTCAAAATAGTATGAATATCAAGGTTTTGTTGATAATGCAAAATAAAAGGATTCCCGATGAAAATAGATCAACATTGATCTATAAGTTAGAGTTCTAATTGTGATAGGAAGAGAATCCAAAATTAATTCTTTCCAAAGCATTGCAAAATGCGATTGGTTGTATGAAACAAAACTAGAGATGAATAAATGAATAATTACAATATAATGATAATAATATCCACTTACTAAGACGCTCTCATAATCTTAGTCTAAGAAAACAGGCCATATAGATTGAACGAGTCTCGTTATCTACCGTGTAGATGAGGGATTGATAAATTTATAGGTTCCCATAGAGACCATTATGGGATTTTGGTCACACAATTGAGAGCCATAACTTACCTCATCCAAGATGATAATAGGTTATCTGGTTCTGTTTCTTTTAACCTGTCGTTAGTCATTACATTGGTATATAATGAACGTAAAGAGTTATGTTGGTACATGTCGACAGAAATCTTTAGGATAAAGTGTTTTACCGATCGCAGTTACGAAAAAGTGTTGGGACGAGATTCCAACTGGAGACCACTCAAATCGAAACCTCACAAGCACAGTGGAAGATGGGATCATGGTAAGAAGTGTAAAAACGACTAATCAATAACTCAATTCTAATCTTAACCAATCTAAAAACAATCACAATCTCAAACAAGCAATATAGAAATCAAAGCAATAATGAAAAACAAATCACATAGAGATCTATAGTGGTTCCACTAACGTTGTGTTAGTGTACATCCACTTTAAAAGAGAGCTTTTATCAACATTGATGACAAGAGCACAAGAGATTGAATACAATAATCAAAATTCTAATCAGAAATTGATTTGTGAAGAAGATAATTGAAGAAAATTAGGTTTGATAAACCTTGATTAGTGGAGGCTAATCTCTTGCAGTCGCCTTTTGTTATTTGCACGCACCCCTAGATCAGGAACCTGAAGCTAGCTTATATAGGAGAATAGAAACCCTAGACTATATTCCAAAATTGCTCCTGTGAATATCAAAAATCTTCATGTCAAGCTCATGCCTGAAAACATGCGTGTCCATATCCTCTGGAAAAAGTTCTATACAGGCTCAGACGTTTGACCATTTGGTTAGACGTCTGACCTAACTCTTTGGGAAAAAATTTGCACAGACTCAAACTTCTGACCATTTGGTCAGACGTCTGACCTAACTCTCTGTAAGAATTTCTACACAGACTTAGACGTCTGACCATTTGGTCAGACGTTTGCGCTGGCAATTCAGCTAAGTTCACCTTTTTCCCTATAACTTTCACCTCCAAACTCCGATTTGCGAATCGTTTTGTCTGTTACGAAGCTACTTCCGACCTCTATAATTCTCCATATAGTGTTACTAAAATTTAACACCCCACCTCGAGACTATATCCATCTCTAACTCTAATAGTACCATACCATCAACAACTACCGATAGCACAAACTATCACCACTTCTACCTTCAACCAAACATGAATGTTTTCCCGGTGAGCTTCGACAAAGCCACTGCCCATTGCACTCCACCAACGAGTTTAGGAAAATCCCCCGTCCGTTGATGAAATGTTGAAAACATCCAAATTCTAAGTTATCTCACCAAAAACTAGCACTTACCAAGAAGATCGAACCTCAATCTCTCATCGATACTCTTCATCATCTACCACTAAGCTTCTTTCTAAATCTTACCACCCGGTGGCACCTAGCACTTCTCAAAGCGAATCAAGTTCGAGCAATGCTCGAACTTTCCAACTGGCAATGCCTTAATGAACATATCCACCGTGTTATCCTTTGTGTGCACTTTCCGAAGATATATTTGCTTATCATCATCCATGACTACTGTAAATGACTCTCTCACCTCAATATGCTTAGTCCGTGAGCTAAACGACAATTTCTCTACCAAGTGAATAATACTCTGTCTATCACATCGAACATCAATACAATCATGCCCGAATCTCAAGTCACACAACAATCGCTTCAAATAGAGTGCCTCCTTTGCCGCCTCCACTGTGGCTATCAACTCCGCCTCCATAGTGAATAAAACAACTACGGTCTGCAATCTCAATCTTCAACTTATGGCTGTACCACCAAGTGTGAAGACATATTCATAAGTTGATTTTCTCCGATCCCTAGCACTAGCATAGTCTGAATCACAATAACCAACCAACTTGCAATCCATCGCCTTACTACCGCCAAAAACAAGACCATGAGATGATGTGCCTCTAAGGTATCTCAATATAAGCTTTACAGCTTCCCAATTCGATTTCCCTGGATTAGCCATATATTGACTAACCATCCCGACGGCATTTGCAATATCGGGCCTTGTACACATCATTGCTTAAATTAGACTTCCAACCGCACTAGCATATGGCACATTTGCCATAAGCCTTGTCTTCCTCCAAGATAGGTGATCCTTTACTCGAAAGCTTCATATGAAAATGTAAATGTGTATTTGACGCCTTTGCATTGTCCATGCTAAACCGGTAAAGCACTTTCTCAATGTACTCCTTTTGAGTTAGTTTCAACTCAAAATGCTTTCGATCCCTTACAATTTCCATGCCCAATATCCTTCTTTCTTTTCCAAGATCCTTCACTTCGAACTCCGATTTCAAACTCAGTTTAGCTTGTTGATTTCATTCTTGTCCTTAGAAGCAATGAGCATGTCATCCACATACAAGAGTAAATACACCCAACAATCATTTCTCAACTTCTTGAAATAAACACAAGCATCTTTGATGCTTCTATCAAAACCATTTTCAAGCATAAAATGATCAAATCTCTTATATCATTGTCTAGGTGATTGCTTTAATCCATATAGTGATTTCTTCAGTTTGCAAACCAAATTTGACTTACCATCCACAACAAAACATTCTGGTTGCTCCATGTAAATGTCTTCATCCAAGTCATCATGCAAAAAGATGATTTTCACATCAAGTTGCTCCAACTCCAAGTCATGAATAACAACTATAACAAGTAATATCCGGATAGAAGTATGGCACACAACCGATGCGAATATCTCATCATACCCCTTTCCCTTCTTTTGTGCAAACTCCTTAGCCACTAGCCTAGATTTGTATCTCCTATCGTCCTTCAACTTGTATATTCATTTGCATCTAATAGCACGGTTTCCTTTAGGAAGTGGAACTAAATCCCAAGTTTGATTCTTCAACAATGATTGCATCTCTTCCTCCATGACACAAATTCATTTTGAGTTATCATTTGACTCCATGACGTCATCAAGGTCCATCGGCTCATCTTGGACTACATGAAGAGCATGGTCCAAATTATCACAAAAGCTAGGATAGTTCCAATCACCGTATCTTTCGGGTGGTCTTATAGCACGACGATCAACCCGAGCAACAATCCCATCTTCCAAACTCCATTCGGCTCCACCTTGAACCGAATCTTCTCTAGAATCATGCACATCACCAACACTACTAGAGGAACCCTGTGGACTATGTGATGTAACATCAACCGCTACTTCCTCGCAAGCATCTCCAATTACTCTACTCTCTCTACCCCTTGGACAAAATGTGGAAATAATTTCCTTCTCCTTTGATTCATCATGAACCAAGTCTAGAACATCCGATGAGCTTTCTTTCTCCTTGAACATCGCCGATTCATCAAAAGTAACATGATGAGAATTCACTACCTTCTTCGTTTTCGAATTCCAAATCCGATATCCTTTTACTCCATCCATATAGCCAAGCAAAATCCCTTTGAAAGCTTTAGGTTCAAGCTTATCATTTCCCGTATCATGCACATAAACAAGACTACTAATGCAAGAAGAAAACTCAAGTCAATGCTCTTTCCCTTCCACATTTCCTTCAAAATTTTGTTACCAATAGATGAGCAAGGAATTCGATTAATAATATGCACTACGGTTGATAAAGCTTCAGTCCAAAATCTCTTCGCCAAACCTGATGTCAATTTCAAGCATTGAGCTTTCTCAAGTAGAGTACGATTCATCCTTTCCGCAACATCATTCGACTGTGGATCTTCAGGTGTAGTAAAATGCCTTCGAATACCATGATGCTTGCAAAACTCCAAATAATCTCCGGAAACATACTCTCCGCTATTGTCGGACCTTAAGATCTTCGAAGACTTGCCACTCTCATTCTCAACAAGAGCCTTCCATACTTTGAACTTTGCAAATGTCTCTGACTTGGCCTTCATTACATACACTCAAACTTTCCGAGAAACGTCATCTATAAAGGAAATATAATAGCGAACTCCACCTAAAGAAGCTACAGGTGACGGTCCCCAAACATCCGTGTGAACATACTCAAGAACCCTTCTCGAATCATGTTTTCCCTCACCGATGAAACTTTAGTTTGCTTCCCCATGACGCATTCTTCGCAAAATTCTAACTTGTTGAAACATTCTCCATTGATCATCTCCCTCTTCTAAAAAACGTTTAAACTCCTCTCCAAGACATAACCTAACCTCAAATACCACAACCTAGTCGCATCCAAGCCACGAGAACTATCAACTCCTATATAAGTTTCACATTCTACAGCACTCCTTGAAGCAAATAAATATCATGAGTCCTAGCACCCTTCATCACCACAAGCGCCCCCTTCGAAATCCGTAAGCTATCACTCTCAATAGTGATCTTACAACCTAAAGAATCCAACTGTCCCATAGAGATAAGAGCTTCCTAAGTTCCGAAAATAGCGTACATTAGTGAGAGTATGAACCACTCTGTCAAACATCCGAATTTGTACGGAACCAATGCATTTCGACTACATATAGCACCATTTCCCATAACAATTGAATTGCCTTCTTTGTCGATGTAAGAAGAAAAACAATTCCTATTTGGTGTCATATGATAAGATGCCCACGAATCGAGCGTCCATTCGCTACCCAAAACATCTGATGCTACCGTCGATAAAACATCTACATCTTCCTTACTAACTTCACTCTCCACCACTACTGATGAAGATGCAACTTCCTTCTTTTCCTTCTCCTTTTCCGGACACTCATTCTTTCAATGATCGGGCTTCTTGCAAATATAGCACTTGATTTTTCTTTCCTTCGACTTTGCTCTCCAACCGAGGTTCCTTGATTTAGAACGCCCTCGGTTCTCCTTCTCCACAAATAAACCATGACCATTACTAGCACCACTACTTCCATCACCTAACTCCTTTATTTGATCCCTCAACTTCTCACTAAAAAGGCATGTCTTGACATCATCAAGAGTCGATGTATCCCGGCTATAGATCAAACTATTTGAGAAACTTGTATAGCGATACGGCAACGAACACAACAATATCATCGCCTTTTGCTCTTCCTCAATCTTTAAATCTACAGCCTTCATCTTCATTAGCAAATCATCAAAAGTATTCAAGTGCGCCTTTAGCGAAGTACCTTCCTTCACCTTATAGGTGAAGAACATTCGCAATAAGATCAAATGATCTGTCACTGACTTCTTCATATACAACACCTCCAACTTATCCCAAATACCCTTAGCGGTAGTCTCATCACTAATTTTAGAGATAACATTCTCTTGCATAGCAAGTTGAAGTGTAGTGAATGCCCACTCTTCCATCTCCTCTCTCAATATCTGAGATGTCCGCTGGCAACAAATGTGTGTCAAACACTACCCTATGTACCTGATTCCTCCTTAAAACCGCTTTCATCTTCCATTGCCATTTTTCAAAATCATTATCGCCATTCCATTTGTCTATTACCAATTATGATCCTAAAGTTGCGTGCGAACCACGTAAATAAGGAGCTACACCACTTGGATTACCCACCAAGGAACTATTTGAGGTATTATCTGATTCAGGCATTTGTACAACCATCTACCAATACCAAATGACGATACGAGATTCCAATTGGAGACCACTCAATTGAAACCTCACAAGTACAGCGGAAGATGGGATCGTGGTAAGAAGTGTAAAAACAACCAATCAACAACTCAATTCCAACCTTAACCAATCCAAAAGCAATCACAATCCCAAACAAGCAATATAGAAATCAAAGCAATAATGAAAAGTAAATCACACATAGATTTATAGTGGTTCCACTAACATTGCATTAGTGTACATTCACTTTAAGAGGGAGCTTTTATTAATATTGATGAGAAGAGTATAAGAGATTGAATGCAATAATCAAAATTCTAATTAGAAAATGATTTGTGGAGAAGAGAATCAAAGAAAATTAGGTTTTGGTAAACCCTAACTAGTGGAGGCTAATCTCTTGGAGTCACTTTTCATTGTTTGCACGCACCCCTAGATTGGGAACTTGAAGCTAGCTTATATATGAGAATAGAAATCCTAGGCAATGTTCCAAAATTGCTCATGTAAATATCACAAATCTTCATGCCAAGCCCATGTCTGAAAACATGTGGAAGTCGTCTCAGACATCTGTCGTAAAGGGATAGACGACTATCCATATCCTCTGAAAAAAGTTCTATACAAGCTCTGATGTCTGACCATTTGGTCAGAAGTTTGACCTAACTCTTTGGAAAAAGTTCTGCACAGACTCAGACGTCTGACCATTTGGTTAGATGTCTGACCTAACTCTCTAGAAGAATTTTTGCACAGACTCGGATGTTTGACCATTTGGTCAGACATCTGGCGCTGACAATTTAGCCCACTTTACTTTTTCCCCTATAACTTCCACATCCGAACTCCGATTTGCGAACCGTTTTCTCCATTACGAAGCTACTTCCGACCTTTAAAATTCTCCATATAGTGTCACCAAAATTTAACAAAAATTCCATAAACATGAGTACTGGATCTAGCACACAAACACTTATCGTTAAATGTTCCTAGTCGTGGGTGCTTCAAGACTGAGATATCCTACTTTGGTTACAGACAGTCACAAAAATGCAGATCGTGTTACAACCATAGTTGAATATTTGTTGAAATATATGAAACAAAACGCTACTTAAATGATGATTCGCCTCTTTTTATATGGAAGGTTCTAACATTAACTGAAAGTTGACTCGTAGTCATGAAGTTCTTCGCCAAGGCAGTATTTTTAATTGATAAATATTATCCGATTAAACCAAATAACTTCTCACGTTGAATTTTTAAGAATTGGAGATACAATATTTTCAATTGTAGAAGATTTGGAAGATATTGTTGATTCCAGTAATACAATATTTCCAATTGTAGAAGATTTGAAAGATATTTGAGATAATTACTCAAATATGTATTGCTTCTTTTATAACATTAAAGAGAGTAATAAATTACATATGTGGGAATAAGAATTATTTTGGGAGATTGAAGTAATTAATTAATTCCCTAATTAGCTAATTAAAGAAGGAATCCTATCAGACGCATGAAAATTGGGGAAAACTGGAAAATCAAATGGATAAATGTTTCCTGTATGAATAGAATAATTAATATGGTATTGATTTATGACCATAAATCAATATTTCAACCCTAAGTAATAATCTATTTATAAAGGCATAGGTTAGCATGAGTAGAAGTATCTCTCAATTGTATTTCTTATTCTTCTTCTCCATTATCAATCTTGTAAAATATTCTTCTTTTAGAAAGTAATAAAATCTCTTCTTAAGTGGATGTGCTCTACCTCACGGTAGTGGAACCACTAGAAATCCCGTGTTATTTTCTTTTATTGGCTGATCTGTGATTGCTTTTAGTTGGTGAGAATCTTTTGTTTGTTTTGCATCACCATCAATCTGATCATATTTATTTTTCTACAAGGTTGGGTTTTTGTTCTCAAAGCAATCTCGAGGGATTTCCCCCCAACAAACTTCACAATTAACTATGAACTTACTTGAGTATTGTTCATTAACCAAGCTCTAAACATCTAAGTGACATAATGAAGACGAAAAGACATAACGTGCATAATATATTGTTGCTTAAGGGTGTAGCTTTATGATCATTATGTAGGACTTCACCAAGACGATCTATAAGCATCTGAACTTGTGTTTTTACTTTAGTCCGTAGAAGCTTTAACATTTGAATAATTGGAATGTTACTACAGATGGAATGTCATTTAGGAGCCTCACAATGGTAAATTATAATATTCTACCGAAACATGCTTAATAAATTCATATGTGAATGTTATATATTGATGGGGAGTAATTAATATTATTGCTATATTAGTTTAATATATCAGTGTTAAAACACACACACACACACACATATATATATGTTATACATGTATATAACTAAAATTTATTTACTATTATGGATGAAAAATATATTATTACTATTATATATATAATTAATTAGTCGAAAATTATATAAATTTTTTACATATCGATCGAAGAATAAGTATTAACATTAATTTTAAAATGTTTAAAATTAGTTCAAAGGATAATTTTGGATAAAGTATCTCAATAAGAGAAAGTCTTATTAGGAGATGTTTGGAGGAAATATCTCAATTAAAAATGAGTCAAAGCGGGATATATTTTAACCTCCTACGTGATATTTGTTATGTAATGGAGGTCGAACCAAACTCTGCAACTTCAGCATGTGGCGTATACATATGAGTTGGCACACTTTGTTGTAATAAAAGGAAACCCCAGAGTTACATGTCTATCAACTTATATTTATACATCAGAGCTGGCACACTTTGTTGTAACAAAAGTAATATCCAAAGTTACATGTCTACTAAGCCATATTTATACACTGCTTCTCTAAGTTATTTAGTGATGTAGGACAATTCCAATTTCAAACTGTCGTTCCTCCTTGTAACGTGTGAGACAATCCTAACAATATTACAAATACTCATGTGAAATCCTATTTTACTCAAATATAAGAAAATCCTAAAGAATAAAAAAATCCATTTTTTAAAGTCAACTTTGAATTTTAAAGGTGCGAAATAATAATTGAACTGGAGAAGTTCTCTAACAGGAATTAGTAGAAAGTTTATAATAAGAAGAAGAGTAAACGTAGTTTGCAAATGGAAATTGGAAGATAAATACTTTGTAAATGAGAAAATGAAGCTTTATTGTAATTCTTTCTTTTTTCTTTATTTGCTTTGTTTTTGCTTGCATTTTCTTACATACAAATGAGAAAATTCTCCCCTGTTTATAGTAACACATCTCCTACATGAATAGTGGAGATGTATTATATCCAATGGTTAATAATCATTCTCTAAATTTTTCTATAATTATCATCGATTCTTTAAACGTATTTAGAATAGAAAACTTCAGAGAATCTTCACTAAAACATATATCTACATTCTTCTACGGGCTAAATTTTAGCCTTTTATTAAATATTTTCATAAATGCCAAAATTCAAATTGTCCAAAATAATTAATGCTTTCTAAAACCAAGTTTGTTTCCAACATTCCATTGTAAACTTAGTTTTATTACTCTGAACAAAATTTCTAATCTTTTTATTTTTACATGTTTCAACAGGAATAAATATATTATCCAATCTTTCTTTATTATATTGACATTCTTCCCTAGTGTCGGGATCTTGATGTAATTTTATGAATCCTTGGCGTACTTCATTCATTTCATCTCCATTATTACAATAAGATACTCAAAAAATAAGTGTTCTAACATCTACGTTGTTCTAGTGTCATAAATTTTGAATGAGCCATATATTATCTTTGTATTCTTTTGTAGTTTCACTTCTACAATCTTGAACCAATCCAATATCTTCATGAAATTCATCGCTAAAGTCTTTGACTTCATATTTGGCCATTTCTATTTTTAATTCTTCAATATTCTCTATTTCCATTTCTTCAAATTTTTAGTCATATTTAAATCTCCTCCAATCTCTTGAATTTCTTCTTCTTGGTTCACATCTTCTTCATTTCATCTCACTTGCTTTTGTACTTTTCATCATTTGCGTCATCTTCCCTTACTTTATTTTCCTCGTCTTATTCTTTTTCATCTACTATATCTTTTTCTTCCTCTTTCGCTTTCTCCTCCTTTTTATTTTATATTCCACCTTTTCAATTTGTACTATCGTGGTGGCCTCCATTTTCACTTCATCGTTTTATATATGCTCTTCAACTTCTATCCTTTTGGCTTTTCTGTTGGTCACTTCTTCAATCCTCAGTAGCTCTTAATCTTTCATTTACTCAATTTTCTCTTCTATTACTTTTTTGATCTTTGGCGGCTCTTCTTCAACTTTATCCTCCATATTGCTTTGTTGTTTCTCTTTCTCTTCCTTAGTAGCAATCTCTAATGCTCATTGTTTTCTTTTTGTCCTTCTCATTGGCTAATGTATTTTCATCAACATATTGCATTTCGTTTTTGTTAGCTCACATATCCAAGTGCCTTGTCTTTTCATCTTTAATTTCAACTACTTTAAATGTCCATAAAAGTGTAGAATCTTCTTCGTACTCTTTAATGAAGTTAGATCTTTCTTAAAGATTAGTGAAAGTTGATCTACATTCAGAAGTAAAATGCCCAAATTTATCACCGTTGTAACAATTTCTTTGAGATTTATCATACCTTGGTCTTCCACTTTGCCATGTGTTTCATCCTCTTCCTCGACCTCTTTTGTTAAATGTGTTTTGCCTTTTTTTTATTGTATTTGTAGTCACTTCTTCCATAAATTTGACCACGACCTTTTATGCTTTGGCTCTGACTTCTTCCATTTTAAATATCTCATTTTCCCGCAAGATGGGATTTGTTTGAATAACTTGCTCTAATGGTTCTTCTTTAAATTTTTTAATGCCTCTTCATAGACTTGAAGTGAACCCATGAGTTGATCAATATACATGGATCTTAGATCTTTAGATTCCTCAATTGTTACAACTATGTAATCAAATTTTAAATCTAAAGATTGTAAAATTTTCTCAACAATTCAAGAATCTTCTATTTTTTTCCATTTCTTTTTATTTGATTTCCGGTAAATAAAGTTCGATAAAAATAATCATTGGCTGATTCCGATGATTTCATATAAAAATATTCAAACCCACCTCGCATAGTTTATAGTCTAATTTTTTCACATTGTCAATCCCTTTAAAAGCGCTCTTCAAAATCTCATATGCTTCCTCACTAGTTGGTGCATCAGCAATCTTCCACAAGATAGCTTCATGAAAATCTTAGTAAATGAGCGTAAGAGCCTTCTGATCCTTCTTTTCTAATTTTTTAAATTATCTCTTTTAGTTTGAGATAAAATGGTAATGTTGACGGGTACTTCATATTCATTTCCTACGATATCCCATACATCTTGATCCAAGAACGCCTTCATGCGATGTTTCAATTATCGTAATAATCCTTTATTAAGAGAACTTGAAAAGGAGTAGTTCCGTTTGCCATCATTCTTTTATTAGCAACTCGATATCAATGTTAGAAACTTCATAAGAAGAATAAGAAGAAGTAAATGTAATTTGCAAATAGAAATTGGGAGATAAATATTTCGTAAAGGATGAAATGAAGCTTTATTGTAATTATTTCTTTCCACTTTATTTGCTTTAGTTTTGCTCTTACGCTTATTACAGAAAACTCTCTCATGTTTATAGTAACACATCTCCTAGATGAATAGTGGAGATGTATTCTATCGAACTACTAATAATCATTCTCTAGAGTGTTCTGTAATTACCATTAACTCCTTAGACATTTCTAAAATAGACAACTCTAGAGACTTTTTATTACAACATTTATCTACAAACTTCTAAAAACTATATTTTAGCCTCTTGTTAAATATTTATAAATGCTAAAATCTAAATTGTTCAAAATAATTAACGCTTTCCAAAACCAAGTTTATTTCCAGTAGGAATTGTTGATGACTTAAGGTAGTCATTTCGGCCTGATCATGTAAGTGAATTCCTACTAAGATTTTGATTAGAACATCGTAAATTAAATCAGACTTCTTTTATGTTACTAAGATTAGATTAGGTATGCATGCGCGCATGTATTAATTACTAGTTAGATCATTAAATTGTATATATTAATTGTCTTGACATTATTGCATAGAAAAATGTTTGACCACCATCATCGTGTCATATTTAGATTTTAATTCTTTATTGTTCATGTTGATTTAATCTCATTGTTATTTATATTATTCAATTATATATATATATATATATAATTTTAAAATACAAAACATTAAACATATATGTATTAATTTTAACAATAAAAACGATACACACACATGTGTGTGTGTTGCACGCATGATATAAATCCTTCATTCTGGGGAGGCAGGAAGGGAGCGATAACATTTTTCAGTAGGGAAAGAAAGAAGGCCTTCAAAGAAATACAAATGTCGCCCTTGCATGTCATAGAATTTTAGGGTTTTGAATCCCCATCGGGAACTAATTGGTAATACTAGCAAACCGAAGAGGAACGAGAGAAGAGACAAAGTCGGTAAGTATAGGAAGGGACATTTCGCGGCCTTGGACATACCTTGCTAGATTCGCGGCCTTGGACATGCTTTGCTAGATTTACGCGATCGCTTAGGTCACAAACTCTTTAACCTTATATATTCTAATTGGGAAAAGAAGCTAATTCAAATATAATTAATTATTTTTCAAATTATTTATATTAGTGGCCGAATATTAAATATTAAATTATTTTGTAAAATGATTTATATGACTAATTCAAATATTAAAATTTATATTAACACAATTTGTTTGAACCGACCAATTTTCTATCGGATTAGAAAATATCCGATCGAATTTAAATTAAAAATAATCCCAAGAGTACGGCTTACAATTTTTGTACGTGGCGAGTACAGGTCGCTCTATAGGAAATTGTTTAGATTTTAAAATTTCTATTCAATCAAATTAAACCAATATTTGAAAGTGTGATTAACTAAAAAATGTAGAAAATTAATAAAAAAAGGGATAAAAATGTGAGAGTAGAAGACAATTTAGAGATAAATCCACTCTCTAGATCACATAAATCAACACAACATGAAATTAAGATCTCTCTTTTTTGGTCATTATTTAATTTAATTAATGTGTTTATCATAAATATGACCTATTTGTGCTATTCATTAGCTCAACATAAGCCATCAAACTATAACACACCCACTAAATCACTTATTAACTCTCATGAAAATGACAATGAAATTGAAAATAAAATCTATTTTAAGCATGGCCTATTAACTATGGATTAGAAATATAGACCATCAAATTTTGATTTTAAAATCACTTTATTACCAACAACATATGTAGATGAAGAGGTAATTTGTGTTTTGTTTGCTTAAGCATAGCATATTTGGTGTCAGCAATATAGGCTATCAAATTCAAAGCTAAATAACAAAATATTTACCACATTCTATCATTTCCATTAAGCACAAAAATTATTAAAATGTTGAAGCTACATGATTAAGAGAGCTTCATTACCCCTAAATTGAAGGGGTTTAGCCTCTCATATTTGTTATTATATCAACAAAAGTAGCATTCATCATGAAACAAAAAAAGAAAAAAGAGATCAAAGTAAAGTAAAAGCTAAGCTACTAGCATAAAAATTAAATAACATGAAATAAACAACAAAGAAAAGAGCATATATTAAAATTGCATAAAAAAAGAAATTACAGGAAAGATTGCTAAATAGCTATGGAAAAGAAAGAGTGTTTTTATTTATGAGCCTCAAACTAAACTAACTAAAGAAGAGGCTAAGAGAGGAGAGGTCATTACATGAAACATAGTGGGTGTTTATACAAGTTTGAAACCCTAATCCATATTTTTAGAAACTACCCAAACTATCCCTCTAGGAATATAATCTCCAAATAATGATTAGCATTAGCATAACCCTCCATTTAAATGTGCATGTAGCGTTAATCACGTGTATTAGCTCTTAAGAGGGGATCATGGTAAGTGGGTAGGTGGGATCCGTCACGATTCATGAAATGAATTATTTTCATCTACATTTGTTTGTCTTCTCCTGTGCATGCATATTTTCCATGAAATCTCTTGTAATTTACATCTATATTTCCTATAAATAAAAATAAAATGTGGAAATAAATATCCACAAATTAATATATGCACAAAAAAGACGATTTTGCCTCTATATAAAGATGAATAAATGATGATTCGAAAATAATTGAAATATTGGTTTAAACATGTTAAAACATTATATATGCTCATTTGTTTAATTAAATTCGATAAAATACGAATGCATATCAAATACCCACATTTAGGTGCATATCAAATACCCCAACACGTATCTTTTTATTCATCCTCGAATAAACTAAAACAAAGATAAATTCATTTTCATATGGAGCACGATTGCATTGAGCATATGCAATAAGCCGTTAAACCTCTAGGTGTCCATAGTAGGATGAGTGTTGTCTCGTGAGGGTTTTCAGCAGATACTACCCATAAAATCCAAATGCAATATGAAAATATTTACAAAATGAAAAATTCCTAAATGCAAAATTTATTTACAAAGATATGGATGCAAGTTTTTGAAAATATTTACGAATGAAGAAATTACTTTTAAATCGACATAAATAAGTTAAATATAAGTTTTGGTCATTATCTTGAAAGTTTAAGTCATTTACTTGTCAAAATTTCCAATAAAAATTAAGTTATCATCACAAATAAACTCTATTTTGGCTAGTTGTTTCGGTTGATAACATAGTGCAACTATGAAATGGATCCTTAGTTAATTTTCAAAGTTTATCAAAGTGATATTTTAATTTCTTTAAATAACAAGTCAAATCAAATAAGTCAAAATAGTGCTTGGATTTTAATTGCTTACTCTCTTTTATTTTGAAATTTTATTGATATTAACAATATTTACACATGCCTAACTCAGATAAACTGAGGCCAGATATATTAACGATGCTTTGCCTTTCGGGCTAATGTGAGGGGAATACAGAGTGTGGCGAGTGAACACATGATTGTGAACACCTATGGATTGTAGGCGTTGTTAATAAAAGATTTTTTATATATATATACCCAAATCATATAAAATGAGGAAAAATATACCAATCATGTACCGCCTTTCGGGCTTACATTAGAAGGGTCCAGAGCATGGCGAATGAACACACGACTCTAGGTGTTAACAAAATATATACATACATACAAGAAATATTTTTTTTCCCTTATTTTTGTTATATATATTTTTTTGTTTTTTGAAGAGAGAGTTTTGCAAAATCATCTAAGCACCATTTAACTCAGAAGATAAATTTTTTTATATCCTTTACTTTAAATCCACCACTTTGTAAACTGTGACGACCCGAACTCGATATCCGACAAACAACATCATATTCGTATCGCCGGAGCTTGCAACACCATTAGATGATAATAATGCAGCGGAAATAAAAGATGATATCACTGATACAACATGAATACAATGTCCCATACATCAATTTGATGCAATGATAATCATCAATATCAGAGAATATACAACACAGAATACAGCGGAACACGAAATAATATGAGATAAGTCTTCAACAGAATCCAATACTTTAACTCCAATCCAAATCTCCAAAGCTAGAGCTCCAAAACTTCAAGCTCGATCCACCATCAAGATTGCACCAAGATAAGCAAGCAAGGTCAGTCGTCCAAGGACTGAACTAGCTTCAGATAATCTACTAAACCTGACTATCTGAGAAACCAAACTCTAGACTGCCCGTGTGGAAAATTATGGGCACCTAGAGTTTAGAAAGGGAACAATAAACTCTGGGTCAGTCATGTGACTGGTGTGAGCAAACAAAAACAGTTTGTCTTTGAAAACAATCAAAAGATTTTAAATTTGAAAACCCGCAATGCTTTTTGGAAAATGAAACTACCATAAGGCCTCCCGGTACACACACCATGCAAATGCACACTTGGGGAGATTTCTCCTTATGATAGTCAAAAATGTTTACAACGCAAAATCCTTTTGATATTATTATTAGTGCATAGTGGAAAACATTTCGAAAGTATAATATTAATCTTAGCCAGCATAGGTACCATTATATTATGCCTGCTGTAGCTATCATTTTAAATGGCAGGTTCTACAACTAAAACCGTACATGGCGCGTATTGTTTCTTTGGATTTCCAACAAATGGTCATGCTAGGGAACTTCTACTGCCACATGGGTACGTCTCTGGCGGGACGTCCCGAGAACTTAACTGGCTCTCTGCCAACACAAGGCCGGGTTACCTCTGTAACTAGGTAACTACTACACGAGTATGCCAACCTCCGGTCCTTGGGACCTTTATCCGAGGATCCTGTACACCAACAACCACAAAGAAGAGTATTTGCAGTGACCACAAAGGTTAAATATCAGGGCTCCATACCTAACACCATCCTTTTTCAGAAGGAAATGACATACCCTAAAGGGCGCGACCCTCATAACCTTGCCGCATCTTTCCTGTTTCGACCATTTCCGGGGTGTGAGGTCCGACGAAGTCTCGTCCACAAAGCTACACTTTTCACAAAGTCATGCTTTGATCAACAAATGATCAGCAGCACTTCGTATGCCACGTTACCAATTTGGGAATATATCACTAATAACCATCAACTACATAACCTCTGAGCTCGTACGTCTCAGAGAAGGGTGTTAAGCTAAGAGAATAAATTCTCCACTACCAACAGAAATGTATTTGATAGAAACTAGCTTTACATCTCAAGTGTAACGTCAGACACACATCCATACAAGTCTGTTCCGGGATCGAACGGAACCGAAGGCACTTCAAAGAAGCCCTTGCAAATCCAGATATTCACAAATCACGTCCGGAATCCCCATCACAAAGGGTGATAGAATCTCTATACCGGAGCAACCCGGTGCAGAGACATTCGATAGGTAATCCTTTCGTTTTCGAAAATACCCGGTCTTCAACACCGTCATTAAATGCAATCCCATTTTGTAGTATCGTTATTCGGAATGGGTTTTATGACACAAGGTCCTGTCCCGGCTAATCCGAATAACGAGCGCTTATTTAAAAATAAGTATTCATTCAGATTTCAAACAAATCACAACAAATTTTCACTTCGATCTTTTAAACAAAAGATCTATCACAATCATAAAGGTTCAATGTGGTTTTCGGATATCCCCTTGGAATCCGACCCCCGGTCGCATTGAAATTCAAATGCCATTTAAAAAGGCCAATATTGATAGTCGGTTATTTAACTATCAATAAATATTCACAACAAATACCAAGATTTAAATAATTTTCCCAATTATTTATTTTCAAAATATCTTTGCAAGATATATTTCACACTTCAACCATTTGAAAACAAATTTCAAATTATTTTCCACATTTCAATACTTTGAAAAAAAAAAAATCAAATCACTTTTCCTTACGCGGAATACGTTTCCAAATATTTATTGATTTCCACTGAAAATCTGCCGAGATCAAATGTTTTAAAATAATTTAAATTACTTATCCAACTTATATACATGGAATATTCGGAGTAAAAACTATTTTAAAACACTTTATCTAAACATTAATTGTGAAGATATTATATTAAAATCTCATATAAAATTCAAGTCCAAACTAATTTTAAAATAAAAATGGTAGATAGGATATAACTATTTAAGTATCCAATTTCTAAAACAAATATCAATTTAGCTTTTAGAATAATCCCTTATATAATTAATTAAATAAATCTTTATTTTATAGGTTTAAGAGAATCCCGAAAATAATTTCTCCGACAATATTCTTTCAAAACAATTCCTAGAACTTTTGATTTATACTTCAAAAGCTACTTAAATATATACTCGGCTTTCCAGGGAAGAATTTTCTTTTCATATATCAATTAATAAATCTTCTCGATTTATTTTAATTTGCATTCCAAATCTATAAATTCCTTTCACACTTTTAAAAATAACCAAATGTTTATTTTTAAAACAAATTTCCCTTTAGCTTTATAAATTCCCATTGTGAATTTAAACTTCTAAATATCCCTTGATATACGATTTTCAAATCGATTTCTAAATATTCATTTTCAGCACCGAATTAAATTCTAAATTGATTTCCAAATTCAATTTCAAATACCAAATAAATTTCCAACATTGATTTCTAAATTTATTTCAACACCAAATTTATTATCTTTTGAAGCAATCTTCTTGTTTTAAATTTATTCAATTTTCTAAAATCAATTTACTATAAATTTTCTACTAAATTTCAAAAATTAAATTTTATTTATTTTTGGTATCCTACGATACCAAAAATATATTCGGCTAAATTTTAGCCCTCAATAATTTCAATTACAATATAATCACACAGAGATTATCAACACACAACATATGAAACAAATTTAATATTTCAGGAATCTAGTTGGATCCACCAACCTATTTCCCTGCATCCACGGGTGTTAGCACAACAATTAAATACCAATTCCACTTCGAGGTGGAATATCGCAGTATATGGGATTTATAAAATATTATCTGCTATTATGCGGCGCATAGGGTCTAAACTAATATAACAGATAATTAATTAATCATTCAAGCACACAGTCAATCAATTTTAAATTTATCTACCACAATTCAACAATTAATCAATAACTGAAACTTTTCAATTATTAAAATTGTGAGTGAGAAGATCTCATCTATAATTTGCATGCAACCCATTTCCAACTCATTTCCATTCCGGCTTGTTGCTCCATTTTAAACCTTGTATAAACTTTTATACAATTCATTACTATTCGAAATAATCGAACAACCAATTACCGTTTAATAGTTTTGATTAGCTAATAATTCTATTTAAATCAAATTTCTCCTTTAATAAACTTATTTAACTAATTATTAAATTTCCTTTTTTATAAATTTAATTAACCAAAAATTATATTTTAAACTAATAATCTTGGTTTAAACTAATTTCTTTTTAAACTCCCAACTTTTTAAAGAATTACTTTACTTAAGATTTTCTGCTTTATAACATGTTTATTACCTTTAAAACATATATATATATATATGAATATAAAAGTAAAAACCAAAAATGTCTACACCTTACTGCATTTTTCTTGCTGTTAAATTAAAAAAAAATTCTTTGCTTATTCATACATATATCGATACATATGCATAAATTAAGGAAGATAACAAAAAAATCAAAACGATACCTTATAGGCTCGTCCTCCCAGCTTCCGAGCGTGCCCCTACTGCGTCGCTGAGCTTGACGACTTCGCGATCGAACGACAACGACCTCAACTCGTTCGCTATCCTGAATCCCTTCTTTCAATATGCGACTAGCCAGCCCCCCTCGTTCTCGAGCGCTCGAATATGCTAACAGAAGCCGTCGAAGAATCGACGGCCATCTCGATTGAAGGTAACGCGTGCGCCTAGAATATTGATTACTACAGATTTGATAGAACCAAAGATAGGGGAAGGGAAGATGGATACACGCGATTCAATTCGGAAATATGTCGGCATCCCCTTTTCCTTCTTTTTTCGAATAGTTACCGAGTAGAAGAGGAAGAGAAACGAGGTTTTAATGTTCTTTTTTTTCTTGAAGGACGAAATGATTTGGTTGCCATTATCTCTTTGACAAGATTTCGTTCTGTAACTAGGTCTAGAAAAGGGGACAGGATCGCATGTAAGAGAAGCTGAAAAGAAATAATATGGCTGTGATTTAATTTTTGATCAGATATATATTTAATTTGGTTAATTATTTTCTCGGCGTTTTTATCTCGTACGATAACACGATAGCTCCGAAAGGTACGAAATTTGAAATCCGATAATAATTCAATATTATAGATCCGATGGAATTGGTTTCGTCGAATTTCGAGACTGCCACTCGGAAGGCTATTTTCAAATATCGATTTAAACGATATAAATTCAAAACTGAACAAAACACTTCCAAATCCAATTCTGAAGCTTCTATTATCTTCAGTATTATCAGTATAGATTTTCTAAGCCTTGAAAATATTTTTAATCAGCTTAAAACTGAAGATTCAAATTTTTACCCATCATTAATAAATTAAACTCAATAATTAAATCGCCAAATTCATAGTTAATTTTGAAATTCAACATAAATCATCATTCAAATATCAAAAATCAATTAAATTTTCAAATTTCAGTTGTCCAAAATTCAGGGTCGTTACATCCTTCCCCTTTAAAAGAATTTCGTCTCGAAATTACTAGTTAAGAAGAATGATCCTTAACCCGTTTATTATTTTTCTCAATCCAAATATTTTTATCATCTTACCAAAACAAATCTTTTTATTTAAGACCCGTCATTAATTCGACTAACTTTTCAAATACAATCATAAGTTTCCAAACAACCTTGTTTACTTAACCAATTCAAATTTAAATTCAAATTCAAATTTTAAACTTTTAAAATTTTCTCAAAATTTTTCTATCTCCCTAAAATTTTGAAAAATTTCGTCAGCGTCTCCTTTGCGCGGCTAGCTCGGTACGACTACAAAATGGCACCACAGGCCCTCAGATTCCAAAAGAAAACAAAAGGCCAAGTGGCTAGATCAAAAAAAACCCAATCAAATTTCATACAGGAATTTAAACACATACCTTTTTTGTCGGACAATTCAAATTTATCTTTAGAAATCAAAATCAATTTTCCCCTCTTGCTTTACAATACCTGTATATCCAATTTAACCATATCCAACTACAGATTTCAAAAATCATTTTATACATTTCCTTACAGAGTCTCATATCTTCTTCTATTCAATTAGTTTTCCCATTTTCATATGAATTCAGTTTATCTTCAACGTTGAATATTAAATCTTATATTTCAATTATAACTGATTCGTATTATTATTTTAATTTAGTTTCATTCACTAATTTACTTCAATTTCAAATTTGAAATCGTTTGTCGCTAAAAAAAATTTCAAAAATTTTCTAACTCCTAAAATTTTAGCCGAGTCTCCTTTGTACGGAGGAGCTTTTGCTATTTGACAAAAGATATAAATATATATACATCGACCCACCCGGTCGGAAAAACAAAACAGTTCATATTTCCTATTTTTATTGCGTAGGTGTACATTTATTAGCATTTTTAAGCAAAGCGGCTTATTATTAGCATTTTAGCGCGACCAAATCCAGCCAAACGGCCCTCATGTACCTGTATTTACTCAATTTAAGCACACAAGTGACATATATGGGAAATTCATTTACATTACACTCATTTTCAATAGTAAACACACAGTTTTCACAAGCAAAATATTCAAAATTATTTCCATTAATTTTAGTTGCTTACAACTAAATGACACATCATTTCCATTCAATTTCAATGGTTTACAACACACTTTCCTTCATTCAATTCATTTTTACCTGAAATGAACTCGTATCCATTTCAATTGATTCAAAAATCAATTTTATTGGCTTTCATTAACCCATAGAATCTTATGCAATCTCGTTTGCGTCAAACAACAACCATTTCTATGCAAATTCGACGATATTCACTCAATAGAATATCTAATCTAGTTTATAACTAATTTAAATTGATGCCAACTCAATTTACTCTTTATTCTATTTCATTTTCAATTCATTTCGTTCAATTCATTTCGCATTCCATATTCACATTCATTTTGATGCATTGATATACAAAAATCTTTGCTTAGCATCCATTTCATAAACCTCATTTATGTATATTCAACAACCCAAGTATGCATTCACTATAAAATTATCGCTTACAAAACAACTATACTTGGCATCAATTTTCAAAACCAAGTTTTTTTTTCTTTTTTTATTGACATTCAAATTCACCTCATATTAATTCAATAATTCATTGTCAATATTTATGCTTGCATTTTTAGTTCTAATCCATTCATTTGCATTTCATTAATCAAACAAGTTTCATTCAAAACCATTCCATAAAACTTGACAACAACCACTTCACAATTTTACTTAAGTCGAGCTTTTATCCAATATTTACTTAAGCTATTTCAATTCAAAACTCAAAATTATTTTTCCTTGTAACACTTCCAAATTTAAATCCTTGATTTGATTTTCATTTATCAAATCCATTCCATCAACTAATTTAATTATATTAGTTTTATTCACTTATCCATTTTAAATTTCAACTTTCCATTCTCAATTCAACTCGAATTTATTTTATCAATAACAAGGAAATTTTCAATTTATTTCTACTTACTTGAATTAATCTGCAAATTCAAATCATTTGTATTTAACTCATAATTCAAGTTTTAATTTAACTAATTCAACTTTCATATTTCATGAGTTAATTAATTATCATATTAGTTTACTTGGATTCAATCCATTTTATTTTATTTTTCCAAAGTTTGGATTTTTATTCAACTTGATCCAAGTCAAATCTCATTTCATTTTTTAATTCCAATTCATGTACTCACAAATGTTAACTCATTTGTTCATTCACAAATTTATCCCACACTTACTTTTATTTATCCCTTTTCAATTTGAATCTTATTCCAATCAAATTTCAAATACTTTTATGAGTTATCAAACTTGTTTAGATATCGTAACATTTTAAAATTTTCAAGAGTCTTTTTAACAATTACTCACATTTCAAAACCAACTTTGAAATCAATTATATCCCTTCAAAATATTTTTTCAAATATTTTTAAATTTCAAACCCCACCGGATTTCATATCCAACTCAAAAATACTTCTCAAATAATTATTTTCTAGACTTTTGGAAACCATTTTCAAATTGAATAAATTTAATCTTTTGAAATTTCAATCCAAATCCTTTAATCTGTATTTCAAAGATTACTCTGGCATCTCATTTCAATTTATAAAACTCATTTATACATTCACATTACCAATTTCATTCCATTAATGAATTTTATTCCAGATTATAAATCACATTTACAATTTACATTTACAAATCTCATTTGTATATGAATTATTCCCTTATCCTTTCAATTCATATTTATAAATTTCATTTGTTACATGAATTTATCTCCAAATTTTTGGTTATACATTATTTCTTATTAAATTTTCATACAATAATGAGGATAATTCAATATCATCACTTCCTAACAACCAAACAACCATATACCATAAAATTTACAGAAAATCATTTCTTTTATATACAAAAATAGTTTTGGGTAAAATTATTTCATTTACCCTATTTTAAAACACTACTGTGTCAATTTATCTTGTTTAAGAGTTTAGAAACCCCTATCGATACAGTTGGCCAAACTGCACCGACTAGAATTTATAAACAATCAACCGATAGGTCAACACAATACCAAACAATTTTATATTCACTAACAAATACGCGCTCATATCTATTATTATACTCAACTCATTCTAGAGTACTGCTGACTCTATCTCTAATGAGTAACACCCAACAGAGCCAAGGTTGTGGTTACTGCAAATACTCTTCTTTGTGGTTGTTGGTGTAGAGGATCCTCGGATAAAGGTCCCAAAGGACCGGGGGATGGCATACTCGTGTAGTAGTTACCTAGTTACAGAGGTAACCCGGCCTTGTGTTGGCAGAGAGCTGGTTAAGTTCTCGGGATGTCCCGCCAGAGGCGTACCCATGTGGCAGTTGGAAGTTCTTTAGCCTGACCATTTGTTGGAAATCCAAAGAAACAATACGCGTCCTGTACGGTTTTAGTTGTAGAACCTGTCATTTAAAATTGTAGCTATAGTAGGCATAATATAATGGTACCTATGCTGGCTAAGATTAATATTATACTTTCGAAATGTTTTCTACACTATGCACTAATGATAATATTAAAAAGGATTTTGCGTAGCAAGCATGTTTGACTATCATAAGGAGAAATCTCATCCAAGTCTGCGATTGCATTATGTGTGTGCCGGGAGGCCTTATGGTAGTTTCATTTCCAAAAAGCATAGCGGATTTCCTTTTTATTTTCTTTGTGAAAATAACTATTTTTAAGATCTCACACCAGTCCCACGACTGACTTGGAGTTTATTGTTCCCTTTCTAAACTTTTGGTGCCCATAATTTTCCACACGGGCAGCCTAGAGTCAGGTTATCAGTTATTCGAGAGCAAAGTCAAGAAGTTGTTATGGAGATCAGGAATTGGAGCTGGATGGCGAGGCATATCACTTATATATGTAATATTTCTTTCCGCTGTTGTTGTTGTACACTCTGATAATGTAATGTGATGTAATGTAATAACCAATATAATGATTCTGTTTAATGATATTTATTTATCTATTATATTTGTTCCGCTGCGATATGTGAGATTCTGTTGTTGTTTTCTTTCCTTCTTCTTCTGCCTCTTCTTCTTTAACCCCTAAAGACTCGTAAGTTTGTTCTTCTTTGGCTGAATTGTTGTGAAATTTTGCCAGCTTAAAGGGGTACGGATTTGCGGGCCTTTACATAAACAAAGATTTTCGATTAGGATATACTTCATAATTAACACGTATGCACCTTTCCATATACTAGTTAAACCATAGTTACTTGTAATCGAATTTTATTTTACTTTTGTTAAGACAAATAAATTTTCAAAAATCTCAATTGATAACCAAAATCCTATACTTATCCTATTGTGTTTGTTTAGAAGTAATCGAAACCCTAGAATGATTTTTTTTTTATTTTTTAAATTATATATATTGTTTTTTGGTATTTTTTGTTTTGGAAAGAAAATGCAAAAAAAATAAACCATGAAAAAAAAAGAAAAAAAGAAGAAGTTAAAACTCCCCCCACACTTGGTTTTGACTAGGTCCCCACAGTCAACCCAATTGAAAGGAGAAAATAAAATAAAAATGACCTATATTTACATGAAAATGAAAAGGTTATTATTTATAAGACATCAGAAAATATGCCTATAAAGAGTAAGTAAAACGGTCTTCCAAAGACCAATTCATCTGTCTCATTAAGTATGAGAGACAGCTTCAGCCTAAAAAGCTAAACCCTAAAAGATTTCGGAGCTGAATGGTGATCTGAAAAAAAGAATGTCGTTTTATTAAAAATCGTATGAGTTGTTTAATTTTCGATGATTTTTGGGGTTGATAAAACAATTGATTACAATTCAAGTTTATTTTCACCAAATTGAAATTCAAACTCGTCATTGAAAACTTCTTCAGAATTATTGATTTCAAAATCAAAATGGAGGTTTAAATTTTGTAACGGCCAGACTTGAAATATCAGGTATGAGGAGTTTCTATAAATTTTTACAATAATCGTATTTTTGTTTCTGTTCATGGTTTATACACGAACGTGAATTTATATAGAGTACAACATTAGTGGATTCTGTTTGAACAGTTTTGCTTGAAAGTTTTGTTATCTTTTCGAAATAATCTTATCTTATCTTAGGCCTCTTGTATACCTTTCATGTAGTTTAGAGTATCATTGAATACTTTATCCTAAATCTTAATAAGCTTTTGAGAAAAGCTTATCCTGTTAGCTTCTCATGGAAGCTTTAGTTTATTAAGCTTCATAAAGTTTCTTTTGGAAGCTTAGGTTGGCTTCTTAAAAAAAGCTTGCATTTGGAATCTTATCCTAATAGCTAAGCTTTCTCACTTTGTAAATATAGCTCCATGCTAAAAAAAGCATATGGAATCTTGCATCTTCCTTCTCCTCCTCATTTTCTAAACCACCGTCTTCATTTCAAACAAAGTATTATCACTAGTAAATGTAAGTGAAGCTAATAAGGAGGACTAAAAGGACTAAAGCAAGGACAACACAATATTTGAGGTGAGAAATGCTATTTAATTAATGTGATTAAGTTATTTCATGATGTGGTAATCAAGTTGTTTAGGATAATATTGATGTCCGAAATTATAAAGCACCTTTCTGTAATTAGCTCATAACTTCTGCAATTCTTAATAAAATTTGGATTTTCTTGATGATTTGGAAATCTAACTCATATGGCTTCAACTTTCATGTTTATATCTTTTCCAAACTCGGACATCTTAATAACCGAAAACGTGGTGCAAGTTAGAGTATGTGCACAGGTCGAAATGAAGAAGAAGTCTAATCAAAAACACCCTGTGGTATATTGACCATTACTTTTGATTCCTTGAATGGATTTTGTCGAATTTATCTTTCTTGAAAGATAGTTCAATTATCTACAACTTTTACTTTATACACTTGTCCAATTTCAAATGTTTATCATCCTGAAAACCTATCACAAACAGATACATGTTTTAGACATAATTTACACCCTTCAATGCAAACACCATAACTACTGACTTATGTAATATCTTTGGAATCTGGTAAATGATTTAGAAATGTTATTTTATTGGCTGCTACTTTTATGAATAATACCCTCCTAAATTATTTTATAAACTGAAGGTTTGGATCTTCGCTAAAAATGCAATTAAACATATTGAAGACGCTTATAAAATATTTGATATTTTGTGGAACTACTTTACATGTTAAAGAACTTTTGAGTAAGATTAGTAATTATGGTTACCTTTGGAAGTACGGTATAAGACAATAGATCTTAGGTAGTGCACTATTACACTATGATACAAACCGGTACTGCAACAAGTAGAGTACGTCCTTACTTGGCGTTCGGACGCCGACCGTAATAGGATAAAATCCTAAGATCCAATCTAAACTGAAATAAAAATACGATTATTATAAAAATTTATAGAAACTCCTCATACCCGAGAAATTTTATTTAATTTATAGTCTCCAAGTCTAGTTATAATGGATCATTTATTAAGAGTTTCCATATTGTATCTCAAAATTATTTCTCTAAAATACAATTATATCAAAGTCAAAGTAATATTCAAGATAAATTTCCAAACAACCAAACTAGTTTTCAGTTATTTAGATGCTCGAATTTGGAAAAGTGATAAACAAGAAATTTGTAACCATATGAGTTAGCTTTTCGGATCATTAAGAAAACTAAAATTTCGATAGTAACTGCAGAAGTTATGGGTTAATTACATAAGGGTGTTTTTTAATTTCTGACATCAATATTATCAATGTCTAAACAACTTAATTACCACATCATGGAATGACTTAAAGGCATAAATTAAATACCATTTCTCACCCCAAATGTTGTGTAGTCCTTGATTTAGTCCCTTTAGTCCTTCTTATTAACTTCACTTGCGTTTAATAGTGATAATACTTTGTTTGAAATGAAGACAGTGGTTTAGGAAATGAGGAGAAGAAGAAAGTTGCAAGAATCCATATGCTTTTTTTCTATCTTTTTATTTTTTAGCATGGAACTATATTTATAAAGTGAGAAAGCTTACAAGGAAAGCTATTAGGATAAGCTTCCAAAGATAAGCTTTTTTAAGAAGCCAATCTAAGCTTTCAAAAGAAACTTTATGAAGCTTAATAAAATAAAGCTTCCATGAGAAGCTAACAGGATAAGCTTTTGAGAAATGCTTAGGTCTGACTTGAAATATCAGGTATGAGGAGTTTCTATAAATTTTAACAATAACCGTGTTTTTGTTTCTGTTCATGGTTCATAAACGGATAAGAATTTATGTAGAAGAGTAGAACATTAGTGGATTCTGTTTTAACATCTTCACTTGAAAGTTTTGTTATCTTTTAGGAAATATCCAATCTTATCTTAGGCATCTTCTACACCCTTCATATAATTTAGAGTATCATTGAATACTTTATCTTAAATCTTAATAAGCTTTTGAGAAAAGCTTATCTTGTTAGCTTCTCATGGAAGCTTTATTTTATTAAGCTTCATAAAGTTTCTTTTGGAAGCTTAGGTTGGTTTCATAGAAAAAGCTTGCCTTTGGAAGCTTATCCTAATAGCTTCCCTTGTATGCTTTCTCACTTTATAACTATAGTTCCATGCTAAAAAAAAAGAAAGCATACGGATTCTTGCATCTTTCTTCTTCTCCTAAACAACCATCTTCATTTCAAACAAAGTATTATCACTAGTAAACGCAAGTGAAGCTAATAAGGAGGACTAAAGGGAATAAATCAAGGACTACACAACATTAGGGGTGAAAAATGCTACTTAATTTATGTGTTTAAGTCATTCCATGATGTGGTAATCAAGTTGCTTAGACATTAATAATATTCATGTCCGAAATTAGAAAACACTCTTCTGTAATTAGCCCATAATTTCTGCAGTTCTTATCAAAATACGGATTTTCATGATGATCTGGAAAGCTAACTCAAATGGCTACAACTTTCATGTTTATGGCTTTTTCAAACTCGAAATTTTTTATAACAGAAAACGTGGTGCAAGTTAGGGTATGTGCACAGGTCGAAGTGAAGAAGAAGGCCAATCAAAAACACCCTATGGTATATTGACCATAACTTTTGATTCCATGAATGGATTTTGCCGAATTTATCTTGCTGGAAAGCTAGTTCAATTATCTACAACTTTTACTTTGTACACTTATCAATTTCGAAGGTTTATCATCTCGAAAACCTATCACAAACAGATACATGTTTTAGACATAATTTACACGTATCAATGCAAACACCATAACTATGTAACATCTTTGGAATCCGATAAATGATTTGGAAATATTATTTTATTGGCTGCTACTATTATGAATAATACCCTCCTAAATTGCTTTCTAAACTGAAGTTTTGGATATAGTTAAACACATTGAAGATGCTTATAAAATATTTTATATTTTGTGGAACCACTTTACATGTTAAAGAACTTTTGATAAGACTAGTAATTATGGTTACCTTTGGAAGTGCAGTATAAGACAATAGATCCTAGGTAGTGCACTATTACTCTATGGTATAAACCGATACTGCAACAAGCAGAGTACGTCCTTACTTGGTATTCGGATGCCGGCCGCAATAGGATAAAATATCCTAGGATCTAATCCAAATTGAGTGCGTGGTTTAGATTCTTAATCGTGTTAATATGTCTTTGGAAAGATATGATTTTGATTTTGTAAAAGAATTTCCTGATGAAGTTATCATTGAAAACTTGTGTGGTCATTTGGAAATTTATCTTGAATATTACTTTGAATTTGATATAATAATATTTCTAAGAAATAATTTTGAGATACAACATAGAAACCCTTAATAAATCACCCATTATGACTTGACATGGAGACTATAGATTGTTAGAAAACTGGGGTGGCTACAACAAAATGTTGGATCTTAAGGCTATTCAGACACTAGAAGTGGTGAAATGTGTATTAACTACTTACTTATGAATATAAAGAAGTAATCAGAGAATATGTAAGTAATAAAGTAAAATGCAGTAATGTAAATAACATTCGGATTTTTATACTGGTTCGGATTAACCAATCCTACATCCAGTCCTGCACTCTATCGTGTAGAATTCCACCATAATCGCTTGCTTTCCACGGGTGGCAAGAACACATTTACAATCTTGGTTTCATGGGCTACAAGACACACCCTCTTGATTTTACAGGCTACAAGAACACCTTCTCTTTATCAGCAACAACAAACTATGGCAAGTACTCGTATCTTCAATACAGATTCCTGCAGATTCGGTACAATGATCCTATAGACCTCCAATGGCAATATAACTTTGAATTCTTTGAGGAATATGATGAAATCAGAGAGAGATTGATGTGAATTAAAGTACAACTCTCTGATATTGTGCGGTTTGCAAATCGGTGAAGAATTAGAGCGAAATAGTATCGATTTGCAAGGAGATTTGAAGAGTATGCAATGGATTTCTTTTGCAAATGTTTGGAGAAGAAGGAGTAAGAGAAAATGAGAATTCTTGATGTTAAAATTCGTTTTCAGAGGCTTTTATATAGTGGTTGAAGAGATGTGTCTTTCGGTGAAGAGGTGGAGGGAAATGTCTCTTCATTTAAAATTTGAAATTCTGAAAACTGCTAGTATGTTGACATGCCCAAGTACCCCATGTCGACATGGGTGTGTTGCAAAATGAACAGCAACACTAATAAGTGTTGCAAATTTTCAGCATTTCAAATTACCTTATATTTGTGGATTTTTGTGATTCGGTTGAGGTCAGTGGTTGATGATCTTCAAGTATAATTGCCATGAGATCTTTAACAAGATATTCTAAGGTTCAACCAACTCCTCATCACTTCAAACACCTTTATGCTTCAGCATTTTTCTCTAATTGGGTTTTGTTCTTCAATTGCTCTGATCAACCTTCTTCTATAATTCATTTGCTTTCATTGTATTCTTGTTTATCTCTGTAAATGTCTCCATAATATATCTGATATGACTGCATAACTCGAAGATACATTAGTAGTAATATTTATATGGTTGTTGTCATCAAAATCAATACCTAGGGTATTAACATAGATTAGATAGCCTTCTTATTGATTGTGTGTTGCTCATGATGCTACACTAAAACAGTTCAGGTTTAGATGGTCAGTTGTTCGACCTTCGAAGATAGTTCGATGCATTGCAGTGAAGACTCATGTTATGTATAATATCTCCTTAGTGAACTTAATGTATAATTATGTGGTTATTAGACCTACGGACCTTATGTAAGACTGTTGTATTTATGGTGTGAATGTATAAAGTCACTTCCGTTTGAAATCATATACGCTGAATGATTTTATATTCCAATATTTTATTTTTTAGTTGTGATACTATTGTGATAGCACCATGTTTTAGGAAGTAACATCTCGACTCTTAGCCGAGGGTGCTATGGCAAGGTCGTTATAGTTAGTCGAACTAAAACCTAGGTTAAGGGGTGCTTTTTAAGAAACTCTATAGTATCACAATTTACTTTATCGGAATAGGAGGTTTATACATTTCATTGACATATTTGTAAGTATTTACAGTTATAAATTATGGCTAGCCAACAGACCTATGATACGAGTAATTCATGGGGTGGTGTTAAGTGCATTACTAATCCTAACGAAGGGCTGATTGCTACGAGTCCAACGATGGAAAAACAAGTAATCAAGAGAAGAGCATGGAGGATTCTTCTTGATGAGATGTATGAAGTATTTAATAGGGAAAATATTTATGAACAAGATTTATAATAGGATTTAGTTATTTACCGTCTACGTCAGAAAAAGAAGCAAATAGAAAAGGCAATAAAGATGGCAGAAAGGACTGACTGTGGTAAGGCTCGAGAATTACTAAGACAGAAGGGAGTGGTTCCATCACCAGTGGAAAATGTCTAAACGTAAAAGGTTCCCAACCAAGATAGTGGCCCGATATGACGAGGAGGAGTCTGAGTCAGTCGACTCCAATGATTACTCTCAAGAAGTTACTGGACCTCATCATGCAAATATAGAAGGCAATTTTCCATCGATGCATGGATGGATAGAATAGAAAGAATATGCATTAAGAAGTTAAAATTTAGTTATGGGTTTAAGTAGATATAGTGTGATATATATGTGTGTGTGTGTGTGTGTGTGTGTGTGTGTGTGTGTGTGTTTGTGTGTGTGTATACACGTATATATTGGGAGGTTGTAAACTAATACCCAAGTTTTGTTTGTAGATGCAAGGGTTATAAGTAATATAACAAGTTTGTGTGTACTTAGCTTGAGTATGTCATTTAATGCCTTTTGTCTATAATAGTTATTGATATACTTGATTCTCATTCATGACCATAACAATAATTTTATAAATTGAAGGTCGTGACGAATCAAAACAACTCGACAACTCAAATCAAGAGGCTCAATCCTCCACACAACAAAACGTTATGGAGCTGTTTGCAACTTTTATCAAGCAAATGAAGCATGTCTCTTTGACATCTTCATCCAACCATCTGCTGAGCCATTTTTGAAGTATGCAACCAGAAAAGTTTGTTGGAGATGTTGATCCAGTAAAAGCGGAGCATTGGATCCAACATTTGAAGGATATTTTTGAAGTTTTGGAATGTAACGAGGTTGATAAAAAGAAGTTGGCGGTTTTCCAATTATCAGAAGAAGCTCAAAATTAGTGGGAATTAGTTCGAACTACCACTAACTTAGGAGAGCTGGAAGGGATGACATGGGAAAGCTTTAAGGAAATATTCTTGGAAAAATATTTCCTAGAAAATGAAAGAGAGAAAATGGAAACAAAATTCCAAAGTCTTACCCAAAAAGATATGACAATGGCTCAACACCAAAATAAATTCGAGGTGCTATCCCGATACGAAAACCATTTGATTGATACACCTGAAAAATAAGCAAGAAGGTTTGCCAAAGGTTTAATCTCCAATAAGAAGGCATGTTATTGGTGACCGACATAATACATATGAGATAATAGCCGTCGAAGCTTTAAATCTGGAGAGGATTATGTCGAATTTCAGAAAGAAAGAAGCAATTCAAACAATAGGAAACCAAATGGCAAAGGGTGGAATAGCAATCAAAAGAAACGGGATTGGAAGAAGAAAAAACAAAATGGAGAAAGTAAAGGATTAGTGGGAAAAGAAAGGGACCCGATAATCTCAAGAAATGTTATAACTACAGTGAGAAAGGACATATTGCTACCTATTATCCTTGGTGGGCTATTGTGTGTTACAATTGCAATGAGCCTGGAAACATTAATCGAAACTACAAGAAGCCAAAAAAGGATAATAGGATGCAACAAGAAAATCAAGAAAGAGTATATGCGGTAGTTTCTGAACAAGCTCGGGTGGAAGGTACAATATTTCTTTTTGACTTTCAAGCTAAAGTTTTATTTGATACCGGTGCTACACATTCTCTTATATCAGTAATGTTTGCTACTAAGTTAGGATTACCTGCTAAGCAACTACCAAGCCCTTTATTAGTAGACAATTTAGTAGGAGGAAATACTAAACTCAAAAGTATATGTAAAAATTGTATCCTTGACATTGGGGTAAGGATATGATAGACAATCTAATTATTTTTCCAATGGTACGTTTTGACATCATCCTTGGAATGGACTAGCTTCCAAATATCAGGCCATTTTGAATTGCCATGACAAAACCATAAGTTTTTCTATTCATGAACATGAAACCTTTGACTACTCAAGTGATGAATTTCGAGATGCCTTTATATCTTGATATGTAGCACATATCAATATTGAGGATAAGTGTCAACTGATAGACCAAATTCATGTGGTAAAGGAATCCAAAGAAGTCTTTCAGGATGCACCTAGATTACCATCGAAAAGAGAAATTGAGTTTTGTATTGATCTAGTCCCTAGTGCCACCCGTATTACTAAAGCAACTTATCGTATGGCTCTTGTGGAAAATCAGAAATTAAAGAAACAAATCAAAGATATGGAAGATCAAGGATTTATAAGACCTATTAAATCTCCATGAGGAGCACTGGTGTTATTTTTAAATAAACAAGATGGAACATTTCGCATGTGTGTTGATTACCGAGAGCTTAATAAGGTATCAATTAAGAACAAATACCCATTACCTCGAATTGATGATTTATTTAATCAACTCCAAGGAGCTATAGTATTCTCAAAGATTGATTTAAGGTCTAGATATCATCAATTAAGAATAAAGCAGGAACATATTCTGAAGACGGCTTTCCAAACCCGGTATGGACATTATGAATTTTCGGTGATGCCCTTTGGCCCAACCAATGCTCCAGCAGTATTTATGGATTTAATAAACCGTGTATTCTACCTATTCCTTGACCAATTTATCATATTATTTATAGATGATATTCTAATCTACTCCAGGACAAAGGAGGAACATGAATATCACTTGCTTTTATGTCCCCAAACACTAAAAGAAAATCAACTATATGAAAAATTAAGTAAATGTGAATTCTGGTTAAAGGAAGTAAAATTTCTTGGACATGTTGTTTCAAAGGATGCGATAAGAGTAGACCCATCAAAACTTTAAGTTGTGTTGAAATGGAACCCTCTGACAACCCCATCAGAAGTTCGGAGTTTTCTAGGATTAGCTGGTTATTATCAGAAATTCATCCAAGATTTTTCAAAAATAGCATCTCCGCTAACCAAGTTAACTCATAAGGAAACTAAATTTATATGGAATGGAAAATGTGAAATAGCATTTGAAACACTAAAGAAAAGGTTAATGGGAGCACCAATCTTGTCCTTGCCAAGGAGTGGAGTTTTATATAAGGTATATTCAGATGCTTATGGACAAGGATTCGGATGTGTGCTGATGCAGGAGGATAAAGTTATTGCTTAAAGAAAGGCTCACGCCAACTAAAGCCATATGAAAGCAATTATCCAACTCATGATTTAGAATTGGCTGCAATCGTATTTGCTTCAAAGATTTGGAGGCATTATCTTTATGGGAAACAATTTCATGTTTACTCAGACCACAAGGGATTAAAATATTTGTTCTCTAAGAAAGAATTAAATATAAGAGAAAGGAGATGGATGGAGTTTCTAAAGGATTATGACTTTACATTGCATTATCATCCAGGAAAGGCAAACGTAGTTGCAGATGCATTAAGTCAAAAACCCTATGGATTAGTAGTCAGTTTAATGATAAGGGAATGGAGAGCTTTAGAGACTCTAGCTGAAATAAATGCTTGCACAAGGATGAATAAGGAGGCAATGGTTAACAAGGTAGCACTTTTATGTAGTTTTATTGTTCAACCAACTCTAGTTAGTAGAATCTTACTAGCCCAACAGCAAAACAATGAGCTAAAAGAAATATTTATGAACATGATGGACAAAGAACCTGCATATGGAACATTGGTAAAGATGGAGGATTTAGGTTCAAGAATCGATTTTATGTTCCAAATCAAGTTGAATTGAAAAATGAAATTCTAAGTGAAGCGCATCGCTCAAGGCTCACAGTGCGCCATGGAAACACAAAGATGTTTATGGATCTTAAACGTCGTTTTTGGTGGAATGGAATGAAAAAGGATGTTATTGATTTTGTGGCTAAATGTTTTACATGCCAACAAATAAAACCAGAGCAGTAACGACCAACCAGGCTTCTACAACCACTTCCTATCACTGAATGGAAATGGAAACATATAACAGTGGACTTTATCATGGGATTACCAATGACAAAGCAAGGTCATGATGCGATATGGGTACTGGTGAATCGACTAACCAAGTCAGCGCATTTCATACCTTACAACATGACCTACTTAATGGAGAAATTGAGCAGAATCTATTTGAAAGAAATAGTCCGACTATATGGTATACCAGTTACCATTTTTTCAGATAGAGACTCGCGATTCACCTCAGGATTTTGGAGAAGTCTTCAAAAAGCATTAGGTACATCATTAAGTTTAAGCACAGCCTTTCATCCTCAAACAGATGGAAGGACTGAAAGGTTAAACCGAGTCATAGAATATATGTTAAGATCCTGTATAATGGAATTTAAAACCACGTAGGAAACTCACATACCACTAAAGGAATTTGCATATAACAACAGTTATCATGCAAGTATTGGCATGGCTCCATGTGAAGCTCTATATGGAAGGCCTTGTCGTTCACCAGATGTTGGGCAGAAGTGGGAGATAATGAACTTCTTAGTCCAGATTTAGTAAAAGAGACAACATAGAAAGTTTCAATCATAAGGGAACGATTGCATGTTGCACAATGTAGAAAAAAGATTTATGCGGATTTGAGAAGAAAGAATTTGGAATCGTAGTGGGGGACCAAGTTCTTCTAAAGGTTTCTCCCGTACGAGGGATGATGCGATTTAGAAAGAAAAAGGCAAAATTATCACCTAGATTTATTGGACCATTTCATATTACCAAGAAAGTTGGTAATGTTGCATACCGACTCGATCTACATGAGAAATTATCAAACATTCATAATGTTTTCATGTATCAATGTTGCGGAAGTATGTTCATGATCCATCTCACGTGATTGATTTGGATGACATCGTAGTTAAGAAAGGTACCAAATACATTGAAAGACCAGTTCGAATCCTTGATAGGAAAGTTAAGAAGCTACGAACGAAATAAATTCCCTTGGTAAAAGTACAATGGAACAATCACAATGTAGATGAAGCTTCTTGGGAGGTTGAATCGAAAATCCATAGAGATTATACAGAATTGTTAAAACTTACATTTCGAGGACGAAATATTTTTCTAAGGAGGGTGGAATGTAATGGTCTGACTTGAAATATCAGGCATGAGGAGTTTCTATAAATTTTTATAATAATCGTATTTTTTTTCTATTCATTTGGGGTGAGAAATGCTATTTAATTTATGTGTTTAGTCGTTCCATGATGTGGTAATCAAGTTTCCGACAACTTTCATGTTTATGACTTTTCCAAAATCGGATATCTTAATAATAGAAAACGTGGTGCAAGTTGGGGTATGTGCATGGGCCGAAATGAAGAAGGAGGCCAATTAAAAACACCCTCTGGTATATTGACCATAACTTTTGATTCTGTGAATGGATTTTATCGAAATTTGTCTTGTTGGAAATGCAGTTCAATTATCTACAACCTATACTTTATACACTTGTCCAATTTCGAAGGTTTATCATCCTGAAAACCTATCACAAACCGATACATGTTTTAGACATAATTTACACCTTTCAATGCAATCACCATAACTCTTGACTTATGTAATATCTTTGAAATCCGATAAACGATTTGGAAATATTATTTTATTGGTTGCTGATATTATGAATAATACCCACCTAAATTATTTTCTAAACTGAAGGTTTGTATCTTCAATAGAAATGCGATTAAACATATTGAAGACGCTTATAAAATATTTGGTATTTTCTAAAACCACTTTACATGTTAAAGAACTTTTGAGTAAGACTAGTAATTATGGTTACTTTTGGAAGTGCGGTATAAGACAATAGATCTTGGGTAGTGCGCTATTAAACCATGGTATAAACCGTTACTATATTAAGTAGAGTACGTCTTTACTTAGAGTTCGGACGCTGGCCGCAATAGGATAAAATATCCTAGGATCTAATCCATACTGAGTGTGCGGTTTAGATTCAAAATTAAGTGTTATCATGTCTTTGGAAAGATATGATTTTGATTTTGTAAAAGAATTTCATGATGAAGTTATCAATGGAAACTAGTTTGGTTGTTTGGAAATTTATCTTGAATATTACTTTGACTTTGATATAATAATATCTCTGAGAAATAATTTTGAGATATAACATGGAAACCCTTAATAAATGACCCATTATGACTTGACTTGGAGACTAAAGATTAGATAACCTTCTCATTGGGTCTTTGCTACTCACGATTCTACACTAAAACATATCAGGTTCAGATGGTCAGTAGTTCGACCTTGGAAGATAGTTGGATGCGTTGCAGTGAAGACTCATGTTATATATAATATCTTCTTAGTGAACTTAATGTATAATTATGTGGTTATTAAACCTATGGATCTTATGTAAGACTGTTGTATTTATGATGTGAATGCATAAAGTCACATCCTTTTGAAATCATGTACCCTAAATGATTTTATTTTCCGATATTTTATTATTTAGTTGTGATACTATTGTAATAGCACCATGTTTTAGGAAGTAACCTCTCGACTCCTAGCTAAGGGTGTTGGGGCCGGGTCGTTATAATCTTCCCTTTAAGGATTTATGAACTCATCTTCGAATAGTTTAAAGAATTTATATTCATTAGATTCATCTTCCTTTGTTGGATTATCAACAACTTCATTATATGTATCTTGTTCAAAATTCAAAGTTGTGTTCAAATTTTCAAAATCAAAAAAAGGAAGATCGAATTTTAAATCGAGTTTCTCTCCCTCAAAAGAATTGAAATCCAACTCAATTATCGTATTTTCAACAACTTCATTAAGGTCGTCATTTTCAATTGCAAAAGTTGTTATATCACTACACCAAAACAGGAAAATCCTAACATTTATAAGTGTTATAAATAATTTCAGTAACACTTTAAGTGTTACTAATGAACTGTGAGGAATGGAGCGGCCAAATTTGTAACACTTATAAGTGTTACAAACATACGTATTACTAACACTTATAAGTGTTGGTACAGAAATATACGGTAACGCTTATAAGTGTTGGTAACGAAATATACGGTAACGCTTATAAGTGTTAGTACAGAAATACACGGTAACGCTTATAAGTGTTGGAAAATGATTATTTAGTAAAACACACACATATATATATACACCAAAACTTAAACGCAAATTTTAAATATAAACACACTGCAAATAATGGTTTCCATATCACAAATAATTCATATTCAATGTAAAGTTTAAACGCTATGCAAATGTAGTATAATATATCATAAACAATTATTTACATATCTAAAATACCACAATGTCATATATTCAGATATTATTACAACATAAGCTTCAAAAAAATATTTCAAAATACACTTAAAGTTTAACTCACGGTTAACCTAACCATTCCTGATCATCCACTCTAAACTCTAATGGTTTTGAATATTCTTCAACGTCTAATACAACAATCCAAAGCATCCTTCTTCAAGTTCTTGCATTTCATATAAACACTCGATAAAAACTTATACCTTCAAAATCAAAATGTCAAAGATTGAGTTACAACTCAGGTTTTAATTTTTTTTGTATTTATGAATTCGCAAGCTTAGTATGCAAAATACATGTTAATCAAACTACATCAGCACTTAGTATGCAAAATACATGTTAATCAAACTACATGAAGATAAAATGGGGTAGCCATACGTATAGACAAAGTATTAATCAATGATACCTTCCTGCAACACTTCCAAGATTTCATAGCTACTACCACTACATCAGCACTTAGTGATCACAACCCTATCATCATTAAACTACATTCACAAGGTGCTCAAGGAAAGGGGATACATTCCAGATATATCAATATTTGGCATATGGCAACAGATTATGTAGTGCTCATCTTATTAGATTTTACTTAGGGCAGTGGTATTTAGAAATTTATAATAAAATTTAGAAGAATTAAACAAAATCTGGAAATTTGGAACAAAATAAGAGAATAAGATACTGAAACAGTGAGTTTTCCCATGCTCCTAGACAGTTTTAGGAAAGTCTTTTAGAAGTAAATAAAATTTTCAATGCTAAATACACTAAAGGTTTTTGAATGACATATTAAACAATTTTTTGAAAACTGTTTAGTGTTTAATTGGTTTTGTAAAAAACCATTTTGGGTCTTATTGTAAAGTAAATAATTATTTTTAATATTTAATTTTATAAACGGTTCTTGGAAAATTATATAGCGGTTATACCGTTTTTTGAAAACCATTTACTAAACTAAACTAATTTCCATTTAATAATTCCACGTTCAGTGCTGGAGCAAGTGGAATCTTTCTATATTTTTCTCTTTTTTACCACACCAAAAACTGGCATCAGCGGAAACACATACGGTAGTGTGGGCAGGCATCGTATACATGCCCCTTTTTTGTATTGGAATATCAGTGTGTTGTGTGCTAAAGTTACACTATTTGCATTATTGGTCTTGTATTTAGGGTGCTTCTTTATTCAGTGTTTAGTATTGAATGTCGGTGCAACATACGCTTGGAAAAAATAGAACACAGCATACCATTAATAGTCTATTGAAAGCCTTTGTTGACATTTATGATACTTACCTCTTCAATGTAATTATTAAGACTATATATCTTTCACACAATCACATGGACCTGAGCATCACATGGAAATTTCAAACAAAATTAATAGCAGATCCAATCAATAAGATTAGTAGCAGACTCAATGTATATATATTTCGTAATACGTAATCACATAAAACAAGAAGTTTACTTTAGTTTGGCTAATTTAGTTAGAAAATTCACACATTCATAAGTTGGTTAATATGCAGAATAATACATTTGCTAAACCAAGCAGTTTACTTCATTGCACTTGTAATTGCCTATTTTGTTATCAGTTATTCATGTCAGGAGCTGTTTTAATTAAGGTTTAACAGAAATTATATGTAATTATCCAATACTTCTATTCAGTGCATTTTTAAAATTATATTCTATGTGAATTTATTGTAACTTATGTTTAACCAATAAAATAGCATTCGTCCTTGGCACAATATCCAAGTACCCACCACACTTTTTAAGTATGAAGGAGATATCCTGTAATTTTTTTGTTCACCCATCTATTTCTATGCATAACTATATTATGGAAACAATTGAATCATTAGTTAAATATAAATTAAGTATATCTTATTATGTAAAGATTTGAAATACACCTTGTATGTTATGTTCATTACCTATAGAATTTGTTTTGTCTCTGTTTAAATTAAATTGTGAAATTAAGTCAAGAAACTTGCATAAAAGCCATTGATTGTGAGTATCTACCCCAAATATAGCAGTATTGTTCAAGCGTCTAATGTGAAATAGAGTTTCTCTTCTAAACATCATCAGCCTCTAGATCTGTGACTTCTTTAGCTTAAATGAACCATCACAATCCAAGTTTGGAGGATTGTCTAATGGATAGGTCGAATTTTGTAGATTCTATAGGGATACATACTTGTATATGTTAGCAAATAGAATTTATAGTAAATTTTATCATTAATATTTGAAATCTTGTCTGTTTCATATGGTTCTTTCTCTATTACAAATATTTAACTGTTCATTATTACAAATCTTTCCTTACATTAAATGATGGATTATTCATGACACAGCTTTTCAATTTTACAGTGAACTATCCAACATCCTCATAAACATATCTTGATATAGAGAATAAAAGTAAATTGGACAATCATTTTTTTAACAATGCTAGGAATTTGTTCTCAGTTTTACCAAAATGTGTGTGCATGTTGTAAATTATGTTGAAAAGGGTTTGCATTAACTTTATGAATTTTATATTGATAATGAATAACATGAAATCCTGAATAAATAGTAGTTTACTTATTCATAAAATTGATTTTAAGCAATAAGAAAAGATGATTTTCTTTCTAAGATGCCGATCGTCCTAGTTGAACCCCACATCTGTGTTGAACCCCAATACATGCATGTGGTTAGATGACTTGTCAAGATTCATTTTGCCTAGAATATTCGAAGTATTATTTTATTAGGCGCAATATTTGTATATCCTTTTACTTACATGAGTAGCTGTGCCTTTAGTTGATTGGCCAGAAATTATTATTTTGGGCTTTATGATACAAGATCTTAATAATGCCAATCTCAAGAAAACATGAAGGGTAGCTGGAAACCAGATAAATTATTGTAACAACTACAATAATCAGTTATTTTGTATCAACATACACAGTGATAAATAATAAATAATGTCTAGTGTGTATTTACTTGCAAACAATCATCACTCACCTTTGCTTCAGCTATCAATCCATTCCACTGTTGCACTGCATCTGCTACTTCACCATACCATGCCAAGCCTGCAAGCTTAGACGTAGCATGTGTCGGATGCAACATATCCCAAAACAAGTAACCTCTTTTATCTGAGCAGAAAGTTGCATTTGGCATGCACGCCGACTGAGCATTAAACTTTCCAGAGCCGCAACATCAATGCAACCACCTGTAGGGTTGAGACTTCTTGGATATGGGCAGCATCCAATAGGCGGGACATCAGCTATCCCTATCTTTCTTTCTCCAAGGCTGTACAGCTCTTGAACGACGATTCATTATGTTTAGTTGAACATATATTATCTAAATTATGTGTTAAATTTGAGCCTCTTAAGTTTGATGTCAACGGCATTAGGCAAGATACCAATATTGCATTAATATTTTGTTACCTCCACATGTTCATTATATGATGAAATAAGAGTAGCTGCAAATGTGTCCTTCTCGGTGGCATTTGGAGCTTTGTTTATGGAGAAGTATCCAAATATGTCATTGCCTCCTGTACTAATAAGAAATACTGACTTTGATAGCACAATATTAGTTTTCTCATGCGTCATGGTCGTAGAAAGAATGGATTTGACTGTAGTAAAATGTTGTATCTGTTGTCTCAACGTAATAGCGTTCCCCTGCAACGTTGTAAACAGCTGAAGATTATACTCTGTAATTAAGTCAAGTGAAGAAAATAGGAGGCAAATAAGTCGCATACTTACAGTAGAGTCTAAAATGCCTGATCCTCCTGAAGCAAAGCTAATCCCTTTCAATGCTTTTTTTTTGTTTGGTGGCTAATCTTATTTGCAACTGAAAGAAAAGGCGGCGGGCTTCTTCGAAATCCCATATACTTAGCTGAGTATAATATGCAAGTTGACGTTCACATATTAGTCATTGCAGAATATAGCGGTAAACCGAATCATCATATACTTGCTGTAACAGTATATTGATTTCAAGACAAATTCTAGTTAGTTTGATTCAAGATCATCATATAATTGCTCTAACAAATGAAATTGAAAACCATTTCAAATATATCTCTCCTCTGGCATCTTTGAGTTTATACTTATAAAAATTAAATTTGCATTTCAATTACGAGAGACACATGAAGCAAAAAGGCTCGTATGAAACGTAAATAATAAGCAAAATGTGAACAAAAAAAGCTCACCCAGAAAATCGATGCCATTATAACCATTACTAAATCTCCCAGTAGCTCTAGAGAGTGGAAAATCCAATAATCAACGAACCCACAACCTCTGGAATCGCCTCCTTACCACTGACCGGCCACCTTCAATCCATGAATTTGCTCAAACCCGAATCCACCGCCTCCTTTAAACGCGAATGAGGCATGGCCATGGTTGTTCGGACTTGATTTGGTAGTACGGCATGGCCATGGTTGAAATGAGGGTAACTAGGGTTTAGGGTCAGCTTCGATTCGAGCAGCAATTGTCGCATTCGAGGTTGGCGTTGGATTTTCTGGAGCAGCAATTTCATTTACTAATATTGCATCTGTGATTCGTGCAGAAGAGCATTAGGCCGCCTAAAGCGACGATGATTTGTAAAGAGTCGCTGAGAAGGAGAAACTTAAATTGGAAATAAAAAAAAGTGCGGCCAAAAATGAGAATGAGAATGGATAAGCGTGGGAAATGAAACGTATGCTAAATTACAAACAAGTACACTTGGTCATGAATTATTTACAAATTTACCAATCATTGTAACACTTATTTGTGTTATATATCATAAGTAATGTGTTGTAAAGTTTATATAGAAAAATATTTATTTTTACCAATGCTTTTTCAGCTATTCTAACACTTATTAACTGTTAGTAATTTGTAACATTTGTAAGTGTTAGAAATTTACAAATACAAATTGAGTTTCAAACTATACAATCCACATAAAAGCAATCGAATGAGATTTACAAAGATTAGGAAATTTATTTCTTAGAAAATACATTTTGGCCCAAGGATGATGAAGTTACAAACATACAAATGACATGGATTATGCAAGAGATGACTAAGATGGAAGTGACAATGTTTCTAATGGAAACATAAGTAATCGTATGTTTGTTGAAGAAATGAAAAGAAAACAACTATAGTTCATATTAATAAGGGTTAGCATCAATTAACAGTAAAAGAAAGAAACGTCAGTTTGAATGAAGTTTGACGAATATACTAGTACCATACAAATTTTATGTATATCTATGAACATTAAATAAGTAAATAAAACCTTTTATGTGCCTGAATAATGTAACTAAAATTTAAAGCAAAAACAAACCTTATTATAGAACTAATCTATAGTCATTCTCAATCGTACAACCAACATTTCATCCAAAAATATCACATAAGATTCAACAAAAGTTTTGGACAGTCAAAAGTTAAAAGAACAAAAACACTAATTAAATTCAAAGTAACTTTGGTAAAAAATTGATGGAAACAAAACCCTAATCATACCACTAAACTGCATGCCAAAGCAAAGCGGTAGAGCCTGGAGGGTTGTCAAACATCGATGACCCAAATCTAAGACTGAACTAAAGGAGCGTTGGAGTTGTCGACCGCTTATAGAGGTCGACTTCGTCTCGTCACCTCGCTTGTGGTTGTAGAAGTTGACCTTGCCACTTCATTTGCCTAAGTTGCCTTGATAATAGGATTTTTTTTCAACCGACCCTAAATCTTGCAACATATTGTTCTAGTGAAAATTGAAATTGGATTTAAGCAATTTTGTGCAAAGTGAAAGTACTTCTATAGCAAAGCGAAGAGAAAAAGAAAAAAATAGAGAGGAAGAAGAACCTATGCGAAGCAAATTGAAGTCGGCATCGTTGAAGTGATTGTAGTCGGCATTCGATAATGGGAAGTGGATGAAGTGCCGTTGATTTTAAGAAGTGGTTGAATCGACATTGATTTTTGAAGGAAGAGAAAACCTAAATTATATTTTATGCGACCGAAATATGTCTGGAAATGGATGGGTAAGCGTGAGAAGAGAATGCACGTCTAAATTACAGAAGACTCCTCTTATTAATAAACTATCTACATTTTTACCAACTACGGTAACACTTATTTGTGTTGCAAAGTCTATTCAGAAAAGTATTTATTTTCACCAACACTTTTTCGGTATCCTAACACTTTTTTACCGTTAGGAGTTTGCAACATTTATAACTGTTAGCAATTAACAAATATAAACTGTTGCGAAATCACTGATTTTTGGTGTAGTGTATTTGAAAATCGTTAATTGTGGTAAAAGATGGATTATATTTGACTCGTCACATATTGGGATTTGATTTTGTTTCTCACGTTGTTTCATATAAGTTTCAAACAACAAATCCGTGTGATCAGTCATTTTTCTTAAAGAAATCCTATTTATAATTATTAACTTGAGGATTATCAATTTAAAATTGTTGAGAACGAAAAAAATTCATTGAACCATAGTCAAGAATGTTCTCATTGCCAAAATTATTTAAAAAGTGGTTCACATTTTCATTTTGATTTTGAATTTCATTTTGGAGTTCAAAATTCAACTGGCATGGGTGATAATTGAAATTATTTCAATTTTGAAATGAATTCAAATTTTGGTTATTTTGAAAACTTCGACTTGAATTGTTGCACAAGTATGAATTACACAAATCACTTATCCTTTGACCTTTTTGTATAGAGAGTTCAAGTAATGGCGAAATTGTTTCGATACTCTTTTCCAGATTTGAGGATTGGTCATTGCTTTGAAAATTTTATTGTTCGAAATTCGAATTGTTTATGCAATAGTTGTCACTAAAATATCCATAATAATTTAGTGTGAAATTATATGAATTATATTGATTTTTCCAACTATCATAAAATTCAAGTAAGTAGGGACGCTCGGACAATTTCAAAAATGTATTTCTTTTTCTTTTTTTATTGGATTTTTTAAAGGAAAACTATTTGACAAAATGAATTTATTTTTATAAAAAGGGAAAAAAAATTTGGTTTTTCAAATTTTTTTCTTACAGAAAAACTCACTTAATTTTTTTTTATTTTTTATTTGATTTTGATTTAAAAATTTCAAAAGAAAATATTTAAAAACTAAGTTAAGGAATATTTACAATTTTTTTTTAAATATGCATGAACTATTGCAACTAAATGAATGCAAGAGAGTTAATTACAAATTTTCTGCCTAAGTAGCTCCTAACCCAAAATTGTATAATCACACTTTGTCTTTATCAACAAGATAGTTCTCACCTAGGTAACATACATGATTTATCGGTGCACCACGAATCACCGTAGCAATGCAGCCAAAAATTTAAGTACCTTCAAAGTAACAACCACTATAGTATTTATGAACCACTGTAATATTTATAAATGGTTATTGCTCTGTCGTAGCCTAGACATCAAGAAATTAAATTTTCGAAAGAAGAAAACTTGTCAATATACAATTAAACCCTAGGTGAGCTCGTGACACCCTTAAGATGTCTATCCGTTATTATTAGCAAATTCTGAGATGAAATGCAATACTGAAATTAAATGTGAATTAATGATGCAACTACGAATGAAATTTGTTTTTTTTTTTGAATTTTTTTTAAATGCAAGCAACCAACGATGTAAAGAAAATAAAAGCAAGAGATATAGGCACGATACCAGAGCGTGCAAAATTATTAGCAAATTATTTTAAAATGGCAATTTTTTTATAAGCAAGTAAGTTATTTTTGGCAAGCAAAGCGAAGCAGGCAAATGATTCTTCCTTATTTTCTTCTGCAACCTGAAAATAAAAATAAGATATATATATATATATACAGTTTTTTTTTGTTTTTTTTTATATATAAGGTTGGAACAAAAAAAAGCAAATAATTATATTCTTTTTATAGACAAAACAAAAGGCACAAGAAACTTAACAAAATAAAAGGGAAACTTAACAAAAGTTTAGCGAAAGAAAACTTTCATGGAAAAATTTATATTCTCTTTTTTATACTAAAAATTGAATTATATTAAGAAAGAAGAAAAGTTCTAATTCAGCCCATCAGAAAGCCAATTAAACAAAAAAAACATGTTACTATTCCCAGTTCTCTCTTTTTAAAAATGTGAATCCAAATCAACGAAAGAAGGAAGGAAAAAAATACAAAAAAGGATCAAAACTCAACTTATAAAAAGAAATCAGATGAGAAATTGAATTGCGATGAGGAAGTGGGATAGGAAGCAGGTGGTTGCTGCTGTGATTTTCAAGAAACGTTGATATTTGAAGGATATGCATTTGGGCGTTCGAGTTTAGGCCATTCCAACTAGGGTTGAGTTGCGGTTGGTGATTGGGGAGAAAAGGTAAAGTTTCTCTGGGTTCGTGGTGTTGCGATCGATGTAGCTGTATTTGTTGTTTTCTGATTTTTTTTTCTTTTTTTCTTCTTCGAGGCAATTGCGGGATTGATTGCCATGAGGTGGAGGGTTGCAGTGATTAGCAGAGGGGATGGTGTGGCGTTTGATGGAATTCTGGAATTTGGTGGTGGAGTTGCTGCGGGTAGGGGATGGTGGAAGTTGTTGTGGTGTGGAGTATGGATTGAATTGAAGAAACTATGAGGATATTTGGTGTGATGAAGGTGTAGCAGAGGTCGGTTTTGTTTGAGATAGCCGAAATGGGTATGGTCAGTGATGTGAGTTGTTGGAAATTTTGCCAGTGGATGTGGGTTGGCGGCAGTAGGTGTTTGTGGATTGAAGAAGGGGGAGCGGTTGGTGGCTGTGATGACTTGATAGTGGATGTTGAAGTGAACTGTTTGGTGGCAGTAAGGGAAGAAGTGTTGTGGGCTGCGGGTTGGTTTATGCAGACGGGTGGAGAAGTGCCGTGGGACTGTACGGGAGGAGATTGTAGTATATAAGAATTGTCTTTTGAGTGGATGGAGGGTTTGTTGCTGCTGATGGTAAGGGGAGTGTAGCATTTTTTGATCTGAAGGGTGTTGTAATTGTGTTTAGGCAAGAAGCAATGGTGGATGGTAATTTTGAAGTGGAGGAGGAGCAGTTTTGTAGATTGGGTGGATGTATGATGACATGCAGGCAAGTAGGACGGGTTTATGGCCAGAGAAGGCAGTTGATGTGTGAAGTATTTTGGAGATAATGTGAAGGTGCATAGATATGGATGGTGGATCGTTGAGGTATATGTTGTGAAGAGTCAGGCAAGCAGGTGGTTGCTGAATGAGGTATGGTATTGCAACAGTAATATGTAAGCTAATGTGAAGTGAAGAACTGAAGTTAATATGAGATGGTTAGCAAGGAGCTTTGCTGGGTTAACTGCTGGATATTTGATATGTTATGTTTGTAGATGGCAGTGGAGCAGGGTGATGAAGTTATGCTTAGTGCTTTATTGATATGTGCAAGTTGATGGGTTGTATGATGTATAGGGAGAAACTGTTGCTAGAGAAGTTACAGTTTGGGAAGAAGTGATATTGTTGCAAGTTGAAGTCAGAAGTATGGTAGTTGTTGCGTTAGCAATGAAAGGCAGATAGGTGGTTTGAGATGATAGGTTGTGGTGGTTATGAAGTGTTGTATGAAGTGCAGCAGTTTCTTGCAAGTTGGTGATGTGCATGGTAGAGTAGTGGCCACTGGTGGCAGTTTGTTGAAGTGTTTGGGAAATTTGATGGTTGAGTTTGTGGAAATTATGCAGTGGCAGGTGCTCGGCAAGGTTTGTGTAGCGCAGAGATATGTAACAGTGGAGAAAGTTGTTTAAGAGACAGTCAAGTGTGAGTAGTTGTGTAGTGGTGGTCAGGGAGGAAAGCAATAGATGATGCAGTGTGCAGTTTTGGTGATATGGGAAGTGAAATGTTGTTTGTGTTGAGTTGTGAGAAACGAAGAATATGCGGCCTTCACCGTTTGATATATCTCAGTATGCATCAGGGTAAAGCGATAGTCCTCAAAGCAACCGAAACTCAGAAAGGCCCAAGCCTATTTATGTATACAATCACATATATAAAGCCCGATACAGGCCATGAAATGTATAAGAATACTTTGTAAATCAAATTTTGTTTCTGAAGCAAGAAGTATCAGTAATTTTTACAATTCAATTCTTCAGTTCTTCATTTCAAAATCTCTTCACAAAATTTAACTTGGTATCAGAGCTTTACAAGGCAAAACTACATCAAAATTCTTGCAAAAGAAGAAGATTAATCTCCATCAGAGAAATCTCATCATTTGGAGATTAATTACCCATCAGAAACATCATCATCATTTGGATAGCATAAGACTTATCTCCAAAGACTAGTGTCTCGCTTAGAAAGCTCTGGATGCACTCAGTCTTTCTCATTGATCAAATCATAGTTTGAAGAAAAATAAAAAAATCAGTCAAGATCTCAAGGAACTCATCAAAACAAAAAGAAGGCAAGTGCCAAACCACTAGCTTATCAGATTAAACATCATCATTTAAACCCAGTTGCAACATACCTGGATTCTGCAGAAACAAGTTCTTGATCACTCTATCTGATTTCAAACTGTTCAAGTATTTCTTGATTCAAGAAGCTTCATCATGACCGACAATAACTCAGAAACTTCTAATAATGCATCTATTCCACCACAACAAGCCACTGCTACAGCAGAAAATCTTCTAAAAGCCAGAATCAGTCCTCGGATTCAACTCATCACTGCTCAACTTGAAGAAGATAATTATCTTCTTTGGAAAGTTCAAGTTGAAACTGCAGCAAGAGGGTATGGTTTGGAAGGATTCATCCTTGGCACCACTGCTGTTCCTCCCAAATTCATCACTGATTCAGAAAACAAAACTGTAAGTAATGGAGAATATGTAAAGTATCAAAGGCAAGACAGTCTTATAAGTTCTTGGTTATTGTCATCAATAAATGTTAAATTACTGCCTCAAGTAATTGGCTGCAGAACTGCTAATGAGATTTGGTTAGCAGTGGAAAGAATTTTCAACACTCAATCTGCAGCAAGGGTAATGCATTACAAAAGACAGTTGCAAAATGTCAGAAAAGAAAGTCAAACAATAAGGGACTATCTAGCAAAGGTCAAGAACATATGTGATATGCTTGAAGCAGCGGGACACAAAGTGTCAAATACTGAACAAGTTCTAACTATCTTGGCTGGTTTAGGTGATGAGTATGAATCAGTGGTAGCTGTAATATCCTCTCAAGAAACACTACCATCTCTTGAGTATGTTAGTTCCATCCTCCTTTCCCACGAAGGAAGATTAGATCTCAAGAAACCAATAGACAGTGATATGTCTATCAACTTTGCTTCAGGCAACAATAAAAACAGAAATCAAAATTATAATAACCAGCAACATCAAAGAGGATACACGGCTTCCATAGGAAGAGGCGGGGGAGATGGAGCAACAACAACAAGCTAAAGTGTCAGATTTGTGAGAAAATTGGTCACACTGCACTAAAATGTTATTTCAGATTCAATGCCAACTTTGTACCAGGACGAAGCTCAAACAACCAAAGAAATGGCAACTACAATGTAAACATAGCACAAGCTCAGCAAGAATCTAATAAACAATGTAGTGGCAACATAAGTCAACATCAAGATGAAACTGCAAGATCAGAACACATACTAGATGAAGCATGGTATCCAGATTCAGGTGCAACCAATTATTTGACAAATAATCTTGACAACTTACATCTTGGCAGCAAGGAATACAGAGGTAAACAGTTAATATTTATGGGAGATGGGAAACTTATTGGGATCACTCATACTGGTAATGCATACATCAAAGCTGAAAGGCAACTATACCTCAATAATCTATTAAGAGTACCAAGAATTACGAAAAATCTTATGAATGTGTCTCAATTTGCACATGATAATAATGTGTACTTTGAGTTTTATTCGAAATACTGTTTAGTTAAAGACATACTAACAGGTGAAAAACTTTTGCAGGGTGATGTAGTGAATGAGCTATACAGGTTCACTGTGACAAACTGCAGAAACACTATTGAGAAAGCAAAGTATAGCAATAATTGTGAAGTATCATTTGTTGAAAACAATAAAAGTGTATTTGATCAATGGCATTATAACTTGGGACATCCTAATGCAAATGTTGTAAAACAGGTTTTAAAACAAATTAAAATTTCTTTTAGTGATCCTATCTTACCATATGTCTGTACTTACTGTTAAATGGGCAAAAGCCATAAATTAACCTTTGATGATTCTATTACTGAATACAAAATGCCACTAGAACTAGTTACAACTGATCTTTGGGGTCCTGCACCCATTAGTTCTGACTATGGCTATAGATATTACATATCTTTTGTTGATGCCTTCACTAGATACACATGGATATACTTTCTGAAAACCAAGGGAGAAACTTATAATGCTGTCATTCAGTTTATTGATCAAGCTGAGAGACAAACTTGTCATAAAGTTAAAGTAGTTCAAAGTGATGGTGATAGTGAATATTAGTCTCTTTGAAAAAAAATTCTTAAGCAGAGGTATAATACATAGAATCACATGTCCATACACCACTGAACAAAATGGTCTAGTTGAGAGAAACACAGACACATAGTAGAAACATGGATAACTTTGCTTTCTCAGGCATCTTCACCCCTTAAGTTCTAGCCTGACTCATTTAGTACTTCGGTATATTTAATCATTAGACTACCAACTAAAATACTAAATGGAGTGTGTCCAGTTGAAAAACTTACAGGAATTAAACCCAATTATGATAGTCTTAAAACTTTTGGGTGTCTATGTTTTCCCTACCTAAGACCATATAATAGATATAAATTGGATTTCAGATCTCATCCCTGTACATTTTTGGGTTATGGAACCAAGCAAAAAGGCTACAAATGCTTGGACAGTTCAGGAAAGATATTTATTAGCAGACATGTAGTGTTCAATGAAAGGATATTTCCTTTTGCTTCTGCAAATATAAAAACTACTCGGAAATATATAATCCTGGAACATTTATCTCAAGTATACCTGTATATTCTGAGACATGGAGTCTCAAAGAAGCAGGTGTTTCTGAACCACAACACACTGTGTTGCCAGAACCAGGTCATGGAAAAGAAGAACAACCTGATATATCTGTACAATCACCTACTACACCAAGCAATCAAAGTCAAGGAGTCAGTACTGACAGACTTCAAGAACAATCTTAGGACAACACTGTTGAAGATGATAATTCAACATCAAAAGATGCTGGATTACCAACCAGAATACGTCATCGCCCAAAAGAGGCATATTCAAACCAAAAATCTATGCTGCAACAACAAATGTTGAAGAGCCTGAATCATTTGAACAAGCATACAGAGATGAAAACTGGAAGATAGCTATGAATGAAGAATATCAAGCATTAATGAAGAATAAAACATGGGGTCTTGTGCAACCACCAGCAAACAAAAATATAATAGGATGGAAGTGGACCTATGAACTAAAGAAAAATCCATATGGAACAGTGTCCAAATGTAAAGCAAGACAAGTTGCCAAAGGGTATACTCAACAGTATGGATTTGATTTCAGTGAGACATTCTCACCTGTAGTCAAGCCAACAACCATCAGAGTTGTACTCACAATTGCCTTAAGAAAAAGTTGGGACATTAGGCAATTGGATGTCAACAATGCATTCTTAAATGGTATACTGCAAGAAGAAATTTATATGGAACAACCACATGGATATAAACAGAATGATCATCAAGTTTGCAAGTTAAACAAGGCCATATATGGCTTGAAACAAGCACCAAGAGTATGGTTTGATAGACTAAAAGCCACATTAACTTCTCTAGGCTATCAGTCTACCAAATTTGACAACTCTTTATTTGTCAAAATTTATAATAATCATATTATTTACATTCTAGTATATGTTGATGACATGATCATAACAGGTGATGACACAACAGAAATCAAAAGCATCATACAATATCTTAACAATCAGTTTTCCATCAAAGATCTTGCGAATCTTAATTATTTTCTAGGCATTGAAGTCAACAAAAAAACAGGCACAGAGATTTTGCTAAGCCAGACAAATTATATTAAAGAGATACTTATCAAATCAAAGATGCATGAGGCAAAATCTCAACCCACTCCTATGGTCAGCAATCAACAACTATCCAAAAACAGGGGAGAATCCATATTAAATATTAAACGATACATAAGTATTGTAGAAGCACTATAATACACTACTATTACTAGGCCAGATATATCATTCAGTGTTAACAAAGTTTCTCAATTTATGCAGGAACCAAATGATGAGCACTGGAAGGCAGTAAAAAGGATTCTCAGATACCTTAAGGGAACTGCAGATTTTGGATTAAATTTAAAAGCATGCAACAACTTAAGCATCACAGCATATGCCGACGCAGACTGGGCTACAGATATTGATGATAGAATGTCTATAACAGGATACTACATATATATTGGAGATAACCCAGTATCATGGTGCTCAAAGAAACAGACCACGGTATCAAGGTCAAGCACAGAGGCAGAGTATAGAAGTGTTGCAAGTGCCACTGCAGAGATAATTTGGCTACAATCTCTACTAAAAGAACTACGAATCAACACAGCAGTCAAACCAATATTATGGTGTGATAATCAAAGCACTGTGTATATGACAACAAACCCAGTATTTCACGCACGAACAAAACACATCGAAATCGATTTATATTTTGTTCGTGAACAAGTGCAAAGAGGAAATCTACAAATCAATCACATACCTTCAACTTACCAGCGTACAGACATACTTACCAAGGCGCTGTCTGCAAGAAACTTTTTGAAGTATCGAGCCGAACTAAAAGTAGAAAGCAAGGTAGATCTCATAAATTTGACCCTCAGCAAATGGAAAGAAACTCAGATCGAGTCATCTCAAGCAACCATAGCTACAGCAAGCAAGCCACTCATGGATGATACTAAAACCAGATCTGGAAGAGAAGAACGTAAATCAACCACTGAAACGAAGTTTGAAGATGCTGAGAATTCTCAAAGGCAATCTTTGAAAAGAGAATTCACAGCAAATTCAAAGACTTGCTGTAAAAAGTTAACTGTTGTGAGAATTGAAGAAAAGAAAAAAAATCGCTCTCTGTTGCCACCATGAAATTGAGAGGCTGCAAGAAAGCCTAAACCTAATATTGGTTACAGGCTATGAAATGTATAAGAATACTTTGTAAATCAAATTCTGTTTCTAAAGCAAGAAGTATCAGTAAATTTTACAATTCAATTCTTCAGTTCTTCATTTCAAAATCTCTTCACAAAATCTAACTGTGAGGAGTAGCAGCTATTTGCGATGGGGTTCTGGCCATGGCAGAGGAGTTGGGTGGAAATGTTGTCGTATGATTGAAGTATAGTAGTATGGTTAATATGTTTAGCACTAGGAAATGAACTGGTTGTTGCTGCACCAGAGTGAAGTGTGGTGTTTGGATGTGGTTTGAGGAAGGAGTTTGTATTTGCGCTCGAGTGAAGTGACAGTGATCAAGCAGTAAGGTGGAGAGAAAGAAAGTGGTCAGAGGTGTTTTGAGCAAGTTGTAGGGGTAAGGCAGATCAGTGGAAGAAATGGCGGTGTAGTGCACTACAGGGGTGCACAGATGCACAGAACGTATGTGCATGGAGTAGATTGGCTGGTAACAGGCAGTGGAAAACGATGATGCACCGTGGAGGGTGGTGATACAGTGCATTGTTGCATTGTTGAGTGTAAGAGAACAGTTGTAAAAATTTTGAATGTAATTGTACTTGAAAATTGTAAATGCAGCTGAAATGGAATGGAATTTTTTTTCTTTTTTTAATTGAAGTTGTGTACTTATTTTAAATATGAGATGCAAATGAACAAATCAATTAGAAAACAACAACAAACACACAAATAAAATACAAACAAAAATCACAAAAACACACAATTTTTTTAAATGCAAATTAACACACAAAACAAACACATAATAAAATCAAACGATAAATAATTCAAAGAATAGAAATTAAAATCAAATCAACTCTCCGGCAACGGGGCCAAAAACTTGTTCGAACCGGTCAATTTTCTATCGGATTAGAAAATAGCCGATCGAATTTAAATTGAAAATAACCGCAAGCGCATGACATACAATTTTAGTACGTGGCAAGTATGGGTCGATCCGTAGGGAATTGTTTAGATTTTAAAATTTCAATTCAATCAAATTAAACCAATATTTGAAAGTGTGATTAGCTAAAAAAAATGTAGAAAATTAACAAAAAATGAATAAAAATATGAGAGTAGAAGACAATTTAGAGATAAATTCACTCTCCAATCACATAAACCAATGCAACATGAAATTATGATCTCTCTTTTTTGGTCATTTGTGAATTTAATTGATGTGTTTATCATAAGTATAAAATATTTGTGCTATTAATTAGCTCAACATAAGCCATCAGACTATAACACATACCTACTAAATCACTTTTAACTCTCATGAAAATGACAATGAAATTGAAAATAAAATTTCTTCTAAGCATGACCTATTAACTATGGATTAGAAATATAGACCATCAAATTTTGATTTTAAAATCACTTCATTACCAACATCATATGTAGATGAAGAGATAATTTGTATTTTGTTTGTTTAAGCATAGCCTATTTAGTGTCAACAATATAGGCTATCAAATTCAAAGCTGAACAACAAAATATTTACCACATTCTATCATTTCCATTAAGCACAAAAATTATCAAAATGTTGACGCTACATGATTAAGAGAGCTTTATTACCACTTAATTGAAGGGGTTTAGCTTCTCAAATTTATTATCATATCAACAAAATAGCATTCAACGTGAAACAAAAACAAAAGAAGAAAGAGAGCAAAGTAAAATAAAAGCTAAGTTGCTTGCATAAAAATAAAGAGCTCCACACTACTAACATGAAATAAACAATAAAGAAAAGAGCATATATTAGAATTGCATAAAAAATGAAATTTCATAAAAGAAGAAAATGGCTAAGTTGCCATGGAAAAGAAAGAGGGTTTTTATTTGTGAGCCTCAAACTAAACTAACTAAAAAAGAGGCTAAGAGAAGAGAGGCCATTACATGAAACTTAAAGGGTATTTATAACATTAATTCATATTTTTAGGGACAATCCAAACTACTCATGTAGGAAAAGTAACCTCCAAGTAATCATTAGCATTAGTATAACCCTTCATTTAAATGTGCATGTAGCTTTAATCATGTGAATTAGCTCTTAAGAGGGGATCATGGTAAGTGGGTAGGTGGGGTCATCCATGATTCAGAAAATAAATTATTTCCATCTTCATTCTCTTGTGCATGCATATTTTTCATGAAGCCTCCTCTAATTTCCATCTAATTTTCCTATAAATAAAAATAATATGGAAATAAATATACCCAAACTAATATATGCACAAAAATGACTATTTTGCCCCTATATGAAGATGAATAAATAATGATTTAAAAATAATTGAAATATTGGTTTAAACATGTTAAAACACCCTATATGCTCATTTATTTAATTAAATTCAATAAAATATGGAAGTAAAAACATGCACATTTAGGTGCACATCACAATTAGTTTTTTAAATTAATAAAATATAGTGTAATTTATTATTTATATAGTTTTATAATTATCATTATCATTCTACATATATATGTCATATTTCATTTCATTATTGTTGAAAATAATACATCGAAATAATTCATTAGATATAACTTTATAATAATCTATATTATATAATCTATTATATTGTAAACAATTTGTCTTAATCTTTTAGGCTATTTGATTATGGGATACCAAGATTTAAATGAAATTAAAAATTAGTATGCATTAATTTCTTAGTTATTTGTTCTAGTTCTAATATGCAGTATTCAAATTAAAATAAACAGCTAGAAATGACTTTTTTATATATAATCGAGGGTTATATAATTTAAAGGAATATAATAAATACCGTTTAAGACACAAAAATTGATTATAATAATACGAGTAAACGCCTTGCATAAATCTCCATATGATTTTTTTGAAATTTTGCCTAGCCTTTGGCTACGTAAAGCACATAAACTAACATAATTTATTCTCCTCCGACTTGACTGCGCGTAGATTCTCACATAGAGAGTGGATTTTCAATGGGGAACCATGTATGTTGTTATCTATAGAGGGTCAGTTTATTTCCTATCTAATTGCTACTAAGTCCTTTGATTTTCATGTTATCCAACATAGTGTGCCTACTTTCCATGTTGGATCAACCTCTCAATTTCATTATATCAGTGTTGACATCTTTTATCCTATGTGCATTAAGCTGGTAGAATCACACTACTTTGCAGAACCATAAAACTCCTTCCTTAATGCGAACCTCAGAGGGTGGCTTATTGTATGTTACACCTAATAGAGTTAACATCATGTCCTAGGGGCAATCATGAAATTAGTTACATATATCTAACTCGATAACCAATCTTACTCAAAATAAAATGTATTTTCGTTCTATTATATACTTGTTATATTATGATATAATAAATTAAGCAATTAATGTGAGGTATATTAAATGGGAAATTCTTAAATGATATGTTATATGATAGTAATTAAAATGTTGCAATCATGAGAAATTTGTCACATTAAAAAGATAACATACCATTTTAAATATTCCAAGTTAAAATGTTTGAAGAAAGAATATTGATTCATCCGTTGTGGAAGTACATAATGCTCTCCAAATGATGGAAAGTGTATTGCACATGGCTGCTGTGGGCACTAAGAGATTGCGTACTGATAGTTATGGATAACTATGGAAAGACTCATTCAAGACTTCTCCATTGGTTAATATAACTAAGGTCAACGTACAATCTCGAAGCGACAATGTTAACAGTTTCCTCAACTAGAGAATAATGTGGAACTTCAGTATAAACACTCCACTTTGGCTATAGTTAAACTGTAGCATGATATCCATCAAACTTCAATATGGAACCCACTATAGGGAGCAAATCCAGCTGTCACCATCCAATGTCCCCACACCAAAATTCAAGTATTCTTCATTAGAAATTGGACTATCCCACATAAAATTAAAGATCCCTTCAAGCATTTAGCAATTTGCACCTTAGCTTTTAAGGACCTGTTAGATGGAAGCCATGTATACATCCAACATTGGATGGCAGGAGTAAACCTACGATGAACAAATCCATGATCTATGAATGATATAAATGTAAAGGCGCTATAGGAAAAAGTGGATCTTCTTTTTGGCAATAATTCTTTCATGGTAGAAAACAAAAGTAACGTGATTACCAAAAAGAGAGAAGAAACCAGTATCAGTCAAAAATAGTCTTCTAACAATGATGAGATCAATCACTGGAACTTTACCTCATGGAAGTAGATCATTGATATTTGAACCATGTAATTATGTGAGATTTTTATTCTCATAGTTTTACTTTGCTAGTTTCTACGTACTTATTTAAAACATATTTCAAGAAATGATTGATTTGTGAATATTTAATAAATTTTAAATATTGAATTAATGGGTTTTAATAATCAAATAACTCTCTTTTTATTACTTAATAATGATAGTAAACTCGTTTTGAATATTTGTTTATAAAAATAAATAGTTCGATGAAAAATGTGACCAATTTTTTTTTGTATTTTCGACCTTTCATCGAATAAAAGATGGTGCAACGTTGTTGCATGCATATGTACACTTTTGTCATGCACACATACATGTTTAATAAAGTTTCAGATAGTACCAAAGAGATTAAATTGACAAGAAAAGAGCTATTGGTCCTTATTTTTGTTGTTGTTATAAGAAAAGTTCATGTAGAAATGAATATGTAAATATGGTCCTTATTGCACTTTTCTGACAGAAAATGTAAGGTAACTTGCATTTTTTCTAATTTTTAAGTATTTCTAAAAATTTTGGAACTTTTGAAATTTTTAAAAAATGCAACTTAACTTGCACTTTCTATCATGAAAACGCAAGCTATTTTACGCTTTTCGATTTTTAAATTTTTTTGAAAATTTTAAAATATTTTAAAAACGCAAGTTAACTTGTGCGCTTTCTGATTTTGAAATACTTTTCTTGTAACAACATCAGAAATATGGACCTTCTATGCAAAGCCTCTTAAATTAAGGCAAAATAGCCTTAAGCACTTTTAGAAAAGGGGATTTGTACCAAAGGTCTCTATTCTCAAAGCTCATGCACAAAAAGTCCCTACTCATAAACCCATGTAAATCAGTCCCTATTTTGTTCTTTTTTACCAAAATGTCCCCTCCCAGAAAATCAGCCCAACATCGAAATCATGGGCAAAAGTAGCATAAATTAGCTAAAAACTAAAAATAAGGACCTAATTTTCATACCTTTTTCAGGAGGGACTTCTCTTCCATCATCTTTCAATTCTAGGGACTAGCCAGTCATTCCTTGTTTAGAAACTCATAAGGTGTAATAAATAAGAAGACTTTTGTATTCCTTAATTGGTGCCACTTTTTAAGAAGATGTGATATGTATTTCTTAAAGTATGATCGCAAGTACATAAGCATGCATGGGAGAGTGAATTATGGCATACAATAAGGGAGGGTAATGCCTTGAAATAAGGAAGGGTATGTTTTTCCATTCTACAAATTCTACAAAAGAACCACCTTTAGTTCATTTCCATCTTTACTTCATTTCCAGTTTTGCCCTCTTCTCCTTCATTCTTCTTCACTACTCTTCGACTAAAGTTCATGAAATAAATCACTTCCAAAAACACTTCTTTTCTCCTCTAAACTCCTCCTTTTTCTCCTCGACTTCTTAAATAACCTTGCAACAACCTTGCTATCACCCTCTTCTTCTCAAAGATCCAAAATTTAGTGCCTATTCCCCATTTTAGACCTATGGCCATGGGCAGCATGAAGGGTCCCGAGGTCTTGGTCGAGCTTATTCAAGTGGTTTTGAGTCATGGTGGTAGCTTGTGATGTTTGGGTAGTAGCAAGAAGTAGTAGCTTGTTCTAAAGTTTAAGTTGCATATAAAAGTGAGATAACTCACTTTGAAATAGCATTAAAAATGATGTGGCATGTTGGAAAGTATTAATTATTGTTTATGTTGTATATAATTATATACATGGATGTATATATATTATTTGATATTGTTTGACTCTCGCTTGGAGGCAAACGTCATACATAACCATTTTTGTAAAGGATAAAAGCAAGGAAATGGAAATCAAAGTGCTTCATAACGAATAGGTCACAATGAATACACTTCGAAAGATTTTTTTGTAAAGGAATCCAATAGGATTCCTCACAACTGTTGATTTTACATTTCATGATTACATGTGTATATGAAATGCTTGTATGCCATGGCTTGGTAGCTTGGCTATGTTGTGTGTAAAACATTGTTGTGTTTTGAAGATTGAATCTTTTCTTTAAGAAAAGAAGCAGTAGCATGTGTTAAGTGCTAATGTAGCTCTGAAGCCTCTTTGCAACTTTTTGAAATGATTTATGACTTTGATTTCTCGTTGAAATACTTTTGTTGCTACTTGGATTTACAAGGATGCTTTTAAATGTGGCATTGGATTTCTATAATCCTCTTTTATGTGACTTTGTCATTTGATTTCTAAAAGTGTTTTGCAAATATTTTTTGAGCTTGAATTTTGTTTTTCAAACCTATTTGTAAAGGTATTAAAGTGGTTTAAAAATATAGAAAGAAATATGGTTTAAAAGCTATTTGATTTACAAACAAAGTTTTAAAAGTTACGCACCATATAGCGATGGTCGTTATGGATGCATTTTAGATATTTATGATTTTAGTAGAGTATAAAAGGGTATCTACTTTAGATATTTTGTAAATTCTTTTCGAATGTATTTTGTAAAAGTCGTATAAATGTTTTAAAAGGAGTTTGAAGTTTTAAATATACATTAAAGCTATTTTTGAGATATTAAAGTGAAAAGTTTAAATTTTATAAAGGAAATTCGTTTAATTTTCAAAGTCAAGTTCTCTTTTAAAAAGGCAATGATCTTTTAAGTGATATTTTGGAAATAAATGGGTTTTAAAACTTTTATTCTTCTTTAAACCTTTGGGGTAAGTCGTTCTATTTTATATATTCAAATGTTTAAAAAAGATTTGAGATTTAAAGGATCTTAAAGTATGATGGCAAGTACATAAGCATGCATGGGAGAGTGAATTAAGGCATAAAATAAGGGAGGGTAATGCCTTGAAATTTGGGAGGGTATGTTGGGTCATTTTCCATTTTACAAATTCTATAAAAGAACCACATTTACTTCATTTCCATTTTTTGCCCTTTTCTCCTTCACTCATCTTCACTACTCTTCCACTAAAGTTCATAAAATGAATCACTTCCAAAAAAACACTTCTTTTCTCCTTAAAACTCCTTCTTTTCCTCCTTGACTTTTTAAATAACCTTGCAACAACCTTGCTATCACCCTCTTCTTCTCAAAGATCCAAAAATTTAGTGCCTACTCCCCATTTTAGACCCATAGCCGTGAGCAATATAAAGGGTCCCGGGGCATTGGTCGATCTTGTTCAGGTGGTTCTAATTTGTGGTGGTAACTTGTAATGTTTAGGTAGTATAAAGAAGTGATAGCTTGTTCTGAAGTTTAAGTTGCATATAAAAGTGAGATAACTCACATTGAAATAGCTTTAAAATGATGTGGCATGTTGAAAAATAATAATTATTGTTCTATTGTATATAATTATATATATATATATATGGATGTATATACAGTAATTGATATTGTTTGATTCTCGCTTGGAAGCGGATGGCATACATAACCATTTTTGCATGGGATAAACGCAAGGAAAGTGAAAGTTGAATTATTTAATAGAAAATAGGTCGCAATGAATACACTTCATAAGATTTTTTTTGTAGATAGATTGTGACGCCCCACTCCGAGAGCCTCGTTAACAAAGAGTATTACATAGATAATACTGTCGGCTAACGCAGACAATAGAGTATAATGGAAGCGACCATGTGCAATCTTACCTTAACTATTCACTAAATATGTCGAAAAGTAGAAACACATTAAAATTCGACCTATTCAATAAATATTTAAAGCAAAACTACAATGGCTATAGGATCTATCAGAAGAAAATATAACAACTCAAATGTAATATACATCACAGAACAGTCGATCATAATATACACATACACAGATACACCACAGAGTATACAAAATAATACATGTCAAGTGGTATAGGAGACCACCATATACAGACGATACGAAAGAGTATAAATCAGAGTTATAACAGATAAGGACTACAAAAGACGCTATAACAAAATGAAGCTAGCGAATAGTCCATGCGGAAGCAAAATAGGCTAAGTCCCTAAAAGCACCTAACCTGAAATATCTCGGTCTGACCCGAGTATAAAATACACGGGTCAGTCTAGATAACAAATCAGTTAGATAAACTGAACACTAATAAACCTGCAAGGTCATACAGTATAATAAATATCTCTAGGGGAGATAACACAATCATCAACAAGAGATGAATCATATAGAACAAGCCTCATATCATCCGCAACATATAGAAACAAAGGATACAAATATCCCAAAACAAGCCAATAGGCAAACAACAAATACCAATAAGGTATACAAGTTCCACAAGGTAAACGCTATACTCCATGCGGCTCAAAAAGACCAATACCGAAGGGCGATACCAAGGGAATATACATATCAATGAAACATCATAAAATTTGCTCGAGCTCAGTACTGTACAAACAAGGATCCATGAGCCCGAAGACTCCAAACCCAAGTATCACCCATGCGGCACATAAGGCCAACATCAGAGCGAAACTATATAGGGCAACAAACCCGAAGGCACACACCCGAAGGCAACATACCCGAAGGCAACAAACCTAGGGAGACAGTCCGAAGACACTATCCCAGAGGCAACAAACCGTAGTGGTGAAGGTCGAAGACCCAGTACTGGACACCACTAACTGACGGAATGTGTCACAACTCTCGAAAAGGAATCCGAAAAGTGTTAACGTATGTCCTATAACCACTCGTTCGCACTAAACGGTTTACTATCCGTCAGTCCCTTTCACACTCAAAGCAGTACAAAGTTTACCTCATATCATCGATAAACCAAACCCGAAGGTCAAAACAATCAATCGAATAGGTCGAGGATTAATCGGAAAGATAAACGCACAGATTCATGGTCCGTGTTTTGCCCAACCATTTAATCACCCTTCCACTTCGTTCGAAGTGCGAAAGTGTGTGTGTTTTAAATAGAATTTATAAATTAGAGAAACGAACTTTTAAATGCGATTCGAGAGATTATTTTATAAAAACCCGTGGATTAAAATTAAAAGGAACCATCAAAGTCAAAACAATTGATAATCATACATAGGTTCATCATGAATCGATTCAAATTGAAAATTCAATCCCAAAAGGCAAAGTGGGCTGAAACAGCAGGTTCAGTCGACTGAACAGAGTTTTCAGTCGACTGACCCTATACCTGGAAAAAAATTTCAGGTTCAGGAAACTTTCTGTTTCCAGGTTCAGTCGACTGTGCAGAGTTTTTCAGTCGACTGAATCGTGCCTGGAAACTCTCGGGTTTCAGGTTCAGTCGACTGTGCAGAGTTTTCAGTCGACTGAATCATGCCTGGGCTGTTTTTCAGCCTTATTCAAATGAAGAGCAAACTCTCCCAAAATGCATTCGGATGAACATTGGCTCTAGGGGCTTATGCCAATCGACAACCCGGCCCTATATGTTCCTCGATGCATCACCAAAACATGATTAAAACATCAAAGTTAGGATTTCAAAGATTTGAACCCAAAACACTAAAAATTGGAATATTCCCCAATTCAACCCAAACCAATTGCAAGTTCATATGAACAAGGTGCTAGGAATTCATACCTAACATCAATGAAATCAAGAGAAGTAGATGTGAGTTCAAAACTCACCTTTTTACACAAAACAAAGAAGATGAAGAAGCACAATTGCAAGGGATCAACCAACTACACTCCACTTCAACACTACAAGCTTCAATCTAGAATCAAAAGCAAGTATTTCCTAAGTTAGGGTTAGGAAATTACTGAAATTGAAGAGGAGAAAAGATGGAGAAGGTGGAGATGAACTTACCAATGGATTCTCTTTGATTTTGGAGCAAGAATCAAGTCACAAAGGAGAAACTAGGGCTTGCTAATTTCTATTTATCTTTCCTTTCCCCCATTTCAGTTTTTAGTTTTAGAAATAAAATGAAATGAAGATGAAATGAAGAGAAGGGTTGAGCTAGGGGTTAAGTGAGCTAGTGGGCTGAACCCATCCCCAAACCCAATAGAAAAAGTAGCCAAAATTTCACAAACTCCAAACATATCAAAGATTATACTCAAAATGATCGCAAACGCCATTTTGGACTCAATGGAAATGGTTTCGAGCTCCAATTCGGCCATTTGCAGAAAGTAACATTTCGGACCCTAAAATCCGAATAACGACGCTATATTTAAATCAAACATTTAAATATAAAATCGTTAAATATGCGGGTTGTTACATAGATCCAACGAGATTCATCGCAACCGTTGATTTCACATTTCATGATTATATGTGTATATGAAATGCTTGTATGTCTTGGTTTGGTGGCTTGGCCATGGTGTATGCAAAACTTTGATATGTTTTAAAGATGGAATCTTTTCTTTAAGAAAAGAAGTAGCAACATGTGTTTAGTGCTAATGTAGCTCCAAAGCCTCTTTGTGACTTTTTAAAATCAATTATGACTTTGATTTCTATTTGAAATACTTTTGTTGCTACTTGGATTTCCAAGGATGCTTTTAACTATGGCATTAGATTTCTGTAATGCTCCTTTATGCGACTTTGTTATTTGATTCCTAAAAGTGTTTTGGAAATATTTTCTAAACTTGACTTTTGTTTTTAAAATTTATTTGCAAAGCTATTAAAGTGTTTTAAAAATATGTAAAGAAATATGGTTTAAAAGTTATTTGATTCACAAAACAAAGTTTTAATAACAATAATCGCTATGGATGCCTTTTAGAAACCTATGGTTTTAATAAAGTATAAAATGGTTATCTACTTTAGTTATTTTGTAAATTCTTTTCGAATGTGTTTTATAAAAGTTGTATAAGTATTTTAAAAGGAGTTTGAAGTTTTAAATATATTTTTGAAGCTATTTTTGAGATATTGAATGAAGATGTTTAAATTTTATAAAGAAAGTTCATTTACCTTTCGAAGTCAAGTTCTCTTTTAAAAGGGCAACGATCTTTTAAGTGATGTTTTAGAAACAAAAAGGGTTTTAAAATTGGGTTATTCGTTTTCAAGTCTTTGGGGTAAGTCCTTCTATATTATATATGCAAATGTCAAAAAAAAGATTTGAGATTTAAAGGATTTATTTTGAGATATTTAAATAAGTGATTTATATAAAGGAAATCCCTTTACTTTTCAAAGTCGAATTCTTGTTATAAAGTGATGGCTTTAAGTTATGATTTGGATAAGGGTTTAAAATTTGTTTAAAAGTGATCCAAAGGAGGTTTGAAATTCATATAAGTGATTTCAAGAATTATTTGATGAAATAAAGCAAGTGGTGCTTTATGAAAAGAGGAATCTATACTTTCCAAATCAAACTTAGTCTTGATCAAAGGTATTCAAGTGAGATTTATATGGAATCTTAAAAATGAAGAAAGTATGGATTACAATTTATTTGATTGATTGGTTTTGAATTGGTATGTTGTTTGAATTTTAAAATTTATTTTCTATTTTTTTATTAATATTTCATTATTTCATTATTATTTTTATTATTTTTTAATAGTATAATAATATTTTCTGAAATATACTTGAAGTTTAATAATATTTCAGATATATATATATATATATAGGCATTAATAATAATAATATTTATATATATTAGGGAACTTAGGAAAAATCAATTCATGAAAATTCAAAGGCACATGTCGACATGGTCCCTACCATAATGTCGACATGGGTACCTGAATTTGAATTTCAAATTTTGAATTCAAATGTTTGAATTTTCCTCCACCTTTTCACTTCATTCAATTCTCTGAAAATCTACTTTTTGACCAGAGAATATGTCCTTTGAGAATCTATTTATTCACTATCTTTTATCATATCTTTTCACTCTCTTTTCAAATTCAAATTCTCTCTTCATAACTTCAAACTCTCTACTCTCTACTCTCAACTTTAATGGCTTCCTCAAGCAACCCCTCCACCACGAGAATTTCCAGAAAAATCAAAGAGCAATTATTCAATGATCCGGAGGCAATAAAAGCATACATCAATTATGCGAACTATGCCAAAGTCCATCCCAGAAAATTTGCTATTTTTCAAGATTTTTCTTCTTATGAACTTGATTCTCTTTTTGCAAACAATGGAGTTCTTAGTCTTATTGATTCTTCTCAAAATGATTTTGTTTGCTATCCAAATCTTGTTAAAATTTTCTATGCTAATTTAAACCGTGGATTTTATCATGGAAATGAGGATGAAATTTGGAGTAGTGTCAAAGGCACTAGAATTATTTCGAATTGTGATCTTTTGGGTACTATTCTCAATTGTAAGTGTAGGGAATGGATCTTTCTAATTTTAAAATCGATGAAAATGATCGTGAGACATTTCATCGCATTTTCGAAAGGATTGATAATTTTGAATTCAAAAATTGAAATTTTCGACCAAAGGCAAGAATTGTCAATCTTCTTTTACAACATACTTTGACCCCAAGATCGGGGAATTTTAACAATCCTACTTCAAAAGTTTGCAAGGCTCTTTTTTCTATTTTCGGAAATTATGACATAAATTGGGCGCAAGTTATTTTGGATAAAATTCGTCCTAAAAATCTTGAATTGGGTGAGAATATCTTATACCATGGAATTTATCTCACTCGGATTTTTAACTATTTTGGAGTGGATTTCAAAGGCGAAGAATTTGTTTCTAGAAAAGTTTTCAACCATTCCAACATTTCGCTTATGAAAATTCATTTTGTTTTTCAACCTTATGAGACCCTTGCCGAAAAGGAAGAGCATTTGGCTCATGAGGAAATGGAAGAAGAGGAAGAGGAGGAAGAAGAAGAAGGGGATGAAATGGAAACTGAAGAAGAAGAAGGCGAAACCTTTTTGGAAAGCATTGACTATTCTCCTAATCCATCCACCAAAACCCTTCTCAAAAACCAAAAGACGATTGTTGAGAATCAACGGATTCTTAAAAGATGCGTTAGTAAGAAGTTGGACGAAATTTCATCCAAGATGAACAAGTTCATTTCCAAAGTCAGCAAGAAACTTGGACTATCTTCATCTTCGTCATCCTCTAACTAGTCTTATCATTTCATATCTTGTTGTATTTGTTTTTGAATGTTCATGTAGTTTGTTGTGTGCTTAATCGTTGTATTATTGTAGTATGCAATGAAATGAAATTTCCTTTCTGTTTTCTATGTTATCTTATCTCCAGAATAAATGTTAATATAGTATATAAATATATATACACACATAATTATTCACAAAATCAAATTAGTCATAATTTTTCTATGACCCATGTCGACATCTCCTATATGACCATGTCGACATGTGTTGGTCTGAAATGACAATTGATTTTGAATTTGAAATTTGAATAACTACCAAATGCCTATTCATTTCAAACGAATTTCTATACCTATAAATATATGTTTCTTCCACAATTCTTCACTGAAATTCATTTCTTATCATCTATATCCTTTATTTCTTTCATAAATTCAACTATGGCTAATTCTATTCATAATCTATCCAAAATTTTTGAAGAAACTCTTAACTCGTTCAAGAATATTCTTTCGTTTATTCTACGAAACCAGCGTCACTTAGAATTGAGTAAAATGCAGATGATCAAGGAACAACAAAGGCACTTCGATGCGATATGATGGATGATCTCCTCTCTGCACAAGGATGATAACGAAGCACATCCTTCTGTCTCTCTCACCAATGAAAATGATAATTGGGATGCTATTAAGGCAGGCCCAATCTTTGGAGAAGAAGGATGGGTGGAAGTTCCACGTAACGTTTGATTTTTATTTGTTTGATTTGTTTGAATTGATTTGGTTTGGATTGATACTATGTGTGGATTGATTTCTTGATATTGGTTTGAAATTTGTTGTATAAAACATATATATATGAATTGAAATGTATATAGACTTTGATTAGTTATCATGTTCATAAGTATAATTATTTCTTAATCTATATATTATGTTGTATAGTTTATCAATGTAGGTACTGAAGAATGTCCGTGAGACGATGGTTTTGATGACAACAACCTCAGAATAGATTATAAATTATATAAATTATAAATACTGACATTATAAGTTTATATATATATGTATATGCAGGATTTAACCATGCAGGTACTAAGAGTGAAGACTGTACAGTATAGAGATTCAAGATATCAAGATAGAAGAACTCATGAGTATCAAGATTATCAAGAGTTCAAGATTTCATGGTTAAGTATTTTTTATTATTAGGAATTTTGTTAAAACTCGTAGAAAAGCACTGGCATCTTAAAATCCAATTTATTCGTGCAATGGAATCCACTTCGAGCCTGTTAAAGGGATGGAACCCTAAGTAGGATGGAACCTACGAAAAATCTAGTGGAACATTGTTTTGTATCCGCTAACTTTTTATTCAAAATGATTTTTCAAAATTATATCCTAATTTCAAAATGTTTTCAAAACTTTCCTTTCAAAAGTTTCAAAACCCTCTATCCTGGCTTTAAATAATTTTAGCCTCAAAATTATCTTTAATTTCAAAGTCAAATTACTCCTGATTTTAAACAATCTTTTAATATAATATATTTAACTTTTAAATATATATACTTAGATTTAAAATATAAAATTAGAGTTAAATTCTATATATAATATTCTCTATATTTACTTATGAATTTTAACTATATTCAAGTATATTTGTAAAGTTCAAATTAGTTTTAATATAAGATAAAAGTTATTTTCAAAGAAAATCGAAACATCAAAAAATGCTTTGGGATGTCGACATGCCTATGTACCCCATGTCGACATGGTGTCAGTTGAGTTCAAAATTTAAATTTCAAAAGAAGTGTCTATTCGCCATAACTCTTCACGAATGGACATGGATGTTGTTCTTCTATAAATAGGGATTAGTTTCAACGAATTTTATATCAGATTTTCTGGTTTTTCACTCCTCTTCTTCTTCCACTTTTCTTAATACATATTGTTATCATTACTCTGCCGAAATCAACATTCAATCGAACTCGATTACTTCTACTTTGATTCTCTATCACTCTCTCTACAAGATTATCAGTGCTATTCAGAGTTATAGACTTCTTTATAATCTATTAAGCAAGAAAAGGTGTGATTGTAGCCTTGAAAATCAATCAAGAAAGAAAATGTGCGATTGTAGCCTTGGTAGATCAATTGGGTAAACTTCTAGCCCGGAAATCAAGTATCTCTACCCAGAGGATCGAAATTCTGGAGGGTGTACCTCGCAGCCTTGAAACCAAGGGTGTAATTGTACAATTGCTTTTGAAAAGAAATCCGTACTTTTGTTGCGGGACTGGATGTAGGATAACTGCGAACCAGTATAAAATCCGGTATGTTCTTTCCTTTACTGCTTTTATTTTATTTCTGCATCTGTGTTTGTTTCTGTGATCATATATGTGTTTGTATATTGCATACATCGATGTCTAAATTAACATAAATCGAAAAAGATTTAGTAATTCTTTATTAACCCTATTCACCCCTCCCCTCTGGTGTTAATCCTAGCCTTAAGATCCATAATCCGCATTTCTCACAAATAATACCATATCGTGACAAGTATATATTTCATAACAATGAAAACCATACAATATCTCAAATTTTCTTAAACACTCAAAGGAATATCATATTTAACTTATTCACCAAACCTCAAATATGGATAAAACATATCAATGCAAATCACAAAAATTGGAGAAATATAAATTCCAGAAATCAATATTTAGAAACCCAGAAAACATAAAAAGGGGAAGGCCTATCATCAACGGTTGCACGAAAACTCACCAACACGTGTATGTGTATCATAAACGGGATGATATCGCATGGGTCGCTAACCCATAAAATGAGCCGAACATCGACGCACCTAAAAGATACGCCCCATGCGCAGACTCGAGCCGAACATCGACACACTTAAAAAGATATGCCCCATGCATAGACTTGTTGAGCCAAACACCGACGCACTTAAAAGATACGCCCCATGCACCAAACTCCATAAAACGGTTGAAAGACCATGGGTCGCTAGCCCATAAAAATGATCATCATTGATCAATAAGTGTAAATTACACCAAGCTAGTAAATAAATGAATTCGGCTTCATGTCCCATAACCACTGACTTAACTTAAACATTTACGATCAAATTGTAAACTTACACTCGAAAACAAGTGTAAATTACACTAAGCTAGCAAATAAATGAGTTAGGCTTCATGTCCCATAACCACTAGTTTAACTTAAACATTTTTGAACAAATTGTAGATTTCCACTCGAAAATTGTCACGAGATTTCAATTGAACAAGTCCAAGAGTTAACCGACGAAGTAAACGCAAGCGTTTCATACCACTTGTTTTTCTAAGTTGTTTAATTGAATTTCTCATACGAATGAGGTAAAGGTTCGTATATACTAATAGATTGAAAAACGGTTTTCAAAAGAGTTTTTTATTAAAAATAGTGTTGAAATCATTTTTTTGAAAGAGTTTGAGTATTTACTACTAGTATAAAAACCTTTGTATTTTAAAGTGATAAATCACAGAAATAATTGTAAGAACAATCTATCACCAAAAATCCATATTTCAATAATGTGAATCAAAACCATGGAAATCGATTTCAAATCCATCAAATGGATATGCCCAAAAATCCAAAAAGAAATCATCAAAATCGATAATGAATGACAATAACTAATCAGATCCAGACGTCTGATCCTGGGTTCTGGAAATTTATAATATTTTTCTACTTTTTCTTTTTATTTCCTAAAGTCTCCCAAACTTCTGGTTGGGTTTAACCAAACATCTGGTCCTGGGCTCTGGGATTTTATTTTATCTTCCGTTTTTCTCCATAAGCCCCTACCAGACGTCTAGTTGTATAGGCCTGGACAGGATTTGCACAGGCCAAAGATGCCCAAATCAATTCGGAGGCAATCGGACGAGGCTAGAGATTTATGTCAAACGACATACCAGTCCTATAGGCTTTTCGATACACCACAAATAAAATGTCCAAACATCCATAGTAGGATTTTCATAAACTTTGACTTCAAAACCAAAAATTGAAAAATTCACTAAACCAATTCAAATCAAAAGCAATTGAATATGAAATCGATATCAGGAATTTATTCCTAACAATAATAAAAGCTATAGACATAGATGTGAGTTCAAGAACTCACCTTTAAACCCAAAATAGATAAGATAAGCTCTAAAACAAACTAGAATTGATTTCTCTTCAACTACACCTCAAAGATTCTCAACCAATTACTACATGCAAAGATTTTCCAATGTTAGATTATATGAAAAATCAAGAATTGAAGAGGAATTGACATAGAGAAGATGAAGAGGATGTTTATCTAAGCTTCTCTTTGATTTTGGAACTTGAATTTGGATTCCTAAGAGAAACTAGGTCTTAGTAATTTTAGTTTCCTCTTCCTATCATTCTTCCTAGGGCTTGAGCATTAGGAATTTAGAAAATAGAATGAACGAATGAATGAAGAGGAGTGTAGTGAGAGCTAATAGGGAGAAAAGTTTATGTTAACTTGTTGGGTTAGTGGGCTAGAAAACAACCCAAAACCCAAATGAAAATACCAAAATCCTAATCAACCCCAAACATATCGATGTTTATACTTAAATAAGTTGAAATGTCGTTTTAAACTCAATGGAAGTGGTCTCGAGTCCGAATTCGACTATTTAAAAAAAGTCACATTTCAAACTTTAATTCAACTAACGATGCTATATTTAAATAAAACATTTAAATATATAATCGTAAAATATACGGGTTGTTATAGCTTTTTAGCAAGCTGTTTGGATGGTAGTGATGTGAAGTTGCTGAAGATGAGGTCGGTGCAGGATATTTGAGTGGTTTGGACGTAGAAGGGTGATGAAACTATAATGTTGGAGATGTTGAAGTGTTGTTGAGATTGATTAGATTAGGTGGGCAGGTGATGGGTGTCAATATTGTGGTTTGGCAAAGGAAGGTAGTGTTGGTTGAACGGAGATTGGGTTGGTGATGGATGTCGTAGGAAGGGAGTACTGCAAGAGAATGGAATGCAATGTAGTATATATAAAAAATAACAAAATAAATATAAAACAAGGAATATGAATTCTCCTAAGCTTTTCTACAAAACAGAAATGAATGTACTGTAATGAAATATAACAGAGAATGCGAACAGTGAATAAACAGAAATGCAACAGTGAGATGCAACAATGACAGTGTGATGTTTTTGAAAGTAGAGATGCTTTTAAATGCACAGTGAAATGATATTGTGCAACCGAAAAAAAAGAAAAAAAATGTAAATGTAAATGCAAAATGTTTGAGTTGTTTTTCTTATATGAAAAGAAAATGAAAATCATAAGTGAACAAAGAACAAAAGAACAAGTGAACAAAGAACAAAATGCCTCAGATAATTCAAATGCAATGTAGAGTTATTTTTTTAATAATACATAATAAAACAAAACAAATGTAAAAAGAAGAAGAAAAAATAATAATTCGAAAAGTAAAATTGAAATTAAATTGTCATTCCCAATAGAAGTTTTCATGGAGTTATATAATGGATAAACAGAATGCATATAAGTGGAATATAACCGGAATTGAAACATTGTAACAACTGTAATTCTCTCAGGCACAATGAAAATACATGTAATGAAATGAAACAATGGCAGCCTAAAGAACAACAAGCGGTCAATATTGATACTGTAACAACTCAAAAAGTTCATGTGGAGGTCGCTGCTCCTAATTCATAAGCGAATCTTTCAGATATATTAACGGTACTATAATAGCTATATCAGAGATTTTTAATCCTGTTAAGTCCCCTAACAATATATCTTAGAAGAATCCATCCGTGCCTTCATTGAATAATCCCTTTTCTATCTTGGCTTCGAGTGATGATGTTGGCCCCTCATATTCCTCTGCTCCTGCAACCATACGGCAAATAGATAACATCGATACAACTCAGACAGTAAGAAATATTGGAAGCACACTGTAAAACTGCTCCAGACACTGATGTACATGTACATGATACAGTAATTGTTGAAGATGTGGTATCATCTACAGATGCCGAAGATGACCATATTGATAAATCTACATTTGTGAAAATATTGCTGAGAAAATTCAAAAAATTGGTACTACGACGAAGATTAATGTCTCCCCCATTATAACAGCGAACCTTCATTACAAGCAAAACCGTGAGATGCAAAAGAAACCCACTTTTTTTAAATGTTGCACCTCCTCAAAAATCTATAGGGAGCGGTTCTAAAGGTAAATGAATTTCGTCTCACGGAACATTAGAGATATGAATGCTGATGATAAAATTAATCAAGCATTCACACTTCTATATGTCCACAAACTGATATGCTAAGCTTGGTGGAAAATAAACTCACCACAGAGAGTATAGAACTATTAAGAACTCGACTACACCCACACTGGAAGTTGCTGCATAATAATGAGGTGGGTAATAAGAGTAGAATTTTGGTGCCCATAGATGAATCGGTCTGGACTTCTACTATCTTTATTATTATTATGACAACTCAACATATAGCTGTTCTATTACATAATAAAAGAGGACTACAATTCATTTCAACTTTCTCTACACGAGCAACTATTATACAGAACGACAGGATGTATGGTCCAATTTATTTCTCGATGCTTCTACTACTTGATTTCCATGGAATATTATGTGCGATTTTAGTAATGTTCTTAATCCTAAAAATAAAAAGGGAGGTATGTCCATCCCTTTTACCTACATGAGTAGTTTTAAAAACTGCCTTTTAAAGTGTGGTTTGGTTGAATTTTACTTACAAGGATGCAAACACATTTGGAGAAGGCGAGGCATTGCATCGAATATAGATAATGTGTTGGTGAACTACAACTTTTTATCTATATTCCCACAGTTTTGACAATCGTTATTCCTTCGTCCGTCATTGATCACACCCCACTCTTATTCATTTCAGTTTAAAAAAACAATCAAGCAAAGGGACACCATTCATATATGTGAATAATTGGTATTATTCTCAAAAAATTATGAGAGCTCACATGCCTCTAGGACTTAGGATCCCGAAACTTGCTTATGTTGGATCATCCGACCCCGAGGATAATGTCGCTTTATACGAGATCCAAACCAAGCAATTCAGGCTTCGAATGAGATTAAATGCAGATTTTTGCTTATGACATTAGTGGGCCCATCTTGAAATGGTTTCAAAACTATCCACCGAATTTTATTAGCTCTTGGAAACAGCTGACTATGGAGTTCTTGATACAATTCTTCGCCTGAAAATATACCGGAACCGGACTGAGTCTGCTTGCCGACTTTAGACAAGGAAGAGGAAAGTCTCTAAAGGGCTATTGTTAAAGGTTTAACGATGTAGCCGCCTGATGCAAGGGCAAGATGGATGAGACCAAGCTGGTTGCTATCACCTCAGGATTATGGAGGAATACTCCATTTTGGGATGATCTATTAGGCAAGAATGCAAGTCCTTGAATGAGTTCTTTTTCCGAGATCGAGGGGAATCTGAATTGAAGAATCTAAGTGAGTGGTCAAAAAGAACCCAGAATGGAATGAAAACAATAAAAATTACACCCCGACAAAAAGATTTAAGAGGGAATTTCAGTTGGCGGAAGCCTATCGCTTGACTCATTCTTATGCTCAAGTCTACGACATGACTCAAGATCGAATCCCGTACCCTCCGAAAAAAGGAAAAGAGCCAAAAGTTAACCGAGGAGGAAAGTATTACGGCTACCATCAACAGAATGGTCATAAAACTAAAGAGTCTTGGATTTTGAAGTCTTTCATCAATAGGCTGGTCAGGGAAGGAAAGCTAAACGAGTTTCAAAAAAATGACGATACTCAAGGAGCCACCACTTTAGTAGGAAATGAAAATGCGCAGCCTCAAGCACCGGCTCTAAGGTATTTATCAACTCCTAAAATTTAAAATGGAGGCCTTTATACAAGGTTTGATATGTGGTCTATAAGAATAAATCAAAAGGTTGCTGAAGAATAATTTCATCCAAGATGCATGCTATCTGAAGTGGATCGCTAATCCGGTATTAGTAAAAAAGTCAAATGGAAAGTGGAGGACTTGCATTGATTTTACGGATTTAAACGAAGCTTGCCCGAAGGATTCTTCCCATTTCCGAGAATCGATCAATTATTAGATGCTACCCGTTGGCATCAATTGCTTTCCTTTATGGACGCCATTTCCAGGTACAATCAAATCCCAATGTTTAAGCCTGATGAGAAGTATATAAGTTTTGTCAAGAGTATGGGTTTTTTCGGCTACAAGATAATGCCCTTTGGTCTTAAGAATGCAAAGGCAACATATCAGAGGTTAATCAACCTAATGTTTACCAAGAAAATAGGCCGAAAAATGGAGGTGTATGTTGATGTTATGTTGGTCAAATCTAAACAATCAGAAAGTCAGGATTTGGATCTAGCCGAGATGTTCGATGTTCTTCGAAAATATCAGATGAAGTCAAACCCTCAGAAATGTACCTTTGATATGAAATCCAGAAAATTCCTAGGTTTTATAGTAAATGCTAGAGAGCCCAGATCAGATAAAAGTTATAACCGACATGAAGGCTTCCGACTAATGGAAATGAGTTAATGAGCTTGGATGGAAAGATCGCCGCTTGGGACAGGTTCATAATCGATCGACCGACAAGTATGGTATGTTCCCTTCTTTAACCTCTTAAAGAAGCAAATTGCTTTCAAATGGACAGACGGATGCCAGAAAACATTAGAAGATCTTCAAAAGCATCAAAGTTCTCCCCCGGTGTTGTCTAAACCGCCTTAGTGAGAGATGATAATGGGATCCATTGAACCATGTATTATGTAAGTAAAAGGCTAGGTCTAGCCAAGAAGTACTACCGTGCAATTGAAAAGCTTACCTACAGCTTGTTGTTCACAGCAAAAAAGCTTCAGCCGTATTTCCAGACCCATCCTAATAAAGTCCTTACGGATCAACCATTTCGACAAGTTTTTAGTAAACTTGAGATTGCGGGCAGGTTAATCAAGTGGGCTATCGAGCTTAACCGGTATGAGATATCTTATGAGCCAAGGACATCAATCAAAGGTCAAGCACTAGCTGACTTCATCACTGAATGCACTGGTTCCGAAGCCGAAGCTAAGAAAGAAGACAGCAAGAGTAAGCAACTCTCTTGGCAACTTTATATTGACGAGGCCTTAAATGAGCAATGGGTAGGTGCCGGCTATATCTTGGTAACCCCGGACAACCATCAAATGTACCCTCCAAGCAAACTCGCCGTCTCAGCAACCAATAATGCAACCGAGTATGAATCCTTGATCGTTGGATTAAGATATGCAATTTTTATCAAAGGCTCGAAGATTCGGGCATATAACGACCTCCAAATAGTCGTCAATCAAGTTCTCGGTCACTATCAGACCCGAAACCCAAGGTTAGCTCTTTATGCTAAGAAGGTAAAGCAGCTACTTGGAGCTTTCGAGAGTTATCACATAGAAAGCATCCCTAGAGATTGAATGCTAGAGTCGATGCCTTAGCAGGATATGCAAGCTCAAGGAATGCAAGAGAGTCTAATTTCATCCAAGTCGAGATCCTAGAGAAACATAGTGTACAGGTAATAGAGAAGCCGTTAGTTATAACACGGGCTCAAGCTACCCAAGCTATATCCACAACACCAGTAATAACTGAAGAGAATTGGATGTCACCATATATCTGATATCTGACTGAGGATATTCTACCTTCGGATGCTGCCGATGCGAAGCAGATTAAATATAATGCTCCAGTGTTCAACATCATAGATGGAGTACTTTATATGAGGGGAATCTCAACTCCATACTCTCAGTGTGTAATGGCCTCGTAAGGTCATCTATTGTTGAAAGAAGCTCATAACGGAATTTGAGGAGACCATTGTGGAGGCCAAAAGTTGACAAAGAAAATATTCAGACAAGGCTTCTATTGGCCGACACAAAATCAAGACGCATTAGACTATGCAGGAAAATGTGATAAGCGCCAGTTTTATGCAAAAGTGCCTAGAGCTCCTTCCAGCGAGCTCTCCCTAATGATGAGTCCATGGATCTTTGATATTTGGGACATTGATCTTATTGGCCCCATTCCGATTGCTAAAGGAGTGGTGAGATAAGCCATAGTGGCAATTGATTACTTTACAAAAAATGGGTCGAGGTCGAACCCTTAGCTACCATAACCTCTAATCAAGCAATAAAGTTCGTAACGAAGAACATTGTATCTAGATTAAGTTTTCCGCATTAGATCATTACGAATAATGACACTCAGTTCGAGAGCCGAGAGTTTGTAGAGTATTGTCAAGATCATGATATTGTCAAGACTATTTCTTCGGTAACCCCTCCATAAGCAAATAGGGTCGTAGAGGCAACAAACAAAACTATCAAAGCTTGTTTGAAGAAAAGATTGAACAACGTAAAAGGCAACTAGGCGGATGAATTGCCTTTTATTTTGTAGGCTTATAGAATAAGCTCCAAGACTTTGACAGGACATACTCATTTCCATCTAGCTTACGGTTTAAAGCCATGCTCCTAGTTGAGTTAGAAATTGCCTCTCACCAAAGGTATTATTATAATACACAACATAATGTGGAGCTCTGAAAGGAGTCATTGGATTCGGTGCTCGAGCTATGTGACCAAGCCGCTTTGAGGAGTATATTCAAAAGATGATCTGATGCTGCGAATAGAGAGTTCGGACTAGAAAGTTTGAGATATGAGACCTTGTCCTCCGAAAGATAATAGCAAACACGAAGGATCCAACAGGTGGACCTTTCGGTCCAAATTGAGAAGGACCTCTAATAATTCATGATGTCATTCATCCAGGAACATATAGCTTAAAGAAGCCAAATGCAATGTAATACCTTGGACTTGGAACACCGAGTATCTGAAACATTATCACAGCACGGGGATATTACCTGTATAAAATCTTTATCAGAAGTTCGAGACAATAACCAATCTCTTAGTCGTGTCTCAGGCACGTCGCACGGGACTCCAGTCTTCTTAAGATTTAAGCATTTCAAACATTTCATCAAATGTTTTAGTCATGATTATTGCCGTTATCAGGTAATATCACGCAACTTTTAAAAAGTGCATCAAAATGTTTTAACCATGACACTTCTCTGATCAAGTAGCATCATGGGAGTTGCAAAGCCATAGGCTTTCCTCTCTAGGCAAGTAAATGTTGTCGCCTCTCGGCAATCACTTAGTTTCGCCTTCGGCCCATAAAAGTAGTTCCACCTCTAAGCAAAGTATCGAATGTAAGAATTTATAACTTTTAGTCATGACCTTGTAGTGTCATGCAAGAAATAAACCCTTACTAATTTTTTTTATTTTGAGCTAAGAAGCATATTTGTTAGCCATGGTCAAGTAGTACCACACACAAGAATAGAATATTGGGTAGGTTCCCAATAAGATTAGAATCTTGGGTAGATTACCCAATAATATTATAATATTGGGTTGATTCCCAATGAGATTAGAATATTGGGTAGATTCCCAATAAAATTAGAATATTAGGTAGATTCACAATGAGATTAGAATATCGAGTAGGTTCCCAATAAGATTAGAATAATGAGTAGATCCCTAATAACAGTAAACCACGGCCGATAGTATCGTGCGAAGAGTGAGTCACGGAAGAGAAGACAATGTCGAACGCACCTAGTGAGTCACCTCCAAAAGTGTTGTGCAAAGAGTGAGCCATGGTCGAATTGTGTTATGCAAAGAGTGAGTCATAGTCGAATAGTACCATGCGCGGTGCTGCATAGTGAGCCATGGCCGATAGTGCTTTGCAAAGAGTGAGACATGGAAAAGATGACCATGCCGAATGCACCTAGTGAACCACATCCACAACGTTCTACAAAAAAGTGAGTCATGGTCGTATCGTGTCATGCAAAGAGTGGGTCATGGTCGAATAGTACCATGCATGATGTTGTATAGTGAGCCACGTTCTTATAACAATGTACAAATATAGGCATTATATCGTCGCTAATAGTTTTCAAACTCGATACCTATAAGAGACCAGATCTAGATGACTGCAGCATGATATCGAAGTATTTCGCCTCTAGGTACTAATTTCAACTTCCAAAACCCTCTAGACGAGGTTACATTTCAAACTATTTTCAAAACCCTCTAAACGAGGTTAGATTATTATAAATTGTCTTAGTGAAGCAATGCTTTCGAAAGCCTTTGGAACACTATTTTGTCCGAAAGCTCGGGATCAACTTCATGATGGAAACGAAACAAATAAGCTAAGTATTAAGCATGATATGAACTATTCTTTCCAAAGTCCAAAACTCATATCAACCATATGATGTGAACTTTGGAGGGCATGTGTTACACCATAGTTTATATAAAGTACAAATTAAAAATATTCGAGATGAAAGTTCCATAGCTTATGACTCCGAGACCCATTGTTTGGTTTCCAACGAGAGATTAAACACCGGACTCGGTAGCCGAGAGCATGTAGTCTGAGTGCATGAGTCAAAGTGTTGACCGAGATCAAGGTCATTGCCCAGCTAAGACAAGAAGCTTAGCTGAAGGTAGCAGTTGCCTAAACCAAAAACGTTTCAGCAAGTATTAAAGTTCAATGACTCATATAACCCAGGCCGAGACCAACGGTCATGATAAACAGAAGATAATCACGAAGCTATATATAAAAGCTCATGTCAACAGTTCGCGACGAAAAGCACTCAACGAAATGATGACAAGCGTTCAAATATAAGCCACCCATAGTAAGCCAGACTATCAATTCAAGAGAAAGGGCCTAGACCAATAGAAGAACCTTAAATTTACTATAAATAGAGGACCACTTACTACATTAAAAGGGATGACGCTAAAACATAGAATTGAAATATAAAATCAAATTGTATTTTCCTATATTAAAGCTCTCTTTACAAACCCATTGATGATGGAAATTTATAAACTCAATGTAATAAGCCTCTCATGTAGGTAATGTGACTAAATAAGGAAAGGAAAACGGACGTAGGGACTTTTAGCTCGAACCTGTGTAAAAATCTCGGTATTATTTACTTTCTGTACTTTACCTTCTCTGCATTGGCTATTGCGACTCTATGGTTCAACATCTCATAACCTAAGCTTGATGGCATCATGTCTCGGTAATCTCTTTGCCAGGTTCAATAATCCAACAGCTCTCAGAGCTATACCTTTGGACCTCTGGTGTAGACGAAATTTTGCATTAACAACATCGATGGCAAGATGTGAATCAATGCTGGCGGCTGTTAGATGGATCAGCGTTGGTTGAGGTATGACAAGGCATGAAAAACGACATTCTTGGCTATGTAGATGGTGTCGAATACCTATAAATGGTCGAGATGGGGGAAAGATGGTGATTTGAGCATGACTTAGGCTCGAGATTCAAATGGATCGGGTGTAGAGTTCATACGGGTTGACGCCAGAAAGTCAATCAAAGTCTAAAGTCGACAACATTTAGAGGAGTAGATTTGAGCTCGAAAGTGAAGGAGATGAAGTGCCGAGGGCAAAAGCACAAGTTGGAAATAAAGTGAAAACTTAAAAACTTTCTAAGTACTGAATTTACATAGGAAAGTTTCAATCGATCGGTACTGATCTATATGAAGAGTTTATTAGAAAAGGAAAGAAGAACATAAAACTACATGGTCAAGGAATGTAATGGCTTTTAGAATCCTCAATGATGGTTAAAGACTTTGGACAGAATTAGTCAAAAGATGCAACATTTTAAAGATGCAACATTTAGAAATCCTCAATGTAATGTCCAATATTGCCAAAAGATGCAACATTTTACAAAAACGATTCGAATGGTAGAAGCGTTTTTACACATTTGGACTCGATCGTTTATCTCGATCCATTTTCACAGAAGCATACTTTAAGGACAAATGTTATCTAGTATTTAAACCAAGCAATAGTTTGATGGACATGGACTATAAAACGATGAAGTAATGGATAATAAAGCTTGGAAGATGTTAAAAAAGAAGATTCATAAATTTTGGCTAAGTATAGAACAAGTCATATCGATCAGCACGGAAAACGAACAGTGGATCAGTACTAATCAATCCAATGGTCAATGTGGGATCTACTCTTCTTCTATTTGGACTTTATGTGTAAGATTGAAGAAAAAGACAAGTCTGGCAGACGTACACCGATTGGTACTGATCGATTGTCATTGACGATTTTTCCCTTAGAGAACAAAAGTTGAAGACTTGAGTGTTTTTTGAAGAAAGAGACAAGATTAGGTCAACTTTATCGGTTGACTCCGACCGATCGAAATACAAGGTAAAACGCCAAGTTGACTTGGTCTTCGTGCTAGAAACTCGGATCTACATGTTTGAACGACTACAAGCGGTACTTCGATTCTAATTCATAAATTCGTCTATAAATAGCAAACTTCAAAAGGGAAAAAAAAGAGTTTTGGGAATGAATCGGTGCGGACCTGCTGTCAATTTTGAAACTAACCAATTTTAGATCTAAAATTGAGTTGTAATTAATTGTAATTGCTATATCTATTAAAAATAAAATATAAAATGGATGGTGGCACTTGACTTGGTCGAATCACTATAAAATTTGCATACTCTCTCTTTCTACTTTCAACTTCTTACCTCTTCAATATTGTTTTTAGTTGATTGGGAGTGTTTACCCGTTTGACACGCAAATAGCCGTAACATGGTCGCAGTACCATGATTTGACTAAAACCATTTCAGCTGCATTATTGTCAAGCCTCAAAAAGTTGCAAATCATTATGCTAAGATCCTATGTTTTGATTTGGATATATTTAGCCTATATAGGACTCTCATTTGAGTCGTTCTATAATTATCCTATAGTTACAAGTACGTAACATCTTGGTGTCTTCAACGGTCACGAGTGAATCACCGTCCATTGTACGAAGAGCATTATGTACACGAATCTCAGTAGATGTATCGATATCATTTTCTCAATGCATTTTGGCTAGGAACATTAATGAAATAAGCATTTAAACATCAATTCATTACTCAAGATTACAAATGCTTTCATAACTGCAATCAAAAATTTACCACCCCTAAGAATTTTCTACTTATACATATGTGTGTGCGTGCATGCTGTATAAAAACATTATATGTATATATATGATAGAAAACTAAAATCAGAAGCATACATCATTTTGAACAAGATTCTTTGTAAGAGTTAAATTACGCAATAAATGACATAATTGTCCCTATGATACAATCTTAACTCTAAGACCCGGTTGCTTTCATGCATATAAAGTTGTTCTCCTTTTAGTTAACAACAAATTTTCGGTTGTTGGTTCATGTTTATTGTATTTTTTATATGTTCTTAAAATATTGTCATAAATGAACACATTTTTTATATTAAAATGTTATATTAGACACACAGACACATGCCATAATCTCTTAACAAATATGAGTTCTCATAGTGGTGGTGATTGTAGTTGTGGTATTGGCACTAGTCGTGGACGTTGCTTGGGTTTGATTGAATTAGCACCACCCTCTGCCTATAGGCATCCCACTCATATGTGGGACGAGGACCAGGATACACTTAGGCTATCCAAATAAATATCATAGAATGACTCAACTTCCTTAGCCGGCATGGCATGATGTATATTTATCGTTCAGAGTCTAGGCTATAAGTGAAATTTATACAATTTGATATTAGCGTGTATCTTAATAAAAAGTAAAAGATTATCGTAATTTATGGACTAAAAGGTGGAATTTAGCGAATAGTGGCTCAACATCTTTCATATCTAATATATGCTTAAGGCCATTATCACAAAATTCTGGATTTGTTTCGGCAAGATGTTCCTAATTCTGCCAAGGATCATTGGTTAAATGAGTTTAAGGTTAAATAGTTTTGAAATATAATCTGTTACGGCATTTAATATATCCGCAAATATATTTTTAATGTTTAACATAATCACAATTGTATGTATGATCCTTGTACGTTTGGACTCCACCCACTTCATTCGCAGACGTTAGGTGATTGTGGAAATAAAACCGCTCTTTGAATAATTACATGTAGATTGTTTTAGACATGAAGATGTATAATATGAGGGATCCTTATGTTGAGAAGCCAGATGGTTTTCATAGGCGAAAGATGGATTAATGTGTATTCCGAACAGTTTGTTGTAAGTCATCTGCAAAATCTTTGAACTTTTCTAAGACATATAAATGACTTGTCCTGGACTGTTTATGACTTTGAGTAAAATAAAAATAAAATTTAGATCAGAAGGAAACATTAAACAAACTACATAAGGATAAGAATACCATGCACGAGTGTTAATGGCAGTAAAGGCAGGAGTGAGGACAGAGGGATTGAACCTTCTTCTTCCTCTTGTGTGCGTGTGTGTATAAAATTTGGTATTATGTTTTATGTCGAACTTAATGTGGTTCCGATATGTTTGTAGCAAATTTGATGTGGTTTAAATTTGATGTGCATTGTATTATATATGTCTACGATGGTTATGTAATGTCAATGTTTGTTATACTTGTTTATGATGATGTATATTAGTAGTATTGCATCCTTGACAAGGTCGATGCACCATATATGGTATTCTGTTGTGATTTGCGTTGATTAGAGTCAAATGCAATAGAAGTTTACCAAATTTTGCTTGATGTAAGGAAAATCTATCTATAAATGTTTTGTTATGTGATCTCTCCTATTAATATCTTCTCGGTTCTCTTTTTGAAATTCTTAATCTTGTTTTTTTGTGTTATTATGACAAATTCATAAATTTAAATTCAAATATGTATAGTTTAGGCGTTCATCGAAAATATAATGAAATATTTTTAGGAAATTCAAATATTATAAAAAGCTTATTTTATTATATAGCATCTTTTTCTCTAAAACAACTTTAATTTTATAGAATAGCTTCAATCGGTCTTAAAAAAAACATATGCTCTTGCCAACCGCACTAGGCCTACGGACACTTTTTTCTCTTCAGAAAGTTTGAATTTTGTTAAATGGTTTTTTTTTTATATACAAAGAATAGCATTCGATTTTTAGAAAAAAATAAAGGGACAGTTTGGCACATGTCCCTAATAAGTTTCAAAATACACAAAAACCCCATTAAAAATAAGTTTGTAAATTAGGTCCATAGAATTAGGTTACTGAATAATGACATACACTTATGCAATTATTCAGTGAATAATTGCAGACGTTTATACAATTATATCAAAAAATTGTAGACATTTTCACAATTATTCATTGAAAAATTACGGAAAATTCCGCAATTATTCACCAAAAAAATTACGGAAATTTCCACAATTATTCATCGAAAAAATTGCATAAATTTATGCAACTTTTGGATACAATTGCATAAATGTATGCAATTATTCAGTGAATAATTGCATAATTATATGCAATTACTTAGTGACTTAATTCTAAGGACCTAATTTACATTTTTTTTTTACTGAGGTTTTTGTGTATTTTGAAACTTACTAGGGACCTGAGCTTAATATTCACAAAAATAAATTCATTTTTCCAAAAAATATGAAAATTTTGATAATAATCAACAATGAAAATATTTCATAAAATGATCGATTTTAAAAAACTTCAGAAATTCAAAAAAATAAATCAATTCTTTACAAATATCATTCTGCATAAAAATAAGCTAAACTCTTGATAACAAATTCATATTCAAGATTTTTAGATGAATAACATGTTTAATACAATAAACTAAGTAATAAAAAAAACAACTGGTCTCCACCACTATGCACGGTTGAGCTTTTCCATAAGATATACCTATATGCATTTAATTTTTCTCAAGGAAAAAAAACAGATCATATCTTTGTTTCAGTACTAGACTAATAAAATAATCTTACTACCCAGACCTGTTTGGAGAGGGAATTTTCTGAATTTTCGGGATACATAACTCAGGTTGTCGCACAATATATATACTGTCTCCTTTGCTATCGTCTTTATAAGCATCCTGATTGCGATGCCAAGTCCATAGAGCATAAGTGGAATTAATCACCTGCCCACACATAAATTGCCTTAAAGGAACAATTTCATAATTACAATACCATTATAACTCAGCTAAAATAAGTGTGCGCGCCAGCGTGTGCGCGCCGGCGTGTGCTATATTACCTCCAAAATTCCATGTCCAAAGCTGCTCTCTCTAAACGCACTCCATTCAGGTTGCCTATCCCAACAAAACTGCCCCATTGCTGGCCCTGATGTGAAATTCAAGTGACATACACTGCCAAATTCAGGTCTATTATCACTTGCTGAAGGGCATTTTCCAGGGTCATCCGCATGCTCTACGTCTATTTTCTCAATATTTCCTCCATCTCCTACTGTTATATAAACCGGTCCACATTCATCTAGTGTGTAGTTGTATACCCTGTTCATCCTTTCATAGGCATGCACCTATGCAATTGTACATATTATAAAATTATATAATAAATGAACAAAATAGTATGATACTTACATGTCCATTGAAAACAATATCAACGCCATACTGATACAAGAGATCCTCCATTTCAAGTCTCATGCATTCAAATTCTTGATAATGTGATGCATAGCTATTGTACCATGGCGCATGCCATGACGCTACAAGCCATGGGGTAATTTCTCTGTCCATTCTCTTCAAATCATTCCTTAACCATGCATACTGAGCACCTATATATCATAGAATATAGAATAATACACACATGGACAGTGTGTGTGTGTGTGTGAATAAACGCTTTAATAATGTACCTGTTCTGTTATAGTCGACATAGGCACCCAACATTATAAAGTGGATGCCGCCTGCGTTGAATGAATAATACAAGTTGGTATTTGATTTTGATTCCTGGGATGGAACTGAAAATCGAGCTAAGTATGATTTGAATGTTGTATTGTCAATTTGAGGCTCGATCTCGTGATTGCCTTCAATCACCATCATAGGGACCTTTGATATCAGTGGTTCCATAAACCTAAACATTATCACAAGCTTCATTTTTTTTGTTTTCCAGAAATTTTTCTCCAAAGGTATGCATATTTCTAGATAATATAACTTGTATCTTGATATATCTACATTTTTTCAAGATATTGACCAGAATTGAAATGATCTTATGTCCTTTTAAGTTTAGAGATACAGTAGTCATTGATATTCAATTTTATTATTTTCAGAGAAACAAGATCCTGGTAAACATTGATATTGTAGTTTAATATCTTTCTTCCAATTTTAACAAATCCAGAATCAGGTTCAGTTTCAACACAATGCATCACATGTGTAAATCCATTCAAATATAATACAATATTTATGATATGAAACACATGGATTAAACAACATATGTGCACACATGGTGGCTGAAGTATGTCATATTTTAAGGAATCATTAGGATTACGATCTAACGACCTCATAGTAACCAAAGCACCGCTGCTTTGGTTTTAAACCAACTACATTACAAATATTATAGTTAAAGGTATGTGTTATTTTCTCTATACATCAAAATTCACTGTATGTCTTACATGTTTTATCCACATCCAACAATGTGGTCATCCTAGATTTCATATAGTTCCTCCCCTTAGGCCAAACACACTGATCATTTATTTATTTATTTATTTATCAAAGAGCACAAAATTAATTTCAAAGTAAATTAATACCTTCCCCAACCATCCCAACGAGGTTGATAAGTCTCCCTAACCGGAGTATTTGGGTATGAACAAGAATAACAAGAAGCTCCTTTGCCTCCGGTTGTCAAATATTGATTTGCATACGTTAAATCTCCAACCATCAATATTAGAGATGGGTCATTTTTCACAACATGTTCGATTGTACGTGTCGAGTTGCTAGTCAAGCCTAGATCTCCTATAAATGCAATTCTACTTGGATAGCTATTTGGACCAACCGATGGCAATGTTTTAAAACTATATTCATCACTCATGGCCGGTATAGAGCTATCACCACATTTGTAATAATATCTCTGTCCAGGTTTTAAACCTGCAGAATAAGAGCATGTTTAGCAACTATTTATAAGCAGTTACAACAACTTATGATTTACTTATTACCATGGCTAATAACTTACAATGAGGTGAAATAAGCTGCTTAGAAGTTGAAAACTTGCTTGAGTATATTTTATTGCAGTTTCAACTTATTTACCCAAAACGGTTGCTTTTCAAAACTGCTTTTAAGGAGTTAAGAAATAAGTTCTTCCCAAATAGCACAAACCTTGCAGTCTGACATGATGAATTATACCAGAGGTATAGTTGAGTAAGCCATCAAAAGGATACAGCTGACTGTAGACAGTAGAAGAACCTCTCTGCCTAAATGTATAATTTTGTTTCTCTTCTCCATACCAAACTTCACTTTTCACCTCATTTGGGTTCAAAGGTACCACTTCTGAACCTATTTGGGCATCTCCTGTTTAAAAAATATCATTTAAATCAAATATATGTAAGTATGCGACATGCATGCATTTAAAATACATTATTAGGAGGTAACAAGTGAATAAAAAAAAGATTATTTTTAAGTGAAAATGGGAACCTGTAACCCAAGAAATCCACATAGAGCTCGGATCAAACGAGGTTGCAATAGAAATTTGTTCAGGGAAAGGAGACTCGACTCTTTTAGCAAGCCTGGGATCAGTTAATGGCACATCATCACTGCCTTGCCTTAAGGAAGCATCAAATCGACGAGTAACAGGTTCAAATGGACCATCCAAAGTGGTCGGAATCTTACAGTTAGAGGAGGAAGATGATAATAGTAATATACATAGAAGAAATATTGCCATTTTAGTCATAGGGATGGTTGATTCAGTGTTGCATTAACTGTGTTTTGTATGTATGTGCATCTAATTGAGATGATGATGAGGAATATTCCAAGGATAAAGGCATAAAAAGGGAAAATCGATGCAGCATCCAGAACAGGAAAAGAGGTTGGAAGATATTTTTAGGACAATGGGCTTGATTTGATTTTGGGCTCTGGGTAAATATTTGTTGGAATTCAAAAGCAAAGTCTTGAAGATATTGAGTCTCATTTTTATAGTACATATGATTATTTGTACTTCCACTGTTGTACATGGAAGACCCGAGAGTGAACCACGATGAGGGTGAAGATAAAAATATAAATAAACAACAAGGAAAATTATTCTTTTGAAAAGTAAAATAAAGAAGAATACTATAAATAAATACACAATTGTAGTTTACAAAAATCATTTTTTTAATACATAAAGCATAAAGATTTTTTTATGTGCTTTGAGTAATCGTTAAAGAACTTAATTCCACTTGATGCTAAAACAAGCATGTCTATTCTACTAATAAAACTTGATGATATAAAACATAGAATGTATATAAATATACAAATACATTCTATGGTGATAGAAATGTTCATAGTCAAAATAGTATGAATATCAAGGTTTTGTCGATAATGCAAAATAAAAGGATTCCCGATGAAAATGGATCAATCTTGATCTATAAGTTAGAGTTCTAATTGTGATAGGAAGAGAATCCAAAATTAATTCTTTCGAAAGCATTGCAAAATGCGATTGGTTGTATGAAACAAAACTTGAGATGAATAAATGAGTAATTACAATATAATGATAATAATATCCACTTACTAAGACGCTCTCATAATCTTAGTCTAAGAAGACTGGTCATATAGATTGAACGAGTTTCGTTATCTACCGTGTAGATGAGGGATCGATAAATTTATAGGTTCCCATAGAGACCACTATGGGATTTTGGTCACACAATTGAGAGCCATAACTTACCTCATCCAAGATGATAATAGGTTATCATGTTTTGTTTCTTTTAACATGTCGCTAGTCATTACATCGGTGTATAATGAACGTAAAGAGTTATGTCGGTACATGTCGATGGAAATCTTTAGGATAAAGTGTTTTACTGATCGCAGTTACGAAAAAGTGTTGGGACGAGATTTCAACTAGAGACCACTCAAATCGAAACCTCACAAGCACAGTGGAAGACGGGATCGTGGTAAGAAGTGTAAAAACAACCAATCAATATTCAATTCTAATCTCAACCTATCTAAAAGCAATCACAATCTCAAACAAGCAATATATAAATCAAAGCAATAATGAAAAATAAATCATACAGAGATTTATAGTGGTTTCACTAACGTTGTGTTGGTGTACATCCACTTTAAAAGAGAGCTTTTATCAATATTGATGAAAAGAGCACAAGAGATTGAATACAATAATCAAAATATAAATAGAAATTGATTTATGAAGAAGATAATTGAAGAAAAGTAGGTTTTGATAAACTCTGATTAGTGGAGGCTAATCTCTTGCAGTCGTTTTTTGTTGTTTACACGCAACCCTAGATCAGGAAGCTGAAGCTAGCTTATATAGGAGAATAGAAACCCTAGGCAATATTCCAAAATTGCTCCTGTGAATATCACAAATCTTCATGCCAAGCTCACGCCTGAAAACATGCGGAAGTCGCCTCGGATGTTTGTCCATATCCTCTGGAAAAAGTTCTATACAGACTCAGACTTTTGACCATTTGGTTAGACGTCTAACCTAACTCTTTGGAAAAAGTTTTGCACAGACTCAGACTTCTGACCATTTAGTCAGACGTCTGACCTAACTCTTTAGAAGAATTTCTGCACAGACTTAGACGTCTGACCATTTGGTCAGACGTCTGCGCTCGAAATTCAGCTCACTTCATTTTTTCCCCTATAACTTCCACCTCCAAACTCCGATTTGCGAACCATTTTGTCCGTTACGAAGCTACTTCCAACCTCTACAATTCTCCATATAGTGTCGCTAAAATTTAACATTCCACCTCGACACTATATCCATCTCCAACTCTAATGGTACCATACCATCAACAACTACCGATAGCACCAACTATCACCACTTCTGCCTTCAACCAAACATGAATGCTTTCCCAGTGAGCTCCAGCAAAGCCATTGCCCATTGCACTCCACCAACGAGTTCAGGAAAAGCCCCCGCCAGTTGATGAAATGTTGAAAAAATCCAAATTGTAAGCTATCTCACCAAAAACTAGCACTTACCAAGAAAATAGAACCTCAATCTCTCATCGATACTCTTCATCATCTACCACTAAGCTTCTTTCTAAATCTTGCCACCCAGTGGCACCTAGCACTTCTCGAAACGAATCAAGTTCGAGCAATGCTCGAACTTTCCAACCGACAATGCCTTAATGAACATATCCGCCGTTTTATCCTTTTGTGTGCACTTTTCGAAGATATATTTGCTTATCATCATCCATGACTATAAATGACTCTCTCACCTCAATATGCTTAGTCCATGAGCTAAACGACAAATTCTCTACCAAGTGAATAACACTCTGTCTATCACATCGAACATCAATGCAGTCATGCCCGAATCTCAAGTCACACAACAATCACTTCAAATAGAGTGCCTCCTTTGCCGCCTCCACTGCGGCTATCAACTCCGCCTCCGTAGCGGATAAAACAACTACGGTCTGCAATCTCAATCTTCAACTTATGGTTGTACCACCAAGTGTGAACACATATTCGTAAGTTGATCTTCTTCGATCCCTATCACTAGCATAGTCCGAATCACAATAACCAACCAACTTGCAATCCCTCGCCTTACTACCGCAAAAAACAAGACCATGAGATGATGTGCCTCTAAGGTATCTCAATATAAGCTTTACAACTTCCCAATTCGATTTCTTCGAATTAGTCATATATCGACTAACCATCCTGACGGCATTCGCAATATCGGGCCTTGTACGCACCATTGCATAAATTAGACTTCCAACTGTACTAGCATATGTCACCTTTTCCATAAGCCTTGTCTTCCTCCAAGATAGGTGATCATGTACTCGAAAGCTTCATATGAAAATGTAAAGGTGTATTTGACGCCTTTGCATTATCTATGCTAAACCGGTAAAGCACTTTCTCAATGTACTCCTTTTGAGTTAGTTTCAAATCAAAATGTTTTCGATCCCTTACAATTTCCATGCCCAGTATCCTTCTTGCTTTTCCAAGATCCTTCATTTCGAACTCCGATTTTAAACTCAGTTTTAGCTTGTTGATTTCATTATTATCCTTAAAAGCAATGAGCATGCCATCCACATACAAGAGTAAATACACCCAACAATCATTTCTCAACTTCTTGAAATAAACACAAGCATCTTTGATGCTTCTATCAAAACCATTTTCAAGCATAAAATGATCAAATCTCTTATACCATTGTCTAGGTGATTGCTTTAATCCATATAGTGATTTCTTCAGTTTGCAAACCAAATTTGACTTACCATCCACAACAAAACCTTCTGGTTGCTCCATGTAAATGTCTTCATCCAAGTCATCATGCAAGAAGATGATTTTCACATCAAGTCGCTCCAACTCCAAGTCATGAATAACAACTATAACAAGTAATATCCGGATAGAAGTATGGCGCACAACTGATGCAAATATCTCATCATACTCCTTTCCCTTTCTTTGTGCAAACTCCTTAGCCACTAGCCTAGCTTTGTATCTTCTATCATCCTTCAACTTGTATATCCATTTACACCCAATAGCACGGTTTCCTTTAGGAAGTGGAACCAAATCCCAAGTTTGATTCTTCAACAATGATTGCATCTCTTCCTCCATGACACAAATTCATTTCGAGTTATCATTCGACTCCATGACGTCATCAAGGTCCATCAGCTCATCTTGGACTACATGAAGAGCATGGTCTAAATTATCACAAAGGCTAAGATAGTTCCAATCACCATATCGTTCGGGTGGTCTTATAGTACGACGACCAACCCGAGTAGCAATCCCATCTCCCAAACTCCATTCGACTCCACCTTGAACCGAATCTTCTCTAGAGTCATGCACATCACCAACACTACTAGAGGAACCCTATGGACTATGTGATGTAACATCAACCGCTACTTCCTCGCAAGCATCTCCAATTACTCTACTCTCTTTATTCCTTGGACAAAATATGGAAATAATTTCCTTCTCCTTTGATTCATCATGAACCAAGTCTGGAACATCCGATGAGCTTACTTTCTCCTTGAACATCACCGATTCATCAAAAGTAACATGACGAGAATTCACTACCTTCTTCGTTTTCGGATTTCAAATCCGATAGCATTTTACTCCATCCGTATAGCCAAGCAAAATCCCTTTGAAAGCTTTAGGTTCAAGCTTATCATTTCCCGTATCATGCACATGAACAAGACTACTAAATGCACGAAGAAAACTCAAGTCAATGCTCTTTCCCTTCCACACTTCCTCCAGAATTTTGTTACCAATAGCTGAGCATGGAATTCGATTAATAATATGCACTACGGTTGATAAAGCTTCAGCCCAAAATCCCTTCACCAAACCCGATGTCAATTTCAAGTATTGAGCTTTCTCAAGTAGAGTATGATTCAACCTTTCCGCAACATCATTCGACTGCGGATCTTCAGGTGTAGTAAAATGCCTCCGAATACCATGATGCTTGCAAAAATCCAAATAATCTCCGGAAACATACTCTCCTCCATTGTCGGACCTTAAGATCTTCGAAGACTTGTCACTCTCATTCTCAACAAGAGCCTTCCATACTTTGAACTTTGCAAATGCCTCTGACTTGGCCTTCATTACATACACTCAAACTTTCCGAGAAACGTCATCTATAAAAGAAATATAATAGCGAGCTCCACCTAAAGAAGCTACAGGTGACAGTCCCCAAACATCCGTGCGAACATACTCAAGAACCCTTCTCGAATCATGTTTACCCTCACTGAATGAAACTTTAGTTTGCTTCCCCATGACGCATTCTTCGCAAAATTCTAACTTGTTGAAACATTCTCCATTGATCATCTCCCTCTTCTGAAGAATGTCCAAACTCCTCTCCAAGACATTACCTAACCTCAAATGCCACAACCTAGTCGCATCCAAGCCACAAGAACTATCAACTCCTATACAAGTTTCACATTCTACAGTCACTCCTTGAAGCAAATAAATACCATGAGTCCTAGCACCCTTCATCACCACAAGCGCCCCCTTCGAAATTCGTAAGCTATCACTCTCAATAGTGATCTTACAACCTAAAGAATCCAGCTGCCCCATAGAGATAAGAGACTTCCTAAGTTCCGGAACATAGCGTAAATTAGTAAGAGTACGAACCACTCTGTCAAACATTCGAATTTGTACGGAACCAATGCATTTCAACTTACATATAGCACCATTTCCCATAATAATTGAATTGCCTTCTTTGTCGATGTAAGAAGAAAAACAATTCCTATTTGGTGTCATATGATAAGACGCCCCCGAATCGAGCGCTCATTCGCTACCCAAAACATCTGATGCTACCGCCGATAAAACATCTACATCTCCCTCACCAACTTCACTCTCCACCACTACTGATGAAGATGCTACTTTCTTCTTTTCCTTCTCCTTTTCCGGACACTCATTCTTTCAATGATCGGGCTTCTTGCAAATATAGCACTTGCCTTTTCTTTCCTTTGACTTTGCTCTCCAACCGAGGTTCCTTGATTTAGAATTCCCTTGGTTCTCCTTCTCCACAAATAAACCATGACCATTACTAGCACCACTACTTCCATCACCTAACTCCTTCATTTGATCCCGCAACTTCTCGCTAAGAAGGCCCGTCTTGACATCATCAAGAGTCAATGTATCTCGGCTATAGATCAAACTATTTGAGAAACCTGTATAGCGATACGGCAACGAACACAACAATATCATCGCATTTTGCTCTTCCTCAATCTTTAAATCTACAGCCTTCATCTTCATTAGCAAATCATTAAAAATATTCAAGTGCGCCTTTAGCGAAGTACCTTCCTTCATCTTATTGGTGAAGAACGTTCGCAATAAGATCAAACGATTTGTCAGTGACTTCTTCATATACAACTCCTCCAACTTATCCCAAATACCCTTAGCGATAGTCTCATCACTAATTTTAGAGATAACATTCTCTCCCATAGCAAGTTGAAGTGTAGTGAATGCCCACTCTTCCATCTCCTCTCTCAATATCCGAGATGTCCGCTAGCAACAAATGTGTGTCGAACACTACCCTATGTACCTGATTCCTCCTTAGAACCGCTTTCATCTTTCATTGCCATTTTCAAAATCATTATCATCATTCCACTTGTCTATTACCAATTGTGATCCTAAAATGGCGTACGAACCACGTAAATAAGGAGCTACACCACTTGGATTACCCACCAAGGAGCTATTTGAGGTATAATCTAATTCAGGGATTTCTACAACCACCTACCAATACCAATGCTCCAATATCAAATGTCGATACGAGATTCCAATTGGAGACCACTCAAATCAAAACCTCACAAGCACAGCGGAAGATGGGATCGTAGTAAGAAGTGTAAAAACAACCAATCAACAACTCAATTTCAACCTCAACCAATCCAAAAGCAATCACAATCCCAAACAAGCAATATAAAAATCAAAGCAATAACGAAAAGTAAATCACACACAAATTTATAGTGGTTCCACTTACATTGCGTTAGTGTGCATTCACTTTAAGGGGGGGCTTTTATTAATATTGATGAGAAGAGTATAAGAGATTGAATACAATAATCAAAATTCTAATTAGAAATTGATTTGTGGAGAAGAAAATTAAAGAAAATTAGGTTCTGGTAAACCCTAACTAGTGGAGGCTAATCTCTTGGAGTCGCTTTTCGGTGTTTGCACGCACCTCTAGATCGAAAACCTGAAGCTAGCTTATATAGGAGAATAGAAATCCTAGGCAATGTTCCAAAATTGCTTCTGTAAATATCACAAATCTTCATGCCAAGCCCACGCCTGAAAACATGTGGAAGTCATCTCAGACGTCTGTCGTAAAGGGACAGACGTCTGTCCATATCCTTTGGAAAAAGTTCTATACAGGCTCTGATGTCTGACCATTTGCTCAGAGGTTTGACCCACCACTTTGGAAAAAGTTCTGCACAGACTCAGACGTTTGACCATTTGGTCAGACGTCTGACCTAACTCTCTAGAAGAATTTTTGCACAGGCTCAGACGTTTGACTATTTGGTCAGACGTCTGGGGCTGGTAATTCAGTCAACTTTACTTTTTCCCCTATAACTTCCACATCCGAACTCCGATTTGCGAACCGTTTTTTCCGTTACGAAGATACTACCGACCTTTAAAATTCTCCATATAGTGTTACCAAATTTAACAAAAAGTCCATAAACATGAGTACTGGATCTAGCACACAAACACTTATCGTTAAATGTTCCTAGTCGTGGGTGCTTCAAGACTGAGATATCCTACTTTGGTTACAGACAGTCACAAAACTACAGATCGTGTTACAACCATAGTTGAATATATGTTGAAATATATGAAACAAAACGCTACTTAAATGACGATTCGCCTCTTTTTATATGGAAGGTTCCAACATTAACTGAAAGTTGACTCCTAGTCATGAAGTTCTTCGCCAAGGTAGTATTTTTAATTGATAAATATTATCCGATTAAACCAAATAACTTCTCACGTTGAATTTTGTAAGAATGGTGATACAATATTTCCAATTGTAGAAGATTTGGAAGATATTGTTGATTCCAATAATACAATATTTTCAATTACATAAGATTTGAAAGATATTTGAGATAATTACTCAAATATGTATTGCTTCTTTTATAACATTAAAGAGAGTAATAAATTACATATGTGAGAATAAGAATTATTTTGGAAGATTGAAGTAATTAATTAATTCCCTAATTAGCTAATTAAAGAAGGAATCTGATCAGGCGCATGTAAATTGGGAGAAACTGGAAAATCAAATGGATAAATGTTTCCTGTATGAATAGAAGAATTAATGAGGTATTGATTTATGACCATAAATCAATACTTCAATCCTAAGTAATAATCTCTATATAAAGGCATAGGTTAGCATGAGTAGAAGTATATCTCAATTGTATTTCTTATTCTTCTTCTCCATTATCAATCTTGTAAAATATTCTTCTCTTAGAAAGTGATAAAATCTCCTCTCGTGAAGTGGATGTACACTACCTCGCGGTAGTGGAACCACTATAAATCCCGTGTTATTTTCTTTTATTGGTTGATCTGTGATTGCTTTTAGTTGGTGAGAATATTTTGTTTGTTTTGCATCACCATCAACCTGATCCTATTTATTTTTCTGCAAGGTTGGGTTATTGTTTCTAAAGCAATCTCGAGGGATTTCCCCCCAACAAACTTCACAATTAACTATGAACTTACTTGAGTATTGGTCATTAACCAACCTCTAAACATCTAAGTGATATAATGGAGACGAAAAGACATAACGTGCATAATATATTGTTGCTTAAGGATGTAGCTTTATGGTCATTAAATATGACTTCACCAAGACGATCTATAAGCATCTGACCTTGTGTTTTTACTTTAACATAGTCCGTAGAAGCTTTAACATTTGAATAATTAGAATGTTACTACAGATGGAGTGTCACTTAGGAGCCTCACAATGGTAAATTATAACAATCTACCGAAACATGCTTAATAAATTCATATGTGAATGTTATATATTGATGGGGAGTAATTAATATTATTGCTATATTAGTTTAATATATCAGTATTAGAACACACACACACACACACACACACACACACACACACACATATATATATATATATATATGTTACACATGTATATAACTAAAATTTATTTACTATTATGGATGAAAAATATATTATTATTATTATATATATAATTAATTAGTCGAAAATTATATAAAATTGTTACATATCGATCGAAGAACAAGTATTAACATTAATTTTAGAATGTTTAAAATTAGATCAAAGGATAATTTTGGTTAAAATATCTCAATAAGAGAAAGTATCATTGGGAGATGTTTGGAGGAAATATCTCAATTAAAAATGAGTCAAAGAAGGATATATTTTAACCTCCTACGTGATATTTGTTATGTAATGGAGGTCGAACCAAACTCTCCATCTTCAGCATGTGGCGTATACATATGAGTTGGCACACTTTGTTGTAATAAAAGGAAACCCTAAAGTTACATGTCTATCAATTTATATTTATACATCAGAGCTGGCACACTTTGTTGTAAAAAAAGTAATCCCCAAAGTTACATGTCTACCAAGCCATATTTATACACTACTTCTGTAAGTTATTTAGCGATGTGGGACTATTCCAATTTCAAACCGTCGTTCCTCCTTGTAACATGCGAGACAACCCTAACAATATTATAAATACTCATATGAAATCCTATTTTACTCAAATATAGGAAAATCCTAAAGAATAAAAAAATCCATTTTTTTAAGTCAACTTTGAATTTTAAAGTTGCGAAATAATAATTGAACTGGAGAAGTTCTCTAAGAGGAATTAGTAGAAAGTTTACAATAAGAAGAAGAGTAAACGTAGTTTGCAAATGGAAATTGGAAGATAAATATTTTGTAAATGAGAAAATGAAGCTTTATTGTAATTCTTTCGTTCTACTTTATTTGTTTTGTTTTTGCTTGCACTTGCTTACATACAAATGAGAAAATTCTCCCCTGTTTATAGTAACACATCTCCTACATGAATAGTGGAGATGTATTATATCCAATGGTTAATAATCATTCTCTAAATTTTTCTATAGTTATCATCAATTCTTTAGACGTTTTTAGAATAGAAAACTCCTGAGAATCTTTACTAAAACATATATCTACATTCTTTTAAAGGCTAAATTTTAGCCTCTTATTAAATATTTTCATAAATGCCAAAACTCAAATTGTCCAAAATAATTAATGCTTTCTAAAACCAAGTTTGTTTCCAACATTCCATTGTAAAATTAGTTTTATTACTCTGAACAAAATTTCTAATCTTTGTATTCTTACATGTTTCAACAGGAATAAATATATTATCCAATCTTTCTTTATTATATTGACATTCTTCCCTAGTGTCGGGATCTTGATGTAATTTTATGAATCTTTGGCGTACTTCATTCATTTCATCTCCATCATTACAATAAGATACTCGAAAAAATAAGTGTTCTAATATCTACGTTGTTCTATTGTCATAAATTTTGAATGAGCCATATATTTTATCTTTGTATTCTTTCGTAGTTTCACTTCTGCAATCTTTAACCAATCCAATATCTTCATGAAATTCATCGCTGAAGTCTTTGACTACATATTTGACCATTTCTATTTTTAATTCTTCAATATTCTCTATTTCCATTTTTTAAAATTTTTAGTCATATTTAAATATCCTCCAATCTCTTGAATTTCTTCTTCTTGATTCACATCTTCTTCATTTCATCTCACTTGCTTTTGTACTTTTCATCATTTGCATCATCTTCGCTTACTTTATTTTCTTCGTCTTCTTCTTTTTCATCTTATATATCTTTTTCTTCCTCTTTCGCTTTCTCCTCCGTTTTTATTTTATATTCCACCTTTTCAATTTGTACTATCTTGGTGGCCTCCTTTTTCACTTCATCGTTTTTTATATGCTCTTCAACTTCTATCCTTTTGTCTTTTCCGTTGGTCACTTCGTCAATCCTTGGTAGCTCTTAATCTTTCATTTACTCAATTTTCTCTTTTATTACTTTTTTGATCTTTGGCGGCTCTTCTGCAACTTTATCCTCCATATTGTTTTGTTGTTTCTCTTTCTCTTCCTTTTTAGCATTCTCTAATGCTCATTGTTTTCTTTTTGTCCTTCTCATTGGCTAACGTATTTTCATCAACCTATTGCATTTCATTATTGTTAGCTCACATATCCAAGTATCTTGTCTTTTCGTTTTTAATTCCAACTACTTTAAATGTCCATAAAAGTGTAAAATCTTCTTCGTACTCTTTAATGAAGTTAGATCTTTCTTAAATATTAGTGAAAGTTGATCTACATTCAGAAGTAAAATGCCCAAATTTATCGCTGTTGTAACAATTTTTTTGAGATTTATCATACCTTGGTCTTCCACTTTGCCATGTGTTTCATCCTCTTCCTCGACCTCTTTTGTTATATGTGTTTTGCCTTTTCTTTTTTTATTATTGTATTTGTAGTCACTTCTTCCATAACTTTGACCATGACATTTTCTGCTTTGGCTCTGACTTCTTCCATTTTTAAATATCTCATTTTCCTGCAAGATGGTATTTGTTTGAATAACTTGCTCCAATGGTTCTTCTTTAATTTTTTTTAATGTCTCTTCATAGACTTGAAGTGAACCCATGAGTTGATCAATATACATGGATCTTATATCTTTAGATTCCTCAATTGTTACAACTATGTGATCAAATTTTAAATTTAAAGATTGTAAATTTTCTCAACAACTCAAGAATCTTTTATTATTTTCCATTTCTTTTTATTTGATTTCCGATAAATAAAGTTTGATAAAAATAATCATTGACTGATTCCGTTGATTTCACATATAAAGATTCAAACCCACCTCGCATAGTTTATAGTCTAATTTTTTCACATTGTCAATCCCTTTAAAAGCGCTCTTCAAAATCTCATATGCTTCCTTACTAGTTGGTGCATTAGCAATTTTCCACGAGATAACATCATGGAAATCTTAGTAAATGAGCGTAAGAGCCTTCTAATCCTTCTTTTCTAATTTTTTAAATTATCCCTTTTAGTTTGAGATAAAATGGCAATGTTGATGGGTACTTCATATTCATTTCCTATGATATCCCACACATGTTGATCCAAGAACGCCTTCATGTGATGTTTTAATTATCGTAATAATCCTTTAGTAAGAGAACTTGAAAAAGAGTAGTTCCGTTTGCCATCATTCTTTTATTAGCAACTCGATGCCAATGTTAGAAACTTCATAAGAAGAAGAAGAAGTAAATGTAATTTACAAATAGAAATTGGGAGATAAATATTTTGTAAAGGATGAAATGAAGCTTTGTTGTAATTATTTCTTTCCACTTTATTTGCTTTAGTTTTGCTTGCATTTGCTTACATACAAATAAGAAAACTCTCTCATGTTTATAGTAACACATCTCCTAGATGAATGGTGGAGATGTATTCTATCGAACTAGTAATAATCATTCTCTAGAGTTTTCTATGATCACCATTAACTCCTTAGACATTTCTAAAATAGACAACTCTAGAGACTCTTTATTACAACATTTATCTACAAACTTCTAAAAGCTAAATTTTAGCCTCTTGTTAAATATTTATAAATGCTAAAATCTAAATTGTTCAAAATAATTAACGCTTTTCAAAACCAAGTGTATTTCCAGTAGGAATTGTTGATGACTTAAGGTAGTCATTTTGGCCTGATCGTGTAAGTGAATTCCTACTAAGATTTTGATTAGAACATCGTAAAATAAATCAGACTTTCTTTTATGTTACTAAGATTAGATTAGGTATGCATGCGCGCATGTATTAATTACTAGTTAGATCATTAAATTGTATATATTAATTGTCTTGACATTATTGCATAGAAAAATGTTTGATCACCATCATCATTTTCATATTTGGATTTTGATTCTTTATTATGCATGTTGATTTAATCTCATTGTTCTTTATATTATTCAATTATATATATATATATATATATATATATAATTTTAAAATATAAAACATTAACCATATTGTATTGATTTTAACAATTAAAACGATACATACACACATGTGTGTATTGCATGCATTGATATAAATCCTTCATTCTGAGGAGGCGTGAAGGGAGCGATAACATTTTTCAATAGGGAAAGAAAGAAGGCCTTCAAAGAAATACAAACCCACCCTTGCGTGTCATAGAATTTTAGGGTTTTGAATCCCCATCAGGAACTAATTCGTAATACTGGCAAACCGAAGAGGAACGAGAGAAGAGACAAAGTCAGTAAGTATAGGAAAGGACATTTCGCAGCCTTTGACATACCTTGCTAGATTCGCGGCTTTGGACATACCTTGCTAGATTTACGCGATCGCTTAGGTCACAAACTCTTTAACCCTATATGTTCTAATTGGGAAAAGAAGCTAATTCAAATATAATTAATTATTTTTCTAATTATTTATATTAGTGAGCCAAATATTAAATATTAAATTATTTTGTAAAATGATTTATATAACTAATTCAAATATTAAAATTTATAGTTAATACAATTTGTTCGAACCGACCAATTTTCTAGCGGATTAGAAAATAGCAGATCGAATTTAAATTGAAAATAATCACAAGCGTACGGCGTACAATTTTCGTACGTGGCGAGTACAGGCCGCTATATTGGGAATTGTTTAGATTTTAAAATTTCTATTCCATCAAATTAAACCAATATTTGAAAGTGTGATTAGCTAAAAAAATGTAGAAAACTAATAAAAAAATGGATAAAAATATGAGAGTAGAAGACAATTTAAAGATAAATCCACTCTCTAGATCACATAAATCAACACAACATGAAATTATGATCTCTCTTTTTTGGTCATTAGTTAATTTAATTAATGTGTTTATCATAAGTATGGCCTATTTGTGCTATTCATTAGCTCAATATAAGCCATCAAATTATAACATGTAACGACCCGCAAATCCGTACCCCTTGAGTCAACACTATTCTACAACAATCAACTCAAGTTGCACAGAAATACGAACCATTTGGGTTTAAGAAGAAGAGGTAGAAGAAGAGATAACAAAATCAACATCAGAATCTAACCATCGCAGCGGAATAAAATATAATAGATAATAAATAATCTTTACTCAAAATCAAATATATCAGTTTACATATATTACATCATCGGAGTACATCAGTCACAGCTCACATCAATAACATACAATGGATACACAACAACTCAAGGTACACAACAACTCAAACGCAGCGGAAATATAAATATATATAAGTACGAGAATACGTAATCGTCATCCAGCTCGTCTCCTGAGCTCCACAGCATCATATCCTGTATCCTATAATACTCGGTCTGACCCGAGCATTACAGTTAAATAATACCCGAGTCAGTCTGGAATACCAGCGTGAGAAAATCACACTCAATTGATTATTAAAGTTTCAAAAATTCTTTGAAAATAAAAGCATCTCGTAAGACCACGCCACAAATAAACATGTCGGGTTTTTACCTTACGATAGCTAAAACAATTTTTATATAAATCCTCTGATATTATAATAGGGTCTATATACAAATACTTATAAAATAGCCGAAATTGTTACATGATTAAATTCCAGCTACTAGCCACCGAAGTGGGTAATACAAACAAAACTCGTACAAGGCTCGTAGGGAGAATGGATTTCCAACAATGACTAGGCACTGGGGTACCATCTGTCACAGTACGGGGCCTAGATCACCGTACCGAGGACTGCTCCCTTCATCCCCTGCAACACAAGGCCGGAACCATTCCTTACTGAACAGTCCCGAACAAGATAAACCCCGTGGTTGGCGCGACCAACCACCCACTAAGCCGAAATATATATATAAGGGACATCTAGACAGGGGAATTATCTTGTCCTGCTTGGGCATGACCCACCTAACCTTGCTGCATATCCCCTGATTTTCAGTCATTCCCGGTTGATGAGGCTTGAGGCTAAGCGTTACCTTTTTAGAACGTTTTTACTTAGAATGCCCATCGCCCACCTGACGATGTTTCGCAAGCATTCATCCATACAAGTCCGTCCCGGGTTCGAACGGAACCGAAGGCACTATTCCTACTACATCCATTTTGGAAGTATCCTCAGGATTAGTAGCGACTAGCCCTTGCACTTCACTGCTCCATCTTCGACTCCGAACACGTTTTTCGCACGAAACGTACAAACCGGATCGAAGTGGTTTTCGAGAAATTAATCTCGATCCCGGTCTCCTCGAAACGATCAACGCAGTTGGCCAATATTGATAGTCGGTGATTTAACTATCAATTAATATTCACAAACAACCATCAACCAATAAATAATTTCCCAAATTATTTATTATCTTCAAAATATCTTTATAAGATATATTTCTATTTTCCATCCCTTTGAAACCAGCTTCAAAACCCTTCTTCTTTCCAGAATAAATTTTCCCCAAATATTTTCTATCTCTTCTGAAATCACCAAGTACAAAACTAGATTTAAAAATAATTTAAAACACTTTACTTAGAAATATATACTTTCAAAACATTTAAATTAAAACTATTTCAATAATTTGTTAAAAACGCATATTAAATGAATATTTGAAAATAAGGTTACTTAATAAATATACAACTAGATTTATACTTTTAAAAACATAATATTAAGGCATTCTTTGAATAATTACTACTATAATAGATAAAGAGAAAATACTTACTTAAGAACTTAAATATTAGAAAAAAGAAATTTTCAACACTTGCTTTTAAACAACTTTTAATCTTTTAACTTATATTTAAAAATTTACTTTAAAAACGTACTTGGTTATCCAGGGAGAATTTCAACTTCAATCACTTAAATCAATTTCCCAAATTGATTTCCAATTTATTTCCTTTTAATTCGGAATCTATTAATTTCAGATTTCATCTCTTGATTATAATTTAAAAATACTTTAACTAAAAATTCCAATTTTTAGATTTCTCAATTACTTCTTTATTCTTTTAAATAAATTTAAACTTTGAATTCTAAAATAATTCTTTATTTCTTTAATTGATATAACTTAAGTTTACAATTCATCAATTTCATTTATTAAAAATTTCATTTCTCTTCATACTCAAAATTATTTATTATTATTTTCATATTCTTCTATTTCTTTTCAATTCATTCTTAATTTATTCAAACTTTCTATAATTATTTCGCTTACAAATTTACTTCCTTTTAATTTCCTTCAACAATCCAATTCATATATTTTGGTAATTCATTATACCCGAATATCCAATCAAACCATACATTCAATATTCCAATATAGCTCATCATAGGATATCAAATAATCAAACAGAGAATATTGAATAATTTAAATAAATGTGAGGGGTCCAGTTGGATCCCTCCAACCTGTTTTCTTGCATCCACAGATGTTAGCACAATATAATATGCCAATCCTAAAATACCATATTATACCACATCAATCAATTCAGTCATTCAAACAATTATTTAAATTTAATCATTTAAATTTAAATTTAAACTGAGTGAGATTAACTCACCTTTGCTTTGCTATTCGCAATCCATTCCAAATCGACTTGTTTCCTTGATTTTAAACCTTGAACAACATTATATAATTTATTAATATTTTGAACGAAGTTTTCCCTTCTTTTTTTTTAAATTCATTTAACTTAAAATTCCCTTTAGTACATAAATTGATTATCTAATTAAACAAACTATCCCTTTTTATATTGATAATCAAATAAGTAAATTTTACAAGCTATCCACCAAACCTATTATTTATATATCTTTCCAAAACAAAACATTTAAAATAATAAGTTTCCTGCTTTAACTTTATAAATACATATTTCAATCTGTATTTGTATATTTATTTAATAACAAATTTAAAATAAACACCCTTAATAAATTATTTTCAAATGACCTGGTAAATTAAAACATTTGTCTATATATTAATGTTATCAATTTACTGTCAACTATCTAAATAAAAGTCTTAACCTTAAAAAAAAAATTCTATTAAGCTGTACTGTCTCAATATCCATTATTTAAACTACAATAAAAATCGAAATACCTCACTGTAAATTCTTATATATATATATATATATATTTAAACTGTATAAATCAATATCAACAACCATTTTATCCTTCCAGATAAAATCAAATGAAAGAAATCTCGATACCTCACAGACGAGTACGCTCACGAGAATGATTCCATCTCCATCGCGAAGCCTTAACTCGAGCCCGAGCTGCTGGCATCACCAACCTGAATCCATCGAGCACACTGCCTCGCTCGATAGCGCGAGCCTCCACTACATCGCCGATCTGACCATCTGCCCCCAATAGCCACACAATTCGCTCGCAACCCTAGTTGAGCTCTTCAATTTGTCGCCGCTCCTGAACGAGCTCGTGCTCGAAGCCGTAGGCCAACGCGACTTGATTGGTCGCGAAATGAAGTCGCGTGAAGCCGCGAATTCTCGGCCATTTTTTTTCTTCTGAAATTCAATTCGATCTACTTTTAGAAAGAGGGAAATGTTCAACTTCGAGTTTGGATGGAGGAAAGAGGGATGCGACTCGTGCCTGAAGAAGAAAAATGGGGGTATGCGACTCTTCTTCGGCCATTACAGAATTTTCGAATTGAAGGGGAGTGGAGTTTTTACTTCTGGAGAAAACAAAGGAGTTCGATTATATTATTTTTTTCTTTCGGTAGCTTGCTTTAGAATCCTTACATTGAACGGCTCGGGGTATTATAATTATTATTATTCTCTTAAAAAAAACAAAGCATGTTCAAGAAGGCTCGACCAATTATAAGCTTACCTTAGCTAACGTGAAATTATTTCGACGGAAGGTTAACTGGTTAAAAATGTATTCATTTAATTTCGAATTTCAATTTAAATCGACTATTATCTATGAAATTCCAGCGCGAATATACTTCGTACACTCATACACAAGCTCCAAACAATACGAAATTTGAAATCCGATAATAATTCAATATTACGGACCCACTAGAACTAGTTTCGTTGAATTCCGAAACTGTGTCTCGGAAGACTATTTTTAAATTCAATTTAAACGATATAAATTTCAACACTTAACAAACCACTGTTAAATTTGATCTCACAACTTCTATTGTCTTCAGTAATACTAATATAAATTTTATAAGCCTTCAAATTTTATCCAACAGGTTTAAAATTTGAGATTCAACATTTGAACCAACTTCAACTTATTTAATTTAATAATTTAATTATCAAATAATTGGTGATATTTGAATTCAAGTTAAAAATTAACATTTAAATATTCAAAATCAATTGAATATTCCAATTTCAATTGCTCAAAATTTCCGGGTCGTCACATAACACACCCACTAAATCACTTTTTAACTCTCATGAAAATGACAATGAAATTGAAAATAAAATCTATTTTAAGCATGGCCCATTAACTATGAATTAGAAATATAGACCATTAAATTTTGATTTTAAAATCACTTTATTACTAACAGCATATGTAGATAAAGAGGTAATTTGTGTTTTGTTTGTTTAAGCATAGCCTATTTGGTGTCAACAATATAAGCTATCAAATTCAAAGCTAAACAACAAAATATTTACCACATTCTATCATTTCCATTAAGCACAAAAATTATTAAAATGTTAGAGCTACATGATTAAGGGAGCTTCATTACCCCTAAATTGAAGAGGTTTAGCCTCTCATATTTGTTATCATATCAATAAAAGTAGCATTCATCATGAAACAAAAAAAAAAGAAAAAAGAGATCAAAGTAAAATAAAAGCTAAGCTACTTACATAAAAATTAAGACCTCTACACTACTAACATGAAATAAACAACAAAGAAAAGATCATATATTAAAATTGCATAAAAAAAATTACAGGAAAGATTGCTAAATAGCTATGGAAAAGAAAGAGTGTTTTTATTTGTGAGCCTCAAACCAAACTAACTAAAGAAGAGGCTAAGAGAGGAGAGGTCATTACATGAAACATAAGGGGTGTTTATACAAGTTTGAAACCATAATCCATATTTTTATAAACTACCCAAACTATCCCTCTAGGAATAACCTCTAAGTAATGATTAGCATTAGTATAACCCTCCATTTAAATATGCATGTAGCTTTAGTCACGTGTATTAGCTCTTAAGAGGGGATCATGGTAAGTGGGTAGGTGGGATCCGCCATGATTCATGAAATGAATTATTTCCATCTACATTTGTTTGTCTTCTCCTGTGCATGCATATTTTCCATGAAATCTCTTGTAATTTCCATCTAATTTTCCTATAAATAAAAATAAAATGTGAAAATAAATATCCACAAATTAATATATGCACAAAAATGACGATTTTGTCTTTATATAAAGATGAATAAATGATGATTCGAAAATAATTGAAATACTGGTTTAAACATGTTAAAACATCATATATGCTCATTTATTTAATTAAATTTGATAAAATACGAAAGTAAAAATATGCACATTAGGTGCATATCAAATACCCCCATACTTATCTTTTTATTCGTCCTCGAACAAACTAAAACAAAGATAAATCCGTTTTCATATGGAGCACGATTGCATTGAGCGTATGCAACAAGCCGTTAAACCTCTAGGTGTCTATAGTAGAACGAGTGTTGTCTCGTGAGGTTTTTTAGCGGATACTACCCACAAAATCCAAATGCAATATGAAATGCAAGATTTATTTACAAAGATATGGATGCAAGTTTTTGAAAATATTTACGAATGAAGAATTTACTTTTAAATCGACATAAATAAGTTAAATATTAGTTTTGGTCATTATCTTGAAAGTTTAAGTCATTTACTCGTCAAAATTTCCAATAAAAATTAAGTTATAATCACAAATAAACTCTATTTTGGCTAGTTGTTTCGGTTGATAACATAGCGCAACTATGAAATGGTCCTTAGTTGATTTTCAAAGTTTATCAAAGTGGTATTTTAATTTCTTTTAAATAACAAGTCAAAACAAATAAGTCAAAATAGTGCTTCGATTTCAATTGCTTACTCTCTCTTATTTTGAAAATTTTATTTATATTAACAATATTTGCACATGACTAACTCAGATAAACTGAGGCCAGATATGTTACACATGCATTGCCTATCGGGCTAATGTGAGGGGAATACAGAGCGTGGCGAGTGAACACATGATTGTGAACACCTGTGTATTGTAGGAGTTGTTAATAAAAGAATTTTTTTATATATATATACACCCAACTCATATAAAATAAGGAAAAATATACCAATCATGCACTGCCTTTCGGGCTTACGTTAGAAGGGTACAGAGCATGACGAGCGAACACATGAATCTATGTGTTAACAAAATATATACATATATACAAGAAATATTTTTTTTCTTTATTTTTGTTATATATTTTTTTTTGTTTTTTGAAGAGAGAGTTTTGCAAAATCATCTTAGCCTCATTTAACTTAAAAGATAAAAAATGTTATATCCTTTACTTTAATCCCACCACTTTTGTAAACAAAGATTTTCGATTAGGATATACTTCATAATTAACATGTATGCACCTTTCTATATACTAGTTAAACCATAGCTACTTGTAATCGAATTTTATTTTATTTTTGTTAAGACAGATAAATTTTCAAAAATCTCAATTTAATAGCCAAAATCCTATACTTATAATATTGTGTTTGTTTAAAAGTAATCAAAATGCTAGAATGATTTTTTTTTTTGATTTTTTGAATTATATATATATATATATATATATATATTGTTTTTGGAATTTTTTGTTTTGGAAAGAAAATGCAAAAAAAAATAAACCGTGAAAAAAAAAGATAAAACTCCCCCCATACTTGGTTTTGACTAGGTCCCCATAGTCAACCCAAGTGAAAGGAGAAAATAAAATAAAAATGACCTATATTTACATGAAAATGAAACAGTTATTATTTACAACACATCAGAAAATATGTCGTTAAAGAGTAAATAAAACAGTCTTCCAAAGACCAATTCATCTGTCTCATCAAGTATGAGAGACATAGTTTCTGCCTAAAAAACAAAACCCTAAAAGATTTTGGAGTTGAATGGTGATTTGGAAAAAAGAATGTCGTTTTATTAAAAATCGTGTGAGTTGTTTAATTTTCGATGATTTTTGGGGTTGATAAAACAATTGATCAAAATTCAAGTTTATTTTCACCAAATTGAAATTCAAACTCGTCATTGAAAACTTCTTTAGAATTATCGATTTCAAATCAAAATGGCGGTTTAAATTTTGTAACGGCCTGACTTGAAATATCAGGTATGAGGAGTTTCTATAAATTTTTACAATAATCGTACTTTTGTTTCTGTTCATGGTTCATAGACGAACGTGAATTTATATAGAGCACAACATTAGTGGATTCTATTTTAAAAGTTTTTCTTGAAAGTTTTGTTATCTTTTCAGAATAATCTAATCTTATCTTAGCCCTCTTGTATACCCTTCATGTAGTTTAGAGTATCATTGAATACTTTATCCTAAATCTTAATAAGCTTTTGAGAAAAGCTTATCCTGTTAGCTTCCCATGGAAGCTTTATTTTATTAAGCTTCATAAAGTTTCTTTTGGAAGCTTAGGTTGGCTTCTTAAAAAAAGCTTGCATTTGGAATCTTATCCTAATAGCTAAGCTTTCTCACTTTATAAATATAGTTCCATGCTAAAAAAAGCATATTGATTCTTGCATCTTCCTTCTTCTCCTCATTTTCTAAACCACCGTCTTCGTTTCAAACAAAGTATTATCACTAGTAAATGCAAGTGAAGCTAATAAGGAGGACTAAAGGGGACTAAAGCAAGGACAACACAACATTTGGGGTAAGAAATGCTATTTAATTAATGTGATTAAGTAATTTCATGATGTGGTAATCAAGTTGTTTAGACATTGATAAAATTGATGTCCGAAATTATAAAACACCCTTCTGTAATTAGCTCATAACTTCTGCAATTATTAATAAAATTTGGATTTTCTTGATGATCTCAAAATCTAACTCATATGTCTACAAATTTCATGTTTATATCTTTTCCAAACTCGGGCATCTTCAAAACCGAAAACGTGGTGCAAGTTAGGGTATGTGCACAGGTCGAAATAAAGAAGAAGGCCAATCAAAAAACCCTGTGGTATATTGACCGTTACTTTTGATTCCATGAATGGATTTTGTCGCCGATCTGACCATCTACCCCCAATAGCCACACAATTCGCTCGCAACCCTAGTTGAGCTCTTCAATTTGTCGCCGCTCCTGAACGAGCTCGTGCTCGAAGCCGTAGGCCAACGCGACTTGATTGGTCGCGAAATGAAGTCGCGTGAAGCCGCGAATTCTCGGCCATTTTTTTTTCTTCTGAAATTCAATTCGATCTACTTTTAGAAAGAGGGAAATGTTCGACTTCGAGTTTGGATGGAGGAAAGAGGGATGCGACTCGTGCCTGAAGAAGAAAAATGGGGGTATGCGACTCTTCTTCGGCCATTACAGAATTTTCGAATTGAAGGGGAGTGGAGTTTTTACTTCTGGAGAAAACAAAGGAGTTCGATTATATTATTTTTTTCTTTCGGTAGCTTGCTTTAGAATCCTTACATTGAACGGCTCGGGGTATTATAATTATTATTATTCTCTTAAAAAAAACAAAGCATGTTCAAGAAGGCTCGACCAATTATAAGCTTACCTTAGCTAACGTGAAATTATTTCGACGGAAGGTTAACTGGTTAAAAATGTATTCATTTAATTTCGAATTTCAATTTAAATCGTCTATTATCTATGAAATTCCAGCGCGAATATACTTCGTACACTCATACACAAGCTCCAAACAATACGAAATTTGAAATCCGATAATAATTCAATATTACGGACCCACTAGAACTAGTTTCGTTGAATTCCGAAACTGTGTCTCGGAAGACTATTTTTAAATTCAATTTAAACGATATAAATTTCAACACTTAACAAACCACTGTTAAATTTGATCTCACAACTTCTATTGTCTTCAGTAATACTAATATAAATTTTATAAGCCTTCAAATTTTATCCAACATGTTTAAAATTCGAGATTCAACATTTGAACCAACTTCAACTTATTTAATTTAATAATTTAATTATCAAATAATTGGTGATATTTGAATTCAAGTTAAAAATTAACATTTAAATATTCAAAATCAATTGAATATTCCAATTTCAATTGCTCAAAATTTCCGGGTCGTCACATTCCTTCCCCCTTAAAAGAATTTCGTCCCCGAAATTACTAATCAGGAAGAATGGTCCCAAAACCCGTTACTTTTTCAAAACCAAACAGCTTCTAACAATACAACAACTTACCAAGTATCTTTTATAAAAGACCATTATTATTCTTATTAACTTTCCAAACCTTTCCCTAGTTTGCAACAATCTATTTGCTCAACCCTTCTAGTTTTAATCTTAAAACCAAATTTTGAATTATCAACATTTTCTCAAAAATTTTCTAACACCCTAAATTCCCGAAAAATTTCGCCAGCGTCTCCTTTGCGCGGCTGACTCGGTACAACTACAATATGGCTCTACGGCCTCCCAAATCCAAAAAGAAAACAAAAAGCCAAGTGGCTCAATCCAAATCCCAATCAAATTTCATACCAAATTTAAATACGCACCTTTTGTCGGGCAATTCAAATTTATCTCTTGGAATCAAATCAAATTTCCTTTTCCCTTTTATAATACCTGCATATCCTGCTTAGCACTAATATCCAATCACAACATTCCAAAATAATTCATCGACTTTTCTCACAAAACGCCAACATCTATTCATTCTAATATTATCTTAGGATACATTTGTAGCATCAATTTCCAATTAAGAATTCACCATTCCCTTCTTAAGTTAATATAAACATTTTATATGTTTCTTATCTTTATTTCTCTTTACCTCTTTTAGTTTATACTTACTTCTATTCAAATCGATTTCCACATTACATATGTATTCCATTTATTTTCAACTTCGAATTTTTTAAATTTTATCCTTCATTTATAACTGATTTAAGTCATTACTTGAATTAGTTTCATTTACTAACTTATTTTAGTTTCAAATTCTAAATAGTTTTGTCGTTACAAAAATTTTCCAAAATTTTCAAAAATTTTCTAACTCCCAAAATTTCTGAAAAATTTTGACAGAGTCCCCTTTGTACGGAGGAGCTTTTGCAATTTGACAAAAGAGATAAATATATATACATCGACCCACACGGTCGGAAAAACCAAAAACAATTCATATTTCCTATTTTAATTGCGTAGGCGTACCTTATTTAGCATTTTAAGCAAGCGGCTTATTATTTTTAACAAATAGCACTACCAAATCCAGCCACACGGCTTCTCAGTACCTGTACTTACTCAATTTAAACATGTAAGTGCCAAATATATGCAGTTTATTAACATTCCACTCTTTTTAAACAACTACAACACATAAATATTAAAACAATGTAACTAACAATGTTTATAAGTAACTTATATGGTTTTTAACACTTACGCACTTGTTTTCAACTAGTGCTCGCGCCATTTTATTCAAATCTACATGGTTTATGATTCTGTTGCTTACATTCTATTTATTTTTAAACAAATCAATCTCATATTTGATTCAATTGATTTCAAATCAATTTTATTACACTTCTATCAACTCATAGAATTTTAATTACTTCCATTTACATCCAATGACAATTTATTCTATGCAATTTGACAAGATTTATGTGAATAGATAAGTATTTATGTTTATAACCAATTTAAATTGACTCCAACTCAATTTATACTTAATTCTATTCCATTTCGGATTTATTCACAATCCATATATTCTCAGTTTCATTGCATTTCAAATTTTAATTCATTTACTTGCATTTCATCTTATTAATCAAATTAGTTTATTCAAAACCATTTATAACCTAGGTTCATCTTAATTGCCAATTAAATTTCCCCTTTATTTTAACCCATTCACAATCATTTATTTAGCTCGTCACATTCCATTTAAATTTCATTTACAATCCGTTCATTTACATTTCATTCCAGGTTAGTTTATTCCAAACTATTTTATTTAGCTCGGAAACAATCCAAGCTATTTCATTCAATAACCATTTCTCAACTTATTTAAACCACATTTCATTTGATACTTATTTACTTCATCATTTATTTATTCAATATAATTAGTTTATCCATATTCAATTTATTATGAATTTTCATTACCTTCAATTTTATTTTCAACCCACCAAGTTCTATTTCAACTCAAATTCATTTTTTTTTTCTTTCGATACCCTTCCAATTATATTTAATTTGTTAACATTTCACATTAAATTTTAATTAATAACTCAAATTCTGATTCTATTATTCACTTTTAGTTTACCATCCAATTTACTAACTCACAATTCAACCTCATTCTCAATTATTTTCATTTCATCAACAATTTGAATCAATTTTAATTTATAACTTGAGTTTATTTCCAACTTCATCATAAACTTATAACTCAATTCCATTAACTAATTTATTATCCAATTAGTTCTCCCCTTATTCATAATCCAACACTTGAATTTTATTCAAAATATCACTTCATTTAATTTTCTTAAGTTCAATATTTATTTTATACTTCAAGTTTGGATCCCCATTTCATTTTTCAATTTATCAAAATATTGATTTTGGGCATTATATTCCATTTTCAATTTAATAAGTCACAACTTATTATTTTATACAATTCCATTCATCATAGGCTGGAATATATTCATCTTTTATTTTTCACTCAAACCTTCCATTTATTTATAGCCCAAGCATATTTTATTTTCATGGATCTTTAATTCTTTAATAAGTTATTCTAGTTTATTTATTTCAATCCAATCCTTATCCAACTTATTTCCCATTTATTCAGGTAAGAATTTAATTCCATTCAATAATTCAGCTGAATTTTTATTCCAATTCAATTTTATCTTAATTCGGATTTATTTAACTCAATTCGATTCCAACCTGATTCGAATACAATTGGATATTATTTCAGCTTATTCAATAAATTTCAATCCAATCAAATTTTTATTTCCACTCCAAGTTAATTTTCATTTTCAACTTTTCTCTTTAAATTTAAATTCCAACATCCAAAGCTTATATTTCCCTGATTTAAAAATCATCTCAATTTATAAACTTATAACCTATCTCATCAGGATTTTTAAACATCCTACTTTTGTTTTAGAATCATCTTAAAATCTCCAACATCTCAAATCTCATTTCTCAAAAATTTAAACCAATCCTGGTTGTTATGTGCAACACATTTCCTTTGAGATTTTCAAAAGCAAACAAGTTTTCCTGAACAAACCAATTTGGTAGCAATCCGTCACTCAGAAATTCGAAAATGAAAACTGATGATGCGGCCGTCATCATCAGAATTATTTTCCAATAATCCAAGTGATTTCAATGCTATCTCACTTCCAAAATCCATTTTAAAACAATTTTCCTTTCGGAAGTATCTCCAAAACAATGCTATCATTTTATCTTCAAAACACTCCCAAATTTTCGGAATTTAAATTTCCAAATCTTGCTTAAATAAGTTTTAACTATATTTCGTTTGTACAGTTTATGCTTATACAAATTCTCACTTGATTACATTTCAATTTTATAATTTACAATTATAATTCATATTTATACATTTCATTTTATAATGAATTTATTTCCATAAACTTTGGTTATTTCAATTTCTAGTTAAATTTTCACTTAACAATGATAATACTCCAATATTACCATTTCTAACATCCAAGCAACCATATATTTGCTAAGATAGTTTACAAAACTTTTATTTATATCAAAATATATTTTGGGTAAAATTATTTCATTTACCCACATTTAAAACAATACCGTGTCAATTATTCTATTCAAGTGTTTAGAAACCACTTCAATACAGTTGCGCAGACTGTGTCGACGAAGGTCCATATGCCACTCATTAAACCAATCAACACAATATTAAAACAATTTATATTCACTAACAAATACGCGCTCATATTTATTAATACGCTCAAACTCATTATAGAGTACTACGGACTCTAATTTATGAGTAATTCCCACCAGAGCCAAGGTTATCACCAACCTAAGCTCTGATACCAAATGTAACGACCCGCAAATCCGTACCCCTTGAGTCAACACTATTCTACAACAATCAACTCAAGTTGCACAGAAATACGAACCATTTGGGTTTAAGAAGAAGAGGTAGAAGAAGAGATAACAAAATCAACATCAGAATCTAACCATCGCAACGGAATAAAATATAATAGGTAATAAATAATCTTTACTCAAAATCAAATATATCAGTTTACATATATTACATCATCGGAGTACATCAGTCACAGCTCACATCAATAACATACAATGGATACACAACAACTCAAGGTACACAACAACTCAAACGCAGCGGAAATATAAATATATATAAGTACGAGAATACGTAATCGTCATCCAGCTCGTCTCCTGAGCTCCACAGCATCATATCCTGTATCCTATAATACTCGGTCTGACCCGAGCATTACAAGTAAATAATACCCGAGTCAGTCTGGAATACCAGCGTGAGAAAATCACACTCAATTGATTATTAAAGTTTCAAAAATTCTTTGAAAATAAAAGCATCTCGTAAGACCACGCCATAAATAAACATGTCGGGTTTTTACCTTACGATAGCTAAAACAATTTTTATAGAAATCCTCTGATATTATAATAGGGTCTATATACAAATACTTATAAAATAGCCGAAATTGTTACATAATTAAATTCCAGCTACTAGCCACCGAAGTGGGTAATACAAACAAAACTCGTACAAGGCTCGTAGGGAGAATGGATTTCCAACAATGACTAGGCACTGGGGTACCACCTGTCACAGTACGGGGCCTAGATCACCGTACCGAGGACTACTCCCTTCATCCCCTGCAACACAAGACCGGAACTATTCCTTACTGAACAGTCTCGAACAAGATAAACCCCGTGGTTGGCGCGACCAACCACCCACTAAGCCGAAATATATATATAAGGGACATCTAAACAGGGGAATTATCTTGTCCTGCTTGGGCATGACCCACCTAACCTTGCTGCATATCCCCTGATTTTCAGTCATTCCCGGTTGATGAGGCTTGAGGCTAAGCGTTACCTTTTTAGAACGTTTTTACTTAGAATGCCCATCGCCCACCTGACGATGTTTCGCAAGCATTCATCCATACAAGTCCGTCCCGGGTTCGAACGGAACCGAAGGCACTATTCCTACTACATCCATTTTGGAAGTATCCTCAGGATTAGTAGCGACTAGCCCTTGCACTTCACTGCTCCATCTTCGACTCCGAACACGTTTTTCGCACGAAACGTACAAACCGGATCGAAGTGGTTTTCGAGAAATTAATCTCGATCCCGGTCTCCTCGAAACGATCAACGCAGTTGGCCAATATTGATAGTCGGTGATTTAACTATCAATTAATATTCACAAACAACCATCAACCAATAAATAATTTCTCAAATTATTTATTATCTTCAAAATATCTTTATAAGATATATTTCTATTTTCCATCCCTTTGAAACCAGCTTCAAAACCCTTCTTCTTTCCAGAATAAATTTTCCCCAAATATTTTCTATCTCTTCTGAAATCACCAAGTACAAAACTAGATTTAAAAATAATTTAAAACACTTTACTTAGAAATATATACTTTCAAAACATTTAAATTAAAACTATTTCAATAATTTGTTAAAAACGCATATTAAATGAATATTTGAAAATAAGGTTACTTAATAAATATACAACTAGATTTATACTTTTAAAAACATAATATTAAGGCATTCTTTGAATAATTACTACTATAATAGATAAAGAGAAAATACTTACTTAAGAACTTAAATATTAGAAATAAGAAATTTTCAACACTTGCTTTTAAACAACTTTTAATCTTTTAACTTATATTTAAAAATTTACTTTAAAAACGTACTTGGTTATCCAGGGAGAATTTCAACTTCAATCACTTAAATCAATTTCCCAAATTGATTTCCAATTTATTTCCTTTTAATTCGGAATCTATTAATTTCAGATTTCATCTCTTGATTATAATTTAAAAATACTTTAACTAAAAATTCCAATTTTTAGATTTCTCAATTACTTCTTTATTCTTTTAAATAAATTTAAACTTTGAATTCTAAAATAATTCTTTATTTCTTTAATTGATATAACTTAAGTTTACAATTCATCAATTTCATTTATTAAAAATTTCATTTCTCTTCATACTCGAAATTATTTATTATTATTTTCATATTTCTTCTATTTCTTTTCAATTCATTCTTAATTTATTCAAACTTTCTATAATTATTTCTCTTACAAATTTACTTCCTTTTAATTTCCTTCAACAATCCAATTCATATATTTTGGTAATTCATTATACCCGAATATCCAATCAAACCATACATTCAATATTCCAATATAGCTCATCATAGGATATCAAATAATCAAACAGAGAATATTGAATAATTTAAATAAATGTGAGGGGTCCAGTTGGATCCCTCCAACCTGTTTTCCTGCATCCACAGATGTTAGCACAATATAATATGCCAATCCCAAAATACCATTTATACCACATCAATCAATTCAGTCATTCAAATAATTATTTAAATTTAATCATTTAAATTTAAATTTAAACTGAGTGAGATTAACTCACCTTTGCTTTGCTATTCGCAATCCATTCCAAATCGACTTGTTTCCTTGATTTTAAACCTTGAACAACATTATATAATTTATTAATATTTTGAACGAAGTTTTCCCTTTTTTTTTTAAATTCATTTAACTTAAAATTCCCTTTAGTACATAAATTGATTATCTAATTAAACAAACTATCCCTTTTTATATTGATAATCAAATAAGTAAATTTTACAAGCTATCCACCAAACCTATTATTTATATATCTTTCCAAAACAAAACATTTAAAATAATAAGTTTCCTGCTTTAACTTTATAAATACATATTTCAATCTGTATTTGTATATTTATTTAATAACAAATTTAAAATAAACACCCTTAATAAATTATTTTCAAATGACCTGGTAAATTAAAACATTTGTCTATATATTAGTGTTATCAATTTACTGTCAACTATCTAAATAAAAGTCTTAACCTTAAAAAAAAAATTCTATTAAGCTGTACTGTCTCAATATCCATTATTTAAACTACAATAAAAATCGAAATACCTCACTTTAAATTCTTATATATATATATATATATATATATATATATATTTTTAAACTGTATAAATCAATATGAACAAACATTTTATCCTTCCAGATAAAATCAAATGAAAGAAATCTCGATACCTCACAGACGAGTACGCTCACGAGAATGATTCCATCTCCATCGCGAAGCCTTAACTCGAGCCCGAGCTGCTGGCATCACCAACCTGAATCCATCGAGCACACTGCCTCGCTCGATAGCGCGAGCCTCCACTACATCGCCGATCTGACCATCTGCTCCCAATAGCCACACAATTCGCTCGCAACCCTAGTTGAGCTCTTCAATTTGTCGCCGCTCCTGAACGAGCTCGTGCTCGAAGCCGTAGGCCAACGCGACTTGATTGGTCGCGAAATGAAGTCGCGTGAAGCCGCGAATTCTCGGCCATTTTTTTTCTTCTGAAATTCAATTCGATCTACTTTTAGAAAGAGGGAAATGTTCAACTTCGAGTTTGGATGGAGGAAAGAGGGATGCGACTCGTGCCTGAAGAAGAAAAATGGGGGTATGCGACTCTTCTTCGGCCATTACAGAATTTTCGAATTGAAGGGGAGTGGAGTTTTTACTTCTGGAGAAAACAAAGGAGTTCGATTATATTATTTTTTTCTTTCGGTAGCTTGCTTTAGAATCCTTACATTGAACGGCTCGGGGTATTATAATTATTATTATTCTCTTAAAAAAAACAAAGCATGTTCAAGAAGGCTCGACCAATTATAAGCTTACCTTAGCTAACGTGAAATTATTTCGACGGAAGGTTAACTGGTTAAAAATGTATTCATTTAATTTCGAATTTCAATTTAAATCGACTATTATCTATGAAATTCCAGCGCGAATATACTTCGTACACTCATACACAAGCTCCAAACAATACGAAATTTGAAATCCGATAATAATTCAATATTACGGACCCACTAGAACTAGTTTCGTTGAATTCCGAAACTGTGTCTCGGAAGACTATTTTTAAATTCAATTTAAACGATATAAATTTCAACACTTAACAAACCACTGTTAAATTTGATCTCACAACTTCTATTGTCTTCAGTAATACTAATATAAATTTTATAAGCCTTCAAATTTTATCCAACAGGTTTAAAATTTGAGATTCAACATTTGAACCAACTTCAACTTATTTAATTTAATAATTTAATTATCAAATAATTGGTGATATTTGAATTCAAGTTAAAAATTAACATTTAAATATTCAAAATCAATTGAATATTCCAATTTCAATTGCTCAAAATTTCCGGGTCGTCACATAACACACCCACTAAATCACTTTTTAACTCTCATGAAAATGACAATGAAATTGAAAATAAAATCTATTTTAAGCATGGCCCATTAACTATGAATTAGAAATATAGACCATTAAATTTTGATTTTAAAAGCACTTTATTACTAACAGCATATGTAGATAAAGAGGTAATTTGTGTTTTGTTTGTTTAAGCATAGCCTATTTGGTGTCAACAATATAAGCTATCAAATTCAAAGCTAAACAACAAAATATTTACCACATTCTATCATTTCCATTAAGCACAAAAAGTATTAAAATGTTAGAGCTACATGATTAAGGGAGCTTCATTACCCCTAAATTGAAGAGGTTTAGCCTCTCATATTTGTTATCATATCAATAAAAGTAGCATTCATCATGAAACAAAAAAAAAGAAAAAAGAGATCAAAGTAAAATAAAAGCTAAGCTACTTACATAAAAATTAAGACCTCTACACTACTAACATGAAATAAACAACAAAGAAAAGATCATATATTAAAATTGCATAAAAAAAATTACAGGAAAGATTGCTAAATAGCTATGGAAAAGAAAGAGTGTTTTTATTTGTGAGCCTCAAACCAAACTAACTAAAGAAGAGGCTAAGAGAGGAGAGGTCATTACATGAAACATAAGGGGTGTTTATACAAGTTTGAAACCATAATCCATATTTTTATAAACTACCCAAACTATCCCTCTAGGAATAACCTCTAAGTAATGATTAGCATTAGTATAACCCTCCATTTAAATATGCATGTAGCTTTAGTCACGTGTATTAGCTCTTAAGAGGGGATCATGGTAAGTGGGTAGGTGGGATCCGCCATGATTCATGAAATGAATTATTTCCATCTACATTTGTTTGTCTTCTCCTGTGCATGCATATTTTCCATGAAATCTCTTGTAATTTCCATCTAATTTTCCTATAAATAAAAATAAAATGTGAAAATAAATATCCACAAATTAATATATGCACAAAAATGACGATTTTGTCTTTATATAAAGATGAATAAATGATGATTCGAAAATAATTGAAATACTGGTTTAAACATGTTAAAACATCATATATGCTCATTTATTTAATTAAATTTGATAAAATACGAAAGTAAAAATATGCACATTAGGTGCATATCAAATACCCCCATACTTATCTTTTTATTCGTCCTCGAACAAACTAAAACAAAGATAAATCCGTTTTCATATGGAGCACGATTGCATTGAGCGTATGCAACAAGCCGTTAAACCTCTAGGTGTCTATAGTAGAACGAGTGTTGTCTCGTGAGGTTTTTTAGCGGATACTACCCACAAAATCCAAATGCAATATGAAATGCAAGATTTATTTACAAAGATATGGATGCAAGTTTTTGAAAATATTTACGAATGAAGAATTTACTTTTAAATCGACATAAATAAGTTAAATATTAGTTTTGGTCATTATCTTGAAAGTTTAAGTCATTTACTCGTCAAAATTTCCAATAAAAATTAAGTTATAATCACAAATAAACTCTATTTTGGCTAGTTGTTTCGGTTGATAACATAGCGCAACTATGAAATGGTCCTTAGTTGATTTTCAAAGTTTATCAAAGTGGTATTTTAATTTCTTTTAAATAACAAGTCAAAACAAATAAGTCAAAATAGTGCTTCGATTTCAATTGCTTACTCTCTCTTATTTTGAAAATTTTATTTATATTAACAATATTTGCACATGACTAACTCAGATAAACTGAGGCCAGATATGTTACACATGCATTGCCTATCGGGCTAATGTGAGGGGAATACAGAGCGTGGCGAGTGAACACATGATTGTGAACACCTGTGTATTGTAGGAGTTGTTAATAAAAGAATTTTTTTATATATATATACACCCAACTCATATAAAATAAGGAAAAATATACCAATCATGCACTGCCTTTCGGGCTTACGTTAGAAGGGTACAGAGCATGACGAGCGAACACATGAATCTATGTGTTAACAAAATATATACATATATACAAGAAATATTTTTTTTCTTTATTTTTGTTATATATATTTTTTTGTTTTTTGAAGAGAGAGTTTTGCAAAATCATCTTAGCCTCATTTAACTTAAAAGATAAAAAATGTTATATCCTTTACTTTAATCCCACCACTTTTGTAAACAAAGATTTTCGATTAGGATATACTTCATAATTAACATGTATGCACCTTTCTATATACTAGTTAAACCATAGCTACTTGTAATCGAATTTTATTTTATTTTTGTTAAGACAGATAAATTTTCAAAAATCTCAATTTAATAGCCAAAATCCTATACTTATAATATTGTGTTTGTTTAAAAGTAATCAAAATGCTAGAATGATTTTTTTTTTGATTTTTTGAATTATATATATATATATATATATATATATATATATTGTTTTTGGAATTTTTTGTTTTGGAAAGAAAATGCAAAAAAAAATAAACCGTGAAAAAAAAAGATAAAACTCCCCCCATACTTGGTTTTGACTAGGTCCCCATAGTCAACCCAAGTGAAAGGAGAAAATAAAATAAAAATGACCTATATTTACATGAAAATGAAACAGTTATTATTTACAACACATCAGAAAATATGTCGTTAAAGAGTAAATAAAACAGTCTTCCAAAGACCAATTCATCTGTCTCATCAAGTATGAGAGACATAGTTTCTGCCTAAAAAACAAAACCCTAAAAGATTTTGGAGTTGAATGGTGATTTGGAAAAAAGAATGTCGTTTTATTAAAAATCGTGTGAGTTGTTTAATTTTCGATGATTTTTGGGGTTGATAAAACAATTGATCAAAATTCAAGTTTATTTTCACCAAATTGAAATTCAAACTCGTCATTCAAAACTTCTTTAGAATTATCGATTTCAAATCAAAATGGCGGTTTAAATTTTGTAACGGCCTGACTTGAAATATCAGGTATGAGGAGTTTCTATAAATTTTTACAATAATCGTACTTTTGTTTCTGTTCATGGTTCATAGACGAACGTGAATTTATATAGAGCACAACATTAGTGGATTCTATTTTAAAAGTTTTTCTTGAAAGTTTTGTTATCTTTTCAGAATAATCTAATCTTATCTTAGCCCTCTTGTATACCCTTCATGTAGTTTAGAGTATCATTGAATACTTTATCCTAAATCTTAATAAGCTTTTGAGAAAAGCTTATCCTGTTAGCTTCCCATGGAAGCTTTATTTTATTAAGCTTCATAAAGTTTCTTTTGGAAGCTTAGGTTGGCTTCTTAAAAAAAGCTTGCATTTGGAATCTTATCCTAATAGCTAAGCTTTCTCACTTTATAAATATAGTTCCATGCTAAAAAAAGCATATTGATTCTTGCATCTTCCTTCTTCTCCTCATTTTCTAAACCACCGTCTTCGTTTCAAACAAAGTATTATCACTAGTAAATGCAAGTGAAGCTAATAAGGAGGACTAAAGGGGACTAAAGCAAGGACAACACAACATTTGGGGTAAGAAATGCTATTTAATTAATGTGATTAAGTAATTTCATGATGTGGTAATCAAGTTGTTTAGACATTGATAAAATTGATGTCCGAAATTATAAAACACCCTTCTGTAATTAGCTCATAACTTCTGCAATTATTAATAAAATTTGGATTTTCTTGATGATCTCAAAATCTAACTCATATGTCTACAAATTTCATGTTTATATCTTTTCCAAACTCGGGCATCTTCAAAACCGAAAACGTGGTGCAAGTTAGGGTATGTGCACAGGTCGAAATAAAGAAGAAGGCCAATCAAAAAACCCTGTGGTATATTGACCGTTACTTTTGATTCCATGAATGGATTTTGTCGAATTTATCTTGCTAGAAATATAGTTCAGTTATCTACAACTTTTACTTTATACACTTGTCCAATTTCAAATTTTTATCATCCCGAAAACATATCACAAACAGATACATGTTTTAGACATAATTTACACCCTTCAATGCAAACACCGTAACTACTGACTTATGTAATATCTTTGGAATCTGATAAATGGTTTAGAAATATTATTTTATCGGATGCTACTATTATGAATAATACCCTCCTAAATTATTTTATAAACTGAAGGTTTGGATCTTCACTAAAAATGCAATTAAACATATTGAAGATGCTTATAAAATATTTGATATTTTGTGGTACTACTTTACATGTTAAAGAACTTTTGAGTAAGATTAGTAATTATGGTTAGCTTTGGAAGTGTCATATAAGACAATAGATCTTAGGTAGTGCACTATTTACTCTATGATACAAATTGGTACTGCAACAAGTAGGGTACGTCCTTACTTGGTGTTCGGACGCCGACGGCAATAGGATAAAATCCTAGGATCCAATCTAAACTGAAATAAAAATACGATTATTATGAAAATTTATAGAAACTCCTCATACCTGAGAAATGTTATTTAATTTATAGCCTCCAAGTCTAGTCATAATGGATCATTTATTAAGAGTTTCCATGTTATATCTCAAATTATTTCTTAGAAATATAATTATATCAAAGCAAAGTAATATTCAAGATAAATTTCCAAACAACCAAACTAGTTTTCAGTTATTAAGATGTTCGAATTTGGAAAAGTCATAAACATGAAAGTTGTAGCCATATGAGCTAGATTTTCATATCATTAAGAAAATCCAAATTTCGATAAGAACCGCAGAAGTTATGGGCTAATTACATAAGGGTGTTTTTTAATTTCTGGCATCAATATTATCAATGTCTAAACAACTTGATTACCACATCATGGAATGACTTAAAGACATAAATTAAATAGCATTTCTCACCCCAAATGTTGTGTAGTCCTTGCTTTAGTCCTTCCTAGTAGCTTCACTTGCGTTTAATAGTGATAATACTTTGTTTGAAATGAAGATGGTGGTTTAGGAAATGAGGAGAAGAAGAAAGTTGCAAGAATCCATATGCTTTTTTTCTTTCTTTTTATTTTTTAGCATGGAACTATATTTATAAAATGAGAAAGCTTACAAGGAAAGCTATCAGGATAAGCTTCCAAAGACAAGCTTTTTTAAGAAGCCAATCTAAGCTTTCAAAAGAAACTTTACGAAGCTTAATAAAATAAAGCTTCCAAGAGAAGCTAACAGGATAATTTTTTGAGAAAAGCTTAGGTCTGACTTGAAATATTAGGTATGAGGAGTTTCTATAAATTTTAACAATAATCGTGTTTTTGTTTCTGTTCATGGTTCATAAACGGACAAGAATTTAAGTAGAAGAGCAAAACATTAGTGGATTCTGTTTTAACATCTTCGCTTGAAAGTTTTGTTATCTTTTCGGAAAAATTCAATATTATCTTAGGCCTCTTCTACACCCTTCGTGTAGTTTAGAGTATCATTGAATACTTTATCTTAAATCTTACTAAGCTTTTGAGAAAAGCTTCTCTTGTTGGCTTCTCATGGAAGCTTTATTTTATTAAGCTTCATAAAGTTTCTTTTGGAAGCTTAGGTTGGTTTCATAGAAAAAGCTTGCCTTTGGAAGCTTATCCTAATAGCTTCCCTTGTAAGCTTTCTCACTTTATAACTATAGTTCCATGCTAAAAAAAAGAAAGCATACGGATTCTTGCATCTTTCTTCTTCTCCTAAACAACCATCTTCATTTCAAACAAAGTATTATCACTAGTAAACGCAAGTGAAGCTAATAAGGAGGACTAAAGGGACTAAATCAAGGACTACACAACATTAGGGGTGAAAATAGAAATTTAATTTATGTGTTTAAGTCATTCCATGATGTGGTAATCAAGTTGTTTAGACATTGATTATATTGATGTCTGAAATTAGAAAACACTCATCTGTAATTAGCCATAATTTCTGCAATTTTATCAAAATTCGGATTTTCTTGATGATCTGGAAAGCTAACTCAAATGGCTCAACTTTCATGTTTATGGATTTTTCAAACTCGAAATTTTTTATAACAGAATACGTGGTGCAAGTTAGGGTATGTGCACAGGTCAAAATAAAGAAGAAGGCCAATCAAAAAGACCCTGTGGTATATTGACCATAACTTTTGATTCCGTGAATGGATTTTGTCGAATTTATCTTGCTGGAAAGCTAGTTCAATTATTTACAACTTTTACTTTATACACTTGTCCAATTTCGAATGTTTATCATCTCAAAAACTTATCACAAAAGATATATGTTTTAGACATAATTTACACCTTTCAATGCAAACACCATAACTATGTAACATCTTTGGAATCCGATAAATGATTTGGAAATATTGTTTTATTGGCTGCTACTATTATGAATAATACCCTTCAAAATTGTTTTCTAAACAGAAGTTTTAGATCTTCAATAGAAATGTAATTAAACACATTGAAGACGCTTATAAAATATTTTGTATTTTGTGGAACCACTTTACATGTTAAAGAACTTTTGAGTAAGACTAGTAATTATGGTTACCTTTGGAAGTGCAGTATGTAGGTAATGCACTATTACTCTATGGTACAAACCGGTACTGCAACAAGTAGAGTACGTCCTTACTTGGTGTTCGGACGCCGGCCGTAATAGGATAAAATATCCTAGGATCTAATCCAAACTGAGTGCGTGGTTTAGATTCTTAATCAAGTGTTAATATGTCTTTGGAAAGATATGATTTTGATTTTGTAAAAGAATTTCCTGATGAAGTTATCATTGAAAACTAGTTTGGTCGTTTGGAAATTTATTTTGAATATTACTTTGACTTTGATATAATAATATTTCTAAGAAATAATTTTGAGATACAACATGGAAACCCTTAATAAATGACCCATTATGACTTGACTTGGAGACTATAGATTAGATAGCCTTCTCATTGGGTGTGTGTTGCTCATGATGCTACACTAAAACAGTTCAGGTTTAGATGGTCAGTTGTTCGACCTTGGAAGATAGTTCGATGCGTTGCAGTAAAGACTCGTGTTATGTATAATATCTCCTTAGTGAACTTAATGTATAATTATGTGGTTATTAGACCTACGGATCTTATGTAAGACTGTTGTATTTATGGTGTGAATGTATAAAGTCACTTCCGTTTGAAATCATGTACACTGAATGATTTTATATTCCAATATTTTATTTTTTAGTTGTGATACTATTGTGATAGCACCATGTTTTAGGAAGTAACATCTCGCCTCTTAGCCGAGGGTGCTAGGGTAGGGTCGTTACAGTTAGTCGAACCAGAACCTAGGTTAAGGGGTGCTTTTTAAGAAACTCTATAGTATCACAATTTACATTATCGAAATAGGAGGTTTATACATTTCGTTGACATATTTATAACTATTTACAGTTATAAATTATCGCTAGCCCACAGACCTGGGATAAGAGTAATTCATGGGGTGGTGTTAAGTGCACTACTAATCCTAACGAAGGGGCGATTGCTACGAGTCCAACGATGGAAAAACAAGTACTCAAGAGAAGAGCATGGAGGATTCTTCTTGATGAGATGTATGAAGTATTTAATAGGGAAAATAATTATGAAGAAGATTTACAATGGGATTTAGTTGTTTACCGTCTACGTCAGAAAAAGAAGCAAAAAGAAAAGGCAATAAAGATGGTGGAAAGGACCGACTATGGTAAGGCTCGAGAATTACTAAGACAGAAGGAAGCGCTTCCATCACCAGTGGAAAATGTCTAAACGTAAAAGGTTCCCAACCAAGATAGTGGCCCGATATGATGAGGAGGAGTCTGAGTCAGTTGACTCCAACGATTACTCTCAAGAAGTTACTGGACCTCATCATGGAAATATAGAAGGCAATTTTCCACCGATGCATGAATGGATAGGATAGAAAGAATATGCATTAAGAAGTTAAAATTTAGTTAGGGGTTTAAGTAGATATAGTGTGATATATATATATATATATATATATATATATATCTGTGTGTGTGTGTATGTATGTATGTATGTGTTTGCGCCAAAATTGGTCGCAAACACCCAATACCGCGAAAGCACCCGTTTACGTACTCAAATTAATAATAATCAACACAGTTCTCAGCAACAATCAATATAGAATTCAGATCTAAGCAACTAATCACAATAATTCACAGACAATAATCACAAACATAGGATTTGTAGTGGTTCGGCGTTCGTGCCTACGTCCACTTTGAAGGTTTTCTCTTTATTGCTTCACTTGATGACCTTATTCAATTACAACGGGTTGTAGCTTTGAACTTGATAATCTTAATTGATTACAACGGATTATCGCTTTGAAATCTGAACTCAACAACAATAGTGATGAATAGGATTGAATTCAGCAGAGTCTGGGCTTGCTTTCTCTCTTCTGAATCTCCTCCTCTTTTCTGAATGACCAGGGGCTCTATTTATAGGTGTGGAAGGCCAAAATCCCGCCCAAAACCTGGAGAGGCTGCTTGGCACGTGACGGGGGGCCCACAGGCCCGTGTTCTTGGACTGCGTGCCCAGTTTGGCATCGATTCGAAGTGAACTTCGAATCGATCAAAAAATTGTCCAATTGCGATGAAACTTGGCGTGGACGTTCTTCATCATGTAATCAAGCTTCTGTGAAAATTTCATGGCATTTGGATCAAGGGATTGAGAGATATGATCGATTCAAGGTGATGCATTTCGGTACGCTGGCAACTTCGAACCGATCCTATGGGTCGTTCGAACCCATATGTTTCGAATCCATATGGTTCGAACCCATAGGTTCGAATCCATATGGTTCGAATCCATACGGTTCGAAACCATGGGTTCGAATCGAACCTGTTGCATGAGGGGGCAGCGGCGCTTCGAATCGATGGCTCTGGATCGATTCGAAGTTGTTTTTAACGTGCAAGGTTCGAAGACAGCATGGACTCGAAGCTTGTGATGGGTTCGAAGCTTGAGGTGGACACGAAGTGGTGATGGATACGAAGTTGATGGACGGATTCGAAGTAGTGATGTATACGAAGTTGATGGATGGATTCGAAGTGGTGATGGATACGAAGTTGATGGATGGATTCGAAGTAGTGATGGATACGAAGTTGATGGATGGATTCGAAGTGGTGATGGATTCGAAGTAGTGATGGAGTCGAAGCATGAATTGGCTTGATGGATTCGAAGGGAGACGTTGGCTGATGGATTCGAAGGGAGACGTTGGCTGATGGATTCGAACGTCGCCTCTTCCTATGGGTTCGAATATGATGGGTTCGAAACAGATGGTTTCGAACACGATGGTTTCGAACACGATGGGTTCGAATATGATGGGTTCGAACATGATGGGTTCGAACCGAGCAATGTGTACCTTCTTAACTTGAATCCATCATAACTTGAGCATATGACCTCGGATTGACTTGAAATTTGAAATGCTGGCTTCTATGGTCTTTCTTGTCATGCCTTATTAATTGTGGCCCGATCCGGGCTCGGACAGAATTCATCGATATCCATAGTGAGGTGAAATACGACCAATCTCTGAGGCGAACTATTTTCTGTTTTTGACCAATCTTTTGGTATCACGGCTTTTGCCCAAAAAGCGGGATAACATTTTGCCCCCCAAAACATGCCTTGCGGTAGGAAGGTGTGTTTTGCAATGCCTTGATTTGGATGTTCGTATCCTATTATCAACCTGAAAAGAACTTGATAGTTTTATATGTCCTCAAATGACGATCGTTCGTGATCGAATTATTCGGGATGAAGCGCGGCCGTTCATGGTCAAGCGCCTAACTTTAAATGACGATCGTTCGTGATCGAGTCATTCGAGGGAAAGTGCGACCCTGCGCGGTCAAGCGCGTAAATCCATGCGTCGATCTTTCGGGATCGAGTCATCTGTGGTGAAATGTGACCGTTCAAGGTCAAGCGCCTAATTTCGAATGACGACCGTTCGCGATCGAGTCATTCGAGGTAAGGTGCGACAGTGCCCGGTCAGATGCTTAAATCCATGTGTCGATCGTTTGGGATCGAGTAATCTGTGGTGAAATGCAACCGTTCAAGGTCAAGCGCTCAACTTCAAATGACGACCGTTCGGGATCGAGTCATTCGAGGTAAAGTGCGACAGTGCGCGGTCAAGTGGTGGTCCTCAAATGACGACCGTTCGCGATCGAGCCATTTGAGGTAAGGTGTAATAGTCAGCGATCAGGTGGCGGACCTCAAATGATGACCGTTCGCGATCGAGTCATTTTAGGTAAAGTGAGTTGTGCCGTTCGAGGCAAGTTGTGACCGTTCGCGATCGTGTGCCGTTCGAGGCGAGTTTGTGACTGTTCGAAGTCGGGTGCCGTTCGAGGCGAGTTGTGACCGTTCGCGGTCGGGTGCCGTTCGAGGCGAGAAAACGCGCCCGAGAGGGCTTGATGTTTTGAATGCCAGGGTCACGTTCGGGTGAGTTCCTGGATTGTTTGTGTGCCTATTGAAGGCGAATCAGTGTACCCGGAGGGGCTTGATATTGTTGATACCAGGTTCACGTTCGCGTGGGTCCCTGGATCATTTGTTTAGGTATATCACTATCTCAGAGCATGCCTAAGGACCGTTCGCGACCCCGTACATGTGCAAGTAGCCTAGCCATTTCAGAGTTATCAGAATCAAATATCTATTACACGGATGAGTTTCAAAAACAATGTCCAAACAAACAGAGTCTAAATGTTCAAATTGAAATGACATGAAAGCAAAGCATGAATGTCAAAGTGTAAGTTCCCACTACGAAACGGTCAATGATCATCCAGAGCATGCCTGGAGATCGTTCGCGATCTCGCACATGTGTAAATGATTTGATTGCGTTAGTGGAAGCTTACAACTTGTTCATCGTTATCTTACTCAATTGATAACCAAACGGTGCCTTGATTCAGGATCGCCCCTAGCCGATGTGGACGGTGGTCGTTCTGGTTCCGCCACAGGAGCTCGCCTCCTTACATATTGAAGGAGCATACCGTTCCTGATATGCCCTTCCACCTCGTCCTTCAGGTGCCTACAATCGTTAGTGTTATGACCGTTTAATTCATGGAATACACAGAACTTATCTGATTTCCTTTCGTCAGAGGTAGGATCCCTTCGCATCGGCCTTCGATACGGAATCTGCTCTTTGGTATCCTGATAAATTCGTTCCAAGCTCTCGTTCAGCTCAGTGTAGGTGGTGAATCGCGGCTCCCTCCGTTGCCGCTTTGATCTGTCTCTGTCATTCTCAATTTTCCTTTTACCTTTATCCTTGTCCGAGTCCCTTCTAGGGGGCTTTTCATCTTTGAGTGCATAAACTTCTATCCCATCTCCCTCTTCTCTTTCCGCATTCGCATCCTCTAATCGTAAAAACTTTTCCGCCTCGTGGTAGAATTCTCCCAGATCTACGGGTGGATCCTTAGTTAATGAATTTTTGAATTCCGTTCCGTCTGCTATTCCGGACACAGCCGCCATCATAACCATGGATGGATCCGGTCTATCCATCGAAGCTGCCGCCGCATTGAACCGTGTCAGGAAACTTCTCAATGTTTCTCCAGCCTTCTGTTTCAAAGTTGCCAGTGTCATCACATTCTTAGGTCTTGTAATGTGAACCCTGAATTGCCTCATAAACCTCTCAGTCAAATCGTTCCATGTTCCGATGGATCCGCTATCCAATTGCCTGAACCATAACGCCGCAATATCCGCCAAATACAGTGGAAAGCACCGGGCCATGACCTCCTCTGATGCCCCCAGCACTTCCATATGCCTCATATATTCTGTCAGATGGACCGTGGGGTCCGTTCTCCCGTCATACATATCCAGCGATGGTAATTCGAAATCCGGTGGGTTTCTAGCTCGTCTGATTGCCGGAGTGAAAGGACTCCTATTAACATCCTCTAGGTCTTTGTTCACCAAACCGCCTCTCATTGCTCGCCTAACCATATCTGCCAACTTGTCGGTGTCTCCAAGATGTAACCTTCGTTCGTTACTTTCATCCTGCCCCCCGAGTTCACGAGGGAACTCTGAAATCTGCCCCCTTGACTGAGCGTTCATTCCTCTGCTATCTCCAGGTTGCGCAGATACTCCTCTTTCTCCCTCCGAAATTGGGCCAACATTCTCCATGGGTGTGCCCCCTAATCCGGGTGCGACGCCGGATGGTCCTGCTTCGTTCTGGACTCCATTGGCTTCTCTATTCTGTGCTCCAAGCTGTCATATCTGTTGAAATAAACTCTGGATCAACTCCTCTTGTTTCTTCATCATCGTCTCCATCTCGTCCCTAGTGATGTAGATCGATGGTTGATTCGCTCCTGAGGAAGCCTCCTGACTCCCCTGCTGTTCACTCCTCTCTGGCCTTGGCCTTCGGCTTGATTGTCTCGTCATAATTTCTCAAACCTAAACTTTCAAACTTTCTCTGAATCAATTATCAACTGGTAGAACTCCTGAGTTCAGTTTCTCAGTGAAAGCACCAAAATGTTTGCGCCAAAATTGGTCACAAACACCCAATACCGCGAAAGCACCCGTTTACGTACTCAAATTAATAATAATCAACACAGTTCTCAGCAACAATCAATATAGAATTCAGATCTAAGCAACTAATCACAATAATTCACAGACAATAATCACAAACATAGGATTTATAGTGGTTCAGCGTTCGTGCCTACGTCCACTTTGAAGGTTTTCTCTTTATTGCTTCACTTGATGACCTTATTCAATTACAACGGGTTGTAGCTTTGAACTTGATAATCTTAATTGATTACAACGGATTATCGCTTTGAAATATGAACTCAACAACAATAGTGATGAATAGGATTGAATTCAGCAGAGTCTGGGCTTGCTTTCTCTCTTCTGAATCTCCTCCTCTTTTCTGAATGACCAGGGGCTCTATTTATAGGCGTGGAAGGCCAAAATCCCGCCCAAAACCTGGAGAGGCTGCTTGGCACGTGACGGGGGGCCCACAGGCCCGCGTTCTTGGACTGCGTGCCCAGTTTGGCATCGATTCGAAGTGAACTTCGAATCGATCAAAAAATTGTCCAATTGCGATGAAACTTGGCGTGGACGTTCTTCATCATGTAATCAAGCTTCTGTGAAAATTTCATGGCATTTGGATCAAGGGATTGAGAGATATGATCGATTCAAGGTGATGCATTTCGGTACGCTGGCAACTTCGAACCGATCCTATGGGTCGTTCGAACCCATATGTTTCGAATCCATATGGTTCGAACCCATAGGTTCGAATCCATATGGTTCGAACCCATACGGTTCGAAACCATGGGTTCGAATCGAACCTGTTGCATGAGGGGGCAGCGGCGCTTCGAATCGATGGCTCTGGATCGATTCGAAGTTGTTTTTAACGTGCAAGGTTCGAAGACAGCATGGACTCGAAGCTTGTGATGGGTTCGAAGCTTGAGGTGGACACGAAGTGGTGATGGATACGAAGTTGATGGACGGATTCGAAGTAGTGATGTATACGAAGTTGATGGATGGATTCGAAGTGGTGATGGATACGAAGTTGATGGATGGATTCGAAGTAGTGATGGATACGAAGTTGATGGATGGATTCGAAGTGGTGATGGATTCGAAGTAGCGATGGAGTCGAAGCATGAATTGGCTTGATGGATTCGAAGGGAGACGTTGGCTGATGGATTCGAAGGGAGACGTTGGCTGATGGATTCGAAGGGAGACGTTGGCTGATGGATTCGAACGTCGCCTCTTCCTATGGGTTCGAATATGATGGGTTCGAAACAGATGGTTTCGAACACGATGGTTTCGAACACGATGGGTTCGAATATGATGGGTTCGAACATGATGGGTTCGAACCGAGCAATGTGTACCTTCTTAACTTGAATCCATCATAACTTGAGCATATGACCTCGGGTTGACTTGAAATTTGAAATGCTGGCTTCTATGGTCTTTCTTGTCATGCCTTATTAATTGTGGCCCGATCCGGGCTCGGACAGAATTCATCGATATCCATAGTGAGGTGAAATACGACCAATCTCTGAGGCGAACTATTTTCTGTTTTTGACCAATCTTTTGGTATCACGGCTTTTGCCCAAAAAGCGGGATAACATTTTGCCCCCCAAAACATGCCTTGCGGTAGGAAGTTGTGTTTTGCAATGCCTTAATTTGGATGTTCGTATCCTATTATCAACCTGAAAAGAACTTGATAGTTTTATATGTCCTCAAATGACGATCGTTCGTGATCGAACTATTCGGGATGAAGCGCGGCCGTTCATGGTCAAGCGCCTAACTTTAAATGACGATCGTTCGTGATCGAGTCATTCGAGGGAAAGTGCGACCCTGCGCGGTCAAGCGCGTAAATCCATGCGTCGATCTTTCGGCATCGAGTCATCTGTGGTGAAATGTGACCGTTCAAGGTCAAGCGCCTAATTTCGAATGACGACCGTTCGCGATCGAGTCATTCGAGGTAAGGTGCGACAGTGCCCGGTCAGATGCTTAAATCCATGTGTCGATCGTTTGGGATCGAGTAATCTGTGGTGAAATGCGACCGTTCAAGGTCAAGCGCTCAACTTCAAATGACGACCGTTCGGGATCGAGTCATTCGAGGTAAAGTGCGACAGTGCGCGGTCAAGTGGTGGTCCTCAAATGACGACCGTTCGCGATCGAGCCATTTGAGGTAAGGTGTAATAGTCAGCGACCAGGTGGCGGACCTCAAATGATGACCGTTCGCGATCGAGTCATTTTAGGTAAAGTGAGTTGTGCCGTTCGAGGCAAGTTGTGACCGTTCGCGATCGTGTGCCGTTCGAGGCGAGTTTGTGACTGTTCGAAGTCGGGTGCCGTTCGAGGCGAGTTGTGACCGTTCGCGGTCGGGTGCCGTTCGAGGCGAGAAAACGCGCCCGGGAGGGCTTGATGTTTTGAATGCCAGGGTCACGTTCGGGTGAGTTCCTGGATTGTTTGTGTGCCTATTGAAGGCGAATCAGTGTACCCGGAGGGGCTTGATATTGTTGATACCAGGTTCACGTTCGCGTGGGTCCCTGGATCATTTGTTTAGGTATATCACTATCTCAGAGCATGCCTAAGGACCGTTCGCGACCCCGTACATGTGCAAGTAGCCTAGCCATTTCAGAGTTATCAGAATCAAATATCTATTACACGGATGAGTTTCAAAAACAATGTCCAAACAAACAGAGTCTAAATGTTCAAATTGAAATGACATGAAAGCAAAGCATGAATGTCAAAGTGTAAGTTCCCACTACGAAACGGTCAATGATCATCCAGAGCATGCCTGGAGATCGTTCGCGATCTCGCACATGTGTAAATGATTTGATTGCGTTAGTGGAAGCTTACAACTTGTTCATCGTTATCTTACTCAATTGATAACCAAACGGTGCCTTGATTCAGGATCGCCCCTAGCCGATGTGGACGGTGGTCGTTCTGGTTCCGCCACAGGAGCTCGCCTCCTTACATATTGAAGGAGCATACCGTTCCTGATATGCCCTTCCACCTCGTCCTTCAGGTGCCTACAATCGTTAGTGTTATGACCGTTTAATTCATGGAATACACAGAACTTATCTGATTTCCTTTCGTCAGAGGTAGGATCCCTTCGCATCGGCCTTCGATACGGAATCTGCTCTTTGGTATCCTGATAAATTCGTTCCAAGCTCTCGTTCAGCTCAGTGTAGGTGGTGAATCGCGGCTCCCTCCGTTGCCGCTTTGATCTGTCTCTGTCATTCTCAATTTTCCTTTTACCTTTATCCTTGTCCGAGTCCCTTCTAGGGGGCTTTTCATCTTTGAGTGCATAAACTTCTATCCCATCTCCCTCTTCTCTTTCCGCATTCGCATCCTCTAATCGTAAAAACTTTTCCGCCTCGTGGTAGAATTCTCCCAGATCTACGGGTGGATCCTTAGTTAATGAATTTTTGAATTCCGTTCCGTCTGCTATTCCGGACACAGCCGCCATCATAACCATGGATGGATCCGGTCTATCCATCGAAGCTGCCGCCGCATTGAACCGTGTCAGGAAACTTCTCAATGTTTCTCCAGCCTTCTGTTTCAAAGTTGCCAGTGTCATCACATTCTTAGGTCTTGTAATGTGAACCCTGAATTGCCTCATAAACCTCTCAGTCAAATCGTTCCATGTTCCGATGGATCCGCTATCCAATTGCCTGAACCATAACGCCGCAATATCCGCCAAATACAGTGGAAAGCACCGGGCCATGACCTCCTCTGATGCCCCCAGCACTTCCATATGCCTCATATATTCTGTCAGATGGACCGTGGGGTCCGTTCTCCCGTCATACATATCCAGCGATGGTAATTCGAAATCCGGTGGGTTTCTAGCTCGTCTGATTGCCGGAGTGAAAGGACTCCTATTAACATCCTCTAGGTCTTTGTTCACCAAACCGCCTCTCATTGCTCGCCTAACCATATCTGCCAACTTGTCGGTGTCTCCAAGATGTAACCTTCGTTCGTTACTTTCATCCTGCCCCCCGAGTTCACGAGGGAACTCTGAAATCTGCCCCCTTGACTGAGCGTTCATTCCTCTGCTATCTCCAGGTTGCGCAGATACTCCTCTTTCTCCCTCCGAAATTGGGCCAACATTCTCCATGGGTGTGCCCCCTAATCCGGGTGCGACGCCGGATGGTCCTGCTTCGTTCTGGACTCCATTGGCTTCTCTATTCTGTGCTCCAAGCTGTCATATCTGTTGAAATAAACTCTGGATCAACTCCTCTTGTTTCTTCATCATCGTCTCCATCTCGTCCCTAGTGATGTAGATCGATGGTTGATTCGCTCCTGAGGAAGCCTCCTGACTCCCCTGCTGTTCACTCCTCTCTGGCCTTGGCCTTCGGCTTGATTGTCTCGTCATAATTTCTCAAACCTAAACTTTCAAACTTTCTCTGAATCAATTATCAACTGGTAGAACTCCTGAGTTCAGTTTCTCAGTGAAAGCACCAAAATGTTTGCGCCAAAATTGGTCACAAACACCCAATACCGCGAAAGCACCCGTTTACGTACTCAAATTAATAATAATCAACACAGTTCTCAGCAACAATCAATATAGAATTCAGATCTAAGCAACTAATCACAATAATTCACAGACAATAATCACAAACATAGGATTTATAGTGGTTCAGCGTTCGTGCCTACGTCCACTTTGAAGGTTTTCTCTTTATTGCTTCACTTGATGACCTTATTCAATTACAACGGGTTGTAGCTTTGAACTTGATAATCTTAATTGATTACAACGGATTATCGCTTTGAAATATGAACTCAACAACAATAGTGATGAATAGGATTGAATTCAGCAGAGTCTGGGCTTGCTTTCTCTCTTCTGAATCTCCTCCTCTTTTCTGAATGACCAGGGGCTCTATTTATAGGCGTGGAAGGCCAAAATCCCGCCCAAAACCTGGAGAGGCTGCTTGGCACGTGACGGGGGGCCCACAGGCCCGCGTTCTTGGACTGCGTGCCCAGTTTGGCATCGATTCGAAGTGAACTTCGAATCGATCAAAAAATTGTCCAATTGCGATGAAACTTGGCGTGGACGTTCTTCATCATGTAATCAAGCTTCTGTGAAAATTTCATGGCATTTGGATCAAGGGATTGAGAGATATGATCGATTCAAGGTGATGCATTTCGGTACGCTGGCAACTTCGAACCGATCCTATGGGTCGTTCGAACCCATATGTTTCGAATCCATATGGTTCGAACCCATAGGTTCGAATCCATATGGTTCGAACCCATACGGTTCGAAACCATGGGTTCGAATCGAACCTGTTGCATGAGGGGGCAGCGGCGCTTCGAATCGATGGCTCTGGATCGATTCGAAGTTGTTTTTAACGTGCAAGGTTCGAAGACAGCATGGACTCGAAGCTTGTGATGGGTTCGAAGCTTGAGGTGGACACGAAGTGGTGATGGATACGAAGTTGATGGACGGATTCGAAGTAGTGATGTATACGAAGTTGATGGATGGATTCGAAGTGGTGATGGATACGAAGTTGATGGATGGATTCGAAGTAGTGATGGATACGAAGTTGATGGATGGATTCGAAGTGGTGATGGATTCGAAGTAGCGATGGAGTCGAAGCATGAATTGGCTTGATGGATTCGAAGGGAGACGTTGGCTGATGGATTCGAAGGGAGACGTTGGCTGATGGATTCGAAGGGAGACGTTGGCTGATGGATTCGAACGTCGCCTCTTCCTATGGGTTCGAATATGATGGGTTCGAAACAGATGGTTTCGAACACGATGGTTTCGAACACGATGGGTTCGAATATGATGGGTTCGAACATGATGGGTTCGAACCGAGCAATGTGTACCTTCTTAACTTGAATCCATCATAACTTGAGCATATGACCTCGGGTTGACTTGAAATTTGAAATGCTGGCTTCTATGGTCTTTCTTGTCATGCCTTATTAATTGTGGCCCGATCCGGGCTCGGACAGAATTCATCGATATCCATAGTGAGGTGAAATACGACCAATCTCTGAGGCGAACTATTTTCTGTTTTTGACCAATCTTTTGGTATCACGGCTTTTGCCCAAAAAGCGGGATAACATTTTGCCCCCCAAAACATGCCTTGCGGTAGGAAGTTGTGTTTTGCAATGCCTTAATTTGGATGTTCGTATCCTATTATCAACCTGAAAAGAACTTGATAGTTTTATATGTCCTCAAATGACGATCGTTCGTGATCGAACTATTCGGGATGAAGCGCGGCCGTTCATGGTCAAGCGCCTAACTTTAAATGACGATCGTTCGTGATCGAGTCATTCGAGGGAAAGTGCGACCCTGCGCGGTCAAGCGCGTAAATCCATGCGTCGATCTTTCGGCATCGAGTCATCTGTGGTGAAATGTGACCGTTCAAGGTCAAGCGCCTAATTTCGAATGACGACCGTTCGCGATCGAGTCATTCGAGGTAAGGTGCGACAGTGCCCGGTCAGATGCTTAAATCCATGTGTCGATCGTTTGGGATCGAGTAATCTGTGGTGAAATGCGACCGTTCAAGGTCAAGCGCTCAACTTCAAATGACGACCGTTCGGGATCGAGTCATTCGAGGTAAAGTGCGACAGTGCGCGGTCAAGTGGTGGTCCTCAAATGACGACCGTTCGCGATCGAGCCATTTGAGGTAAGGTGTAATAGTCAGCGACCAGGTGGCGGACCTCAAATGATGACCGTTCGCGATCGAGTCATTTTAGGTAAAGTGAGTTGTGCCGTTCGAGGCAAGTTGTGACCGTTCGCGATCGTGTGCCGTTCGAGGCGAGTTTGTGACTGTTCGAAGTCGGGTGCCGTTCGAGGCGAGTTGTGACCGTTCGCGGTCGGGTGCCGTTCGAGGCGAGAAAACGCGCCCGGGAGGGCTTGATGTTTTGAATGCCAGGGTCACGTTCGGGTGAGTTCCTGGATTGTTTGTGTGCCTATTGAAGGCGAATCAGTGTACCCGGAGGGGCTTGATATTGTTGATACCAGGTTCACGTTCGCGTGGGTCCCTGGATCATTTGTTTAGGTATATCACTATCTCAGAGCATGCCTAAGGACCGTTCGCGACCCCGTACATGTGCAAGTAGCCTAGCCATTTCAGAGTTATCAGAATCAAATATCTATTACACGGATGAGTTTCAAAAACAATGTCCAAACAAACAGAGTCTAAATGTTCAAATTGAAATGACATGAAAGCAAAGCATGAATGTCAAAGTGTAAGTTCCCACTACGAAACGGTCAATGATCATCCAGAGCATGCCTGGAGATCGTTCGCGATCTCGCACATGTGTAAATGATTTGATTGCGTTAGTGGAAGCTTACAACTTGTTCATCGTTATCTTACTCAATTGATAACCAAACGGTGCCTTGATTCAGGATCGCCCCTAGCCGATGTGGACGGTGGTCGTTCTGGTTCCGCCACAGGAGCTCGCCTCCTTACATATTGAAGGAGCATACCGTTCCTGATATGCCCTTCCACCTCGTCCTTCAGGTGCCTACAATCGTTAGTGTTATGACCGTTTAATTCATGGAATACACAGAACTTATCTGATTTCCTTTCGTCAGAGGTAGGATCCCTTCGCATCGGCCTTCGATACGGAATCTGCTCTTTGGTATCCTGATAAATTCGTTCCAAGCTCTCGTTCAGCTCAGTGTAGGTGGTGAATCGCGGCTCCCTCCGTTGCCGCTTTGATCTGTCTCTGTCATTCTCAATTTTCCTTTTACCTTTATCCTTGTCCGAGTCCCTTCTAGGGGGCTTTTCATCTTTGAGTGCATAAACTTCTATCCCATCTCCCTCTTCTCTTTCCGCATTCGCATCCTCTAATCGTAAAAACTTTTCCGCCTCGTGGTAGAATTCTCCCAGATCTACGGGTGGATCCTTAGTTAATGAATTTTTGAATTCCGTTCCGTCTGCTATTCCGGACACAGCCGCCATCATAACCATGGATGGATCCGGTCTATCCATCGAAGCTGCCGCCGCATTGAACCGTGTCAGGAAACTTCTCAATGTTTCTCCAGCCTTCTGTTTCAAAGTTGCCAGTGTCATCACATTCTTAGGTCTTGTAATGTGAACCCTGAATTGCCTCATAAACCTCTCAGTCAAATCGTTCCATGTTCCGATGGATCCGCTATCCAATTGCCTGAACCATAACGCCGCAATATCCGCCAAATACAGTGGAAAGCACCGGGCCATGACCTCCTCTGATGCCCCCAGCACTTCCATATGCCTCATATATTCTGTCAGATGGACCGTGGGGTCCGTTCTCCCGTCATACATATCCAGCGATGGTAATTCCAAATCCGGTGGGTTTCTAGCTCGTCTGATTGCCGGAGTGAAAGGACTCCTATTAACATCCTCTAGGTCTTTGTTCACCAAACCGCCTCTCATTGCTCGCCTAACCATATCTGCCAACTTGTCGGTGTCTCCAAGATGTAACCTTCGTTCGTTACTTTCATCCTGCCCCCCGAGTTCACGAGGGAACTCTGAAATCTGCCCCCTTGACTGAGCGTTCATTCCTCTGCTATCTCCAGGTTGCGCAGATACTCCTCTTTCTCCCTCCGAAATTGGACCAACATTCTCCATGGGTGTGCCCCCTAATCCGGGTGCGACGCCGGATGGTCCTGCTTCGTTCTGGACTCCATTGGCTTCTCTATTCTGTGCTCCAAGCTGTCATATCTGTTGAAATAAACTCTGGATCAACTCCTCTTGTTTCTTCATCATCGTCTCCATCTCGTCCCTAGTGATGTAGATCGATGGTTGATTCGCTCCTGAGGAAGCCTCCTGACTCCCCTGCTGTTCACTCCTCTCTGGCCTTGGCCTTCGGCTTGATTGTCTCGTCATAATTTCTCAAACCTAAACTTTCAAACTTTCTCTGAATCAATTATCAACTGGTAGAACTCCTGAGTTCAGTTTCTCAGTGAAAGCACCAAAATGTTTGCGCCAAAATTGGTCACAAACACCCAATACCGCGAAAGCACCCGTTTACGTACTCAAATTAATAATAATCAACACAGTTCTCAGCAACAATCAATATAGAATTCAGATCTAAGCAACTAATCACAATAATTCACAGACAATAATCACAAACATAGGATTTATAGTGGTTCAGCGTTCGTGCCTACGTCCACTTTGAAGGTTTTCTCTTTATTGCTTCACTTGATGACCTTATTCAATTACAACGGGTTGTAGCTTTGAACTTGATAATCTTAATTGATTACAACGGATTATCGCTTTGAAATATGAACTCAACAACAATAGTGATGAATAGGATTGAATTCAGCAGAGTCTGGGCTTGCTTTCTCTCTTCTGAATCTCCTCCTCTTTTCTGAATGACCAGGGGCTCTATTTATAGGCGTGGAAGGCCAAAATCCCGCCCAAAACCTGGAGAGGCTGCTTGGCACGTGACGGGGGGCCCACAGGCCCGCGTTCTTGGACTGCGTGCCCAGTTTGGCATCGATTCGAAGTGAACTTCGAATCGATCAAAAAATTGTCCAATTGCGATGAAACTTGGCGTGGACGTTCTTCATCATGTAATCAAGCTTCTGTGAAAATTTCATGGCATTTGGATCAAGGGATTGAGAGATATGATCGATTCAAGGTGATGCATTTCGGTACGCTGGCAACTTCGAACCGATCCTATGGGTCGTTCGAACCCATATGTTTCGAATCCATATGGTTCGAACCCATAGGTTCGAATCCATATGGTTCGAACCCATACGGTTCGAAACCATGGGTTCGAATCGAACCTGTTGCATGAGGGGGCAGCGGCGCTTCGAATCGATGGCTCTGGATCGATTCGAAGTTGTTTTTAACGTGCAAGGTTCGAAGACAGCATGGACTCGAAGCTTGTGATGGGTTCGAAGCTTGAGGTGGACACGAAGTGGTGATGGATACGAAGTTGATGGACGGATTCGAAGTAGTGATGTATACGAAGTTGATGGATGGATTCGAAGTGGTGATGGATACGAAGTTGATGGATGGATTCGAAGTGGTGATGGATACGAAGTTGATGGATGGATTCGAAGTGGTGATGGATTCGAAGTAGCGATGGAGTCGAAGCATGAATTGGCTTGATGGATTCGAAGGGAGACGTTGGCTGATGGATTCGAAGGGAGACGTTGGCTGATGGATTCGAAGGGAGACGTTGGCTGATGGATTCGAACGTCGCCTCTTCCTATGGGTTCGAATATGATGGGTTCGAAACAGATGGTTTCGAACACGATGGTTTCGAACACGATGGGTTCGAATATGATGGGTTCGAACATGATGGGTTCGAACCGAGCAATGTGTACCTTCTTAACTTGAATCCATCATAACTTGAGCATATGACCTCGGGTTGACTTGAAATTTGAAATGCTGGCTTCTATGGTCTTTCTTGTCATGCCTTATTAATTGTGGCCCGATCCGGGCTCGGACAGAATTCATCGATATCCATAGTGAGGTGAAATACGACCAATCTCTGAGGCGAACTATTTTCTGTTTTTGACCAATCTTTTGATATCCATAGTGTGTGTGTGTGTGTGTGTATGTATGTATGTGTGTGTGTGTGTGTGTATTGGGAGGTTGTAAACTAATACCCAAGTTTTGTTTGTAGGTGCAAGGGTTATAAGCAATATAACAAGTTTGTGTGTAGTTGGCTTGAGTATGTCATTTAATGCCTTTTGTCTATAATAGTTATTGATATACTTGATTCTCATTCATGACCATAACAATAATTTTATAAATTGAAGGTCATGACGAATCAAAACAACTAGACAACTCAAATCAAGAGGCTCAATCCTCCACACAACAAAACGCTATGGAGCTGTTTGCAACTTTATCAAGCAAAAGGAGCACGTCTCTTTGACATCTTCGTCCAACCATCTGTTGAGCCATTTTAGAAGTTTGCAACCAGAAAAGTTTGTTGGAGATGTTGATCCAATAAAATTAGAGCAATGGGTCCAACATTTGGAGGATATTTTTGAACTTTTGGAATGTAACGAGGTTGATAAAAAGAAGCTGGCGGTTTTCCAATTATCAGAAGAAGCTCGAAATTAGTGGGAATTAGTTCGAACCACCATGAACATAGGAGAGCTGGAAGGGATGACATGTGAAAGCTTTAAGGAAAATATTCTTGGAAAAATATTTCCTAGAAAATGAAAGAGAGAAAATGGAAACAAAATTCCAAAGTCTTACCCAGAAAGATATGACGGTGTCCCAACACCAAAATAAATTCGAGGTGCTATCCCGATACGGAAACCATTTGATTGATACACCCGAAAAACGAGCAAGAAGGTTTGCCAAAGATTTAATCTCCAATAAGAAGGCATTTTATTGGTGATCGACATAAGACATGTGAGATAATAGCCGCTGAAGCTTTAAATCTGGAGGAGGATTATGTCAAATTTCAAAAAGAAAGAAGCAATTCAAACAAGAGGAAACCAAATGGAAAAGGGTGGAATAACAATTAAAAGAAACGGGATTGGAAGAAGAAGAAGAAACAAAATGGAGAAAGTAAAGGATTAGTGGGAAAAGAAAGGGACCCGATAATCTCAAGAAATGTTACAATACTATGAGAAAGGACATATTGCTCCCAATTATCCCTGACGGGATATCGTGTGTTACAATTGCAATGAGCCTGGACACATTAGTCGAAACTTCAAGAAGCCAAAAAAGGATAATAGGATGCAACAAGAAAATCAAGAAAGAGTTTATGCGGTAGTTTTTGAACAAGCTCGGGTGGAAGGTACCATATTTCTTTTTGACTTTCAAGCTAAAGTTTTATTTGATACCGGTGCTACACATTCTCTTATATCAGTAATGTTTGCTACTAAGTTAGGATTACCCGCTAAGAAACTACCAAGCCCTTTATTAGTGGACAATTTAGTAGGAAGAAATACTAAACTCAAAAGTATATGTAAAAATTGTATCCTTAACATTGGGGTAAGGATATGATAACCAATCTAATTATTTTTCCAATGGTACGTTTTGACACCATCCTTGGAATGGACTGGATTTTCAAATATTAGGCCATTTTGAATTGCCAAGACAAAACCATAAGTTTTTCTATTTGTGAACATGAAACCTTTGACTACTCATGTGATATATTTAGAGATGCCTTTATATCCACATATGTAGCACATATCAATATTGAGGATAAGGATCAACTAATAGACCAAATTCATATGGTAAAGGAATTCAAAGAAGTCTTTCAGGATGTACCAGGAATACCATCGAAAAGAGAAATTGAGTTTTGTATTGATCTAGTCCCTGGTGCCACCCGTATTACTAAAGCAGCTTATCGTATAGCTCTTGTGGAAAATCAAAAATCAAAGAAACAAATAAAAGAGATGGAAGATCAAGGATTTATAAGACCTAGTAAATCTCGATGAGGAGCACTGGTGTTATTTTTAAATAAACATGATGGAACATTCTGCATGTGTGTTGATTACCGAGAGCTTAATAAGGTATCAATTAAGAACAAATACCCATTACCTCGAATTGATGATTTATTTAATCAACTCCAAGAAGCTACAGTATTCTCAAAGATTGATTTAAGGTCTGGATATCATCAATTAAGAATAAAGCAGGAAGATATTCCGAAGACGGCTTTCCAAACCCGTTATGGACATTATGAATTTTTGGTGATGCCCTTTGGCCTAACCAATGCTCCAGTAGTATTTATGGATTTAATAAACCGTGTATTCTGTCTATTCCTTGACCAATTTGTCATAGTATTTATAGATGATATTCTAATCTACTCCAAGACAAAGGAGGAACATGAATATCACTTGCTTTTATGTCCCCAAACACTAAAAGAAAATAAACTATATGCAAAATTAAGTAAATTTGAATTCTAGTTAAGGGAAGTAAAATTCTTGGACGTGTTGTTTCAAAGGATGGGATAAGAGTAGACCCATCAAAAGTTGAAGCTGTGTTGAAATGGAACCCTTTGACAACCCCATAAGAAGTTCGGAGTTTCCTAGGATTAGCTGGTTATTATCAGAAATTCATCCAAGATTTTTCAAAAATAGCACCTCCGCTAACCAAGTTAACTCATAAGGAAACTAAATTTATGTGGAATGAAAAATGAGAAATAACATTTGAAACACTAAAGAAAAGGTTAATGGAAGCACCAATCTTGTCCTTGCCAAGGAGTGGAGTTTTTTATAAGGTATATTCAGATGTTTATGGACAAGGATTCGGATGTGTTCTGATGCAGGAGGACAAAGTTATTGCTTATGGCTCTCGCCAACTAAAGCCATATGAAATCAATTATCCAACTCATGATTTAGAATTGGCTGCAATTGTATTTGCTTCAAAGATTTGGAGGCATTATCCTTTTGGGAAAGAATTTCATGTTTACTCAGACCATAAGTGTTTAAAATATTTGTTCTCTCAGAAAGAATTAAATATAAGAGAAAGGAGATGGATGGAGTTTCTAAAGGATTATGACTTTACACTGCATTATCATCCAGGAAAGGCAACTGTAGTTGCATTGCATTAAGTCGAAAACCCTATGGATTAGTAGCCAGTTTAATGATAAGGGAATGGAGAGCTTTAGAGACTCTAGCTGAAATGAATGCTTGCACAAGGATGAATAAGGAGGCAATGGTTAACAAGGTAGCACTTTTATGTAGTTTTATTGTTCAACCAACTCTAGTAAGTAGAATCTTACTAGCCCAACAGCAAAACAATGAGCTAAAAGAAATATTTATGAAAATGATGGACAAAGAACCTGCATATGGAACATTGGTAAAGATGGAGGATTTAGGTTCAAGAATCAACTTTATGTTCCAAATCAAGTTGAATTAAAAAATGAAATTCTAAGTGAAGCGGAACGCTCAAGGCTCACAATGCGCCCTGAAAGCACAAAGATGTTTATGGATCTTAAACGTCATTTTTAGTGGAATGGAATGAAAAAGGATGTTACTGATTTTGTGGCTAAATGTTTTACGTGCCAACAAATAAAACCAGAGCAGTAGCGACCAGCTGGGCTTCTACAACCACTTCCTATCGCTGAATGGAAATGGGAACATATAACAATGGACTTTATCATTGGATTACCAATGACAAAGCAAGGTCATGATGCGATATGGGTAGTGGTGCTAACCAAGTCAGCGCATTTCATACCTTATAACATGACCTACTTAATGGAGAAATTGACAAGAATCTACTTGAAAGAAATAGTTCGACTATATGGTATACCAGTTACCATTGTTTCAGATAGAGACTCGCGATTCACCTTAGGATTTTGGAGAAGTCTTCAAAGAGCGTTAGGTACATCATTAAGTTTAAGCACAACCTTTCATCCTCAAACAGATGGACGGACTGAAAGGTTAAACCGAGTCATAGAAGATATGTTAAGATCCTGTATAATGGAATTTAAAATCACGTAGGAAACTCACATATCACTAATAGAATTTGCATATAAAAATAGTTATCATGCAAGTATTGGTATGGCTCCACGTGAAACTCTATATGGAAGGCCTTGTCGTTCACCAGTTGTTAGGCAGAAGTGGGAGATAGTGAACTTCTTGGTCTAGATTTAGTAAAAGAGACAACAGAGAAAGTTTCAATCATAAGGGAACGATTGCATGTTGACAATGTAAAAAAAAGTTATGCGGATTTGAGAAGAAAGAATTTGGAATCGTAGTGGGGGACCAAGTTCTTCTAAAGGTTTCTCCAGTACGAAGGGTGATGCGATTTGGAAAGAAAAAGGCAAAATTATCACCTAGATTTATTGGACCATTTCATATTACCAAGAAAGTTGGTAATGTTTCATATCGACTCGATCTACATGAGAAATTATCAAACATTCATAATGTTTTCATGTATCAATGTTGTGGAAGTATATTCATGATCCATCTCACATGATTGATTTGGATGGCATCGAAGTTAAGAAAGGTACCAAATACATTGAAAGACCAGTTCGAATCCTTGATAGGAAAGTTAAGAAGCTACGAACGAAATAAATTCCCTTGGTAAAAGTACAATGGAACAATCACAATGGAGATGAAGCTTCTTGTGAGGTTGAATCTAAAATCCATAGAGATTATACAGAATTGTTAAAACTTAGATTTCGAGGACGAAATCTTTTTCTAAGGAGGGTGGAATGTAACGGTCTAACTTGAAATATCAGGCATGAGGAGTTTCTATAAATTTTTATAATAATCGTGTTTTTGTTTTTGTTCATGGTACATACATAGACGTGAATTTATGTAGAAGAGTATAACATTAATGGACTCTATTTTAACATCTTCACTTGAAAGTTTTGTTATCTTTTCGAAAAATCTAATCTTACCTTAGGCCTCTTGTACACCCTTCATGTAGTTTAGAGTATCATTGAATACTTTATCTTAAATCTTAATGAGGTTTTGAGAAAAGCTTATCCTATTAGCTTCTCATGGAAGCTTTATTTTATTAAGCTTCATAAAGTTTCTTTCGGAAGCTTAGGTTGGCTTCTTAAAAAAGGCTTGCCTTTGGAAGCTTATCCTAATGGCTTCCCTTGTAAGCTTTCTCACTTTCTAAATATAGTTTCATGCTTAAAAAAAGCATAGGGATTCTTGCATCTTTCTTCTTCTCCTCGTTTCTTAAACAACCATCTTCATTTCGAAAAAAGCATTATCACTAGTAAACGCAAGTGAAGCTAATAAGGAGGACTAAAGGGACTAAAGCAAGGACTACACAACATTTGGGGTGAGAAATGATATTTAATTTATGTGTTAAATCTTTCCATGATGTGGTAATCAAGTTGCCAACAACTTTCATGTTTATGACTTTTCGAAAATCAGATATCTTAATAACAGAAAACGTGGTGCAAGTTCGGGTATGTGCACAGGCCGAAATGAAGAAGAAGGCCAATTAAAAACACCCTCTGGTATATTGACCATAACTTTTGATTCTGTGAATGGATTTTATCGAAATTTGTCTTGTTGGAAATGCAGCTCAATTATCTACAACCTATACTTTATACACTTGTCCAATTTCGAAGGTTTATCATCCTGAAAACCTATCACAAATAGATACATGTTTTAGACATAATTTACACCTTTCAATGCAATCACCATAACTATTGTCTTATGTAATATCTTTGGAATCTGATATATGGTTTGGAAATATTATTTTATTGGCTGCTGATATTATGAATAATACCCACCTAAATTATTTTCTAAACTGAAGGTTTGGATCTTCAATAGAAATGCGATTAAACATATTGAAGACGCTTCTAAAATATTTGGTATTTTCTAAAACCACTTTACATGTTAATGAACTTTTGAGTAAGACTAGTAATTATGGTTACTTTTGGAAGTGCGGTATAAGATAATAGATCTTGGGTAGTGCATTATTAAACCATGGTACAAACCGGTACTACATAAAGTAGAGTACGTCCTTACTTGGTGTTCGGACGCTGGCCACAATAGGATAAAATATCCTAGGATCTAGTCCATACTGAGTGTGCGGTTTAGATTCAAAATTAAGTGTTAACATGTCTTTGGAAAGATATGATTTTGATTTTGTAAAAGAATTTCATGATGAAGTTACCAATGGAAAGTAGTTTGGTTGTTTGGAAATTTATCTTGAATATTACTTTGACTTTGATATAACAATATTTTTGAGAAATAATTTTGAGATATAACATGGAAACCCTTAATAAATGACCCATTATGACTTGACCTGGAGACTAAAGATTATATAGCCCTCTCATTGGGTCTTTACTACTCATGATTCAACACTAAAACATATCAGGTTTAGATGGTCAGTAGTTCGACCTTGGAAGATAGTTGGATGCGTTGCAGTGAAGACTCGTGTTATGTATAATATCTTTTTAGTGAACTTAATGTATAATTATGTGGTTATTAAACCTATGGATCTTATGTAAGACTGTAATATTTATGGTGTGAATGTATAAAGTCACTTACTTTTGAAATCATGTACCTTGAATGATTTTATTTTCCGATATTTTATTGTTTAGTTGTGATACTATTGTAATAGCACCAGGTTTTAGGAAGTAACATCTCGACTCCTAGCCGAGGGTGTTGGGGTCGGGTCGTTATAATCTTCCCTTTAAGGATTTATGAACTCATCTTTGAATAGTTTAAAGAATTTATATTCATTAAATTCATCTTCCTTTGTTGGATTATTAGCAACTTCATTATATGTATCTTGTTCAAAATTCAAAGTTGTGTTCAAATTTTCAAAATCAAAAAATAGAAGATCGAATTTTAAATCGAGCTTCTCACCCTCAAAAGAATTGAAATCCAACTCAATTACCGTTTGTTCAACAACTTCATTAAGGTCGTCATTTTCAATTGCAAAATTTGTTATTTGAAAATCGTTAATTGTGGTAAAAGATGGATTATTATTTGACTCGTCACACGTTGGGATTTGATTTTGTTTCTCATGTTGTTTCATATAAGTTTCAAACAATAAAACCGTGTGATCATTGTAAATTTCGTCCATTTTCTCAAAAAAAATCCTATTTATAATTATTAACCTGAGGATTTTCAATTTAAAATTGTTGAGAACGAAAAAAATTCATTGAACCATAGTCAAGAATGTCCTTATTGCCAAAATTATTTAAAAAGTGGTTCATATTTTCATTTTGATTTTGAATTTCATTTTAGAGTTCAAAATTCAACTGGCATGGATGATAATCGAAATTATTTGAATTTTGAAATAAATTCAAATTTTGGTTATTTTGAAAACTTCTACTTGAATTGTTGCACAAGTATGAATTACACAAATCACTTATCCTTTGATCATTTTGTGTAGAGAGTTCAAGTAATGGCGAAATTGTTTCGATACTCTTTTCCAGATTTGAAGATTGGTCATCGTTTTGAAAATTTTGTTGTTCGAAATTCGAATTGTTTATGCAATAGTTGTCACTAAAATATCCATAATAATTTAGTGTGAAATTATATGAATTGTATTGATTTTCACAACTATCATAAAATTTATGTAAGTAGGGACGCTCAGACAATTTCAAAAATGTATTTCTTTTTCTTTTTTTTATTGGATTTTTTTATTTTTTTAAAGGAAAACTATTTGCCAAAATGAATTTATTTTTTTAAAAAGGGAAATTTGATTTTTTTTTTTTTTGGTTTTTTAATTTTTTTTCTTTTTTGAAAAGATTTTTTTTAGATTTTTGTTTTTCTTACAGAAAAACTCACTTAATTTTTTTTTTGAATTTTTGATTTTGATTTAAAAATTTCAAAAGAAAGGATTTAAAAACTAAATTAAGGAATATTTACAATTTCTTTTAAATATGCATGAACTATTGCAGCTAAATGAATGCAAGAGAATTAATTACCAATTTTCTGCCTAAGTAGCTCGTAACCCAAAATTGTATAATCACACTTTGTCTTTATCAACAAGATAGTTCTCACCTAGGTAACAGACAGGATTAATCGGTGCACCACGAATCACCGTAGCAATGCAGCCACAGATTTAAGTACCTTCAGAGTAACAACTACTATAGTATTTATGAATCACTGTAATATTTATAAATGGTTATTGCTTTGTCGTAGCCTAGACACCAAGAAATTAAATTTTCAAAAGAAGAAAACTTGTCAATATACAATTAAGCCCTAGGTGAGCTCGTGACACCCTTAAGATGTCTATCCGTTACTATTAGCAAATTATGAGATGAAATGCAATACTGAAATTAAACGTGAATTAATGATGCAACTACGAATGAAATTTGTTTTTTTTTTTGAATTTTTTTAAATGCAAGCAACCAACAATGCAAAGAAAATAAAAACAAGAGATATAGGCACGATACCAGAGCGTGCAGAATTATTAGCAAATTATTTAAAGTGGCAATTTTATTTATAAGCAAGCAAATTATTTTTGACAAGCAAAGCGAAGCAGGCAAATGATTCTTCCTTTTCTGCTTCTGCAACCTAAAATAAAAACAAGAAATATATATATATATGTATGTATATATATATATATATTTTGTTTTTTTTATATATAAGGTTGGAACAAAAAACAGCAAATAATTATAGTCTTTTTAAAGACAAAAACAAAAGACACAAGAAACTTAACAAAATAAAAGGGAAACTTAACCAAAGTTTAACGAAAGAAAACTTTCATGGAAAATTTTATATTCTCTCTTTTTTTAGACTAAAAATTGAATTATATTAAGAAAGAAGAAAAGTTCTAATTCAGCCCATCAAAAACCCACAAGAAAGCCCAATTAAACAAACAAAACATGTTACTATTCCCAGTTCTCTCTTTTTAAAAATGTAAATCCAAATCAACGAAGGAAGGAAGGAAAAAAATACAAAAAACGATCAAAAAGAAAATTATAAAAAAATATCAGATGAGAAATTGAATTGAGATGAGGAAGCGGGATAGGAAGCAGGTGGTTACTGCTGTGATTTTCAAGCAACGTTGATATTTGAAGGATGTGCATTTGGGCTTTTGAGTTTAGGCGATTCTTACTAGGGTTGAGCTGCGGTTGGTGATTGGGGAGAAAAGGTAAAGTTTTTCTGGGTTCGTGGTGTTGCGATCGATGTGGCTGTATTTATTGTTTTCTGATTTTTTTTCGATGCAATTGCGGGATTGATTGCCATGAGGTAGAGGATTGCAGTGATTAGCAGAGGGGATGGTGTGGCGTTTGATGGAAGGTTGTATTTCTGGAATTTGGTGGTGGAGTTGCTGCGGGTAGGGGATGGTGGAAGTTGTTGTGGTGTGGAGTATGGATTGAATTGAAGAAACTATGAGGATATTTGGTGTGATGAAGGTGTAGCAGAGGTCGGTTTTGTTTGAGATAGCCGAAATGGGTATGGTCAGTGATGTGAGTTGTTGGAAATTTTGCCAGTGGATGTGGGTTGGCGGCAGTAGGTGTTTGTGGATTGAAGAAGGGGGAGCGGTTGGTGGCTGTGATGACTTGATAGTGGATGTTGAAGTGAACTGTTTGGTGGCAGTAAGGGAAGAAGTGTTGTGGGCTGCGGGTTGGTTTATGCAGACGGGTGGAGAAGTGCCGTGGGACTGTACGGGAGGAGATTGTAGTATATAAGAATTGTCTTTTGAGTGGATGGAGGGTTTGTTGCTGCTGATGGTAAGGGGAGTGTAGCATTTTTTGATCTGAAGGGTGTTGTAATTGTGTTTAGGCAAGAAGCAATGGTGGATGGTGATTTTGAAGTGGAGGAGCAGTTTGTAGATTGAGTGGATGTATGATGATATGCAGGCAAGTAGGATGGGTTTATGGCCAGGGAAGGTAGTTGATGTGTGAAGTTTTTTGGAGATAATGTGAAGGTGCATAGATTTGGATGGTGGATCGTTGAGGTATATGTTGTGAAGCGTCAGGCAAGCAGGTGGTTGCTGAATGAGCTATGGTATTGCAACAGTAATATGTAAGTTAATGTGAAGTGAAGAACTGAAGTTAATATGAGATGGTTAGCAAGGAGCTTTGCTGGGTTAACTGCTGGATATTTGATATGTTATGTTTGTGGATGGCAGTGAAGCATGGTGATCAAGTTATGCTTAATGCTTTATTGATATGTGCAAGTTGATGGGTTGTATGTTGTATAGGGAGAAACTGTTGCCAGAGAAGTTACTGTTTGGGCAGAAGTGATATTGTTGCAAGTTGAAGTCAGAAGTATGGTAGTTGTTGCGTTAGCAATGAAAGGCAGATAGGTGGTTTGAGATGATAGGTTGTGGTGGTTATGATGAAGTGTTGTATGAAGTGCAGCAGTTTCTTGCAAGTTGGTGATGTGTATGGTAGAGTAGTGGCCACTGGTGGCAGTTTGTTGAAGTGTTTGGGAAATTTGATGGTTGAGTTTGTGGAAATTATGCAGTGGCAGGTGCTCGGCAAGGTTTGTGTAGCACAGAGATATGTAACAGTGGAGAAAGTTGTTTAAGAGACGGTCAAGTGTGAGTAGTTGTGCAGTGGTGGTCAGGGAGGAAAGCAATAGATAATGCAGCGTGCAATTTTGGTGATATGGGAAGTGAACTGTTGTTTGTGTTGAGTTGTGAGGAGTAGTAGTTGTTTGCGATGGGGTTCTTGCCGTGGCAGAGGAGTTGGGTGGAAATGTTGTCGTATGATTGAAGTATAGTAGTATGGTTGATATGTTTGGCACTGGGAAATGAACTGGCTGCTGCTGCACTGGAGTGAAGTGTGGTGTTTGGATGTGGTTTGAGGAAGGAGTTTGTATTTGCACTGGAGAGAAGTGACAGTGATCAGGCAGTAAGGTGGAGAGCAAGAAAGTGGTCAGAGGTGTTTTGAGCAAGCTGTGGGGGATGGTGGATCAGTGGCAGAAATGGTGGTGTAGTGCACTACAGAGGTGCACATATGCACAAAACGGTATGTGCACAGAGTAGATTGGCTGGTAACAGGCAGTGGAAAATGATGATGCACAGTGGAGGGTGGTGATACAGTGCATTGTTGCACTGTTGAGCGTAAGAGAACAGTTGTAAAAATTGTTAAATGTAATTGTACTTGAAAATTGTAAGTGCAGCTGAAATTGAATGGAATTTTTTTTCTTTTTTTAATTGAAGTTTGTGTATTTTTTTAAAATATGAGATGCAAATGAACAAAAACAATTAGAAAACAACAGCAAACACGCAAACAAAATGCAAACAAAAATCACAAAAACACAATTTTTTTAAATGCAAATTAATTTCCTGCAAAGGGGGAATTAGTTTAAAGGACAAATATTTGTATATTTTTTGCCTTAAGGACACGACCTCAATATTTTTGCCACAAGGACAAAGATTCCTCTAAAAATTGTTAATAAGGACAAACATTTTTCAAAATTATTCATAAGGACAAAAAAACTGCTACCGAGCTAAAAACTGCTACCGATAACTACAAACTGATACCCAAAAACTGCTATCAATAACTAAAAACTGATACCTACGTAAAGTCGTCCTTCACGATAAAATATTGAAGGTCTGTCCTTGAGGCTAAAAAGCTGTGAAATTTTGTCCTTGACGATAATTTCCTGCAAAAACAAACACATTATAAAATCAAACAATAAATAATTAAAAGAATAAAAATTAAAGTCAAATCAACTCTCAGGCAACGACGTCAAAAACTTGTTCGAACAGGTCAATTTTCTATCGGATTAGAAAATAGCCGATCAAATTTAAATTAAAAATAACCGCAAGAGTTTGACGTACAATTTTAGTACGTGGCGAGCATGGATCGATCCGTAGGGAATTGTTTAGATTTTAAATTTTCTATTCAATCAAATTAAACCAATATTTGAAAGTGTGATTAGCTAAAAAAAATGTAGAAAACTAACAAAAGAAAATGGATAAAAATATGAGAGTAGAAGACAATTTAGAGATAAATTCACTCTCCAGATCACATAAACCAACGCAAAATGAAATTATGATCTCTCTTTTTTGGTCGTTTGTGAATTTAATTGATGTGTTTATCATAAGTATGACATATTTGTGCTATTAATTAGCTCAACATAAGCCATCAAACTATAACACACACCCACTAAATCACTTTTTAACTCTCATGAAATTAACAATAAAATTGAAAATAAAATTTATTCTAAGCATGACCTATTAACTATGGATTAGAAATATAGATCATCAAATTTTTATTTTAAAATCACTTCATTACCAACATCATATGTAGATGAAGGGGTAATTTGTGTTTTGTTTGTTTAAGCATAGCCTATTTGGTGTCAACAATATAAGCTATCAAATCCATATCTTTAGGAACAATCCAAACTACCCCTCTAGGAAAAGTAACCTCCAAGTAATAGCATTAGCATAACCCTCCATTTAAATGTGCATATAGCTTTAATCATGTGTATTAGCTCTTAAGAGGGGATCATGGTAAGTGGGTAGGTGGGGTACTTCATGATTCATGAAATGAATTATTTCCATCTTCATTTGTTTGTCTTCTCTTGTGCATGCATATTTTCCATGAAGCCTCTTCTAATTTCCGTCTAATTTTTTTATAAATAAAAATAAAATATGGAAATAAATATACTCAAATTAATATATGCACAAAATGACCATTTTGCCCCCATACGAAGATGAATAAATGATGATTCAAAAATAATTGAAATATTGGTTTAAACATATTAAAACACTCTATATGCTCGTTTATTTAATTAAATTCGATAAAATATGAAAGTAAAAATATGCACATTTAGGTGCACATCACAATTATTTTTTCAAATTAATAATATACAGTGTAATTTGTTATTTGTATAGTTTTATAATTATCATTATCATTCTACCTATATATGTCATATTTCATTTCATTATTGTTGAAAATTATACATCGACATAATTCATTAGATATAACTTTATAATAATCTATATTATATAAACTATTATATTGTAAACAATTTGTCTTAACATTCTATGTTATTTGATTATGGGATACTTGGGTTTAAATGAAATTCTAAATTAGTACGCATTAATTTCTTAGTTATTTGTTCTAGTTCCATGCTAATCGACGAAATTTCTATTGAAATAGAAAATCGTCGAATTTTTTTAAAATAAAATAACCGCAAATGCACGGCGTACAATTGTAGTACGTGGCGACTACGGGTCGATCCGCAGGGAATTGATGATTTTAAAATTCAATTCAATCAAATTATATCAATTTTAAGTGAAAGTGAAGCTAGAGAATTAGAGAATTAACTAACTAACTAAAAGAAAAGAGAAGAAAATATAAAAGTTAAGTGACAAGTTAGAGAATAAATCCACTCTTTAGATCATGTAGTTCAACACATATGAAATCATGATCTCTCTTTATGGTCATTAGTGCTTTAATTGATGTGTTTATTATAAGTATGACATATTTGTGCTATTGATTAGCCAACATAAGCCATCAAACTATAACACACTCCTTAAACCACTTACCAACTTTCATGAAACTTGACAATGAAAATGAAAACGAAATCTATTTTAAGTATGCCTATTAACTATTGATTAGAAACATGGACCATTAAATTTGAATTTCAAATCACTTTCTTATGTCGTACTCACATTTTGATGAAGAGGCATTTATGTTAGCGATTGTTTAAGCATAGCACATTTGGTGTTAACAATATAAGCTATCAAATTCAAAGTAAGAACAGTAAATAAAACACTTCATTGATCATCATTAAGCACAAAAAGAGAGCATGAATTAACAAATAGTTGAAGCTACATAATTAGAGAGTTTCATTACCCCTAAATTGAAAGGGTTTGGCCTCTCATATTTGTCATTTGATTAACAAATGTAGCCAGCAACTTGAAAGCAAAAAGAAAGAAAAATGAAAGCTAATGGTAAAGAGAAGCTAATTAACAAAAATTAAAACTAATCTACTTTGCATGAATGTAAACCTACACTACAACAAGAAACGAAATAAACAAGAAAAGGAAAAAACATGTATTAAATTGCATAAAAAAGTTACATGAAAAGAAGAAATAAATGGCAAAGTAGCCATGAAAGGAAAGAAGAGAGCTTGATTTATTTTTGAGCCTAAACTAAAACTAAGAGAGACTAAAGAAGAGATGGCCTCCATAAGAGGGCTTAAAGAGGATTACATGAAACATAAGGGATATATATACATGTTTTAAACCCTAATCATATTATTGGGGTATGCCTAAAATACCCTTGTAGGAAGTGTGGTGACCAAGTTATCATTAGCTTCAATAATCCCCCACTTAAATGTACATGAAGCTTTAATGGCCTTTTAGCATGTTCATTAGCTCCTAACTGAAAATCAAGGTAAGTGGGTGGGGTCCTCCATGTTCTTCACTTTGAATTGTTTCCATTTTCATTCTTTTGTATCTTCTTTGTGCATGCATATTCCTTCATGAAACTACTTGTAATCGAGTTTAATTTCCTACAAAATAATGTAGAAATTTCCAATTAAATTTTCTCAATTTAATATATGCACAAGAATGGCCATTTTTCCCTTGGATGAAGATGAATATGTGACAATTTCAAATAATTTGAATTTTGGTTTAAACACGTTAAAATACCCAATATGATCATTTATTCAATTTAAATAGATTAGATATGGTGGTAAAAATATGCACATTTACATGCATATCATTCCAATATGTGGTATTCAAATTAAAATAAACTGCTAGATATGACTTTTTATATATATAATCGAGGGTTATACAATTTAAAGGAGTATAATAAATATCGTTTAAGACACAAAACATTATTATAATAATACGAGTAAACGCCTTGCGTAAATCTCCATATGATTTTTATTGAAATTTTGCCTAGCCGTTGGCTACGTAAGGCACATAAACTAACATAACTTATTCTCCTCCGACTTGGCTGCGCGTGGATTCTCACATAGAGAGTGGATTTTCAAAGGGGAACCATGTATGTTGTTATCTATAGATGGTCGGTTTATTTCCTATCTAATTGCTACTAAATCCTTTGATTTTCATGCTATCCAACATAGTGTGCCTACTTTCCATGTTGGATCAACCTCTCAATTTCATCATATCAGTGTTGACAATCTTTTATCCTATGTGCATTAAGCTGGTAGAATCACACTACTTTGCAGAACCATAAAACTCCTTCCTTCTTGCGAACCTTAGAGGGTGGCTTATTGTATGTTACACCTAATAGAGTTAGCAACATGTCCTAGGGGTAATCATGAAATTAGTTACATATATCTAACTCGATAACTAATCTTACTCAAAATAAAATGTATTTTCTTTCTATTATATACTTGTTATATTATGATATAATAAATTAAGCAATTAATATGAGGTATATTAAATGAGAAATTCTTAAATGATATGTTATATGATAGTAATTACAATGTTGCAATCATGAGAAATTTGTCACATTAAAAGATAACATACTATTTTAAATATTCCCAGTTAAAATGTTTGAAGAAAGAATATTGATTCATCCATTGAGGGAGTACATAACTCTCTCCAAATGATGGATAGTGTATTGGACATGGCTGGTGTGGGCATTAAGAGGTTACGTACTGATTGTTATGGATAACTATGGAAAGACTTACTCGAGGCTTCTCTGTTGGTTGATATAACTAAGGTCAACATACAATCTCGAAGCAACAATGCTACACAGTTTCCTCAACTTGAGAATAATGTGGAACTTCAATATAGACACTTCACTTTGGTTATAGTTAAACCGTAGCATGACGTCCATCAAACTTCAATATGGAACCCACTATAGGGAGCAAATCCTGCTGTCACCATCCAATGTCCCCACGCCAAAATTCAAGTATTCTTCATTAAAAAATGGACCATCGCACATAAAATTAAAGATCCCTTTAAGCATTTAGCAATTTTCACCTTAGCTTTTGAGGACCTGTTAGATGAACGCCATGTATACAAAATCCAACATTGTATGGCAGGAATAAACCTATGATGAACAAATCCATGATCTATGAATGATATACATGTAAAGGCACTATAGAAAAAGATGAATATTCTTTTTGGAAATAATTCTTTCATGGTAGAAAACAAAAGTAACATGATTACCAAAAAGACAGAAGAAACCAGTATCAGTCAAAAATATTCTTCTAACAATGATGGGATTAATCACTGGAACTTTACCTCGCGGATGTAGATCATTGATACTTGAACATGTAATTATGTATAATTTTTATTCTCGTAGTTTTACTTTTCTAGTTTGTACATACTTATTTAAAACATATTTCAAGAAATGATCGACTTGCATCTCCATATGCATAAAGGCTTATAAGATTACATGTACTTCAAACTTATGTTGTAAGATGCAACGGTTCGGAATTTTATCTTTTTAATTTGTGAATATTTAATAAATTTTAAATATTCAATTAATGGGTTTTAAAATAACTCTCTTTTTATTACCTAATAATGGTAGTAAACTCATTTTGAATATTTGTTTGTAAAATAAATAGTTCGATGAAAAATGAAAAATGTGACCGATTTTTTTTGTATTTTCGACTTTTTATCGAATAAAAGTTGGTGCAACATTGTTGCATGCATATGTAAACTTTTATCATGCACACATACATATTTAATAAAGTTGCAAATAGTACCAAAGAGATTAAATTGACAAGAAAAGAGCTACATGTCCTTATTTTTGATGTTATTATAAGAAAAGTTCATGTAGAAATGAATATGTAAATATGGTCTCTATTTTTGAAAAATAGAAAACACAAGGCACCTTGCACTTTTTTGACAGAAAATATAAGGTAACTTGCATTTTTATGGTTTTTAATTAAAAATTTTGAAACTTTTGAAATTTTCAAAAAGTGCAAGTTAACTTGCGCTTTCTATCATGAAAACGCAAGCAATTTTGCGCATTCTGATTTTTAAAATTTTTTCGAAAATTTAAATTTTTTTGAAAAACGCAAGTTAGCTTGCGCTCCCTTCAGGAAAGCGCATGCTAAATTGCGCTTTAAGATTTTAAAATATTTTTTGAACTTTTTGAAAATCACTACAAGGAAAGCGCATGAAAGCTTGTGCTTTTGGATGTAGAAAAAACAGATATCTAATTTACATACTCATTGCTATAGGGACTTTTCTTGTAACAACATCAGAAATAGGGACTTTTGAACTTCTCTTATATCAGTAATGTTTGCTACTAAGTTAGGATTACCTGCTAAGCAACTACCAAGCCCTTTATTAGTAGACAATTTAGTAGGAGGAAATACTAAACTCAAAAGTATATGTAAAAATTGTATCCTTGACATTGGGGTAAGGATATGATAGACAATCTAATTATTTTTCCAATGGTACGTTTTGACATCATCCTTGGAATGGACTAGCTTCCAAATATCAGGCCATTTTGAATTGCCATGACAAAACCATAAGTTTTTCTATTCATGAACATGAAACCTTTGACTACTCAAGTGATGAATTTCGAGATGCCTTTATATCTTGATATGTAGCACATATCAATATTGAGGATAAGTGTCAACTGATAGACCAAATTCATGTGGTAAAGGAATCCAAAGAAGTCTTTCAGGATGCACCTAGATTACCATCGAAAAGAGAAATTGAGTTTTGTATTGATCTAGTCCCTAGTGCCACCCGTATTACTAAAGCAACTTATCGTATGGCTCTTGTGGAAAATCAGAAATTAAAGAAACAAATCAAAGATATGGAAGATCAAGGATTTATAAGACCTATTAAATCTCCATGAGGAGCACTGGTGTTATTTTTAAATAAACAAGATGGAACATTTCGCATGTGTGTTGATTACCGAGAGCTTAATAAGGTATCAATTAAGAACAAATACCCATTACCTCGAATTGATGATTTATTTAATCAACTCCAAGGAGCTATAGTATTCTCAAAGATTGATTTAAGGTCTAGATATCATCAATTAAGAATAAAGCAGGAACATATTCTGAAGACGGCTTTCCAAACCCGGTATGGACATTATGAATTTTCGGTGATGCCCTTTGGCCCAACCAATGCTCCAGCAGTATTTATGGATTTAATAAACCGTGTATTCTACCTATTCCTTGACCAATTTATCATATTATTTATAGATGATATTCTAATCTACTCCAGGACAAAGGAGGAACATGAATATCACTTGCTTTTATGTCCCCAAACACTAAAAGAAAATCAACTATATGAAAAATTAAGTAAATGTGAATTCTGGTTAAAGGAAGTAAAATTTCTTGGACATGTTGTTTCAAAGGATGCGATAAGAGTAGACCCATCAAAACTTTAAGTTGTGTTGAAATGGAACCCTCTGACAACCCCATCAGAAGTTCGGAGTTTTCTAGGATTAGCTGGTTATTATCAGAAATTCATCCAAGATTTTTCAAAAATAGCATCTCCGCTAACCAAGTTAACTCATAAGGAAACTAAATTTATATGGAATGGAAAATGTGAAATAGCATTTGAAACACTAAAGAAAAGGTTAATGGGAGCACCAATCTTGTCCTTGCCAAGGAGTGGAGTTTTATATAAGGTATATTCAGATGCTTATGGACAAGGATTCGGATGTGTGCTGATGCAGGAGGATAAAGTTATTGCTTAAAGAAAGGCTCACGCCAACTAAAGCCATATGAAAGCAATTATCCAACTCATGATTTAGAATTGGCTGCAATCGTATTTGCTTCAAAGATTTGGAGGCATTATCTTTATGGGAAACAATTTCATGTTTACTCAGACCACAAGGGATTAAAATATTTGTTCTCTAAGAAAGAATTAAATATAAGAGAAAGGAGATGGATGGAGTTTCTAAAGGATTATGACTTTACATTGCATTATCATCCAGGAAAGGCAAACGTAGTTGCAGATGCATTAAGTCAAAAACCCTATGGATTAGTAGTCAGTTTAATGATAAGGGAATGGAGAGCTTTAGAGACTCTAGCTGAAATAAATGCTTGCACAAGGATGAATAAGGAGGCAATGGTTAACAAGGTAGCACTTTTATGTAGTTTTATTGTTCAACCAACTCTAGTTAGTAGAATCTTACTAGCCCAACAGCAAAACAATGAGCTAAAAGAAATATTTATGAACATGATGGACAAAGAACCTGCATATGGAACATTGGTAAAGATGGAGGATTTAGGTTCAAGAATCGATTTTATGTTCCAAATCAAGTTGAATTGAAAAATGAAATTCTAAGTGAAGCGCATCGCTCAAGGCTCACAGTGCGCCATGGAAACACAAAGATGTTTATGGATCTTAAACGTCGTTTTTGGTGGAATGGAATGAAAAAGGATGTTATTGATTTTGTGGCTAAATGTTTTACATGCCAACAAATAAAACCAGAGCAGTAACGACCAACCAGGCTTCTACAACCACTTCCTATCACTGAATGGAAATGGAAACATATAACAGTGGACTTTATCATGGGATTACCAATGACAAAGCAAGGTCATGATGCGATATGGGTACTGGTGAATCGACTAACCAAGTCAGCGCATTTCATACCTTACAACATGACCTACTTAATGGAGAAATTGAGCAGAATCTATTTGAAAGAAATAGTCCGACTATATGGTATACCAGTTACCATTTTTTCAGATAGAGACTCGCGATTCACCTCAGGATTTTGGAGAAGTCTTCAAAAAGCATTAGGTACATCATTAAGTTTAAGCACAGCCTTTCATCCTCAAACAGATGGAAGGACTGAAAGGTTAAACCGAGTCATAGAATATATGTTAAGATCCTGTATAATGGAATTTAAAACCACGTAGGAAACTCACATACCACTAAAGGAATTTGCATATAACAACAGTTATCATGCAAGTATTGGCATGGCTCCATGTGAAGCTCTATATGGAAGGCCTTGTCGTTCACCAGATGTTGGGCAGAAGTGGGAGATAATGAACTTCTTAGTCCAGATTTAGTAAAAGAGACAACATAGAAAGTTTCAATCATAAGGGAACGATTGCATGTTGCACAATGTAGAAAAAAGATTTATGCGGATTTGAGAAGAAAGAATTTGGAATCGTAGTGGGGGACCAAGTTCTTCTAAAGGTTTCTCCCGTACGAGGGATGATGCGATTTAGAAAGAAAAAGGCAAAATTATCACCTAGATTTATTGGACCATTTCATATTACCAAGAAAGTTGGTAATGTTGCATACCGACTCGATCTACATGAGAAATTATCAAACATTCATAATGTTTTCATGTATCAATGTTGCGGAAGTATGTTCATGATCCATCTCACGTGATTGATTTGGATGACATCGTAGTTAAGAAAGGTACCAAATACATTGAAAGACCAGTTCGAATCCTTGATAGGAAAGTTAAGAAGCTACGAACGAAATAAATTCCCTTGGTAAAAGTACAATGGAACAATCACAATGTAGATGAAGCTTCTTGGGAGGTTGAATCGAAAATCCATAGAGATTATACAGAATTGTTAAAACTTACATTTCGAGGACGAAATATTTTTCTAAGGAGGGTGGAATGTAATGGTCTGACTTGAAATATCAGGCATGAGGAGTTTCTATAAATTTTTATAATAATCGTATTTTTTTTCTATTCATTTGGGGTGAGAAATGCTATTTAATTTATGTGTTTAGTCGTTCCATGATGTGGTAATCAAGTTTCCGACAACTTTCATGTTTATGACTTTTCCAAAATCGGATATCTTAATAATAGAAAACGTGGTGCAAGTTGGGGTATGTGCATGGGCCGAAATGAAGAAGGAGGCCAATTAAAAACACCCTCTGGTATATTGACCATAACTTTTGATTCTGTGAATGGATTTTATCGAAATTTGTCTTGTTGGAAATGCAGTTCAATTATCTACAACCTATACTTTATACACTTGTCCAATTTCGAAGGTTTATCATCCTGAAAACCTATCACAAACCGATACATGTTTTAGACATAATTTACACCTTTCAATGCAATCACCATAACTCTTGACTTATGTAATATCTTTGAAATCCGATAAACGATTTGGAAATATTATTTTATTGGTTGCTGATATTATGAATAATACCCACCTAAATTATTTTCTAAACTGAAGGTTTGTATCTTCAATAGAAATGCGATTAAACATATTGAAGACGCTTATAAAATATTTGGTATTTTCTAAAACCACTTTACATGTTAAAGAACTTTTGAGTAAGACTAGTAATTATGGTTACTTTTGGAAGTGCGGTATAAGACAATAGATCTTGGGTAGTGCGCTATTAAACCATGGTATAAACCGTTACTATATTAAGTAGAGTACGTCTTTACTTAGAGTTCGGACGCTGGCCGCAATAGGATAAAATATCCTAGGATCTAATCCATACTGAGTGTGCGGTTTAGATTCAAAATTAAGTGTTATCATGTCTTTGGAAAGATATGATTTTGATTTTGTAAAAGAATTTCATGATGAAGTTATCAATGGAAACTAGTTTGGTTGTTTGGAAATTTATCTTGAATATTACTTTGACTTTGATATAATAATATCTCTGAGAAATAATTTTGAGATATAACATGGAAACCCTTAATAAATGACCCATTATGACTTGACTTGGAGACTAAAGATTAGATAACCTTCTCATTGGGTCTTTGCTACTCACGATTCTACACTAAAACATATCAGGTTCAGATGGTCAGTAGTTCGACCTTGGAAGATAGTTGGATGCGTTGCAGTGAAGACTCATGTTATATATAATATCTTCTTAGTGAACTTAATGTATAATTATGTGGTTATTAAACCTATGGATCTTATGTAAGACTGTTGTATTTATGATGTGAATGCATAAAGTCACATCCTTTTGAAATCATGTACCCTAAATGATTTTATTTTCCGATATTTTATTATTTAGTTGTGATACTATTGTAATAGCACCATGTTTTAGGAAGTAACCTCTCGACTCCTAGCTAAGGGTGTTGGGGCCGGGTCGTTATAATCTTCCCTTTAAGGATTTATGAACTCATCTTCGAATAGTTTAAAGAATTTATATTCATTAGATTCATCTTCCTTTGTTGGATTATCAACAACTTCATTATATGTATCTTGTTCAAAATTCAAAGTTGTGTTCAAATTTTCAAAATCAAAAAAAGGAAGATCGAATTTTAAATCGAGTTTCTCTCCCTCAAAAGAATTGAAATCCAACTCAATTATCGTATTTTCAACAACTTCATTAAGGTCGTCATTTTCAATTGCAAAAGTTGTTATATCACTACACCAAAACAGGAAAATCCTAACATTTATAAGTGTTATAAATAATTTCAGTAACACTTTAAGTGTTACTAATGAACTGTGAGGAATGGAGCGGCCAAATTTGTAACACTTATAAGTGTTACAAACATACGTATTACTAACACTTATAAGTGTTGGTACAGAAATATACGGTAACGCTTATAAGTGTTGGTAACGAAATATACGGTAACGCTTATAAGTGTTAGTACAGAAATACACGGTAACGCTTATAAGTGTTGGAAAATGATTATTTAGTAAAACACACACATATATATATACACCAAAACTTAAACGCAAATTTTAAATATAAACACACTGCAAATAATGGTTTCCATATCACAAATAATTCATATTCAATGTAAAGTTTAAACGCTATGCAAATGTAGTATAATATATCATAAACAATTATTTACATATCTAAAATACCACAATGTCATATATTCAGATATTATTACAACATAAGCTTCAAAAAAATATTTCAAAATACACTTAAAGTTTAACTCACGGTTAACCTAACCATTCCTGATCATCCACTCTAAACTCTAATGGTTTTGAATATTCTTCAACGTCTAATACAACAATCCAAAGCATCCTTCTTCAAGTTCTTGCATTTCATATAAACACTCGATAAAAACTTATACCTTCAAAATCAAAATGTCAAAGATTGAGTTACAACTCAGGTTTTAATTTTTTTTGTATTTATGAATTCGCAAGCTTAGTATGCAAAATACATGTTAATCAAACTACATCAGCACTTAGTATGCAAAATACATGTTAATCAAACTACATGAAGATAAAATGGGGTAGCCATACGTATAGACAAAGTATTAATCAATGATACCTTCCTGCAACACTTCCAAGATTTCATAGCTACTACCACTACATCAGCACTTAGTGATCACAACCCTATCATCATTAAACTACATTCACAAGGTGCTCAAGGAAAGGGGATACATTCCAGATATATCAATATTTGGCATATGGCAACAGATTATGTAGTGCTCATCTTATTAGATTTTACTTAGGGCAGTGGTATTTAGAAATTTATAATAAAATTTAGAAGAATTAAACAAAATCTGGAAATTTGGAACAAAATAAGAGAATAAGATACTGAAACAGTGAGTTTTCCCATGCTCCTAGACAGTTTTAGGAAAGTCTTTTAGAAGTAAATAAAATTTTCAATGCTAAATACACTAAAGGTTTTTGAATGACATATTAAACAATTTTTTGAAAACTGTTTAGTGTTTAATTGGTTTTGTAAAAAACCATTTTGGGTCTTATTGTAAAGTAAATAATTATTTTTAATATTTAATTTTATAAACGGTTCTTGGAAAATTATATAGCGGTTATACCGTTTTTTGAAAACCATTTACTAAACTAAACTAATTTCCATTTAATAATTCCACGTTCAGTGCTGGAGCAAGTGGAATCTTTCTATATTTTTCTCTTTTTTACCACACCAAAAACTGGCATCAGCGGAAACACATACGGTAGTGTGGGCAGGCATCGTATACATGCCCCTTTTTTGTATTGGAATATCAGTGTGTTGTGTGCTAAAGTTACACTATTTGCATTATTGGTCTTGTATTTAGGGTGCTTCTTTATTCAGTGTTTAGTATTGAATGTCGGTGCAACATACGCTTGGAAAAAATAGAACACAGCATACCATTAATAGTCTATTGAAAGCCTTTGTTGACATTTATGATACTTACCTCTTCAATGTAATTATTAAGACTATATATCTTTCACACAATCACATGGACCTGAGCATCACATGGAAATTTCAAACAAAATTAATAGCAGATCCAATCAATAAGATTAGTAGCAGACTCAATGTATATATATTTCGTAATACGTAATCACATAAAACAAGAAGTTTACTTTAGTTTGGCTAATTTAGTTAGAAAATTCACACATTCATAAGTTGGTTAATATGCAGAATAATACATTTGCTAAACCAAGCAGTTTACTTCATTGCACTTGTAATTGCCTATTTTGTTATCAGTTATTCATGTCAGGAGCTGTTTTAATTAAGGTTTAACAGAAATTATATGTAATTATCCAATACTTCTATTCAGTGCATTTTTAAAATTATATTCTATGTGAATTTATTGTAACTTATGTTTAACCAATAAAATAGCATTCGTCCTTGGCACAATATCCAAGTACCCACCACACTTTTTAAGTATGAAGGAGATATCCTGTAATTTTTTTGTTCACCCATCTATTTCTATGCATAACTATATTATGGAAACAATTGAATCATTAGTTAAATATAAATTAAGTATATCTTATTATGTAAAGATTTGAAATACACCTTGTATGTTATGTTCATTACCTATAGAATTTGTTTTGTCTCTGTTTAAATTAAATTGTGAAATTAAGTCAAGAAACTTGCATAAAAGCCATTGATTGTGAGTATCTACCCCAAATATAGCAGTATTGTTCAAGCGTCTAATGTGAAATAGAGTTTCTCTTCTAAACATCATCAGCCTCTAGATCTGTGACTTCTTTAGCTTAAATGAACCATCACAATCCAAGTTTGGAGGATTGTCTAATGGATAGGTCGAATTTTGTAGATTCTATAGGGATACATACTTGTATATGTTAGCAAATAGAATTTATAGTAAATTTTATCATTAATATTTGAAATCTTGTCTGTTTCATATGGTTCTTTCTCTATTACAAATATTTAACTGTTCATTATTACAAATCTTTCCTTACATTAAATGATGGATTATTCATGACACAGCTTTTCAATTTTACAGTGAACTATCCAACATCCTCATAAACATATCTTGATATAGAGAATAAAAGTAAATTGGACAATCATTTTTTTAACAATGCTAGGAATTTGTTCTCAGTTTTACCAAAATGTGTGTGCATGTTGTAAATTATGTTGAAAAGGGTTTGCATTAACTTTATGAATTTTATATTGATAATGAATAACATGAAATCCTGAATAAATAGTAGTTTACTTATTCATAAAATTGATTTTAAGCAATAAGAAAAGATGATTTTCTTTCTAAGATGCCGATCGTCCTAGTTGAACCCCACATCTGTGTTGAACCCCAATACATGCATGTGGTTAGATGACTTGTCAAGATTCATTTTGCCTAGAATATTCGAAGTATTATTTTATTAGGCGCAATATTTGTATATCCTTTTACTTACATGAGTAGCTGTGCCTTTAGTTGATTGGCCAGAAATTATTATTTTGGGCTTTATGATACAAGATCTTAATAATGCCAATCTCAAGAAAACATGAAGGGTAGCTGGAAACCAGATAAATTATTGTAACAACTACAATAATCAGTTATTTTGTATCAACATACACAGTGATAAATAATAAATAATGTCTAGTGTGTATTTACTTGCAAACAATCATCACTCACCTTTGCTTCAGCTATCAATCCATTCCACTGTTGCACTGCATCTGCTACTTCACCATACCATGCCAAGCCTGCAAGCTTAGACGTAGCATGTGTCGGATGCAACATATCCCAAAACAAGTAACCTCTTTTATCTGAGCAGAAAGTTGCATTTGGCATGCACGCCGACTGAGCATTAAACTTTCCAGAGCCGCAACATCAATGCAACCACCTGTAGGGTTGAGACTTCTTGGATATGGGCAGCATCCAATAGGCGGGACATCAGCTATCCCTATCTTTCTTTCTCCAAGGCTGTACAGCTCTTGAACGACGATTCATTATGTTTAGTTGAACATATATTATCTAAATTATGTGTTAAATTTGAGCCTCTTAAGTTTGATGTCAACGGCATTAGGCAAGATACCAATATTGCATTAATATTTTGTTACCTCCACATGTTCATTATATGATGAAATAAGAGTAGCTGCAAATGTGTCCTTCTCGGTGGCATTTGGAGCTTTGTTTATGGAGAAGTATCCAAATATGTCATTGCCTCCTGTACTAATAAGAAATACTGACTTTGATAGCACAATATTAGTTTTCTCATGCGTCATGGTCGTAGAAAGAATGGATTTGACTGTAGTAAAATGTTGTATCTGTTGTCTCAACGTAATAGCGTTCCCCTGCAACGTTGTAAACAGCTGAAGATTATACTCTGTAATTAAGTCAAGTGAAGAAAATAGGAGGCAAATAAGTCGCATACTTACAGTAGAGTCTAAAATGCCTGATCCTCCTGAAGCAAAGCTAATCCCTTTCAATGCTTTTTTTTTGTTTGGTGGCTAATCTTATTTGCAACTGAAAGAAAAGGCGGCGGGCTTCTTCGAAATCCCATATACTTAGCTGAGTATAATATGCAAGTTGACGTTCACATATTAGTCATTGCAGAATATAGCGGTAAACCGAATCATCATATACTTGCTGTAACAGTATATTGATTTCAAGACAAATTCTAGTTAGTTTGATTCAAGATCATCATATAATTGCTCTAACAAATGAAATTGAAAACCATTTCAAATATATCTCTCCTCTGGCATCTTTGAGTTTATACTTATAAAAATTAAATTTGCATTTCAATTACGAGAGACACATGAAGCAAAAAGGCTCGTATGAAACGTAAATAATAAGCAAAATGTGAACAAAAAAAGCTCACCCAGAAAATCGATGCCATTATAACCATTACTAAATCTCCCAGTAGCTCTAGAGAGTGGAAAATCCAATAATCAACGAACCCACAACCTCTGGAATCGCCTCCTTACCACTGACCGGCCACCTTCAATCCATGAATTTGCTCAAACCCGAATCCACCGCCTCCTTTAAACGCGAATGAGGCATGGCCATGGTTGTTCGGACTTGATTTGGTAGTACGGCATGGCCATGGTTGAAATGAGGGTAACTAGGGTTTAGGGTCAGCTTCGATTCGAGCAGCAATTGTCGCATTCGAGGTTGGCGTTGGATTTTCTGGAGCAGCAATTTCATTTACTAATATTGCATCTGTGATTCGTGCAGAAGAGCATTAGGCCGCCTAAAGCGACGATGATTTGTAAAGAGTCGCTGAGAAGGAGAAACTTAAATTGGAAATAAAAAAAAGTGCGGCCAAAAATGAGAATGAGAATGGATAAGCGTGGGAAATGAAACGTATGCTAAATTACAAACAAGTACACTTGGTCATGAATTATTTACAAATTTACCAATCATTGTAACACTTATTTGTGTTATATATCATAAGTAATGTGTTGTAAAGTTTATATAGAAAAATATTTATTTTTACCAATGCTTTTTCAGCTATTCTAACACTTATTAACTGTTAGTAATTTGTAACATTTGTAAGTGTTAGAAATTTACAAATACAAATTGAGTTTCAAACTATACAATCCACATAAAAGCAATCGAATGAGATTTACAAAGATTAGGAAATTTATTTCTTAGAAAATACATTTTGGCCCAAGGATGATGAAGTTACAAACATACAAATGACATGGATTATGCAAGAGATGACTAAGATGGAAGTGACAATGTTTCTAATGGAAACATAAGTAATCGTATGTTTGTTGAAGAAATGAAAAGAAAACAACTATAGTTCATATTAATAAGGGTTAGCATCAATTAACAGTAAAAGAAAGAAACGTCAGTTTGAATGAAGTTTGACGAATATACTAGTACCATACAAATTTTATGTATATCTATGAACATTAAATAAGTAAATAAAACCTTTTATGTGCCTGAATAATGTAACTAAAATTTAAAGCAAAAACAAACCTTATTATAGAACTAATCTATAGTCATTCTCAATCGTACAACCAACATTTCATCCAAAAATATCACATAAGATTCAACAAAAGTTTTGGACAGTCAAAAGTTAAAAGAACAAAAACACTAATTAAATTCAAAGTAACTTTGGTAAAAAATTGATGGAAACAAAACCCTAATCATACCACTAAACTGCATGCCAAAGCAAAGCGGTAGAGCCTGGAGGGTTGTCAAACATCGATGACCCAAATCTAAGACTGAACTAAAGGAGCGTTGGAGTTGTCGACCGCTTATAGAGGTCGACTTCGTCTCGTCACCTCGCTTGTGGTTGTAGAAGTTGACCTTGCCACTTCATTTGCCTAAGTTGCCTTGATAATAGGATTTTTTTTCAACCGACCCTAAATCTTGCAACATATTGTTCTAGTGAAAATTGAAATTGGATTTAAGCAATTTTGTGCAAAGTGAAAGTACTTCTATAGCAAAGCGAAGAGAAAAAGAAAAAAATAGAGAGGAAGAAGAACCTATGCGAAGCAAATTGAAGTCGGCATCGTTGAAGTGATTGTAGTCGGCATTCGATAATGGGAAGTGGATGAAGTGCCGTTGATTTTAAGAAGTGGTTGAATCGACATTGATTTTTGAAGGAAGAGAAAACCTAAATTATATTTTATGCGACCGAAATATGTCTGGAAATGGATGGGTAAGCGTGAGAAGAGAATGCACGTCTAAATTACAGAAGACTCCTCTTATTAATAAACTATCTACATTTTTACCAACTACGGTAACACTTATTTGTGTTGCAAAGTCTATTCAGAAAAGTATTTATTTTCACCAACACTTTTTCGGTATCCTAACACTTTTTTACCGTTAGGAGTTTGCAACATTTATAACTGTTAGCAATTAACAAATATAAACTGTTGCGAAATCACTGATTTTTGGTGTAGTGTATTTGAAAATCGTTAATTGTGGTAAAAGATGGATTATATTTGACTCGTCACATATTGGGATTTGATTTTGTTTCTCACGTTGTTTCATATAAGTTTCAAACAACAAATCCGTGTGATCAGTCATTTTTCTTAAAGAAATCCTATTTATAATTATTAACTTGAGGATTATCAATTTAAAATTGTTGAGAACGAAAAAAATTCATTGAACCATAGTCAAGAATGTTCTCATTGCCAAAATTATTTAAAAAGTGGTTCACATTTTCATTTTGATTTTGAATTTCATTTTGGAGTTCAAAATTCAACTGGCATGGGTGATAATTGAAATTATTTCAATTTTGAAATGAATTCAAATTTTGGTTATTTTGAAAACTTCGACTTGAATTGTTGCACAAGTATGAATTACACAAATCACTTATCCTTTGACCTTTTTGTATAGAGAGTTCAAGTAATGGCGAAATTGTTTCGATACTCTTTTCCAGATTTGAGGATTGGTCATTGCTTTGAAAATTTTATTGTTCGAAATTCGAATTGTTTATGCAATAGTTGTCACTAAAATATCCATAATAATTTAGTGTGAAATTATATGAATTATATTGATTTTTCCAACTATCATAAAATTCAAGTAAGTAGGGACGCTCGGACAATTTCAAAAATGTATTTCTTTTTCTTTTTTTATTGGATTTTTTAAAGGAAAACTATTTGACAAAATGAATTTATTTTTATAAAAAGGGAAAAAAAATTTGGTTTTTCAAATTTTTTTCTTACAGAAAAACTCACTTAATTTTTTTTTATTTTTTATTTGATTTTGATTTAAAAATTTCAAAAGAAAATATTTAAAAACTAAGTTAAGGAATATTTACAATTTTTTTTTAAATATGCATGAACTATTGCAACTAAATGAATGCAAGAGAGTTAATTACAAATTTTCTGCCTAAGTAGCTCCTAACCCAAAATTGTATAATCACACTTTGTCTTTATCAACAAGATAGTTCTCACCTAGGTAACATACATGATTTATCGGTGCACCACGAATCACCGTAGCAATGCAGCCAAAAATTTAAGTACCTTCAAAGTAACAACCACTATAGTATTTATGAACCACTGTAATATTTATAAATGGTTATTGCTCTGTCGTAGCCTAGACATCAAGAAATTAAATTTTCGAAAGAAGAAAACTTGTCAATATACAATTAAACCCTAGGTGAGCTCGTGACACCCTTAAGATGTCTATCCGTTATTATTAGCAAATTCTGAGATGAAATGCAATACTGAAATTAAATGTGAATTAATGATGCAACTACGAATGAAATTTGTTTTTTTTTTTGAATTTTTTTTAAATGCAAGCAACCAACGATGTAAAGAAAATAAAAGCAAGAGATATAGGCACGATACCAGAGCGTGCAAAATTATTAGCAAATTATTTTAAAATGGCAATTTTTTTATAAGCAAGTAAGTTATTTTTGGCAAGCAAAGCGAAGCAGGCAAATGATTCTTCCTTATTTTCTTCTGCAACCTGAAAATAAAAATAAGATATATATATATATATACAGTTTTTTTTTGTTTTTTTTTATATATAAGGTTGGAACAAAAAAAAGCAAATAATTATATTCTTTTTATAGACAAAACAAAAGGCACAAGAAACTTAACAAAATAAAAGGGAAACTTAACAAAAGTTTAGCGAAAGAAAACTTTCATGGAAAAATTTATATTCTCTTTTTTATACTAAAAATTGAATTATATTAAGAAAGAAGAAAAGTTCTAATTCAGCCCATCAGAAAGCCAATTAAACAAAAAAAACATGTTACTATTCCCAGTTCTCTCTTTTTAAAAATGTGAATCCAAATCAACGAAAGAAGGAAGGAAAAAAATACAAAAAAGGATCAAAACTCAACTTATAAAAAGAAATCAGATGAGAAATTGAATTGCGATGAGGAAGTGGGATAGGAAGCAGGTGGTTGCTGCTGTGATTTTCAAGAAACGTTGATATTTGAAGGATATGCATTTGGGCGTTCGAGTTTAGGCCATTCCAACTAGGGTTGAGTTGCGGTTGGTGATTGGGGAGAAAAGGTAAAGTTTCTCTGGGTTCGTGGTGTTGCGATCGATGTAGCTGTATTTGTTGTTTTCTGATTTTTTTTTCTTTTTTTCTTCTTCGAGGCAATTGCGGGATTGATTGCCATGAGGTGGAGGGTTGCAGTGATTAGCAGAGGGGATGGTGTGGCGTTTGATGGAATTCTGGAATTTGGTGGTGGAGTTGCTGCGGGTAGGGGATGGTGGAAGTTGTTGTGGTGTGGAGTATGGATTGAATTGAAGAAACTATGAGGATATTTGGTGTGATGAAGGTGTAGCAGAGGTCGGTTTTGTTTGAGATAGCCGAAATGGGTATGGTCAGTGATGTGAGTTGTTGGAAATTTTGCCAGTGGATGTGGGTTGGCGGCAGTAGGTGTTTGTGGATTGAAGAAGGGGGAGCGGTTGGTGGCTGTGATGACTTGATAGTGGATGTTGAAGTGAACTGTTTGGTGGCAGTAAGGGAAGAAGTGTTGTGGGCTGCGGGTTGGTTTATGCAGACGGGTGGAGAAGTGCCGTGGGACTGTACGGGAGGAGATTGTAGTATATAAGAATTGTCTTTTGAGTGGATGGAGGGTTTGTTGCTGCTGATGGTAAGGGGAGTGTAGCATTTTTTGATCTGAAGGGTGTTGTAATTGTGTTTAGGCAAGAAGCAATGGTGGATGGTAATTTTGAAGTGGAGGAGGAGCAGTTTTGTAGATTGGGTGGATGTATGATGACATGCAGGCAAGTAGGACGGGTTTATGGCCAGAGAAGGCAGTTGATGTGTGAAGTATTTTGGAGATAATGTGAAGGTGCATAGATATGGATGGTGGATCGTTGAGGTATATGTTGTGAAGAGTCAGGCAAGCAGGTGGTTGCTGAATGAGGTATGGTATTGCAACAGTAATATGTAAGCTAATGTGAAGTGAAGAACTGAAGTTAATATGAGATGGTTAGCAAGGAGCTTTGCTGGGTTAACTGCTGGATATTTGATATGTTATGTTTGTAGATGGCAGTGGAGCAGGGTGATGAAGTTATGCTTAGTGCTTTATTGATATGTGCAAGTTGATGGGTTGTATGATGTATAGGGAGAAACTGTTGCTAGAGAAGTTACAGTTTGGGAAGAAGTGATATTGTTGCAAGTTGAAGTCAGAAGTATGGTAGTTGTTGCGTTAGCAATGAAAGGCAGATAGGTGGTTTGAGATGATAGGTTGTGGTGGTTATGAAGTGTTGTATGAAGTGCAGCAGTTTCTTGCAAGTTGGTGATGTGCATGGTAGAGTAGTGGCCACTGGTGGCAGTTTGTTGAAGTGTTTGGGAAATTTGATGGTTGAGTTTGTGGAAATTATGCAGTGGCAGGTGCTCGGCAAGGTTTGTGTAGCGCAGAGATATGTAACAGTGGAGAAAGTTGTTTAAGAGACAGTCAAGTGTGAGTAGTTGTGTAGTGGTGGTCAGGGAGGAAAGCAATAGATGATGCAGTGTGCAGTTTTGGTGATATGGGAAGTGAAATGTTGTTTGTGTTGAGTTGTGAGAAACGAAGAATATGCGGCCTTCACCGTTTGATATATCTCAGTATGCATCAGGGTAAAGCGATAGTCCTCAAAGCAACCGAAACTCAGAAAGGCCCAAGCCTATTTATGTATACAATCACATATATAAAGCCCGATACAGGCCATGAAATGTATAAGAATACTTTGTAAATCAAATTTTGTTTCTGAAGCAAGAAGTATCAGTAATTTTTACAATTCAATTCTTCAGTTCTTCATTTCAAAATCTCTTCACAAAATTTAACTTGGTATCAGAGCTTTACAAGGCAAAACTACATCAAAATTCTTGCAAAAGAAGAAGATTAATCTCCATCAGAGAAATCTCATCATTTGGAGATTAATTACCCATCAGAAACATCATCATCATTTGGATAGCATAAGACTTATCTCCAAAGACTAGTGTCTCGCTTAGAAAGCTCTGGATGCACTCAGTCTTTCTCATTGATCAAATCATAGTTTGAAGAAAAATAAAAAAATCAGTCAAGATCTCAAGGAACTCATCAAAACAAAAAGAAGGCAAGTGCCAAACCACTAGCTTATCAGATTAAACATCATCATTTAAACCCAGTTGCAACATACCTGGATTCTGCAGAAACAAGTTCTTGATCACTCTATCTGATTTCAAACTGTTCAAGTATTTCTTGATTCAAGAAGCTTCATCATGACCGACAATAACTCAGAAACTTCTAATAATGCATCTATTCCACCACAACAAGCCACTGCTACAGCAGAAAATCTTCTAAAAGCCAGAATCAGTCCTCGGATTCAACTCATCACTGCTCAACTTGAAGAAGATAATTATCTTCTTTGGAAAGTTCAAGTTGAAACTGCAGCAAGAGGGTATGGTTTGGAAGGATTCATCCTTGGCACCACTGCTGTTCCTCCCAAATTCATCACTGATTCAGAAAACAAAACTGTAAGTAATGGAGAATATGTAAAGTATCAAAGGCAAGACAGTCTTATAAGTTCTTGGTTATTGTCATCAATAAATGTTAAATTACTGCCTCAAGTAATTGGCTGCAGAACTGCTAATGAGATTTGGTTAGCAGTGGAAAGAATTTTCAACACTCAATCTGCAGCAAGGGTAATGCATTACAAAAGACAGTTGCAAAATGTCAGAAAAGAAAGTCAAACAATAAGGGACTATCTAGCAAAGGTCAAGAACATATGTGATATGCTTGAAGCAGCGGGACACAAAGTGTCAAATACTGAACAAGTTCTAACTATCTTGGCTGGTTTAGGTGATGAGTATGAATCAGTGGTAGCTGTAATATCCTCTCAAGAAACACTACCATCTCTTGAGTATGTTAGTTCCATCCTCCTTTCCCACGAAGGAAGATTAGATCTCAAGAAACCAATAGACAGTGATATGTCTATCAACTTTGCTTCAGGCAACAATAAAAACAGAAATCAAAATTATAATAACCAGCAACATCAAAGAGGATACACGGCTTCCATAGGAAGAGGCGGGGGAGATGGAGCAACAACAACAAGCTAAAGTGTCAGATTTGTGAGAAAATTGGTCACACTGCACTAAAATGTTATTTCAGATTCAATGCCAACTTTGTACCAGGACGAAGCTCAAACAACCAAAGAAATGGCAACTACAATGTAAACATAGCACAAGCTCAGCAAGAATCTAATAAACAATGTAGTGGCAACATAAGTCAACATCAAGATGAAACTGCAAGATCAGAACACATACTAGATGAAGCATGGTATCCAGATTCAGGTGCAACCAATTATTTGACAAATAATCTTGACAACTTACATCTTGGCAGCAAGGAATACAGAGGTAAACAGTTAATATTTATGGGAGATGGGAAACTTATTGGGATCACTCATACTGGTAATGCATACATCAAAGCTGAAAGGCAACTATACCTCAATAATCTATTAAGAGTACCAAGAATTACGAAAAATCTTATGAATGTGTCTCAATTTGCACATGATAATAATGTGTACTTTGAGTTTTATTCGAAATACTGTTTAGTTAAAGACATACTAACAGGTGAAAAACTTTTGCAGGGTGATGTAGTGAATGAGCTATACAGGTTCACTGTGACAAACTGCAGAAACACTATTGAGAAAGCAAAGTATAGCAATAATTGTGAAGTATCATTTGTTGAAAACAATAAAAGTGTATTTGATCAATGGCATTATAACTTGGGACATCCTAATGCAAATGTTGTAAAACAGGTTTTAAAACAAATTAAAATTTCTTTTAGTGATCCTATCTTACCATATGTCTGTACTTACTGTTAAATGGGCAAAAGCCATAAATTAACCTTTGATGATTCTATTACTGAATACAAAATGCCACTAGAACTAGTTACAACTGATCTTTGGGGTCCTGCACCCATTAGTTCTGACTATGGCTATAGATATTACATATCTTTTGTTGATGCCTTCACTAGATACACATGGATATACTTTCTGAAAACCAAGGGAGAAACTTATAATGCTGTCATTCAGTTTATTGATCAAGCTGAGAGACAAACTTGTCATAAAGTTAAAGTAGTTCAAAGTGATGGTGATAGTGAATATTAGTCTCTTTGAAAAAAAATTCTTAAGCAGAGGTATAATACATAGAATCACATGTCCATACACCACTGAACAAAATGGTCTAGTTGAGAGAAACACAGACACATAGTAGAAACATGGATAACTTTGCTTTCTCAGGCATCTTCACCCCTTAAGTTCTAGCCTGACTCATTTAGTACTTCGGTATATTTAATCATTAGACTACCAACTAAAATACTAAATGGAGTGTGTCCAGTTGAAAAACTTACAGGAATTAAACCCAATTATGATAGTCTTAAAACTTTTGGGTGTCTATGTTTTCCCTACCTAAGACCATATAATAGATATAAATTGGATTTCAGATCTCATCCCTGTACATTTTTGGGTTATGGAACCAAGCAAAAAGGCTACAAATGCTTGGACAGTTCAGGAAAGATATTTATTAGCAGACATGTAGTGTTCAATGAAAGGATATTTCCTTTTGCTTCTGCAAATATAAAAACTACTCGGAAATATATAATCCTGGAACATTTATCTCAAGTATACCTGTATATTCTGAGACATGGAGTCTCAAAGAAGCAGGTGTTTCTGAACCACAACACACTGTGTTGCCAGAACCAGGTCATGGAAAAGAAGAACAACCTGATATATCTGTACAATCACCTACTACACCAAGCAATCAAAGTCAAGGAGTCAGTACTGACAGACTTCAAGAACAATCTTAGGACAACACTGTTGAAGATGATAATTCAACATCAAAAGATGCTGGATTACCAACCAGAATACGTCATCGCCCAAAAGAGGCATATTCAAACCAAAAATCTATGCTGCAACAACAAATGTTGAAGAGCCTGAATCATTTGAACAAGCATACAGAGATGAAAACTGGAAGATAGCTATGAATGAAGAATATCAAGCATTAATGAAGAATAAAACATGGGGTCTTGTGCAACCACCAGCAAACAAAAATATAATAGGATGGAAGTGGACCTATGAACTAAAGAAAAATCCATATGGAACAGTGTCCAAATGTAAAGCAAGACAAGTTGCCAAAGGGTATACTCAACAGTATGGATTTGATTTCAGTGAGACATTCTCACCTGTAGTCAAGCCAACAACCATCAGAGTTGTACTCACAATTGCCTTAAGAAAAAGTTGGGACATTAGGCAATTGGATGTCAACAATGCATTCTTAAATGGTATACTGCAAGAAGAAATTTATATGGAACAACCACATGGATATAAACAGAATGATCATCAAGTTTGCAAGTTAAACAAGGCCATATATGGCTTGAAACAAGCACCAAGAGTATGGTTTGATAGACTAAAAGCCACATTAACTTCTCTAGGCTATCAGTCTACCAAATTTGACAACTCTTTATTTGTCAAAATTTATAATAATCATATTATTTACATTCTAGTATATGTTGATGACATGATCATAACAGGTGATGACACAACAGAAATCAAAAGCATCATACAATATCTTAACAATCAGTTTTCCATCAAAGATCTTGCGAATCTTAATTATTTTCTAGGCATTGAAGTCAACAAAAAAACAGGCACAGAGATTTTGCTAAGCCAGACAAATTATATTAAAGAGATACTTATCAAATCAAAGATGCATGAGGCAAAATCTCAACCCACTCCTATGGTCAGCAATCAACAACTATCCAAAAACAGGGGAGAATCCATATTAAATATTAAACGATACATAAGTATTGTAGAAGCACTATAATACACTACTATTACTAGGCCAGATATATCATTCAGTGTTAACAAAGTTTCTCAATTTATGCAGGAACCAAATGATGAGCACTGGAAGGCAGTAAAAAGGATTCTCAGATACCTTAAGGGAACTGCAGATTTTGGATTAAATTTAAAAGCATGCAACAACTTAAGCATCACAGCATATGCCGACGCAGACTGGGCTACAGATATTGATGATAGAATGTCTATAACAGGATACTACATATATATTGGAGATAACCCAGTATCATGGTGCTCAAAGAAACAGACCACGGTATCAAGGTCAAGCACAGAGGCAGAGTATAGAAGTGTTGCAAGTGCCACTGCAGAGATAATTTGGCTACAATCTCTACTAAAAGAACTACGAATCAACACAGCAGTCAAACCAATATTATGGTGTGATAATCAAAGCACTGTGTATATGACAACAAACCCAGTATTTCACGCACGAACAAAACACATCGAAATCGATTTATATTTTGTTCGTGAACAAGTGCAAAGAGGAAATCTACAAATCAATCACATACCTTCAACTTACCAGCGTACAGACATACTTACCAAGGCGCTGTCTGCAAGAAACTTTTTGAAGTATCGAGCCGAACTAAAAGTAGAAAGCAAGGTAGATCTCATAAATTTGACCCTCAGCAAATGGAAAGAAACTCAGATCGAGTCATCTCAAGCAACCATAGCTACAGCAAGCAAGCCACTCATGGATGATACTAAAACCAGATCTGGAAGAGAAGAACGTAAATCAACCACTGAAACGAAGTTTGAAGATGCTGAGAATTCTCAAAGGCAATCTTTGAAAAGAGAATTCACAGCAAATTCAAAGACTTGCTGTAAAAAGTTAACTGTTGTGAGAATTGAAGAAAAGAAAAAAAATCGCTCTCTGTTGCCACCATGAAATTGAGAGGCTGCAAGAAAGCCTAAACCTAATATTGGTTACAGGCTATGAAATGTATAAGAATACTTTGTAAATCAAATTCTGTTTCTAAAGCAAGAAGTATCAGTAAATTTTACAATTCAATTCTTCAGTTCTTCATTTCAAAATCTCTTCACAAAATCTAACTGTGAGGAGTAGCAGCTATTTGCGATGGGGTTCTGGCCATGGCAGAGGAGTTGGGTGGAAATGTTGTCGTATGATTGAAGTATAGTAGTATGGTTAATATGTTTAGCACTAGGAAATGAACTGGTTGTTGCTGCACCAGAGTGAAGTGTGGTGTTTGGATGTGGTTTTAGGAAGGAGTTTGTATTTGCGCTCGAGTGAAGTGACAGTGATCAAGCAGTAAGGTGGAGAGAAAGAAAGTGGTCAGAGGTGTTTTGAGCAAGTTGTAGGGGTAAGGCAGATCAGTGGAAGAAATGGCGGTGTAGTGCACTACAGGGGTGCACAGATGCACAGAACGTATGTGCATGGAGTAGATTGGCTGGTAACAGGCAGTGGAAAACGATGATGCACCGTGGAGGGTGGTGATACAGTGCATTGTTGCATTGTTGAGTGTAAGAGAACAGTTGTAAAAATTTTGAATGTAATTGTACTTGAAAATTGTAAATGCAGCTGAAATGGAATGGAATTTTTTTTCTTTTTTTAATTGAAGTTGTGTACTTATTTTAAATATGAGATGCAAATGAACAAATCAATTAGAAAACAACAACAAACACACAAATAAAATACAAACAAAAATCACAAAAACACACAATTTTTTTAAATGCAAATTAACACACAAAACAAACACATAATAAAATCAAACGATAAATAATTCAAAGAATAGAAATTAAAATCAAATCAACTCTCCGGCAACGGGGCCAAAAACTTGTTCGAACCGGTCAATTTTCTATCGGATTAGAAAATAGCCGATCGAATTTAAATTGAAAATAACCGCAAGCGCATGACATACAATTTTAGTACGTGGCAAGTATGGGTCGATCCGTAGGGAATTGTTTAGATTTTAAAATTTCAATTCAATCAAATTAAACCAATATTTGAAAGTGTGATTAGCTAAAAAAATGTAGAAAATTAACAAAAAATGAATAAAAATATGAGAGTAGAAGACAATTTAGAGATAAATTCACTCTCCAATCACATAAACCAATGCAACATGAAATTATGATCTCTCTTTTTTGGTCATTTGTGAATTTAATTGATGTGTTTATCATAAGTATAAAATATTTGTGCTATTAATTAGCTCAACATAAGCCATCAGACTATAACACATACCTACTAAATCACTTTTAACTCTCATGAAAATGACAATGAAATTGAAAATAAAATTTCTTCTAAGCATGACCTATTAACTATGGATTAGAAATATAGACCATCAAATTTTGATTTTAAAATCACTTCATTACCAACATCATATGTAGATGAAGAGATAATTTGTATTTTGTTTGTTTAAGCATAGCCTATTTAGTGTCAACAATATAGGCTATCAAATTCAAAGCTGAACAACAAAATATTTACCACATTCTATCATTTCCATTAAGCACAAAAATTATCAAAATGTTGACGCTACATGATTAAGAGAGCTTTATTACCACTTAATTGAAGGGGTTTAGCTTCTCAAATTTATTATCATATCAACAAAATAGCATTCAACGTGAAACAAAAACAAAAGAAGAAAGAGAGCAAAGTAAAATAAAAGCTAAGTTGCTTGCATAAAAATAAAGAGCTCCACACTACTAACATGAAATAAACAATAAAGAAAAGAGCATATATTAGAATTGCATAAAAAATGAAATTTCATAAAAGAAGAAAATGGCTAAGTTGCCATGGAAAAGAAAGAGGGTTTTTATTTGTGAGCCTCAAACTAAACTAACTAAAAAAGAGGCTAAGAGAAGAGAGGCCATTACATGAAACTTAAAGGGTATTTATAACATTAATTCATATTTTTAGGGACAATCCAAACTACTCATGTAGGAAAAGTAACCTCCAAGTAATCATTAGCATTAGTATAACCCTTCATTTAAATGTGCATGTAGCTTTAATCATGTGAATTAGCTCTTAAGAGGGGATCATGGTAAGTGGGTAGGTGGGGTCATCCATGATTCAGAAAATAAATTATTTCCATCTTCATTCTCTTGTGCATGCATATTTTTCATGAAGCCTCCTCTAATTTCCATCTAATTTTCCTATAAATAAAAATAATATGGAAATAAATATACCCAAACTAATATATGCACAAAAATGACTATTTTGCCCCTATATGAAGATGAATAAATAATGATTTAAAAATAATTGAAATATTGGTTTAAACATGTTAAAACACCCTATATGCTCATTTATTTAATTAAATTCAATAAAATATGGAAGTAAAAACATGCACATTTAGGTGCACATCACAATTAGTTTTTTAAATTAATAAAATATAGTGTAATTTATTATTTATATAGTTTTATAATTATCATTATCATTCTACATATATATGTCATATTTCATTTCATTATTGTTGAAAATAATACATCGAAATAATTCATTAGATATAACTTTATAATAATCTATATTATATAATCTATTATATTGTAAACAATTTGTCTTAATCTTTTAGGCTATTTGATTATGGGATACCAAGATTTAAATGAAATTAAAAATTAGTATGCATTAATTTCTTAGTTATTTGTTCTAGTTCTAATATGCAGTATTCAAATTAAAATAAACAGCTAGAAATGACTTTTTTATATATAATCGAGGGTTATATAATTTAAAGGAATATAATAAATACCGTTTAAGACACAAAAATTGATTATAATAATACGAGTAAACGCCTTGCGTAAATCTCCATATGATTTTTTTGAAATTTTGCCTAGCCTTTGGCTACGTAAAGCACATAAACTAACATAATTTATTCTCCTCCGACTTGACTGCGCGTAGATTCTCACATAGAGAGTGGATTTTCAATGGGGAACCATGTATGTTGTTATCTATAGAGGGTCAGTTTATTTCCTATCTAATTGCTACTAAGTCCTTTGATTTTCATGTTATCCAACATAGTGTGCCTACTTTCCATGTTGGATCAACCTCTCAATTTCATTATATCAGTGTTGACATCTTTTATCCTATGTGCATTAAGCTGGTAGAATCACACTACTTTGCAGAACCATAAAACTCCTTCCTTAATGCGAACCTCAGAGGGTGGCTTATTGTATGTTACACCTAATAGAGTTAACATCATGTCCTAGGGGCAATCATGAAATTAGTTACATATATCTAACTCGATAACCAATCTTACTCAAAATAAAATGTATTTTCGTTCTATTATATACTTGTTATATTATGATATAATAAATTAAGCAATTAATGTGAGGTATATTAAATGGGAAATTCTTAAATGATATGTTATATGATAGTAATTAAAATGTTGCAATCATGAGAAATTTGTCACATTAAAAAGATAACATACCATTTTAAATATTCCAAGTTAAAATGTTTGAAGAAAGAATATTGATTCATCCGTTGTGGAAGTACATAATGCTCTCCAAATGATGGAAAGTGTATTGCACATGGCTGCTGTGGGCACTAAGAGATTGCGTACTGATAGTTATGGATAACCATGGAAAGACTCATTCAAGACTTCTCCATTGGTTAATATAACTAAGGTCAACGTACAATCTCGAAGCGACAATGTTAACAGTTTCCTCAACTAGAGAATAATGTGGAACTTCAGTATAAACACTCCACTTTGGCTATAGTTAAACTGTAGCATGATATCCATCAAACTTCAATATGGAACCCACTATAGGGAGCAAATCCAGCTGTCACCATCCAATGTCCCCACACCAAAATTCAAGTATTCTTCATTAGAAATTGGACTATCCCACATAAAATTAAAGATCCCTTCAAGCATTTAGCAATTTGCACCTTAGCTTTTAAGGACCTGTTAGATGGAAGCCATGTATACATCCAACATTGGATGGCAGGAGTAAACCTACGATGAACAAATCCATGATCTATGAATGATATAAATGTAAAGGCGCTATAGGAAAAAGTGGATCTTCTTTTTGGCAATAATTCTTTCATGGTAGAAAACAAAAGTAACGTGATTACCAAAAAGAGAGAAGAAACCAGTATCAGTCAAAAATAGTCTTCTAACAATGATGAGATCAATCACTGGAACTTTACCTCATGGAAGTAGATCATTGATATTTGAACCATGTAATTATGTGAGATTTTTATTCTCATAGTTTTACTTTGCTAGTTTCTACGTACTTATTTAAAACATATTTCAAGAAATGATTGATTTGTGAATATTTAATAAATTTTAAATATTGAATTAATGGGTTTTAATAATCAAATAACTCTCTTTTTATTACTTAATAATGATAGTAAACTCGTTTTGAATATTTGTTTATAAAAATAAATAGTTCGATGAAAAATGTGACCAATTTTTTTTTGTATTTTCGACCTTTCATCGAATAAAAGATGGTGCAACGTTGTTGCATGCATATGTACACTTTTGTCATGCACACATACATGTTTAATAAAGTTTCAGATAGTACCAAAGAGATTAAATTGACAAGAAAAGAGCTATTGGTCCTTATTTTTGTTGTTGTTATAAGAAAAGTTCATGTAGAAATGAATATGTAAATATGGTCCTTATTGCACTTTTCTGACAGAAAATGTAAGGTAACTTGCATTTTTTCTAATTTTTAAGTATTTCTAAAAATTTTGAAACTTTTGAAATTTTTAAAAAATGCAACTTAACTTGCACTTTCTATCATGAAAACGCAAGCTATTTTACGCTTTTCGATTTTTAAATTTTTTTGAAAATTTTAAAATATTTTAAAAACGCAAGTTAACTTGTGCGCTTTCTGATTTTGAAATACTTTTCTTGTAACAACATCAGAAATATGGACCTTCTATGCAAAGCCTCTTAAATTAAGGCAAAATAGCCTTAAGCACTTTTAGAAAAGGGGATTTGTACCAAAGGTCTCTATTCTCAAAGCTCATGCACAAAAAGTCCCTACTCATAAACCCATGTAAATCAGTCCCTATTTTGTTCTTTTTTACCAAAATGTCCCCTCCCAGAAAATCAGCCCAACATCGAAATCATGGGCAAAAGTAGCATAAATTAGCTAAAAACTAAAAATAAGGACCTAATTTTCATACCTTTTTCAGGAGGGACTTCTCTTCCATCATCTTTCAATTCTAGGGACTAGCCAGTCATTCCTTGTTTAGAAACTCATAAGGTGTAATAAATAAGAAGACTTTTGTATTCCTTAATTGGTGCCACTTTTTAAGAAGATGTGATATGTATTTCTTAAAGTATGATCGCAAGTACATAAGCATGCATGGGAGAGTGAATTATGGCATACAATAAGGGAGGGTAATGCCTTGAAATAAGGAAGGGTATGTTTTTCCATTCTACAAATTCTACAAAAGAACCACCTTTAGTTCATTTCCATCTTTACTTCATTTCCAGTTTTGCCCTCTTCTCCTTCATTCTTCTTCACTACTCTTCGACTAAAGTTCATGAAATAAATCACTTCCAAAAACACTTCTTTTCTCCTCTAAACTCCTCCTTTTTCTCCTCGACTTCTTAAATAACCTTGCAACAACCTTGCTATCACCCTCTTCTTCTCAAAGATCCAAAATTTAGTGCCTATTCCCCATTTTAGACCTATGGCCATGGGCAGCATGAAGGGTCCCGAGGTCTTGGTCGAGCTTATTCAAGTGGTTTTGAGTCATGGTGGTAGCTTGTGATGTTTGGGTAGTAGCAAGAAGTAGTAGCTTGTTCTAAAGTTTAAGTTGCATATAAAAGTGAGATAACTCACTTTGAAATAGCATTAAAAATGATGTGGCATGTTGGAAAGTATTAATTATTGTTTATGTTGTATATAATTATATACATGGATGTATATATATTATTTGATATTGTTTGACTCTCGCTTGGAGGCAAACGTCATACATAACCATTTTTGTAAAGGATAAAAGCAAGGAAATGGAAATCAAAGTGCTTCATAACGAATAGGTCACAATGAATACACTTCGAAAGATTTTTTTGTAAAGGAATCCAATAGGATTCCTCACAACTGTTGATTTTACATTTCATGATTACATGTGTATATGAAATGCTTGTATGCCATGGCTTGGTAGCTTGGCTATGTTGTGTGTAAAACATTGTTGTGTTTTGAAGATTGAATCTTTTCTTTAAGAAAAGAAGCAGTAGCATGTGTTAAGTGCTAATGTAGCTCTGAAGCCTCTTTGCAACTTTTTGAAATGATTTATGACTTTGATTTCTCGTTGAAATACTTTTGTTGCTACTTGGATTTACAAGGATGCTTTTAAATGTGGCATTGGATTTCTATAATCCTCTTTTATGTGACTTTGTCATTTGATTTCTAAAAGTGTTTTGCAAATATTTTTTGAGCTTGAATTTTGTTTTTCAAACCTATTTGTAAAGGTATTAAAGTGGTTTAAAAATATAGAAAGAAATATGGTTTAAAAGCTATTTGATTTATAAACAAAGTTTTAAAAGTTACGCACCATATAGCGATGGTCGTTATGGATGCATTTTAGATATTTATGATTTTAGTAGAGTATAAAAGGGTATCTACTTTAGATATTTTGTAAATTCTTTTCGAATGTATTTTGTAAAAGTCGTATAAATGTTTTAAAAGGAGTTTGAAGTTTTAAATATACATTAAAGCTATTTTTGAGATATTAAAGTGAAAAGTTTAAATTTTATAAAGGAAATTCGTTTAATTTTCAAAGTCAAGTTCTCTTTTAAAAAGGCAATGATCTTTTAAGTGATATTTTGGAAATAAATGGGTTTTAAAACTTTTATTCTTCTTTAAACCTTTGGGGTAAGTCGTTCTATTTTATATATTCAAATGTTTAAAAAAGATTTGAGATTTAAAGGATCTTAAAGTATGATGGCAAGTACATAAGCATGCATGGGAGAGTGAATTAAGGCATAAAATAAGGGAGGGTAATGCCTTGAAATTTGGGAGGGTATGTTGGGTCATTTTCCATTTTACAAATTCTATAAAAGAACCACATTTACTTCATTTCCATTTTTTGCCCTTTTCTCCTTCACTCATCTTCACTACTCTTCCACTAAAGTTCATAAAATGAATCACTTCCAAAAAAACACTTCTTTTCTCCTTAAAACTCCTTCTTTTCCTCCTTGACTTTTTAAATAACCTTGCAACAACCTTGCTATCACCCTCTTCTTCTCAAAGATCCAAAAATTTAGTGCCTACTCCCCATTTTAGACCCATAGCCGTGAGCAATATAAAGGGTCCCGGGGCATTGGTCGATCTTGTTCAGGTGGTTCTAATTTGTGGTGGTAACTTGTGATGTTTAGGTAGTATCAAGAAGTGATAGCTTGTTCTGAAGTTTAAGTTGCATATAAAAGTGAGATAACTCACATTGAAATAGCTTTAAAATGATGTGGCATGTTGAAAAATAATAATTATTGTTCTATTGTATATAATTATATATATATATATATATGGATGTATATACAGTAATTGATATTGTTTGATTCTCGCTTGGAAGCGGATGGCATACATAACCATTTTTGCATGGGATAAACGCAAGGAAAGTGAAAGTTGAATTATTTAATAGAAAATAGGTCGCAATGAATACACTTCATAAGATTTTTTTTGTAGATAGATTGTGACGCCCCACTCCGAGAGCCTCGTTAACAAAGAGTATTACATAGATAATACTGTCGGCTAACGCGGACAATAGAGTATAATGGAAGCGACCATGTGCAATCTTACCTTAACTATTCACTAAATATGTCGAAAAGTAGAAACACATTAAAATTCGACCTATTCAATAAATATTTAAAGCAAAACTACAATGGCTATAGGATCTATCAGAAGAAAATATAACAACTCAAATGTAATATACATCACAGAACAGTCGATCATAATATACACATACACAGATACACCACAGAGTATACAAAATAATACATGTCAAGTGGTATAGGAGACCACCATATACAGACGATACGAAAGAGTATAAATCAGAGTTATAACAGATAAGGACTACAAAAGACGCTATAACAAAATGAAGCTAGCGAATAGTCCATGCGGAAGCAAAATAGGCTAAGTCCCTAAAAGCACCTAACCTGAAATATCTCGGTCTGACCCGAGTATAAAATACACGGGTCAGTCTAGATAACAAATCAGTTAGATAAACTGAACACTAATAAACCTGCAAGGTCATACAGTATAATAAATATCTCTAGGGGAGATAACACAATCATCAACAAGAGATGAATCATATAGAACAAGCCTCATATCATCGGCAACATATAGAAACAAAGGATACAAATATCCCAAAACAAGCCAATAGGCAAACAACAAATACCAATAAGGTATACAAGTTCCACAAGGTAAACGCTATACTCCATGCGGCTCAAAAAGACCAATACCGAAGGGCGATACCAAGGGAATATACATATCAATGAAACATCATAAAATTTGCTCGAGCTCAGTACTGTACAAACAAGGATCCATGAGCCCGAAGACTCCAAACCCAAGTATCACCCATGCGGCACATAAGGCCAACATCAGAGCGAAACTATATAGGGCAACAAACCCGAAGGCACACACCCGAAGGCAACATACCCGAAGGCAACAAACCTAGGGAGACAGTCCGAAGACACTATCCCAGAGGCAACAAACCGTAGTGGTGAAGGTCGAAGACCCAGTACTGGACACCACTAACTGACGGAATGTGTCACAACTCTCGAAAAGGAATCCGAAAAGTGTTAACGTATGTCCTATAACCACTCGTTCGCACTAAACGGTTTACTATCCGTCAGTCCCTTTCACACTCAAAGCAGTACAAAGTTTACCTCATATCATCGATAAACCAAACCCGAAGGTCAAAACAATCAATCGAATAGGTCGAGGATTAATCGGAAAGATAAACGCACAGATTCATGGTCCGTGTTTTGCCCAACCATTTAATCACCCTTCCACTTCGTTCGAAGTGCGAAAGTGTGTGTGTTTTAAATAGAATTTATAAATTAGAGAAACGAACTTTTAAATGCGATTCGAGAGATTATTTTATAAAAACCCGTGGATTAAAATTAAAAGGAACCATCAAAGTCAAAACAATTGATAATCATACATAGGTTCATCATGAATCGATTCAAATTGAAAATTCAATCCCAAAAGGCAAAGTGGGCTGAAACAGCAGGTTCAGTCGACTGAACAGAGTTTTCAGTCGACTGACCCTATACCTGAAAAAAAATTTCAGGTTCAGGAAACTTTCTGTTTCCAGGTTCAGTCGACTGTGCAGAGTTTTTCAGTCGACTGAATCATGCCTGGAAACTCTCGGGTTTCAGGTTCAGTCGACTGTGCAGAGTTTTCAGTCGACTGAATCATGCCTGGGCTGTTTTTCAGCCTTATTCAAATGAAGAGCAAACTCTCCCAAAATGCATTCGGATGAACATTGGCTCTAGGGGCTTATGCCAATCGACAACCCGGCCCTATATGTTCCTCGATGCATCACCAAAACATGATTAAAACATCAAAGTTAGGATTTCAAAGATTTGAACCCAAAACACTAAAAATTGGAATATTCCCCAATTCAACCCAAACCAATTGCAAGTTCATATGAACAAGGTGCTAGAAATTCATACCTAACATCAATGAAATCAAGAGAAGTAGATGTGAGTTCAAAACTCACCTTTTTACACAAAACAAAGAAGATGAAGAAGCACAATTGCAAGGGATCAACCAACTACACTCCACTTCAACACTACAAGCTTCAATCTAGAATCAAAAGCAAGTATTTCCTAAGTTAGGGTTAGGAAATTACTGAAATTGAAGAGGAGAAAAGATGGAGAAGGTGGAGATGAACTTACCAATGGATTCTCTTTGATTTTGGAGCAAGAATCAAGTCACAAAGGAGAAACTAGGGCTTGCTAATTTCTATTTATCTTTCCTTTCCCCCATTTCAGTTTTTAGTTTTAGAAATAAAATGAAATGAAGATGAAATGAAGAGAAGGGTTGAGCTAGGGGTTAAGTGAGCTAGTGGGCTGAACCCATCCCCAAACCCAATAGAAAAAGTAGCCAAAATTTCACAAACTCCAAACATATCAAAGATTATACTCAAAATGATCGCAAACGCCATTTTGGACTCAATGGAAATGGTTTCGAGCTCCAATTCGGCCATTTGCAGAAAGTAACATTTCGGACCCTAAAATCCGAATAACGACGCTATATTTAAATCAAACATTTAAATATAAAATCGTTAAATATGCGGGTTGTTACATAGATCCAACGAGATTCATCGCAACCGTTGATTTCACATTTCATGATTATATGTGTATATGAAATGCTTGTATGTCTTGGTTTGGTGGCTTGGCCATGGTGTATGCAAAACTTTGATATGTTTTAAAGATGGAATCTTTTCTTTAAGAAAAGAAGTAGCAACATGTGTTTAGTGCTAATGTAGCTCCAAAGCCTCTTTGTGACTTTTTAAAATCAATTATGACTTTGATTTCTATTTGAAATACTTTTGTTGCTACTTGGATTTCCAAGGATGCTTTTAACTATGGCATTAGATTTCTGTAATGCTCCTTTATGCGACTTTGTTATTTGATTCCTAAAAGTGTTTTGGAAATATTTTCTAAACTTGACTTTTGTTTTTAAAATTTATTTGCAAAGCTATTAAAGTGTTTTAAAAATATGTAAAGAAATATGGTTTAAAAGCTATTTGATTCACAAAACAAAGTTTTAATAACAATAATCGCTATGGATGCCTTTTAGAAACCTATGGTTTTAATAAAGTATAAAATGGTTATCTACTTTAGTTATTTTGTAAATTCTTTTCGAATGTGTTTTATAAAAGTTGTATAAGTATTTTAAAAGGAGTTTGAAGTTTTAAATATATTTTTGAAGCTATTTTTGAGATATTGAATGAAGATGTTTAAATTTTATAAAGAAAGTTCATTTACCTTTCGAAGTCAAGTTCTCTTTTAAAAGGGCAACGATCTTTTAAGTGATGTTTTAGAAACAAAAAGGGTTTTAAAATTGGGTTATTCGTTTTCAAGTCTTTGGGGTAAGTCCTTCTATATTATATATGCAAATGTCAAAAAAAAGATTTGAGATTTAAAGGATTTATTTTGAGATATTTAAATAAGTGATTTATATAAAGGAAATCCCTTTACTTTTCAAAGTCGAATTCTTGTTATAAAGTGATGGCTTTAAGTTATGATTTGGATAAGGGTTTAAAATTTGTTTAAAAGTGATCCAAAGGAGGTTTGAAATTCATATAAGTGATTTCAAGAATTATTTGATGAAATAAAGCAAGTGGTGCTTTATGAAAAGAGGAATCTATACTTTCCAAATCAAACTTAGTCTTGATCAAAGGTATTCAAGTGAGATTTATATGGAATCTTAAAAATGAAGAAAGTATGGATTACAATTTATTTGATTGATTGGTTTTGAATTGGTATGTTGTTTGAATTTTAAAATTTATTTTCTATTTTTTTATTAATATTTCATTATTTCATTATTATTTTTATTATTTTTTAATAGTATAATAATATTTTCTGAAATATACTTGAAGTTTAATAATATTTCAGATATATATATATATATAGGCATTAATAATAATAATATTTATATATATTAGGGAACTTAGGAAAAATCAATTCATGAAAATTCAAAGGCACATGTCGACATGGTCCCTACCATAATGTCGACATGGGTACCTGAATTTGAATTTCAAATTTTGAATTCAAATGTTTGAATTTTCCTCCACCTTTTCACTTCATTCAATTCTCTGAAAATCTACTTTTTGACCAGAGAATATGTCCTTTGAGAATCTATTTATTCACTATCTTTTATCATATCTTTTCACTCTCTTTTCAAATTCAAATTCTCTCTTCATAACTTCAAACTCTCTACTCTCTACTCTCAACTTTAATGGCTTCCTCAAGCAACCCCTCCACCACGAGAATTTCCAGAAAAATCAAAGAGCAATTATTCAATGATCCGGAGGCAATAAAAGCATACATCAATTATGCGAACTATGCCAAAGTCCATCCCAGAAAATTTGCTATTTTTCAAGATTTTTCTTCTTATGAACTTGATTCTCTTTTTGCAAACAATGGAGTTCTTAGTCTTATTGATTCTTCTCAAAATGATTTTGTTTGCTATCCAAATCTTGTTAAAATTTTCTATGCTAATTTAAACCGTGGATTTTATCATGGAAATGAGGATGAAATTTGGAGTAGTGTCAAAGGCACTAGAATTATTTCGAATTGTGATCTTTTGGGTACTATTCTCAATTGTAAGTGTAGGGAATGGATCTTTCTAATTTTAAAATCGATGAAAATGATCGTGAGACATTTCATCGCATTTTCGAAAGGATTGATAATTTTGAATTCAAAAATTGAAATTTTCGACCAAAGGCAAGAATTGTCAATCTTCTTTTACAACATACTTTGACCCCAAGATCGGGGAATTTTAACAATCCTACTTCAAAAGTTTGCAAGGCTCTTTTTTCTATTTTCGGAAATTATGACATAAATTGGGCGCAAGTTATTTTGGATAAAATTCGTCCTAAAAATCTTGAATTGGGTGAGAATATCTTATACCATGGAATTTATCTCACTCGGATTTTTAACTATTTTGGAGTGGATTTCAAAGGCGAAGAATTTGTTTCTAGAAAAGTTTTCAACCATTCCAACATTTCGCTTATGAAAATTCATTTTGTTTTTCAACCTTATGAGACCCTTGCCGAAAAGGAAGAGCATTTGGCTCATGAGGAAATGGAAGAAGAGGAAGAGGAGGAAGAAGAAGAAGGGGATGAAATGGAAACTGAAGAAGAAGAAGGCGAAACCTTTTTGGAAAGCATTGACTATTCTCCTAATCCATCCACCAAAACCCTTCTCAAAAACCAAAAGACGATTGTTGAGAATCAACGGATTCTTAAAAGATGCGTTAGTAAGAAGTTGGACGAAATTTCATCCAAGATGAACAAGTTCATTTCCAAAGTCAGCAAGAAACTTGGACTATCTTCATCTTCGTCATCCTCTAACTAGTCTTATCATTTCATATCTTGTTGTATTTGTTTTTGAATGTTCATGTAGTTTGTTGTGTGCTTAATCGTTGTATTATTGTAGTATGCAATGAAATGAAATTTCCTTTCTGTTTTCTATGTTATCTTATCTCCAGAATAAATGTTAATATAGTATATAAATATATATACACACATAATTATTCACAAAATCAAATTAGTCATAATTTTTCTATGACCCATGTCGACATCTCCTATATGACCATGTCGACATGTGTTGGTCTGAAATGACAATTGATTTTGAATTTGAAATTTGAATAACTACCAAATGCCTATTCATTTCAAACGAATTTCTATACCTATAAATATATGTTTCTTCCACAATTCTTCACTGAAATTCATTTCTTATCATCTATATCCTTTATTTCTTTCATAAATTCAACTATGGCTAATTCTATTCATAATCTATCCAAAATTTTTGAAGAAACTCTTAACTCGTTCAAGAATATTCTTTCGTTTATTCTACGAAACCAGCGTCACTTAGAATTGAGTAAAATGCAGATGATCAAGGAACAACAAAGGCACTTCGATGCGATATGATGGATGATCTCCTCTCTGCACAAGGATGATAACGAAGCACATCCTTCTGTCTCTCTCACCAATGAAAATGATAATTGGGATGCTATTAAGGCAGGCCCAATCTTTGGAGAAGAAGGATGGGTGGAAGTTCCACGTAACGTTTGATTTTATTTGTTTGATTTGTTTGAATTGATTTGGTTTGGATTGATACTATGTGTGGATTGATTTCTTGATATTGGTTTGAAATTTGTTGTATAAAACATATATATATGAATTGAAATGTATATAGACTTTGATTAGTTATCATGTTCATAAGTATAATTATTTCTTAATCTATATATTATGTTGTATAGTTTATCAATGTAGGTACTGAAGAATGTCCGTGAGACGATGGTTTTGATGACAACAACCTCAGAATAGATTATAAATTATATAAATTATAAATACTGACATTATAAGTTTATATATATATGTATATGCAGGATTTAACCATGCAGGTACTAAGAGTGAAGACTGTACAGTATAGAGATTCAAGATATCAAGATAGAAGAACTCATGAGTATCAAGATTATCAAGAGTTCAAGATTTCATGGTTAAGTATTTTTTATTATTAGGAATTTTGTTAAAACTCGTAGAAAAGCACTGGCATCTTAAAATCCAATTTATTCGTGCAATGGAATCCACTTCGAGCCTGTTAAAGGGATGGAACCCTAAGTAGGATGGAACCTACGAAAAATCTAGTGGAACATTGTTTTGTATCCGCTAACTTTTTATTCAAAATGATTTTTCAAAATTATATCCTAATTTCAAAATGTTTTCAAAACTTTCCTTTCAAAAGTTTCAAAACCCTCTATCCTGGCTTTAAATAATTTTAGCCTCAAAATTATCTTTAATTTCAAAGTCAAATTACTCCTGATTTTAAACAATCTTTTAATATAATATATTTAACTTTTAAATATATATACTTAGATTTAAAATATAAAATTAGAGTTAAATTCTATATATAATATTCTCTATATTTACTTATGAATTTTAACTATATTCAAGTATATTTGTAAAGTTCAAATTAGTTTTAATATAAGATAAAAGTTATTTTCAAAGAAAATCGAAACATCAAAAAATGCTTTGGGATGTCGACATGCCTATGTACCCCATGTCGACATGGTGTCAGTTGAGTTCAAAATTTAAATTTCAAAAGAAGTGTCTATTCGCCATAACTCTTCACGAATGGACATGGATGTTGTTCTTCTATAAATAGGGATTAGTTTCAACGAATTTTATATCAGATTTTCTGGTTTTTCACTCCTCTTCTTCTTCCACTTTTCTTAATACATATTGTTATCATTACTCTGCCGAAATCAACATTCAATCGAACTCGATTACTTCTACTTTGATTCTCTATCACTCTCTCTACAAGATTATCAGTGCTATTCAGAGTTATAGACTTCTTTATAATCTATTAAGCAAGAAAAGGTGTGATTGTAGCCTTGAAAATCAATCAAGAAAGAAAATGTGCGATTGTAGCCTTGGTAGATCAATTGGGTAAACTTCTAGCCCGGAAATCAAGTATCTCTACCCAGAGGATCGAAATTCTGGAGGGTGTACCTCGCAGCCTTGAAACCAAGGGTGTAATTGTACAATTGCTTTTGAAAAGAAATCCGTACTTTTGTTGCGGGACTGGATGTAGGATAACTGCGAACCAGTATAAAATCCGGTATGTTCTTTCCTTTACTGCTTTTATTTTATTTCTGCATCTGTGTTTGTTTCTGTGATCATATATGTGTTTGTATATTGCATACATCGATGTCTAAATTAACATAAATCGAAAAAGATTTAGTAATTCTTTATTAACCCTATTCACCCCTCCCCTCTGGTGTTAATCCTAGCCTTAAGATCCATAATCCGCATTTCTCACAAATAATACCATATCGTGACAAGTATATATTTCATAACAATGAAAACCATACAATATCTCAAATTTTCTTAAACACTCAAAGGAATATCATATTTAACTTATTCACCAAACCTCAAATATGGATAAAACATATCAATGCAAATCACAAAAATTGGAGAAATATAAATTCCAGAAATCAATATTTAGAAATCCAGAAAACATAAAAAGGGGAAGGCCTATCATCAACGGTTGCACGAAAACTCACCAACACGTGTATGTGTATCATAAACGGGATGATATCGCATGGGTCGCTAACCCATAAAATGAGCCGAACATCGACGCACCTAAAAGATACGCCCCATGCGCAGACTCGAGCCGAACATCGACACACTTAAAAAGATATGCCCCATGCATAGACTTGTTGAGCCAAACACCGACGCACTTAAAAGATACGCCCCATGCACCAAACTCCATAAAACGGTTGAAAGACCATGGGTCGCTAGCCCATAAAAATGATCATCATTGATCAATAAGTGTAAATTACACCAAGCTAGTAAATAAATGAATTCGGCTTCATGTCCCATAACCACTGACTTAACTTAAACATTTACGATCAAATTGTAAACTTACACTCGAAAACAAGTGTAAATTACACTAAGCTAGCAAATAAATGAGTTAGGCTTCATGTCCCATAACCACTAGTTTAACTTAAACATTTTTGAACAAATTGTAGATTTCCACTCGAAAATTGTCACGAGATTTCAATTGAACAAGTCCAAGAGTTAACCGACGAAGTAAACGCAAGCGTTTCATACCACTTGTTTTTCTAAGTTGTTTAATTGAATTTCTCATACGAATGAGGTAAAGGTTCGTATATACTAATAGATTGAAAAACGGTTTTCAAAAGAGTTTTTTATTAAAAATAGTGTTGAAATCATTTTTTTGAAAGAGTTTGAGTATTTACTACTAGTATAAAAACCTTTGTATTTTAAAGTGATAAATCACAGAAATAATTGTAAGAACAATCTATCACCAAAAATCCATATTTCAATAATGTGAATCAAAACCATGGAAATCGATTTCAAATCCATCAAATGGATATGCCCAAAAATCCAAAAAGAAATCATCAAAATCGATAATGAATGACAATAACTAATCAGATCCAGACGTCTGATCCTGGGTTCTGGAAATTTATAATATTTTTCTACTTTTTCTTTTTATTTCCTAAAGTCTCCCAAACTTCTGGTTGGGTTTAACCAAACATCTGGTCCTGGGCTCTGGGATTTTATTTTATCTTCCGTTTTTCTCCATAAGCCCCTACCAGACGTCTAGTTGTATAGGCCTGGACAGGATTTGCACAGGCCAAAGATGCCCAAATCAATTCGGAGGCAATCGGACGAGGCTAGAGATTTATGTCAAACGACATACCAGTCCTATAGGCTTTTCGATACACCACAAATAAAATGTCCAAACATCCATAGTAGGATTTTCATAAACTTTGACTTCAAAACCAAAAATTGAAAAATTCACTAAACCAATTCAAATCAAAAGCAATTGAATATGAAATCGATATCAGGAATTTATTCCTAACAATAATAAAAGCTATAGACATAGATGTGAGTTCAAGAACTCACCTTTAAACCCAAAATAGATAAGATAAGCTCTAAAACAAACTAGAATTGATTTCTCTTCAACTACACCTCAAAGATTCTCAACCAATTACTACATGCAAAGATTTTCCAATGTTAGATTATATGAAAAATCAAGAATTGAAGAGGAATTGACATAGAGAAGATGAAGAGGATGTTTATCTAAGCTTCTCTTTGATTTTGGAACTTGAATTTGGATTCCTAAGAGAAACTAGGTCTTAGTAATTTTAGTTTCCTCTTCCTATCATTCTTCCTAGGGCTTGAGCATTAGGAATTTAGAAAATAGAATGAACGAATGAATGAAGAGGAGTGTAGTGAGAGCTAATAGGGAGAAAAGTTTATGTTAACTTGTTGGGTTAGTGGGCTAGAAAACAACCCAAAACCCAAATGAAAATACCAAAATCCTAATCAACCCCAAACATATCGATGTTTATACTTAAATAAGTTGAAATGTCGTTTTAAACTCAATGGAAGTGGTCTCGAGTCCGAATTCGACTATTTAAAAAAAGTCACATTTCAAACTTTAATTCAACTAACGATGCTATATTTAAATAAAACATTTAAATATATAATCGTAAAATATACGGGTTGTTATAGCTTTTTAGCAAGCTGTTTGGATGGTAGTGATGTGAAGTTGCTGAAGATGAGGTCGGTGCAGGATATTTGAGTGGTTTGGACGTAGAAGGGTGATGAAACTATAATGTTGGAGATGTTGAAGTGTTGTTGAGATTGATTAGATTAGGTGGGCAGGTGATGGGTGTCAATATTGTGGTTTGGCAAAGGAAGGTAGTGTTGGTTGAACGGAGATTGGGTTGGTGATGGATGTCGTAGGAAGGGAGTACTGCAAGAGAATGGAATGCAATGTAGTATATATAAAAAATAACAAAATAAATATAAAACAAGGAATATGAATTCTCCTAAGCTTTTCTACAAAACAGAAATGAATGTACTGTAATGAAATATAACAGAGAATGCGAACAGTGAATAAACAGAAATGCAACAGTGAGATGCAACAATGACAGTGTGATGTTTTTGAAAGTAGAGATGCTTTTAAATGCACAGTGAAATGATATTGTGCAACCGAAAAAAAAGAAAAAAAATGTAAATGTAAATGCAAAATGTTTGAGTTGTTTTTCTTATATGAAAAGAAAATGAAAATCATAAGTGAACAAAGAACAAAAGAACAAGTGAACAAAGAACAAAATGCCTCAGATAATTCAAATGCAATGTAGAGTTATTTTTTTAATAATACATAATAAAACAAAACAAATGTAAAAAGAAGAAGAAAAAATAATAATTCGAAAAGTAAAATTGAAATTAAATTGTCATTCCCAATAGAAGTTTTCATGGAGTTATATAATGGATAAACAGAATGCATATAAGTGGAATATAACCGGAATTGAAACATTGTAACAACTGTAATTCTCTCAGGCACAATGAAAATACATGTAATGAAATGAAACAATGGCAGCCTAAAGAACAACAAGCGGTCAATATTGATACTGTAACAACTCAAAAAGTTCATGTGGAGGTCGCTGCTCCTAATTCATAAGCGAATCTTTCAGATATATTAACGGTACTATAATAGCTATATCAGAGATTTTTAATCCTGTTAAGTCCCCTAACAATATATCTTAGAAGAATCCATCCGTGCCTTCATTGAATAATCCCTTTTCTATCTTGGCTTCGAGTGATGATGTTGGCCCCTCATATTCCTCTGCTCCTGCAACCATACGGCAAATAGATAACATCGATACAACTCAGACAGTAAGAAATATTGGAAGCACACTGTAAAACTGCTCCAGACACTGATGTACATGTACATGATACAGTAATTGTTGAAGATGTGGTATCATCTACAGATGCCGAAGATGACCATATTGATAAATCTACATTTGTGAAAATATTGCTGAGAAAATTCAAAAAATTGGTACTACGACGAAGATTAATGTCTCCCCCATTATAACAGCGAACCTTCATTACAAGCAAAACCGTGAGATGCAAAAGAAACCCACTTTTTTTAAATGTTGCACCTCCTCAAAAATCTATAGGGAGCGGTTCTAAAGGTAAATGAATTTCGTCTCACGGAACATTAGAGATATGAATGCTGATGATAAAATTAATCAAGCATTCACACTTCTATATGTCCACAAACTGATATGCTAAGCTTGGTGGAAAATAAACTCACCACAGAGAGTATAGAACTATTAAGAACTCGACTACACCCACACTGGAAGTTGCTGCATAATAATAAGGTGGGTAATAAGAGTAGAATTTTGGTGCCCATAGATGAATCGGTCTGGACTTCTACTATCTTTATTATTATTATGACAACTCAACATATAGCTGTTCTATTACATAATAAAAGAGGACTACAATTCATTTCAACTTTCTCTACACGAGCAACTATTATACAGAACGACAGGATGTATGGTCCAATTTATTTCTCGATGCTTCTACTACTTGATTTCCATGGAATATTATGTGCGATTTTAGTAATGTTCTTAATCCTAAAAATAAAAAGGGAGGTATGTCCATCCCTTTTACCTACATGAGTAGTTTTAAAAACTGCCTTTTAAAGTGTGGTTTGGTTGAATTTTACTTACAAGGATGCAAACACATTTGGAGAAGGCGAGGCATTGCATCGAATATAGATAATGTGTTGGTGAACTACAACTTTTTATCTATATTCCCACAGTTTTGACAATCGTTATTCCTTCGTCCGTCATTGATCACACCCCACTCTTATTCATTTCAGTTTAAAAAAACAATCAAGCAAAGGGACACCATTCATATATGTGAATAATTGGTATTATTCTCAAAAAATTATGAGAGCTCACATGCCTCTAGGACTTAGGATCCCGAAACTTGCTTATGTTGGATCATCCGACCCCGAGGATAATGTCGCTTTATACGAGATCCAAACCAAGCAATTCAGGCTTCGAATGAGATTAAATGCAGATTTTTGCTTATGACTTTAGTGGGCCCATCTTGAAATGGTTTCAAAACTATCCACCGAATTTTATTAGCTCTTGGAAACAGCTGACTATGGAGTTCTTGATACAATTCTTCGCCTGAAAATATACCGGAACCGGACTGAGTCTGCTTGCCGACTTTAGACAAGGAAGAGGAAAGTCTCTAAAGGGCTATTGTTAAAGGTTTAACGATGTAGCCGCCTGATGCAAGGGCAAGATGGATGAGACCAAGCTGGTTGCTATCACCTCAGGATTATGGAGGAATACTCCATTTTGGGATGATCTATTAGGCAAGAATGCAAGTCCTTGAATGAGTTCTTTTTCCGAGATCGAGGGGAATCTGAATTGAAGAATCTAAGTGAGTGGTCAAAAAGAACCCAGAATGGAATGAAAACAATAAAAATTACACCCCGACAAAAAGATTTAAGAGGGAATTTCAGTTGGCGGAAGCCTATCGCTTGACTCATTCTTATGCTCAAGTCTACGACATGACTCAAGATCGAATCCCGTACCCTCCGAAAAAAGGAAAAGAGCCAAAAGTTAACCGAGGAGGAAAGTATTACGGCTACCATCAACAGAATGGTCATAAAACTAAAGAGTCTTGGATTTTGAAGTCTTTCATCAATAGGCTGGTCAGGGAAGGAAAGCTAAACGAGTTTCAAAAAAATGACGATACTCAAGGAGCCACCACTTTAGTAGGAAATGAAAATGCGCAGCCTCAAGCACCGGCTCTAAGGTATTTATCAACTCCTAAAATTTAAAATGGAGGCCTTTATACAAGGTTTGATATGTGGTCTATAAGAATAAATCAAAAGGTTGCTGAAGAATAATTTCATCCAAGATGCATGCTATCTGAAGTGGATCGCTAATCCGGTATTAGTAAAAAAGTCAAATGGAAAGTGGAGGACTTGCATTGATTTTACGGATTTAAACGAAGCTTGCCCGAAGGATTCTTCCCATTTCCGAGAATCGATCAATTATTAGATGCTACCCGTTGGCATCAATTGCTTTCCTTTATGGACGCCATTTCCAGGTACAATCAAATCCCAACGTTTAAGCCTGATGAGAAGTATATAAGTTTTGTCAAGAGTATGGGTTTTTTCGGCTACAAGATAATGCCCTTTGGTCTTAAGAATGCAAAGGCAACATATCAGAGGTTAATCAACCTAATGTTTACCAAGAAAATAGGCCGAAAAATGGAGGTGTATGTTGATGTTATGTTGGTCAAATCTAAACAATCAGAAAGTCAGGATTTGGATCTAGCCGAGATGTTCGATGTTCTTCGAAAATATCAGATGAAGTCAAACCCTCAGAAATGTACCTTTGATATGAAATCCAGAAAATTCCTAGGTTTTATAGTAAATGCTAGAGAGCCCAGATCAGATAAAAGTTATAACCGACATGAAGGCTTCCGACTAATGGAAATGAGTTAATGAGCTTGGATGGAAAGATCGCCGCTTGGGACAGGTTCATAATCGATCGACCGACAAGTATGGTATGTTCCCTTCTTTAACCTCTTAAAGAAGCAAATTGCTTTCAAATGGACAGACGGATGCCAGAAAACATTAGAAGATCTTCAAAAGCATCAAAGTTCTCCCCCGGTGTTGTCTAAACCGCCTTAGTGAGAGATGATAATGGGATCCATTGAACCATGTATTATGTAAGTAAAAGGCTAGGTCTAGCCAAGAAGTACTACCGTGCAATTGAAAAGCTTACCTACAGCTTGTTGTTCACAGCAAAAAAGCTTCAGCCGTATTTCCAGACCCATCCTAATAAAGTCCTTACGGATCAACCATTTCGACAAGTTTTTAGTAAACTTGAGATTGCGGGCAGGTTAATCAAGTGGGCTATCGAGCTTAACCGGTATGAGATATCTTATGAGCCAAGGACATCAATCAAAGGTCAAGCACTAGCTGACTTCATCACTGAATGCACTGGTTCCGAAGCCGAAGCTAAGAAAGAAGACAGCAAGAGTAAGCAACTCTCTTGGCAACTTTATATTGACGAGGCCTTAAATGAGCAATGGGTAGGTGCCGGCTATATCTTGGTAACCCCGGACAACCATCAAATGTACCCTCCAAGCAAACTCGCCGTCTCAGCAACCAATAATGCAACCGAGTATGAATCCTTGATCGTTGGATTAAGATATGCAATTTTTATCAAAGGCTCGAAGATTCGGGCATATAACGACCTCCAAATAGTCGTCAATCAAGTTCTCGGTCACTATCAGACCCGAAACCCAAGGTTAGCTCTTTATGCTAAGAAGGTAAAGCAGCTACTTGGAGCTTTCGAGAGTTATCACATAGAAAGCATCCCTAGAGATTGAATGCTAGAGTCGATGCCTTAGCAGGATATGCAAGCTCAAGGAATGCAAGAGAGTCTAATTTCATCCAAGTCGAGATCCTAGAGAAACATAGTGTACAGGTAATAGAGAAGCCGTTAGTTATAACACGGGCTCAAGCTACCCAAGCTATATCCACAACACCAGTAATAACTGAAGAGAATTGGATGTCACTATATATCTGATATCTGACTGAGGATATTCTACCTTCGGATGCTGCCGATGCGAAGCAGATTAAATATAATGCTCCAGTGTTCAACATCATAGATGGAGTACTTTATATGAGGGGAATCTCAACTCCATACTCTCAGTGTGTAATGGCCTCGTAAGGTCATCTATTGTTGAAAGAAGCTCATAACGGAATTTGAGGAGACCATTGTGGAGGCCAAAAGTTGACAAAGAAAATATTCAGACAAGGCTTCTATTGGCCGACACAAAATCAAGACGCATTAGACTATGCAGGAAAATGTGATAAGCGCCAGTTTTATGCAAAAGTGCCTAGAGCTCCTTCCAGCGAGCTCTCCCTAATGATGAGTCCATGGATCTTTGATATTTGGGACATTGATCTTATTGGCCCCATTCCGATTGCTAAAGGAGTGGTGAGATAAGCCATAGTGGCAATTGATTACTTTACAAAAAATGGGTCGAGGTCGAACCCTTAGCTACCATAACCTCTAATCAAGCAATAAAGTTCGTAACGAAGAACATTGTATCTAGATTAAGTTTTCCGCATTAGATCATTACGAATAATGACACTCAGTTCGAGAGCCGAGAGTTTGTAGAGTATTGTCAAGATCATGATATTGTCAAGACTATTTCTTCGGTAACCCCTCCATAAGCAAATAGGGTCGTAGAGGCAACAAACAAAACTATCAAAGCTTGTTTGAAGAAAAGATTGAACAACGTAAAAGGCAACTAGGCGGATGAATTGCCTTTTATTTTGTAGGCTTATAGAATAAGCTCCAAGACTTTGACAGGACATACTCATTTCCATCTAGCTTACGGTTTAAAGCCATGCTCCTAGTTGAGTTAGAAATTGCCTCTCACCAAAGGTATTATTATAATACACAACATAATGTGGAGCTCTGAAAGGAGTCATTGGATTCGGTGCTCGAGCTATGTGACCAAGCCGCTTTGAGGAGTATATTCAAAAGATGATCTGATGCTGCGAATAGAGAGTTCGGACTAGAAAGTTTGAGATATGAGACCTTGTCCTCCGAAAGATAATAGCAAACACGAAGGATCCAACAGGTGGACCTTTCGGTCCAAATTGAGAAGGACCTCTAATAATTCATGATGTCATTCATCCAGGAACATATAGCTTAAAGAAGCCAAATGCAATGTAATACCTTGGACTTGGAACACCGAGTATCTGAAACATTATCACAGCACGGGGATATTACCTGTATAAAATCTTTATCAGAAGTTCGAGACAATAACCAATCTCTTAGTCGTGTCTCAGGCACGTCGCACGGGACTCCAGTCTTCTTAAGATTTAAGCATTTCAAACATTTCATCAAATGTTTTAGTCATGATTATTGCCGTTATCAGGTAATATCACGCAACTTTTAAAAAGTGCATCAAAATGTTTTAACCATGACACTTCTCTGATCAAGTAGCATCATGGGAGTTGCAAAGCCATAGGCTTTCCTCTCTAGGCAAGTAAATGTTGTCGCCTCTCGGCAATCACTTAGTTTCGCCTTCGGCCCATAAAAGTAGTTCCACCTCTAAGCAAAGTATCGAATGTAAGAATTTATAACTTTTAGTCATGACCTTGTAGTGTCATGCAAGAAATAAACCCTTACTAATTTTTTTTATTTTGAGCTAAGAAGCATATTTGTTAGCCATGGTCAAGTAGTACCACACACAAGAATAGAATATTGGGTAGGTTCCCAATAAGATTAGAATCTTGGGTAGATTACCCAATAATATTATAATATTGGGTTGATTCCCAATGAGATTAGAATATTGGGTAGATTCCCAATAAAATTAGAATATTAGGTAGATTCACAATGAGATTAGAATATCGAGTAGGTTCCCAATAAGATTAGAATAATGAGTAGATCCCTAATAACAGTAAACCACGGCCGATAGTATCGTGCGAAGAGTGAGTCACGGAAGAGAAGACAATGTCGAACGCACCTAGTGAGTCACCTCCAAAAGTGTTGTGCAAAGAGTGAGCCATGGTCGAATTGTGTTATGCAAAGAGTGAGTCATAGTCGAATAGTACCATGCGCGGTGCTGCATAGTGAGCCATGGCCGATAGTGCTTTGCAAAGAGTGAGACATGGAAAAGATGACCATGCCGAATGCACCTAGTGAACCACATCCACAACGTTCTACAAAAAAGTGAGTCATGGTCGTATCGTGTCATGCAAAGAGTGGGTCATGGTCGAATAGTACCATGCATGATGTTGTATAGTGAGCCACGTTCTTATAACAATGTACAAATATAGGCATTATATCGTCGCTAATAGTTTTCAAACTCGATACCTATAAGAGACCAGATCTAGATGACTGCAGCATGATATCGAAGTATTTCGCCTCTAGGTACTAATTTCAACTTCCAAAACCCTCTAGACGAGGTTACATTTCAAACTATTTTCAAAACCCTCTAAACGAGGTTAGATTATTATAAATTGTCTTAGTGAAGCAATGCTTTCGAAAGCCTTTGGAACACTATTTTGTCCGAAAGCTCGGGATCAACTTCATGATGGAAACGAAACAAATAAGCTAAGTATTAAGCATGATATGAACTATTCTTTCCAAAGTCCAAAACTCATATCAACCATATGATGTGAACTTTGGAGGGCATGTGTTACACCATAGTTTATATAAAGTACAAATTAAAAATATTCGAGATGAAAGTTCCATAGCTTATGACTCCGAGACCCATTGTTTGGTTTCCAACGAGAGATTAAACACCGGACTCGGTAGCCGAGAGCATGTAGTCTGAGTGCATGAGTCAAAGTGTTGACCGAGATCAAGGTCATTGCCCAGCTAAGACAAGAAGCTTAGCTGAAGGTAGCAGTTGCCTAAACCAAAAACGTTTCAGCAAGTATTAAAGTTCAATGACTCATATAACCCAGGCCGAGACCAACGGTCATGATAAACAGAAGATAATCACGAAGCTATATATAAAAGCTCATGTCAACAGTTCGCGACGAAAAGCACTCAACGAAATGATGACAAGCGTTCAAATATAAGCCACCCATAGTAAGCCAGACTATCAATTCAAGAGAAAGGGCCTAGACCAATAGAAGAACCTTAAATTTACTATAAATAGAGGACCACTTACTACATTAAAAGGGATGACACTAAAACATAGAATTGAAATATAAAATCAAATTGTATTTTCCTATATTAAAGCTCTCTTTACAAACCCATTGATGATGGAAATTTATAAACTCAATGTAATAAGCCTCTCATGTAGGTAATGTGACTAAATAAGGAAAGGAAAACGGACGTAGGGACTTTTAGCTCGAACCTGTGTAAAAATCTCGGTATTATTTACTTTCTGTACTTTACCTTCTCTGCATTGGCTATTGCGACTCTATGGTTCAACATCTCATAACCTAAGCTTGATGGCATCATGTCTCGGTAATCTCTTTGCCAGGTTCAATAATCCAACAGCTCTCAGAGCTATACCTTTGGACCTATGGTGTAGACGAAATTTTGCATTAACAACATCGATGGCAAGATGTGAATCAATGCTGGCGGCTGTTAGATGGATCAGCGTTGGTTGAGGTATGACAAGGCATGAAAAACGACATTCTTGGCTATGTAGATGGTGTCGAATACCTATAAATGGTCGAGATGGGGGAAAGATGGTGATTTGAGCATGACTTAGGCTCGAGATTCAAATGGATCGGGTGTAGAGTTCATACGGGTTGACGCCAGAAAGTCAATCAAAGTCTAAAGTCGACAACATTTAGAGGAGTAGATTTGAGCTCGAAAGTGAAGGAGATGAAGTGCCGAGGGCAAAAGCACAAGTTGGAAATAAAGTGAAAACTTAAAAACTTTCTAAGTACTGAATTTACATAGGAAAGTTTCAATCGATCGGTACTGATCTATATGAAGAGTTTATTAGAAAAGGAAAGAAGAACATAAAACTACATGGTCAAGGAATGTAATGGCTTTTAGAATCCTCAATGATGGTTAAAGACTTTGGACAGAATTAGTCAAAAGATGCAACATTTTAAAGATGCAACATTTAGAAATCCTCAATGTAATGTCCAATATTGCCAAAAGATGCAACATTTTACAAAAACGATTCGAATGGTAGAAGCGTTTTTACACATTTGGACTCGATCGTTTATCTCGATCCATTTTCACAGAAGCATACTTTAAGGACAAATGTTATCTAGTATTTAAACCAAGCAATAGTTTGATGGACATGGACTATAAAACGATGAAGTAATGGATAATAAAGCTTGGAAGATGTTAAAAAAGAAGATTCATAAATTTTGGCTAAGTATAGAACAAGTCATATCGATCAGCACGGAAAACGAACAGTGGATCAGTACTAATCAATCCAATGGTCAATGTGGGATCTACTCTTCTTCTATTTGGACTTTATGTGTAAGATTGAAGAAAAAGACAAGTCTGGCAGACGTACACCGATTGGTACTGATCGATTGTCATTGACGATTTTTCCCTTAGAGAACAAAAGTTGAAGACTTGAGTGTTTTTTGAAGAAAGAGACAAGATTAGGTCAACTTTATCGGTTGACTCCGACCGATCGAAATACAAGGTAAAACGCCAAGTTGACTTGGTCTTCGTGCTAGAAACTCGGATCTACATGTTTGAACGACTACAAGCGGTACTTCGATTCTAATTCATAAATTCGTCTATAAATAGCAAACTTCAAAAGGGAAAAAAAAGAGTTTTGGGAATGAATCGGTGCGGACCTGCTGTCAATTTTGAAACTAACCAATTTTAGATCTAAAATTGAGTTGTAATTAATTGTAATTGCTATATCTATTAAAAATAAAATATAAAATGGATGGTGGCACTTGACTTGGTCGAATCACTATAAAATTTGCATACTCTCTCTTTCTACTTTCAACTTCTTACCTCTTCAATATTGTTTTTAGTTGATTGGGAGTGTTTACCCGTTTGACACGCAAATAGCCGTAACATGGTCGCAGTACCATGATTTGACTAAAACCATTTCAGCTGCATTATTGTCAAGCCTCAAAAAGTTGCAAATCATTATGCTAAGATCCTATGTTTTGATTTGGATATATTTAGCCTATATAGGACTCTCATTTGAGTCGTTCTATAATTATCCTATAGTTACAAGTACGTAACATCTTGGTGTCTTCAACGGTCACGAGTGAATCGCCGTCCATTGTACGAAGAGCATTATGTACACGAATCTCAGTAGATGTATCGATATCATTTTCTCAATGCATTTTGGCTAGGAACATTAATGAAATAAGCATTTAAACATCAATTCATTACTCAAGATTACAAATGCTTTCATAACTGCAATCAAAAATTTACCACCCCTAAGAATTTTCTACTTATACATATGTGTGTGCGTGCATGCTGTATAAAAACATTATATGTATATATATGATAGAAAACTAAAATCAGAAGCATACATCATTTTGAACAAGATTCTTTGTAAGAGTTAAATTACGCAATAAATGACATAATTGTCCCTATGATACAATCTTAACTCTAAGACCCGGTTGCTTTCATGCATATAAAGTTGTTCTCCTTTTAGTTAACAACAAATTTTCGGTTGTTGGTTCATGTTTATTGTATTTTTTATATGTTCTTAAAATATTGTCATAAATGAACACATTTTTTATATTAAAATGTTATATTAGACACACAGACACATGCCATAATCTCTTAACAAATATGAGTTCTCATAGTGGTGGTGATTGTAGTTGTGGTATTGGCACTAGTCGTGGACGTTGCTTGGGTTTGATTGAATTAGCACCACCCTCTGCCTATAGGCATCCCACTCATATGTGGGACGAGGACCAGGATACACTTAGGCTATCCAAATAAATATCATAGAATGACTCAACTTCCTTAGCCGGCATGGCATGATGTATATTTATCGTTCAGAGTCTAGGCTATAAGTGAAATTTATACAATTTGATATTAGCGTGTATCTTAATAAAAAGTAAAAGATTATCGTAATTTATGGACTAAAAGGTGGAATTTAGCGAATAGTGGCTCAACATCTTTCATATCTAATATATGCTTAAGGCCATTATCACAAAATTCTGGATTTGTTTCGGCAAGATGTTCCTAATTCTGCCAAGGATCATTGGTTAAATGAGTTTAAGGTTAAATAGTTTTGAAATATAATCTGTTACGGCATTTAATATATCCGCAAATATATTTTTAATGTTTAACATAATCACAATTGTATGTATGATCCTTGTACGTTTGGACTCCACCCACTTCATTCGCAGACGTTAGGTGATTGTGGAAATAAAACCGCTCTTTGAATAATTACATGTAGATTGTTTTAGACATGAAGATGTATAATATGAGGGATCCTTATGTTGAGAAGCCAGATGGTTTTCATAGGCGAAAGATGGATTAATGTGTATTCCGAACAGTTTGTTGTAAGTCATCTGCAAAATCTTTGAACTTTTCTAAGACATATAAATGACTTGTCCTGGACTGTTTATGACTTTGAGTAAAATAAAAATAAAATTTAGATCAGAAGGAAACATTAAACAAACTACATAAGGATAAGAATACCATGCACGAGTGTTAATGGCAGTAAAGGCAGGAGTGAGGACAGAGGGATTGAACCTTCTTCTTCCTCTTGTGTGCGTGTGTGTATAAAATTTGGTATTATGTTTTATGTCGAACTTAATGTGGTTCCGATATGTTTGTAGCAAATTTGATGTGGTTTAAATTTGATGTGCATTGTATTATATATGTCTACGATGGTTATGTAATGTCAATGTTTGTTATACTTGTTTATGATGATGTATATTAGTAGTATTGCATCCTTGACAAGGTCGATGCACCATATATGGTATTCTGTTGTGATTTGCGTTGATTAGAGTCAAATGCAATAGAAGTTTACCAAATTTTGCTTGATGTAAGGAAAATCTATCTATAAATGTTTTGTTATGTGATCTCTCCTATTAATATCTTCTCGGTTCTCTTTTTGAAATTCTTAATCTTGTTTTTTTGTGTTATTATGACAAATTCATAAATTTAAATTCAAATATGTATAGTTTAGGCGTTCATCGAAAATATAATGAAATATTTTTAGGAAATTCAAATATTATAAAAAGCTTATTTTATTATATAGCATCTTTTTCTCTAAAACAACTTTAATTTTATAGAATAGCTTCAATCGGTCTTAAAAAAAACATATGCTCTTGCCAACCGCACTAGGCCTACGGACACTTTTTTCTCTTCAGAAAGTTTGAATTTTGTTAAATGGTTTTTTTTTTATATACAAAGAATAGCATTCGATTTTTAGAAAAAAATAAAGGGACAGTTTGGCACATGTCCCTAATAAGTTTCAAAATACACAAAAACCCCATTAAAAATAAGTTTGTAAATTAGGTCCATAGAATTAGGTTACTGAATAATGACATACACTTATGCAATTATTCAGTGAATAATTGCAGACGTTTATACAATTATATCAAAAAATTGTAGACATTTTCACAATTATTCATTGAAAAATTACGGAAAATTCCGCAATTATTCACCAAAAAAATTACGGAAATTTCCACAATTATTCATCGAAAAAATTGCATAAATTTATGCAACTTTTGGATATAATTGCATAAATGTATGCAATTATTCAGTGAATAATTGCATAATTATATGCAATTACTTAGTGACTTAATTCTAAGGACCTAATTTACATTTTTTTTTTACTGAGGTTTTTGTGTATTTTGAAACTTACTAGGGACCTGAGCTTAATATTCACAAAAATAAATTCATTTTTCCAAAAAATATGAAAATTTTGATAATAATCAACAATGAAAATATTTCATAAAATGATCGATTTTAAAAAACTTCAGAAATTCAAAAAAATAAATCAATTCTTTACAAATATCATTCTGCATAAAAATAAGCTAAACTCTTGATAACAAATTCATATTCAAGATTTTTAGATGAATAACATGTTTAATACAATAAACTAAGTAATAAAAAAAACAACTGGTCTCCACCACTATGCACGGTTGAGCTTTTCCATAAGATATACCTATATGCATTTAATTTTTCTCAAGGAAAAAAAACAGATCATATCTTTGTTTCAGTACTAGACTAATAAAATAATCTTACTACCCAGACCTGTTTGGAGAGGGAATTTTCTGAATTTTCGGGATACATAACTCAGGTTGTCGCACAATATATATACTGTCTCCTTTGCTATCGTCTTTATAAGCATCCTGATTGCGATGCCAAGTCCATAGAGCATAAGTGGAATTAATCACCTGCCCACACATAAATTGCCTTAAAGGAACAATTTCATAATTACAATACCATTATAACTCAGCTAAAATAAGTGTGCGCGCCAGCGTGTGCGCGCCGGCGTGTGCTATATTACCTCCAAAATTCCATGTCCAAAGCTGCTCTCTCTAAACGCACTCCATTCAGGTTGCCTATCCCAACAAAACTGCCCCATTGCTGGCCCTGATGTGAAATTCAAGTGACATACACTGCCAAATTCAGGTCTATTATCACTTGCTGAAGGGCATTTTCCAGGGTCATCCGCATGCTCTACGTCTATTTTCTCAATATTTCCTCCATCTCCTACTGTTATATAAACCGGTCCACATTCATCTAGTGTGTAGTTGTATACCCTGTTCATCCTTTCATAGGCATGCACCTATGCAATTGTACATATTATAAAATTATATAATAAATGAACAAAATAGTATGATACTTACATGTCCATTGAAAACAATATCAACGCCATACTGATACAAGAGATCCTCCATTTCAAGTCTCATGCATTCAAATTCTTGATAATGTGATGCATAGCTATTGTACCATGGCGCATGCCATGACGCTACAAGCCATGGGGTAATTTCTCTGTCCATTCTCTTCAAATCATTCCTTAACCATGCATACTGAGCACCTATATATCATAGAATATAGAATAATACACACATGGACAGTGTGTGTGTGTGTGTGAATAAACGCTTTAATAATGTACCTGTTCTGTTATAGTCGACATAGGCACCCAACATTATAAAGTGGATGCCGCCTGCGTTGAATGAATAATACAAGTTGGTATTTGATTTTGATTCCTGGGATGGAACTGAAAATCGAGCTAAGTATGATTTGAATGTTGTATTGTCAATTTGAGGCTCGATCTCGTGATTGCCTTCAATCACCATCATAGGGACCTTTGATATCAGTGGTTCCATAAACCTAAACATTATCACAAGCTTCATTTTTTTTGTTTTCCAGAAATTTTTCTCCAAAGGTATGCATATTTCTAGATAATATAACTTGTATCTTGATATATCTACATTTTTTCAAGATATTGACCAGAATTGAAATGATCTTATGTCCTTTTAAGTTTAGAGATACAGTAGTCATTGATATTCAATTTTATTATTTTCAGAGAAACAAGATCCTGGTAAACATTGATATTGTAGTTTAATATCTTTCTTCCAATTTTAACAAATCCAGAATCAGGTTCAGTTTCAACACAATGCATCACATGTGTAAATCCATTCAAATATAATACAATATTTATGATATGAAACACATGGATTAAACAACATATGTGCACACATGGTGGCTGAAGTATGTCATATTTTAAGGAATCATTAGGATTACGATCTAACGACCTCATAGTAACCAAAGCACCGCTGCTTTGGTTTTAAACCAACTACATTACAAATATTATAGTTAAAGGTATGTGTTATTTTCTCTATACATCAAAATTCACTGTATGTCTTACATGTTTTATCCACATCCAACAATGTGGTCATCCTAGATTTCATATAGTTCCTCCCCTTAGGCCAAACACACTGATCATTTATTTATTTATTTATTTATCAAAGAGCACAAAATTAATTTCAAAGTAAATTAATACCTTCCCCAACCATCCCAACGAGGTTGATAAGTCTCCCTAACCGGAGTATTTGGGTATGAACAAGAATAACAAGAAGCTCCTTTGCCTCCGGTTGTCAAATATTGATTTGCATACGTTAAATCTCCAACCATCAATATTAGAGATGGGTCATTTTTCACAACATGTTCGATTGTACGTGTCGAGTTGCTAGTCAAGCCTAGATCTCCTATAAATGCAATTCTACTTGGATAGCTATTTGGACCAACCGATGGCAATGTTTTAAAACTATATTCATCACTCATGGCCGGTATAGAGCTATCACCACATTTGTAATAATATCTCTGTCCAGGTTTTAAACCTGCAGAATAAGAGCATGTTTAGCAACTATTTATAAGCAGTTACAACAACTTATGATTTACTTATTACCATGGCTAATAACTTACAATGAGGTGAAATAAGCTGCTTAGAAGTTGAAAACTTGCTTGAGTATATTTTATTGCAGTTTCAACTTATTTACCCAAAACGGTTGCTTTTCAAAACTGCTTTTAAGGAGTTAAGAAATAAGTTCTTCCCAAATAGCACAAACCTTGCAGTCTGACATGATGAATTATACCAGAGGTATAGTTGAGTAAGCCATCAAAAGGATACAGCTGACTGTAGACAGTAGAAGAACCTCTCTGCCTAAATGTATAATTTTGTTTCTCTTCTCCATACCAAACTTCACTTTTCACCTCATTTGGGTTCAAAGGTACCACTTCTGAACCTATTTGGGCATCTCCTGTTTAAAAAATATCATTTAAATCAAATATATGTAAGTATGCGACATGCATGCATTTAAAATACATTATTAGGAGGTAACAAGTGAATAAAAAAAGATTATTTTTAAGTGAAAATGGGAACCTGTAACCCAAGAAATCCACATAGAGCTCGGATCAAACGAGGTTGCAATAGAAATTTGTTCAGGGAAAGGAGACTCGACTCTTTTAGCAAGCCTGGGATCAGTTAATGGCACATCATCACTGCCTTGCCTTAAGGAAGCATCAAATCGACGAGTAACAGGTTCAAATGGACCATCCAAAGTGGTCGGAATCTTACAGTTAGAGGAGGAAGATGATAATAGTAATATACATAGAAGAAATATTGCCATTTTAGTCATAGGGAAGGTTGATTCAGTGTTGCATTAACTGTGTTTTGTATGTATGTGCATCTAATTGAGATGATGATGAGGAATATTCCAAGGATAAAGGCATAAAAAGGGAAAATCGATGCAGCATCCAGAACAGGAAAAGAGGTTGGAAGATATTTTTAGGACAATGGGCTTGATTTGATTTTGGGCTCTGGGTAAATATTTGTTGGAATTCAAAAGCAAAGTCTTGAAGATATTGAGTCTCATTTTTATAGTACATATGATTATTTGTACTTCCACTGTTGTACATGGAAGACCCGAGAGTGAACCACGATGAGGGTGAAGATAAAAATATAAATAAACAACAAGGAAAATTATTCTTTTGAAAAGTAAAATAAAGAAGAATACTATAAATAAATACACAATTGTAGTTTACAAAAATCATTTTTTTAATACATAAAGCATAAAGATTTTTTTATGTGCTTTGAGTAATCGTTAAAGAACTTAATTCCACTTGATGCTAAAACAAGCATGTCTATTCTACTAATAAAACTTGATGATATAAAACATAGAATGTATATAAATATACAAATACATTCTATGGTGATAGAAATGTTCATAGTCAAAATAGTATGAATATCAAGGTTTTGTCGATAATGCAAAATAAAAGGATTCCCGATGAAAATGGATCAATCTTGATCTATAAGTTAGAGTTCTAATTGTGATAGGAAGAGAATCCAAAATTAATTCTTTCGAAAGCATTGCAAAATGCGATTGGTTGTATGAAACAAAACTTGAGATGAATAAATGAGTAATTACAATATAATGATAATAATATCCACTTACTAAGACGCTCTCATAATCTTAGTCTAAGAAGACTGGTCATATAGATTGAACGAGTTTCGTTATCTACCGTGTAGATGAGGGATCGATAAATTTATAGGTTCCCATAGAGACCACTATGGGATTTTGGTCACACAATTGAGAGCCATAACTTACCTCATCCAAGATGATAATAGGTTATCATGTTTTGTTTCTTTTAACATGTCGCTAGTCATTACATCGGTGTATAATGAACGTAAAGAGTTATGTCGGTACATGTCGATGGAAATCTTTAGGATAAAGTGTTTTACTGATCGCAGTTACGAAAAAGTGTTGGGACGAGATTTCAACTAGAGACCACTCAAATCGAAACCTCACAAGCACAGTGGAAGACGGGATCGTGGTAAGAAGTGTAAAAACAACCAATCAATATTCAATTCTAATCTCAACCTATCTAAAAGCAATCACAATCTCAAACAAGCAATATATAAATCAAAGCAATAATGAAAAATAAATCATACAGAGATTTATAGTGGTTTCACTAACGTTGTGTTGGTGTACATCCACTTTAAAAGAGAGCTTTTATCAATATTGATGAAAAGAGCACAAGAGATTGAATACAATAATCAAAATATAAATAGAAATTGATTTATGAAGAAGATAATTGAAGAAAAGTAGGTTTTGATAAACTCTGATTAGTGGAGGCTAATCTCTTGCAGTCGTTTTTTGTTGTTTACACGCAACCCTAGATCAGGAAGCTGAAGCTAGCTTATATAGGAGAATAGAAACCCTAGGCAATATTCCAAAATTGCTCCTGTGAATATCACAAATCTTCATGCCAAGCTCACGCCTGAAAACATGCGGAAGTCGCCTCGGATGTTTGTCCATATCCTCTGGAAAAAGTTCTATACAGACTCAGACTTTTGACCATTTGGTTAGACGTCTAACCTAACTCTTTGGAAAAAGTTTTGCACAGACTCAGACTTCTGACCATTTAGTCAGACGTCTGACCTAACTCTTTAGAAGAATTTCTGCACAGACTTAGACGTCTGACCATTTGGTCAGACGTCTGCGCTCGAAATTCAGCTCACTTCATTTTTTCCCCTATAACTTCCACCTCCAAACTCCGATTTGCGAACCATTTTGTCCGTTACGAAGCTACTTCCAACCTCTACAATTCTCCATATAGTGTCGCTAAAATTTAACATTCCACCTCGACACTATATCCATCTCCAACTCTAATGGTACCATACCATCAACAACTACCGATAGCACCAACTATCACCACTTCTGCCTTCAACCAAACATGAATGCTTTCCCAGTGAGCTCCAGCAAAGCCATTGCCCATTGCACTCCACCAACGAGTTCAGGAAAAGCCCCCGCCAGTTGATGAAATGTTGAAAAAATCCAAATTGTAAGCTATCTCACCAAAAACTAGCACTTACCAAGAAAATAGAACCTCAATCTCTCATCGATACTCTTCATCATCTACCACTAAGCTTCTTTCTAAATCTTGCCACCCAGTGGCACCTAGCACTTCTCGAAACGAATCAAGTTCGAGCAATGCTCGAACTTTCCAACCGACAATGCCTTAATGAACATATCCGCCGTTTTATCCTTTTGTGTGCACTTTTCGAAGATATATTTGCTTATCATCATCCATGACTATAAATGACTCTCTCACCTCAATATGCTTAGTCCATGAGCTAAACGACAAATTCTCTACCAAGTGAATAACACTCTGTCTATCACATCGAACATCAATGCAGTCATGCCCGAATCTCAAGTCACACAACAATCACTTCAAATAGAGTGCCTCCTTTGCCGCCTCCACTGCGGATATCAACTCCGCCTCCGTAGCGGATAAAACAACTACGGTCTGCAATCTCAATCTTCAACTTATGGTTGTACCACCAAGTGTGAACACATATTCGTAAGTTGATCTTCTTCGATCCCTATCACTAGCATAGTCCGAATCACAATAACCAACCAACTTGCAATCCCTCGCCTTACTACCGCAAAAAACAAGACCATGAGATGATGTGCCTCTAAGGTATCTCAATATAAGCTTTACAACTTCCCAATTCGATTTCTTCGAATTAGTCATATATCGACTAACCATCCTGACGGCATTCGCAATATCGGGCCTTGTACGCACCATTGCATAAATTAGACTTCCAACTGTACTAGCATATGTCACCTTTTCCATAAGCCTTGTCTTCCTCCAAGATAGGTGATCATGTACTCGAAAGCTTCATATGAAAATGTAAAGGTGTATTTGACGCCTTTGCATTATCTATGCTAAACCGGTAAAGCACTTTCTCAATGTACTCCTTTTGAGTTAGTTTCAAATCAAAATGTTTTCGATCCCTTACAATTTCCATGCCCAGTATCCTTCTTGCTTTTCCAAGATCCTTCATTTCGAACTCCGATTTTAAACTCAGTTTTAGCTTGTTGATTTCATTATTATCCTTAAAAGCAATGAGCATGCCATCCACATACAAGAGTAAATACACCCAACAATCATTTCTCAACTTCTTGAAATAAACACAAGCATCTTTGATGCTTCTATCAAAACCATTTTCAAGCATAAAATGATCAAATCTCTTATACCATTGTCTAGGTGATTGCTTTAATCCATATAGTGATTTCTTCAGTTTGCAAACCAAATTTGACTTACCATCCACAACAAAACCTTCTGGTTGCTCCATGTAAATGTCTTCATCCAAGTCATCATGCAAGAAGATGATTTTCACATCAAGTCGCTCCAACTCCAAGTCATGAATAACAACTATAACAAGTAATATCCGGATAGAAGTATGGCGCACAACTGATGCAAATATCTCATCATACTCCTTTCCCTTTCTTTGTGCAAACTCCTTAGCCACTAGCCTAGCTTTGTATCTTCTATCATCCTTCAACTTGTATATCCATTTACACCCAATAGCACGGTTTCCTTTAGGAAGTGGAACCAAATCCCAAGTTTGATTCTTCAACAATGATTGCATCTCTTCCTCCATGACACAAATTCATTTCGAGTTATCATTCGACTCCATGACGTCATCAAGGTCCATCAGCTCATCTTGGACTACATGAAGAGCATGGTCTAAATTATCACAAAGGCTAAGATAGTTCCAATCACCATATCGTTCGGGTGGTCTTATAGTACGACGACCAACCCGAGTAGCAATCCCATCTCCCAAACTCCATTCGACTCCACCTTGAACCGAATCTTCTCTAGAGTCATGCACATCACCAACACTACTAGAGGAACCCTATGGACTATGTGATGTAACATCAACCGCTACTTCCTCGCAAGCATCTCCAATTACTCTACTCTCTTTATTCCTTGGACAAAATATGGAAATAATTTCCTTCTCCTTTGATTCATCATGAACCAAGTCTGGAACATCCGATGAGCTTACTTTCTCCTTGAACATCACCGATTCATCAAAAGTAACATGACGAGAATTCACTACCTTCTTCGTTTTCGGATTTCAAATCCGATAGCATTTTACTCCATCCGTATAGCCAAGCAAAATCCCTTTGAAAGCTTTAGGTTCAAGCTTATCATTTCCCGTATCATGCACATGAACAAGACTACTAAATGCACGAAGAAAACTCAAGTCAATGCTCTTTCCCTTCCACACTTCCTCCAGAATTTTGTTACCAATAGCTGAGCATGGAATTCGATTAATAATATGCACTACGGTTGATAAAGCTTCAGCCCAAAATCCCTTCACCAAACCCGATGTCAATTTCAAGTATTGAGCTTTCTCAAGTAGAGTATGATTCAACCTTTCCGCAACATCATTCGACTGCGGATCTTCAGGTGTAGTAAAATGCCTCCGAATACCATGATGCTTGCAAAAATCCAAATAATCTCCGGAAACATACTCTCCTCCATTGTCGGACCTTAAGATCTTCGAAGACTTGTCACTCTCATTCTCAACAAGAGCCTTCCATACTTTGAACTTTGCAAATGCCTCTGACTTGGCCTTCATTACATACACTCAAACTTTCCGAGAAACGTCATCTATAAAAGAAATATAATAGCGAGCTCCACCTAAAGAAGCTACAGGTGACAGTCCCCAAACATCCGTGCGAACATACTCAAGAACCCTTCTCGAATCATGTTTACCCTCACTGAATGAAACTTTAGTTTGCTTCCCCATGACGCATTCTTCGCAAAATTCTAACTTGTTGAAACATTCTCCATTGATCATCTCCCTCTTCTGAAGAATGTCCAAACTCCTCTCCAAGACATTACCTAACCTCAAATGCCACAACCTAGTCGCATCCAAGCCACAAGAACTATCAACTCCTATACAAGTTTCACATTCTACAGTCACTCCTTGAAGCAAATAAATACCATGAGTCCTAGCACCCTTCATCACCACAAGCGCCCCCTTCGAAATTCGTAAGCTATCACTCTCAATAGTGATCTTACAACCTAAAGAATCCAGCTGCCCCATAGAGATAAGAGACTTCCTAAGTTCCGGAACATAGCGTAAATTAGTAAGAGTACGAACCACTCTGTCAAACATTCGAATTTGTACGGAACCAATGCATTTCAACTTACATATAGCACCATTTCCCATAATAATTGAATTGCCTTCTTTGTCGATGTAAGAAGAAAAACAATTCCTATTTGGTGTCATATGATAAGACGCCCCCGAATCGAGCGCTCATTCGCTACCCAAAACATCTGATGCTACCGCCGATAAAACATCTACATCTCCCTCACCAACTTCACTCTCCACCACTACTGATGAAGATGCTACTTTCTTCTTTTCCTTCTCCTTTTCCGGACACTCATTCTTTCAATGATCGGGCTTCTTGCAAATATAGCACTTGCCTTTTCTTTCCTTTGACTTTGCTCTCCAACCGAGGTTCCTTGATTTAGAATTCCCTTGGTTCTCCTTCTCCACAAATAAACCATGACCATTACTAGCACCACTACTTCCATCACCTAACTCCTTCATTTGATCCCGCAACTTCTCGCTAAGAAGGCCCGTCTTGACATCATCAAGAGTCAATGTATCTCGGCTATAGATCAAACTATTTGAGAAACCTGTATAGCGATACGGCAACGAACACAACAATATCATCGCATTTTGCTCTTCCTCAATCTTTAAATCTACAGCCTTCATCTTCATTAGCAAATCATTAAAAATATTCAAGTGCGCCTTTAGCGAAGTACCTTCCTTCATCTTATTGGTGAAGAACGTTCGCAATAAGATCAAACGATTTGTCAGTGACTTCTTCATATACAACTCCTCCAACTTATCCCAAATACCCTTAGCGATAGTCTCATCACTAATTTTAGAGATAACATTCTCTCCCATAGCAAGTTGAAGTGTAGTGAATGCCCACTCTTCCATCTCCTCTCTCAATATCCGAGATGTCCGCTAGCAACAAATGTGTGTCGAACACTACCCTATGTACCTGATTCCTCCTTAGAACCGCTTTCATCTTTCATTGCCATTTTCAAAATCATTATCATCATTCCACTTGTCTATTACCAATTGTGATCCTAAAATGGCGTACGAACCACGTAAATAAGGAGCTACACCACTTGGATTACCCACCAAGGAGCTATTTGAGGTATAATCTAATTCAGGGATTTCTACAACCACCTACCAATACCAATGCTCCAATATCAAATGTCGATACGAGATTCCAATTGGAGACCACTCAAATCAAAACCTCACAAGCACAGCGGAAGATGGGATCGTAGTAAGAAGTGTAAAAACAACCAATCAACAACTCAATTTCAACCTCAACCAATCCAAAAGCAATCACAATCCCAAACAAGCAATATAAAAATCAAAGCAATAACGAAAAGTAAATCACACACAAATTTATAGTGGTTCCACTTACATTGCGTTAGTGTGCATTCACTTTAAGGGGGGGCTTTTATTAATATTGATGAGAAGAGTATAAGAGATTGAATACAATAATCAAAATTCTAATTAGAAATTGATTTGTGGAGAAGAAAATTAAAGAAAATTAGGTTCTGGTAAACCCTAACTAGTGGAGGCTAATCTCTTGGAGTCGCTTTTCGGTGTTTGCACGCACCTCTAGATCGAAAACCTGAAGCTAGCTTATATAGGAGAATAGAAATCCTAGGCAATGTTCCAAAATTGCTTCTGTAAATATCACAAATCTTCATGCCAAGCCCACGCCTGAAAACATGTGGAAGTCATCTCAGACGTCTGTCGTAAAGGGACAGACGTCTGTCCATATCCTTTGGAAAAAGTTCTATACAGGCTCTGATGTCTGACCATTTGCTCAGAGGTTTGACCCACCACTTTGGAAAAAGTTCTGCACAGACTCAGACGTTTGACCATTTGGTCAGACATCTGACCTAACTCTCTAGAAGAATTTTTGCACAGGCTCAGACGTTTGACTATTTGGTCAGACGTCTGGGGCTGGTAATTCAGTCAACTTTACTTTTTCCCCTATAACTTCCACATCCGAACTCCGATTTGCGAACCGTTTTTTCCGTTACGAAGATACTACCGACCTTTAAAATTCTCCATATAGTGTTACCAAATTTAACAAAAAGTCCATAAACATGAGTACTGGATCTAGCACACAAACACTTATCGTTAAATGTTCCTAGTCGTGGGTGCTTCAAGACTGAGATATCCTACTTTGGTTACAGACAGTCACAAAACTACAGATCGTGTTACAACCATAGTTGAATATATGTTGAAATATATGAAACAAAACGCTACTTAAATGACGATTCGCCTCTTTTTATATGGAAGGTTCCAACATTAACTGAAAGTTGACTCCTAGTCATGAAGTTCTTCGCCAAGGTAGTATTTTTAATTGATAAATATTATCCGATTAAACCAAATAACTTCTCACGTTGAATTTTGTAAGAATGGTGATACAATATTTCCAATTGTAGAAGATTTGGAAGATATTGTTGATTCCAATAATACAATATTTTCAATTACATAAGATTTGAAAGATATTTGAGATAATTACTCAAATATGTATTGCTTCTTTTATAACATTAAAGAGAGTAATAAATTACATATGTGAGAATAAGAATTATTTTGGAAGATTGAAGTAATTAATTAATTCCCTAATTAGCTAATTAAAGAAGGAATCTGATCAGGCGCATGTAAATTGGGAGAAACTGGAAAATCAAATGGATAAATGTTTCCTGTATGAATAGAAGAATTAATGAGGTATTGATTTATGACCATAAATCAATACTTCAATCCTAAGTAATAATCTCTATATAAAGGCATAGGTTAGCATGAGTAGAAGTATATCTCAATTGTATTTCTTATTCTTCTTCTCCATTATCAATCTTGTAAAATATTCTTCTCTTAGAAAGTGATAAAATCTCCTCTCGTGAAGTGGATGTACACTACCTCGCGGTAGTGGAACCACTATAAATCCCGTGTTATTTTCTTTTATTGGTTGATCTGTGATTGCTTTTAGTTGGTGAGAATATTTTGTTTGTTTTGCATCACCATCAACCTGATCCTATTTATTTTTCTGCAAGGTTGGGTTATTGTTTCTAAAGCAATCTCGAGGGATTTCCCCCCAACAAACTTCACAATTAACTATGAACTTACTTGAGTATTGGTCATTAACCAACCTCTAAACATCTAAGTGATATAATGGAGACGAAAAGACATAACGTGCATAATATATTGTTGCTTAAGGATGTAGCTTTATGGTCATTAAATATGACTTCACCAAGACGATCTATAAGCATCTGACCTTGTGTTTTTACTTTAACATAGTCCGTAGAAGCTTTAACATTTGAATAATTAGAATGTTACTACAGATGGAGTGTCACTTAGGAGCCTCACAATGGTAAATTATAACAATCTACCGAAACATGCTTAATAAATTCATATGTGAATGTTATATATTGATGGGGAGTAATTAATATTATTGCTATATTAGTTTAATATATCAGTATTAGAACACACACACACACACACACACACACACACACACACACATATATATATATGTTACACATGTATATAACTAAAATTTATTTACTATTATGGATGAAAAATATATTATTATTATTATATATATAATTAATTAGTCGAAAATTATATAAAATTGTTACATATCGATCGAAGAACAAGTATTAACATTAATTTTAGAATGTTTAAAATTAGATCAAAGGATAATTTTGGTTAAAATATCTCAATAAGAGAAAGTATCATTGGGAGATGTTTGGAGGAAATATCTCAATTAAAAATGAGTCAAAGAAGGATATATTTTAACCTCCTACGTGATATTTGTTATGTAATGGAGGTCGAACCAAACTCTCCATCTTCAGCATGTGGCGTATACATATGAGTTGGCACACTTTGTTGTAATAAAAGGAAACCCTAAAGTTACATGTCTATCAATTTATATTTATACATCAGAGCTGGCACACTTTGTTGTAAAAAAAGTAATCCCCAAAGTTACATGTCTACCAAGCCATATTTATACACTACTTCTGTAAGTTATTTAGCGATGTGGGACTATTCCAATTTCAAACCGTCGTTCCTCCTTGTAACATGCGAGACAACCCTAACAATATTATAAATACTCATATGAAATCCTATTTTACTCAAATATAGGAAAATCCTAAAGAATAAAAAAATCCATTTTTTTAAGTCAACTTTGAATTTTAAAGTTGCGAAATAATAATTGAACTGGAGAAGTTCTCTAAGAGGAATTAGTAGAAAGTTTACAATAAGAAGAAGAGTAAACGTAGTTTGCAAATGGAAATTGGAAGATAAATATTTTGTAAATGAGAAAATGAAGCTTTATTGTAATTCTTTCGTTCTACTTTATTTGTTTTGTTTTTGCTTGCACTTGCTTACATACAAATGAGAAAATTCTCCCCTGTTTATAGTAACACATCTCCTACATGAATAGTGGAGATGTATTATATCCAATGGTTAATAATCATTCTCTAAATTTTTCTATAGTTATCATCAATTCTTTAGACGTTTTTAGAATAGAAAACTCCAGAGAATCTTTACTAAAACATATATCTACATTCTTTTAAAGGCTAAATTTTAGCCTCTTATTAAATATTTTCATAAATGCCAAAACTCAAATTGTCCAAAATAATTAATGCTTTCTAAAACCAAGTTTGTTTCCAACATTCCATTGTAAAATTAGTTTTATTACTCTGAACAAAATTTCTAATCTTTGTATTCTTACATGTTTCAACAGGAATAAATATATTATCCAATCTTTCTTTATTATATTGACATTCTTCCCTAGTGTCGGGATCTTGATGTAATTTTATGAATCTTTGGCGTACTTCATTCATTTCATCTCCATCATTACAATAAGATACTCGAAAAAATAAGTGTTCTAATATCTACGTTGTTCTATTGTCATAAATTTTGAATGAGCCATATATTTTATCTTTGTATTCTTTCGTAGTTTCACTTCTGCAATCTTTAACCAATCCAATATCTTCATGAAATTCATCGCTGAAGTCTTTGACTACATATTTGACCATTTCTATTTTTAATTCTTCAATATTCTCTATTTCCATTTTTTAAAATTTTTAGTCATATTTAAATATCCTCCAACCTCTTGAATTTCTTCTTCTTGATTCACATCTTCTTCATTTCATCTCACTTGCTTTTGTACTTTTCATCATTTGCATCATCTTCGCTTACTTTATTTTCTTCGTCTTCTTCTTTTTCATCTTATATATCTTTTTCTTCCTCTTTCGCTTTCTCCTCCGTTTTTATTTTATATTCCACCTTTTCAATTTGTACTATCTTGGTGGCCTCCTTTTTCACTTCATCGTTTTTTATATGCTCTTCAACTTCTATCCTTTTGTCTTTTCCGTTGGTCACTTCGTCAATCCTTGGTAGCTCTTAATCTTTCATTTACTCAATTTTCTCTTTTATTACTTTTTTGATCTTTGGCGGCTCTTCTGCAACTTTATCCTCCATATTGTTTTGTTGTTTCTCTTTCTCTTCCTTTTTAGCATTCTCTAATGCTCATTGTTTTCTTTTTGTCCTTCTCATTGGCTAACGTATTTTCATCAACCTATTGCATTTCATTATTGTTAGCTCACATATCCAAGTATCTTGTCTTTTCGTTTTTAATTCCAACTACTTTAAATGTCCATAAAAGTGTAAAATCTTCTTCGTACTCTTTAATGAAGTTAGATCTTTCTTAAATATTAGTGAAAGTTGATCTACATTCAGAAGTAAAATGCCCAAATTTATCGCTGTTGTAACAATTTTTTTGAGATTTATCATACCTTGGTCTTCCACTTTGCCATGTGTTTCATCCTCTTCCTCGACCTCTTTTGTTATATGTGTTTTGCCTTTTCTTTTTTTATTATTGTATTTGTAGTCACTTCTTCCATAACTTTGACCATGACATTTTCTGCTTTGGCTCTGACTTCTTCCATTTTTAAATATCTCATTTTCCTGCAAGATGGTATTTGTTTGAATAACTTGCTCCAATGGTTCTTCTTTAATTTTTTTTAATGTCTCTTCATAGACTTGAAGTGAACCCATGAGTTGATCAATATACATGGATCTTATATCTTTAGATTCCTCAATTGTTACAACTATGTGATCAAATTTTAAATTTAAAGATTGTAAATTTTCTCAACAACTCAAGAATCTTTTATTATTTTCCATTTCTTTTTATTTGATTTCCGATAAATAAAGTTTGATAAAAATAATCATTGACTGATTCCGTTGATTTCACATATAAAGATTCAAACCCACCTCGCATAGTTTATAGTCTAATTTTTTCACATTGTCAATCCCTTTAAAAGCGCTCTTCAAAATCTCATATGCTTCCTTACTAGTTGGTGCATTAGCAATCTTCCACGAGATAACATCATGGAAATCTTAGTAAATGAGCGTAAGAGCCTTCTAATCCTTCTTTTCTAATTTTTTAAATTATCCCTTTTAGTTTGAGATAAAATGGCAATGTTGATGGGTACTTCATATTCATTTCCTATGATATCCCACACATGTTGATCCAAGAACGCCTTCATGTGATGTTTTAATTATCGTAATAATCCTTTAGTAAGAGAACTTGAAAAAGAGTAGTTCCGTTTGCCATCATTCTTTTATTAGCAACTCGATGCCAATGTTAGAAACTTCATAAGAAGAAGAAGAAGTAAATGTAATTTACAAATAGAAATTGGGAGATAAATATTTTGTAAAGGATGAAATGAAGCTTTGTTGTAATTATTTCTTTCCACTTTATTTGCTTTAGTTTTGCTTGCATTTGCTTACATACAAATAAGAAAACTCTCTCATGTTTATAGTAACACATCTCCTAGATGAATGGTGGAGATGTATTCTATCGAACTAGTAATAATCATTCTCTAGAGTTTTCTATGATCACCATTAACTCCTTAGACATTTCTAAAATAGACAACTCTAGAGACTCTTTATTACAACATTTATCTACAAACTTCTAAAAGCTAAATTTTAGCCTCTTGTTAAATATTTATAAATGCTAAAATCTAAATTGTTCAAAATAATTAACGCTTTTCAAAACCAAGTGTATTTCCAGTAGGAATTGTTGATGACTTAAGGTAGTCATTTTGGCCTGATCGTGTAAGTGAATTCCTACTAAGATTTTGATTAGAACATCGTAAAATAAATCAGACTTTCTTTTATGTTACTAAGATTAGATTAGGTATGCATGCGCGCATGTATTAATTACTAGTTAGATCATTAAATTGTATATATTAATTGTCTTGACATTATTGCATAGAAAAATGTTTGATCACCATCATCATTTTCATATTTGGATTTTGATTCTTTATTATGCATGTTGATTTAATCTCATTGTTCTTTATATTATTCAATTATATATATATATATATATATATAATTTTAAAATATAAAACATTAACCATATTGTATTGATTTTAACAATTAAAACGATACATACACACATGTGTGTATTGCATGCATTGATATAAATCCTTCATTCTGAGGAGGCGTGAAGGGAGCGATAACATTTTTCAATAGGGAAAGAAAGAAGGCCTTCAAAGAAATACAAACCCACCCTTGCGTGTCATAGAATTTTAGGGTTTTGAATCCCCATCAGGAACTAATTCGTAATACTGGCAAACCGAAGAGGAACGAGAGAAGAGACAAAGTCAGTAAGTATAGGAAAGGACATTTCGCAGCCTTTGACATACCTTGCTAGATTCGCGGCTTTGGACATACCTTGCTAGATTTACGCGATCGCTTAGGTCACAAACTCTTTAACCCTATATGTTCTAATTGGGAAAAGAAGCTAATTCAAATATAATTAATTATTTTTCTAATTATTTATATTAGTGAGCCAAATATTAAATATTAAATTATTTTGTAAAATGATTTATATAACTAATTCAAATATTAAAATTTATAGTTAATACAATTTGTTCGAACCGACCAATTTTCTAGCGGATTAGAAAATAGCAGATCGAATTTAAATTGAAAATAATCACAAGCGTACGGCGTACAATTTTCGTACGTGGCGAGTACAGGCCGCTATATTGGGAATTGTTTAGATTTTAAAATTTCTATTCCATCAAATTAAACCAATATTTGAAAGTGTGATTAGCTAAAAAAATGTAGAAAACTAATAAAAAAATGGATAAAAATATGAGAGTAGAAGACAATTTAAAGATAAATCCACTCTCTAGATCACATAAATCAACACAACATGAAATTATGATCTCTCTTTTTTGGTCATTAGTTAATTTAATTAATGTGTTTATCATAAGTATGGCCTATTTGTGCTATTCATTAGCTCAATATAAGCCATCAAATTATAACATGTAACGACCCGCAAATCCGTACCCCTTGAGTCAACACTATTCTACAACAATCAACTCAAGTTGCACAGAAATACGAACCATTTGGGTTTAAGAAGAAGAGGTAGAAGAAGAGATAACAAAATCAACATCAGAATCTAACCATCGCAGCGGAATAAAATATAATAGATAATAAATAATCTTTACTCAAAATCAAATATATCAGTTTACATATATTACATCATCGGAGTACATCAGTCACAGCTCACATCAATAACATACAATGGATACACAACAACTCAAGGTACACAACAACTCAAACGCAGCGGAAATATAAATATATATAAGTACGAGAATACGTAATCGTCATCCAGCTCGTCTCCTGAGCTCCACAGCATCATATCCTGTATCCTATAATACTCGGTCTGACCCGAGCATTACAGTTAAATAATACCCGAGTCAGTCTGGAATACCAGCGTGAGAAAATCACACTCAATTGATTATTAAAGTTTCAAAAATTCTTTGAAAATAAAAGCATCTCGTAAGACCACGCCACAAATAAACATGTCGGGTTTTTACCTTACGATAGCTAAAACAATTTTTATATAAATCCTCTGATATTATAATAGGGTCTATATACAAATACTTATAAAATAGCCGAAATTGTTACATGATTAAATTCCAGCTACTAGCCACCGAAGTGGGTAATACAAACAAAACTCGTACAAGGCTCGTAGGGAGAATGGATTTCCAACAATGACTAGGCACTGGGGTACCATCTGTCACAGTACGGGGCCTAGATCACCGTACCGAGGACTGCTCCCTTCATCCCCTGCAACACAAGGCCGGAACCATTCCTTACTGAACAGTCCCGAACAAGATAAACCCCGTGGTTGGCGCGACCAACCACCCACTAAGCCGAAATATATATATAAGGGACATCTAGACAGGGGAATTATCTTGTCCTGCTTGGGCATGACCCACCTAACCTTGCTGCATATCCCCTGATTTTCAGTCATTCCCGGTTGATGAGGCTTGAGGCTAAGCGTTACCTTTTTAGAACGTTTTTACTTAGAATGCCCATCGCCCACCTGACGATGTTTCGCAAGCATTCATCCATACAAGTCCGTCCCGGGTTCGAACGGAACCGAAGGCACTATTCCTACTACATCCATTTTGGAAGTATCCTCAGGATTAGTAGCGACTAGCCCTTGCACTTCACTGCTCCATCTTCGACTCCGAACACGTTTTTCGCACGAAACGTACAAACCGGATCGAAGTGGTTTTCGAGAAATTAATCTCGATCCCGGTCTCCTCGAAACGATCAACGCAGTTGGCCAATATTGATAGTCGGTGATTTAACTATCAATTAATATTCACAAACAACCATCAACCAATAAATAATTTCCCAAATTATTTATTATCTTCAAAATATCTTTATAAGATATATTTCTATTTTCCATCCCTTTGAAACCAGCTTCAAAACCCTTCTTCTTTCCAGAATAAATTTTCCCCAAATATTTTCTATCTCTTCTGAAATCACCAAGTACAAAACTAGATTTAAAAATAATTTAAAACACTTTACTTAGAAATATATACTTTCAAAACATTTAAATTAAAACTATTTCAATAATTTGTTAAAAACGCATATTAAATGAATATTTGAAAATAAGGTTACTTAATAAATATACAACTAGATTTATACTTTTAAAAACATAATATTAAGGCATTCTTTGAATAATTACTACTATAATAGATAAAGAGAAAATACTTACTTAAGAACTTAAATATTAGAAAAAAGAAATTTTCAACACTTGCTTTTAAACAACTTTTAATCTTTTAACTTATATTTAAAAATTTACTTTAAAAACGTACTTGGTTATCCAGGGAGAATTTCAACTTCAATCACTTAAATCAATTTCCCAAATTGATTTCCAATTTATTTCCTTTTAATTCGGAATCTATTAATTTCAGATTTCATCTCTTGATTATAATTTAAAAATACTTTAACTAAAAATTCCAATTTTTAGATTTCTCAATTACTTCTTTATTCTTTTAAATAAATTTAAACTTTGAATTCTAAAATAATTCTTTATTTCTTTAATTGATATAACTTAAGTTTACAATTCATCAATTTCATTTATTAAAAATTTCATTTCTCTTCATACTCGAAATTATTTATTATTATTTTCATATTCTTCTATTTCTTTTCAATTCATTCTTAATTTATTCAAACTTTCTATAATTATTTCGCTTACAAATTTACTTCCTTTTAATTTCCTTCAACAATCCAATTCATATATTTTGGTAATTCATTATACCCGAATATCCAATCAAACCATACATTCAATATTCCAATATAGCTCATCATAGGATATCAAATAATCAAACAGAGAATATTGAATAATTTAAATAAATGTGAGGGGTCCAGTTGGATCCCTCCAACCTGTTTTCCTGCATCCACAGATGTTAGCACAATATAATATGCCAATCCTAAAATACCATATTATACCACATCAATCAATTCAGTCATTCAAACAATTATTTAAATTTAATCATTTAAATTTAAATTTAAACTGAGTGAGATTAACTCACCTTTGCTTTGCTATTCGCAATCCATTCCAAATCGACTTGTTTCCTTGATTTTAAACCTTGAACAACATTATATAATTTATTAATATTTTGAACGAAGTTTTCCCTTCTTTTTTTTTAAATTCATTTAACTTAAAATTCCCTTTAGTACATAAATTGATTATCTAATTAAACAAACTATCCCTTTTTATATTGATAATCAAATAAGTAAATTTTACAAGCTATCCACCAAACCTATTATTTATATATCTTTCCAAAACAAAACATTTAAAATAATAAGTTTCCTGCTTTAACTTTATAAATACATATTTCAATCTGTATTTGTATATTTATTTAATAACAAATTTAAAATAAACACCCTTAATAAATTATTTTCAAATGACCTGGTAAATTAAAACATTTGTCTATATATTAATGTTATCAATTTACTGTCAACTATCTAAATAAAAGTCTTAACCTTAAAAAAAAAATTCTATTAAGCTGTACTGTCTCAATATCCATTATTTAAACTACAATAAAAATCGAAATACCTCACTGTAAATTCTTATATATATATATATATATATTTAAACTGTATAAATCAATATAAACAAACATTTTATCCTTCCAGATAAAATCAAATGAAAGAAATCTCGATACCTCACAGACGAGTACGCTCACGAGAATGATTCCATCTCCATCGCGAAGCCTTAACTCGAGCCCGAGCTGCTGGCATCACCAACCTGAATCCATCGAGCACACTGCCTCGCTCGATAGCGCGAGCCTCCACTACATCGCCGATCTGACCATCTGCCCCCAATAGCCACACAATTTGCTCGCAACCCTAGTTGAGCTCTTCAATTTGTCGCCGCTCCTGAACGAGCTCGTGCTCGAAGCCGTAGGCCAACGCGACTTGATTGGTCGCGAAATGAAGTCGCGTGAAGCCGCGAATTCTCGGCCATTTTTTTTCTTCTGAAATTCAATTCGATCTACTTTTAGAAAGAGGGAAATGTTCAACTTCGAGTTTGGATGGAGGAAAGAGGGATGCGACTCGTGCCTGAAGAAGAAAAATGGGGGTATGCGACTCTTCTTCGGCCATTACAGAATTTTCGAATTGAAGGGGAGTGGAGTTTTTACTTCTGGAGAAAACAAAGGAGTTCGATTATATTATTTTTTTCTTTCGGTAGCTTGCTTTAGAATCCTTACACTGAACGGCTCGGGGTATTATAATTATTATTATTCTCTTAAAAAAAACAAAGCATGTTCAAGAAGGCTCGACCAATTATAAGCTTACCTTAGCTAACGTGAAATTATTTCGACGGAAGGTTAACTGGTTAAAAATGTATTCATTTAATTTCGAATTTCAATTTAAATCGACTATTATCTATGAAATTCCAGCGCGAATATACTTCGTACACTCATACACAAGCTCCAAACAATACGAAATTTGAAATCCGATAATAATTCAATATTACGGACCCACTAGAACTAGTTCCGTTGAATTCCGAAACTGTGTCTCGGAAGACTATTTTTAAATTCAATTTAAACGATATAAATTTCAACACTTAACAAACCACTGTTAAATTTGATCTCACAACTTCTATTGTCTTCAGTAATACTAATATAAATTTTATAAGCCTTCAAATTTTATCCAACAGGTTTAAAATTTGAGATTCAACATTTGAACCAACTTCAACTTATTTAATTTAATAATTTAATTATCAAATAATTGGTGATATTTGAATTCAAGTTAAAAATTAACATTTAAATATTCAAAATCAATTGAATATTCCAATTTCAATTGCTCAAAATTTCCGGGTCGTCACATAACACACCCACTAAATCACTTTTTAACTCTCATGAAAATGACAATGAAATTGAAAATAAAATCTATTTTAAGCATGGCCCATTAACTATGAATTAGAAATATAGACCATTAAATTTTGATTTTAAAATCACTTTATTACTAACAGCATATGTAGATAAAGAGGTAATTTGTGTTTTGTTTGTTTAAGCATAGCCTATTTGGTGTCAACAATATAAGCTATCAAATTCAAAGCTAAACAACAAAATATTTACCACATTCTATCATTTCCATTAAGCACAAAAATTATTAAAATGTTAGAGCTACATGATTAAGGGAGCTTCATTACCCCTAAATTGAAGAGGTTTAGCCTCTCATATTTGTTATCATATCAATAAAAGTAGCATTCATCATGAAACAAAAAAAAAAGAAAAAAGAGATCAAAGTAAAATAAAAGCTAAGCTACTTACATAAAAATTAAGACCTCTACACTACTAACATGAAATAAACAACAAAGAAAAGATCATATATTAAAATTGCATAAAAAAAATTACAGGAAAGATTGCTAAATAGCTATGGAAAAGAAAGAGTGTTTTTATTTGTGAGCCTCAAACCAAACTAACTAAAGAAGAGGCTAAGAGAGGAGAGGTCATTACATGAAACATAAGGGGTGTTTATACAAGTTTGAAACCATAATCCATATTTTTATAAACTACCCAAACTATCCCTCTAGGAATAACCTCTAAGTAATGATTAGCATTAGTATAACCCTCCATTTAAATATGCATGTAGCTTTAGTCACGTGTATTAGCTCTTAAGAGGGGATCATGGTAAGTGGGTAGGTGGGATCCGCCATGATTCATGAAATGAATTATTTCCATCTACATTTGTTTGTCTTCTCCTGTGCATGCATATTTTCCATGAAATCTCTTGTAATTTCCATCTAATTTTCCTATAAATAAAAATAAAATGTGAAAATAAATATCCACAAATTAATATATGCACAAAAATGACGATTTTGTCTTTATATAAAGATGAATAAATGATGATTCGAAAATAATTGAAATACTGGTTTAAACATGTTAAAACATCATATATGCTCATTTATTTAATTAAATTTGATAAAATACGAAAGTAAAAATATGCACATTAGGTGCATATCAAATACCCCCATACTTATCTTTTTATTCGTCCTCGAACAAACTAAAACAAAGATAAATCCGTTTTCATATGGAGCACGATTGCATTGAGCGTATGCAACAAGCCGTTAAACCTCTAGGTGTCTATAGTAGAACGAGTGTTGTCTCGTGAGGTTTTTTAGCGGATACTACCCACAAAATCCAAATGCAATATGAAATGCAAGATTTATTTACAAAGATATGGATGCAAGTTTTTGAAAATATTTACGAATGAAGAATTTACTTTTAAATCGACATAAATAAGTTAAATATTAGTTTTGGTCATTATCTTGAAAGTTTAAGTCATTTACTCGTCAAAATTTCCAATAAAAATTAAGTTATAATCACAAATAAACTCTATTTTGGCTAGTTGTTTCGGTTGATAACATAGCGCAACTATGAAATGGTCCTTAGTTGATTTTCAAAGTTTATCAAAGTGGTATTTTAATTTCTTTTAAATAACAAGTCAAAACAAATAAGTCAAAATAGTGCTTCGATTTCAATTGCTTACTCTCTCTTATTTTGAAAATTTTATTTATATTAACAATATTTGCACATGACTAACTCAGATAAACTGAGGCCAGATATGTTACACATGCATTGCCTATCGGGCTAATGTGAGGGGAATACAGAGCGTGGCGAGTGAACACATGATTGTGAACACCTGTGTATTGTAGGAGTTGTTAATAAAAGAATTTTTTTATATATATATACACCCAACTCATATAAAATAAGGAAAAATATACCAATCATGCACTGCCTTTCGGGCTTACGTTAGAAGGGTACAGAGCATGACGAGCGAACACATGAATCTATGTGTTAACAAAATATATACATATATACAAGAAATATTTTTTTTCTTTATTTTTGTTATATATATTTTTTTGTTTTTTGAAGAGAGAGTTTTGCAAAATCATCTTAGCCTCATTTAACTTAAAAGATAAAAAATGTTATATCCTTTACTTTAATCCCACCACTTTTGTAAACAAAGATTTTCGATTAGGATATACTTCATAATTAACATGTATGCACCTTTCTATATACTAGTTAAACCATAGCTACTTGTAATCGAATTTTATTTTATTTTTGTTAAGACAGATAAATTTTCAAAAATCTCAATTTAATAGCCAAAATCCTATACTTATAATATTGTGTTTGTTTAAAAGTAATCAAAATGCTAGAATGATTTTTTTTTTTGATTTTTTGAATTATATATATATATATATATATATATTGTTTTTGGAATTTTTTGTTTTGGAAAGAAAATGCAAAAAAAAATAAACCGTGAAAAAAAAAGATAAAACTCCCCCCATACTTGGTTTTGACTAGGTCCCCATAGTCAACCCAAGTGAAAGGAGAAAATAAAATAAAAATGACCTATATTTACATGAAAATGAAACAGTTATTATTTACAACACATCAGAAAATATGTCGTTAAAGAGTAAATAAAACAGTCTTCCAAAGACCAATTCATCTGTCTCATCAAGTATGAGAGACATAGTTTCTGCCTAAAAAACAAAACCCTAAAAGATTTTGGAGTTGAATGGTGATTTGGAAAAAAGAATGTCGTTTTATTAAAAATCGTGTGAGTTGTTTAATTTTCGATGATTTTTGGGGTTGATAAAACAATTGATCAAAATTCAAGTTTATTTTCACCAAATTGAAATTCAAACTCGTCATTGAAAACTTCTTTAGAATTATCGATTTCAAATCAAAATGGCGGTTTAAATTTTGTAACGGCCTGACTTGAAATATCAGGTATGAGGAGTTTCTATAAATTTTTACAATAATCGTACTTTTGTTTCTGTTCATGGTTCATAGACGAACGTGAATTTATATAGAACACAACATTAGTGGATTCTATTTTAAAAGTTTTTCTTGAAAGTTTTGTTATCTTTTCAGAATAATCTAATCTTATCTTAGCCCTCTTGTATACCCTTCATGTAGTTTAGAGTATCATTGAATACTTTATCCTAAATCTTAATAAGCTTTTGAGAAAAGCTTATCCTGTTAGCTTCCCATGGAAGCTTTATTTTATTAAGCTTCATAAAGTTTCTTTTGGAAGCTTAGGTTGGCTTCTTAAAAAAAGCTTGCATTTGGAATCTTATCCTAATAGCTAAGCTTTCTCACTTTATAAATATAGTTCCATGCTAAAAAAAGCATATTGATTCTTGCATCTTCCTTCTTCTCCTCATTTTCTAAACCACCGTCTTCGTTTCAAACAAAGTATTATCACTAGTAAATGCAAGTGAAGCTAATAAGGAGGACTAAAGGGGACTAAAGCAAGGACAACACAACATTTGGGGTAAGAAATGCTATTTAATTAATGTGATTAAGTAATTTCATGATGTGGTAATCAAGTTGTTTAGACATTGATAAAATTGATGTCCGAAATTATAAAACACCCTTCTGTAATTAGCTCATAACTTCTGCAATTATTAATAAAATTTGGATTTTCTTGATGATCTCAAAATCTAACTCATATGTCTACAAATTTCATGTTTATATCTTTTCCAAACTCGGGCATCTTCAAAACCGAAAACGTGGTGCAAGTTAGGGTATGTGCACAGGTCGAAATAAAGAAGAAGGCCAATCAAAAAACCCTGTGGTATATTGACCGTTACTTTTGATTCCATGAATGGATTTTGTCGCCGATCTGACCATCTACCCCCAATAGCCACACAATTCGCTCGCAACCCTAGTTGAGCTCTTCAATTTGTCGCCGCTCCTGAACGAGCTCGTGCTCGAAGCCGTAGGCCAACGCGACTTGATTGGTCGCGAAATGAAGTCGCGTGAAGCCGCGAATTCTCGGCCATTTTTTTTTCTTCTGAAATTCAATTCGATCTACTTTTAGAAAGAGGGAAATGTTCGACTTCGAGTTTGGATGGAGGAAAGAGGGATGCGACTCGTGCCTGAAGAAGAAAAATGGGGGTATGCGACTCTTCTTCGGCCATTACAGAATTTTCGAATTGAAGGGGAGTGGAGTTTTTACTTCTGGAGAAAACAAAGGAGTTCGATTATATTATTTTTTTCTTTCGGTAGCTTGCTTTAGAATCCTTACATTGAACGGCTCGGGGTATTATAATTATTATTATTCTCTTAAAAAAAACAAAGCATGTTCAAGAAGGCTCGACCAATTATAAGCTTACCTTAGCTAACGTGAAATTATTTCGACGGAAGGTTAACTGGTTAAAAATGTATTCATTTAATTTCGAATTTCAATTTAAATCGTCTATTATCTATGAAATTCCAGCGCGAATATACTTCGTACACTCATACACAAGCTCCAAACAATACGAAATTTGAAATCCGATAATAATTCAATATTACGGACCCACTAGAACTAGTTTCGTTGAATTCCGAAACTGTGTCTCGGAAGACTATTTTTAAATTCAATTTAAACGATATAAATTTCAACACTTAACAAACCACTGTTAAATTTGATCTCACAACTTCTATTGTCTTCAGTAATACTAATATAAATTTTATAAGCCTTCAAATTTTATCCAACATGTTTAAAATTCGAGATTCAACATTTGAACCAACTTCAACTTATTTAATTTAATAATTTAATTATCAAATAATTGGTGATATTTGAATTCAAGTTAAAAATTAACATTTAAATATTCAAAATCAATTGAATATTCCAATTTCAATTGCTCAAAATTTCCGGGTCGTCACATTCCTTCCCCCTTAAAAGAATTTCGTCCCCGAAATTACTAATCAGGAAGAATGGTCCCAAAACCCGTTACTTTTTCAAAACCAAACAGCTTCTAACAATACAACAACTTACCAAGTATCTTTTATAAAAGACCATTATTATTCTTATTAACTTTCCAAACCTTTCCCTAGTTTGCAACAATCTATTTGCTCAACCCTTCTAGTTTTAATCTTAAAACCAAATTTTGAATTATCAACATTTTCTCAAAAATTTTCTAACACCCTAAATTCCCGAAAAATTTCGCCAGCGTCTCCTTTGCGCGGCTGACTCGGTACAACTACAATATGGCTCTACGGCCTCCCAAATCCAAAAAGAAAACAAAAAGCCAAGTGGCTCAATCCAAATCCCAATCAAATTTCATACCAAATTTAAATACGTACCTTTTGTCGGGCAATTCAAATTTATCTCTTGGAATCAAATCAAATTTCCTTTTCCCTTTTATAATACCTGCATATCCTGCTTAGCACTAATATCCAATCACAACATCCCAAAATAATTCATCGACTTTTCTCACAAAACGCCAATATCTATTCATTCTAATATTATCTTAGGATACATTTGTAGCATCAATTTCCAATTAAGAATTCACCATTCCCTTCTTAAGTTAATATAAACATTTTATATGTTTCTTATCTTTATTTCTCTTTACCTCTTTTAGTTTATACTTACTTCTATTCAAATCGATTTCCACATTACATATGTATTCCATTTATTTTCAACTTCGAATTTTTTAAATTTTATCCTTCATTTATAACTGATTTAAGTCATTACTTGAATTAGTTTCATTTACTAACTTATTTTAGTTTCAAATTCTAAATAGTTTTGTCGTTACAAAAAATTTCCAAAATTTTCAAAAATTTTCTAACTCCCAAAATTTCTGAAAAATTTTGACAGAGTCCCCTTTGTACGGAGGAGCTTTTGCAATTTGACAAAAGAGATAAATATATATACATCGACCCACACGGTCGGAAAAACCAAAAACAATTCATATTTCCTATTTTAATTGCGTAGGCGTACCTTATTTAGCATTTTAAGCAAGCGGCTTATTATTTTTAACAAATAGCACTACCAAATCCAGCCACACGGCTTCTCAGTACCTGTACTTACTCAATTTAAACATGTAAGTGCCAAATATATGCAGTTTATTAACATTCCACTCTTTTTAAACAACTACAACACATAAATATTAAAACAATGTAACTAACAATGTTTATAAGTAACTTATATGGTTTTTAACACTTACGCACTTGTTTTCAACTAGTGCTCGCGCCATTTTATTCAAATCTACATGGTTTATGATTCTGTTGCTTACATTCTATTTATTTTTAAACAAATCAATCTCATATTTGATTCAATTGATTTCAAATCAATTTTATTACACTTCTATCAACTCATAGAATTTTAATTACTTCCATTTACATCCAATGACAATTTATTCTATGCAATTTGACAAGATTTATGTGAATAGATAAGTATTTATGTTTATAACCAATTTAAATTGACTCCAACTCAATTTATACTTAATTCTATTCCATTTCGGATTTATTCACAATCCATATATTCTCAGTTTCATTGCATTTCAAATTTTAATTCATTTACTTGCATTTCATCTTATTAATCAAATTAGTTTATTCAAAACCATTTATAACCTAGGTTCATCTTAATTGCCAATTAAATTTCCCCTTTATTTTAACCCATTCACAATCATTTATTTAGCTCGTCACATTCCATTTAAATTTCATTTACAATCCGTTCATTTACATTTCATTCCAGGTTAGTTTATTCCAAACTATTTTATTTAGCTCGGAAACAATCCAAGCTATTTCATTCAATAACCATTTCTCAACTTATTTAAACCACATTTCATTTGATACTTATTTACTTCATCATTTATTTATTCAATATAATTAGTTTATCCATATTCAATTTATTATGAATTTTCATTACCTTCAATTTTATTTTCAACCCACCAAGTTCTATTTCAACTCAAATTCATTTTTTTTTTCTTTCGATACCCTTCCAATTATATTTAATTTGTTAACATTTCACATTAAATTTTAATTAATAACTCAAATTCTGATTCTATTATTCACTTTTAGTTTACCATCCAATTTACTAACTCACAATTCAACCTCATTCTCAATTATTTTCATTTCATCAACAATTTGAATCAATTTTAATTTATAACTTGAGTTTATTTCCAACTTCATCATAAACTTATAACTCAATTCCATTAACTAATTTATTATCCAATTAGTTCTCCCCTTATTCATAATCCAACACTTGAATTTTATTCAAAATATCACTTCATTTAATTTTCTTAAGTTCAATATTTATTTTATACTTCAAGTTTGGATCCCCATTTCATTTTTCAATTTATCAAAATATTGATTTTGGGCATTATATTCCATTTTCAATTTAATAAGTCACAACTTATTATTTTATACAATTCCATTCATCATAGGCTGGAATATATTCATCTTTTATTTTTCACTCAAACCTTCCATTTATTTATAGCCCAAGCATATTTTATTTTCATGGATCTTTAATTCTTTAATAAGTTATTCTAGTTTATTTATTTCAATCCAATCCTTATCCAACTTATTTCCCATTTATTCAGGTAAGAATTTAATTCCATTCAATAATTCAGCTGAATTTTTATTCCAATTCAATTTTATCTTAATTCGGATTTATTTAACTCAATTCGATTCCAACCTGATTCGAATACAATTGGATATTATTTCAGCTTATTCAATAAATTTCAATCCAATCAAATTTTTATTTCCACTCCAAGTTAATTTTCATTTTCAACTTTTCTCTTTAAATTTAAATTCCAACATCCAAAGCTTATATTTCCCTGATTTAAAAATCATCTCAATTTATAAACTTATAACCTATCTCATCAGGATTTTTAAACATCCTACTTTTGTTTTAGAATCATCTTAAAATCTCCAACATCTCAAATCTCATTTCTCAAAAATTTAAACCAATCCTGGTTGTTATGTGCAACACATTTCCTTTGAGATTTTCAAAAGCAAACAAGTTTTCCTGAACAAACCAATTTGGTGGCAATCCGTCACTCAGAAATTCGAAAATGAAAACTGATGATGCGGCCGTCATCATCAGAATTATTTTCCAATAATCCAAGTGATTTCAATGCTATCTCACTTCCAAAATCCATTTTAAAACAATTTTCCTTTCGGAAGTATCTCCAAAACAATGCTATCATTTTATCTTCAAAACACTCCCAAATTTTCGGAATTTAAATTTCCAAATCTTGCTTAAATAAGTTTTAACTATATTTCTTTTGTACAGTTTATGCTTATACAAATTCTCACTTGATTACATTTCAATTTTATAATTTACAATTATAATTCATATTTATACATTTCATTTTATAATGAATTTATTTCCATAAACTTTGGTTATTTCAATTTCTAGTTAAATTTTCACTTAACAATGATAATACTCCAATATTACCATTTCTAACATCCAAGCAACCATATATTTGCTAAGATAGTTTACAAAACTTTTATTTATATCAAAATATATTTTGGGTAAAATTATTTCATTTACCCACATTTAAAACAATACCGTGTCAATTATTCTATTCAAGTGTTTAGAAACCACTTCAATACAGTTGCGCAGACTGTGTCGACGAAGGTCCATATGCCACTCATTAAACCAATCAACACAATATTAAAACAATTTATATTCACTAACAAATACGCGCTCATATTTATTAATACGCTCAAACTCATTATAGAGTACTACGGACTCTAATTTATGAGTAATTCCCACCAGAGCCAAGGTTATCACCAACCTAAGCTCTGATACCAAATGTAACGACCCGCAAATCCGTACCCCTTGAGTCAACACTATTCTACAACAATCAACTCAAGTTGCACAGAAATACGAACCATTTGGGTTTAAGAAGAAGAGGTAGAAGAAGAGATAACAAAATCAACATCAGAATCTAACCATCGCAACGGAATAAAATATAATAGATAATAAATAATCTTTACTCAAAATCAAATATATCAGTTTACATATATTACATCATCGGAGTACATCAGTCACAGCTCACATCAATAACATACAATGGATACACAACAACTCAAGGTACACAACAACTCAAACGCAGCGGAAATATAAATATATATAAGTACGAGAATACGTAATCGTCATCCAGCTCGTCTCCTGAGCTCCACAGCATCATATCCTGTATCCTATAATACTCGGTCTGACCCGAGCATTACAAGTAAATAATACCCGAGTCAGTCTGGAATACCAGCGTGAGAAAATCACACTCAATTGATTATTAAAGTTTCAAAAATTCTTTGAAAATAAAAGCATCTCGTAAGACCACGCCATAAATAAACATGTCGGGTTTTTACCTTACGATAGCTAAAACAATTTTTATAGAAATCCTCTGATATTATAATAGGGTCTATATACAAATACTTATAAAATAGCCGAAATTGTTACATAATTAAATTCCAGCTACTAGCCACCGAAGTGGGTAATACAAACAAAACTCGTACAAGGCTCGTAGGGAGAATGGATTTCCAACAATGACTAGGCACTGGGGTACCACCTGTCACAGTACGGGGCCTAGATCACCGTACCGAGGACTACTCCCTTCATCCCCTGCAACACAAGACCGGAACTATTCCTTACTGAACAGTCTCGAACAAGATAAACCCCGTGGTTGGCGCGACCAACCACCCACTAAGCCGAAATATATATATAAGGGACATCTAAACAGGGGAATTATCTTGTCCTGCTTGGGCATGACCCACCTAACCTTGCTGCATATCCCCTGATTTTCAGTCATTCCCGGTTGATGAGGCTTGAGGCTAAGCGTTACCTTTTTAGAACGTTTTTACTTAGAATGCCCATCGCCCACCTGACGATGTTTCGCAAGCATTCATCCATACAAGTCCGTCCCGGGTTCGAACGGAACCGAAGGCACTATTCCTACTACATCCATTTTGGAAGTATCCTCAGGATTAGTAGCGACTAGCCCTTGCACTTCACTGCTCCATCTTCGACTCCGAACACGTTTTTCGCACGAAACGTACAAACCGGATCGAAGTGGTTTTCGAGAAATTAATCTCGATCCCGGTCTCCTCGAAACGATCAACGCAGTTGGCCAATATTGATAGTCGGTGATTTAACTATCAATTAATATTCACAAACAACCATCAACCAATAAATAATTTCTCAAATTATTTATTATCTTCAAAATATCTTTATAAGATATATTTCTATTTTCCATCCCTTTGAAACCAGCTTCAAAACCCTTCTTCTTTCCAGAATAAATTTTCCCCAAATATTTTCTATCTCTTCTGAAATCACCAAGTACAAAACTAGATTTAAAAATAATTTAAAACACTTTACTTAGAAATATATACTTTCAAAACATTTAAATTAAAACTATTTCAATAATTTGTTAAAAACGCATATTAAATGAATATTTGAAAATAAGGTTACTTAATAAATATACAACTAGATTTATACTTTTAAAAACATAATATTAAGGCATTCTTTGAATAATTACTACTATAATAGATAAAGAGAAAATACTTACTTAAGAACTTAAATATTAGAAATAAGAAATTTTCAACACTTGCTTTTAAACAACTTTTAATCTTTTAACTTATATTTAAAAATTTACTTTAAAAACGTACTTGGTTATCCAGGGAGAATTTCAACTTCAATCACTTAAATCAATTTCCCAAATTGATTTCCAATTTATTTCCTTTTAATTCGGAATCTATTAATTTCAGATTTCATCTCTTGATTATAATTTAAAAATACTTTAACTAAAAATTCCAATTTTTAGATTTCTCAATTACTTCTTTATTCTTTTAAATAAATTTAAACTTTGAATTCTAAAATAATTCTTTATTTCTTTAATTGATATAACTTAAGTTTACAATTCATCAATTTCATTTATTAAAAATTTCATTTCTCTTCATACTCGAAATTATTTATTATTATTTTCATATTTCTTCTATTTCTTTTCAATTCATTCTTAATTTATTCAAACTTTCTATAATTATTTCTCTTACAAATTTACTTCCTTTTAATTTCCTTCAACAATCCAATTCATATATTTTGGTAATTCATTATACCCGAATATCCAATCAAACCATACATTCAATATTCCAATATAGCTCATCATAGGATATCAAATAATCAAACAGAGAATATTGAATAATTTAAATAAATGTGAGGGGTCCAGTTGGATCCCTCCAACCTGTTTTCCTGCATCCACAGATGTTAGCACAATATAATATGCCAATCCCAAAATACCATTTATACCACATCAATCAATTCAGTCATTCAAATAATTATTTAAATTTAATCATTTAAATTTAAATTTAAACTGAGTGAGATTAACTCACCTTTGCTTTGCTATTCGCAATCCATTCCAAATCGACTTGTTTCCTTGATTTTAAACCTTGAACAACATTATATAATTTATTAATATTTTGAACGAAGTTTTCCCTTTTTTTTTTAAATTCATTTAACTTAAAATTCCCTTTAGTACATAAATTGATTATCTAATTAAACAAACTATCCCTTTTTATATTGATAATCAAATAAGTAAATTTTACAAGCTATCCACCAAACCTATTATTTATATATCTTTCCAAAACAAAACATTTAAAATAATAAGTTTCCTGCTTTAACTTTATAAATACATATTTCAATCTGTATTTGTATATTTATTTAATAACAAATTTAAAATAAACACCCTTAATAAATTATTTTCAAATGACCTGGTAAATTAAAACATTTGTCTATATATTAGTGTTATCAATTTACTGTCAACTATCTAAATAAAAGTCTTAACCTTAAAAAAAAAATTCTATTAAGCTGTACTGTCTCAATATCCATTATTTAAACTACAATAAAAATCGAAATACCTCACTTTAAATTCTTATATATATATATATATATATATATATTTTTAAACTGTATAAATCAATATGAACAAACATTTTATCCTTCCAGATAAAATCAAATGAAAGAAATCTCGATACCTCACAGACGAGTACGCTCACGAGAATGATTCCATCTCCATCGCGAAGCCTTAACTCGAGCCCGAGCTGCTGGCATCACCAACCTGAATCCATCGAGCACACTGCCTCGCTCGATAGCGCGAGCCTCCACTACATCGCCGATCTGACCATCTGCCCCCAATAGCCACACAATTCGCTCGCAACCCTAGTTGAGCTCTTCAATTTGTCGCCGCTCCTGAACGAGCTCGTGCTCGAAGCCGTAGGCCAACGCGACTTGATTGGTCGCGAAATGAAGTCGCGTGAAGCCGCGAATTCTCGGCCATTTTTTTTCTTCTGAAATTCAATTCGATCTACTTTTAGAAAGAGGGAAATGTTCAACTTCGAGTTTGGATGGAGGAAAGAGGGATGCGACTCGTGCCTGAAGAAGAAAAATGGGGGTATGCGACTCTTCTTCGGCCATTACAGAATTTTCGAATTGAAGGGGAGTGGAGTTTTTACTTCTGGAGAAAACAAAGGAGTTCGATTATATTATTTTTTTCTTTCGGTAGCTTGCTTTAGAATCCTTACATTGAACGGCTCGGGGTATTATAATTATTATTATTCTCTTAAAAAAAACAAAGCATGTTCAAGAAGGCTCGACCAATTATAAGCTTACCTTAGCTAACGTGAAATTATTTCGACGGAAGGTTAACTGGTTAAAAATGTATTCATTTAATTTCGAATTTCAATTTAAATCGACTATTATCTATGAAATTCCAGCGCGAATATACTTCGTACACTCATACACAAGCTCCAAACAATACGAAATTTGAAATCCGATAATAATTCAATATTACGGACCCACTAGAACTAGTTTCGTTGAATTCCGAAACTGTGTCTCGGAAGACTATTTTTAAATTCAATTTAAACGATATAAATTTCAACACTTAACAAACCACTGTTAAATTTGATCTCACAACTTCTATTGTCTTCAGTAATACTAATATAAATTTTATAAGCCTTCAAATTTTATCCAACAGGTTTAAAATTTGAGATTCAACATTTGAACCAACTTCAACTTATTTAATTTAATAATTTAATTATCAAATAATTGGTGATATTTGAATTCAAGTTAAAAATTAACATTTAAATATTCAAAATCAATTGAATATTCCAATTTCAATTGCTCAAAATTTCCGGGTCGTCACATAACACACCCACTAAATCACTTTTTAACTCTCATGAAAATGACAATGAAATTGAAAATAAAATCTATTTTAAGCATGGCCCATTAACTATGAATTAGAAATATAGACCATTAAATTTTGATTTTAAAATCACTTTATTACTAACAGCATATGTAGATAAAGAGGTAATTTGTGTTTTGTTTGTTTAAGCATAGCCTATTTGGTGTCAACAATATAAGCTATCAAATTCAAAGCTAAACAACAAAATATTTACCACATTCTATCATTTCCATTAAGCACAAAAAGTATTAAAATGTTAGAGCTACATGATTAAGGGAGCTTCATTACCCCTAAATTGAAGAGGTTTAGCCTCTCATATTTGTTATCATATCAATAAAAGTAGCATTCATCATGAAACAAAAAAAAAGAAAAAAGAGATCAAAGTAAAATAAAAGCTAAGCTACTTACATAAAAATTAAGACCTCTACACTACTAACATGAAATAAACAACAAAGAAAAGATCATATATTAAAATTGCATAAAAAAAATTACAGGAAAGATTGCTAAATAGCTATGGAAAAGAAAGAGTGTTTTTATTTGTGAGCCTCAAACCAAACTAACTAAAGAAGAGGCTAAGAGAGGAGAGGTCATTACATGAAACATAAGGGGTGTTTATACAAGTTTGAAACCATAATCCATATTTTTATAAACTACCCAAACTATCCCTCTAGGAATAACCTCTAAGTAATGATTAGCATTAGTATAACCCTCCATTTAAATATGCATGTAGCTTTAGTCACGTGTATTAGCTCTTAAGAGGGGATCATGGTAAGTGGGTAGGTGGGATCCGCCATGATTCATGAAATGAATTATTTCCATCTACATTTGTTTGTCTTCTCCTGTGCATGCATATTTTCCATGAAATCTCTTGTAATTTCCATCTAATTTTCCTATAAATAAAAATAAAATGTGAAAATAAATATCCACAAATTAATATATGCACAAAAATGACGATTTTGTCTTTATATAAAGATGAATAAATGATGATTCGAAAATAATTGAAATACTGGTTTAAACATGTTAAAACATCATATATGCTCATTTATTTAATTAAATTTGATAAAATACGAAAGTAAAAATATGCACATTAGGTGCATATCAAATACCCCCATACTTATCTTTTTATTCGTCCTCGAACAAACTAAAACAAAGATAAATCCGTTTTCATATGGAGCACGATTGCATTGAGCGTATGCAACAAGCCGTTAAACCTCTAGGTGTCTATAGTAGAACGAGTGTTGTCTCGTGAGGTTTTTTAGCGGATACTACCCACAAAATCCAAATGCAATATGAAATGCAAGATTTATTTACAAAGATATGGATGCAAGTTTTTGAAAATATTTACGAATGAAGAATTTACTTTTAAATCGACATAAATAAGTTAAATATTAGTTTTGGTCATTATCTTGAAAGTTTAAGTCATTTACTCGTCAAAATTTCCAATAAAAATTAAGTTATAATCACAAATAAACTCTATTTTGGCTAGTTGTTTCGGTTGATAACATAGCGCAACTATGAAATGGTCCTTAGTTGATTTTCAAAGTTTATCAAAGTGGTATTTTAATTTCTTTTAAATAACAAGTCAAAACAAATAAGTCAAAATAGTGCTTCGATTTCAATTGCTTACTCTCTCTTATTTTGAAAATTTTATTTATATTAACAATATTTGCACATGACTAACTCAGATAAACTGAGGCCAGATATGTTACACATGCATTGCCTATCGGGCTAATGTGAGGGGAATACAGAGCGTGGCGAGTGAACACATGATTGTGAACACCTGTGTATTGTAGGAGTTGTTAATAAAAGAATTTTTTTATATATATATACACCCAACTCATATAAAATAAGGAAAAATATACCAATCATGCACTGCCTTTCGGGCTTACGTTAGAAGGGTACAGAGCATGACGAGCGAACACATGAATCTATGTGTTAACAAAATATATACATATATACAAGAAATATTTTTTTTCTTTATTTTTGTTATATATATTTTTTTGTTTTTTGAAGAGAGAGTTTTGCAAAATCATCTTAGCCTCATTTAACTTAAAAGATAAAAAATGTTATATCCTTTACTTTAATCCCACCACTTTTGTAAACAAAGATTTTCGATTAGGATATACTTCATAATTAACATGTATGCACCTTTCTATATACTAGTTAAACCATAGCTACTTGTAATCGAATTTTATTTTATTTTTGTTAAGACAGATAAATTTTCAAAAATCTCAATTTAATAGCCAAAATCCTATACTTATAATATTGTGTTTGTTTAAAAGTAATCAAAATGCTAGAATGATTTTTTTTTTTGATTTTTTGAATTATATATATATATATATATATATATTGTTTTTGGAATTTTTTGTTTTGGAAAGAAAATGCAAAAAAAAATAAACCGTGAAAAAAAAAGATAAAACTCCCCCCATACTTGGTTTTGACTAGGTCCCCATAGTCAACCCAAGTGAAAGGAGAAAATAAAATAAAAATGACCTATATTTACATGAAAATGAAACAGTTATTATTTACAACACATCAGAAAATATGTCGTTAAAGAGTAAATAAAACAGTCTTCCAAAGACCAATTCATCTGTCTCATCAAGTATGAGAGACATAGTTTCTGCCTAAAAAACAAAACCCTAAAAGATTTTGGAGTTGAATGGTGATTTGGAAAAAAGAATGTCGTTTTATTAAAAATCGTGTGAGTTGTTTAATTTTCGATGATTTTTGGGGTTGATAAAACAATTGATCAAAATTCAAGTTTATTTTCACCAAATTGAAATTCAAACTCGTCATTGAAAACTTCTTTAGAATTATCGATTTCAAATCAAAATGGCGGTTTAAATTTTGTAACGGCCTGACTTGAAATATCAGGTATGAGGAGTTTCTATAAATTTTTACAATAATCGTACTTTTGTTTCTGTTCATGGTTCATAGACGAACGTGAATTTATATAGAGCACAACATTAGTGGATTCTATTTTAAAAGTTTTTCTTGAAAGTTTTGTTATCTTTTCAGAATAATCTAATCTTATCTTAGCCCTCTTGTATACCCTTCATGTAGTTTAGAGTATCATTGAATACTTTATCCTAAATCTTAATAAGCTTTTGAGAAAAGCTTATCCTGTTAGCTTCCCATGGAAGCTTTATTTTATTAAGCTTCATAAAGTTTCTTTTGGAAGCTTAGGTTGGCTTCTTAAAAAAAGCTTGCATTTGGAATCTTATCCTAATAGCTAAGCTTTCTCACTTTATAAATATAGTTCCATGCTAAAAAAAGCATATTGATTCTTGCATCTTCCTTCTTCTCCTCATTTTCTAAACCACCGTCTTCGTTTCAAACAAAGTATTATCACTAGTAAATGCAAGTGAAGCTAATAAGGAGGACTAAAGGGGACTAAAGCAAGGACAACACAACATTTGGGGTAAGAAATGCTATTTAATTAATGTGATTAAGTAATTTCATGATGTGGTAATCAAGTTGTTTAGACATTGATAAAATTGATGTCCGAAATTATAAAACACCCTTCTGTAATTAGCTCATAACTTCTGCAATTATTAATAAAATTTGGATTTTCTTGATGATCTCAAAATCTAACTCATATGTCTACAAATTTCATGTTTATATCTTTTCCAAACTCGGGCATCTTCAAAACCGAAAACGTGGTGCAAGTTAGGGTATGTGCACAGGTCGAAATAAAGAAGAAGGCCAATCAAAAAACCCTGTGGTATATTGACCGTTACTTTTGATTCCATGAATGGATTTTGTCGAATTTATCTTGCTAGAAATATAGTTCAGTTATCTACAACTTTTACTTTATACACTTGTCCAATTTCAAATTTTTATCATCCCGAAAACATATCACAAACAGATACATGTTTTAGACATAATTTACACCCTTCAATGCAAACACCGTAACTACTGACTTATGTAATATCTTTGGAATCTGATAAATGGTTTAGAAATATTATTTTATCGGATGCTACTATTATGAATAATACCCTCCTAAATTATTTTATAAACTGAAGGTTTGGATCTTCACTAAAAATGCAATTAAACATATTGAAGATGCTTATAAAATATTTGATATTTTGTGGTACTACTTTACATGTTAAAGAACTTTTGAGTAAGATTAGTAATTATGGTTAGCTTTGGAAGTGTCATATAAGACAATAGATCTTAGGTAGTGCACTATTTACTCTATGATACAAATTGGTAGTGCAACAAGTAGGGTACGTCCTTACTTGGTGTTCGGACGCCGACGGCAATAGGATAAAATCCTAGGATCCAATCTAAACTGAAATAAAAATACGATTATTATGAAAATTTATAGAAACTCCTCATACCTGAGAAATGTTATTTAATTTATAGCCTCCAAGTCTAGTCATAATGGATCATTTATTAAGAGTTTCCATGTTATATCTCAAATTATTTCTTAGAAATATAATTATATCAAAGCAAAGTAATATTCAAGATAAATTTCCAAACAACCAAACTAGTTTTCAGTTATTAAGATGTTCGAATTTGGAAAAGTCATAAACATGAAAGTTGTAGCCATATGAGCTAGATTTTCATATCATTAAGAAAATCCAAATTTCGATAAGAACCGCAGAAGTTATGGGCTAATTACATAAGGGTGTTTTTTAATTTCTGGCATCAATATTATCAATGTCTAAACAACTTGATTACCACATCATGGAATGACTTAAAGACATAAATTAAATAGCATTTCTCACCCCAAATGTTGTGTAGTCCTTGCTTTAGTCCTTCCTAGTAGCTTCACTTGCGTTTAATAGTGATAATACTTTGTTTGAAATGAAGATGGTGGTTTAGGAAATGAGGAGAAGAAGAAAGTTGCAAGAATCCATATGCTTTTTTTCTTTCTTTTTATTTTTTAGCATGGAACTATATTTATAAAATGAGAAAGCTTACAAGGAAAGCTATCAGGATAAGCTTCCAAAGACAAGCTTTTTTAAGAAGCCAATCTAAGCTTTCAAAAGAAACTTTACGAAGCTTAATAAAATAAAGCTTCCAAGAGAAGCTAATAGGATAATTTTTTGAGAAAAGCTTAGGTCTGACTTGAAATATTAGGTATGAGGAGTTTCTATAAATTTTAACAATAATCGTGTTTTTGTTTCTGTTCATGGTTCATAAACGGACAAGAATTTAAGTAGAAGAGCAAAACATTAGTGGATTCTGTTTTAACATCTTCGCTTGAAAGTTTTGTTATCTTTTCGGAAAAATTCAATATTATCTTAGGCCTCTTCTACACCCTTCGTGTAGTTTAGAGTATCATTGAATACTTTATCTTAAATCTTACTAAGCTTTTGAGAAAAGCTTCTCTTGTTGGCTTCTCATGGAAGCTTTATTTTATTAAGCTTCATAAAGTTTCTTTTGGAAGCTTAGGTTGGTTTCATAGAAAAAGCTTGCCTTTGGAAGCTTATCCTAATAGCTTCCCTTGTAAGCTTTCTCACTTTATAACTATAGTTCCATGCTAAAAAAAAGAAAGCATACGGATTCTTGCATCTTTCTTCTTCTCCTAAACAACCATCTTCATTTCAAACAAAGTATTATCACTAGTAAACGCAAGTGAAGCTAATAAGGAGGACTAAAGGGACTAAATCAAGGACTACACAACATTAGGGGTGAAAATAGAAATTTAATTTATGTGTTTAAGTCATTCCATGATGTGGTAATCAAGTTGTTTAGACATTGATTATATTGATGTCTGAAATTAGAAAACACTCATCTGTAATTAGCCATAATTTCTGCAATTTTATCAAAATTCGGATTTTCTTGATGATCTGGAAAGCTAACTCAAATGGCTCAACTTTCATGTTTATGGATTTTTCAAACTCGAAATTTTTTATAACAGAATACGTGGTGCAAGTTAGGGTATGTGCACAGGTCAAAATAAAGAAGAAGGCCAATCAAAAAGACCCTGTGGTATATTGACCATAACTTTTGATTCCGTGAATGGATTTTGTCGAATTTATCTTGCTGGAAAGCTAGTTCAATTATTTACAACTTTTACTTTATACACTTGTCCAATTTCGAATGTTTATCATCTCAAAAACTTATCACAAAAGATATATGTTTTAGACATAATTTACACCTTTCAATGCAAACACCATAACTATGTAACATCTTTGGAATCCGATAAATGATTTGGAAATATTGTTTTATTGGCTGCTACTATTATGAATAATACCCTTCAAAATTGTTTTCTAAACAGAAGTTTTAGATCTTCAATAGAAATGTAATTAAACACATTGAAGACGCTTATAAAATATTTTGTATTTTGTGGAACCACTTTACATGTTAAAGAACTTTTGAGTAAGACTAGTAATTATGGTTACCTTTGGAAGTGCAGTATGTAGGTAATGCACTATTACTCTATGGTACAAACCGGTACTGCAACAAGTAGAGTACGTCCTTACTTGGTGTTCGGACGCCGGCCGTAATAGGATAAAATATCCTAGGATCTAATCCAAACTGAGTGCGTGGTTTAGATTCTTAATCAAGTGTTAATATGTCTTTGGAAAGATATGATTTTGATTTTGTAAAAGAATTTCCTGATGAAGTTATCATTGAAAACTAGTTTGGTCGTTTGGAAATTTATTTTGAATATTACTTTGACTTTGATATAATAATATTTCTAAGAAATAATTTTGAGATACAACATGGAAACCCTTAATAAATGACCCATTATGACTTGACTTGGAGACTATAGATTAGATAGCCTTCTCATTGGGTGTGTGTTGCTCATGATGCTACACTAAAACAGTTCAGGTTTAGATGGTCAGTTGTTCGACCTTGGAAGATAGTTCGATGCGTTGCAGTAAAGACTCGTGTTATGTATAATATCTCCTTAGTGAACTTAATGTATAATTATGTGGTTATTAGACCTACGGATCTTATGTAAGACTGTTGTATTTATGGTGTGAATGTATAAAGTCACTTCCGTTTGAAATCATGTACACTGAATGATTTTATATTCCAATATTTTATTTTTTAGTTGTGATACTATTGTGATAGCACCATGTTTTAGGAAGTAACATCTCGCCTCTTAGCCGAGGGTGCTAGGGTAGGGTCGTTACAGTTAGTCGAACCAGAACCTAGGTTAAGGGGTGCTTTTTAAGAAACTCTATAGTATCACAATTTACATTATCGAAATAGGAGGTTTATACATTTCGTTGACATATTTATAACTATTTACAGTTATAAATTATCGCTAGCCCACAGACCTGGGATAAGAGTAATTCATGGGGTGGTGTTAAGTGCACTACTAATCCTAACGAAGGGGCGATTGCTACGAGTCCAACGATGGAAAAACAAGTACTCAAGAGAAGAGCATGGAGGATTCTTCTTGATGAGATGTATGAAGTATTTAATAGGGAAAATAATTATGAAGAAGATTTACAATGGGATTTAGTTGTTTACCGTCTACGTCAGAAAAAGAAGCAAAAAGAAAAGGCAATAAAGATGGTGGAAAGGACCGACTATGGTAAGGCTCGAGAATTACTAAGACAGAAGGAAGCGCTTCCATCACCAGTGGAAAATGTCTAAACGTAAAAGGTTCCCAACCAAGATAGTGGCCCGATATGATGAGGAGGAGTCTGAGTCAGTTGACTCCAACGATTACTCTCAAGAAGTTACTGGACCTCATCATGGAAATATAGAAGGCAATTTTCCACCGATGCATGAATGGATAGGATAGAAAGAATATGCATTAAGAAGTTAAAATTTAGTTAGGGGTTTAAGTAGATATAGTGTGATATATATATATATATATATATATATATATATATATATCTGTGTGTGTGTGTATGTATGTATGTATGTGTTTGCGCCAAAATTGGTCACAAACACCCAATACCGCGAAAGCACCCGTTTACGTACTCAAATTAATAATAATCAACACAGTTCTCAGCAACAATCAATATAGAATTCAGATCTAAGCAACTAATCACAATAATTCACAGACAATAATCACAAACATAGGATTTATAGTGGTTCGGCGTTCGTGCCTACGTCCACTTTGAAGGTTTTCTCTTTATTGCTTCACTTGATGACCTTATTCAATTACAACGGGTTGTAGCTTTGAACTTGATAATCTTAATTGATTACAACGGATTATCGCTTTGAAATCTGAACTCAACAACAATAGTGATGAATAGGATTGAATTCAGCAGAGTCTGGGCTTGCTTTCTCTCTTCTGAATCTCCTCCTCTTTTCTGAATGACCAGGGGCTCTATTTATAGGTGTGGAAGGCCAAAATCCCGCCCAAAACCTGGAGAGGCTGCTTGGCACGTGACGGGGGGCCCACAGGCCCGTGTTCTTGGACTGCGTGCCCAGTTTGGCATCGATTCGAAGTGAACTTCGAATCGATCAAAAAATTGTCCAATTGCGATGAAACTTGGCGTGGACGTTCTTCATCATGTAATCAAGCTTCTGTGAAAATTTCATGGCATTTGGATCAAGGGATTGAGAGATATGATCGATTCAAGGTGATGCATTTCGGTACGCTGGCAACTTCGAACCGATCCTATGGGTCGTTCGAACCCATATGTTTCGAATCCATATGGTTCGACCCCATAGGTTCGAATCCATATGGTTCGAATCCATACGGTTCGAAACCATGGGTTCGAATCGAACCTGTTGCATGAGGGGGCAGCGGCGCTTCGAATCGATGGCTCTGGATCGATTCGAAGTTGTTTTTAACGTGCAAGGTTCGAAGACAGCATGGACTCGAAGCTTGTGATGGGTTCGAAGCTTGAGGTGGACACGAAGTGGTGATGGATACGAAGTTGATGGACGGATTCGAAGTAGTGATGTATACGAAGTTGATGGATGGATTCGAAGTGGTGATGGATACGAAGTTGATGGATGGATTCGAAGTAGTGATGGATACGAAGTTGATGGATGGATTCGAAGTGGTGATGGATTCGAAGTAGTGATGGAGTCGAAGCATGAATTGGCTTGATGGATTCGAAGGGAGACGTTGGCTGATGGATTCGAAGGGAGACGTTGGCTGATGGATTCGAACGTCGCCTCTTCCTATGGGTTCGAATATGATGGGTTCGAAACAGATGGTTTCGAACACGATGGTTTCGAACACGATGGGTTCGAATATGATGGGTTCGAACATGATGGGTTCGAACCGAGCAATGTGTACCTTCTTAACTTGAATCCATCATAACTTGAGCATATGACCTCGGATTGACTTGAAATTTGAAATGCTGGCTTCTATGGTCTTTCTTGTCATGCCTTATTAATTGTGGCCCGATCCGGGCTCGGACAGAATTCATCGATATCCATAGTGAGGTGAAATACGACCAATCTCTGAGGCGAACTATTTTCTGTTTTTGACCAATCTTTTGGTATCACGGCTTTTGCCCAAAAAGCGGGATAACATTTTGCCCCCCAAAACATGCCTTGCGGTAGGAAGGTGTGTTTTGCAATGCCTTGATTTGGATGTTCGTATCCTATTATCAACCTGAAAAGAACTTGATAGTTTTATATGTCCTCAAATGACGATCGTTCGTGATCGAATTATTCGGGATGAAGCGCCGCCGTTCATGGTCAAGCGCCTAACTTTAAATGACGATCGTTCGTGATCGAGTCATTCGAGGGAAAGTGCGACCCTGCGCGGTCAAGCGCGTAAATCCATGCGTCGATCTTTCGGGATCGAGTCATCTGTGGTGAAATGTGACCGTTCAAGGTCAAGCGCCTAATTTCGAATGACGACCGTTCGCGATCGAGTCATTCGAGGTAAGGTGCGACAGTGCCCGGTCAGATGCTTAAATCCATGTGTCGATCGTTTGGGATCGAGTAATCTGTGGTGAAATGCAACCGTTCAAGGTCAAGCGCTCAACTTCAAATGACGACCGTTCGGGATCGAGTCATTCGAGGTAAAGTGCGACAGTGCGCGGTCAAGTGGTGGTCCTCAAATGACGACCGTTCGCGATCGAGCCATTTGAGGTAAGGTGTAATAGTCAGCGATCAGGTGGCGGACCTCAAATGATGACCGTTCGCGATCGAGTCATTTTAGGTAAAGTGAGTTGTGCCGTTCGAGGCAAGTTGTGACCGTTCGCGATCGTGTGCCGTTCGAGGCGAGTTTGTGACTGTTCGAAGTCGGGTGCCGTTCGAGGCGAGTTGTGACCGTTCGCGGTCGGGTGCCGTTCGAGGCGAGAAAACGCGCCCGAGAGGGCTTGATGTTTTGAATGCCAGGGTCACGTTCGGGTGAGTTCCTGGATTGTTTGTGTGCCTATTGAAGGCGAATCAGTGTACCCGGAGGGGCTTGATATTGTTGATACCAGGTTCACGTTCGCGTGGGTCCCTGGATCATTTGTTTAGGTATATCACTATCTCAGAGCATGCCTAAGGACCGTTCGCGACCCCGTACATGTGCAAGTAGCCTAGCCATTTCAGAGTTATCAGAATCAAATATCTATTACACGGATGAGTTTCAAAAACAATGTCCAAACAAACAGAGTCTAAATGTTCAAATTGAAATGACATGAAAGCAAAGCATGAATGTCAAAGTGTAAGTTCCCACTACGAAACGGTCAATGATCATCCAGAGCATGCCTGGAGATCGTTCGCGATCTCGCACATGTGTAAATGATTTGATTGCGTTAGTGGAAGCTTACAACTTGTTCATCGTTATCTTACTCAATTGATAACCAAACGGTGCCTTGATTCAGGATCGCCCCTAGCCGATGTGGACGGTGGTCGTTCTGGTTCCGCCACAGGAGCTCGCCTCCTTACATATTGAAGGAGCATACCGTTCCTGATATGCCCTTCCACCTCGTCCTTCAGGTGCCTACAATCGTTAGTGTTATGACCGTTTAATTCATGGAATACACAGAACTTATCTGATTTCCTTTCGTCAGAGGTAGGATCCCTTCGCATCGGCCTTCGATACGGAATCTGCTCTTTGGTATCCTGATAAATTCGTTCCAAGCTCTCGTTCAGCTCAGTGTAGGTGGTGAATCGCGGCTCCCTCCGTTGCCGCTTTGATCTGTCTCTGTCATTCTCAATTTTCCTTTTACCTTTATCCTTGTCCGAGTCCCTTCTAGGGGGCTTTTCATCTTTGAGTGCATAAACTTCTATCCCATCTCCCTCTTCTCTTTCCGCATTCGCATCCTCTAATCGTAAAAACTTTTCCGCCTCGTGGTAGAATTCTCCCAGATCTACGGGTGGATCCTTAGTTAATGAATTTTTGAATTCCGTTCCGTCTGCTATTCCGGACACAGCCGCCATCATAACCATGGATGGATCCGGTCTATCCATCGAAGCTGCCGCCGCATTGAACCGTGTCAGGAAACTTCTCAATGTTTCTCCAGCCTTCTGTTTCAAAGTTGCCAGTGTCATCACATTCTTAGGTCTTGTAATGTGAACCCTGAATTGCCTCATAAACCTCTCAGTCAAATCGTTCCATGTTCCGATGGATCCGCTATCCAATTGCCTGAACCATAACGCCGCAATATCCGCCAAATACAGTGGAAAGCACCGGGCCATGACCTCCTCTGATGCCCCCAGCACTTCCATATGCCTCATATATTCTGTCAGATGGACCGTGGGGTCCGTTCTCCCGTCATACATATCCAGCGATGGTAATTCGAAATCCGGTGGGTTTCTAGCTCGTCTGATTGCCGGAGTGAAAGGACTCCTATTAACATCCTCTAGGTCTTTGTTCACCAAACCGCCTCTCATTGCTCGCCTAACCATATCTGCCAACTTGTCGGTGTCTCCAAGATGTAACCTTCGTTCGTTACTTTCATCCTGCCCCCCGAGTTCACGAGGGAACTCTGAAATCTGCCCCCTTGACTGAGCGTTCATTCCTCTGCTATCTCCAGGTTGCGCAGATACTCCTCTTTCTCCCTCCGAAATTGGACCAACATTCTCCATGGGTGTGCCCCCTAATCCGGGTGCGACGCCGGATGGTCCTGCTTCGTTCTGGACTCCATTGGCTTCTCTATTCTGTGCTCCAAGCTGTCATATCTGTTGAAATAAACTCTGGATCAACTCCTCTTGTTTCTTCATCATCGTCTCCATCTCGTCCCTAGTGATGTAGATCGATGGTTGATTCGCTCCTGAGGAAGCCTCCTAACTCCCCTGCTGTTCACTCCTCTCTGGCCTTGGCCTTCGGCTTGATTGTCTCGTCATAATTTCTCAAACCTAAACTTTCAAACTTTCTCTGAATCAATTATCAACTGGTAGAACTCCTGAGTTCAGTTTCTCAGTGAAAGCACCAAAATGTTTGCGCCAAAATTGGTCACAAACACCCAATACCGCGAAAGCACCCGTTTACGTACTCAAATTAATAATAATCAACACAGTTCTCAGCAACAATCAATATAGAATTCAGATCTAAGCAACTAATCACAATAATTCACAGACAATAATCACAAACATAGGATTTATAGTGGTTCAGCGTTCGTGCCTACGTCCACTTTGAAGGTTTTCTCTTTATTGCTTCACTTGATGACCTTATTCAATTACAACGGGTTGTAGCTTTGAACTTGATAATCTTAATTGATTACAACGGATTATCGCTTTGAAATATGAACTCAACAACAATAGTGATGAATAGGATTGAATTCAGCAGAGTCTGGGCTTGCTTTCTCTCTTCTGAATCTCCTCCTCTTTTCTGAATGACCAGGGGCTCTATTTATAGGCGTGGAAGGCCAAAATCCCGCCCAAAACCTGGAGAGGCTGCTTGGCACGTGACGGGGGGCCCACAGGCCCGCGTTCTTGGACTGCGTGCCCAGTTTGGCATCGATTCGAAGTGAACTTCGAATCGATCAAAAAATTGTCCAATTGCGATGAAACTTGGCGTGGACGTTCTTCATCATGTAATCAAGCTTCTGTGAAAATTTCATGGCATTTGGATCAAGGGATTGAGAGATATGATCGATTCAAGGTGATGCATTTCGGTACGCTGGCAACTTCGAACCGATCCTATGGGTCGTTCGAACCCATATGTTTCGAATCCATATGGTTCGAACCCATAGGTTCGAATCCATATGGTTCGAACCCATACGGTTCGAAACCATGGGTTCGAATCGAACCTGTTGCATGAGGGGGCAGCGGCGCTTCGAATCGATGGCTCTGGATCGATTCGAAGTTGTTTTTAACGTGCAAGGTTCGAAGACAGCATGGACTCGAAGCTTGTGATGGGTTCGAAGCTTGAGGTGGACACGAAGTGGTGATGGATACGAAGTTGATGGACGGATTCGAAGTAGTGATGTATACGAAGTTGATGGATGGATTCGAAGTGGTGATGGATACGAAGTTGATGGATGGATTCGAAGTAGTGATGGATACGAAGTTGATGGATGGATTCGAAGTGGTGATGGATTCGAAGTAGCGATGGAGTCGAAGCATGAATTGGCTTGATGGATTCGAAGGGAGACGTTGGCTGATGGATTCGAAGGGAGACGTTGGCTGATGGATTCGAAGGGAGACGTTGGCTGATGGATTCGAACGTCGCCTCTTCCTATGGGTTCGAATATGATGGGTTCGAAACAGATGGTTTCGAACACGATGGTTTCGAACACGATGGGTTCGAATATGATGGGTTCGAACATGATGGGTTCGAACCGAGCAATGTGTACCTTCTTAACTTGAATCCATCATAACTTGAGCATATGACCTCGGGTTGACTTGAAATTTGAAATGCTGGCTTCTATGGTCTTTCTTGTCATGCCTTATTAATTGTGGCCCGATCCGGGCTCGGACAGAATTCATCGATATCCATAGTGAGGTGAAATACGACCAATCTCTGAGGCGAACTATTTTCTGTTTTTGACCAATCTTTTGGTATCACGGCTTTTGCCCAAAAAGCGGGATAACATTTTGCCCCCCAAAACATGCCTTGCGGTAGGAAGTTGTGTTTTGCAATGCCTTGATTTGGATGTTCGTATCCTATTATCAACCTGAAAAGAACTTGATAGTTTTATATGTCCTCAAATGACGATCGTTCGTGATCGAACTATTCGGGATGAAGCGCGGCCGTTCATGGTCAAGCGCCTAACTTTAAATGACGATCGTTCGTGATCGAGTCATTCGAGGGAAAGTGCGACCCTGCGCGGTCAAGCGCGTAAATCCATGCGTCGATCTTTCGGCATCGAGTCATCTGTGGTGAAATGTGACCGTTCAAGGTCAAGCGCCTAATTTCGAATGACGACCGTTCGCGATCGAGTCATTCGAGGTAAGGTGCGACAGTGCCCGGTCAGATGCTTAAATCCATGTGTCGATCGTTTGGGATCGAGTAATCTGTGGTGAAATGCGACCGTTCAAGGTCAAGCGCTCAACTTCAAATGACGACCGTTCGGGATCGAGTCATTCGAGGTAAAGTGCGACAGTGCGCGGTCAAGTGGTGGTCCTCAAATGACGACCGTTCGCGATCGAGCCATTTGAGGTAAGGTGTAATAGTCAGCGATCAGGTGGCGGACCTCAAATGATGACCGTTCGCGATCGAGTCATTTTAGGTAAAGTGAGTTGTGCCGTTCGAGGCAAGTTGTGACCGTTCGCGATCGTGTGCCGTTCGAGGCGAGTTTGTGACTGTTCGAAGTCGGGTGCCGTTCGAGGCGAGTTGTGACCGTTCGCGGTCGGGTGCCGTTCGAGGCGAGAAAACGCGCCCGGGAGGGCTTGATGTTTTGAATGCCAGGGTCACGTTCGGGTGAGTTCCTGGATTGTTTGTGTGCCTATTGAAGGCGAATCAGTGTACCCGGAGGGGCTTGATATTGTTGATACCAGGTTCACGTTCGCGTGGGTCCCTGGATCATTTGTTTAGGTATATCACTATCTCAGAGCATGCCTAAGGACCGTTCGCGACCCCGTACATGTGCAAGTAGCCTAGCCATTTCAGAGTTATCAGAATCAAATATCTATTACACGGATGAGTTTCAAAAACAATGTCCAAACAAACAGAGTCTAAATGTTCAAATTGAAATGACATGAAAGCAAAGCATGAATGTCAAAGTGTAAGTTCCCACTACGAAACGGTCAATGATCATCCAGAGCATGCCTGGAGATCGTTCGCGATCTCGCACATGTGTAAATGATTTGATTGCGTTAGTGGAAGCTTACAACTTGTTCATCGTTATCTTACTCAATTGATAACCAAACGGTGCCTTGATTCAGGATCGCCCCTAGCCGATGTGGACGGTGGTCGTTCTGGTTCCGCCACAGGAGCTCGCCTCCTTACATATTGAAGGAGCATACCGTTCCTGATATGCCCTTCCACCTCGTCCTTCAGGTGCCTACAATCGTTAGTGTTATGACCGTTTAATTCATGGAATACACAGAACTTATCTGATTTCCTTTCGTCAGAGGTAGGATCCCTTCGCATCGGCCTTCGATACGGAATCTGCTCTTTGGTATCCTGATAAATTCATTCCAAGCTCTCGTTCAGCTCAGTGTAGGTGGTGAATCGCGGCTCCCTCCGTTGCCGCTTTGATCTGTCTCTGTCATTCTCAATTTTCCTTTTACCTTTATCCTTGTCCGAGTCCCTTCTAGGGGGCTTTTCATCTTTGAGTGCATAAACTTCTATCCCATCTCCCTCTTCTCTTTCCGCATTCGCATCCTCTAATCGTAAAAACTTTTCCGCCTCGTGGTAGAATTCTCCCAGATCTACGGGTGGATCCTTAGTTAATGAATTTTTGAATTCCGTTCCGTCTGCTATTCCGGACACAGCCGCCATCATAACCATGGATGGATCCGGTCTATCCATCGAAGCTGCCGCCGCATTGAACCGTGTCAGGAAACTTCTCAATGTTTCTCCAGCCTTCTGTTTCAAAGTTGCCAGTGTCATCACATTCTTAGGTCTTGTAATGTGAACCCTGAATTGCCTCATAAACCTCTCAGTCAAATCGTTCCATGTTCCGATGGATCCGCTATCCAATTGCCTGAACCATAACGCCGCAATATCCGCCAAATACAGTGGAAAGCACCGGGCCATGACCTCCTCTGATGCCCCCAGCACTTCCATATGCCTCATATATTCTGTCAGATGGACCGTGGGGTCCGTTCTCCCGTCATACATATCCAGCGATGGTAATTCGAAATCCGGTGGGTTTCTAGCTCGTCTGATTGCCGGAGTGAAAGGACTCCTATTAACATCCTCTAGGTCTTTGTTCACCAAACCGCCTCTCATTGCTCGCCTAACCATATCTGCCAACTTGTCGGTGTCTCCAAGATGTAACCTTCGTTCGTTACTTTCATCCTGCCCCCCGAGTTCACGAGGGAACTCTGAAATCTGCCCCCTTGACTGAGCGTTCATTCCTCTGCTATCTCCAGGTTGCGAAGATACTCCTCTTTCTCCCTCCGAAATTGGACCAACATTCTCCATGGGTGTGCCCCCTAATCCGGGTGCGACGCCGGATGGTCCTGCTTCGTTCTGGACTCCATTGGCTTCTCTATTCTGTGCTCCAAGCTGTCATATCTGTTGAAATAAACTCTGGATCAACTCCTCTTGTTTCTTCATCATCGTCTCCATCTCGTCCCTAGTGATGTAGATCGATGGTTGATTCGCTCCTGAGGAAGCCTCCTGACTCCCCTGCTGTTCACTCCTCTCTGGCCTTGGCCTTCGGCTTGATTGTCTCGTCATAATTTCTCAAACCTAAACTTTCAAACTTTCTCTGAATCAATTATCAACTGGTAGAACTCCTGAGTTCAGTTTCTCAGTGAAAGCACCAAAATGTTTGCGCCAAAATTGGTCACAAACACCCAATACCGCGAAAGCACCCGTTTACGTACTCAAATTAATAATAATCAACACAGTTCTCAGCAACAATCAATATAGAATTCAGATCTAAGCAACTAATCACAATAATTCACAGACAATAATCACAAACATAGGATTTATAGTGGTTCGGCGTTCGTGCCTACGTCCACTTTGAAGGTTTTCTCTTTATTGCTTCACTTGATGACCTTATTCAATTACAACGGGTTGTAGCTTTGAACTTGATAATCTTAATTGATTACAACGGATTATCGCTTTGAAATATGAACTCAACAACAATAGTGATGAATAGGATTGAATTCAGCAGAGTCTGGGCTTGCTTTCTCTCTTCTGAATCTCCTCCTCTTTTCTGAATGACCAGGGGCTCTATTTATAGGCGTGGAAGGCCAAAATCCCGCCCAAAACCTGGAGAGGCTGCTTGGCACGTGACGGGGGGCCCACAGGCCCGCGTTCTTGGACTGCGTGCCCAGTTTGGCATCGATTCGAAGTGAACTTCGAATCGATCAAAAAATTGTCCAATTGCGATGAAACTTGGCGTGGACGTTCTTCATCATGTAATCAAGCTTCTGTGAAAATTTCATGGCATTTGGATCAAGGGATTGAGAGATATGATCGATTCAAGGTGATGCATTTCGGTACGCTGGCAACTTCGAACCGATCCTATGGGTCGTTCGAACCCATATGTTTCGAATCCATATGGTTCGAACCCATAGGTTCGAATCCATATGGTTCGAACCCATACGGTTCGAAACCATGGGTTCGAATCGAACCTGTTGCATGAGGGGGCAGCGGCGCTTCGAATCGATGGCTCTGGATCGATTCGAAGTTGTTTTTAACGTGCAAGGTTCGAAGACAGCATGGACTCGAAGCTTGTGATGGGTTCGAAGCTTGAGGTGGACACGAAGTGGTGATGGATACGAAGTTGATGGACGGATTCGAAGTAGTGATGTATACGAAGTTGATGGATGGATTCGAAGTGGTGATGGATACGAAGTTGATGGATGGATTCGAAGTAGTGATGGATACGAAGTTGATGGATGGATTCGAAGTGGTGATGGATTCGAAGTAGCGATGGAGTCGAAGCATGAATTGGCTTGATGGATTCGAAGGGAGACGTTGGCTGATGGATTCGAAGGGAGACGTTGGCTGATGGATTCGAAGGGAGACGTTGGCTGATGGATTCGAACGTCGCCTCTTCCTATGGGTTCGAATATGATGGGTTCGAAACAGATGGTTTCGAACACGATGGTTTCGAACACGATGGGTTCGAATATGATGGGTTCGAACATGATGGGTTCGAACCGAGCAATGTGTACCTTCTTAACTTGAATCCATCATAACTTGAGCATATGACCTCGGGTTGACTTGAAATTTGAAATGCTGGCTTCTATGGTCTTTCTTGTCATGCCTTATTAATTGTGGCCCGATCCGGGCTCGGACAGAATTCATCGATATCCATAGTGAGGTGAAATACGACCAATCTCTGAGGCGAACTATTTTCTGTTTTTGACCAATCTTTTGATATCCATAGTGTGTGTGTGTGTGTATGTATGTATGTATGTGTGTGTGTGTGTGTGTGTGTATTGGGAGGTTGTAAACTAATACCCAAGTTTTGTTTGTAGGTGCAAGGGTTATAAGCAATATAACAAGTTTGTGTGTAGTTGGCTTGAGTATGTCATTTAATGCCTTTTGTCTATAATAGTTATTGATATACTTGATTCTCATTCATGACCATAACAATAATTTTATAAATTGAAGGTCATGACGAATCAAAACAACTAGACAACTCAAATCAAGAGGCTCAATCCTCCACACAACAAAACGCTATGGAGCTGTTTGCAACTTTATCAAGCAAAAGGAGCACGTCTCTTTGACATCTTCGTCCAACCATCTGTTGAGCCATTTTAGAAGTTTGCAACCAGAAAAGTTTGTTGGAGATGTTGATCCAATAAAATTAGAGCAATGGGTCCAACATTTGGAGGATATTTTTGAACTTTTGGAATGTAACGAGGTTGATAAAAAGAAGCTGGCGGTTTTCCAATTATCAGAAGAAGCTCGAAATTAGTGGGAATTAGTTCGAACCACCACGAACATAGGAGAGCTGGAAGGGATGACATGTGAAAGCTTTAAGGAAAATATTCTTGGAAAAATATTTCCTAGAAAATGAAAGAGAGAAAATGGAAACAAAATTCCAAAGTCTTACCCAGAAAGATATGACGGTGTCTCAACACCAAAATAAATTCGAGGTGCTATCCCGATACGGAAACCATTTGATTGATACACCCGAAAAACGAGCAAGAAGGTTTGCCAAAGATTTAATCTCCAATAAGAAGGCATTTTATTGGTGATCGACATAAGACATGTGAGATAATAGCCGCTGAAGCTTTAAATCTGGAGGAGGATTATGTCAAATTTCAAAAAGAAAGAAGCAATTCAAACAAGAGGAAACCAAATGGAAAAGGGTGGAATAACAATTAAAAGAAACGGGATTGGAAGAAGAAGAAGAAACAAAATGGAGAAAGTAAAGGATTAGTGGGAAAAGAAAGGGACTCGATAATCTCAAGAAATGTTACAATACTATGAGAAAGGACATATTGCTCCCAATTATCCCTGACGGGATATCGTGTGTTACAATTGCAATGAGCCTGGACACATTAGTCGAAACTTCAAGAAGCCAAAAAAGGATAATAGGATGCAACAAGAAAATCAAGAAAGAGTTTATGCGGTAGTTTTTGAACAAGCTCGGGTGGAAGGTACCATATTTCTTTTTGACTTTCAAGCTAAAGTTTTATTTGATACCGGTGCTACACATTCTCTTATATCAGTAATGTTTGCTACTAAGTTAGGATTACCCGCTAAGAAACTACCAAGCCCTTTATTAGTGGACAATTTAGTAGGAAGAAATACTAAACTCAAAAGTATATGTAAAAATTGTATCCTTAACATTGGGGTAAGGATATGATAACCAATCTAATTATTTTTCCAATGGTACGTTTTGACATCATCCTTGGAATGGACTGGATTTTCAAATATTAGGCCATTTTGAATTGCCAAGACAAAACCATAAGTTTTTCTATTTGTGAACATGAAACCTTTGACTACTCATGTGATATATTTAGAGATGCCTTTATATCCACATATGTAGCACATATCAATATTGAGGATAAGGATCAACTAATAGACCAAATTCATATGGTAAAGGAATTCAAAGAAGTCTTTCAGGATGTACCAGGAATACCATCGAAAAGAGAAATTGAGTTTTGTATTGATCTAGTCCCTGGTGCCACCCGTATTACTAAAGCAGCTTATCGTATAGCTCTTGTGGAAAATCAAAAATCAAAGAAACAAATAAAAGAGATGGAAGATCAAGGATTTATAAGACCTAGTAAATCTCGATGAGGAGCACTGGTGTTATTTTTAAATAAACATGATGGAACATTCTGCATGTGTGTTGATTACCGAGAGCTTAATAAGGTATCAATTAAGAACAAATACCCATTACCTCGAATTGATGATTTATTTAATCAACTCCAAGAAGCTACAGTATTCTCAAAGATTGATTTAAGGTCTGGATATCATCAATTAAGAATAAAGCAGGAAGATATTCCGAAGACGGCTTTCCAAACCCGTTATGGACATTATGAATTTTTGGTGATGCCCTTTGGCCTAACCAATGCTCCAGTAGTATTTATGGATTTAATAAACCGTGCATTCTGTCTATTCCTTGACCAACTTGTCATAGTATTTATAGATGATATTCTAATCTACTCCAAGACAAAGGAGGAACATGAATATCACTTGCTTTTATGTCCCCAAACACTAAAAGAAAATAAACTATATGCAAAATTAAGTAAATTTGAATTCTAGTTAAGGGAAGTAAAATTCTTGGACGTGTTGTTTCAAAGGATGGGATAAGAGTAGACCCATCAAAAGTTGAAGCTGTGTTGAAATGGAACCCTTTGACAACCCCATAAGAAGTTCGGAGTTTCCTAGGATTAGCTGGTTATTATCAGAAATTCATCCAAGATTTTTCAAAAATAGCACCTCCGCTAACCAAGTTAACTCATAAGGAAACTAAATTTATGTGGAATGAAAAATGAGAAATAACATTTGAAACACTAAAGAAAAGGTTAATGGAAGCACCAATCTTGTCCTTGCCAAGGAGTGGAGTTTTTTATAAGGTATATTCAGATGTTTATGGACAAGGATTCGGATGTGTTCTGATGCAGGAGGACAAAGTTATTGCTTATGGCTCTCGCCAACTAAAGCCATATGAAATCAATTATCCAACTCATGATTTAGAATTGGCTGCAATTGTATTTGCTTCAAAGATTTGGAGGCATTATCCTTTTGGGAAAGAATTTCATGTTTACTCAGACCATAAGTGTTTAAAATATTTGTTCTCTCAGAAAGAATTAAATATAAGAGAAAGGAGATGGATGGAGTTTCTAAAGGATTATGACTTTACACTGCATTATCATCCAGGAAAGGCAACTGTAGTTGCATTGCATTAAGTCGAAAACCCTATGGATTAGTAGCCAGTTTAATGATAAGGGAATGGAGAGCTTTAGAGACTCTAGCTGAAATGAATGCTTGCACAAGGATGAATAAGGAGGCAATGGTTAACAAGGTAGCACTTTTATGTAGTTTTATTGTTCAACCAACTCTAGTAAGTAGAATCTTACTAGCCCAACAGCAAAACAATGAGCTAAAAGAAATATTTATGAAAATGATGGACAAAGAACCTGCATATGGAACATTGGTAAAGATGGAGGATTTAGGTTCAAGAATCAACTTTATGTTCCAAATCAAGTTGAATTAAAAAATGAAATTCTAAGTGAAGCGGAACGCTCAAGGCTCACAATGCGCCCTGAAAGCACAAAGATGTTTATGGATCTTAAACGTCATTTTTAGTGGAATGGAATGAAAAAGGATGTTACTGATTTTGTGGCTAAATGTTTTACGTGCCAACAAATAAAACCAGAGCAGTAGCGACCAGCTGGGCTTCTACAACCACTTCCTATCGCTGAATGGAAATGGGAACATATAACAATGGACTTTATCATTGGATTACCAATGACAAAGCAAGGTCATGATGCGATATGGGTAGTGGTGCTAACCAAGTCAGCGCATTTCATACCTTATAACATGACCTACTTAATGGAGAAATTGACAAGAATCTACTTGAAAGAAATAGTTCGACTATATGGTATACCAGTTACCATTGTTTCAGATAGAGACTCGCGATTCACCTTAGGATTTTGGAGAAGTCTTCAAAGAGCGTTAGGTACATCATTAAGTTTAAGCACAACCTTTCATCCTCAAACAGATGGACGGACTGAAAGGTTAAACCGAGTCATAGAAGATATGTTAAGATCCTGTATAATGGAATTTAAAATCACGTAGGAAACTCACATATCACTAACAGAATTTGCATATAAAAATAGTTATCATGCAAGTATTGGTATGGCTCCACGTGAAACTCTATATGGAAGGCCTTGTCGTTCACCAGTTGTTAGGCAGAAGTGGGAGATAGTGAACTTCTTGGTCTAGATTTAGTAAAAGAGACAACAGAGAAAGTTTCAATCATAAGGGAACGATTGCATGTTGACAATGTAAAAAAAAGTTATGCGGATTTGAGAAGAAAGAATTTGGAATCGTAGTGGGGGACCAAGTTCTTCTAAAGGTTTCTCCAGTACGAAGGGTGATGCGATTTGGAAAGAAAAAGGCAAAATTATCACCTAGATTTATTGGACCATTTCATATTACCAAGAAAGTTGGTAATGTTGCATATCGACTCGATCTACATGAGAAATTATCAAACATTCATAATGTTTTCATGTATCAATGTTGTGGAAGTATATTCATGATCCATCTCACATGATTGATTTGGATGGCATCGAAGTTAAGAAAGGTACCAAATACATTGAAAGACCAGTTCGAATCCTTGATAGGAAAGTTAAGAAGCTACGAACGAAATAAATTCCCTTGGTAAAAGTACAATGGAACAATCACAATGGAGATGAAGCTTCTTGTGAGGTTGAATCTAAAATCCATAGAGATTATACAGAATTGTTAAAACTTAGATTTCGAGGACGAAATCTTTTTCTAAGGAGGGTGGAATGTAACGGTCTAACTTGAAATATCAGGCATGAGGAGTTTCTATAAATTTTTATAATAATCGTGTTTTTGTTTTTGTTCATGGTACATACATAGACGTGAATTTATGTAGAAGAGTATAACATTAATGGACTCTATTTTAACATCTTCACTTGAAAGTTTTGTTATCTTTTCGAAAAATCTAATCTTACCTTAGGCCTCTTGTACACCCTTCATGTAGTTTAGAGTATCATTGAATACTTTATCTTAAATCTTAATGAGGTTTTGAGAAAAGCTTATCCTATTAGCTTCTCATGGAAGCTTTATTTTATTAAGCTTCATAAAGTTTCTTTCGGAAGCTTAGGTTGGCTTCTTAAAAAAGGCTTGCCTTTGGAAGCTTATCCTAATGGCTTCCCTTGTAAGCTTTCTCACTTTCTAAATATAGTTTCATGCTTAAAAAAAGCATAGGGATTCTTGCATCTTTCTTCTTCTCCTCGTTTCTTAAACAACCATCTTCATTTCGAAAAAAGCATTATCACTAGTAAACGCAAGTGAAGCTAATAAGGAGGACTAAAGGGACTAAAGCAAGGACTACACAACATTTGGGGTGAGAAATGATATTTAATTTATGTGTTAAATCTTTCCATGATGTGGTAATCAAGTTGCCAACAACTTTCATGTTTATGACTTTTCGAAAATCAGATATCTTAATAACAGAAAACGTGGTGCAAGTTCGGGTATGTGCACAGGCCGAAATGAAGAAGAAGGCCAATTAAAAACACCCTCTGGTATATTGACCATAACTTTTGATTCTGTGAATGGATTTTATCGAAATTTGTCTTGTTGGAAATGCAGCTCAATTATCTACAACCTATACTTTATACACTTGTCCAATTTCGAAGGTTTATCATCCTGAAAACCTATCACAAATAGATACATGTTTTAGACATAATTTACACCTTTCAATGCAATCACCATAACTATTGTCTTATGTAATATCTTTGGAATCTGATATATGGTTTGGAAATATTATTTTATTGGCTGCTGATATTATGAATAATACCCACCTAAATTATTTTCTAAACTGAAGGTTTGGATCTTCAATAGAAATGCGATTAAACATATTGAAGACGCTTCTAAAATATTTGGTATTTTCTAAAACCACTTTACATGTTAATGAACTTTTGAGTAAGACTAGTAATTATGGTTACTTTTGGAAGTGCGGTATAAGATAATAGATCTTGGGTAGTGCATTATTAAACCATGGTACAAACCGGTACTACATAAAGTAGAGTACGTCCTTACTTGGTGTTCGGACGCTGGCCACAATAGGATAAAATATCCTAGGATCTAGTCCATACTGAGTGTGCGGTTTAGATTCAAAATTAAGTGTTAACATGTCTTTGGAAAGATATGATTTTGATTTTGTAAAAGAATTTCATGATGAAGTTACCAATGGAAAGTAGTTTGGTTGTTTGGAAATTTATCTTGAATATTACTTTGACTTTGATATAACAATATTTTTGAGAAATAATTTTGAGATATAACATGGAAACCCTTAATAAATGACCCATTATGACTTGACCTGGAGACTAAAGATTATATAGCCCTCTCATTGGGTCTTTACTACTCATGATTCAACACTAAAACATATCAGGTTTAGATGGTCAGTAGTTCGACCTTGGAAGATAGTTGGATGCGTTGCAGTGAAGACTCGTGTTATGTATAATATCTTTTTAGTGAACTTAATGTATAATTATGTGGTTATTAAACCTATGGATCTTATGTAAGACTGTAATATTTATGGTGTGAATGTATAAAGTCACTTACTTTTGAAATCATGTACCTTGAATGATTTTATTTTCCGATATTTTATTGTTTAGTTGTGATACTATTGTAATAGCACCAGGTTTTAGGAAGTAACATCTCGACTCCTAGCCGAGGGTGTTGGGGTCGGGTCGTTATAATCTTCCCTTTAAGGATTTATGAACTCATCTTTGAATAGTTTAAAGAATTTATATTCATTAAATTCATCTTCCTTTGTTGGATTATTAGCAACTTCATTATATGTATCTTGTTCAAAATTCAAAGTTGTGTTCAAATTTTCAAAATCAAAAAATAGAAGATCGAATTTTAAATCGAGCTTCTCACCCTCAAAAGAATTGAAATCCAACTCAATTACCGTTTGTTCAACAACTTCATTAAGGTCGTCATTTTCAATTGCAAAATTTGTTATTTGAAAATCGTTAATTGTGGTAAAAGATGGATTATTATTTGACTCGTCACACGTTGGGATTTGATTTTGTTTCTCATGTTGTTTCATATAAGTTTCAAACAATAAAACCGTGTGATCATTGTAAATTTCGTCCATTTTCTCAAAAAAAATCCTATTTATAATTATTAACCTGAGGATTTTCAATTTAAAATTGTTGAGAACGAAAAAAATTCATTGAACCATAGTCAAGAATGTCCTTATTGCCAAAATTATTTAAAAAGTGGTTCATATTTTCATTTTGATTTTGAATTTCATTTTAGAGTTCAAAATTCAACTGGCATGGATGATAATCGAAATTATTTGAATTTTGAAATAAATTCAAATTTTGGTTATTTTGAAAACTTCTACTTGAATTGTTGCACAAGTATGAATTACACAAATCACTTATCCTTTGATCATTTTGTGTAGAGAGTTCAAGTAATGGCGAAATTGTTTCGATACTCTTTTCCAGATTTGAAGATTGGTCATCGTTTTGAAAATTTTGTTGTTCGAAATTCGAATTGTTTATGCAATAGTTGTCACTAAAATATCCATAATAATTTAGTGTGAAATTATATGAATTGTATTGATTTTCACAACTATCATAAAATTTATGTAAGTAGGGACGCTCAGACAATTTCAAAAATGTATTTCTTTTTCTTTTTTTTATTGGATTTTTTTATTTTTTTAAAGGAAAACTATTTGCCAAAATGAATTTATTTTTTTAAAAAGGGAAATTTGATTTTTTTTTTTTTTGGTTTTTTAATTTTTTTTCTTTTTTGAAAAGATTTTTTTTAGATTTTTGTTTTTCTTACAGAAAAACTCACTTAATTTTTTTTTTGAATTTTTGATTTTGATTTAAAAATTTCAAAAGAAAGGATTTAAAAACTAAATTAAGGAATATTTACAATTTCTTTTAAATATGCATGAACTATTGCAGCTAAATGAATGCAAGAGAATTAATTACCAATTTTCTGCCTAAGTAGCTCGTAACCCAAAATTGTATAATCACACTTTGTCTTTATCAACAAGATAGTTCTCACCTAGGTAACAGACAGGATTAATCGGTGCACCACGAATCACCGTAGCAATGCAGCCACAGATTTAAGTACCTTCAGAGTAACAACTACTATAGTATTTATGAATCACTGTAATATTTATAAATGGTTATTGCTTTGTCGTAGCCTAGACACCAAGAAATTAAATTTTCAAAAGAAGAAAACTTGTCAATATACAATTAAGCCCTAGGTGAGCTCGTGACACCCTTAAGATGTCTATCCGTTACTATTAGCAAATTATGAGATGAAATGCAATACTGAAATTAAACGTGAATTAATGATGCAACTACGAATGAAATTTGTTTTTTTTTTTGAATTTTTTTAAATGCAAGCAACCAACAATGCAAAGAAAATAAAAACAAGAGATATAGGCACGATACCAGAGCGTGCAGAATTATTAGCAAATTATTTAAAGTGGCAATTTTATTTATAAGCAAGCAAATTGTTTTTGACAAGCAAAGCGAAGCAGGCAAATGATTCTTCCTTTTCTGCTTCTGCAACCTAAAATAAAAACAAGAAATATATATATATGTATGTATATATATATATATATTTTGTTTTTTTTATATATAAGGTTGGAACAAAAAACAGCAAATAATTATAGTCTTTTTAAAGACAAAAACAAAAGACACAAGAAACTTAACAAAATAAAAGGGAAACTTAACAAAAGTTTAACGAAAGAAAACTTTCATGGAAAATTTTATATTCTCTCTTTTTTTAGACTAAAAATTGAATTATATTAAGAAAGAAGAAAAGTTCTAATTCAGCCCATCAAAAACCCACAAGAAAGCCCAATTAAACAAACAAAACATGTTACTATTCCCAGTTCTCTCTTTTTAAAAATGTAAATCCAAATCAACGAAGGAAGGAAGGAAAAAAATACAAAAAACGATCAAAAAGAAAATTATAAAAAAATATCAGATGAGAAATTGAATTGAGATGAGGAAGCGGGATAGGAAGCAGGTGGTTACTGCTGTGATTTTCAAGCAACGTTGATATTTGAAGGATGTGCATTTGGGCTTTTGAGTTTAGGCGATTCTTACTAGGGTTGAGCTGCGGTTGGTGATTGGGGAGAAAAGGTAAAGTTTTTCTGGGTTCGTGGTGTTGCGATCGATGTGGCTGTATTTATTGTTTTCTGATTTTTTTTCGATGCAATTGCGGGATTGATTGCCATGAGGTAGAGGATTGCAGTGATTAGCAGAGGGGATGGTGTGGCGTTTGATGGAAGGTTGTATTTCTGGAATTTGGTGGTGGAGTTGCTGCGGGTAGGGGATGGTGGAAGTTGTTGTGGTGTGGAGTATGGATTGAATTGAAGAAACTATGAGGATATTTGGTGTGATGAAGGTGTAGCAGAGGTCGGTTTTGTTTGAGATAGCCGAAATGGGTATGGTCAGTGATGTGAGTTGTTGGAAATTTTGCCAGTGGATGTGGGTTGGCGGCAGTAGGTGTTTGTGGATTGAAGAAGGGGGAGCGGTTGGTGGCTGTGATGACTTGATAGTGGATGTTGAAGTGAACTGTTTGGTGGCAGTAAGGGAAGAAGTGTTGTGGGCTGCGGGTTGGTTTATGCAGACGGGTGGAGAAGTGCCGTGGGACTGTACGGGAGGAGATTGTAGTATATAAGAATTGTCTTTTGAGTGGATGGAGGGTTTGTTGCTGCTGATGGTAAGGGGAGTGTAGCATTTTTTGATCTGAAGGGTGTTGTAATTGTGTTTAGGCAAGAAGCAATGGTGGATGGTGATTTTGAAGTGGAGGAGCAGTTTGTAGATTGAGTGGATGTATGATGATATGCAGGCAAGTAGGATGGGTTTATGGCCAGGGAAGGTAGTTGATGTGTGAAGTTTTTTGGAGATAATGTGAAGGTGCATAGATTTGGATGGTGGATCGTTGAGGTATATGTTGTGAAGCGTCAGGCAAGCAGGTGGTTGCTGAATGAGCTATGGTATTGCAACAGTAATATGTAAGTTAATGTGAAGTGAAGAACTGAAGTTAATATGAGATGGTTAGCAAGGAGCTTTGCTGGGTTAACTGCTGGATATTTGATATGTTATGTTTGTGGATGGCAGTGAAGCATGGTGATCAAGTTATGCTTAATGCTTTATTGATATGTGCAAGTTGATGGGTTGTATGTTGTATAGGGAGAAACTGTTGCCAGAGAAGTTACTGTTTGGGCAGAAGTGATATTGTTGCAAGTTGAAGTCAGAAGTATGGTAGTTGTTGCGTTAGCAATGAAAGGCAGATAGGTGGTTTGAGATGATAGGTTGTGGTGGTTATGATGAAGTGTTGTATGAAGTGCAGCAGTTTCTTGCAAGTTGGTGATGTGTATGGTAGAGTAGTGGCCACTGGTGGCAGTTTGTTGAAGTGTTTGGGAAATTTGATGGTTGAGTTTGTGGAAATTATGCAGTGGCAGGTGCTCGGCAAGGTTTGTGTAGCACAGAGATATGTAACAGTGGAGAAAGTTGTTTAAGAGACGGTCAAGTGTGAGTAGTTGTGCAGTGGTGGTCAGGGAGGAAAGCAATAGATAATGCAGCGTGCAATTTTGGTGATATGGGAAGTGAACTGTTGTTTGTGTTGAGTTGTGAGGAGTAGTAGTTGTTTGCGATGGGGTTCTTGCCGTGGCAGAGGAGTTGGGTGGAAATGTTGTCGTATGATTGAAGTATAGTAGTATGGTTGATATGTTTGGCACTGGGAAATGAACTGGCTGCTGCTGCACTGGAGTGAAGTGTGGTGTTTGGATGTGGTTTGAGGAAGGAGTTTGTATTTGCACTGGAGAGAAGTGACAGTGATCAGGCAGTAAGGTGGAGAGCAAGAAAGTGGTCAGAGGTGTTTTGAGCAAGCTGTGGGGGATGGTGGATCAGTGGCAGAAATGGTGGTGTAGTGCACTACAGAGGTGCACATATGCACAAAACGGTATGTGCACAGAGTAGATTGGCTGGTAACAGGCAGTGGAAAATGATGATGCACAGTGGAGGGTGGTGATACAGTGCATTGTTGCACTGTTGAGCGTAAGAGAACAGTTGTAAAAATTGTTAAATGTAATTGTACTTGAAAATTGTAAGTGCAGCTGAAATTGAATGGAATTTTTTTTCTTTTTTTAATTGAAGTTTGTGTATTTTTTTAAAATATGAGATGCAAATGAACAAAAACAATTAGAAAACAACAGCAAACACGCAAACAAAATGCAAACAAAAATCACAAAAACACAATTTTTTTAAATGCAAATTAATTTCCTGCAAAGGGGGAATTAGTTTAAAGGACAAATATTTGTATATTTTTTGCCTTAAGGACACGACCTCAATATTTTTGCCACAAGGACAAAGATTCCTCTAAAAATTGTTAATAAGGACAAACATTTTTCAAAATTATTCATAAGGACAAAAAAACTGCTACCGAGCTAAAAACTGCTACCGATAACTACAAACTGATACCCAAAAACTGCTATCAATAACTAAAAACTGATACCTACGTAAAGTCGTCCTTCACGATAAAATATTGAAGGTCTGTCCTTGAGGCTAAAAAGCTGTGAAATTTTGTCCTTGACGATAATTTCCTGCAAAAACAAACACATTATAAAATCAAACAATAAATAATTAAAAGAATAAAAATTAAAGTCAAATCAACTCTCAGGCAACGACGTCAAAAACTTGTTCGAACAGGTCAATTTTCTATCGGATTAGAAAATAGCCGATCAAATTTAAATTAAAAATAACCGCAAGAGTTTGACGTACAATTTTAGTACGTGGCGAGCATGGATCGATCCGTAGGGAATTGTTTAGATTTTAAATTTTCTATTCAATCAAATTAAACCAATATTTGAAAGTGTGATTAGCTAAAAAAAATGTAGAAAACTAACAAAAGAAAATGGATAAAAATATGAGAGTAGAAGACAATTTAGAGATAAATTCACTCTCCAGATCACATAAACCAACGCAAAATGAAATTATGATCTCTCTTTTTTGGTCGTTTGTGAATTTAATTGATGTGTTTATCATAAGTATGACATATTTGTGCTATTAATTAGCTCAACATAAGCCATCAAACTATAACACACACCCACTAAATCACTTTTTAACTCTCATGAAATTAACAATAAAATTGAAAATAAAATTTATTCTAAGCATGACCTATTAACTATGGATTAGAAATATAGATCATCAAATTTTTATTTTAAAATCACTTCATTACCAACATCATATGTAGATGAAGGGGTAATTTGTGTTTTGTTTGTTTAAGCATAGCCTATTTGGTGTCAACAATATAAGCTATCAAATCCATATCTTTAGGAACAATCCAAACTACCCCTCTAGGAAAAGTAACCTCCAAGTAATAGCATTAGCATAACCCTCCATTTAAATGTGCATATAGCTTTAATCATGTGTATTAGCTCTTAAGAGGGGATCATGGTAAGTGGGTAGGTGGGGTACTTCATGATTCATGAAATGAATTATTTCCATCTTCATTTGTTTGTCTTCTCTTGTGCATGCATATTTTCCATGAAGCCTCTTCTAATTTCCGTCTAATTTTTTTATAAATAAAAATAAAATATGGAAATAAATATACTCAAATTAATATATGCACAAAATGACCATTTTGCCCCCATACGAAGATGAATAAATGATGATTCAAAAATAATTGAAATATTGGTTTAAACATATTAAAACACTCTATATGCTCGTTTATTTAATTAAATTCGATAAAATATGAAAGTAAAAATATGCACATTTAGGTGCACATCACAATTATTTTTTCAAATTAATAATATACAGTGTAATTTGTTATTTGTATAGTTTTATAATTATCATTATCATTCTACCTATATATGTCATATTTCATTTCATTATTGTTGAAAATTATACATCGACATAATTCATTAGATATAACTTTATAATAATCTATATTATATAAACTATTATATTGTAAACAATTTGTCTTAACATTCTATGTTATTTGATTATGGGATACTTGGGTTTAAATGAAATTCTAAATTAGTACGCATTAATTTCTTAGTTATTTGTTCTAGTTCCATGCTAATCGACGAAATTTCTATTGAAATAGAAAATCGTCGAATTTTTTTAAAATAAAATAACCGCAAATGCACGGCGTACAATTGTAGTACGTGGCGACTACGGGTCGATCCGCAGGGAATTGATGATTTTAAAATTCAATTCAATCAAATTATATCAATTTTAAGTGAAAGTGAAGCTAGAGAATTAGAGAATTAACTAACTAACTAAAAGAAAAGAGAAGAAAATATAAAAGTTAAGTGACAAGTTAGAGAATAAATCCACTCTTTAGATCATGTAGTTCAACACATATGAAATCATGATCTCTCTTTATGGTCATTAGTGCTTTAATTGATGTGTTTATTATAAGTATGACATATTTGTGCTATTGATTAGCCAACATAAGCCATCAAACTATAACACACTCCTTAAACCACTTACCAACTTTCATGAAACTTGACAATGAAAATGAAAACGAAATCTATTTTAAGTATGCCTATTAACTATTGATTAGAAACATGGACCATTAAATTTGAATTTCAAATCACTTTCTTATGTCGTACTCACATTTTGATGAAGAGGCATTTATGTTAGCGATTGTTTAAGCATAGCACATTTGGTGTTAACAATATAAGCTATCAAATTCAAAGTAAGAACAGTAAATAAAACACTTCATTGATCATCATTAAGCACAAAAAGAGAGCATGAATTAACAAATAGTTGAAGCTACATAATTAGAGAGTTTCATTACCCCTAAATTGAAAGGGTTTGGCCTCTCATATTTGTCATTTGATTAACAAATGTAGCCAGCAACTTGAAAGCAAAAAGAAAGAAAAATGAAAGCTAATGGTAAAGAGAAGCTAATTAACAAAAATTAAAACTAATCTACTTTGCATGAATGTAAACCTACACTACAACAAGAAACGAAATAAACAAGAAAAGGAAAAAACATGTATTAAATTGCATAAAAAAGTTACATGAAAAGAAGAAATAAATGGCAAAGTAGCCATGAAAGGAAAGAAGAGAGCTTGATTTATTTTTGAGCCTAAACTAAAACTAAGAGAGACTAAAGAAGAGATGGCCTCCATAAGAGGGCTTAAAGAGGATTACATGAAACATAAGGGATATATATACATGTTTTAAACCCTAATCATATTATTGGGGTATGCCTAAAATACCCTTGTAGGAAGTGTGGTGACCAAGTTATCATTAGCTTCAATAATCCCCCACTTAAATGTACATGAAGCTTTAATGGCCTTTTAGCATGTTCATTAGCTCCTAACTGAAAATCAAGGTAAGTGGGTGGGGTCCTCCATGTTCTTCACTTTGAATTGTTTCCATTTTCATTCTTTTGTATCTTCTTTGTGCATGCATATTCCTTCATGAAACTACTTGTAATCGAGTTTAATTTCCTACAAAATAATGTAGAAATTTCCAATTAAATTTTCTCAATTTAATATATGCACAAGAATGGCCATTTTTCCCTTGGATGAAGATGAATATGTGACAATTTCAAATAATTTGAATTTTGGTTTAAACACGTTAAAATACCCAATATGATCATTTATTCAATTTAAATAGATTAGATATGGTGGTAAAAATATGCACATTTACATGCATATCATTCCAATATGTGGTATTCAAATTAAAATAAACTGCTAGATATGACTTTTTATATATATAATCGAGGGTTATACAATTTAAAGGAGTATAATAAATATCGTTTAAGACACAAAACATTATTATAATAATACGAGTAAACGCCTTGCGTAAATCTCCATATGATTTTTATTGAAATTTTGCCTAGCCGTTGGCTACGTAAGGCACATAAACTAACATAACTTATTCTCCTCCGACTTGGCTGCGCGTGGATTCTCACATAGAGAGTGGATTTTCAAAGGGGAACCATGTATGTTGTTATCTATAGATGGTCGGTTTATTTCCTATCTAATTGCTACTAAATCCTTTGATTTTCATGCTATCCAACATAGTGTGCCTACTTTCCATGTTGGATCAACCTCTCAATTTCATCATATCAGTGTTGACAATCTTTTATCCTATGTGCATTAAGCTGGTAGAATCACACTACTTTGCAGAACCATAAAACTCCTTCCTTCTTGCGAACCTTAGAGGGTGGCTTATTGTATGTTACACCTAATAGAGTTAGCAACATGTCCTAGGGGTAATCATGAAATTAGTTACATATATCTAACTCGATAACTAATCTTACTCAAAATAAAATGTATTTTCTTTCTATTATATACTTGTTATATTATGATATAATAAATTAAGCAATTAATATGAGGTATATTAAATGAGAAATTCTTAAATGATATGTTATATGATAGTAATTACAATGTTGCAATCATGAGAAATTTGTCACATTAAAAGATAACATACTATTTTAAATATTCCCAGTTAAAATGTTTGAAGAAAGAATATTGATTCATCCATTGAGGGAGTACATAACTCTCTCCAAATGATGGATAGTGTATTGGACATGGCTGGTGTGGGCATTAAGAGGTTACGTACTGATTGTTATGGATAACTATGGAAAGACTTACTCGAGGCTTCTCTGTTGGTTGATATAACTAAGGTCAACATACAATCTCGAAGCAACAATGCTACACAGTTTCCTCAACTTGAGAATAATGTGGAACTTCAATATAGACACTTCACTTTGGTTATAGTTAAACCGTAGCATGACGTCCATCAAACTTCAATATGGAACCCACTATAGGGAGCAAATCCTGCTGTCACCATCCAATGTCCCCACGCCAAAATTCAAGTATTCTTCATTAAAAAATGGACCATCGCACATAAAATTAAAGATCCCTTTAAGCATTTAGCAATTTTCACCTTAGCTTTTGAGGACCTGTTAGATGAACGCCATGTATACAAAATCCAACATTGTATGGCAGGAATAAACCTATGATGAACAAATCCATGATCTATGAATGATATACATGTAAAGGCACTATAGAAAAAGATGAATATTCTTTTTGGAAATAATTCTTTCATGGTAGAAAACAAAAGTAACATGATTACCAAAAAGACAGAAGAAACCAGTATCAGTCAAAAATATTCTTCTAACAATGATGGGATTAATCACTGGAACTTTACCTCGCGGATGTAGATCATTGATACTTGAACATGTAATTATGTATAATTTTTATTCTCGTAGTTTTACTTTTCTAGTTTGTACATACTTATTTAAAACATATTTCAAGAAATGATCGACTTGCATCTCCATATGCATAAAGGCTTATAAGATTACATGTACTTCAAACTTATGTTGTAAGATGCAACGGTTCGGAATTTTATCTTTTTAATTTGTGAATATTTAATAAATTTTAAATATTCAATTAATGGGTTTTAAAATAACTCTCTTTTTATTACCTAATAATGGTAGTAAACTCATTTTGAATATTTGTTTGTAAAATAAATAGTTCGATGAAAAATGAAAAATGTGACCGATTTTTTTTGTATTTTCGACTTTTTATCGAATAAAAGTTGGTGCAACATTGTTGCATGCATATGTAAACTTTTATCATGCACACATACATATTTAATAAAGTTGCAAATAGTACCAAAGAGATTAAATTGACAAGAAAAGAGCTACATGTCCTTATTTTTGATGTTATTATAAGAAAAGTTCATGTAGAAATGAATATGTAAATATGGTCTCTATTTTTGAAAAATAGAAAACACAAGGCACCTTGCACTTTTTTGACAGAAAATATAAGGTAACTTGCATTTTTATGGTTTTTAATTAAAAATTTTGAAACTTTTGAAATTTTCAAAAAGTGCAAGTTAACTTGCGCTTTCTATCATGAAAACGCAAGCAATTTTGCGCATTCTGATTTTTAAAATTTTTTCGAAAATTTAAATTTTTTTGAAAAACGCAAGTTAGCTTGCGCTCCCTTCAGGAAAGCGCATGCTAAATTGCGCTTTAAGATTTTAAAATATTTTTTGAACTTTTTGAAAATCACTACAAGGAAAGCGCATGAAAGCTTGTGCTTTTGGATGTAGAAAAAACAGATATCTAATTTACATACTCATTGCTATAGGGACTTTTCTTGTAACAACATCAGAAATAAGGACCTTCTGTGCAAAGCCCCTTAATTTAAAGCAATAGCCTTAAGCACTTTTAGAAAAGGGGTTTTGGACCAAAGGTCTTTTTTCTCAAAACTCATGCACAAAAAGTCCCTACTCATAAACTCATGTAAATTAGGTCCCTATTTTGTTATTTTTTACCAAATTGTCCCCTCTCAGAAAGTCAGCCCAACATCGAAATCGGGGGCAAAAGTAGCATGAATTAGCTAAAAACTAAAAATAGAGACATAATTTTCATAAATTTTTTAGAATGGACTTTTCTTCCATCATCTTTCAATTCTAGGGACTAGCCAGTCATTCCTTGTTTAGAAAATCATAAGGTGTAACAAATAAAAATACTTTTGTATTCCTTAATTGGTGCCACTTTTTAAGAACATGCGGTATGTATTTCTTAGAGTATGATCGCAAGTACATAAGCATGCATGGGAGAGTGAATTATGGCATAAAATAAGGGAGGTTAATGCCTTGAAATATGGAAGGGTATGTTGGGTCATTTTCCATTTTACAAATTCTAAAAAGAACCACCTTTAGTTCTTTTCCATCTTTACTTCATTTCCATTTTTTGCCCTCTTCTCCTTCACTCTTCATCACTACTCTTCGACTAAAGTTCGTAGAATAAATCACTTCCAAAAACACTTCTTTTCTCCCTAGAACTCCTCCTTTACCTTCTCGACAACTTAACTAACCTTGCAACAACCTTGCTATCACCCTCATCTTCTCGAAGATCCAAAATTTAGTGCCTATTCCCCATTTTAGACCTATGGCCATGGGTAACATGAAGAGTCTTGGGGCCTTGGTCGAGCTAATTCAAGTGGTTTTGAGTTGTGGTGGTAGCTTGTGATGTTTGGGTAGTAGCAAGAAGTAGTAGCTTGTTCTAAAGTTTTAGTTGCATATAAAAGTGGGATAACTCACTTTGAAATAGCATTAAAAATGATGTGGCATGTTGGAAAATAATTATTATTGTTTATCTTGCATATAATTATATACATGGATGTATATATAATATTTGATATTGTTTAACTCTCGCTTGGAAGCAAACGTCATACATAACCATTTTTGTAGAGGATAAAAGCAAGGAAATGGAAATCAAAGTGCTTCATAACGAATAGGTCGCGACGAATACACTTCGAAAGATTTGTTTTTGTAAAGGAATCTAATGGGATTCCTTGCAACCGTTGATTTTACATTTCATGATTGCATATGTATATGAAATGCTTGTATTCCATGACTTGGTAGCTTGGCTATGTTGTGTGTAAAACATTGTTGTGTTTTAAAGATTGAATCTTTTCTTTAAGAAAAGAAGCGGTAGCATGTGTTAAGTGTTAATGTAGCTCTGAAGCCTCTTTGCAACTTTTTGAAATGATTTATGACTTTGATTTCCCGTTGAAATACTTTTGTTGCTACTTGGATTTCCAAGGACGTTTTTAAATGCGGCGTTGTATTTCTATAATCCTCTTTTATGCGACTTTGTCATTTGATTCCTAAAAGTGTTTTGCAAATATTTTTTGAACTTGACTTTTGTTTTTCAAACCTATTTGTAAAGGTATTAAAGTGGTTTAAAAATATAGAAAGAAATATGGTTTAAAAGCTGTTTGATTTACAAACAAAGTTTTAAAAGTTACGCTCCATATAGTGATAGTCGTTATAGATGCATTTTAGATATTTATGATTTTAGTAAAGTATAAAAGGGTATCTACTTTAGATATTTAGTAAATTCTTTTCGAATATATTTTATAAAGTTGTACAAGTGTTTTAAAAGGATTTTGAAGTTTTAAATATACGTTAAAGCTATTTTAAGATATTAAAGCAAGAGTTTTAAATTTTACAAAGGAAATTCATTTAATTTTCGAAGTCAAGTTCTCTTTTAAAAAGGCAATGATCTTTTAAATGATATTTTGGAAATAAATGGGTTAAAAACTTGGTTATTCTTCTTCAAACCTTTGGGGTAAGTCGTTTTATTTTATATATTCAAATGTTTAATAGAGATTTGAGATTTAAAAGATCTTAAGTATGATGGCAAGTACCTAAGCATGCATAGGAGAGCGAATTAAGGCATAAAATAAGGGAGGGTAATGCCTTGAAATAAGGAAGGGTATGTTGGGTCATTTGCCATTTTACAAATTCTATAAAAGAGCCACATTTACTTTATTTCATTCTTTACTTCATTTTAATTTTTTGCCCTCTTCTCCTTCACACATCTTCACTATTCTTCCACTAAAGTTCATAAAATAAATCACTTCCAAAAACACTTCTTTTCTTCTCAAAACTCCTTCTTTTCCTCTTAAATAACCTTGCAACAACCTTGCTATCACCCTCTTCTTCTCAAAGATCCAAAAAATTTAGTGCCTACTCCCCATTTTAGACCCATAGCCGTGAGCAATATAAAGGGTCCCGGGGCATTGGTCGAGCTTGTTCAGGTGGTTCTGATTTGTGGTGGTAACTTGTGATGTTAAGGTAGTAGCAAGAAGTAATAGCTTGTTCTGAAGTTTAAGTTGCATATAAAAGTGAGATAACTCATATTGAAATAGCTTTAAAATGATGTGGCATGTTGAAAAATAATTATTATTGTTTCTATTGTATATTATGTATATATGGATGTATATATAGCAATTGATATTGTTTGATTCTCGCTTCGAAGCGGATGACATACATAACCATTTTAGCATGGGATAAAAGCAAGGAAATGGAAGTTGAATTGTTTCATAGGAAATAGGTCGCGATGAATACACTTCAGAAGATTTGTTTTTGTAGATAGATCCAATAGGATTCATCGCAAACATTGATTTTACATTTCATGATTATATGTGTATATGAAATGCTTGTATGTCCTGGTTTGGTGGTTTAGCCATGGTATATGCAAAACGTTGATATGCTTTAAAGATTGAATCTTTTTTTCTAAGAAAAGAAGTAGCATCATGTGTTTAGTGCTAATGTAGCTCCAAAGCCTCTTTGTGACTTTTTAAAATGAATTATGACTTTTATTTATGGTTGAAATACTTTTGTTTCTACTTGGATTTCCAAGGATGCTTTTAACTGCGGCATTAGATTTCTATAATGCTCCTTTATGCGACTTTGTTATTTGATTTCTAAAAGTGTTTTGGAAATATTTTCTGAACTTGACTTTTGTTTTTAAAATCTATTTGCAAAGCTATTAAAGTGTTTTAAAAATATATAAAGAAATATGTTTTAAAAGCTATTTGATTCACAAAACAAAGTTTTAATAGCAATAGTCACTATGGATGCCTTTAAAAACCTATGGTTTTAATAAAGTACAAAATGGTTATCTACTTTAGTTATTTTGTAAATTCTTTTCGAATGTGTTTTATAAAATTTGTATAAGTTAAAAAGGGTTAGAAGTTTTAAATATATTTTTGAAGCTATTTTTGAGATATTGAATTAAGAGGTTTAAATTTTATAAAGAAAGTTCATTTACCTTTCGAAGTCAAGTTCTCTTTTAAAAGGGCAACGATCTTTAAAGTGATGTTTTAGAAATAAAAGGGTTTTAAAATTTGGTTATTCTTCTTCAACTCTTTGGGATAAGTCCTTCTATATTATATATACAAATGTTAAAAAAAGTTTTGAGATTAAAAGGATTTATTTTGAGATATTTAAATAAGTGATTTATAAAAAAGGAAATCCCTTTACTTTTCAAAGTCGAATTCTTGTTATAAAGTGATGGCTTTAAGTTATGATTTAGATGAGAGTTTAAAATTTGTTTAAGAGTGTTTAAAGGAGGTTTGAAATTTATAAAAGGGATTTAAAGGATTATTTGATAAAATAAAGCAAGTGGTGCTTTATGAAAAGAGGAATCTAGACTTTCCAAATCAAACTTAGTTTTAAACAAATATTTTCAAGTGAGATTTATATGGAATCTTAAAAATGAATAAAGCATGGATTACAACATTCTTGTTGCAATAATTTTTTTTCAAAAAAGAAAGTGATTATGGAATATAACATTTTCTTATAGTAAATGGTTTTGGAAAAGTGAAAATAAAGTTTGTTTTATAATACTTTGTTATTATAAATAGTATACTTAATTTATGAAGTCTAATACTCGACAATAAGCTCCGAAGTAGGGAAACTTCTACCTATCCCGAGAGACAAAATGTTGTCGAGTGAAAGTTTAAGAGGTAATAATACCTCAACTTGAACGACTTCATTTTTAACCAAGGGATAGTTTAAGTTTGAAATCGAAGATTGATTTTAAGTATATAAAGTATTATTTCCGTATATGAATTCAGTTACTTATGGAAATTAAGTAGTTCTATACTTGGTGCTAAAAGCCAATGAGTAGATTGATCCTCTATCTGTGAGATATAGAATCAGAGTGTTAGGCCAGGAGCAAGCAGTGCCCTCACTTACCTGGCTCCGTTTATGGGCTAGGGATAAAGTAAGTCAAGAATCTCGAAAGTGTGGTAAGTATAGGAGATTTTATTTCCGTAAATAATCATTTTAACTTATAGTGGTATGGAAAGTGTTCTTTTCATACTTAACACCAAATTCTAAGGCAGGGAAACCTTTCTCTATTTATGAGAGTTTAAGAATGTATGTTGAAGCAAGGATAGTACGATAACTTATCTGACTACATTGTTAATCGGGGGATAGTATAAGTTTGAAATCAAAAGGTGGTGATAAATATATTTGTTCTAATTTCTATATGACCAATTTACTTACACCGGAACTATTTTGGGTTTATTGTTATCAATTTTTTTAGATGACGTTTGTTTTTACCTAATTAAGTATGTTTTTGGAAACGAAATCTTTCTAAGGATTTTGTGAATAGACTTATACCATTGAGATAAGTATATGAATATGCTTTTTAAGTATTGAAATGTATGGTGATTTGTAAATACACTTAAGCCGGTGAGATAAGTATATGAATACCTTTTCAAGGATTGAAAAGAGTAGAAATGAATATGTATATCTTTAGTAAAGGTATTTTAATACAAATAATTGAAAGGAGATTTTAGTTAATGAAAGGATTACTTAAGAGGCTTAGTGGTTGCTTGTGTGCTTAATCATGCTTGATTCCATATGAAATTTAATCTCTAATTTGATTGTTTGCTTTTTTGATAATTAAATTACCAACTATCAAATCTTCACTAGTTTTGACTTAGAATGTATATATAAGCTTTACGTGTTCATATGGTTTGAGATTCCTTGGGAGAAATCATGAGCCGTGAAATGTCTCTCGCTTTAAGGGCGTATAGTGAGATCCCCTTGGGACCCTTGTACCGTCCACTTACTTCCGAAAGAACCGAGGTAGAGTCAACCAAAAACTATCAATGGTTGTTTCAAAGAGACCGGGATCAGATAAGCTATCCGAAAACCACTTCGAACTGGCATAAGTGTTCAAATTGAAGACATCTTGAATATGATGGAAATTGAAGACAAAGTTCTTTGAAATGCAAGCGCTACGTGCTACTAATCTTGAGGGTGATTGAAAAAGGGATGTAGTAGAAGTAGTGCCTTCAGTTTTTTTTCAGTGCCAAATTAGATTGTATGTATGAATGTTGGCATTGCATTGTCGTCTGGAAGGCAGTCTTAGCATTGCAAGAGGGATTTTCTAAAAGATAAACATAGCCTCAAACTTCACATTCAAAAATGACTAAAATATGGAAGATGCGGTGGGGCAATGTGGCTCGCTACCATTAGGGTATGATCATCACTTGTATCTAGGTCAATATTTACGGATTATGTATGATCGGCCCACAGAAATGGTTTATCGAGTTGGTAGCCAGGGTGATGATCATATTTGGTACTATCCACGAAGGGGTTGGCAGATTCTATGTTGGAAGAGGTGCAATGTTTGCAGCCTCGGTACATTTTCTCTAGAGATGTACTGTATAGAAGATAGTACATTACCTTGTCATTGTTGGAATCCATTTTCCTATTCTTTTCCTTATGGACTTAGTTGCATATGAAATATGTGGCTGAATGCAATTAACGTAACAATTTCGGTTATGTTATATATTTATTTTAAACCCTAGATATTATTATAATATCACAAGATTTCATATAAAATGGTTTGGTTATTGTAAATTAAAAACACATCTGTATTTATACGCGGCATGATCTTACAAGACGCCTTCGTTTTCGAAAGGTTTTATAACATTAAAAATCCATATGATTTGAGTTTCTCATGTTGGTTTACCGCACTAATCCGGATGTTATTTTCTTATAATGCATGGGTTAGCCCCAAGTATATTTCCATATTTAGCTATGGATGATTTGGAGCTTCAAAAGACGAGATAGATGCCTCCATGACCTATTCATATATTTTATTTCCCATTGCATTACTTTTATTTGTATTTATCGACATTTATAAGGACCGGGTGTTATAACTATCCAGGTTGATGATGGGTTAGTTTGCTCTAATTATTGCATCCATGTAGTTTTCTTTTGTAAAGATTATTTAGATATTATGTATTACTCGTCACGATGTGAGATTCAATTCTATCTTTTTTTTCTTTCATCCCAACAATCTATCTTTGTAGCACTTGGATGCTCGGCATGTGAATTCCATGGATGTATTAGTGTCAACTTTTAAGAACCGAAAAGGCGGTTCACTTCATTTTGGTATCAGAGCTGAAGGTTAAGCGAAAACCTTGACTTTGGTGGGGTAAACTCTTTAGAGATAGGATAAGCTACAACTTAGAATGAGTTTGAGTGTATGTATTTATAAGATAGCGTATTTGTTATTGTTATAAAAAAAAAATTTATTGTATTGATTGGTCTATTAAGTGGGTTACGAATTCTGGTCAATATGAGTTGCTAACATTATTGATAGGGATCTCTAACATTTGAACAAGGCAAACCTACATAATATTATGTTGAAATTGGTAGATTAAATAATATTACCTAAGATTATATTTTATATATAAAATAATAATTTTCAAAAAATGGATATAGTTATTTTGATGTGGTTTTTTGTTAGAAAATGATAATATTCAATTATTATCATTTATTGTTTGACTGGTCATGCTCATCCAGTTAGGAGCATTGGCTATTGTTTTTTGATTGTTAGGCTCAGTTAATTTATGAGTATTTATTGATTTGATTTAGATTAAATACGAACACCTTCTGAATTAAGTTTCATAATTCACCTATAAGGTATTTGGTAGTAATGTTATTATAAAGTTTATTTTCCTACAACAAGAAATGATTTTATATAAAAGATGATTTTATAAATTAGGTTTATAAAGTATGTTTAAAATGAAGAGGATTTTTGAGAATGTAAATCCCAGTGTCTTTGAAAAAGACTTCAAATTATTTTTGGAAAAAGAATAAAAGTACTACTAAAAAGTATTTATAAGTATAAGTATTTCAAAGAGAATTTTAAGGTGAAATTTCTTCAGATAGTTCCAAGAATGAGTCTTGGTTAGTTTTATAGTAATCTGAATAATATTCTAACTGAGAATCGGATGTTTGCTTAGGCGAATGTTGTAGTGCACTTAGTAAACTAATCTCTTTATCATTATACGAATGAAATGAGTCCGAATCCGAACGAACCTATATGCAAGTAGTAATAGATATTTTGTTAAAAACTATATGATGTTATTGGTCCGACTAAATAAACTTCTTTACCTTAGAGGCATCTAAGAAAAAGTAGACTCTATGACTAAGTTTGGATACCAGCATCATATTCTTCTTAGCTATTTACTAGACCAGATGGGTAAAGAGATCGAAGAGGTCGACTCAATTTTAGGATCCTAATTTATTTTGGGCCTACATCTAATTTAAAGGTAAAAGATCAAATCAAATAGTTGCAAATACTCTCAGGATGTATTAGGGTATCATACAAATTTAAAACTTAAGTTATCTTTTACGAAATGTTTTCGAAATAATTTTGGAAAGTAAGAAGAATTGGAGTAGTATAATTATTAAGTTATCCTAAAGGGATAAAACCATAGGTTGGACTTGGATCATTTTATTTGCATGACCATTCTAGATCTGGAATTCCGACATAGGATTTCTAGGTATATACACTAGTCGGAACTAGGCGTTTTCACTCGATTTCTCAACGGCGAGTACTTGAGATGGATTCTTGGGATGATGTGGGTGTTTTCTATCATAGTATAGGACTATGTAAGGAAATTACAAGTGTTAGATCAAGGAATCAGATCGGGATTCCATAATGGACAAGTTAACTGATATATATTCCTTTGGATGATAGATTTATGTATCCGAACAAGTGGTCGGATATTGCGTAAGGATGATTTATGCACATCATACGGCTCATGAAAAATGTTAAGTATTTATGTGGGGTTGTTTCTTTCTTGGTTTGATGGTGATGAAATTTCAAAGTCGAAATCTTTTTGAGGCGGGAATGATATAACGATCTGGAATTTTATCCCTTTGATTTATTAATATTTAATAAATTTTAAATATTCAATTAATGGGTTTTAATAGTCAGATAACCCTATTTTTATTATTTAATAATGATAGTAAACTCATTTTGAATATTTGTTTATAAAAATAAATAGTTTGATGAAAAATGGGAAATGTGACCAAAATTCACTTTTTGTATTTTCGATTTTTTATCAAATGAACGTTGTTGGAGTGTTGTTGCACATGAAAGAACCATATATATATACACATACATACGGTATTTTGATGATAACAACCATACAACAATGCTACTAATATATTTATTGAGTTATTTCAGGTCAAAATGATGAGGAAAAGGTGTCAAATAAAATGGCTAAAAATATGCAAAGCTAGAATTCGGCCCAAGTGGGCTTAGAGATGAGCATATGCCTTTACCACTGAACCATACAAGATTTTGGAAACTACAATGATTCATTCGACTGAAAGCCTTATTCAGTCGATTGAACCCAGTCGACTGAATATGAGCAACTTGTCTACTATTTTTGGCTGTGCTCTTGGGTTTGAATTTTACACTAAGCCAGTCGATTTAAGTCTTCTTTCAGTAAACTGACCTAGTATAAAACGGCTAGTTTTTTGAAGTGATAACTTCATGTCTCTTCACTCCAGAATTTGCATCTCTCCGCTTCTACATCCATTTCTCTTCATCAATAGAAAATTGAAAGGTTGCACCCCTACTTTACCATCACTACAACATCTATATAAAGCCCTAACCATCTTTTAATCAAGACACGGCTCTATGCTTTGAATTCTAGGCCTTAAACTCTCAATTCCTAAACAATACTCCAAATTCCAAGAAATTCATGTGATTTAGAGATGTTGACTAATGTACTTCATCTCCACATCTCATATTCGAGTCAAATAAACTCCTTAGCCTCTACACCTCACAATATAGTTTGGTCCGGTTCTAGGAATTATTGTACATCAAAGTGACTTTATGTATATCAAGATACGATGTGTCAGAAAATAACATTTATTACACTACTTGTAATGGTTGTCGAAGTCCTGTTCAGTTGCTTAGGTGGAGTTTTTAAACCCGTTCCTTTGAGTGAAGTGAGGTTGTTGATAGTGAAATACCAAAAGGGAGCTTTGGGACTGAACGTAGGAAGAGAGGTCCGAACCGATATAAAATCGACTTTGTTATCTACTGTTATACTATTCTTCTGCATTTACATTGTTTATTATCGTTGATCATCTTCCATCATGTTCATAGTGATTAATAGCACACATATGCGCACCTTTATCATACACACATGCATATTTAATAAGCTGTATATAGTACCAAAGAGATTAAATTAAAGCAAAATAGCCTTAAGCACTTTTAGAAAATCATAAGGTGTAATAAATAAGAAGACTTTTGTATTCCTTAATTGGTTCCACTTTTTAAGAAGATGCGATATGTATTTCTTAAAGTATGATCGCAAGTACATAAGCATGCATGGGAGAGTGAATTATGACATAAAATAAGGGAGGGTAATTCCTTGAAATAAGGAAGGGTCTGTTTTGCCATTTTACAATTTCTATAAAAGAACCACCTTTAGTTCATTTCCATCTTTACTTCATTTCCGTTTTTTGCCCTCTTCTCCTTCATTTTTCTTCACTACTCTTCGACTAAAGTTCATAAAATAAATCACTTTCAAAAACACTTCTTTTCTCCTCAAAACTCCTCCTTTTCCTTCTCGACTTCTTAAATAACCTTGCAACAACCTTGCTATCACCCTCTTTTTCTCAAAGACCCAAAAATTTAGTGCTTATTCCCCATTTTAGACCTATGGCTATGGGCAACATGAAGAGTCCTGAGGTCTTGGTTGAGCTTATTCAAGTAGTTTTGAGTTAAGGTGGTAGCTTGTGATGTTTGGGTAGTAGCAAGAAGTAGTAGCTTGTTTCGAAGTTTAAGTTGCATATAAAAGTGAGATAACGCACTTTGAAATAGCATTAAAATGATGTGGCAAGTTGGAAAATAATTATTATTATTTATGTTGTACATAATTATATATATATATATGGATGTATATATAGTGTTTGATATTATTTGACTCTCCCTCGGAATAAAACATCATGCATAACCATTTTTGCAGAGGACAAAAGCAAGGAAATGGAAGCTAAAGTGTTTCATAACGAATAGGTCGTGATGAATACACTTTAAAAGATTTGTTTTTGTGAAGGAATCCAATGGGATTCCTTGCAACCGTCGATTTTACATTTCATGATTACATATGTACATGAAATGCTTGTATGCCATGGCTTGGTAGCTTGGCTATATTGTGTGTAAAACATTGTTGTGTTTTAAAGATTGAATCTTTTCTTTAAGAAAAGAAGCAGTAGGATGTGTTAAGTGCTGATGTAGCTCTGAAGCCTCTTTGCAACTTTTTGAAATGATTTGTGACTTTGATTTTTTATTGAAATACGTTTGTTGCTACTTGGATTTCCAAGGATGTTTTTAAAAGCGGATTGGATTTCTATAATCCTCTTTTATGTGATTTTGTCATTTGATTTCTAAAAGTGTTTTGCAAATGTTTTTAGAACTTGACTTTTGTTTTTCAAACCTATTTGTAAAGGTATTAAAGTAGTTTAAAAATATCAAAAGAAATGTGGTTTAAAAGCTATTTGATATACAAAACAAAGTTTTTAAAGTTACGGTCCATATAGTTACAGTCGCTATGGATGCATTTTAGATATTTATGATTGTAGTAAAGTATAAAAGGGTATCTACTTTAGATATTTTGTAATTTATTTTTGAATGTATTTTACAAAAGTTGTATAAGTAGTTTAAAAGGAGTTTGAAGTTTTAAATATAGGTTAAAGCTATTTTTGAGATATTAAAGTAAGCGGTTTAAATTTTATAAAGGAAATTCATTTACTTTTCGAAGTCAAGTTCTCTTTTAAAAGGGCAATGATCTTTTAAGTGATATTTTGGAAATAAATGGGTTTTAAAACTTGGTTATTTTTCCTCAAACCTTTGGTGTAAGTCATTCTATTTTATATATTCAAATGTTTAAAAGAGATTTGAGATTTTAAGGATTTATTTCGAGATATTTAAACAAGTGGTTTATATAAAGGAAATCCCTTTACTTTTCAATGTCGAATTCTTATTAAAAATTGATGGCTTAAAGTTATGACTTGGATGGAAGTTTAAACTTTATTTAGAAGTATTTTAAAGGAGGTTTGAAATTTATATAAGTGATTTAAAGGATTATTTGATATAATAAAGAAAGTGGCGCTTTTATGAAAAGTGGGATCTTGACTTTCCAAATCAAACTCAGTTTTTAACAAAGATTTTCAAGTGAGATTTATATGGAATCTTTTTTCTTTTGATATAAAAGATGTATGATCCAAGGATCATATAGCCATACTAGGCATATATATAATAAAAGGTATAAAAGTACAGGGCAAGAGCCCCAACCCGATAATCTGCCAACATGCCTAGCCAAATGGAAAAATCAACAAATAAGCACAAATAAACTGACCAGGCCTTACAACTACATTGCAGAATTAAAAGAACAACATTAATATAACAAACCACAGGGAATATAGAAAGGAGACCACAGAACTAAATTTTCGCACAATGACGAAACTGGCCGTGGAGCTATGGGCAATAACCTGGAGTTCATAACGAGAATATATATTTCTGGTCTCAATCCGAAGCAGTTAGAATCTCTTCATTATTGGCACCAAATTTTCCATCATTGTGGAGGACAAGATCGCCATCCAGCATCCTATAATAGAGTTCTCATTCATCCTTCTCATCATCAGTAATCCACAAAGAGAAAATCTTCCAACTAGAGTGGTAGCACAGACCACTATCCCTATGGGACCAAGTCCCGGCCCTACTGTTTCAAGTCAGTTGAGTATCTTTAGCTAATTTTTCAGACAATTCCAAACTAATGCCTTCCGTAGATGAGGATCAGAGATTGCAGCATGGGTAAATTTATTCTTAAGAGCATTGATAGGATTAACGGTAAGCGAAACAGGGCTGGCTTAGGGGCACAAACTGCAAGCTCGGGCGGAGGAGAGGTCGGACAGTCAAGAAGGGGATGGGTCAGCATGGCATCAGAAGGAGTTGTATGAGGGATCGAGGTAGGACCACCATAGGTCATAGGCGAAGGGGCATGTGATGAGAGGCGAGATTGAGCGACTGGGTCAAAGTAAGGGAGGATGGGAACTTTGATCTGCCAACATCTAGAAGGAGCCTTTGGAAGTGGAATCTTATTGGGGAGCTCACTAGACACAGCAGCGGGCAAAGAGCAAGAAGTAATAATATGACCAAAAGAATAATAATGATCGAAAATAAGCGGCTTCCACCGATAAGATACGTCTATGATGGAAATCCAATCCCTAGCCAAGGTACTATAACGCAAGTAGGTAGCTGCCTAGAAGGGGTAATTTCAATTTGAGCTTTTGCAAACCGAAGGAGTTGCCTACACTTAATGAAGATGTCAAAACAGATAAGTTGTCCAATGTGATTAGCAATCCAATTTATTCCCTCAAGAGATTGGAAAACAGAGGGAATATTAGAAATACGAGCCCAGACGGGTATGAATAAAACTTGCTCACAAATAAGGTCAATCGAAGGATTCCACTGAGTATGATAAACACTTTACCTTCAATAATAGGACCCATTTCCAAAATACAGTATCTCTCTGGAGGGATAGAAAATCTAAAAAATACATCGGGTTATCACACCTAACAGACACCGAACATGCAATTTCCATATACCAAGGACCCATTTTTTCACAACAGAGTAGTAGGGAGCATAATCTAAAAAGAAACCAAATAATTAGTACTTCCAAAATGCAACACCGACATCAATAATTTCCTTAAGGGGAAGGACAGGATTATCAGTAAAATCAATATCATATTGCTTGGGAATAAAAGAGCCTGCGTTACTAAGCAATTTCTTAAACAGAGAGGACTAAGCATAACTCGATTGAGAATTTCATCAACAATATTGGAATAGACATTCCTTTTAGAAAAAGAAGATGAGACGATGATACCTTAGAGAGCCCCAAACCATCAGCCCAACTCCACCAACATTTGCCAGACCTCCAACATCCATGGAAACGGAGTCAGCAGGCGCGGTAGGCCCTGGAACAACCTGCAAAGGTTCCATAACCGCCTGCTTCTGACCAATAGCTTATGCGTAAGTGTCAGGCCTAGATTTCCTACCCAACCCCGGGGGAGAAGGGGAGGGGGGAGGGAAACTTTAACGGCATCAAGATTAAGGGCCATACGGAGGCACGAATGGAAATTTGAGAAGCGAAGTAGCAAAGAACTAGGGCACGACAGGGATTCTAGGGAGCGATAAATGTGGAAGGAAGAAGCCTCTAAACAAAGTCTGCATGGGATGAGATGCGATCTAAAAATACAAACGAGAATTAGACGAGAATGGGAAGGAGAATCGCGATGATAGGGTTCGAAAACCCTAGTTCAGTCACCATTTTGAAAAAGCAGTCACCATTTTTGATTTATATGGAATCTTAAAAAAGAAGAAAGCATGCATTACAACATCCTTGTTGTAATAAATGCTTTCGAGAAAAGGAAAGAGATTATGGACTATAACATTCTTGTTATAGTAAATGGTTTCAATAAAAGTGGAAAGAAAATTTGTTTATAATACTTTGTTATCATAAATAGCATGTAGAATTTATGAAGTCTTATACTTAACAATAATGTCCGAGGTAGGGAAACTTCTACCTATCCCGAAAGATAAGGATGTTTTCGAGTCAAGGTTTAGAAGGTAATAATACCCCAACTTGAACGACTTTATTTTTAACCAAATGATAATTATGTTTAAAATCAAAGATTGATTTAAGTATATGAAGTATTATTTCTGCATACGAATTCAGTTACCTATGGAAATTAAATAGTCCTATACTGGGCATTAAAAACTGATAAGTAGATTGATCCTATATATGTGAGATCTAATATTGGAGTGTTTTAACCAAGGAAAGGCCAGGTGCAAGCAATGTGTTGGCGTACTTTGTTTCGTTTCTGAACAAGGGATAGAGTAAGTCGAGATTATCGAAAGCGTGGTAAGCATAGAATATTTTATTTCCATAAATGATCATTTTAACTTATGATGGTATGGAAAGTATTCTTTTCATACTTAACACCAAATTCCAAGGTAGGGAAACTCGTCTCTATCCATGAGAGTTTAAAAATTACATCGAGGCCAGAGTAGTATGCTAACTTGTCCGATTACATTGTTAATCGAGGGATAGTATAAGTTTAAAATCGAAAAGTGATGTTAAATATATTTGGTATAATTTCTGCATGATCCATTTACTTTCACCAAAAGTGTTTTGGGTTTATTGTTATCAATGTTTTTAAATGATATTTGTTTTAACTCAATTATGTATGTTTTTGGAAATGAAATCTTTCTTAAGATTTTATGAATATACTTATACCATTTGAGATAAGTATATGAATACGCTTTCTAAGTATTAAAATGTAGGGTGATTTATGAGTATATTTATACCGTGAGATAAGTTTATGAATACATTTTCAAGGATTGAAAAGAATATAAATGCATATGTATATCTTTTGTAAATGTATTTTAATACAAATAATCAAAAGGAGATTTTAGTTGATGAAAGGATTAATCAAAAAGGCTTACTGGTTGTTTGTGTGCTTAATCGTTCTTGGTTTCCATATGAAATGTAATACCTGATTTGATTGTTTTCTTATTTGATAGTTAATTATCAAATCTTAGCTAGCTTTGATTTAGGAAGCATATAAAAGCTTCATGTGTTCATACGGTTTGAGATCCCTCGAGAGAACTCATAATCGGTGAAACATCTCTTGCTTTAAGGGCGTATATGTGAGATCTCCTTGGGACTCTTGTATCATCCGCTTACTTCCGAAAGAATCGAGGCAGAGTCAACAAGAAACTATCAATTATTGGTTCAAAGAGACCGGGATCAGATAAGTTATCCGAAACCACTTCGACCTGGCATACACGTTCGAGTTAAAGACATATTAAAGATAATGAAAATCAAAGAAGGGTTTCTTTGAAGTGGTAGGGCTACCTGCTACTAATCCTTAGGGTGATTCCAAAAGGGATGAGTAGAAGTAGCGTCTTTAATTTGTTCAGTCCCAAAACAACTTATATGGATGAATGCTGGTATTGCATTGTTGCTTGGAGCGCGGTACTAGCATTCCAAGAGGGATTTTCTAAAAGATAAAACGTAGCCTCAAACCTCACACTTGGAAATGACTAAAAAAAAGAGATGTGACAGGGCTATATGGTTTGCTACCATTAGGGTATGATCATCACTTGTATGTAGATCGACATTTATGGATTATGTATGTTGGTCCCATGGAAACGTTATGTTAAGTTGGCAGCTGGGGTGATGATCATATTCGGTACTATCCAGGATGGGGTAGGCCGGTTCTGCATTAGCATAGGTGCAATGTTTATAGCCTCGGTAAATTTTCTCTAGAGGTGTACTGTACGGAAGGTAGTCCTTACCTTGTCATTGTTGGAATCAATTTTCCAATACTTGCCTTACGGATTTAGTTGTATACTAAATATGTTGTTGGATGTAATTATTGTAACCAATTTGGCTATGTTGTATATTTATTTTAAACCCTGGACATTATTATACTATCACAAGATTTCTTATAAAATGGTTTGGTTATCGTAAGATAGAACATGTTCGTGTTTACGTACGACATGGTCATATAAGATACCTTTATTTTCGAAAGGTTTTATAACATTAAAAATCCATATGATTTGAGTTTCTCGCACTGGTTTATCAGACTGATCCGGATGTTACTTTTTTATAATGTTTGGGTCAACCCCAAGTATATTTCCAAATTTAGCTACGGATGCTTTGGAGTTTCAAGAGACGAGCCGGATGCCTCAAAGACCTATTCACATATTTTATTTTCCGCGGCATCACTTATTTTGTATTTATTAGCATTTTTGTGGACGAGGTGATTTAATTGTCCGGGCTGATGATATGTTTGTTTGCTCTGATTGTTGTATCCATACAGTTTTCTTTTGTAAATATTATTTGGATATCATACATTACTTGTCAAGATGTAAGATTATGTTTTATCTTTTCTTTACTTTTGCCCCAACAATATGTCTTTTCGACACTTGGATGCTCGACGCGTAAATACCATTGATATATTAGTGTCAACTTTTGATGATCGAAAAGGTAGGTCATTTCATAAGATCCCATAAATCTTACTAACGGTTTTCATTGATAGGTTGATAGAGTGTGCTTATTTCATGGTCGTAAATATAACTAGAATAGTAGCTTAGTTGACCAAGTTGTATTTAAAAGAAATATTGTGCATTCATGGAATTCCAAGTTCGATTATTGACGATCATGATACTTTGTTCATTAGCGCATTTTGGTGGACCGGGCAAGAGAATTTAGGCTTTAGGTTGAGTTTACGTATACTTTACTACAGGGACGGAGGAATGTTATGCTTGGTGAGGTCACGTGACCTAACCAGAAATGCATATTTATTATAAAAAAACAGAAAGCGGTACGCCTGTTTTTTTCTCTGGCGTATTTCTTCTTCTCGCATCAGAATTTCGCCCTCCTCTCACATCAGTTTTTTTCACCCCGTGACATCAGATTTTCGCCCTCCTCTCACATCGTCACCCTCCCTTCCTCACATCACGCCAATGGTAATGGGTAATCAACTAGCCCTAATTTTCGTTTGCATTGATTTGAACGTAGTTATTTAGGGTTTACTTAAATTAGTTATTGATTTGAATGGAGTTATAGATTTGAACGCGACAACTAATTTTTTGCTGATTTGAATGAATTGAATTTGTTAAATTGGGGTTGTTTTCTTGAAATAGTTTGCTGAAATGAAATATTTTGTTGAAATACTTTGCTGGATAGAACTTTTTTGTTGAAATAGTTTGCTGAAATGAAATTTTTTGCTTTAAATACTTTGCTGAAATGAAACTTTTTATTGAAATAGTTTGCTGAAATGAACTTTTTTGCTTAAATACTTTGTTGAAATGAACTTCTTCATTGAAATCATTTGCTAAAATGAATGTTTTTGTTGAAATAGTTTGATGAAATGAACTTTTTTTTTGAAATACTTTGCTGAATGAAATTTTTTGCTGAAATACTTTGCTAAAATGGTAATGGATTTGCTAAAATGGCACTGAATTTGCCGAATGAAATGGTACCGAATTTCTTGTAGTTATAATGAATTAACTTGTTTATTTTAGATTTGTGAATTTTTTTTAAAAGATTATTCGAAAGTATTTCAAACGAAGTTGGTTCTTCTACGGTTTCTATGCCTACTGATAGTGTCCTGAAGAATGATAGTCAAAACACTATTATTTCAAACTCAGTAAATCAAAGTCGTGCTAAGGTGGATTTATCGGATCTTACTTCTGATCCTAGTTTACGCCATCAAATTTCAAACTATGATCCAAATGATGAAGACATAGTTCAAAAAGCATATTTACTGAAAGGTCCTTGTCAGCCTTCTTTGCGATTGTTTCCACAAAAAATAATTGGTGGAAAAGCTCGTCGCTTTAATCAATCGTGGTTTAACGATTACAAAAGTTGGTTGGAATATAGTGAGAAAGAAGATGCAATATATTGCTTACCATGTTATTTATTTCGCCCTCAATCAATGAGTAGGAATACAAGCGATGCATTTATCCGATGTGAGTTTAAAAATTGGAAGAACTATCAAAGACTTCAAGTTCATGCTAATACAGATGCTCATATTGTTGCATACATGAACGCTGAAAATTTAATGAATCAAAATCAACATCTTAAGATGGTAGTTGAAAGACAATCAACTCAAAGTCAAATTGATTATCGAATTCGTTTAGATTCAACCCTTGCTTGCATTTGATATCTTTTACATCAAGGTTTGTCTTTTCGTGGTCACGATGAATATGAAAAATCAATGAATAATGGAAATTTTCTTGAACTTCTACGATGGCTAGCTAATGAAAAGCCCGTGGTTAATGCGGTTGTTTTAAATAATGCACCACAAAATCTTAAAATGACATCGCCGGATATTAAAAAGGATATCGTGCATTGTATTGCAATGGAAGTTGTAGATGTTATATTAAAACAATTTTCCAAAGGACTGTTTACATTATTAATTATTGAAGCTCGTGATTTGTGGATGAAAGTGAAACTGTTGTTGAAAGATTTATAGGCATGGTACGTGTTCCTAATACAACATCAGTTTCTCTTAAAACATTACTTGAATATTTTTTTCAGCAAACATAAATTGAGCATGATAAATTTACGTGGTCGAGATTATGATGGGGTAAGGAATATGTAAGATATGTTCAATTGTCTTAAAACACTTATTTTGAATGAGAACAAGTTTGCTCTCTATGTTCACTGTTTTGCACATCAACTCCAATTGACACTTGTTCGTGTCACCAAAGATATAGATCGTATTTCTGAGTTTTTTTACTTACTTACTTAATAATTTGGTAAATCTTGCTAAAACATCATGCGAGCGTCGAGACATTCTTAAAGAGAAAGAAGCAAATAGAATATTTATTCAACTAGAAAGTGGTGAATAATCTAGTGGTCGGGGATTAAATCAAGAGCGGAGTTTCAAACGACCGAGAAATACACGTTGGGGTTTACATTATGGTACATTACTTAATTTGATTGTTATGTTTTCTTCGGTTATTGATATCCTTATAGATCTTGTAGAAGATATGTTGGGTGATAAAAAGGAAGAACCTTGGAATTTAATAAAAGTGTTACAATTTTGCGATTTCATATTTATTTTGCATTTGATGAAGAATGTTCTTGGAATTACTAATGATATTTCCAAAGCACTACAACGAAAAAATCAAGATATTGTAAACTCTTTGACGTTAGTAAACATATCCAAAGAACGTTTGTATAAGATGAAAGATAGTAGATGAGATACACGTTTGAATGAGGTTGGATCATTTTGCACGAAATATAATATTCTCATTTTTAATATGGATGACAATTATCTTCTTTTGGATAGATCAAGAAGAGGCCCAATGATTAAAAATTCACATCGTTATCAAGTTGATTTATTCTACCTTTGTTTAGATAAGCAAATCGTTGAACTAAATAACTATTTGACGAGGCAACTTCCAAACTTCTTTGTATGCCAGCACTTAGTCCGGTTGATTCATTTGTTGCTTTTGATAAAGTAAAGTTGGTTCGTTTATCAGAATTTTATCCAGGTGATTTTTCTGAAGCAGAACATATGGATCTTTCTAATCAGTTAGAGTTTTATGAGATTGACATGAAATCCAATGATAGATTTAAAGCTATAAAATGCATTAGTGATTTGGCTAAGATGATGGTGTTGATAAGAAAAAAATATCATATACAATTTGGTGCACAAGCTAATAACTTTATCGCTTATCTTACCAGTTTCTACTGCAACTATGGATAGAGCATTTTCTGCTATGAATATAGTAAAAAACGATATGCGTAATCAGATGGGAGATGAATGGTTAAATGATAGTTGTGTTGCATACATCGAGAAAGATATATTTTATCAAGTTGGTAATGATGTAGTTATCAATCGCTTCCAAAACATGAGAACTCGATGTGGACAGTTTTAAATTATTAAAATCTACTTTAGTTTGAAATGATTGATAGTTGATTGTTATTGTAATAGAATATTATTATATACAATATTATTTATAGCTATTAATTGATTTGTTATGATTCATTTTATAATCGTTCAAATTGTCAAAAAAAATCGAGGGCTACCGAACCCTCTATATTTTCTCGTACTGTGACCTCACCAACCTTAATTCCTGGCTACGCCACTGCTTTACTACCCACAAATTTTTAGTTCACAGATATACTAAATTATTTCAAATTTGTAAATTCCTATCCAAATTACAATGATTCTAAATACCACACTGCTCTGAAGACTAGCTCAATCTTAGACAATGGATCTTTTAACTCGTTTTGGATCTAAACATTTCAAAATTTTAGTTTAGTTTAAATATCAACAATTCATCTTTTAATTTAATTTGAATCTATGCACTTAAATTATCCGTTATATTGATATAGAAGTACTTGGTGATCTTCTGACGGCTACAGTAACAATGTAGTGCACTTAAATAGTAAATCCACTTAAAGCAACAACTATTTGACGATAATTCTGAAGTGGGATTTCTATTTCGAGCATAGTACAAACGAATTTTCTTCTACCCAAGGAGAGAGAGTGTGTGTTTGTGACTTGGAAGGAGTAGTAAAAAAGATTAAACCAAAATAAAACAACCTTTTGCTGAATTAAAATACTAAGAGGTCGCACTATCGCTTCTCACAACAAATCAAAGTAAACCATCTGACTTAAAATAGGAAGAAAAACAAAATTATGAAACCAAACACAATCCCATTCCATTGTTATTTATAGTAGCAAACAAAGCTTTCTGTAATCACAATTCCATTCCATTCTTTCCCATGTTTTTTTTCATGCGCATCATATTACACTCTCAAAAAACAATACAGTAACATTTTACAATTGAAGATAAAGGAAAATGATTAATGTTTAACAAATAATGTATGCAATTTGTAATACATTTTTTACTTACTTTACTCAAAATATGAAAAAGAAAAGAAAAAAAAAAGGAACGAACTGCTTCCGGACCCATTTGTAAATTGTAGCACAAATGTAGGCTTCCATATACTCATAAAAATTAGTCATAAAGGAATAATCCTGCTGCCTTTGCTAAAAGTATATATAGCTATAATGGAATATTAAGTATGACTGTGTTGTATGTAATAAATTAGAGCCTATATCTTCAATTGAATGGTAGCTTATGTAAACCCGAGGTTGTTGAACCAAGAAGAACTTGAGCCAGAGAGGTGATATCTTGAATAGCTTCTTTCTTATCAACCATTGTGAGGTTCAAAGAAAATGTCAAGATGGGTGGAGGATTTCATACATGGAAATGAAGTTTTCAATTGTCAGCAATATAATGATCACCCATTCCAGAAGATCTGATCTTCTATTTTGAAGCACTTCTTGAAGAAAATGAATGTTATGCTGCAAAATGTTGAACAATTCTCTATGTGAATTGTAAAATATAACCCAATATAATGATCACCCATTACTAAAAATTTACTAGTGTTTCATATACGTAAACTAGGTCAAATAGTCTAACTACCCGTTTGGTTGAACTCAAATAAGCTATTTTTACTTGTTGAGAGCCAAAACCAATTTGGCTTTCAAAATGCAAAAAAAAAAAAAAAAAAAAAAAAAAAAGTAGCTTATTTACGTCTATCCAAACGGATCGTAAGTTTTAGAACGCGATTATATTTGAACAAGTTTAAGGTAAAAATGATAAGAGGATTTTACCTCAACGAATTTCAATTTAAAATCAAGACTTCCAAAGCGCTGAGTGAGTTCAAACTCTTCGCGAAGATACTCCAGTATCTGGGAATAGTTTGCATTCTTCCATGCAATCTCTGATCTAGTTATTATAAACAAAGAAAATTATTGTTAGCCAATTCTTTTTAGTTGATTGACCTATAAACATATTAAGCTAGAGTAAAGTTGATCAAGATTATATCAAGCAAGAGTAAATGCCTTCTTGGGTTCAGGATTTGAACAGCGAATGATGATTCACATTCATAAGGGATCCAAATATGAGTCCAAATACGAGAAACAACATACTGTTGTCAAGAACAGAATGAACATACTGCTCCTATTTGCATTAACAGTTAGTGAAATGCTTCAAGACGCACGCATACAATTACAATCTTTATATGAAACATACAAATTAATCCTTAAAACAAAATTGCAGACTAAAAAGGATGGATCTGTACTTAAGCAATAAAACAGTGAAAATAAAAAAATTGATAAAACACCAAGTGTTCTTTATATGATTTCTTGTATTCAATGTGTAATGAGTCTAGAAAATATCTAGAACTTTTGATTTCTAATAGCCAACCAGCTTTTAAATGCCCCAAGCACACTCTCTATGGAACATGCAAACTACTTCACATGCACATGGTGAATATTATGACAGATATATAGACGATAATGTTCATCCATGCAACTTTTTTTCAGAATAGCGTCATGCAAAAAATAGAAACATATAATTAATGGTATTATTTTACTAGTTTAAATCATATGTTCCAGATATATTCATGTTATTTCACTTAGGCCTGTCAATGGACGCCCGAAAAATCCGAAATCCGTCCGGATCTGTATCCGAAAAAACAGATATTATCCGATATCCGAAAAGCGGATGCGGATATCCGATATCCGATAAGAAAATTGGATGCGGATGCGGACATGGGCATATCCGTATCCGAAAAACATCCATCCGATCCGAATTAATTATAATAAAAATTATTATTGTTATTGATTTATTATTTAATGATGAACTTAAAATATACTTAGAAATGAATTGTTCCACTTTGAAAAACTGATTAGTATTGTAGTGTGTGTATTGTTATTTGAGAAAGTGATTTGTTTAGTTCAAAAATATTAGTATAATAAAAAACTTATTCAATTTCGGATGCGGATATTTCGGATATTTTCGAATATCCGGAACTATCCGCTTTTTATTTTTGGATGCGGATATTTTCGGATATTCGAAAAATACCCGCGGATGCGAATACGGATGTTAATTCTCAAATATCCGCGGATATCGGATGCGAATTTAAATTTTCGGATGCGGATGCTGATACAGCCATATCCGCATCCGTTTGCATCCGTTGACAGCCCTAATTTCACTTAATATATGGTAATCGTTTGATATCACACAACCAAACAGTAAATGCACCGAGCACTAACCTGTCAAAAAGCCCGAGTTTAATAATCACATCAGCAAGATTTGAATTGGCCTTCCCCACAAGTTGGAACAACTTCTTTCTTTTCATGTTGAAATTTCCTGTCTTTTCCATACCACGATTTATACCTGTAAATTCTTCTACCATATCATCGACCTATTACAACAAAAAATCAACTGTAATATCATTATTAGGTCTGCATCCCTAAGTTGCTTGGCATCACATAAATTTTTTATGTTCACATTCAAAAGATATGAACAATTAGAAGAAACTTAGATTTATTTTATTATACCTGACGAATATAGTAATCAAGGGCAACACTTTGTCCTAGCACACTCCCAATAATGCGTATACCATCCACATCCAATTTTTTAAGAACTATATGGTCTGCTCCCCCTTGCATCCATGTCATCAACACTGGTCTTTCAACTACAGCATAATCTACACATAAAAGTACCACCAAAGTCCGAATCTAGTGAGAACAAAAATATTCATAGTAATTGAAGAAGTTAACATAAGAAACTATAAGCAGCCAAGTACTAAACAACCTTACCATCTTTTCTGGTCTCAGTAAGCAACCCAGAGGCATGTTTCCTAACCAAATCAAGATATTGTTCGGCTTCATGATCGGCTATATTAAATAGGACTGCGGAACCATATTGGAACACTACTACATAGCGTGAAGTATCCCTATTTTCTTTCAGCTCTATTGCCTGAACAATTAAAATAAATAAAACACTAATAAAAATTACAATTAGATCTCGAGGTAAGCATGAAAAATTAATCCAAAAAAAAAAAAAAAAAATCCCACGACTTTTGTTTTCCCTCATATATCTACTTCATCCACATATACCCAACATATTCATGACGACGATTGAAAACAAGTATGCATTCCTATATAGTGAACCACATCACATACAGAACGACCAGATACATTTGAGTACTTCACATATTCTATGCAAAAAAACAGAATAGTACAAAAACAAAATACATGGAAAATAATTCAATGCAAGTTATGCATATAGTAAGAAAATATACTATATTATTCAACGACGGAAAGTGGTAGAATGCATCGAGAATAGATATCATACTACAGGAGGAGATATTGAATTTATTTTATTTTATTTTATTTACTTTTTTAGAGTCGAACCAGGTTTTCTATCGGTACAGTAATTGGGATGCGGGCACAGTCTCAATGGAAATGAGCAAAGAACGATAAATTATTAGTGGCAAACTAATCAAGTCATGTGGACACATAACGCTTATATGAATAAATGGTTCTTCAGCATAATTATGGTAGAAGGTCTATTTTTATAAACTCCAATTTGTGCGTTTACTGTCAAAACCATGATGATTTATTAGACATGGTATCCATTTTTCTAATTTCAATATTTTTTAATCAATGTCCAAGGTCATCTTAAAGACTTTATTTACCATAAATGATTTGCTGAGACCGAGACAGGTAGAATACAGTGTTATCCATAATCACCATGGTTTGTAGGGTTGTACATAGGTTGAGTTGGGTTGGATTGGATCGAATACTTCACTCAACCCGCATAAGTATGAGTTAAAAATAATTTATCCCAACCGAATACTTCACTCAACCAGCGTAAGTATGAGTTAAAAAAGTTTAACCCAACATAACGTCATATGAGGTTGAATTGAGTTGGGTTTGGTTGTATAAATTTAATACAAAATGAGAACACGATGAATAATAAATAAATAAATAAAATGCCAAATTATTCAGTACAAAAATGTAGATTTTAAACATCGTAATACATCATATAGAATTGACTAACTACATGACATATCTCATTAGAGTTTCATTACGCAGTGCCTAAAATCGATCCACATATATATCTAACTAGAATATCAAAGTGAATAAAAACAATCTTTAAAAATTCCTCAAACTCTCTCATTAAATCATACGCACAGCATCAACCCATTAAATATGATTAATTTGAGGTTTAGAAATTAGATTTAAAATTTGAAAAGCATGAAAGTGCGAGATGATTGAATGACGTTGAACAGCGAATGAATAGAGTAAGTGTATTTTAGGTTTTGACCACTATACCTTTACTTGATACAAAATTTTGAAATGGGTTGGATTAATACAGGGTTGGGTTGAATGAAATATTGCACTCAACCTGTATACCGTGTGAGTCACAAATTGTAGCTCGTATCCAACCCGAACTAGATTGGGATGAGTTTATGTGGATTGGGTTGGATTGGTGGGTCAGGCCGTTTTAATATAGCTTACCTGCACCCCCAATCGGTTTGATCCCAACTTCGTTTTTAGAGCTGTAACAGGAAAAATCAAATAAAGTCTTAACAATCAATACTTAGACGATCGTCAAACAACAAACATACATTTTAGTTTGATTCAAAATTTATTCTGTGCATGTGTCTCTATATATGCACATACATATATGTGTATGCACGTGTGCACGTGTACACACACATATCATACATACGCATGTGTATTTTATATGTGTGTGCATATTGTTTCTGCCCCAACCAACCACCGCCAACATATGCAGAGACAACAAAAAAAAATATCTATAGAGCAGGGATGCACAATACCCCATACATGATAAAGGTCATCTAAAAAGAATCTTTCATGCATTATATTAACAAAATTACACTATAAATAAGACAAGTAGTAATAAACAGCATGTTACACACACACAAAAATATCATACGTATAACACAGCAATGAAAAAATAACTGCACGTCATGCATATAAATAGCAGAGAAAATATATCTTCCTATGGTGGTTCGCAAAGTAATTTAAAAAAATTGCACGCCGATGGCAAAGTGGGCACTAAATAAAATACGAAAGAATAAATAAAAAGGTACAACAAATCATCCATATTAAGAGAAGAATTGAGAAAGGAAGAAAGTGTAAGACTTCGGATGTACCTGCAAAAGATATGATAGAAATTATTAATGTATATGCCTTTTATGCTGGAAAATAATTAGATGCTAGTGATTATGTAAGATATGTCTGCAGGTAATGGATCTGCAGTAAGTTGTTTCTCTGTATGTTACTAGTTAATATAATGCAGTGAGATGTATGACATACATGCCTATGCACTTATGTGCAAGGGTCAATCGCCATCTAACCTCAGAAGGCCTGATGCGCACATGATAAATCTAATTATATCTAATTGAAAAGTAGAGATCTATAGCCCCTTTGTAACCCCTTTATATTGATCATCGAATTTCATAAATCAATGAATAGCTTTGATGTGAATAGCCAACGCTCTCTCTTATACTTCATCACTTCTCTCTCTTTAACATCATAATGTATCAACTAATTTATTAAATCCAATGGACAGTATGAAGAGGCTACAAAAGGACTAAAAATAAAGTAGCTATGGATCATTCCTCCATATGGGAACCAGTTTATTAAGGCACATGCCTAGACGCGCCTAAAGCGTAGAAAGGTTCGGGCTCAACAGCTGCGCCTCTTTGAAAGATGAGGCGCTCGAGCTATACAAGACCAAGGTTTTCAAAAGGGGATTTAAATCAAAAATCGCATAGTTTAAATTTTAAATCGAAAAGGAATTTAAATCGTAAATCGTAGATTCAAAATATCCATATTTAAAGATTTATATGCACTTTGATGTTAATTTTGATGTTTGAACCTCTACAATTAAAATTAAAACTTAATTTTCTCTCCAATTCCATTTTTATTCTGTTTTAAAAACGTTAGAATGGAAACCGTGAATCTAAATAAGTACATATATATATATATATATATATATATATATATATATATGAGTTGGAAGTGTGTTTGATTGTGGTTTTAACTAAGTTTGAATCGGAATGTAAATCGAATCGTATAGGGAGGGATCCGATCTGAATCGGGATTTAAATTGTAAGATTTTAAGATTTTTGACAACAATGTTCAAGACACCTAAAAAGTTCCAAGTTTTTTTAAGGCAGCGAAGCTCCAAGGTGCATAAATAGCGTGCCTCAATCAGGGTGGTTCTCAGCCGTAAACTAAGTCAAAACTTAAGTGATTTCAACTTCGACTGCAGTAAAATAAATAACTCCTACCACAAATCGAGCTCCAAGCCGCCACCGCTGCAAACTCTTGCCCAGCGTCGTCATAGCGTTTGTTGCTCCCTTTTCCTTTTTTCCTTGTGTATTTGACTAAGTTGAGTAATTTCAAGTTAGTAATTTAAAAGTATTCAGTTTTTAAAGATTAAATTTACCTTCGGTTAAATAAAAATTAAGTTAGATTTAAACTTTTTAATTTAAATTTAAATTAGTGACTAAAAGTAATTATTTTAATTTTGAATTTAATTTTAAATTTGATTTAAAGTTTAGTTAATTCTAATTTAAAGCATAGTTAATGTTATTTACTTTTGATTTGAATTTTAAGTTTGGTTAATTTTAATTTACAATTTAATTAATTTTAATTTAATGTTTACTTAATGTTAATTTAATTTTAGTTAAATGTTAGTTAATTTTATAGTTTAAAATTTCGCTATTTTTAGTTTGATTTTGGTATAAAGTTTAGATAATGTTAATTTGATTTTAGTTTTTGTTAATTTTAGTTTGAATTTATAGAGGTAGAGCCTTGGCGCAACGGTTAGGTCACCCACATGATGATCTGGACGCACAAGTTCGAATCCGGAAACAACCTCTTCACAATGCAAGAAAAATGATGCATACATTATCGACCTTTTCAGAGCCCGCTTTCGTACGAGAGACTCATGCACTGGGTTCCACCTTAGTTTGAATTTATAATTATATTAAAGATGGATATTAGTGATTAGAAGTCGAATTAATTTTTTGTTGTGTTGGACACCTGAACTCGAACATCTTTAGGCTTTCTAGCTTTTTGTTGTAATTTTTATGTTTTGGCATTGTAGACTTAAATTAGACATTGTTTTTTGTCAAGGTTATCATTTATGACTTTGTGTCTAGTGGCTAATACTTTCGTAATTGCAAAAAGATTGTCTACAAACATGTTTTAATTAAAATTGTATTTTTTATGATAATTTATAAATATGTTTTAATTAAAATTGTATTTTTTATGATAATTTATAGTGCAGTTTTTTAGAGCAGAAAAAACGCAAGGTGGTATAAAAGATGCGCAAAAAGGCTCAAGATGCAAAAAAATCCCAAGGCGCAAACTTGGCGCCACTTTGCGTCATAGTGCCTTAAATACCTTGATAGAAAACAAATCTATTTATATGCTAATTTAATAGTTCCTTGATACGAACCAAACTATGTTGTTAGGGGTACCTCTTCAGCGCCTATTGTTATAGCACTTTGCCTCCTCTTTTATAATGTCACTTATTAATGCATCTATAAGTTTTAGAAACTTCAATGCCTAGCGCTCCGCCATGCTCCTATTGCAGATTGGAACGAAATTTGGCCAATAATCTGATTCCGATCAATCCTGATTTCTACTCATACTTTCTTATCAGCCTAATAAATTCTTAAAATAAAAATTAAAAAAAGAAAATGCAAAATAATTGAAATTAACATGTAAAAAAATTCAAATAATTGACAAATCTAGCAATATAACATAAGTAGCGCACAATACGTTTTTTTTAAATAGTAAAAATAATATTAAATGCTTGTCAATTCCAATCTAATTGAGCTAAAAAAAGACATGAAAAACAATTATCGAATTAAGATATCAAAGAACAATAAACATTCTAATTTTATAAAGGGCTAATTTTATATATAAACCCATAAAAAACTAACTGCAACAATAACCTCATTTGAAAACTTATCCCTTGTTTTCAAATAGGTATAAATATGTACGTAAGTACTTTAAAAGTGTGCATGTGAAAATTCAGTTCAAATTGAAGTTGAATACGCGCCAAAATGCACAAGTGCAAAGCGTCCATATACAATTTCTAGCCATTTCAAAAGGAAGCCTACTTCTACACTAATTTTCTATCCAAGCCTACTATTGCAATTAGTTTTTTTATGGGATTATACATATAATTTGTTCTTTTAAAAATACAAGTATGGTATATTTATCAAATTATTACTGTAGAAAAAAGATCAAATTCAAAATTGTAACTTAAATATCTAGAATTTCATCAATTGATTCAATTTTCCAGAATATTAAATGAACAAAATCGAAACAGAAATCGAAATCCTGAGCCTTGGTTAGCATGGTTTTTTCAGAGCATCTCAAATAAAGGTTGGGATTGTATATTACAAATCTACAAGTTGTAACCTTTAAAAAAAGTCAAAATTTCAAAACAGACTGCTTTTCAAAACTATTTACATGAATGGACTATTTTGAAAACTATTTGCAGTTATAGGCAACATTTTGCCAGCTCAGCGATGAGCTGGTAATTTTTTAAAAAAAAAAATAATACGGGGCGCATTTCAGAAATGTGCCCCATTTAATTTACACTGGCGCATCTGCCAAATGCACCAGTGTAAATTTTTCTGCCCAAAACAAAACAAAAACCAGAAGCCAGTCATTTGTTTTCTACCCAAAACAAAACATATTCCACCTACAAAATCAAATTTCATACCTTTCTTCCATTCAGCTAAAAATTCATCAAAATCTACTCAAAAAATACAAGAATTACTAGTCGGATTACTTTTATCAGCTATTTGGCATCAATTTGAAGGTAAAATTCTAGTTTAAACTCAAACCCTACCTCAATTTTTGGTTATTTTCATATTCTACTTTTCACATATCCATCCTCTCATTTTTATGCTTTATTATGTCATTAGTATTTGTGTAGCAATTGATTGTTCTAAAATTAATAATGTTTTCCTTTTTAGAAGTATGTCGGATTTCATCCCAATTATTTGCTACTTTGATGGAAAATTGACTATGAAAGAAAACAATACACCGGTATATGTTGGTGGTGAACAAAAAGGTTCCAAAGTTTAAAAAATTTGCTCCTATCATGCACTAAAAGAAACGGTGTATAGGGTTACAAAAATTAATTCACAAGAGTATGATGTAAAACTAGTAAACAAATGGGTAACGGATTCTGGATCTTCTGCTATCGACGTAAATGATGATGAAAATGCCGATGTTATGTTTTCCGTTAATACGAAAGTGATCGAATTATTTCTAATAAAAGATAAGTTGAGATATTTTGAAGAGACAATTACCACTAATTTGAACCAACATTCTACTCAAATTCGTGGTACTATTCCGAGCTATCCTTATCAGAGCAATGCAAGTCCAGTATTTTCTACTTGTGTGAATACAAAGTAAGTAATTTGTTGAAGTATTTACATTTGAGTAGTTGAAATTTATAGTGTTTTGATCTCATGCTCTTTTTTTACAGTTCTATGGTGCATCCAGGTGGATCAAGTTCTAGACTGACAAATGATCATTTTTACACTCCGTTCCTTCAAATGCTAGAGAGGTTAACAATGATGATAGAGGTCGTAGTTCACCGCATATACATAGTATGCAAATTGCTTCAATGGATAATGATATATCATGAATGGATGATATGGAAGTTAATAATGAAGCTCTAGAGTTTGAAATTAATCATGAGAAATAAAATGAAAATAATAAAGCATATTTGGTGGAAGAAGAAGATGATTATAATAACGATGAACATATGGAATTTGAGGTGCCTTTAACGGATGATTTATGTAGTGCAAAAATTATGACGGCATCATTGATTGAAAATGTAACTCCTATTAGAGATATTTTTATCTCAGAATGTGTTGATTCTGGTTTTCAAGGCGGAATGCAATTTCAAACAAAGGAAATACTTATTCAGCAGTTAAGTGAGCGGTCAATCAAGAATTCTGTTTCTTTTAAACCCATAAAATCCCGCAAAACAGAATACACTGCGATTTGTAGTGTTGATAAAAATTGCCATTGAAGAATACACCGCGGTTTGGTTCAAAGAATTGGGTTGAGTCTCCAAAGCAGGTGGCCACTTACTATCGCGACTAGCTCGACATGTTAACAGATGAAGCTGTTATATGAAATCCGTACACACAGGATGTGCTAGTCGATTTTCCGCAGATATGTCTAAGTGGGATGCATAGTTGGCTTTGTAAGACACCTATCATATGCATGTGAGATGTAGAAATGTTTAATCATGATCAAGTGATGCGACAGTTTGGTCTTCAACAACACATACCTGCTCCATGCGAACCAAAGTCGGATTTTGAGTTTGCTATCGTCCAGTGGAACGATAGACATAACTGTATCGTACACCAACAGTTTCCTACCATTCCTATTTCGAGATACATGACTTGGTACTGGTCGATTACTCGAAGATTCATTGTTGCAGATCGGACTTCTCATGAACAAGCATACACCGCTCGTGCACCGCTCGAGCGAGATGTGGTAAATCTTCACATTATCGTGATATTTTTAGTTTGTTCACTTGAATTATGTTTCTAATTTTAAATAAATAACTACAACTTGTAGGTCGATGTATTAGAGACGGTAGGAAGAGGGTTGTACGACATCAGACATGGTAGAGTACCCGAACAAGAAGTCCAACCACGGTGTCTTGATTTGAAGAAACTTATTGACGCACTCCTTTTTAGAATTGATTAACATGGTCAAGCTCTTCCAAACAAGCTATGCAGAGTAGAGAACGAAGAACTAAAAAATGCAGGATACACACCAATCGCAACCCGCTGAACCTTCTCAACCCCCACCTACTCAAGACGATCCAACTCAATCATGAGTATTTCTACTTTTAGTTTACTATTAGTTTGCTTTTGTAATGGAACTATAACTTCTACTTTAATTCGAATGTAATCGAATTTTAATTATGTTATACTAGAATTTATTTAATGGTAGTTTTATTTGTTAGCTTTCATGTAGATAAACGTTTGCTATCATTTAAGATTGTGCATTTGGATTTGAATTTTGTGTATTTAGATTTGAATCGTTTGATGAAAGTTGTTGTCCAGATTTGGACCTGAGATTTACACGGGCGCATTTGGCAGATGCGCCAGTGTAAATTAAAAGGGACGCATTTCTGAAATGCGTCCCGTATTATTTTAAAAAAAATGGTCAGCTCATCGCTGAGCTGGCAAATGTAGCATACAACTGCAAATAGTTTTCAAACTAGCATATTCATGCAAATAGTTTTGAAAAGCAATCTCTTTTGAAAATTTGTCCTTAAAAAAATCCAATTAAAGAATTGAGGTAAGCGCTAGTTTAACAAATGCCTAAAGATGAACACTTGTTAAACAAGCGCTTAGGAGCAAGCATCCAAACCGAAGAACTTGTTTGGCAAGCGCTTATATGTAGGTGCATGTTAGACAAGTTTTTGTCGTTGAGCGCCTATAGTAGGCGCTTTTGCCTTTCTCATTTCTCAAACTTCTAATTATAAAATTTGAATGAAATGTCATGACCTTTGCTTAGATTTTGAAATATTCAGCGTTTAAACAGAGACAATGGTACACCGACCTAGACATAGATGTAAATCTAAATTCATAACATTTGTTACAATGACATGAAAACAACTAGTACAACAACAACTAGCACAGCAACAACCATAAACATAGAGGAATAACAATTCATATACACTGTTACATCTGTTCTCCGTAAAAAAATTATATATGACCGATGAAACCTATTGAAGCCTGTGATGTATGATTGTAGTATGTCATTTGCTGATTAATGTGAAAGCTGAAATCAGCATTAGTGTCACATCTAAATGAAATATATCCAGCATAACACGAGCCCCTTTAGAGGTAAAGTAATCGTCGACATTTTTTTTGTCTTTAAAGATCATGTTATGCAAAATTACAATAGCATACATAATCTTTGTTGTTTTGTCAGCCAGCAATAGTCTGCATGGGTTACTTATTATTGCAAGCCTTAACTAAAGCACATCAAGTGCTATTTTTACATCTTTTGTTGTCCCTCATGCCACGCAGTAAAATTGATTTGTTCATTATTGATTGAATTAGGAATCGTTTTCACAAGAGTGCTCCATTTAGAATATACGTCATCACTAAGTGGCATCACATGGTCATATTTGTTGTCAATGGTAAATAAAACTTGAGTAAATCTACCATTCGCCGGATAGTTAAAAAAGTAGATCACCAAACTACATTAACATCATTAGTAGACCCTGACATGCCAGAAAAAAGCATGTTAGATCAATCATACGAAGCAACCGTATCAAGAATGATAATTGAGTCATGTTATGCACCATTGTAAACTCGTTAAAATGAATTAAGACGGTCCTTCAAGTTCCAACGCACGCAATCAATGCTACCTAACATTCTTGGTCCTCCTTTTCTACCATGCATGTCCAACAACCTAGCCACATTAGCCTTGTTTGACCTCTGTACATATTCATCGTGATATATATTCGCAATTGCTTGACAAAATTTATCTAGAGAGTCGAGTATAGTGTTTCATTCAGATGGAGTGTTTCATAAAGAGAATCAGCAAACTAACATTCTCGTTACAACAGTTGTTTTCTGATGGCATGTGAATTGAATATCCTACAATTATGCTTATATCATCTGTAACATAAATGCAAGGTCAACAATTTTGACTTATAACAATAAATATGACCTCATACCCTCGTTGTGGTAAACTAACAATGGACCGACCATGGTTGTTTGGTGTGCAAATTTGAAGAATGCAAGGCAACTCATGATTATGGGTCAAAATATCCAAAATGACAGAAAGATCAAAGGATACGCAGGGGTTTACCGACGTATAACCAAAACAAGTAACAGAAAGCCAAGATGTAATGCATTTAGCACTTATTTCAACAGCAAAGGGTGTTACAGACATAGTAATAATAATTTAGTCATTAATGTATCACAAGATGGTTATCATTAGCTTAACAACACATTTTTTACTAGCTTCAATTTGAACTAGGAAGAGGAAAAGAAAGGCATTTTCAACTGGCGAGCAAAGATAATTTGATTTGCCTAATATAATGCAATGGGTGGTAAAAGTTGCGGCGCAGTGGAAAGAAGGCTTGGGTTCTGGTAAAAAGACCCAGGTTCGATTCCTACCATGCGCTTCCCTATCCTACATAAATTTACCCGGGGGTATGGGGGCTTGGATCAGCGGACGGCTTTACTATACCCTCCTCAGGAGATTACCGGTCCGCCGGGTTCTCCTGGATATTCAAAAAAAAAAAAAAAAAAAAAAGAGGATGTAAACATCAAATAAAAAGTTTATGAGATATAGTGGATCTCAACTTTTAAGAGAACAATAAACACAAAATACATTTTGACATATTTGCAAATACTACTTAGCACACACTTCTAATAAGTCTTATTTTTGGACAAAAACAATCTCCTAAAAGGTTCATTATTTTTCACTGGAATAATAAAATTTATGTTGTGTTATTAGCGATGAGATTATACAATCACTCTCATTTTGGTTCATGAAAACTGGTACTTTTGCCAATGATTTCAAAAAATCGTTGTGACTTGGAAATAACCTTTACATGCCTAGTTAAATTATATTACAACTTCAGAAGAGTTAATCTTCGAATACTCTCAAGATATCACTATATCCCACTTAAACACCGTCAAGTTATTTCACTTTAATTCCACTGATTCCCATTCGATAGTGGTTCACGCTACACATTTCTAGCACTAATGTTTGCGTCAAAATTGGTCACAAACACCTAATTGTCGATGAAAGCGCCAACTTGCAATCTCAGATTACAGATGACAAGTATGTAGAGAATAAAAAATGAAGATCGGTCAGAAAATTAGTATGAAAGCGGTAAAAAACACAGAATTTATAGTGGTTCCGCAATCAGACCTACGTCCACTTAGAAGTTGATCACTTTACTGATGTTTTCTTACTAATTATAATTGATTACTGCGGATTATAGTGATGAATTTCGAGTACAACAGTAGCCTTGTAGTGCAAAAACGAAGTCGGCAGAGTCTGGACGTCGAAAAAATAAAAGGTCCCTTTTCTGTTGGCTCTAGGATGTTATTTATAGGCGTAGACTGAGAATATCTCACTCAGATCTCGGAAGATTTCTTCTGGCACGTGAGTGGCCCACGCGATCGATCCCAGGTGATTTCGACTCGACCCGTGATCGATACGAACGACTTTCGTATCGATCAAGACTTGATCCAATCAAGTCGAAATTTGACATGAACATTCCTTAGGTCGTACGTAAGCTCCTGTGAAAATTTCATAGCATTTGGACTTCTAGATTGTGAGTTATGATCGATGCAAGTTTGGCTTCTTCGATGACAGTTTAGTTCGTATCGATCGCTCTTCGTGTCGCTCTTTTCGTATCGATCGAGCACGTGCCTGCTAGTTGACGTGGCGCTTGATTTCTGGGTCAATCCATTTTTCACGCCGCGTTGACTGCTTGCACCTTCGTAACCATCAAGTGCTATGCTCTTCGCATCGATCACAATCGGCCCTCTTCGTATCAATCGCAATTGGTCTCTTCGTATCGATCGAACGTAAATTTATTCGTATCATGTGTTATATGCTATTTCGTATCAGTCTGCCTGTATATTGTCTCGTATCCATGTATGTGGCTTTGTTTGTATTGATAATTCAGATGCGTTTCGTATCGATTTCGTTGATGGGGATCGATACGAAATGCGAGCCATTATGAATACGAAGCGATACACTTGATGGATACGAATTGCAGTGCATGTTGATGGATACGAACCAACATATTTGATTGATACGATGAAGGCTTGTTTTAGGATGGATTTGAACTTGATCAATACGAAGCAGGTTGCTTTTTCGATGGATATGAAATGATGATGGTTGGATGGATGCGAAGTACATGAATACGAATAGAGTTGGATTTCTCAACCGTGATCGATCAATATCTTGAGCATACAAACTCCGATTAAGTTGAAATCTGAAAAGCTGATTTTTATAGCTTTGCTTGTCTCGCCATAACCATCGTAACTTGATCCGGACTCGGACAAAATTTACCGACATCCATAGCCGATCTGTATATAACTGACAATCGAGCAAAACTGCCTTCGGTTTCCAGTTAATCTTTTAGTATCACGGCCTTGACAAAAGGGGGATAACACTTGCCCCCTAAAACATGCATTGCGATAGGAATGTGTGTTTTGTAGTTCGATAAACTGGATGTTCGTATCCTGTTAATAACCTGCAAAGAGATTGATAATCTTACCTGACTGTGAACGACGATCGTTCGAGATCGTACATCATTCGGGATGGTATGAGACCGTTAGAGGTTGAATGTCGTTCGCGGCGAATGATGACCGTTCGCAGTCGGGTGTCGTTCGAGACGAGTTGTGACCGTACGCGGTCAGTTGCCGTTCGAGGTGAATTGTGAACGTTCGAGGTGAGTTGTGACCCTTCGCGGTCGGATGCCGTTCGAAGCGAATTGTGTGCCCAGGGGACTTAGTATCATTAATGTTAGATTTCACGTTCGAGTGAGTTTCTGAATTGTTTGTTATGGCGGTTTATCACCATCTCAGAGCAGGCCCGAGAACCGTTCGCGATCCCGTACATGTGTAAGTGACCTAGCCGTCGTATAAGTATTGAAACCAAATTTTCATTCAAATGAGTCTATGTTCAACAAAATCAAGTTCAAATGTGCGAAATAAAAAGCAAAAGCGAGACAGAGACGTCAAAGTGCAAATGCCTATACCCACACAATTGAGTTTTATCATAGCGTGCCTGAGGATCGTTCACGGTCATGTACATGTGTAAATGATTTAATCGCGTTGGTGTGGAGTTTGCCACTTATTCGTCATTATTTTAATCAGATGACGACGAACTGACGCCTTAGATCCTGAGTCGTCCGTGGTTGGTCCAGATGGTGGCCGCTCTCATTCCATCGTTGTTGCTCTCCTTCTCACATACTGCGATAGCAGACCATTCCGGATATGCCCATCAACCTCATCCTTCAAGTGCCTGCAATCATTCATGCTATGACCATTCAACTCGTGGAATAAACAATACTTGTCAGATCTTCTTTCATTGCTGGTCGAATCCCTCCACATGGGCTTTTGATAAGGAATCCGCCCCTAGGTAGATTCGTTCCGAAATCTCGTTCAGCTCCGTATAAGAGGTGAATCTCGGTTTCTTTCACGGTCGTTTTGATTCATCGCCGGCATCCTCGGCTTTTCGTTTTCCTATATCCTTGCTTGAATCTTTTTCGGGCGAATCTCCGCTCTTGACTACATAAACATCAACTCCATTTCCTTGTTTTCTCTCAGCATTTGCATCATCTAATCGTAGAAATCCTTCGGCCTAATGATAAAATCCCCCTAGATCCATAGATGGATCTTTTGTCGGTGAATTTTTGAACTATGTTCCGTCAGCTATGCCTGATACAGCTGCCATTAAGACCATGGATGGATCTGAATGACCCACCGATGTTGCCGCTACATTGGATCGTGTTAGAAAGTTCCTCAAAGATTCCCCGATTCTTTGCTTTAATCCTGCCAAACTCATCACATTCTTGGATCTCGAGATGTGAACTCTGAATTGCCTCATAAACTTCTCAATCAAATCGATACATGTTCCAATGGAGCCGCTCTCCAGTTGTATGATCCATAGCGCTGAAATGTCTGTCTAATACAATGGAAAGCACCGGACCATGACCTCCTCCGATGCCCCCAACACCTCCATGTGCCTCATGTATCGTGTCAGATGAACTGCAGGATCCGTCCTCCCATCGTACGTCTTCAGTGTTGGTAGATTGAATTCTGATGGATTCCTAGCCTGTCTAATTGCGGGAGCGAAGGGGCTCATGTTCACGTCTTCTAAATCTCTATTCACTAGTCCTCCTCTCATAGCTCGTCCGACCATCTTCGTTAGTCTGTCGATGTTGCCGAGCAGTGTTCCTTGTTCGTTGACTCTGACATGCCCCCTGAGTTCACGAGGAAATCCTGAAATCTGGTCTTCCACCTAGTATCCTGCCTGAGGTTGGGTCAACACGCTCCTGATGAGTGCCCCTAACTCTAAGGCCGCTCTTGATGGTCCTGCTCTGTTCTGGGTTCTGATTGCTCCATGCTCCTTGTTTCTATCTTTTGCATCTCCTGCAGCTGTGTTAGCTTGATTCTGCACTCCAGTTTGTCCAGCTTGTCGAAGCAGATTCTGCATCATCTTTTCTTGTCTTTTCAGAAGCTCTTCATGCATAGGTCCCATCATCATCTCCATCTCGTCCCGGGTGATGAAGATTGATGTCTGATTCGCTCCAGAAGAAGCCTCCTGACTCCCTTCATGTTGACTCTTTTCTGCTCTTGGTCTCCTTGCAGATTGCTTCACCATTGCTTTCCAGATCTAAGTCCTTAAGCCTTCAGATCCAAGATCCAAGCTGTAAAATCCCTGAATGCTAGCCCTTCTCAGTGAAAGCACCAAAATGTTTGTTCCAAAATTGATCACAAACACACAATTGTCGATGAAACCACCAACTCACAATCTCAGATTACAGATGACGAGTATGTAGAGAATAAAATGAAGATCACTCTGAAAATTAGTAGAAAGGCAGTAAAAACACAGAATTTATAGTGGTTCGGCAATCCGGCCTACGTCCACTTTGAAGTTGATCACTTTATTGATGTCTTCTTACTGATTACAATTGATTACTGCGGATTACAGTATGAATTTTGAGTACAACAGTAGCCTTGTAGTGTAAAAACGAAGTCGGCAGAGTCTGGACGTCGAAGAAATAAAAAGTCTCCTTTCTGTTGTCTCTAGGATGCTATTTATACGCGTAAACCGAGAATATCTCACTCAGATCTCGGAAGACTTCTTCTGGCACGTGAGTAGGCCCACGCGATCGATCCCAGGTGATTTCGACTCAACCGTGATCGAGACGAACAAATTTCGTATCGATCAAGACTTGATCCAATCAAGTCGAAATTTGGCATGAACATTCCTTAGGTCGTACGTAAGCTCCTGTGAAAATTTCATAGCATTTGGACTTGTAGATTGTGAGTTATGATCGATGCAAGTTTGGCTTCTTCGATGGCCGTTTAATTCGTATCGATCACCCTTCGTGTCGCTCTTTTCGTATCGATCAAGCACGTGCCTGCTAGTTGACATGGCGCTTGATTTCTGGATCAATCCACTTTTCATGCCGCGTTGACTGCTTCCTCCTTCGTAACCATTGAGTGTTATACTCTTCGCATCGATCACAATCGACCCTCTTCGTATCGATCACAATCGGTCACTTCGTATCGCTCGAACGTAAACTTATTCGTATCATGTGTTATATGCTATTTCGTATCGGTCTGCCTGTATACTGTCTCGTATCCATGTATGTGGCTTTGTTCTAATCGATAATTCAGATGCGTTTCGTATCGATTTCGTTGATGGGGATCAATACGAAATGCGAGCCATTATGGATACGAAGCGGTATACTTGATGGATACGAATTGCAGTGCATGTTGATGGATACGAACCAACATATTTGATCGATACGATGAATGCTTGTTTTAGGATGGATTTGAACTTGATCGATACGAAACAGGTTGCTTTTTGATGGATACGAAATGATGATGGTTGGATGGATGCGAAGTGCATGGAAACAAATAGAGTCGGATTTCTGGACCGTGATCGATCAATATCTCGAGCATACGAACTCCGATTGAGTTGAAATTTGAAACGCTGGTTTTTATAGTTTTCCTTGTCTCGTCATAACAATTGTAACTCGATCCGGACTCGGACAAAATTTACCGACATCCATAGCCGATCTGTATATAACTGGCATTCGAGCAGAACTGCCTTCGGTTTCCAGTTAATCTTTTGGTATTACGGCCTTGAGGCGGAATAACAACTAAAAAGTTACAAACTAACAATTGGCATAGGTTGCTTGTATGATAACCAATGTAGCTGTGAAGAATTCACTTTTATATGCAACACCTTGAACAACTATTTTATTGCGAATAGAAACACAGTAATGTGTCCAATAACTAATGTAGCTGTGAAGAACTCGCTTTTATATGTAGCCGTGAACGACTATTTTAGTGCAAATAGAAACACATTTCTAGCACTACAAAGTTACAAACTAACAGTTGGCATAAGTTGCTTGTAAATGTAGCTGTGAAGAACTCACTTTTATATGTAGCCGTGAACAACTATTTACATGCAAATAGAAACACTTTTCTAGCACTACAAAATTACAAACTAACAGTTGGCATAAGTTGCTTGTAAGATAACAAATGTAGCTGTGAAGAATTCACTTTTGTATGCAACACATTGAAAGAAACACAGTGAAGAGTCCAATAACTAAATGCATAAAAATAACAATTAAAAATTAACTGCATACAGCTATCTCCTGTGGGTAATCTGAATATCTCAGAGCAACATAATTAGTAGACCTAGAAGAAGGAGGAATGACGTTGCTTGAATTATCAGCCTGTATGCTCTTCAAATCGATACTGCCAAATTACCAGAAAGAATTATCGTAAACAGCTCCATCAAAAACAGGTATTTATGATATATAAACAAGAACAACATCATACCTGGTAGACAAGAAGTAAGCTTTAACAGGAACACATCTGACCGCAGCGTCGCAATCATCATCATCATTCTCACTTTCATGGTTCGCAAAATGTCGGCTCTTTGGGATGAAATCGTTACTATACCCATCAGCGAGCACTGGACATGAGGATAAATATCTTGAGAGAAAGGGTAAAAGCGAGAATTTGTCAGATAAGATTGAGGGTTTGGAAGATGAAATTACTTGATTTGAACCGAATAGTACCCTTAACATTCCCATTTGAGGGAATTCGGAAAATTATTAAAACTCTTACAACCCTAGATTGTTTAAGCAGGTGCCTGGGCCGCAATTGGTCTGCAATTCGGAGGGGATGGAGAAATGGACGTGTGAGTTAGACGAATAAAGTGGGCCCAGTTTGTCTTGATTACTGAGATTTCTGCGATTAAAACATAAAAGTCAGTCAAAACGAAAACTCTCCGTATGACTGAAAAGTTAAAATTTCAAAATTTAAAGTGCTATTCATGATACCAACGTAACGATAACCGTTTCGCGCATAATAATGTCACGCGTTTAATATATGAATTGTTGTTCTGCAAATATTATGTATTTTACATATGCGAGAAAAAATGATTCATACAAATGTTGCATAGCTTATAAATCGTCACTCCATAAAAAAGTAGAAAGACTGAACTGTATAAACAAATTCAAACGTAATGCTTATAAAATATCATTCAACTATTTTGTCTTTTAGCCGATATTAGTACATCTCTATAAACGACAATTTTGATATGAGTTTCCAAATTTCCATGGACATTGTCATCTTTTATCAAAACTTAAGTGTTACTCATTGAAACTCCTTTTGATAATGCAACATAAAACTGATCATGACCGAACACGAATTGAGGCAAGTACATTCATATATGTGAAATCGTTTGTCCTTATGCTTTTGTTGATAGTGAAGGCAAAACTCAACCTTATAGGAAATCGTTTGCGCAATAATGTGAATGACAAATGGATATCTTCGAACGACTTCATAGCTATTCTTGGTAAGAAAATTGGATCTCTAACAAATTGTCCAATGGCAATCTCTGCATCTAAAAGGTTTCTATAAAATTCACGACATATTAAGCTGGTACCATTGCATAATCCATTCATTGGATCAAGATTCTGGAGTAGCATGATCGGTGCTCCTTTCTTTAGGACCACTTATGTGGAGGTAAACCATTTGGAACTATTGAATTAAGCTATTCAATTTGGTATAGGTTTTTTATATCGTCTTTAACAAAATCGATTGAGTACTACGTATGAAATTCTTCAGGAAAAAAAATCAGTAACTTGGTTATTCAACTTATCGACGCATTCATTGAGAGGGGTTGATGTGCACGTAAAAGTGTATATTTTTACTCCCACGTTTAATCTTCTTTTATTAAAATAAACGAACATATAGGGATATTTTTAAATGTTTAAACCAAATTTTAAATTGTTTTTGAAACATCATCCATTCATCTTCATCTGGGGGTAAAATGGTAATTTTTTGTAAGAATTAATTTTAAGAAAATTTATTTGCATATTTTTATTTTTATTTATAGGAAATTGAGTGCAAACTGGATGGAGCTTCATGGATATATGCATGCACAAGTGTTCGAGACAAAAATAATGTAGAAAAGAAAAGAAATAATGCAAGCCCACATGCCCATTAACTAATGGACCATAATTAAAAGCATGCACATGTTAGTGGTGATTAATTAATTCTCTGATGGTTACTTAGAGGCTATATAATTTCAATGGTATATTTGGCAGTCCCCTAAAAATGGAATTAGGGTTTAGATGTATATATAAATACCCCTTATGTTTCATGCAATGATCCTCTTCTCTTTAATACAAAGTTGTAGCGCAAAATCAATGTTAAATAAAAGCGGAAATTAGGAAGGCATCACTATCGTACTTTCATATTGTAAAGCGGGTCTATGTCAAAGTTTCATTGTAAAGTGGGTCCCTGTTTTCTGAAAACGAAGAAAAATTATTGCTGAAATGTCAGCAACTTTTATAAATAAATGTTGATATTTCAGCAACTTTCCCTGTCAAATTTTCACTGTAAAAACAAAGAAAAATTATTGCTGAAATGTGAGCAACTTTTATAAATAAGTGCTAATATTTCAACAACTTTCCCTGTCAAAGTTTCATTGTAAAAACAAAGAAAAATTATTGCTGAAATGTCAACAACTTTTATAAATAAGTGCTGATATTTCAGCAACTTTCATAAACTGTGTTCACAGTGTACATAAATATTGCTGAAATGTCAGCAACTTTCATAAATAAGTGCTGATATTTAATCAACTTTCATACACTATGTTCACAGTGCACGAGTAAAGTTGCGGAAATGCCAGCAACTTTTATGAAATGTTACATCAAGCTTTGCAATAATCGTGAATAAAAAACAGGGACCTAATTTACACTGAAATTTGGTGAAAGACTTTTTATGAATTTTAAAACTTAATAAGGACCTGTGCCAAAAGTACCCTAAATAAAATATCTCTTTAATGGCTTCTTAGTCTTGCTTTTTTACTTTCATTTCATGCACTTTCTTTTATTTTTTGAGAGAATTTCATGCTTTCTTTTATTGTTATTTTATTTTATGCTCTCTTTTATTTCATGTTAGTGGTATTGATTTCTTTTTTTGCAATTAGTTAGCTCTCTTCTTTTAGCACTTCTTTTCATTTATGTTTATGTTGAAATCACTTTATGACATGTATTCAAATATGAGAAGCTAAACCTCTTCAATTTAAGTGTAATGAAATTCTCATGAAATATTAAATTAACATAATGATTTCATTTTATAATATATCTTTTGTGCTTAATGAAAATTTTGATGTGTTTGAAATTTTGTTATTTAATATTGAATTTGATAGACTGTGTTGTCATAAAATATCTCTTTTATGCCTTTGTCATAACAAACATAAACACAAGTTTCTCTTTCATCTAAATATGATTTTGACAATGAAAGTGGAACTAAAATCAAAATTTGATGTTCTATGTTGCTAATTCATAATAAATAGATAGTGGTTAAAATAGATTTTATTTTTAATCTCATGTCATTTTATTCTTACATTTGTTCTATTTTGTTTTGTGTTATTCAAAAAACAACAAACAAAATCATTATGCATTTCTTGCTACATTTTGTTCTTTATTCTTTGTTCACTTGTTGCACTTGCTTTTTTCATTAAAAAAAACAACACCACAAACATTTTGCAGCTTTCACCGTGTGTTGCATTTGCTATTCGGATTTTGCATTTTCACTGTACGTTGCACTGTATTATCAAACTGTGTTCAAATTTTGCATTTTATTGGCATCATTTCCATTTCCTGTTCTATTTGGTTCACTTCTATGACACATTTTTTTCTATATTTTCACTTATGTTTATATTCGTTTTTATTACAAATTTCTCTATACAAACATAAACTCCCACCCCCGCAAGCTCACCAATCCCTTCTCCACCATCCACTCCAGCAACACATCCATAACCATCCTTCAACCTCTTCCACCACTTCCTCCTCCTCTATAATCAACTACCTCAATTTCCTCCTCACCACAAACTCCTGGTTCCTACTAATTCGCCTGCCTGCACCTCAACTGCCAAAATCAACATACAAACACTCCAACACCAAAACCAAATACCCATCCTTCTTCCCTTCATACATTCTCCAACTACATTCCACCACAACCCCATGTCATCAAAGTTTCGAAACCACCAGAACATTATCCAAGTTAACCCACCTCCTCCCTGCTAAACCCCACCCACACCTCTGCCTACAACATCCTACTCTCTTCTTCTTCTTCACCTCCATATACCAATTCAACCAAAACCGACCATTGTGTACCAACCATCCACTGCCCTAAACCAGTGTTTCTACCCCGCTACCATGTATGTTTCTTCACTTGAAAGTTTCACTAACACTTCATCAAAACCAGCAAACTTCTACCACCTACAACCTCCACGCAAACCTCACTGTCAAACCAACCATCACCTACATTTCCACCGTGTCATCCAACAAGCCACTGTAGCTTTCACCCTTCGCCTGAACCTCATCAACCACCCAAATCCTACATCACCATCGCCTGACTGAAACACTTCACATCACCATCATCCCTCATCATCCCCACCTCATCAGAACTGCTCCAACTTAAATCACAGAACCCAAAATACTCCCAGTGCGACAATCATCAATTTGCTACTTCAACCTTCAAGTTTCTTAGCCGCAACCACCTGCCTGTTCCTCACCGAAATCAATCACCTCTCTATTGTACACGCACACAAAAACCTCACTTTAATAAGTACCGTGACTGTCTCTAGCATAACCACACCTAAAGCAACCTACATCACCACCACCTTTTCCCACAGCCAGTCAACCTCATCATCACTACTCACCCAAACTTGCCACGCCATCACCACTTCAACCAGCAATCTGCCTCCGAACATCAAACACTAATCGCGATTTCCTAAATCGTGTTTCCCTCACCAATCTCCTGCAATCGAACCACTATCGTTATTTTTCGAACTCGCGAACCCAAATCGGCCTCAAATCAAACTTGAGAGAAACTCCAACGCCGACCAATCAAGCCTCAATCTCCGAATCAAACCTGCGACCTCAATCATGTTTTTCATTTCTCATTTTCAATCGCAATTTTGTTTTAATCCATGTATGTTAACGAGCCCACGTTTATTCAGAAAAGAAGAAGGTGCATGCTGGCAAACATTTGTTTTGATTTTGATTGTTTGTTTTGTTTGAGTGCTTTGGTTAGTGGGTTCTTGCTTGTGGGCCTTTGAGTAGTGGGCTAAGTTAAACAAAAAAAATCCTCTTTTCTTCTTTAATATTTTTCTTTCCTCTTCTTTTGTTAAGAAAAACAAAAACCAATTTTTTTCTTTTTAGTGTGAGTTTGTTTCAATATTTTTTCAAGTTGCAAATAGAAGAAAAGCGAACAAAGAGAACAACTGCTCTGCTTGCTTGCTTTAAAAAAAAGTCGCCGCTTTAAAATAATTTACTAATAATTCTGCACGCTCTGGTATCGTATTCTTAACTTTTATTTTTATTTTTTGTGTATTGTTGGTTGCTTGCATTTTATAAAAAAATAAGCAACAACAAAAACAAAACAAAAATTCATTTGTAGTTGCATTGTTAGATCACGTTTAATTTTTGTTTTCCATTCATTCCATCTTATTTTTTTTCTATGGACAATACCCAACTTCACTTAAGGTGAGGAATTTCATCATCTTTTCAATGATCCATAAATTGCATATCATCTTGAAATTTGACTAATAATAATGATTAGACGTTGGATTTAAGGGTGTCACAGACCCATCGATGGCTTAATTGTATTTTGACAAGTTGTCTTATTTTAGCAATTTATTTCTTGACATCTAGGCTACGGTAGATGAATAATCATTTATAAATATTATGGTGATTCATAAGTATTATTGTAATTGTTTCTCCGAAGGTAATTGAACCTTCGGTTGCATTGCTACAGTGATTTGCGGTGCACCGATAACCCATATTCGTTACCTACTTACCTGGCTAAGAATTATTTTATTGAATTAAGTCAAAGTATGACTATATAACTTTGGGTTAGAAGCTACTAAGGACATAAAATTTGTAGTTAAGTCCTTACATTCATTTAGTCCCATTTATTCATGCATATAAAAAAAAACAAAGAAACCCAAAAGTAAAAATATCAAATCATATTTTCCTTAACTCGGGTTTTAAGCAAAAATAGAAAAAATTCCTTTAAAAAAAACAAACAAAATCAAAAATCTAAAAACAAGCATTTTACTTAATTTAATTTTTTTCTAAACAAAAATCCAAAAGAAAAAATTCTTTTCAAAAACAAAGAAAAACATTTTAAAAAATGAAAGTAAAAGAAAAATTCAAAAAAAAAAAAAGCAAAACAAATAAAATCTCCCTTTTGAAAAATAAATTATTTTCGGTAATAGTTTTGTTTAAAAAAATACAAAAGAAAAGAATTTTTTCACTTCATTTCATTCTCTAAACCTTGTTTCATTTTCATAACCTTGATTTTCACATCTTTCTCTCTTTGATCTTTTCACTTATGAATGAGTACTTGGATTCGTGACAAAACGACAAATCGTTTAACTCGAACGAAGGATCCTCCAACGATGGCTAATGAAAACGCTCTCCAAACTCTCATGGATAGAATCTTTTCCGACCGAGTTTCTATTCCTTCTTGTATTACCTTACCCGCCCCAATGACTATCACGTCGAAATTCATTCAAATCATATTGCCACATTTCCGAAATTTAACAAAACACGATGACCCATACATCTTCTTAATAAAATTCGAACAAGTCTATGCAACTATTAAACTTCAACAATTATGTGACGATGGAATTAAACTTCGATTAATTCTGTTTGCCTTTATCGACTATGCTGAAAAATGGTTGTACAACTTACCTTCGAACTCGAACAAAACTTGGGACAAATTTGTTAAAGTTTTCTTAAAAAAATTCTACCTCTTGAAAAAACGACCAAAATACGAAACAAAATTGTAAATTTTCATCAATTCAGGGGTGAAGCTTTTGGAAATTACTTTGAAAGGTTAAAGAGTTTTTGATAAAATGTCCACATCATAATCTTGGAAAATGGACTCTTCGCCAAATCCTATACGATGGACTGAAAATAGTTCACGAACCTTGCTTGAATCGATGTGCCAATGCAATTTTATTTCCCAACATCACGACGATGCTTGACAATTCCTTGAGAACTTGGCCGCAAAATCATCCTAATGGGAACATTCTAACGAGAAATCCATTTACTCATGATCAAGCGCACATTCGATAGAATCATTTTTGGCTGTGGAAGCGAAAATCGACGTGATGATCAACAAATTCGACAATGTTTTCTCATCCAATCAAATGAACCAAGCTTCCCAACCATTGTGTTATAAATGTAACGATCTGAATCACATTGCCGATCAGTGTTCTCATTCGTTAGAACAACTCAATGCTTTTAACAAGGTTAAGAAATGACCTATTTTCTCCAACATACAATCCCGGTTGGAGAAATCATCCTAACTTTGCATGAAGCAAAATAATTCTAAAACGAATTTGGTCGACCCAATTTTCAAGCATTTTCGAACAATGCTCCGAATCCACCTTTTCAGCCCAACCACTTTCAATAAATTTTTGCGCCTCTGTCTCAAAATTAACCACAACAATCTTTTGCTCCCAAGATGATAAACGAATGACTTTGCTTGAGAAAAGTCTTGAAACTTTGGCTAAAGCGACCACTCAAAACCTCCAATCAAATAGCAATTTGTAAAATTTGTTAACCTCGTACATGAAAAATACGAGTCAATAAATTACTAAACTCGAAATGTAAATGAGTCAATTAGCTACTACTTCTGTGAGTGAACATGAACGAGGCACGTTTCCAAGTCAACCAGTTTCGAACCTTAGAAATCAACACACGAACTCGAATCGAGCTCATATTGTTCAAGATAGCAACGTGAACCAAATGAATGCTATCATGACTTTGCGTTTCGTCAATAACCAAGTTATCAATCCAAACGATTTACCGCAAGCTCCTCTTGACACTTCGAAAATGACAAGCGATTATGAACAAAACATCAAGTCAAATATCAAATCAAATTCCAATCCAAATTCCTCTTCTACTCAAGTAGACTGACCCACCGACTATTGAATTCCATTTCCACATCAACTTTGACCTAAGAAACATTTCGATCAAATGGGATTATGGAAAAGATGTTGGAAATTTTCAAACAAGTCAAAGTGGACATCCTTCTCCTTGATATCATTCAACAAGTCCCAACTTATGCTAAGTTTCTAAAAGACTTGTGTACTCAAAAACGACACACTCATGTACGCAAGAAAGTTTTCTTAACTACCGGTCTTAGAGAAGTCTTGTCTCAATCAATTCCCATAAAATACAAAGATCCTGGATGTTCGACTATGTCGTGCGTAATAGGAGATAAAATGATTAACAAATGCTTATTAGACTTGGATGCGAGTGTCAGTTTGACTTCTTATTTAGTTTACCAGAAACTTGGCATGGGTGAACTAAAACCGATGAAAGTAACTCTTCAATTTGCCGATCGTTCGATAAAGAAACCCATAAGAGAATCCGACAAGTCAAATTAATATTCCCCATCGATTTCATCGTTTTAGAGAGACAACCAGTGAATAATCTGTCAAGTCGAATTCCACTTATTTTAGGATGACCTTTCTTAGCCACTTCGAATGCCCTAATCAATTGTCGAAATGGTTCGATGAAAATTTCTTTTAGTAACATGACTTTGGATCTTAACATCTTCAATCTCAAAAATCAATCGAACGAACCACTTGGCTAAATGTTGGAATTTAGCTCTATTCAAGAAAATTTTGGCAACAAAACAATTGACCTTTACGACGAATGCGAGATTGAATATGAACAACCATTTCAAGACAAGCCTAATGAGATCGAAAACATGCATCCATTTGAACCCCTCACGATTCAGTGAGAACTTTAACCAAATTCTTTGATTAAGCAACCTCCCAGTTTGGAACTCAAACCTCTTCCTAATTACCTTAAGTACGCATACTTAGGTGACAACGAAATGTTTCCAGTCAAAATACCTTCAAATCTTTCTCTTAATCAAGAAGCTTCCCTTCTTCTAATTCCGTTGAAAAACAAAGAGGCAATTGGATGGTTAATTACCGATATTAAGAGAATTAGTCCCGCTCTTGTTCAACATCGCATCTACTTAGTTGGTGAAGCCAAGCCTATTCGTGACGCGCAACAAAGGCTTAACCGAAAAATGAAGGATGCGGTTTGAGACGAAATTCTTAAACTCCTCAATAACGGAATCATATACTCCATTTCTGATAGTTCGTGAGTTAGCCCAATTCATGTAGTGCCTAAAAAGTACGGACTTACCATTATCATGAATGATGCTAACAAACTCATTCAAACTCGTACTCAAACGGTTTGGCGTATTTGCACCGATTATCGAAAATTAAATGCTACAACACGTAAAGATTGATTCCCACTTCCTTTCATCGAGCAAATGCTTGAACGATTAGCCGACGACGAATTCTATTGCTTTCTTGATGGTTATTCTAGTTATAACCAAATTCCGATCGCTTCCGAAGATCAAGAGAAAACTTTCATACGCCCCTTTAGCATGTTTGCGTATCGACTTATGCCATTTGGCCTTTGCAACGCTTCCGCTACTTTCTAAAGATGCATGGTCAGCATTTTTTCCGACACAAGCGAATGCATTTTAGAAGTATTTATGGACGGTTTTTCAATCTTTGGAAATTCTTTTTCCAAGTGCTTACACCATCTCGGGATGGATCTGAATTGATCCAAGGTCAAATACATAACATTAAATTGGAAAAAATGTCATTTTATGGTCAAACTGACATTGTTCTTGAGCATGACATTTTTAAACAAAGGCATTGAGGTACATAAAGTGAAAGTAGATGCAATTGCAAATCTACCCATTCCTTAATCTATCAAGGACATTTATTCATTTCTAGGACAGCTGGTTTTTATTAACACTTTGTGAAAGACTTTAGTAAAATTTCTCGACCTTTGACAACTCTTCTTGGAAAAGACATTCCATTAGACTTTAATTCTGACTATGTTTCCAATTTCAAACGTCTTAAAAATAAACTCATTTCTGCTCCCATCATTTGCTCATCCAACTGGTTTCCTTTTGAAATAACGTTAGACGCTTCTAACTTACGGTTGGTGTTATCTTAGACAACGCATCAACAAAATTCTTCATGTCATCTACTAAGCTAGTACGACTTTAAATAATGCTCAACTCAATTACATGACCACTAAAAAAGAGTTTCTAGCGGTAGTTTTTGCGCTCCAAAAGTTTCGATCTTATTTGATTGGCTCACACATTACAGTTTACACTGACCACTTTGCTCTTAGGTATCTTTTCGCTAAAAATGATGCTAAGTCTCATTTGCTCCGTTGGATCCTTTTACTCCATGAATTTGACCTTATGATCAAGAAAAAAGGATCCGACAAAGTCACTATTGATCACTTGTCGGTCTTCCAAACACATCATATTCTTTACCAATCAACGAGGACTTTCCTAATGAACAACTACTCTTTGTTTCCATTAATCCATGGTATGCCGATATAGTGAACTACTTAGTCACGAAGGAAACTCCTTTATTTTGATCGAAACAAGATAAATAAAAATTTCTTTCCCAAGTGCGCTACAACAAAAGTTATTATTGGTTGCATTTGTTAGTGGCGTTTAATGTTATATGCAACAGTTGATCATTTTAAAATATAAAAATCAATAAAGAAATGCAAATAATTGACTCCCGCCAACGTTTCACTAAAATTTTGCTGGAATTTTATGCGGCCGCTCATGTCACTTTTTACCCTTAACATTTTCTTTGTCCTTCTCAAACGATGATGAAAACCCCAAAAAAAACTTATTCAGAAATTCTGTATCTCTCTCGTCCTTTTTTATCAATTATCAGTCGATTGGCTTCGTCACAAAATTTCTTATCTTCTAGCTCACGAAATTCGACGCATTTATCCTCCCTAAACCCTAGCACCAGAAATATGGTTGAAAAATTCGTCCTCTACCTTGCACAATTCAACTCTTATGAGGTAATTTAAAAACCAATTTTCTTCTCTGTTGCCATTTTGAACTGGAATAGATCAGTTTTGTTTGAGGTTGTTATTTGAATTTGTTGCTTGAATTGGTTTTTGTTTATCCAAAATGTAAATTGGTTGATTCTTAGATGCATATTAGATTCACTTGGGATTATGATGAAATTGTCGATAGGTTCAGGAAGGTAAGGAGATTTCTGTTGCAATGTTCTGGATTTGGGAATGTATATTGTATTCTTTTTATTTTTCGTTTGCTTGGATTTTAGGCTATGGTGCTAACATTAGTTATGTTTCGTTGGTTTGTACTTGATTTGATTTCATGGTTTAAATTCTATGAATCTGGACTAAATTGCTAGTTGTGAAAAGTTTCAGCTTGCAGATGAAAAGTGTAGGCATTTACGTGGATAATCTAGAGTCAATTTAGGAAACTATAGCAATATTTTTGTAGACAACATGATCGATTATTGAAATCAACCCCAAATGTTGCAATCATTTCACTGAGTATAAATTTATAATACAATTTCTCTTGATTTGTTTGTACTTGATTTGATTTCATGCAGATCCGCTCCTAAATAAAACCTGATTGAATCCAAATTACAAGTCCAGACTCGGAAGGAAACAAGCTTCCATTTTATTCCCTTTCTGTTTCGTCGCTCCATATAATTTCAATTTCGCAGCAGTAAATTTTATGAAAATCAATTCAAAATATCTGTAAGTTGCATATTGCTTCCTAGATTCTTAATTTTGTGTCTAGCTCAGGGCTTATCGTTCTAATTTTGTTACATTTTTTCATAACATTGCACAATTGGGGCTTTTCGTTGACCTAAGCTTCATGTTTTCTATTTAGGGTTCTGAGTGTGGTATTACAGAAATTTTGACAATGATTTGATTTGATTTGTGACACTTATTGTTATGCTTTGGTTTCTTCAGTTTCTTACGTGGTGAAGAGTTGCATTTATACTTAAAAAATTAGATATTTATTTAATTTCTTTGGATACAGATTCTCTTTTTGGCTAAGTTAGGCAGTAACCCTTATCTTATGTTCTTATTTATGTGCTGCTTTGATTGCAGATTTTGATTTGATGCGTTCTTTAAATTTTTAAGCTATTTCTTTATTTGGAGGGGGTATTTATATTATTTTGGTAATTAGACCTTGTTACTCTATCTAGTCTTTTGATCGTTTTATTTATATGCTCTAGGCACTTTTACAAGGAACCTATGCGTAAAAATTGAAGCTTCTCAAACTGTGTGAATTATATAGTAATGGAAGAACCCAACCCAACAACTCAAGTTGAAATGAATACAGTTGTAGATGAATTAAGTACACCGAAGGGCAATCCTAGAGAAAAGCAAGTGGATGAAAAGAAGGTATTAGATGAAACAATTTTTTTTCAAGAAACTAATACAATGGTGGGGAAAAAGGACGTGGAAGTGAATAAAGATGTAATTAAAGCAACAATCAGTGAAGAAACCGATGGAAAGGAAAAGGGTGGTGATGAAAATGAAGCGATGGAGCCACAAGTGAGGTAACGTACATATATATGAATATAACATGAATTCATAGATGAATTTTAGCATGCTAAAGAAAAAGCAAAATGTTCTAACATGTACGCATTTATTTGGATCATCAAACTTTTGAGCTACGGTTGGAAACAAACCAGAGCATACCATCTTCTATGTTTTTCCAGTTATATTTTTGTTTTTTACACAAATTTCTCTTAATTGCTAATGATATCATGGAAAACAAACACTTATGAAGATTCTTAGTTGATGATCTTTTGATCATTCAGATATTCTTATGAATTCTTGTTAAAAATATGTGCATCATTAGTATATAAAATCATAAACTTCATGTTGTACCTCATCAGAATTTTATGTTCTTAGCTTAAGAACAATTTTGAGAACTTAGCTTTATAATAGCACTTTGGGGTATTACAAAATTTAACAAATAACAATAAATATATGGTGATTTTCATGCTGGTTTGAACTTTGCTTCTGTGATGGGGGTTCCAATCATATTCTTCTGTAGAAATAATGGTTGGGCTATTAGCACTCCTGCTACAGAGCAATTTCGAAGTAAATGTTTACTGAACTTAAGCTATTGGTCATGTTCGTCACAAGAATCTTGTTCGGCTACTTGATTACTGTGTTGAAGGCACTCAAAGGTAAGCTTCCCATTTAACTGTTGTCATTTGTCACAATAATATACTACAAAAACTCAACTTCTTGTGAGTACAACTAGAGTAATAGGTTTACTGCATTTGATTGATTTTGATTTTGGATGTTCAGGATTCTCGTATATGAGTATGTAAATAATGGAAATCTAGAACAGTGGCTTCATGGGGGTATGAGTCAACAAGGTTCTCTTTCATGGGAAGCACGCATGAAGATTCTAATTGGCACCGCCAAGGCGTAAGTAACATTTTTCTTTGATAAATAACTTTGATTTTTTTTTTAACTTGAGGTAGTCTAAATGTTATCATTGAACAGACTTGCTTATGAGGCAATAGAACCAAAAGTTGTGCACAGAGATATCAAGTCAAGTAATATCTTGATTGATTATGACTTTGATGCCAAAGTATCTGATTTCGGTTTAGCCAAGCTGCTTGGTGCCGGAAAAAGTCATATGACAAAACGAGTTATGGGGACATTTGTGTATGCTCTAATACTCTGCTTACTTGCATCTAATTTGAGATCATGATTTTTTCATCACATTTATATTTTGCATTTTGTTTGTTTTCAGCTACGCGGTGCTAGAGTATGTCAACACAGGACTTTTGAATGAAAAGAGTGATGTTTATAGCTTTGGTGTTGTACTGCTTGAAGCAATTACTGGTAGAGATCCTGTAGATTATGGTCGACCTTCAAACGAGGTATGTACTTGAGCATATAATTTAGTTGGCATATTAGTTACGTTGCAAACTTCTTTACAGAAAGTTTGTTAAATGTAAACCTTTTAATGTAAATACTATTTTTATATTGTGAAGAAAGATCATTCTTTCTAAAAAATTGCTACTTTTCATAATATATTATGAGCAGTTCTGTTTGTTCATTGAAATAAATAATGGTTTACAAAAAGAGTATGTGTTATAAAAAGTGTCTTCTCCTAATAAAGTCATGTCATTACAAATGAAGAGTTCTGTAATAATTTGTAATAACAAAGTTTTACAAACAATAATAATGATGATGATGAATTAACAAAGTTTATAAAAATTAACTAATATTATAATAATAATATAATAATTAAGTTAACCAAGTTTTAATAATAATAATAAATGAACTAAGTTAACCGAGTTTTATAAATAATAATAATAATAATAATAAATTAACCAAATTAACAAAATTAATGAAAATTAACTAAGTTTTGTTAAAATTAAGCAAGTTTCATAAAATTGTCTAAGTTTAAGTTAACTAATTTTATAAATAATAATAATATAAATAATTTAATAAAGTTTTATAAATAATAATGATGATGATGATGAATTAACAAAGTTTATAAAAATTAACTAATGTAATGATAATAATATAATAATTAAGTTAACTGAGTTTTAATAATAATAGTAATAATAATAAATTAACTAAGTTAACCGAGTTTTATAAATAATAATAATAAATTAATTAATTAACTAAGTTAACAAAAATTAACTAAGTTTTGTTAAAATTAAACAAGTTTTATAAAATTAACTAAATTTAAGTTAATTAAATTTTTATAAATAATAATAATATAACTAATTTAACAAAATTTTACAAAAAATAATAATCATGACGATGATGATGAATTAACTAAGTTCATAAAAATGAAATAAGTTCATAAGAACAATAACAACAACAATAATAAAATTAAGTTAAATCGAGTTTTAATGTAATAATAATAAATTAACTAAATTAATCGAGTTTTAAATAATAATAAATTAACTAAGTTAACCAAGTTAATAAAAATTAACTAAGTTTTGTTAAAATTAATTAAACAAGTTTTATAAAATTAACCAAGTTTAAGTTAACTAAATTTTATAAATAATAATAATATAATTAATCTAACAAAGTTTTATATATAACTGTAAGATTGGACTTTATTTATTTCATTTCGTTTATATCTTTGATTATTTATATGACGTTATTTATAGTATGATATGCTTGTACAATGCTATAGATGTTTGATATCAGATTTAAAGTCTTGCGAATTAACATAATTGTTTGACTATATGTTGTGCTTTCACTTGTACAGACATTGGATTTCCAAAGAGAGCAAGGTTGGACTTTGGTTCTAGCTTTCACTTGTGCATGCAACAAAGAATTATGGGTAATCGAGCATTTTGTTAGCACCAGTTTGGTATAACATTATTAGTACTTGGTGTGTAAATTTATATACGAATGGTTATTGTATGTGAGTTTGGTTATTTTATCAAAAAACTATTGTATTAGAATGGTTATGGATATCCTATTTGATTATATGATTAATATGTTTTTTAATTGTTTAAATATGATGATTATGTGAGCGATTGTTGATTGATATAGTAAAAAAAAATAGACCATCAACAGGAAATAATAGCATGAAAAAATAGTGCAAAATAATCATCAGCTTTCAGCAGCGTTTCAAAAACGCTACAGAAATACATATAGTGGAGTTGAGTAAACGCAACCGTAAAGTAGGGGTAAAGTTGGAAATTCTATTGGTAGCGCCAAAAAACCTTTTGGTGGCATCTTTAAACGCTACAAAAAGATTTATGGTCGCGTTTCAGAAACGCTGCAATAAAAGGATTTATAGTGGCGTTGAAATAAATGCAAGTGAAGATCATGGATTTTAGTTGCGGGATTTATCGCTGCGTTTATCAAAACGCTACCAAAAATTCTGGTAGCGTTTTTTGTGCGCCATCAAAAATAAAATTTCTTGTAGTGGTGAAATATTACTATTGGGATGATCCATACTTGTTTAAGTATTGTTCGGACCAAATCATTCAAATTTGCATCCTAAAATTGTGAAATTAAGATCGTCCTTTCATTTTGTCATGACCAAGCTTGTGTGAGAAATGCGGATTACGGATCTTAAGGCTGGAATTAGCATTAGAGGAGGGGTGAATAGTGTTTTAAGGAATTACTAAATCTTTTTGAGTTTATGTTAATTTGAACATAAATGTACGCAATATTCAGACACAGATATGATCAAAGAATCAAACACAGATGCAAAAATAAAGTAAAAGCAACAAAGGAAAGAACATACCGGATTTTATACTGGTTTGGAGTTACCCTACATCCAGTCCTGCACATAAGTATGGTTTTCCTTTCAAAAGCAATTGCACAATTACACCCTCGATTTCAAGACCACGAGGTATACCACTCCAGATTCACAATTCTCTGAGTAGAGATACTTGATTTTACGGGCAGCAAGTTCACCCAATTGATTTCCTAGGCTACAATCACACCTTTTCTTATTTGATTGATTTGACAGGCTATAATCACACCTTTTCTTGCTTAGTTTATTACAAAGAACCCTATAACTCTGAATAGCACTGTGATCTTGTTAAGATAGTGGTAGAGAATCAAAGTAGAGATGATCTAGTTAGATTCAATGGTGATTTCGGCAGAGTAATAGTAAAAATATATATAAAGAATTGTGGAAGAAGAAGAGGAGTGAAATCAGAGAAAATATGAATTAAAATTCGTTTAAAACTACCCCTATTTATAGTAGAACAACATCCATGTCCATTCATGAAAGGATACGATGAATGGTTACTTCTTTTGAAATTCAAATTTTTGAAATCATTTGCCACCTTGTCGACAAGGGATACTTGAGGTTGTCGACATGCCAAAGGAAATTTGGTAATTTGTTTTTCTTTGAAAATAACTTCTATCTTGTACTAAAACTATTTTTAAACTTTATAAATATACTTAACTATAGTTAAAATACATAAATAAATATAGAGAATAATATTTTGATATATATAAAGTTTATTATAATTTCATATTTAAATCTAAGTGTAAATATTAAAAGTTAAATATATTATTATTAAAAGATAGTTTAAAACGAACGATAATTTGATTTTGAAAATAAAGATTATTTTGAGGCTAAAAATATTTAAAACCAGGATAGATGTTTTTAATTCTTTTAAAAAGAAGATTTTGAAATCATTTTTGAAAACAAGATATAATTTTGTAAAAAAACATTTGAATAAAAGTTAGTGGATACAAAACAATGTTCCACTAGATTTTTCGTAGGTTCCATCCTACTTAAGGTTCCATCCCTTTAACGGGCTCGAAGCGGATTCCATTCCACGAATAAATTGGATTTTAAGATGTCAGTGCTTTTCTAGGAGTTTTAACAAAATTCCTAAATAAATTACTTATTATTGAAATCTTGAACTTTTGATAATCTTGATACTCATGAGTCTTCAATCTTGATATCTTGAATCTCTATACTGTACAATATTCATCCTTGGCACTGCATGGTTAAATCCCATATATACATATATATCTAAACTATAATATTAGTATTTATATTTTATAACAATTCCTAAGGCTGTTGTCATCAAAGTCATCATCTTAAGGACTAACAATCTACCCCTTTTTGATGATAACAATCTTTTTTTATAAAATATTATTTCTATCCTTATAACTCCCCCTAAAACTAATAACTCCCCCTTAATCTATGCCTAACTATCCTATTTTATTCTTTTCCCCCTTTATCATCAACAAAAACTAACTTCAAAATATATAACTCCCCTTGGTCTAATATTATATGACATGTGATTATAATTATAGTGTTATCATAAATAATCATCATTTAAATCTAAAACTAAAACTTAGTCCTAAATTACTATCCTAACTAAGACTAGAGAGAATGATCAAAATTTCGAAATAAGAAGAATATATAACCACTTATTTGAATTTAGGTGGGAAATTTTAAAAAAATCGTTATACATCAACATGGATAGGAGGGGGTTGTCGACATGGTGCTTAATATTTTTTCTATTTGATTTATTTTAATTTAATTTTTAATTATACTTTGTTATTTATATTCTATATTTTAGTTATTGAACAAATACATAATTCTCTTCTTAATTTAGTAAATATAGATTTATTTAGGGGTTTTGTTAAGATATCAGCAATTTGATTCTCAGAATTGTATAATCGAGAGTAATTACTTCCTTACTTATATTATCTCTGAGAAAATGATGTCTGATATCAATATGTTTAGTTCGAGCATGATGAGTAGTATTTTTGGATAAATTTATAGAACTGGTATTATCACAATAAATTGGTGATTTTGAGATATTTAAACCAAAATCTTTTAAAGTTTGTTGCATGTATATTACTTGAGAACACGCCAAAGCAGCAGAAATATACTCTGCTTCAGTTGTTGATAAAGAAACTGTGTTTTGCTTTTTACTAAACCATAAAATCAGAGAATGCTCCAAAAAGTGACAAGTTCCACTTGTACTTTTTCAGTCTGATTTACAACCAGCATAATCAGCACCGTAGTAAGATATTAATTTAAAAGAATCATTTTTAGGATAAAATAAGTCATAATCAAAGGTGTGTTTAACATATCTTATGGTACGTTTTACGGCTTTTAAGTGGGTCTCTTTAGGTTGGGATTGATATCTTGCACATAGACAAACACTATGTATGATGTCAGGTCTACTAACAGTGATATAGAGTAGTGATCCAATCATTCTTCTATATAATTTTTGATCTACATCTTTTGAGAGATCTTTTTTACTTAGGTACTCGTTGGTTGCCATGGGAGTGGATTTTCCACTTGCAGCAGTCAAACAAAATATACTAACTAGGTCTTTAGCATATTTTTCTTGACTAATAAAGATACCATTATCTAATTGTTTTATTGATAATCCTAGAAAGAAGTTTAATTCACCCATATGACTCATCTCAAACTCCTTTGTCATTATTTCAGAAAATTCTTTATTAATTTCAAAATTAGTTGATCCGAAAATGATATCATCTACATAAACTTGTACTAGTTGAATATCATTTTTATTTCTTTTAATAAAAAGAGTATTACCTACTTTACCAATTTCAAAATTTGATTGTAATAAGTAAGATCTTAGTCTATCATACTAGGCTCTAGGAGCTTGTTTTAGACCATATAGAGCTTTCTTAAGTTTGTAAACATGATTTGGTAATTTTTCATTTTCAAAAAGTGGTGGTTGTTCAACATATACTTCCTCTTTTACAAATCTATTTAAAAAGGCACTTTTAATATCCATTTGATATAATTTGAAATTATTATGATTTGCGAAAGCAAGTAGAATCCTAATGGCTTCTAATCTTGCTGCGGGAGCAAAGGTTTCATCAAAATCTATTCCTTCTGTCAGGACCCGATTCTTCGACTTCCGAAAATCGACATTAATACGTCCACTGTATCAAATGCCGCCTAATCGAAGGCCGGAAAATCGAACCATGATGGTTGAAGAAAGAAGAAAGAGGTAGAAGAAGAAAGAAAAAGAGAGAAACAGAACAGAAAGAAAACAACAGAACAATATCAAAATCTCACAATCGCAACGGAACAACATATAATAGATAAATGAATAATCATTAAAATAAAAGGACTATACATTTTATACATTACATCGCATTACATTCATTATCAGAGTGTACAACAACAAACAGCGGAAAAGAAATACTATATACAATAGATAATATGCTACGCCATCCAGCTCGCCTCCAGATATCTGTAGCAACATCTGAATCCAGAATGACCTGATAACCTAACTCTAGACTGCCCGTGTTGAAATTGGTGGGCACCCAGAGTTTAGGAAGGGAACAATAAACTCCAGGTCAGTCATGTGACTGGTGTGAGAACTAAAATAGTTATTTATCTCTAAAACAAAGAATAGGATAATTTTTAAATAAATTCGCATGCTTTTTAGAAAATGAGACTACCATAAGGCCTCCCGCACACACACACAATGCAAACGCAGAATCGGAGGAGATTTCTCCTTATGATAGTCAAAGATGTTTGATACGCATTAAAAAGAACATTTGATATTATTACTAGTGTATAGTGTAGGCAAAATTCATTTCGAAAATAGAATATAAATCTTAGCCAACATACGACCATTATCGTATGCCTACTATAGCTACCATCTAAACAGTGGTGACCACCATAAGTAAATGGCAGGTTCTACAACTAAAACCGTACAAGGCTCGTATTGTTTCTTTGGATTTCCAACAAATGGTCAGGCCAAGGAACTTCCCATTGCCACATGGAAACGCCTCTGGAATGACGTCCCGAGAACCTAACCGGATCTCTGCCAACACAAGGCCGGGTTACCCCTAACTGGGTAACAACTGACACGAATATGTCATTCCCCAATCGTAACCGATCTATATCCGAGGATCCCCGATTTCCAACAACCACAAAGTAATAAATTTGCAGTAACCACATAGGTTAAGTATCTGGGCTCCATACCATGATACCACTTCTATCCAGAAGGAATGACATACACTAAAGGGGCGCTACCCCCTAATAACCTTGCTGCATCTTTCCTGTTTTGACCATTTCCGGGGTGTGAGGCTCGATGAAGTCTCGTCCACAAAGCCACGCTTTACAAAAGCAGTGCTTTGGGTCAACAAATGATCAAAGCAATGATCATCAAGATAAACGATCAAACAAATGATCCTATCACAAATGATCATTCAACGATCATTTCACAGCAACACTTAGTATATCACACTACCAAATTGGGAGTATATCACTAATGACCTTCAACTATATAACCTCTGAGCTCGTACGTCTCAGAGAAGGGTGTTAAGCTAAGAGAATAAATTCTCCGCCACCAACAGAAATATATTTGAAAGAAATCAGCTTTATATCTCAACTTGTAATGTCAGACATACAATCCATACAAGTCTGTTCCGGGATCGAACAGAACCGAAGGCACTTCCAAAGAAGCCCTTGCAATCCAGATATTCACTAATCACGTCCGGACAACCCGTCACTAAGGGTGATAAAAACCTCTATATCGGAGATCAGCCGATGCAGAGTAACTCGACGGTAATCCATCCGTTTTCACAAATATCCGGTCTTCAACACCGGTCTTCAATTGCAATTCATAACGACATATCACATATTCGGAATGGGTTATACGACCCCATGGTCCTTTCCCGGTTAACCCGAATAGTGAGCGCTTATTTAAAAATAAGTGTGGCATCCAATTCAAGCAATCACAAAAAATACCTATTTAAAGGTAAATATTGATAGTCGGTTATTTAACTATCAATAAAGATGCGCAACATCACCAGATTCCAAATAATTTCTCAAATTATTTAATTTCCCAAAATATCTTTACAAGACATATAATTTTCCACACTTCAAAAATAAACAACGTTTATTTTAAAACAAATTTTCCCTTTCCATTTATAAATTCCATAGTGAATTTATATTTCAAATTATCTACTGATCTACAGTTTTCAATAGGTTTTAATTATTCAATTCCAATTTATCTTCAAGAAGATAAATTTTCAAAACGTCTCGTTTCATATTGGAAAAGCATTTCCATACTTATTTTTAATAATAAGTATTTCACAAATCCATTTATTTTCAAAAATTTGAAAATATCCAATATACTTAACCCATAGTTAAGTATATATTTCATTCGGTAAGAAAACCATTCTTTAATTCACATTTAATTGGGTCAAAACGAATGTTGCGTAAAACATCGTTACGACAACCCAAAAACACTAGTATAGGGATTCGAAATTAAATTAGATATATAAATCCCAATACTATACAAAACATTTTCTTTCGGAAATCATTTACTATAACAACAGTGTTATAGTCCATTATTTCCTTATTTTTCTCGAAAACGTCTATTTCAACAATGAATGTTGAAATCTATGACTTCCTTTCCTTCTATTTCTCGAAAGCGTCTATTTCAACAATAAATGTTGAAATCTAGGTATTCGATACTTAATGCATTTTAAAGCACCTTTAAATCGTTTTAAATTCCATTTAAAACATTCCTTTCCCAAAATATATCCATTTTATTTAACGATATATTCACCGTTCAAAAACGTGAATATGACTCCTTTAATAAACTTTTATATTCAATTTATCAAATTCCATTTATTTCCGAATTTATAACAATGTTTATAAATTCCATCTCTATTTATAAACTTCAATTTACTAATCTCTTTTATTAAATCCAATTCAATTTATATAACCCAATTATAAACCAAAATCTATATTATAAGTTGAATACTTATAATATTATTTATTTACCAAATCGTTCTTTTAAACTTCACAAATTTTAAATCTTATTACTTATAAGATTCCTTTATATTTTATAACAATTTCAACTTATAAAATCTCCTTTATTTATAATTTCTATAAATATCCTATTTAAATGTCCAAACCCTAGTTTTATAAGTTAATTTCTTATAAATCCTTTATTATCGATATCTATTCTTTTTTATAACTTTCACAGTTTATAAATTTATAAACTTCAATGAAATTCATTTTTTATACATCAATGAAATTCATTTGTTATATTTTGCAAAAATCTTAAATTCTATAACTTTAAAAATTGAAAATTTAAATTTATTTAAAATGAATCAATTCAAAATTTAAATAAAAACATATACTTGAAAATCAGTTTAAAATCCTTTTAAAAATAAAAATCGTTATTTTTAACTTTTAAAAAAAAAATGGATCCGATGATGCCACAGCATCCAATAGTCAATCGTGGCAACAAATATCATATATCAATATGATAATCAACAGTCACACAATATCTATAATCAAATAAATATTTGTGAGGAATCCCGTTGGATCCCTCCAACCTGTTTCCCTGCATCCACAGATTTTAGCACAATACCAATTCCACTTCAAGGTGGAATATCGCGGTATATGGGATTTATAAAATATTATCCGCTTAATAGGCGGCGCAATAGGGTCTCATCCGCTATACAAGGCGGGAAATCAATCAACTGCAATATATACATACGCCAATATATATATATTGCTATATATATAGATATATCCTACTATATCTAATATCACAATCAAGCAATCAATCAATCAATCAACAAATTTTAAATATAACTATTTAAAATTTAACAAACCATTTTGAGTGAGAAGTTCTCACCTTAGCTATCTATTTCGCAGTCCATTTCCGTCTCAGCTTGTTTCCGTGATTTTAAAACCTTGTATAAACAATTTATACAATTTATTAATATCTGAACTGAATCGAATAATTTAAATTCCTATTGGGTAAATTTAATTAGCCAACGATTTTATTAATTAAATTTTAAACCAAAAATTTCCTTTATAATTTATTTTGGCATTATGAACTTGTAGCATAACTAATTAATTTCGAAAATATTCACTTATTACCCTTGTTTTTTTCTTTCAAAACTTTATTTGTATACAATCTTCTATTTTTCTGTAAATTTATAAAAATCTGCAGTATATTAAAATTAAATTAAAATTTACTTGTTTCTGAACATATCTGCATATTTTATTTTTACAAACTTCTGAACTTTAAATTTCTATCTAACATCTAAATTTAAATAAGCTATAAACATTACCTAACAGCCTCCCTCAAATTGACGACAACTACCGAAATGCAAATTGCACCAAAACCCAATGTCAACGCAAACCCAAACCCAGCCTCCATCACCACCTCACCACCGCGAATCGCGACGTGCTGCAGTTCCCAAACCTTCGATCTCGAGTTCGCATGCCCTTGTTTTCGACATCAAGTCGTCCGCCTTCGTCGTTCGACTAGCCACGACCCACCCCCCGGAGCGCGACCCTCCATGACCTCGAGACGCTGCCCCTTCGACGAACCCAAGTCACCACGCAGACCTCGACGACCCCCACCTTCAAACGCCACCGTGGCCCTACGCAATTGCGCGACATCGGCCATGCCTCCCCATCGATCGCCTGCTCGAAATCGAGCTCCCCATGAATCGCGACATTGAATTGATACCGGTCGCCATTTTTTTTTGTTTGAAATAAATTGAAAGAGGGGAGTGAATGCAGCTATTAGATTTTTGAAACGAGAGGGTTTGGTTTGAACGAGAGAAAAGTTTCGTTTGTTGTTTTTTTTTATAAGCAGCGGCCATTTATTTGTTTCATTTGAGGAGCTCAGCATGTTCTTCGATTTGATTTAAAACTGAGGAATGAGGGAGAGGGGAAGAGGGAACAGAGGTACGTGATGTTTCAGGGAATAGGTCTGCGTACACGATCTCGTTCGTGATTTTAGGCATATTTTTAGGAAGCTACAGGGTTTCTGATGTTGACTAAAGTGCAAATTTTAAATTCAAGTTGAACTCGATTAAATTTCAACGCATTTACTCACCGTGTGCTTACATATCAACTCTGAAAAATACGAAATTTGAAATCCGGTAATAATTCGATATTACGGACTCAATGGAACTGGTTCCGTCGAATTCCGAGACTGTGCCTCGGAAGGCTATTTTCAAATTCAATTTAAACGATATAAATTTCAAAACGGAACAATTCACTTTCAAATTCAATTCTGAAGCTTCTATTATCAATATTATCAATATAAATTTGATAAGCCTTTGAAATATTTTAAATCAGCTTAAAATTTAAGATTCAAATTTTTATTCACTTTCAATAGATTAAATTCTATAATTTAATCGCCATTTTCAAAGTTATATTGAAAATTCAATCCAAACCATCATTCAAATATTTAAAATTAATTAAATATTTTCAATTTAAATTGTTCAAAATTCTAGGTCGTTACACCTTCTTCTTGACAATAACATTGAGCGACCAACCGGGCTTTATTTCTAACAACCCCTCCTTGTTCATTCATTTTAGTTTTATAAACCCATTTAGTTCCAATTATAGTTTTATTTTCAGGTCTAGGAACAAGTTCCCAAACATCATTTCTAGTGAATTGATTTAATTCTTCTTGCATAGCCAAAATCCATGAAGCATCAGTTGATGCTTCTTTTGGATTTTTGGGTTCAATAGTTGATATAAAGGCTATATTGCTCATTTTACTTAGTTGATTTCTAGTTTTAACAACAGATTGCATATCTCCAAGTATATTTTCTATAGGATGATCTTTTAAAAGTTTAATCTTTTTAGTAGGATGATTAATTTCATTATTAGTTTCAGCCGACTCTTGATTTATAGTGATTAAATCCTCTTCATCATTTGTATCTTCAAAAGTTTTGAGATTTTCATCGAATGAAACATGCATTATTTCTTCGATGGTGTTAGTTCTTAAATTAAACACTCTGTACGCTTTACTTCTATTAGAATATCTGATAAAGATACCTTTGTCGGATTTAGGGTCAAATTTATCTAGATTATCTTTCGTATTTACAATAAAACATTTACTTCCAAAAATTCTAAAATAAGATACCTTAGGTTTCTTTCTGTGAAGAAGTTCATAAGATCTCTTATTAGTTAAAGGTCTAATTAAAATTCTATTTAAAATATAACAGGCGGTAGCAACTTCTTCTGCCCAAAAATACTTTGGTATTTTACTATCTGAAAGCATAGTTCTCGGACACTCTTGAATCGTCCTATTTTTACGTTCTACTACCCCGTTTTGTTGTGGAGTTCTTGGAAATGAATTTTTTTGAGTTATTCCCTTTTTATTACAGAATTCTTCAAACTTTTCATTTTCAAATACACCACCGTGATCACTACAGATGGTTATAATTTTTAGAGAAAGTTGATTTTGAATCCTTTTTGTAAAGTTCTTAAAACATTCAAAAATATCACTTTTATGTTTCAAAAATATTGTCCATGTAAATCTAGAATAATCATCTGCAATTACAAAAACATATTTACTATGATTTATTGATTAAATTTAAGATGGACCAAATAAATCAAGATGAAGTAATTCAAGAGGTTTTGAAGTTCAAAAACAATGGCTTCTACTGTAACGGCTATATCTGACATTCCGTTACCTTCTTCTTCTTCCCCCTCGCTCCTCCCGACTAATTCCGCCTCTTTATCTCCTGCTCTTGACCCTCCTCCTCCTATTCCTCCTGACCCAGGTTCTTCTCATCAGGCAGATCTATCAATTGCTCATTCTGATTCTCTGATGAAGTCATGGTCTTCTCTGTTTGCTTCGAAGCCTAGGAATGCGGGAACATATACTCCATTAGAATTCAATATTGATTATCGTGGTTCGCCGCTTCCTCCACCTGATGTATTGATGTCTGAAGGTATGAATTTTTGGGAGGGATACCTAGTGGGTTTTTTTTTGGGTGTGCCAGTCAATTATATGGCAGTGGTATCACATTTTAAAAAAACATGGAAACTGAAAGGTTCATATGACATCAAATCAGACGGTGCAAATTATTTCATTAAGTTTTCTTGTCTTGAGGACAAACAAACTGTTCTTCGTGCAGATCCTTCTTTTATTAGAGGTCAAATGTTTGTAATAACTACGTGGAAACCTGCTTTTGGTTCAGTGCAATCTCAAGTAAAATCTGTTCCTATATGGATACAACTATATAACATTCCCCATATAGCTTGGACACTAATTGGAATTAATTGGATAGCCTGTCATTTGGGGAAGCTTATCTGTTTCAATGAAGCTACTGAAAAGAGGGAAAGAATGGAATATGCAAAGTGTTTGGTTGAAATATCACCGGAAAAAGAGTTGCCAGAATTTTTATTAATAGGAGATGGAGTAGAGACAAGTCAAAAAGTATACATTGAGTATAATTGGAGGCCTTTGATATGCACTGCTTGTAAAGTTTTTGGTCACTCTACCAATAATTGTGATATGGACAAAAGTATTAGTGAAGAGAAAGTTAGCAGTAAAAAAGGTGTCCAGGTAAATGAGTCAGAACCAACTAATAAAAATAAAGCTTCATGGCAAAGAAATATTATTGGTGATAATGTGAAGAATAGACAACAAAAATGGAAGCCTAAGACTACTCAAGTGAACAACAAAGGAGTGGAATCAGACATAACAAAAAAGAATAATGTTATGAACACTATTAGTTCAGACATAGAATCACAGTTACAAAGTGTTACTCAGATTGAAACATGTAATGCTTTTGCAATTCTTTCAGAAATAGAAGAAGGAGAATTAATAGAAAAGGAAGCGGGAACATCAAGCAATTTGAGGGTAGATCCTGATAAATTGGTTTATCAACAGAGAGATACCACTGAAATTAACAACATATCTCAAAAGACCCAATTTCAAAAAGAAACTGAATTAAGTAAACATCAGCAAGACACTAATAAATGCAAGCATAAGGAAACGGAGGCAACATCTCTTAATTCCATTCCAGTGTCTCAGAATAGAATTACTAGTGCAGAAGCTACAGCTGATTTAAACTCTATTGCTAACAAGTCTGTTAGCCCATATGCAAAATTAAAGCCTCCACAAAATATTCCTCTATTCACTCCTTCAAAGGATGACAATTTTGAAGGCAACATGAGTTCATCATCAGATGCTGACTTTTGCTCAGAAGATGACATGAATGAAGGATATGAATACAATCAAGAACAAATTATGGCTAGGCTCACTGCAAAAAATTCAAAAAAAAATAAAAATAAAAATTCCTCTGCTATGCTAAAAGGGCCACAAAGATTCACTCGGCAATCTGCCAACAAATATAAATAATTATGATGCTAGACAACATTGGATACTGGAATATAAGAGGAGGACATGATGAAGCCAAAGTTTATGAAATTAAAATGCTTATTAAAGGCAACAATCTAGGAATGATATGCATTAGTGAAACCAAATATTCTGAGGCAGAATCTACCTTCTTTGCTAAAAGAATTGCTCCTGGATGGGATATTATACACAATCATTCAGTTGCTCCTTTTGGGAGACTGTTGATCTTATGGAATCCTCAGTTATACACAATTGATGTTACTGAAACTCACAGACAATTCATACACTGCAATATAAATCACATTCCTACTAACTTTAATTTTAACTCTACTTTTATCTATGCAGATAACATAAAAGCTAATAGGCAGTGCTTTCTTGATATCCTTCCTTCCTTGCACACTGTATTACCCTGGTTGTGCCTTGGAGATTTTAATTGTATGCAACATTCAGAGGATAAGATGGGAGGATTACCATTGACACTGGTGGATGTTGCTCCTCTTAATAATGCTATTATTCTTGCTCACCTTCATGAGATTCCTAAATCTGGTATGTTTTACACTTGGAATAATTGTAGCAGATCAGGTATTAGAACTTTTTGCAAATTAGATCGTTCTTATTTTAACATAGCTGCTTTCAATGCTTGGCCTTCTTTAATTTCTATTTTCCCTTCTTCTTCCTTATCTGATCATAGTCCTATCATTTTGGACTGGGGAAACAGAAGTAATAAAGGTCATTCTTCCTTTAACTTTTTTAATAGTTGGATTGATGACCCTGAATTTTTTCCTCTAATTGAACAGGCATGGGACACACCAAAATTTGGAAATCCTATGTACATTCTACAATCGAAGCTTAAAGATTGTAAAGTCTCCATTAAAAGATGGTCTTTAAATAAATATGGGTCTGGTAGTCTTCTCTCCACCAAAATAAGCACTGTGCTTAGTGATACTCATATCCAATTGCAAACTGATCCTAGTAATATAGCTATATCTAATAAAGTCAGTGAACTTACAAAAAATCTGAAAATAGCTATCAAAACTGAACTTAAAATGCTCCGGGAAAAAAACAAAATTAATTGGGATAAAGGGGGAGATAGGAACACTAAAATATTCCACAACTCTCTGAAAATTAAGAAAGCTGCTGCTTTAATCCATAGGATTAAAGATAGACATGGTTTTGAAGTTAACACCCATTCAAGTATAAAGCAATCTTTCCTTGATTATTACCATTTTCTTTTTTCTAAAACTGACGAAGTTACTAATATTCATGTCATTAATGAATTACCTATTGGTAATATTTCTAATGATCAAGCTAATATTTTAATTAAGCTCATTACCCCAGAAGAAATTCATGATTCCATCTTCAATATGAAAACTACTAGCTCTCCTGGTCCGGATGGTTTTTCTGCTTTGTTTTTTCAAAAATGTTGGCATATTATAAAACATGACTTTTGTAAAGCTATCCAACATTTCTTTAAAACTAATACACTGCTGAAAGGCATAAACCATACCAAGCTAGCCCTTATTCCAAAAGTTAACATGCCTCAATCTGTATCTGAGTTCAGGCCCATTGCCTGTTGTAATGTAATATATAAATGTATTGCTAAAATATTATCTGCTAGAATGAAAAATTGCCTTGCTGGAATAATATCCCCTAATCAAAATGGTTTTGTTGCTGGAAGATCAATTATAGATAATATATTACTTTCCCAGGAACTAATTAAAGGCTACAATAGGAAAAATATTTCTCCTAGATGTTTTATGAAGTTGGATATCCATAAAGCTTATGATTCAATTAGTTGGGAGGCTATCATATCCATTATGTCCAAGATGAACTTTCCTTTGCCTTTCTTAGCTTGGATATATACATGCATATCTACTGTTAATGTCTCCTTATCTATAAGTGGTGAATCATTTGGTTATTTTAAAATGCATAAAGGAATTAGGCAAGGGGATCCTATATCCTCTTCTCTTTTTATTTTAGTTATGGAGGTACTTACCCAATTAATTGGTGTGGAATGCCATAAAAAAAATATTGATTATCACCCAAAGTGTCAAAAATTTCAAATATCTACTTTAATGTTTGCTGATGATCTCCTTCTTTTCACTAAACCAAACATTAAATCTGTAACAAATGTTTTTACTACCTTACATATTTTTAATCAAATGACAGGCCTAAAAATAAATAAAAGTAAGTCTCAAATAAGTATTGCAGGGGTTTCAAATGTCATTTTCCAGAATATACTTCATGTTTCTGGGCTGCAAGCTATTGATCAAAATGCAATGCACCTTGGTGCTCCTATGTGTAAGGCAAGAATTTCCAATGCTCAATGTCTTCCTTTATATGAAAAAATAACTAATAAGCTTAATAATTATAATGGTACTAAAATCTCGCAAGCTGGTAGACTTGTCATCATCCAGAGTGTTGCCTCAGCTATGTGTGCTTATTATTTTAAACTTTTCATAATTCCTTATAAACTTATTAATATGCTGAATAGAGCCTTTAATCATTTCCTATGGCATGGAAATATTTTTTCCACTAAACTCATTCCTATTGCCTACAAGAAAATAATTGTTCCTTTAAACAAGGGTGGCCTGGGTATTATTAATCTAAAACTTTGGAACATTGCAACTACTTCTCAGCTTGTTAACAAATTGCTCAGTAGTAGTATGGGGATGTGGGAAAAATGGAATAGGCAATACAATCTTAAGGGTGGAAATTATTGGACTATGGAAGCTAAAAATTCTGATAGCTTTTTATGGAAAAAACTTTTGGCTAATAGAAGTTATTATTTGCCTATGGTGCAGTGCAATACTGTGAACTCTTTTTGGTACTCCCCTTGGTGTGCTCCAGGAATGATTCTATCTCAACATATAGACTATATCCTTTTACTTAACTCTGGAATACCCATCAATGCTAATGCTAATGATTTTTTTATAGATGGTGTGCTGCAATTACCTCATGTTAGTTCGCCTGAGCTAAATAACCTATGGTCCTCTATTACTGATGCTTATAAGCATGTGGATCAAGGTGGGATCAGCTGGAATGGTATTCATCACAGCATATCCATTGTTTACAGAACTATAATCCAAATGCATTATGATTCCTCTTTTCCTTGGCACGCTCGAATATGGAAGTTTGGATCTAAACAAAAGCACAATCTGCTGCTTTGGAAATGCCTGATGAATGCAATACACACTCAAGACAATCTTGTTAGAAGGCAATTAATCGATCACTCGCTCTGCATTCTTTGCAACAGAGCTGCGGAAAATGTAGGGCATTTATTCTTCAATTGCCACTTTTCTTTTCAGTTATGGAAGGAAGTTCTTCATAGAATTCACGAGAGACCTCCGCATCGAGATTTTAAGCTGGAATGGATTAGGATTTTCAATATAACTAGGTGGAAAACGATATCGACCAAACGAATTCTCACCTACCTCAAGCTTACGATAGCTGTGATATGGGACGAAAGGAACATGAGAAGATTTGCGCGGTCTTCTTCCTCTCTTTCTCAACTTCTTTTGAAAATTCCCCTGTAGCTATCGCGTTTTTTTTTTTTTTTTTTATTGGTTTATGGGTGGTTATGCTGATCAGTTATTTTCTTCTTAGATTGTATCGTGATTTATCATTTTCATTCTTCATTGTAATTTGACTCTGTTATAATTTAAGTGGACTGTCCACTATAAAAACAGGCTGGCTTTGCTAAAAAAAAAAAAGAGGTTTTGAAGTTGAAATCATATCTTTTAATTTAAAGGAATTTTTTCTAAGTTTTCCTAATTGACATGCATCACATAGACTATCTACTTTAAAATTCATTTTAGGGAGACCTCTTACTAGATCACGTTTTGACAGTCTAGATAAGAGTTTGAAATTCAAATGTCTAAATCTCTTATGCCAAATCCAAGGTCATTTGTATTTGCCAAAAGACACAGGTTATCATTTGAAACTTTCATATTAGGAATATAAGTATTCTTTTTCCTAATTCCCTCAAATATTATGGTTGAATTATTATCTTCAATGTGAAACTTATCTTTTTCAAATTTAATTTTATATCCTTTATCGCAAAGTTGACTAATACTCAGCTGATTATGTTTCAGATTCTTAACTAGCAAAACATTAGTAATAATAGAAGTTTCAGAGTTACCGACTTTGCCGATGCCAACCACATATCCTTTTGAGTTGTCTCCGAAGTTATCTAGTCCTCTGTCTTTATATATTATATCATTCAGCATATCTGGATTGCCAGTCATGTGTCTAGAGCATCCACTATCGAGTATCCATTTATTCTTTTTGATCTGCATAATTTGTCCATTGTGGATTGATTCCTCAACACCCATAAAGCATGTTTCCTGCACATCACACAATTTTTGTAGACAACTTGAATTTGAATATTTATTATATGCAGACTCAAGAGACAATGATGATCTGAATATTTCTAAACTAGTATTAACAAGTTTTTTTTAAACATAGCCATTTTAAAAACTTTTTCAAAAATCATATTATGAAACTTTGAAAACCTTACTCTGATACCAAATGTGAGAAATGCGAATTACGGATCTTAAGGCTAGAATTAACACTAGAGGGGGTGAATAGTGTTTTAAGGAATTACTAAATCTTTTTGAGTTTATGTTGGTTTGAACACAAGTGTATGCAATATTCAGACACAAATATGATCACAGAATCAAACACAGATGCATAAATAAAGTAAAAGAAATAAAGGAAAGAACACACCGAATTTTATACTGGTTCGGAGTTACCCTACATCCAGTCCTGCACGCAAGTACGAATTTCCATTCAAAAGCAATTGTACAATTACACCCTCGATTTCAAGGCCACGAGATACACCACTCCAGATTCACAATCTTCTAGGTAGAGATACTTGATTTTATGGGAAACAAGTTCACCCAATTGATTTCCTAAGCTACAATCACACCTTTTCTTACTTGATTGATTTCACAGGCTACAATCACACCTTTTCTCGCTTAGTTTATTACAAAGGAGCCTATAACTCTGCATAACACTGAGACCTTGTTGAGATATTGATAGAGAATCAAACCATAGATAATCTAGTTAGATTCAATGGTGACTTCGGTAGAGTAATGGTAAAAATATTATATAAAGAAATGTGGAAGAACAAGAGGAGTGAAATCAGAGAAAATATGAATTAAAATTCGTTTAAAACTGCCCCTGTTTATAGTAGAACAACAGCCATGTCCATTGGTGAAAGGATATGACGAATATACACTTCTTTTAAAATTCAAAATTTTGAAATCAACAGCCTACTTAAGGTTGTCGACAGGGGTACTTGAGGTTGTCGACATGCCAAAGGAAATTTTGGTAATTTGTTTTTCTTTGAAAATAACTTCTATCTTGTATTAAAACTATTTTTTAACTTTATAAATATACTTAACTATAGTTAAAGTACATAAATAATATGGAGAATAATATTTTGATATATATAAAATTTTACTATAATTTTATACTTAAATCTAAGTATAAATATTAAAAGTTAAATATATTATTATTAAAAGATAGTTTAAAACGAAGGATAATTTGATTTTGAAAATAAAGATTATTTTGAGGCTAAAAATATTTAAAACCAGGATAGATGTTTTTAATTCTTTTAAAAGGAAGATTCTGAAATCATTTTTGAAAACAAGATATAATTTTGTAAACAACATTTGAATAAAAGTCAGTGGATACAAAACAATGTTCCATTAGATTTTTCGTAGGTTCCATCCTACTTAGGGTTCCATCCCTTTAACGGGCTCGAAGTGGATTCCATTCCACGAATAAATTGGATTTTGAGATGCCAGTGCTTTTCTAGGAGTTTTAACAAAATTCCTGAATAAATTAATTATTATTGAACTTTTGGTAATCTTGATACTCATGAGTCTTCAATCTTGATATCTTGAATCTCTATACTGTACAATCTTCATTCTTGGTACCTGCATGATTAAATCCTACATATACATATATATCTAAACTATAATGTTTGTATTTATATTTTATAACAATTCCTATGGTTGTTGTCATCAAAACCATCATCTCAAGGACTAACAGCTTGTGGTGGTCATTTCGGCCCAAAGAAAACTGCAGAAAAGGTTCTCCAATATGGTTTTTACTGGCCTACACTTTTCAAAGATGCATTCGAGATCTATACTTCTATAAAACTTATGATCGCTGCCAAATGATAGGAAAAAAAATCTCTCGACGAAATATGATGTCTTTGAACCTCATTTTACGATCGAAATCTTTGACGTTTGGGGTATTGACTTTATGGAACCATTTCCCAACTCTTTCTGAAATATGTACATTCTTCTTGTTGTTTATTAGTTGAAGCCATTCCATGTAAAACAAATGACCTTAAAGTTGTTGTGAAATTCATTAAAAAAACATCCTTTCGAGGTGTGAAACACCTCGCATAATAATATGCGATAATGGAACTCATTTCTATAATCGATCATTTGAACTCTAATGAAGAAATACTCAATAACTCATAAGTTATCCACTCCTTATCATTCTCAAACTTGTGGTCAAGTTGAAGTTTCAAATCATCAAATCAAGCAAATTTTGGAGAAAACTGTAAATAAAAATCAAAAAAATTGGTCATAAAAATTAATAGATGCGCTTTGAGCTTATAAAACTGATCTGGGGATGTCTCCTTTTAGACTAGTATAAGGTAAAGTATGCCATTTACCTGTCGAACTTGAACATAAAGCTATGTAGGCGCTTAAGAATATAAAATTTGATTTCGATAAAGTTGGCGAAAACAGAAAATTACAACTTAATTAATTAGAGGAGATTAGGAACGAAGCATATGAAAATGAGAAAATTTACAAAGAAAGAATAGGAGTTTTTCATGGCAAGTCTATCCTAAAAAAACATTTTCGCCAAATCAAAGTTTTTTTTGTATGACTCTTGACTTCATTTATTCCTAATAAAATTAAAATCAAGGTGCATAGGACCATACGTGGTACGTATTATTTTTCCTCACGTTGTCATGGAAATAGAAAAACCTATGAATGGATCAACTTTTAAAGTAAATGGTCATCGTTTAAAACCTTACTTGGAGTCGACGAGTGATCGAGAGGAGGAGCTCATGATTCTTCATGAGACATAATGTGTCTAGTAGGAAATTTTAACCCTCTCTTGTAAATATGTATATATTTTTCTCCATTACACTAATTATATCATGCATTAACTCTGGGGACACAATCAAAATCAAATGTGGGGTGGGAAGGGGTCTCACGTTTATTTTGATTTTTCATGGTTTGTTTTTTGCATTTTCTTCCCAAAAAAGAAAAACCCAAAAACAATTTTTTTAGCATATTGATTTACTTTTGAAGAAATACGATAGAACAAGCATACATTTTTTATTATTAAATTGAAATTTTTGTAAAATTACTCGTGTCAACAAAAAATAACAAAGTTAGATTACAAGTAACTATGGTTTAACTAGTATATAGGAAGGTTCATAGATGATCGTTATGAAGTATATCCTAATTGTAATCTTTGTTTAAACGAGTGGTTGATTTAAGTAAAGGCGATTACATTTTTGATCTTCTAAGTTAAGTGGTGCTAAGATATTTTTGCATAACTCTCTCTCTTTTCAAAAAAACAATAATTTTCATAATAATGAGAAATACCTAGAGTCATGTTTCACACATAAGTGGGTACACTCGCCATGCTCTGTACCTTCTCACATAAGCCCGAAAGGCTGATCTCAGTATATCTGAGTTAGGTGTATGTAAACAAAATTAAAATAATAATAATAAACAAAAAGAGTCATATGTTTGTATGCAAGTGTGTACAATTGCCATGCTCCATACTCTTCTCATGTAAGCCCGAAAGGAAGCGCACAATCGGTATATCTGGCCTTAGTATATCCGAGTTAGGTGTGTTAATAATAATGTTAATATTTTTCAAAATAGAGAGAGCAAGCAATTGAAACCCAAGCACTATCTTCACTTATTATTTAAAAGAATTAAAAATGACACTTTGCAGAACTTTAATCAACTAAAGAATTTCATTCATAGTTGCACTATGTTATCAACCGAAACAACTAGCAAAACTAAAGTCCAACTGTGATGATAACTTAATCTTTGTTGGAATTTTTAATGAGTAAAAGGACTAAAATTTCTTGATAATAACCAATACTATATATAACTTACTCATGTCGATTTAAAAGTAAATTCTTCATTTGTAAATATTTTCGAAAACTTGCATCATGTAGTCTCATTAGAATTTGCATTTGCATTTGGATTTTGTGGGTAGTATCCACTGAAAACCTTCATGAGACAACAGTCGTCCTACTAGGAACACCTAAAGGTTTAACGTCTTATTGCATACGCTCAATGCAATCGTGTTTTCTACGAAAATTGATTTATCCTAGTTTTAGTTTATTCGAGAATGAATAAAAAGATAAGTGTGGGGGTATTTGATGTCCATGTAAAAGTGTATGTTTTTACTCATATATTTAATTTTCTTTTATTAAAATAAATGAGCATATTAGGGTATTTTACATGTTTAAACCAAATTCTGAATTGTTTTCAAATCATCATTCATTCATCTTTATTTATAGGAAAAATGGTAATTTTTTGTATGAATTAATTTTGATAAAATTTATTTGCACATTTTTATTTTTATTTCTAGGAAACTGAGTGCAAATTGGATGGAGCTTAATGGATATATGCATGCACAAGTGTTCAAGGGCAAAAGAATGTAGAAAAGAAAAGAAATAATGCAACATGGAGGAGCCCACATGCCTACTAACTAATGGACCATAATTAAAAGCAAATGCACATGTTAATAGTGATTAATTAATTCCCTAATGATTACTTGGAGGCTACACAATCTCAAGGGCATTTTTGATAGTCCCTTAAAATTGGAATTAGGGTTTTATGCATGTATAAATACCCCTTATGTTTTACGTAAGGATCCTTTTCTCTTTAACGCAAAGTTGTAGCACAAAATCAATGTTAAATAAAATATATTTTTAATGGCTTCTTAGCCTTGTTCTTTACTTTCATGCACTTTCATTTCATGCTTTCTTTTATTGTTATTTAATTCTATGCACTTTTTTATTTCATGTTAGTAGCGTAGATTTCTTTTATTGCAATTAGTTAGCTCTCTTATTTTAGAACTTCTTTTCATTTTATGTTTATGTTGAAATCGCTTTATGTCAACATGAATTCAAATATAAGAAGCTAAACCCCTTCGATTTAGGGGTAACGAAGCTCTCATGAATCGTATTAAATTAACATAATGATTTTATTTATGATCTCTCTTTTGTGCTTAGTTCGAAATTTTTATGTGTTTGGAATTTATTGTCTAATATTGAATTTGATAGCCTATGTTGTTCATAACAGATAGACTATGCATAATTAAACATAAACACGAGTTTCCCTTTCATCTAAATATGATTTTGACAATGAAAGTGAAACTAGAATCAAAATTTGATGTTCTATGTTACTAATTCATAGTAAATAGATCATGCTTAAAATATATTTTATTTTTAATTTCATGTCATTTTCATGAGAGTTGATAAGTGGTTTGAGTGGTTTGTTAGAGTTTGGTAGTTTAAGTTGTGCTTATTAATAGCACAAATCTTCACTACTAATAAAGAGAATTTATTGAATAAGTTTACTCAGTGTCATTTTGAAATTCCAAATATACCCCTTTACATCTCATAGAGAAATAATATTCAAATACGAGGATGTGGGCTATTATTTTCCAAGTACAAATGTTAGTCACCATGGAGCCACAATGTGCATTCACAAGATGAAGTATCCGAGTGTACCATATTGTCCATAATTTAACTGGAATTTCATTGGTTAAAGTTTTGTCCAATTCTGAGTTAGTATGAAAAAGTTATTGCAATCTTAACAAAATAATAGTGGCTTTTGCACTAGGCGGAGTTCAAATATGAGGTGTGGTAGCTTGTTACTTTCTAAGTACGATTGTCAGTCCACATGGAGAACTACAGTGTGCGTTCACAAAATGAAGTATCCGAGTGTTCCATATTGTCTGTAATTTAGGTGGGAATTAATTGGTCGAAATCTCACCGAATTCTAAATTAGTATGAAGAAGTTATTGCAGTCTGAGCAAAAAAAATAGTGGCTTCTACACTAGGCGGAGTTCAAATATGGGGATATGGTTGAATGTTATTTTCCAAGTAAACTATCAGTCCTCATGGAGAACTACAATGTGCGTTCATAAGATGAAGTATCAGAGTGTACCATATTGTCTGTAATTTAGGTGGAAGTTCATCGGTCAGAGTTTTGCCTAGTTCCGAATTAGTATGAAGAAGTTATTGCAGTCTGAAGAAAAAAAATAGCGGCTTCTGCCTAGGCGGAGTTCAAATATGATAATGTAGTTAGTTATTTTCTAAGTACAATTATTAGTCACCATGGAGAACTACAATGAGCATTGAGTGAGGATATAGCCTGTTATTTTCTAAGTACAACTATTAGTCACCATGAAGAACTACAATGTGTGTTTATAAGATGAAGTGTTTGAGTGTACCATATCGTTTGTAATTTAGGTGGGAGTTCATCGGTCAAAGTATCGCCTAATTTCGAGTTAGTATGAAGAAGTTATTATAGTCTAAATAAAAAAAAATAGCGGCTTATGCCTAAGCGGAGTTCAAATATACGGTAGCATGTTATTTTCCATGTACAACTTTCAGTCCCCATGAAGAACTACAGTGTGCATTCACAAGATGAAGTATCCGAGTGTTTCATATTATCCGTAATTTAGGTAGGAGTTAATCTGTGGAAGTCTTGTCGAATTTCGAGTTAGTATGAAAAGTTATCACAGTCCGAACAAAAAAATAGCGACTTCTACACTAGGCGAAGTTTAAATACGGGGATATGGTAGCATGTTATTTTGTAAGTAAACTGTCAGTCCCCATGGAGAACTACAGTGTGCATTCACAAGATTAAGTATCCGAGTGTACCATATTGTCCGTAATTTAGGCGAGAGTTAATCCACCAAAGTTTTGCTGCCTGATTTCGAGTTAGTATGAAAAGGTTATTGCAATTTAAAAAAATTGCAACTACTTCCTAGGCATAGTTCAAATATGAGGATGTAGTCGGTTATTTTCTAAGTACAATTATTAGTCACCATGGAGAATTACAATGAGCGTTGAAGTAGGGATATAGCATGTTATTTTCTAAGTACAACTGTTAGTCACCGTGAAGAACTATATAGTGCATTCATAAGATGAAGTATCCGAGTGTACCATATTGTCCGTAATTTAGGTGGGAGTTCATTGGTCGAAGTATCACCTAATTCAGAGTTAGTATGAATAAGATATTGTAGTCTGAACAAAAAAATAGCTGCTTCTGCCTAGGGGAGTTCAAATATGGGGATATGGTAGCATGTTATTTTTTAAGTACAACCGTCTGTCTCCATGGATAACTACAATGTGCATTCACAAGACGAAGTATCCGAGTGTTCCATATTATCGTAATTTAGGTGGGAGTTAATCGGTTAAAGTCTCGTCGGATTCCGAATTAGTATGAAGAAGTTATTGCAGTCTGAACAAAAAAATAGTGGCTTCTGCACTAGGAAGAGTTTAAATATGGGGATGTGGTAGCATGTTATTTTCTAAATAAACTGTCAGTCCCCATGGAGAACTACAATGTACGTTGACAAGATGAAGTACTCGAGTGTACCATATTGTTCGTAATTTAGGTGGGAGTTTATCGGTTAAAGTTTTGCCTGATTCCGAGTTAGCATGAAGAAGTTAATACAGTCTGAAGAAAAAAATAGCAGATTCTGCCTAAACGGAGTTCAAATATGAGGATGTAGGCAGTTATTTTCTAAGTACAATTATTAGTCACCATGGAGAACTACAGTGACCGATAAAGTAGGGATATAGCATGTTAGTTTCGAAGTACAACTGGTGGTCACCATAGAGAACAACAGTGTGCATTCACAAGATGAAATATCCGAGTGTATCATATTTTCCGTAATTTAGGTGGGAGTTCATCGGTTGAAGTTTTGTCCGATTCTGAGATATCATGAAGAAGTTACTGCATTATGAACAAAAAAATAGCGGCTTCTGCCTAGGCGAAGTTCAAATACGGGAATATAGCCTGTTATTTTCTAAGTACAACTGTTAGTCACCATGGAGAACTACAGTGTGCACAAGATAAAGTATCTGAGTGTACCATATTGTCCGTAATTTAGGTGGGAGTTCATTGGTCGAATTTTTGACTGATTCCGAGTTAGTATTAGAAGTTATTACAGTCTGAAGGAAAAAAATAGCGGTTCTGCCTAGGCAGAATTCAAATATGAGAATGTAGCCTATTATTTTCTAAATACAACTATTAATCGCTATGGAGAACTACAGTCAGCGTTGAAGTAGGGTTATTGCTTGTTATTAACTACAACCGTTAATCACCATGGAGAACTATAATATACGTTTATAAGATGACGATCCGAGTGTTCTATATTGTCCATAATTTAGGTGGGAGTTCATCAGTCATAGTTTCGCCCAATTCCAAGTTAGCATGAAGAAGTTATTGCGGTATGAACAAAAAAATAGCGGTTTTTGCCTAGTGGACTTCAAATACGGGGACGTGGTCTGTTATTTTCTAAGTACAACTGTTAGTCACCATAGAGAACTACGGTATACGTTCACTAGATGAAGTATCCGAGTGTACCGTATTGTCCGTAATCTAGATGGGAGTTTATTGGTCGAAGTTTTGTCTGATTCCGAGTTAGTATGAAGAAGTTATTACAGTTTGAAGAAAAAAATAGCGGCTTCTACTTAGGCAGAGTTCAAATATGAAGATGTAGTCTGTTATTTTCTATTCACAACTATTAGTCACCATGGAGAACTACAGTGAGCGTTGAAGCGGGGATATAGCCTGTTATTTTCTAAGTACACCTGTTAACCACCAATGGAAAACTATGGAATACGTTCATAAGCTGAAGTACCCGAGTGTTCTATGTTGTTCGTAATTTATGTGGGAGTTCATCGGTCATAGTTTCGCCTGATTTCGAGTTAGTATGCAAAAGTTATTGCGGTATGAACCAAAAAATAGCAGCTTTTGCCTAGCGGAGTTCAACTACGGGGATGTAGCCTATTATTTTCTAAATACAACTATTAGTCACTGTGGAGAACTACGGTATACGTTCACTAGATGAAGTAAACGAGTGTTCCTTATTGTTTGTAATTTAGATAAGAGTTCAATGGTCGAAGTCATACCTGATTTCGAGTTAGTATGAAGAAGTTTTTGCAGTCTGAACAAAAAAATTGCGGCTTCTGCTTAGGCAGAGTTCAAATATAAGGATGCTACTATCGAATCTACTTCCACCAGTACAACTAAAAATGCATGCACGTTGTGATTAAATGCAGGTCCATCTAGGCATGCATATGTACTCGTAAACTATATTTATAATGAACACATCAACCATTTCTACTTAAAATAAAAATGAGAGATTATAGATAAATTTTGCATTCATTTATATGAATGGTTGAAAGTGGATTTGCCTCTAAATTGCTCCTTAATCTCATAGTTTCATTCTCATTTTCATTCTAATTTTAGTTCATTTTTCTACAATTTTAGCGAAATCTCCTCTTAATTTTTGGCCTAATTCGATTGAGTAATTTTAGAATTTAAACCTTTCACTATGGATCGACCCGTACTTGCATACATACTACGAGTGTACGTCGTGCGCTTGTAGTTTTTATAACAATATATTATTAATGGTAATCTAATCAATAGGATTTTCCATCGTTAAACAGGGGTAATTATAGCTCTTGCTATAATATATTCCTTTGGAAAGCATTTTTATGTAATGTGGGAAAATTTGTGCTTAAAAGAGTAGTTATTGAACATTCATCTTCCCATAGTACTACCATTTCATCAGGAATTCGAATCAAGTCATCAACTACGTGCGGTTCATTCCCATCACCATTACGTAATAGAGAATTGAAAGAATCTTCTTTTGCTCTCGTATTTTGAGTAAGTTGAATGACTTCTACATGATTCCATAGTGGCGATTTACCAATGCATGCATCAACTATTTTTGTTATGTACCATGTTGCACAACTGGTATGACTTGTCGAAAATCCCCTCCAATAATAAGAATTTTGCCTACTAATGGCTAGTTATTCCCTATAATATCCTTAAGGAATCCATCTAATGCTTTAAAAGCATATCTATGAGTCATAGTTGCTTCATCCTAAATAAAAATGGATGCTTGATGTAAAAGATTGGCTAATTCTGATTGTTTAGATATCGTACACATTACTTCAGATGTTGGATTAAGTGGGATTTTAAAGCTCGAATGTATCATTCAACCGCTTGGTAGAATAGTCATAGTAATCCCGTATGTTTACTATTGCAAGTGCAATCAAACATTCTTGTCGAAGTGTTGCAAGTATTGCTGGATAAAGAAATGTCTTTCCTGTTCCACCAAGACCATCAATAAAATGAATATTGCTCTCTTTATTCTTAACAGCATTCATAATTATAGTATAAGCACGCAATTGGGATTCATTCAACTTGCTAGCAGAAGTTAAAACCTCTTCTGGTGTTATAATTGAATATTGCTCACTTATTAATCTCGAAGTTAATAAATGATCATTTATGTCATCTCTAATTGTTGGAAGGTTGTAATCGGAAACTTTTTTTATAATGCTTCATTGATAAAATATTAAAATCTTCTGGAAGATGATTTTCAGGTATAACTCAACTTGTTATATTTGAACTCGAATAATCTTCTATCATATAGTAGAGAAATTCATCCTATAATTTTCGAATACCAATTGGTGCATAATAAATCAAGACTGTAGCGGACAATCTTCTCAAAGACAATGGTATTCGTGTGGCCAATGCTTCCTACAAGCATGCTCTAATGCTTTGATCTTCCTCTAGCAGTCCCATCTTCTCCACTATTTTATGAAATGTTGGATATTTAACACCATCTACTGTGAGAAGATAGTCAAATGAGGTTGATCCTTTTACATGATTTAAAGGAACTCTCAAGTAGCAACGTTCTCCTTCTGATAGTGAAACGCTATAAATCCATCCTATGACTTCTTTTGATGATGTCCTACGTCTCCATTTTTTTATATCTATTACCCACTTGTATTTCTCTATAAATTCACGATATAAAATTTGTCTTGCTTGGGGATCTTGTGAATTTGTGTTGAATGTTTAATTAGCATCGACTTAGAGAGGCTTTCATCCGACAAAATATCAAACACTGTTTGATTAGAATGATACATGACCTTTTTCCTACTTGGTAAGTGTATTTATAATTGTTGAACGGAAAGATAAATAGTATGCAGTGACAATTCAAAAATTCTCCAAAAGGCCTCTTGATGACATATCCATCTTGCATCAACAAACTTTTGAATTTCATCATACTCACTTCATGGATGAACCTCAACTGCCATACGATCTGGACCTTCATGGACATATTTGTATGGGTATTTGACAGATTTGATAATGCTATAAACTTTGACATTAATATGACAATCGTATTTTTATAACAACAATGGATTATATGGGACTTCCCAATGATTACCGACAACAAAATCATTGTCATTGCGTAATGCAATGCTTCTACCATTATCTTGCCTCTGATAAATGAGACATGAATCATTGCCCCGAAGAGAAGTTGGAGAATTTTTTTTTGGATAACCCTTTTTTCATTTTTCATCTTTCATACATGGTTAATTTGGTCTATGTCTTCGGCATGGTCCATAAAGCACCCATTTTATACCAATATTATATGATTCTGATTCTTCGTCATGGTATGCGATTTCTGCTCTTACAACAGTATTATAATCATCCGAGCTATGAAGTTTATCTTCCTCATCTAATGATAAAAGTATGAGCACGAGGAAGTCCTCTTTTCAAAAATTCTATTACAAGCACATGTGCTGCAACTAAACCAAGAACTTGTTTGCTATAAACATCATCATTTAGTTGTTCATATTTTGCATAAAATATTTTTGTCATAAGATCTGGACGATCTTGAGCAAATTATCCATATAGTAGTTCAAAAGTGATTTTATCCCATGAAGGATTATATGTCATTGTAATGAAAAGGTCAAGCTTTCCAAACTTCTGCACCAAAGCCATAACATCTTGGTGATGTTAGTGCATGTTGCTTGGGCTTCCATTAAATGAAGCGGGTAAAATTGTTCTTTTTCCGATGTTTCCTATACTTAATTTTCAAATCATTTTTAGCATGTTGATGATATTATGTATATATGTAACATATAGTACATATTAATTTTATTGAGTAATATAAATAAATTTATATATCTACATTTTTCTCTCCAGCATTCAACGCATCTTGTAGACCCACATACAACTCTGATCTTATATATTGTTGTTTTTCTTGAAACCATCTCATTCTACCACTTTTAATTTTTACATAATTATCCATAACATATTGTTGCAACAAACGTCCACCGAACAGTAAAAGAGATGTATTTTTATTGTCGAATCTATAATTGTAAGGTCCATTAATTATACAAGTATTTTAATAAGATAAATAAAAGTTGAGTAGTATGTTTGGTTAATACTAAGATTATAAAGATATATAAATTAATTAGTGATCTATATTCATACCTGTAAGAGATATGCATAATACTCTTAGCATGTAATAGGGATGCCATTCTCATTATGACTATTTAGGTCCCAATCATTATTTCCATAAGGTGGTAGAAGAGGATACTGTAATGGATCATAATAACCATGCGTCTTCAGTACTCTCATAAGCTATCCGGATATTGTTTGTACAACGATATCCCTACCATTTATGATACTTTTCTCATCACCTACCACTATTCATGCAACTTATGAAGCTGTCGGAAGTGCATATTATCGTTGTAATAGTTGTTCCTTAATTATAAACCAACAATCATGGATGCTAGGAAGTTATGAAACTCAATAGAAATTTTGTGCAAAATTATTATTTTCATCTAAATATGTTGTATCTTTTCTAGGATTCTTCAATCCAACTCTCCATTTTTCGTTATAGGTTTTTCAATTTCATGATCAGTGTCATATATATACAATTGCAAAAACCTTGGTCTATAGCCTTCTTGAGGTAGTAAGCTGCAAATATTGTGATATATACATCCTTGAGCACGCAAAGTGTACACTCTAGCTTTTTCGTTTGCCAATTTTTATTAATATGAACTCCTATTGAAGGGAAAGAAAATGCATGATTATATGACCAAATATTTCTTCTATAGCTTACACCATCATCACTTGTGTTAGTGTAAAGGTTAAAGAGCTCAGTTTGTAACTGTAATAGGGGTAGTATAGTTCATTCCTTCTCACAACATGGAGAAAAGTTTCATGTTCAAATAATTTTGTTGAGCAGTGCAGACAAAATTTTGGTTGTTGCAATGAATGTCTTCAAAATTCAATGTGGTCTTTGAAATTTTTTGCAACGTTATGAGTTCTTATATGTATGCGTGCTCCTTGATGTCTTTGCATTTCATTATCATTTTTCATAATTTGTCATCTTTGCCTGTAAGAATCTCGACAGTGAGATAGATAGTGTTCTCTTTCTTCTGTAGACATGGTTTTTCTCTATTCTCTTCGTCTTTGACGATTTCTTTCTTGACGGTAAGGATGGTGCCCTTTATTTAGATGCTTATTTATTGCATTTGAGTTATTTTTCTCTATAAGCATCATTTCAGTTTCTTCGAATTGATTTGAATTTGTTAAGTGGTTGTTTGCTTGCGATATTATACATAATTCTTTATTTGGTTGTTACATGTCATCCGAATTTTCATTGGTTATCTTATCTAAATTTTTACTTTAAGACATATTTTGAAGCCTTTCTCGGCCTAGTCCATAAGCATGACGACATCGAGCAAGATATACTTCTCTTTCCTTCAGAATCATGGCTTATCTTTATTCTCTAGCTCTTGTTCGGTTAATTTCTCTTTGTTCATTGGTTGAAGCATTTATTCTTCTATTTTTCCTTCATCGATTACTCATTTTTTTTACGCAACCATGTTAGAAATATAAATATGATATATGATTAATAAGGCTTTAAATTTGTTAATCTGCACAATAATTTCTATAGTATTAAAAAAAGGGCAGGATCATATAACTAACAAGCATAAATTTTAAACAAAAGTCTAACGATGAAGCATTTAATGCGATAATACTAAACAATATACATTTATCTTTATTAACCATTAATATAATTTATTTGATGATAAAGGATTTCATCTTAGTTGTCTTCATTGTCATCATCCATTTTTCTCCAAATAATTTATCTGCAAAAATAAATGAAGAAAAATAAGAATAAATATTGAATATTTGTTATTATATACATACATACATGCATGCATGCATGTATGTGTGTGTGTGTGTATATATATATATTGGTACATAACTTACCAATTTGGAAATAAAATTTCGGTCCCGGCCATAATCGTCTGCAAGAGGGTGTGCTGATCATTGCGTGGCTATTCTTATGCTAGTTTATTATTTTCCACTGTTGTAGATTTAGTAGGTGATGCCTTATCGTGTACCAATTTTTGTTTATCGGAATGTTTAGCGTCCATCATTATTTAGTTTATGGTTTGTTTTACTTAGTTGTAACGCACTAAAAATGCTAGATTATAAAGAGACGATAATGGTTTCATTTATGAGATATAAATGAATGAGCACTAATAAATATTATGATATCAAATTTAAGAGCGAGAAATGAACGCATATCAATATCTTAGAACTCATGTTGGACATATAGCAATGATAACTACAAAATGACACGTAATACAAGTATGTATGATGAAGAAGTGACTTTTTTACTAAATAAAAAACATATAATAGCGTTGAAACATAAAACATACAATAGAGCAAAAGATAGGCTTGCTAGTTATGTATAGGAATAGATAGGTAAAATAATTGTATTGGCACAGGTTGGAAAAAATAGATAAACTAATACGAAAATAGGGTAAAATTATAATGTTGAAATATAAAGCACATTTGATACAAATGAAGTTATTAGAACAAATCGGTGTGCATCAGATATATATACAATGAGTCACAATCATACCAGTATCACTAAAAAAAATTATTAGAGTAAATGTTATCAAACAACTGGTGATTTATGATACAAATAAAAGTTTATAATTGGAAATGTAGTAACAATAAATTAAAATTCAAAGGAACTAGTAAGGCATAGGTCAAAAAGAATACTTTTATTTTGTGAATTCAATATGTAATATCAAACTGGATTTAGCTTGTGCTTTATAACATATAGCCCTAGTTATAAATAAAATTGATAATTATGTAAAAATATAATAAAAAAATTGATACATGTACATGTTGGGGAAAATCCCTTCAAATGATCAGTCTCAGGGAATAAAAGTCCAACTCAACGGACAACAACATGATCGTGATTGTAGTGAGACGGAACAAACAAAAGATGAACACCAGAATAAATAGTCATAGATCTATGTAATTCAGAAAATTAAATAATACCAGTATTTCTAGTGATTCCACTACCGCTAAGCAGTGTACATCCACTTGGGGAGAGGATATTTTATTAATCATTGAAAGATTAGAGTTACAAGATTGATTCACTTTTGGAGGCTATACATAAGAAGAATTTACAACACAGAAAAATTCTGCAGAGTTTCAGCTCTCTAGGATGGCTCTGAAATTGGCTAAAATTAGCTCTCAATTTCGGCTGCCATTGTTGTCCAGAAGCTCCTCTATTTTAGAGTGAAGAAATGAGGAGGGGTAGCTGATATATAGCAGCCTTGGGGTTTTGTTCGGCATGCATCTGGTTCAGCGCCATTTGGTTCGGCAAAATGTCGAGTGGAAAATTTGGACCGACATCTGCATCTTCTTAATTGGATCGGAAAATACCGAACGAAATATTTCGTTCGATATTACCAAATTATCAAACGAAATATTTCGTTTTGTCTTCTTCACCGCTCCAAATTGAAGTACTTCCTCTGAACGAACTCACCACCAAATGAGAAATCTCATTCGTTCTTCCTCCATCGCTCGGCAATTTAGAGCGGCAACTGCTCCAAACTAGTTCACCGAACGAACGAAGCCCTAGCTTCGAAGATCATCACCGAACACTTATTCTGTTAGTCCGTGAGATGACGGTTTTGATGAAAACAACCTTAGAACAGATTATAAAGTATAAATACTAACATTATAAGTTTAGATATATATATATGTATATGCAGGATTTAACCGTGTAGGTACCAAGAATGAAAACAGTATAGCATAGAGATTCAAGATATCAAGATTGAAGACTCATGAGTATCAAGATTATTAAGAGTTCAAGACTTCAAGAATAAGTATTTTAATTAGGATTTTTTTTAAAACTCCTAGAAAAGCACTGGCATCTTAAAATCCAATTTATTCGTGGAATGGAATCCACTTCGAGCCCGTTAAAGGGATGGAACACTAAGTAGGATGGAACCTACGAAAAATCTGGTGGAACATTGTTTTGTATCCGCTAATTTTTATTCAAAATGATTTTACAAAAATTATCTTGTTTTCAAAATGATTTCAAAACTTTCCTTTTAAAAGATTCAAAAACCTCTATCCTGATTTTAAGTAATTTTAGCCTCAAAATCATCTTTAATTTCAAAGTCAAATTACTCCTGGTTTTAAACTATCTTTTAATATAATATATTTAATTTTAAATATTTATACTTAGATTTAAATATAAAATTAAAATTATAGTTAAATTCTATATATATTATTCTCTATATTTACTTATGAATTTTAACTGTAGTCAAGTATATTTATAAAGTTTAAAATAGTTTTAATATAAGATAAAGGTTATTTTCAAAGAAAATCAAATCATCAAAAAATGCTTTGGGATGTCGACATACTCATGGTGACCATGTCGACATGGTGTCAGTTGAGTTCAAAATTTAAATTTCAAAAGAAGTGTCTATTCGCTATAATTCTTCATGAAAGGACATGACTGTTGTTCTTCTATAAATAGGGGTCAGTTTCAATGAATTTTAACATCAGATTTTCTGGTTTTTCACTCCTCTTCTTCTTCCATATTTCTTAATACATATTCTTACCATTACTATGTCGAAATCAACATTGAATCAAACTCGATTACTTCTAGTTTGATTCCCTATCACTATCTCAGCAAGGTTCTCGGTGCTATTCTGAGTTATAGACTTCTTTGTAATCTATTAAGCGAGAAAAGGTGTGATTGTGGCCTTGAAAATCAATCAAGCAAGATAAGGTGTGATTGTAGCCTTGGGAAATCAATTGGGTGAACTTGTTGCCCGTAAAATCAAGTGGGTGAACTTGTTTTCCGAAAAATCAAGTATCTCTACCCAGAGGATTGTGATTCTGGAGGGTGTACCTCGTAGCCTTGAAATCAAGGGTGTAATTGTAAAGATTGCTTTTGAAAGGAAATCCGTACTTGTGTTGCGGGACTAGATGTAGGGTAAATCCGAACCAGTATAAAATCCGGTGTGTTCTTTCCTTTACTGCTTTTTATTTTATTTCTACATTTGTGTTTGCTTCTGTGATCATATCTATGTCCGTATATTGCACACATCTGTGTTTAAATTAACATAAACTCAAAAGATTTAGTAATTCTTTATAAACACTATTCACCCCCTCCTCTAGTGTTAATCCTGGCCTTAAGATCCGTAATCCGCATTTCTAACAATTGGTATCAGTGAAAGGTTTTCAATATTTCATAATCTGATTTTTGAAAAGTTTTCAAAATGGCTACCAACACTGGTACTGTTACTAACACTAGTATTCCTGTCACTAGTTCTTTTGTAGAAGGTCAGTCTACTGTCAGACCACCACTTTTTAATGGCAGTAATTACGCATATTGGGAATGTAGGATGAAAATATATTTACAATCTATAGGATTAGACACTTGGAATATTACACAAACTGAATATTCTGAACCCACAACTGACTTTGCACAGTGGACTACTGAGCAAAAGACCATTGCACAAAATAATTCTAAGGAAATAAATATTTTATTTTGTTCACTAGATAGAAATGAATTCAATAGAGTGTCAGTTTGTAAGTCTGCATATGAAATCTAGAAAACTTTGCAAGTTACTCACGAAGGAACATGCAAAGTTAAACAGACCAAAATTTCCATGCTCACAAATCAGTTTCAATTATTTAAAATGAATCCTAATGAGTCTATTTCAGATATGTATAGTAGATTTCAGGATATCGTGCATTCTCTAATATCTTTGGGAAAGGAATTTTCTGAAGAAGATCAAGTCAGAAAGACTTTAAATTCTTTTACTTCAGAATGGGATCAAAAGACACTTGCTATCGAAGAGGCAAATGACATCAGTACTTTAAAGATAGAAGAATTAATTGGAAATCTAATGTCGTATGAAGTTCAAATGATCAGGAGAAGAGAAAGCAAAGCATCTGAAAAGAAATCAATGGCATTCAATGCATTGACTGATGGATCAGATTCAAACAGCGATAATGATGAAGAGATAACTTTGATGACCAGAATTTAGGAAATTCCTGAAATACAGAAAGATGAATAATCTCAAGAGAAACAACTATAAGAACTTTGGAAATCAGAATATGGTGCCAAATAATGTCAAATGATACAACTGTGATGAACCAGGCCATATCAAAAGAGATCGTCCGTATCCAGATAGGCAAAATCCTCCTATGAACAATGATCCAGCAAAGAAACGGAAGCGTGCATTTACTGCTACTCTAGATGACTCAGACTTGTCCTCAAGTGATGATGATCAGAAAACAGATAATTCAAATTTGTGTTTCACGGCAGTTCACGACTCCAACGAATTCAGAGAAACGGACTCAGAGAAAGGTACACATTTACAATATAATTGGTTGAAATTGCTTACTTAGATTAGATGTTTGATTGCTTGATTGATTGATATTGAATTGGTGTGTTGTTTGAATTTTAGAATTTATTTTCTATTTTATTATTATTATTATTATTATTTTATTATTATTATTATTATTATTATTTTTTATAGTATAATAATACTTTTTGAAATATATAATTAGTCCAATAATATTTTAGAATATATAGACATTAAAAATAATAAAGTATATATATATATATTTATTAGATAACTTAGGAAAAATAAATCACAAAAATTCATGGGCACATGTCGACATGGTCCCTACCATGATGTCGACATGGGCACCAGAATTTGAATTTCAAAATTTGAATTCAAATGTTTGAATTTCCCTCTACCTTTTCACTTCATTCAATTCTCTGAAAAGCTACCTTTTGACCAGAGAATATGTCATTTGAGAATCTATTTATTCACTATCTTTTATCATATCTTTTCACTCTCATTTTCAAATTCAAACTCTTTCTTCAAAACTTCAAGCTCTCTACTCTCATCTACAATGGCTTCTTCAAGAAACCCATCCACCATGAGAATTTCCAGAAAAATAAAAGAGTAACTCTTCAATGATCCAGAGGCAATAAAAGCATACATCAATTATGCTAACTATGCCAAAGTCCATCCCGGAAAGTTTGCTATTTTTCAAAATTTCTCTTCTTATGAACTTGATTCTCTTTTTGCAAACAATGGAGTTCTTAGTCTTATTGATGCTTCTCAAAATGATTTTGTTTGCTATCCAAATCTTTTCAAAATTTTCTATGCTAATTTAATCCGTGGATTTTATGACGGAAATGAGGATAAAATTTGGAGTAGTGTCAAAGGCACTAGAATTGTTTTTAATTATGATCTTTTGGGTACCATTCTCAATTGCAAGAGTACGGAAATGAATCTTTCTAATTTTAAAATCGATGAAAATGATCATGAGACATTTCATCACATTTTCCAAGGGAATGATATTTTGAATTCAAAAATCGAAATTTTCGACCAAAAGCAAGAATTGTCAATCTTCTTTTGCAACATACTTTGACCCCAAGATCCGGGAATTTTAATAATCCTACTTCAAAAGTCTGCAAAGCACTTTTTGCTATTTTTGGAAATTATGATGTTAATTGGGCACAAGTTATTTTGGATGAACTTCGTTCCAAAAATCTTGAAATGGGTGAGAATATTTTATATCATGGAATTTATCTCACTCGGATTTTTAACTATTTTAGAGTGGATTTTAAAGGCGAAGAATTTGTTTCTAGAAAAGTTTTCAATCATTCCAACATTTCGCTTATGAAAATTCCATTTGTTTTTCAACCTTATGAGACCCTTACCGAAAAGGAAGAGCGTTTGGCTCATGAGGAAATGGAAGAAGAGGAAGGAGAAGAAGAAGAAGGGGAAGAAATGGAATTTGAAGAAGAACAAGAAGGTGAAACTTCTTTGGAAAGCATCGACTATCCTTCCAATCCATCCAACAAAACCTTTCTCAAAAACCAAAAGACTATTGTTGAGAACCAACGGATTCTTAAACGATCCGTTAGTAAAAAGTTGGATAATATTTCTTCGAAGATGAACAAGTTTATTTCCAAAGTCAGTAAGAAACTTGGACTATCTTCATCATCATCATCATCCTATAACTAGTTTTATCTTTTCCGTATCTTGTTGTACTTGTTTTATTTTGTTTTAATTCGAAAGTTCATGTAGTTTGTCATGTTTAATCATTGTATCATCTTTGTATGCAATGAAATGAAATTTATTTTCTGTTATCTAGCTTATCTTATCTCCAAAATAAATGTTAGTATATTATATAAATACACACACACAATTATTCACAAAATCAAATTAGTCATACTTTTTCACTAACCCATGTCGACATACCCTCTATGACCATGTCGACATGTACTGGTCAGAAATGACAATTAATTTTGAATTTGAAATTTGAATATCTACCGCATGTCTATTCATTTCAAACGAATTTCTACACCTATAAATACATGTTTCTTCCAGAATTTCCCACTCTTATCTTCTATGTCCTTCATTTCCTTCACAAATTCAACTATGGCTAATCCAATTCACAACTTAACCGAAAATCTTGAAGAAACTCGTAATTCGTTCAAGAATATTCTCTCATTTATTCTTCGTAATCAGCGTCACTTAGAAATAAGTCAAATGCAGATGATCAAGGAACAAGAAAGGCATTTCGATGCGATACGATGGATGATCTCCTCACTACACAAGGATGATAACGAAGCACATCCTCCTATCTCTCCCACCAATGACAATGAATATTGGGATGCAATTAAAGCAGACCCTATATTTGGAGAAGAAGGATGGGTGGTAGTTCCTCGTAACATTTGATTTTATTACTTTGTTTGAACTAATTTGATTTGGTTTGATTTGATACTTGGTGTGGATTGATTTCTTAATATTGGTTTGATGTTTTCTATATAAAACATATATACACATTAAAATACATATAGTCTTTGATTAAGTATCATGATCATAAGTGTAATTATTTCTTAATCTATCTATTATATATTCCGTTGTATAGTTTATCAATGCAGGCACCGAAGTCCAAGAATAAGGGGGAGTTAGTTTTTGTTGATGACAAAAGGGGATAAATATAAAATAGGGTAGTTATGTATAAATTAAGGGGGGTTATAGATTAAGAGGGAGTTATTAGGATAGAAGTAATATTTTATAAACAAAGGTTGTCATCATCAAAAAGGGGGAGATTGTTAGTCTATGAGATGATGGTTTTGATGACAACAACCTTTGAATAGATTATAAAATATAAATACTAACATTATAAGTTTAGATATATATGTATATGCAGGATTTAACCATGCAGGTACCAAGAATGAAGACCGTACAGTATAGAGATTCAAGATATCAAGATTGAAGACTCATGAGTATCAAGATTATCAAGAGTTCAAGACTTCAAGAATAAGTATTTTAATTAGGAATTTTGTTAAAACTCCTAGAAAAGCACTGGCATCTTAAAATCCAATTTCTTCGTGGAATGGAATCCACTTCGAACCCGTTAAAGGGATGGAACCCTAAGTAGGATGGAACCTACGAAAAATCTAGTGGAACATTGTTCTGTATCCACTAATTTTTATTCAAAATGATTTTACAAAAATTATCTTGTTTTCAAAATGATTTCAAAACTTTCCTTTTAAAATATTCAAAAACCTCTATCCTGATGTTAAATAATTTTAGCCTCAAAATCATCTTTAATTTCAAAGCCAAATTACTCCTAATTTTAAACTATCTTTTAATATGACATATTTAACTTTTAAATATTTATACTTAGATTTAAATATAAAATTATAGTTAAATTCTATATATATTATTCTTTATATTTACTTATGAATTTTAACTATAGTCAAGTATATTTATAAAGTTTAAAATAGTTTTAATATAAGATAAAGGTTATTTTCAAAGAAAATCAAATCATCAAAAAATGCTTTGGGATGTCGACATGGTGTCAGTTGATTTCGAAATATAAATTTCAAAAGAAGTGTCTATTCGCCATAACTCTTCACGAATGGACATGACCATTGTTCTTCTATAAATAGGGGTCAATTTTAATGAATTTTAATATCAATTTTTTTGGTTTTTCACTCCTCTTCTTCTTTCACATTTCTTAATACATATTCTTACTGTTACTCTACCGAAATCAACATTGAATCAAACTCGATTACTTCAAGTTTGATTCTCTATCACTATGTCAACAAGGTTCTCAGTGCTATTCAGAGTTATAGACTTCTTTGTAATCTATTAAGCGAGAAAAGGTGTGATTGTGGCCTTGAAAATCAATCAAGCGAGATAAGGTGTGATTGTTGCCTTGGGTAATCAATTGGATGAACTTGTTGCTCGTAAAATCAAGTGGGTGAACTTGTTGCCTGGAAAATCAAGTTCTCTGCCCAGAGGATTGTGATTCTAGAGGGTGTACCTCATTGCCTTGAAATCGAGGGTGTAATTGCGAAGATTGCTTTTGAAAGGAAATCCGTACTTGTGTTGCGGGACTGGATGTAGGGTAACTCCGAACCAGTATAAAATCCGGTGTGTTCTTTCCTTTACTGCTTTTTATTTTATTTCTACATTTGTGTTTGCTTCTGTGATCATATCTATGTCCGTATATTGCACACATCTGTGTTTAAATTAACATAAACTCAAAAGATTTAGTAATTCTTTATAAACACTATTCACCCCCCTCTAGTGTTATCCTAGCCTTAAGATCCGTAATCCGCATTTCTAACATATCTTCCTCTACTGCAGCATGATTTTAGTTTCTGCTCTAGGGTTTTGCCTGGTTCTCTTCCTTTGCAACTCCTTCTTCTTCGTCTCCGATGATTAGGGCTTCTCAATTTTCGGATCTCAATATCAATTTCAACAATCCCCACCTTTATACCAAATTCCATACAAGCCTTCCAACTCCACCTACACCTTTATGTTCCAGGCAATGGATACTTACCCAATGAGCTTCGGTAATGCCATCATCCATTTCACTCTGTCCATGAACTCTGGCAAGGCCACCACCTATCAAGAAAGTGTTCGAAGTACCCTGTCCGTGCAGGACCTATCAACCTCCACCACGAAAACAAACGTCTCCATGAATCATCTCAACTCTCCCCTTGTGCCGCTCTATGACACCTAACACTTCTTTAAGCGAATCAAGTCCGAGCAATGCTCGAACTTAGCAACATGCAACGACTTGATAAACATGTCTACTGCATTCTCCTTTATGTGAACTTTATGAAGACGAATACGCTTTTCTTCATTCATTGAGACAAGGATGACTCTCTCACCTTAATATGCTTCATCTTCGACCTAAATACCAGATTTTCAGCTAAGTGAATCGAACTCTGACTATCACAGTACACATCCATGCCGTCATATATGAAGCCCAAATCACATAGCAGTCACCTCAAATAAAGCGTCTCCTTAGCTGCTTCAACCGCAACTATGAGCTTTGCCTCTGTAGTAGACAAAGCCACAATCGTCTGCAACCTTGCTTTCCAACTGATCACTATCCCACCGATGATGAACACATATCTGGAGGTTAACTTCTTTCGATCTCTATCACCGACATTGTCGGAAACACAAAATCCAACCAAGCTGAAATCTCTTCATCTACAACCAAAGACAAGTCCATGGTTTGGAGTTCCTCTAAGGTATCTGAAGATACACTTTACTGCTTCCTAATTCGTCTTTTCTTAATTTGCCATGAATCTACTCACCAATCCAACAGCCTATGCAATGTCAGGCCTTGTGTAGACCATAGCATACATCAAGCTGCCAACTGCACTTGCATATGGGACCTTCATCATATAAGCCTTGTCCTTTTCCGAGATCGGATAGCCTTCACTAGAAAGCTGTATGTGCAAAGGCATGAGTATGCTGATTGCCTTTGCCTCTTCCATGCTAAACCGAGGAAGCACGTTTCGAATGTACTCCTTTTAAGTGAGGCTCAAAAGACCTAGCTTTCTATCCCTTTGGATTTCCATCCCCAAAATTTTCTTTGCTTCTCCAAGGTCTTTCATTTCGAATTCCACTTTCAGCTTTCGCTTTAAACTATCGATTTTAACTTTTTCCTTGGAAGCCAACATATCATCCACGTACAAGAGTAGGTACACCCATCCACCATTCTTTAAATACTTGAAGTACACACAAGCGTCTTTGATGCTATGATTAAACCCAAGTGAGAGCACAAAAGAGTCAAACCTCTTATACCATTGTCTAGGCAACTGCTTAAGTCCATACAAAGATTTCTTCAATTTGCAAACCCAATTTTCTTTCCCATGTACAAAAAATCATTTGGCTGCTTCATTTAGATGGTCTCATCCAAGTCTCCATGCAAGAAAGTTGTTTTCACATCCAGTTGCTCCAGCTCTAAGTCATGAGCTGCGACGATAGTGAGCAAAATGCGGATGGACGTATGCGTCAATACAGGAGAGAATATCTCATCATAATCCAATCTCTTTCTTTGTGAAAACCCTTTTGTGACTAGTCTAGCCTTGTATCTTCCATCATCCTTCACCTTGAACACCCATTTGCAACCTATGGCTTAGCTCCTTGAGAAGGTGATACCGAATCCCAAGTCTTGTTCTTCTTCAACGACTCTAACTCCTCTTCCATAGCGCACATCCACTTCGAACTATCACATGACTTCAAAGCTTCATCAAGGTCAAGCGGCTCCTCAAGAACCACACGCAGGGTATAGTCAACCTGATCATCAAGGCTAAGGTTCGCAAACTGCCAATCATCATACCTTTCAAGCAGCCTAATAGTCCTACGACTGATCCGACTAGGTACTGCTTCGCCTAAACTCCTTTCAGCTCCACCTTGAACTGAACTTCCTCTATATTCATGCACATCACCAGCGCTACTAGAAGGTACCTATGGACTAACTTATGATGTTTCATCAACCGCGTTTTCCTCGACAGCATCAACAATAACTCTACTATTTGGCTGGAACACGGGAACTTCTTCCATCTCCTTAGGCCTATCAAATTATTTTAATGTGGTAGGTGGCTTCTCCTTTGGATTGAACATAGCAGACTGAGAAAAAGTAACATGTTTGGAATGAACAATCTTTTGATTAGCAGGGTTCCAAATTCAATACTCTTTGATACCATCGGTGTATCTTATTAGTGCACCCTTGTATGCTCTAGCCTCCAACTTATCATCACCTGTATGGTGAACGTACACAGGACAACCAAAAATTTGGAAGTAACCAAGATACACTGCTTTACCTCTCCACTTATACTCTGGAATCTTTCCATCTATGGTTGAGCACGGAACTCGATTTATGATATGTGCCGTAGTTGATAATGCTTTAGCCCAAAAGCCTCTAGACAGGCCCACTATCAATATCAAGCGACAAGCCTTCTCTAGTAAAGTGATGTTCATCCTTTCTACAACCCCACTAGACTGTGGATCACCAGGTGTAGTGAAATATATCTAAATGCCACGCTGTCTACAAAAGTCGAGGAACTCCCTAGAGACAAATTCACCGCCATTATCAGATCTTAGTAGCTTCAACCTAGGAATCAAATTTGTTCTCAACAAGCGCTTTCCAGTCATCGAACTTCTCAAAACTCTCTGATTTGGCCTTCATCACATACATCCACAGTTTTAAAGAAAATTCATCAATGAATGAGATAAAATACTTTGCTTCTCCAAAAGAAGGAGTAGCAACTGGTCCCAAACATCTGTATGCACGTACTCAAGTACTTGCCTGGATCAATGGAGTCCAACTCCAAAAGATACTTTAGTTTGTTTTCCTAACACACACTCTTGGAAAAAGTCCATCTTGTCGAAGCTTTCTCCTTTGATTATCTTCCATCTTCAAAGCAACTCTAAGCCCTTCTCTAAAATATAATCCAACTTGAGATGCCAAAGCTTTGTGGCATCCAATGCACGAGAATCGTCTACTCCAACACACGAATCTACAAGAATTGTGGTTCTTTTCAGCAAAAACAGATTTTGGAACACATCTCCTCTCACAAGAACAGTGCACCTCTCGAAACCTTTAAACTATCCTTCTCGATAGTTACCTTGCATCCCAAAGATGCCAATTGTCCTAAAGAAACTAAGGACGTCCGAAGACCTGGAACATATCGGACCCCTGTCATAGTGCGTATCACTCCATCAAACATCCTGATCCTCACTGTAACTTCATCCATTGCTCTACAGCTAGCATCATTACCCATAAGAATAGAACTTCCCTCTCATCCATCGAAAGAATTGAAGTAATCCTTATTAGGCATCATATGGAAAGATGCCCCCGAGTCTAGCATCCAACGGTCTGAGACATTTGATACCGTTGTAGACAACACATCGTCAGATATAGACTTCTCCATCGAAAATCATGAAAAGCCTTCTTCTTCCTCTTCTTTAAATCTAGACAATCTTTTTTCCAATGACCAGGTTTCTTGCAGGTAAAGCAGGTCCCGTCCTTTTCCTTTCCTACTATTACTGGGCTTCCTGGAATTGGAACGCCCTCAAGAGTGCCAATTCTCCTTTCTTCTCTGTCTCTTTCGACAAATAGGCCATGACTACTACTTCCACCTCTACTTCCTTCACTTATCTCCTTCATCTGATTTCTAAAGCCCTCAAATAGAAGGCTTGACTTCACATCTTCCACTGTCAATGTGTCTCCAGCGAAGATAAGACTGTTAGCAAAACCTATGTATCGCTCAGAAAGAGAACACAAAAGAATCATTGCCATGCGATCCTCATCCATCTTCAAGTCAACAGTCTTCATCTTCATCACAAGATCATCAAAGAAATTAAGTTATTCCTTCACTGAAGTACCCTCTCTCATCCGCATGGTGAAAAATGTCTTCAGTAATATCAGACGGTTAGTCAGAGATTTCTTCAAGTAAAGATTCTCTAGCTTAGTCAAAATGCCTCTAGCAGTGGTCTCACTGCTAATCTTTAAGATAACTTTCTCTCCTATAGCTAGCTATAAAGTAGCAAATGTCAATTTCTCCATCTTGTTCCTTTCTGCGACTGAGATGCCAACCGTCAACTCCTCAGGGGCAAACACTACTGGATGGACTTCATTCCTCATTAGAACAACCTTCATCCTCCATTGCCACTCCTCGAAGTCTTTATCCCCATTCCATTTCTCAATTGCCAACTGTGAACCTGAGGCGATATACATCCATCTAGTATTGGGTCTTGTAACAACATGAGTTGCTTCATCTCCTGCCATAGCGTCTAACACTCCTCTATCAACCTTGCAGCTCTGATACCAGACTGTTGGGAAAATCCCTTCAGATGATCAGTCTAAGGGAATAAAAAATCAGCGCAGCAGAAAACAACTGGATCGTGATTGTACTGAGACGGAAAAAATAAATGGTGAACACCAGAACAAATAGTCACAGATCTATGCAATGCAGAAAAATAAATAACACCAGTGTTTATAGTGGCTCCACTACCGCTAAGCAATGTACGTCTACTTTGGTAAAGGATATTTTATTAATCACCTAAATATTAGAGTTACAAGATTGATTCACTTTTAAAGGCTATACATAAGAATAATTTACAATACAGACAAAATTCTACAGGGTTTCAGCTCTCTAGGATGGCTCTAAAATTGGCTGAAATTAGCTCCCAATTTCGGCTGCCATTGTTGTCCAGAAGCTCCTCTATTTATAGAGTGAAGAAATGAGGAGAGGTAGCTTCTATATAGTGGCCCTGAGGTTTGGTTCGGCATGCATCTGGTTCAGCGCCATTTGGTTCGACAAAATGTTGAGCGAAAAAATTGGACCGGCATCTGCATCTTCTTAATTGGATCGACAAATACCGAACGAAATATTTCGTTCGGCATTACCAAATTATTGAACAAAATATTTCGTTCGATCTTCTTCACCACTCCAAATTGAAGTACTTCCTCCGAACGAACTCATCACCGAATGAGAAATCTCGTTCGGTCTTCCTCCATCGCTCGGCAATTTAGAGCGGCAGCTGCTCTAAACTACTTCACCGAACGAACGAAGCCCCAACTTCCAAAATCATCACCGAACATTTGTTCTTCCTCTACCGCAACATGATTTTAGTTTCTACTCTAGGGTTTCGCCTGGATCTCTTCCTTTGCAACTCCTTCTTCATCTCCGATGATAGGGCTTCTCTATTTGGGGATCTTAGTATCAATTTTAGTAGTACAAATTTGTTAGACTGGGCATTTCATTTATATTTGTAGTGAATAGTAGGTAGTGTATTAAAATATATAAGCAAATACATAGAGCATTAAAACCAATATTTGGAATAACAATGAAAGAAAACTAAGTTTTATATGCATGCATGCATCATTTTGTAGATTATATTGTTTATATATGAACTTAGTTTAATAATAAAATTATTCTCTGAAAAAAATATGGGGTATGTTCAAATGAATATTATGTTGACTACATGGTAATAATGTAAGCATGTACTCAACTTTCAAATCTGTTTTAATATTTGCCCCATGCCTATATAATTATTTTCTTGCTCATGCCTGTACAATTATTCTAAGTATATGATTTTCCAACCTTTGGTTGTACACATTTTATTATCTATGCATGCATATATCCTTTACTCAACTGCCATATGTCTTTTAATATTCGACTTATGGCTGTACAATTTTTTTAGCAACTTATATCATGCACGCTACTACACACACACATATATTATTGTATTTCTGCATTATTATATTTCTACAATATTATACATTTGCCTACGTGTGTGCTGGCTTCATGAATAATTTTTTCCATCCGTGTGTTATATTTATAGGAAAAGGGTTAACAAATGTTATATTTCATATGTCTAATTCATATTTTCCAAGTTTTCTGTCCTTACTTTTTTTTCTACCGCTTTAAAAGATTCTTAAGTTTCAATTTTTGTGATCACCCCAAGTACGCTTTTCACCTAAAGCCTAATTCAGCATTCAAACAAAAAATTTGTTGAATTTTGATGAATTTATTCCAAAACGATTTCAAATAATGTCTTACATGTCGTTAAATTTTTGGAAAGACTATCATATTATATTGTTGAAGATATTTGCAAGCCTTATATACGAAATTGGTTTAATAACATGATTATAGTGCAAAAAATATGGGTTATGTGTGGATCAAAATTCAAATGATTTAGTACGGGCATAGGTCAAAAAAACTACTTTTATTTCATGAATTCAAAATCCCAAATATAACAACATGTGTAATATTAAACTAGATTCAGTTTATGCTTTATAACATACATCCTTAGTTATAAATAAAATTGATAATTATGTAAAAATATAATAAATTGATCCATGTACAAATTTTTTAGACCGGGGATTTCATTTATATTAGTAGTGAATAGTAGGTAGAGTATTAAAATATATAAGCAAACGCACAGAGCATTAAAACCGATACTTGGAATGATAATTAAAGTAAACTAACTTATATGCATGCATGCATCATTTTGTTGATACTTATGTTTCATATGTATGTTGTTGCCTCGTGATACTTGGTAGATGCGCAGTATATTATATGGTATATGCGCAGTATATCCAGCATTTATATCATACTAACTTTTATATGCATGCATGCATAATTTTGTAGATACGTATGTTTCATGTATGTGCTGTTGCCTCATGATACCAAGTAGAAACACAATATATTATATGGTATCCTATTATATGATATATGGATATGCGTAATATATCCAGCATTTATATTATATTATATAAGCAATAGTTGAAAGAACAAAAGCTTGGAGATGCGCAATATATTGTATGATACATAGATAGAAATATATAAGTAAAATAATAGTATGATACCTGGTAGAGGAGAAGCTTTCCCTGCCCCTTAAGCTTGGAGATGTTGAGACTATTAAAATGAATTAGTGTGATTATAGAGGCTGATGTGGAAAATGAGAAAATATGGTATCATATTAATAGAAGGGAAGTAGAGTCATCATATTAGCACGGAAATAGGTATAGACTTGGTAAATTTTTTAACTCGGTAAATTGCAAACGTGGAGATATTTAAGGTGGCACCATGTACGATAATGACTCGGTAAAGGATTTTTAGCACCATGCAGAAGTTTAATTTGTAAAGTATGCTGTTGAGAAGTAGATGCATAGGGCTTAGCCTCATAAACAATATATAATAAGTATAGGCTGATAGTCCTTACACGCATAGTGTATCATCATCATGTGCAACATTCTGGTCATTGTACATAATATATAAAATATAGGTAGGTATAGGTAGGCAAAATGGAGAATATTCGCATGGTTAATATTATATACATCATACACTTGCATCTTACATAATTCTCATGGTTAATATTATACACATGTACAGACATATTTACAGCTTGTGGCTGACTCGGTATATGGTACTACATGTATTTTGGTAGATGTATTGATTCGGCGAATAAAATTTGAATTTAAATCAGAGGGGAGAAAATTTAGGGAAGGAAATTAAAAAAAAATCTAAAAAGGAAATTTTGGGAAGTTCACGTTTACACCAAAAAAGTGTGAGATCAAAGATATTATTACTATTATTAAAGATAATAATGTCAACTACATCTACTTACAAGTGATGAATATATACGAGAGCTAATGTCCACACAATCCGAACAAAATAATCACCATGTAGAGCTTGTTTTATACGTGTGAATGGTTATCCAATGGTTCGAATTTACTCTATGTAAGTTTTGAATCTATGGCATCTCAAACTAAAATTAGAGCACATAACCACTGAGGCAGTGGTGTTGGATAATTGTTTTCACTTCTTGTTTGTCCAATCTTAATACCGGTGACAACTGAAAAAACATTATATGTCGAGAAGTTGAAAATGTTTTTAAATATTTTTTGGTGTAACTCAAAATATTAATCAAAATATTAAACTTAACAGTTATTATTCTTTTTATTATACTTTGTTTGCGCCAAAAATGGCCACAAACCCCAGAAGTACTGAAAGCACCAGGGTTAACACACTAATCCTCAATTTCCAGACACAAATCTTAGATCCAAATGATGTAGAGAGTAAAAATAAAGAAATAACAAAATTAAGATGTAAGAAAATAAGAGAAGGCACAAGATCTATAGTGGTTCGGCTATCTCCGGCCTATATGCACTTTGAATTGATCCTTTTATTTCCTTTATACTGTGATTATAGTTACAATCCATTGAATATCAATAACCAAAATGACAGAGTTTGGCCCAAAAGAGAAGAAGAAGGTCCCCCTGGAGTTGCCATGGAGGTGCTATTTATAGGAGTAGATCTAGAAATATCCACTCCAAAACTTGGAATACCATTTCTTATGCATAGGTGGGCCCACCAGATTAATCTAGTGTTGTTTGGGATCGATCCCCGACTGATCCATGCTGCCTTCGTATCGATCCAAAAATGGCCCAAGGAGCCGAGATTGATCATGGACGTTCTTGAGTGAATAAGAAAGCTTCTGTGAAAATTTCATAGCATTTGGACTTGCATTTAAGAGTTATGAACGATCCAAGATTGCTTTTGCCAATGTAGGCTAAAACCTTCTTATCGATCAAGAGCTTCGTATCCATCATATTTCGTATTCGTACCCCGTAACCATGCCTTTCGTATCGATCCAAATATTGCGTTCCATCTAAAATGCTTTGTATCAATCCGAGTTTCATGCAGTGATCCATGTTGAGCGCTCCTTCCCTAGTCTGGTTCCTTCATATCAATCGATACAAACGCAGTCGATACGAAAACGACTCCTAAATTTTTCGTACCCATCCAGCGTAGCTTCCTCCATGTGTGCCCTTCGTACCGATCAATACTTGATCGATACGAGATATGCTACCAAGCCTCCGTAACCACTGCCTCATATCCGTCCTCTACTCCTTCCTTCGTATCGATCCCAAGCTATCTGAGGAAGCACATTCCTTCGTATCCATCAAACCCATATCCCTCGGTTGCTTTGTTCCTTGTACCGATCCAGCCTTGGTCGATACGAAATGCACCAACATGTTCTGCAGCATCCATCCAATCGATATGTGACGACCCGCCTTTCTTACCACAGAACGGCGTATCGTCAATAAGAAAAGAAAGAGATAGAAATAGAAAAGATAGAAAGAAAGAATAACAACATTAGAATCTCACAGTGGAAACGGAACAAAATATAATACATCACATAACTATTACATAGTTTTACATATATCAGAGTTACATAACATCATACAACAAGATAGTCATATTTATATCTACCAATACATACATCCTAAAATACAACATACATCAACTAACACAGCGGAACTAGATAGATAGATGCATCTGGACTCCTGCTCCAAGCTCCTCCAAAACTCAACAATCCAAAACCTATCACTTGGCTACTCATAAAAATTTGAGTACCCAAGAGTTTATGAAAAATAGAAATAAACTCCGGGTCAGACATGGTCTGGCGTGAGTAAATGGGTTGAAGTTGTTTAACTTTGAAAACCATTTGAAAATAAAGGTATCACGTAAGACTCCCCACACATAAACACGGGTAAGTTTTTACCTTACGCTAACAAAACATTTTATAGGAAATCCAGTGATATTATAATAGTGTCTAGGGTTTTCAAGTAAATAGAAAATAGCCGAAATTGTTACATGATTAAATTCCAGCTACTAGCCACAGAAGTGGGTAATACAAATCAAAACCGTAGGGTCTCGTGGGGAAAATGGGTTTCCATCAATGGCAGGGCTACTGGGGTACCGTCCGTTATAGTACGAGGCCTAGATCATCGTACCAAGGATCACTCCCGACCCCCTACAACACAAGGCCAGAACCATTCCTTACTGAACAGTTTCGAACAAGATAACCCCGCAGTTGTGGCCAACAACTGCCCACACAGCCGAAACAAAAGGGACATCTAGACAGGGTTATATCTCGTCCTGCTTGGGTGCTACCCACCTAACCTTGCTGCACCTCCCCTGATTTAGCCATTCCCGGTTGATGAGGCTTGAGGCTGCGATTACCTTTAGAGGACATATCTCTTAGAATGCTCATCGTCCACCTGATGATGTTCTGAAAGCATTCAATCCATACAAGTTCGTTTCTGGTTCGAACGAAACCGAAGGCATTATCTCGTTACACTCGTTTTGGAATCACCCTCAGAATTAACGACGATAACCCTTGCACTTTGAAACACCATCTCGATCTTCACTTGAGATGCCACGACCTATCGCTTAATTTGGATCGATATGGTTTTCGGATAATCATAACTGACACCTGATCCCGGTCTCATCGAAATCCAAACGCCATTTTAAAGGTCAAGTTGTTTAATAGTGTAAACAATTTAATTCAACACTTTGAATTCACATAGCATTTATCTCAGGTAAATCATACACAAACATCATAGATATATATCCAAAACATATCATAGAGTATCACAGAATATCACTTAACAGATATCACAAATCCAGATATTCTACTTATAATCATCCATAAGCAAGCGTCTTTAATCCTGCTTGATAAATCATTAATTAATTATTCAATTTCAAACCATTTAATTAATTAATCATTTCTTAATCAATTTATTAAACCTTAATTACTTAATTCATTACTTCTTAGTTACTAATTAGTAGCCTTAATTATTAATTTATAAAACTTATTATTTATCACTAATTACTTAATTAATCAATTATTAATTCTTAATTAAATTACTTAATTAGTTAACCACTAATCATATATTAATTGGCTTTAAGTAGTTAACTAAAATTCATAATACAAATTAATTAATCACTTAATCAATAATTTACCAATCTTTAATTACAATTATAAATTAATCATTCTTAATTACCTCTCAAAACAATTAGTTAAATAATCATTCATCTTAATTAACATTTAAAAAAAATCTTCCCTAAACTTTGAAATCAAATTATTACTAACTTAAAAAGCTTAAATGTTAATTAAATTTAAATCTTACCTTACATAACTACTTAATTAGAATATTAATTAAGGTTTAAATCATTTCTAAAGAATTAACTTAATTAGTTATGTCTTAAATAAATTCTTATCTTCAACTTCTAGACATTAATTAATTCATAAATTCTTAAAATTTTATAGAATGATTAACTTCAAACTTTCATTATACTTAGCCTTTGAAACCCTACCCGAGCAAATCCCTAAGTCCACTCGAGTTAAAACTCGAGTTTTCTTCCCATTTCCCCGAGTCCCCTCTCTTTCTTCTTCTTATACTTTTCTTCTCCCCTCTTTTTTTCTTTCCAGTTAAGTTTAAGTTAGAACTTAAGTTTAAACTATAATAACAGGTAAGTATGCTTACGTACTCGGGTTCCAAACCGAAGCAACCCATTCATTTTCTCGAGTATCAACTCGAGTTGCTCACAGCCGAACTTCCTGACACCATCACAAGGACGTGCACATACACGACACCTCGCTGGCGTTCTGGTGAACCATGGTACCTCCAGCGAGTCACGAACTATCACTACAATCGAAGACAAGGATCAACTCGATGCAAAAATTTCCAGATCGTGATTTTGCCTTTCGTTCGAAATCTGTAACCTAACTCCACCCAGCAATTCGCTTCGCCTCACTCACACCGTCCACCAGAGGCGATACAACTCCGGCCTTACCACGTCAATCCTCCATTCTACCATCCCCTTGAACCCCACGCAACTCGATCAACTCGTGGTGACGAAATCACCTTGTTTCCAGACCACGTCAAAACTCGAGCATAAACCTTAATCTGGCCTCGTCCCATCAATTCTTGCAATAGAATTATTTTTTAACAATTTTTCTGTCTTCATCGATTGCCGAACTAGCTTCGAGCGAAAATTCAACCTTCAATATTTGTTCGATCGCTAGAAATTGGTAAAAAAGCATTTTTGGTTCAACTAAGAACCGCTCTTTGCATACTCAACTAAAAATCACCATATTAGTTTTAAAAATCCTATCTTTGAATGTTGATTCAAGTTATATAATCGATTCAATAATTTAAAATATTCGAATTAATCATCTAATTTCCTTTTCACTGTAAAACTAAGTTTACATTGCTTTCACTGAGAATTGAATTTAGGGGTTCTACCAATTAGAAGTTGATTCAGAGAGTTTGAAAGTTCAGATTTGAGAAATTATGACGAGTCAATCGAGCAGAAGGCTAAGGCCAGAGCGAAGTCAGCATGAAGGGAGTCAAGAGGCTTCTTCAGGTGCAAACCAAGTTTCAGTCTTCATCACTAGGGACGAGATGGAGACAATGATGAAGAAACAGGAGGAGTTGATCTAGAGTTTATTTCAACAGATAGGGCAACTTGGAGCACATGATAGAGAAGCTGATGGTGTTCAGAACGGAGCAGGACCATCTGATGTAGCACCTGGACTAGGAGGCACGCACATGGAGAATGTTGGTCCAATCTCGGAGAGAGAGAGGAGCATCTACACAACCTGGGAGTAGCAGGGGAGTGAACGCTCAGACAAGGGGGCAGATCCCAGAATTCCCTTGTGAACTCGAGGGGCAGGTTGAAAGTGACGAACGAAGATTGCATCTCGGAGACAATGACAGGTTGGCGGAGATGGTTAGAAGAGCTATGAGAGGCGGTTTGGTAAACAAAGATTTGGAGGATGTTAATATGAGTCCTTTTACTCCAGCAATCAGACGAGCTAGGAACCCACCGGATTTCAAGTTACCATCGTTGGACATGTATAACGGGAGAACGGACCCCACGGTTCATCTGACGAAGTATATGAGGCATATGGAAGTGCTGGGCATCAGAGGAGGTTATGGCCCGTGCTTTCCATTATACTTGGTGGATATTGCAGCGTTGTGGTTTAGACAACTAGAGAGTGGATCTATCGGAACATGGAATGACTTAACTGAGAGATTTATGAGGCAATTCAGGGTTCACATTACAAGACCCAAGAATGTGATGACTTTGGCAACTCTAAAGCAGAAAGCCGGAAAGACTTTGAGAAATTATTTGGCGCGCTTTAATGCGGCGGCGGCTTCAGTGGATCGACCAGATCCATCTATGGTTGTGATGGAAGTTCTGTCCGGAGTAGCTGACGGCATAGAGTTCAAAAATTCATTGACTAAAGACCCACCTTTGGATCTAGGGAAATTCTACGATGAGGCAGAGAAGTTTTTACGATTAGAAGATGCAAACGCCGAAAGAGAAGAAGGAGAAGGAATTGATATTTATGCGATCAAAGGCGGGAATACACCTGGAAAGGGTGCAGAGACTAGCAAAAGTAAAAGAAAGACTGAGAATGACGGGGACATGTCAAAGCGGCAACGGAGGGAGCCGCGATTCACCACTGACACTGAGCTAAATGAGAGTCTGGAACGAATTTTTTAGGATACTAAAGAGCAGGTTCCGTATCGTAGACCAATGCGAAGGGATCCAACCTCTGACGAAAGAAAATCAGATAAGTTTTGTGTATCTCATGAATTGAACGGTCATAACACTAATGATTGTAGGCATCTGAAGGAGGAAGTGGAAGGGCATATCCGGAACGGTATGCTCCTTCAGTATGTGAGGAGGCGAACTCCAGCAGTGGAACCAGAGCGACCGCCGTCTACATCAGCCACGGGTGGCCCTGAACCGAGACACCATATGATTATCAATTGATTGAAATAATGATGGACAAATCGTAAGCTTCCCACTAACACTATTAAATCATTTACACATGTACGAGATCGCGAACGATCCCCAAGCATGCTCTGAATGATCATTGACCGTCTCGTAGTGGGAACTTACACTTTGACATCCTTGCTTTGCTTTTGTTTCGTTTTGATTTGGACACTTAGACTTGGTTTGTTTGGACATTTCAATTTTAAAACTCATCCGTTGAATAGATATTTGGTTCTGATAATTCTGAAATGGCTAAGCTACTTACACATGTATGGGGTCGCGAACGGTCCTTAGGCATGCTCTGAGATGGCGATAAACTGCCCTGACAAACGATCTAGGGACCCACTCGAACGTGAGCCTGGTATCGATAATGTTAAGTCCCCCCGGGCACACTCATTCGCCTCGAACGGCACCCGATCGTGAACGATCACAATTTGCCTCGAACGGCACCCGACCTCGAATGGCGCACGATCGCGAACGATCACAACTTGCCTCGAACGGCACCTGACCGCGAACGGTCACGATTCACTTATTATTTCCAACCTCGAACGGTCATAATCAGCCTTGAACAGCACTCGATCGCGAACGATCGATACCCGCCGCGAACGGCATACGACCGCGAACGGTCCCATTCCATCCTTCACCACGAACGGCATCGACCGCGAATGGTCCCGATTCGTCTCAAATGACACATGATCCCGAATGATCGTCATTTGAGATCATATGAAACTATCAAGTTCTTTACAGATTGTTGACAGGATATGAACATCCAACTCAAGGCATTACAAAACACACCTTCCTACCGCAAGGCATGTTTTGGGGGGCAAATGTAATCCCGCTTTTTTGGCAAAGCCGTGATACCAAAAGATTGATCGAAGACAAAAGACAGTTCGTCTCAGAGATTGGTTGTACTTCGCTTCGCTATGGATATCGATGAATTTTGTCCGAGCCCAGATCAGGCTACAATTGATAAGACATGACAAGCAAAGCCATGAAAGCCAATGTTCCAAATTTCGGGTTAATCGGAGTTCGTATGAACGAGATATGATCGATGCAAGTTAGCCAAAGGATGTTGTTCATATCCATCAAAATGTAGAGGAGGTGTCCATTTCGAATCCATCAGGCTCCATGTATTTCGAATCGATCACATTCGAGTCGATCAGCAGTGATATCGATTACCTCGAATCGATCGGTTTCGAATCGATCAGATGGACATCCACTCAGCACGTTCGTATCCATCGGCGTTGCTTCCTTTGTATCCATCGGACGCGTCATGTCCGCAACCATCAAGATTCGAATCCATCAGGCTCTGCGTACTTTGAATCGATCATCTTCGAGTCGATGACGCTCGAATCGATCCGTGATCATGCAAATCATGACCAACTTGTTCGTATTGCTCCAGAGTAAAGCTTCGGTATTGTTCGCACCCCTCTAAACCATTCAGTTCGTATTAATCACCTTCGTATCCATCGATAGTCGATGGATACAAACAGAACCACAATTGATCAATGCGAACAGGGGAACCAACGAATACTATCAATACTAGGTCAATGCGAACAAGATGGGATATAATTTAGATCTAGAAATGAACAAGGCGCATACCCAGCCAATGCGCCACGAAGAGCGGATCGACCCAAGGACTTCGCAACGCGTCATCACACACGCACGTGCTTCTATCGAGTCGAAGGTGATGGATTCGAACAGATGGGTTCGAACAAGACAGTGTACACGAAAACGTGATCTCGCATCGATCATATCTCCTAAACCGCTGATCAAAATGCAACAAAATTTTCAAAGTATCTTCCAATCAAGGTAAAGATTGTTCCTGACAAGTTTCAACTTGATTGGATCATTTTTTAATGGATATGAAATCACTTCGTATCGATCTCAGATCGAGTCGAAACTTGGTGGGGTCGGTCGCATGGGCCCACTCACGTGCCAGAAAAAGTCTCCCGAAGTTTGGGCGAGATCTGAGCCTCCTACGCCTATAAATAGCACCCTGAAGCCTACAGAAAGGGGTTCTTTTGGCCATTCGACGTCCAGACTCTGCCGAATTCAATTTTACTCTTCATTACCGCTGTTGTAATCAAATTTCAGAGCTATTATCAACTGTAATCTGCTGTAATCGATTGGGATCATCAAGTGAATCAATAGAGACATAAGCTTCAGAGTGGACGTAGGCAAGATCGCCGAACCACTATAAATCCTATGTTTGCGATTGTTATTTGTGAATTATTGTGATTGTTATTGCTTAGATCTGAGTTTTATATTGATTGTTGTTGATTTGTGTTCATAAACGGGTGCTTTCACGATATTGGGTGTTTGTGACCAATTTTGGCCCAAACATACAACTACTTTAATACTTTGCTTAAAACAAATTCTGGGCCACAATTAAAGTTTACCAAACTTGTTTTGTTTGATACTTTAAGAATAACAATGTTTGGATGAGGATGTATTTAAATTTTCATGTTTATGTTCACTCTGTAACTAGGAACAAGAAGAACAGATCATTCAAACTACACAGTACAACATATACATATACATAACTACTTATTTAAAAATATACAGCAAAGCACAAAGTTATTCATGAATCAATACACATGTTTAAATTTTAAAATAGTATGTTTACTCACAGTAAAAAGGTTGAGCAGAGAGCAAATCTTGCTTTTGAAAAACTGCTAGCCTGAATTCCCTTTGATCTTCTTGTTAATCTCCCTGTTTTGTTTAGTTGAGTTGTAAGTTTAACTTCAGCTGATTTGTATTTGAATTTGAAAAAAATAGTGATGCTTATTTTCTGGTTTTGCTAAGTTTTGTTTGAACGAACAAGAATAAGAAGATACACATATATAGAAGAAAGGGCTTTGTATAAGGTAGGCATTAACTGGTATAGTTTGTTCCCTTTGGTCAGATTTTTTCTGAAAATTGAAATGATTTGTAAATATTTAAAATGACTTTATTTGTGCTGAAGAAGATAGTATTTAATGCATATGTTTCCCATCTTGTTTACATAGTTATCCTACTTGATTTATATATGTACATAGATTTTTGTTTTTTTTCTTTTGCCTTGCTTATACATGTATTTTATAGGTTATATATTTCTAGAATTATCTCATGTTTCCATATAACCATAAAATTTATTATTAACATAAATCCTTATTTTTTATTTCTATTTAAAGTTTAATATCCAAACATTTAATTTATAACATATATTTTATTTTATACTTATATTTAATATTGATAATATTGATTTTATTTTAAGCATTATTATCTATATTACATTCATATGCATATATCAAGATTAAATGTTAACAATGTAGAGCTTTTAATTAAATTCAATGTGAACAAGATAGAATTTATTTTAAATATTTTTGAAAGGCTTTTATTTTGAATTTTCAAATCATATTTTCCTTCCAAAATACACACACACACATATATATGTAAATAAATAGTAAATGGCCAAAAGTCTTATTCATTTTTAAAATGATAAGTTTGTATTTTATTTAATTAGATTAAATGCTTATTAAAATATTATTGCCAAAATCCCGGGTCGTCACATTCACCCCTTAAAAGAATTTCGTTCTCGAAATTTAAAAAAAAAAGTTAATTCAAAAGCTTTTATATCAATTACCCAACATACATATCATCCATACATTAGCAAATAATCAAATAGTCTATCCTAACAAACATCACTAGCTATCCGGACACAAATCAGGATAGGCTTTTCTAAAACTATCCAAAGTTTCTGTAACGACCCAGAATTTTTATTAATTAAAATTTGAATATTTAATTAATTTTAAATATTAAGAAGTGAATTTATAAGTCAAATAAATTTTAATTTGAATTATTGGATTTAATTGAATAATTAAATCGATAATTTAATATGTTAAATTATGGAAATAATTGAAAATTGAGTTAAATATGATTGCAAATGATTTGTAAAATTTTATTTTATCATGTTGAAGTTAGAAGATATTTTAGAACTTTTAAAATCGAATTAAAAGTTAATTTGTGAAAATTGAATATTTTAATATTAAAATCGACTAGTGAAAATAGTCAATTTTTGAACAGTCTCAGAATTGAACGAAACTAGTTCCATTGGATCCGTAATAGTTAGTTATTACCGGATTTCAAATTTCGTGTCAATCGGAGTTACCGTTTGATCGTGGCAGCTCGAAACGCATCGAATTATTTTTTTAATTTTAATTTAGCGAGTTAAAATAGCCATTTTTCAAAAAGTCTCGGATTTCGACGAAACCAGTTTCATCGGATCCGTAATGTGATATTATTGTAAGGTTTCAAATTTCGTGTCAATTGGATTTACCGTTTGTCCGGTACAAATTAAAACGCCTAGAAAATCGCTTAAATCGTTTTAATTCAAATTGAGCGTTTATAGCCATAACTCGCACAGATGTCCGAATTAGCTTTCGAAACCTGTTCCATTGTGTCCGGAACGCGGGGTAAACCCTAGAAACGCTGGTTACGGCGCGTGAATCGGAGTTCGGAATTTCCGGGATGAATAGTGTCGATCGATTTTCCTATAAATAGCCCCACCCTTCATTAAAAAAAATAATAATAAAACAAAACCCTAATCTAAATATGCAGCCACCACTTTAATAACCAAAGGCTGAGAATGCTTCTCCTTCCTCCCTCGATTACTCCAAATCCATCAAGAATTAGCAAGAATGTTCAACATCAAAGTTGGAGAGCTCATCGAGCACTACGATTTCAACGGTGGAGATGTGGTTTGGCGCAACGTGGAAGGAGATAGGGAGGGCCGACCGTGGCCAGTCGTGCACGAAATTCAAAGCTCATCAGGTGGCCGAGCTTGCTCTTCTTGGGGCCGAGTGTAGCTTGTGGTGAGGGCTTCGACATGGAGCAAGTTGATCGAGTTCAAGTTCAACATAGAAGGTGAAAAATCAAAACTTAAATTTGATTCATGGGTTCGGCTTCTTCAGGAGATGCACGCGTGAAGAAGAAAGGTTGGGGGGAGTTGCGTTCAAGGGCCCTGATGCAAGCACGTTGGATCCAATGGCTGTGGTTTAGAGTAGGTTATAAAAATTATAATTATGTTGAAAATAGTTTATTTAAATCGTGTACAAACTTATAAAAATCATAACTTTTTCATACGAGGTCGAAAATGCGCGAAACCAGTTGCGTTGGAATCGTATGGATGAGCACTACGCGATGAAATTGGATTGGAGTCGTTTGGAGTTAGTGAGAATTTTGGGTAAAATTAAACGTCCGTTTAATTTTATTCGAAATAAATCGCTAAAACGGAAATAAAATCAAGGTGAGAATTTCTCACTCAATCGAATCAGTTTCGATTTTATTTTAAATAGTTAGATTTAAAATATTTGAATGCATGTTTGAATGATGATTGATATCTATTGATTGTTAAAATAGACATTATACGTCGTTAGTAAGCGGATGTTATTTATTAAAAACATATACCGCGAATATTTCATAAACAGTGAAATTGGTATTATATATAGTAGCAATATATATATATTGGCATATGTATATATTGGAGTTATTGATTTCCCGCATTTTTTGTTTAGCGGATGAGACCCTATTGCGCCGTTATTAAGCGGATAATATTTTAAATCCCATATACCGCGATAATTTCGTACTGGAGCGGAATTGGTATTGTGCTAATGTTTTTGGATGCAGGAAAACAGGTTGGAGGGATCCAACTGGATTCCTCAACAGTATTTATTAGATTTCAGATATTTTGATATTTGATGGATTATCATATTGATATATGATATCGTTGTTGTCGTGATTGACTATTTGATATGTAGCATCATTGGACCAAGTTTTGGAATTTTAAAATGATTTATAAAGTGATTTTTGAAAATATACTTTATGTTTGGAATTTGATCTATTTTAAATAAATAAAAGTCATAATTTTTAATGTTATAAAAATTATGATTTTTGAGAAAAATAGTTAAAAACTGATTTTTGAGAATATGATGCTAACGATTTTATAAAATAGTTTAATCGAGATTTTAGAATTTATTGTGAAAAGTTTAAATATAGGATTTATAAAATTTAATTATTTTATGAATCAAAATGGTGAAATAATAAAGGAGATTAAAGACGTTTTAAAAGAATAATATAAATTGATTTATATTAAGAGATTTATAAATGGATATTTATAAATTGAAATATGGACATTATAAAACGAGTTTTTATAAGTGTTTGAATGAAGTGGAAATGAATTTCATAATTGAATGGAATTTATAGAATTTTAAACAGTGAAGTTACAAATGGAATTTTATAAACAATAGGTTTATAAGATTTATAAAGTTATTGAAAGAATGAATTTTGGATAAATAAACAATCTTATAAGTTATAAGATTTATAATTTGGGAAGTTAAAAGAACGATTCTGTAAAATAATCGTTTTATAAGCATTTAATTTATAATATGAACCTTTAGTTTATAATTAAGTTATAAATCGAATAGATTAATAAAGGAATTTATAAAAGGAAGTTGTTATAAAATAAATAGAAATGGAATTTATAAACGTTGTTTTATAAATTCGCAAACGACTTATTTTGATAAGTAAATTGTTGAAACCTATTAATGTAATTATATTCACGTTTTAACTGTGAATAATCCTTTTAAATAAAATGTATAGAAATGATGAAATGTGTTAACGTAGTATATTCACGTTTTTGAATAGTGAATAAGATGTTAAAGAAATTGTTTTGAATGTGATATTTGAAATAGAATTAAAACGACCTAACGAAGTTTTAATTGTGTTGAGATTCGAAACCATAGATTTCGACATTTATTGTTGAAATAGACGTTTTCGAGAAATAAAAGGAAATGGTGGACTATAACACTGTTGTTATAGTAAATGATTTCCGAAAGGAAATGTTTTGTATAGTATTGGGATTTATATATCTATTTTAATTTCGAATCCCTATACTAGTGATTTTGGGTTGTCGTAACAATGTTTTACGTAACATTCGTTTTGGCCCAAAAAAATATGTTTAAGAGAATGATTTCCTTAAAGAATGAAATATATACTTAATCTCGATTTAAGTATATTGAATATTTTCTAAGTGTTGAAAATAAATAAAATTTGTGAATTACTTATGAATAAATAAGTATGGAAATGTTTTTCCAATATAAAGTGAATATTAGAGAATTTATCTTTTTAAAGATAAATTGAAATGAATAATTGAAATCATATATGCATGGATATTGTGAAAATATAAATTCACTATAGAATTTATAAAAGGAAGTGGAATTTGTTTAAAAATAAATATTGATTTATTTTTGAAGTGTGAAATTATATATCTAGTAAAGATATTTTGGAAAATAAATAATTTGGAAAATTATTTGAAATCTGGTGATGTGTGCATATCTAGTGATAGTTCAATAACCGACTATCAATATTTCCCTTTGAATGGGTAATTGATGTGATTTGTTTGAATGTGAATGCTACACTTATTTTTGAATAAGCGCTCACTATTCGGGTTAACCGGGAAAGGACCATGGGGTCGTATAACCCATTCCGAATATGTGATACGTCGTTATAATTACATTGAAGATCGGTGTTGAAGACCCGGTATTTGCGAGAGCGATAGGATGACCTGTCGATTGTCTCTGCACTGAGTTGCAGCGGTATAGAGACTCCCTAAGTGATGGGAAATCTGATCAGGATTGTGAATATCCGGATTGCAAGGACTTCTTTGTAAGTGCCTTTGGTTCTGTTCGAGCCCGGAACAGACTTGTATGGATAGTATGTCTGACGTTACAAATTGAGATATAAAGCAGATTTCTTTCAAATATATTTCTGTTGGTGGCGGAGAATATATTCTCTTAGCTTAACACCCTTCTCTGAGACGTACGAGCTCAGAGGTTATATAGTTGAAGTTATCAGCGATGTATTCCCAATTTGGTAATGTGACATGCTGAGTGTTGCTGTAAATGATCATTGTGTTGATTATTTGTGATAGGATCATTTATTTGATCGTCTATCTTGGTGATCATTTCTATGATCATTTGTTGACCCAAAGCATGGCTTTTGTATAAAGTATGTTTTTGTGGACGTGACTTCGTCGAGCCTCACACCCTGGAAATGGTCAAAACAGGAAAGATGCGGCAAGGTTATGAGGGGTAGCTCCCTTTAGGGTATGTGCATTTCCTTCTGGATAGAGGTGGTATCATGGTATGGAGCCCAGATATTTAACCTATGTGGTTACTGCGAATTTATTACTTTGTGGTTGTTGGTTATCGGGATCCCGTGAGAAAGGTCGTTTACGATCGGGGAATGGCGTGCTCGTGTCAGTAGTTACCCAGTTAGGGGTAACCCGGCCTTGTGTTGGTAGAGTTCCGGTTTGGTTCTCGAGAATGTCCTTCCAGAGGCATTCTCATGTGGCAATGGGAAGTTCCTTGGCCTGACCATTTGTTGGAAATCCAAAGAAACAATACGAAACTTGTACGGTTTTAGTTGTAGAACCTGCCATCAATATGGTAGCTATTAGTAGGCATAATATAATGGTACCTATGCTGGCTAAGATTTATATTCTACTTTCGAAATGAAATTTCTACACTATGCACTAGTAATAATATCAAATGTTCTTTTTAAATGCGTATCAAGCATGTTTGACTATCATAAGGAGAAATCTTCTCCAAGTCTGCGTTTGCATTATGTGTGTGGCAGGAGGTCTTATGGTAGTCTCATTTTTAAAAGCATTGCGAATTAATTTTAAAAATATTCTTCTATTTTGATTTTAAAGATAAATAAACTGTTTTGAGTTCTCACACCAGTCACATGACTGACTCGGAGTTTATTGTTTTCCTTCCTAAACTCTGGGTGCCCACCAATTTTCACACGGGCAATCAAAAGTTAGGTTTATCAGGATATTCTGGATATTCTGGAGTTGCTGGAGGCAAGCTGGACGGCATGGGGTATTACTAGTTTATATAGTATTTCTTTTCCGCTGCACTGTTTGTTGTTGTTGTTGTACACTCTGATGATATGATGTAATGAAAAGTAATGTAATAACTGATATAGTTCTTTGTTTAAAGATTATTCATTTATCTATTATATGTTGTTCCGCTGCGAATTGTGAGATTCTGTTGTTTTCTGTTCCGTTCTATAGTTCTATTTTCCATTTTCTTTCTCTATGTTTTCTCTGTTTTCTATTTTTCTATCTTTTTCTGTTCTATTTTTCTTTCCCCTCCATTTTCTATTCTCTCTAATTTTTATTTTCTTTTCTCTCCTCCCTATTTTCTATCTTTTTCTCTCTTTTTCTTTGTCTTTCTTTTTCTTAAACCCATAACTATTCGGTTTTTCGGCAACGAAAAAATCGAAAACGTTACATTTGGTATCAGAGCTTATGGTTAAGCGACAACCATCGTTCTGTTGGGTATTACTCATTAGAGATAGAGTCAACAGTACTCTAGATTGAGTTTGAGTGTAATAATAGATATGAGAGCGTATTTGTTAGTGAATATAAAATTGTTTTATATTGTGATGATTGGTTTATTGAGTGGCATATGAACTTTCGTCAGCGTGATCCGCAAGACTATGCCGAAGGGGTTTCTAAACACTTGAATAGAACAATTCGACACAATATTGTTTTAAAATTGGGTAAATGAAATAATTTTACCTTGAGTATATTTTGTATATGAAGAAATAATTTTCAGAATTATTAAAGTGTATATAAGTTGATTGTTTAGTTATTTGAATAATCTAAATTAAAGAATAATTGTATAAGCAAAAGAATTATAAGAGTTAAATTATAATTAAAGCGATTTACAATTGTGTAATAAACTTATATATACAAGAAGTGAAACTATATGAATATATTTACGAATTTAGTTGTAAATAAAAATGAATTTAAAGTTAAATGGAAAATTTACTTAGAATTGGAAGCTGAATTGATTTATAAGTGGGAATATAAGTTAAGTAAAACCAAGTGATGTTTATAAAATGAAATATAACTTAAGTGATATGGAATGAAGTTGATATTAGTATCAAAGTAAATTAATAAAATTAAGTGATGGATATGAATTTGAGTTATATAAATAAAATTCAACTTTTGTAATAGAATTGAATGAATGGATTGAATATTAATCAATTAAATGTGAATTAAGTTGACATGAAATAATGAATATAAGTGTAATTCATTAAAATCTAATGTTATTAGAAAGTTGAATAATTGAATGAAAATCAATTAAATTAAACCAATTGTAAGCAAAGGAATTTGGTTGTAATTAATATACATTGATTGTTATATGATTGTTAGTTGATTGTATATAATTCATTAAGTGTTAATGAAATTGAAAGCTAAAGTAATTGAAATTCAATTGGAAGTTAAGTGAAACTTAAATAGAATTGAATTTGAATTGGAAGTGAACCAACTTGAATATGAATTAGTGAATATAAGCAAATTGAAAATGAATGTTAGTAAACCCAATGTAAATGAATCAAATGTGATTAAATTGAAAACCAATTCATTGAATATTAATGAGAATATAAATGAATATTTATTGGTAATGGATGTTAGTTGGATGATAGTTGGTTGATGTTTGCATTTGTTGTTTTGTTTCATTTGCTATGTTGGCATATATAGTTATTATGTTGCTATATGTTGTATATCGATATTATTTTCATATATGCATGATTCTCATGTTGTTTGTTGAGTGATTAGTAGGTGCGGATCGCGTTTGCTTTGCATTTGGAGCTCGCTTTCGCGCTATATTAGCCATATATGCTTGCTAATAAAATATAAGGTACATATCTCGGATTACATACCGTACTTTTATAATTTTTTCCCTTCGGGATGCCTCATTACTTGATGAGATGTATATTTGTGATATATATACTGTCATTTTTTCTTCGGATCGAGCCGCGCAAAGGAGACTATGGCGAATTTTTCCGAAAATTTAAGGCGTTAGAAAAAATTTGAGAAAATTGAAAAATTTTGGAAAACTTTAAACTTTGATTTGGAATTGAAAGTTAAACAATAGTAGTTGTTTTTGAAAAGATAACTAAGTATGATTTGAAAACTTAGTAAGTTATTGTAAGAAGTTGATTATGAATTTTGGAAAGTTAATAAATACTGTAACTTTTCTTACTTAATAATTTCGAGGACGAAATTCTTTTAAGTGGGGAAGATTGTAACGACCCAGAATTTTTATTAATTAAAATTTGAATATTTAATTAATTTTAAATATTAAGAAGTGAATTTATAAGTCAAATAAATTTTAATTTGAATTATTGGATTTAATTGAATAATTAAATCGATAATTTAATATGTTAAATTATGGAAATAATTGAAAATTGAGTCAAATATGATTGTAAATGATTTGTAAAATTTTATTTTATCATGTTGAAGTTAGAACGATATTTTAGAACTTTTAAAATCGAATTAAAAGTTAATTTGTGAAAATTGAATATTTTAATATTAAAATCGACTAGTGAAAATAGTCAATTTTTGAATAGTCTCAGAATTGAACGAAACCAGTTCCATTGGATCCGTAATAGTTAGTTATTACCGGATTTCAAATTTCGTATCAATCGGAGTTACCGTTTGATCGTGGCAGCTCGAAACGCATCGAATTATTTTTTTAATTTTAATTTAGCGAGTTAAAATAGCCATTTTTCAAAAAGTCTCGGATTTCGACGAAACCAGTTTCATCGGATCCATAATGTGATATTATTGTAAGGTTTCAAATTTCGTGTCAATTGGATTTACCGTTTGTCCGGTACAAATTAAAACGCCTAGAAAATCACTTAAATCGGTTTAATTCAAATTGAGCGTTTATAGCCATAACTCGCACAGATGTCCGAATTAGCTTTCGAAACCTGTTCCATTGTGTCCGAAATGTGGGGTAAACCCTAGAAACGCTGGTTACGGTGCGTGAATCGGAGTTCGGAATTTCCGGGATGAATAGTGTCGATCGATTTTCCTATAAATAGCCCCACCCTTCATTAAAAAAAATAATAATAAAACAAAACCCTAATCTAAATATGCAGCCGCCACTTTAATAACCAAAGGCTGAGAATGCTTCTCCTTCCTCCCTCGATTACTCCAAATCCATCAAGAATTAGCAAGAATGTTCAACATCAAAGTTGGAGAGCTCATCGAGCACTACGATTTCAACGGTGGAGATGTGGTTTGGCGCAACGTGGAAGGAGATAGGGAGGGACGACCGTGGCCAGTTGTGCACGAAATTCAAAGCTCATCAGGTGGCCGAGCTTGCTCTTCTTGGGGCCGAGTGTAGCTTGTGGTGAGGGCTTCGACATGGAGCAAGTTGATCGAGTTCAAGTTCAACATGGAAGGTGAAAAATCAAAACCTAAATTTGATTCATGGGTTCGGCTTCTTCAGGAGATGCACGCGTGAAGAAGAAAGGTTGGGGGGAGTTGCGTTCAAGGGCCCTGATGCAAGCACGTTGGATCCAATGGCTGTGGTTTAGAGTAGGTTATAAAAATTATAATTATGTTGAAAATAGTTTATTTAAATCGTGTACAAACTTATAAAAATCATAACTTTTTCATACGAGGTCGAAAACGCACGAAACCAGTTGCGTTGGAATCGTATGGACGAGCAATACGCGATGGAATTGGATTGGAGTCGTTTGGAGTTAGCGATAATTTTGGGTAAAATTAAACGTCCGTTTAATTTTATTCGAAATAAATCGCTAAAACGGAAATAAAATCAAGGTGAGAATTTCTCACTCAATCGAATCAGTTTCGATTTTATTTTAAATAGTTACATTTAAAATATTTGAATGCATGTTTGAATGATGATTGATATCTATTGATTGTTAAAATAGACATTATACGCCGTTAGTAAGCGGATGTTATTTATTAAAAATATATACCACGAATATTTCATAAACAGTGAAATTGGTATTATATATAGTAGCAATATATATATATTGGCATATGTATATATTGGAGTTATTGATTTCCCGCATTTTTTGTTTAGCGGATGAGACCCTATTGCACCGTTATTAAGCGGATAATATTTTAAATCCCATATACCGCGATAATTTCGTACTGGAGCGGAATTGGTATTGTGCTAATGTTTTTGGATGCAGGAAAACAGGTTGGAGGGATCCAACTGGATTCCTCAACAGTATTTATTAGATTCAGATATTTTGATATTTGATGGATTATCATATTGATATATGATATCGTTGTTGTCGTGATTGACTATTTGATATGTAGCATCATTGGACCAAGTTTTGGAATTTTAAAATGATTTATAAAGTGATTTTTGAAAATATACTTTATGTTTGGAATTTGATCTATTTTAAATAAATAAAAGTCATAATTTTTAATGTTATAAAAATTATGATTTTTGAGAAAAATAGTTAAAAACTGATTTTTGAGAATATGATGCTAACGATTTTATAAAATAGTTTAATCGGGATTTTAGAATTTATTGTGAAAAGTTTAAATATAGGATTTATAAAATTTAATTATTTTATGAATCAAAATGGTGAAATAATAAAGGAGATTAAAGACGTTTTAAAAGAATAATATAAATTGATTTATATTAAGAGATTTATAAATGGATATTTATAAATTGAAATATGGACATTATAAAACGAGTTTTTATAAGTGTTTAAATGAAGTGGAAATGAATTTCATAATTGAATGGAATTTATAGAATTTTAAACAGTGAAGTTACAAATGGAATTTTATAAACAGTAGGTTTATAAGATTTATAAAGTTATTGAAAGAATGAATTTTGGATAAATAAACAATCTTATAAGTTATAAGATTTATAATTTGGGAAGTTAAAAGAACGATTCTATAAAATAATCGTTTTATAAGCATTTAATTTATAATATGAACCTTTAGTTTATAAGTTATAAATCGAATAGATTAATAAAGGAATTTATAAAAGGAAGTTGTTATAAAATAAATAGAAATGGAATTTATAAACGTTGTTTTATAAATTCGCAAACGACTTATTTTGATAAGTAAATTGTTGAAACCTATTAATGGAATTATATTCACGTTTTAACTGTGAATAATCCTTTTAAATAAAATGTATAGAAATGATGAAATGTGTTAACGTAGTATATTCACGTTTTTGAATAGTGAATAAGATGTTAAAGAAATTGTTTTGAATGTGATATTTGAAATAGAATTAAAACGACCTAACGAAGTTTTAATTGTGTTGAGATTCGAAACCATAGATTTCGACATTTATTGTTGAAATAGACGTTTTCGAGAAATAAAAGGAAATGGTGGACTATAACACTGTTGTTATAGTAAATGATTTCCGAAAGGAAATGTTTTGTATAGTATTGGGATTTATATATCTATTTTAATTTCGAATCCCTATACTAGTGATTTTGGGTTGTCGTAACAATGTTTTACGTAACATTCGTTTTGGCCCAAAAAAATATGTTTAAGAGAATGATTTCCTTAAAGAATGAAATATATACTTAATCTCGATTTAAGTATATCGAATATTTTCTAAGTGTTGAAAATAAATAAAATTTGTGAATTACTTATGAATAAATAAGTATGGAAATGTTTTTCCAATATAAAGTGAATATTAGAGAATTTATCTTTTTAAAGATAAATTGAAATGAATAATTGAAATCATATATGCATGGATATTGTGAAAATATAAATTCACTATAGAATTTATAAAAGGAAGTGGAATTTGTTTAAAAATAAATATTGATTTATTTTTGAAGTGTGAAATTATATATCTAGTAAAGATATTTTGGAAAATAAATAATTTGGAAAATTATTTGGAATCTGGTGATGTGTGCATATCCAGTGATAGTTCAATAACCGACTATCAATATTTCCCTTTGAATGGGTAATTGATGTGATTTGTTTGAATGTGAATGCTACACTTATTTTTGAATAAGCGCTCACTATTCGGGTTAACCGGGAAAGGACCATGGGGTCGTATAACCCATTCCGAATATGTGATACGTCGTTATAATTGCATTGAAGATCGGTGTTGAAGACCCGGTATTTGCGAGAGCGATAGGATGACCTGTCGATTGTCTTTGCACTGAGTTGCAGAGGTATAGAGACTCCCTAAGTGATGGGAAATCCGATCAGGATTGTGAATATCCGGATTGCAAGGACTTCTTTGTAAGTGCCTTCGGTTCTGTTCGAGCCCGGAACAGACTTGTATGGATAGTATGTCTGATGTTACAAATTGAGATATAAAGCAGATTTCTTTCAAATATATTTCTGTTGGTGGCGGAGAATTTATTCTCTTAGCTTAACACCCTTCTCTGAGACGTACGAGCTCAGAGGTTATATAGTTGAAGTTATCAGCGATGTATTCCCAATTTGGTAATGTGACATGCTGAGTGTTGCTGTAAATGATCATTGTGTTGATTATTTGTGATAGGATCATTTATTTGATCGTCTATCTTGGTGATCATTTCTATGATCATTTGTTGACCCAAAGCATGGCTTTTGTATAAAGTATGTTTTTGTGGACGTGACTTCGTCGAGCCTCACACCCCGAAAATGGTCAAAACAGGAAAGATGCGGCAAGGTTATGAGGGGTAGCTCCCTTTAGGGTATGTGCATTTCCTTCTGGATAGAGGTGGTATCATGGTATGGAGCCCAGATATTTAACCTATGTGGTTACTGCGAATTTATTACTTTGTGGTTGTTGGTTATCGGGATCCCGTGAGAAAGGTCGTTTACGATCGGGGAATGGCGTGCTCGTGTCAGTAGTTACCCAGTTAGGGGTAACCCGGCCTTGTGTTGGTAGAGTTCCGGTTTGGTTCTCGGGAATGTCCTTCCAGAGGCATTCTCATGTGGCAATGGGAAGTTCCTTGGCCTGACCATTTGTTGGAAATCCAAAGAAACAATACGAAACTTGTACGGTTTTAGTTGTAGAACCTGCCATCTAATATGGTAGCTATTAGTAGGCATAATATAATGGTACCTATGCTGGCTAAGATTTATATTCTACTTTCGAAATGAAATTTCTACACTATGCACTAGTAATAATATCAAATGTTCTTTTTAAATGCGTATCAAGCATGTTTGACTATCATAAGGAGAAATCTTCTCCAAGTCTGCGTTTGCATTGTGTGTGTGGCAGGAGGTCTTATGGTAGTCTCATTTTTAAAAGCATTGCGAATTAATTTTAAAAATATTCTTCTATTTTGATTTTAAAGATAAATAAACTGTTTTGAGCTCTCACACCAGTCACATGACTGACTCGGAGTTTATTGTTTTCCTTCCTAAACTCTGGGTGCCCACCAATTTTCACACGGGCAGTCAAAAGTTAGGTTTATCAGGATATTCTGGATATTCTGGAGTTGCTGGAGGCAAGCTGGACGGCATGAGGTATTACTAGTTTATATAGTATTTCTTTTCCGCTGCACTGTTTGTTGTTGTTGTTGTACACTCTGATGATATGATGTAATGAAAAGTAATGTAATAACTGATATAGTTCTTTGTTTAAAGATTATTCATTTATCTATTATATGTTGTTCCGCTGCGAATTGTGAGATTCTGTTGTTTTCTGTTCCGTTCTATAGTTCTATTTTCCATTTTCTTTCTCTATGTTTTCTCTGTTTTCTATTTTTCTATCTTTTTCTGTTCTATTTTTCTTTCCCCTCCATTTTCTATTCTCTCTAATTTTTATTTTCTTTTCTCTCCTCCCTATTTTCTATCTTTTTATCTCTTTTTCTTTGTCTTTCTTTTTCTTAAACCCCTAACTATTCGGTTTTTCGGCAACGAAAAAATCGAAAACGTTACAGTTTCCCAGGTACAATCTCTGGGATCCTCGCTCCACTGCACTTTGACTAGCTTCACTACTTTTCTCCTAAGTTGCTTCTCGTCTTGATCAACAATCTGAACAGGGTTCCTGACCATAGTCAAGTTTGGTTCGACCTCCAAATCTTCCTGGACTACTGGTTTTACAACCAATGATCGGTCATGGACAAACTTCCTTAGATGGGATACATGAAATACATTATGAATTCCAAACATCCGTTCTGGCAATTCAATTCTGTAAGCCACAGTACCAATCCTTTCCAGCACCCGGAATGGTCCAATATATCTCGGGGCAAGTTTTCCCGTCTTACCGAATCTAATAGCTCCTTTGATCGGGGAAACTTTGACAAAGACTAATTCTCCGATCTCAAATTCCAGTTGCCTTCGCCTTTTATTTGCGTACTTCTTTTGACGGTCCTTGTTATCCCGCTTTTTGGCAAAGCCGTGATATCAAAAGATTGGTCGAAAACGGGAAACAGTCCGTCTTAGAGATTGGTTATACATCACTTAGCTATGGATATCGATGAATTTTGCCCGAGTCCGGATCAGGCCACAATTGATAGGACATGACAAGAAAGGTTGTAGGAGCCATCATTTCAAGTTTCAAGTCAATCCGAGTTCGTATGCTCAAGATATGATGGATTCAGTGTGAAGAAAAGTAGTCATTGTCTGATTCGAAACCATCGCCTTCGAACCCAGCCGCTTCGAACCCATGGTTTCGAACCCATCTACTTCGAACCCGTGGCTTCGAAGCCATCCACTTCGAACCCATGACTTCGAAACCATCCGATACCCACTGCTTCGAAACCATCCATTTCGAACCCATCCAAAACCCATTGCTTCGAGCACATCGCTCCCTGCCATGTTCGAACCCATCGGCCACTGTTAACTTCGAATTGATTGCGTTCGAATCCATCAGTATCCATGCTAAAAACACTTTTTCGTATCCATTATTAGGTTGCATCTTCGTATCCATGAGCGTTGAATCATCCACGCTGGTGCTTAGTTCGAACCGATGAACGTTCGAAACCATCGCGGAGCTTGATTTCGTATCCATCACATGTATCGATACGAAGGAAGCTCCATCCCTTCGGTTCGAACTAGACAGACAGGTCAACACGAGAGTCACGTAGTTGATTGATTCAAACTACACAACGATCATCGATACGAAGTCAGCGAAATCCATGGATTCGAAGCGGTCAACTCGGAGATAAATCTGGATCGACGCGTGGAGTACGCGCCACGTCACTGCAGAATCACGTGCGTACATGGGTTCGAACTCCTGGTTTCGAAATGGTCGGTTCGAAACGCACAGCCAACCGAAAATGCCAATTTCGAACCGAGCATATCTCCTTGACCTCAAATCCAAATGCAACCAAATTTTCACAGTAGCTTCTATATGAAGTAAAGAATGTTCCTGCCAAGTTTCAGCTCGATTGGACCATTTCTTGATGGGTTCGAAATCACTTCGAAACGATGTCAGATCGAGACGAAACTTGGTGGGGTCGGTCGCGTGGGCCCACTCACGTGCCAGAAGGAGTCTCACGAAGTTTCAGCAAGATCTGGGCCTCCAACGCCTATAAATAGCACCCTGAAGCCTTCAGGAAAGGGGATCTTTTTCCGCCATTGAACGCCAAGACTCTGCCGGATTCAAGTTTAACTATCAGAATCGCTGTTGTATTCAGATTTCAAAGCAATTGTCCGCTGTAATCCATTGTAATCGATTGAATCGAACAAGGCAATAAAGAGAAAACCTTCAAAGTGGACGTAGGCGCGAACGCCGAACCACTATAAATCCTGTGTTTGTGATTGTTGTTCGTGAATTACTGCGATTCGTTGATTAGAGCTGAATTATATATTGATTGTTGCTGAGTTCTGTGTTAATCATTATTAATTTGACTACGTAAACGGGTGCTTTCACGACTTTGGGTGTTTGTGACCAATTTTGGCGCAAACATTTTGGTGCTTTCACTGAGAGTTGAACTCAGGAAGAAGTTGGATTTGAAAGTTCAGAAGTTCAGATTTAGGAATTATGGCAAGGCAATCGAGTAGGAGACCAAGGACTGAGAGAAGTGAACCACAGGGAAGCCAAGAGGCTTCGTCAGGAGCAAATCAACCATCAATATACATTACTAGGGAAGAGATGGAAACTATGATGAAGAGGCAAGAGGAAATGATCCAGAGTTTACTCCAACAGATAGGACAGCTCGGAGCACAGAATAGGGAAGCCAATGGAGTCCAGAACGGAGCAGGACCATCCGGAGTAGCACATGGATTAGGGGGAACACCCCTGGAGAACGTTGATCCAGTTTCGGAGAGAGAAAGGGGAGCATCTGCGCAACCCGGTAGTAGTAGAGATGCAAACGCTCAGTTAAGGGGGCAGATCCCGGAGTTACCTCGTGAACTCGGGGGGCAGGTTGGAAGTAGTGAACAAGGATTACATCTCGGAGACAATGACCGATTAGCAGAGATAGTTAGGAGAGCTTTGAGAGGCGGTATGGTGAACAAAGATTTGGAAGATGTTAATAGAAGCCCTTTTACTTCATCAATCAGGCAAGCTAGGAACCCACCTGATTTCAAACTACCATCGTTGGATATGTATGACGGGAGAACGGACCCCACGGTCCACCTGACAAAATATATGAGGCATATGGAAGTACTGGGGGCATCGGAGGAGGTTATGGCCCGGTGTTTTCCATTATACTTGACAGATATCGCTGCACTATGGTTTAGACAGTTGGAGAACGGATCCATCGGAACTTGGAATGGTTTAGTAGAGAGATTTATGAGGCAATTCAGGGTTCATATTACAAGACCCAAGAACGTGATGACTCTGGCAACCCTAAAGCAGAAGGCCGGAGAGACCTTGAGAAGTTATCTAACACGATTTAATGCAGCAGCAGCTTCAGTGGATAGAGCGGATCCATCCATGGTGGTAATGGCAGCTGTGTCCGGAATAGCTGACGGCACAGAGTTCAAGAACTCATTGACTAAAGATCCACCCACAGATCTGGAGGAATTCTATCATGAAGCAGAAAAGTTTTTACGATTAGAAGATGCGAATGCCGAGAGAGAAGAAAGAGATGGGATAGAAATTTTTGCATTTAGAGACGAAAAGCCTCTTAAAAAGGATTCGGACAAGGATAGAGGTAAAAGAAAGATTGAGAATGACAGAGACAGATCGAAGTGGCAACGAAGGGAGCCGCGATTCACCACCTACACTGAGTTAAACGAGAGCCTGGAACGAATTTATCAGGATACCAAAGAACAGATTCCGTATCGTAGGCCAATGCGAAGGGATCCTACTTCTGACGAAAGGAAATCAGATAAGTTCTGTATATTCCATGAATTAAATGGTCATAATACTAACGATTGTAGGCACCTGAAGGATGAGGTGGAAGGGCATATCAGGAACGGTATGCTCCTTCAATATGTGAGGAGACGAGCTCCTGTGGCGGAACCAGAACGACCACCGTCCACATCAGCTAGAGGCGACCCCGAATCAAGGCACCGTCTGGTTATCAACTGAATGAAATAACGATGAACAAGTCGTAAGCTTCCACTACCACAATTAAATCATTTACACATGCGCGAGATCGCGAACGATCTCCAGGCATGCTCTGAGTGATCATCGATCGTTTCGTAGTGGGAACTTACACTTTGACATCCATGCTTTACTTTCGTTTCATTTTGATTTGAACGTTTGGACTTTGTTTATTTGGACATTGTTTTTGGAACTCATCTGTTTGATAATTATTTGATTTTGATAACTCTGGAATGACTAAGCTACGCACACATGTATGGGGTCGCGAACGATCCCTAGGAATGCACTGAGACGGCGATGGACCGCCCATATACACGATCCAGGAACTCACCCGAACGTGACCCTGGCATCGATAACACCAAGCCCTCCCGGGCACACACACAATCCGCCTCGAACGGCACCCGACTTCGAACAGTCATAACTCACCTTACCTCAATGGCTTGATCACGAACGGTCGTCACTTGAGGTCCGACATCCGACCACGGACGGTCACGAATTCGCCTCGAACGGCACACGATCGCGAACGATCACTTCCTGCCTCGAACGCCATCGATCGCGAACGGTCATGGCTCACTGATTATGAAATCCGACCTCGAACGGTCACCACTCGCCTTGAACGGCACTTGGTCGCGAACGATCATCATTTGCCACGAACGGCAGTCGACCGCGAACGGTCCCATCTCATCATTCGCCGCGAACGGCATCGACCGCGAACGGTCCTATTCCATCTTATGCCACGAACGGCACGGACAGCGAACGGTCCCGATTCACTTCAAGCAGCATACGATCCCGAACGATCGAAGCATGCATTTGTACGCTCGACCGCGCACGGTCGCACTTCCCCTCGAATGACTCGATCACGAACGATCGTCATTTGAAGTTGAGCGCTTGACCATGAACGGCCGCACTTCATCCCAAATGGCTCGATCCCGAACGATCGTCATTTGAGGACATATGAAACTATTGAGTTCTTTGCAGGTTGATAATCGGATACGAACATCCAACTCGAAGCATTACAAAACACACCTTCCTACCGCAAGGCATGTTTTGGGGGGCAAAATGTTATCCCGCTTTTTGGCAAAGCCGTGATATCAAAAGATTGGTCGAAAACGGGAAACAGTCCGTCTTAGAGATTGGTTATACATCACTTAGCTATGGATATCGATGAATTTTGCCCGAGTCCGGATCAGGCCACAATTGATAGGACATGACAAGAAAGGTTGTAGGAGCCATCATTTCAAGTTTCAAGTCAATCCGAGTTCGTATGCTCAAGATATGATGGATTCAGTGTGAAGAAAAGTAGTCATTGTCTGATTCGAAACCATCGCCTTCGAACCCAGCCGCTTCGAACCCATGGTTTCGAACCCATCTACTTCGAACCCGTGGCTTCGAAGCCATCCACTTCGAACCCATGACTTCGAAACCATCCGATACCCACTGCTTCGAAACCATCCATTTCGAACCCATCCAAAACCCATTGCTTCGAGCACATCGCTCCCTGCCATGTTCGAACCCATCGGCCACTGTTAACTTCGAATTGATTGCGTTCGAATCCATCAGTATCCATGCTAAAAACACTTTTTCGTATCCATTATTAGGTTGCATCTTCGTATCCATGAGCGTTGAATCATCCACGCTGGTGCTTAGTTCGAACCGATGAACGTTCGAAACCATCGCGGAGCTTGATTTCGTATCCATCACATGTATCGATACGAAGGAAGCTCCATCCCTTCGGTTCGAACTAGACAGACAGGTCAACACGAGAGTCACGTAGTTGATTGATTCAAACTACACAACGATCATCGATACGAAGTCAGCGAAATCCATGGATTCGAAGCGGTCAACTCGGAGATAAATCTGGATCGACGCGTGGAGTACGCGCCACGTCACTGCAGAATCACGTGCGTACATGGGTTCGAACTCCTGGTTTCGAAATGGTCGGTTCGAAACGCACAGCCAACCGAAAATGCCAATTTCGAACCGAGCATATCTCCTTGACCTCAAATCCAAATGCAACCAAATTTTCACAGTAGCTTCTATATGAAGTAAAGAATGTTCCTGCCAAGTTTCAGCTCGATTGGACCATTTCTTGATGGGTTCGAAATCACTTCGAAACGATGTCAGATCGAGACGAAACTTGGTGGGGTCGGTCGCGTGGGCCCACTCACGTGCCAGAAGGAGTCTCACGAAGTTTCAGCAAGATCTGGGCCTCCAACGCCTATAAATAGCACCCTGAAGCCTTCAGGAAAGGGGATCTTTTTCCGCCATTGAACGCCAAGACTCTGCCGGATTCAAGTTTAACTATCAGAATCGCTGTTGTATTCAGATTTCAAAGCAATTGTCCGCTGTAATCCATTGTAATCGGTTGAATCGAACAAGGCAATAAAGAGAAAACCTTCAAAGTGGACGTAGGCGCGAACGCCGAACCACTATAAATCCTGTGTTTGTGATTGTTGTTCGTGAATTACTGCGATTCGTTGATTAGAGCTGAATTATATATTGATTGTTGCTGAGTTCTGTGTTAATCATTATTAATTTGACTACGTAAACGGGTGCTTTCACGACTTTGGGTGTTTGTGACCAATTTTGGCGCAAACAGTCCTGAGCAGCTTTCATTCTTTTCTTAATAATCTCAACTTTCGCTGAAGCTTCACGAATCAAATCTGGTCCAAGCACAAGATGATCTCTCGATTCTATCCAACAGGATGGGGATCTACATGGTCTTCCATATAAAGCTTCATAAGGAGCCATCTTAATACTCGCCTAGTAACTGTTATTATAAAAGAATTCCAATAGATGAAGATGGTATTCCCATGATCCACCAAAATCCATAACACAAGCTCATAGCATATCTTCTAGAATTCGGCTAAGCCTCTCCGTCTGTCCATCTATCTGAGGATGATAGGTTGTACTCAATCTCAAACTCGTTCCAATAGCTGATTGCAAAGCCTCCCAGAATTTGCTGGTGATGATAGGATCTCGATCACTTACTATACTGATAGGAACACCATGCAATCTAACTATCTCTCTCAAGAAAATCTCTGCTAGAGAAGCTGTAGTACGAGTTGCCTTAACGGGTATAAAATGGACGCTTTTAGTTAACCAATCCAAAATCACCCATATCCCTTCGTTTCATTTCTTGGTTCTAGGAAAACCGTCGATGAAATCCATCGAAATCATCTCCCACTTCCACATCGGGATTTCCAAAGCCTGCAATAATCCGGCTGACTTCTGCTGATCTCCTTTAACGTGCTGGCAAATGGCACAATTATTGACAAAAGCAGCTACATCCCTCTTCATGCTCGGCCACTAGAAAATTCTTCTCATATCTTATACATCTTAGATATTCCTAGGTGAATATTAATCTGGAGCGGTGACTCTCAGATAAGACCTCGTGCTTCAATTCCTTGAAATTTGGAACACAAATCCTCCCGTTGATCCTCAGTGTCCCTTGGTCATCAATCTCAAAACTTAAACACTGACCTTTCCTAACTCTTCTGATGATTCTTCTTAATCTACTATCTGATTCTTGCTTACTCGCAATCCTCTCCAGAAGAGATGGAACAACTTCCAAAAGAGACAGAACTACATTCCTGCTAAGAGCATCGGCCACAACATTCGTCTTTCCCAGGGTATACAGGAAACCCAAATCATAGGATGCCAAAAACTCAACCCATCGCTGCTGCCTCAGATTAAGATCCTTTTGAGAGAAAAGATATTTCAATGGTTTGTGATCCGTAAATAACTCAAACTTCTCTCCCAAGAGATAGTGTCTCCAGTTCTTTAAAGCAAAGACAATGGCTAACAACTCAAGATCGTGCATAGCGTAGTTCCTTTCATGTGGCTTTAATTGCCGACTCGCATATCAATTGCCCTACCGTTTTGCATCAGAATTGCTCCCAGTCCAACTATACAGGCATCTATATAAACCTCAAATTTGCTCTTTCCATCTGGAATAGCTAACACAGGTGCACTGGTTAGCCTCGTCTTCAATTCCTGGAAAGCCTCTTCACACTGGGATGTCCACTTAAACTTAGCTCCTTTCCTTGTCAGCTTAGTCAGATGTGAAGAAATCTTAGAATAATCTTTGATAAACTTTCTGTAGTAGCCAGCTAATCCCAGAAAACTACGAACTTCAGCCGGTGTCTGCTGTTGCTTCCACTCCAAAATAGTCTCAACCTTTACTGGATCTACAGAGATACCTTCTCCAGAAACAATGTGCCCCAAAAATTTGACTCCTGATTTCCAAAAATGACATTTAGAGAATTTCGCCTTCAAAACATGCCTCCTCAACGTCTCCAACACAATTCTCAAATGCTGCTTGTGCTCTTCTTCAGACTTAGAGTAGACCAGGATATCATCGATGAATACCAAAACGAACTTATTCAATACATCTCGAAAGACTCGATTCATTAGGTCAACAAAGTAAGCAGGAGCGTTGGTTAACCCGAAAGGCATAACCAACCACCCATAGAAACAATTTGGTCCCCTAAATGCAGTCAAGGGAATACTGTCCTCAGCTACCCTTAACTGATGGAAACCTGAAGCTAAATCCAGTTGAGAAAAGACAGAAGCTCCATTCAACTGGTCAAAGAGGTCATCAATATGAGGAAGAGGATATTTATTTCAAATGGTCACTTTATTCAATTCTCTATAATCTACATAGAACGTTACCGATCCCTCCCACTTGGTGACAAACACCGCAGTAGAACCCCAACAAGTAAAACTGGGCCTAATCAATCCCTTCTCCAGAAGATCCCGAGTCTGCTTAATTAACTCCTCCCTCTCCCTAGGAGCCATCCTTCTACTAGGTTGAATCACTGCTACTGCTCCTGGAACCAAATCAATGCGAAACTCTATCTCTCGATGCGGAGGTAAACACTTGACTTCTTCGAATACATCAGGGAAATCTTGGACCACATCGATATCTTCAACCTCCTCTTGATAAGTCTCAACACCATGTAAAAGACCACTCAAGTGAATTCCAGAATTATCACACGTCACTCTAGCAATCCTACCTAGATCGGTTTCTAATGTAACTGTTCTCTCATCACAATTCAAGATAGCCTTATACTTATCGAGCCAATCCATTCCCAATATAAGGTCAAAACCCTTAAAATTCAACACATAAGGGTCACAAGAAAAACTATGGGATAGATAAGAAATCTTCAAATCCTTACAGATCATATCTAATTTGGCTACCCTTCCTATAGGATTAGATACAAAGATGGGATGGTCAACAGTATTAGGGGTAAGAAAGAACTTCTCTACAAATTCCAGAGAAATAAAACTCAAAGAAGCACCCGAATCAAATAAAACTTTAATATACTTTCCATTCAAAAGTAACGTACCTTCCAATACTCCCTTGCCTTTAGATGAAGTCGATGGTGCACCCTCCAAAGCAAATACCTTATTTTGCTGAGCTTTATGAAGTAGCGGGCAATCCTTGATCATATGACCTGGTTGGTGGCAATTGAAGCATAGAGATTTCTGAACCAAAGCAGAACCCGGTCCACTTGATGCGTTTGTTGCTGTTGTTGGTGAAATCCTTTCCTGGGACACTTATTCGCCAAGTGACCTTCTTGTTGACATATATAGCATTTGCGAGGTCCGTTATTACTTCCAGGCTTCTTCTTGTTCTGCTTCCTCCAATTAGGATTGAACTTCCTCTTATTTGGATTATCGAAATTCCCTCCCGATGCTGCTACTGGTGCCACTGATTTCTTGTTCATCAAATCCTCATATCTCAGAGCCATATCAATTAACTCAATAAAAGATCCATTCAAATGTGCCGTCATCTTTTCATAAAATTCTGGCCTCAAGCCTTGCACAAACATTTCGTTCTTTTTGAAAGGAGTATCAACGAGCCCTGGTCCATAGCAAGAAAGTTAATTGAATTTGGTCTCATACTCCGCTATAGTCATGCTACCCTGCTTTAAATTTAGAAAATCCCGGTACAGACGAGTTTTCCTTGCTGTTGGCATGAATTTCTCCTCAAATAACTCTTTAAATCTTACCCATGAAATGTTATCCTCAGAGATATTTGCTACCGCTGCATCCCACCAGGCTACAGCGCCTTCCTGCAATTGCCATGAAGCCATTTTTCTTTTCCGCTCGTCAGATAACTTCATACTCTTAAAGATCCGCTCCCAAGAGCATAGCCAAGCTTAGACTTCAATTATCGATTCTGACCCTATAAATTGTTTACCTCCAAGGTTGATGAAGTCTTTGCATAAGGCGACAAAACTAACCTGAGACGGTACTAGATCCACAGCCTCACTAGCAGTTTGACTTCATCCATTATCGGTTGAGGTACTGCCCCTACCTCTGCCTCTCCTTCCAAAACTCATGTTGGCCACCTGAACAGGTAACTCAACAAATTTAGATAGGTATATAGTTTATACAAATACAAATACATACTCTCAAGATAGATATTACTCCAGAGCCTAGGTATTATCTTAACCTACGCTCTGATACCAACTGTGACGACCCGCCTTTCTTACCACAGAAAGGCGTATCATCAATAAGAAAAGAAAGAGATAGAATAGAAAAGATAGAAAGAAAGATAACAACATCAAATCTCACAGCGAAAACGGAACAAAATATAATACATCTCATAACTATTACATAGTTTTACATATATCAGAGTTACACAACATCATACAACAAGACAGTCATATTTATATCTGCCAATACATACATCCCAAAATACAACATACATCAACTGACACAGCTGAACTAGATAGATAGATAGATACGTCTGGACTCCTGCTCCAAGCTCCTCCAGAACTCAACAATCCAAAACCTATCACTTGGCTACTCATAAAAATTTGAGTACCCAAGAGTTTATGAAAAACAGAAATAAACTCCGGGTCTGACATGGGTCTTGTGTGAGTAAACGGGTTAAAGTTATTTAACTTTGAAAACCATTTGAAAATAAAGGTATCACGTAAGACTCCCCACACATGAACATACGGGTAAGTTTTTACCTTACGCTAACCAAAACATTTTATAGGAAATCCAGTGATATTATAATAGCGTCTAAGGTTTTCAAGTAAATAGAAAATAACCGAAATTGTTACATGATTAAATTCCAGCTACTAGCCACAAAAGTGGGTAATACAAATCAAAATTGTAGGGTCTCGTAGGGAATATGGGTTTCCATCAATGGCAGGGCTACCGGGGTACCGCCCGTCACAGTATGGGGCCTAGATCACCGTACCGAGGATCACTCCCGACCCCCTACAACAGAAGGCGGGAACCATTCCTTACTGAACAGTTCCGAACAAGATAACCCCGCAGTTGTGGCCAACAACTGCCCACACAGCCGAAATAAAGGGACATCTAGACAGGGGTATATCTCGTCCCGCTTGGGTGCTACCCACCTAACCTTGCTGCACGTCCCCTATTTTAGCCATACCTGGTTGATGAGGCTTGAGGCTGCGATTACCTTTAGAGGACATATCTCTTAGAATGCTCATCGTCCACCTGACGATGTTTTGAAAGCATTCAATCCATACAAGTTCGTTCTGGGTTCGAACGAAACCGAAGGCATTATCTCGTTACACTCGTTTTGGAATCACTTCAGAGTTAACGATGATAACCCTTGCACTCTGAAACACCATCTCGATCTTCACTTGAGATGCCACGACCTATCGTTTAATTTGGATCGATGTGGATTTCAGATAATCATAACTGACACCCGATCCCGGTCTCAGCGAAATCCAAACACCATTTTAAAGGTCAAGTTGTTTAATAGTTTAAACAATTTAATTCAACACTTTGAATTCACATAGCATTTATCTCAGGTAAATCATACACAAACATCACAGATATATATCCAAAACATATCATAGAGTATCACAGAATATCACTCAATAGATATCACAACTCCAGATATTCTACTTATAATCATCCATAAGCAAGCCTCTTTAATCCTGGTTGATAAATCATTAATTAATTAATTATTCCATTTCAAACCATTTAATTAATTTATCATTTCTTAACCAATTTATTAAACCTTAATTACTTAATTCATTACTCCTTAGTTGCCAATTAATAACCTTAATTATTAATATATAAAACTTAATTATCCATTTATTTATCACTAATTACTTAATTAATCAATTATTAATTAAATTACTTAATTAGTTAACTACTAATCATATATTAATTAACTTTAAGTAATTAACTAAAATTCTTAATTACAAATTAATTATTCACTTAATCCTTAATTTACCAATCTTTAATTACAATTATAAACTAATCATTCTTAATTACCTCCCAAAACAATTGGTTAAATAATCATTCATCTTAATTAACATTTAAAAAAAATCTTCCCTAAACTTTGAAATCAAATTATTACTAACTTAAAAAGCTTAAATGTTAATTAAATTTAAATCTTACCTTACATAACTACTTAATTAGAATATTAATTAAGGTTTAAATCATTTCTAAAGAATTAACTTAATTAATTATGTCTTAAATAAATTCTTATCTTCAACTTCCAGACGTTAACTAATTCATAATTTCTTAAACTTGTATAGAATGATTAACTTCAAACTTTCATTATACTTAGCCTTCGAAACCCTACCCGAGCAAATCCCTAAGTCCACTCGAGTTAAAACTCGAGTTTCTTCCCATTTCCCCGAGTCCCCTCTCTTTCTTCTTCTCGTACTTTTCTTTTCCCTTCTTTTTTTCTTTCCAGTTAAGTTTAAGATAAAATTTAAGTTTAAACTATAATAACAGGTAAGTATGCTCATGTACTCGGGTTCCAAACCGAAGCAACCTATTCATTTTCTCTAGTATCAACTCGAGTTGCTCACAGTTGAACTTCCTGACACCATCACAAGGTCGTGCACGTGCACGACACCTCGCCGGCGTTCTGGCGAACCACAGTACCTCTAACGAGTCACGAACTATCACTACAATCGAAAACAAGAATCAACTCGATGCGAAAATTTCCAGATCGTGATTTTGCCTTTTGTTCGAAAACTGTAACCTGACTCCACCCAGCAATTCGCTTCGCCTCACTCATGCCATCCACTGGAGGCGATACAACTCCGGCCTCACCACGTCGATCCTCCATTCTACCATCCCCTTGAACCCCATGCAACTCAATCAATCTGTGGTGACAAAATCACCTTGTTTCCAGACTACGTCAAAACTAAGCATAAACCCTAATCAGGCCTCATCCCATCAATTCTTGTAATAGATTTTTTTAACAATTTGCATGTCTTCATCGATTTCCGAACTAGCTTCAAGCAAAAATTCAACCTCCAAAATTTGTTCGATCGCTAGAAATTGGTAATAAAGCATTTTTGGTTCAACTAAGAACCGCTCTTTGCATACTCAACTAACAATCACCATATTAGTTTTAAAAATCCTATCTTTGAACGTTGATTCAAGTTATATAATCGAATCAATAATTTAAAATATTCGAATTAATCATATAATTTCCTTTTTACTGCAAAATTGAGTTTACAGAGTCACTACTTCAATACCGTGCTTAAAACAAATTCTAGGCTATAATTAAAGTTTACCAAACTTTTTTTGTTTGATGCTTTAAGCATAACAATGTTTGGATGAGGATGTATTTAAATTTTCTTGTTTATGTTCACTCTGTAACTAGGAACAAGAAGAACAGACCATTCAAACTACACAGTACAATACACACACACACACACACACATAGAACTACTTATTTAAAAATATATAGTAAAGCACAAAGTTATTCGTGAATCAAATACACAGATTTAAAGTTTAAAATAGTATGTTTACTCACAGTAAAAAGGTTGAGCAGAGAGTAAATCTTGCTTTTAAAATACTGCTAGCCTGAATTCCCTTTGATCTTCTTGTTAATCTTCCTGTTTTGCTTAGTTGAGTTGTAAGTTTAGCTTCAGCTGATTTGTATTTGAATTTGAAAAAAATAGTGATGCTTATTTTCTGTTTTGCTAGGTTTTGTTTGAACGAAAAAGAATAAGAAGATACACTTATATATAAAAGAAAGGGTTTTGTACAGGGTAGGCATTAACTGGTATAGTTTATTCCCTTTGGTCAGATTTTTTTCTGAAAATTGAAATGATTTGTAAATATTTGAAATGACTTTATTTGTGCTGGAGAAGATAGTATTTAATGCATATGTTTCCCATCTTGTTTACATACTTATCCTACTTGATTTATATATGTACATAGATTTTTGTTTTTTTTCTTTTGCTTTGCTTATACATGTATTTCATAGGTTATATATTTCTTGAATTATCTCATGTTTCCATATAACCATATAATTTATTATTAACATAAATACTTAGTTTTTATTTCTATTTAAATTTTAACTATCCAAACATTTAATTTATAACATATATTTTATTTTATACTTATATTTAATATTGATAATATTGATTTTATTTTAAGCATTATTATCTATATTACATTCATATGCATATATCTAGATTAAATGTTAATAATGTAGAGCTTTTAGTTAAATTCAATGCGAACAAGATGGAATTTATTTTAAATATTTTTGAATGGCTTTTATTTTGAATTTTCACATCATAGTTTCCTTCCAAAATACACACACACACACACACACATATATATGTAAATAAATAGTAAATGGCCAAAAGTCTTATTCATTATTTTATTTAATTAGATTAAATGCTTATCAAAATATTATTTCCAAAATCCTGGGTCGTCACACGATATGTATGTATATATACGAAATCCACATCCATCAACTTGTATCCTTCCTAGAGTCGCTCGATCGACACATATTCGATCGACATGAAATGCATCGATGCGAATGTCGATTGATCCAAACCAAAGATCACAATAATCGATACGAAGGTATTGATTCAAAACCATTTCTCACCAATATTTATCCATCCCTAACTTAAGCATACGAACTCCGGTTGATATGAAATTCGAAAGGTAGCCTCACCTAGCCTTGTTTATCATTCTCAATCGATCCTACCTTGATTGGAGCTTGGTCCAATTTTGATGATATCGATCATAGCCTTGTTTCCAATCGATTTTCAATCCCGATAACCATCCTTTTAGCCAATTTGTTGATATCCCGGTATTGACCAAAAGGCGGAGTAACATATTTAGTTTTAAAATTTTCATTATTTATTAAAGTAAAACTAAATTTAATTAGGGAATTTCTTAGGAGTGAAGTTGATAGCCATTTTAATGTTTCCTTTTAGCTTAATAAGTTGTGTAAAATAGTATTTTGAACTAAATACATAATTATTTGAAATGATCAAACTTTGCATGATGTGTTAGTTATTTTTAATTTTAAGAAAAATTTTGGTAAAAATGATATAATTTGCAGTTATTGCAATATATGATAGTATAGATTTGGAAAAAAATGTATAACGACAAAAATATAAACTTGACTTTCGGTTGGAATATTTTTTTCAAAAAAATTTTAGGTGTAAGAAAAAATTGGCTGACATAAAAATAATTTAAAATGATGGATTTATATAGTTAGATGAAATAACCTTTTATTTTCATATATTAAATAGTTTTTCCCTATAAAATAAGCCAAATCTATATGTTAAATGAGGAACAAAATGCGATTTTGCTTAAATCTAAAAGAAATGAAGAAAGACAATGACAACGTTAAATGTGACGCCCCAGTCCCGACAATCTCAATAGTCCAGATTAAAGGGCTCAAGAGGAGAAATTTCTAATGCACACTGCTTTGGGTCAATACTAATACGTTAGATTACATAAAGATATCCAAAATAATACATTTCCTATCTCAACATTAAGCAACATGTACGAGTTGTCAGGATTGAATAATACAGTGGACAGATAGGAGTATAAAGTCAATTTGATTAGAATCGAAGGTGAATAATAGATAACTAATGCATACATCATAACCGATGTTAGATACTTTCGGACTGGTTCGGTCGAAAGCGGATGAAATAGGTAGATTTCAAAAATAATCCTGTTTTGGATCATATTAGGCCTATAAAGTCTAAATGTTGAATTGGATCCAATTTAATTAATTTAAATAAAATCATAATTTATTTAATTTTTCTGATTTAAGTAGTTAATTAATTTAACTAAAAATATTTTATAATAGATATACGGGTACATTATATACTCTATGTGTATAGCTTGCATATGCAACATAACACATGGTATACATAGTTAAATATATATGTAGTGATTGGGATTTACATCACTGTGTATATACTTGGCTTTTACGTATATGTTGATTGACTTAAAAAATGTTATCTAATACATACATGCACATATATACATATATCTACACAAATGTCAAAATTTTAAATTGATTTTATTGATAGATAGTTATAAAGTAAAAATAACTAAGTTTTAATTTTAAATTTCAAATTTCAAATTTCAATTTAAAAATATCTAAATTAGACTTAGTAAATAAGATTCAAATTAAAAGATGGATATGATATTTGAAATTTAATTCTAAGATATGTTAATTTGACTTTACAATATATTAAATAATTCAAATTCAAAAATAAATATACCTATATGTTATAAAATATTCATTAAATCCTTATGTTTATTTAATGGCATAGGAGAGAAAAACAACAAGTATTTAAATAGAAAGTTGCGGTTGATATCAGGGGCTACAAAATGGTGCTAAACAAAGGAAGTTGTGGATCCTAGGTCATATGTGTGTGTATTTGTGTGTTTGTATGTTTCTGCCAAAAAATAATATTGTTTTAAACTGAAATTAAATTTTATAATTTGTAAATATAAATTAATGCAAATGCATTTATAATATATATATATATTATTTTAAATTATTTCAGCCGAGAGCCTATTTTTAAATCCAAAACCAAAATTACTTTTTTTATAAAACATTTACTTAATATTTTCTATAGGTAAATTTTCGAATATACATTTTAAATATTAACAATTTTTTAGAATTTAGTAAATAATATAAATATATATCAAATTTTTTTTTTTAAATACCGACCAAAATCATTTTAAATACACACACATATAGATATATGTATGTATATAAATTTTAAATTATAATTATGATAATATATATATATATATATGTATATATTATATATATAACAAATATGATATACAATGATCACTAATGAAGTTAAATGAGGTAAATGAATTATGCCTTAGGAGATAGAGAATTAGAAACATATATAGATCCAAACAAACTCCTTAGATCTCTCGGATATGCCTCTTATTTTATAAGAGACATACATGCAAACACCGAATTTAATTATATTTGACTAAATGGTTGCGTTTGAGGTAAGAAAATAATGGCGATGGAAGGGGATATTGTGGCAAAGGAGAGAGGATAATGGAGGAAAGTAAAAGAAACAAAAGGCTTTGGGTTCTCTTTTATAGGGTAATCTTAGAATATAAAAATTTACCACAAAACTCTCCCCTACCAAGTACAAACTCGGAACCTTTTCCCTTCATGCATCGCCAGCCTTATTTTGGATCCATAATGGACTAAAAACTCTTTCTTACACATTAGCAAATTATACCATTTAATTCTAATTTAATTTTTTATCGACATATAAATCGATACACACAAATACAACTTTTATATATGCACCTAATAAATTACCGATGACACCTTGAACAATATATCAAGCATTTCCAATTTACTAAACACACATACATTACATATAATAATAATTAATATTTCACAAATATTAATTATTTTACAACTATTATATGCCGGTTAAATCAAATAGTGTTTCGAAGACTAAAAAAATTCGGTTGTATGACACACATAGGTGAATTTAGCCAACGATCAATTTTTGAATATACTAACATTCACATGTCACTTTAGCTAGTGGTATAATAGTTTGATTTAATTCATTGCTTACAACTATCATTGATAAAATCCAACTTTACAAATTCAACCTGCATCTTTTAGTAATGACCATTTACACCAACTCTCTTCTTCAACACTATATCACTTTAGGACTTATGAAATTTGGTTTTGATCAAAATTCTAATACCGTCCACATTCAGCTTGGTTAGCCCATACTGTGATTTTAACCTAATACAGCTGTAATGATCCCGGTTAGGTTTATTTGTGAATTAATTTGAATTTTTCAAATTAAATAAGATATGTGCCTGTTTATTTGAAACTTGAATTTGAAATTTTCCAAAATAAACAATATATGTTGTTTATATATATAATTGATTTTGAATTAAATTTTGATTTTTGAAATTCAAAAAAATAAATATCTTATAAATAAATTAGATTTTATTTATTTTATATTTCAAAGGAACTAATATATATATGTATGTATGTATGTATGTAACATGAGATTTAAATAAAAGATTTAAAAATACTTTTCTTTTCTACATAGCTATTATGTATATAAATAAATATAATGCTTTCATATGTTTATATCTTTTGAAACAAATATGGTTTGTATGATTTAAATAAAATTTAATAAAAAGGTTTAATGTACATTTTCTTTTAAAATGCAGATTGTGTGTGTATATATATATAACATTTAAAACACATAATACAAATTCATTTATTTGAATTATAATAGTTGAAAATGAATTAAAGGATTTAAATACTTTCTTTTAAGATTATATATACATAAGAAAACATATTACATAATTTATAATAACATAAGGTTTAAAATAAAATTTATAAATTAAATCAAGTAGGGGTTTAAACATAACTTTAATTATTTTAACAAGTGTAAAAGAAAATGAACATGCATTTACAAGTGTAATTCAATGATTTCATGAAAATAACAAGTGTCATGTTAATTCATTTTCTTTTTATTTTTGGAAATTTATGAAACAAAGCTATATATGCACACAACTATACTCCTACTTCCATTTTCCCTGATTCAAGATTTCTATACTTAAACATTTCAAACCTAGAAACTCAAGTCAAAACCAGAAAAAATAAAAACCATCTCAAACTCAAAGCAAAAGTTTAAAATCAAAAACCCGAAACAAGATTCAAATCCAAAACTGAAAATCAAATCTGAAAGCAAACCAGGAATTAAAAACAAAAGCAACAAAAGCAACAAATCCTCACAAATTTTCAAATCTGGAAATAAATGGTAAAAATCAAAACCTGAAATCAACTCAAGTTCTTCAAATTGGCATCAAGCAAGTTTCAAGATCATTTCAACAAATCAAAGTACAGATCAGATCAAACTCAGGAAATCTAAAAATACAAACCTGAGAAAATTTCAACTCGACCAAGGAATCAACTCAAACAGCAAACAAGATTCAAGGATCATCTCAACATGAATGCATCACTAAATCAATCAAGTTCTAGTTTGCCAGTTTTCAAACTCAGGTTCAAATATCCAGGCTTGTTCTCTGCTTCTTCCCATCTAGGTGAGCAAACCTTTCTTTTGAAAGTAGTTTTAAAAATCTATGATTAACTTTGATGCATGTGATAAATCTGTGTTGTGATGATGTATATATGTTTACATGAATGCTGGCTGTAAATGCATGTATGTGCAGATGATATTGTTTGTGTATATGAATATAGACAAGTCTCTGTTATATCACAGGTTTAAAAATCCACCTAAATAAAGTCAAATTCTCTTTATACATTTGATTTTAGGATTTGACCTCTTAATAGAAAATGATTATAGCAGTGTAATACTAATTTCAAAAATAGTTTCAAGATTTTACATTTAGAAATTATTTCAAAATAAAAGGATACAATGATGATCTAAATGTAAGTTAAAAATCAAATATCTTGATTTTAGAATTTGATTATAGAACTAGATTTGTTAGAAAATGATGAATTTAGATAGCAATTTCATGATTTTAAAGTATGTGTATGATGAGATATTCTGACTTGGTCAGAATTTGGGTATTCGTCGATTGTCGACGAATGACATGATGATAGTGGCCATGACCGAGGCAGGAGGAGGCTCAAGACACGAGGGCTGTAGGAAAAATACTCGGAGTATTTCTAGGTCGCTGTGGTGGTTAGTGAACGTACTAGGGTTCGAAGCCTGGTTTGGGTCGAGGAGTAAGTCGAGACTTTTGCGTCATCGTTGGATCATCGAACTAGATCGCGAGGGTTGGGAGCGTAGCGTGGTGACGTGATGTAGCTCTAGAAGTGGTAGCATGAACTCTTTTGGTCGAGTTCATTGTCGGCAAGGAGTTTTTGTCGAATTGGTTTATTTCCAGTTTTGGGTCAACTCGTTCGATTTTGATTCACGAGGGAAATGGTCAAACTCAGTGGTCAAAAGGTTAGTAGGGGTCGTCGTCGACTTGACAAAGGCGGCAGGGTTGGTCGAAAATGATCAGGTGGTGTGTGCACGTGCATGTGCACATTTTCGTGTCTGGGTTTGTGATGTTTGGAGAAGAAGACGTAGACTCGGGTTTTGACTCGGGAATATGATTGCAAGGCTCGAATTTGTTCTCGTGGTAGTTTAGTTTGGAACCGGGTTTTAAATCATATCAGGATTTTAAAATTTAAAAAGTAATTTTGTTCAGGATTTTAAAACCTGAAGATTAAATCTTATCAATAGGTTAGAAGAAACTAGGAATGCATGGTTTAATGAAAGAAAATTTAGTGAACAAGTTTCCCAAATTTAAGTAAAATAAATTTTCAAAGTGAATAAAATTTTTAAAAAAACAAAAGGTAAAAGAAAGGGAGTAAGTTTTCAAAAGTGAATTTGTTAAACAAGTTTTCAAAAGAAATTATAAACCAGGTTTTCCAAAGAAAATTTATTAAACAAGTTTTAAACAAATTTCAAAGATTTAACTTTTAAATTAAACGCTTTTAATTTTTTTTTGGTTTGACTAATGTAATATTGGGTTAATCATCTTATTAAAACTCTAATCGTTATCAAAAATAAAGTGTTGTAATTAGGAAAGTAGTTTAAGAATAATTACTCAATATAATTAATTAAGGGATTAATTACTTAGTTACTTAAAGAGTTAATATGTTAATGAAATAATTAAGGATTAATTAATAGTAGAGGATAATTAATTAATATGATTAATTAATTAAGGTAATAAATTTGAGGATAATTAATTAATTAAAGGTTAATTGATTAATAATAATTAAGGGTTAATTAATTTACTAAGGATAATTAATTAAAGGATAATTATAATTAACGGTTAATTATTTAATGATTAAAGGTGGATTGATTTATTAATTAAGGTTAATTAATTAATAATTAAAGGTTGATTAATTAATAATTAAAGGTTAATTAATTTATTATTAAAGGTTAATTAATAAATGATTAAAGGATAATTAATTAAAATGGTTTGTAATTAATTAATGTTAATTAACCAGGATTAGTAAATCTGATTTAAATTAATCAGATGATTGATTAATCTTACTTATGGATGTTTGAATTGTATGGAACGCTTTGAATTGTTTGATATCCCTGATGTATGATGCTATGTGATATGAATTATTTTGATTTGAGTTGTGATGAACGTAATTTATTTATCTGTGATGAATTTATATTATTTATATGTGAATCCGTGAATGAAGATAAACGCTGTAGGATTATACCGCTTATCGATATTGCTGTGTTTGGATCGTGATGATTGATGATATTGTATTTTTTGTGTAAAACCCTAGACTACACCACACACACAAATATGGATTTCACGAGGAAATTGGTTAAGTCATAGATATTTTGAAATCTAAATATTATTTTTAAAAGTTGAATTTTGAATCCAAATGGTTTTGGAATGGAATTGGATTGAATATGAAAAGCTTTTGAAAAGTAAGTTTTGAAATTTGAAATTTAGTTTGAATATAATATATCTTGTTTAAGCTTTGAAATTATTTTGGAAAAAATGGTTTGAAAGGGGTATACAAGTTATACAATATGTGTGTGTATAGATTCAAACTATTTTGAAGTGTATTAAATATACTACTTTGGGAATTTGAATTTAGTTCAAATAGAACTTGCCGATGATACGACAGTTCGTTGATTTTCTGGAATGATACTTTTAAAAGACTATAGCTTGTGTATATTTGAATCGAATTTTCCTAAAATGAAAAGCATTTATTTTCAAACGATAATTACTCTCATATAAAGAAAGAACTTCCAGTTTTATTGAAAGGATTTCGAGTTGTGAAATGGAAAATGTTTTGAAAGCTATGAATAAATCTTTGTTAAAGATTGGTGAACTTTGTTTTCAAATTAAAGAGGATGTTAAAATTATTTGTTATAAAATATTTGAAATGAAAATAGTTTGAAAACTATGAATGAATCTTTGTGAGAAACTGGTGAAACCTGGTTTTAAATTAAGGTGAATTTTTAGAGGGTAGATCTTTTGTTTTAAAAGATTAAAATGGAAATTTGTTTTCAAGGAAAGGTTTTGGGAAATAAGTGTTGAAAGTTATGACTTAACTAAGATCCCAATATCAGTATTTTTTAAAATTAAGTGCCCATTATTCGGTTTATCCAGGAGAGGACTTTATGTCATATAACCCATTCTGAATAGTGATACGACGAAATGGATAGCATTTGAAGACCGGTGGTGTAGACTGGGTATTTTCGAGAACGAAACGATTACCCGTCAAATGTCTCTGCATAAAGTCACGCCGTATAGAGATCTCCATATGTGATGGGGAGTCTGATCGGGATTGTGAATACCCGGATTGCAAGGGCTTCTTTGAATTGCCTTTGGTTCTGTTCGAACCCGGAACAGACTTATATGGATGTATGTCTGACATTACACTTTGAGATGTAAAGCCGGTTTCTATCAAACACATTTCTGTTTGGTGGCGGAGAATTTATTCTCTTAGCTTAACACCCTTCTCTAAGACGTACGAGCACAGAGATTATATAGTTAATATTTACTAGTGATAGATTCCTAATTAGGTAATGTGGCATACAAAATGCTGCTGATCATTTGTTGATCGAAGCAAGGCTTTTGTGAAAAGCGTAGCTTTGTGGACGAGACTTCATCGAACCTCACAACCCGGAAAAGGTCGAAATAGGAAAGTTGCAGCAAGGTTATGAGGGTCGTGCCCTTTAGGATTTGTCCATTTCCTTCTGGATAAAAGGTGGTATCATGGTATGGAGCCTAGATATTTAACCTATGTGGTTGTTGCTATTTGTTGGTGAATCCCAGGATAAAGGTCGGTAACGACCGTGGAGTGGCATTACTCGTGTCAGTAGTTACCTATTTACAGAGGTAAACCGGCCTTGTGTTGGAAAAGATCCGGTAGGTTCTCGGGGGCGTCCCTCCAGAGGCATACCCATGTAGCATAGGAAGTTCCTTAGCCCGACCATTTGTTGGAAATCCAATCACCAATACGGCTCTATATGATTTTAGTTGTAGAACCTACAATTTAACATGGTAGCTATAGAAGGCATACTATAATGGTACGTATGTTTCCTAAGATTAATATTATACTTGCAAATGTTTTCTACACTATGAACTAATATAATTATCAAAAGGATTTTGCGTATCAAGCATGTTTGACTATCATAAGGAGAAATCTCCTCCAAGTGTGTGATTGCATTGTGTGTGTGTCGGGAGGCCTTATTGTTGTTTCATTTTTCAAAAATCATAGCAAATTTCTTTTAAATTCTTTTTGTTTGTTTTTGTACAAATAAAACTGTTTTCGTTTGCTCACACCACCCCCATGACTGACCTGGAGTTTATTGTTCCCTTTGTAAACTCTGGGTGTCCATAATTTCCACACGGGCAGCCTAGAGTCAGATTTTCAGATAATTAGCTAGTAGAGGTAGATTCGGTAGCCTTCAGCTTTCTGTTTGGAATTCTTTGAAGTCTTTGGTCTTGAAGTATCTTGACTTGGCGATCGCATTTGTTTCATACGGAGTTACCTAGTTTGCTACATTACAACTTGATGGTGGTTCGAGCTTATTGGATTGGAGTTTTGGAGCTTTGGAAAATGGAGATTCAGATATTGGATTCTTTCTTTCTCTCTTGGAGATCAAGTTGGAGATATTCTTTCCGCTACTATTGTTTTCACTGTCGTTTATGTTTTGGCTCTGATATTGATATTCATTTGTATTAGAATGTTGTATCAAATGTTGTACATCAATAAAACTTATTCATTCTGTTTCCGCTGTGTTGTATTCACCTAATGCTGTTATAAGCTCTGGCGAATCTGTTTTCAACGATTGAATCTGCGGCATTCGAATACATGTGAAGTATGAATGTCGATTTTCGAGCGTTGAAATCCGGGTCATTACATTTGGTATCAGAGCTGAATGTTGAGTAAGAACTTTAGGTCAGGAGTATAAAACATCAGATGACTTATTAGAGATAGGGTTACAAATGCCCTAGAATGAGTATATCCCTAAGATATGCGTCCGTATGCCTCAATAAATTCTCTTACTATCCATTGATAGTGAATGTGAGTGGATGAAGAGGACGAGGTAGGGGACAGGGGAGTATCACTACAAACGGCCGATACCCTGCAACAACGGAAACAACTTTTTCCTATCAATTTCTTTGATCGTCATCCAATTTCAATTCTTTGATGACTTCGTGGCAGCTCCAAGAAGAAGCTTTGGTGTTGTGGTGGCCCAGCGAATCATTATAGACAAGTTCCTGTTTCATATTCTTTTCATCAGTTTTCTATCAACTTCTCGTTTTTAACTTTAATAAATTTGAGATATTATTTGAAATAAATTGATTAACAAATATAAAGTTAAATTAGATTGTATCAATAAAACGATTTCGGTCAAAACCAAAATTTGAAATTTTGTTGTAATTTCTTGTGAGGATCCAAGTCCGAAGAGGGACAAGCTAGTGTATATTTTGGGTTATTCTGACCTGAGTCGAGTATCCATTCGTCTATTCTTTGCGGTTCAGAATATATTCTACGAATGGTTAGTTATCCCTTTAGACTAACTGCTCTGCATATTTCATAGATCCGGTGACCCGAATATTCATAAAGTATTGAATAAGTTTGTTCTTGTATCTATTAATGATATTCTGATTTGTTAAGCCAAATGCAGTATAGATATTCAGTTTGATCTAGTAAAACAATTTTCTATCTGTTCTGTGTTGTCTCCCGGTCTAGCAAATTTCGGGGACGAAATTTTCTTAAGGGGGAATCTACAACGATCCCGGTTTTGAGTCAAATTTAAATTGATAATTAATATAAATTATTGGGTTTATTTGTGAATTAATTTGAATTTTTCAAATTAAATAAGATATGTGCCTGTTTATTTGAAATTTGAATTTGAAAATTTCCAAAATAAATAATATATGTTGTTTATATATATATAATTGATTTTAAATTAAATTTTGAATTTTGAAATTCAAAAAAAAAATCTTATAAATAAATTGGATTTTATTTATTTTATATTTCAAAGGAACTAACATACATATATCTAAAGTTGGTCTGTAAAATGAGATTTAAATAAAAGATTTAAAAATATTTTTCTTTTGTATATAGTTAGTATATATGTATAAATAAATATAAAGCTTTCATATGTATATATCTTTTGAAATAAATATGGTCTGTATGATTTAAATAAAATTTGACAAAACGGTTTAATGTGCGTTTTCTTTTAAAATGTTGATTGTGCATATATATATATATAACATTTAAAACATATAATACAAATTCATTTATTTAAATTATAATAGTTGAAAATGAATTAAAGGATTTAAATACTTTCTTTTAAGATTATATATACATAAGAAAACATATTACATAATATATAATAACATAAGATTCAAAATAAAATTTATAAATTAAATCAAGTAGGGGTTTAAACATAACTTTATTTATTTTGACAAGTGTAAAAGAAAATGAACATGCATTTACAAGTGTAATTCAATTATTTCATGAAAATAACAAGTGTCATGTTAATTCATTTTATTTTTATTTTTGGAAATTTATGAAACAAAGCTATATATACACACAAATATACTCCTACCTTCATTTTCCCTCATTCAAGATTTCTATACTCAAACATTTCAAAACTGGAAACTCAAATCAAAATCATAAAAAATAAAAACCATCTCAAACTCAAAGCAAAAGTTTAAAATCAAAAAGCCTGAAGCAAGATTCAAATCCAAAACCTGAAAATCAAATCTGAAAGCAAACCAAGAATTAAAAACAAAAGCAACAAATCCTCACAAATTTTCAAATCTGGAAACAAATGATAAAAATCAAAACCTGAAATCAACTCAAGTTCTTCAAACTGGAATCAAGCAAGTTTCAAGATCATTTCAACAAATCAAAGTACAAATGAGATCAAACTTAGGAAATCTAAAAATGCAAACCTGAGACAAATTTCAATTTAACCAAGGATTCAACTCAAACAACAAACACGATTCAAGGATCATCTCAACATGAGTGCATCATTAAATCAATCAAGTTCTAGTTTCCCAGTTTTCAAACTCAAATTCATATATCCAGGCTTGTTCTCTGCTTCTTCCCATCTAGGTGAGCAAACCTTTCTTTTAAAAATAGTTTTAAAATCTGTGATTAAACTTTGATGCATGTGATAAATCAGTGTTGTGATGATGTATATATGTTTACATGAATGCTGGCTGTAAATACATATATGTGTAGATGATATTTTCTTGCATACGAAGATAGATAAGTCGCTGTTATATCACAAGTTTAAAAATCTACCTAAATAAATTCAAATTCTCTTTATACATTTGATTTTAGGTTTTGACCTCTTAATAGAAAATGATTATAACAGTGTAGTACTAATTTTAAAAATAGTTTCAAGATTTTATATTTAGAAATTATTTCAAAAAAAAGATATGGTGATGATCTAAATCTAAGTTAAAAATCAAAATATCTTGATTTCAGAATTTGATTATAGAACTAGATTTGTGTTAGAAAATGATGAATTTAGATAGTAATTTCATGATTTTAAAGTATGTGTATGATGAGATATTCTGAGTTGATCATAATTTTGGTATTCGTTGATTATCGACGAATGGCGTGATGATAATGGCCGTGACCGAGGCAAGAGGAGGCTCGAGACTCGAGGGACGTGGGAAAAATACTCGGAGTATTTCTAGGTCGCTGTGGTGGTCAGGGGACGTCGTACTAGGGTTCAAAGCCTGGTTTGGGTCGAGGAGTTAGTCCAGACTTTTGCGTCATCATTGGATCATCGGACTAGATCGCGAAGGTTGGGAGCGTAGTGTGGACGTGATGCGGCTCTAGACGTGGTAGCATGAACTTCGTTGGTCGAGTTCATCGTCGGCAAGGAGTTTTTATCGAATTGGTTTGTTTCCAGTTTTGGGTCAACTCGTTCGATTTTCATTCACGAGGGAAATGGTCAAGCTGGGTGGTCGAAAGGTTAGTGGGGGTCGCCGTCGACTTAACGAAGGTGGCATGGTTGGTCGAAACGATCAGGTGGCGTGTGCACGTGCATGTGCACATTTTCGTGTCTGGGTTTGTGATGTTTGGAGAAGAAGATGTAGACTCGGGTTTTGACTTAGGAAGATGATTGCAAGGCTCGAAGTTGTTCTCGGGGTAGTTTAGTTTGGAACCAGGTTTTAAATCATATCAGGATTTTAAAATTTAAAAAGTAATTTTGTTCAGGATTTTAAAACCTGAAGATTAAATCTTGTCAATAGGTTTAGAAGAAACAAGGAATGCAGGTTTAAGTGAAAGAAAATTTAGTGAACAAGTTTCCCAAATTTAAGTAAAATAAATTTTCAAAGTGAATAAGATTTTTAAAAAAAGACAAAAGGTAAGAGAAAGGGAGTAAGTTTTCAACAGTGAATTTGTTAAACAAGTTTCCAAACTAAAATTATAAACCAGGTTTTCCAAAAAAAATTTGTTAAGCAAATTTCAAAGATTTAACTTTTAAGTTAAATGCTTTTAAATTTGTCTTTGGTTTGAATAATGTAATATTGGGTTAATCATCTTATTAAAACTCTAATTGTTATTAGAAATAAAGTGATGTAATTAGAAAAGTAGTTTAAGAATAATTAGTCAATACAATTAATTAAGGGATTAATTACTTAGTTACTTAAAGAGTTAATTTGTTAATGAAACAATTAAGGATTAATTAATAGTAAAGGTAATTAATTAATGTGATTAATTAATTAACGTAATAAATTTGAGGATAATTAATTGAAGGTTGATTAATTAATGAAAGTAATTAAGGGTTAACTAATTTATTAAGGATAATTAATTAAATGTTAGTTATTTAATGATTAAAGGCGGATTGATTAATTAATTAAAGTTAATTAATTTATAATTAAAGGTTAATTAATTAATAATTAAAGGTTAATTAATTTATTATTAAAGGTTATTTAATAAATGATTGAGGGATAATTAATTAAAATTGTTTGTAATTAATTAACGTTAATTAAGCAGGATTAGTAAATCTGATTTAAATTAATCAGATGATTAATTAATCTTACTTATGGATGTTTAGATTGTATGGAATGCTTTGAATTATTTGATATCCCTGATGTGTGATGCTTTGTGATATGAATTATTTTGATTTGAGTTGTGATGAATGTAGTTTATTTATCTATGACGATTTTATATTATTTGTCTGTGAATGAAGATAAGCGTTATAGGATTATATCACTTATCGATATTGTTGTGTTTGGATTATGACGATTGATGATATTGTATTGTTGTTTGTAAAACCCTGGACTACACCACACACACAAATATGGATTTCACGAGGAAATCGGTTAAGTCATAGATATTTTTAAATCTAAATATTATTTTTAAAGTTGAATTTTGAATCCAAATGGTTTTGGAAATGGAATTGAACTGAATATGAAAAGCTTTTGAAAAGAAAGTTTTGAAATTTGAAATTTAGTTTGAATATAATATATCCTGTTTGAGCTTTGAAATTATTTTGGAAAATATGGTTTGAAAGGGGTATACAAGCTATAAAATGTGTGTGTGTGTGTATAAATTTTAAACTATTTTGGATTGTATTAAATAAATTACTTTGGGAATTTGAATTTAGTTCAATTAGAACTTGCCGATGATATGGCAGATCGTTGATTTTCTGGAACGATACTTTTAAAAGACTATAGCGTGTGCATATTTGAATCAGATTTTCCCGAAATGAAAAGCATTTATTTTTAAAGGATAATTACTCTCATATAAAGAAAGAACTTTCGGTTTTATTGAAAGGATTTCGAGTTGTGAAATGGAAATTGTTTTGAAAGCTATGAATAAATCTTTGTTAAAGATTGGTGAACTTTTTTTTCAAATTAAAGAGGATCTTTAAAGCATCTTTTGTATAAAAGATTTGCAATAGAAATAATTTTGAAAACTATGAATGAATCTTTGTGAAAAATTGGTGAACCCTGGTTTTAAATTAAGGTGGATTTTTAAAGGGTGGATTAATGATTAAAATGGACATATGTTTTCAAGGAAAAGTTTTGGGAAATAAGTGTTGAAAGTTGTGACTTAACTAAGCTCTCAATATCCATATGTTTTTTTTGAAATTAAGCGCTCATTATTCGGTTTAGCCGGGAGAGGGATTTATGTCATATAACCCATTCCGAATAGTGATACGACGAAATGGATAGCATTTGAAGACCGGTGGTGAAGACCGGGTATTTTCAAGAATGAAAGGATCACCCGTCGAATGTCTCTACACTGAGTCGCGCCGTATAGAGATCACCATATGTGATGAGGAGTCCGAACGAGATTGCAGATATCTGGATTGCAAGGGCTTCTTTGAAGTGCCTTCGGTTCTGTTCGAACCCGTAATATACTTGTATGGATGTATGTCTGACATTACACTTTGAGATATGAAGCCAGTTTCTATTAAAAACATTTCTGTTTGGTGGAGGAGAATTTATTCTCTTACCTTAACACCCTTCTCTGAGACGTACGAGCTCAGATGTTATGTAGTTGATATTTACTAGTGATACATTCCCAATTTGGTAATGTGGCATACGAAGTGCTGCTGATCATTTGTTGATCGAAGCATGGCCTTTGAGAAAAGCGTAGCTTTGTGGACGAGACTTCATCGAACCTCACAACCCGAAAATGGTCGAAATAGGAAAGTTGCAGCAAGGTTATGAGGGTCGCGCCCTTTAGGGTATGTCCATTTCCTTCTGGATAAAGGTGGTATCATGGTATGGAGCCCAGATATTTAACCTATGTGGCTATTGCTATTTGTTGGTGAATCCCGGGATAAAGATCGGTAACGACCGTTGAGTGGCATTACTCGTGTCAGTAGTTACCTAGTTGCAAAGGTAACCCGACCTTGTGTTGGTAGAGATCCGGTTAGGTTCTCGGGGGCGTCCCTACAGAGGCTTACCTATGTGGCATAAGAAGTTCCTTAGCCTGACCATTTGTTGGAAATCCAATCACTAATACGCGCCCTGTACGGTTTTAGTTGTAGAACCTTTCATTTAACATGGTAGCTATAGTAGGCATACTATAATGGTACGTATGCTGGCTAAGATTAATATTATACTTGCAAATGTTTTCTACGCTATGCACTAATAATAATATCAAAAGGATTTTGCGTATCAAGCATGTTTGACTATCATAAGGAGTAATCTCCCTCAAGTGTGCGATGGCATTGTGTGTGTAACGGAAGGCCTTATTGTAGTTTCATTTTCCAAAAAGCATAGCGAATTTATTTTAAATTCTTTTTGTTTTTTTTGTACAAATAAACTGTTTCCATTTGCTCATACCAGTCACATGATTGACCTGGAGTTTATTGTTCCCTTTCTAAACTCTGGGTGTCCATAATTTTCCACACGGGCAGCCTAGAGTTGGATTTTCAGATAATCAACTAGTAGCTGTAGATTTGGTAGCCTTTAGCTTTCTGTCTGGAATTCTTTAAAGTCTTTGGTCTTTGAAGTATGTGGACTTGGAGACCGCATTTGTTTCACACGGAGTTACCTAGTTTGCTACATTACAACTTGATGGTGGTTCGAGCTTATTGGATTGGAGTTTTGGAGCTTTGGAAAATGGAGATTCAGATATTGGATTCTTTCTTTCTCTCTTGGAGATCAAGTTGGAGATTTTCTTTCCGCTGTTGTTGTTTCTACTGTTGTTTACGTTTTGGCTTTGATATTGATATTCATTTGTATCAGAATGTTGTATCAAATGTTGTATATCAATAAAAGTTATTCATTCTATTTCCGCTTGTTATATTCACTAATGCTGTTATAAGCTCCGGCGAATCGGTTTTCAACGATTGAATCTGCAGCATTCGAATACATGTGAAGTATAAATGTCGATTTTCGAGCGCTGAAATCTGGATCGTTACATTTGGTATAAGAGCTGAAGGTTGAGTAAGAACTTCAGCTCAGGAGTATAACACATTAGGTGACTCATTAGAGATAGGGTAACAAATGCCCTAGAATGAGTATATCCCTAAGATATCCGTCTGTATGCCTCGGTAAATTCTCTTACTATCCATTGATAGTGAGTATGAGTGCAAGAAGAGGACGAGGTAGGGGACATGGGAGTACCACTACAAACGGTTGATACCCTACAACAATGGAAACAACTTTTTCCTATCAATTTTTTTGATCGTCATCCAATTTCAATTCTTTGATGGCTTTGTGGCAGTTCCAAGAAGAAGTGTTGTGGTGGCCCTGCGAATCGTTATGGATAAGTTCCTGTTTCGTATTCTTTTCATCAGTTTTCTATCTACTTCTCGTTTTTAACTTTAATAAATTTGAGATATTATTTGAAATAAATTGATTAACAAATATAAAGTTAAATTAGATTGTATCAATAAAACGATTTCGATCAAAACCAAAATTTGAATATTTTTTGTAATTTCTTGTGAGGATCCAAGTCCGAAGAGGGACAAGCTAGCGTATATTTTGGGGTACTTTGACATGAGTTGAGTATCCATTCGTCTATTCTTTGGGGTCCAGATATATATTCTATGAACGGTTAGTTATCCCTTTGGACTAACCAATGCTCTACATATTTCGTAGATCTGGTGACCCGAATATTTCATAAAGTATTGAATAAGTTTGTTCTTGTATCAATTAATGATATTCTGATTTGGTAAGCCAAATGCAGAATAGATATTTAGTTTAATCCGGTAAAACAATTTTCTATATGTTCTGTGTTGTCTAGCTGTCTAGCAAATTTTGGGGATAAAATTTTCTTAAGGGGGAATCTATAATGATCTCGGTTTTGAGTCAAATTTAAATTGATAATTAATATAAATTTTAGGGTTTATTTGCGAATTAATTTGAATTTTTCAAATTAAATAAGATATGTGCCAATTTATTTGAAATTTGAATTTGAAATTTTCCAAAATAAATAATATATGTTTTATATATATATATATAATTGATTTTTAATTAAATTTTGATTTTTGAAACTAAAAAATAAATACCTTATAAATAAATTGGATTTTATTTATTTTATATTTCAAAGGAACTAATATACATATATCTAAAGTTGGTTTGTAAAATGAAATTAAAATAAAAGATTTAAAAATACTTTTCTTTTATATACAGTTAGTATATATGTATAAATAAATATAAAGCTTTCATATGTATATATCTTTTGAAATAAATATGGTTCGTATGATTTAAATAAAATTTGATAAAAAGGTTTGACGTACATTTTCTTTCAAAATGTAGATTGTGTGTGTATATATATAACATTTAAAACACATAATACAAATTCATTTATTTAAATTATAATAGTTGAAAATGAATTAAAGGATTTAAATACTTTCTTTTAAGATTATATATACATAAGAAAACATATTACATAATATATAATAACATAAGGTTCAAAATAAAATTTATAAATTGAATCAAGTAGGGGTTTAAACATAACTTTATTTATTTTGACAAGTGTAAAAGAAAATGAACATGCATTTACAAGTGTAATTCAATTATTTCATGAAAATAACAAGTGTCATGTTAATTCATTTTATTTTTATTTTTGGAAATTTATGAAACAAAGTTATATATACACACAAATATACTCCTACCTCCATTTTCCCTCATTCAAGATTTCTAGACTCAAACATTTCAAAACTGGAAACTCAATTCAAAACTAGAAAAAATAAAAACCATCTCAAACTCAAAGCAAATGTTTAAAATCAAAAAGCCTGAAACAAGATTCAAATCCAAAACCTGAAAATCAAATCGAAAGCAAACCAAGAATTAAAAACAAAAGCGATAAATCCTCACAAATTTTCAAATCTGGAAACAAAAGATAAAAATCAAAACCTGAAATCAACTCAAGTTCTTCAAACTGGAATCAAGCAAGTTTCCAGAGCATTTCAACAAATCAAAGTACAGATTAGATCAAACTCTAGAAATCTGAAAATATAAACCTGAGACAAATTTCAACTCAACCATGGATTCAACTCAAACAACAAACAAGATTCAGGGATCATCTCAACATGAATGCATCACTAAATCAATCAAGTTCTAATTTCCCAGTTTTCAAACTCAAATTCAAATATCCAGGCTTGTTCTCTACTTCTTCCCATCCAGGTGAACAAATCTTTCTTTTAAAAATAGTTTTAAAAATCTGTGATTAAACTTTGTTGCATGTGATAAATCTGTGTTGTGATGATGTATATATGTTTACATGAATGCTGGCTGTAAATGCATGTATGTGTAGATGATATTGTCTGTGTATATGAATATTGATAAGTCTCTGTTATATCACAGGTTTAAAAATCCACCTAAATAAATTCAAATTCTCTTTATACATTCGATTTTCGGTTTTGACCTCTTAATAGAAAATGATTATAACAGTGTAGTACTAATTTTAAAAATAATTTCAAGATTTTATATTTAGAAATTATTTCAAAATAAAAAGATAAAATGATGATCTAAATCTAAGTTAAAAATCAAATATCTTGATTTCAAAATTTGATTGTAGAACTAGATTTGTGTTAGAAAATGATGAATTTAGATAATAATTTCATGATTTTAAAGTATGTGTATGATGAGATATTCTGAGTTGATCGGAATTTGGGTATTCGTTGATTATCGACGAACGGCGTGATGAAAGTGGCCGTGACCGAGGCAGAATGAGGCTCGAGACTCGAGGGCCATGGGAAAAATACTCGGAGTATTTCTCGGTCACTATGGTAGTCAGGGGACGTCGTATTAGGGTTCGAAGCTTGGTTTGGGTCGAGGAGTTAGTCGAGACTTTTGCATCATCATTGGATCATCGGACTAGATCGTGAGGGTTGGGAGCGTAGCATGGTGACGTGATGAGGCTCTGGATGCAGTAGAATGAACTCCGGTGGTCGGGTTCAACGTCGGCAAGGAGTTTTTGTTGAATTGGTTTGTTTCCAGTTTTGGGTCAACTCGTTCGATTTTGATTCGGGAGGGAATTGGTCAAGCTGGGTGGTCGGAAGGTTAGTGGGGGTCGTTGTCGACTTGACGAAGGCGGCATGATTGGTAGAAAACGATCAGGTGGCGTGTGCACGTGCATGTGCACATTTTCGTGTCTGGGTTTGTGATGTTTGGAGAAGTAGATGTAGACTCGGGTTTTGACTCGGGAAGATAATTGCAAGGCTCAAAGTTGTTCTCGGGGCAGTTTAGTTTGGAACCAGGTTTTAAATTATATCAGGATTTTAAAATTTAAAAAGTAATTTTGTTCAAGATTTTAAAACCTGAAGATTAAATCTTGTCAACGGGTTTATAAGAAACAAGGAATTCAGGTTTTAAGTGAAAGAAAATTTAGTGAACAAGTTCCAAAATTTAAGTAAAATAAATTTTCAAAGTGAATAAGATTTTTAAAAAAACAAAAGGTAAAAAAAAAGGGAGTAAGTTTTCAAAAGTGAATTTATTAAACAAGTTTTCAAAAGAAATTATAAACCAGGTTTTCCAAAGAAAATTTATTAAACAAGTTTTAAACAAATTTCAAAGATTTAACTTAAGTTAAATGCTTTTAAATTTGTCTTTTGTTTGAATAATGTAACATTGGGTTAATCATCTTATTAAAACTCTAATTGTTATCAAAAATAAAGTGATGCAATTAGGAAAGTAGTTTAAGAATAATTACTCAATATAATTAATTAAGGGATTAATTACTTAGTTACTTAAAGAGTTAATTTGTTAATGAAATAATTAAGGATTAATTAATAGTAAAGGATAATTAATTAATGTGATTAATTAATTAAGGTAATAAATTTGAGGATAATTAATTAATTAAAGGTTAATTAATTAATGAAAGTAATTAAGGGTTAATTAATTAATGAAAGTAATTAAGGGTTAATTAAAGGATAATTAATTAAAAGTTAATTATTTAATCATTAAAGGTGGATTGATTTATTAATTAGGGTTAATTAATTAATAATTAAAGGTTGATTAATTAATAATTAAAGGTTAATTTATTTATCATTAAAGGTTAATTAATAAATTATTATAGGATAATTAATTAAAACGGTTTGTAATTAATTGATGTTAATTAACCAGGATTAGTAAATTTGATTTTAATTAATTAGATGATTAATTAATCTTACTTATGGATGTTTGGATTTTATGGAATGTTTTGAATTGTTTGATATCCTTGATGTGTGATGCTTTGTGATATGAATTATTTTTATTTGAGTTGTGATGAATGCAATTTATTTATCTGCGACGAATTTATATTATTTATCTGTGAATCTATGAATGAAGATAAGCGTTATAGGATTATACCGCTTATCGATATTGCTGTATTTGGATTGTGATGATTGATGATATTGTATTGTTGTGTGTAAAACCCTGGACTACACCACACACACAAATATGGATTTCACGAGGGAATCGGTTAAGTCACAGATATATTGAAATCTAAATATTATTTTTAAAGTTGAATTTTGAATCCAAATGGTTTTGAAAATGGAATTGGATTGAATATTAAAAGCTTTTGAAAAGGAAGTTTTGAAATTTAGTTTGAATATATATCCCGTTTAAGCTTTGAAATTATGTTGGAAAATATGGTTTGAAAGGGGTATACAAGTTGTACAATGTATATATATAGATTTTAAACTATTTTGAAGTGTATTAAATAAATTACTTTGGGAACTTGAATTTAGTTCAAATAGAACTTGCCGATGATACAGTAGTTCACTGATTTTATGGAATGATACTTTATAAAGACTGTAGCTTGTGTATATTTGAATCGGATTTTCCCAAAATGAAAAGCATTTGTTTTCAAACGATAATTACTCTCATATAAAGAAAGAACTTCCACTTTTATTGAAAGGATTCCGAGTTGTGAAATGGAAATTGTTTTGAAAACTATGAATGAATCTTTGTGAAAAATTGGTGAACGCTGGTTTTAAATTAAGGTGGATTTTTAAAGGGTGAATCTTTTGTTTTAAAAGATTAAGATGGAAAATTATTTTCAAGGAAAGGTTTTAGGAAATAAGCGTTGAAAGTTGTGACTTAACTAAGATCCTAATATGTTTTTTTTTAAATTAAGCGCTCATTATTCGGTTTAGCCGGGAGAGGACTTTATGTCATATAACCCATTTTGAATAGTGATACAACGAAATGGATAGCATTTGAAGACCGGTGGTGAAGACCGATATTTTAGAGAATGAAAGGATTACCCGTCGAATGTCTCTATACTAAGGCGCGCCGGTATAGAGATCTCCATATGTGATAGGGAGTCCGATCGGGATTGTGAATACCCGGATTGCAAGGACTTCTTTGAAGTGCCTTCGGTTCTGTTCGAACCCGGAACAGACTTGTATGGATGTATGTCTGACATTACACTTTGAGATGTAAAACTAGTTTCTATCAAACACATTTCTGTTTGGTAGTGGAGAATTTATTCCCTTATCTTAACACCCTTCTCTGAGACATACGAGCTTAGAGGTTATGTAGTTGATATTTACTAGTGATACATTCCCAATTTGGTAATGTGGCTTACGAAGTGCTGCCGACCATTTGTTAATCGAAGCATGGATTTTGTGAAAAACGTAGCTTTGTGGACGAGATTTCATTGAACCTCACAAACCGGAAATGGCCGAAACAAGAAAGTTGCAGCAAGGTTATGAGGTTCATGCCCTTAAGGGTATGTTCATTTCCTTTGGGATAAAAGGTGGTATCATGGTATGGAGCCCAGATATGTGGTTGTTGCTATGTGTTGGTGAATCAAGGGATAAAGGCGGGTAATGACCGGGGAGTGGCATTACTCGTGTCAGTAGTTACCTAGTTACCGAGGTAACCCGGCCTTGTGTTGGTAGAGAGCTGGTTAGGTTCTAGGGGACGCCCCTCTAGAGGCTTACACATGTGGCATAAGAAGTTCCTTAGCCAGACTATTTGTTAAAAATCCAATCACCAATATGAGCCCTGGACGGTTTTAGTTGTAGAACCTGCCATTTAACATGGTAGCTATAGTACGCATACTATAATGGTACGTATGTTGGCTAAGATTAATATTATACTTGCAAATGTTTTCTGCACTATGCACTAATAATAATATCAAAAGGATTTTGTGTATCAAGCATGTTTGACTATCATAAGGAGAAATCTCCTCCAAGTGTGCGTTTGCATTGTGTGTGTGCCGAGAGGCCTTATGGTAGTTTCATTTTCCAAAAAGCATTGCGAATTTCTTTTAAATTCTTTTTGTTTATTTTTGTACAAATAAAATTATTTTCGTTTGCTCACACCAGTCCCATGACTGACCTAAAGTTTATTATTCCCTTTCTAAACTTTGGGTGCCCATAATTTTCCACACGGACAGCCTTGAGTCAGATTTTCAGATAATCAGCTAGTAGATGTAGATTCCGTAGTCTTCAGCTTTCTGTTTGGAATTCTTTGAAGTTTTTGGTCTTTGAAGTATCTGGACTCGACGATCACATTTGTTTCACACGGAGTTACCTAGTTTGCTACATTACAACTTGATGGTGGTTCGAGCTTATTGGATTGGAGTTTTGGAGCATTGGCAAATGGAGATTCAGATATTGGATTCTTTCTTTCTTTCTTGGAGATCAAGTTGGATATTTTCTTTTCGCTGCTGTTGTTTTCGCTGTTGTTTATGTTTTGGCTCTGATATTGATATTCATTTGTATTAGAATGTTGTATCAAATGTTGTATATCAGTATTCATTCTATTTCCGCTATGTTGTATTCACCTAATGCTGTTATAAGCTCCGGTGAATCGGTTTTCAACGATTGAATCTGCTGCATTCGAATACATGTGAAGTACGAATGTCGATTTTCGAGCACTGAAATCCAGGTCGTTACAATAGTCGAGGAGACGAATTCTCCATTGAATAGTGTTTCACTTCCAATGGCTCACTTCAGACCTAATTATAGTTGTTCGATAGATGACGTGCCACTATTTAACTACGATCGAAGTGTAGTTTCCAGATTGAAGTGGAGAGAACTGTGTAATACCGTTACTTTGACATTTCCTATTTGACCTGGTTATTACTAACAAAAAAAACCCTCGAGCGAGTAATTTCATAGTTATCCAATAACTATCAGTACGTAATGTGGCAACTCGCAAATCCGTACCCTTTGAATCGACAATAAACCACACATGTCCGACCTAAAATCCACAGACTGACGGAAAATCGAGAGAAAGAAAAGAAGAGAGAAGAAGAGAAGAGAAGAAAGAGAGAAGATAGAACCAAACAGAACAATACCGAATCTCACATCGCAGCGGAAAACATATAATATTATATCAATGATCTTTATAAAACAGAAACTGTATATGTAAATACATTAGTTAGAGTATAACAATCAAACAATAGCTATCAGCTTGGATAGTTATAATAACTTGTCCTCATAAATGCTGATAATAAATAACAACAAAACACAGTGGATAACTAATAATCAAAACAGATACGTGTATACAAAAATGAAGACCTCCAGCTCTCCTTCTAAAGCTCCAAAGCACCGATCCGAACCTATAAATATACTCGGTCTGACCCGAGCATTGAAAGGGAAGAATGTCCAAATCAGTCTGGTAAACCAGCGTGAGAAACACACTCAACTGAATTTATTAAATTACCAAACGTTTCCTTTATCAAAACAAAAGTATCTTGTAAGACAAGTCCACATATACACACAAACATGTTTTTACCTTATGATAACTAAAACATTTCGTATCAAATCATCTGATATTATACTAGTGTCTAGTATACAAATAATATTCAAAATAGCCGAAATTATTACCATTATTAAATTCCAGCATACTAGGCTCTACAAATGAAATGGCAGGTACGTAGTGGAGTTTGGATTTCCATGTAAATTACTAAGTGAAGGGACTACCTTCCGGTAGTACATCTCTAGAGGAATGTACCGAGAACCATCATAAAGGATCCTCTTCCAACATAAGACCGGCCCACCTCTATAACTAGAAGGTATCGAATATATCATCCTCCAGTCCTTACCGACCTTTACCGAGGGCCTTCTAAGCATACAAACCACAATAATCAGTTACACAACGTCATAGCGTGTAAAGATATATCTAGAAGAGGATGATCATACCCTACTTGAGAGCGACCCACTTAGCCCTGTTGCATCTAACCCTGTTTTGGTCATTTTCGGTTGATGAGGCATGAGGTAAAGATTACCTTTCACATATAACATATCACATCACTTTGAATGCCACACGGCCATTTCCTTTGATTACTAATTACCTTCCACAAAAATACAACCCTTAAGCTCATTCGTCTCAAGGAGGTTGTTAAGCTAAGATAAGTTGCCTTCTCTGCCACCAATGATGTACGTTTGTAAAAACCAATGTACGTAATCTGTAGAAATGCAATGTTAAACAAATATCCATACAAGTTGTCCAAGAACAAGACAAAGCGAAGGTACTTTCCAACCACATCCTATCGGGAAATCCCAAGGATTAGTAGCGAATAGTCCTTGCATTGGATATTTCATAATGAAGAGACCACTGCTACTGTATATATATTGAGATTTTAATCTCAAACGATCAACAAGCAGTCCCCTACTTGAAAATCCGAAATATCAATATCATCACAATCTGTACAAATCCAATGTGTATACATTGGTCTGAAGTGGTTTTCAGATAAATCTGATCCTGATCTCTTCGCACCAACAACGCAATAGCGTTTCTCAACCTCACACATAAACTAAGTCTCATAGACTTATCACGTCTCCAACTTTCAACTTGCTATCCTTCGAGTCAAGAAGGAAGCTCGATAGATTGGAGTAACACTTCACACTACACAAATCAACATCCTCAACACAAACGATAATGAAGCCTGCATAGAAGGTAGTACTAAGTTACGACTAAATAGTTCCTACATCAAATTGAGGAATTAAAATGGCCAAACTTGATAGTCGGTTATTTAACTACCAAAACAAACAAACAAATATTTAGCACCATAACAATCACTAGGCGCTTTTAATCAATCTTTTATTAATTAAATCACTTGCCATATATTCACTTCAAATTATCTTTAAAAAGATATAATCTCAAAACCATTTCAACTTCTATATTGGAAAACATTTCCATATACTTATTTAATAATGAGTAATTCACAACTCACTTTATTTTCAACACTTAGAAAATATTACGTATACTTAAATCAGGATTAAGTACAAATTTATTTCTTTAAGGAAAATATTGTCTTAAACATATTTATTTGGGTCAAAAGGAATGTTGCGTAAAACATTATTACGACAACCCAAAATCAATAGTATAAGGATTCGAAAAATTAGATAGATATATAAATCCCATATACTGAACAAAACATTTTCTTTCAAAAATCATTTACTATAACAACAGTGTTATAGTCCACCATTTCCTTGTCGAAAACGTCTATTTCAATAATGAATGTTGAAATCTATGTATTCAATACTTAACAAATTTAAAACATCTGTAAATCATTTAACTTCATTTAAAATATTACTTCTCAAAACATATACATTTTATTTAAATACATTGTTCACTATCCAAAATCGTGAATATAATTCATTTACCAATATTCCTACACATTTATTAAAGGATAATCCACTATCCAAAATTGTGGATATAGCTCCTTTTACCAAATTCATTAACTCTACATATTTATTAAAGAATTATCCATTGTCCAAAATCATGAATGAAATTCCTTCAATAAACTTTCATATTTAACTTATCAATATCATTTGATTTCGGATTTATAAAACAATGTTTATAAGTTCCCTTTCTATTTCATAAAAACTTCTATATATAAAATCCCTTAGTTAACCGATTCTATTTATCTCTTATTTATATGCCAAAATCCAAATTATAAGTTAATTACTTATAATTATCTTTATTTTCAAAATTTGTCCTTTTTATAACTTCATCAATTATAAATCTAATTCACTTATAAAATCCAATTATAACTTCATTTTAACACTTATAACACTCCTTTACAATTCCATCATTTTGATTTATAAAATATCAATTTATAAATCTTATATATATATATACCATTTATAATAAATTCAAAATTCTCATTTTAACTTAATTTGCAAATTAATCAACTCCATATTTCAAAAATAACATTTCAATATATTTCACAAAAATCATAATTTTATAACATAAAAATTATAACTTTTATTTATTTTAAATAAATCCATTTCCTTTAACAACTCAAAATTCAATAAAACATCTATTTTCAAAATCTCTTGAAAATCCTTTTAAATTTGAAATCACCACTTGAAATATTTTTAAAATTACCAAAATAGTCCCAATGTTGTGGCAATATTAAATACATCAATCACGGCATCCAAAACATCATATATCATATGATAACAACATACATATCAGTATCTGTAAATAAACCAATACTAGTAAGGAATCCAGTTGGACCCCTCCAACCTATCACCTGCAACAAATATACATATTAGAATATGTGTATAATGTCCGCTTCGAGCCAGATGCGCGTAGAAAGGGTCATCCACTCATACACGGGAACGTATAGGGTCTTATCTGCTCCAATAGGCAGGAATATATCCAAATACCAATCAATATATAAATAATATATCCAAACAACCATCAATCATCATATATAATTTATTTCTCACTTATATAAAAATATCAATGAGTCAGAAAGAGTGAGTTATACTCACATTGCTTCCAATAGCAGTTCTAGTGTTTTATTTCGAATAAAATTGAACAACCGTTTAATTTTACTCAAAATTCACATTAGCTTTAATCAACTCCAAACCAGTTCTAAAATGTAGTGCTCTTCAATACAGACCCACTCATCAAAAACAGACTCGTATGAAGAAGTTATAGCGTTTTAAAGTTTGTACGAATTTTAAATAACATAATTTTACAACTTTTGTTTTATTTTCAAACCCACTTTTAATCACATCCATTCGTTCCTATTCATCAAATCATGGCCGATCGAGACGTTCTTCTCCCCTTCCTTTTATTCACGTCGAACAAACCTATGGTAGCCAACTTCTTTCATCAATTTTCGAGCCTCCATCGATCATCGATTAGATGATCAACTACCATCAACGCGTACGCCATCGCCGACTCCCCCTCTGGCCTCCGACCGCACCCCCAAATTGTCAACACGAGCCAAAAAAACTCCATCAAACGGCATGTGAACGCACCCCGATGCTCCCTCTATGCTGTGTTAAATCAAATCACAACCGTTGGATTTATAGGTCACGCCGAGCTCTACATTCTTCTAGTTGAAGCTTTTCACTAAATGTCAATGGATCGTGATATATTTAGGGAAGAAGATCATGATTTGTTGGCCATTGAATATAAGACTGGCAGCCAGACCTAGCTATTTTAGGGTTTGTGAGAAATGAAGATAATGGGGTCCTTCTATATAAAATTTCACGACATTATTCACCCTAAATTTTTCCGAACTCGAAACGAAGCATGCTGCCTGGTGTTTAAAACCTATTCTGAACACAATGGAATATATATCGGGAGCCAATTCGATCGTATTTGGAAGATAGGTTTTCGAATCGAATATTTAAATTTAAAATTTACTTAAACAAATTTCTACGTGTTTTAGCTTATCATGGCTAAACCGTAAATCTGATTGACACGAAAATTGAAATTCTACAATAATATAACATTACGAATCCAATGAAACTATTTTCGCGAAATCCGAGATTGTTTCAAAAACGACTATTTTTACACGTTAATTAAATATTAAAATATTCAATTTTTACAAATTAACTTTTAATTCAATTTTAAAAGTTCTCTAACATATTCTAATTCAAATAGAATTTAATACAACTTTATAAATCATTTTTATTCACATAAAATTCAAAATCCAATTATTTCAGCAATTTCAAATATCGAATTATGGATTTAATTATCCAATTAACTTACTATATTCGAAATATAATTTATTCAGCTTATTAAATTTTATTTGTGAATATTTAAAATCAATCATATATACCAATTTCAAATGATAGAAATTATGGGTCGTTACATTCTTCCCTACTTAAAAAAAAATTTCGTGCTTGAAATTACCTAGTAAGAAAAGGTCACAAAATCCATTAACTTTTCAAAACAATTCGTTCAACTAGATTTACCAAATCATTTAAATTTTTTAACTTTTCTAAAATTGAATGGTTAAACTCTTACAAAAACTTCTCTAAATTTTCAAATCTATTCATAGTTATCTTTTCAAACCCAACTAACATTGTTTCAAATTTTAACTGAAAAACCAGAATTAGTTATCAAAATATTTTTCAATTTCTCAAAAATTTTCTAACGCCTTAGATTTTCAAAAAAAAATTGCCAGCATCCCTTTTGCGCGGTTTGATTGTAGTAGGATCACAACACATATATATCACAAATGTACATCCCATCTTCGAGGATGAGGCATCTTGTAGGGAAAAATGTGTAAAAGCACGATATGTTATCCGAAATATGTACCTTATATATTATTAGCGAGCATATATGGCTTATATAGCACGAAAGCGAGTTCCAAATGCGAAGCAAGCGCCATTCGAACCTACTAAACACTCAACAAACAAGTGAGAAACATTGTTATCCCGCTTTTTGGCAAAGCCGTGATACCAAAAGATTGGTCGAAAACGGGAAACAGTCCATCTCAGAGATTGGTTATACTTCACTTTGCTATGGATATCGATGAATTTTGCCCGAGACCGGATCAGGCCACAATTGATAGGACACGACAAGAAAGGTTGTAGGAGCCATCATTTCAAGTTTTAAGTCAATCCGAGTTCGTATGCTCAAGATATGATGGATTCAGTGTGAAGAGAGATAGTCATTGTCTGGTTCGAAACCATGAAGTTCGAACCCATCCTTTTCGAACCCATCCTGTTCGAAACCATCCACGCCCTCTCCTTCGAACCCACCTAGTTCGAACCCATCCATGTCCTTGCCTTCGAAGCCATGGAGTTCGAACCCAAGCCACGTTCGAACCCATCGGCTAGTACCTGCCTCGACTCCATCGCTTTCGACTCCATCGCCTTCGAATCCACCACAGTGGCCTACCTTCGAATCCATGACTTCACTCGGCCTCGCATCCTCACTTCGAACCCATCGAGTGACCCAGTTCGAACCAATCAAGTTCGAACCCATAAGGATTCCTGGATTCGAATCAGTCACGTTCGAAACCAGGAATACTTCCTATTTCGAATCCACCGAGTCAATCGGTTTGGATGACGTGTTCGCCGTAGTTCACGGAGTCGAAGCGGTCCATTCGGAGATAAGTTAGGATCGATTCGAGGAATGCGCGCCACGTCACTGCAAGCCCACGTGCACTGATGGATTCGAAATCATGGGTTCGAACTCATGGGTTCGAACGACACAGCCAACCGAAAATGCTAATTTCGAACCGAGCATATCTCCTTAACCACACATCCAAATGCAACCAAATTTTCACAGTAGCTTCCATATGAGGTAAAGATTGTTCCTGCCAAGTTTCAGCTCGATTGGACCATTTCTTGATGGGTTCGAAATCACTTCGAACCGATGTCAGATCGAGACGAAACTTGGTGGGGTCGGTCGCGTGGGCCCACTCACGTGCCAGAAGAAGTCTCACGAAATTTCAGCAAGATCTGGGCCTCCAACGCCTATAAATAGCACCCTGAAGCCTTCAGAAAGGGGGATCATCTTCGAACAACTTCTGCCATTGAACGCCAAGACTCTGCCGGATTCAAGTCTATCTATCATAATCACTGTTGTATTCAGATTTCGGAGCTAATATCTACTGTAATCCATTGTAATCGATTGAATCGAACAAGGCAATAAAGAGAAATCCTTCAGAGTGGACGTAGGCGCGAACGCCGAACCACTATAAATCCTGTGTTTGTGATTGTTGTTTGTGAATTACTGCGATTTGTTACTTAGAGCTGAATTATATATTGATTGTTGCTGAGTTCTGTGTTGAATATTATCGAATTGAACACGTAAACGGGTGCTTTCACGACTTTGGGTGTTTGTGACCAATTTTGGCGCAAACAAACATGTATATAGAAAGTAATATAAAAAAAACAACACATACCAATACAACAACTATATATGCCAATATAGCAAATGCAATCAAAAACAACAAATCTAACCATCAAACAACTATCATCCAACTAACATCCAATCAATATCTATCCAACAAATCCATACCAAATCAATATAAATTCACTTCTCATTAATATTCATTGAATTGGTTTTTCAATTTAAAACACATTTGATTCATTAACATTGGATTTTACTAACATTCGTTCATTCATATTCAATTAATTTACATTCGCTAATTCATATTCAAGTTGTTTCACTTCCAATTCAAATCAAATTCAATTCTATTTAAATTCACTTACTTCCAATTTGAATTCAATTACTTAGCTTTCAATTTTATTAATTCCAACTAACATTTAATGAATTTCTATACCATCAACTAACATCCATCTAACAACCAATGGATAACCAACATAACCAAATTAATTTATTTTACTTTACTTCGTTTACATTCAGTTGGTTTAACACATTTAATTTCAATTGGTTTAATATTCAATTCAGATTGAATTTTAATATTTACTATATTCACATTTTTTATACAACACTTCCAATATTATTATTAATTCACAACTTCTTAACTTAAGTTTTATTCAAATTCTTAACATTAACATTTCAATCCATGTTTATTCACTAATTCACATTTACAATTAAAGTTGAATTTCATAATATAACTCAAGTTCATATTCATCACTTTACTTTATTATTCATTTTGATATCTAATTCAACTTCATTCAACATTACTTAAGTTAAATTCCTTTTCAAACATCATTTGTTTAACTTAATGTAAATTTGCACTTATAAATCCGATTTAGATTTTGTTTTGCTTAACAAATTGTTTAACCATTTTAATATTTGGTTCTACTTATTTTCTCATTTTATAAGTTATACAACTTATTTATTCGAACATTCAAATTTGTATTATATAATCTCTTACCATTTTAAGTTAAATTTTCATTTCAATAACTTATATAATCTAGCTAAAATCCAATTCAAATTATTCAACATTCCTTTAGTTAAATTTCAAATCATATATTTATTATGCTAACTCAAATTCATTTTAACTTCACCAAAGTTAAACTTTTTTTCATTTCATATTATAAGTCCAAAACTCATTTTACTTATATTTATCAATTTTAACTTGGATTTTAAATTTAAATTTGTTTATCACACCAAAAATTCAATTTCAATTTACTATGGTAGCAAATCCATCACATAGAAACTCGAAAATGATACTAATGATGCTGCAATCATCACCCTTATTATTTCCTAGCAATAATAGTGAATTCAGTGCTTTATATTCTTTTAAAAATTTCCTTTTATTTATAAATCACATTTACAAAATCTTATACTTATATAATTTCACTATTTTACTTCACTTACATATGATTCATTTCAAATTCATTTATCTTATTTAGATTTATAATAATATAATCTCTTTAACTTTTGAAAAATAACTTTCAAAATAAACGAGATTCAAATTTCCAAATCATTAGTCAAGTTTATTTATATTTACAACTCATATTTATAAATATATTCATTTGGTTTCACTTCTTATATATAACATTATTTCACAATTGTAAATCATTTTAATTATAATTCTATACTTATAATTCATTTGCTTGTATAATTTATTCTTTTACAATTGTTGTTTTTATTTAGATTATTCAGATAGCTTTTATTAACTTATATATATTCACATTTTCAAACAACCAAACAATTCATTTATATACTCTTTAATAATTCTAAAAAATTATTTCCTTTATATACAAAATATAATCGAGGTAAAATTATTTCATCTATCCAATTTAAAATAATACTACGTTGACTTGCCTCGTTTAAGTGTTTAAAAATCTCTATCGATAACATGGCGTCCCATATACCGACCAGAATTCACAAACACCTCAATTGATAAGCAAACTAAATGTAAATCATTTTTATATCAGTAACTAATACGCGCTCATATATATAATACACTCAAACTCAATCTAGGGTGCTACTGTCCCTATCTATACTGAGTGCATATCAAAGCTTAGGAATATACAAAATCTAAGCTGTGATACCAAATGTGACGGTCTACAGACAGTGGTTAACTCCACCGTAGCTCACACTGATACCTTGCGTTTTTCTTTTACGGCCAGCCTCTTGACTACAACCAACCCTATCACACTAGGGACATGTAGGGGTAAGAGTCATTCGTTCGCTACCTAACAAGAAGCAAGAATCCCCTATCATGCTGAACATAATCAAACAAAAATGATACGTGTATACGAAAATGAAGGTATCCAACTCTCCTGGTGAAGCTCCAAAGCACCAATCTGAACCTGTAAATATACTCGGTCTGACCCGGGCATTGATAGGGAAGAATGCCCGGATCAGTCTGGTAAATCAACGTGATAAACACACTCAACTGAATTTATTAAATTACTAAAATTTTCCTTTATCAAAACCTAATTATCTCATAAGACAACTCCACACATAAACACGAATATATTTTTACCTTATGATAGCTAAAACATTTCATATCAAATCATCTGATATTATACTAGTGTCTAGTATACAAAAAATATTCAAAACAGCCGAAATTGTAACCACTATTGAATTCCAGCATACTAGACTCTACAAATGAAATGACAGGTACGTAGTGGAGTTTGGATTTCCATACAAATGACCATGTGAGGGGACTACCTTCCGGAAGTACATCTCTAGAGAAATGTACCGAGGACCATCACAAAGTATCCTCTACCAACACAAGACCGGCCCACCTCTATAACTAGATGGTACCGAACATATCATCCTTCGGTCGTTACCGACCTTTACCGTGGGCCTTCTTAGCATACAAACCATAATAATTAGATACACGACATCATAGCGTGTAAAGATATATCTAGAAGAGGATGATCATACCCTACTTGGGAGCGACCCACTTATCCCTGGTGCATCTAACCATGTTTTGGTCATTTCCGATTGATAAGGCCTGAGGTAAGATTACCTTTCACATATCACATATCACACAACTTTAAATGCCATACGGCCATTTCCTTTGACTACTAATTTCCTTCCACAAAAAACAACCCTTAAGCTTATACGTCTTAAGGAGGGTGTTAAGCTAAGAGAAGTTGCCTTCTCCGCTACATTGATGTACGTTTGTAAAAACCAATGTACGTAATCTGTAGAAATGCAATGTCAGACAAACATCCATACAAGTTATTCAGGAACAGGACGAAACGAAGGTACTTTCCTACCACATCCTATTGGGAAATCCCTAAGGTTAGTGGCGAATAGACCTTGCATTGGATATTTCATAATGAAGAGACCACTGCTACTGGATGTATATTGGGATTTTAACCCCAAAAGATCAACAAGCAGTCCCCCACTATGAAAATCCGAAATATCAATATCATCATAATCTACACAAATCGAGCGTATATACGTTGGTTCGAAGTGGTTTTCAAATAAATCTGGTCAGGTCTCTTCGCACAAACAACGCAAAAGCATTTCGCAACCTCACACAGAAACTAAATCTCATAGAATTATCATGTCTCCAACTTCCAACATGCTATCCTTCAGGCCAAGAAGGAAGCTCGATGGATTGGAGTAACACTCCGCACTGCACGAATCAACATCCTCAACACAAACGATAATCAAGCTTACACGGAAGGATGTACTAAGTGTACGACTAAATAGTTCCCACATCAAGTTGAGAAACTAAAATGGCCAAATTTGATAATCGGTTATTTAACTATCAAAGCAAACAAACAAATATTTAGCACCATAATAATCACTAGGCCCTTTTATTTAATCTTTTATTAATTAAATCACTTGTCAAATATTCACTTCAAATTTTCTTTAAAAGGATATAATCTTAAAACCATTTCAACTTCTATATTGGAAAACATTCCATATACTTATTTAACAATAAGTCATGACGACCCTGACTCGACCTTCGAAAATTGGCACCCGTACTTCACTTGTATTCGAATGCCGCAGATTCAAACGCCGAATCTGGCTCGCCGGAGCTTATAACACATTAAGAACAACAACAGAGCGGAAGAAAATGAATATATCATATAACTCCAATGATACAATATCCAATGATATACAACAATGATCACAAATACATATCAGAGATCTACAGCAACACAGTGGAAACACAAATGCACCAGCATCGGAAATAACTTGAATCTCCAAAAGAAACTCCAATGTCTGCAACTCCATCTCTAATCCAAAACTTCGAAGACTCCAATCCAATAAGCTCGAACCACCATCAAGTTGTATTAAGCAAGGTCGGTCCCGAATGTGGAAGAGAAGCACAAAGCGATAGCCAAAATCCAAAGACTTCGAAGGCTATCGAATTCTACACCTATTATTTGATTATCTGAAAAATCCAACTCTAGACTGCCCATGTGGAAAATTGTGGGCGCCTAGAGTTTAGTAAAGGAACAATAAACTCTGGGTCAGTCATGAGACTGGTATGAGAAAACAAAAATAGTTTTATCTTTAAAGCAAACAACAAAAGATTTTAAAGTTGAAATCCGCAATGCTTTTTGAAAAATGAAATTGCCATAAGGCCTCCCGCCACATACACAATGCAAGCACACACTTGGAGGAGATTTCTCCTTATGACAGTCAAGAATACTTGATCCGCGAAAAACATTTGATATTATTATTAGTGCATAGTGCAGAAAACATTTCAAAAGTATAATATTAACCTTGCCACAACATTCCTATTTCGACCATTTCTGGGTTGTGAGACTCAACGAAGTCACGTCCACAAAGCTATGCTTATTCACAAAGCCATGCTTCGATCAACAAATGATCAGCAGCACTTCGTATACCACATTACGAAATTGGAAATGTATCACTAGTAACCATCAACTACATAACCTCTGAGCTCGCACGTCTTAAGGAAGGGTTTTAAGCTAAGAGAATAAATTCTCCTCCACTAAGCAGAAATGTATTTGATAGAAACTGGTTTTACCTCTCAAAGTGTAATGTCAGACACACATCCATACAAGTTTGTTCCGGGTTCGAACAGAACCGAAGGTACTTCCAAAGAAGCCATTGTAATCCGGGCATCCTTAATCCCGATCGGACTCCCCATCACATATGGAGATCTCTATACCGGAGCAACCCAGTGCAGAGTCATTCGACAGGTTATCCTATCATTCTCGAAGACATCCGATCTTCACCATCGGTCTTCAAATGCTATCCATAACGTCGTATCATTAATCGAAATGGGTTATATGACATAAGGTCCTCTTCCGGCTAAACCGAATAATGAGCGCAATATTTAAAAACATATGGATATGGGATCTCGGTTAAGTCATAACTTAAAGTCCAAAACCTTTCTTTAAAATGGTTTAAACAAATTACCATTTCCAATCTTTTTTAAAAAAAAGATTCATTTCACAAAGTTCACCCATTTCTCACAAAGATTCATTAACAAATTTCAAAACAATTTCCATTTCAAAATTGGATTAACTCTTCCAATTATTAAATCAAAAATTCAATTCATAGCTTTCAAAACCATTTCAAGTTCAAATCTTTTATATAAAGATACACCATTTAAAATCCTCTTCGATTTCAAAACAAGATTTAATAATCTTTCACAAAGGTTCATTCACAGCTTTCAAAATAATTCACAATTCAAATCTTTTATACAAAAGATACACCTTTAGGATCCTCTTATTTTGGAAACAAAGTTCATTAATCTTTAACCCAGATTCATTAATAGCTTTCAAAACGATTTACAATTCAAACTTGAAATCTTTTCAACACAGATTGGAAATCCTTTCTTTATATGAAAGCTATTATTATTTGAAAACAAACATTTTCCGTTTCGGAAAAACCCGATTACATTTGCACAAATTAACGCCCTTAAAGTATAAAACTTGGGTTAAATTCAAATTCCCAAAACAATACTTTTAAAATGGTTTAAACCCATAAAAACACATTTATAACTTATATAATATTTTTAAACCATAATTTCCAAATATGGAATTCAATTTCAAATCTTGAATTCAAATTCAAATTAAATCATTTAAAATTTCAAACTTTGTCAAGTTATTCAAAATAAATTTTATATTTAAAACTCATTTTCAAAAACTTTTCATTAAACCCAATTCCATTTCCAAAACCATTTGGATTAAAAATTTATCTTTTAAAACCATTTTAAAAATCTATGACTTAACCAATTTCCTCGTGCAATCCATATTTGTGTGTGTATGGTGTAGTCTAGGGGTTTTACACAATAGTGCAACAACATCAATCATCACAATCCAAACACAACAGTATCGATAAGCGGTATAATCCTATAACGCTTATCTTCATTCATAGTTTCACAGATAAATGTATTACAGATAAATAAATAAATAAATAAGTTATACACAACTCAATACATAGAACAGAATATTACAATCCAGAGATAACAATCAATTCAAGGCATTTCATACTACAAACATTCATAAGCAATTCAAGCATTCAATAATCATTTATAAACAGAACTAATTAATTGTTTAATTCTAAATTAGTTCAATTAAATTAATTACTCGTGAATTAATTACTCAATCTTGATTAAAATTTAACTCAAACCAGATTAATAAATTGCTAACCCCGGTTAATTAACATTAATTAATTACAAACCATTTTAATTAATTAACCTTTAATTATTAATTAATCTTTAATAATATATAAATTAACCCGTAATTATTAAATGAATAACCTTTAATTATTTAATTATTCTTTAATTAATTAACCTTAATTAATTAATCAATAAATTAATTGAATTAATTATCTTTAATTTGTTACAATAAGTGATTGTCCCTAATCATTTTCATTAATTAAATAACCTTTAGCTAATTAATTATTCTCAGTTTAATTACCTTAATTAGTTAATCGCATTAATTAATTATTCTTTAAATTAATTAACCTTTAAACACTTGATTTATCAATCTTTAATCTTAAATTATCCATCCTTAATTATTTTCATTAACAATTAATTAACCTTATATTAATTATTCATTAATTACTTGATTAATCAAAACTTAAATTATTAACAAATTTACCTTAATTACTTTTATTAAGTAATTCACTTCAAGTAATTAATTTCGTTTAACAAATAAAATAACTTTAAACTTTAAAAGTTAATTAACCATTAAAAAATTCTTTATATTAATTAACTAACCTTTAATATTATTTATTTAAAATAAACTTTTCAAAATAAAAGTTACGTATATTTCTAAACCATTTTAAAACTTGGTTTGTTTAAAACAATTTTATTAAAAAACCTTTTCTACTAATTTTAGGACTTAGACAACATTTAATATGAAAAGAGAATTGGTTTTAACAAAAATTTGTTTTCAACAAATTTGATTTTCTTTAAAATTTTAAAAACTGTTTTTATACCAAATCAAATAACCCGAGCAAAACCCTAACTTCCCCGATCAAAACACGAGGCTAACCACGATCATCCTGCTTCGAGAAAAACACAGACATTCTCGAACAAAAACCCAAGCACGATAATCCTTCCATCACTCACAGACATGCCGTTCACGTGTGCACCTCCACCAACGATCAAGGTCACTTCGGCCATCGACACCAACTTCTACACTTCACCGATGATCCTCGTGACCAATCATGATCACCCATTTCACTCGATTCGATCGAGAAACGAATTCGACCCAAAATCTGGAAACCCATCATCCCTAGAAATCCTTTTTCCTCCGACGATCCCTACCTCGAGAAGCTCCGCCACCTTCACCGTAGCTCCACATCGACCTCCAGCATCTCCTACATGCCTCACGATCGGTCCCGATCGCGTCTCGTTGCCACAATCCCCTTCTGAAACTCGACGACCCAACCTGATGTTAAACCCTACATGCCTTCGGATAGCCATGTCGATTATCTAAAAATCCAAGCTCTATTTTTCTGATGATCCACGCGTTCCCCTCTACCTCTGGCCTAAATTTAGACGAGTAAAACTTCGCCGATCGACGGCAATTGCCAAAAATCCCAATTCTGATCAACTACAAATATCTCACTCGGTCCTAAATTAAAAGTCTGGATTTTACCCTTAAAATTCGTGGTTCCAGATGGTGATTTCGATCATATAAGTTAATCAAAGAATTGTGATGCTTAAATTTTAATGTTTTATAAGTTCTTACTACCTTTTCTCATTTCCAAAAATATACTAACTTACCAAATCTTAAAAATATTTTTAAACTTAGTTAATATTTAAACAAACATAATTTGTTTGAATACTAAGACCTATAAGAGATTGGATTAAGAGATTTGGAATTTTGATCTTAAAATTTTAAACTCTGTGACTAAAAACAGAATGAACACAGACATACTGACATATATACTGATATCACTTCGTATTTAACATGTAGGACTAATTTTAGTTCACACAAACAGTCACCACAACATTATTTCAAATAATCATCACATGCAATCAAGAGGTGAACCGGGTTTAAATTTTGGATGTAGTTTGCTCATCTGATGGATTGCACAGAGAAGAGAATCAGATTTAAACGTGGAACTTGATTTTTGAATTTGAGTGGATCTGTTACTTGCATTTGATTGAGTTGCACTGAAGCTTGATTTTAATTGACGTCAGGCTGAATTACTTGATTAGTTGCATTTTCTTGATCAGGGATTGAATTTGAACTGTACTTCAGATCTTTTTTCCCATCTTAAAGCTTTTGCTTATTTTCTAGATTTTGCAAATTGCTTTGATCTGCAGGCTTGTTTTTTTTCTTCTGATTTACTAAGTTTATCTTTGCATTTGATTTGCCTACGTAACCTTGTTTGACATGGAACCGATCTTTTTTTTAATGCTTAACTTTGATCAGCTTTGATTTTTATTTTGATGTTGCTCGGGTTTGAAGTGATCTTCTTACAGGCTTCGATTTTTAAATCATGCTGAGTTGCAGATTTGAATTTGAATCAAATCCCATTTACTTCAGGTTTTTCTTTTATTTTGATTCAGATTTTGATTTTATTTAGCTTTGAACCACAAAGGAGAAAAAGGAATTTATGATATATCTAGATTTGTTTTGCATTTTCTTTTTAAATAGAAAATAATTTGAGGACACTTGTTTAATGCATGTTGTAATTTACTCACATTTGTCAAATTGTATTATAAGACATTTACACTTGTTAATTGAAGCAATATTATGTTTAAGTCCTCTAGTTCAATTAATTTTAAAAATTTAGTTTTAAACCCTTACTTTGTTTTAATTTACAAGTTATGTTCTCTCTTTTAAAAGAAAAATGAATTGGAAACAGTTTATATATATATATATATGTAATACATATACATCTAGAAAACAACTTTTATTAAATTAAAATATAGTGTTTTAAATCCAATACATTATCCAATCTTTATTTATAAGATATTTAATTTGGAATTTCAAATTCATAATTAAATTTAAAATCAATATCCAATATATTATTTTATATATTATATACAAATCACTTTTATTCATGTTATATTTTAAAAGATTAAATATTTTTATCAAATCCTATTTTTAGGTAAACTATTACACCTTATTGAATATTCATATTATCTTGAACTACTATTGTTATTAATAAATATTTGTTTGAATTTCAAACCCATAATTCAATTTACAATCTATTTATAATTAAGCAGGCATTTAAATTTGGAAAATACCAATTTAATTTATAATTTAATCTCAAAAATTAAATTAATTATCAATTATATTTGATTCAAAACCGGGATCGTTATAGACTCCCCCCTTAAAAAAAATTCATCCCGGAAATTTGCCAAGGAGACAACAAAGAATAGATGAACACACAGAGGAATGGTTCACCAGATCAAACTGAATATTTATTCTGCATTTAGCTTACCAAATAAGAATATCAAAATTTTTACGAGAACGAACTCATTCAACATTTTACGAAATACTCGAGTCACTAGATCTACAAATATGCAGAGACATCGGTTAGTTCAAAGGGATAACTAACCGTTCGTAGGATATACCGATACCCACACGATAGATAAATGGATTTAATCTTCCACAACTCTCAAACACTAGATATGGATCCCAAACTCAAGTCGGAATACCTCAAAGTATATATAACTTGTCCCTCTTCGGACTTGGATTCACACAAGAAATTACAATAATTTGGTTTTATTAGAAACCTTTTATCGATACTAATGTTCATATTTAACTTCGTATTTAATTTATCAATTTATTTAAAATAGAATTTCAAATTCATTAAAGTTAAAAACTGGAAGATTGATAAGAAACCGATGAAGATATGAAGTAAGGATTTTCTTTAATGATTCGTAGGGCCACTATACCAAAGCTTCTCCCTCGAGCTACCACGAAGCAATCAAAGAATTGAAATCGGATCAAAGGAGATTGAGAAGAATTGTTTCCTAGTTGTTGCAGGGTATCGACCATTTGTGGTCGTACTACCCTGTCCCCTATCTCGTCCTCTTCTTGCACTCATGCTCACTATCAGTGGATAGTAAGAGAATTTACTAAGGCACACGAACAGATATCTTAGGGATATACTCATTCTAGGTTATACTTCACCCTATCTCTAATGAGTTACCTAATGTGTTATACTCCTGTGCTAAAGTTTCAACCTTCAGCTCTGATACCACTTGTGATGACCCTAACTTGGCCTTCGAAAATCGACACCCGTACTTCACTTATACTCGAATGTCGCAGATTCATACGCCGAATCTAGCTTGTCGGAGCTTATAACACATTAAGAACAACAACACAATGGAAGAAAATGAATATATCATATAACTCCAATGATACAATATCCAATGATATACAACAATGATCATAAATACATATCAGAGTTCTACGTCAACACAACGAAACACAAATGCACCAGCATCGGAAATAACTTGAATCTCCAAAAGAAACTCCAATGTCTGCAACTCCATCTCCAATCCAAAACTTCGAAGACTCCAATAAAATAAGATCGAACCACCATCAAGTTGTATTAAGCAAGGTCGGTCCCGAATGTGGAAGAGAAGCACAAAGCGATAGCCAAAATCCAAAGACTTCGAAGGCTATCGAATTCTACACCTATTATTTGATTATCTGAAAAACCCAACTCTAGAATGCCCGTGTGGAAAATTGTGGGCACCCAGAGTTTAGGAAAGGAAAATAAACTCCAGGTCAGTAATTGGACTGGTATGAGTAAAGAAAAACAGCTTTATCTTTAAAACAAACAACAAAAGATTTTAAAGTTGAAATCCGCAATGCTTTTTGGAACATGAAACTGCCATAAGGCCTCCCGCCACACACACAATGCAAGCACGCACTTGGAGGAGATTTCTCCTTATGATTGTCAAAAATGCTTGATACGCGAAAATCATTTGATATTATTATTAGTGCATAGTGCAGAAAACATTTTGAAAGTATAATATTAATCTTAGCAGCATACGTGCCATTATGGTATGCGTACTATGACTACTATATTAAATGGCAGGTTCTACAACTAAAACCATACACGGTGTGTATTGGATGATTAGATTTCCAACAAACGGTCAGTCTAAGGAACTTCCTTAAAAATGAAACGCCTCTGGAGGGACGCCCCTAAGAACCAAACGGTTCCCTACCAACAGAAGGCTGGGTTACCCCTCCCCGGCAGTAACCCTAAAGATATGCCATCCCCGGTCGTTCACGACCTTTATTCGAGGGCCCTCAACCAACAACCACACAACAATAAGTATGCAACAACCACATAGGTAAATATCTGGGCTCCATACCATGATACCACCTTTAATCCAGAAGAAATGGACATACCCTAGGAGTGCGGCCCCTACAACCTTGCCGCAACATTCCTGTTTCGACCATTTCCGGGTTGTGAGGCTTGACGAAGTCACATCCACAAAGCTACGCTTTTTTACAAAGCCATGCTTCGGTCAACAAATGATCAGCAGCACTTTGTATGCCACATTACAAAGTTGGGAATGTATCACTAGTAACCATCAACTACATTACCTCCGAGCTCGTCCGTCTTAGAAAAGGGTGTTAAGCTAAGAGAATAAATTCTCCGCCACCAAACAGAAATGTATTTGATAGAAACTGGTTTTACATCTCAAAGTGTAATGTCAGACACACATCCATACAAGTTTGTTCCGGGTTCGAACAGAACCGAAGGCACTTCCAAAGAAGCCCTTGTAATCCGGGAATCCTCAATCCCGATCGGATTCCCCATCACATATGGAGATCTCTATACCAGAGCAACTCAGTACAGAGTAATTCGACAGGTTATCCTATCGTTCTCGAAGACACCCGGTCTTCACCACCGGCCTTCAAATGCTATCCATAACATCGTATCATTATTTGGAATGGGTTATATGACACAAGGTCCTCTCCCGGCTAAATCGAATACCGAGCGCAATATTTAAAAACATATGGATATAGGACTCAGTTAAGTCACAATTTAAAGTCCAAAACCTTTCTTTCAAATGGTTTAAAAAAATTACCATTTCCAATCTTTTTAAAAAAACATTAATTTCACAAAGTTCACCCATTTCTCACAAAGATTCATTCACATATTTCAAAACAATTTCCATTTCAAATTTGGATTAACTCTTCCAATCATTAAATCGAAAATTCAATTCATAACTTTCAAAACCATTTCAAATTCAAAACTTTTATATAAAAGATACACCATTTAAAATCCTCTTCGATTTCTAAACAAGATTTAATAATCTTTCACAAAGGTTCATTCTCAGCTTTCAAAACAATTCACAATTCAAATCTTTTATACAAAAGATACACTTTTAGGATCCTCTTATTTTGGAAACAAAGTTCATTAATCTTTAACCCAGATTCATTAATAGCTTTCAAAACGATTTACAATTCAAACTTGAAATCTTTTCAACACAACTTGGAAATCCTTTCTTTAGATGAAACTATTATTATTTGAAAACAAACAGTTTTCATTTCGGAAAAATCTGATTATATTTGCACAAGTTGACGCTCCTAAAGTATAAAACTTGGGTTAAATTCAAATTCCCAAAAAAATACTTCTAAAATAGTTTAAACCCATAAAAACACATGTATAACTTGCATAATATTTTTAGACCATAATTTCCAAATATGGAATTCAATTTCAAATCTTGAATTCAAATTCAAATCAAATCATTTAAAATTTCAAACTTTATCAAGTTATTCAAAATAACTTTTATATTTAAAACACCTTTTCAAAAACTTTTCATATTAAACCCAATTCCATTTCCAAAAACATTTGGATAAAAATTTATCTTTTAAAACCATTTTAAAAATCTGTGACTTAACTAGTTTCCTCATGCAATCCATATTTGTGTGTTTATGGTGTAGTCCAAGGTTTTTCACAATAGTGCAAAATCATCAATCATTACAATCCATACACAATAGTATCGATAAGCGGTATAATCTTATAACACTTATCTTCATTCACAGATTCATAGATAAATGTATCACAAATAAATAAATAAATAAATTATACACAGCTCAATTCACATAACATAATATTACAGTCCAGAGATAACAATCAATTCAAGGCATTTCATACAATACAAACATTCATAAGCAATTCAAGCATTCGATAATCATTTATAAACATGACTAATTAATTGTTTAATTCTAAATTAATTCAATTAAATTAATTATTCATGAATTAATTACCCGATCCTGATTATAATTTAACTTAAACCAGATTAATAAATTGCTAACCCTGCTTAATTAACATTAATTAATTACAAACCATTTTAATTAATTAACCTTTAATTATTAATTAATTAATCCTTAATAATAAATTAATTAACCCTTAATTATTAAATGAATAACCTTTAATTATTTAATTATTCTTTAATTAATTAACGTTGATTTATTAATCTAATTAAATTAATTATCTTTAGTTTATTATAATAAGTGATTATCCCTAATCACTTTCATTAATTAATTAACCTTTAGTTAGTTAATTATTCTCAAATTAATTAACTTAATCAATTAATCACATTAATTAATTATTCTTTAAATTAATTAACCTTTAAACACTTGATTTATCTATATTTAGTCATAAATTATCCATCCTTAATTATTTTCATTAAGTAATTGTCCTTAAGTAATCAATTATCCTTAAATTAATTATTCTTTAGTTACTTGATTAATCAAACTTAATTTATTAACAAATTTACCTTAATTACTTTTATTAAGTAATTCACTTCAAGTAATTAATTTCCTTTAACAAATAAATTAACTTTAAACTTTAAAAGTTAATTAACCATTGAAACCTTCTTTACATTAATTAACTAACCTTTAATATTATTTATTTAAAATAAACTTTTCAAAATAAAAGTTACGTATATTTTTAAACCATTTTAAAACTTGGTTAATTTAAAACAGTTTTATTAAAAAACCTTTCGTACTAATTTTAAGACTTAGACAACATTTAATATGAAAAGAGAATTGGTTTTAACAAAAATTTGTTTTCAACAAATTTGATTTTCTTTAAAATTTTAAAAACTATTTTTATACCAAATCAAATAACCCAAGCAAAACCCCTAACTTCCCCATCAAAACACGACGCTACCCACGATCATCCTGCTTCGAGAAAAACATAGACATTCTCGAACAGAAATCCGAGCACGATCATCCTTCCATCACTCACAGACACGCCATGCACGGGTGCACCTCCACCAACGATCAACATCACTTCGGCCATCGACACCAACTTCTACACTTCACCGATGATCCTCGCGACCCATCACGATCGCCCATTTCACTCGATTTGATTGAGAAACGAATTCGACCCAAAATCCAAAATCTGGAAACCCATCATCCCCGAAAATCCACTTCCCTTCGACGATCCCTACCTCGAGAAGCTCTAGCACCTTCACCGTAGCTCCGCCTCGACCTCCAGCATCTCCTACATGCCTCATGATCGGTCCCGATCGCGTCTCGTCGCTGCAATCCCCTTCTGTAACTCAACGACCCAATCTGATGATAAACCCTACATCGCCATCGCATAGCCACGCCCATCATCTAAAAATCCAAGCTCCATTTTTCTGATGATCCACGCATTCCCCTCTACCTCTGGCCTAAATTTCGACGAGTAAAACTTCGTCGATCGACGGCAATTGCCAAAAATCCCAATTCTGATCAACTAACAATATCTCACTTGATCCTAAATTAAAAATCTGGAATACCCTTAAAATTCATGGTTTCACATGGTGATTTCGGTCACATAAATTAATCAAAGAATTGTGATGCTTAAATTTTCATGTTTTATAAGTTCTTACCGCCTTTCCTTATTTTCTAAAAATATACTAACTTACCAAATCTTAAAAATATTTTTTAAAACTTAGTTTATATTTAGACAAACACAATTTTTTTGAATACTAAGACCTATAAGAGTTTTGATGAAGAGATTTGGAATTTTTGATCTTAAAATTTTAAACTCTGTGACTAAAAACCGAATGAACATAGACATACTAACATATATACTGATATCACTTCATATTTAACATGTAGGTCTAATTTTACTTCATGCGAACAATCACCACAACATTATTTCATATAATCATCACATGCAGTCAAGAGGTAAACCAGATTTAAGTTTTGGATGTAGTTTGCTCACCTGATGGATTGCACAGAGAAGAGAAGCAGATTTAAATTGGAACTTGATTTTTGAATTTGAGTGGATCTGTTACTTGCATTTGATTGAGTTGCATTGAAGCTTGATTTTAATTGATATCAGGTTGAATTACTTATTTAGTTGCATTTGCTTGATCATGGATTGAATTTGAACTTTACTTCAGATCTTCTTTTCCCAGCATAAAGCTTTTGCTTATTTTCCAGATTTTGCAGATTGCTTTGATCTTCAGGCTTGCTTTTGTTTCTGATTTACTAAGTTTATCTTTTCATTTGATCTGCCTACATAACCTCGTTTGACATGGAACTGATCTTTATTTTGAATGCTTAACTTTGACCAGCTTTGATTTTTATTTTGATGTTGCTCTGGTTTGAAGTGATCTTCTTACAGGCTTCGATTTTTAAATCATGCTGAGTTGTACATTTAAACTTGAATCAAATCCCATCTACTTCAGGTTTTTCTTTTGTTTTGATTCAGATTTTGATTTTCTTTAGCTTTGAACCACAAAGGAGAAAAAGGAATTTATGATATACGTAAATTTGTTATAATACATCTACATTTAGAAAACAACTTTTATTAAATTAAAATATAGTGTTTTAAATCCAATACATTATCCAATCTTTATTTATATGATATTTAATTTAGAATTTCAAATTCATAATTAAATTTAAAATCAATATCCAATATTTATTTTATATATTATATACAAATCACTTTTATTCATGTTACATTTTATAAAAGATTAAATCTTTTTATCAAATCCTATTTTTAGTTAAACTATTATACCTTATTGAATATTCATATTATCTTGAACTACTATTGTTATTAATAAATATTTATTTGAATTTCAAACCCATAATTCAATTTACAATCTATTTATAATTAAGCAAGCACAATATTTATTTAAATTTAGAAAATACCAAATTAGTTTATAATTTAATTTAAAAAATTAAATTAATTATCAAATTAAATTTGATTCAAAACCGGGATCGTTACATAAGTAGTTCACAACTCAATATCGACAACATGGCGTCCCATATACCGACCAGAATTCACAAACACCTCAACGGATAAGCAAACTCAATATGAATCATTTTTATATCACTAACTAATACGCGCTCATATATATAATACACTCAAACTCAATCTAGGATGCTACTGTTCCTATCTATACTGAGTACACATCAAAGCTTAGGAATATACAAAATCTAAGCTCTGATACCAAATTTGACGATTTACAGACAGTGGTTAACTCCACCGTAGCTCACACTGATACCTTGCGTTTTGCTTTTACGGCCAGCCTCTCGACTACAACCAACCCTATCACACTAGGGACATGTAGGGGTAAGAGTCATCTGTTCGCTACCCAACAAGAAGCGATAACCCTCTATCATGCTGAACATAATCAAACAAAAATGATACGTGTATACGAAAATGAAGGTCTCCAACTCTCATGCCGAAGCTCCAAAGCACCAATCTGAACCTGTAAATATATTCGGCCTGACTCGGGCATTGAAAGGGAAGAACGCCCGGATCAGTCTGGTAAGTCAGCATGATAAACACACTCAACTAAATTATAAAATTACCAAAATTTTCCTTTTTCAAAACAAAAGTATCTCATAAGACAACTACACACATAAACACGGGTATGTTTTTACCTTATGATAACTAAAACATTTCATATCAAATCATCTGATATTGTACTAGTGTCTAGTATACAAATAATATTCAAAACAGCCGAAATTGTTACCATTATTAAATTCCAGCATACTAGACTCTACAAATAAAATGGCAGGTACGTACTGGAGTTTGGATTTCCATACAAATGACCAGGTGAAGGGACTACCTTCCGGCAGTACATCTCTAGAGGAATGTACCGAGGACCATCACAAATTATCCTCTACCAACACAAGACTGGCCCACCTCAATAACTAGATGGTACCGAATATATCATCCTTCGGTCGTTACCTACCTTTACCGAGGGCCCTCTAAGCATACAAACCACAATAATTAGATACACGACGTTATAGCGTGTAAAGATATATCTAGAAGAGGATGATCATACCCTACTTGGGAGCGACCCACTTAGCCCTGCTGCATCTAACCCTGTTTTAGTCATTTTCGGTTGATGGGGCCTGAGGTAATGATTACCTTTCACATATCACATATCACACCACTTTGAATGCCATATGGCCATTTCCTTTCACTACTAATTGCCTTCCACAAAAAACAACCCTTAAGCTCATACGTCTTAAGGAGGGTGTTAAGCTAAGAGAAGTTGCCTTCTCTGCCACATTGATGTACGTTTGTAAAAACCAATGTACGTAATCTGTAGAAATGCAATGTCAGACAAACATCCATACAAGTTGTTCAGGAATAGGACAAAACGAAGGTACTTCCCTACCACATCCTATTGGGAAATCCCTAGCGAATAGTCCTTGCATTGGGTATTTCATAATGAAGAGACCACTGCTACTGGATGTATATTGGGATTTTAACCCCAAAAGATCAAAAAGCAGTCCCCTACTACGAAAATCCGAAATACCAATATCATCATAATCTGCACAAATCGAACGTATATACGTTGGTTCGAAGTGGTTTTCGAATAAATCTGATCCCGGTCTTTTCGCACCAACAACGCAAAAGCGTTTCGCAACCTCACACAGAAACTAAGTCTCATAGACTTATGACGTCTCCAACTTTCAATTTGCTATCTTGGGGCCAAGAAGGAAGCTCGATGGATTGGAGTAACATTCCTCACTACACAAATCAACATCCTCAACACAATTGATAATCAAGCTTACACAAAAGGCACATACTAAGTGTACGACTAAATAGTTCCCACATCAGGTTGAGAAACTAAAATGGCCAAATTTGATAATCGGCTATTTAACTATCAAAGCAAACAAACAAATATTTAGCACCATAATAATCCCTTTTAAATAATCTTTTATTAATTAAATCACTTGCCAAATATTCGCTTCAAATTATCTTCAAAAAGATATAATCTCAAAACCATTTCAACTTCTATATTGGAAAACATTTCCATATACTTATTTAACAATAAGTAATTCACTACTCACTTTATTTTCAACACTTAGAAAATATTACATACATTTGAATCAGGATTAAGTATATGTTTATTTCTTTATGGAAAATATTCTCTTAAACATATTTATTTGGGTCAAAACGAATGTTGCGTAAAACATCGTTATGAAAATCCAAAATCAGTAGTGTAGGGATTCGAAAAATTAGATAGATATATAAATCCCATATACTAAACAAAACATTTGCTTTCAAAAATCATTTACTATAACAACAGTGTTATAGTTCATCATTTCCTTATTTATCGGAAACGTCTATTTCAACAATGAATGTTGAAATCTATGTATTCGATACTTAACACATTTAAAACATCTTCAAATCGTTTAACTTCATTTAAAATATCGCTTTTCAAAATATATACATTTTATTTAAATATATTATTCAGTGTCCAAAATCATGAATATAATTTATGCACCAAATCCAATATTCCTACACATTTATTAAAGCATAATCCACTGTCCAAAATCGTGGATATAGCTCCTTTTGCCAAATTCATTAACTCTCATATCTATTAAAGGGTTATCCACTGCCCAAAATCCTAAATGAAATTCGTTTAATAAACTACCATATTTAACTTATCAAAATTAATTGATTTTGGATTTATAAAACAATGTTTATAAATTCCATTTCTATTTCATAAAAACTTCTATATATAAACTCCCTTAATCAACCGATTCTATTCATCTCTTATTTATATGCCAAAATCTAAATTATAAGTTAATTAATTATAATTTTCTTTATATCCAATTTTTTTTCTTTTTATAACTTCATCAATTATAAATCTAATTCACTTATAAAATCCAATTATAACTTCATTTTAACACTTATAATACTTTTTTACAATTTCATCATTTTGATTTATAAAATATCAATTTATAAATCTTATATATATACACCATTTGTAATAAATTAAAAATTCCCATTTTAACTTAATTTGCAAATTAATCAACTCTATATTTCAAAAATCACATTTCGATATATTTCACAAAAATCATAATTTTTATAACATAAAATTATAACTTTTATTTATTTAAAATAAATCCATTTCCTTTAACAATTCAAAATTTAATAAAACATCTATTTGCAAAATCACTTGAAAATCCTTTTAAATTTGAGTAATCACTTGAAATATTTTTAAAATTACCAAAATAGGTCCAATGCTGCAACAACACTAAATACATCAACCATGACAGCCAAAACATCATATTTCATATGATAACAACATATATATCAATAACCGTGAATAAATCAATACTGGTGGGGAATCTAGTTGGATCCCTCCAACCTGTCATCTGCAACAAATATACATATTAGAATATGTGTACAATGTCCGCTTCTAGACAGACACGTGTATAAAGGGTCATCCGTTCATACACGGGAACGTATAGGGTGTCATCTGCTCCAATAGGCAGGAATATATCCAAATACCAATCAATATATAGATAATATATCCAAACAATCATCAATCATCATAAATAAATTTATTTCTCACTTATATAAACATATCAGTGAGTCAGAAAGAGTTAGTTGTACTCACATTGCTTCCAATAGCAGTTGCAGTGTTTTATTCCGAATAATATTAAACAGCCGTTTAATTTTACCCAAAATTCACACTAGCTCCAATCAACTTCAAACTAGCTCTAAAATGTAGTGCTCGTTAGTACGGACCAAATGCAATTTGTTTAGTCAAAACGGACCTCGTATGAAGAAGTTATAGCGTTTTAAAGTTTGTACGAATTTTACATAATATAATTTTACAACTTTTATTTTATTTTCAAACCCACTTTCAATCACAGCCATTCGTTCCTATTCATCAAATCGTAGCCGATCAAGATGTTCTTCTCCCCTTTGTTTTATTTACATCGACCAAACCCATGGTAGCCACCTTATTTCATCAATTTTCGAGCATCCCTCGATCATCGATTAGATGATCACTACCATCAACGCGTGCGCCATCGTCGACTCCTCCTCTGGCCTCCAATGCACCCCCAAATCGCCGCCACCGGCTAGAAAAACTCCATCGAACGACGTGTGATTGCTCGCTCTACGCTATGTTAAATCAAATCACAACCGTTGGATTTATAGGTCATGCCGAGCTGTACAATCTTCTAGTTAAAGGATTTTACTAAATGTTAATGGATCGTGAGATATTTGGGAAAGAAGATCATGATTTGCTGGCCATTGAATATAAAAATGGCAGCCAGACCAAGCTATTTTAGGGTTTGTGAAAAATGAAGATAATGGGGTACTTTTATATAAAATTTCGCGATACTATTCACCCTAAATTTTTTCAAACTCGAAACGAAGCGTGCCGCCTGGCGTTTATAATGATTTACCCCTATTCTGAACACAATGGAATATATAAAGCCAATTCGATCATATTTGGAAGATAGGTTTACGAATCGAATATTTAAATTTAAAATTTACTTTAACAAATTTCTACGCGTTTTAGCTTGCCACTGCTAAACCGTATATCCGATTGATATGAAATTTGAAATCCACAATAATATAACATTACGGTTCCAATGAAACTGGTTTCATCAAAATCCGAGACTGCTTCAAAAATGACTATTTTTACACGTTAATTAAATATTAAAATATTCAATCTTTACATATTAACTTTTAATCCAATTTTAAAAGTTCTCTAACATCATTCTAATTCAAATAGAATTTAATACAACTTTATAAATCATTTTTATTCACATAAAATTCAAAATCCAATTATTTTAGCAATTTCAAATATCAAATTGTCAATTTAATTATCTAATTAAATCACTATTTCGAGATATAATTTATTCAGCTTATTAAATTTTACTTGTGAATATTTAAAATCAATCAAATATACGAATTTCAAATGACAGAAATTCTGTGTTGTTACACATAACCTCTTTTTGTCCCCAATAACCATGAGTAAGACACTACATAATATTTGTAGAGCATTACGTGCTTTGGTCTTAACAGATGTATCGATGTCCTTTTTCTAAACATCTGACCGGGAATATTTAAAGCAATATGGTATTTAATTTTGTGATAATTGTATCCTGATTACAACTCTTTGTATATTATTACTACATAACACATCATTTAAAAAATTTCTATTATTATATTTAAATTAATTATTTAATTAATATGTGTCACAATATAACAACATATTAACGAAAAACAAACAACTTTTATTTCAAATGAGATTTTACTATAAATTTAACAATTTATAGTAAATTACAGAATTGCCTTTAGGGTATACCCCTAATTTCATCAATCACCGACTTGCATTTGGGGCCAATTATGGAATCTCGGTGTCATCCCTTCAATCAGTTTGCATAGGATAGATTGAGTTAGTTCCTTTATGAATGGATCTGCTATGTTGTACTTAATGTCCCCCCTTTCAATTACAGATTCTTTGTTAGTGACAAACTCTCTAATAAGGTGGAACTTTCAAAGAATATATCTTGATTTCTTACGGCATCTAGGCAACTTTGCGATTTGCATCGCTGCTACTTTATTATAAAACAATGTTACGGGTTTCTCAATGTTTGGAAATACTCGTAGCTCAACCATAAATTTGTTCATCCAGATTGCTTCTTTGCTACTTCATTAAGGGCGATGTATTCAGCCTCCATTATTGATTCAGCTGTTGTCTCTTGTTTGGAACATTTCCAACTGATCGTTCCACTATTCAATGTAAATACATAATTAGACATCGACTTATTGCCATTGATATTATTTTGCAAACTTAAATTTTTATACCCCTTTATAAGGAGATCTCCATTCCCATATATAAAAAATAAGCCTTTAGTATTTTTTAAACACTTAATAATACATTTCATTTTTGTCCAATGTTTTTCTTCAAGATTGGACCGATATCGACTTACGCATCCTAATGCATAAGCCACATTTGGTCTATTACATAGCATAGTGTACATGGTGGAACAAATTGCGGATGTACACGGTACTCTTCATAGACTTTAGTGTCATCTTCCAGAAAGTACAATTCTAGATTACATTCAAACTTTTCTATGCTTGGAATTTCCCATATCGAGCATTTTTAGTAAGGCATCTATGTAATATCGTCATTAATCAAGAGAAAATCGTTGACATATAAGATTAAGAACACTATAGAACTTCATAGTTCTTTCCAATATACGCACATGTCCTTTGTATTTTGACTAAAAAACAAACTATTTGATTACTTTATTAAATAACGTATTCCAACTCCTTAAATCTTTTTTAATACCATAAATTGATCTTAACAATTTACATGCCTTTCTCCGCTCATACAGACCTCGAAACACTCGAGTTGTGACATGTCAAAATCTCTTCCAAATCAACATTAAGAATGTAGTTTTCATATCCATATTCCATATTTCATGGTCATAGAATGTGACGATGGCAAGAATCATCTGTATGGATTTAAGTATGGCTATGAATGAAAACATTTCATCATAATCAACGCCTTGATTTTGACTAAAAACTTTCAAAACTTGCCTTGCCTTTTCAATCTCTACTTCTCCATCTACATTCAACGTTTTCTTAAAGATCCTTTTACGGTCAATGGATTTTATCTATTTGGGTATATTAGCCAAAGTCCAGTATTTGTTGTTATTCATATAATCCAGCTCAGATTTCATATATTTAAGGAAAAGTGCATAGTTTTTACTCTATAATGATATAATGATTGTTGGAATGAGAGAGAAGAGTCGTCTTTTATGATGTAGTCCTCTTTCTCACCACTTATGACAAAACCATGGTATCTATCTACTATGTGAGATTCCCTGTTAGACCTTCTAAGGCTGCATGTTTTTATATAATAATGAATTTGATTCATATACCGGTTCAGCCTCCATGTTTACTTCTCAGATCTCATCAAAATCTACAACTTTATTGTTAATTTCTATCGATCTAAATTCCTTCTTTATAAAGCTAGCATGTGGAGAAACAATAAATATTTGTTTGTCGCTGTTATAGAAAATATCTCATTTAGAATTTTTGGGATATCCTATAATTTTACACAAATCCAATCTTGCCTTAAGTTTATTGGGGCCAATGTTCTTAAAGTAAGAAGGACAATCTAACACCTTCTAATAATTAAGGGTTGGTTTCTTCACATTCCATATCTCTTATGGTTTCTTAGGAAGAGGTTTAATATGTATCAAATTCAACATATATGCTACCATTTCTTGTGCACATCCCCAATAGCAAAGAGGTAACTCAAGCTTACTCATCATGGATTGAACCATATATAATAGGATCTTGTTGCTTCTTTTTGAAACACCATTATGTTTCAGAGTATAGAGTGGAGTAACCTAAGAGATAATCCTATTATCTTTTAAGTATTGCTGGAGTTATTTTCCAATATATTCACGTCCTCGATCTGATTGAAATATTTATTTTTATGGTTCATCTGATTTTCTGGCACGTTCTTATGCACTTTAAATTTCTCTCAGACGTTGGATTTATTACACATAAGATATACATATCTAGTCTCAAGAATTCATTGGTAGAAGTTGATAGAGTTAGGTGTATACCTTATAGGAAATTATGTAATTTTTTACATATATCTAGCTCGATATTCAATCGTGTTCGAAATAAAAGGCATTTCCTTTTTATGTACTTAATATAATGTGTTATGTTAATTAATTGATTTAATAAAAAAAATATTGTAACGACCGTACTTTCTAGCCATGAAAACAAATTATATTTAATTAATATAAAATGTTTGTATTCAATTTTGGATAATATTTTATTTTGGAATAAAATTACAAAAATTATTTTGATAATAAATTGAATTAGTTAATAAATTATTTTCAAACATATATCGCTCTTGAATAAATATTTACAACAAATATAAATTATTTATATATTTTAAATAATTTTCATATGATTAAAATATGTCAAAAAAATATTATCTAATATTAATAAATCAATAAATCATCAAAGATGGATAATTATTGAATTTATATATTTTGTAAAATCATTGAAAGCTATTTTATAAAATATATGATAGATCAATTTAAATCAAAATTGAATATATAATTCAACAATAGAATTATTTATGTGAACAAAGAAATTTTAACATGTAGACAAAAGTGATATATATAAATTTTATTAACATAAGGGTCTTAATCATAGAACTAAAGAGAGATTAGCTCTTGATTTCTTTCCATTATTCAAAGGCACAACCCATTATCCATCATCAAGCATATACCCTATTTCAAAACCTGCACCCTTTAATCCCCTTTTATTCCAACCGTTTAGTTCTTTCTCTGAAATCCCCAAAATCAAAATTGAACATTCAGAAGAAAAAAGCATGCAAAGGAAGAAACTCATGGAGGGTTAGGCTTGGCATCATAGGTGAAGTCAATCAACGAAGGGGGGTGGCATGTCGTGTGAGGCGGTATTGGCTGGCGATTGGTGGAAGCATGCAACTTCGAGGTGATGAGGCGTGGTGATTTTCAGGTGAAGTCAATGCATAGAAGAAGTCTTTAGGCGACGTGTGGCTGATGGAGGTAGTGGTCATTGAGAACCTCGATGTTGGCAGTGCAATGGTCATTTCGAACTTCATGGTGCACTTGGCTGGCGTTGGTCATGCACATGGTTGAGGCAGTGAAGTGAGCAACGAACAGTTAAGGTGAGTTGTTAAGCTCGCTAATTCTATCTCTAATTATTTGAATTCCTTTTGCATACTCTGATATGGTTGATTGTGTATTAATACTTTGTTGTTAATGATTGAATTGGATGTGATATTCTTGCATGCTTATGTTTAATTGATTGTATGGTGAATAAATCCTCACAAGACTTATCTTTAAATTGCTACATACTTAAACATGATTTTATGGCAGGATTTTTAATTCTATGGATGTGTTAAAATAGGTGTTACTTATAATCTTGCCGAAATTCTACGCTAAACAAAAGTTGCAAGTAATCATAATTATATTGATTATATGAAGTTTGGCTTGCTGGTTGAGAGTACATACATTGTTTGTGTGGCCAGAGTTGTCGGAAAGCAACTCGGATCACTAAATAATTTCATGTTACGGAATGATATTTTATATAGTAATTTTGGCTCTAGAAGTTGCATTCTTAATGGATTTAGTTTTTAATTTTTTAAATGTTTTTATAAGATTTTCAAAATGAGATTTTATCTTTTTTGATTCTTATTGAAATTTAGTTTCTAGAATATAGTTAAATTATATTATGTTCTTAACTTATTTCTTGTTTTAAAATTTTTATTCAAAGCATTTAATGATGAGTAATATTCATTCATATTTTTTTTTAAATTTACTACTATAAGTACATTATAATTTTGAAAACGTTTTAGAGGCAAATAATAAGATATGGTAGTATTAAATAAAAGCAGTTATGAAAGTAATAATTTCAATTTCAAGTGATTTTTAGTTATAAAAGCTTTTTAAATGATTTTGAAAGAGTTAAAACGCTATTGAATATAAAATTCTTTTGAGAAAGAATTCCAAGGTTTGAAAACGATTTGTGGAAAATTTATTAATATTTATAAGAAATATATTGGAATAAATATTAATTTAACCTTTGGAAATCACATACTTATATTCACTAACAAATACGCGCTCATAGCTATCATTACACTCATACTCATTCTAGAGTACCACTGACTCTATCTCTAATGAGTAATTCCCAACAGAGCTAAGGTTGTCGCTTAACCATAAGCTCCGATACCAAATTTTTTCGAACGCGATTTTTCGACGCTCGAAAACCGACATCAATACGTACACTGTATCAACTACCGAGCAATCGAAGGCCGAAAAAATGTACCGTTATGGTTAAATAAGAAGAAAAAGATAGAAGAAGAGAGAAAGAAAAAGAAAACAACAGAAAAAATGATAGAATCTCACATATCGCAGCGGAACAACATAAAATAGATAAATGAATATCTTTAAAACAAAGAACTATATCAGTTATTACATTACATCACATTACATTACATTACATTATCAGAGTTTACAACAACAAACAGCGGAAAAGAAATACTATATACTAGTTGATACGACATGCCATCCAGCTTGCTCCTGATCTCCACGGCAGCTCTTGAATTCCAGAATATCCCGATAACCTGACTCTAGACTGTCCGTGTTAAAATCGGTGGGCACCCAGAGTTTAGGAAGGAAACAATAAACTCCAGGCCAGTCATGGGACTGGTGTGAGAACTTAAAACATTTTATCTTTTAAAATAAACAAAGAAATATTTTTAAATTAGATTCGCAATGCTTTTTTTTGAAAATGAGACTACCATAAGGCCTCCCTTACACACACACACAATGCAAACGCAGAATCGGAGAAGATTTCTCCTTATGATAGTCAAATATGCTTGATACGTAGAAATTTTTCTTTGATATTATCACTATAAGTGCAGAGTGTAGGAAAATTTCGAAAGTATAATATAAATCTTAGCCAACATACGACCATTATCGTATGCCTACTATAGCTACCATGTTCAATAGCAGGTTACCGCCACATTCCATGGCAGGTTATATAACTAAAACCGTACAAGTCTCGTATTGTTTCTTTGGATTTCCAACAAATGGTCAGGCCAAAGAACTTTCCATTGTCACATAGGCACGCCTTTGGAAAGACGCCTCGAGAACTAACCTAACATTACGGTTAGATCTCTGCCAACACAAGGCCGGGTTACCCCTAGCTGGGTAACTACTGACACGAATATGCCATCCCCCGGTCGCAACCGACCTAAATCCCGGGATTCACCAACAACCACAAAGTAATAAGTTTGCAGCAACAATATAGGTTAAGTATCAGGGCTCCATACCATAGTACCACCTCTATCCAGAAGGAAATGACATACACTAAGGGGGTGCTATCCCTTAATAACCTTGCTGCATCTTTTCCTGTTTTGACCATTTTCGGGGTGTGAGGTCCGACGAAGTCTCGTCCACAAAGCTATGCTTTTTACAAAAGCCACGCTTTGATCAACAAATGCTCAACAGCACTTCGTATGCCACATTACCAATTTGGAAATATATCACTAGTAACCATCAACTACATAACCTCTGAGCTCGTACGTCTCAGAGAAGGGTGTTAAGCTAAGAGAATAAATTCTTTGCCACCAACAGAAATATAATTGATAGAAACCAGCTTTACATCTCAAATTGTAATGTCAGACACACATCCATACAAGTCCATTCTGGGTTCGAACAGAACCAAAGGCACTTCCAAAGAAGCCCTTGCAATCCGGATATTCACTAATCATGACCGGACTTCCCATCACAAAGGGTGATAAAATTTCTATATCGGAGATCAGCCGATGCAAAAACATTCAACGGTAATCCTTTCGTTTTCATAAATATCCGGTCTTCAACACCGGTCTTCAAATGCTATCCATTTCGACATATCACTTATTCGAAATGGGATTTATGACACAAAGGTCCTCTCCCGGCTAAGCCGAATAACGAGCGCTTATTTTAAAAATAAGTGTAGCATTCCAATTCAAGCAAATCACACAAATACCCATTTAAAGGTAAATATTGATAGTCGGTTATTTAACTATCAAGGCCCACAACCAAATATCCAGCACCATAACAATCACTAGGCCCTTTTTATTAATCTTCCATAAATTAATAACTTGCCAGATGTTCACTTCAATTTATCTTTAAAAAGATATATTCTCTAAACCATTTCGATTTCATATTGGGAAAGCAATTCCAAATACTTATTCATTTTCAATTTATCTTTAAAAGATAAAAACCCAAAACATTTCACTTCATATTGGAAAACATTTCCAAATACTTATTTAACCATAAGTAATTCACAAATCTATTTATTTTCAATACTTAGAAAATGTTCAATATACTTAAAACACGATTAAGCATATTTTTTTTTTTGAGGAAAACATTCTCTTAAACACATTTATTTGGGCCAAAATGAATGTTGCGTAAAACACCGTTACGACAACCCAAAATCACTAGTATAGGGATTCGAAATTAAGATAGATATATAAATTCCAATATTATACAAAAAACCTTTCCTTTCGGAAATCATTTACTATAACAACAGTGTTATAGTTCATCTTTTCCTTATTTCTCGAAAACGTCTATTTCAACAATGAATGTTGAAATCTATGTTTTCGACACTTAATACATTTTAAAACAACTTCAAATCCTTTTAATTCTATTTAAAATATCACCTCCCCAAAACAGTTTAATATATTATTCACTGTCCCAAAATTGTGAATATTCTTCGTTAACCAAATTCAACATTTTTCTACACATTTTATTTAAAGGATTATCCGCCGTCCAAAATCGTGAATATATCTCCTTTAAAAATTTATAAAAATTAACTTATCAAATTCAATCAAATCTTGAATTTATAAATCAATGTTTATAAATTCACATTTATATATTATGAAAAAAAAACTTCAAGTTATAAAATCACTTTATTTACGAATTCTATCCATATTCCATTTACACGACAAAATCCAAATTATAAGCAAATTACTTTAATTCTTTATTTATAAATTCTATTTAAATCTCATTTAAACGCCAAAAACCGATTTATAAGTTAATTAGTTATAAATCTTTTTATTTTACAAAGTCTATTTATTTTATAACTCCTCAATTTATAAATCTATAAATTTCATTTACTTATGAAATCCATTTATACTTCATTTTAACGCTTATAAAAACTCGTTTTATAATTCCAATATTTTATTTTATAAAATATTAATTTTTTTAAACCTTTTATATAAACCGTTTATGATAATTCAAAAACTCCAATTTAAACTATTTTATAAAATTCATTAACTTCATATTTCAAAAATCACATTTTAACTATATTTCTCAAAAATCATAAATTTTATAACATTAAAATTATAACGTTTATTTATTTAAAATAAATCAATTCCAAAAATTTAATAAAACGTATAATTTCAAAAATCACTTTGAAATCCTTTTAAATTTGGAAATCATCACTTAAACATTTTTAAAACTCCAAAATAGGCCCAATGATGCAACAACACCAAATAATCAATCACGGCATCCAAACATCATATATCATCATATGATAATCAACAAATATCACAATATCTGAAATCAAATAAATACTGGCGAGGAATCCAGTTGGATACCTCCAACCTATTTCCTTGCATCCACAGACATTAGCACAATACCAATTTCGTTCCAATACGGAATATCGTGGTATATGGGTTCATAAAATATTATCTGCTATTATGCGACGCAATAGGGTCTCATCCGCCATATAATGCGGGAAAATCAACTCCAAGTACATATATAATACCAATTCCATACAAGTTGGAATTATCGCGGTATATGTTTTTAATAAATAACATCCGCTTAATATACAGCGTATAGGGTCTATTACTATACAACAGATAATAATTTATCATTCAAACATACAATCAAGCAATTTTAAATTTAACTATTTAAAATTTTAAATCGAAACAATTTCGATTGAGTGAGAAGTTCTCACCTGATTCCAATAATGGTTCAACGTTTATTTCGATAAAAATTAAACGCGCGTTTAATTTTACTCAAAGATTTCACTTGCTCCAATCGACTTCAATCCAGTTCCATAGCGTAGTGCTTGACAAAACGAAGCCAACGCAATTCGTTTCGTCCAAAACGGACCTCGTATGAAAGAGTTATGTTATTTCAAAGTCTAACGAATTTAAATTTACTCAAATTACAATTTCTTTTAATTTCTAACCCTCAAATCAATCTGGCCGTACGATCTCAAGCCTTTGCATCATGGCCGTCCCCTCATCTCCTTCCTCTCCCGGTAACACACGTTCGAACTAACCCATATCCGCCACATTCCATCGAATTTTCGCGGCCAAAATACACCACTTCACGACGATCAGTAACCTCCATCACGAAGCCCTTCGCGCTCGACCCACGGCCATGAGCACTTGAAGCTCGGTCATCCCTAACCCTCGGAATACTGCGCGACCTGGTGACGAACGGGGCCCCCTTGCCGTTGATTCGTGCAACGAAACTCGATCATCTCCGTATGGATTTGTAGCTCTCATCGAGCTCTTGAAGTTTGTAGTTGAACATTTCATCTAATTGTATACGGATTAAGAGAGATTAAGAGGAGAAGTTTCGAAATTTTCAGTCACTGAAACTGTAGAAGGCGGCTGAAGCCTTTGACCTAGGGTTTGTGTAAAGTGTAAAATATGAGGTCCTTTTATAGAAAATTTCTATGCACTATTCACCCGAAATTTTTCCGAACTCCAAACGAAGCGTGCCGCCTGGAGTTTATAATGTTTTTCCCCATTCCGAATGCAATGGAATATATATCGGGAGCCAATTCGATCATATTTGAAAGATAAGTTTTTGAATCGACTATTTAAATTTAAAATTCGCTCGAATCGATTTCTACGCGTTTTAGCTTGCCCCGGACAAACCGTAAATCCGATTGACATGAAATTTGAAACCATATAATAATATAACATTACGGATCCGATGAAACTGGTTTCATCGAAATTCGAGAATGTTTGAAAAATGGCTGTTTTAACTCGTCAATTAAATATTAAAATATTCAATTTTCACAGATTAACTTTTAATTCGATTTTAAAAGTTCAATAACATCACTCTAACTCCAATATGATTTATTATAACTTTATAAATCATTTTCCTTCACATTAAACCCAATTTATAATTATTTCTGTAATTTCAATTTATTAAATTATCGATTTAATTACCCAATTAAATCCAGATATTCGAAAAATAAATTATTCGACTTATAAATTTTACTTATTAATATTTAAAATCAATTAAATATACGAATTTCAATTGACAGAAATCCTAGGCCGTTACAAATTAAATCAATTTACTATCCTAGACCTGAAAATAAAACTATAATTGGAACTAGATGAGTTTATAAAAATAAAATGAATAAACAAGGTGAGGTAGTTAGAAATAAAGCTCGATTAGTCGCTCAAGGTTATTGTCAAGAAGAAGGAATAGATTTTGATGAAACCTTTGCTCCCGTAGCAAGATTAGAAGCCATTATGATTCTATTTGCTTTCGCAAATTATAATAATTTTGAATTATTTCAGATGGATGTTAAAAGTGCCATTTTAAATGGATTTGTAAAAGAAGTATATGTTGAACAACCACCACTTTTTGAAAATGATAAATTACCAAATCATGTTTACAAACTTAAGAAAGCTTTATATGGTCTAAAACAAGCTCCTAGAGCCTGGTATGATAGACTAAGATCTTATCTATTACAATCAAATTTTGAAATTGGTAAAGTAGATAATACTCTTTTTATTAAAAGAAGTAAAAATGATATTCAACCAGTACAAGTTTACGTAGATGATATCATTTTTGGATCAACTAACTTTGAAATGAATAAAGGATTCTCTGAAATAATGACAAAAGAGTTTGAGATGAGTTATATGGATGAATTAAATTTCTTTTTAGGATTACAAATAAAACAATTAGATAATGGTATCTTTATTAGTCAAGAAAAATATGCTAAAGACCTTATTAGTAAATTTGGTTTGACTACTGCGAGTGGAAAACCCACTCCCATGGCAACCAATGAGTACCTTAGTAAAGAAGATCTCTCGAAAGATGTAGATCAAAAATTATATAGAGGAATGATTGGCTCACTACTCTATATTACTGCTAGTAGACCTGATATCATGCATAGTGTCTGTCTCTGTGCCAGATATCAATCCCAACCTAAAGAGACCCACTTAAAAGCTGTAAAACGTATCATAAGATATGTTAAACACACATCTGATTATGGCTTATTTTATCCTAAAAATTATTCTTTTGACTTAATATCTTACTGTGATGCAGATTATGCTGGATGTAAATCAGACCAAAAAAGTACAAGTGGAACTTGTCACTTTTTGGGGCATTCTCTGTTTTCCTGGTTTAGTAAAAAGAAAAACACAGTTTCTTTATCAACAACTGAAGCAGAGTATATTTCTGCTGCTTTGGCTTGTTCTCAAGTAATATATATGGAACAAACTTTAAAAGATTATGGTTTAAATATCTCGAAATCACCAATTTATTGTGATAATACCAGTGCAATAAATTTATCCAAAAATACTACTCAACATGCTCGAACTAAACATATTGATATCAGACATCATTTTCTCAGAGAAAATATAAGTAAGGAAGTAGTTACTCATTATATCAATTCTGAGAATCAAATTGTTGATATCTTAACAAAACCCGTAAATGAATCAATATTTACTAAACTTAGAAGAGAATTAGGTATTTGTTCTATAGATGAAATGTAAAATATAAATAACAAGTATAATTAATAATTAACATTAAAATAAATCAAATAGTAAAAATAAAAAGGACCATGTCGACATCCCCCATATACCCATGTCGACATGCAACGTTTTTCTTTTTTAATTCTTTTCCCACCAAGATTCAAAATAATTGGTTACATATTCTTCACATTTTCGGAGTTTTATTCATCCTTTTTGTTTTCTTTCTATTCTTCTCTCTGAAATCAAATAATCAATGGCCTCCTCTTCCAAATCAAACATAAAATCAAGCTTTTCGTTCCCCTCTCCTACGTCTTGTCCATTTCAATGTACTACTCTCCCTCGTGTGACTAAAATAGAGGACTCTATGAAGGATGCACTTCAGATGATGACTGAAATTCAAGTGATTCAACTCCATATGGCAAAGGAACAAGAGAAGCAAGGCAAGATTCTTAGGAATTTCCAAAAATTTATAATGGATAATCAAGCCAACCCTATCTTGATTGAAGATTCTTCACTCAATCAAGAGGCCAACGAAGAAGTAAAGAAGAAGAACCCATGGAAGAAGCGCACGCGGAGGATGACGACCGAGTCGTGTGTGTTGGAGAAGTGTGTTTTGACAAGGATAGGAATCTTGTCGAACAACGTGGAAATTTTTGTTTCCACTATCCAAACTGTTCGATTCATAGATCTCCTATGTTTAAAAACACACATTAGTTTCTTCTCTTCTTTACCATTGTTGTTTATCCCTTCTTACATTTACAACGAAAAATGTACATACAACTATATGATTAATAAATTAATTGTGTTCTTATATGTGTTTTAATTATAAGTACTATCATGGATTCTTAGTTAGGATAGTTAATAGTTTAGGACTATGTTTTAATATTAAGTGATGATTACTTATGATAACACTATCATTATAATCACATGTCATAGAGTATTAGTTTTAGGGGGAGTTATATAGTTTGGAGTTATATAGTTTAGATTTAGTTTTGTTTGTTGATGACAAAGGGGGAGAAATATACAATAGGGTAGTTAGACATAGATTAAGGGGGAGTTATTAGTTTTAGGGGGAGTTATTAGGATAGGAGTAATATTTTATAAACAAAGGTTGTCATCATTAAAAAGGGGGAGATTGTTAGTCCGTGAGATGATGGTTTTGATGACAACAACCTTAGAATAAATTATAAAATATAAAATACTAACAGTATAAGTTTAGATATATATGTAAATGCAGGATTTAATCATGCAGGTACCAAGAATGAAGACCGTATGGTATAGAGGTTCAAGATATCGAGATAGAAGACTCATGAGTATCAAGATTATCAAGAGTACAAGATTTCAAGGTTAAGTATTTTTAGGAATTTTTGTTAAAACTCATAGAAAAGCACTGGCATCTTAAAATCCAATTTATTCGTGGAATGGAATCCACTTTGAGCCTGTTAAAGGAATGTAACCCTAAGTTGGATGGAACCTACGAAAAATCTAGTGGAACATTGTTTTGTATCCACTAACCTTTTATTCAAACCGATTTTTCAAAATTATATCCTGTCTTCAAAATGTTTTCAAAACCTTCCTTTTAAAAGCATCAAAAACCTCTATCCTAATTTTAAATAATTTTAGCCTTAAAATTATCTTTAATTTCAAAGTTAAATTACTCCTGATTTTAAACTATCTTTTAATATAATATATTTAACTTTTAAATATTTATACTTAGATTTAAATATAAAACTATAGTTAAATTATATATATTTTATTCTCTATATTTACTTATGAATTTTGACTATAGTCAAGTATATTTATAAAGTTTAAAATAGTTTTAATATAAAATAAAAGTTATTTTCAAAGAAAATCAAAACACCAAAAAATCCTTTGGGATGTCGACATGCCCAAGTACCCCATGTCGACATGGTGTCAGTTGAGTTTAAAATTTAAATTTCAAAAGAAGTGCCTATTCGCCATAACTCTTCACCAATGGACATGACTGTTGTTCTTCTATAAATAGGGGTCAGTTTCAACGAATTTAAGATCAGATTTTCTAGTTTTTCACTCCTCTTCTTCTTCCACATTTCTTAATACATATTATTATCATTACTCTACCGAAATCGACATTGAATCATACTCGATTACTTCTAGTTTGATTCACCATCACTATCTCAACAAGATTCTCAGTGCTATTCAGAGTTATAGACTTCTTTGTAATATATTAAGCGAGAAAAGGTGTGATTGTGGCCTTGAAAATCAATCAAGCGAGAAAATGTGTGATTGTAGCCTTGGTAAATCAATTGGGTAAACTTGTGTCCCGGAAATCAAGTATCTCTACCCAGAGATTGAAATTCTGGAGGGTGTACCTCGTAGCCTTGAAATCGAGGGTGTAATTGTACAATTGCTTTTGAAAGGAAATCCGTACTTGTGTCGCGGGACTGGATGTAGGGTAACTCCGAACCAGTATAAAATCTGGTGTGTTCTTTCCTTTACTGCTTTTATTTTATTTCTTCATCTGTGTTTGTTTATGTGATTATCCCTGTATCTGTAGATTGCATACATCTGTGTTTAAATTAACATAAACTCAAAAAGATTTAGTAATTCTTTATTAACACTATTCACCCCCTCTAGTGTTAATCCTAGCCTTAAGATCCGTTATCCGCATTTCTAACAGAGGGAAGATAAGGATCAGAGAAAATGTGCTTATTTGTACTAAATGTTGGTTGACGCTTATATTATTTTAATGTTTTTGGAATCTCGCCGTCCAAATTTCTATACACGCACAGACCCCAATCGACAAAACAAAAATGCGATCGTGCATAGAACAATGACGCGATCCCAAAAAATTAATAATAAACATCGGTCATTGATATCTAAGAAATTACAAAAACATTGCCGTTTGCTGAAAAATGGTCAAATGACAACTTAAATATTTTCCAAATTAAAAATTATGGAAAATTAAAATAAAATAAATTAAAAATACGTCAATCGAATACGAGTCGTAAAAATTAAATTAATTTTTCTGATTATTCATTTGAACCATTTATTACTATAAATAACTTACAAATTGAATTTATTGATATCATTTATTATTTAAAAGGGGTTGAACAAGTCCATTTAATCAATTAAAATTAACATTCAAATGTAAATCCTGTTAATTGAAACACTATTCAAATATTTATTCACAATTCAAGAGTTTTAAATAATCTCTACAATTTAATTCAAGTTATAAAGCATTTAAACCGATATTTTAATAATTGAAATTAATTAAATATTCAAAATCAAATGACCAAAATTCCGGGTCGTTGCACTCTCCCCCTTAAAAGAATTTCATTCTCGAAATTTCCAAGTAAGGAAAATACCTCTAAACCCAATAAATTTTCACAATCAATTAAGTGAAAACGATTATTAATTTTCTAATTCCTAAACTTACGGAAAATTTCCGCGGCGACTTCTTTGCGTGGCTTGATCGAAAAAATTACAAATCGCCACTGCGGGCCAAACCAACAAAAGAAAACAAAAGCCAAGTGGCCTTCCATATTTGGGGCATAAAACCGTCAACCAAACTAAAAATATAAGCGCGTACCTATTTGCCGAGCAAGTAAACTTAACTCATGAAACCAAAAGCATCAACTTGTCTTTGCTTCCATGAACTTGCAACTTACTTACTGTAATATCCAAACATACGATTCATAGCCTTATAATTTGGAAGTTCCAAATATTAAACATATAATTATAATAAAGTCCATAAGATACACATACATCATCCGTATGCAATATCAAATCCGATCGCTGGCTCGATAACACAAATTTCACTTTTGAACTAGTGTCACTCACTCGACTTATCTAATGCAGACTCTGATCCGGTTCCTTGATTAGAAACCTTTTCTCCTTACATAGCCATTAACTCTGACAGAAACTTCAGAATCAACACAAAAATCTGTATCAAGTGTTCGCTTTCGAGAATCGAGTGAAAAATCCTAACTCGGACTAGTGTACATCACCTTAAAAATAATGCACTTGAATTGGATCAAATTAGTTATGCGAATAATGTGATCTACGTATTTATTTCATTAGTTCCTAAATTATACCAAATTCTTTTTATTCACATTCCATTTTAAACCACACTTGATCTTTCAATAGTATCTTCTTTAATACTAAAACTCATTTACAAACCATATCATAATTCATTTTATTTAACTTTACTTTACTTAAGTTTCATCTTATAGCTCGATTTTCAACTTTAATTTTCTTTACTATACCAATTTTTTTAATTCACATTAATTATTTCTTAGTATATTCACTAAAATTATTTATGAACTATTTCATAAAACCGTTATTTAAGTTCACGACCATCTTATAACACCATTTATGTAAATCAATCACTTTAAAACTCAAGTTTACACACATTTCAAAAGCCACAACTCCATCTTAAAGCTCCTCCATACTTAAGTTTATTGTAAACATTTTATAGAGCACGTTTTTGTTTATTATCCACTTTGAACATAAGACCATATTCTTAATAATACTAGAATTCATTTTCTGAGTCATTTTATAACATACTATTTAAGTTTACAAAAACACTTTATAAAGACCTATCTTCATTAATAAAACATTTCCCAAGATTATAATTACCTTTTAAGGAATTATTATTTTACTTAAGAAATAATACATAAGTCTATTGACATTCTAATTATAATTGCAAAATACTCTTCTATTCCCTAAGAGTATATGTATACAGTATTCATAATTGTTTTACTTAACTAAAATGTTCAACAAATTTTAAAGCTATTTTTAAATTTCTACCTCTTCAAAATTATAAGTTACAAAAACTTATTTCTTATGTTTTCGTAAAATACTTAGCTTACATTTTTTTCTCTTAAATTTATCTCGGAAGTTTCGACTGTTCCAAATCGTCGAAAACTCTATTTCATTTTACTACATGAAAATTACCAAACAACATTTCAAATCCATCTGCACAAACTAGACTATCCAAATGGTTAAGATACATTAGTCTATAATATTACTGAAATGAAATTTTTAGAACCAAAACATTAGGTTTGATTTCAAACCCCCTTCTGAAATATTGAAAATAATAATATACATATATTCCATTGTATATCAAATCATACTTTCAGAAATCTTAAAGCAAAACTTGTTTTATCCAAAACAATTTTAAAGCAAAACTACCATAGTAGCAATCCGTCACTTAGAAACTTGAAAATGAACGCCGATGATGCTGCAGTCATCACCATAATTATTTTTCCGCAACCGAAGTGAGTTCAGTGCCTTTTAACTCTTCCAAATCCATTTACAATATTTCTATTAATCGATATTTCAAAATAATACCATTATTGTTGCCCTAATAATTTGAAAACATTTTACAAACACCAGAGTTTAAGTTTTAAAATTCTTCGTTTAAATCCATTTTTATTTATAAACCATATTTTTAAGAAAATTTCTATTCCAAAATACTCTCCAATAACACTATTATTAATCCTCACAACTTTTGAAAACCAATTTCAAATCTCTGGGATTTCAGTACTCAAATTCTCAGTTTTAAATCCTTATTTATAATCTATGTTTATATATCCTACTTATATAATTTCACTTCTTATATAAGATAATTTCACATTTGTTTCTTTTTGTATAGATTATAATAGATAACTTTTATTATAATTTTAAAAAATACAACTCAATATTATCATCGAACATCTTATAGTCAAACCGTGAAATTGAATTCACAAGGGGTTCGTATTAATTTAACCAAGCAAAATGCCCATAAACTATCTGAATACAATTAATCAACAATAAATGATAAAAATTGAATATTATCATTCTCTAACAACCAACACACCATATATAACTATAATTATTTCTAAAAAATTACTCTTTTATATATAAAATATAATTTAAGTGAAATTATTTCATTTACCTAATTTCAAAACAATACCGTGTTAATTTGCCTTGTTCAAGTGTTTAGAAACCCCTATTGATATAGTTGTTCCTTCTACATCGACCAGAATTCATAGCCACTCAATCAATAAATCAAAACAATATAGAACATTTTAATAGCACTAACAAATACGTGCTCATATATGCATATTCACTCTCAAACTAATCCTACGGTCTCGCTTACCCTATCTCCAACATGTTAAACCCACCAAAACCTAGGTGTTCACTCAAACTAAGCTCTGATACTACATGTAACGACCCGCCTTTTCGACCTTCAGAAGTCGATACTAATGCATCCACGGTATTCACATGCCGAGATTCGAGTGCCGAAAAGACAGATTGTTAGGGATAAAGAAAGAAAAACATAATAGAATCCCACATCATGACGAGTAACTCATGATATACAGTAGTTTTTATAAAGAAAAATTGAAACTTATTATACATATTCAATCAGAGTCAACTAATCAATCAACAGCCTGGACAGTTATTACAACTTGTCGTTACAATTGCTGTTAAATAAACACCTAATACAACAGAAATAAAATATACATGAATACGACTTGGAGGCACCCAGCTCATCTCCTGAAGCTCTAATTATCCCAACTGAATCTGTAAATATGCCCAATCCGACCTGAACATGATAAGAAAATAACGCCCGCATCAGTATAAAAAAATAGGGTGAGAAACGCACCTTAATTGTATTTTAATGTTATAAAAATCTTTTGAAAAATAAAAGTGTGTTGTATGACCACACCGCATATAAAAACGGATGGGTTTTTGCCTTGCGATAACCAAAACATTTATATAGAAAATCCAGTGATATTTTAATAACGTCTAGGATACAAATACACATTAATCATAGCCGAAATTGTAACATTTTCAAATTCTAACATAATAGGTTGACAATCAAGTCCACACAGTGCTTATTGGAGAATGGATTCCAACAATGGCAAGGTAAGGGACTACCTTCCGTACAGTATACCTTTAGATAAAATATACCTGGGGTTAGACCCTTAACCTAGTCCATCCCTTCCAACACAGAACCGGCCAACCCCTAAACTTGGATAGTATCGAATATGTCATCACTCCGATTTCTTTCCAACCTTAATCGAAAGCCCTCATGCACAACAAAAGTCATAATATGATGATCTAGAAAGGTGATGACACACCCTAATGGGAGCGACTCACATAGCCCTACTGCATTTACCATGTTTTAGCCATTTCCTAGGTCGTAAGGCTTGAGACTACAATTAACTTTTATATAGCAATTCCACTTGGAATGCTAACACTGCCCTCTAGGCAGAATTGCAATGCTAGCATTCATCCATATAAGTTTGTTCTTGGTCTGAATGAAACTGAAGGCACTACTTCAACTACATCCATTTTGGAAATCACCCTCAAAATTAATAGATAGTATCCATTGCACTTTAAAGAGCTCCATCTTCGATCATCTTCAAGATGTTTATCATTTGAACACCTTTGCTGGTTTGAAGTGGTTTTCTGATAAGATATCTTATCCTGGTCTCTCTGAATTGAGAACGATAGTTTAAAACTGACCAAGTTTGATAGTCGGTTATTTAACTATCAAATGAACAAATAAGCATTAATCAAATTGTGGATTTATTTCATAGGGAAATCAAAATGGGTTAAGCATATAAGCAACCACTAATCTCTTAAATAATCCCTTTCATGAATTAAAATAGCTTTGTAAATACTTGTATCAAATTACATTCACAAAGATATATTCATAAACCCTTCATACTCCTTTCAATACTTGGATAAATATCCATATGCTTATCTCAGCATGTGAGTAAACACTACATTTTCATTACTTAGAAAACGTATTTATACAACTCTAAAATCATTTATAAAATCCTTTTATAAATCTCCAAAACAACTTATAACACTCTTTATAAATTTCCAATTTTTTTATAAAACTCTTTTTATTAACTTCTAAAACCACTGATAAAACCCTTTTTATAAATTTCTAAAACCATTTATGAAGCTCCTTTATAAATCCAAAAAACTGTTTATAAAACTTCTTTTATAACTCTATAAATCCGTTTATAAAACTCTTTTATAAAGAACCTTTATACAAATTCTCTATAAAGCCCTTTTGAAAATTCTTATAAACTCAAACCCCATTTTCATTTTATAAACTCTTTAATAAATCTCTTTAATTAAATGAGATTCCTTTTATAAATCAATTTATTATATATAAATAAAATTAATCAGATAAATTAATTTACTTTAGACATCCTAAATAAATAATAAATTAACTTTTCAACATCATTATAAAATAATTTATTAACTTCAAAACATTATAAATATTAATAACCTCAAAACAGTATAAATATTAAATAAGTAATTATTTACCTCAAAACATTATTATCTCATAATAACTATTAACAACAAAGCATGTCTAATACATAATACTTACCAACTTCAAGACATTATAAATAGAGTAGTTAATAATTCCAAACCTTATTAATAAAACAATAATAGTAAATCTTCAAACACTATTCTATAGAAAATAATTCTTTCAAAATATTATTACAAATAATAATTATAAATTCCAAAACATTACTAATAAATAACTGTTATAAATTCCAAAACATTTTTAATAAATAGTTACCAACTTTGAACAATATTAATTATTTAATAAATTACTTTTCACAATGTAAAATTTTGATAAATAACTATAAAAAGAATAAATATAAATAAACAACTTTTAAAAATATTTTTAAACAACCTTAAACATCATCAAATATTAGTAATTTTACCATAAAAGAGTACTTCACAAAATACTTTAAAACGTTTCTATAAATATTAGAAAAGACAAACAAAAAGGTTATAGTAAAGCGGTGAAGTTTAGGAACCCAAATTTTAAAGTAAATTATTATCGGATCAAAACAAATTTCCAAGCCGAACGACAATTAATAGTGTTTTCAAAATACTAAATTTAGGCTAATAGCCACCAACACACTTAACCAATGCTGTTATTGGTTTTAATCTTTACAAGGGATAAGTTTTTTTAACATAATAATCTCTTAACCAATAGGCCAATAATCAGGTTTGATATTCAATAATTGATATAACAAGAATATTATTGAAAATAATACGACAATGGCGAGAAATCACGTTGGACCCACTACAAATTTCCTGTACATCAGTTAAGTCGTTGAAATTGATTTTATATATTAACAGCTTAAAACGAAAATTTACTAAAATCAAACAATCCACCAATAAAGCATCTAACCAAACAATCAACAAATTTTATCTACTATAAACATCACTGGTTAACCAAAAGGGTGAGTTAAACTCACCTAAATTACAGACATCGCTGAAGCGTTTCAGTTCCGACTAAGATCGAACAATGTTCGGTTTTAGCTGAAAATTATACCAGCTCCAATCTAAGCCAATCCAATCCCATAATGTAGATATCGTCGATATGTGCCTAATGTGATAACCGCGTTCAACTTAGACATAGTATGAACAAATTATTGAATTCATAAGTTATTGGAAATTAAATAATATAATTTAATACTTAATTACATTTTTAAACTAATTACTCTGTTCAAATCCATCTTCTCAAAAACCATTTTGCAGCTTCATCCTCTACAGGCTTTGGCCATCGATCACCATCGCCTTCTCGAACCAACCAAGCGCCCGATATCACCACCAACGTCCTCGCCATAAGCTGCGGACCCGAACAAGCCAAGATTATCAAACTCGCATCCCAAATAACATCGCAACCAGGCAATTTCTACCACGACGTCACTAGGTCGGACTGCCCTAGAGGCCACCACAAGGTACCAGAACCCGATTAGAGGTGTGCCCCACCACCACGTACCCATTTCAACCATCCTCACGGCCTCCCATTGACTATAGCTCGAGCTATTTCTAACCCTAGTTCTGCTCATCAATTTTAAGAACTGTCGAGCCACCTTAATTGTTGCCGCAACTCTCCAAATCACGTCCACCTATAGATTTTAGCTTCATAAACCCAAAGATACCAATTTCCCATTTTTAGGAATTTTATACGAAGTGATTTCAAATTTCAAAGCTTGATGTTGTTTTTCTTTTACTTTTTCTTCGATCAGGATGAAAAACGAAGGAACATATGGGGAAAACAAGGATCAGAGAAAATGTGCTTATTTGTACTTAATGTTGGCTAATGTTTATTTTATTTAAATATTTCTGGTATCTCACCGCCCATATTCCTGTTCACGTACGGACTCCATATTGATAGAACATAAATACAATCGCGCTCAGAACAGCAACGCGATCCCAATACAATAATAATATACACATGTTACCGAATTTTGAAAACTCACAAAAACACTGCCGTTTGTCGAAAAATCGTCAAACAACAACTTAAATATTTTTCAAATTAGAAATTAGGGAAAAATAAAATAAATTAAATTCAAAATACATCAATGGAATTTGAGTCGTAAAAATAAAAATAAATTTTCCGATTATTCATTTGAATCATTTATTACTTTAAATAACTTACAAACTGGATTTACTAATATTATTTGTAATTTAAAAGGAGTTGAATAAGCCCATTTAATCAATTAAAATTAACATTCAATTGTAAACCCGTTAGTTGAAACACCATTCAAATATTTATTCACAATTCAAGGGTTTTAAACAATCTTTACAATTTAATTCAGGTTATAAAGCATTTAAACCAAAATTTTAATAATTAAAATTAATTAAATATTCAAAATCAAAAGACCAAAATTCCGAGTCGTTACATTGACCTTGGACATGTGTGCTGGCATGGGGATAAACTATTTTTGACAGTTTGAGTTTACCTCATGTGTGTGTATGGATATACTTTGTATACGATGCTATGTATATATTATATATGTGGGCCTAGTATTATCATTTTTTGGACTCATACTTTGTATACGATGCTATGTATATATTATATATGTGGGCCTAGTATTATCATTTTTTGGACTCATACTTTGTTGTTGTATATGATGTATATTATTATGCCATGATCTGTGACTAATATTGCATATTGTTTTGATTTATTTTAACATGTGTGTTTGTTGCTTTGTGCCTAGACTATACACGTTCATTATTTAGTTCAAATCCTCAAATTTTTGGTAAGAATGATGTCTCAGTGTTAGCCTAAGGGAATATTTGTATCATATTGCTCTTAACAAACCTCATTCTCTATATTACTTAGTAATACTCTTTGATAGATATAATGACGAGACATTACAACTTAGTGTTAGTGCAGGTCAGAACAATACATAATATAAGAAACAAAAAATATAGAATATAGGAGACATAAATCTTAACCCTCACAGACTTAGAGTCCTAGTTTCTCCCATTGGGTGTGTGGTAGTTACACTATATTAAAGGGATAATAAGAGTACTCGACGATTACTAGGGTAATCATCTGGGGACATGTATATTATTTTCATATTATCTTATCCCTACCTCTTATGTGTATTTGTCCCTGTGTAGAATGTAAGTTATGATGAAGAAAGTTTGAATGGAAGGATCTAGTAGTGAACAGACTGCACAGCAGAAGTTGGAAGATAGCTTTCTGTTGAAGGCGGTTGTTTGTTTGGTTGATTGAAATGTACATTGTTTATATCAATGTTTGTTTTTGTTTGTGTTTAGTCTAGAATATTGGAATTGAATAAGGAGTTATCACTCAAAAATTTGTAAACCCAATTGAATTTGGACGAAAATTATTTATTAAATAAGGCAGCGGTTTCTCCAAAATAGAATGGTAAAAAACTTATGAAAATCATATTCGATATGTGAAATCATTGTAGAGAAAATTAAGTCCTGATGTAAAACTATTGCAAACTTTATAAAGGTTATAGAGGTAATTACGTATGATATGTCCTTAAAACTTATAAATATAAATATTTGATCCTTTAAAACAGTGGACCTCCAAAGTGATCCTTAGAACATTAAAAGCATGAATACATAAAACATAAAGCATAGATTTAAAAACAATAAAAGCATGCATATATAATTAAGGATATCAACACATAAAGCATTTATGATACCAAATGACACTAAAATAAACAAACAAGTAATAGGTTCAAATTCTTCTCCTCTTATTATAGTTTAAAGAAAAAGTATCATCCAAAACTATTTTCAAAACCAACATAGCTTTCAGTAGATTCAAAACCTTCAATTTACTGATTGTAATATGTTTCTCGACCAATTGTTTAAGAAAATAACAGTTATTATATATATAATGATAAACTATATATCTCTAGTTAAATTTGGAATTAGAAAGTATACTTAACAAATAAAATACAAGATATAATAAAAATTGAATGGTTGCTTGCTGTTGTGAGTAGTTAAATATGATGTAATATATTGTTTTGGCTGCAAATGATTTATAAATGGATGTGCATATATGTAACATCATAATTCATATTTTTATATCAATAAGCAAATGATTTTGAGAAAATATGAACATTATTTTCTAAAGTGGTTGAAAAGAATTTTAATGGTATATTTTGTGTTGATTGGTCCGTTGAAAGATTTATGAATTTTGGTCGATATGAGTAGCTAACGTATCATAGGAATTTCTAAACACTTGAATGAGACAAGAATTGGCACAATATTTTGGAAAATGTTTTACTTGGAGTTTATACTGTTTTATAAAACAACGTGTTAATTTAGAAAAATGAAAACATTGATTTCGAAATTTAAATATTTTCAAACAACGTATGCAGCCATGGGATTAATGTGAAGTTGATATAATGGCGAGGCATTGTTGGTATAAAATTCTAGATAGTCAACATTGCATCCAGTTGGCGAGATGAATCGCTAAAAACTTGTGGCATGGTGACGTAGTATATTTATTTATAAATTTAGTTTAGGAATTATATATATATATATATATATACTTGTTAAAGTTGGATTCAGAACCATTTTCTAATGATATATCTATAGATATAATAGATTGTTTTGAATGAGGAAAAGAAATAAAAGTGAAATTTTCTAGCAAAATACACACACACATATAAAGGAGAAAAATGCTTTGAAGCATATTTAAAAGAAATTAATACATTATAGAATATAGTTATTATGGGAAAAATAAATAGTATATGGAAAGAGAAAATTTCTTTTTGACTTCATAAATTAGATTTCCTAAACTAAATTTGAATTATTGCTACTTTTAGTTTTTAGAAATAAGATTTCAAAAATATATAACTTGGTTTATTATTTTAATTCATATATTATACTCGTTTGCAATTTTATAAATTAATGTCTTGGATTATATATGTAACGATCTGTATTTTTAATGATAGGATAATTAAATAATTGATTTAAATATTGAATCGTTAATTAATTGAAGGTCCAAAAATTTGATTTTCCGCATACAGCTGAATTAAAACTAGTGACCACTTCTATTGAGTTTGGATTGACGTTGCAAATTAAAATGAGAAAAATATCGCTATATTTGGAGATTGGACGATCAGATGGCTAAAACGGTCTCGAGATGCATGAAATTATCATTCCGAAGCGCTATCTTGGATAGTGATGAAATTTATACCATTTGAACCAAAAAAAGAGGTGATGTATGCAGGCGAGTTTCTTTATGATCGGACGTGCTGTATGATGGTACAAGCTCGAAACGTACGACGATTTATGTAACGACCCAAAATTTTTAATGTTTCAAATGTGAAGATTTAATTTGTGTAAATATTCGAATTTGATTCAAATATAATAGAAAATAAGTAAATCAATTGTTAATAAATGACTTGATTTTAGTGATGTATTTTTAAATGAATTTTTAGGATTTTTTCATAATTTTACTTTGGAAAATATTAAAATTATCGTTTGACGCAATTTGCGGCAAACATTGGTATTTTTGAAATTTCACAGAAAAAGTTAACTAGTGTATTTTATTGTTGTTTTGTGATCGTATCGCATTATCTTGCATGATCATATTTTTATTTCTTTCATTCGCGGTTCATAAACGAAAGTGATATCGTGTAGCGATGTACCGAAAATAATAATATAAACTAACCCCTTACTTCTCTCTCCCTCCGACTTTTCATTCTTTCTTTTTTTGTAAATCAAAACTAAGAAAATAAACAAGCTGTCCCCTTCCTATAATTACTATGTGAGCTATGGTTATCAGAAATCATCCATGTTGGGTCTGATGGGTTCGTAATAAGGAGTTCTACGCGTTGATGGTGCGAAATAGGGTGCGAAAGTGGTCGAGGAAAACTTCATGTTTTAGTAGCCAAAGTTACAGTTAGGGATTAATGACGATTTAGGTGTAGTTAGGCCTTGGCGACTATGGATTTGAGCTTCTTGTATAAAGACGATCAGATGGGGACATTTTAGGGTGGCATGGATGTGCATAGAGGTTCGTGACATTCATTTGTCATTAATGGAGGAGTAGGTCGTAATGAGGTATGAGGCGCTGGTGGTCAAATTGAAAGTGGGGTTGAACTTGTGGTGGCGAAGGAGTGTTTTGGCATATGTCGTTGATGGTACAGTGTGGTAGGGAAAAATGCGACAAGACGTTGTCGAATTAGGGCATGGTGGTCACGATTTGATGGAGGTGATCGAATTTGAATTTGTTGGGTCCATTAAAGAGAGCTTGCGAAGTGGAGCGAGGTGGAGTCGAAGGTTCATGGAATCGTTGAGTGTAGGCGGAGAATTTGATGCATGCACGATTTGATTTTGGGTGTGCACATTTCTCTTCGTGTATAGGGTTATATTGGGGTGAAGACGACGAGTGAGGCAATAAAAAATTTAATTATTTAATTATTTTATCAGTTTAATTATATAATCAAAATCTTATAAAATTCATATCTTCTACATGTAAAGTCCAAATCGAATGCAGTCTTTCGCTTTATACTCTTGGGAGTGTTATCTATGCACTGGAGCTGATTTCGAAAAGTTTGGAGCAAGTAGGATTTTATGCTAAAATCGAACGCCATTTGATTTTAGATCAAGTAGGAAAGCTTAAGCATTGACTGAAATTTTGGTGAGGTAACTTACCTTTGGATCAATATTATATGATATATGTGTTGATATAAATTGTTATTTGTATGCTTGGATGATTTCTTTGTTTGGTTTGGTTGAATTCCCATTTTGGAAAGTCAATAGCATATGGAACGAAATACAAGGAACTTATAAAATTTTGTAAATGAATCTGGATTTCTCGTCACTGTTGATTTTGTTTTCATTCATAAATTGTTGGCAAAAGCTTGGTAGCATGACTATATTGGATATGACTTTGATATGTTGAAAAAATTGAAATTTGCAGTGTAGATAAAAGCACTTGTTAAGCGCTAAGATAGCTCTAGGCCTTACTATAGTATATTGAAATTATTATTATTTTCTGTTTTGATTTGAATATGGTTTTAATTTGGAGAATGACTTTAAATGCGACTTTTGGTATTTTCTATGGTATTTTATTTAGAAAGGGTCTTCAAAATTCTCTATTTTGCTCCAACCTTTTTGTTAGTCTCTTCTAATTTATGTGGAAATTTTGTTAGAAGTCTTTTGAAAAGTATTTATTTTACAAGAAAGTGAGTATAATAACGGGTGTCTATTATAAAGAAAAGAGGAATTTATCTTTATAATAAAGTGATTATGTTTTTAAAGAAGATAGAAATATTTGGAATAAATATTTATGAAATGCTTTATATAAAACGTTATATAGAAGAAAGATTTATAAATGGTATTTTTATAAATAAAATAATAGATTTATAATTGATATCTTACAAAAATGAAGTTTGCCATTTTGATAAATTCGAGTAATAAGTCATATTTATGAATTTAGAGTGACATATGGAATCATCGTTATATAGGAAGTATTTAGTCCTATCTTAAAACCGAAGATTTGTGATAACTATATGAGATTTAAAATGAGGAGATTTACAAAAGGATTTTTATAAATAGAAAGGAGAATATAAAGGAGTTTTATAAATATAAAAAAGATTTATAAAAAGGTGTTTTATAAAAGGAATGAGGTTTGATTTCTATAAATGATCATTTTAAATAATGGTTGTATTCTAAGTATTCTTTTCACACTTAAAACCAAATTCCAAGGTAGGAAAAATCATCTCTATCTATGAGAGTTTAAGAATGTACATCGAGGCAAGGATAGTGCGCTAACTTAACTGACTACATTGTTAATCAAGGGATAATACAAGTTTGAAATCAGGAAGTGATGGTAGATATATTTGGTCTAATTTCTATATGATCCATTTTCTCACACCAAAAGTGCTTTGGAATTATTATTATCAATGTTTTAAATGACATTAGTTTTAACCAATTAAGTAAGGTTTTTGAAATGAAATCTTTCTTCTGATTTTGTGAATATATTTATACAGTTGAGATAAGTGTATAATGACTTTTCTGAGTATTGAAAGTGAAATGGTTTGTGAATATGATTGTACCGATGAGATAAGTATATGAGTATTTTTTTTCCAAGCATTGAAAGAATATAAATGAATAGTGAATGAGTAGTATACATATGTATTTCTTTGTAAAATAATTTGATAAAAGTATTTATAAAGTGATTTAAATAAGGATTAACTAAAGAGGTTTAGTGGTTGCTAATGTGCTTAACCAATCTTGATTTCCATATAAAGTTAAAACGCTAATGGGATTGTTTTTTTATTTGATAGTTAAATAACTGAGTATCAAATCTTGGTCAATTTTGAAACTATCGGTTGTTAGTTCGGAGAGACGGGATCTGATATGTTACCTGAAAACCACTTCGAGCCGGCATAAACTTTCGAATTAGAAACATCTTAAAGATCATGGAATCAAAGACAAAGTTTTTTGAAGTTCAAGGGCTACTTGCTACTAATCCTAAGGGTGACTCCAAAATGGATGTAGTAGAAGTCATTCCTTCCGTTTGTTCGGTCTTAGAACAACTTGTATGGATGAATGTCGTTATTGCATTGTTGCTTGGAGGGAAGTGTTAGCATTCCAAGTGGGATTTGGTAAAAGGTAAAACGTAACATCAAGCCTCACACTTGGACATGATTAAAACACGGAAGATGCAACAGGGCTATGTGGTTCATTCCCATTAGGGTATGATCATCATTTATATCTAGATTGATATTTATGGATTATGTATTGTGACAACCCGATATTTTCAACCATTCGCATCCGCACTTTTCGGACTTGAATTGCTCAAAATACCGCGTTGTAAATAAAATTTGGCAAATCTCAGAATATACAGTAAATACATAGTCACAGATCACAGACACAGAGTAAATAATAATGCATCGGAAATAAAAGAGACAGTAGTTCATGAAGCTACTATATAAAAATAAGATACATCAGAGTTAAACAAGATACAACAGAAGAGTAACAAGATACATCAGGCATAAATCAGAATACATCACTGAAATCACTGGATACAAAAAGCAAAATAGATGGCTAGATCTTCAAGGGAAGCTCCAGCTCCAAAGGTGGATCTTGAATGCTAACTCACTCAATCTGACTCGAGCGTAAAGCAAAACACAAAACACTCGAGTCAGGACATAAATACTTATGAACTGTAAATCAACTCAAGTGAACAGTAACAAAAATGCATCAGTAACTTAAAGGATGCTTGGGATCGCCCATCCTTTAAGGATCCGTTAAACTATTTACTATGTAGTAATATTGCGCTATTATAATAATGTCTACAGTAAAATAAACATACTTTTAAATAGCGTTCCAGGCTACCCATATCACCCTTCACACATAATAGTCCCAGTAGTCCATCTAATATCATGCCATCTCCACTCCGGGTGACTGTCAGAGGATACCACACGGGCTACGGCAGAAAAACAAACTCGTAGTAAAGGCTCGGTATGGTAGGTGACACGGCACACAAGACAATGCCAGGGTAGATATACCAATTACGCACATGGGATGATGGTAACGCAGCAGCCACATACGCCCACCTCGGAACACACTCCCAAATCAAAATCGGAGGATGGCCATCTAATCAATCACCAGTAAGAGTATAGTATCGAAGGAATGTGTCCGATCGGAGGAATGACCTCACTTGGCCCGAGATCGCTCCTGTTTTAGCCACCTTATGCCAACTCACGGGGGTTGGGTCCACGTAATATACCTCAAGAACGTCGCCACCATCCTACTTCATTCTGGAATCTTCACCGCGTACACGGTTGTTAAAGTGGTTTTCGGAGTTGGCAGAGAGTATGACAACTTCCGATCCCGGTCTCTTTAACAACCAAACGTTATTATAACGCCGTGGTCATTTCAAAATAGGTTATACCTCAAAAAGATCAAATCATTTCGTTTCAAACTATATTTCTTTCAAAATAGTTTATACTTCGAAACCAAAACCATTTTTATTTCAAAACTATTTATTCAATCAAAATAGTTTATACTTCGAAACCAATATCATTTTTATTTCAAAACTATATTCAAATCAATATAGTTTATACTTTATCATTTCCATCTCAAACCTATATTCACTTCCAAAAATCATAATACTTTCAAAGTTATAACTCTTTCGAAACCAAAATACTTGAAATCATTACACTTTGAAAATCATGACATTCTGAAATCATACATTTGAAATCATGAAACATTCATTTAATTCTTTACATTTTACAAATTTATTTCCAATTTAATTCAAAATTTCAAATTTCCAATTTAATTCAAATCAAACCATCAATTTCAATTCAATTCAGTTTTCTAACAAAACATTTCAAATCTTATAAATTTCAAATATAGATTTGATCTACAAAATAAGCTATCCAATTTTAATATGTTTCCAAACTTTAATATCCCACATTTCAAAACTAAACTTTATAATTCCATATATTCATATCTCAAATCTAATTTCATTATTATGTAGTTTTGAAATATTCATTTCATAAATCCAATATTATTAAAATAAACTTAAATTACAATTAAACCAAATATCTTTTCATACAAATATAAACTTCAAATATTCCTTTATCAAATAAAGAAAAATCAAATATCATTCAACATTCACATTCTTTATTAAAATAAAGATCAAATCATTTCCAAACCATTTCAAAATCATTAAAATATTACATCCTTTCAAAACTTCATAATCAAATCATTATTTGAATTCAAATCCAAATATTCAAAGTTAAATATCATTTAAAAATCAAATATGTCATTCATTTATTATTTCAAACATCATTACCAAAAATACATTCCAAAATTCCATTCAAAAATTCATTTATTATATTACATTTCATTCCGTTTAACACATAACCAAGTAAACTTTATTTAAATTCAAATTCAATTTAAATTCCTTAAAAATTCAAATTTAAATATTCAAAACTTCTAAAATTTCACAGATAATCCATTTCAAAAGTTAAATTATTTAACACTTTAAAATATAGCCCAAACAGTGTTAAAATCTATAACATTTCAAAACATTGTCAAATTATAGCAACGACAAATTTATAAAGTGCTATCGTAGCTTATAGCTTCCAAAAAGGGTTTAGTCCAAGAATAACGGCATTTATAAAATGTCGTAATAGATATTTAGTTATTTCAAACATTGTTAGATTCAAAACAATAGCATTTAAAATTGCTGTCAAAAGACTACAACATTTTGAAAATGCTATAAAATTCCAGATTTCATTTCAGCTTTTCAAAAATAATAATGAAACTCCAAATTTTTATTATAACTTAAAAATCATATTTCTAGACTTCAAAATTTCACATTTAAAATCATTTTAACATATGATTTAACACAATAAAATTTTAAGATCAAATATTCAATTTTGCAAACTCCATTCATTTATTAAGTCAAAATTCACTGTTTATTAATTTATAAATTTAATAAACATAAAATTTTACTTCAAATATCATTTCAAAACTTTAAATTTAATTTCCATTATTTATTTACATCTTAAAATAAAATTTAAAGTCAAACGTCACATTTACTCCAAATTTACATACTTGAATTCACTTAAATTCACAATTTCAAGATTTAATATTTAACTTTCTTAAAACCATAATATATATATTTTAAATCAAAATTTCATACTTTTGAAAATACATATTTAAAAAAAATCATTTAAAAATATACCACGGGGTCTGTATATAATTTTCTAACCTAGGTCAAGTGATACGGATATATATCATTTCAATCCGTAATTTACAAAGAAAACCGGGTTTTATCATTTCAAACCCGTAATCCCAAGTCAAATAAAATACAATAAAAATCGCTTAGGCCTATCATTTCAGCCCATAATGATTTGTTCCTATTCTAAAGTCCGTTCGGGTATGTATCATTTCAACCCATAGTGATTCTATTCTAACAGGGAACTTGCAGTGTGATCATATGCATAAACAATATAAACAATGTCAATGTCACAATATAATGTCATATATCATATTTCAGGTGATAATTAACAGTTTTAACATGGTAATAACATGGCATAGCATATCATATGGTCATCATTAACTTGCATAACATTTTATATTACTAAACACTTGTCATCAATTCACTATTTCATAAGTATAAATGTCAGAGTGAGAAAGACTCACCTTTTACGAAGCTAGAGACAAACAACACACACAAGAGCGATTCCAAAGGCACGACAAGCACGATTTGATTTGAATTGATGGAGACCCTTGTAAACAACACAAAATATAACATACATAAGCACAAATATAGATATCGACATACAAATATAATCAACAACTTTAGTTTGCAGAACAGTTGCAAAACAAGAGAGATGACCAAACCTTGGAAGCAAAAGACTTGCACACGACAACATAAGCTTGTCACATGATCAAATGGGCTTGATCTCACCACACTAGGCTCAGCCTAGGTGTCAACATGGCTCGGCCATGGCCTAGAGACAAGGCTTAGGGCAAGAAGGTGGAAGGTAAAGGCAAAACAAGTGGAAAGTAAAGGAGGCAAGGGGTTTGGGTCAAGGAATGGAAGGTTTTGGTGTAATTAGGCTCGGCCTATGGTCCTATGGGCTCGGCCTGGTGCATCTTCAGGTCAGGTCAGAGATGATAATGATGGCTATAGGTCATGGCAGCAAGTTGTGGTGGTGTTAGAGGTGGTGGCCAAGGCTAAACATGAAGGAAATGGGAATACAAGGCTCGGCTAGGCAATATTTGGAGTTTTAAGCAAAGTTTTGTGGAGATGGCTTCAATTGGATGGCATGGCTTGTCATGGTCAGAGGAGGAGGAGATGTTTGCTGCTGTAGATTGTGGAGGAGATGGTGGAGCTGATGGTGGAGGTGATAGGCCAAGAATCATATGTGAAGTCAAGGCAAATTTAAGCAGAAAACAAGGCAAATTCCAGGAAGAAAGGTAGAAAAGAATAAAGAGAAGCCATTAACTTGGAATTTTTTTCTCAAATGAGAAATAGCCGTGAGTTGAAGAGGATAAGAAGTATTTTCACGTGAAAGGCAATGGGAAATGTACGGCTATCAAGGAGAAAATGAAAAGCCAAGGAAATGAAGAGACTAGCTATTGAAAAGTCACAAGAAATGAAGAGCCTTGTCTCTTTGAATTTCTAATTTCTTTTAAAATTTAAATACATGTAAAATATGTATAAATACAGATAAAACACGAAAATATAGTAAATAAAAATAAATAAATAAATATTAATTAAATATAATTAAATTAAGAAAATAACAAAGAAAATGTAAATTAGGCTTGAAAATTTGAAAATAAATGAAATGAACTTTGGGAAAATTGTATGTACATGAAAAATATTTATAAATAAAGATAAAAACATAAAAATAAAATGCATACATAAAAATGAATAAATAAATTTTAATTAAATATAATTTAAATGAAGAAAATAGCAGAAAAATGGAAACTAACCTTTAAAAATAGAAAATAAAGTCAATGAGCTTTGGAAAAATTCAAACATCACTTTAAAAATATTTAAAAGGTAAAAATATATGTAACATAACATATAATAGAATTTAGAATAAGATATGACAAATAAAAAAAATTATTTATATAATTTAAAATAAACAATATTGTTAAATAAAACAATTTACACCCATTTTTGTAAAAAACATAACTTTCACAATATTATTCGGATTTCAACGAAACGAAAAGCATTGTTCTTGAAATTTTATTTACTTTCATAATAAAAGATAAAATTCAAATTTTCAAACTTTAAAATTTAAATTTAAAGGTAAAAGTTTGACCAGATTGACCAAAATTCACACTTTCTGAAAATATTCAAATTATGCATGTTTGAAATTCTAATCCACATCAAAATCAACATTTATATTTCAATTAACAAAATATATTCATTTTAATAAATAAAATAAAGTTTTTAAATTAGGAATTTAAATTAAAATAATTAAAATATACAATTACAATAATCAGAAAATACAGGGTTGTTACACTCTCCCCCACTCAAAACTTTTCGTCCCCGAAAAGGAATGAGGTACGGGAAAGCACAGAAAAAGATAGAATGAAATAGTATTAAGACAAGATGACAAGAAGATTAAAATTATACCTGATAACTGTTGCTATAGGTAAGTTTAACAATGTGGAGATGATCTTTCCAAGATCTTCCAGAATCAAGAACACAAGCATGAAAAAAATCTTTTAGAATCTGATTCACCCTTCCCGTTTGACCGACGGTCTGTGGATGGCAAGCAGTGCTTAGATTTAAAGATTAGTACCAAAGATTATTAAAGATTATAGAAAGATTTCTAAACAGACTGGTATATGCAATAGCCTCCCATTCTGTAGCAAGATAAGGGAAATTAGGACAACCAAAAGATAGTTTGAAAAACAAAATAAAATAATAAATTTGAAACCATAAAATTTCAACTTAAACTGAAAATAAATTTTACATAAGTCAAATAAATTTTAAGCATCTCTAATTTCATTATCTTATCATCCAATTATCTTAAATTAACAAATCCCTAAAATCATGTATTTGAAAAATCTTTTATTATACTCAAAATGTACCAAATAAAATTTAATTCTTCTTCACTACTAATTAAAATTAAATTGATTCCTCTCAATATATTTTATCACCTATGTTGAATATATTTACACTCATTGTAACTGCCTTAAATTTATTCTTAGTTCCTTTATCATCATTTTATATTGTAAATTATTCCATTACACTTTTTCTTTATTTACCTCTGTTAATCCTTTTATAACTAAAATTTAAGTATATAACATTTATAATAACCACTCAAATTTTATTTATAAAATCTTTTTTTTATATTGTACATTATCCAATTACATATTCAACTTCTGAAAATTAAGGTAAGTTATATTGGAATGAAATTGTGTAGTATACAAATAAAACTTTCTAATTCAATTATTTCAAGCTTGAATATTTATCCAAATCTTGAAATCATACTTAGAAATTATCTTTGAAGATAAAATTTAGAAATTAAATTTCCGATAAATTCCAAACTATTTAGAGATAAATAAATGCTCATATACTATATATATGTCCATTCAAATTTAAATCATATATCAGCATATGTTATAAATCCATTCTTATTTAAAAATTAAAATCAATTAAATTTTCCCAAAACAAAATGTAGCAAGACTACAGAATGGTCTCTTCACTTCGAAACTCGAAAATGAATGTCGATGATGCTGTAGTCATCACCAAAATTATTTTCCAACGACAAAGAGAAGAACACTAAATTTAAATTTAAAATTCTTTGGAAAAAAATTTCTATTCGAAAATACTTTAAATAATATATCCTTTAAAACTTTAAACACAAAGTTTGAAATCCATCGGAAATTAAATTCTCAAATTCTTGTTTTACATTCATTTTAAATTTCCAAATAAATTTATAACCATGTTTTATAGTTCAATTAGATATATGAAACAATAGAAAATGATATATAAAATCAAATATTATTTCTTAACAACCAATTCAAATAAAATCCAGATAAATATTTATAATATAGTTACGAAATTTATTTCACAAAATTTATTTCATTACTAAATTTTAAAAACATATTGTGTCAGTTTGCTCTGTTCAAGTGTTTTGGAAATCTTATCGATAGCGTTGATCAGACGAATCGATTAGAAACCCAAATCAACATCAGCAAATCAAACAACACAATATATAAAACATTTTAAATATTAGTTTACAAATACACTTCAAGAATAATTTGAAGATAAGTTGGAAACAAAGACGAGATAATTAAATAACAGAATAGAAAGATGGATAAGCTTATATAAATCGCGGGCAACCTTAACCGGGTCAACCGTGACTTAATGAATAAGACCGATGTGGATTTCTTGGGTAAATCGACATTCGATCTCAAGATGTAGAGTTCGAAATTATAAGAGATACTAGCATCTAAACCGAGGATATAGAATCTCTGGTGAATCGATGCTGTTGTAAAGGAGTTCCCCCCCCCCCTTTACAAATAAATTTGAGGTTGGCGAGACCGCCGACTCATTATAAAGATCATTCAACGTGGAGTTATGGGATGCTCCAGAATCAAATGAAGATGAATAGTGAGGGACACGAAATGGATTTTGGAACCACAGGGAATGTTCCAAAATTCAAAGGAATCGAGTCAAAAAGGAAGAGGTTTGAACTCGAATGAAAGTGATTCTGTAAATACATTTACCCTATATACTGAGTTTTGCCTAGAGCTACCAAAGCTCTGATACCAACTGTGACAACCCGATATTTTCAACCATTCGCATCCGCACATGTCAGACTTGAATTGCTCAAAATACCGCGTTGTAAATAAAATTTGGCAAATCTCAGAATATACAGTAAATACATAGTCACAGATCACAGACACAGAGTAAATAATAATGCACCGGAAATAAAAGAGATAGTAGTTCATGAAGCTACAATATAAAAATAAGATACATCAGAGTTAAACAAGATACAACAAAAGAGTAACAAGATACATCAGGTATAAATCAGAATACATCACTGAAATCACTGGATACAAAAAGCAAAATAGATGGCTAGATCTTCAACGGAAGCTCCAGCTCCAAAGGTGAATCTTGAATGCTAACTCACTCAATCTGACTCGAGCGTAAAGCAAAACACAAAACACTCGAGTCAGGACATAAATACTTATGAACTGTAAATCAACTCAAGTGAACAGTAACAAAAATGCATCAGTAACTTAAAGGATGCTTGGGATCGCCCATCCTTTAAGGATCCGTTAAACTATTTACTATGTAGTAATATTGCGCTATTATAATAATGTCTACAGTAAAATAAACATACTTTTAAATAGCGTTCCGGGCTACCCATGTCACCCTTCACACATAATAGTCCCAGTAGTCCATCTAATATCATGCCATCTCCACTCCGGGTGACTGTCAGAGGATACCACACGGGCTACGGCAGAAAAACAAACTCGTAGTAAAGGCTCGGTATGGTATGTGACACGGCACACAAGGCAATGCCAGGGTAGACATACCAATTACGCACACGGGCTGGTGGTAACGCAGCAGCCACATACGCCCACCTCGGAACACACTCCCAAATCAAAATCGGAGAATGGCCATCTAATCAATCACCAGTAAGAGTATAGTATCGAAGGAATGTGTCCGATCGGAGGAATGACCTCACTTGGCCCGAGATCGCTCCTGTTTTAGCCACCTTATGCCAACTCACGGGAGTTGGGTCCACGCAATATACCTTAAGAACGTCGCCACTATCCTACTTCATTCTGGAATCTCCACTGCATACACGGTTGTTAAAGTGGTTTTCGGAGTTGGCAGAGAGTATGACAACTTCCGATCCCGGTCTCTTTAACAACCAAACGTTATTATAACGCCGTGGTCATTTCAAAATAGGTTATACCTCAAAAAGATCAAATCATTTCGTTTCAAACTATATTTCTTTCAAAATAGTTTATACTTCGAAACCAAAACCATTTTTATTTCAAAACTATTTATTCAATCAAAATAGTTTATACTTCGAAACCAAAATCATTTTTATTTCAAAACTATATTCAAATCAATATAGTTTATACTTTATCATTTCCATCTCAAACCTATATTCACTTCCAAAAATCATAATACTTTCAAAGTTATAACTCTTTCGAAACCAAAGTACTTGAAATCATTACACTTTGAAAATCACAACATTCTGAAATCATACATTTGAAATCATGAAACATTCATTTAATTCTTTACATTTTACAAATTTATTTCCAATTTAATTCAAAATTTCAAATTTCCAATTTAATTTAAATCAAACCATCAATTTCAATTCAATTCAGTTTTCTAACAAAACATTTCAAATCTTATAAATTTCAAATATAGATTTGATCTACAAAATAAGCTATCCAATTTTAATATGTTTCCAAACTTTAATATCCCACATTTCAAAACTAAACTTTATAATTCCATATATTCATATCTCAAATCTAATTTCATTATTATGTAGTTTTGAAATATTCATTTCATAAATCCAATATTATTAAAATAAACTTAAATTACAATTAAACCAAATATCTTTTCATACAAATATAAACTTCAAATATTCCTTTATCAAATAAAGAAAAATCAAATATCATTCAACATTCACGTTCTTTATTAAAATAAAGATCAAATCATTTCCAAACCATTTCAAAATCATTAAAATATTACATCCTTTCAAAACTTCATAATCAAATCATTATTTGAATTCAAATCCAAATATTCAAAGTTAAATATCATTTAGAAATCAAATATGTCATTCATTTATTATTTCAAACATCATTACCAAAAATACATTCCAAAATTCCATTCAAAAATTCATTTATTATATTACATTTCATTCCGTTTAACACATAACCAAGTAAACTTTATTTAAATTCAAATTCAATTTAAATTCCTTAAAAATTCAAATTTAAATATTCAAAACTTCTAAAATTTCACAGATAATCCATTTCAAAAGTTAAATTATTTAACACTTTAAAATATAGCTCAAACAGTGTTAAAATCTATAACATTTCAAAACATTGTCAAATTATAGCAACGACAGCATTTATAAAGTGCTATCGTAGCTTATAGCTTCCAAAAAGGGTTTAGTTCAAGAATAACGACATTTATAAAATGTCATAATAGATATTTAGTTATTTCAAACATTGTTAGATTCAAAACAATAGCATTTAAAATTGCTGTCAAAAGACTACAACATTTTGAAAATTCTATAAAATTCCAGATTTCATTTTAGCTTTTCAAAAATAATAATAATGTAACGACCCAGAATTTTTAGTAATTAAAATTTGAATATTTAATTAATTTTAAATATTAATAAGTGAAATTTTAAGTCAAATAAATTTTTATTTGAATTATTGGATTTAATTGGATTATTAAATCGATAATTTAATACGTTAAATTATGAAAATAATTGAAAATTGGGTTAAATATGATTGAAAATGATTTGTAAAATTTTATTTTATCATATTGGAGTTAGAACGATATTTTAGAACTTTTAAAATCGAATTAAAAGTTAATTTGTGAAAATTGAATATTTTAATATTTAAATCGACTAGTGAAAATAGCCAATTTTTGAACAGTCTCAGAATTGAACGAAACCAGTTCCATTGGATCCGTAATAGTTAGTTATTACCGGATTTCAATTTTCGTGTCAATCGGAGTTATCGTTTGATCGTGGCAGCTCGAAACGCATCGAATAATTTTTAATTTTAATTTGGCGAGCTAAAATAGCGATTTTTCAAAAAGTCTCGGATTTCGACGAAACCAGTTTCATCGGATCCGTAATGTGATATTATTGTAAGGTTTTAAATTTCAAGTCAATTGGATTTACCGTTTGTCCGGTACAAATTAAAACGCCTAGAAAATCGCTTAAATCGGTTTAATTCAAATTGAGCGTTTATAGCCATAACTCGCACAGATGTCCGAATTAGCTTCCGAAACCTATTCCATTGTGTCCGGAACGCGGGGTAAACCCTAGAAACGCTGGTTACGGCGCGTAAATCGGAGTTCGGAATTTCCGGGATGAATAGTGTTTCGTCGGTTCCTTATAAATAGACCCCTATCTCTCTCTAAATAAAAAAAAAAAGAAAAAAACCCTAGCAAGAAACTGCAGCCGGCCCTAACCAATGTATGGCCATAATTTTCTCAACTTCATCCCTCGATTCCTCCAAATCCATCAAGAATTAGCAAGAATGTTCAACTACAAAGTGGTAGAGCACGACGAGAGCTTGGAGATCAACGGTGGAGATCGTGTTTGGTGTCGTGTGGAGTGAGCTACAGGGGGCCGTTCCCTACAGGTTGCGCACGCAATTCCATGTAGTGGGGGTGGCCGAGCTTCACTAGCTTGGGGCCGAGTATAGCTTGTGGAAGGAGCTTCGAAATGAAGGTGGTTTGATGAGATTTCGTCGAGAAATGAGGTCGAATTTCTAAAACCTAATATGGAGTGATGGGTTGTTTGTTGCGTGCTCGGCCTGGTGAAGGAGAACGTGAGGGAGAGGGAGAGAAAGAACGCCCAGGATGCAAAGGGGTTGGATCTCATGGCTATGATGTTGTGTGGGTTTAAAATATTCAAGTTATTGTTGAAATTAGTTTATTTAAATACGTGTAAACTTCAATAATTCATAACTTTTTCATACGAGGTCGAAAACGCGCGAAACCAGTTGCGTTGGAATCGTATGGACGAGCACTACGCGATGGAGTTGGTTTGGAGTCGTTTGGAGTTAGTGAGAATTTTGGGTAAAATTAAACGTCCGTTTAATTTTATTCGAAATAAATCGCTAAAACGGAAAATAAAATCAAGGTGAGAACTTCTCACTCAATCGAATCGGTTTCGATTTTATTTTAAATAGTTAGATTTAAAATATTTGAATGCATGTTTGAATGTTGATTGATATCTATTGATTGTTAAAATAGACATTATACGCCGTTAGTAAGCGGATGTTATTTATTAAAAACATATACCGCGAATATTTCATAAACAGTGAAATTGGTATTATATATAATATCAATATATATATATTGGCATATGTATATATTGCAGTTATTGATTTCCCGCATTTATTTGTTTAGCGGATGAGACCCTATTGCGCCGTTATTAAGCGGATAACATTTAATAATCCCATATACCGCGATAATTTCGTACTGGAGCGAAATTGGTATTGTGCTAATGTTTTTGGATGCAGAAAACAGGTTGGAGGGATCCAACTGGATTCCTCAACAGTTTTTATTTGATTTCAGATATTTTGATATTTGATGGATTATCATATCGATATATGATAGCGTTGTAGTCGTGATTGACAATTTGGTGTGTAGCATCATTTGACCAAGTTTTGGAATTTTAAAATGATTCATAAAGTGATTTTTTGAAAATATGCTATATTTTTGGAATTGATTCATTTTAAATAAATAAACGTTATAATTTTTAAAGTTATAAAAAAAAATTATGATTTTGAGAAATATAGTTAAAAACTGATTTTTGAGAATATGATGCTAATGATTTTATAAAATAGTTAAATCGAAATTTTTGAATTTATTATGAAAAGTTGAAATATAGGATTTATAAAATTTAATTATTTTATGAATCAAAAGGAAGAAGTTTTTAAAGGAATTTAAAGACGTTTAAAAAGAATAATATAAATTGATTTATATTAAGAGATTTATAAATGGATATTTATAAATTGAAATATGGACATTATAAAACGAGTTTTTATAAGTGTTTGAATGAAGTGAAAATGAATTTCATAATTGAATGGAATTTATAGAATTTTATACGGTGAAGTTATAAATGGAATTTTATAAGCAGTAGGTTTATAAAATTTATTAAGTTATTAAAATAATGATTTTGGATAAATGAATGAATCTTATAAGTTATAAGATTTATAATTTGGGAAGTTAAAAAGAACGATTTTGTAAAATAATCGTTTTATAAGTATTTAACTTATAATATGAACTTTTAGTTCATAATTTAGTTATAAACTGGAATAGGTTAATAAAAGAATTTATAAAAAGGAAGTTTTTATAAATAAATAGAAATGGAATTTATAAACATTGTTTTATAAATTCGCAAACAACTTATTTTGATAAGTTAATTGTTGAAACCTATAAACGGAGTTATATTCACATCTTTGAATAGTGAATAATCCTTTGAATTAAAATGAATAAAAGGATGAAATTGTTAATGAAGTATATTCACGTTTTTGAATAGTGAATAATATGTTAAAGAAATTGTTTTGAATGTGATATTTGAAATTGAATTAAAACGATCTAACGATGTTTTTAAATGTGTTGAGATTCGAAACCATAGATTTCAACATTGATTGTTGGAATAAACGTTTTCGAGAAATAAAAGGAAATAGTAGACTATAACACTGTTGTTATAGTAAATGATTTCCGAAAGGAAATGTTTTGTATAGTATTGGGATTTATATATTTATTTTAATTTCGAATCCCTATACTAGTGATTTTGGGTTATCGTAACGATGTTTTACGCAACATTCGTTTTGGCCCAAATAAATATGTTTATGAGAATGATTTCCTTAAAGAATGAAATATATACTTAATCTCGATTTAAGTATATTGAATATTTTCTAAGTGTTGAAAATAAATAAAATTTGTGAATTACTTATGAATAAATAAGTATGGAAATGTTTTTCCAATGTGAAATGAAACGTTTAGAGAATTTATCTTTTTGAAGATAAATTGAAATGAATAATTGAAATCGAATATTCATTGATATTTTGGAATTATAAATTCACTAAGGAATTTATAAAGGAAGTGGAATTTGTCTAAAAATAAATATTGATTTATTTTTGAAGTGTGAAATTTTATATCTTGTAAAGATATTTTGGAAAATAAATAATTTGGAAAATTATTTGGAAACTGGTGATGTGTGCATATCCAGTGATAGTTCAATAACCGACTATCAATATTTCCCTTTGAATGGGTAATTGATGTGATTTGTTTGAATGTGAATGCTACACTTATTTTTGAATAAGCGCTCACTATTCGGGTTAACCGGGAAAGGACCATGGGGTCGTATAACCCATTCCGAATATGTGATACGTCGTTATAATTGCATTGAAGATCGGTGTTGAAGACCCGGTATTTGCGAGAGCGATAGGATGACCTGTCGATTTACTCTGCACCGAGTAGCTACGGTATAGAGTTCTCCATATGTGATGGTGAATCCGATCAGGATTGTGAATATCCGGATTGCAAGGACTTCTTTGTAAGTGCCTTCGGTTTTGTTCGAGCCCGGAACAGACTTGTATGGATTGTGTGTCTGACATTACAAGTTGAGATATAAAGCCGATTTCTTTCAAATATATTTCTGTTGGTGGCGAAGAATTTATTCTTTTAGCTTAACACCCTTCTCTGAGACGTACGAGCTCAGAGGTTATATAGTTGAAGTTATCAGCGATATATTCCCAATTTGGTAATGTGACATGCTGAGTGTTGCTGAAATGATCATTGTGTTGATTATTGAGATAAGATCGTTTATTTGATCGTCTATCTTGGTGATCATTGTGTTGATCATTTGTTGACCCAAAGCATGGCTTTTGTATAAAGTATGTTTTTGTGGACGTGACTTCGTCGAACCTCACACCCCGGAAATGGTCAAAACAGGAAAGATGCAGCAAGGTTATGAGGGGTAGCACCCTTTAGGGTATGTACATTTCCTTCTGGATAGAGGTGGTATCATGGTATGGAGCCCAGATATTTGACCTATGTGGTTACTACGAATTTATTACTTTGTGGTTGTTGGCTTTCGGGATCCCGTGAGAAAGGTCGTTTACGATCGGGGAATGGCGTGCTCGTGTCAGTAGTTACCCAGTTAGAGGTAACCCGGCCTTGTGTTGGCAGAGTTCCAGTTTGGTTCTCGGGGATGTCTTTCCAGAGGCATTCTCATGTGGCAATGGGAAGTTCCTTGGCCTGACCATTTGTTGGAAATCCAAAGAAACAATACGTGACTTGTACAGTTTTAGTTGTATAACCTGCTATGGAATGTGGCGGTAACCTGCTATTGAACATAGTTAGCTATAGTAGGCATAGTTCGGAATGTCTATGCTGGCTAAGATTTATATTCTACTTTCGAAATAAATTTTTCCTCTACACTATGCACTAGTAATAATATCAAATGTTATTTTAAATGCGTATCAAGCATCTTTGACTATCATAAGGAGAAATCTCCTCCGATTCTGCGTTTGCATTGTGTGTGTGTGCGGGAGGCCTTATGGTAGTCTCATTTTTAAAAGCATTGCGAATTGACTTTAAAAATATCTCTCTATTTTGATTTTAAAGATAAATAAACTGTTTTGAGTTCTCACACCAGTCACATGACTGACTTGGAGTTTATTGTTTTCCTTCCTAAACTCTGGGTGCCCACCAATTTCCACACGGGCAGTCAAGAATTAGGTTTATCAGGATATTCTGGATATTCAGGAGTTGCTGGAGGCAAGCTGGATGGCATGGCATATTACTTATATAGTATTTCTTTTTCCGCTGCACTGTTTGTTGTTGTTGTTGTACACTCTGATGATATGATGTAATGTAATGTGATGTAATGTAATAACTGATATGGTTCTTTGTTTAAAGATTATTCATTTATTATTATATGTTGTTCCGCTGCGAATTGTGAGATTCTGATGTTGTTCTGTTTGTTTTCTGTTCCGTCCTATTTTCTTCTGCTTTTCTTTTACGTTCTATTCCCTTCTCTCTATTTTAAAAGTTTTCTATCTTCTTTTCCCTATCTAAATTTTCTATCTTATGTTTTCTCTTTCCTCTATTATCTATCTTCTATCTTCTTCTCTCTTCTTCTGTCTTTTTCTTTTTTTAAATTTCTTCTTTCTAAAACCCATAACTATTCGGTTTTTCGGCAACGAAAAATCGCGTACGTTACATTTGGTATCAGAGCTTATGGTTAAGCGACAACCATGGTTCTGTTGGGTATTATTCATTAGAGATAGAGTCAGTAGTACTCTAGAATGAATTTGAGTGTAATAATAGCTATGAGAGCGTATTTGTTAGTGAATAAAAAAAATTGATATGAAATAATGAATATAAGTGTAATTCATTAAAATCTAATGTTATTAGAAAGTTGAATAATTGAATGAAAATCAATTAAATTAAACCAATTGAAAGCAAAGGAATTTGGTTGAAATTATATATACATTGGTTGATATATGGTTGTTAGTTGATTGTATATAATTCATTAAGTATTAATGAAAGTGAATTAATGAAATTGGAAGCTAAAGTAAACTGAATTCAAATTAGAAGCAAATAAAATTTGAATAGAATTGAATTTGAATTGGAAGTGAACCAACTTAAATATGAATTAGTGAATATAAACTAATTGAGAATGAATGTTGATAAAATCCAATGTAAATAAATCAAATGTGATTTAAATTGAAAACCCAATTCATTGAATATTAATGAGAATATAAATGAATATATTGATTATGAATTTGTTGGATGATAGTTGGTTGATGGTTGATGTTTGCATTTGTTGTTTAGTTGCATTTGCTATGTTGACATATATAGTTATTATGTTGCTATATGTTATATATTGATACTATTATCTACATGCATGATTCTCATGTTGTTTGTTGAGTAATTAGTAGGTGCGGATCGCGTTTGCTTCGCATTTGGAGCTCGCTTTTGCGCTATATTAGCCGTATATGCTCGCTAATAAAATATAAGGTACATATCTCGGATTACATACCGTACTTTTACACTTTTTTCCCTTCGGGATGCCTCATTACTTGATGAGATGTATATTTGTGATATATATACTGTCATTTTTTTTTCGGATCGAGCCGCGCAAAGGAGACTATGGCGAATTTTTCCGAAAATATAAGGCGTTAGAAAAATTTGAAAGAATTTGAAAATTTTTGAAAACTTTAACTTTGATTTGAAGTTGAAAGTTAAACAATAGTAGTTGTTTTTGAAAGGATAACTAAGTATGATTTTGAAAACTTAGTAAAGTATTATAAGAAGTTTAACTATGAATTTTTGGAAAATTAATAGATTCTATAACTTTTCTTACTTGTAATTTCGAGGACGAAATTCTTTTAAGTGGGGAAGATTGTAACGACCCAGAATTTTTAGTAATTAAAATTTGAATATTTAATTAATTTTAAATATTAATAAGTGAAATTTTAAGTCAAATAAATTTTTATTTGAATTATTGGATTTAATTGGATTATTAAATCGATAATTTAATACGTTAAATTATGAAAATAATTGAAAATTGGGTTAAATATGATTGAAAATGATTTGTAAAATTTTATTTTATCATATTGGAGTTAGAACGATATTTTAGAACTTTTAAAATCGAATTAAAAGTTAATTTGTGAAAATTGAATATTTTAATATTTAAATCGACTAGTGAAAATAGCCAATTTTTGAACAGTCTCAGAATTGAACGAAACCAGTTCCATTGGATTCGTAATAGTTAGTTATTACCGGATTTCAATTTTCGTGTCAATCGGAGTTATCGTTTGATCGTGGCAGCTCGAAACGCATCGAATAATTTTTAATTTTAATTTGGCGAGCTAAAATAGCGATTTTTCAAAAAGTCTCGGATTTCGACGAAACCAGTTTCATCGGATCCGTAATGTGATATTATTGTAAGGTTTCAAATTTCAAGTCAATTGGATTTACCGTTTGTCCGGTACAAATTAAAACGCCTAGAAAATCGCTTAAATCAGTTTAATTCAAATTGAGCGTTTATAGCCATAACTCGCACAGATGTCCGAATTAGCTTCCGAAACCTATTCCATTGTGTCCGGAACGCGGGGTAAACCCTAGAAACGCTGGTTACGGCGCGTAAATCGGAGTTCGGAATTTTCGGGATGAATAGTGTTTCGTCGGTTCCTTATAAATAGACCCCTATCTCTCTCTAAATAAAAAAAAAAGAAAAAAAACCCTAGCAAGAAACTGCAGCCGGCCCTAACCAATGTATGGCCAGAATTTTCTCAACTTCATCCCTCGATTCCTCCAAATCCATCAAGAATTAGCAAGAATGTTCAACTACAAAGTGGTAGAGCACGACGAGAGCTTGGAGATCAACGGTGGAGATCGTGTTTGGTGTCGTGTGGAGTGAGCTACAGGGGGCCGTTCCCTACAGGTTGCGCACGCAATTCCATGCAGTGGGGGTGGCCGAGCTTCACTAGCTTGGGGCCGAGTATAGCTTGTGGAAGGAGCTTCGAAATGAAGGTGGTTTGATGAGATTTCGTCGAGAAATGAGGTCGAATTTCTAAAACCTAATATGGAGTGATGGGTTGTTTGTTGCGTGCTCGGCCTGGTGAAAGAGAACGTGAGGGAGAGGGAGAGAAAGAACGGCCAGGATGCAAAGGGGTTGGATCTCATGGCTATGATGTTGTGTGGGTTTAAAATATTCAAGTTATTGTTGAAATTAGTTTATTTAAATACGTGTAAACTTCAATAATTCATAACTTTTTCATACGAGGTCGAAAACGCGCGAAACCAGTTGCGTTGGAATCGTATGGACGAGCACTACGCGATGGAGTTGGTTTGGAGTCGTTTGGAGTTAGTGAGAATTTTGGGTAAAATTAAACGTCCGTTTAATTTTATTCGAAATAAATCGCTAAAACGGAAAATAAAATCAAGGTGAGAACTTCTCACTCAATCGAATCGGTTTCGATTTTATTTTAAATAGTTAGATTTAAAATATTTGAATGCATGTTTGAATGTTGATTGATATCTATTGATTGTTAAAATAGACATTATACGCCGTTAGTAAGCGGATGTTATTTATTAAAAACATATACCGCGAATATTTCATAAACAGTGAAATTGGTATTATATATAATATCAATATATATATATTGGCATATGTATATATTGCAGTTATTGATTTCCCGCATTTATTTGTTTAGCGGATGAGACCCTATTGCGCCGTTATTAAGCGGATAATATTTAATAATCCCATATACCGTGATAATTTCGTACTGGAGCGAAATTGGTATTGTGCTAATGTTTTTGGATGCAGAAAATAGGTTGGAGGGATCCAACTGGATTCCTCAACAGTTTTTATTTGATTTCAGATATTTTGATATTTGATGGATTATCATATCGATATATGATATCGTTGTAGTCGTGATTGACTATTTGGTGTGTAGCATCATTTGACCAAGTTTTGGAATTTTAAAATGATTCATAAAGTGATTTTTTGAAAATATGCTATATTTTTGGAATTGATTCATTTTAAATAAATAAACGTTATAATTTTTAAAGTTATAAAAAAAAATTATGATTTTGAGAAATATAGTTAAAAACTGATTTTTGAGAATATGATGCTAATGATTTTATAAAATAGTTAAATCGAAATTTTTGAATTTATTATGAAAAGTTGAAATATAGGATTTATAAAATTTAATTATTTTATGAATCAAAAGGAAGAAGTTTTTAAAGGAATTTAAAGACGTTTAAAAAGAATAATATAAATTGATTTATATTAAGAGATTTATAAATGGATATTTATAAATTGAAATATGGACATTATAAAACGAGTTTTTATAAGTGTTTGAATGAAGTGAAAATGAATTTCATAATTGAATGGAATTTATAGAATTTTATACGGTGAAGTTATAAATGGAATTTTATAAGCAGTAGGTTTATAAAATTTATTAAGTTATTAAAATAATGATTTTGGATAAATGAATGAATCTTATAAGTTATAAGATTTATAATTTGGGAAGTTAAAAAGAACGATTTTGTAAAATAATCGTTTTATAAGTATTTAACTTATAATATGAACTTTTAGTTCATAATTTAGTTATAAACTGGAATAGGTTAATAAAAGAATTTATAAAAAGGAAGTTTTTATAAATAAATAGAAATGGAATTTATAAACATTGTTTTATAAATTCGCAAACAACTTATTTTGATAAGTTAATTGTTGAAACCTATAAATGGAGTTATATTCACATCTTTGAATAGTGAATAATCCTTTGAATTAAAATGAATAAAAGGATGAAATTGTTAATGAAGTATATTCACGTTTTTGAATAGTGAATAATATGTTAAAGAAATTGTTTTGAATGTGATATTTGAAATTGAATTAAAACGATCTAACGATGTTTTTAAATGTGTTGAGATTCGAAACCATAGATTTCAACATTGATTGTTGGAATAAACGTTTTCGAGAAATAAAAGGAAATAGTAGACTATAACACTGTTGTTACAGTAAATGATTTCCGAAAGGAAATATTTTGTATAGTATTGGGATTTATATATTTATTTTAATTTTGAATCCCTATACTAGTGATTTTGGGTTGTCGTAACGATGTTTTACGCAACATTCGTTTTGGCCCAAATAAATATGTTTATGAGAATGATTTCCTTAAAGAATGAAATATATACTTAATCTCGATTTAAGTATGTTGAATATTTTCTAAGTGTTGAAAATAAATAAAATTTGTGAATTACTTATGAATAAATAAGTATGGAAATGTTTTTCCAATGTGAAATGAAACGTTTAGACAATTTATCTTTTTGAAGATAAATTGAAATGAATAATTGAAATCGAATATTCATTGATATTTTGGAATTATAAATTCACTAAGGAATTTATAAAGGAAGTGGAATTTGTCTAAAAATAAATATTGATTTATTTTTGAAGTGTGAAATTTTATATCTTGTAAAGATATTTTGGAAAATAAATAATTTGGAAAATTATTTGGAAACTGGTGATGTGTGCATATCCAGTGATAGTTCAATAACCGACTATCAATATTTCCCTTTGAATGGGTAATTGATGTGATTTGTTTGAATGTGAATGCTACACTTATTTTTGAATAAGCGCTCACTATTCGGGTTAACCGGGAAAGGACCATGGGGTCGTATAACCCATTCCGAATATGTGATACGTCGTTATAATTGCATTGAAGATCGGTGTTGAAGACCCGGTATTTGCGAGAGCGATAGGATGACCTGTCGATTTACTCTGCACCGAGTAGCTACGGTATAGAGTTCTCCATATGTGATGGTGAATCCGATCAGGATTGTGAATATCCGGATTGCAAGGACTTCTTTGTAAGTGCCTTCGGTTTTGTTCGAGCCCGGAACAGACTTGTATGGATTGTGTGTCTGACATTACAAGTTGAGATATAAAGCCGATTTCTTTCAAATATATTTCTGTTGGTGGCGAAGAATTTATTCTTTTAGCTTAACACCCTTCTCTGAGACGTACGAGCTCAGAGGTTATATAGTTGAAGTTATCAGCGATATATTCCCAATTTGGTAATGTGACATGCTGAGTGTTGCTGAAATGATCATTGTGTTGATTATTGAGATAGGATCGTTTATTTGATCGTCTATCTTGGTGATCATTGTGTTGATCATTTGTTGACCCAAAGCATGGCTTTTGTATAAAGTATGTTTTTGTGGACGTGACTTCGTCGAACCTCACACCCCGGAAATGGTCAAAACAGGAAAGATGCAGTAAGGTTATGAGGGGTAGCACCCTTTAGGGTATGTACATTTCCTTCTGGATAGAGGTGGTATCATGGTATGGAGCCCAGATATTTAACCTATGTGGTTACTACGAATTTATTACTTTGTGGTTGTTGGCTTTCGGGATCCCGTGAGAAAGGTCGTTTACGATCGGGGAATGGCGTGCTCGTGTCAGTAGTTACCCAGTTAGGGGTAACCCGGCCTTGTGTTGGCAGAGTTCCGGTTTGGTTCTCGGGGATGTCTTTCCAGAGGCATTCTCATGTGGCAATGGGAAGTTCCTTGGCCTGACCATTTGTTGGAAATCCAAAGAAACAATACGTGACTTGTACGGTTTTAGTTGTATAACCTGCTATGGAATGTGGCGGTAACCTGCTATTGAACATAGTTAGCTATAGTAGGCATAGTTCGGAATGTCTATGCTGGCTAAGATTTATATTCTACTTTCGAAATAAATTTTTCCTCTACACTATGCACTAGTAATAATATCAAATGTTATTTTAAATGCGTATCAAGCATCTTTGACTATCATAAGGAGAAATCTCCTCCGATTCTGCGTTTGCATTGTGTGTGTGTGCGGGAGGCCTTATGGTAGTCTCATTTTTAAAAGCATTGCGAATTGACTTTAAAAATATCTCTCTATTTTGATTTTAAAGATAAATAAACTGTTTTGAGTTCTCACACCAGTCACATGACTGACTTGGAGTTTATTGTTTTCCTTCCTAAACTCTGGGTGCCCACCAATTTCCACACGGGCAGTCAAGAATTAGGTTTATCAGGATATTCTGGATATTCAGGAGTTGCTGGAGGCAAGCTGGATGGCATGGCATATTACTTATATAGTATTTCTTTTTCCGCTGCACTGTTTGTTGTTGTTGTTGTACACTCTGATGATATGATGTAATGTAATGTGATGTAATGTAATAACTGATATGGTTCTTTGTTTAAAGATTATTCATTTATTATTATATGTTGTTCCGCTGCGAATTGTGAGATTCTGATGTTGTTCTGTTTGTTTTCTGTTCCGTCCTATTTTCTTCTGCTTTTCTTTTACGTTCTATTCCCTTCTCTCTATTTTAAAAGTTTTCTATCTTCTTTTCCCTATCTAAATTTTCTATCTTATGTTTTCTCTTTCCTCTATTATCTATCTTCTATCTTCTTCTCTCTTCTTCTGTCTTTTTCTTTTTTTAAATTTCTTCTTTCTAAAACCCATAACTATTCGGTTTTTCGGCAACGAAAAATCGCGTACGTTACAAATAAAACTCCAAATTTTTATTATAACATAAAAATCATATTTCTAGACTTCAAAATTTCACATTTAAAATCATTTTAACATATGATTTAACACAATAAAATTTTAAGATCAAATATTCAATTTTGCAAACTCCATTCATTTATTAAGTCAAAATTCACTGTTTATTAATTTATAAATTTAATAAACTTAAAATTTTACTTCAAATATCATTTCAAAACTTTAAATTTAATTTCCATTATTTATTTACATCTTAAAATAAAATTTAAAGTCAAACGTCACATTTACTCCAAATTTACATACTTGAATTCACTTAAATTCACAATTTCAAGATTTAGTATTTAACTTTCTTAAAACCATAATATATATATTTTAAATCAAAATTTCATACTTTTGAAAATACATATTTAAAAAAAATCGTTTAAAAATATACCACGGGGTCTGTATATAATTTTCTAACCTAGGTCAAGTGATACAGATATATATCATTTCAATCCGTAATTTACAAAGAAAACCGGGTTTTATCATTTCAAATCCGCAATCCCAAGTCAAATAAAATACAATAAAAATCGCTCAGGCCTATCATTTCAGCCCATAACGATTTGTTCCTATTCTAAAGTCCGTTCGGGTATGTATCATTTCAACCCATAGTGATTCTATTCTAACAGGGACTTGCAGTGTGATCATATGCATAAACAATATAAACAATGTCAATGTCACAATATAATGTCATATATCATATTTCAGGTGATAACTAGCAGTTTTAACATGGTAATAACATGGCATAGCATATCATATGGTCATCATTAACTTGCATAACATTTTATATTACTAAACACTTGTCATCAATTCACTATTTCATAAGTATAAATGTCAGAGTGAGAAAGACTCACCTTTTACGAAGCTAGAGACAAACAACACACACAAGAGCGATTCCAAAGGCACGACAAGCACGATTTGATTTGAATTGATGGAGACCCTTGTAAACAACACAAAATATAACATACATAAGCACAAATATAGATATCGACATACAAATATAATCAACAACTTTAGTTTGCAGAACAGTTGCAAAACAAGAGAGATGACCAAACCTTGGAAGCAAAAGACTTGCACACGACAACATAAGCTTGTCACATGATCAAATGGGCTTGATCTCACCATACTAGGCTCAGCCTAGGTGTCAACATGGCTCGGCCATGGCCTAGAGACAAGGCTTAGGGCAAGAAGGTGGAAGGTAAAGGCAAAACAAGTGGAAAGTAAAGGAGGCAAGGGGTTTGGGTCAAGGAATGGAAGGTTTTGGTGTAATTAGGCTCGGCCTATGGTCCTATGGGCTCGGCCTGGTGCATCTTCAGGTCGGGTCAGAGATGATAATGATGGCTATAGGTCATGGCAGCAAGTTGTGGTTGTGTTAGAGGTGGTGGCCAAGGCTAAACATGAAGGAAATAGGAATACAAGGCTCGGCTAGGCAATATTTGGAGTTTTAAGCAAAGTTTTGTGGAGATGGCTTCAATTGGATGGCATGGCTTGTCATGGTCAGAGGAGGAGGAGATGTTTGCTGCTGTAGATTGTGGAGGAGATGGTGGAGCTGATGGTGGAGGTGATAGGCCAAGAATCATATGTGAAGTCAAGGCAAATTTAAGCAGAAAACAAGGCAAATTCCAGGAAGAAAGGTAGAAAAGAATAAAGAGAAGCCATTAACTTGGAATTTTTTTTTCTCAAATGAGAAATAGCCATGAGTTGAAGAGGATAAGAAGTATTTTCACGTGAAAGGCAATGGAAAATGTACGGCTATCAAGGAGAAAATGAAAAGCCAAGGAAATGAAGAGACTAGCTATTGAAAAGTCACAAGAAATGAAGAGCCTTGTCTCTTTGAATTTCTAATTTCTTTTTAAAATTTAAATACATGTAAAATATGTATAAATACAGATAAAACACGAAAATATAGTAAATAAAAATAAATAAATAAATAAATATTAATTAAATATAATTAAATTAAGAAAATAACAAAGAAAATGTAAATTAGGCTTGAAAATTTGAAAATAAATGAAATGAACTTTGGGAAAATTGTATGTACATGAAAAATATTTATAAATAAAGATAAAAACATAAAAATAAAATGCATACATAAAAATGAATAAATAAATTTTAATTAAATATAATTTAAATGAAGAAAATAGCAGAAAAATGGAAACTAACCTTTAAAAATAGAAAATAAAGTCAATGAGCTTTGGAAAAATTCAAACATCACTTTAAAAATATTTAAAAGGTAAAAATATATGTAACATAACATATAATAGAATTTAGAATAAGATATGACAAATTAAAAAAAAATTATTTATATAATTTAAAATAAACAATATTGTTAAATAAAACAATTTACACCCAATTTTGTAAAAAACATAACTTTCACAATATTATTCGGATTTCAACGAAACGAAAATCATTGTTCTTGAAATTTTATTTACTTTCATAATAAAAGATAAAATTCAAATTTTCAAACTTTAAAATTTAAATTTAAAGGTAAAAGTTTGACCAGATTGACCAAAATTCACATTTTCTGGAAATATTCAATTTATGCATGTTTGAAATTCTAATCCACATCAAAATCAACATTTATATTTCAATTAATAAAATATATCCATTTTAATAAATAAAATAAAGTTTTTAAATTAAAATAATTGTAACGACCCAGGATTTTTAGTAATTAAAATTTGAATATTTAATTAATTTTAAATATTAATAAGTGAATTTATAAGTCAATAAAAATTTTATTTGAATAATTGGATTTAATCGGATAATTAAATCGATAATTTAATATGTGAGATTATGGAAATAATTGAAAATTGAGTTAAATATGATTGAAAATGATTTGTAAAATTTTATTTTATCATATTGGAGTTAGAATGATATTTTAGAACTTTTAAAATCGAATTAAAAGTTTATTTGTGAAAATTGAATATTTTAATATTAAAATCGACTAGTGAAAATAGCCATATTTTGAACAATCTCAGAATTGGACGAGACCTGTTCCATTGGATCCGTAATAGTTAGTTATTACCGGATTTCAATTTTCGTAGCAATCGGAGTTATCGTTTGATCGTGGCAGCTCGAAACGCATCGAATTATTTTTAATATTAATTTGGCGAGTTAAAATAGCCATTTTTCAAACAGTCTCGGATTTCGACGAAACCAGTTTCATCGGATCCGTAATGTGATATTATTGTAATATTTCAAATTTCGTGTCAATTGGATTTACCGTTTGTCCGGTACAAATTAAAACGCCTAGAAAATCGTTTAAATTGGTTTAATTCAAATTGAACGTTTATTGCCATAACTCGCACAGATGACCGAATTAGCTTCCGAAACCTGTTCCATTGTGTCCGAAACGCGGGATAAACCCTAGGAACGTCGGTCACGGCGCGTGAATCGGAGTTCGGAATTTCCGGATTGAATAGTGTTTGAGAAAATCCTATAAATAGACCACCTCTCTCACAAAAGTAATAATAAAAAAAATTCTATAACCCTAGCCGCCGGCAAGCAACCAATGGCCGAAATCATCCCTCCTTCCTCCTCCTTTTTCTCGAAATCCATTCACTTTTAACAGAAATGATCAACTACAAAAAGGTAGAGCACGTTGAGATCTTTGATCTCAACGGTGGAGATCGTCATAGGCGTTGTGGATTGGCGGCAGTTCGTGTGTGAAGGCAGCGGGTTCGAGCTCGTTTTTCGAGCAAAGGAGTGAACCAAGCCTGCCGTGGCCGGGGCCGAAGGTGGCACTAGCGTGGAGCTTCGCAACGGCAGTGGTTGATCGACGTTACGTCATCGATAGGGGGGTGCAGCCGTTAGGGATTTGGACGTGAAGATGGGTTAGCGTGCGTGTCCTTTGACCTGGAGAAGCATACGTGAGGGAGAAAGAAGAAAATGCACGGCCTTGATCAACGGGTTTGAAAATGTGCGGCTATGATGCAGTGGATTGAAATGTAAATTAGATTTGTAAATAGTTATATTATAAATACGTTCAAAACTTTAAAAGGTAATATCTCTTTGCTGCAAGGTCGAAAAATTACGAAACAACTTGCATTGGATTCGTATTCGCGAGCACTACACTATGGAGCTGGATTGGAGTCGTTTGGAGTTAGTGAAAATTTTAGGTAAAATTAAACGTCCGTTTAATTTTATTCGAAATAAATCGCTAAAACGAAATTGAAATCAAGGTGAGAACTTCTCACTCAATCGAATCGGTTTCGATTTTATTTTAAATGGTTAGATTTAAAATATCTGAATGCATGTTTGAATGATGATTGATATCTATTGATTGTTAAAATAGACATTATGCGCCGTTAGTAAGCGGATGTTATTTATTAAAAACATATACCGCGAATATTTCATAAACAGTGAAATTGGTATTATATATAATAGCAATATATATATATTGGCATATGTATATATTGGAGTTGTTGATTCCCCGCATTTTTTTAGCGGATGAGACCCTATTGCGCCGTCTATTAAGCGGATAATATTTTAAATCCCATATACCGCGATAATTTCGTACTGGAGCGAAATTGGTATTGTGCTAATGTTTGTGGATGCAGGAAACAGGTTGGAGGGATCCAACTGGATTCCTCAACAGTTTTATTTGATTTCAGATATTTTGATATTTGATTGATTATCATATCGATATATGATATCGTTGTTGTCGTGATTGGCTATTTGGTGTGTAGCATCACTAGGCCAAATTTTGGAATTTTTAAAATGATTTTAAAGTGATTTTTGAAAGTATACGTTTATAAAATATTTTTGGAACTGATCCATTTTAAATAAATAAACGTATAATTTTTAATGCTATAAAAATTATGATTTTTGAGAAATATAGTTAAAGGTTGATTTTTGAAAATATGGGATTAATGATTTTTTTATAAAATAGTCTAAATCGGGATTAATTGAATTTATTATGAAAAGTTGAAATATAGAATTTATAAAATTTGATTATTTTATAAATCAAGAGAATGGTGAAATTATAAAGGAGATTAAAGATGTTTTAAAATAATAGTATAAATTGATTTTATAAAGGATTTATAAATTGATATTTATAAATTAAAATATTTGAATTATAAAACGAGTTTTTATAAGTGTTTGAATGAAGTGAAAATGGATTGCATAAGTGAATGAAATTTATAAAATTATAAATGGTGAAGTTATAAATGAAATTTATAAATAGTAAGATTTATAAATTTTGTGAAGTTATTAAAGAATATGTTTGGATAAATAATTGAATCTTATAAGTTATAAGATTTATAATTATGAAGTTTAAAAGAACGATTTTGTAAAATAATCGTTTTATAAGCATTTAACTTATAATGTGAACTTTTGGTTTATAATTGAGTTATAAATCGAATAGGTTAATAAAGGAATTTATAAACGTTGTTTTATAAATTCGCAAACGACTTATTTTGATAAGTTAATTTTTATAGCTTAATTATGGAGTTATATTCACGTTTTAGACAGTGAATAATCCTTTAAAATAAAATGAATAGAAATGATGAAATTGGTTAACGTAGTATATTCACGTTTTTGAACAGTGAATAATATGTTAAAGAAAATGTTTAGATTTGATGTTTAAATAGAATTAAAGCGATCTAACGATGTTTTAAAATGTGTTGAGATTCGAAACCATAGATTTCAATATTTATTGTTGAAATAGACGTTTTCGAGAAATAGAAGGAAATGGTGGACTATAACACTGTTGTTATAGTAAATGATTTCCGAAAGGAAATGTTTTGTATAGTATTGGGATTTATATATCTATTTTAATTTCGAATCCCTATACTATTGATTTTGGGTTGTCGTAACGATGTTCTACGCAACATTCGTTTTGGCCCAAATAAATATGTTTAAGAACATGATTTCCTTAAAGAATGAAATATATACTTAATCTCGATTTAAGTATATTGAATATTTTCCAAGTGTTGAAAATAAATGGGTTCGTGAATTACTTATTAAATAAGTATGGAAATGTTTTCCAATATAAAGTGAATATTTTGAGAATTTATCTTTTTGAAGATAAATTGAAATGAATAATTGAAATCGTATATGCATGGATATTTTGGAATGAAAATTCACTATGGAATTTATAAAAGAATGGGGAAATTTGTTTAAAAATAAATATTGATTTATTTTTGAAGTGTGAAATTATATATCTTGTAAAGATATTTTGGAAAATAAATAATTTGGAAAATTATTTGGAAACTGGTGATGTGTGCATATCCATTGATAGTTCAATAACCGACTATCAATATTTCCCTTTGAATGGGTAATTGATGTGATTTGTTTGAATTTGAATGCCACACTTATTTTTGAATAAGCGCTCACTATTCGGGTTAACCGGGAAAGGACCATGGGGTCGTATAACCCATTCCGAATATGTGATACGTCGTTATGAATTGCATTTGAAGACCGGTGTTGAAGACCGGATCTTTTTGAAAGCGAAAGGACAACTCGTCGATTGTCTTTGCACCGAGTAGCTATGGTATAGAGACTCCCTATGTGATGGGAAGTCCGGACGTGATTAGAGATTATCCGGATTGCAAGGACTTCTTTGTAAGTGCCTTCGGTTCTGTTCGAGCCCGGAACAGACTTGTATAGATTGTATGTCTGACATTACAAATTGAGATATAAAGCCGATTTCTTTCAAATATATTTCTATTGGTGGCGGAGAATTTATTCTTTTAGCTTAACACCCTTCTCTGAGACGTACGAGCTCAGAGGTTATTTAGTTGAAGGTTATCAGCGATATATTCCCAATTTGGTAATGTGACATGCTGAGTGTTGCTGTGAAATGATCATTGTGTTGATTATTTGTGATAGGATCATGTGTTTGATCGTCTATCTTGGTGATCATTTCTATGATCATTTGTTGACCCAAAGCATGGCTTTTGTATAAAGTATGTTTTTGTGGACGAGAATTCGTCGAGCCTCACAAACCGGTAATGGTCGAAACAGGAATTATGCGGCAAGGTTTCCAGGGATCGCTTCCCTAGGGTATGACCATTCCTTCTGGAAAAGGGTAGTATCATGGTATGGAGCCCAGATACTTACTCATGTTGAAACACTTATTATTATGGTGTGATGTTGGTTAGAGAGCTCTCGTTTAAAGGTTCCAAAGGACCGGGGGTGGCATATCTGAGGGTTTGTAATATCCCTTGGGAAAAGGGGTTTCCGGCTTTGTTTAGCGGAGAACGGTTGGTTCTCGGGGCGTCCTTACAGAGGCGTTTCCATGTGGCAATGGGAAGTTCCTTGGCCTGACCATTTGTTGGAAAATCCATTCTTCAAATACGAGCCTTGTACGGTTTTAGTTGTATAACCTGCTATGGAATGTGGCGGTAACCCGCTATTGAACATGGTAGCTATAGTAGGCATACGATAATGGTCGTATGTTGGCTAAGATTTATATTCTACTTTCGAAATGAATTTTTTCTACACTATGCACTAATAATAATATCAAATGTTCTTTTTAATGCGTATCAAGCATCTTTGACTATCATAAGGAGAAATCTCCTCTGATTCTGCGTTTGCATTGTGTGTGTGTGCGGGAGGCCTTATGGTAGTCTCATTTTTAAAAAGCATTGCGAATTGACTTTAAAAATATTCCTCTATTTTTGATTTTAAAGATAAATAAACTGTTTTGAGTTCTCACACCAGTCACATGACCGACTCGGAGTTTATTGTTTTCCTTCCTAAACTCTGGGTGCCCACCAATTTCCACACGGGCAGTTAAGAGTTAGGTTTATCAGGATATTCTGGATATTCTGGAGTTCCAGGAGGCAAGATGGATGGCATGGCGTGTTACTAGTATATAGTATTTCTTTTTCCGTTGCACTGTTTGTTGTTGTATGATGTTGTACACTCTGATGATATGATGTAATAAAATGTGATGTAATGTAATAACTGATATAGTTCTTTGTTTAAAGATTATTCATTTATCTATTATATGTTGTTCCGCTGCGAATTGTGAGATTCTGTTGTTGTTCTGTTGTTTTCTTTCAGTTCTATTTTCTATCTTTTCTCTCTTCTTCTACCTCTTTCTTCTTCTTTCCTTTTCTTAAACCATAACATTTCGGGTTTCCGGCCTTCGATTTCTCGGCAGTCGATAAAGTGAGTATCGATGTTGAATTTTCGAAAGTCGAAAATTTTCCGGGACGTTACAATAATTAAAATATACAATTACAATAATCAGAAAATACAGGGTTGTTACATGTATACTTCTGGCCACAGAAATGGCTTATCAAGTTGGAAACCATGGTAGGATCATATTCAATACTATCCATAAATGAATAGGCCGGTTATGTGTTGGTAGAGGTACAATATTTACAGCATTAGTACATTTTATGTAGAGGTGTACTGTTCGGAAGGTAGTCTCTTACCTTTTCATTGGATAGAGTCTATTCTTCAATACATGCCTTACGGACTTAGTTGTATACTAAATATGCCTTGAATGTAAATAATGTAACCATTTAGGCTATTCTAAATATTTATTATAAACCCTAGACATTATTATAATACCACTGGATTTTCTAACAAAATAATTTGATTATCGTTAGGTAAAACCCCGTCCGTGTTTATGTGCGGTATGGTCTTATGAGATAGCTTTAATTTTGAAAGGTTTTATAACATTAAAAATCATATGATTTGAGTTTCTCATGCTGTTACCAGACTTATCCGGGCGTTATTTTCTTGTAACGCTCGGGTCGACCTGAGTATATTTTCAGGTTTAGTTATGGATTCTTTGGAGCTTCAGGAGACGATTTGGATGCCTCCAAGACGTATTCGTGTATCTTTTATTTCCGCCGTATTACTTGTTTTGTAGCATTTGTGATGACATGTTGTTATAACTGTCCAGACTAATGATAGGTTAGTTTACTCTGATTGATGTATGTGTATTATAGTTTTCTTTCGTAAAAATCATATTAATATTATTTATTACTTGTCACGATGTGAGATTCTATTCTGTCTTTTCTTTTCTTTTGCCCCAACAATATATCTTTGCAACACTTTGATGCTTGGCATATGAATACCCTGGATGTATTAGTGTCAACTTTTGAGGTCAAAAAGGCCAATATTTACATGCGGTATGAGAGCATAGTTTGAGCAAGCACATAAGCCTTGGTGAATAAACACTTTAGGGATAGGGTTAGTAACATTCGAATGAGTTTGAGTGTGTGTTTATATATGTGTGTGTGTGTGTGTGTGTTTGTGTATGAGAGTGCGTATTTGTTAGTGCTATAAAAAACTGTTATTGTGTTGATTGATCTATTAAGTGGTTTATGAATTCTGATCGATACAGAAGGTGCAATAGTATTATTTTAAAATGGGATTCAAAAGGGAAGAAGTATTTTATTGTTAACTAGCTCGAGTGTGGAATGATCAATAATTTAATCACTTTAAGTATGAACATTTAATATATTTTTAAATAATTAATTATGGATTCTATAACTTAAATAGATCTCTTTTAAGTAATAATTAATGACGGTAAAGCTGTTTTAAAATTTGGTTTACAAAAATAATTAGTTCGGCAAAAATCAAAATTATGACCGAAAATCATTTTTCGGATTTTTGACTTTTCATAATCTAAAAGTTGTAAGAACATGCTGTGTACATTAGTGTACATATGTACACACACACATATAGATAATAAATTCCTTTTCTAATTAATTAGATTAGATAGAAACATGTTTAAAATATACTTAAGTTAATAAAGTGGAAGTGGACTATAATTGAAAAAGAAACTAAAGCACAAAATCTAAGATAAAGTACCCATAAAGGAAAGAAGTGATGGAATGGAAAGACAGAGGGGGATGCAAGTGACAAGAGGGGATAAGAGTGTGCATTCAAATTTTGAGCGGATGGTGGTTACTTAATTTTGGGAGGGGTAGTTTAGTAAATTACTAATTTTCATTTTCTATAAAAACAACACCTCTCTTTCACTTTCCACTTTACTTGATTATTTTCATTTTCCATTTCTTTCTTCCTTTCCACTCTCTTCTCTTCTTTCATGGCTTTCTAAAAAAGTTTACAAAATTAGCTTCTTTTCTCTTTTAATCCTTAAACTAATTCCTAAAACCATTTCTATTCCTCTCTACATCACTTATCTGCAAAAAGAAAACCAAAACCAAAACCCCTCCATTTAAACAATGGCTGAGCCCATTTGGCCTCCCTTAGGTGTTGAAAAGAAAGTTTTGAGCTAAGTCCCTGTGTTATTTGCAAGGTCGCTGTTGTTTGGAGAAAGTTCATGTTTGTTTAAGTAAAGCTCACTTAAAAGTAAGTTGAAAATTTATTATTTTGTTTTAATAATTTAGGTTGCTTTCTTATGTGTATAAGTGTATGTAATTATTATTATTTAGTTTGGTTCCATTTGAAAGCGGATGACACATATGATCTAGACAGGGGACTAGAAATGAAGTTGAAGTGTTCGTAGCGAATAGGTCGCTACGATGCACTTCGTCGTGCATATGAAATGATTTACAGAGGACTTTGTGCAGAGGGACTCAAAAGAGTTTCTCGCCTTTGTGGTTAATATACGTGTGCTTGTGTATATAAATGTTATGAATGTTGCTTAGTATAGTTAATATACTTGAATTAGTTTTTATTTGACATCGAGATCCCATGCTTTCTTTAAAATTTATTTACTACTTCATTTTTCTAAAAAGTTGTAAAATGTTTAAAAAGAATTTCCAAACTCGGTTCTTGTTTTCAAAACTCTTTACAAAGAGGTTAGGAAGTGATTTGGAATTTATTAAAAAGGTGTCTACGTTTATAACGGAAAATGGTATCTTTAAAAAAAAAATCAAACTTTAGTTTTAAGCAAAGGAATTTTGAAAAAGGTTTAACCTACTAGTTTGAAACCAAAATCTAAAATTAAGTTCAGGACAATTTTTCAATGATTTTTAAGATCTTTGTTTTTAAAACAAGGGATTTCTTTGTCTGTGCTAATATGTAAAATAAAAAAAATATTATAAATAATGTTAAAAATGTTGACCCGTTTATGGAAAGTAAGTCATCTTATATTTAACACTTAAAACTAATGAGTAAACTTTCCTTTATCTATGAGTCAAGAATCAAAGTATTTGTAACTAAGGCAAGGCAGGGTGTAAAAAGTACCCTAACTTACCTAGATTCGATTCTGGATGAGGGATAGAGAAGTTGAAATATCAGAAGTATGATAAGTATAAGAGAGTTAATTTCTATAAATAGATCATGATTAATTAAGTATATGGAAGGTACTTCATCTTATAATTGACACTGAATTTCAAGATATGGAAGCCCGTTTTCTATCTATGAGAGTTTAAGAATGTATAATGAAGCAGGGTTAGTCCACTAACTTGTCTGACTTCATTGTTAAGCGAGGGATAGTATGAGGTTGAAATCGAAAAGTGGTGATAGTGTACGATGTCCGATTTTTCATATGTAAACTATATACTTATACCAAATAGTGGTTTGTCCACTATCGACAACTTGACCTATTTTGACTTGGGATTTATATAAAAACTTTGCAATTTCATACGATTTAAGATCCCTAGGAAGGGCTTATTTCTATGAAATGTAGTTTGCTTTTAAGAATGTATGTTCGAGATCTCGACATGGACTTTTATATTTGTTTGCATACTTCTCAAAGAAAAGCAATTGAGTTGGCCAAAAATTCATCGCTTTGGTTTGGGGACACCAGTTTTGGATAAGTATGATTTATCCGAAACACTCCAAAGTAACAAATAATTCATGATCTAAATCACTGTGAAGTATGCTATGGAGTTGTACTACCTATCCTAAGGGTGATTCCAAAATAGAGGGTAGTAAGTTTGTGTGTTTGTTCAGTCCCGGAATAACTTGTATGGACGAATGATGAAATTGCATTATTGCATGGAGGTCAGTGTCAGCATTCCAAGATGGGTCTTGCTAAAAATGGTAATCATTACCTCTTGCCTCACACCCAAGAATGACTACGAAAAGGGAAATGCAGTAGGGCTAAGTGGGTCGCTCCAATTAGAGTATAATTGCCGCTCGATCTAGATCGATATTTTTGGATGAATGCTTCGAGGCCCGATATGGTTGTTGATAACAATTATATTCAGTACTATCCAGTAAGAAGTAGGCCAATTCTATGTTGGTAGAGTTACAAGGTTTGCTGCCTTGGTACATTTTCTCTAGAGGTGTACTATATGGAAGGTAGTCCCTCACCTTGTCATTATTGAAAATCCATTTCCAATACATGCTTTACGGACTTGGATGTGTACTAAATATGTTGGAATGTAATTGATGTAACCATTTTGGCCATGATTCAATATTTATTTTAAACCATAGTATTATTATAATATCACAAGGTTTCTCATAAAGGGGTTTCGTTGCCGTGAGTAAAAGCTAATCCGCATTTATGGCGGCATGATCTTACGAGATACCTTTATTTTGAAGGTGGTTATAACTATAACAAATTATATGTTTTCAGTTTACTCACACCAGACCCATGTCTAACCTGGAGTTTTTCTTTCTTTTCCTCAAACTCTATGGTACTCTAATTTTTGAGTGGCCAAGTAGTCCAGGTTGTTACAAATGCATTTTGGAGGAGTATGAAAGCATGAGGCTTCACCATCATCTAGTTATCTATTTTATTTCTGCTGTGTGCATATAGTATGTATTAGCATTGTAGAGGCATGCAGTTATAACTATACCTAGTTGAAGTTAGTACCTATTGTAATTCTGATGTTTTATTTTGGAAATAACCATATGCACTCTCTTATGTTCTATTATATATGATTCCCATACGTTGTGAGATTTTGTGTCTCTTTCTTCTCGTCTTTTTTTTCTATTACCCCAACAGCCTATCTTTCAAACACCTAGATGATTGGTACACGAATACCGTGGATGTATTAAGTGTTGTCTTTAGGAGTAAGAAAGGCAGATCATTATATGTGGCGTCAGAGCTTAGGTTGGGCAAACATTTAGGCCTTGGTTGGGGTCAACTCATTAGAGATAAGATTAGTAATAATCTAGAACAAGCTTAGTCTATAAGATTGCATATTTGTAATTTTTATCCGTCTATATATTCGACTGATTTTTATCAGCTTTGATATGTTTGATTTAGTACCCTTTAAGTTTGCTAGACGACTCGAGGTTAACTTCCAAAATTTTCATTTTTCTTCAAACAACCGCCTGGCCTTCTTTTCTTCCTTAAAGGAGGAGACAAGTTTTTCTTTCTAAAGGATCACCTCATCTCTCTGCATGGTAATGTTAATCATTCAATTTTGAAGTGAGGAGATCATTTCTTTAAACTTAACACTTCATTGAATAGCCCTTAAGAGGCATCTTGGAGAAGAAACATATGATTTCCCACATAAAATACATAACTTTTCTAAGTTAAGATGAAATCTATGAAGTTAAAATTAATCAAATAAACAAAAAAACATACCAATAAAAGTTGTTTGAGGATCAAAAAAAGATGGTCATCAGAATAAGTTTGGGGTTGCGATGATTCAAGAGAAGAGACTGAGGGAGATTGAATGGCCAGTTGGGCAAGTTCCTCAAAATTCATTGATGAAGCTCGAGTCTGAGTTCTCGAAGGAAGAAGATCATTTGAAGAAAGAATCAAACCAAATTCAATGCATATATAGCTAATAGACATTAGAGAAGTAGGAAATGTAATATTAAGAAAGGGGTTTGGAGTTTGAGCCTCCTTGGGTGTCTAAGTCTGAGCCTCTTTGGGCTTCTCTGGAGCTTTGTCCAAATCTATTGCTCTAGGACTTGGATTAATATTTATTTTCCCCATCTTATCTATGATAACGGGGTGAAGTCACCCGCAAGTTTAGGCCTCTTATCTTAGGGAGGAAAAGAAGCATCAATAAAGGCACCGTCTCCCATTTTTTCTTTATATAATTCCTCAATGGCTTGAGCAATTGAATCTTTAATGGAGGTGGTTTTGTTGATTGAGTTGAGGATGAAACTACATCTTGGCCTTTTCTTAGAAACGCGATATTTAACCTTTGTTTCTTTGGGAACCACAACAAGGGCAGACAAGTCTTAAAAAAAAGGAAAAATCAGTAACACGGTAGCAATAGGAATTCCATTTCTAGCTATGATAAAATCTACCAACAAATCCAGCTGAATCAGAGAATTAGAGATGAAGACTTCTGATTGGCCCATTACCAACGAGCTCTTTCCTTGAGAATTGTGTTTTACCATTGGGGGTTCTCCCAGAACTTTGTGGCCATCCAAAGTAATATAATATTGACGAAGCTTAGCTGGGGTTATTAATCTAAGCCCGCTCCTCATTTTCTCTGTTGCATTAGTTAGTGATATCATGAGTTTTTCATATTTAGGATTTAACGTTTTGGGGGTAGAATTTAAAAGAAAATACCTGTTAGCAAAGAAAAATAAACCAACATAGATAAGGAAGGAGAAGGAATTTACTAGCGATAGAGAATGTTCTCCTGATACTTGAGAAACATTCGACGAAGAAAAAACGAGTTTTCCATATCCTCGCTTTGTTAACACATTCAGAAATCAAGCTTTTTAGATGAGGATGAATTTGGTATAGTTGATGGTCTGGTTGTTCTCCCACTTTAACAGGGCCAGCTATGCGATGAAGAATTTTGGGACTAAGAAACAAGAGCTCAACCTCTCGAGCTAAGATCTCTAAACATGTTAAGTATGTATAGGAATTCGGTAAGAACATGATTGGTGCAATATCTAGATGTTTCAAATACCTTAAGAGAAATCTAGAAAAGGGAAGGTAGCCGGTGTGCCAGAAATAAATGGCAGAGAAGGAAAAATATCTTTCCGGCAAGTTGTAAATGCTATCTGAAGAGCTCGTGGGAATGGCTTCAACCCTGATGATACCAAATTGTCCAAGAATGGAATCCACCTCAGCCTGGATGGTGATGAATGTTGGATTTGTAATAATGTCTCCCTTCTTGCTAGCCGAAGGGGAAGGTTTAGACTCTTTGCCAGTCTTCTTAGTGAGCTTCTTACTGGATTGTTTACTCCCCATTGTTCTGCCTTGTGATATTATTCCACAGTTAAGAAAAAAATCATAATCATATTTTTTAAAGTATTTGTCACATGCAAAGTTAAAAGTTTAATTGTCTGAGTAATCCATTTATTATTGACGTGACAAAGTCTGTAGCAGTCATTAAGTAATAATTCTTAAATGTCAAATGTTGAGTTTGTTTCGGAACTTAAGTGTCAATTTCGATAGGAGAATTTCATGAAGGGGATTATATAGAAATTAAAAGAAAATAGATATACCACATCAATGAGTTCACATTGGTAGTGCTGTAAAACTTAAGCTAGAATACAAATAAGTCCCATAACCATAACTAACGCTGAAATAGTAGGGTCATCGACGTTGATAGATAATGGCGATACGAATTGGAAACATGATAACTAGTTAAACAACTTTATAACATGATAAAAACAATGGTGTTGAGAGTGTCGATGTCATATAAGGCTCTACTTACAATGTTAAAAGTGATTATGAATACGTAGAGAAAAACATAAAGCTATGGCTATTAAATTATGCTTAAAGACAAACATCAAAGGAATATTGTGGATAATAATATTAATAAGAATATCGAAGAGGTAAGTCAGAACGCTTGTTAACATTGACTTTTAAGTTTTCAATTAAGGATAGCCGCACTTTGACTTAGTCGATGAGATGTGAAATGACATCAGTGTTATTAACCTTAATTGATTAACAAAGAGTGTTATCAACTACCGTAAAATAAATGTCGAACCAGTTAGCATCATGCTTAATCAACCTAGATGCCTTCTTTTTTTTCTATGACTTCGATTTTCTTGAGGCAAGTCTATGACTTCGAGTTACTTACAATACTATCTATCTAGGACTTCGGGTGGATCAGTAAGCTTCGCTATAATTACTTACAGTTCAAAAAATTTTAGCTCGCGAGATAACATGACAACATAAGGTTATACCAACTTCAAAAGGCAAAATGTCATCGAGAATGATCAATGTTAATATGATGAAAGCCAATGTCGAGGTCACCTTTGTTGTTAATAGACTTAGAGTATACCAATTTCATGTAAGGGTCAAATAGTTTTAAATCCTATCCACGATTCAACAAAAACCTTATGTTATTGGCTAAGTTAATGTTAAGCCTCTAGGAAACTTCTTTGAGCGTCGATACAAACATAGAGCTTATAGTAATGGGTCCGAGTTCGATATGCTACCCATTTCGAAATAGGAAATCCTAAATCATTAAATCAATACCATTAAATAATTAATCCAACATTAAGGGGGATTAACAATCACAACCGACGGCAAAATTTGGATTATTAAAGTAAAACAATCGGATTTGATTCTCGATTCAAAAAGTAACAAAATCTGAGGTAAACCTCAGTATGGTTTTAATACAAAATACATGCAAACTAATGCAGGAATTAATTAAATGAAAGTTATCCCTAGATGTCGATAATCGCTACTAAAGGAGTTGATTTTACGGCTAATTATTGAAAGCTTGATTCTTGTTCAAGTTTTCTAATTGTAGATGAAAGAAGAAAGAAAGGCCTACATATTTATAGGAGAAAGCAAGAAAATCAGAGCCACTGGATTGGATTCAAATTAACGATTAAGATAAACGCAAGAAGATCAAAAGGCAGGAAATGGATGACTTAGACGTTATTGACTTGAAAAGTCAATGGCTTCTCTACACTAGGGTGGGAAAACATTACTAATACAATTCTCATCGAAGAGGTTCGATGTGCCAAGACTTGGTAAGCCATCACAGTTGTTAAAGTGAAAGTGCCGATATTAGTAATTGCTTCTCAGTCACATTGCATGACATAGCTACTATCGAAGACACGAAACTATTAAGGCACTTATGGATAAGTGTAGAAGAGATAGGATACCGTGCTATATCAATAAAGGAGTATATATAATGTCGCATATGACCAAGTAAGCAAAGGGATTAATTACTATCCACTTCGTAAGCCATCAATGAGTGCTGAAGTGATTATAGTGCATTTCATTGATGCTAAGTTCTATAGACGCCACCTTTCATGAGAAGGAGCCGCACTTCATCCACAATGTCATTACTTCGAGGACATATCACCCTCAATGTACTTGATGTGCCACTCACTTATCTTGATCAAAGCAAGCTTGCCGATAATAGCCTTGAAGGTCATCAACACGACATTAAGATGACACCGCACCTCACAAATACATCGAGATTATTAATTTACGGAGATTTCAAAGGAATATAAAGCTATGTCACGTTCATTAATAATCACATCGCTCATTATCCTTAAACAAGCACATCGAAGATGTTGTGTATCCGAGCAAAGTGGTGTTAATGAAGGACACCATCAATACACGCAAAGTCATCAAGAACATTGACAGTATATTTGATGAGCTACCTTTACTATATCAATTCTATAGTGTTATCTTCGACTAAAAACTCTATGGGTTAAAAAAATCATTGTTAATGCTGCCGTCGAAGTCTATACTAAAGGATGCCGAAGATGTTGAAGCCACCCAACCATTATAATATAGACCTAGGGGTGCCATTGTGGGGGATGAATTCTCTCATTTAATTTCTTACTTTTTCAACTTTGTAAACCCTAAATTGGTTTGGGGATTTGTAGAGCTTATTGTTGAAACACCCTTACCTCTATACCCATACTATCCAAGAGTACAAAAGAGTATTACTATCGAATAATACGAAGAATAAGACAATACGAGGTGCACATATGAATATTCAATTAGGATAACACTGGTACATCTTTAAACGTCGAACAAATATCCTACATATACGTACATAGTACAGGCATAAAGTAATAAATATGCGTCCCTCTAGGATAGAACAATGCGTAATATATAAACAGAGAACACATAGTCAATATCGTAGTGATAATATATAATACATAAATATATATGGTATGTCCAATACACAACTCCAGAATGTACATATATGAATTATATAATACACGCCCCATATGCAAAATATCACATCTTAGTATCCTCTATGCCTAATATAAAAGTCGATCTCACTGTCCATGTACCTGAAATCTCGGACTGGCCCGAGTATGATATAAACATACAGTCTAACTATATAAATATATGGCCTAATACATACGTAGATATGGAACTTACATATAATATTATAGTGATAACATATTATCAAAAGTGTATCGTTATGGCAACATTATCAAAACATGACATAAACATGTCATCGCCCATATATAACACATCAAATCAGAAATCATGAGATTGCATTAAATGGGTGAATCACCCATATTCCCAAAACGAACATCAAAATCCAAAATTCTTCAATTACGAGATATCCTCAAGTATAATCAGGCAAGAACACTATTATGCCCAAATACCTCTCAGTCTCACAATACAAATTATTATCATAGAAAAATGAAACCAACCAGTAAATCAAGCTCCTATGTCGCAATGCCCTAATATAATATCATATAATCAATAAATATGAGATAGCTCATCAAATCATCCAAATGATATCCAACATCGTATAAATCACAAAGATAATCAATCACAATCCAAATGACGATCAATAAATAACGGATGTCTCTAGAATACCAAACCAAAAGTGTGGATATTTGGGGATTGACTACACTTTAGACTCAACCAGCCTCTAGTTCAGTCAACTCATCACAGGAACAAGGCATATATGCAAATCCACTGCATACACATATACTATGAATCTAACGGGAGACTGATGACCGCCCACCGCAAGCAAGTTCTAGGAACATAGGACTATTCGCCAATCATAGAATAATTGTCTATTCCTATAGTCTTCAAGGTATATGTTAATCTACTACACTCTCATACGCTGAACTATATAGGGAGATTGATAGCCGCCTACTGCAATTTTTCTCCAGGAACCCAGGTCTACTCGCCTACCGTAGAGTAGCCATCTATTCCTATAGTCTTCGGTTACCTCGACGGACATCATGATCCTATCAACCAATGGCTCGTCAATGCGTAGCCTCGATCAAATTTCCCCAAATGGTAATAGATTGTCGGCCTTTGCAACACAAGGGGTTATGGGAAACAACCCATTTACTGCAACCAATACTATGATGTGCATCAAAGGGACATTAACTACGGTGTCAAGGATCTTTAGCACGACCCCATGATCAGGCCACCGGGTGGGATATGCCAATCTGGTTCACTCCTAATAAAAAGGAAGTTGGACTCAATGTGGATGGTCATATAGTACTTATATCCTATCACTTTGTATATCTCTAATAATAAGCCGACATGCAGCTCTCATAAGTCGATATCAACAACGTGGTACTCCTCACCAAGTATCGACCCATGAGTGTAATCCCCAGTTGAGTGACATTTACTTACAATGAATAATCAAACAGATAACATAACAGTGTCCTATACCACCACATGTTACTTGAATAATTATTCATTGTCGATAAACTACACTCGATCCACACTTGATATTTCTAAATGATAAGTCCAGTGAATAACCGAAAAAGTATTACCGAATGCCTATCCCTAACGGTATTACTAATCTGTTTATCCAGGTTTCCCATTATACAAAAATGAAATATAATACAATCAAATCAAGGATGTCATTATTATATCGTACTAAATTCATTAATCAAATCAAACTCAACGGTGAATCACTCATTCGATCAAAATCTGTATAACATATAAAAAATCAAAAGACAAAGAACTCGCACTTAAATCCCAATTTTAATTCAAACATTGTAAAAATAAAATAAGGCTTATTAAAATAATTCTATAAACAATTATAAAAACAACCAAATATTTAAAAGATCAATTTAAAAATCAAATATACTTATAAGAGTTTTAGTACAATTTTCCGCAATTTAATTATTATTTCATGATATATATATATATAAAGTTTAAATATATTATATTTATTTCTAACCATAATTAAATTCTTAATCCTTATTTAATATCCAAATCAGTCAGGAATACAATAATTTCATTTAAATTAACTCATATAAAAAATTCTCATGATATAAAAGAGTCATTTACTTAATAATCTATCTAAAATTTTCTTAAACAATTTTATTATTTTCCTAATATATCTTATGAAATTGCCATATATTATATTTTCTTTTAGAACAATTTCAAATATTATAATCAATTATTAATTCAACCATATAAATCCATAATTAACAACTCATCTGACAAAATAATTCAATCAATAAACTTATTAAATTTACCAAAACCATTGCAATCACTAACGAGATGATTATAAATATAAATAGTGTAACGACCCGTAAGTATATCTCTTTAAATAAATGTTCGTTTCGCTTTATCGAGATAACAACAATTGTGTATATAATTTTTAATATTAATTTATATGGTTTTATAAATAAAATATGATCATTTTAATTAGTTAAGAATGATAAGAAAATTTATTTTCAAAATTTGTTTACAATAGTTAAGAATGATAAGAAAATTTATTTTCAAAATTTGTTTACAAACATATGCATATTAACTAAAAATAGAAAATATGACCGAAAATCAAAATCTGCGTTTGTAACGATACAACGTGTGGAAGTTGTGCGACATTGTAGAGATATGTAAAATACACATACACATGTACATATGCATACATGAGAATATGCACATAAATATATATTTACAAATATAATTAATATAAAAGTATAATATAAAATATGTAAGATATTTTAAGCTTCCTTACTCCTTGACTGTACCAAAGTCAATATGTGCATACCTTGAGATGATGGAAGTGATAGGCATACGGAGGAGAAGTTTTTGCCATGCATAGAGGGGGAGGAAGTGATGATGATGGAGCCATGTGATGGTGATGCAATAGATGATGTGTACTTAGATATTTTTACTTTATTCTTTTCCTATAAATACCCCACACTCTTCTCTTCATTTTCATTCATCTCCTTCTTCATATTTCTAAGCCTTGTCCTCCTCTTTAATGGTTTCTAACCTAAGAGAAATAATGGCAAAATTTATTTCAAAAGAAATTAATTTATAATATATAGTTATACATACTTATACACCTCAAAACAATCCCAAAACTCCACCTTTTCTCCTTGTTCTGCACGACCTCCACCCTATTTCATTGAAGGTCGAGCACTTCCTTGCTCCACTCTAGGCCATGAGCCCCCTCAGGCACCCCAAGCTTTGGACAAGGAATCTATGAGATAAAGTCCAAAAGATGGTGAGCTTTGGAAACCAAATACTGAAGCTATAGCGAATTTTTAATTAATTGTTTAAAAATCAAGGTGAGAACTCCTAAACCATAGTATTATATGTTATTGGATGTTATATAAGTTGATTTTGATTGTCGATGATGGTTGTTTAATATGAATGTTGAATATATACATGCAAGTCATGGAAATACACGTCGATAAGCACAAAAGAAATCACTTTCCTCTACTTAATGAATTAGTGAATATGGAATATTAAACCTCTTTAAAATGGTTAATGAGTTTGAAATATTTTATAAACATATGAAAGAGTTTTGGTGATAGTCAAAAGCAGGCGCGTCATGTAACGACGGTTCGCGATTTCGTGCCACAAAAGTCAAATGAGTGTATAAAATGGAATATAGCTTAGAATTCTTCGAGATAAGAATTTTACAAACTATTATATCCATAGTTTTCCAACGAAGAAATAAAATCGAGATTTTGATAAGTAGATTTTTAAATATGAGTAAAACAAGTTTTGGAAAAAATCACGGTTTTGCAGCTTGGAATCCAAAAATGGATTTCTTTGAAAATGATATTTTCAAATTGTGTAAAAATATGAAATAAGTTATAAAAATCTTTTAAATTAGAAGTGATTTGGGTGATAAAATTAAATCTCCAAATAACATAAATGTCCTTTTGATCGATATAGCTCTAAAAAGCACTTTTTGCAGCACTTTTTATAACCTTTGAAATTAAGTTTTAAACTTAACAATTCATTTTCAAATATTTCATAAAAGTTTTCAAGTGAACAATTAAGTGATTTAATGATTATTTGGAAGTTTTATAGTTTATTTAAAAGAATTTAAATAAAGGATTTAAAGAAAAGCTGTTACAAATTAAGTGGTTTAATCTTGATTCTAAAAGTCGATGAGTAGATTGAATTTTTCTATTCGTGAGATTCGGATGTGAGATGCTTAAACTATGGAGATGTTTAGGAGCAACCAGTGTCCTGGATCACCTGGCCTCTTCCTTGGGCGAGGGGTGGATACGATCGAAATGTTGGAAACGAGTTAAGTATAAAAGGGTTTTAGAAATCAAAGAATTTGATAAGAGAGGTTTAATGATTCCCTATATACCGAAAATAATGTTTTATGAAATATATATCTCCAAAAGAGATTTTGATAAAAAGAACTTAATTAGAAAGAATGATTCCCTATTCATAGAACAACCTTTTATCAACGATTGTTTCAAAGGAACCGTGGTTGGATTAGGATGATTCTTGTCCGAATACCACTTCGAACCTATTTACGTATTCGAAGTGAAGACACAAAGATAATTTTGGAAGATGGAATGTAGGGCTACCTATCGCTAGCCCTCGGGGGAAATTTCTCATATCATATTATATGGCAGTAGTTCTTCATTTAAGATGTTCGATGCAAGGACTTCTCGTTACTAATCCTAGGGTTAATTCCCAACTAGATATAGTAGGAGAGTGGCTTCAATTTCGTTCAATCCCAAAATGAATTTGTATGGATGAATGTCTGACATTGCATTTTTAGTTACATAAGTGATCTCTATGAACGTATTATCTACATGGTGATGGAGAAAGCAACTTCTCTTAGCTTAACCCTTTCCTGAGACGTATGAGCTCGGGATTTACGCGTTTGTAGAAGCGTGACCATGAAATGACAGTATGGCATTCAAAGAATGATGATGTGCTATATGAAAGGTAATCATTACCTCAGGCCTCTCACCATGAGATGGCCAAAACAGGGTAGATGCAGCAAGGATATGTGGTTCGCAACCATTAGGGTATGATCATTCCCTTCTAGATATATTTCTACTCTCTATGACGTTCATATTTGAATTATCATGGTGTATGCTAAGCGACGTTTCAGATAGGTCGGTAATGACTGGGGTGATGACATATTCGGTACTATCTAAGAGGAGGTAGGCCGGTCTTGTGTTGGTAGAGGACCATCAGTTGGGCCTTAGTACATTCCTTTAGAGATGTACTGTCAAATGGTAGTCCCTTCACCTTATCGTTGTATGGAAATTCATTCTCCAATAAGTACCTGCCATTTTGTTTGCAAAGCCTAGTATGCTGGAATTTAATAATAGTAACAATTTCGGCTAAGATTTATAAGTTTACTTGTAAATATTTTCAAAGACTGTCATTAAAAAAATATTCCTTATTTTTACGCAAAAAGGATTTAGGTTATCATTAGGTAAAAACCGTCCATGTTTATGTGTGGCTTGGTTTTATGAGATACCTTTTTGTTTTCTGATGTGCACGTAAATGTGCATATTTTTACCACCATATTTATTCTATTTAAATTAAATAAATGATCATATGGGGTATTTTAATTTGTTTTAACCAAAATCCATATTAATTCCAAATTGTCACATATTCATCTTCATATAGGGGTAAAACGGTCATTTGTGTGCATATATTTCAAATTATGAACTTGAGCATAGCTAATCATGGTTTTTGGAATTTGATTTGGAAGTCTATTTTGGAATATTTGATTTAAAATCTTGAGTTGGAATATGCTTAATGTGTTGATTTTTGTTTGACAATGTTAATTGAACATGATGAATCTTTTCTGTGTAATTATTTTGAATTGAGATTGTCGGTCGGGCCCTAGTGGAGTGAATAAAAAAATTTGGTCTGTGTTAATTTTATTTTGAGTTGAGTTTGGAACTTAAATTAGGTTTTAATCTTAAAAAAACAATTTATTTTGTTTATTTTCATTTTCTTTCCATTTGTTTTCAAAATATCAACAAGAAAAAAAGACAATCAACAAATTTAATTCGTTTTTAATTCATCTAGTTTAGTTTGTTTTTGCTTTTCATTAGTTTTAGTCTTCCTTCTCTTTCAAAAAAAAGAGTTTGTTTGGGCTTTCTTTTATTTTCCCAATTTGTTAAGTTTTGTTTTTCTTTTATTTGTTTAATTTTACTTATTATATATATGTATATAACTGTATATATCTTGTTTTTATTTTTAGGTTGTCAAAGCAGAAAGCAGAAGGAGATGAACGCTTTCCAAAAAAAATTGCTTCGCTTCGCTTGCCAAAAATAATAACTACTTACTTATTTATAATTTTATTTTTATTTGCCTTGCATTGTATATATCCATTGTTTTTGTTTGTTTTGCATTGTTTGTTGCTTGCCTTTGCATTTGTATATAAAAAAATTTGAAAATCCAAAAACAAAACAAAAATCAATATTTCATTTTGAAAAATAAATTCTATTTGTAAACATTTTTCTTTACAAAAAACAAAAAAAAACATTCTTGAAAATGTCTGAATTTCCCTACTTACGCGAATTTTACAATAGTTGTGAAAATCAATGTAATCCATATAATTTTACTCCAAATTCATATGGATATTTTAACTACAACTATTGATTAAACGATTCGAGTTTCGAACCATAAAATTTTCGAAATTACGAACTACCATCGAATCTCAAAAATAGTAATTCATCTCTACTTGAAATCTCTATACAAAAAAATCAAGAGATAAGTGATTTGTTTAATTCATATTTGTCCAACAACTTAAGTCAATTTTTTTATAATAATCAAAATTTGAACTCACTTCAAAATTCAAATGATTTCGAGTATAACCCATGCCAATTCAATTTCGATCTTCAAACTGAATTTAAAAATTGAAACGAAAAAGGAAACAACTTTTCAAACGAATTTGGCAATGGGAATAATCTCAACCACGATGCGGTTGAAAATTTTAGTCAACAAATCCAAATCGAAAATTCTCAAGTCAATAATTATAAGTCCGATTTTGTTGAACAAATGAACCAAATTTACGACGATTAAACAAATTTGTTGTTTAAAATATATATGAAACAATGTGAAAAACAAACTCAAATCCCAACATGTGACGAGTCAAATAATAATTCATCTTTTACCACAATTGACGATTTTCAAATAATAACTTTTGAAATTGAAGATGAAAATCTTAACGAAATTGTTGAAAACACGGTAATTGGTTTGGATTTCAATTCTTTTGAGGGTGCTAAACTCGATTTAAAATTCGATCTTCCTTTTTCCAATTTAAAAAATTTGAATATAACAACTTTGGATTTTGAACTTGAGACATATAATAAAGTTGTTGATAATCCAAGAAAGAGAGACGAATTTAATGAACATGAATTTTTTGGACTTTTGGATAACGATTTGTTAAATTCCGACGGGGAAGTTGAAAATTACCATTTTGATTTTGAAATCAATAACTTTGAAAATATTTTCAATGATAAGCTTGAATTTCAAATTGGTGAAAATAAACTTGAACTTCAATCAATTGTTTTGTCAACCCCAGAAATCATCGAAAATAAAACAACTCGTGTGATTTTCAAAACGACATTCGGTTTTCCAAATCAAGATTCAACTTTGAAATATTTGACGATTTGGTTTTTCAAGCTTAAGCTGTGTCTCACATACTTGATGAGACAAATGAATCGGTCTTTGGAAGACCGTTTCATTTACTTTTTAATGATATACTTTATGATGTCGTGTAAATGCATTTCATTTTCATGTAAATAATAATAAATGCTCCTTTCACTTGGGTTGACTGTAGGAACACAGTCAAAATCAAGTGTGAGGGGAGACTAATCTTCATTTTTTTTTTAATTTTCATGGTTTATTTTTTCTTTTTCTTTAAGAAAAATCGAAATAACCCCAATTTTTTTTCTTTTTAATTTATCTTTAAAGAAACACTATAGGATAAATATATGGTTTTGGTTTATTAAATTGAAATTTTTTAAAATTTATATGTCTTAACAAAAATAAAAATGAAGTTTGATTGCAAACAACAATGGTTAAACTAGTATGTAGGAAGATTCATACGTGTTAATTATGAAATACATCCTAATTGAAAATCTTTGTTTTAAAAGTGGTTGATTTAAAGTAAAGGATATAACATTTTTTTTGTCTTCTAAGTTGAGTGGTGCTAAGATGATTTTGCAACACTCTCTCTTTCTCCAAAAAAAAATTGGGAAAATAAAATATAAAAAATAAAAACATCAAAAAAATATATTTGTATATATGTAAATATTTTCTATTAACACCTACGGTCGATATGTGTAGACACTTGTGTATACACTCACCATGTTTTGTACCTTTCTCATGTAAGCCCGAAAGGCAGTGCACGATCGGTATATCCGGTCTCAGTTTATCTGAGCTAGGTGTATATATAAAAATTCTTTTTAATAACGCCTACAGTCAATAGGTGTTCACACTCGTGTTTTCACTCGCCACGCTCTATATTCCCCTCACATATGTCCGCAAGGCAGTGCATGGGTAATATATCTAGCCTCAGTTTATCTGAATTAGGCATATGTAAATATTGTTAATATCAATATAATTTTCAAAAGAAAAAATGGAGAGAGTAAGCAAAAGAAATCCAAGCACTATTTTGACTTATTTGATTTGACTTGTTATTGAACAGAAATGAAAATACTACTTTGATAAACTTTGCTAATCAACTAAGGATCCATTTCATAATTACACTTTGTTATCAACCTAAATAACGAGTTAAAATATTGTTTATTTGTTACGATAACTTGATTTTTGTTGGAAATTTTGACGAGTAAATGACATAAATTATCAAGATAATAACCAAAACCTACATTTAACTTATTCGTGTCAATTTAATAATAAATCCTTTATTTGTAAACATTTTCAAAAACTTGCATTTGTCTCTTTGTAAATAAATCTTGCATTTTGTAAAAAAAATTCATCCTACATTTGGATTTTGTGGGTAGTATCTGCTGAAAAGCCTCACGAGACAACACTCGTCCTACTGGGACACCTAGAGGTTTAACGGTTTGTTGCATACGCTCAATGCAATCGTGCTCCCTACGAAAACAGATTCATCTTAGATTTTCTTTATTCGAGGACGAATAAAAAAATAAGCGTGGGGGTATTTGATGTGCACGCAAATGTGCATATTTTTACCACCATATTTATTCTATTTAAATTAAATAAATGATCGTTTGGGGTATTTTAACTTGTTTTAACCAAAATCCATATTAATTCCAAATTGTCACATGTCCATCTTCATATAGGGGCAAAACGGTCATTTGTGTGCATATATTTCTTTAAGAAAAATCAATTGGAAATATATATATATATATATATATATTTGCGTAGGAATTTGATCTCAAATAGAAGTGCTTTCATGAAGACACATGCATGCACAACATGAATATAAAGGAATGAAGATGGAAATAATTCAAAGTGAAGATCATGGAGGACCCCACCTACCCACCTATCTTAATGTACAAATTAGAGGCTAATGCACATGCTTATGGAATTAATGGCTTCATGTACACTTAAGTGATTATTAGTAGAAGTTAATGATTACTTGGCCTCCACACTTTCTCAAGGGCATTTTGGACATTCCCCAAATTTATGAATTAGAATTTCATACATATATAAATACCCTTATGTTTCATGTAAACCTTTTCCTTAGTCTCTCTTTAATTAGATTAGGCTCAAAATAAAAGAAAGCTTATTTTTTTCTTTTCATGGCTACTTAGCCATTTGTTTTTATTTTCATGTAACTTCCTTTTTCTTATGCAATTTAATTACTTGTTCATTTTACTTTCTTTCTTCATTTACTTTAATGTTGGTAGTGTAAATTTACATTCTCTTTTCCATTAGCTTTCATTTTCCTTTTCTTTTCGTTTTGCTTTCATGTTGCTAGCTACATTTGTTAATCAAATGACAAATATGAGAGGCTAAACCTCTTAAATTTAGGGGTAATGAAGCTCTCTAATTCAGTAGCTTCAACTATTTGTTAATTCATGCTCTCTTTTTGTGCTTAATGGTGATGATGGAAATGGTTTACTAGTTGTTTTTGCTTTGAATTTGATAGCCTATATTGTTGCCACCAAATAGGCTATGCTTAAACAATCACTAACACTAATTGCCTCTTTATCAAAATATGATTATGGCAAAAGAAAGTGATTTGAAATTAAATTTGATAGTCTATATTTCTAATCAATAGTTAATAGGCCATATTTAAAATAGATTTCATTTTCATTTTCTTTGTCAAGTTTCATGAAAGTTAGTAAGTGCTTTAAGGGATGTGTTATAGTTTGATGGCTTATGTTGACTAATCAATAGCACAAATATATCATACTTATGATAAGCACATCAATTAAAGCACTAATGACCATAAAAGAGAGATCATGATTTCATATGTGTTGAACTACATGATCTAGAGAATGGATTTATTTCCTAAATTGTGACTTAACTCTTATATTTGTTTCTCTTTTCTTTTAGTTAGTTATTTAATTCTGTAATTCTCTAGCTTAACTTTCCATCGACTTTGGTTTAATTTGATGGAATAGAATTTTAAAATCATCAATTCCCTACGGATCTACCTGTATTCGCCACGTGCTACATTCATACACCATGCGCTTGCGGTTATTTTTATTTCAATATTTTTCGACAGTTTTCTAATTCGATAGAAATTCCATCGATCAACATTTTCAAACATCATATTTTGAGTTCTCACACTAGTCTCATGACTGACCCAAAGTTTATTTTGTTTTCCCTTTAAACTCTAGGTGCCCTATTTTTTCGGGCAGCTAAATAGTTAGGATCATGTTGGAGTATTTTGGGGAAAACATGATGGAAGAGATTTTGGAGTTGGGAGTTGGAACATATGATATTCATCTACTTATTTTTATTTTTCCGCTATGCCTTAGTTTAGTTTGTTCTAGTAATTGTAGAAGCAGGTAGTTATAACTGTTCCTGGCTGTGTTAGTTCACATCAAAATTCTGATGTACCCTTGTGAGAGTTGTTGTATGTAATATCTATCAATAAATTTAAATGTAGTGTGAGAATTTATGTCTCTATCTTTTATCTTTACTTTACTTCACCCCTGAAAATCTGCCTCCTCGTCACTTGGGTTCATGCATGTGAATACCGTGGATGTATTAGTGTCGGTTTTCGAGAGTCGAGAAGACGGGTCTTCATAAATAGCAAACAATATAATTAGATATAGTTGTGAGTTAGAAATTAACTCATCGAACGATGACCTTATAATCACAATCGTTGCCAACAGTCATTAAATTACGCCTCAAGCATGTCACAACCTTCCTCTCTGACATTTAGAACCACAATCCACGCTGCTGTCGATTCGCTGCTCACCAGAAATCACCATGCGTCTCCTAGTCACAAACCTAAATCACCTCTTAACGGTCGTGAAGTGTGGAATCGAGAACCAGGAATTGAATTTTGGGTTATGTATTTAATTCGTATATTTTAGAGAGAAGATTATTTTTGGGTTTCCGTATCTACAAAAGTGAGATCTAGATAATTCCCTCTCAGGAATGATTAAACGAAGCAAAGAAATAAAAAAATGTAAAAATCTAGAGTAGCTTTTAGTTAAGTAATTTTGAGCTTTGGACTAAGGATTAGATTATAAAGAGAATATATATATATGTTTTTATTCTTAAGCTAAATTTAATTTAATCCAATTTATTATTTTATTTCATCTTTACCTATTTTACAATATATTATTTTCCACATTTATAACTTATTTAAATTTCGATATCATAATTTCAAAATTTACGTCCTTTATAAAATAATTATCGAACCAATTTATCAAATAAACCATCAAATTCCAATTTAATTAAATAAATTTCTATAATTAATGTTAATTAATTATTACTTAAAATTGGGTTGTTACAGACTTTCTCCCTGAACAAAATTACGTCCTTGCAATTTCCTATTAGTAGAAATCTATAACAATCTAATCATATAAAACTTAATTATATCATTTTCAACTTTATCTACGTAGAATTTTCTTTCAATAAATAAGAGTAACTATATAAACCACAATAACTTCATTAAGCAAATACAACTCATATTTATATAACATCGTACTTCATCATTCATTATAATTGAATACTATTATTAATAAATATACAACGCTCAAATTAGTTAAATATATTTATAACCAATTAAGTATACACTTGCAAAACTTGAATCATATTTATATATTAAAATTTTCACACTTTTATAACATGATTATTAAACATCATTTAGATAATACAAATTACTTTATATATTGGTTACTATTATATCTATACATTCTTATATGAATAAATTATTTAGTAAATGTATAAACATCGACATGCGAATAACTCATCCAAAGAAACATCAAATGCCGAAGTAAACAAAAATAGGAAATATACATTAGCCATGCATATGGATATTGCTAAAAAATTGAAATGCAATTACACATTTGTATATATATGTATAACTCTTGGACTTATTCATTTTCCTATGTGTAAATGTTAGGTACTGACAGGGTTGGCTCTCTAATCCTAGTTGCCCTAGGCAACATCAAAAAACTCAAAATGCTTGCTTAATAAGTCAACTCCGAGTATCAAACCTGCACCATTCCCTTTAATGCTTCGGTTGCCCTACCAGTTGAGCTACAGATAACCATGCAAATGCTTTAAATATCACCCTTTATATTTTTACCGCCCACATTTCACATCACCTCTACTGATTGCCCTGTCGATGGGGGTTGCCCTATGCGGTCGACTAGTTGGTCTAGTTATAAAACCGGCTCTGGGTACTGGTATTCACATGCATTCATGTTCATACATTACTATTTAAGATACAAACTGCATATATAAATATGAAATCACAAAACAAAACATGTAAAAATATAGCAATACCAAATACTCTGCAATAGCAAAACGCGTGCTCAAGAATACTCTATATAGTTCTTGAACAAAAACAAACTGTTGAATGAACTCGGCTAATACTCGTTCATTTATATTTGCCTATTATTTCATTAAATTTTTTGATCCATTAGCATGACAGGATAATGTAAATGCAACCGAAGTGTACACATGAATAAATATATAGCTACACACATTACAAATGACAGCCAAAGTTTACTTTAAAACAAATGCATGTAGACATATCATCAACCAGGTCAGACTCAAGCTATGTGCACATGGTCAGGTAATAGGAGGGACAAACATGAACAAGGCAGTGAAACTAGATGAATAGCCATGCATGCCCTTTTTTTAGGTATATATACAATGTAATGGCATCAAAAATATATAACACCAATTGCATGGCACACATCACATGAGATAGCAGCATATGACATGGAAATATAATAGTATGCTGTTGGAATGTAATTTGAACTTAGTCCTTTTCTATTCATGCTTATCCAATAATAAATGTTGGTTCATGTATTCAAAGTGTCCTTTAAAATGAAGAGTCGTATCCATTAGTAAACAATTGTGTCTATTCAAAGGGTCATGTCTATTTGTAAAGATATGTAGTCCACTATATGTGTGGTCATTTTGGTGTTTTTGAAGCAAGTAATTCAAAGTTCTCTCTAATTAAAAAATAAGTAATCTTCCTCCAACAAAGTGGCATCAGAGTAATGACAAGGGTGAGTGTGTGATAAAATGGAAAACAATGGAATGTCATCCTTCCAATTTCCTTGTCTCACAAAAGAAAATTATGAGAAATGGTGTCTTCGATTGAAAGCTTTAGTTGGCACCCAAGATGTATGGGAGATCGTAGACAAAGGCTACGACAAGCCATAACATGAAACTGCATTATCTCAAGTGGAGAAGGAAGCCTTAGCAAAGATGAAGAAAAAAGATCAACACTCACCCTCATCCATCAATGTTCGGATGATTCAATGTTTGAAAAGGTAGTGGATGCGGCCACTTCAAAAGAAGCCTGGGAAATTTTGAAAAAAGATCTTTCCAAGGAGTTGATAAAGTAAATAAAGTTAAGCTTCAATCACTAAGGAGTGATGTTGAAGCAATGAGGATGAGTGAATCCAAATCAATTTCGGATTACCGTTCAAGGGTGAAGGAAAATGTGAATCAATCAAGAGGTTTTGGAGAAAAAATTGCAGATGTTCGAGTGGTGGAGAAGATTCTTTGCTCTTTGACTCTGAAATTCGATTATATTGTGTGTGTTATTAAAGAAATGAAAGACCTCGAAGAAATGACAATAGAAGAATTGGAAGGTTATTTACATGCTCAAGAAGAGTAAATTAAGTGAAGACAAGAAGAACCACATGAGCAAGTCCTTAAAACTATAGCAATTTGAAAAATGAAGAAGGAGAAAAACAATACTTTAGAGGAAAAGGACATGGACATGGACGAGGAAAAGGATGCAGAAGACAAGGACGTGAACAAGAAAGAAGCAATGGTGAAAGTTCAAATAGTGATGAGAGAAATCTTTCATATTTTAGAGGCCGTGGAAGAAGTCGAGGAAGAAGTCATGGAAATTATCAAAGATCAAATGACAGAAGGTATGACAAGTCCAAAATTGAATGTTATAAATGTCATTGGTTTGGTGTTATTCAAGGGAATGTCGAGAAGCTGCTAATAATGAAGAAAGAGCCAATCTTGTTAATGATAACCAAGAAGTTGAAGAATCCACTTTGTTGCTAACTGAGAGAAAGGAAGAAAAGGAAGTTGAAAGCTCGTGGTATTTGGATAATGGCGCAAGCAATCATATGTGCAGATACAAAGAAAAATTTATGGAGATCAATGACAATTTGAAAGGCAGTGTTTTCTTTGGAGAATCTTCGAAAATCCACATCGAAGGTAAAGGTACAATTCTCATCTCCTCAAAGGATGGGGGCCATAAATTGATCTCTGGTGTTTATTATGTTCCTAAACGAAGAAGTAACATTCTTAGTCTCAGACAATTTGTTGAGAATGGCTATGAAGTTTTGATGAAGGATAATTATCTTTGGCTTAGAGATAGAAATAATAACTTGATTGCAAAGGTGGGAATGTCACGGAACCGGATGTTCAAATTGAATAAACAAATTGTTGAAGCAAGATGTTTGAAGGTTAATGTGCAGGATGTGGCATGGCGTTGGCACTTGAGATTTGGACACTTGAACTTTGGATCATTGAAAGTAATGGGAGAAAAGATGATGTTAAAGGGGATGCCTGCAACTGAAAATCCAAAGCATTTGTGTGAAGCATGTCTTCTTGGCAAACATGCAAGGAAAAGATTTCCAAAGAAAGCAACACCAAGGGCCTCCCAACCACTAGAATTAGTGCATACGGATATTTGCGGGCCTGTCAATCCACCATCTTTTGGTAAAAGTAAATATTTTATACTCTTCATTGATGATTATAGCAGAAAAACGTGGGTTTATTTTCTCAAACAGAAATCAGAAGCTTTCACCACATTCAAAAATTTCAAGATGCATGTTGAGAAGGAAAGTGGCTATAATATCAACGCATTGGAGTCTGATTGGGGAGGCGAGTTCACTTCAAAGCAATTCAATGATTTCTGTGCAGCACATGGAATTCATCGTCCTCTCACTGTTCCTAGATCACCTTAGCAAAACAGCGTGGTAGAGATAAAAAATAGATCAATTCTTAATATATCAAGGTATATGATTAAAACAAAAAAACATGGGGCTGAAGCCATTTCTTGTGCAGTGTATTTGTCAAATTGCTCCCTAACTGTGAATGTCAAAGATCAAACTCCTCAGGAAGCATGGAATGGAAAAAAGCCAAGTGTCCATCATTTGCGAGTCTTCGGAAGCATCGCTTATGCTCACGTTCCACAACAAGAGCGTTCAAAGCTAGATGATCCAAATGCCAAGTCTGTTTTTGTTGAATATGATTATCATTCAAAAGGATATAGGCTGTTTAATCCAAACAATGCCAAAGTGGTGGTAAGTCGTGATATTGAGTTCGATGAAGGAGCAACCTGGAATTGGGATGGACAGTAAGAGAGCACATATAATTTTCTTCCATACTTTGATGATGACCAAGAATCAAAGAATGTTGAAACTATATAAGTACCTTCATCTCCAGCTTTAGATTTTGAAGGCTCAAGTGAAAGACTGCCGAGGGTGAGATCCCTTGCTGATATATATAAAAGAACTGAAGAAATTACTCTTAATAATAATGAACTCTATTGTCTTTTTACAAATAGCGAGCCATTGAATTTTTAAGAAGCTGTGCAAGATAAGAGGTGGAGAGAAGCTATGGATGAAGAAATTAAATCGGTTGAAAAGAATGACACATGGGAATTGACTTCTCTTCCCAAAGGTGATGAATCGATTAGAGTTAAATGAATATACAAGGTGAAAAGAAATGCAAAAGGAGAGGTGGAGAAATAAAAGCAAGACTTGTAGTGAAGGGATATAAACAAAAGCATGGAGTTGATTATGATGAAGTATTTGCTCCAGTTGCGCGGATGGAGACTATTCGCTTGTTGATTTCTCTCACTGCTCAAAAGAAATGGAAAATTTACCAAATGGATGTTAAGACGGCCTTTTTGAATGGATATCTTAAAGAAGAGGTTTATGTTGATCAACCATTAGGCTACATAGCTGAAGGGAATGAAAAAAAGGTGTTGAAACTCAAGAAATTGTTATATGGATTGAAACAATCCCCACGAGCATGGAATAGCCGCATCAACCAATCCTTTCAAGATCATGGGTTTGTTCGTTGCTTAAATGAGCATGATTTATATTCTAAGTTTCACAATAATGGATATGTTATGTTTGTTTGCATTTACATTGATGATCTCATTTTCACCGGCAACAATCCCGATTTATTTGATGAATTTAAAAGTTGCATGCCAGCAGAATTAGAGATGACGGACTTGGGGCATATGACATACTATTTAGGATTGGAAGTGAAGCAAATGGAGGAAGGTATATTTCTTTCTCAAACAGGTTATGCGAAGGAAGTATTGAAAATGTTTAAGATGATTGATTGCAATCCTGTGAATACAACCATGGAAGTTGAAATTGTCCAAGTTTGAGGATGGTGAAAAGGTAGATTCTACTCTTTACAAAAGTCTTGTGGGAAGTTTGAGATATTTAACAAGTACAAGGCCCAACATACTTTATGTCGTTGGAATGATAAGTCGTTTCATGGAGACTCCTACTTCTATCCATATGACTGCTGCTAAGTGAATTCTTCATTACCTTAAAGGAACACTTGATTTTAGAATATTTTATTCCTCATCCAATGATCTTCTGTTGAATGGATTTTGCGACAGTGATTTTTCTGGTGACATAGATGATAGAAAGAGAACTACGGGTTATGTATTCTTCTTGGGTGATTGTGCTATTTCTTGGTTATCAAAGAAGAAATCCATTGTCACATTGTCAACATATGAATCTGAATATGTTGCTGCAAGTTTAAGTACATGTCATGCTTTATGGTTAAGAAAGCTGTTGAAAGAACTTCATTTGCGACAAAAAGGAGCTACTGAAATCTGCATTGATAATAAATCAGCACAAGCACTTGCAAAGAATCCAATATTTCATGATCAAAGCAAACATATCGACACGAGATATCATTTTATTCGAGAATGCATTGCCAACAAGGAAGTGGAGCTGAAATATCTGAAACCTCAAGATCAAGTTGCTGATACTTTTACCAAGCCATTGAATGTTTAAGATATTCGAAGGTTGAGAGCTATGCTTGGAGTAAGAAAGGAAATTTCAAACTAGGAGGGAGTGTTGGAATATAATTTGAACTTAGTCTTTTTTCTCTTTATGCTTATCCAATAATTCATGTTGGTTTATGTCTTCAAAGTGTCCTTTAAAATGAAGAGTCATATCCATTCAGTAAACAGTTGTGTCTATTCAAAGATTCATGTCTATTTGTAAAGATATGTAGTCCACTATATGTGTGGTCATTTTGGTGTTTTGAAGCAAGAAATTCAAAGTGCTCTCTACTTAAAACATAAGTACTCTTCCTCCAACATATGCAACATGCATAACATAAGAACATGAAAGGTATAAATAAGGCATGAGCTTGGATGAAAGAAAATGCAAAAGAATAAGAAGCGAAATGCTAATCTGGAGTCCTAAAACAGAAGCAAGGCAACCAAATCATCAAATATACAAAGTAGCAAAAGGAAAGTCCTCGGGTTCAATGCACAAGGAAATGTACAAGCACAAGGCAGCAAGACATGTGCAATTCAAAGAGTCAAGTGTACTGCAAAAACAAAGTTAGATAAGGGTAGTCAAGTGCATAATCAAATCAAGTCAAGGTGTACATCATCAGTTTCAGATACAATAAGAAAAATGCACGAAGACATATAGGTTTTTTGTAAGTACAACTAGACTTAAAGCCAGAGAATGGCTTGGCATATAAGAATGAACAGGCAACTCAAAGAGATCAGGCCCATTCACAGAAGAACAAGGCAAATGCATAACTATCCTCAAATACACACACATATAAGTGCAGATAAATAAGGATGTGCATACAAGTATGAAGTGCAACATATAAGACCAGATCAATTGGATAAACACGTGTACACAGTGCACAAGCAACTCAGGGTTCAAGTGCACCACAATGTTTCAGATACACATGAACATACATTAAACAGCAAACAAGACTCATGGTAGGAAGAAAAACACATATACACAATACAAGGGATGCAGTGTACAGGAAGGGGCATAGTTTAACTGTGAATACAACAGGGAACAACTATTCTTTTATCATATATCAACAATGAGCGTAATTAAGCGTTGCGTCCAAGCAATCACGACATCAGATTTGGAGGATCAAAGCATATAAGGAAAATGTACATATATACATGTACTTGTGCAATCTTGCTTCAAACATGAAATTAGAATAGACACACCAACCAACAACTGATCTAATCTAAAATTCACAGGCAATAAATAAAGAGCAATCAAATAGAAATTAAAGCAGCCAAACAAAACCAAACAACATAGAAGATCAAAGACCGAAATCAGAGAATCAAATCGAGGGTCAAGATTATGTTCTGAATATATATATATATATATATATATATATATATATATATATATATATAAAACATAAACGCATGCCAGAGATATTGACCAAAGCAGAAAAATTAGAACCATTCAACAAAAGATCCATAGCCAAACATAGATAATCAGAAATCAAAATTTAAATTCTCAAATCGAAAATATAAGGAATCGATTCCTATATAAACCCAAAATTCCTACTAAACTCTTTTCTGCTTAACAAAATATCTTACCTTATTTTGTTTTGATTCAACCATTTTATCACAGCAAATTCATCTCCATATACTATTTTATGAATAATATTTTCCAAATTATTACCAATTCCCATAAATTTATACAAACATTCAAACATTTTACACTTAACATCAAGAGGGAAGTTTATGCTTATTCACAAAATTTAACCCTTAAAAATAATTCTATATTACTCTCTCTTTAAGTCATACCTTAAAATATATGAAACTGATTCATAAAATTCTTACTATACTTCATGCATATAATTTTTATCAATTATTTCAAATTAATGCATCCAGCTTATATACATTCATTAATGAATCTATTACATTTTACATTCAATTATTCCACATTTCATGTATACCATCGAATAAGAAAATTCCATATCTTACAATTCCAAAATCTATTACATTTTACATTTCTAAGTTTTATAAAAATAGCATCAAATATATATATATATATATATATGTATGTATGTATGTATATGTATGTATATGTGTATGTATATGTATGTCATTCAAAACAATCAATTCCAACTCAAAGTATTTCGATTTTCACAAATTATTTATATCTTTCCAAAAACATCAGGTCCAAATGTCACGTCTAAGTGTTTAAAAACCTTTATCGAATACGTATGCACCCACATCGATCGAAATTCTTAACACACTTAGCGGATAAAATAACACCATTTTAGTTTTTATAACTTATATAAATATCACTTCCACCAATTAACAATATACTAGTTCTAATTAAATTTTACTCACTTATAACTCATATCTTCCAAAAGATTTAGATTTAAGCATTTACTTAACTTTCCTAATCTTATTATAACAAGAACAATCAATATTTGCATAAGTTATAATTCCTCACTTTTATCCAATATTTAATAAATCCTAAATCTTTCCAATATGTTGTGTCGGACTACCTCGTATGAGTATTTAGGAATCCCTATCGATAAAGTTGATTAGACATATCGAACGAAATTCTTAAATCACTTTATACACAAATTAACACCATAATAATTCACAAGTATTTCTATTCATTTTATAAATCAAACTCATATTTAATAACCATGTACTTGTTTGAATAAGATATTCATGTTTCAATCTTCCATGTATATGCTTCCATTATATATGTAAATATAAAAAGAATATAACAAATATGTCCCTAGATGATTATACTAGTATTTATCTATATGTATACTTCCAATACGACTTAAATATAAATAAAATCTACGTACACCCATGGGGACAAGGACTTTATGTCTCATCTAATCCTAAGACTCTTGTCTTTTATATATAATGTATTGTTTTGAACCTGCTCTAATACCAACTGGAACACCCCCACCTCTATATCCATACCATCTAGAGAATTACAGAGTAATACTGTTAGATAATATGGAGAATAAGATGATATGGAGTAATCAACCATGTCGCAACCTCCTTTGCCGACATTTAGAACCACAATCCACACTGCTATCCATTCGCTGCTCCCCAGAAACTACCATGCTCCTTTAAGTTGCACATCTAAATCACCTCCGAACAGCCATAAAATGTGGACTGAAGAAATCAGGAATTGAATTTAGGGTTTTATACTTAATTCGTATCTGATTTGCTTGATTTTAGAAAGGATGTTATTTTTGGGTTTCAATATTTATAGATGCGAGATCAAGATAATTCCTTTCGGGAATGATTAAACGAAGCAAAGAAACAAAGAGAATGGAAATTTTAGAATTTTTTTAAGTTAAGTGATTTTGGGCTTTGGGCTAAGGATTGGATTATAAAGAATATATGTGTGTGTTGTATTTGTTTTTATTCTTAAGCTAAATTCAATTTAATCCGATTTCTTATTTTGTTTCATCTTTACCTATTTTATAAATTATTATTTTCCATATTTTTAATTTATTTAAATTGAAATAACACAATTTCACAATTTAAGTTCTTTATAAAATAATTATCGAACAAATTTATCAAATAAACCATCAAATTCCAATTTAATTAAATAAATTTCTAAGATTAATGTTAAATAATTACTATTTAAAATTGAATTATTAAAATTTTACTCTCGGAAACTTGTACACATAAGGATTTAGAAATTAAACAAGTACATAGCATAACATATGGATTCAATTCAAACTTGTGAATTGGATGATCTTTTGACTTCGCATATTGACTGTTTGGACTTATGACTTGCATAACATATCTAACTTCGAATCCGCTACTTGCATAGCATATTGGACTTTGAACTTATTCAAGCATATCGTATCTAACTTCAAACTAGTACTACTTGCATGGCATACTTGACTTCAAATGTGAACCCTAATAGAATTTCTGACTTCGACTGCAAACTTATATAAGCTCATATGACTTCGATCTTGGGGACAACACTAAGAAAGTTATAGAAACTCTCTTCGACTTGATGACTTTGACAAGCCTCGACAAGGAATCTACTTGAATTTACACGATTTTACCACACTTTTAGGGTTAGCAAATCTATTCGTTAACAAAAGAAATTCCTTATTTATTTAAGTGGTGCAAGTAGGCGGTGCAAACTATAAACAATTCAACTTATAATTTACACACCATTTCTAATTTATTTTCTTTTTGAACCCTTTGACACTTCGATTCGAAAGAAGGAAAACAGGTTAAATTGTTCATAAATTATCAAATTCTAACAAGTAATTAGATTCTAATATACTAATACAAAAAACAATTAAAATTCTAATATATATAAAGATTGATATGCACTTGGGAAAATTATGGTGGTTTTAGGGGTTATGTTATCATTTCCAAAAAAATTCAAGGCATGCATCAAATCTAAATAAATACTATTCAATTACAAAAACATGAAAAACATGATATTTCCTCTCACATAGATTAGTTTTCTTCCTAACTAGATTTGATTCCACCATGCATACTTCTCTTTTAGATCTCCCTCTCTTGGAACATACAACAAAGTGAATTGTATAAAGAAATTAGATTTATAATCATAAATTAGAGAGGAACATAATTAGAAATGAAAAGAATTAAACATATAACCCTCTTACGTGAAAAAACTAACTGATTCTTAAACCCGAAGAAGAAGAAATTTTATTTATACCGCTCCTAATTATCTGTTAGATTTCTCCTTTTTTGAATATACAACAAATAGGTTGTATTTATAAATTGGTTTTCAAAGGATAGGGAGAAGAAGGGTTAATTTAAATTAGAGATTAGAAACTAGAATTACTTACAGAAAAGTTTACTATTTTTGAAACCTTAAAGGGAAAGATTTTGACAGATCCTTACTAGCATTTTCAAAATTTAAAAAGGAAAAGTGAGGGTCCAGATGTCTATTTATAGAGGTTGAAAGAAACGAGAGTCTTTAGATGGAAAACAGACGAAATTCGATTATTTAGGCTACGACTTTTTGTTGCCCGAATACACCAAGTGGTCGACCCCTACCCTAGGGCGGTTGACCCTTAGCGGTTGACCGACCCAGTGAAGGCGGTCGACCGTCTCTTTGTATTTTTGGTCGTTTTATTTCCTACCACTTTCTTTGATTTCTTACTCGATTTAATTATCATTAACGTTTACATTGTACTTAATATTTCTTTCTAGTTAAGTAAATATTTAATTTCAAATTTCAACTTTTAAAATTCCCACATAATTTAAATTTTATATTTTAAATCCATTTGAATTAATTTCAATTTGAAAACTTTAAACATCCATAACATTTTCATCTTAACTCCGATTTCAAAATATTATAAATGAAAATTGGTCAGAAAATTACCATCGGTGCAATGGTGCAACTCACATAGTCAAATTCTGTCATTTACAAAACTATCATTTTTAACCTTATTTTAGTTACTTAATTTCTTATTAGATTTTATAGGATGTTACATTCTCCTCCCTTAAAAGGATTTAATCCCCAAAATCACCAAGGGAAAATAGTGTAACGTGCACTCAACAACCATGTTACTCAACCGATTTATTTACAATAATATACACAACTATCCGTCCAACCAAAAATGAAATGTCATTATGTATGCATACTATCGGTGAGCTCAATTCGGGCGTGAATGCAAGGTCGCGACGTATAGGAAGGTATGCGAGCACACTAGATATACATGAAATTTGATATGAGTGCAAAAATAACAATAAAAAGTGTGGAAACCATTCCCTACCATCCAATCTAATAACCATGATGCAACCAATAACCTATAATTTTGGATAGAAAAGTTTTACTAGAGGAAAGCTTGGGACGTGAAACATTCATCTTTTCCTTGGTTTCCCATGTGATTTCCACTCGGTTATCTCCCTATCTACTCAAACCAACCTAATTTTCTTTGTTACAAGGCCTTTCAGTACCATGCTTCAGTATATAAGTGGGAGCACTAGGGTGCGATATGCTCCATTTCAGGATCAATTACTAGTCAGGTTCTACTACAGAGGCAATGTTGTGCAGTCGTTCCTTAATTATGGGACATGAAAGACGTCATGGACTCCCGCTAACTAGTCTGAAAGCTCCATCTAACAAGCAAGTTTCCCTTACCCACTCCAATATCGAGAAAGTCCCAATCAAACCTACGCGCTAACTTTCCAAAAGTACTAAACCTTATAACATTTCTAAGAAGAGAAATCTTAACAAATACCATGTCCCTAACTAAAAAGTCTAGTTCCTAACTTTGCCTGTTAGCATAGGACCCCTGATGTTCTGTATGGCCTTCAACTACCGTCTAATACTTCTACCTTCTCCAATGCCTTTCGAAATCAATGATGCAAAATTTCCACAAACCCTCAAAATTCTTGTTCACCTTTTCCATTTAACTATCGGTTTGTGGGTATTGAATGATGCTATGATCTAAAGTCATTCCCAAAGAAAATTGCAAGACTCATCCAAAATTCCCAAATAAACAAAGGATCTCTATCATTGACAATGCTAATAAGAACTTCATGCAGTTGCACCGCCCTTTTAACACAATCTGTGCTGTGGATACTAAAATCCTATTACTTCCAATGGAAGTAAAACTAGCCAGTCTACTATAACCTATATAGCTTCATTGCTTCTAGGTAACCCATCTATAAAGTCCATCGATATATGCTCTCATTTCCAAGTCGAAACCTCTAATGATAATGACAACCTTCTTGGCTTGCCTTGTTAAGCTTAGTTCCTTTGGCACATCAAATATCTAAAACAAATTTAGTGGCTCTTTCTTTATTTTTGACCAATTAGAAAATTCTTTTCATATCTCTATACACATTATCACATTCAGAGTGAATGGTGAAACTCCACAAGTCTTGGTTTGATGCGTTCTACCCAAATCTCCTTAGTAACTTTCAGTCTTATCTTCGGTTTATCATTAGCTGAGCGTCCTTATGAAATTTTCCTATTTACGATGTTCCTTAGTATATATTCATTTAGTGGTCTAGTCCTATCTCTAAAATCAACATGGTATTAAAATAGGAACTAACTTATACCATATCAGACACTTTAATTTATTAAAGGAGACAACCAGCGATTACAACTCAAAAACCCCAAAAGAATTTTTTTGCTAGAAGCTACTCTGATTAACTAGTGTTAATGATGTTGGGTCCTAATGCTTCTTACCAATTTAAGATGAACATTCCTATAATGTCTTTCCACCATTACCCATTTCTTAATTATTCCTTCTTAGTTCTAATAAATATCCATTACCCATAATAACGGCCATTAATGTCTAAATTGAGAATCTCTAATTAATCCTTATTAAATCCATTTTAATCTATTACAAGTTTCAAAACTTTCTTATTATGAGTATTCAGTTCCTCCATAAATACAACATTAGAATCCTTAGTCCCTTATCTAATTCCTTTCTATCCTCTATTAATTACAAATTTATTGCCCATTAAATCTGTAACTAATGTCCATAAATTCTTATCCTATATTACTATGCTATTTATAATTAATACGAATACAGTTATAAATTACACTATTTTTATGTTTCTTATTTTTAAACTATAACATCCTTTCTATATTTTATTTTATTAGAGCCATCCTTCAAAAAAGGGATTACCGTTATAACCTTTCACAAATTAAGAACAACTGATGTTTTCGCTTTGTTAAAAATTACAGGGGATTATTTCTTTTTTTGTTGAAACAGATAGTGTAAACGCAGGACCAGCCTAACCGGTCACGTTGCCCTAGTCTGAACTTTAAAAAATTGCCCTAAAAATTTGAAGTTTCCCATACTCGAACTTTGGTTACTTGATTTACATGACAATAACTTAACCACCTCACTACATTGTCAATTATTATTGTTATTTTATAGCCCATTTTTATCTAAATAAATGACTGAACCCATCACCACCACCACGTTGTTGCCCCCGTTGGGTCGGTTGCCTTAGGCGGCTGTCTTGCTCGCCTTGCCTTGGGGCCGGCCCTATGTAAACGACAGAAAAGAATATCCATATCTTACATATCTCTTTCCTTTTTGGCATAGTCTTTGTAAATTCAAACGCCACTCTTTTATATTTTTAAGGAATTAGGTAACTTATGGAAATTACATGGTGCCTGCTCGCAATAAATCAAAATATGAAAATTCACATTCCAATGGTAACCTAACTTAGAACCCAGTTACAGATCTGGAATACCTTACAACTTTACCAACATTCTACAATTAATTGCTTGAGGTTGATTTCAAAATATCTAGTTTTGTTGTACATCATGTTCTTATTTTATTCATATCCTGAAACCATTAACCCTTGTTACTTAGATAATGATCCCTATATACTCCATAAAATATAAATTTAGAAATCTACATTGCGTTATTCTACGACATTTGAAATTCAAACTTACAAAAGAATTGATACATCTCAAAGAATTTTTTTATGCATACTATTCCAAATGAATTTCCAACTTTCCAAAAATAGTTTGAGGAAATTGAATTCTTCAAAACATATAAACATCATGTTTTATTCTATTCCATTTTTATTAAATATTTGGATAAATCCTTCCAAAAATATTTGAACCAATCGTTTTACAATTTTTAAAAAAATTACCACTTTATTCTTAACCCTAAATTCAAAGATTTCAAAATTACTTAATAAAATAATTTCCTTTCTCAATCACTTTTGCCTTAAAATCCTTCTTTAAAAGTAGCGTCTTTAATCCCGAAATTCAAAAATTGAATTATTGAACAAAACTTGTTATTAAATTAAAATTCAAAAAGGATTGTTTGATTGCCAAAAAAAGAAGCAAAATAAATTCCCCCTTTCAACACTTTTTTTATCGAAGATTTATTCCTTTGAAAGTTATTCTGTTAGTTTAAAATATTCAAAAACATCTTCTATAATTTAAACAATAAAAAGTGGCAAAGACACGATAAAATCCTATCCCAACATTTTCTTATCACATTCTCAATATTTCTCCTATATTATCTCTAACTAGATTGCTAATCATATTTTATAAGTTTCTAGCGTTATTCCTATCTGAGTCTCCCACTATTGCATTTATTTCTATTTTTCCTACATAAATGGTTTCTTCATTATTTTTAATCATGTTCCATTTCTATTTTATAAAGAAGAATTTTTTAAATAACCTCCAAAATTATAAAATAGGAAAAACCATCAAGTCCAACCTACGCTTTATTTTACATTTATTTCAAAAAGAAAAATCCTTCTATTGAAAATCATTAAACCAAAAATTTTTCAACCTAGAAAATTTTTTAGACTAAGATTTTCAGAATGAAAAACCCTTTTTATAAGAATACCTTTTAATCAAAACTTTTGACTCTATAAATTTTATTTACAAACCTTTGCTTTAACAAAAATTTCTAATTTATGAATTTTCGAAATTTCATTTTTTTCTTTTGAAAACAACAGCTCCTCAAAAATCCTATAGAAAACTTTTCAAGAAATTTTCTAAAGATTTTTTTTATCAAATCCTTCACGTGGAGTTAAATTTTAGAATTTTTTTTCGAAACAACTTCTTAATAATTGTCTTGTCTATTACATTTTTTCCTTCTTTCATCCCTTACTTGTGGATGCTCACAACTATACCACCTTATAATATTTAATCAATAATTAGCATTTTAATTTATCATTTCCATAATTGTCACTTGGTCTATATTAAATGGTTATCACATTAACAGATGTTTCTTTAAGATATTTACTTACTTATTCAGCTTTTACCTTAATGGTCTCATTAATTTATTTAATTCCTTGTAACTCCTCACTTATTACACATTCATTCTCTATAAAATTTTGGAAGTTACAACCTTTCCACTTTTATAATACCATATTTACCATAACAATCTCTTAATTAGTCCATTCATATCCTAATTTCATTACTGTATCTCCTTATTTATTTCATATTTATTACCCTATAAATTTTGGAATTGCAATATTTTCAATTTACATTCCTTACAATATAACCTTCATCGCCCATTCTCTACTCTATTCATTTTTCCAACGCAAAGTCGCCTCGTCCCTTCTTTTAAATATGGTCGCAACTACCTCAATGGTCGAAAACTATAGAGTAAATCCTAATTAAGTATATATATACACATTTATATATAATAGATTTTTGGAAAGTAGTTTAAAAAATAACAAGTACATTACTCATGCGTATACCTATCCCCGTTAATCGGGTAACATATGCTTTGATACCAAACGTAACAACCCACCCCTTAACAGACCTAATTTCGACCCAATAAAAGCCCATCGAACCTTAGGCCTATCACAAGATGAGCCGTTGTGTTGATAAAATTAAAATAATTCACAGTATACAGATCTATCCATCTATACTTTTAGAATCTCATGGTGGAATGGGTAAAATATAATATCAGAAACAAGTACCCATTTTATGGAGAAAACCATTTCAGAAACATAACATGTTAATATTATAACATGTTTACATGAAGTCTTCATAGTATAATATCTCAAAATAACATAACTGTCTCAACTAGGCACAAAAAATACTTAGAAAGCATATATATATATATATATATATATATATATATATATATATATATAACTACCATAAGTCTTCATCTCCACCTTTTCCTTGTAAGGTCAGCACAACCTCCTCTAACCGTGTGTTTTAACGAGGAGTGGGTCAAAAATAAATGTCTGGTAAAACGAAAATCTCAAGCTTTATCACAGTTGTTCTTGGGCTGTATTATTTAAGTAAGAAATATGTCTTACGTATTTAAGACTTTACCAAATGTAACAGTAACCCTAAATGGTGGTGCTACAAATACTAATAACTTTAACTGCAAGCCTAAAAGCCTTTCCAGTCCAATTTCAAAATTCTAACGGCGCTAACATCAATGATGCAAGAGAAAGTATCCAAACTAATAAATACCCTCCATTGGTGATTGGGCAGATGCTAACCATTTAATACATATGAAATAGGCAGATCCTCGTCCTTTAATACCTAATCCATTTCCAATTTCTAATGCAACTACCGTTAATGATGCGAAAGAGAGATCCTCCAAAACACTTAATACCTCTTTCATGGGAGTTATATAGACTCTGACCATATAAGACCTATAAAATATGCAGGTTCTGGTCATTTAAGACCTAACGTGGATCCCTACAAGGTTCTTACTAGCTGATATCATAAGAAATCCCATCAGGTCACTTAATATTTCTTCTAAAATAAGAAGGGTCCTACCATAACCACTTAATACCTCAAACCCAAAGCAGACCTCCTCGAAGGATTTCACCTACCGCATCCAACATGCAATTTATGACCCATAACCCACTTGTGACGCCTCATATTAGTCTGACCATTCATAGGTACTGGTAGCTAGATTAACGGGCCATGTTTACCCTACATAATTAGGATAACCTCACGTCCACTATGGTTATTTATTATATGTGGTATCTGATATTAGTCCACAAAGCCACACACTGGTAGTCGGATTTTATTAGGCAAACTTCCATGTAGCTTTGAACTAATATCGCATCCCTATAACTTAGTCATAACTTATATGTATATCCACTATATACATATATCACCCTACACGAATAATAATTGAGGTCATATAAGGTATCCCTTTATTAGTGATTAATTCCATAATTTACTCTAACTCCCTTCCTATATATTAATATCACAAACTATTATAATAATACCAATCATCACGTTTAATACGTTATATTCAATATGCTATAATCAATACGCTATATTATATATATATATATATATATATATTCTTATATTTTATGCATGGAATTTAAGGTCTAATCGTTACGTTATAACTATTCGATAATAATTCGCTTATAAAATATATTTGAAATATTAATCTCATATAATTCTGCAATTCCAACAAGAACTACTACTACCATAGCTAAATAAAATAGATTTGTACAGATATGGAATACCTACACTTGTTTCATATAATACACTAGAATCCCTTTTCTGTTTTAGAGAACAGGTCATCACAAATTAGATCACTTATATTCAATTCAACCTTCGTGTACAATATTTTGAAGTAAGAAAGGAATTCCTTATTTATTTAAGTGGTGGAAATAGACGATGTAAACTATAAACAATTTAATTCATAATTACACAACATGTCTAATTTATTTTCTTTTTGAATCCTTTGACACTTAAATTCAAAAAAAGAATAATAGGTTAAATTGATCATAGATTATCTAATTCTAACAACTAATTAGAGTGTAATATACCAATATCAAAAATAATTAAAACCAACATATACAAAGATTGACATTTAATTAGGGAAATTCTAGAGGTTTTAGGTGTAATGTTTTCATTTTCGAAATTTCCCAAGGCATACATCAAATTCAGATAAATACTGTTCAATTACAAAAACATGAAAAACTTGATATTTCCACTCACGGAGGTTTATTTGCTTCTTAACTATATTTGATTCCACCAAAGCCAAATTCTCATTTAGATATCCCTCTTTTGGAATATACAACAAAGTGAATCGTGTACAAAAATTAGATTTAAAATAAAAAACTAGAGAAGAATAGAATTAGAAATCAAAAGAATTAAATATCTAGCCCTCTTACCTGGAAATCCTAACTGATTCTGAAACCCAAAGAAGAAGAAGAAATCTGATTTATACCACTTCTGATTCTCTGTTAGATCTTTACCTTTTTAAATATACCACAAATAGATTTTATTTATAAATTAGATTTCAAAAACCAGAAGATAGGGAGAAGAAGGATTAATTTAAATTAGAGATCAGAAACTAGAATTACTTATCAGAAAATTTTACTGCTTCTAAAATCCCAACAAATAAGATTTTGATAGAGCTTTGCTAGCACTCCTAAAAATTTATGAAGGAAAACGGGGGTTTAGGAGTCTATTTATAGAGGTGGAAAGAAACGAGAGCAAACAAATTGAAAACATATGAAATTGGGCCATTCAGGCCACGACATTTTGGTTCCTGAATGCACCAAGCGATCGACCCCTACCTTGGGCGGTCTACCCCTGGCGGTCGATTGGCCCAGTGAAGTTGGCCGATCATCCTTTCATATTTTAGTCATTTTATTCCTCATTGCTTTATTTGATTTATTACTCAATTTAATTATCGTTAACGTTGTACTTAACATTGCTTCCCAGTAAAGTAAATATTTAATTTTCAAATTTTAACTTCTAAAATTCTCCCATAATTTAAATTTTAAATACATTTGGATTAATTTTAATTTTAAAACTTCACACTTCCACAACTTTTTCCTCTTAACTCCTATTTAAACATATAATAAATGAAAATTGATCGTAAATTGCCATTGACGCATTAGTGCAACACCTATGGTCAAATTCCAACATTTACAAAATTTCTAATTTTAACATTATTTTAATTACTTAATTTCTTATCAAATTTTATGGGGTGTTACAACTTCCTAAAAGAAAACGTTTTAAAAATTTGCTTCATTTCTCTTTAAATCCTTAAACTAATTCCTATAACCATTTATATTCCTCTCTATTCACTTATCTTCAAAAAGAAATCCAAAACCCCTTCATTTAAACAATGACCGAGCCCATTACCACCACGGCTGAGCCTATTTGATCCCTCTTAAGTCATTAAAAATAATTTTTGTAGAAGGAAGTTAGGTCCATGTGTTGTTTGCAAGGTCATGGTAGTTTGGATTAAAGTTCGTGTTTGGTTAAGTGAACGAAGCTCACTTAAAAACAAGTTGAAAATTTATTATTTTGTTTAATAATTTTGGTTGGTTGCTTATGTGTATAAGTGTATGTAATGATTAATTTTGGTTTGGTTCCCACTTGAAAGAGAATGACATATAGGATTTAAATAGGGGACTAGAAATGAAATCGAAGTGTTCGTAGCAACTAGGTCACTACGACACACTTTGTAGTGCATATGAAATGATTTACAAGGGACTTTTTGTAGAGGGACTCAAAAGAGTTCCTCGCCTTTGTGTTTTTTATATGTGTAATTGTGTATTAATGTTGTGAATGTGGCTTGGTATAATTAATATACTTGAGTTGGTTTTTATTCGACATTGAGATCCCATGTTTTCTTGAAATTTGTTCACTACTTAATTTTTCCAAGGAAGTTTTAAAATGTTTAATAGAATTTTCCAAACTCGATTCTTGTTTTCAAAACTCTTTACAAAGAGGTTAGGAAGTGGTTTGAAATTCATTAAAAAGGTGTTTTTGTTTATAAAGGAAAATGTTATCATTTAAAAAAAAAATCAAACTTTAGTTTTAAAGAAAAGTTTTTTGGAAAAGATTTAACTTACTAGCTTGAAACCAAAATCTATAATTAAGTTTCAAAGATAATTTTTCAATGATTTTAAGGTCTTTGTTTTTAAAACAAGGAATTTCTTTGTCTACGCCATCAAGTAAAATAATAAAAATATGATAAATAATGTTAAAATGTTGACATGTTTATGGGAAGTAAGTCGTTTTATATTTAACACTAAAAACCGATGAGTAAACATTCCTCTATATGTGAAATCAAGAATCAAAATATTTATAACTAAGGCAAGGTGGGGTTCAACCAGTACCCTGACTTATCAGACTTTGATTCTGAACGAGTGATAGAGAAGTCAAAATATTGGAAGTGTGATAAGTATAAGAGAGTTAATTTTTATAAATAGGTCATGATTAATTAAGTGTATGGGATCTCTCTAATCTTATACTTGACACTAACTTTCAAGGTAGGGAAGCCCATTTTCTATCCATGAGAGTTTAAGAATACATGTCGAGGCAATGGTAGTTAGCTAACTAGTCCGACTTCGTTGTTAATCTAGGGATAATAGGAGGTTGAAATCAAAAAGTGGTGATAAGTATATGATGTCCGATTTTCCATATGCAAACTATATATTTATTACAGATAGTGGTTTGTCCACTATCGATAACTAGACCTATTTTGACTTAGGAAGTATATAAAAGCTTTGCAATTTCATACGATTTAAGACCTCCCAGGGAGGACTCATTTCTGCGAAATGTAGTTTGCTTTTAAGAATGTATATTCGAGACCCTGGTAGGGACTCTTATTTTTTTCGCATAATCTAAAAGAAATGGAATTGAGTTAGCTGAAATTTGTCGCTTTAGTTTGGAGACATCGATTTTATATAAGTGTGATTTATTTGAACCACTCCAAACTAACAAATGATTTGTGTTCTAAATCATTATGAAGTATTCTATGGAGTTGTACTACCTATCCTAAGGGTGATTCCAAAATAAAGGGTATTAAGTTTGTGTATTTGTTCAATCCCGAAACAACTTGTATAGATGAATGTTGGCGTTGCATTGTTGCCTAAAGGGAAATGTTATCATTCTAAGTTGGTTTTGCTAAAAATGGCAATCATTTCCTCTGGCCTCACACTAGAGAATGAGTAAAAAGAGGAGATGCAACAGGGCTAAGTGGATCGCTCCTATTAGAGTATAATCATCGCCCGATCTAGATCAATATTTTTGGATGTATGCTTCAGGGCCCAGTACAATTGTTGATTATAACCAAGGGATGATTTATATTCGGTGCTATCCAGTAAGGGGTAGGTTGGTTTTATGTTGGTAGAGGTGCAAGATTTGCAGCCTTGGTAGATTTTCTATAGAGGTGTACTATATGAAAGGTAGTCCCTTACCTTGTCATTGTTGGAAATCCATTTCCATTACATGCTTTACAGATTTGGATGTACACTAAATATGCTGGAATTTAATTAATGAAATCGTTTCGGCTATGATTCAATATTTATTTTAAACCCTAGACATTATTATAATATCATAAGGTTTCTTATAAAAGGGTTTGGTTATTGTAAGGTAAAATCTCGTCTGTATTTATGTACATGGTCTTATGAGAGATCTTTATTTTAGAGGTTTTTATAAATATAACAAAGTATTTGTTTTAAGTATACTTACACGAGACTCATATCTGACCCGAAGTTTTTCTTTCTTTCGCTTAAACTCTTAGGTACTCTAATCTTTGAGTAGCCAAGTAGTCCAGGTTGTTACAAATGCATTTTAAAGGAATATGGAGCTGGAGGCTTCACCTTATACGGTTATCTATTTTACTTTTGTGATGTGTATAGTATGTATCATCATTATAGGGCTAGGTAGTTATAACTATCCCTGGCTGAAGTTGGTACCTTTTGTAATTCTAATGTTTCATTTTGGAAGTGAACGTAGATACTATTTTATGTTCTACTATATATGATTCCCATGTGTTATGAGATTCTGTGTCTCTTTCTTCTTGTCTTTTTTTTCTTTTACCCCAATGGCCTATCTTTTGGACAGCAAGATAATCGGCACATGAATATCATGGATGTAGTAAGTGTCATCTTTAGGAGACAAAAAGGTGGATTGTTGTAGAATGGCTTGAAAGTGACTAAAAATAGACAAGAGATGTATTCAGATGGTAGGTACTTCTTAAGTATTACCCCTCTTAGTAAGGGGAGGTATGATACTACTACGTAGGAACCAGTTCCTTTGTATCATTTTGGGGTTACTCGATCTTTATGTATATTTTCCATAGATTAAGGTATATATTATTATTTTGAAAAAGCTTTGAAATCAAACCCGGGTATTAGGTTCATAAATTTCCTTTAGGGAGATTTAATATAAAATAGAAGATTATTTTATAAATAAGTTATATAACTCTTGGATAAAGGTGAAATAATTTAATATAAGTTAAATGGGTTAAATTTGATAGGAAGGTTTTAATAAACTTTATTTTATTAAACCATGTCTTTTGTTTTAACATCTAAGTTGTATAAACTATATGATGTTATTGGGCTGACTAATAAACGTTTTTACCTTGGAGGTGTCAGAGGAAAAGTCGACTCTGGAAATGAGTTGAATACCAACATCCTACTCTTCTTAGCTACTTTCTAGATCAAATGGGTAAAGCGGTCGACTAAGTTGAAGACATAGATTATTTATTTAGGTCTGCATCTGTATGTTCGACAAAAGAAAAGATAAAAGAATAAATCAGATGTTTTGTGTATACTCTCAGGATATAGTAGGTTACTATACAAGTTTAAAACTTAAGTTAAGTTTTTGAAATGTTTTCATATCTAATTTTGGAAGTAAAAGGAACTAGTGTGGTTAAGAAACCAATGCGATAAGTACGTAAGTTGTACCTAGGTCATTTTATTCGAATAACCATTCTTGATCAAGGTTCGAGTATATGATTTTGAGGTGGTTTACACCATACCAAACAAGGATTTTCCACTTGATTCTTGATGGTAAACACTTGATACAGATTCTTGATATGACTCTAGAGCTTTCTATCATAGTATACGGCTATGTCAGAAGAATAGAGGTTTCTAATCAAGAAACTTGATCAAAGTCCGCACTAGAAAAGTCGAGCGAGTGATACTAGTTTAGAAGTGAAATTTATGTGATCAAATAAGTGATTGAATTTGATATGACAAACAGATGACATATGTACATCGCATGAGCTTTAATATATGTATGCTTCTTACGTTAGAAATGCAAGTTATATGGTCTGATATGGCATGTTTATGTGAGATGATTGCTATACATGATTTAGCATGCTTTGACGACATATGATGAATGATTTGTTGTATTGTGTTAATTGTTATATTTAACTCTCTTTTGGATTACTAAGCGAGATATGTGTACATGGAAGCGAAGACTTGCTAGTTGCTTTTGGTTTCATGAGTAGAGTTAGATTTCTTGCAAATTCATACGTGTTTATGCTTAACGGGTGTGTTTTCTATGTGACATACACACTCTATAAGGTATATCATACGTATATATTGTTGTTGCATTGGCCCTAAATTTGGGAGATCCCAGATATATGCCTACATTGACGTTATGATTTTTTAGATCCAACCGTGCAAAGGAGATGTTGTCAAAATTTTCTATAACATGAGATGTTTTGAAAAGCCCAAGGGTTAGGAGACATTTTCTTCCTTTCGGAATTTTAAGGGCAAAATTCTTTTAAGGGAGAAAGAATGCAACAGTCTAAAATTTTTAATGTTTCGAATGAGAATATTTATTTTATGTAAATATTAAAATTTGATTCAAATATAATAGAAAATAAGAAAATCAATTATTAATAAAAAGACTTGATTTTAATGATGCATTTTTAAATGAATTTATAAGATTTTTTTTAGTTTGGAAAATATTTAAATTTTCGTTTGGTGCAATTCGCGGTAAGCATTGGTATTTTTGAAATTTTACAGAATGAGTTAACCAGTGTATTTTTGTGTTGTTTTGTGATCATGTCGTATTATCATATGCGATCTTATTTTATTTCTATCATTCACGATTCGTATGCGAACGTGATATTATGTAGCAAAGTATTGGAACTCATAATACAAACTAACCCCTCACTTCTTCCTCCCTCCGACTTTTCACTCTACCTTTTTTTGTAAATCAAAACCAGTAAAATAAACAAGCCGCCTCCTTATCGTAATTATTGTTGGAACTAAGGTTAATGAAAATCATCCATGTTAGATCCAATAGGTTCGTGATGAGGAGATCTACGCACAGATGTGTGCAAAGTAAGGTGCGACGGTGGTTAAGGTACTTCATGTTTTGGTAGTCGAAGTTAGGGTTAGGGATTGATGATGATCTAGGTGGAGTTAGGCCTTGGAAATTGTAAATTTGAGCTTCTTGTAAGAAGATGAGCGGATGAGGCATTTAGGGATGGATCGGTTGTGCTTGGAGGTTTGCAACATTCGTTTGTCGTTAGTGGAGGAGTAGGTCACAACGAGGTACGAAGAGCCGGAGGTCGAACTGAAAGTGGTGTTGAACTCGTGGTAGCGTAGGGAGTGTTTTGGCATATGTCATTGGTGCTCTGGCATAACAAGGCATAATGCGATAGGATGTTGCCAAATTAAGGCATGGTGGTCATAGTTTGATGGAGGCAATCAAGCTTGAAGTTGTTGGGTCCACGATGAAGAGCTTACGACGTGAAGCGAGGTGGAGTTAACAACTTATGGAATCGTTGACCGTAGGTGGAGATTTTGGCGCATGCACGGTATGGTTTTGGGTGTGCACATTTCTGTGCATGTACAGGGATATATTAGGGGAGAAGATGATGAGTGAGGTAATTAAAAAATTAATTAGTAATTATTTTATTAATTTAATTATATAAGTCAAAATCTTATAAAATTCATATCTTCTATATATGAAGTCAAAATCAAATGTGATCTTTTGTGTTACATTCATGGGAGTGTTATCTACGCACTGGAGCTGATTTCGTCAAGTTTGGAGCAAGTAAGCTAAAATCGAATGTCATTTAATTTAGATCAGGTAGGAACACTTAAACATTGGCTGGAATTTTGGTGAGTTAACTCACCTTTGGATGAGCAGTATATGATGTATGTGTTCATATAAATTATTATTTGTATGCTTGGAAGATTTCTTTATTTGGTTTGATTAAATTGTTATTTTAGAATGTGGATATCATATGAAATTAAATACAAGGAACTCATGAAATTTTGTAAAGGTATCCGGATTTCTTATCACTGGTGATTTTAATTTCATTTATATACTTGTTGAATAAATTATTGAATGCCAAAAGCTTGGTAGCTTGACCATATTGGATATGACTTTGATATGTTGAAAAGTTAAACTTTTTAATGTAGATCAATGAAAATACTTGAACCATATGGTAGATGTAGGTCTCATTATAGTATTTTGAAAATACTATTATTCACTGTTTTGATTCGAAAATAATTTTAATTCAGAGAATGATTTTAAATGTGACTTTTAGAATTTTCCATGGTATTTTATTTAGAAAGGGTTTTTGAACTTCTCTATTTTGCTCCAACCTTTATGTTACTTTCTTCTAGTTTATATGGAAATGTTTTAAAAGTATTTATTTTATAGAAGAGTTAATATAATAACGAGTGTTTATTATAAAGAAAAAAGGAATTTATCTTTTATAATAAAGTGTACGGGCTACTTGCTACTAATCCTGAGGGTGATTCCTAAATGGATGCAGTAGAAGTAACACATTCGATTTGTTTACTCCCAGAACAACTGTATGGTTGAATGTTGGCATTCATTGTTGTTTGGAGGGCAGTGTTAGCATTCCAAGTGGGGTTTGCTAAAAGGTAAAATGTAAACTCAAGCCTCACACCCGAAAATAACTAAAAGATTATAGATGCAGTAGAGCTACGTGGGTCGCTTATATTAGGGTACGATCATCACCTGTATCTAGATCGATATTTATGGATTATGTATGCTTGTGGCCATGGAAATGGTTTGTTAAGTTGGCAGCTAAGGTGGTGATCATGTTCGATACTATCAAGGATAGGTAGGCTGTTCTATGTTGGTAGAGGTGCAATGTTTTTAGTCTCAGTACATTTTATCTAGAGGTATACTGTACGGAAGGTACTCCCTTACCTTGTCGTTGTATGGAAATAATTCTCCAGTACATGCCTTAACGGATTTAATTGTATGCTAAATATGTTGTTGAATGTTATTAATGTAACCGTTCTGGCTATGTCAAATATTTATTTTGAACCCTAGAAATTATTATAATATCACTAAATTTTCTAATAAAATAGTTTGGTCATCGCAAGAAAAAAACCCGTCCGTGTTTATGTGTGGCATGGTCTTATGAGATACCATTATTTTTGGAAGGTTTTAGAGCATTAAAAATCCATATAATTTGAGTTTCTCATGTTGGTTTACTAGACTGACCCAGGTGTTATGTTCTTATAATGCTTGTGTCATCCCGAGCATAATTCTAGATTTAGTTTGGATGCTTTGGAGCTTCAGGAGATGAGCTAGATGACTCCAAGATGTATTATGTATCTTTTATTTCCGCTGCATTTCTTGTTTTGTATTTATCAGCATTTGTGAGGACAGACTGTTATAACTGTCCATGCCAATGATATGTTAGTTAACTTTGGTTAATGTATATATATTATAGTTTTATTTTGTAAAGATCATGTGTATATCATACATTACTCACCATGATGTGAAATTATATTCCGTCGTTTCTTTCACCCAATAATCTGTCTTTCCTACACTCAAATGCTTGACACGTGAATATCATGGATATTTTAGTGTCAACTTTTAAGGCTCAAAAAGGCCCACTATTATAATTTGTTTGAGAAAATCAATTAAATTACATATAATAATTAATATAAATATACACTACCCCTCTCTCACTCTTACAATTCCATAGTCTGATAAAGAAATGGCCGCCTCCCTTTAAACCCTTCCAGAATTAAATCGAGTGCTTTAAAGCAAGTGAGGAGATGCCTAGGGTTCATCGAATTCTTGGAGAGGAGGAGAATTATTGGTGCCATTTTTGTCATGTTTAGTGATGACCATGAAAGGGAGCTCCAAGCTAGGGTTTCGATTTTCTATTGGCATGGTCAGAGATGGAAGGAATGGAAGCCGGTGTTGACTTGAGGGAGGAGAGGCGTGTCAGGGCATCATTTTGAGGAGGTTCGATCACCTAGGGTTAGTCACGACAATGAGAGCAGCAAGGGGGCGCCTACATGTTGCATTTTCATTGATGGCACCGAGGCTGGTGATTTTGGCATCGATAGGTCAAGCTTCAACTAGAAGAGCCACGTCGTAGACGATGTTCGATTCCATGTAGTGGAGCTCCCTATCATCATGAAGTGGTGCACACGGTGATGGGTTCTGGTGTGTGTGCATGTGCATGAAGATGGTGGAGATGATTAAGTTAATTAGGTAATTAGTTTACTAATTTAAACTCAATTAATAAAATCGATTAATCATGTTTTGTGTTTTAATTCGTATCTTTTGCGTACAAGGTCCATTTTGGACGTGGATTCTTGCGTTGCGCTAGTGATGGAAAGCTCTACGATTTGACATTAGTTTGGTTGGCTTTTTTGAGGTGAGTAATATTTTCTCTCAATAAACTATGATTGTTAGTATAGTTGAAAAAGGTATTTTGAAATTATTTCTAAATTTAAAATATGATGTTAATATATTTCAACCCACACTTGATTTTTCTAAAAGAAATTAAAATTATTTTAAAGCGGTTTTAAATCGAATATCACGATTTTCTAATTGACATGCTATTTTTAGGAAATTGCTAGTTTCAGGCCATTTTTGACATAAATCCCACGTTAGTTGATACAGATGCGTTATACATTTGTGTGTGCGCCTTATTGGATGTATGTGTGCTTGTTGGTTGCATGTATGTTTGTTTGCTTGTTTTGGTTGAGAATGCCGATCAATTCGATGATCTAGCGTTAGGGAATATCCTGTATGTTAAAGTTTCATGCATATTGATTGAATTCATAAATGATGGAAACTCTTAAGATGAGAGAGAGTTTAATGCATATCAATGGGACACACGAATGATGGAGACCCAAATGAATAGGAAGAGTTATAGTAGAGTATTGGGATGCGTCCGACCATTCTAAAGATGAGACAATGGACTTTTATGGGCTTTGGACTTTAGGATAGACGCCGGACCATTTTATTTGGTTTGTACTTATCCATCTTTGGCTAAGTATACGACCAAAGTGGTCGGTATCGGCCATTGTATAGTGGTTGGTGCCATCACTATTGATGATGGTCAATTTAGCCAATCTTTGACATAGACGATAAGGAGGCTTCGAGAAACGCGATGTTGTGATTTATTCGTGTGACCGAATCTTAGTCTTGAAGTTATTGCTCTACGACAAGTGATTTTGATGGTGAAGCAATGGTGCTGCTGGGATGTGATGGCTTTGGAACTATGATGACAATGGTTCGATAGTGATTGAGTTGGCTCCGATGACGATGGCTTGATGGTTATAGAGTCGTGATTATTTTCCACAAAGGTGGGTTATAAGAAGGATGACCTATGGATAGAATGGTGTTTGATTCTATCATGACATAAAGGAATGTGGAAGGGTTCCTTGAGAATATTGAAAACTAGATGGAGCCGGGAAAGGGCTAGTATATACGTGCTAAGGGATTATTAGTACTCGAAGTGTTTTCTATTGTAATCAAAGTAAGGGTTTACGAGGACATTCATAGGTACTATGTTTGGCTACTTTAGATTGGTTCTTTGGATCCGTATACCATGGATTAGTGGATTTGGATCCAGTATCTGCTTAGGAGTGTATCGAGTGCATGAAAAACCGAGATTTTCCCTTAATCCTTAGTAGAAATTGGTCATATGAGTTATCATATATCCAATGCACATTGAGTGATAGTGAGGTTTGTTGGATGGATGTTATGTTTGCCATGATTGTTTTTATGTAGTTAGCCACTCTATGTATTTCACATATTGTAGATATTGTGAATGTGGATACCTAGACACTGTGACATTGTACTTAGGCTAGAGTACACCCTTATGATGTTTGTAGAGTAGCATATTATCGATGTAATGTGCTAACTCTTTGGATGCATGGATATGTTAGATATGATTCCCTATACCCTCTATTTCAACTATATCGACTTTCATAGTATTTTGAGATTGTTTATCGCTCACACCAAACTGTTGTTTGACTTGAGGTTTTATACTTTGCTTCATATTACCTTAGGTACTCTTAAATGAGTAGACTAGATAGCTAGTCCAACTAGCACATAAAGTGTGCAAATCGACTAGCAGGAGGCGATGCTTTCTCATATCTATATTTTAGGCCTATTATTTCTTATTCCACCATATGATGTTATGGAGCCTTGGTAGTGTTCGGCTTCCTATTATTAGAGACAGTTCATCAGTTGAGTATATTCATCAGTTGTATAAACTATATTACTATTTTTGTATAAACATATAAGCATGTGTACCTTGATTTTGTGGTTCATGTGGTTACTACTATCTCAACTATTTTACATCTATGACGACTATTATATTTTATTTGATGCATTATAAGATATACACCAGGTTCTATGATTGTTTGATGTTTTCTTTCTCTTTTCTTCTCTTAGAGTTCCCTTCTTTCCTTTGAAAATCGTCCCATACCGGTCAGATGCTCGTACAATGTATTATTTAGATTATGATCATCAGGGTGTAGAGTGTATGTCACATTTGGTATCAGAGCTTAGATTGTATGATTAACCTAAGTTGATACCATGACCCAATAGAGCTAGGGTAGGAGTTGTCATCTTAGACTGGATCTATAGTGTACATATACCAGAGAGTGCGTATTTGTTATATATTTTTGTTTTCAAAACTATGTAGTAGTATATTAGATATATAAGTTGTATTGCACACATAAGCACTATTGATGTAGTTTTATTTATGAGAGACTAGTCATCTATTAAAGATTAGGAATGATCTAGCATACAAGAAATGCTACAATTGACTCCACCTCTGGAGTTGAGGAGTAGGCAGGATTGAGGGCCACTAACCTCGGTTTATAGAATATGTTCATAGGGATAGCGTGATGCATTATCTAGGATGCCCAAGTAGCTCCAAATAGTTATGGTGCTCAAGTGTAAATGCTTAGAGTCAACTTTGTTGATCTGTATAAGGATCATATGAGTCTAAGAGGTAGAATATTCCTTGGAATAGAGTCGAATGTTGAGGTGTCAGATTGGAAGGATACTTGCAAAAGGATGATCGATGGCTTAAAGCTAGATGATGTTATCATATAGAAGTTGACCTCTAGATAACTCCAGGGATGATCTTGAACTAATGCAATGCCCATATAGCTTCGACTCCTGAGGATCGATTTACTTAGGATCAATTCATAGTTTGCTTCGAAGAAAATATATCTCGACTTTTCAAATTTTGGTGTTGTTAATGAAATTCGTCGGTTTGAAGTAAGGCAATAATATGTCTATGTCGGAGTATGTAGCCAAATTTGATGTGCTATCAAAGTATGGTCTATCTTTCATTGATACTCCACTTAGGAATGAAAGGTTTATCACTGGGTTGAGCGATCATCCTGGGAAGCGATTGATTGGTCATATTGACGAGAGCTTTAAGGAGTTGATTGAGTAGGCTTTGCGATACAAATGCCTATACCAGGTGCATAAGAACCATCCCAAAATAGTTCAGCAGGGGTAGATGATGAAATCATATGCATTGCATGTCGTTTTAATTTCGTTGAGTGCCCCATTGACGAAAGAGAAGGGAAAGGGCATTGCTATCTAGGGTATGCTTTTCATATGGTGTTCCATATGTGTTTTATTCGATATTGGGGTTTCATATTCCTTTATATCTAGTGATTTAATAGGTAGATTAGGATTAAGACCCTGGATAGTTGATCGACCTTTAATTATGACGAACATGTTAGGGGCTTAGCCAGCCTATGCATGGTTTGTCAAGACTAAGCTTTATCGAGTCATGGATCTTTGTTTATTTGTTATTGATTTGTTTTGGGTTTTATTATGTTTGTATTATAGTTTGGTAATGAACTGGATAAAAAGGTACACAATAATGGTGGATTATGAAGGCTGTTGGTGGTAATAGGGACTGTTGATGAGGGGAAGTTAGTGTTCAGCTACCCACCTAATGATGGGGTGATGGTTAGCTTTCTATATTTTCTCGATATCCCACTTGATGAGTTGTCATCTATGCCTTAGCCATAAAGTTTCCAAACACATTAAACGCGGTGATCGGAGTACTACCATATACTGATTAAGTTCCGTATCGATCTGGTCAGAGGTGCTAGACCAGTTGTTATGCCTCTAAGGCATATAGTGAACAAAGAGCAGAGGAAAACTGACGGTGTGAGCTAATGACCTATTGAGGTGAGGGTTTAATCCTAGGAGCATATTTGAGTGGAATGCACCTATAGTGTTCACACTAAGGCAAGTAGCTCTTTGAGGTTGTATGTTGATTACCGAGAGCTAAATGACATGATGAACAATTATCCACTCCTACTTATTGATGGCTTGTTTGATTAGCTTTATGGCATAAAGTGTTCTCTTAGTTGGACCTTACGATGAGGTTTCATCCACTAAGAGTAGCCAGAGAGAGTGTTTTGATCACAATGTTTCATATGCTACCTTAATTTTTGATTAGTTGGTTATGCCGTTCTGGTAAACCAACGCGTCGACATGCTTTGTTGATCTCATGAACCGTATTTTGATGGATCACTTAAATAAGTTTGTGCTTGTTCTCACTGATGATACTTTTGTTTACTTATTGACGAAAGAGGAGCACAAGACGTGATTGATGATTGTGTTGAAGGTATTGAGAAAACATCGATTGATGGTGAGATTTTTGAAGCATCACTTCTGAAAAAGGGAAATTAGATGCTTAGGTCATGTTATTTCGAAATAAGACATTGATATGGATCTTGTGAGTTACGACCGTCTAGGATAGGGATACACCCAAGAGTGCACCGATGTTGCTCATTCTGAGTGGGACTGAGAAATTGACAGTATGCACAAATATATGTGATACTGGCATTGGCGGCGATAACATTCGCTTTGGGGATTTGTAGCCTTTATCTGTTACGAGAGAGGTTCCGATTGATCATTGATCCCACATTTTTGAAGTAACTCTTCTCCGAGAAGAATTTTAACCTTCGCCTACAGCGATAGTTAGAGTTATTGGCCTCCCATGACTTTGATATTTCCTATATGTTCACGAGGGAAATGCATTCATTGATGCTCTAAGTGGGTGACATCCAGTTTGAGAGCGATGTTCCTAGAGTGGACACAGCTTGAGTTTATTGCTGGTCATCACTTTAGAACTTGATGTGAGATAGTGCTAAAGATGATGGCCACTTTAAATATCAGACCTACTTTGATTTAGTGCATCGATACTAGTCAGAGGCGTGAAGCTAGACTAGTGGAGATCATGGCTAATTTAGAGGAATGAGTACTGTCTGTATAGGTGAAGTAGTGCAGACTCGGGTGAGATGGTTGGCTCCGTATGGACGAGATATTGTTTCTTCCTGATGTCATTGGATTGAAGGACAAGGTATTATTACAGCACTCTCATTCGAGATTGTTAAATATCCCGATGACAATAAAATGTACCGTGATATGAGGCAAATATTTAACTAGGAAAGGATAAAGAAGGATGTCGGGCATTCAGTTTGGGATGAATGAATTGACAGCTAGGCAACGCTGAACAGAAGAAGCCAAGTAGTTACTACAACCTCTTGAGATCCCAGGTGGAATAAGTATAGTTATAGATGGAACTCATCCGTGGAATGCGAAGGACTAGAAGAGAATACGATAACATTTGGGTCATAGTTGATAGACTGAAGAAGGATGCTACCTTTATATTCTTTTAGTCTAGTAGAATGGCAACCAAATTAGTTGAGCTATATTTAAAGCATATTATCCAATTCCATGGTGTTTCAAAGAGTATTGTAAGTGCCCAAAACCCGCTGTTCACTAGCGGGTTTCAGGAAAACTTAAAAGAGATGTTGGGGAATATGGCAGTGAATCGATTAGATGATATCAAGATCGAACCAAAAATTTTAAGACCTCGTAGGCCTATTCGTATTGTAAGATGTGATGTAAGAAATGTTAGAAGGAAGGTGGTGAACTAGTAAAGGATTAACGGAACGAAAGCGGAGGCGATAACGTATGGGAGACCGAGAAGAGCATGAGGACTACTTACCAGGAGCTATACACTTGGTGAGATTCCCATTTTTTTGTCGAGTTTCATATTGGATGTCATATTTGATGTCTTATTCTAGATAATTTAGTATCCTGCATGCTAAATAGGCATGGATGTTTCTTTTTGATGTTTGATCTTATATGTGCCCGTTTGATGTTTAATTGTTGGCATTTGATATGATTACTTATGCTTATGTGGTCGTTAGGTATGCGAGATAGTTATGGTTTGATATAATGTATTTATTAGATGATTAATATATATATATATATATATATATATATAATTTAGTATGCTTTATAATCCCGTCTTTTGGTAAGTCCATGTTACCAAAGATTGGCTGGAATCCGAAGACAATTCGATCCGGAGATCGGTATACACAGGTTTACTATGGATACTGGCAAATTTTGTCCAAGTTCGGATCGAGCTACAATTGACATGATATGACAAGCAAAGCTATGAAAGCCAATGTTCCAAATTACAGGTCAATTGGAGTTCGTATGCTCAAGATATGGATCGATTAAAATCAATGAAGGAGGTGTTAGTTCGTATCCATCAATTGCCACTCCTCTTCATATCCATCAAACACCGTCCCTTCGTATCCATCATTAAATGTCCATTTCATACAGTCTCTCTCCATCCATCTCATATCGATCTCCCACCATCGATATGAAGAGCAACAACCACCGATCGATATGACGAAAGCAACATGAAGCATCGATACGAAGGAGGCCTCTAACCATCAATACGAAGTAGCATGCAAGCATCGATATGAATAGAGCCACGCATGATCGATACGAAGGGATCGATGCGCACTTTTCAGCCTATTGCAAAATCCTTAGATCTATCATAACTCAATATCTACAAGTCCAAATGCCACCAATTTTTCACAAAAGCTTGCTTACCACCTCTACTTGGTCCCTGATCGATCTTGACCCAAATGGAGCCATTTGGATCGATACGAAATTCATACGTATCGATTAGGGATCGATCCCAATCCACCTCAGATCGATCTGGTGGGCTCTCCCATATGAGAGAAGTAGTTATTCGAGATTTGAGCCAGATATTTTCAGCTACGCCTATAAATAGCAGCCATATGCCTCCAGAAAATGGACTTTTGGACTCTTCTACATCGAAATCTCAATTGTACCTTGAGTGTACTATGGTAATCAGTTTTAACCAGCGAGAATCATCAATAAAACAACAAACTTTCTATAGTGGGCGTAGGCTACAACGCAGAACCTCTCTAAATCTCTGTGTTGTTATACTTCTGTTTGTCTATTTTTGGTGTGTTTGTTAGATTAACCTCATTTCTAATTTATATTATTTACTTTGATCTCTTCAAACACGCCTAAAGAGTGTGTGCCCAATTTTGGTACAAACATGCTTAACTATACGATGATGTTGCAATTGTGTTTAATCCTCTCTATTGAGTACATGTTCAGGTACGTGGAAGAAAGTATTGGCTATTTGCATGTTTACTCATTTTTATTCGCATCTAAATGGTATGCTTGCTATAAAAGAGGTACGTAAGATCTGCAGCATAAATTTGGATATATTTATTCTTGTATGTCCTTAGAAATGAGATGCCTCAAACATGAGATGTATATATATCTATGTTGCTTTTGGATATTTCGGACCTAGCCATGCAAAGGAGGTATTGTTGAATTTTTCCAAAACAAAAGGAGCTTTGAAAGCTTTTGGGTTACTAGACATTTTCCTTACCTTAGGAATTTCAAGGGCGAAACCTTTTAAGGATAGGAGAATGTAACAACCCATATTTTTAATGATAGGATGATTAAATAGTAGTTTTAAATATTGAATCGTTAACTAATTGAAGGTCCAAAAATATTTTTTTCCCATACAATCGTATTAGGACTTGAGACCACTTCTGTTGAGCTCGGATCGACGTTGCAAACTAAATTGAATGTAAATATCACTATATTTGGAGATTAGACAATCCAATGGCCAAAATAATCTTGAAATGCATAAAATTATCATTTCGAAGCGTTATCTCGGATTGTGATGAGACTTTTACCATTGGGACCAAAAAAATGAGGTGATATACATCGACGATTTTTTTTGTGATTAAACGTACAAGTGATCATACGAGTTTGAAACGTATGCTGATTTATTTGAGAAAACCAAATAAATTGTATATAATAATTAATATATGTATACACTATCCCTCTCTTACTGTTGCCGTTCCATTGCCTGAGAAAGAAATGGTTGCCTTTCTTTACACCCTTCCCCGAATTAAATCGAGAGCTTTGGGGCAAGTGAGGAGACACCGTAGGGTGCATCAGATTTCTAGAGAAGAGAAGCACCTTTGGTGTCATTCTTATCGTGTTTAGTGATGGCCGCAAAAGGGGGCTCTGAGCTAGGGTTTCGATTTTCTGGTGGCATGGTCGGTGATGGAGGGAATGGAGCCTTGCGTTGGCTTGAGAGAGGAGAGGAATGTCGGGGATAGCGTTTTGAGGACGTCCAATCACCTTGAGTCAGTCATGATAATAGGTGCAACGAGGTGGGCTATGTGTTGCGTTTTGATTGAGGGCGCCAGGATTAGTGATTTTGTAGTCGATAGGTTGGGCGCTCGATGATGAGTGTGATGGCATAGACGGTATTAGATTCTATAGAGTAGAGCTCCATATCATCGTGAAGAGGTGCACTTGGTGGATGGGTACTGGCGTATGTGCGTGTATAGGAAGACTTTGGAGGAGGGGGGAGGGTAAAGATGATTAAGTTGATGATGTAATTAATTTATTAATTTAAAGTTAATTAAAATCCATCGATCACATTTCGTATTTAATTCATATCTTTTGCGTACGAGATCCGATTTGGATGTAGTTTCCTGTGTTATGCTCATGACATAGAGCTATATAACTTGACATCGAATTGGTTAGCTTTTGTTAAGGTGAGTGATGTTGTTTCTTACCATATTTTTATTGTTAATATAGTATAAAACGGTGTTTTGAAATTATTTCTAACTTGAAAATGTGATTCTAATATATTTAAACTCACACTGAATTTTATAAAAAATTAGAAGTATTTTAAAATGGTTTTAAGCTAAATATCACATTTTTCTTATCGACGTTCTATGCTATTTTTAGGAAATTTCTAGTTTTTATCCATTTTTGGGACAAATTCGACATTGGTTAATATAGATGCGTAATACTTATTGTACGGATACTATATTGGATGTATGTATGCTTGTTGGTTGCATTTATTCTTGTTTTGGTTGAGAACACCAATCAATTCAGCGATCCATCATTAGGGAATATCCAATATGTTGGGGTCTCGTGTATATTGATCGAATGCACAAATGATGGAAACTCTTAGGATGAGAGTTTCATGCAAATCAATGGGTGTAACAATGATGGAAACCTAAACAGATGGGATAGGTTGTAGAAGAGTATTGGGATGCATGCCTACCGATCTGAAGATGGAAAACGATGGACTTGGATAGGCTTCTAACTTAAGGATAGACGTTGAACGTTTTTATTTGGTTTGTACTTATCCATCTTTGGCTAAGTATATGACCAAAGTGGTTAGTATCGACCATAGTATAGTGGTCAGTGTTCATCACTATAGATGATGTCTGGTTCGACCTATCCTTTACATGGAGATGAAGAGGCTTCGAGGAATATGATATGGTGGTTGGTTCATGCGGCCGACTCTTGGTCTTGGTGTTATTGCTCTACGATGAGCAATCTCGATGGTGAAGCAATGACATGACGCTTCAACACGATGGCTTTGGGACTTAATGATGATGACTCGATAGTAATGGAATTGTGTTCTGATGATGACCACTCGATGGTGATGGAGTCATGAATGTTTTCCGCAAGGGCAGGTTCTAGGAAGTGTCACCCATAAATAGAATGTCGTTTGATTCTATCGTGGAATGATGGAATGTGGAATGGTTCTTTGAGAATAGTGAAAATTAGATGGAGATAGGAAAGGGCTTGGATACGCGCATGAAGGGATTATTAATACTAAAAGCATTTTCTGTTGTACTCAAACCAGGGGTATTGTGTGGATGCTCATGGGTACTCTGTTTGGCTACTTCGAATCAATTATTTGGATTCGTATACTCCGGACCTGTGGATTTGGGTCTAGTGTCAACTTCGAGTAGTGTATCGAATACAAGGAAAACCAAGATTTTTATACTAATCCCTGGCAGAGGATTTGTCATACGAATCATCTTATATCCAAAACACATTGAGTGATAGTGAGTTTTGTTTGATGGATGCATGTTTGCAATGATTGTTTTCATGCAGTCTGTCACTATATGGATGTCATATGATGTAGGTATTGTAAATACAGATACGTAGACACCTTAACATTGTAATCAAGATGGAGTACTCCTGTATGATGTTTGTAGAGTAGCATATTATTGATGTTATGTGTTAACTCTTTTGATGCAGAGGCAAGTTAGCTAAGATTCCCCATACCCTCTGTTCCATATACTTTATCGACTTTCGTAGTATTTTGAGATTGTCTATTGCTCACACCAGACTATTTTATGATTTGAGGTTTTATGCTTTGCTTCTTATTACCTTAGGTACTTTTAAATGAGTAGACTAGATAACAGGTGTAAGCTGCACATGGAGTGTGAAGATGGACCAGAAGGATGCGACACATTCTTGTACCTATATTTTGAGCTTATTATTGCCTATTCCACCGTGTGACACTGTGGTGCCTTGATAGTGTTTTACTTAATATTATTAGAGATAGTTTATCAGTTGAGTTTATTTATCGATTTTATAAACTCTACTACTATTTTGTATAACCGTATGAGCTTATGTGCCGTAATTTTGTGGTTCATGTTGTTAATATTGTCTTGACTGTTTAATACATATTATAACTATTATATTTTATTTGATATGTCATGAGATTATGATAGATTATGTGATTGTTTGATGTTTTCTCTTATTTCTTCTCTTCTATTTCTCCTCTTTCCTCTTCTTTCCTTTCCTTTGACAATCGTCCCACATCGTTCGGATGCTCATGCAACGCATTATTCGATTATATGAACGTCGAGGGTGTATGGCGATTGTCACAATATAAGAGTTACAAAGGATTTAAAATGGATGGTTTGTAGAAAAATTAACACCAAGCCACAGTAATTAAATTCACTAGAACTGGGATAGTGATTACTACTTTTGGGTCCTAATATTTTTTACTCTCAAACATGTAATTGATCAGATCAAAGGAATGACCATATTATAAGAAGCTACAAATATTATATACAATATAATCCTTAATATGTTGACCAAACTGTTTAGTTTGTTAGTAGTTTTAGCTGTAGTTATATTCCTATCATGTACAAGTTTTGTGATTTGATCATATTTTTCTACCTGAAATCTTAGCTTTATTTGTATGTCCTTCAATGATGTTGTTAATAATACTAGTCAATAAATAAATAAATAAATAGTAAAAATAAAGGCACTATGTGCCTATTAAACTTGACTTGAAAATGTAGGTACAAAGCATTTATGTTTTTGTATATTTATTTAATTTGTCCCTTAGTTAGAAGTTTGGTTGTTCGTTATATCTTAATTGAAATCCAAAACTAAGTTTTGGATGCTAAAACTAAATTGTATAACTTAGACTTGACATGATTAGATCTTAAATCAACTTACATCTATATTCACTTTATTGAACATATACAAGATTCTATATTCATGTTGAGAATGGCATGTAGAAATTCTTAAAGAAGAAAAATATTGACTAAAATTTAATCATTCGAAAAGTGCTATGGTAAAACAACAATAGATTTTGATTTTTTGAATGGATTTTGGTGAATCTTCATTTATTTGAAAGATAGATCAATACGAAACAATTTTTATGTTTGTTGCTTTTGAAAATTTTGTAATCTATTGGTATTTAGTCAGTTTGAATTTAAAGAAAAAATTTGGCTTGAATAATTATTTTCAGAATTTCAGATCCAAAGTGTTTTAGCCATAACCATTGAATGGTGTATTCGATTCCGTTGATCTTTTACTTTCTAAAAAGCAATTAGACAGGGAACAAATTTTATCAAAGTATTTCGAAATTTTTAAAGATTTCTAGGATAAAAACATAGATTTATTATGTGGGCATGCGTTCTATTAATTTCTAATTTTCATTCCTTATGATAAAACACTACAACTCATGTTATTCTCCATATATTTATTGTTCGGAAGTTGTATTGAGAAGCTCATACAATATGGCAACAACTCCACTTTGAAACCTCATTTAATTTTGTGATTTTGACACTTAAAACCATGTCGATAAGTGACATAACTAAACTACATGATGCCTTTATATAAAAGAATGCATGTTAATCATATCATTTTCTATATGCGACTAATATATAACTTTTGAGTTGAGAATAGGTGCTTAAGAGGACTAGTTGGACTAATTTGCGGCTTTAGCTTGCTTTTTACTCGCAAATAGTAAGATAACTTGCTTAAAAATAATAAAGGTACGTATTTACGTTGTATCGATAAATATGAATTATTATATTGGTTACCCATATTTTAGGATGACCCACTGATTGGGATGTACATTAATTATGCTTTTTGTTGTTGTGATTTTTCAAAATGCTCTCCGTACAAAGAAGACTCTGTAGAAATTTTCTAAAAAATCCAACACTTCGAAAATTTTCACTTAGTTATTCATTTACAAAAAATAAAAAGTTAATAAATGTGTTTATTTAAATTTGTAAAATACGATAAGACTAGGTAAGTTTTAGCTTAATTATAGATTGCAGAATGTGAAGAAGGTTAACCGTACGAATTGCGTATGACATCTACCTATAAAAAATTGCAAATACACAATTTTCTTAAGGAAGGAAGTCTATAACAACCCTCATTTCTAGCCACGATAATAAATTTAATTTAATTAATACAAAAAATTTAAATTCAATTTTGGATAATATTTTATTTTGGAATGAAATAAAAATTATTTTGATAATTAATTAATCAATTAGTTATTTTCCAAAATATATTGCTCTCGAATAAAATATCTAAAATAAATACAAATTATTTTTATATTGTGAATAATTTTAATAAGATTGAAATATATTAAAACAAATATTATATAAAATTAATAAAATCAATAAATCGATAAAGATGGATAATTATTGAATTTATATATTTTGTAAAATCATCAAAATCTATTTTGTAAAGTATACGATAGATCAATTTAAATCAAAAAATTGAATCTGTAATGCAATGATAGAATTATTTATGTAAACATAGAAATTTTAACTTGTAGACCAAAGTGATAGTTACAAATTTATTTACGTAAGGGGCTTTATCGTATAACTAAAGAGATTAACTCTCTCATTTCTTTCCATTATTCAAAGGCCAAACCCATTCTCCATTACCGAGACCATACCCTAGTTCAAGGCCTGCACCTTTTAATCCCTTTCAATCCAAGTGTTTACGTCTTCCTATGAAATCCCCAAAATCAAAATTGAACATTCAAAAGAATAAAAATCACGTAAAGGAAAAAAACTCATGCAGGGTTAGGCTTGGCGTCAATAGCAAAGTCGATCAATGAAGGGGGTGTGATGTTGCGTGAGGCAGCAACGACTGGTAATTGGTCGAAGCATGGTGGTTTTCAGACGACGTCGATGCATAGTAGAGCAGCTTTAGATGACGCATGGCTGATGAAGACAGTGGTCATGGCGAACTTCAACACTGGTAGTACAATGGTCGTTACGAACTTCGGGTTGTGGCTGGCTGGCATTAGTCGTGCGCACGGCTGAGGTGGTGCAGTGCGAAACGAACGATTAAGGTGAGTTAAACTCACAAAATCTATCTCTAATTATTTGAGTTCCTTTTGCATGCTCTGATATGGTTGATTATGTGGTAATACTTGGTTCTTGATTGAATTAGATGAGATATTCCAGTATGCTTTTGTATGATTGATTATATGGTGAGTAAATCCTCACAAGACCTATCTTGAAATTGCTTCATACTTAAACATGAATTTATGGCTGAATTTTTGATTATATGGATGTGTTAAATCGTTGTTGCTATCTATAATCTTGCTAAAACCTTATACTAAAAAAAAGTGCAAAGTAATCATAGTTATATTGATCATATGAAGTTTAGATTGACGGCTGAAGGTACATGCATTGTTTGTGTAACCAGAGTTGTCGAAAAGCAACTCGGGTCACTACATAGTTTCATATTATGGGATAATATTTATAGAGTGATGTTGGCTTTAGAAGTTGCATTCTTGATGGGTTTATTGTTTGAGTTGTTTAAATGGTTTTAAAAAATATTTTCAAAATAAGATTTTATCTATTTTGATCCTTATTAAAATTATTGTCAGAATATAATTAAATTATATTATATTCTTAACTTATATCCTATTTCAAAATTTCTATCTGCAACTTTTAAAGATAAAGAAATATTTATTCATAAAACCTTTTTAAATTTACTATCATAAGTATATTATAATTTTAGAAATGTTTAGAGGCAAAATATAAGATATGTTATTATTTTATAAAAGCAGTTATGAATACTAATTTCAATTTCAAGTGATTTTAGTTATAAAAGCTATCTAAATGATAGTGAAAGAGATCAAAAGCCTTTAAATGTAGAATTATTTTGAGAAATAATTACATGGTTTGAAAATTATTTGTGGGAAATTTATTAGCATTTGTAAGGAATATTGTTTAAAATTACATACACACACACACACTGATACACACACACACACATATATATCTATGTGTGTGTGTCTATATATATATATGTATGCTTTCAAGCCTTGTGTAAGAAATATATTAAAAGAGATATTGATTTAGCCTTTGAAAATTTCATACTTACATTGTAAAATAAATTACTCATTTTTATAAATAATTATAAGATTCCAATTATTTTAAAAATCTTTCATTTTATTTATTATGGATTAAGGATTTTATTACAATTTCTAGTTTTTCTATGAAATGAGGAATTTTAATAAATGATCATCATATAGATAGGTATGGGACTTTTTATACAATTCTTCCACTTATTTTCATAACTCGTTGTCTAGATATATTACGTGGAATTTACAGGCTTTTAGTAAGTACATGAACATCACTAGGTGGTATATGACATTTAGTGAAATTCTAGTAATTATTAAAATGGTAGTGATTAACGCTTTAGATTTGTATTATCTTGAGGCATTTTGCTATATGAGCTGATATATCCTCGAGAAAAACATAATTACGAATTTTTGACAATCATGATGATCGTTTTATTTTGACGATCCAGTTGATCATTTGTGTTCCTGTAAGTTGTAGATGATTCTGAGAAGCTATCTTCTTTTGGAGATCAATTTATATTAGACATAGGCGTTTGTGGATGTCTGGCTATAACCATACACATTTATTAGCTTACTAGTGGCTACATCATGATTTTGTGCTTATGCATTTATTATCTTAATAATGGCTATATCGTGATTCTGTGTTGCCTAATGAGAGATAGCAATTACTAGTAACTTTGTAGTAGATATATCGTGTTTTTGTGATTTATCCAGGAGGGGACCGTACCTCTATGTTTTGTCCAAAGGGGACCGTACCTCTATGATTTTCCCATGAGGGGACCATACCGTTAATTTAGGGATATCCTTATGCGGATTTATTTTAGTTCCATTGATTTGGAATGGACAAATGTGAATCATCAGGTTTGCGTATGATAGTTTATGATAGACTTGAGTTTTTTATGAAATGGCGCTTATTTTATGATATATCCTTTTGAATTGATTTGGATTGGCAAATTTTACATGACTCAATAATTACATGCAATCATATATTATTCTTACATCTTTAATTAGATATCGCCTAAACCGTTTATTTTCATAATATATAGGTGACGCCAAGACTCCATAGTTACCAGAACTTGCTGACCTTGGACATGTGTGCTAGCATGGTGAGAAACTATTTTTGGCAGTTTGAGTTTATGTAACGACCCAATTTTTTGAGGCCCGAAAGTCGACATTGGTACATCCACTGTATCAAATGCCGCACAGTCGAATGCCGGAAACCAAACCGTTAGGGTTAAAGAAAAAGAAGATAGAAGAAGAAACAGAAATCAATGACAAAATCTCACAATTCGCAGCGGAACAACATATAATAGATAAATGAATAATCTTTAAACAAAGCACTATATCAGTTTACAAATTACAACATCAGAGTATTACAACAACAACACTCAAACAATGGCAGTTATAATAACTTGTGTACAAGAAAATTTGACTTGTACTAACCCAAACGCAATGGACACTACATAAAATAAGTGATACGCTTCGCCATCCAGCTTGCTCCTGATCTCCGCGGTATCTCTTTTCTGACTTCGCTCCAGAATAACTGATAACCAGACTCTAGGCTGCCCGTGTGGAAAATTGTGGGCACCTAGAGTTTAGAAAGGGAACTATAAACTCCGAGTCAGTCATGGGACTGATGTGAGATCTTAAAAATAGTTATTTTCACAAAGAAAATAAAAGAAAATCCGCTATGCTTTTGGAAAATGAAACTACCATAAGGCATCCCGCCACACACACAATACAATCGCGGACTTGGATGAGATTTCTCCTTATGATAGTCAAACATGCTTGATACGCAAAATCCTTTTTAATATTATCATTAGTGCATAGTGCAGAAAACATTTCGAAAGTATAATATTAATCTTAGCCAGCATAGGTACCATTATATTATGCCTGATATAGCTACCTCCTGAGGAGGCAGGTTATACAATTGCAATCGTAAAGGGCTCATATTGTTTCTTTGGATTTCCAACAAATGGTCAGGCTAAGGAACTTCCTATTGCCACATGGGTACGCCTCTGGAGGGACATCCCGAGAACCTAACCGGATCTCTACCAACACAATGCCGGATTACCTCTGTAACTAGGTAACTACTACACGAGTATGCCATCCCCCGGTCGTTTGCGACCTTTATCCAAGGATCCTCAACCACAAAGCAACAACCATAAAGTATAATAAATTTGCAGCATCAACATAGGTAAAATATCTGGGATCCATACCATGATGCTACCTTTTTCCAGAAGGAAATGACATACCCTCAAGGGGTGCTACCCCCAATTAACCTTGCCGCATCTTTCCTGTTTCGATCATTTCCGGGGTGTGAAGTTCGACGAGGTCTCGTCCACAAAGCTACACCTTACACAAAGTCATGCTTTGATCAACAAATGATCAGCAATACTTCGTATGTCACATTACCAAATTGGGAGTATATCACTAATAACCATCAATACATAACCTCTGAGCTCGTACGTCTCAGAGAAGGGTGTTAAGCTAAGAGAATAAATTCTCCGCCACCAACAGAAATGTATTTGATAGAAATCAGCTTTATATCTCAAAGTGTAATGTCAGACACACATCCATACAAGTCTGTTCCAGGATCGAACGGAGCCGAAGGCACTTCAAAGAAGCCCTTGTAAATTCGGATATTCACTAATCATGTCCGGAATCTCCATCATAAAGTGTGATAAAACCTCTATACCGGAGCAACCCGGTGCAGAGACATTCGACAGGTAATCCTTCGCTTTCGAAAATACCCGGTCTTCAACACCGTCTTCAAACGCAATCCCATTTCGTCGTATCATTATTCGGAATGGGTTTTATGACACAAGGTCCTCTCCCGGCTAATCCGAATAATGAGCGCTTATTTTAAAAATAAGTGTTACATTCAAATTTCAACAAATCACAACCAATTTTCCACTTTGATCTTTTTAAAAATAAAAGATCCCTTACAATCCAAAGGTTCGATGTGGTTTTCGAATATCCATTTGGAATTCGACCCCCGGTCGCATCGAAATTCAAATGACATTAAAAAAGGCCAATATTGATAGTCGGTTATTTAACTATCAACCAACATTCACAACAATTACCAGATTTAAATAATTTTCCCCAATTATTTATTTTCAAAATATTTTCGCAAGATATATTTCACACTTCAACCATTTAAAAACAACTTTCAAATTACTTTCCACATTTCAATACTTTGAAAACAAATTTCAAATCACTTTTCCTTACGTGGAATATATTTCCAAATATTTATTTCCACCGAAAATCTGCCGAGTTCAAATAATTTAAAATAATTATCCAAACATATATACTTAGAACATTCAGAATAAAAATTATTTTAAAACACTTTATTTAAAAACATTAGTTATGAAGATATTATATTAAAATCTCATGTAAAAATTCAAGTCCAAACTAATTTTAAATAAAATTAATAGATAGGGTATAAATATTCAAATATCCATTTTCTAAAACATATGTCAATTAAAACTTTGAAACAATCCCTTCTATACTTAATTAAATAAATCTTTACTTTTAAAGATTCAAAACAATTTTCAAAGATAATCTCTCCAACAATATTCTTTTAAAACCAAATCTAGAACTTTTAATTTTATTTCAAAAGCTATTTTAAAAATATATTCGGCTTTCCAGGGAAAGTACACCTTCCATTCTAAAATGGTTCATTTAAATCAATTTATAAATCTTTCTAGATTTATTTTAAATTTACGTTCCAAATCCGTAAATTCCTTTCCACACTTTTAAAAATAAACAAATGTTTATTTTTAAAACAAATTTCCCTTTCCTTTATAAAATTCCCATTTGTAGATTCAAAATTTTAAATATCCATAGATATATGATTTTCAAATCGATTCCCAAATAATTATTATTTTTACCAAATCAATATCAAATTGATTTTCTAATTTATTTTCAAAACACCAAATCAAATTTCAAATTGATTGTCAAATTTATTTCAAACACCAAATTTATAATCTTCTGAAAAAAATTCCTTCTTTTAAATGTATTCAATTTTCTAAAATTAATTTATTATAAATTTTCTACCAAATTTCAAAAATTCGATTTGATTTACTTCATGTATCCTACGATACCAAAAATATATTCAGCTAAATTATAGCCTTCAACAGTTTCAATCACAAATAGTCACACACAGATTACAAATAATCAACAAACAATATTGAAACTAATTCAAATATTTCAGGAATCCAGTTGGTTCCCTCCAACCTATTTTCCCTGCATCCACAGACGTTACCACAACAATCAAATACCAATTCCACTTCGAGGTGGAATATCGTGGTATATGGGATTTATAAAATATCATCCGCTATTATGCGGCGCATAGGGTCTCATCCGCTATATAATGCAGGAAATCAATCACTCCAAATATACATATATAATACCAATTCCACTTCGAGGTGGAATATCGCGGTATGTGGGTTTAAATATAATATCATCCGCTATTATGCGGCGCATAGGGTCTAAACTAATATAACTGGTGATAAATCAATCATCCAAGAACACAATCAACAATTTTAAATTTAACTATTTAAAATTAAACTGGAAAATTCGATTGAGTGAGAAGATCTCACCTTTTACTATGCATGTAATTTCATTTCCATTCCGGACTTGATTTCATCATTGTATTTGACCTTATATAAACAATTACACAATTTGTTAATATTCAAAATAATCGAATAACCAATTTTCGTTTGGTAAATTTAATTAACTAATAATTTATTTTAGACTAAAAATTTTCCTTTTGAAATCTTTTAATATTTAATATAATTAAATAAGTTAGTTCAACCATTTTTTTCCACCAAATCCTTACCTATATATTCTGTCTACATATTTTAAATTTCATCAGCAAGTTGATTGTACATCACAAATCTATGTATACACATATATTCTAATTACAGTAAATGATGTATGTTTACATCCCAATGATCATTGTGTGTGTGTGTGTGTGTGTGTGTCTATATCAAATTAAATAAAAAGAAACAAACTGCTAAATTTCTCGAACAAAGACGAACCCATATCGAAGCACAAATTGGTCATCGCAACTCTCGGTCTTGCGAACACCACCGCAAACCACTACCTGCGAGCGTCTTCATGAATCAACGACTGCACCAACCTCAAGCAACCATCGCCCCTTACTCCGACTCACGAACCCGTTTAACAACGCGGCTCTCACTAACGAAGCTCCTCGCCTACATCTGCCCCTTCGAATCTTGAGGAACCTTCCATCTCGCACACCAGTTCATCGAGAATCCCATCATTGCCTTGTGATTCCCCTTGCGAACCCACAGTCATCAAGTTCGAGACGCACCCTGATCCCCAAGACGAAGCTCGACTCAAACCGCAACCCACCATCGATATGAACCCTTGATAGAAAACGAGCCCTTGCTCGTCGCGATCCACTAGACGCCGTACCCACGATGAAGTCGCGATCGACACCGCTTCGATTCGAACTCGTGATCGCGATTTCGATTGGTTTTTTTTTTCTTATTTTGATTTCATTTCGTTTAACTGAAGAAGGAAAAGGGAAGAGGCTCGCCATTTAACTTCGTTTGATTTTGTTCGACTTCATTCTGAAGGGTAAGGAACAGACGTGATGGTTGAAAACGAGGTGGCGTGCAAAAGAGATGTTGCAGTGATTTCAGAGGAGACAAAGGTTGTTGAGGAGAAAAGTTTGATGTGCTATAAATTCAACTGAATTTGACCGGGATAAAATATAATTTAAATTTAAATTCAAATTCAAATTGTCTCGATTAATGTAGTTTAAAATCGCAAAACCCTATCGTGGCGTGCCACTAGGCATTTATAATGTTAAACCCATATTCTGAACACAATGGAACGTGTTTCGGAACCTAATTCAGTCATATGTGGAAGATAGCTTTTTGGACCCAATTATTATATTGAATTTTCGATTTAAATTTTAGCGCGTTTGCTTACCGTACGACCACACAACAACTCCGAATGCTATGAAAATTGAAATCCGATAATAATATAATATTACGGATCCAATGGAACTGGTTTTGTCGAATTCCGAGACTGTGCGTTGGAAGGCTATTTTTAAATATCGATTTAAACGATATAATTTCAAAACTGAACAAATCAGTTTCAAAATAAATTTTTAAAATTCTACTATCTCCAGTATCATCAATATAAATTTTCTAAACCTTGAAATATTTTTAAATCACCTTAAAATTGAAGATTCAATTTTTTATCCAACTTCAATAATTTTAATTCAATAGTTAAATTTCCAAATTCATAGTAAATTTTGAAATTCAAGTTAAACTATCTTCCAAACATTTAAAATCACTTAAATATTTCAAATTCAAATACCAAAAATTCTAGGTCGTTAAAGTTTACCTTTTGTGCATATGCATATGGATATACTTTGTATATGACGCTAGGTGTACTACTTTGGAAAGTAGCCTTATACTGGTTTTGCATGTTATATTGTATATATTAGACATGTTAGTCTAGTATTATCATTTTGTAGACACATACTTCTGTAGTTGTACGTGACGTATATTATTCCGCTGTAATTTATGATTATGTGATTGATGTTGTATAATGTTATGATTTATTTTTAATTGTGTGTTTATTGGTTTGTATTGAGACTATATACGTTAATTATTCAATTTGGGTCCTCAAATTTTCTGTAAGAATGTTGTGTTAGTGTTAGCCCAATGGAATATTGACATTTTCCGCTCTTCACAAACGTCATTCTCTGTATTACTAAACAGTATTACTAGTAATACTTTTTAGTAGTATAAGTACGGAGATGAAGCGTTACATATATTTAATATAAATCCATAAATGATATGTTTTGTGATAGTGGTAACAAAGTGTCGTAACCATGAGTAATTCATCAAAATGAAAATAAAGATGTCATTAGTCAAGATGTATCGAGACGGGATATCGATACATTCATTGAGACTACATAACGCTCTCTAAGTATTGCGCAGTGTATTACTTATGGCTGCTGGAGACACCAAAGGGTTACGTAGTGATAGTTATTGGATAACCATGGAATAACTCACTCGATGGTTTTCTGTAGGTTAATATAACTAAGGTCAAACATAAAATATGGATGTCGCAAAATCACGCGTTTCTTTTGACTTGAGAATACTATTGATCTTCAATGTGGAAGCTCCACATTGATTATACTTAAATCGTGGCACGGTTTCCATTGAACGACTATAGTTGAGTCGAGTGCAAGCATTGGGAGTGAAAGACTGTTCAAGAGAGGGTTTTTCTTCTCGGTTATATGAGATAAGTATCATGGTCATTTGAATTCAGCTGAAAGTCAAAGTCTCTAATGAGAGTACTTAGGTTAATAATAATTGTTATTATTGGACCAAGGACTTTATGTTTGGACTATAGAGTTAAATATGGATGATACTGTAATTTTACCATTGCCAAATTCCGTAAGTCCAAAGTGACGTAGTTTTGACGAAGATTATTGATGTAAATAAAAGTCACAACCGGGTAACGCTTAACAAAGTAATATTGGATTTTACCAAATCCAAGTAAGCGATAAATTTGGCCAAAATATCAGATCACCTGCTAAATGATATGTAAATGTTAATACTCGAATAGTTTGATATTAATCGCTGACCAAATTTGCACCTAACGGGTCACACAACCGAAACGATGAATTCTCCTTTGATCAAATGATTTAATTAATTTGTAACTCTTATAAATTAATTAATATTTATGAAATATTAATTATAAAAATTTGCTCTTGATTTGATGAAGAAATATTATTAAATATATTTATAATAGTTATAGGTATATAAATCTGTATGCTATATTGATAAACCTTAAATTGGATTTAATTGCATAATATTATTTTCGGCATTAAATTTGTTTAAATCCCATGAAAAGAGCTGGTAGGATCGTCTCAAATGGGGAGGGGGAAATAAGTGTGGCCTAATGACAGAGTTAGAGAGTTTTGATATGGATGGTTAAGATGGAAGAAGAATGAGTAAGAGATTAAATCCAAACTTCACTCCTTCTCTTCCTCTATATAAGAATCTCTACCCTTATTTTTGGATAACTTTTGAAGCCTCCATTAGCTCCACCTCCGGATGAAATTCATCTTCCCATCGCCTTCATTTCTAAGCTCAAACCAAGTTAAAATAAACACTATTCGATAGTCATTGGCCCGCAATTCGAGAGATAGCATCTTTAGAATTGGAATCTCATATAAGAATTTATTTCAATCCTTCAAGGTGTGGTCTTTTGGCATCGGTGAAAAGTAATTATCCGATCTATAATTATATTCTAACGTTTTACATAATTCATATACCATATATTGCTTTGTTATTTAGGTGACGATTCTACTATATCGTTATATTATCACATTTAGAGTGGTTAAGATTTAAAAACTTGATTTTTTAAACTCCCCATGCCTTGCATCTCGAGGAACCTTCCATCTCGCAAACCAGTTCATCGAGAATCCCATCATTGCCTTACGACTCCCCATGCGAACCCATAGTCATCAAGCTTGAGACGCACCCCCAATCCCCAAGAAGAAGTTCGACTTAAACCGCAACCCACCGTCGATACGAACCCTTGGTAGAAAACGAGCCCTAGCTCGTCGCGATCCACCAGACGCCATACCCACGATGAAGTCGTGCTCGACATCGCTTTGAGTCGAACTCGAGATCGCGAATTTCGTTTCGTTTAACTGAAGAAGGAAAAGGGAAGAGGCTCGCCATTTAACTTCGTTTGATTTCGTTCGACTTCATTCTGAAGGGTAAGGAACAGACGTGATGTTTGAAAAGGAGGTGGCGTGCAAAAGAGAAGTTGCAGTGATTTCAGAGGAGATAAAGGCTGCTGAGGAGAAAAGTTTGATGTGCTATAAATTCAACTGAATTTGACCGGGACAAAATATAGTTTAAATTTAAATTCAAATTGTCTCGATTAACGCAGCTTAAAATCGCGAACCCCTATCGAGGCGTGCCGCTAGACGTTTATAATGTTAGACCCGTATTCTGAACACAATGAAACGTGTTTCGGAGCCTAGTTTAGTTATATGTGGAAGATAGCTTTTTGGACCCAATTATTATATTGAATTTTCGATTCAAATTTTAGCGCGTTTGCTAACCGTATGACCACACAACAACTCTGAATGCTACGAAAATTGAAATCCGATAATAATACAATATTACGGATCCAATGGAACTGGTTTTGACGAATTCCGAGACTGTACCTCGGAAGGCTATTTTTAAATATCGATTTAAACGATATAATTTCAAAACTGAACAAATCAGTTTCAAATTCAATTTTTAAAATTCTATTATCTCCAGTATCATCAAAATAAATTTTCTAAACCTTGAAATGTTTTGAAATCACCTCAAAACTGAAGATTCAAATTTTTATCCAACTTCAATAAATTAAATTGCCAAATTCATAGTAAATTTTGAAATTCAAGTTAAACTATCTTCCAAACATTAAAATCACTTAAATATTTCAAATTCAAATCCAAAAATTCTGGTTCATCGCATCCTTCCCCCCTTAAAGAATTTCGTCCCGAAATTACTAGTTAAGGAGAATGATCCTCAACCCGTTTACTATTTTCCCAATCCAAATAGTTTTATCATCTTACCAAAACAAATCTTTTTATTTAAGACCCATCATTAATTCGACTAACATTCCAAATTCAATTATAAGTTCCAAACAACATTGTTTTCTCAATAATTCAAGTTTAAATTTTAAATTCAAATTTCAAATTATCCAAAATTTCTTAAAATATTTCTAACACCCTAAATTTTTGAAAAATTTCGCCAGCGTCTCCTTTGCGCGGCTTGCTCGGTACGACTACAAAATGGCACCACAGGCCCTCAGATTCAAAAAGAAAATAGAAAGCCAAGCGGCTAAACAAGAAAATCATCAAATTTCATATTGAAATTTAAATGCATAAATTTTGTCGAGCAATTCAATTTTATCTTCGAAATCAAAATCCCAATTCCATTTCCTTTAATACACCTGTATATCCTGCTAGCCATAATATCCAATTACAACATTCAAATATCATTTTTGCACGTTTCTTTATAAAAGTTTGAATACTTCTTATACCATTTTTACTTCACTATTGAAGTTATATATCCATTATCATTCAATCTTGCATTTTCAATTTCCTTTGAATTCAGTTCACAATTTCAATTCTATTTGGATTCAATTTATCTTCTGAATATTGAATTTTTATTTTTCATTTTTTTTATTTCGCAATTGATTCATATCACTATTTTAAATTAGCTTCATTTACTAAATCATTACAAATTCTAATTTATTTTATCTCAAACCATCTTTTTTTCCACCTTTGTTATCTATTGTTCACTTTGAACTAATTTTACAACTAATTTTATTTTAATACTTCGCTTTGTTTATCACAAATCAAATTCAATTCCAATTCAATCCTATCTGCTTACAAATTCAAAATGAATTTCAACATTCATTTTCACTTTCATTTAATTGTAATTGTAAATTTATTCATTCATTCATAATTTTCTAAGTTTTTAAATTTATTTATTATTCCATAACTATTTTTAATAAAATTCCAGAGCCTTCTCAACCTTTTCAAAACCATTTTTGAAATCAATTCAAATTTTCCTTTGAATTTCCAAAACCAAACCCAGTTTTTCCAAACAACTTTAATTTAAAACAATTCGGTAGCAATTCCTCCTTTGGAAACTCGAAAATGAACATCGATGATGCTGCAGTCATTACCGAAATTATTTTCCAACGACCGAAAAGAGTTTAGAGCTCTTTATCCCTTCGAAACATTTTTCCAACATCTTTGCAAATCATCTTCATAATCAAAAGGGATTTAAACTTTTCAAATCTAGAAAATTTTCAAATTCTTTTCAAAACATTTCCAAATACTGCTCTGGAATTCCATTTCAAATTACAAATCACATTTACAATTTATATTCTCAAATTCCGTTCATATGTGAATTTATTTCTTAATTTTGGACTTACGATTTCAATTTCCTATTAAATGATAATAATATTATCACTTCCTAACAATCAAGCAACCATATACTATAATAATTTACAAAGATTATTTCCTTTATCTACGAAAATAGTTTTGGGTAAAATTATTTCATTCACCCTATTTTAAAACAATATCGTGTCGAATTGTTCTGTATGGGTGTTTAGAGATCCCTATAGGTAGAGTTGTACAGACTATACTGACCAGAATCCATATACCACTCAACAAACCAATCATCACAATATAAAACAATTTTTTATATTCACTAATAAATACGCGCTCATATCTATTAATACACTCAAACTCATTCTAGAGTACTACTGACTCTATCTCTAATGAGTAACACCCAACAGAGCCAAGGTTGTCGCTTAACCAATTGCTCTGATACCAATCTGTAACGACCCAATTTTTCGACGCCCGAAAGTCGACATTGATACGTCCACTGTATCAAATGCCGCACTGTCGAATGCTAGAAAACCAAACCATTAGGGTTAAAGAAGAAAAAGATAGAAGAAGAAACAGAAATCAATGACAGAATCTCACAATTCGCAGCGGAACAACATATAATAGATAAATGAATAATCTTTAAACAAAGCACTATATCAGTTTACACATTACAACATCAGAGTATTACAACAACAACACACAAACAATGGCACTTATAATAATTTGTGTACAAGAAAATTTGACTTGTACTAACCTAAACGCAACGGACACTACATAGTATAAGTGATACGCTTCGCCATCCAGCTTGCTCCTGATCTCCACAGCATCTCTTTTCTGACTTCGCTTCAGAATAACTGATAACCTGACTCTAGGCTGCCCGTGTGGAAAATTTTGGGCACCTAGAGTTTAGAAAGGGAGCAATAAAGTCCGAGTCAGTCATGGGACAGGTGTGAGATCTTAAAAATAGTTATTTTCACAAAGAAAATAAAAATAAATTCGCTATGCTTTTGGAAAATGAAACTACCATAAGGCCTCCCGCCACACACACAATGCAATCGCAGACTTGGGGGAGATTTCTCCTTATGATAGCTAATCATGCTTGATACGCAAAATTCTTTGTAATATTATCATTAGTGCATAGTGTAGAAAACATTTTGAAAGTATAATATTAATCTTATCCAGCATAGGTACCATTATATTATGCCCGATGTAGCTACCTCCTGAGGAGGCAGGTTATACAATTGCAATCGTAAAGGGCTCGTATTGTTTCTTTGGATTTCCAACAAATGGTCAGGCTAAGGAACTTCCTATTTCCACATGGGTACGCCTCTGGAGGGACGCCCCGAGAACCTAACCTGATCTCTGCCAACACAAGGCCGGGTTACCTCTATAACTAGGTAACTACTACACTAGTATGCCATCCCCCGGTCGTTTGCGACCTTTATCCGAGGATCCTCAAGCACAAAGCAACAACCATATAGTATAATAAATTTGAAGCATTAACATAGGTAAAATATCCGGGGTCCATACCATGATACTACCCTTTTCCACAAGGAAATGACATACCCTCAGGGGGTGCTACCCCCAAATAACCTTGATGCATCTTTCCTGCTTCAATCCTTTCTGAGGTGTGAAGTCCGACGAGGTCTCGTCCACAAAGCTACACTTTTCAAAAAGTCATTCTTTGATCAACAAATAATCAGCAGCACTTCGTATGCCACATTACCAAATTGGGAGTATATCACTAATAACCATAAACTACATAACCTCTGAGCTCGTACGTCTTAGAGAAGGGTGTTAAGCTAAGAGAATAAATTCTCCGCCACCAATAGAAATGTATTTGATAGAAATCAGCTTTATATCTCAAAGTGTAATGTCAGACACACATCCATACAAGTCCGTTTCAGGATCGAACGGAACCGAAGGCACTTCAAAGAAGCCCTTGCAAATCCGGATATTCACTAATCACGTCCGCAATCCCCATCATAAAGTGTGATAAAATTTCTATACCGGAGCAACCTGGTGCAGAGTCATTCGACAGGTAATCCTTTCGCTTTCGAAAATACCTAGTTTTCAACACTGTCTTCAAACGCAATCCCATTTCGTCGTATCATTATTCGAAATGGGTTTTATGACACAAGGTCCTCTCCCGGCTAATCCGAATAATGAGCGCTTATTTTAAAAATAAGTGTTACATTCACATTTTGACAAATCACAACAAATTTTTCACTTTGATCTTTTTTTAAATAAAAGATCCCTCACAATCCAAAGGTTCGATGCGATTTTCGAATATCCATTTGGAATTCGACCCCCAGTCGCACTGAAATTCAAATGACATTAAAAAAGGCCAATATTGATAGTCGGTTATTTAACTATTAATCAACATTCACAACAATTACCATATTTAAATAATTTTCCCCAACTATTTATTTTCAAAAAAAAATTCGCAAGATATATTTCACAATTCAACCATTTGAAAACAAATTTCAAATTACTTTCCACATTTCAACACTTTGAAAATAAATTTCAAATCACTTTTCCTTACGTAGAATATATTTCCAAATATTTATTTCCACTGAAAATCTGCCGAGTTCAAATAATTTAAATTACTTATCCAAACATATATACTTGGAACATTCAGAATAAAAACTAATTTAAGACACTTTATTTAAAAACATTAGTTATGAAGATATTATATTAAAATCTCATATAAAAATTCAAGTCCAAACTAATTTTTAAATAAAATTAATATATAGGGTATAAATATTCAAATATCCATTTTCTAAAACAGATGTCAATTAAAACTTTAAAACAATCCCTTCTATACTTAATTAAATAAATCTTTACTTTTAAAGATTCAAAACAATTTTCAAAGATAATCTCTCCAACAATATTCTTTTAAAACCAAATCTAGAACTTTTAATTTTATTTCAAAAGCTATTTTAAAAATATATTCGGCTTTCCAGGGAAAGTACACTTTCCATTCTAAAATGGTTCATTCAAATCAATTTATAAATCTTTCTGGATTTATTTTAAATTTACATTCCAAATCCGTAAATTCCTTTCCACACTTTTAAAAATAAAAAAATGTTTATTTTTAAAACAAATTTCCCTTTCCTTTATAAAATTCCCATTTGTGGATTCAAATTTTTAAATATCCACAGATATACGATTTTCAAATCGATTCCCAAATAATTATTATTTTTACCAAATCAATATCAAATTGATTTTCTAATTTATTTTCAAAACACCAAATCAAATTTCAAATTGATTTTCAAATTTATTTCAAACACCAAATTTATTATCCTCTGAGAAAAATTCCTTCTTTTAAATTTATTCAATTTTCTAAAATTAATTTATTATAAATTTTCTACCAAATTTCAAAAATCCGATTCGATTTATTTCTGGTATCCTACGATACCAAAAATAAATTCGGCTAAATTATAGCCTTCAACAGTTTCATCACAAATAGTTACACACAGATTACAAATAATCAACACACAATATTGAAACTGATTCAAATATTTGAGGAATCCAGTTGAATCCCTCCAACCTATTTTCCCTGCATCCACAGACGTTAGCACAACAGTTAAATACCAATTCCACTTCGAGGTGGAATATCGTGGTATATGGGATTTATAAAATATCATCCGCTACTATGCGGCGCATAGGGTCTCATCCTCTATATAATACGGAAATCAATCACTCCAAATATACATATATAATACCAATTCCACTTCGAGGTCGAATATAGTGGTATATGGGTTTAAATATAATATCATCCGCTATTATGCGATGCATATGGTCTAAACTAATATAACTGATAATAAATCAATCATCCAAGCACACAACTGGAAAATTTCACCTTGTATAACAATTATACAATTTATTAATATCCGAAATAATCGAATAACCAATTTTCGTTCGGTAAATTTAATTAACTAATAATTTATTTTAGACTAACAATTTTCCTTTTAAAATCTTTTAGTATTTAAGATAATGAAATAAGTTAGTTCAACCATTTTTTTACCAAATCCTTACCTATATAATTCTGTCTACATATTTTAAATTTCATCAGCAAGTTGAATCCCAAATCTATATATACACATATATTCTAATTATAGTAAATGATGTATGTTTACATCCTAATGATCATTGTGTGTATATATATCAAATTAAATAAAAATAAACAAACTGCTACCTTTCTCGAACAAAGACGAATCCAGATCGAAGCACAAATTGGTCATCGCAACTGTCGGTCTTGCGAACACCACCGTGAACCACTACCTGTGAGCGTCTTCATGAATCAACGACTGCATCCACCTCGAGCAACCATCGCCCTTTACTCCGACTCGCGAACCCGTTCAACAACGCGGCTCTCACTGACGAAGTGCCTCGCCTACATCTGCCCCTTCGAATCTCGAGGAACCTTCCATCTCGCACACTAGTTCATCGAGAATCCCATCATTGCCTTGCGACTACCCATGCGAACCCACAGTCATCAAGCTCGAGATGCACCCCCGATCCCCAAGACGAAGCTCGACTTAAACCGCAACCCACCGTCGATACGAACCCTTGATAGAAAACGAGCCCTAGCTCGTCGCGATCCACCAGACCCCATACCCACGATGAAGTCGGGATCAACATCGCTTTGAGTCGAACTCGAGATCACAAATTTCGTTTCGCTTAACTGAAGAAGGAAAATGGAATAGGCTCTCCATTTAACTTCGTTTGATTTTGTTCGACTTCATTCTGAAGGGTAAGGAACAAACGTGATGTTTGAAAAGGAGGTGGCCTGCAAAAGAGAAGTTGCAGGGATTTCAGAGGAGACAAAGGCTGCCGAGGAGATAAGTTTGATGTGCTATAAATTCAATTGAATTTGATCGGGATAAAATATAGTTTAAATTTAAATTCAAATTCAAATTGTCTCGATTAATGCAGCTTAAAATCGCAAACCCCTATCGAGGCATGCCGCTAGGCGTTTATAATGTTAAACCCGTATTTCGAACACAATGGAACGTGTTTCGGAGCTTAGTTCAGTCATATGTGGAAGATAGCTTTTTGGACCCAATCATTATATTGAATTTTCGATTTAAATTTTAGCGCGTTTGCTTAACGTACGACCACACAACAACTCCAAATGCTACGAAGATTGAAATCCGATAATAATACAATATTACGGATCCAATGGTACTGGCTTTGTTGAATTCCGAGACTGTGCCTTAGAAGGCTATTTTTAAATATCGATTTAAACGATATAATTTCAAAACTGAACAAATCAGTTTCAAATTCAATTTTTATAATTCTACTATCTCTAGTATCATCAATATAAATTTTCTAAACCTTGAAATGTTTTTAAATCACATTAAAACTGAAGATTCAAATTTTTATCCAACTTCAATAATTTAAATTCAATAATTAAATTTCCAAATTCATAGTAAATTTTGAAATTCAAGTTAAACTATCTTCCAAACATTTAAAGTCACTTAAGTATTTCAAATTCAAATACTAAAAATTCTGGGTCGTTACAGTTTACCTTTTGTGCATATGCATATGGATATACTTTGTATAGGACGCTAGGTGTACTACTTTGGAAAGTAGCCTTATACTGGTTTTGCATGTTATATTGTATATATTAGACATGTTAGTCTAGTATTATCATTTTGTAGACACATACTTCTGTAGTTGTACGTGATGCACATTATTCCGCTGTAATTTATGATTATGTGATTGATGTTGTATAATGTTATGATTTATTTTTAATTGTGTGTTTATTGGTTTGTATTGAGACTATATACGTTAATTATTCAATTTGTGTCCTCAAATTTTCTGTTAGAATGATGTGTTAGTGTTAGCCCAATGGAATATTGACATTTTCCGCTCTTTACAAACGTCATTCTCTGTATTACTAAACAGTATTACTAGTAATACTTTTTAGTAGTATAAGTACGGAGATGAAGCGTTACATATATTTAATAGAAATCCATAAATGATATGTTTTGTGATAGTGGTTACAAAGTGTCATAACCATGAGTAATTCATCAAAATGAAAATAAAGATGTCATTAGTCAAGATGTATCGAGACAGGATATCGATACATTCATTGAGACTACATAACGCTCTCTAAGTATTGCGCAGTGTATTACTTATGGCTGCTGGAGACACCAAAGGGTTACGTAGTGATAGTTATTGGATAACCATGGAATAACTCACTCGATGGTTTTCTGTAGGTTAATATAACTAAGGTCAAACATAAAATATGGATGTCGCAAAATCACGCGTTTCTTTTGACTTGAGAATACTATTGATCTTCAATGTGGAAGCTCCACTTTGATTATACTTAAATCGTGGCACGGTTTCCATTGAACGACCATAGTTGAGTCGAGTGCAAGCATTGGGAGTGAAAGACTGTTTAAGAGAGGATTTTTCTTCTCGGTTATATGAGATAAGTATCATGGTCAATTGAAATCAGCTGAAAGTCAAAGTCTCTAGCGAGAGTATTTAGGTTAATAATAATTGTTATTATTGGACCAAGGACTTTATGTTTGGACTATAGAGTTAAATATGGATGATACTGTAATTTTTCCATTGCCAAATTCCGTAAGTCCAAAGTGACGTAGTTTTGACGAAGATTATTGATGTAAATAAAAGTCACAACCGGGTAACGCTTAACAAAGTAATATTGGATTTTAAAATCCAAATAAGCGATAAATTTGGCCAAAATATCAGATCACCTGCTAAATGATATGTAAATATTAATACTCGAATAGTTTGATATTAATCGCTGACCAAATTTGCACCTAACGAGTCACACAACCGAAATGACGAATTCTCCTTTGATCAAATGATTTAGTTAATTTGTAACTGTTATAAATTAATTAAATTAATTAATATTCATGAAATATTAATTATAAAAATTTGCTCTTGATTTGATGAAGAAATATTATTAAATATATTTATAATAGTTATAGGTATATGAATCTGTATGCTATATTGATAAACCTTAAATTGGATTTAATTGCATACTATTATTTTCGGCATTAAATTTGTTTAAATCCCATGAAAAGGGCTGGTAGGATCGTCTTAAATGGGGAGGGGGAAATAAGTGTGGCCTAATGACAGAGTTAGAGAGTTTTGAAATGGATGGTTAAGATGGAAGAAAAATGAGTAAGAGATTAAATCCAAACTTCACTCCTTCTCTTCCTCTATATAAGAATCTCTTCCCTTATTTTTGGATAACTTTTGAAGCCTCCATTAGCTCCACCTCCGGATGAAATTCATCTTCCCATCGCCTTCATTTCTAAGCTCGAACCAAATTAAAATAAACACTATTCGATAGTCAAGTGCTTGCAATTCGAGAGATAGCATCTTTAGAATTGGAATCTCATATAAGAATTTATTTCAATCCTTCAAGGTGTGGTCTTTTGGCATCGGTGAAAAGTAATTATCCGATCTATAATTATATTCTAATGTTTTACGTAATTTATATACCATATATTGCTTTGTTATTTAGGTGACGATTCTACTATATCGTTATATTGTCACATTTAGAGTGGTTAAGATTTAAAAAATTGATTTTTTAAACTAGTTTAATATTTGTTATTTTAATTTACATAAACTTTATAATTAAAATACTAAACATTATACTATCCAAATCTGTTTTAAAATTATATATAGATAGTTTTACCTAAAACAAATTTCAACATAAAAAGAGATATAATTTTAATATATAAAGTATTATTTAAATATTATTTAATTCAGATAACTTAAATAAATCTATAAAATAAATAACTATATCATAAAATCTAATTCAAATTTTACAAAATCATTTTCACATCTGATGACCTCTCGGCAGCAAAAAAATAAACATATATATATATATATTAATTAAATATTAATTAATGTTGAAATTAAAATTAAAATAATTTTTTATTTGATCTTATGCTACATATATGTATATTGAAATGCTAAAACATCATCTAATTTTTTTATATAAAACCAAAAAACAATTATAAATTTAAAAACTAATATATATATTATTTATTTCCAATCGAAAATTTTAAATTAAAAAATTGATTTTACTTTGAGTATTTGAGTAAAAAAATTGCTGTGAGTATTATTTGATAAGTGTGTGTGTGTGTATATATTATATTTCATTCATATATATATATGTATATGTATATATATTTATACATACGAGTATATATGCACATCCATTTGGAGGTGCTTTCAATTACTGAATCATGTTAATTTCCTTTTTATTTGTAACATGGAGGTTTTCCTTGTTTTTTTATAACCAAAGAACAAAACCACAATCATGAATTATGAAATTAGCTGCATAATTTAAAGAAAACTATTTATAGCATGTATGTTGCATATGGCTCCTTCAGACTTTGAATTTAGGAGCCACATCATATTTACATCTAGTTATGAATAAATTGCAGTAAAGTTAACTTAGCCTTTAGAATAAAATAAAAATAGCACAACATACGTCAATTACAATACCACTACAATAGTTCCAATAGTTGCATGCGTTTTAAATAAAATTACAGCAAGCTGTATATCCTCTAAACAAAACAATATTACATAAACTTCATTTTTTGAACTAAATATACATACATGTATTATCCGTCTTCAACATTAGATGTAAGTCATACGTTCCATTTGTCTCCTTTTATTACTGGACAACTACCTTGTATTATCATATACATTTCTATTAGATATAAGCTTATACATTTCTTTTTCACCTTCTACTACTGGACAATAACCATATAAGCTTAATGGACCTTGTGTTTTATCCATTTTCAAATAAAAAAATAACAATTCCCCCTTTTGGTTTCACTGCTCCAAATTTGTCAGGTTAGAAAACCATTTTTTGAAAATGTTGGGTAACTGTTATATAATATGCCACATTCATATCATTTTACCTAAAAATCATATTCTTTCACACTCTTCCAAATAATAATTTTCTTCTACTATAACTGCCTCCTAAATGAGAATAGTGTAGTAGTTCAAAAATATATAATTTCAATTAATATGTAATTCCATTTAAAGTTAATCTACATATTAAAAGAGTATTCTATGTGTTAGAGAAAATCGTAAATTAAAGACTCTATAACCTTTACCAAAGGATGATGGTCCTTCCTCCTTTTCCAACATTTGAAAGGTACATAGGTACCATAGCAAGTTGATGGCCTCCATTTTTTGTGACACATCAAAATTTCAAATTAAAGACGTAATGTGGCAATTTTTTAGGAAAAGCAACATTTCCATACAAAGCCCAAACTTTTTCAGGATCAACAGTAAGCCAATTATCCACTAATATAGTAATCACATCAATGTTATAACTAGTGTGAACATGTAGTGCAACACAATGAATTATATGCATTAAACTTAACCCTTGAGATTTCACAACATAAATAATGTGGATTTAAGAAGACTGAAGCTTTAGATGTGAAAAAGAAGCAAACATACAATGCAAGAAAGCAATTATGTTGACTTAAGCCAAGTATACGTGACATAAGGAAATCTCGAGTTGTTGCATCAAACACGACATATATAGAGGATGCATCATGAATAATTTAATCAAGATGAATATGGGGAGGGAAACGGCTCAGAAGAATTCTTGAATTATAAAATAAAGAGATAATGAAGCATGAGAATTCCAAGTTGAAACTATAGAAAGAGATTCTATGAGATGAATAATATAAAATTGATGACAGTTCTTGATTTAACTTTATTTCATTATTCCTCTATTCAAAAGTGTTAGCTACTAGGATTATGCTCAGATTATGTATAAAATTTATTCTAAATCGGCAAAACTCTATGCATTGGAATCAGCGGACTAGACCAACCGAGGAATTAACGGATGGAGCATAGAGAGCAACCCTACATCGGTCTCCACCCTCAAATCTTAAAACTATTTAGAAAACATTAATGAGTCGTGTCTTTTGATCAGTTTGGGCATCCTAACACAATTTGAACTTCATGATCTTCTGGATGTAATTCTACCTACTTAGGAGTTTTAAGTTCGACCATACTCGCCATTAGCATAACCCTAACTGGTCATCAATTGTCAAATTGCCAAGGTCGTAAAGGTGGGTGATATCATGCATAATATATATATATATATATATATATATATATATTTGTAAGCATGTCAACGGTTCAATATTTGCAACAATAACTTCAATATATGCAATAATAACTAATAATATATAAAAGAACATGCAACACATCATCGATTAATTAAATATACGTTCAATATGATATCCAACATAAATTACTTTTTCCTAATCAATAGCTTTCTCCTTAAAACTCTTTTTAGAAAGGGCTACTATGTTTTTCTTCTCTTTTGAAATCCTGTAAAAATACTTAACAAAATCATCTTTTTGTTCAAGTAAAAATTAGCATCAAAATAAAATGAAAAATCTTCCAAGTGTTATAAAATAGCCATCTTCCACTTTTTAAAATCAAAGGCTATCATGTCTTAAAAATTCACTTATTTTCACAAGTTAAAATATAGGTCATCGCGCCTTAAATATTTATTTACGTTCAGGGGTTAAGTATAGAGCATCGTGCCTTAAAAATTTATTTAGTCACTGCGCGTGCAAAATGGAGATTTTTTTTTGAAAATCCAGGAGAACCCGGCAGGCCAGTAAACTCCTAAGGAAGGTATAGTAAAGTCGTCCGCTGATCCAAGCCCCCATACCCCTGGATAAATTTATATAGGATAGGGAAGCGCATGATAGGAATCGAACCTGGGTCTTTTTATCAGAACCCAAGCCTCCTTTCCACTGCGCCGCACCCGCAGACACCTATTGCATATTAACAACCTCATAGCCAACGCGTAAAAATAGAAGTCATCGCATTCAAACCAATTTAAAGTCATCGCATGCTAAAAATTAAGTTAATTGCAAAATAATGCCATCATGAGCTATCGCGAAATAATGTCTTCGTAAGCATATAATGAATATTATCATCGCTAGTAATCCTGGGCCGACGCTTGTCCATGTATACTTTGCTTAAGCCTTACATGCTTGTTATTTTGTCTTCCGTATGTTATATCCAATGTGCAAATGCATATAAATTTCATATTTAAGTGGTTATACGTATGATGCATGCTTTATTAATTAAGTCAACTTCCTCTTGTATTTTCATGGTGACACGTATCCTACTTTATTCTTTTGCTTTCTTGCGCCTTAGCCTTAGTGAATATGCATGCATGTATATTCCATGTGATATATTTTCCTTTTAACTTGTGCATGTATATATGTACATATTTCATTCGCAATATATATATATATATATATATATATATATATATATATTTGTCTTTGCTTGGAATTTATTTCATGACCTGGCACTATAAATTTTAGCCATCACGTGCTAACATATTTTCACATCGCTGCATTTTAGCTTTTCATGTATTTACGCTTTCATTTTGGAAAATTAGGGAAAAGGGTATTTCGGTAAATCTCAAAAGACATGGTTGAAAATAGTTCACTGAATTCTTAATATTAATGGTATAGATAAGTCGTTTCTTTTCATTTAATGCTCAGCATAAGTTATGTCATGCACTAAGCCATTTCATTTCATTAAATTCTCAACATAAGTTAATCACGCATTGAGTGGTTCACTTAATGTATAACATTGCTCGCATTAATGAGGAAGTTTTTGTTTAGTCTATGGTAGTAATAACAGAACCTATGATAATGTACCTTGTATAACCTTGGTTAAAAAAATCTTTTGTCTGAGTAAATTAAAAGAGAACTAATTCTCAATGTTTGCTAAATATTTCGTAGTGATACGTTTTTAAAGGGTATTAGGGATGTAATTAGATCTTAATTACTAAAAAATTCATAGAACAAATTAATTTGGACCGCAAAACTAAATTTATGTCTTTCCAACCCTAAACAAATAGGATACCTTTAATACTCCTGATTTTTTTTGGAATTCTCATATTACAACCATCACAGTGAAAGTATTTTTGCCATTTTAACAATTTTGTTTGGATTATATGGATTTTTGGGTGTGGGAGAAATGATATCCAGTTGCTCGTGCCTTAATTTCTTTTGTAATATGTAGTTTACTAGTGTGTAACCCGTACGTTGCACACGCTAATATTGTAAAATATAATATTATATCTTTAATGTTAAAATGAGAACTTTGTTATATAATGTATGACAAATTTAGTGAAATAAATGAACTATAAATTAAAACTTGTATTATGTTTGTGTATAATTTATGTTGTATAGCGCACGTGCGCACACACATATATATAATAATAAAGCAATTTATTCAGTTTTGTTAATATGGATATAACATACATGTTGAAGCTGACGTATGTTAGTAATTTTTTAAATGAACTGAAAAATAATATTTAATGAAATTTGTTTAAATAAATCAAATATAAAATTATGTAATTAGTTTACATATATGGACATGAAAATAAACGATAGGAAGAATCGCGAGGAATTTTGTAAAAAATTGTATAATTTCGATGTTGATATATTGAAGCTAAGACATAATTTTGTAATATAATGTATAATAAATTCTTAACATAAAAGAATTATAACTTATTTACAAATTAATTTGTTATGATGTTTATGTACATAATTTATGTTATGTGATTTATATATCTTTATAGTTGAATGAATAAAAGTCTTACAATTTTCCATAATGTGAGCCTGTGTGTGTGTTAAAATTGACATATTTTTATGATTCGTTAGAAGAATAGATTAACTATTCATTGAAATTATTTAAATTTGAGATTTCGTAAGTAGTTTGGATAAATGGATTTAAATATAAAATAATAGATAATAGTTGAGGGCGGTTTAGTAAATAATTGTAAAAATGTTAAAATGTACATATTTGAAGCTAAAAACAGAATTTTTCAATGTAATATAATATAAAAATATAGATATATGAATAATATATTAAATATGGAAATATTGCTTATGCATATTATTTATATTAGGTGACTTATATATCTTTGTATTTAAATGAAAAACTAATTTTGTCACCTTTGCGCCTGATATGAATATGGTATGCATATTGAAACCGTTATATCTTAGCATTTATTACATGAATTAACAAAAATTTATTAATTGAATTTATTTAAATAATTTAAATTCAAGATCACATAATTAATTTGAAAATATCGAGTTTAGTATACAATGGTAGGTGATATTGTGAAATGTTTTGTAACTAACTGGATAAATTCAAAATGTAGGTTTTTGACGTTAGAAAAGGTTTTACAATGGAATGCATGATACACATATTGATATAAATAAATAAAACATTAAACTTGTAATTATTATTTATGAATATAATTTATGTTATGTGACTGATGTATTTATATATTTGAATGAATTTTTTCGTCATTTTTGTTAATATGAATATGGTTCATATTGATTATACTTATTTGACAAATCGGTGAAAAATTGCATAGTGAAATTATTTAAATAGTTTTGAAGTTATGTAATTGATTACAATATATGACCTTAAATGTAAAATATTGTAAAGGAATCGAGGGGAGGCTATAAATGATTATAGAAAATTTATAATGTAGGTATTCAGGGTATAAAAAATATAATTTTGTAATGCATTTCACGATAAATTTATTGAGAGAAACATGAAAAAATGATTTATTATTATTATTTATGTATTCATTTTAAGTTCTTTAAGTTATATAACTTGGGTATCTTTACATTAATCATTTTTTTAAATTTTGTTAATATGAATATGGTGTACATATTGATATTTTTATAAATTAGTAAATGAATTAACGAATATTAGTTAGTTGGATTCATCTAATTAGTTTAAATTTGGATCACATAATTAATGGATACATAGGTGAAAAGTAAAATATTAGAAGAAAAGCGAGGTAAATTTTGTGAATAATTATGGTAATTTTAAAAGTAGGTATTTGAAGTTAAAGTAGAATTTACAATGACATGTATGATAAATTCATTAAAATAAATTAACTATAATTTTTTATTATTGGTTTATGTGATTTATATATCTTTATAGTGGAATGAAAGATTAATATTACGATTTAGTTGTTTAAGTGTTATACATATTTAAATTGTCATTCTTTGGTATTTATAAGAAATATTAAATGAATTTATCTAAATAGCTTAAATTTTGGATTATTTAATTAACCTGAATGTGCGGACTTAAATATAAAATATTAGAAGGTAGCTGATAAATTATATGTAAATAATTATATAAACTTTAGGATACATGTACCAAAATGTAAAATAATAAAAGAGAATTAGTAAAATAAGTGTAAAGTAATAAATTAAAGAATTTGAAAAAAAATATCTAAAGAGAGAATTAAGGAGAAGAGAGAAAATTCCTAGAATCAAGGAGAGAGCCAGAAAATCTTCTACTTTGCTATTATTTAATAGATACGACTTTGGTCACTTTTCAGTTCCTACCATAAACATGAAATATTATAATACTTGTCGAATGCAAACATAAGATGAAATGGAAACATAATAAGAAGACAAATGATTTGAAGAGGAAAAACAATTGACACAACTTCATTTAATCATTTAAGATAAAAGCTCATCTCCAACACATATGAAGAAAATTAAAAAAATATAATCGAACATTCAAATCCATGAAGAGCACTTGTCCCATTCTTTTGAGCAGTGGCATGGAAAAAGAAGACCAACGTTCATGAAATTAGGATTAATTAATTAATAAAAGAAGGCTAATTGAATATATTTTAATGAATTCATAATGAAACTCGTAATATTTTCATGCATTTATTAGCATATAGATGAGAAAAAAAATTAAAATGCTAATTTTATTAAAAGTTAGTCATGATAGCGAATATGAAACAAAATCCAGATAGCTCATTAGAGTCCAAACTATCCTATTGAGATTTCTTTTCTTATGCGGGAAGAACAGTTTAATACGTAGCTATTAAAATATGTAAATATGAGATTGGACGTCTTTCTAACTATACTTTACATATATTGCTTGTAAGATACGACGATAAGTAGCCATCATAATTTAAGACATAGGTTCAGTTGGTAAGTGCATGATGAAATTACAATGTCTTAGACCAAAACAATTAAACTAAGAATAGTCCTAGTATGCAAGTTCCAATTGACTTGTGGTAACTGTATTTCTAGAAAGCAAATGCACAAAAAAAGCAACACCGTTACATATTCTGAAAGCATAGAGAGTAGTATTTTTATAACCAAATTTAAGTTGCATGATTAAGAGGGAACAAAAAAACCATTATTATATTATGTATAAATCTTATCCATATTGTTTATAGTAAATAATGCAATAAACTCTGATCGTAGACAACCCTTATATTAAGCACAACTGCTCTATTAATAAATAAAATCACATTAGGTATTGAAGCTAATAAATACAAAATATCATTGTCTAACTATAATCTTAACATAGATCTAATTACCACGACATTCTTAGCTTTAGAATCAAATTAGTGTCAACTTTTGTGGTGAGTTACAACAATGAGAGTGGATTTGTGTAGCTACAAAATGGATCAAACATTCAAGAGGTGTATTATCATTTGTTTTATATCATTTTATGGGTTCAGGTGATTAAATATTTGGGTAATATGGAAATGGATCCTTTTTATTACATGTCATCTCCATAATTCTTACAGTAATATTGATCTGAAAGAGTTAACCAACTTGCGCTCCAGATTAATCATTAACGAAAAAGCGCATGATGTGGAGAAACATATAATATGCGGAAGCATGTTCAACATGCTTAAGGTTTACTTCTTAAGTAAAATGATATAAATATAGTGCGTGAAAGCATACCGATTATGAAAATCATGCTTAAAAAATTGCTTAGATAAACAAATCAAGTAAAAGTACAAATAATTTTATTTTTGTTGAAGTATGAAAAAGTATTCATGAGTATGCCTTTTCAAATTATTACAGCTAACAAATTATGAAATTAAGCGAAATCATAATTACAGAACCGAGTAGTTAAACAAAAAAATGCAAATCAGGCATAAATAGGAAATTTCAAAATTATATTTTTCTGTTGAGCTATATTATTCTATGCTAAAGGTAATTGAAACCTAAACGGTCACTACATTCATGACATGGTTGGGTCTAACTGCAGTGTACGTACAGTGAGGACAACGGTCTTTTCATTTAAATTTCAATTCGTTCAGTTGTACTGCATTCTTTGTTAATTCAAAACCTACAACCAAGTTTCCCAAGATGCCTTATTAATAATCAGTATACATTACAGTTTTACATAATAACAAAAAAAGAACTCGTCGGATCTATTGACATACACAGTTGATGTAATCATTCCTAGAACAACATATGTTGCATATACCTACGCTTGTTATCTTTGAAAAATCTGCTTATGTAATTAAGCTATGACATGAATAGTATAACTGTTCGTTTTTATATCTATGTCACAATAACCATTGCCATATAAATATGGCAGTTACATTAATGCTTTTATACACGGTGAATGACTCAACAGAAGGAAATAACATGAACAAATTGCATAATAAAATTGCATAGCAAGATACCCGCACTTATTATCTTTGCAATAATCTATATGCCTAGCATGAGCCACTCGCTATCTACAAACTTGTTTCTTTTATTTGGAGGACATAGTTTTTAATTATAATAAAAACCTAAATTGAACTCATAAAAGGTAACTAAAAATGCAGAAGACATCAACAAATTTGGGCATAATTAAAAAAATACATAAGTTTGATATTAGTTAGTCCCTAGTCTACAAATGTGGGCGATGAGCTCCTTATGGGCGTATCCCTGCTTATTCAAGCTTTTCAATCTGCATAAAAGAGATCGAATTTTTTCTATTTCTCTTAATTTATAAATAGACCCATCATCATAAACCAATGTCATTCAAAATGTATGAAGAAACAAATGCAAGGGTAAAATGAATTCAGACCAATAATAGTTGAGTCACATGCTAATTGTCCGGCATATTAGGCATGCATATTTAAAGAATATATGATCATCATACTTATTGTGAAAGCAGTGACTTAAATACTTTAAAACATATTTTGTTCCTAAATTATTAAGGTTGAAAAATAAACCAGAGTTCATCATAATAAATTGGTTTCGACAGGGAATGTAAGTACTACACTTCAACAGGTACAAAAGTCATTGCATTGGTAATGAAAATGCAAGCAATCATGTTGAATTTCAAAACCATAATGCAATGTCCCTTTATTTCATTATATAAAATGTTGGTAAAAGAATATACGGGGTTAAAACACAACATAACCAAATTGATTGGAAACATAACTACTTTTCCAAAAATCAGAACACCATCGTTTTCATACAAAGGGTGTTTATTACAATAAGAAAAATTAGAGTAAAAAATACCTGTTGAAACACACACACATAAAGTTAATGTAATAGTGTCATAATCATCATAAGATTCTAATATATGTTCAGTTCTTGATTGCTAATTTAGCAAACTGAGTAGTAACAACAACAGAGTTTCTTCGACAATTTATATGTATTTGCTATCATCAAGAAATCAAATGTATCTGATCACATGAAGTATATCAACCATTAAGGAATAGGTTTAGTGTAACCATATCAACTGCCAGCGATCGTCAAGAAATCAATATAACCTATTCATATTAAAAATTAGCAATAATCAATAAATTAAACTCAAAACATGTTATATAAGTTTAATCCTTTGGTTATTGTGTTCAAGTCATGAAAAATTATTCATTATGCTCTGCTTTCCTCTTTTCGCTGCACTTTCCTCTCTTACATCCACTTCTTCCCTCTAAACCTGATATATGTTGTATGTAAAAGAAATATTATGCATTTGAATTTTATAAATAACGTTTAGAAAGGACTTAAGGAATTATTGTAATCACTATTTTTTGTTTTAAAAAGCATTTGGTATCTACTAAAATAAAGAAGTTATACATTTTTTCATTTATGACAGAAGCAATCTGTTGTATTCTTCTAGAGGTATTAGTAGCAAATAATTTTTAAATCAAAATGCATTATTATCCAATATTTATAAGCAGAATTAAAATTTGCACCATCAAAATCAAGAACCATGTCATTAGTGCATAAAAGAACGAAACTACTTAGATGCATCAGATTACATATATAATCTCTTTATGTGAGAGAGAGGGATCTACCTTCTAGTTTTTTTACATCCAAATTTGAGTGAAAATCAAGTTCTATAATATATGACTATTAGAATCTGATACTTTTATGCTGGTGTGTTCCACTTAGCATTAATATCATCTCTACAAAAATATACATTATTACGACCAGCTAACCCAGAATAAGAGTAGACATAAGATAGTGATTTAGGCTAAACCATACAAAAAAACATGACTTTATTTTAATTGTAAGATGCATTTCCAATTAGTGATTGAAAATTAGAATATCCAATTAATTCTGTGGTTAGTGGAATTGGTAGATAGTGGGCAATCAAAGCTTCAGATCTAACCATGGTTGGTAGAAGATCAAAAATCGTAGTTTGATGGACTGATGTTGGCTGATAACCAATCGGTTGATAATCAGTAGATCTGGAATCTAGTTGGAGATGAGATTGTTGATAGAGATGCTCGATAATCGTAGGCTGAGACATTAGATCTGGAATCGGTTGATGGAGACGAAGGAGATGAAATCGATTCACAACAGCAAAGGAATGAGAGTTAGGGTTTTTTAGTTTCATGAAGAAGCAGTAAACGGAGCAAAAAAATGCACAATCGAAGAATCGAATGATAACAACCTTGAGAAGTTGAGGGATCTGACCATAATCGATTTAACGTAGGCTGTAGAATCATTCGATTACAAATTGCGACGCTCGTTCAATTGAGGACGAAGTTTATCTAAGTTGCAACAATCGAGGAAACAAATGATAATAAGCTGGCGAAATTGAGGGATTTGACCATGGTAGGCTTAACCTAGGCTGCAGAATCATTTGATTGTAAATCGCGTTGCTCGTGCGGTGGAGGAGCTATAATTTTTGGCAATGGATAGCCTCGGCGTTGACATGGATAATAGACTATCGACGATGGTGACATTATTGTTTGGCAGGTTAGGATTATTTATGCAGTAACTGGAGATGCAAGATGTGAGATGGAAGAAAACACGAATGTTAGAGGATTCAGTTCAAGGGTATTTTTGGAAATCCCAAAAGACACGGTTGAAAATTGTGCATGGGATTCTTATTATTAATAGTAGAGATGTATAATTTATTTATTATTAACTATATATATATATATATATATATATATATTTATACAAAAAAATCAAATTTGTTCCTAATTTTACAACAAACTAAATAATTAAAATTTATAATTTATTTTAAATCATTTGATATACATAATTATATAATATATATATGTATATATATATAATTTTTGGCAAAGCTAGCAGGGTTAAAAGGGCCACTACCTTTTATTTATAACAAGTAATAAGAATCACAAGTATAAATAGAGAATAACATAGGAGAATATAAGGAAGGTAAGAAAACAGAAAAAGTTCTTGCAAACCCAAAGGAGATAAAACCTAGTTGCAGCCCCCAAAGTGAAACACCAAGCAAAGTTGCAAATAACTCGAAGCAGAAATGAAACCACAAACAACAGCCCAGACACGAAGTAGGTTTCAAAACAAATCGAAGCAGCAACAATGACCCAAAAATATTTTCATCTGCAATACTACGAAATTAACAGAGAAGATAGGACTCGAAACAAAACAACAAAAAACCCCAAGCAGAACTCCAAGTGAATCACAAAGCAGGCAAAGAAAACATCATAGTCTCCTAGCTAAGGCACGAAAGTGACCATGTTTAGAGGAAGAAGTTCCTGAAAACACATGCGCATTTCTTTCATCCTAAATCGGGTGTATGAGCAACTTTAAAATTTTCAAAAGCAACTTTGATTTTGAAGATCTCCATCTAGTTGCTTTGAAAATAGTATACCATTCAATTCTTAAATTCAAGCAAGGGGAGTGCAACCCCTAGTGTCTTAGAATATGCTTTCAGATAAAAAATGTATACTGGCATGCGAAGAAAATATGCTCAACATTCTCGGTAGTATGTCCATAAAGGACACAAGAAGACTGATTTATCAACCCCATTGCAGATAATTTTTCCCGAGTATGGAGGCCTCCTCTGATCAGTCTCCATAACAACAGGTTCTGAGAAGAAGAAGAGTTCATTTTCCATATTCTTGTATACCATGGAAACTTGTCATGATTATTTAGAGAGTCAAGGGATATGTTTACTTTTCTAATTGAGTGAGGACCATCATCCCAAGTGGTAGTTGATTCAGAAGATTAGAAGACTTTGTTATCAAACAAAGCCCACACATTCCTGATGATACGGGATCTAGAGTAAGGAAGAGTGATCCTCTCATCACACAAATAATTTGAAACTTTTGCAGCCTCAGGTATACCAGTTATAGGTCTCAAGTTGTATGGAATAAGGGTAGCAAGAATTACACCTTTACTTGGCCAAGGATCAAACCAAAATCATAATGAGTTACATTTTTTCATAGAATATTTAAATATAGAAAGAATATATATTATAAATTCAATATATCTACACACACACACACACACACACACACACACACACACATATATATTGAAAATTGGTTCCTTTTATTGACTAAAGAACCCCAAATGGGTTGTCTCCTTAAAAAACTCTACCTTAGTAGTAAGGTAAAAGTGCACGACACCATCTAGGCATTAAAAAACCCTACCAAAGTAGTAAAAAAAATCATAAAACAAAATAGACATTGAACTGGGCAAAAACACAAGAGCAGGGTCGTCGGTGGGGACCCAAAACATGAGGTCCAGGCTCCGTTTTCTCCCCCATCGATGACGATAATTTTTCCAACGTGACTCTGACGCTTTCTGGCAACATGAAATTGCAATATAGACTCGGTAAACAAGCATGCATTCAACAAGGATTCATTATAGCAATCAAAACATTTAATAATGGTGAACTAGGAAATATAGTAACTGGTTTATAGAGCCAGAATAGCAACCGTTCACCAACAGAGAGCGGTGTACACTTCCATTCATTTCAGCCACACATTGACATTAGTACAAGAGGTGAGTTTTACTCACCTTGTTTACTTCGATTTGCAGTTGATTTGGAGGTGCACTAGAGCTTTCTTGGCTTAGCTATAACACCTAGAAGCTCATGCAAAAAGGAAAGAATAAAATATTCTCAATGACTAAAATTGCTGAAACTGAAATTCAAGAGAGATGAGATTTGGTTTGCGATTCATATCTAGAGTTTATAGTTTAACAACTACATCACTATTCTATAAAATTAGCTAGGATTTGGGTGGGTGATTTCTAGGGTTTTGAGGTGAAGAGAAAAACGGTTTACTGGTTTTAGAAAATGGGAATGGGAAAACAACGTACATGTTACTAACAATTCTCTTCCTAATAGCCTGATTAATAATTAACTAATAATGGGCCCCAACTTAGATGTCACTTAACAAATAATTTAATTCTTATATTAACAAAAGAAAAGTTAATTTCCTCTTGTATTTCTATAGTATAAAACATATAGACTTAGGACTTAAAATTTTATAAATTACACACACATATATTATTTAATTCTGTTAATACAAACTTATTTACTATGTTTAAAATGTAAAGAATACAGCTTTTATTCGCTCTTCTTTCAATAGTATAATTTGTATATATATTTAAGGTCTAATTTATATCCTAGCATTATTTTTAACTAAAATCCATAAACTTACAAATTTAAATTAACTCGTATTTAAGTTTATTGCAACATTTACTGTAGTGCCAAAGTAGGTTATGATTGAATCTTATTATAATTAAAGAAAATATTTCAACCATAGTTGCTTCCAATTTATTTGTTAAAAATAACTTATCATTTATTCAATCCACGTTCTCCAAAATCACACTTTTATTTCAATTAAATAAGTCATTTATTTTAATCACCTTATTTAAATCTTTTTAATGTATTTCCCATTTAATTTATTTCTTAGATTCCATTTTATTATTAAAATAAAAGGACTTAATTACAAGCTTAATATTCCACTTTGAAAAATCCTTATCTTAATTCTCTTTGCAAATTAAACAAAACCCATTAGAATTTGGAAAAGAAATAAGATAAATTCCTATATTTATTTATCTTAAAATTTTGGTTCAACTTATAGTTCCTTTGGCTTAACTATCAATTTATTTATTTCTTGGTATAACTCAAACCGATGGTTGTTACACCTAAATCTAGCATATAGCAGTTGACATAAAAGGTAAATAAAGAAATAAAGTAGAGAGACACAAGATCTTATAGTGGTTGGACAATCTATGGTCGACATCCCCTTTATAGCTTTGTTGCTTATAGATCTGATGTAGTTTGTTTGAGATTACAAGAGATTTGAAAAAGAAATAGTCACAAGTACATGAGTTAGGCAGATTCTAAAACCTAGATTACCCAAGTAGTTGCCTTGGTGACTATTGTGTGGAGAGAAGATAATTGGCCGTGCTTTCACATAGCGATGGAAGAAGTCGGATCCTCTTTTGATTACTTTATGGTTTGTATTTATTAGGGCACTGGTCATATTAGGTTAGAAGCCTGCTACTAGAGAGGTCCAGACATTGTCTTGGAGTCATGTGAAGGTTTAGGGTGCCACCGAGTTAAGGTGATAACTCGATGTCGAGTTATCCCTATAACTCAGCACCGAGTTATCCCCTTAAGGGACTCTTCCTCGTCTTTTGCATCGTGTTTCTTACTTCATTTTGGTGTGCCTCATATATTTTTGTAGATAAATGACTTATTTAGACAACTGTTCCTCCATAACTTTGTTTATTCTGCTGTTTGTGGAAACTAACTCTTCAATTCTTAAGATATATTATCTGGAACTTTATGAAATCACTTAAGCTTGCATATGAGAGCTAGAGGATCACTTGTGAAAAGTTGGAGATCCTAGGGATGAAGCATGATAAATCAATACCGAGTCATAGGCATGACTCAGCATGGACTTATCCCCTTAGCACATTTTAGTTCAGTTTTTCCCGAGTTATTTCCTTTGTCCATATAAGCATGCCTACCATTTTTTGAGTCATTTTGTCTTGGTTTCGACATTCAAACTTCTATTGACTTCTCCTTGGTTAAAAAACCAGTTAACATTTTCCCCCTAGAGTATGCTTTCATTAAAGCATGTTCTGGATCGGGAAAAGTCCTTAGCTGCTACTTTATAACTCCAGTTGATCATTGGATATCGTCTCAAGACGTTGCTTTGACTTGATTGATTTCTCATTAACTATTCGTTCTAGTTTCAATTCAGATTTCAATTCTCTATACCGACGATGTAACATTCATTTTGAAGACCACGTAGTGTTTTAATTTGGCATGTAGGCTCTCTACGTCAATTTGGAATTGACCTAAGGAAACATGGATAACTCAGTACCGAGTCATAGATTTAGAAAATTTTTGAAATTTTTTTCTCTACTTAAGTGTATTGAGCCAACCTTCTCTTCACTTGTTCTTGTGTTTCCTCATTCCAACAATGTCTTCGCTTGCTTCCAACCGAGCTTTCCTTCACTGAGTCAACCCTTACCATGCTCCGACCATCTTCCAGTGCCGCCACTTGCATCCCCCACTGTCCCGAGCCATTTCTAGTGCCTTGTGGAACTCGCCGCAATCAAAGCCGAAGCTCAAAGATTATGTCCCGACTTAACTGAAACCCTAGCTTTTTCCTCAAACATTGGATCGATTTAAAGGTCGCATGAGATGGATTTTGAGATGGTGATGATAATGATGATGATTGGGACTTGTTTAAATTCGGTTAGAAAAGAGATGGTTGATCTTGAGTATGTTTGATCGGTGGTGAAACTAGAGTTTTCCATGGTTGAATTCATATAGCTCTAGAGACAATTTATGCTCCTCGACGTCAGCCATCCTTTTCCATGATTTTGGCCAAATTTTAGTCGTCAAATGAACTCTAATATGATGATCTAACTTGAATTCGAACCTATTGAATGATTCTATCACATCACCTTTTTATTTCACCACCTTAAGTGATCCTGAAAAGAAAAGTTTTCCATGTCTCTTTGGACTATGGATCCATTAACGATTTTCAATCGGTAACGGGTTAGTACCAACAAGTAATCTCAAAGTACGATGCAGATCCTTTTCCTAGTATGAGCGAGCTATCCACACGGGATGGTTCGTTTTGATGTTCGGGACACTACGTTCACTCCACATAGATAACTCACTACACTTGCCCTAGTGAACACTTAAAATCTGATCGACCAGCACATGTCAATTTCCTTAGGATTCTAAGCATTAGTCGCATGGGAATTCCATTAGAAATAAAGCATACTAGACGATTTTAAACATCAAGTTTCCCTATCTAGAATGACTCATCGATCTCACCGTTTTAAGCCTATTGAAGGAACTTTCTCTCCTCCAGAAGCTGGATAGTCTACAGCTCCGGCTTCGCCTTCCATTCCAGCCAGCATAAGCCAGCCTGTGACTTCTTAGTCTCAAGGTCAGTTGGTTCCAATTCGCCCAGTAATTTGTCAACTACCTCTGGGACTGAGAATCATAACTGACCCTCTAGAGCAGGTGCTTTCGAGCCTGTAGATCAGGTCGCTCCAAAACATTTGCATTCCCTGAAGATTACATTTGTTTTCGGATGAGAGATGAGCTCGCTCACAATCCCCTTCAAACATGTATCTTGGCGATGCTGTCCTACCGCTCAAATTATTTCTAAGCTTCTTTTTGCAAGAGATTGGACTTGCTCCATCTAAATGGATATTCATTACTGAACTCATTGTATACTCTTTTCATGGATAAATTCGCACGACCTTCGACTTTCAGCGAGCGGACATGTCTTCTGTTGTTTAAGAGAAGGAAATATTGCCCATCCTATGTAATTATAGACGCTTGGAGAGGTTGTAAGGTCACTGAGAGATTGCACAATAAACACTTCACTTTCAAGAATGAGTATTTCTTATTGCATTGCCTAGAGGGATTCAAATGCTTATGGCTTATAGGAAGTAAGATCTTCTTCCTTTGTCTATCCTATGCCAACACTTCTGAGTCACTAACTTAGTGTGTGTCTCTTTGCAATCTTACCGAGATGTGACCACGGGGAAGAATATAAGGGAATAGTCAGTTATTTGAAGGCTATGGCAAAAAAATGATGGACCATTGAATTCCACAAATGATAACTTGCGGGAATATGGGTAGCTTCACCTGGAAGATCTGACGACACGAGTCTCCAGCACCAAGAAGCTCTAAGACGAACACTCATTCCACTGCCTCCTCTTACAGCTCTAACAAGAATGCTTAGGGGAAAACAGTCGATCCATCGGGTGAAGTACAACCTGAAGATGTTCCCGAAGTCGAGGCAAATATGCCTACCGAAGAAGATGTCCTAAGGGACAGGGTTGAAATAAGTAGAATGTCCCTGATCCTAGAGGATGATGAGATGGTCCAGCGGATAGATGGAAAACAACCAATGATAGTATAAGGGGAGGAAAATGCTTCCGATAATGATGGTAATAGTGATTTTCATGCCATCGAGGAAGGGTATGTGTCTCGAGGTGGATCATCAATGGTGTGCACCAATCTTCCCGACTTACCTTCACCTGAACTACTAACTACCGAAGCATTGAGTCCAGAGACCCCAATTTCTCCTCCTGCAAAACAGCTAATTACTGAAACTTCTCAATCGATTAGAGATCAAATTATGGAAACCCCTATAGGAGATTTAACATGTTCGTGCCCTCTAAGAGACGTATCTATTAGTTTATGCAAATTTGAGGATTTCATAATTAGTGAGTAATATGCGAGATTGGTTCGGATATCAATTTATCTCTAGGTTTTTCCATAAGCAAATGTGGAGAAACTCCGATTGTGAAACCATGCCAATGCGGTCGGTAGAGTGTATAGGGGTCATTGGCACTACACACTCTACTTTAGAATCGAAAACACACATTTTACTATTGAGAAAAGTTCTAAAGTTTTGACATTAACTCCATTCTTTTCTCATTTTAGGTTCCACGGGTCACAGACTATTCAACCAGTTATATCAACACTTCAGTTCCTATAGGGATCATACTCTAGATCTGGCTCAACGCCTCTACCGTGAAACTAAAGAGGAGAGAAGGAAAATGAAAAATAGGGAATTTAAGGATGAAGCCCGCTATGTGGAGAGAGACCGAGAGAGGGGAGAAGAAAAGAAGGGTCAGTGAAGTTAATGCCCTAGTGATACTCAAAAGTGCCACAAGGATTCTCATGATCACCTTGGAACTACATTATCCATCACTCCTCCCGACACTGAGGCTCAAACTGCTGCGATGTAGGAAATCCTATCCTTGCAGGACATAACTACTACTACTCTTACTTCTTTTAAGCATGGTGAGAAGTATATACACTTCCGTTGGGTCCATCTTAGTTTCAAGCCGCTTACCTGCATCTGTTCTTGCACGAGGTTAAGTTTTATCAGAGTATAAAGCCTATGAACAAAGTTGACTCACTTCGAAATCTTGAGACAGTCCGCGAGGACTTGGAAGCTGGGTTTGAGTGGAAATGTCTAGTTTGAGCTCTTTTTGATGTGAATCGCGCAAACTACCAAAAATTCTCCTTTTTAAGGCAAAAAGCGATGATATAACCGAATGCTCAAGGATCACGATAATGAAACATCTCAGTTGAAGATTGATAGAGACGCGGCCTTGAAGTGGAAGACTGCAAATGAAAAGTTGCTGAAGGAAACATCCTGGGCACATGAAAGAGCACTCTGTGTGATTGAAAACCAGCTCAAAGATGGTCATGAGGAATTATTTGAACTAAAAGAGGGAATCACTGAGTGTGAAAACGCCATCAAAGTCTGGTTCAGACTATCACCGATAGGCCGTAGAACACGATCGACTCCATAAGGAGAATGCAAAATTGGTCAAGGAGAGGGAACCTAACAAATTGGCAATTGAGATTGACTATATAATCACCCGGTCGAAATTTTCAGACCTATAAAAAGCTCTTGATAACATAATGATTCAGATGGATGCAACTGTGCTACGTTTTTGTATTTTCACCATCATGAATAAAGAAAGTTAGAAATGGCTAGGAGACAATCACCCTCGTACCCTTGCCGTTGTTTAGAACAAAGTATTGGTCAGGTCAGAATGAGTTGGGGACATGCGCTCCAAAGAGGAACTCATGACCCCTTATCTCGGTTTTAAATTTATTGACATCCTTTTAGCCACTAAGGAAATTCTAAAAGAAGAGAAGGAAAAGGCCGCTGCTTAGGCTCTTACCGACCCAAGTTCTTCGATTTAGGGTGAGACATATGCTTCCAAATCAAAAGAGCTAAAAGCAACCATTCCTGCATCTACAGGGGTCATTTCTACAACCGCACGGACTCTTTCAGCTTTTGAAGCTCTACATGAGCCGTACCTTCCCCAGTTATGGAGTGACCCACTGAAACAGAAATCGATGAAAGGGGCATTGGAGTTTAAGTTCACGATCAAACTCCCAGTTTAGGTATTTCTTTCATTTCCCTAGTGCTCTAGAAACTTCAATTCACCCAGAGACCTTTACTAAACTATGCAACTTTGTTTTCCAACTTGTAGATCAACCGTCATTCCCGCTTCCTCCTCCAGCTACATAGGGCTTAAGAGTCATTCCATCTTTACTGCTTCCACCACTATCTCTGCAACAGTTTCAGGTTTAATTCCCATTTCGAGCTCCGAACCTAGTCTCGACTCTAAGTAGATAGGACTGTTATAAAATCTGAGGACGTCTTTGTGTCTCAAGAAGAGGATGTATTGATTATAGGCAAGATGGACCCGACCGATAAGAAAATGAAGGTGGAGAGGAAATAGAAAGAGATTGAAGAGAAGATGAAGTTGAAGATAGAATCAGGCATCACCATGCCTTAAGTTCTCCTATTTACCATCAAGGCCGACAAGCTGAAATTCAGAGATGTGGCCGCCAGTGGATCTACGAAGCTTGATTTTGGTATTGGAGAGGGGTCTATTGATTTCTAAATGCCAAAATCCTTCTAGGAGAAAGAAAGGCGAAAAGAAATATAAGATCATCTGTCGGCGTGGTGGTAAGAAGTGATGTTTTGGTCAAGTGTTGGTGGAGTGAAGTACTTGTAGTTTTTGGTATGTTTTTGCTGTCAACCTAGTCTGCACTTTTCCTATTCTTTTGAGTCTTAAACTTGCCAATTTTGTTTGAGTATAGCCCCCGCTGTTTGCCTTGTAGATAATGATATAAGTAATGAAAGATTAGCGGTTTTGTTGTAATGTCTATTATGTTCTTTTTTTGTATTCATGTACTATGCCTGCTTGTGTATATAGTACGACTTCCAGTTCTACCATTTCCATGTTATGTATTTTTGTGTAGTCTGATGTGCATGTTTACTACAACTTTTGCATGTAAATAGTGTTATTTGCAACTATTTACCATACTACTCTACTTAGTTCTGCTGTGATTACAAAAAACTCCATTCGGCATAACAGAACCGTGGTGTTTATCGATTTAGCCAAACTCTTTGCTGTTTTCAAGTTTTTATATAAAATCGTGAAGCTTTATATATTTCCTAAGTAAAAAATAGGTCAAGTTATCGATAGTGGTCAAACCATTATCCGGCGTAAGAATTAGTTTTCATATGGAAAATCAGACATCTTATACTTATCAGCCCGAATTCAACCCCATACTATCCAACGATTAATAATTAAGTTAGACAAGTTAGGGTACTATTACCTCTTAGACCTTGTCTCGATGTTCACTCTTAATTCCCATATATAGAAACGGGTTTTTCCATGTATAAAATGAAGTACCTTCCATATACTTAATTTATCGTGATCTATTTATAAAAATTAACCCTCTTATATTCATCACATTTCTAACATTTCAACTTCTCTATCGCTCGCCTAAAAACAAAGCCAGGTAAGTTAGGGCATTGATTGCTCCTACATTGCATAGATACTTTGGTTCTATATCTCGTACATAGAGGAAAGTCTACTCATCGGCTTTTAGTTCCAAATATAAGATGACTTACTTTCCATATACGTGTCAACATTTTAGCATTATTTATCATATTCATTTTTTGCTATTTAATAGCATTGACAAATAAATTCGTTGTTTAAAAATATATCATTTGAAAACAAGCAGAAAACTAACTCCGAAAATTTATTTACCACAAAGTTTAGAATCCAAAATCACTTATTAAAACAAGCTATTTTTAAAAGCAACATCGTTTCCTTATAAAAGTAAACACCCTTTTAATAAACGACTCCAAACCATTTTTAAGCATCTTTGTAAAATTTTTGAAACAAGAGTTGAGTTTGGAAAAATCCTTTATAACATTCTTTGAAAAGTGAAGTAGTGAACCACTTTAAAAGAATCAAAGGGAATTCCCAAGTCGCATGGAAACAAATAATCGAAACAAGAGACTATTTCTAAACAACATTCATATTCCTATCATATCATAAATAGCATGTTATAAAGTGAACAAACACAAATTAGGCAAGGAACTCTTTGTAATCCCTTTACAGAAATAGTCTCCTGTAAATTATTGCGCTGATGCACTTTTAAGTGTATCGTCGCGACCTATTCGCTAAGACCACTTCAACTTTCATTTATTTAGCTTATCCCTTGTCTAACCTATGTGTTATCTGCTTTCAAGTGGAAACCAAACCAAATAATCACATACAAGCATACTATAAACAAGGCACATAAAATTTTATAATAAAATACTTTAAGTTTTAAAGTTATTTATAAGTAATCTTACTCACTTAAATCTAACTTAAACTCCGACCAAGCTACTACTCTTTCGTTGCGACATAGAAATCAATGCACGAACCCGGCTTTCGCTTGAAAAAATTGACTCAAAGACCTCTGGGGGGACCTAATTGCTCAGTACTTCCTAAAGAGGGTGTTCTTGGCTTAACTTCGATGTTTTTATATGTATAGGTGGTTCGTAATAATTTTATAAACTTAAAGAAAAGAAGTTTTCTTTAAATTTATTTTCTTTCATAAACCTTAGAGAGAGAAAATGGAGGATGAATAGAAATGAAGAAGCGGAAAAAAAAACAAAAAAAGGAGAAGTAGAAATGAAAAAGAAAGTAATACAAGTGGCTTATTACCACATTACCCCTCCTTAATATAAGTGTAATACCCTCCTTAGAAATTCGACAACACATCTTCCTTTCATCATGCCATGGTACTAAGCTACTACAATATTACACCTCCTTAAAATAATCTTAATGTCCTCCTAGGAAATTAGACATCACATCTCTTTTTCATCTTGACAAAATACTAAGCCATCGTGTCTTCTTTTTAATGTCTGTTATGTAATAATACTTCGTACTTTATTTATTTTTGAAATAAAGAGATAAGTTCACCTTTACTTAATTACTTAAGTGCTTATTAAGTTTGTTTTCAACTAAACCATTTGAATAGTAAAGTTGTTTTCTTACTTGTACATATGTATGCTAGTGTACATAATATATTCTAACTACTTTTAATCGATGAAAGGTCGAAATTTCAAAAAAAAAAGATTTTCAGTTACATTTTCGATTTTTCTTCGATCTACTTATTTTTGTAAACCAAATTGCATAACAAGTTTACCTTCATTAGTTATTATGTAAAAGAGCTCTATTAGAGTTATAAAATCCACTATTCAATTATTTAAAAATACATTAAATATTCACATTCAAAGTGATTAAATTACGCGTCATTACATTCTTCCCCTTTAAAGAATTCCGTCCTAAAATTAACACATAAAGAAGATAACTCAAAAGGAACATAGCATATATGTTGAAACACATACAAAGAGGTACATGACAAGTAACTACCTACAAGCGATGAGTACACTGTCGACATACCAAACAAACTACTCATCAATCAGCAACTCTGGATATGCCATACTTATGCTATCCATAGTTTCCCAAAAGCATTCTTTAGAATCTTTGCTCCATTGAAATTTGACTAATTCCACGACCTTATTATGTAATTGTTTTACAACATGATTAATAATGCATATAAGATGCTTTAGTATTGCCAAGTTCGGCTTCACTTCTAAGTCTTCCTGAATAGTTGGCTCAATAATCATTGTCGGATCGTGCACATATTCCCTTCAATGGAATACATGGAAGGGGTTGGTACGGTTGACAATCTCTCGAGTAACTCAACCCTATAAGCAAGCAGTCCAATCTGCTCAAGAGTCTTAAAGGGTCCAACATATTTAGGTGCTAACTTTCCTGCCTTCCTAAACCTTACAACTCCTCTCATTGGTGAAACCTTAACAAATACAAAGTCCCCAATTGCAAATTCCAAGTCTCTACGCCTCTAGTCGGTATAACTCATCTATCTATCTTGGGCTTCCTTCATCTTTATTCTAACCATGGCCGCCTTCTTCCTGGCTTTAAAAATCATATCAGGACCAAGCACTAATCAATCTCCAATTTTAACCTAACATGATAGTGATTTGCCCGGTTGACCATAAAGAGCTTCATAATGTGCCATACCAATACTTGTCTTGTAACTGAGAGAACTCAACTAAATGAAGATGATCTTCCTAAGATCCTTTGAAATCCAAGATACAAGCCCTCAAAAGATCCTCCAAAATCAGTTTACTCTTTTTGTTTGACCATCCGTTTGAGGATGATATGTGGTGCATAAAATTAGCTCTGTTACCAAACTGCTTGCAATGCTTTCCAAAATTGACTACAAAAAATTGGATCTCGATCAGTTACAATGCTACTTGGATCCCCATGTAATTAGACAACCTCCTTTATGAAAATATTTGCCAAGCTTGCTGCTGTTCTAGTCGGTTTCATCGACATAAAGGCATGTTTTTGGTTATTCGATCAATAATAACCCAACCGCCTTCATTATCTTTTTATGACCTAGGTAAACCATCTATAAAATCCATCGACACCTGCTCCCATTTCCAATATGGGACCCCTAATGGTTGTAGTAGTCCAACTGTCCTTTGAGGGCCACCTTTAATCTGCTGGTAATTTTCACATCTACTAACATGAATCTAAATGTCCTTCTTTATTTCCATCCATCAGAATACTCGCTTCTTATCCTGATTCATCTTCATAACTCCTCGATGGATACTTGAATTGATGGCATTCTATCAATACTTCTTGCCTAATACCATCACCATTTGAGACACATATTCTTTCGTTCATCCACAATATTCCTTGTTGATCAATCTCAAAGATTGTACAATGTCCATTGCCTATCTCTTCGGTGATCTTCATTAAATAGCTATCCTCTCTTTGCTTGCTCGCAACTTTCAAACCGATAGTCGAAGCAATTTCTAAATGAGCAAAATTGCATTCCTACTTAGAGCATTAGCCACCACATTGGCTTTCCTAGGCGTATATAAAATATTCAAGCCATATGCCGCTAAAAATTCCAACCACGGTTGTTGCCTCATGTTCAAGTCTTTTTGCGTAAAAAGATACTTCAAGGATTTGTGATCTGTGAAAAGCTCGAACTTCTCACCTAATAAATAATGCCTTCACATTTTTAATACAAACAGAATAGCTAATAATTCCAAGTTTTGTGTTGCATAATTGTTCTCATGAGGCTTCAGTTGCCGACTAGCATAAGAAATAACCTTCCAGTGTTGCATCAATACTGCACCCAAACCTACGCTACAAGCATTCATATACAATGTCAACCCCTCATTTCCATCTGGAATAGCTAAGACAGGAGCATAAGTTAACCTTGTTTTTAACTCGATAAATGCTTCTTCACACTTCAAAATCTAGACGAACTTAACATCCTTCTTTTTAACTTTGTTGGGTGTGAGGCGATCCTGGAGAATTCTTGAATAAACTTCTATAATACCTTGCCAAACCTAAGAAGCTTTAAATCTCAATTGGAGTCTGTGATGTATTTCCTATTGTAGGCATATATTGATCTTCAAATATATACTTAAACCTTGCCCAAGAAAAGTAATCCTCAGGGACATTCCTGTAACCAAATTCCACCACTGAAGCTCCTTTCTACAGTTGCCAAGATACTAGGAAGCACTTTTGTTCATCAAAAATACCAAGCCCCTTAAAGATCTTCTAACATAAATGAAGCTAAGCCTGGATTTCAATAATAGACTTTGTGCCTTTGAATGGCTTTCAAACCAGATTGGTATAGTCTTTACACAGAGATGTAAAGTTAACTTGAGGGAGGTTGCACTGGTGCCACAACTTCTATCGCTCCTACCCCTACCAACTTTAGGAGCTCGACCATTGGTCATCGTAATACTATTAGTTCCCCTTCCTCGGGCTTCCTCTAGCACTCATCTCTTACCTAAAGTAAGATAACTTTGGAATACATAGAAGAAATTAACTTAGGGAAATTGGTACCCAAACAAACACATAAATGGTGAAAAAATAGCTCTAGTATATATACCTGGATAAAAATTCCAAATAAGCACTCTTAAGGCTAAACTCACTGAAAGTATTGCCAACCCTATCTCTTAGAAGTTGACCCCAACCAAGGCTTAAGTGTTCGCTCAACCTAATCTCTGATACCACATGTAATGATTCGTCTTTCTTACTCTTAAAGATGACACTTAGTACATCCATGGTATTCATGTGCCGATCATCTAGGTATTTGAAAGACAGACCATTGGGTAAAAGGAAAGAAAAGTTAAGAAGATAGAACATAGAATATCACAACGTATGGAAGTCATATATAATATAACATAAGATAGTACATATAGTCACTCCCAACAGAGAAGCATCATAGTTACAATTAGCACTAACTTCAGCTAAGGATAATTATAACTGCTCCCCCCCACAATTTTGATACATAACTATATACACACAATGGAAATAAATAGATAACTAGATAACGGTGAAGCCTCTTACTCCATGCTCCTCCAAAATGCATCCACAAGAACCTGGACTACTTGGTTGCTACAAAATTACGGTACCTAAGATTTTAAGGGAAAGAAAGGAAAACTTTGGGTCAGACATGGGTTTGGTGTGAGTAAACTCCAAATATATGTTTTGTTACATTTATAAAACTCTTTGGAAATAAAGTTATCTCATAAGACCATGTTTTCTATAAACATGGATGTGTTTTTACCTTACAATAACTAAACCATTTTATTAGAAATGTTATGATATTATAATAATGTCTAGGATTTAAAATAAATATTTAATCAGAGCCGGAATGGTTACATTAATTACATCCAACAAAATATTTGATATACAACTGAATCCTTAAAGCATATATTGGAAAATGGATTCCAACAATGACAAGGCTACCGGGGTACCATCTGTCACAGTACATCTCTAGAGAAAATGTACTGAGGTTCACATATGCTGGATAGTACCGAATATAATAACCCTCGGTTGCAATCAATAATCGTATTAGGCCTGAAGCATACATCTAAAGAAATATCAATCTAGATTGGGATAGCCACATCCTTATAGTACGAACCACATAGCCATGCTGCATATCCCCTGTTTTAGTCATCCTTGGGTCTAGGGCTCGAGGTAATGATTACCATAATTTAGCAAACCCACCTTGAAATGCTATCACTGCCCTCTCGACAACGATGCAATGCTAGCATTCGTCTGTACTAGTTGTTTCGGGATTGAACAATCACGTTAACTTTACTGCCATCCATTTTGGAATCGCTTTTGGGATAGGTAGTATAACTCCATAGGATACCTCATAATGATTCCGGACATGAATCATTGTTAGTTTGGTGTGGTTTATATAAACCATACTTATTCGAAACTGGTGCCTCCAAACTAAAGCGATGAATTCCCGGCTAACTCAATTCCAATTCTTTTAGAAGTACGCTAATTAATATAAAGGTCCTCGTTGGGATCTCAAATATACATTCTTAAAAGCGAATTACGTTTCATATGAATGAGTCCATCTTGGGGGATCTCGAATCATATGAAATCGCAAACCTTATTTGACAATAAAGTCAAACCAGTTAGGGTATTATTACCTCTTAGACCTTATCTCAATGTTTACTCTTAATTACCTTAGGTAGAATGGGCTTCCCTCTTTGATATTTAGTGTGAAGTATATGACAAAGTACCTTGCATATACTTAGTTTATCATGACCTATTTATAGAAATTAACACTCTTATATTTATCATGTTTTCAACATTTTGACTTCTCTGTCCCTCACCTGAAAACGAAGTCATGTAAGTCAAGGCACTGGTTGCTCATAGCCTTGCCTAGACACTCCGCTTCTAGATGTAATAACCCTAATTTTGACTAACATTATTTAGGATATTTAATAAGGTAAATTAAATGAAATAATGTAAATAGTTAAGGGATTGATATTTGTCAACTAAATAAGGGTCGTGCCTTATTGAATGTATAAGCAAAAGAGAATAAAAAATAAGTAACTTAGAGAAATATGGTAAGGGAAAAATAGGAATAGCCATTATTTTTATACCCTAAAATATTCTATCCTTCATTTCTTATTTATTTCAACATTCACAAACAAAACTAAAACACTAGTGAGCTCGGATAGGATGAAGGAAGCTCGGTCTAAGAAGAAGAGTTGTGCTGATATGAGACGGAAAGACTTAGAGTTCACAGTTGGTGATCATGTTTTCATCAAGGTGTCGCTGATGAAAGGTGTAATCCGATTTGGAAAGTTAGGAAAATTGGCGTCAAGATTCATTGGACCATTTCCTATTATAGAAAGAATTGGGAAACTCGTGTATAAAGTAGCATTACCGAATAGTTTGGCAGGAGTTTTAAATATTTTTCATATTTCTCATCTAAGAAAGTTTATTTAAGATCCAGAAACTACTATTACAGTGACTGTGTTAGATGAACTAGTAGTGGTTAAAAAAACCAGTTCATATAGTTGCGACAAATGAGAAGAGACTAAGGAAAAAGATAATCATATTAGTCAAAGTGCAGTGGAGTGATGATGAGAGAGACTGTACTTGGGAAACTGAGAGTGGGATTAGAGATATTTATCCTGACTTAGTTCGTGGTATGTTTTACCTTTGTGTTTGATTGTTGTGAGTACCTTATCGTAATTTCAAGGACGAAATTCTTTAAGGAGGCAAGTCTGTAATGACCCTAATTTCGATTAACATTATTTAGGACGTTTAATTAGATAAATTAAATGAAATAATGTAGATGGTTAAGGGATTGAGATTTGTTAATTAATATTAGGGTCGTGCCTTAATGAATTTATAAGCAAAAGAGAATTAAAAGTAAGTAAGTTGGAGGAATATGGTAAGGAAAAAATAGGAATAGCCTTTGTTCTTATACCCTAAACCCTTCTATCCTTCATTTCTTATTCATTTCAACATTCACAAACAAAACTAAAACACTAGTGAGCTCGGCCGGCCACCATTAAAGAGATTCAAGGAGAAGAAAAGCTAGGATTCAAGTAGAAGGTTAAGCAAATCAATCAAAGAGAAAATCTCAACCTTCCTAACAACAAGCCAAGGTGAATAATTCAATTACATCTCACTTTTGATAATGATTTCGATTTAAATGTTTGATCCGAATTATTTTGTAAATAATATGCCATATTATGTTTGTTTAAGTCGATATACATGCTTGTTGATGATTTACATTATTTCATATAGATTTTATGATAAGTTTAGATTGGAAAACCTATTAAATGACATCCGAATGATATGTGTATTTGATATATGTCGAAAACATTATTTTAGAAGTGGGTTTCAAGTCTCTTAATTTTCTAAGTTATTGTGGATTTATTATGAATTTTCTATGAGAGAAATAATTATTGGGTTTAAATTATTTAAGGCAATTATATAACGAATTCAAGTCTAAAATTTATATATGTTAGATAGCATATTAAAAATGAATTATGGTGATTTTTGGGGAATTTTTCTAAGTATATTACCATGGTTATAAAAATTTTTAAGTTAAGAGACTTAAATGTTTCATATGTTTTATCAAGGGGAAGGATTTATTTGCTTAAAAATGTTTTAAATGGTTAATCAAGATACGGTTATGCTACCATAGATAATATTATCAAAATGAATGAGAAGTTCATTCGTGGATTGAAATCCAAGCTCACTAAAGCAACTTTGCAATATATTAGGGATCTGTGTGATGTAATTATTGAGATGGATTTGAGGCATGAGGAGATGCTCACTTTCCATGATTGTAACAAAGCAAGGGAAATTCAAAGTGGGTAGAACCAGAAGAGAAAGTTTTTCCTTAAGAAAGGCATTCAGAAGGGAGAAGCATACAAGAAAGGGAAGGCCAATGTAGTTTGCTATAAGTGTGATAAGTCTCCTGAGTGTTAGATAGGCAAATGGAGGAAGGTTGCTGATAAGAAAGAAGTGAGGTCCTTCAACTGTGATCAGATTGGTCATTATAAAAACCAGTGCAAGGAAACAGCCAACGATGGAAAGGCAAATTGTTTGCATTGGAAGCCACTAACTCAAGAGCAACAGCAAAGGAGAAAGGAAAGGCTATGTTGGGAGGTACGTCTTTGATTCATGGTATCAGTTAGAGTTCTATTTGATACTAGTGCACCACATTCTTTTATATCTCATTGTTTGGTAGATAAGCTTAACCTAGAACCTTCATACCTAGTTACATCCTTGAGGGTTGCGAATCTGGTAGGAGGATATGCGACACTTGGGATGAGATGTGACCAGTTAGAGTTTGAATTATTAGGTCATATATTTGCTTGTAGTTTGTGTGTATCTGATTTCGTAGGGTTCGATTTTTTTTTGTATGGATTGTTTAAGTAAGTATGATGCTAGGATATTTTTCCATGATAGGAAAGTATCACTTAGACACCCTAGTTGTAATGATTGGATTATATACTCCTTAGAAAACCCTAATTCTAAGGTAAAAGCTTTATTGGGTGTTATGGAAGCAGAAGACAAGTTGAATCGAGTTTTTTTTGTTAGAGAATTTGCTGATGTCTTTGAGCCCATAGTAGGACTAAAGACTAAATGAGCTATTGAGTTTAGAATATATTTAGTACCAGGTACTGAACCTGTGAGTGGACCGCCAAGTAGAATGACACCTACCGAGATGAAGGAGTTAAAGGTGAAGTTGGTATATATAGACGGTAAGATTTTATTAGACCAAGTAGTTCACCTTAGGGAGTAATTGTAGTGTTTATAAAAAAATCGAATGGTTCATTAAGGTTGTATACCAATTATCGTAAGTTGAATGAGAAGACGATAAAGAATTAGTATCTGTTGCTAGGAATTAACAATTTATTCGACCAGTTGAGTGGAGCAAAAGTATTTTTTCAGTTTGATTTGACAACATGGTTCCATCAATTAGAGTAACAAAGGATAGTATTCCTTTGATGGCGTTTAGGACAAGATATGGATCGTACGAATGGTTAGTGATGTCATTCAGACTAACTAATGTTTGTGCCGAAATTGGACACAAACCCCAAACGTCGTGAAAGCACCTGTATTTGAACACAGATCATAGATTCAGGTAATGTAGAGAATGAAAAATGAAGAGTAATAACTTAAAACCGAATGAAATAGACAGAGACACAGGATTTATAGTGTTTCGGCTATCTCCGGCCTACGTCTACTTCAAAAGTTAATATTTTATTGACTTTCCTCGCCAATTTTAAACGATTACAGCAGATTACAGCGATAAAATTTGAGTACAACAGCAGCCTTGTAGTGCAAATATGTTTCCGACAGAGTCTGGACGTCAGATAGCAAAAGATCCTTTTTCTATAGGCCCTAGGGCTCTATTTATAGATGTAGGCTACATGTATTTCACTCAAATCTCGAGAGACTTCTTCTTGAACGTGAGTGGGCCTACGCGATTGATCCGAGGTGATTTTTCCTCGATCCATGATCGATACGAACCAATTTCATATCGATCAAGATTTCGCCCAATCGAGCTGAAACTTGGCAAGAACATTCCATAGGTCATATGTAAGCTCCTATGAAAATTTCATAGCATTTGGACTTGTGGATCGTGAGTTATGATCGATACGAATTGTAGTTTTCTTGTGGTGTTCTGTTCATATCGGTTCACTTCGCATCGATATTGGCTCGTATCAATACCATGCGCATGCTTGTAGATGACATGGCCCCATCTTCGAATCTCGATCCACTTTCCATGCCATGTTGAACGCCTCTTCCTATGATTCAAGCACATTTCTAATTCGTGTCCATAACGTGCTTCGAATCCATTACTTCGCATCCATAAACCTGCTTTCTTTGTACCCTTCCCAAGCGCATTGCTCGCATCGATCCACAGGCAGTCGATATAAAATGTCTAATTAAAGTCCTAAAACTATTGTCTCCCCTTCATATCGATCGATACGAAGTACACCTGTGCATCCATCCGACCGATTCGTGCTGCATCAATGCGAAATATATCGATTCGAAGTAAGCTCCTATGTTCCACCCTGAACGATACGAATTAATCGAGTTGAACAAACCATCAAGCATTTATCCATCCAACCCAAATCCACAACCATCGAGTCGAAATCCGTTTAGCCTTCCTCCCTGATCGATAACGCGTTGTTCATATCCACGTTGATCGATACGATTAACTCGAACGTGACCGATACGAGTTTGCATCGATTTGAATGAGATCTCCTCGTTCATGTATCCATCAATTCCTTGAGAAAATGAACTCAGTTCGACTTGAAATTTGAAATGTTGCCTCTTCTAGCCTTGATTATCATTCCCAATCGATCCCGCCTTGATTGAAGGTCGGACAAATTTTGACGACATCGATCATAACCTTGTTTCCAATCGATCTTTGATCCTGATATCCATCCATTCCAACCAATTTGTTGATATTCCAACCTTGACCAAAGGGTGGGATGATATTTACCTCCCAAAACATGCCTTATGATAGGAAGGCATGTTTTGAATAGTTTCGAATCCGATATCCGAAGTCCATATTTCATCCATAGCCATACCATCCGATTCACAATCTGATCCATTACCAATCCATCCCATCTGAGTGCGTTATTCTTCACTGCTCCGATTCAATGTCCAATTCCGAATCTAGTAATCAAAGCCTTAGCCAATTGCATATCCATCCGAACCAGATAACCGGGTCCTAATCCATCTTTATCCAATAGCCAAAAACCAAATCCATGACCTCTCCGGGTCAATATCCAAATCCTTTGCCATCCACAGTCGATATTTGCATCCACAACCTCTCCGGGTTCTTGCCAAGCGTAATCCACACTCAGCGACCTGTGCCAAGCAATGCCTTGGTATCTGCAGTCTAGTGTCCTTGAACGCTGAGTGATGCCATGGCTTAAGTCCTTAGCTGAATCCTGTTTGCTACAGACCCTTACCGAGTATAGTCCATACTCGTCGACCTGAAATAGTAACCGATAACATAGGGCCTAAGTCCTAGGCCGAATCCCGATCTCTCCAGACCCTTGTCGAGCATAGCCCATACTCGACGACCTGAGTAAGTCGATCCGTTGCGCTCAGAGAAAACGACTTACCCCTTGCCAGGTATAATCCACACCCGACGACCATGTACCAAAAGCTAAATAAAAGTCCAATCAAAGACCAATCTGAAATACAAATCAAATCGAAAAACCAAAAATCCATACCAGAAATTCAAATCAACATCCAAACCAGAAAACAATCATCCAATCAAAAGTCCAAACCAAAAGACAAACAAAAACCAAAGCTTAAACCAAACTCCAAAACCAAACCAGAAAAAGCAAATGTCCAAACCCAAAGAAGAAACAGATTTCACAAACCATAACGTCGCGGTTTATCATCATTCAGAGCATGCCTAGGGGCCATCTCCGTCCCTGTACGTGAGTAAAATGACTTGGACGTCTGCCTTTAGTTTGCTATTTATTTCATATCATCCCAGTCAATTGATAACAATCGACCATCGTTCCTGGGCCTCGCGCCATCGTTGTTTGAGGTAGACGGTGGTTGCTCTTGTCCAACCGCCACATTCCAAGCCCCAACATATTGTCGCAACTGTCCATTCCTTACATGCTCCTCAATTATGTCCTTTAGATGCCTACAGCTGTTGGTATCATGTCTGTCCAAATCATGGAAGAGACAGTGCCTTCCTGATGCCCTTTCATGTTTCGAGGGTTCTCTCCTTGCTGGCCTTCGGTAGGGAAGGCGATTTCAAGTCTCCATGAGTATCCGCTCCAACGTCTCGTTCAACCTTGTGTAGGTGGAGAATTTCGACTCTCTCCACCGCTTCCTGGCTTTTCCTATGTCATCATCCAGCTTCCTTTTTCCTTTTTCCCTATCTTTGTCCGAGCTTTCGCTGGATGGCCCCACATCCTCAGCCGCATTCACCTCCTTTAACTTCAAATCTGTACATGCATCTTCCTACTGAAGGAATCTCTCACCTTCGTGAAAGAATTCCCCAGATCCATTAGTGGGTCCCATATCAGAGACACTTTGAAATCCAAATTCTCTCTTACTCCTGACACTGCTGCCATTAAAACCATTGATGGATTCGGCCGATCCATTGAAGCAACTGCTGCATTGAACCGAGTTAAGAAAGCTCTTAGCGATTCATCGGTCCTTTGCTTTACCGATGTTAGCGTCATTACGATCTTCAGCCTTTTGATACGAACCCGAAACTGCTTCAAAAACCTGTCCACCAATTCTGTCCATGTCCTGATAAATCCCTCTCCCAGCTGTCTGAACCACATAGCAGCTATATCCGTTAAGTACAAAGGGAAACATCGAGCCATTACTTCCTCTAATGCCCCCCCCCAACACTTCCATATGTCTTGTGTATCTCATCAAGTGATCGGTTGGATCAGTCTTGCCATCGTATACCTCTAGCGTAGGTAGCTTGAACTCTGGTGGATTTCGAGCCATTCTAATATCATGAGTAAACGGACTCCTGTTCGCTGATTTTAAATAATTACAGTAGATCATAGTGTTAAAATTCGAGTACAACAGCAGCCTTGTAGTGCAAAGATGTTACCGGAAGAGTCTGGACGTCAGATAGAAAAGATCCTTTTTATATAGGCCCTGGGCTCTATTTATAGGTGTAGGCTACCCGTATTTCACTCAAATATCGGGGGACTTCTTCTGGCATGTGAGTGGGCCACGCGATCGATCCTAGGTGATTTGCATTCGATCCGTGATCGATACGAACCAATTTCGTATCGATTAAGATTTTGCCCAATCGATCTGAAACTTGGCAAGAACATTCCTTAGGTCATATGTAAGCTTCTGTGAAAAATTCATAGCATTTGGACTTGTGGATCGCGAGTTATGATCGATACGAATTGTAGTTTTCATGTGGTGTTCTGTTCGTATCGGTTCACTTCGCATCGATACTTGCTCGTATCGATACCATGCACATGCTTGTAGATGACATGTTCCCATGTTCGAGTCTCGATCCACTTTCCATGCCACGTTGAACGCCTCTTCCTTCGATTCATGCACATTTCTAATTCGTGTCCATAACGTGCTTCGAATCCATTACTTCGCATCAAAAAAACCTGCTTTCTTCGTACCCTTCCCAAGCACATTGTTCACATCGATCCACAAGCAATCGATACGAAATGTCCAATCAAAGTCCTAAAACCATTGTCTCCCCTTCGTATTGATTCGGGATCGATCGATATGAAGTACACATGTGCATCCATGCGATCGATTCACACTGCATCGATGCGAAATATATCGATTCGAAGTAAGCTCCTACGTTCCACCCTGAACAATACGGTTTAATCGAGTTGAACAAACCATCAAGCATCTATCCATCCAACCCAAATCCACAGCCATCGAGTCGAAATCCATTTAGCCTTCCTCCCTGATCGATATGAACGCGTTGTTCATATCCATGCTGATCGATACGATTAACTCGATCGTATCCATACTGGGCCGATACGAGTTCGCATCGATTCGAATAAGATCTACTTGTGAATGTATCCATCAATTCCTTGAGCAAATGAACTCAGTTCGACTTGAAATTTGAAATGTTGCCTCTCCTAGCCTTGATTATCATTCCTAATCGATCCCGCCTTGATTGGATTTCGGATAAGTTTTGACAACATCGATCATAACCTTGTTTCCGATCGATCCTCAATCCTGATATCCATCCATTCCAACCAATTTGTTGATAAGCCTTAACCAAAGGGTGGGATGACAACTAATGCGCCAACATTCTTCGTGGTCTCCAATGGCTGGACTGGAGTCAGTTTGATTCCTGTTCGCCTACTTGATGAACAGAATATTCAAAGAATATCTAAACAGATCTATACTAGTGTTCATAAATGACATATTGATATATTCTAAAGATGAAAGGGATCATGAAATTCACCTTAGAATAGTGCTTGGCACACTGAAGTAGCATCAGCTAAAGGCGAAGTTTTCGAAGTGCCATTTCTAGAAGAAAGAAGTTAAATTTCTTGGCCACGTAGGATCAAAGATGTGTTTGTCAGTAGATCTGGCTAAGATTGAGGTAGTTAATAACTAGAATAGACCTAAGACAATGACTGAGATAAAGAGTCTTCTCATATTAGCTAGTTATTATTGGAGATTTGTTAAGGATTTCTAGCGGATAGTCACGCCGATGACTAAGCTAACTCGGAATGATGTGTATATTGTCTGAACTGATAAGTGTGAGGAGACCTTTCAAAAACTGAAAAATCTATTAACTAATGCTCCCATATTAGTTGTTCCAGTGGGGAATCAAGGATTGGTAGTGTATAATGATGCATGTGGAACCAGATTAGGGGTTGTGTTGAAGTAGAAAGTAAAGTTATTACATATGCTTCACGGTAGCTTAGACCTCATGAAGTGAGATATCCTATTCATGATCTAGAGTTAGAAGCAGTGATTTTCATATTGAAGGTGTGGAGACATTACCTTTTGGGAGAAAGGTTTGATTTATATATAGACCATAGGTCACTAGGATATTTATTCTCTCAGAGGGTGTTAAACATGAGACAGTAGTGATGGCTGGAGTTTCTTTACCACATATGATTTGGTATTGAGTCTACACTAGGAAAAAACAATAAGTTTGCAGATGCACTTAGCAGAAAACATCAAAATGCAGTATTAGCAATAATAGTTGAGTGGAAAGATTTAGAAGCATTGACTACATGCAGAATCAATGGAGATCTGAGGCTAGTTCTAGTCAAAAAACTGCCACGTTGTCATGTTTAGAAGTTCGACCAGTGGTGATCAAAAGGATTGCTTATAAACAAGTAGAGGATCCATTATTAGCCGAACAAATTAGAAAGTTAAGCGATGGAACAGAGAGCGTTGACTTGAAAGATTTCAATGTTGACCAGAATGTGTAGTTGAGGAAGAAAGGAAGGCTATGTGTTCTAAATGTGGGAAAACATTAGGAAGAAAGTTCTTAGAGAATGCCGTCGTTCGAAATTCATTATTCATCCAGGAGGAACTAAGATGTACGAAGGTATGAAAAGGAGTTTCATCTGGGAAGGTATGAAGAAAGACATAGACTTATACGTGAGGAAGTGCTTGGACTGCCAACGGATAAAAGCTGCAAATCAGAAACCAAGTGGATAACTTCAGCGTTTAGATGTTCCGGTCTGAAAATGAGATTATATCTCAATGGATTTTATAGACGGGTTTCCAAGGTCGAATCAAGTAAATGAAATTTTATGGGTTATAGTGGATAGGTTGACCAAGAGTGCCCAATTCATTCTAGTTAAGTCAACCAGAACGGAACATGTTTTAGCTAAAGTGTTTTTGAAGAACATAGTTAGACTACATGGAGTTCCTGGTAGAATAGTAAGTGGCAGGGATTCCTTATTCAGTAGTGAGTTCTGGAAGAGTCTATAAGAGACTTTAGGTACTAAGCTCAAGATGAGTACCACTTACCATCCGTAGACATATGGCAAATGAAAAGAGTTAACAAAGTCCTAAAAGATTTTTCAAAAGCTTGTGTGCTAGATTTTAGAGGATCACGAAACGACCATCTACGCTTAGTCGAGTTTTCATATAACAATAGTTATCGGATCAGTATAAGGATGCCGCCATTTGAAGCTTTATTTGGAAGGCCATGTAAATCTCCCATTCATTTATTAGAGACCGAGGATAGATTAATTCTTGGTCTGGAATTGGTTAAAGAAGATATATAAAAGATTGAATTAATTAGAGCTAGGATGAAAGAAGCTCGATTTAGAAAGAAGAGTTATGTTGATAAGACACGGAAAGACTTAGAGTTCATAGTTGGAGATCATGTTTTCATCAAGGTGTCACCAATGAAAGTTGTAATCACATACGGAAAGTCAAGAAAATTGGCGCCAAGATTCCTTGGACCATTTTCCATTATGGAAAGGATAGGGAAACTCGCGTATAAAGTAGAGTTACTGAATAGTTTGGCAGGAGTTCAAAATGTTTTTCATATACTTATCTAAGAAAGTTTATTCAAGATCCAGAAATTACTATTAAAGTGACAGTGTTAGATGAACTAGTAGTGGAACTGGATATGATTATTGTTAAAAAAACTAGCTCATATAGTTACGAGAGATGAGAAGAGACAAAGGAAAAAGATAATCATATTAGTCAAAGTCTAGTGGAGTGACGATGAGAGAGACTGTACTTGGTAAACTAAGAATAAGATTAGAGATATTTATCCTGACTTGCTTCGTGGTATGTTTTACCTTTGTGTTTGATTGTTGTTAGTACCTTATCGTAATTTCAAGGACGAAATTCTTTATGGAGACGAGTCTGTAATGACCCTAATTTCGATTAACATTATTTAGGACGTTTAATTAGATAAATTAAATGAAATAATGTAGATGGTTAAGGGATGGATATTTGTTAATTAATATGGAGGTCATGCCTTAATGAATGTATAAGCAAACGAGAATTAAAAATAAGTAAGTAAGAGGAATATGGTAAGGGAAAAATAGGAACAGCCTTTGTTCTTATACCCTAAACCCTTCTATCCTCCATTTCTTATTCATTTCAACATTCACAAACAAAACTAAAACACTAGTGAGCTCAGTCGGCCACCGTTAAAGAGATTCAAGGAGAAGAAAAGCTAGGATTTAAGTAGAAGGCTTAAGAAAATCAATCAAAGAGCAAATCTCAACCTTCTTAACACCAAGCCAAGGTGAATAATTCGATTTACGTCTCATTTTTGATAATAATTTCAATTTTATGGTTTGATACAAATTATTTTGCAAATAATATGCCATGTTATGTTTATTTAAATGAATATATATGCTTGTTTATGATTTATATTGTTTCATATAGATTTTGTGATAAATATAGATTGAAAACCCCATAAAACGACATCCAAATGATTTGCGTTTTTGATATATGGTCGAAAACATTACTTTAGAAGTGGATTTAAAATCTTTTAATCTTCTAAGTTATTGTGGATTTATTATGAATTTTCTATAAGAGAAAATAGTTAATATTAGGTTTAAATCAATTTAAGGCAATTATTTAATAAATTAGGGTCTGAAATTTATATATGTTAGAAAACATATTATAAGTGAATAATGGTGATTTTGGGGAAATTTTCCTAGGTATTTTACCATGGTAATAAAATTATTTAAGTTAAGAGACTTAAATGTTTTATATGTATTATCAAAGGGAAGGGCTTATTTGCTTAAAAATGTTTTAAATGGTTAATTATGAATTCAGCGGTCTTTTAGAAAAAGGATTTTGATAAAGAACTGGCCACCAATCATATTTTGATAAATTAGGCAAGTTAGGTGAAAAGAAATTACTTTGAAAGGCATAAAATCAGTTTTGTTTTGATTTACTACTTTGCTATTTCCATTTGCTAGCTATCGTCGTTATACATCTGCTAAAGAACCCATTCGAAACCAATACACATGGATCAAGCCATTGATATGTAGTGGACTGGAGAAAGGTAGAAGGGACAGTATTGAAACCATACTTTCGAAGGGGTAGAGGGTATTCTTATAAGCTTTCAAATCTATTAGCATAAAAGATGCTTTCGAAAGGGATGAAGCCAATTTTATTAGCTTTCTAATCAATCATCCTGCCATTGTTTTGAAATGGAGCTTTAGAAAGAGTTGCCGTTTTTTGAACCTACTTGATACCCATGCTACCTCATTCATACCTTTCGAATTAGTTAAGGCCGCTTTTCTTTATAGCCTTAAAACTACGTATTTGAAGGGGTGCTTTTTGCCTTTTAACTTTGAAGCCGCTTTCTCAAAACTTTTGAAAGGGTCATATAGCTGCTTTTGAATGGTTTTGGAGGCAATGGTTTTGGAAGGTTGAGTTTCGAAGCTATCCTCTCCCCAATTACTTTTTTGGATTAAAGCTTTCGAAAAGGATAATTTTACTTCTGTTTTCTTTGACCTAATGGTTATATTAAATATTACTCAATGGTTTCGAAAGGAATAATTTTAAATGGTTTAAAAGCATTGTTTCCACAATCTTTTAATTGAGCCCAATGCTTTTGGAAGGCATATCGTAAATTTTTTGAAAGATATGTTTTAAGTATTTTGAAAGAAAGGTTCTAATTCTTTTGAAAGATAAGTATAATTGGTTCTGAAAGAGGATGTCTAAGGTTTTAAGTAATGATTTTGAAAGGGTTGTTTTCACTGATTTCGAAAGGTATTGTTTAAGGTTTTGAACACAGGTTTCGTATGTATTGATTTGGCTTCATAGCCTAAAGTTTTCTGAGTTAAAGAGGGTTTTAACTTATTTTGAAGGGATAGATGATCCCATTGATTAAATTTCATCCACATTGTTTGGTGTAAAGCATATATCATGGCATCAATGTTTTGAGTAAAGCAAAGAGTTTGATTTCCTTATTTTTATAAAGACATGATTTTAAGTAAAAATTATTTGTAAAGATTGTTTACAAAGAAATGAAAATTTAATATGGTAGTTAACCTTAAGTTTATGACTGAGATATTAGAAGACCAAATGAGACTGGTATAGGGCCGCAGCATGTACTTTAGCTATTAGCCCCTACCTAAAATAAGTTCAAAATTCCAGTGTGTAAGGCTTTATCACAGATGGGACTAAAATGATGTTATACATAGAAGGAAATATACAAAGTAAAGATAGGTTATTGGTGAGCCCACAAAACCATTAGGATCAATTGACCCTAGAAGAAGAGAGTTAAGGGCAGATGGCCTAGTATTGTGTCTAACAAAAGTTAGATTATTGATTATGTCTGGTAGGCCTGAGTAAGCCAATGGTTATTAGCTAGATAAAACTATAGTACGGGTAGATAGTCCATTGATTGCCTAATTTATATGTATACATGTTATTGCTCTTGCTGTTATAATTAGTTTGGTTGTTGGAATTTAATTTATAAAAGATATGCTTTTAAAAGGATATTGGTGATGGGAAACCCATTCTGCTAAGCAGCGTGGTCTCACTTAATATCAATAAACCAGGATGTAATAGTATTATTCACACCAAGCTTTATTTTTGACTCGAAGTTTATGTTTTCTCCTTAAACTCTCGGGTGCTCAAAATTAATTTGAGTAGATTGAGAGTTAAGGTCTTTTTAGGTTTAGTATGTTAGGCGAATAAGCTTTCGAAGACATGCAGGATGCTAAGCTAGCTATGTAGAAGTAATTTAGTATTACTTCCACTATAATGTATTTATGATTGATATGTCTATCTAGTACTTTGATCATCCAATGTGGCATCTCCATATGTCGCTCTTGGCGTAATTTGTAATGGTTATATTTGATCAAAACTTGGGAATCGTTTTGAGATTACGTAACTAAATATGAAATATTGACTTGAACTATAATCAGATAAGTTACTTTTGAAATCTGTGGTTTTATTTCATATTCATGTGATTCCGACATTATGGATACCTTTAACACGACTGTATTTTGTCAACGAAAGTTAAATACTAGAGATGATTGCATCATCTGTAGCACTTAGCTTTGGGCCTCAAAATAGGGGTGTCACACTAGATCTCACGGATAGAAGAAAGTCTACTCATCTACTTTCAACGCTAAATATAAGATGACTTACTTTCCATAAACATGTCTACATTTAGCACTATTTATCATATTCGTTTTTATTACTTAATGGCACTGACAAAGAAATCCCTTGTTTAAAAATATATCTTTTAAAAACAGTCGAAAAACCCACTCCGTAAACTTATTTACCACAAAGTTTAGAATTCAAAATCAATTCAAGTTATTTTCAAGAGCGACATCCTTTTCTTTATAAAAGCAAACATCCTTTTAATAAACGATTTCCAACCATTTTTAAAAATCTTTGTAAATTTTGAAACAAGAATTGAGTTTAGAAAAGTCCTTAAAAACATTCTTAGAAGAGTGAAGTAGTAAACCACTGTAAAAGAACCAGAGGGAATTCTTAAGTTGCATGGAAACAATTCAACGAAACAAGTGATTATTTCTAAGCATCATTCATATTGTTATCACATCATAATTAGCATCTACAAAAGTAAATAAGAACTAATAAGGTGAGGAACACTTTGGAGTCCCTCTACCACAATAGTGTCCTATAAATCATCGCACTTATGAACTTTGAAGTGTATCGTCACGACCTACTCACTACGACCACTTCAACTTCCATTTATTTATCTTATCCTTTATCTAACCTCTGAGTTATCCGCTTTCAAGCGGAAACCAAACCAAAAAATCGCATACAAACATACATATAAACAAGGTACATAAATTTTATAACAAAATACTTTAAGTTTTAATGTTATTTATAAGTGAGCTTACCCACTTGAATCCAACTCAAACTCTAACCAAGCTACTACTCCTTTGCCGCGGCCTAGAAACTAACATATGGACCAAGATTCTGCTTGAAAACCTTGACTTGAAGGCCTTCGAGGAGACCTAATTGCTCATGCACTTTGTAAGGGGAGTTTTTGGCTTAACTTTGGTGAATTGAGATGTAGATGTGGTTGGTAATAATTTTATGAACTTGTTTTATGAATTTAGTGAAGAAAAGAAGTATCCTTTAAAGTGATTTTCTTTCATAAAACTTAGAGAAAAAATAGAGGATGAAGAGAAATGAAGAAGTGGAAAAGAAAATAGAAAGAGGAGAAGTGGAAATGAAAAGGAAAGTAAGGAGTGTGTATTCTTTTATAGAAATTGAAAAGTGGGTTATTACCACATCACCCCTCCCTGATGTAAGTGTAATACCCTCCTTAGAAATTCGACAAGACATCTTCCTTTCATCATGCCATGTACTAAGCTATAATGTCTCCTTTTTAATGTCCTTTATGTAATAATACTTTGTACAATATTCTTTTTAAAATAAATGGAAAAGTCCACTTTTACTTAATTACTTAAGTACTTATTAAATTTGTTTTTGACTAAACCGTTTAATTAGTAAAGTTGTTTCCTTACTTGTACATATGTATGCTAGTCTACACAACACATTCTAACAACTTTTAATCAAAGAAAATTCGAAATTCTAATTTTTGATCACATTTTCGATTTTTCTACGAACTAATATTTTTATAAACAAAATTCCAAAACAAGTTTACTATCATTAATTATTATATAAAAGAGATCTATCTGGGTTATAAAATCCACTAGCTAATTATTTGAATTATATTAAATATTCTCATTCAACGTGATTAAATTATGGGTCGTTACAATCATATACTGGTCTATCCTTCTGTAATAGGTATAAAAGAGGAAGAAAAGGAGTGGACCTAACAATTTCTGGTGAATGAATTATATTGCTGGTATATGGTGTTCACAAGCAACAAACTTCATTTATAATCTACATGACCTAGGGTATGCAAATGAGTTTATGTACACATAAGAAGGAGTGGCTGCTTTGCATATAATAAGGTATGATTCTTACCATATCTGCACCAACAACAACCTACGAAGGTTTCCACTCGAAAACGCAACAGACAATTAACTCTGCGCTTATCTCTAATTTATGGTCTTAATAAATAACTGCCTAACTAACATTAGGTTAACCTTCTAAATGGAGAACCCCTTTAATCTTGCACAAATTAAGTGGGCATCGCAATACCTGAGCGTGCGTTGCGTATACGACCTCGAAAATTTAAGGCCCACTGAAGCATTTGTGTCACCTTCTCAACAGTAAACTTAGTCTATGCTCTTATCGTTCAACATGAAGCAAAAAGAAATCACAATAATTATTCACCCATAGCTTCAGCCACCGCCCATTGCCCTACTATTACGAATATCTTTTTCTCTCTTATTTGTTGTCTAACATGTTAAACATGTGACTGGGTGTGCCTCTGTAATAATAAGGACTTCTAGTTGCACTACAATCGTATGCCTTGTCGGGTTCCACTTCGTTCATGCCATGAAGTCTAGACCTAGATATGGCACCCTATGGAGAACTAATGATGTATATCACAATGCTTCATCTAGTTGTATGATGTCCTTATAGTCGAGAAAGTGTGGATAAGTCCACTTATTCACCTTACTTGGCCCACGTTAGGTCCAAATTTAACCTGGGCTTGCTAAAACAATTGAGACATCTGAAAAATATTATAGTCATCCAACTTCTCATAACAAAAAATTCCAATTATTTACATATCTGATTTCTCTCTCAGATTTTTGACTTTGATTCTAGATGTCTTTAAAAAGAACTTTGATGTTAGAATCAGGTGAATTTGGAACTGATTTCTTTTGGGTTTCAATAATTTGAAATCTAGGTGTTTGAAATATTATTTCAGATGTTTGACCAATGTTTCACGTGTCTAGTTAGGGTTATTTAAGATTTTTATAATTTGTTTGTTTCATTTATTTTATTCTTCTTCTTTGCAAATTTGAGTATGGACTGAAGGTTCATTTTTAATCAAATTTTGTATGTAATCTTTCTAATTGTTAAAAAGTTTGATCGGTTGATTCTAATGATTATATATATAACACTTTTTATTTAAATAACCCATGTGCTTTCAAATGAAAAATCTTTGTATGTTTCAAGTTATATAATAAGTTCAAGGGGAAATAAATGGGTATTTGATTTCTTTCATTTATCCAAATCAAACCAAGCATTCATCAAATAACAAAAAACTTTATCATATAAAGGTTGTATATCTATAGAATTCAAGGAATTAATCTAGTGTATCTTCTCCCCTTTTTCTATAATTATTTCTATTAAATTACCTCTTAGGATTTTTCATCATTCCTACACTTATAGATTCATAACTCAAACTAGTCATTTTAAATAAACTTTAAATTATGACTTCCATTCAAAGAACATAAAATTTTAAACTGGGTAGAATTGTAGAGGAAATTTAATCACTTATGAATCATCGCAACATCGCAATAAATTCACTTAACTTTACCGAGCTTTCCCTCTTCTAATCTGATTTGAATCTTCTTTCCTATGCCTCAAAGCTTGATTGGTTCACCCTTTATTTTCTCATTCTCTTTTATTTGATTATCTCTCTCTTTCCCCTTCGAACTAGATATGTTTTGTCTTATTTTTGGTCTAGAAATTTTTAAAGAGAACAAAAGTATTGTTAGATTTGGGAAGTTTTCGAGGAAGAATAAAAATTGTTCATACAAAATTAAGGAGATAGCGTCTAGGATTTTGAATAAGAATGAATAAGGAGTATAGTCTTATTCATAGTCGAAATCTAGGGTTATCTAATTTATTCTCGAAATCAATAATTACATGAATTCCATTTATTATAGTTTTTGCTAATTTTGACTTCTTTTCATCGGATTTAACAAGCTATATATATTTCCTACCTGTAAATAACATACTGGATGCAATGGAACAGGTCATGTGGCCCATTTCCAAAGTTTATGAAAATTATATTTTATCTTTTGATGTAAAATCTAAATTTTACCTCTATTAATATTTTAATTTTTGTTACATTTCCAAGGTGTTACAATGGAAGTGGAGCTAGAGCTATAGATGAGATAGTCAAAATGTAGTTGATGAAACATCACACGATAGTCCATAAATGCCTTCTAGCAGTGTTAATGAGGTACATGATGCTTGAGGAAGTATAGCTCAAGGTGGAGCTAGAAGATGTTTGGATGATATTTTACCTATTGAAGCCAGTCAAGGGGCTATTAGGCCACCTAATAGGTATGGAGATTGGGAACATGCAAACCTAAGCCTTTATGATCTCTTTGACTATGCTCTTCATGTGGTTCATGACGAACCATTTGACCATGAGTAAGCTATGAAGTTGAGTGATAGCTTAAAGTGGATTCATGTAGAAGAGTTAGAGTCATTGAAGAATAACAATACTTAGAATCCGGTACCACTCCTCAAGGAAGCTTAGCCATAGGTTGCAAGTGGTGCTCAAAGTAAAGGATGATAGGAGATACAAGGCCAAATTAGCTGCAAAAGGGTTTTCACAAAGGAAGGGAATGGAGTACCCCTATAATGAGACATACATCCATTTTAATTTTGCTTACCACAGTTGCTACTCGTGACTACAAAATATTGTAATATCAAATATCGAAGAATATGGTATTCATGTTGGCACCATTGAAGATATATCTAGTGATGCTAATTTGTCTTTATATGAAATTTAATCAATTTATTCTAACATTACTGTAAATGAAGATGAAATCAATGATTCTTTCGATAATTTTAAAATAAACGTGATTACTATCAATCAGACACATAATCAAATAAAAATTATTCCGTTGACTATATGTGCTATACTCCCCAAAAAGGAAAAAGTAAATTCTCTAAGTTATACATTATATGCAGCAAAATGCTCTAGGTTAAGAAGATACTTCACAATCGAAGTATTCTGAGATGTACTAATAAAAATCCCACTCGGATATTACAGGAAAATTTATAATATACCTAAACATACTAAAGAAAATATTTTTATAACTCATGGATTAATAGAACCCCTTTCTAAAAGTAACGCTTCTATACTATTTAAAAGTACTAGTATGGAAGACAAAGATTATATTATAGAGCAAGGAGACCCAATAGGATTACTTTTTTTACATAAATATAAAGAACTTTCGATTATAAAAGAAGAAATATATGATCATGGTACATTTACCCCCATTAAGTTTCTCTACATCTCGATCATCAAGAAATAAAGACTCAGAATCATATCAAGAATATAGGATATCTATGAACACTTTTATATCTGAAGAAACATCTAACCCACAATTACAAGATAGCACAGGAGAACAATTTGAGGTCACTGACAAAGATTTAGAAAAATTAAAAGAGGCAATACCTCACTCGGACAGAAAGGATATTTATAAATCTTTGACTTTTAAATCTAGATTTTTAAATCAATATACATATATATTTAAGCGTATGCAAGGAGATGTAGAGTTAAAAGGAGAGGAAGATTTTACTTCTATAAGCTTTTTGAATAAAAATAAAATAGATAAACTAAAATCGAAATATCCAAAAATGAGATACCTTCATACAAGTCTAATACAACTAAAATTAACATGATTACTTAGATCCGGAATTGATACCCCAATAATGATAGTCTGTATGGATGAAAGAATTATCAATAATCCTTTAAATAGTGTTATTGGAGGAGCTTAGTCAAATTTTGCAAATAGATTATTTGGAGTAAATATACATCCCGATTTTTGTATAAGTCTTGATGATCAAAATATTGAAAAGGCTTGTACATTATCAGTAAATCTACAAAATTTAGAACTTCTATCAGGATCTAAAGTTCTTGGCATACAATAGGAACATTGTATGGCTTTAAATGATACTGCTACATTCAAATCAATTACATTCAAACAATTTGTTAAACTGTTTGAAGTCGGGTTAGGAAAAACAATCCAACCTGGATTGATTGACATAAGACATTTAAAATTCGATAATGAAATTCCAGTTTTTGTAAAATCACTTAAACCGAGGATACAATTACCTACAGAATATTTTATAGCATCAGGAAATACCATTTCCATCATAATAAAAAATAATGAAGAAAATACAAATTCACCCAACACATTAAAAAGAACTCAATCATACAATAAAATGTCTGAAGTTGAATTAACTCCTGATATATTAAAAAGTATCAGTCATCGTATGAGCTTTAAACAAGAAAATCCAATAGAAGGAAGAACAATGAGAAATACTTGAGAAACAAAAAGAACAGGAATCAAACCGAATTGTTATTAAGGTTCCTACCGAAAATATAAAACATCATGATTAGATCTAAAAAGAAAGGCACAGTTACATATATATCTTCCAATAACGATATGTATACCTGAATATCAAGAATTCACAGTGCATGCGTTACTAGACTCTGGTGCAAAAGCAAGTTTACTACAAGAAATATTTATTCCCCAGCAACTCTGGGTGCCCTTAAACAAAAAAGGAATGCTAAATGACTTTATGGGAAGACAAGTCCCTGTTACTCATAAAGCAAAAAATTTACAGGTACAAATACCTGATATTCATGGAAATTATAAAACATACAACTTCGACTTTACATTACTACCAAAGGAAATTATAAAACATACAAATATTATTTTGAATTAGATGGCGTTCTTGTGCCTCGCGTAATGCTACCCACTACAATTGCACCACATTATACTCCAGTAGCACAGCATGGTGATAAACCTGTTACATTAATTAAAAATGTAAGAATACCAAAAATAATACAACCAAAACTTTTTACATACAATATACCAACTACAAACGAATTTGAAATATTAATACATAATATGTTAGAAATCCTTTATTCAGAAATCCATTAAAAAGGTTTGATAAAGCACCAAGGTATTGTAAAATTGAATTAATGGAACAATACAAATGCACCAAAGTCCAAGTTAACAATATCATGGTATCGCCAACTGACAAAGAAGAATTTGCAAAACAAATAACAGACCTATTAAATTTAAAATTAATACAGAAAAGTTTCAGTACCCACTCATCACCAGCTTTCTTAATGAGAAATCATGCTGAAATTAAAAGGGGAAAAGCAAGAATGATGATAAACTATAGAAAACTTAACATACAAAATTTGATGGATATTTTATTCCTTCTGCTGAGCATCTAACCAAACAAATCCAAGGAGCCAAATATTATAGTAAATTTGATGCAAAATCGGGTTTTTGGCAATTAAAACTTGCTGATAAACAGTCCATAGAACTAACTGCCTTTAGTTTCCCATAAGGACATTTTGAATGGTTAGTTATGCCTTTTGGATTAAAAAATGCACCACAAGTATTTCAAAAATGGATTTTATGTTCGGACATTTACCTTTAGCAGCTGTCTATATAGACAACATCTTCTAGCGGTACAAATATTACTTTAAAACGGTGTTATTCTAAGTCCTAAAAAAATTGAATTATTTAAAAAAGAAATAGATTTTCTTGGAAAAATAATTAAAAATGGACAAACAGAATTACAGCAACATATTTACACTAAAATTAAAGATTTTCCCAATATATTTAAAATATTATAAGAACTCCAAAGTTTCTTAGGAATATTAAACTACGACAGAAAATTTATTCCTAATTTATCAACTAAGACCCAAAATTTACAAAAAAAAAGCTCACAGATGAACAAAAATATAAACAGCATAATGGAGAATAACCAAGAAGATGGAACATGGACAAAATTCCTATTACCTTATAAAAGCAAGAAGAAGGAGAAATAGAAAAATTAAAGACCTAATAAAAGATCAAAGGATCCTTTATTTTCCTTTAGATGAAGAATTACTTACACTGCAAACTGACACTTCTGACAATTTTTAGGTAGGAGTATTAATTGTAAACAAAAGGAAGTTGTAGCATATTCGTCTGGAAAATTTAGCTAACCCCAGATTAAATATGCTAATATGAAAAAGAATTACTAGCTATTGAATTAGCAATCAAAAGTTTACAAACTTATCTTCTGCATAGATAGTTTGTAATAGAAACAAATAACAAATTTGTTGCTCAATTCTTAAAGAAGAAAACTGTAAACAATCCAGAAGAAAATCTTTAGAGAATTAGATTAACTATGTATTTTGAAATCTGTAACTACGATGTCAAATACATTCTAGGCTACACTAACTTTGCTGCTGATTTTTTACCAGGTTATGAAAAATGGATGAAGATGACATAAAAAGAATCAAAGAATTATTAGAAATAATGAAAAGACAGGAAAATTTCCAACAAATGAAATCATATAAAAAAAACCAAACAAACCTCCAAAGAGGCTTCATCCTTCCAAGGATCAGAAGAAACCAATACTCCCACAGGAGTAAACGAAGAAAATGTCCAACAGACCAAAGCTATTCAAACAAACAAAAACAAAGCAACACCTTCCAATGTAACTCATAAATTTGTTCCAATGAACAAAGAAAAAGCAATTGATCTCACAGGAGTGCAAAGACCATACATCTCAGGTATGGTAAAAGATTGGTATAACTTAGAAATGAAAGCATCAAATCCTACTTTACATGACAATTTCAATGGATGCTTCAAAGCTATCCGGTCTGCAGACCATAAAGCTGCAAATTTCTAGTTAACTCGACTAGAAAAAACTTATTTGGAATTAAAACATACAATATCCCAGAAAGAGAAAAAATTGCAAGACACATACAAAATAGTGTCTAAAATATCACATCATTCTTTTACATCTAGGTCTAAAGCTCTAGATTTAAAAGAAGCAGAATTGTTCACTGACAACTCAGCTGAACATAGCCATTTGAAAACAATATTTTCTCAAATGCAAACATTTGATCTCGTGAATATAAGAATTCAAGACTTTCTAGAATTACTTAGACTTTATGAGATAGATAACACAAAAAACAAAGAGATGGAGGCTGAAATGACAGTTCAGGATATGATCTCTCTATATCAGCAACATCTCATCGATGAGAGTAATCTTCTTTTGTTCTTCAAAAAATTAGAAGACACAGAATTAATTAAACTCTTGGAAAATAAAAAGTTAATCCTCAATAACAACAAAAGACCACGCCTAATAGCTTGTTTTTCTGAAATACAAAAATACAAAAAACACATCAATAAGGGCTTAGCGCATGAAATTTATGTCAACGTAAGCCATCTTGAAGAATATTCAGGCTATATAACAGACATATGTACAGCAAAACTTGCTGAACATTTAAGCAGGTTTTTTTTACTATGTTCATGTTCAAAATTTGGAGCATCTGGGAAGAAAGACAGTACATACGTCTTTATCCCTCTATCCAATTATGGGAACTACATAGAGTAACTGAAAATCCCCAACATGAATTCGTTAAATTCAAGAAAAAAGAATTTATTGAAGAAAATGAAAGGCTCTTAGCAGCTCAAGAATTCTTCATTGAAGATGTTAACAAAGGTGAAGTTGGATCGCACTCTGCCACTGAAGGCATAACAATATTGCTATTAGAATACCTATCAGCTTTCGAACCATCAACACACAGAATAATGAAGGTTCAGAGATTTTTAGACAGTCTCAAAATTGGTCCAGTTGACACAATGGCACAAGAGGAATACTTTGAAGAGCGAGTAGAAAAAGAAAGGCTAAGACAAGACTCTATAATGAGAGACACTATGGGGACAGACCATTTCGATGACAAATCTCTAGCTAACCCAAAAATCCAAAATTAAACCAGAAGCTTGGTGGACCACTGATCAGAATAAAAGGATAAAGAATCTAGCCTCTACACTAGGGTGACACATCACTCCCTAGCCTTACCAGCTTTCTGTCTATAGAACTAAAATAATGGACACATCCTCAACATATAAGGGAGACATATTAACCCTATATTGCTAGCATGGACAGATATCATGCCTATAAAATAATAAATAAAGAATTGAAGAGGCTATAAAAGGAGGACTCATCCCTGAAGGAAAGGCATCATAAAAAAATCTTCTTCATATCATTTCGTCTCTTCATATTGTATCTGAAAGCTTTGCAATATTATCCAGTATATCAATAAAATTTCTATTTCTGCAATTAGATTCTGTTGCTGTATATTTTGGTTTTCTGCATTGAACTTTTGGTTTGCCAAAAACCCGATTTTACATCAAATTTACTATAATATTTTGCTCCTTGGATTTGTTTGTTAGATGCTCGGCAGAAGGAATAAAATATCCATCAAATTTGGTATAGCTATTAAGTTTTCTATAGTTTATTACCACTCTTGCTTTATCCCTTTTAATTTCAGCATGATTTCTCACTAAGAAAGCGAACATGAAGATCGCTTTCTTGCATGGTGACTTGGATGAAACCATTTATATGAAGCAACCAAATAGATTTTTTGTAAGTGGGAATGAAGACAGGTTTATAGGCTGACGAATTCCCAATGGTATTTTGTAATCACCTTTATAGTAGTACAAGTGGCTTGACTAGTCTATGCTTTTAATTGGTTATGATCATAGTATCATGGATGCCTTTGTATACACTAAGAATTCAAAGAATAGAAGTTGGGTCTATTTTCTCTTCCATATGGATGATATTTTGATTTCTTCCAAGGATAATGCTAAAATAATCAATTGGAGTTAAAATTAAAGCAAAATTTAAGATTAAAGACCATAGGGATGCAAGGAAGATCTTGGGGATGGAAATCCAAAGATATAGAAAACTTGGGATTTTAAGGCTCACTCAAAAGCAATATATTCAAATGTTGATTACTCGGTTTAGCAAGGAAGGAGGAAAGGCATTTAGCATGCCTATGCTTTTACACATAAAACATTCTTATAAAGGCTCTTTGATATTAAAGATATAAGTTACATGGAGACAATGCCCTATGTGAATGCAATTGGTAGCTCTATATTTGCTATGGTGTGCACTAAGCCTATCAATGCACAAGCTATTGATTTGGTTAGTAGATACATGGTAAATCTAGAAAGTTACATTAGGAAGCAGTAAAGTATAATTTTATATATCTGCGAGGAACTCTAAAACATATGCTTAACTTTGGTGGTAGAGATGGAGATTTTAGTGTGGTTGGATTTTGTTATTCTAACTATACCAAGGAAAAAGGTTGAAGGAACCACTGCAACAAAAAAAGCCTATGACAATAGCAAAAAACACATAAAAGCTTATTATAGCGGTTTAGAAATCGTTTTATATCGACACGTTATAAAAACAACGACTTATTTATAGCACAAAATAAACACTATAAAAAATGATTTTTTATAACGCTTTTTTGGCCAATGTAAAGTATAGCGGTCTAATAAACGTTGTATATCGACATGTTATAATAGACATGTTATAATAGATGCTAATCGATTTATAACATAAAAAAGCGCTATAACTTTATCTACTCTTCTTGTAGGCTTTCTATAGCGTTTTCTAAGTGATATAGTTTATTTTTTGTATTTTTAAAATCTACTATATCCCCATAAATCATGATAGTCAATGCCTATCAAAATGCTGCATTAAGAATGTTTATAAGACAATAATCCACTTAATTAATGAAAAAATCATAGAAATACTAAACATAAAGATATAACATGTTGTATTAAACAAATATTCATACACATAATATCCCACAATTATAACAACATAATATTATATTATATACGTAAGCACAAACAACAAAGTAGTAGCAAATGTTATACCAAAAACAAGTAGCTAGTATTTGTATTAAAAGGAATAAATACGCCAAATCTTTCATTCTCCCGCCTGCAAATAAAAAGAGCATTTACATTAGAAATGAATATAAGGATAGATATGAGTAAAATTGGAATATGAAGCACTTTCATTAGAAAAATTTATTATAAAAAAAATTCTAAATGTCTAAATTTCTATAAAAAAAATTGCCAGAGTCTCCTTTGTTTGGCTAGCACTAGGAAAAACCCCAAACCCAAGAAATAGATCTATATGATCGAAACATAACCAAAATCACGGTATATTAATCACAAACACCCACACAGGTGAAATATCCAAATATTTACTTATATATACCTTATAAGTTGTGTATATCACATAACATACACACCTGTTAAGCATTAAAATGTACTTTATAAAATATTCGAGTGTGGTGTTATTCTTATGAATCATTTATTCACAAAACACTAAAGAAGGCCATGTTAAAGTTATATCTAGAGTATAGCCCAAAGTTATCGTACAAAATATTTTCTACCTACTTTCTAGATTACTATTAAAAGTATAGCCACAAATCTTCTTGCAATGGATTCTTCCTTAGTAAAATCCAATTTCACTTTTTCTTAAGCAATACCCAGTGGTAACGATTATTTGCATATGTCAAAACTACATCACATTAGGACTTATGGAATTTAGTTAATTTATAATTATTATTATTAAATATAAATTTAGTTAATTTTTATAAAACTTAGTTAACTTGTTTAATATTATAATATATTATTATTATAAACTTTGTTAATTTATTTAAACTTATAGTTGATTTACTTATTATTATAACTATTTTATAACTTAACTAATTTTTATAAAACTTACTTAAATTGGTTTATTATTATTATTATAGTTAATTTATTATTAATATTATTATTCTGAGCTTGGTTAATTGTTATGAAACTTAGTTAATTTTTATAAACTAAGTTTTTACAATTATTATTACTATTATGATGTTTGTTGTGTTGTTATCAGTATCATTGTTATAACATAGTTAATATATTATTATTATACAAATTTTATTAATTTTTATAAAACTTAGTTACCTTGGTAATAATTTGTAATTAATTATTCTTATATCATCATTATTATTATAAACTTAGTTAAGTTTTATTAAACTTAGTTAATTTATTACCACCACTACTATAAACTTAGTTAATTTTTATACAACTTATGTAACTTGTTAATGCTTATAATTTATTATTATTATTCTAAACTTAGTCAATTCTTCTAAAACTTGGTTAATTTTTATAAAATTAATTTAGTGTTATTATTACTATTATGATTATTTTTGTTGTTAGTGTTATTATTTTAATCATAGTTAATTTTTATGAAGTCGGTTAATTTACTTTAAAAACCTTACTCCGAAGAGTAGAGCTAGGGAATTCGGTTGGCCCTCCCTAACCGACCCTCTATTTTAACCAGGCTATCGTAGAAGTGTTTGCGCCAAAATTGGTCGCAAACCCCAAATGTCGTGAAAGCACCAATATACAAATACAAATCAACAATATCCAATCACATATCTCAGATCCAGATGAAATAATTGGGAAATAATGAATAGAAACACAAGATTTATAGTGTTTGGCTATCTCCGGCTTACGTTCACTCAATCTTTTATTGACTTTCCTTCTGATTACAGTTGATTGCAGTGATTATAATGAAGAAATTCGAGTACAACGGTAGCTTAATAGTGCAAAAGCATTTCCGGTAGAGTCTGGACGTCAGATCGTAAAAAGATCCCTTTTCTGTAGGCTCTAGAGCTCTATTTATAGGCATAGGGGGCTGATATCTCGCACAAACTTTTGGGGACTTCTTCTAGCATTTGAGTGGGCCCATGTGATCGATCCCTAGAAGTTCCGACTCGATCCGTGATCGATACGAACCAATTTTGTATCGATCAAGAATTTGTCCAATGGAGTCGAAACTTGGCACGAACCTTCCTTGGTTTGTACGTAAGCTCTGTGAAAATATCATAGCATTTGGACCTATATTTTGTGAGATACGATCAATATGAGTTGGGTTTTCTGATATGAAACGGCTTCGTATCGATGCCTTCGCATCCCTCTTCTTCGCATCGATCTAAGGCATGTGCATACCCGTTGACATGGCGCTATTTCCAAGGCTTGATCCTAACTTCGTGCCGATTTGAATGCTTCTTCTTTGGAATCATGGACGTCCTTCGGTCGCATCCATAATCTGCGTTTATTCGTGTCCATAATTTTGCAACATTGCGTTCGTACCCAACTGTACCCAACTGCTCGCATCGCTACAATTCGTGTTCCTTTTCGTATCGATTCCAGGAGTGTGTTTCGCTTCGATCTATCTGACCGATACGAAATAATGATAGGGAACGCATTGTCGATCGATACGAAAAGCGCACGAAGTGCCAACAGATGGATACGAAACTCAACCTTAGGATGGATACGAACGAAGCCTTACATGGTAGATACGAACCAATTTCTCAATGACCAATACGCACGATGACTATGATGGATACGAAGTGGCAGTGACACAAGGTATGTAGATGGATACGAAAAGCATGGATTCAAAGCGTACCACTATGCTCTATCCTGATCGATACGAATGCACTGTTCGTATACACGATGATCGTATGAACAAGATCGGTTCGAAGCACCGCCTACCGATCGATACGAAATGTATCGTTACGAACCACTATTCACGTACTTTAACCCATCCATATCTCGAGCATAAGAACTTCGATTGACCTGAGACTTGAAATGTAGCCTCTCCTAGCCTTGATCATTCCCAATCGATCCCGTCTTAATTGGAGCTTGGCCAAATTTGGACGACATCGATCACAACCTTGTTTCCAATCGATTTCCAATCATGATATCCATCCTTTTTCAGTTAATTTATTGATATTCCAGCCTTAACCAAAGGGTGGGTTAACATTTGCCCCCCCAAAACCTGTCCTGTGACAAGAAGGTGTGTTTTTAATAGTCCTGAATTTGATATCCGAAGTCCATAACCATATCATCAGAGTGCATCGTTCTTGACTGCTTCGAGCCGATGTTCGATTCCAAATCCAGTAACCAAAGCCTTAGCCAATTCCATATTCATCCAAACTCGATAACCGAGTCTTAATCCATCCTTATCCAATAACCAATAACCGATTACATGACCTCTCCGGTCGATATCCTAGTCCGTAACCTCTCCGAGTTCTTGCCAAGGGCAATCCACACTTGACGACCGTGGTCTAGTGTCCCTGGACGTTGTATAATGCCGTGGATTAAGTCCTAAGCCGAATCCTGGTCGCTTCGGACGCTTGTCGTGCATAGTCCATACCCGACGATCTAAGATAGTAACCTATAATACATGGCCTAAGTCCTAGGCGGAATCCTGGTCGCTCCGGACCCTTATAGTGCATAGTCCATGCTCAACGACCTGAATAAGTCGATTTGCCACGTTTGGGCAAAGCGACTAACCCCTTGCCAGATATAATCCATACCCGACGATCGTTTACCAAAAGCCTGACAAAAATCCAATCAAAATCCAATCCAAAATCCAAATCAAATCGAGAAATCAAAAATCCACATCCGAAATCAAAAACCAACATCCAAACACGAGAACAACCATCCAAACAAAAGTCCAAACCAAAAAACAAACAGAATCAGGAGTTCAAACCAAACTCCAAAACTAAGCTAGAAAAATGAGTAGCCAATCCAAAAGCAAAAAATGAAAAACAGATTTCATAGACCATAGCATTGTGGTCTATCATCATTAAGAGCATGCCTAGGGGCCATCTCTGTCCCCGTACATGAGTAAACAACTTAGCCGTTTGCCAGTGGTTTGCTACTTATTTTATAATATCCCAGTCAATTGATAACCAATCGATCATCATTCTCGGACCTTGCTCCATCATTGTTTGAGGTAGGCGACAGTTGCACTTGCTCTACCGCTGCATTCCGAGCCCCGATATACTGTCTTAACTGTCCATTCCTTACATGCTCCTCAGTCCTTTAAATGCCTGCAACTATTGGTATCATGTCCATCCAAATCGTGAAATAGACAGTGTTTCCCCGATGCCCTTTCACGTTCTGAGGGTTCTCTCCTAGCCAGCCTTCGGTATAGAAGGCGATTTCGGGTCTCCACGAGTATCTGTTCTAACATCTCATTCAATCCTGTGTAGGTGGAGAATTTTGGCTCTCTCCATCGCTTATCTTTTTCTGAATCATCATCGAGCCTCCTTTTTCCATTACCTTTACCTTTATCCAAGCCTCCACTGGATGGTCCTCCATCCCCAGTCGCGTTCACCTCCTTTAACTTCATATCCGAACATGCATCTTTCTATCGAAGGAATCTCTCGACTTCGTGAAAGAATTCCCCGGGGTCCAGTGGTGGGTCTCGTATTAAATATACCTTGAAATTCGAATCCTCTCGGACTCCTGAAACTTCTGCCATTAAAACCATTGATGGATCCGGCCGATCCACCAAAGCAACCGCCATATTAAACCGAGTTAAGAAGGCTCTTAGTGATTCATCTATCCTTTGCTATATTGACGTTAGCGTCATCACGTTCTTCGGTTTTTTAATATGAACCCGAAACTGCTTCAGAAACCTGTCCACCAATTCTGTCCACGTTCTGATAAATCCCTCTTCCAGCTATCTGAACCATATAGCAGCTATATCCGTTAAGTACAGAGGGAAACATCGGGCCATAACTTCCTCCGATGCCCCCAGCACTTCCATATGTCTTGTATATCTCATCAAGTGATCAGTTGGATCAGCCTTGCCATTATATACTTCCATGTTGGGTAACTTGAACTCTGGTGGATTCTGAGCTATCCTGATTTCACGAGTAAACGGACCCCTGTTTACTCCTTCCAGATCTCTATTTGTTAAACCTCCGCGCATAGTTTGCCTGATAATCTCGGCCAATCCATCATTGTCTGCCAAGGGTTGCCCTCTGAGTCCCCGAGGGAATTCTGGTACATACTCTTCATCTCTTGCACTTACATTCTTGCCAGCATCCAGTTGTGTGGTGTTGACTGGAATCCCTCCATGAACTGGTTCATCGTTGTGGGGGAGGGGGTGTGCCCTCAAGTCTAGGTTCATCCGGATTAGCAGGTGTATGCTAATTAGGGATTGCACCTTGTTGAGCCGTTTCATTTGATTTTCTGTTTGGTTCTTCTACTCCTGCTCTGTGGATCTGAACTCCTGAAGCTTCGATTGTCCTTGGTTGTCCAATCTGTTCGAGGAGGTTCTGTATCATCTCCTCCTGCCTTTTCAGAAATTCTTCGTGCATCTCTCCCACCATCATTTCCATTTCATCTCTGGTGATGAAAGCTGAAGTCTGGTTGGCTCCTGATCAAGCCTCCTGGCTTCCTTCATGTTGACTTCTCTTTGTCCTCTATCTCCTACCCGATTGCCTTGTCATAATTCTCTAGATCTGAATCCCTAAACCTTCAAATCTGAATTCCAAATCTGGTATAGCGGGTGCTAGTTGTTTCTTAGTGAAAGCACCAATGTGTTTGCGCCAAAATTGGTCACAAACCTCAAATATCGTGAAAGCACCAATATACAAATACAAATCAATAATATCCAAACACAAATCCCAGATCCAGAAGAAATAATTGGAAAATAATGAACAAAAACACAAGATTTATAGTGGTTTGGCTATCTTCGGCCAACGTCCACTCCAAATGTTAATCTTTTATTGACTTTCCTTCTGATTACAGTTGATTACAGTGATTATAATGAAGAAATTCAACTGCAACAGTAGTTTAATAGTGCAAAAGCGTTTCCGGTAGAGTCTGGACGTCAGATCGCAAAACGATTCCTTTTCTGTAGGCTCTGGGGCTCTATTTATAGGTGTAGGGAGCTGATATCTCGCTCAAACTTCTGGGGACTTCTTCTAGCACGTGAGTGGGCCCATGCGATCGATCCCAAGAAGTTTCGACTCGATCCGTGATCGATACCAACCAATTTCGTATCGATCAAGAATTTGTCCAATGGAGTCGAAACTTGGCACGAACCTTCCTTGCTTGTACGTAAGCTCCTGTGAAAATTTCAAGGCATTTAGACCTATGTATTGTGAGATACGATCGATATGGGTTGGGTTTTTTGATATGAACGGCTTCGTATCGATGCCTTCGCATCCCTCTTCTTCGCATCGATTTAAGGCATGTGCCTACCTATTGACGTGGCGCTATTTCCAAGGCTTGATCCTAACTTCGTGCCGAGTTGAATGCTTCTTCTTTAGAATCGTGGACGTCCTTTGCTCGCATCCATATTCTGCATTCATTCGTGTCCATAATTTTGCAACATTGCGTTCGTACCCAACTGCTAGCATCGCTACAATTCGTGTTCCTTTTCGTATCGATTCCAGGAGTGTGTTTCGTATCGATCTATCTGATCGATACGAAATAATGATAGGGAACGCATTGTCGACCGATATGAAAAGCGCACGAAGTGCCAACTGATGGAAATGAAACTCAACCTTAGGATGGATACGAATGAAGACTTACCTGGTGGATACGAACCAATTTCTCCATGACCAATACGCACGATGACTATGATGGATACGAAGTGGCAGTGACACAAGGTATGTAGATGGATACGAAGTGGCAGTGACACAAGGTATGTAGATTGATACGAACAACATGGATTCGAAACGTACCACTATGCTCTATCCTGATCGATATGAATGCACTATTCATATCCATGAGGATCAATATGAACAACATCGGTTCGAAGCGCCGCCTGCCGATCGATACAAAATGTATCGATACGAACCACTATTCATGTACTTTAACCCAACCATATCTCGAGCATACGAACTCCGATTGTCCTGAAATTTGAAACGTAGCCTCTCCTAGCCTTGATCTTCATTCCAAATCGATCCCGTCATGATTGGAGCTTGGCCAAATTTGGATGACATCGATCACAACCTTGTTTCCATTCGATTTCCAATCCTGATATCCATCCTTTTCCAGTTATTTGTTGATATTCCAGCCTTGACCAAAGGGTGGGATAACAAGAAGCACTTTTCGACGTCGAGATTTTCAACTTATTTTAAGGGATTATTACATGCCTCCACAAATTACAAACTACTAAAGTGTAGCTGTTAGGGCTTGAACCCTCTCCCTTTGTTGGGGAGTTGGAAACCCCTACAAACTCCACCATAATTGCGGACAAGTTAGTTAATTTATTATTATTATATAGTTGAGTTATTTTTTATAAAACTAAGTTATTTTGGTTAATATTTTCAATTTATTATTTTATTATTGTTATTATTATAAACTTAGCTAATTTTTATAAACTTCCTTTAGTTGTTATTATTGCTATTATGATCTTTGTTGTTGTTATTGTTATTTTGGGTATTATTATTCCACGTTTGGATCTAGTAGGGCACCAGTTCAAAAACTAAACAGTCCTCTTAGTTTTAATAGTAGAGATAGTAAATTCATGTCTTTAGGCATAACATCACCCTATACATCAAACATCAAGCTATATATTTCCCGTGTCTTAAACTGCGTTTAGCAATCAAGCTCGAAGGTTCAACGACAACAATTATTATTTTAGGAAGTGATAGCTGCATATGGTAAGCGTTTTCTATTGGTATAACTGGGGCATATGAAGATAACATAAAATGAATGTGTGGGTAAGTCACGAGGTTTGTTTGGAATTCTGTGATGTCTATGTTGATGGCGTCATCGAATCTAAGCGAAGTGGTAAGTAAGGATAGGATTAAGATATTAAGTGGTTTAGTTTTATGACGACCCACATTTTCGACCCTAAAAAATCGACACTAATACATCAATGATATTCACGTGTCGTAAATTCGAGTGCCGGAGAGGTGGATGATCAGGGGTAAATGAAAATAAAGATAGAAGATAGAAACATAAATTGTCTCATCACATTAAATAACTTAAATTTTTTACAAATAGATAGTACATACAATCACTCCTAAAATGATGTATCAAAGTCATGGTAAGTACTAACCCAACTAGGGATAGTTATAACTGCCTATTCTTCTGTGCAGTCAAAGCTCTCGGTAGATTTAATATGGTGGAGGTGCAAAAAGTCTTAGCGGAAATACAACGAGGATATAGCGGGATATAGCAATGACTCTAAAGTAACATATAAAACTTGAACATAATGTTTTTACAAATATACAGATGATAGTTAAATGAAAAATTGACATTCGATTAAATTATAATTAATACATAAATAATTTTAAATAAAAACATGTGCTAATATACTATAAATAAACGTAAAACTGTTATATAACATAATTGAATTTAGTAGAATACTAAAGTATTTTAATTTCTAAAATTATATTAAAAATTCAAAAAAATAAATTAATTTCATAAATCTTATAATGTATAAATGTCATTTTTCAATTCCTTTCTTTCAAAGAAGATATAGCGAAAATAGTGGGAATAACGGGATATAGCGGAAATAGCAGAGCTTAAAGCGGAACGGCTATATTTGGGGCCATATGGAAAAATGGTAGTGGTAGAAATCCGCTATGAGATATAACAGGGTTATAGCGGGGTAATAGCAGGGAATTAACTACACCGCTATCTCTACACAGGTGCTGGTATAAGTTATACATAATACACTGGAAATAGAAATGGATAACTATCTACAAAGGAATCTTCTGCTCCAAGCTCCTCCAAAATGCTCCAAGCTAAACCTGACTACTTGGTTGCCTGGAAAAACTGGGACATTAGAGTTCAAGGGAAAAGAAAATAAACTCCGAGTCAGTCATGAGGTGTGAGAAAATTTAAAAGAACGGTACCTTTGAAATCAAGGGGTATCTTATAAGACCATGCAACACATAAACATGGACAAGTTTTTAACTTATGATAAGCAAAATAATTGCTACGTAAAATCAAGGATATTATTTTTAATGACATTCTTTGTTAACCCTTTCAAATAACATGTTAATCATAGCCAAAACTGCAACATTAATTGAATTCGAGCATATTAGGTTCTACATTCAAAACCGTAAAGACATGAATTGGAGAATGGATTTCCAACAATGTTAAAGTAAGGGACTACCTTCCGATAGTACATCTCTAAAGGAATGTATCGAGGCATATCCCTGTTGCCCTCCACTAACACAAATTTGGCCCACCTCTACCTTAGATAGTACTAATATCCCATCAACTCGGTCGTTCCCGGCCTATCCATGGGATCCCAAGGCATGCACAACAAATCCGAAATACAAAGGGAAATCTAGAAAGTGATGAACATATCCTAATGGGTGCGACCCACTTAGCCCTATCGCATCTACCCTGTTTTTGCCATTACCGATGTGTGAGGTTTGAGGTATGTCTCAGGGAAGGGTGTTAAGCATAAGAGAGGTTACCTCCTACGCCACTAAATAGATGTATATTTGCAAAAACCAATATTCCTAGTCTTAGAAATGCCATGTCTGACGTTCGTTCATACAAGTTGTCCAGGAATAGGACAAACCGAAGGTACTCCTACTACATCCTTTTTGGGAATCACCCCTAGTAGCAAGCAGTCTTTGCATTAAAGATTTCAAAATCATTGTCCTCAACATGTCTTCACTTTTGGATGCATATATTGGTTTGAAGTGATTTACAGATAGGAATCACCCAAACCCTATCCCGGTCTCTTTGAACTAATTAATGATAGAAAAGATGTTAAATATGTGGGGTGATTGGTAATCATCATTCAATCACTTAATATCTTTATATCCAATAAAATTTCTTCAGAGATATTTTAAATAATTTCTTCTTGGTATATACAGATTTATTGAACCTCTTTGAGCTTTTGAAATACCAAACTTCCTTTAAATTACTTAGGAAAAATATTTCCAACTTCTATAATTTCAATCTTAATGGAGATTACTTATTTTCAAAATATATCTTTTAATGAGTTAAAAACAATGTTATTTAAGACGTTATTTACAATATACCCAGTCCAATTAGTACTGATTCAAAAGGATTCATAGATTTTAGATTAATTATACTCAATACTAATTTCCGGAATCAACCTATAATGGTGAAATCACCCTTTAAATTCGTATGGATGGTATAGGTTCTTTGCTCAGAATATAATACAGAGTTTAACTTGAGCGTTTCTTTATCATCAAAACCTTATTTGAAATCTTGTTTAACTATATGGAAAATCCCAAGTCTCTTTTATTTTATCATAAGAAATATGATCCGAGTAAATCAAATTACTATCCTCTCCGTCATGCCAGTCTAGATAGCGAAGGAAGCAGGCAAATAGTTTTCCAAACTCCAACCTAGAGACCATCCCTCTGTCATCCATGAGACATTCAAGTTATTTTACCATTTAAAATACTTACAATTGTTTTAAAAACATTTCCAAAAGATTCGGGAAGAAAACCCAAGTTTAAAACATTTATTCAAAGTTGTCAAATTCCATTGCTAAATTGCCGGTGAATAGTGATTTTAAAGCTTTATAGTTCAAAACACCAATTTCATTATATATATGTCCATTTTTATAACTCAAATACCTTTTAAAACATTTATGGAATTTATTTCATATTTTTAAAGATTAAAATATCCATTTTTAAAGATTAAAAATATCCATTTTTAAAGATTCAAAAACAATATTTTACGAACTCCTAAAACGCGGCGAGAAAATTTGATTTAGACGTATTCCAAAATTTATTAAATGAAAATTCGATTTTTGTTTTTCATTTGTAAACTTTGGTTATAGGAGTCGGAAATTTCTTATCTCGAAGAATTTCAACTCATATTCCATTCTACATATTGATTTAACTTTATGGTGCGAAATCACGAACTGTCGTTGTGCGATGCTCTCAATTTTGGCATATTTCCAAAACTTTTTAAAACTTTTTCGAAGCACTTGTAAATATTTATAAAAGCATTATGAATCATTTTCAAACCATCTATGATAATATTTCATATGTCTAAAGAGTTAACAAAGCTATATACACCTTTATAATTTATATAAAGGAAGTGATTTCTTCGTGTAAATTCGGCCTGTATTTTTCGTGAATTATTTGTACAACCAATAAAACATATTATCACATTCAAAACATGATGATCAAGCATATGAAATAAGCATGGCAAAACATAGCATATCATTATATAGTTTAATAAAATAAACTAGCAGAGTAATTCTTACATATATTCTCGAACTAACTTTTAGTGCTACGAGATCGACTGTAGCTCCGCTATTTCCATTCCAAAACTTATGAATAATGTCCCAGGACCCTTGGGTGTGGTTGGCCTTGTATTTGAGAGGGTAGAGAAGTGGTGGTGGTTCTTGATGAGCTCGGCCAAGCAAGAAGAAAGAAGAGGTGATCACTAACTTGATCTTGAATTTAAAGTTGTATTTCTCTCTATATCTTATGATTATTTCGACAGAATTTGGACTCGATTTTGGAATATTTTTAAGAGGAAATGGAGGCCATTATTGTACCTTAGAAGAAGAAGAAGAAGAGAAGCTTAGGAATTTTGAGAGTGAATGAGTTGTGAAGGTATGCCTTGTTATTAATAAGCAAAGATGTGTAAAATATCACAAACATCGTCATAACACATCACCTCACCCATTTGCCACCCCATACCCCTCCACATAGCCGAACCACCCCCTACTCCATATGCCACCCCATGTGCTTGTCCTTATATGAGTGATGGTGAGTTTTCTTTTTCAAGTTGTATTTTTTTAAACATAAGGAGTTTATATTTGTATATGTTTAGATATTTCTTTTGGCTTTTATTTGACTAATTGCGATACACATTTATATGTATGAGTGCATGTGTATGCATGTTCAAACAAGGTTTCTACAACTTAAAATAATTTCAATTCGTCAAATAGTTGTAAATCCGTAATCCGATTTCTGATCATATTTTCAGTTTGAAATCAAGCTATTTATTTATGTAAACAAAACTTGAAAATAAATTTCTTATCATCTCTAAATAATTAAAAAAAGATGATTTAATCTATAAAACCATATTAATTAATACTAAAACCCATTTATAAAAAATATGACATCGATCTGCTAAAATATGATGAAGTTCATATATCTTTATATATATTTATTAAACCATTATAAATAAATAAAAAATTAAAGTGGATTATTTATCATTCAAAAATATCAATTGAATATTTAAAATTAGTTAAATATTCCTATCCAAAAATGGTAAAATTATAGGTCGTTACATTATTCTCTCCTAAAAGAATTTCGTCCTAAAATTAACGCAAGAAGAATATATCTTAAAATAACAGATATTATATGCAATGAAACATGATAAATGGTCATATCATAGGTGGTGAGTTCACTATATCAATACAATATAAACTACAAATCAATCCTAAATTCTGAATAAGCTTTCCTCATTCTATTCTTAGTTTCCCTGCTGTAGTCTTCAGCAACACTACTCCATTTAACTTTAACTAATCTCACAACCTCTCTCCACAATCACTTCCCATCACGATCAATGATTCGAATTGGTTGTCTGATAACTTCCAAGCTTCACTCTGCTTTTAAATCTTCTTGGGCAGCTGTCTCTATAATTAGTTCTGGCTCATCCATGTATTTTCATAAATGGGACGCATGGAAAACATTTTGCACACCTGAAAACCTTTTTGGTAGTTCTACTCGATAGGCTAGTGGGCCAATCCATTTAAGAATGGGAAAAGGTCTAGTTATCAAGATGCCTACTTTCCAGTCCTTTCAAATCTCACCACTCCCCTCATCGGAGACACTTTCAAAAATACTAAATCTTCCACCAAGAATTCTAAATTTCTACGACTTTGAATTGCATAACTTTTATGCTTTCTTTGAGCTTCCCTTTGCTTCTTCCTAATTATATATACCTTCTTTTAGGATTCTCCAATCATATTAAGACCAAGTACTAACTGATCTCTGGTTTTGATCTAATATGTTGGAATCTATATGGATGACCTTACAAAGCTTCATAAGGTGCCATGTCAATACATTCCTGGTAGCTATTGTTATAAGAAAATTCCACCAAATGAAGGTGATTTTCCCATGAACCTCCAAAGTCTAAGATGCAAGCTCTCAGAAGATCTTCTAATGCTCTGTTCACTATTTCTGTTTGCCTATACGTCTGGGGATGATATGCGGTGCAACTCATCTTTGCTCCACAGACGTTTGTAATGCTTCCTAGAACTGGCTGATAAAAATTGGATCCCAATCTTACTATGTTGCTCGAAATTCCATGCATAAGAACAATCTCCTTTGTGTGTGTATCTATAAGGCTTGAGGCAATCCTTGTCGGCTTTACTGGAATAAAGTGTGCACTTTTGATCAATCGATATATGATAACCTGGTTGCCTTCATTTCCTTTCCTTATCCAAGGTAAGCCGTCAATGAAATCCATTGATATCAGGTCCCATTTCCAAGTTGGAATTTTAAGAGGTTGAAGTAATCCTGCAGTCTTTTGCTAGTCCCTTTTGACCTGCTGGCAATTAGCACATCTGCTAACATGAATGGAAATGTCCCTCTTTATACCCTTCCACCAAAATATTTGCTTTATGTTTTTGTACGTATTGTGAACTCTAGGGTGAATATTAAGTTTGGATTTATGGCATTTAGTTAACACTTCCTGTCTTAAGCTGTCAATATTGGGAGCACAAATTCTCCCGTTTAAACATAATACCCTATGGTCATCTATTTTCAAGCTTGAATCTCACCCTTTGATTATATCGTCAATTATCTTCTTTAGAATCCTATCTTCTCTTTACTTGCTGGCAATTTTTTCCAGAAGAGTTGGAGTCATTACCATATAAGCTATAACAGCACGCCTTCTACTTAACACATTTTCTACTATGTTGGCTTTTCATGGTGTGTATAAAATGTCAAGATCACATGACGTGAAGAATTGTAACGAACGTTTCTGCCTCATATTCAAATCCTTTCGAATGAAAAGATATTTTAAAGATTTGTGATCTGTGAAGAGATCAGACTTTTCACCCAGCAAATAATGCCTCCATAACTTTAATGTGAACACAACAGCTGATTCTCATGAGTTTCCAACTGTCAACTTGCATAAAAGATAACTTTCCTATGTTGCATTAATATCGCACCTACTCCTTCTCCACAAGCATCTGTAAATATGGTCAAACCGCCGTTTTCATCAACAATAGGTAAGACGGGAGCAAGGGTCGACTTTTTCCTTGGCTCATTAAACGCTTCCTCAAATTTTAGTGTCCAGTCAAATTTAACGTTCTTCTTGATTAATTTCGTTAGATGGGAGGTAATTTTGGAGAAATCCTGAATATACCTCCAGTAGTATTTTGCAAATCCTAAAAAGGTGTAGACATCCGTCGAAGTCTATGATTTCTTCTAATCTTATATAACTGAAATCTTCCCTAGATTCAGCGAAACTCCGTTCCATGACACTACATGTCCAAGGAACTTTACTTCTTTCTCCAGAAATGGAACTTTGATAATTTGGCTTTAAGCAGATTTCTCTTTAACATCCCAATACAATACCCATATATATTTCATGTTCTTCCTCGGTCTTTGAATAGACAAGAATATCATTGATAAAAACCAACATGAATTTGTTAAGCACGTCTCTAAATACTATATTCATACGATCCACAAAATAAGCGTGCGCATTGGTCAACCCAAAAGGCATAACAAACCATTCGTAGAAACAATCCGGTCCTCTGAATGGAGATAATGGAATGCAATCTTCTGCTATCCTTAGTTGATGGAATCCTATGGCCAAATCCATTTGCGAAAATATTTGAGCACCATGAAGTTGATCAAACAAGTCATCTACACAGGGAGCATGATACTTGTTCTTAATCGTCTGCTTGTTCAGGTGTCGATAATCTACACAAAGCCTTGTAGCACCATCAGACTTTGCAACGAAAACTACCACTACACCCCAACTTAAGCGACTAGGTCTAATCAACCCTTTCATTAACAATTCATCGATTTGATTCCTCAACTCATCCTTCTCCTTCAGATTCATTCTTCGAATGGGATGTATAATAGACCTTGCACCAGGAATCAAATCAATACAGAACTCAATTTTCTGATATGGAGGCAAACTTTTCACTTCTTCAAAAACATCTTGAAACTCCTTAACAATCGATATAGTTTCTAAACCTTTTTGGGATGGGTCTAGTGCATACATAAAACTATCCCTCAATGAACTATATTCTTCACACAATATTTCAATAATCCTCTCAAAGTTGGTCCATACTGTCACCGTCCTCTTAACATAATCAAAAATAGCTTTATACTTAGATAACCAATCCATATCGAGTAAAACTTCTACCAAATAAAGTCAAGAACATTTAGGTTGTATGAATTTTTTTGGGAAAGGTAAGTAATACAGGCATCTTTACAAATCATACAAAGATTAATTGTACTGTCTATAGGATTAGACACATAGGTAGGGGTATCTACAATTTGTATGATCAGTTTTAATCTATCAACCAATCCTTTTGCAATAGAACAACGGGAAGCCCTAGTATCAAATAATACTAACTAAATTCTTATTAACATAGATATTGCCTTCTAGAATTCTATTGCCCTTTACATCTTTAGAGGTTGAAGGCTAGTCCTTAATAGCATAAACCTTAACCTACTCTCCTTTCTTCTTTAGTCGGCAAACATTCTTCCAGTGTTTGGGTGGATGAAAATTGCGGTAGAGACTTTTCAGAACTATTGGAGAGAAGGAACCCTGCTGCTGTTTCTGAACTTTGAGACTCCTACAGAACCTTAAAAGATGACCTTTCTTTCCACATTTAAATTACTCCACATTCTTAAACCGGTTCTCCTGAGATCCTTTACTGTTCTTGCCTTGCAATAGCTTCTTCCTTTTATTGTTGTTATTGCCTTGAACTGTTACCCGATTCTTTTTGCCCAAAACTTCATACCAGAAACCCATATCCATCAGATCTACAAAGGTTCCCTTTATATAAGCGGTCATCCTATCATAATACTGGTCCTTCATTCCAGTAATAAACATCTCATTTTTCTTTAGGGGAGTATCTACTAGTCCAGGCCCAAAGCCATATAATTCATTAAACTTGCTTGAATACACTTCCATAGACATTTCTCCTTGCTTTAGATCCACAAAACTTCTATAGAGGCAGGACATTCCAACAGCGGGCATGTATTGTTTTTCAAAAACTTCTTTAAACCTTGCTTAAGTGAAATTATCTTTCGATTCATTAAGACTAATGGACTCCCACCAAGCTAAAGCCCCATCCTTCAATTTCCAAGAGGCTAAGAACCTTTTTTGTTCATCGTCGTTGTTTAATCCTTTAAAGATTTTCTCACATGATTGGAGCCAAGCTTGAACTTCAGTAATAGATTATGTGCTCTTAAATGGCTTTCCTTCCAAGATGGTATAATCTTTGCATAGTGCGACGAAGTTAACCTAAGGTTGCAGAGGAACTACAACTTCTTCAATTACCGTAGCATTTGGTGTTCGACCATGGTGGTCGTCGTCCTGTTATTTCCCCCTCTACGTCCTCTCCGGTTACTCGTTTCCCACTTTTTGAATATAGTAAGATATCAATTAAGAATACATAGACGAGATCATCTTAGGGAATGGGTATAAAATAACTCGAATATATATATTTGGATAAAAATTTCAAATACACACTCTAATTGAGTAAACTCGTTCTACGGCATTACTAACCTTATCTTTAATGAGTTGACCCCGTCAAGGCTTAGGTGTTTGCTCAACCTAAGCTTGGATACCAAGTGTGATGAACCATCTTTTCGACCCTCAAAAATCGACGCTAATACATCTATTGTATTCATGAGTTGCAAATTAAAGTACTAAAGAGGCGGATGTTCAAGGGTAAAAGAAAATAAAGATAGAAGGTAGAGATACATATTCACACATCACTTAATTTTTTTACAAATAGATAGTACATACAATCACTTACAAAAAGATGTATTAAGTTAGGGCAAGTACTAACCCAACTAAGGATAGATATAACTACATTATCCCTACACGGATGCTGATATAACTTATACATAATACAATAGAACTACAAATGTATAACTATCCACAGGGAAATCTTTTGCTCCATGCTTTATGCTTCATGCTCGAAGCTCCTCCAAAAAATTCAGGCTAGACCTGATACATAGTTGCCCAGAAAAATAGGGCACCTAGAGTTTAAGAGAAAAGAAAATAAACTCCAGGTTAGTCATGGGACTGGTATGAGAAAATTCATAAGAACAGATACTTTTGAAATCAAAGGGTATCTCATAAGACCACGTCTCACATAAACACAGACAGGTATATACCTTATGATAACCAAAATATTTGCTACGTAAAATCACGGATATTATTTTTGATGACATTCTTTGAAAACCCTTTCAAATAGCATATTAATCGCAGTTGAAATTATAACATTAATTAAATTCCAGCATACTGGGTTCTACAATCAAAACCATAAAGGCATGTATTGGAGAATGCATTTTCAACAATGGCAAGGTAAGAGACTACCTTCCAACTGTACGTCTCTAGATAAATGTATCGAGGCACAACCCCAATACCCTCTGCCAACATAAAACTGGCCTACATTTAGATAGTATCGAATATCTGATCACCCCGGTCGTTCTCGACTTATCCATGGGATCCCAAAGCAAACATAATAAACCCGAAATGAAGAGGGAAATCTAGAAAGGTGATGAGCATAACGTAATGGGTGTGACCCAATTAGTCCTGCCACATCTACCTTGTTTTTGCCATTACCGATGTGTGAGGCTTGAGGTAACATTTACATGTCTCAAAACAGCAAATCCTACTTTGAATGCCATATTGTCGTTTCTGACGACACATATTGGCTTCCATAAAAGTACGACCCTCGAGTTCATATGCCTCGGGGAAGGGTGATAAGCATAAGAGGGGTTGCCTCCACACCACCAAACAAATGTACGTTTTTAAAAGCCAATGTAAGTGGTTTTAGAAATGAAATGTCAAACATTCATCCGTACAAGTTATCTAGGAATAGGACAAATCGAAGTTACTCCTATTATATCCTGTTTGGGAGTCACCATTTGGATTAGTAGCGAGCAGTCCTTGCATTGAATATTTCAAAATCATTGTCCTCAACATGTCTTCACTTTTGAATGCGTATATTGGTTAAAACATGTTTTCGGATAGGAATCATCTGAATCCGATCTCGGTCTCTTCGAACCAATTATCAATAGAAAAGTATTAAGTATGTGGGCGATTGGTGGCCATCTTTCTATTAATTAATATCTTTATCTCTACTACTAATAATGTAAACTCAATCCATTGATTTCAACCGTGTCTTTTCGAAATACCTAAAGTGCCTTCCATATCTCTATTTACCCTCCAGCTTCATAAAACATGATATGTTGTTTCTCCTAATTTGTCAATATTCCAAATTCACTTTCTCAAACCCTTGATTCTTCATCCCCAACATCCCAATCTTCCATCCGTTACGGGCAACCGTCATCATCACAACCTTCCAACATCGTCATTGTCACCTTTAGCATCGTCGCTTGCACTCCTTTCAGTTAACTCTCTTCTTCGGCTGCCAATAAGTCTTTCATCAACTGTGAACCGAATTTGATTTTCAATTACTAATTCAAACTCAATTTCACGACTCGAATACACTCATGAGGTTCGTAGATTAGAATAAAGTCATGTGGTTTGTATGGATTTATGCAAATTGAAATTTCAGATTTAATCAAACTAACCTACACCAAATTTCATTTTTCATTGGAGTATAATTTTTAAAACCGTTTGAACCGACATCATATGTTTGAGTAAGCTAACCACTGTGATATTGTTAGGCTTAAGATTGATATGTTTGCTTTGTTTCTCTTACATTTTCACTTGATTGATTGGGTTATGGAATGTGTGATGCCAAAAATACCTTGTTGCTTACTGCTTAGACTTTTCCTCGATTTAATGCTTAATAGCTTGAATTGTTTGTTTGAATTTTTTTATCATTTTGATTAAAATCAAATAAATGTTAACGCCACTGAGTTTTTGTTGAATTTATCCTCGGTAGGATTATTGATGTTTAGTTTAATATTTAATTTTTCCCGGCGATGCATAATAAGGTCAAATCTAAAAATGAACCATGCACATGTAACTGTAAATAGGAGAAGTGTATCTTATTCTATTGTTTGTTATATACATCAAATTTTATGTAGTTGGATCTTTTAAACTCAATCATGAAGCATATGTCCAAGTTGCCATGTTGGAATATATGATTGTTATTTAATGTCAACTATTTCGTTTCGTGGCCATTTAGATTCTCATCGGGTACATCATGTGCTTCGGAGTCCAGTATACCGATAGTAATATACAATATGATATAATTTTACCAACATTGTACCAAATCAAATAAGTCTAATCATTGTGTGTGTTTGTGTGTTTTCTTTGCAGCATATAGTAAAATTGCTTAGCATTGTTATTTGTTCCTTTTAACTCCATATGAAAGCATCTATGTAATGTAGGATCCTGACTCGACCTTCGAAAATCGGCACCGAATTTGACATTCGTATTCAAATGTCGCTATCAGAGCATAATGTGGTTGCGTTGGGATGATTTAAAATTTTAAAACAGGTTTTAAAACCTGGAAATGTTGAACAGAGGCAAGTTTTCTTGCCTATCTCCAGAAATAACACAGGTATTACACTCATATATATACAAGACCAACATGCACATCATAGTTCATAACATACAACCAAGATCATTACATGTAAACCAAGTTTTAAAAATTTATAAGAGTGATTTTCTCACCTGGAACAGTTTGAATAGAGGACAGGAAACAGAGACAATGTTTGCCTGTACGTATTTTTTTTCTTTAATCTTTGAAGTTTTTATCTGCAAGTTGTAAGAAGAACTTTGCTTATTCCCTCTTGTATTTCTTTATTCACTTCATTAATAGCAAAAGTTTTTAATTTTCTTACTTACAGTATGAATTTCTTGTTATATATAACAGGGGAACTTTCCTGCATTTGAAAACAGAAACTGTTTTGCCTTGAACTTGATGTGTTTTCTTGCAATTTGATTGACAAAGTTGTTTAAATCTTTGTTTTACTTACTGATTACTAATGTCAAATTCAAATTTTAAAGAAAAAGAAATTAACTTGCCTTCAATTATTTCCAGAGAAAACTGCATTTGATTTCCAGTAACTATAAACTTGCATTTGCTTCCAGATTGAAGTTGTTCCAGATTTTGATTTGATCTCTGATTTGAATTTTTTGTATTTTACTTTAGCTTGATCAGGTTTTAGATTTTGAATAGAGGCAGTTTGTTTGAGATCTTTGGTTTTTAGGCATGAACATGAAGATGAGAGAAAATGTTGAGAGAAGAATATGAGGAGCTTTGGAAAACAGCTTGATTATATTTTCTTTTCTTGTTCTATGGTGTTGAGATTGTGATATCAATCTCTGTTACTGTATTCTTTTTCAGATTTTCTGAAAAATAAACATGATTTCATATGGGGAGATGGAAAGGTTTTTTTGTAATTTTTTATTTAATTATTTTATTTAATTAATTATGTTGGGTGCCATTTGTAAGAAACCATCATGAGGCCTAAGCACTTGTACAAATCTATACTTACATATGTACATTTTCTCATTTTCTTTACTTCCTTATGTATATGTTTACATTTATAATTTTCAAAGACAAAGTAAATTTTTTAAATAAATTTTATGTCATATTTGCTTTGTAAATGAATACACCTTTTTTTCATTAGCATATATATATATATATATATATATATATACACACACAATGTTAAAAAGAAAGAATTGCTTAAATTAAAAAATTTACACTACATAAATTACACCTTAAAAGTTTTAAATGCCACTTATTTTTAAAAAATATTTATTTTAAATTTAATTTCAAATTCCAATTCACTTGAATAAAATTTCTTTTATGGCTATCACTTCTGCTTATACCAATTTAAAGAAAGAAATGATTTTAAAAACTAATTTTATTAATAAGTGATTTTTTTTTCTTCCTTTCAAAAGAAGGCATGTATTGTATATATATAATTTGAATTCAAATGATTTTTTTCTTCTTTTAAAATATATATTATTTCAAGATTTTTAAACTCAAAGTAAATTGGAATTTATTTGTGCATAGTTTATTACTTATTTTATTTGTTTGAGATTTCCTAATTCATTTTTTTTTCAAATTAAATTCCAAAAGTTTAAAATATATTATTAGTTCATATTGACAAATCTTTGGGATGTTACTTTTTTATTTATAAGACATTAAATATCCAATTTCGAATCCATAGTTAAATTTTAAATTCAATGTCTAAATAAAAAATATCCTATTTAATTTTGAAAAATTCAAATTAATTTTCAATTTTATTCAAAAATCTATTTTAATTATCAATTTAAATTTAATTAAAAATCGGGATCGTTACAAATTCCCCCTTAAAAAAGATTTCGTCCTCGAAATTTGCAAGGGAGACAACAAAGAACAAATGAAAGATAGAGAAATATCTTTTCGAATCAAACTGGATATCAATTCTTCATTTGGCTTACCAAATCAGAATTCAACAATATGAGAACAAACCCATACAATTATTACACAAGATATTCGGGTCCACCGGTCTACGAATATGCAAGGGCATTGATTAGTTCGAAGGGTAACTAATCGTTCGTAGAATATATCGGATCCTAGAGAATAGATAGATGGATTTAATCTTCCATAATTCTCAATCACTAATATGGATTCCAAATTCAAGTCGAAATATCCCAAAATATATACCAATTCGTCCCTCTTCGGACTTTGATGTACACAAGAAATTACAATAGAATTTCCAATTTGGTTTTAACCGATACCGTTTTATTGATACAATTCAAATTGAGCTTTATATTTGTTAACCAATTTATTTAATTTTAAATTTCCAATTTATTTAAAAAATAATAATTTCAAATCCATTATAGTTTTTAAAACGAAAAGCTGATAAGAAACCGATGAAGATAAGAAGTAAGGATTTTCTACGATGATACGTAGGGCCACCATCACATCGAAACTTCTTATGGAGCTGCTACGAAGCAATCAAAAGAATTTGGAATCGAATCAAAGGAGATTGATAGAGAAAGTTGTTTTCACTGTTGTAGGGTATTGACCATTTGTAGTGGTACTCCCCTGTCCCCTATCTTGTCCTCTTCTCGCACTCATACTCACTATCAGTGGATAGTAAGAGAATTTACTGAGGCATTTGAATGGATATCTTAGGGATACTCATTCTAGGGTATACTTCATCCTATCTCTAATGAGCTATTTAATGTGTTATACTCCTGAGCTAAAGTTTTAACCTTCAGCTCTGATACCAAATGAAACGATCCTGACTCGACCTTCGATAATCGGCACCAAATACGACACTCGTATTCAAATGCCGCTATCAGAGCATAATGTGGTTGAGTTGGGATGCCTTCAATTATTTCCAGAGAAAACTACATTTGATTTCCAGTAACTTTAAACTTGCATTTGCTTCCATATTGAAGTTGTTCTAGATTTTGATTTGATCTCTTATTTGAATTTTTTATTTTACTTTAGCTTGATTAGGTTTTAGATTTTGAATAGGGGCAGTTTGTTTGAGATCTTTGGTTTTCAGGCATGAACACGAAGATGAGAGAAAATGTTGAGAGAAGAATATGAGGAGCTTTGGAAAACAGCTTGATTATATTTTCTTTTCTTGTTCTTTGGTGTTGAGATTGTGATATCAATCTTTGTTACTGTATAATTTTCAAATTTTCTGAAAAGTAAACATGATTTCATATGTGGAGATGGTTTTTTTTAATTTTTTATTTAATTAATTATGTTGGGTGCCATTTGTAAGAAACCATCATGAGGCCTAAACACTTGTATAAATCTATACTTACATATGTACATTTTCTCATTTTCTTTACTTCCTTATGTATATGTTTACATTTATAATTTTCAAAGACAAAGGAAATTTTTTATATAAATTTTTATGTCATATTTTCTTTTTAAATGAATACACCTTTTTTGTCATTAGTATATATATATATATACACACACACAATGTTAAAAAAAAGAATTGCTTTAATCAAAAAATTTACACTACATAAATTACACCTTAAAATTTTTAAATGCCACTTATTTTTAAAAAATATTTATTTTAAATTTAATTTCAACTGCCAATTCACTTGAATAAAATTGCTTTTATGGCCATCACTTCTACTTATACCAATTTAAAGAAAGAAATGATTTTAAAAACTAATTTTACAAAAAAGTGATTTTTTTTTCTTCCTTTCAAAAGTAGGCATGTATTATATATATATATATATATATATATATATATATAATTTGAATTCAAATGATTTTTTTTCTTCTTTTAAACTATTTATTATTTCAAGATTTTTAAACTCAAAATAAATTGGAATTTATTTGTGTATAGTTTATTACTTATTTTATTTGTTTGAGATTTACATATTCATTTTTTTTTTCAAATTAAATTCCAAAAGTTTAAAATATATTATTAGTTTATATTAACAAATCTTTGGGATGTTACTTTTTTATTTATAAGATACTAAATATCCAATTTCAAATCCACAGTTAAATTTTAAATTCAATGTCTAAATAAACAAATATCCTATTTAATTTTGAAAAATTCAAATTAATTTTCAATTTTATTCAAAAATCTATTTTAATTATCAATCGGGATTGTTACATGTAAGGAGTTGATTGAAGCCCACAAATTTAGTGCATGTTTAATGGCTTCAGGTTTAAGGCATCGTTGGTTGGATTTCATTTTATAGTTAATATATAGGGGTTATGTTTGCAAATAAAAATGTTGTTTAAAGCTCAGATTCCTATGTGTTAACATTTACTACTATATAAGTCTGGTAAAATAATGTGCATATGTATCAAGATTGATCGGATACAATGTTTGGTATCTCATTTTTGAAAGGATAAGCTTTTGAATTTGAAATTGTGAATAGCTGGCAAGTAGCAGCATGGCTAAACTAAGATAAGCTTCTGAATTCGACATTAGACTTAATTTTGAATGCCTGTGATTAATATTAGAAATTAGAGCATATTGTAGTTTGACCAATATTTCATTATCATATGAATTTATATTCATATTATCAAGTTAAAATATGGACATAAGGAATAATTGACTAGGTTAATTTAAGTGTATATAAACGTTGAGCTGGTATAATAATCAATCAAAAATCTGAATAAATGTTTTATCCTAAATGGAAGAAGTAGGAAGACAAATAACCGACGGTTTGTCTCACTTCACTACTTTGTGCTTTTTTGAGATGTATCTTTTTGGTATATTATTATGTTCATGTGTTAATAGGTATTGGATAGATAAGGGGAAAAATCACCAGAATTCCATTATTATTCGATAAACGGTAATTTTAACTTGTTGCGCACAAATGGGATTTCTGTAATAAAAAAACTTCAAGTTCTCATCTTATTTACGAAATTTCATTTTGTATGTATCGAGTCTTAATATAAATAATATTCTTCAACGGTTTCTTTTTGAAGCGTTCAGTTCTACATTAGTGGAAGGTGCTCTCACAAACACTTTCCTGATTACCTATGCTACCATTACATTTATACGGCATGCACACAATACTTACAGCCTATGTTAACATCTTAAAGGTGTTTGGTAACGGTTTTCATCTACATCTTCAGGAACTTTGTTTTCTTTTTTATTTTGTATATAAACAGTTTTTAGATGCACGTAGTTATGTTATGACTTTGTTGTTTGTAAATAATATTTTAATCTTCTGTAAAGTCAATCAGGGAACATTGACGATGCACCATACATCCGGTGGTTCTCTAACAGCACAATTCTCGAGCCAATGGAGTCAGGCAATACTTATATTCTTACTATTTAAAAGGGGCTAAATAAACCGTGTTTGGAAAATTGTAGTTGCAAATTGTTTGATAGGAGAAGTTGCAGATTATATAGCAGCTTTAGAGATGAAAGTGAAGTTATGTGAGCTCCTACCGAGGCCTTGGATGCAATTAGGTGTTTGGTCCTCTAGATATGTTTCACTACACTATATTTTCAACACCTTGTAAAACTGTCAATTAATTCATATTTAGCTAGTTATATTTCGCTACACTATATTTTCTCAGTTTTCATGAACTAAAACAATTAAACCCCAGAGCCCTACAGTGTACGGGTCATCTCCAAAATTTCCGTTGCAATAATATCAGCATCAAATGTATACCATAATTTTGCACCATTGAAAACTTATCTGAAACAAATTTCATGTAGTGCTATATTAACTATAATATATAGGGTAGATTGTTTACATGTAAATATTTAAACATGTCATGCTCAACATGATAATCGTGAATGATATACTATTATCTTTATTTTAAATTGAAAGATTTGTATGTGTTGTTAGTCTTGAATGAGTAAAGCATTCTTCTAAGAAAATGCTTCGTAGAAAGTAAAAGATATTGATTTAAATTATATGCATAATAATATGATAGTGGTATACATGTGGGTATACAAACAGGATATGTATTTAAAAAATGTTCTTTATTGATAGAACTCATAATATGTTTGCTGATTCTTATTATTATTTTGTTCAAAATTACTCCTGTTTAAACCATTTTATGAGCGATACATAATTGCAGTTCGTTGGGTCACAAACACGAAATACTGGACAAATAAATCATTTTAATTTGCATTTTTTTATAAAACTAGATGGATGGACGTTTATAAATTTATGGCGATGTTGTGTGATGTATAGAATTATAATTTAAACGACTTAAGTTCAAAATACCTTACTATTTAATTTTCAGTAACATATTTTTCTTTTTTCATAATTATAAAAAATTGTACCAAAATATTTCGCTTTCAAATAGAGTGTCTTTTATATATACCATCTATAATTCTTAGCTTGAAACTAAAGACAGTATTGAAGACGCTCTTGGCAAAAATTAAACCATTCATTGCATTTTGATTTTATATTCATTGCTTTTTGATTTTATACGTAAAAATAAATATGAAATAAAACATTATTAATTTATGATTAGACTACTATATCGCCTTCTGCTCCTTAATGCTTCATAATGCCTAGATTTGTTGAAAAAGACATAAATTTTATGGTCATCATGACATAAATAGAGAGAGTGTACTATATTTTAAAAAAAAACATTGTACATGCTTGGAAACATGCTATATAAGTGCATTGTTGAATAAATGCATGTGCAGTGTGATTAGATGCAAGCCCATCTGGGCTTGCATATATACTTGTATCCAATAAAGTATCTTTAAAGATATATCTTAAACCATTTCTTCTTGGTATATACAGATTTATTGAACCTCTTCTAACTTTGAAAATATCAAATCATTTCCCTTAAATTACTTAGGAAAAATATTTCCATCTTCTATAATTTCAATCTTAATGGAGATTACTTGTTTCCAAAACATATCTTTTAGTGAGTTAAAAACAATGTTATTCAAGACGTCGTTTACTATATACCCAAATCAATTAGTACCGAGTAAAAAGGATTTATAGATTTTAGATTAATTATAATCAATACTAATCTCCGTATTCAGTATGTACTATTCGTCGAATAATGGTGTACATGGATAGTATGGGTTCCCTCCTCAAAAATTAATAAAGAGTTTAACCAGAGTGTTCTCTTTATCATCAAAATCTTACTTGAAATCTTGTTTAACTTTATGGAAAATCCCAAGTCTCTTTTCTTTTATCTTAATAAAATACAATCTGAGTAAATAAAATTAATTATCCCCTCCGTCGGACTAGTCTGGATAGCTAGAAAAAGCAGGCAACTAGTTTTCCAAACTCCAACCAAGAGACTATTTCTCTGTCACTCATAAGGCGGTCAAGTTATTCGATCGACTCTAAACCTTTTAAAGTACTTGTGCAACTCTTTCAAAAACATTTCTAAAATATTCAAGAAGAAAAACCCAAATTTGAAATATTTATTCAAAAGTTGTCAAATCCCGTAGCTAAATTGCCGGTGAATAGCGATTTTAAAGCTTTATAGATTAAACCACTTTTGTGATAACCCAGATATTGGATATTTGTGAATTAGTAATTAACAGGATTAAAAATTTTAAAGTACTAAACTTGTAAATTTGACAAATAAAATTCTGATGTATATACCTGGATATGTACATGATGAATTTGAGCTATAATAAATATTTGGATAATTACTTGTTTAATAGTCTCTTGATATAATTATTTAAATTGGCAAAATTCATTTTTTTTCAAAAACAAACAAAATATGTAATTGATTATGGATATATATATATATATATATATATAATATAAAAGAGAATTTGAATTTGAAACTCAAATATAAACATCCTAAAAATAAATTGGATTTAAAATAATATGTATATATGATTTATATCATTATCTTTAAAAGGTTTTATAAAGGATATATTAAGCTAGTATAATTATTTTTAAATATGTAATTGTATTTTATATCATCTCCTTTAAAAGTAACTTATAATCAAACAAAGAGAAGTTTGATTATTAAACACTTAAGACAGTATTAATATAAAACTAAAATTTAACTATAATAAAAATATTAAAAAAAAATATAAAACACATTAATACATTATAATTACAAATGTAAACCTATTGTTACATGCAAATACAAGTGTAAGCAACTTATAAAATGCTAATTAAAGTGTCCTCCATTTTCTTTTATTTTAAAATAAATAAAAGTTGTATAAACATATCTCTATTTCTCTCTTTCATCTTTTCTCTTATCTTTCATTTTCAAAACAAAGGAAATCAAACAAGCAACATCCTTTAAGTTGTCAACTTGAGCAAGTTCAAAATCAACTAAAATCAAGGTAAACAAGCCTGCTATTTAAATTTCAAGTATAGTTTCAACTTCAAAACATCAAGTTCCAGGAGTGAACTGTCCTCTGCTCAAACAAATTGCAGGTGAGTAAACCTTGAATTTTAAAATCAGTTATAAAACTTGGAGTTGGACACTGATGCTTGAGATGAAATATGGTAATAATATAGTATAATGTTTACAGGAATGCTTGATTTGAATGCATGCATATACATTATGTCAGTGTATATATTAATAAATACCGCTCTGTTAATTTTAAAGGCATCTTTTCTTTAGAAAATTTCTATTTTCACATATGATTGATTTTAGACCTGGATTTGTGAATGAAATATGATCATAACAACATGATAACAATGCTAAAAATAGTTTTTAGAATTTTTATATAGCAATTAATTAAAAAATATGGAACTGCGGTGAAGAACGGATTTAAGTCAAAAATCGATATTTACAATTTCTTGATTTGATTATACATTATGATTCATCGTGCAAAATGATGAATTTTGGTGGTATAATCATGATTTTTAGATTAGTAATTGTTGTGCTTTTCTAAGTTGATCTGAATCAGTACTTTTACCAAATTCCGACGAATGGAAGAGTTTTGGATGTCCAGTTTTGGTCTGGAGGAAGGTGGTGGCATGGTGGTCTCTGGAAAAATAAATGGAGATTTTTTTAGTGGTCGTAGCGATCGGTCGGAGGTGGTTTAGGGTTTAGTGGTGGTTTCTTGTGGTCGATGTTCACAGGGTTATGGCGACGACTATGGTGAATCGAAGTGAACCGCGAAGGTTGGGATCATTGCGTGGATCGGTGAGGTTTCTTTGGTCGGAGAGACGTGAGATCTGGAGGAGAAGTTCTTCGTTGGCGAGGAGAACTATCAATCGTTCTTCGTACCAGTTTTTGACTGATCATCGAAGTTTCGATTTACGATCAATTTTGGATTTCTGGGTTATCGAGTGGATCGTCGAGGTCGTGGGCAGTTAGTCGGAGGTCGGAAGGTTAGTCGGAAGGGTGTGAAATCGCTGTGCACGTGCACGGTGCACTTTGGATTTCTGGTGATGATAAGTTTGGGAAGGGAGAATTGTACCCGGGTTTTGTATCGAGGGTATGTGAGTTTGACTCGAAATAGAAGACGCGGCGGGAAACTCGCGTTTTGCTCGGGCATTCTGTTGAAGGGCTCGGGTTTGGTTTGTTTGGTATCAGATTTCTAATTTTTAAGGGAAATATGTATGGGTTGTTAAATTCAAGAGAAACCAGATTTCCAGAGGACGAAGAATGAACATGTTTTAAAGCATAATAAAACAAGTTTTTACCAAGTTAAATTCTTTTATCAAAATTATAAAGTGAAATGTTTAAACAAACTTTTGTTTTAAACAAGTTTAAAATTTTAGTAATTTAGTTTTCGAAGAATGATTAGTCAAGTTTAAAGTGGATTTTGAATGAATATGTTTTAAGGCAAAGTAAAAACAGATTTTAAAGTTATGAGAATAACTAGTTTCAGAGATTTTAAATATTAAAATTAAATTGTTTAAATTACTATTTTTTAAAGTGAAATTATATATTTTCAAATATATAATTGATTTCTAAAATGGTTTCTAATGACGTTTAATGATGGAAGTAAATATTTAATTTAAATGAATAGTTTATCCTTAATTAGTAAAGGTTGAGATTAATTAAGAATAATTAATTAGTAAAATAAATTAAAAGTCAATTACTTATTGTAATTAAGAATAATTACTTAATAAAGTAATTAGTGGATAGTTAATGAATGCAATTAAGAGATCAATCATTAACTAGAAAATTAAGTAATGATTAATTAATTAATTAATGTAATTAATTTTAAGTTAATTAATTAGTCTAATTTATTAAGATAATCACTTATGAATTAATTAAGTATGATTACTTAATGAAGTAATTAATGTATAATTACTGAGTGTAATTAATTAAAGGGAAATCACTTAATGAAGTAATTAGAGAATAATTACTTAATGGAAGTAATTAAGAATTAATTACTTAGTGTTATTAATTAAAGGGTTAGTTAATTAATTAGAGGATAATTAATTACTGAGAGTGATTAATTAAGATTTAGTAATGAATGTGATTAGTTAAAGATTACTTGTTAAAGATAATTAATTAAGAAATTTATTAATTATTGAAAGTAATTAGAGAAAAATTAATTAATTTAATTAATAATTTATCTCTAATTAAAGTTTAATTAATGATAATGGTCGAAGGATAATTAATTTACTTAATTAATTAAAGGCTAATTACTTAAAGGATAATTAATCAAGGATGATTAATTAACATGGATGATTGAATGATATTGGATGATTTGGATGTGATATCTTTGATATGTGATATGTGCTGCTTTGTGATGTGTGATGTTTGGTTGAATTGAGGTAATATTGATTATATATCTGTGATAATGTGAATCATCTATCTACGTGTAAACGCTATCCTAAATAGTAAGTTAAATTGTTTAAACCCTTAAACAGACATTAAAACGGCGTTTGTAATTAATTAATGTTAGGTAAAGGTAATCTAAATGATTAGAGATTAGTAATTAGTTTAGTTAGAGATAAATTAAATTAATTTTAGAAGTGATCAATCTTGCTTATGAATGATTGAATGATGTTAAATGCCTTGAATTGATTGATCTCTCTGAGATGAAATGTTTAGCGATATGATATGTTTGGGTGGACACTGATAATGTGGTTGTCTATCGATGATGAATTGTTGTGTAAAAAGTGACACCTTGTATTTAAAGTTGAATTGTATTTCACTTGAATAACTTAGGTTAAGATGGTATTGAAGTCGAAGAGACTGGGGTCGGGTATCAGTAAATACCTGAACCCACTTTGATTTGTAACCTACAAATGATTCTTTATAGATTGATATGCGAAATCAATAGGCTGAAATTGAATAATTTAAATGACTGGACCATTTAAAAGTAGGTAAAGATACTTAGGGATTGATTTTGAATATAAGTGTTGACTATAGCAAGTTGTGAACTTGTAGTGATGAACGAGCTACCCCGGTTTTTAAAATAAGTTTTATGCTTTTGAATTTCTTGTTAGATGGGTTTACTCACGCTGGTTTCCAGCCTGACCCTGGTGTTAATTTGATGTAATTCTCGGGTCAGACTGAGTATTACAGATTTTCAAGTAAGGACGTTATGGAACTCAGGAGACGAGCTGGATGGCAGGAACGTATGGAGTTTTCCGCTGTGTTTATGAGACTGTGTATTTGAGAGTTGTATTGATGGTAGTCTGAAACAAGTTGTATAACTGTCCAGTTTACGTATAAATGATTGTAACTCTGATGTACTAATGTAAAGTAACAATTACAGCTTTTCTTTATAAATGCTATTATTTGTTATTACATTTTATCCATTGCGAATGTGAGATATTGTTGTTTTCTGTTTTCCTTCTTTCTTCTTTCTTCTTTAACAATCTGGGATTTTCGGAGTCAAAAATTGCAGGTTTCAGAGCTGAAGGTTAAGCGAGAACTTTGGCTCTAGTGGGTTTACTCATTAAGGATAGGGTCAGTGGTACCCTAAAATGAGTAAAGTCTATATATATATGTGTGTGTGTGTGCGCGCGCGCGCGTGTGTGTGAGAGTGTACTTGTTATTTTCTTATATAAAGGTTTTAAAAATAGTTTTGATGAATGACTTTTATAAAAGCTTAAATTTTGTATATGACATAATTGGTCGTTGGATATTGAAATTGGACAAGAATTAAGCGATGAATATATATATATATATATATATATATATATATATATATATATCCAAATAGAAATTGGATAAAATAAACTATACAGACAAGATGAATTAGAATTGGTTTCAAACCAGAAAATAGAATGGTTATCGTATTTAATAATGGAATGATTTTTTTCTAATAAACAATAAAATGTTTTAAAGAAGTAACCATTAGATGAGGATAACTTGTAAATTGGAAAGGATGTAAATTGAGAAGTTTTGAATCCTAAGTCTAGGAACATTTGAAATTGTTTTCAAAATGCTAAGAGAAATAATAAATAGTATTATTCAGAAATATTTTGAATATGATCTTATTTTAAAATAAGAGTTGTTTGAAAGCTTTAAAGAAAACTATTTTGAATTAAAGCCAAAGGTGGTTCAAATTTTAAAAATATGGCTTGGTGGTCCAAGAAGTAAATATGTATATGTGTGGATATACATAATATCAAAGGTGATTTGAAATAAAATCTAAGGTGTTGAGTTTTGATTTTCCCTGAAGTGTGATGTAAAAACACAAAGTGATATATGTTTTTTGTACTTATAAGTTGGAAGATAAAATTGGTTAATAAATTGATTTTTAAAGATAAAATTGTTTTGAACTCTTATTTGAACTTTGAAATAAGTTAAGTAAAGTTAATTTAAAATGGTATTTTGAAATTTTGGATTCAGAACTAAATGGTTTAAAAAAAATTTAAGTTGTTAAATTAAAAATAAAGGTTAATTTGATTTAAGGGATTAAATCAACGTTTAAAATTTTAACTCGAATTAGTGAAATTCGAGATGGTTTGTGACGACCTGCCCTCCTACTACCAAAAAGACGTATCATCGTAAAGAAAGAAAGGGACAGAAATAGAAAAGAATAGAAAGAAAGAAACAACAACATCAGAATCTCACAGCGGAACGGAACAAAATATAATATATCACATAACTATTACATAGTTTTACATATATCAGAGTTATACAATATCAATACACATGACAGTCATACATATATCTGTCACTACATACATCAGAGATACGGTATACATCAACTACTGACACAGTGGAATTAGATAGATATCTACATACGTCTGGAAGTCCTGCTCCAAGCTTCTCTAGAAATCAAAGTCCGAAACCTATCACTTGGCTACTCATAAAAATTTGAGTACCCAAGAGTTTATGAAAAATAAAATATAAACTGTGGGTCAGACATGGGTCTGGTATGAGTAAACGGTTTAAAGTTGTTTAACTTTGAAAAACATTTGAAAATAAAGGTATCACGTAAGACTCCCCACAAATAAATACGGGTAAGTTTATACCTTACGCTAACCAAAACATTTCATAGGAAATCCAGTGATATTATAATAGTGTCTAGGGTTTTCAAGTAAATAGAATAGCCGAAATTGTTGCATTCATTAAATTCCAGCTACTAGCCACAAAAGTGGGCAATACAAATTAACACCGTAGGGTCTCGTAGGGAAAATGGATTTCCAACAATGGCAGGGCTACTGGGGTACCGCCCGTCACAGTACGGGGACTAGATCACCTTACCGAGGATCACTCCCAACCCCCTATAACACAAGGCCGGAACCATTTCTTACTGAACAGTCCCAAACAAGATAAACCCCGTGGTTGTAGCTAGCAACCTCCCACACAGCCGAAATAAAAAGGGACATCTAGACAGGGGAATAACTTATCCTACTTGGGCATGGCCCACCTAACCTTGCTGCATCTCCCCTATTTTAGCCATTCTCGGAACTTTACATGACAAATCTCTTAGAATGCTCATTGTCCGCCTGACGATCTGCTGAAAGCATTCAATCCATACAAGTTTGTTCCGGGTTCGAACGAAACCGAAGGCATTATCTCGTCACACTCATTTTGGAATCACCCTCAGAGTCAACGACGATAACCCTTGCATTCTGAAAACACCATCTCAATCTCCAATTGAGAATTCACGACCTATCGTTTGATTTGGATCGATGTGGTTTTCGGAATATCAAATTGACACTCGATCCCGGTCTCATCGAAATCCAAATGCCATTTTAAAGGCCAAGTTGTCTAATTAACTTAAACAGTTCAATTCAATATTAGAATTTACATAACAGATATCACAGATAAATCAGATATAGTCATCACAGATATATCCACAATATATCACACATATCACAGAATCATCGAACAGATATCATAGCCAATCAAACAAGAATCATCAATTCATATCAAACCGGTTTGATTAACTTAACTTAATTATTACTTAAGAATAATTTAATTTATTCTGGTTAATTTATTTACTGATTAATTAACTTATTACTGATCAATTAATTACTAAGTGAATAATTAATTATCAATTTATTAATCATCTAATCTTAAATTAATCATTTAACTTTAATTAATCACCTAAGTTAATTATCACTTATTAATTAACTTCAAGAAATTAAGTAATGTTCTTAAGATTTAAATTGATTTTAACACAAGATTAATCTCTAATTACAATTTAATTTAAAGTTATTAATTTAATTACAAGTATTTTACATTCTTAATTACCTTAAGCTTTACCATTAATCATCTTCTTTTACAATCCTTTCTTTAAATAAATTTTAATCAAATATTAACTTAAAACAACTAATGTTATTTACTTAATTTAATGTTAATCTTTGTTAATCCCATACTCAAAGTATTTAGGCAAAACATTAGGGAGTGGACCCGAGGCAACCCACGCATTTGCACGAATAAAACCTGAGTCCTTCTTCTCTGTTCCTTCTCGCATACATTCTACTTCCACTCTTACTTCTTCTTCTCTCTTTTTTTTATTAAAATTACAATCAGCAGTTATACAAATATCCCCGCGCAAATACCCAAGAATCCCGAAGCAACTCCCCTCCTACTCGAGTATTACTCGAGTCGAAGCAACCTACGACCTCACTGACACGCTCACACCACCGTGCACGTGCACGGTGGTTCGCCGACCCTCCGACGACCCCAGATGACTCCTGCAAACCACGATTCGACCATACACTCGAAAACAAAAGCCAACTCGATGCGAAAAGCTCGAAGTCGAAAAACACTCATCTGGACGAACTATAACTCGAACATCTCAAGAGAAAAACGCCTCTTCCTCCTAACGCCGACCACCAGTAGTGTCGCGATTTCTGCCACGCATCGTCGACATCCTCCCCTACCATCACTTAAAAGCACACCCAGCTCGATCGTACCATGTTGATGAAATCAACAAGCATACAGACCCAAAAAAGAACTCGAACCAAACCCTACATTTGATTCAACCCCAAAATTCTTGCATTGAATAATTTTTTTTGCATTTTTCTTGTGACAATACGTCTTCAATCTTGCTTCATAATAAATTTCAACAATTAAAATTAATCCAATCAACAGATATTGTCAAAAATATAACTTTTGTTTATTTTCGAACTGCACCTTCAATATTGAATTAAAAATCATTGTTTTCATTCTAAAAATTATAACTTTGTATGTTAATTCAAGATATGTGATCAAATTTTCAAACTAACACATTCAAATTTTAGCCTTTTGATTTCATTTTACTGTAACGTGAATAAACAGTATATATATCATATTGTTAAACTTCAATCAAGATTTCCAGACCTTTGATTTTGGATAAACAACTTAAATTAGCATCAATACCTAAGTTTAAAATATTTATATGAAGAAGTATTTAAAATTTTCTCTGCTTTACTTTGTTCATAAACTTGAAATACTGAAGAACAGCCATATAAATTCCCAGAGCAACAGAAAATACTCAGAACTACTTGTTTAAAACAGACATCAGAGCACATACCATTTGTAAGTTAAATATACAAGTTTAAATTTGAAAACGGTAAGTTTACTCACCGAAAACCCCTTTGGACAAAAAGAAGCACTGATGTTTTTCTTTTGAAACCTGGAGCTAAAACTGTCTTGAGATTGACTGTTTTTAGTTTGAATTCAAGTTGAATTTTCTTCTTTTTTTTTCTTGTTTTATCCTCTCTGGTTTACCATGGTTTACTGAACGAACTCAACAAAAGGGACGAACATGATATATATATATATATATATATATAAGAGAAGAACATAAAGCTCAAGGCAGGTATTAACTAGTTAGGCTGTTTCTTTATTTTGTTTTATATTAATCAAATCTTTCATTACAGAAAAGTAGAGATTTTTAAATATTAGCATAGACCAATTAGTAGGCTGAGTTGATAGTAATTAATGCTTTTGTTTCTAACTTAGTCTACATATTATAATTGTAGTGTACTATGTATAAAGATATTTGTTTGCAGACATATACTTTGCAGGTCAATGGCTTGTGAATGAAGACATCATGTATAAAGATATTTGTATTTAAATGTTGTGAATACTTTGTTTTCTCTGTACAAAATATTTTTGTATATGAATAAAGACATTTGTAGTTGATTTGGATAATTAGACTCCTTTGCACACATGATTACACAGTAACACCTGATCATATATATGACAACATTTTTGTAAGTAAATATTTGTTTTGTTACTAGCTTCCAGTATGAATATACTACATATATGTGTCAGATTTCATTTAACTTTGCTTATTAATTTATTTTTATATTTTATATTTTTATTATTTTGTTTTATGCTTAGTGTTTCAATTAACTCTTGTTTATATTTACATTTATATTTATATATTTTGACTATCAATGTTTTATCTGACTTCTATTTTAAATAGTTTTAATATACATGTTTGTTTTATACATAAGTGTATCAGTTTTACTTTTATACTTTGTGCTTATTTTTATTTTAAAATTTTCTTATTTTTATATCCATTTCCATTTGTACTTTAACTATCAATTATTAAGTTATATTCATGTGTCTAACTTATATTTAATATTTATATTTTAAATTTATAGAAATTGATTTTATTTAAAACAGTATCATCTATATATATTTCTATCAAATGTTAACAAAAGAAAGTATTTCACTTCAATGGTATAAGATAAATATTATAAAGGGATTTATTTTAAATTTTAAACATTATTATTCATATGTATATTTATCAGATGTAAACAAAGTAAAGTATTTTAATTTAATTATATAAGACAAATTTTATTATAAATATTATTAAGAGATTCAATTTTAAATGCTCCAAATCAATCTCCTTTTTAAAATACGAATTTATATAAACAAATGGTAAATATCTCCAAAATCATATTCATTTTAATATGATCAGTTCATATTTAATTAGATCAAATATTTATTAAAATAAACGGGGCCAAAATCCCGGGTCGTTACATTCCTCCCCCCTTAAAAGAATTTCGTCCTCGAAATTTAAAACAACAGTTAATTCAAAAGCTTTTATATTAACAATCCAAACATACAAATCATCCATAAAATAACAAACAATCAAACAGTCTACTGTAACAATCATCACTAGCTATCCAGACACAAATTCGGATAAGCTTTCCCAAAACTATCCAGAGTTGTCTCTCGATGATCAACAATCCGGACTGGACTCCTGACCACAGTCAAATTTGATTCAACTTCCAAATTCCTAGAGTACTGGTTCAACAACTAATGATGAATTATGAACAAATTTCTAAGATGGGATATGCGGAATACATAATGAATTCCAGACATTCGTTCTGGCAATTCAATTTTGAAAACCACAGCACCAACTCTTTCCCAATTTTATTGACTTCTTACAGAATTTCAATATCTATTTAATCAAGACCATACGATGTACATATACCATTCGTGCGCAATATCAAATCCGATCGCTCGCTCGATCACACAATTTCACTTCCGAACTAGTATCGTTCACCCAATTTCCTAGTACGGACTCAGATCTGGTTTCTTGATCAAAAACTGTCATTCTCCTTGCATAGCCACAACTATGATAGGGAATTTCCAGAATCAATCAAAATCAATATCAATATCCATGATTCGTCGTCGAAAATCGAGTGAAAAATCCTAACTCGGATCGATATAGCTATCTCGAAATTATGTGCTCGATCAAATTGCTATGCGAATAAAATAATATACGTACATCCTACGTATTTATATCCATTGATTATCAACTATATCAGTTTTCTTTTATTCACATTATTTTGATTTCTATCCACTTGGAAAAATTTTCTCAATATCAAATTTACTTAAGAATTTCACCATTCATTCCTTAAGTTTAATGTAAGCATTATATATACTCTTGTATTATTACTCTACCACTTTTAGCCTTTATATCCTCTTATTTAAATCTGAATTTCCAATACCATGTGAATTCAATTTATCTTCAACTCTGAATATTGAATTTTATTGACTATCTTCCATTTATAATTAATTCCTATCATTATTTTAAATTAGTTTCATCCACTAATTTATTTCAATTTCCAATTTGAAATCGTTTTGTTGCTAAAGTTTTTTTTATATTTTTTTTTAATTTCTAACTCCTAAATATTTTGAAATTTTTTGACAGAGTCTCCTTTATACGAAGGAGCTTTTGCAATTTGACAAGAGATATAAATATATAAGCACTATATACAAGAAGTTTATAGCATTACGCTTATATAGCATTGCATATTTCATAAGCACAAATGTAAGGTTTCAACACTTATTACAATTACTTCCAACCAACTCTCTTCAGTTTAAGTGATTTACAACTTACTCGCTTAAATATAATCCATTTAAGCAAAACAAACTCATATTCATTCCAATTGATTTCAAAATCATCCTATTTCGCTTCTAATAATTCATAGAATTTTATCTAATCTCGTTTACTTCGAACGACCCATTTTCTTATGCAATTCGATAATACTATTGTGAATAAATAATCACTTAAGCTTTATAATAATTTTTAAATTGATTCCAACTCAATTTACACTTGATTCCATTCCATCTTAATTTATTCACAATCTTTTTATTGCATTTTCTTTCATTTCAAAAAGTCTGATTCCAAACCATTTTATTAAACTCGACAACCAATGTTTTAAATAACCATCTCACAATTTACTCAAGTCATTTATTTTCTTCAAACTGTCCACCCAATAACTTAAGTTTATTCTATTCCACCAACTTCCATTTAAATATTTGATTTGATTTTTTATTTAATCAAATCCCAACTATTTACTAATTTATTCGATTAGTTTATTCTTTTATCCATCCTTAAATTTTAATTTACATTAACAATACATTATTGAATTTAATTATAATAAGGTCATTCAATTTATGCTTGAATTAGATTTGTTTACAACTCACACCAATTCTATTTTAATTTAATTTAATACTTACTTTGGTTTACATTTATTTATTTATGTAAGAATTTTATTCCATTCAATATTATCTATAACTCGATTGAATTCATTTAAATTCAGTTTTATTCCAACTCAACTTCAGTTAAATCTAGCTACTTACCATTCTTTTAAATTTTATTACTCAATATATGAGTTCAAAACTTATTTATTTACTTAAAAGCTTATATTACTCATTTGAGTCATTTCATCTTATAGACACAATTTTAGATTATATATATAACACTTACTATCTTAAGGTATAAATTTTCATTTCACAATTACAATCATTTTACCTTCCAATTTTATATCCAATTTAATTCAATTTCAATTTCAATTTTATCTAACTTATCTCAAGTTAAATTCGAATATATTTTCTTCACTTTCATTTAGTTAAGTTAAATTTTAATTCTCGGATTAAAATTCCCAATTTCTTTTTATTAATATCAACTTACTTTATAAGTTCAATAGTTGATTCATTTAAACTTTTCACATTATTCAAATAGAATTTCTTAAAATTCAATTGCCCGGGTTTCATTTCCAAAACCATTTTGAAATGATAACTACACATACCCACTTGGTATAACAAATCAAATCTCCAAATTCCAAACACTTGTTTTCATCAAAACAAATTTCCCCTTTTTAAAATTTCTAAAACAACTTGTATACCAAACAAACCCAAACAATATCATGACCAACTATCCTGGTAGCAATCAATCACTTTAGAAACTCGAAAATGAATACTGATGATGTGGCCATCATCATCAGGATTATTTTCCAGCGACTGAAGTGAATTCAGTGCTTCCATACTTCCATAAATTCCTCCCAAAACAATTTCCACTCAACAATATTTTTCAAAACTTTTCTCCATTACTGCCTTTAAATCTTTGGAAAAAACATTTCAAACATTCCCAAGATTTTAAATTCCCAAATCCTTTTGTTTAAATTCATTTAAACATCTTTCAAATTTTCGGGGATTAAATTCTAGTTTAATCAAATTTTAGTTATATTCCTTTTTATTTAAACCATACTTAGACAATTTTATTTAGTTATACACCACTCAAATTTTAAGCTTTCATTTGATTGTAGTATTAACATCCAAACATCCAAATATATATATATAAAATAATTTCAGAAAAATATTTCTTTTATATCAAAATATAATTTTGGGTAGAATTATTTCATTTACCCACTTTAAAAATAATACTGCGTCGGTTTACCTTGTTTAAGAGTTTAAAAATCCCTATCGATGAAATGGCGTCCCACACATCGACCAGAAACCATAAACACTCAACAGATAAGTCAACACAATATAAAAACAATTTTATATTCACTAACAAATACACGCTCATATTTATTAATACACTCAAACTCATTTTAGAGTATTACAGACTCTATTCTATGAGTAATTCTACCAGAGCCAAGGTTATCACCAACCTCGCTCTGATACCAACTGTGACGACCTGCCCTTCTACTACCAGAAAGACGTATCATCATAAAGAAAGAAAGGGATAGAAATGGAAAAGAATAGAAAGAAAGAAACAACAACATCAGAATCTCACAGCGGAACGGAACAAAATATAATATATCACATAACTATTACATAGTTTTACATATATCAGAGTTATACAATATCAATACACATGACAGTCATACATATATCTGTCACTACATACATCAGAGTTACAGTATACATCAACTACTGACACGGCGGAACTAGATAGATATCTACATACGTCTGGAACTCTTGCTCCAAGCTTCTCTAGAAATCCAAGTCCGAAACCTATCACTTGGCTACTCATAAAAATTTGAGTACCCAAGAGTTTATGAAAAATAAAATATAAACTCCGGGTCAGACATGGGTCTGGTATGAGTAAACGGTTTAAATTTGTTTAACTTTGAAAAATATTTGAAAATAAAGGTATCACGTAAGACTTCCCACAAATAAATACGGGTAAGTTTTTACCTTACGCTAACCAAAACATTTCATAGGAAATCCAGTGATATTATAATAGTGTCTAGGGTTTTCAAGTAAACAGAAAATAGCCGAAATTGTTACGTTCATTAAATTCCAGCTACTAGCCACAAAAGTGGGCAATACAAATCAACACCGTAGGGTCTCGTAGGGAAAATGGATTTCCAACAATGGCAGGGCTACTGGGGTACCGTCCATCACAGTACGGGGCCTAGATCACCGTACCGAGGATCACTCCCGACCCCCTACAACACAAGGCCGGAACCATTATTTACTGAACAGTCCCGAACAAGATAAACCCCACGGTTGTAGCTAGCAACCGCCCACACAGCCGAAATAAAAAGGGACATCTAGACAAGGGAATATCTTATCCTGCTTGGGCATGACCCACCTAACCTTGCTGCATCTCCCCTGTTTTGGTCATTCCCGGTTGATGATGCTTGAGGCTGCGATTACCTTTACATGACAAATCTCTTAGAATGCTCATCGTTCGCCTGACGATGTGCCGAAAGCATTCAATCCATACAAGTTTGTTCCGGGTTCGAACGAAACCGAAGGCATTATCTCGTCACACTCATTTTGGAATCATCCTCAGAGTCAACGACGATAACCCTTGCATTCTGAAAACACCATCTCGATCTCCAATTGAGAATTCACGACCTATGTTTGATTTGGATCGATGTGGTTTTCGGAATATCGAATTGACACCCGATCCCGGTCTCATCGAAATCCAAACGCCATTTTAAAGGCCAAGTTGTCTAATTAACTTAAGTTCAATTCAATATTAGAATTTACATAACAGATATCACAGATAAATCAGATATAGTCATCACAGATATATCCACAATATATCACACATATCACAGAATCATCGAACAGATATCATAGCCAATCAAACAAGAATCATCAATTCATATCAAACCAGTTTGATTAACTTAACTTAATTATTACTTAAGAATAATTTAATTTATTCTGGTTAATTTATTTACTGATTAATTAACTTATTACTGATCAATTAATTACTAAGTGAATAATTAATTATTAATTTATTAATCATCTAATCTTAAATTAATCATTTAACTTTAATTAATCACCTAAGTTAATTATCATTTATTAATTAACTTCAAGAAATTAAATAATGTTCTTAAGATTTAAATTGATTTTAACACAAGATTAATCTCTAATTACAATTTAATTTAAAGTTATTAATTTAATTACAAGTATTTTACATTCTTAATTACCTTAAGCTTTACCATTAATCATCTTCTTTTACAATCCTTTCTTTAAATAAATTTTAATCAAATATTAACTTAAATCAACTAATGTTATTTACTTAATTTAATGTTAATCTTTGTTAATCCCATACTCAAAGTATTTAGGCAAAACATTAGGGAGTGGACCCGAGGCAACCCACGCATTTGCACGAATAAAACTCGAGTCCTTCTTCTCTGTTCCTTCTCGCATACATTCTACTTCCACTCTTACTTCTTCTTCTCTCTTTTTTTTATTAAAATTACAATCAGCAGTTATACAAATATCCCCGCGCAAATACCCAAGAATCCCGAAGCAACTCCTCTCCTACTCGAGTATTACTCGAGTCGAAGCAACCTACGACCTCACTGACACGCTCACGCCACCGTGCACGTGCACGGTGGTTCGCCGACCCTCCGGCGACCCCAGACGACTCCTGCAAACCACGATTCAACCATACACTTGAAAACAAAAGCCAACTCGATGCGAAAAGCTCGAAGTCGAAAAACACTCATCTGGACGAACTGTAACTCGAACATCTCAAGTGAAAAACGCCTCTTCCTCCTAACGCCGACCACCAGTAGTGTCACGATTTCTGCCACGCATCGCCGACATCCTCCCCTACCATCCCTTAAAAGCACACCCAGCTCGATCGTACCATGTTGATGAAATCAACGAGCATACAGACCGAAAAAAGAACTTGAACCAAACCCTACATTTGATTCAACCCCAAAATTCTTGCATTGAATAAATTTTTTTGCATTTTTCTTGTGACAATACGTCTTCAATCTTGCTTCATAATAAATTTCAATAATTAAAATTAATCCAATCAACAGATATTGTCAAAAATATAACTTTTGTTTATTTTCGAACTGCACCTTCAATATTGAATTAAAAATCATTGTTTTCATTCTAAAAAACCTAACTTTGTATGTTAATTCAAGATATGTGATCAAATTTTCAAATTAACACATTCGAATTTTAGCCTTTTGATTTCATTTTACTGTAACTTGAATAAACAGTATATATATCAGACTGTTAAACTTCAATCTAGTTTTCCAAACCTTTGATTTTGGATAAACAACTTAAATTAGCATCAACACCTAAGTTTAAAATATTTATATGAAGAAGTATTTAAAATTTTCTCTGCTTTACTTTGTTCAGAAACTTGAAATACTGAAGAACAGTCATATAAATTCCCAGAGCAACAGAAAATACTCAGAACTACTTGTTTAAAAAAGACATCAGAGCACATACCATTTGTAAGTTAAATATACAGGTTTAAATTTGAAAACAGTAAGTTTACTCACCGAAAATCCCTTTGGACGGGAAGAAGCACTGATGTTTTTCTTTTGAAACCTGGAGCTAAAACTGTCTTGAGATTGACTGTTTTTAGTTTGAATTCAAGTTGAATTTTCTTCTTCTTTTTTTTATCTTTTTTTATCCTCTCTGGTTTACCATGGTTTACTGAACGAACTCAACAAAAGAGATGGACATGATATATATATATATATATATATATATATATATATATATATATATATAAGAGAAGAACATAAAGCTCAAGGCAGGTATTAACTAGTTAGGCTGTTTCTTTATTTTGTTTTATATTAATCAAATCTTTCATTACAGAAAAGTAAAGATTTGTAAATATTAGCATAGACCAATTAGTAGGCTGAGTTGATAGTAACTAATGCTTTTGTTTCTAACTTAGTCTACATATTATAATTATGGTGTACTATGTATAAAGATATTTGTTTGCAGACATATACTTTGCAGGTCAATGGCTTGTGAATGAAGACATCATGTATAAAGATATTTGTATTTAAATGTTGTGAATACTTTGTTTTCTCTGTACAAAATATTTTTGTATATGAATAAAGACATTTGTAGTTGATTTGGATAATTAGACTCCTTTGCACACATGATTACACAGTAACACCTGATCATATATATGACAACATTTTTGTAAGTAAATATTTGTTTTGTTATTAGCTTCCAGTTTGAATATATTACATATATGTGTCAGATTTCACTTAACTTTGCTTGTTAATTTACTTTTATATTTTATATTTTGATTATTTTATTTTATGCTTAGTGTTTCATTTAACTCTTGTTTATATTTACATTTACATTTATATATTTTGACTATCAATGTTTTATCTGACTTCTAGTTTAAATAGTTTTAATATACATGTTTGTTTTATACATAAGTGTATCAGTTTTACTTTTATACTTTATGCTTATTTTTATTTTAAAATTTTCTTATTTTTATATCCATTTCCATTTTTATTTTAACTATCAATTATTAAGTTATATTTATGTGTCTGGCTTATATTTAATATTTATATTTTAAATTTATAGAAATTGATTTTATTTAAAACAGTATCATCTATATATATTTCTATCAAATGTTAACAAAAGAAAGTATTTTACTTTAATGGTATAAGATAAATATTATAAAGGGATTTATTTTAAATTTTAAATATTATTATTCATATGTATATTTATCAGTAGTAAACAAAGTAAAGTATTTTAATTTAATTATATAAGACAAATTTTATTATAAATATTATTAAGAGATTTAATTTTAAATGCTCCAAATCAATCTCCTTTTTAAAATACAAATTTATATAAACAAATGGTAAATATATCCAAAATCATATTCATTTTAATATGATCAGTTCACATTTTATTTAATTAGATCAAATATTTATTAAAATAAACGGGGCCAAAATCCAGGGTCGTTACATGGTTTTAAAGTTGAGACTGGAATTAACATTAGTTCAAATTGAATTAAATTTGATTTGAATTAATTGAAATTGTGATTGAATATGGATAAGCATAAAATTCAAATGGAAAATTTTAAATGAATTAATTTAAAGTAAAATTGAAGTGGATGAGTTCAAATTCAAATGGGAAATTGATTCGAATTTGGGATTGAAATTGAAGTCAATTCAAACTGAATTGGAATTGAATCAATTTAAATAGAAGTGGAAATTTAAATTGAATTAATGGAAATGAAGATAGGGAAGTTGAACAGTTTAGCTCTGGACTATTTTTAAAATAAATTGTTTTAATGTATACTTTCTTAAATCTATTTTTCCAGAGCTATTTACCATATACAATCTTTCTTTTTAAAGCCAAACTATCTTATACTTATTTTATAATTATTTTTGTAACTATTTAACTATTTTACAACTGTTTTATAAACTAATTACTATTTTTCAAACACTTTATAACTAATTACTATTTTACACTATTTTGCAATTATCTAACTATTTTATAACCGTTTGTCTATTTTATAACTACTTAACTATTTTATAGCTATTTTACAAACTAATAATTATTTTTCAACTACTTATCTATTTTAAACTTTTCAAGTTATTTTCTAAATTTAAGCTGGATAGAGTTCAAACTGTTTATGGTTTATTACCAATTAAGATAAAGAATTGAAATGATAATCCAAATGAGGATTGAAGCAACTGTGAATAAGTGAATAAAAATCAAAAGTGAATGTGGATAGAAAAGGGAATTTATTTGGTTAATAATCAATGAAGATGAATATGTAGGAAGTACATATATTATTCTATTCGCACAGTGATTTGATCCAGATTCGAGCACAGAATTTCAAGATAATATATTGATCCAAGTTGGGATTTTTCACTCGATTTTTGACGGCGAAGCTGGATATGGATTTTTGATTTGTTCTGGAAATTCTCTATCATAGTTAGGGCTATGCAAGGGGAATGATGATTTCTGATCAAGAAACCAGATTTGAGTCCGCACTAGGAAGTCGGGTGGACGATACTAGTTCGGAAGTGAAATTGTGTGATCGAGTGAGCGATCAGATTGATATAGCGTACGTATGATATGTGTACATCGTACGGGTTTGAATGAAATTGATATTGAAAATTTGTGGATAAGAATTGTAAAATGGTTTTTGAAATGAAAAGTATATTTTGTGAAATATATGATGAAATAAAGTGGAGATTGGATATTTCTATGATAGAAATTTACTTTATAGAAGTAAGTAATATGGTTAATAACTTTATAAGAGAATAATCAAATTTGAATATTGATTTGGAATAAACAAAGTTATATATCTTTATCATAAAAAATAAATCTTCCCTTGTTGAATCTATAGCTAGAGGAAAAAAGTCTTGAAAGTATTTGAGGTATAAAAAGGGAATTTATACAAGTTTGAAGTGATCCAAAGATATTTAAAGTTATATATATATATATATATATAAAGGATCTTATGAGAATGATTTTGAGAAAATTTTTTGGAACCTATGGATTTGAAAAGGCTTTTTATTTTTGGGAAAAATCAATTTTGGAAATTTGGAAAGCCTAGTTTGAGAATTATCAATTTTGGAAAAATCAATTTTGAGAAAAGGAGATTTATATGGGATTCATACTCGGTGTATGATTTGGAAGATACTATACATGTATAGTATAAAGTGTTTTGAAAATGGCTCTAGAGAAAATGGCGCTCCCTTGAAATGAACTTCTTAGGAGTACCATAGGTTGGTACTGCCTTGAGCCCTAGGGGGGTTCTAAAGTTGATCCTGTGAGGAAGTCCGAACAAACTGAAGTTCCTGAGGATTATTGGGTAGCGAAAGTCGAGGGCGCTGATGCCTATAGAGGCATTTGGGTTATGCTGTAACGACAGTGTAACTCAAAGTCGCTGCGATTTACTGTTGACCATAGCGGAAATCATGTGGAGGTGAGTCTCAACGGTCTATATTTGATTTTGTCGGGAAGGCAACGTAACATCGGTAGACTGCGATCTATGGCCGAGTGGAGTGGAGAAGTTTCATTCTTTTGGCAGTGGAATTCGAGGGCGCTGATGCCTACGGTTATAAGGGTTTTTATTGTGATAGCAACGTAACCCCAGATGTAGCTGCGATTTGTAGCAGGTTCCATGGCGTAATCGAGGGGCATAGAGTGCCTTCAGTTATCTATGGATTTTGCCGGGATGGCAACGCAACCATCAGGTTAGCTACGACCATGGATGGGGGTGATGATTTCCAGAGCATTTTCACAAAAAATGTTTCCTCTGTTTTCAAAAAAAATGTTTTTAATATTTTCAACAAAATATTTTCCCAAGTATTTCCACTGGGTGTTGAAAACGGGTTTACCAAGTATTTATAGATTTTCAGTCCTAGGCATGATCAACGTATGACCGAATTTCTGTGAGAACAAGGATGGACTTGTTGAAACATCGAGTTTTAAAAAGTATTTTATAAAACTATTTTGGCAATATTATATAGATTTTAAAGTGTTTTAAAAAAATGTTTAAAAAGTAATTTAACTAATTTTAAGTATTTTAATAAAATTCTGGCTTCGTTCCTTTTCGAGGATGAAAAGGTTCAAATGGGGGAGGAATGTGATAACCTAGATTTTGGATATTTGTTAATTGGTAATTAACAAGATTAAAAAATTTAAAGTACTAAATTTGTAAATTTGAACAAATAAAATTCTAATGTACATACCTGGATATGTACATAGATGAATTTGAGCTATAATAAATATCTGGATAATTATTTGTTTAATAATCTCCCTATATAATTATTTAAATTGGCAAAATTCATTTTTTTCAAAAACGAACAAAATATGTAATTGATTATGGACATATATATATATATAAGATAAAAGAGAATTTGAATTCGAAACTCAAATATAAACATTGTAAAAATAAATTGGATTTAAAATCATATGTATATATGATTTATATCATTATCTTTAAAAGGTTTTATAAAGGATATATTAAACTAGTATAATTATTTTTAAATATGTAATTGGATTTTATATCATCTCTTTTAAAAGTTACTTGTAATTAAACAAAGAGAAGTTTGATTATTAAACACTTAAGACATTATTAATATAAAACTAAAATTTAACTACAATAAAAATATATAAAAACAAATTATAAAACACATTAATACATTAAAATTACAAATGTAAACCTATTGTTACAAGCAAATACAAGTGTAAGCAATTTATAAAATGCTAATTACAAGTCTCCTTCATTTTCTTTTATTTTAAAATAAATAAAAGTTGTATAAACATATCTCTATTTCTCTCTTACATCTTTTCTCTTATCTTTCATTTTCAAAAAAAGGAAATCAAACAAGCAACATCTTTTAAGTTGTCAACCTGAGCAAGTTCAAAATCAACTAAAATCAAGTTAAACAAGCATGCTGTTTAAATTTCAAGTATAGTTTCAACTTTAAAACATCAAGTTCCAGGAATGAACTGTCCTCTGTTCAAACAAATTGCAGGTGAGTAAACCTTGAATTTTAAAATCAATTTTAAAACTTGGAGTTGGAAACTGATGCTTGAGATGAAATATGGTAGTAATATAGTATAATGTTTACAGGAATGCCTGATTTGAATGCATGTATATACATTATTTCAGTGTATATATTGATAAACACTGCTTTGTCAATTTTACAGCCATCTTTTCTTTATAAAATTTCTATTTTCACATGTGATTGATTTTAGACCTGGATTTGTGAATGAAATATGATCATAACAACATGATAACAATTCTAAAAATAGTTTCTAGAATTTTTATTTAGCAATTAATTCAAAAATAAGGAACTGCAGTGAAGATCAGATTTAAGTCAAAAATCAATATTTACAATTTCTTGATTTGATTAAATATTATGATTCATCATGGAAAATGATGAATTTAGGTGGTATAATCATGATTTAGATTAGTAATTGTTGTGCTTTTCTTAGTTGATCTGAATCAGTATTTTTACCATATTCCGACGAACGGATGAGTTTTGGATGTCGGTTTTGGTCTGGAGGAAGGTGGTGGCATGGTGATCTCTAGAAAAATAAATGGAGATTTTCCTGGTGACCGTAGCGATCGATCGGAGGTGGTTTACGGTTTAGTAGTAGTTTCGTGTGGTCGATGTTCACAGGGTTATGGCGACGGCTATGGTGGATCGAAGTGAACCGCGAAGGTTGGGATCGTTGTGTGGATTGGTGAGGTTTCTCTGGGGGAAGATACATGAGATCTGGAGGAGGAGTTCGTCGTTGGCGAGGAGAACCATCAATCGTGCTTCGTACCAGTTTTCGACTGATCATCGAAGTTTCGATTTACGATTAATTTTGGATTTCTGGGTTATCGAGTGGATTGCCGAGGTCGTGGGCAGTTAGCCGGAGGTCGGAAGGCTGGTTGGAGGGGAGTGAAATCGCCGTGCACGTGCATGGTGCACTTTGGATTTCTGGTGATGATAAGTTTGGGAAGGAAGAATTGTACCCTGGTTTTGTATCGAGGGTATGTGAGTTTGACCCTAAGTAGAAGACGCAGCGAAAAATCTCGCGTTTTGCTCGGGCATTCTGTTGAAGGGCTCGGGTTTGGTTTGTTTAGTATCAGATTTCTAATTTTTAAGGGAAATGTGTACATGTTGTTAAATTCAAGAGAAACCAGATTTCCAGAGGATGAAGAAAGAACATGTTTTAAAGCATAATAAAAACAAGTTTTTACCAAGTTAAATTCTTTTATCAAAATTCTAAAGTGAAATGTTTAAACAAACTTTTGTTTTAAACAAGTTTAAAATTTTAGTAATTTAGTTTTCAAAGAATGATTAGTCAAGTTTAAAGTGGATTTTGAATGAATATGTTTCAAGGCAAAGTAAAAACAGGTTCTGAAGTTATGGGAATAACTAGTTTCAAAGATTTTAAATATTAAAATTAAAATGTTTAAATTGATTTGTTTTAACGTGAAATTATATGTTTTTAAATATATAATTGATTCTAAAATGGTTCCTGATGCAGTTTAATGATGGAAATAAATATTTAATTTAAATGAAGAGTTTATCATTAATTAGTAAAGGTTGAGATTAATTAAGAATAATTAATTTGTAAAATAAATTAAAAGTCAATTACATATTGTAATTAAAAATAATTACTTAATAAAGTAATTAGTGGATAGTTAATGAATGTAATTAAAAGATGAATCGTTAACTAGAAAATTAAGTAATGATTAATTAATTAATGTAAGTAATTTTAAGTTAATCAGTTAGTCTAATTTATTAAGATAATCACTTATGAATTAATTAAGTATGATTACTTAATGAAGTAATTAATGTATAATTACTGAGGTAATTAATTAAAGGGAAATCACTTAATGAAGTAATTACAGAATAACTACTTAATGTTATTAATTAGAGGGTTAGTTAATTAATTAGAGGATAATTAATTACTGAGAGTGATTAATTAAGATTTATTAATGAATGTGATTAGCTAAAGATTACTTGTCAAAGGTAATTAATTAAGAGATTTATTAATTATTGAAAGTAATTAGAGAGAAATTAATTAATGTAATTAATTAATAAGGATAATTAAAGGTTGATTAATGATAATGGTTAAAGGATAATTAATTTACTTAATTAATTAAAGGCTAATTACTTAAAGGATAATTAATCAAGGATGATTAATTAAGATAGATGATTGAATGATATTGGATGATTTGGATGTGATATCTCTGATATGTAATATGTGCTGCTTTGTGATGTGTGATGTTTGGTTGAATTGAGGTAATATGGATTATCTATCTGTGATAATGTGAATCATCTATCTGTGTGTAAAGCTATCCTAAATAATAAGTTAAACTTTTTAAACCCTTAAACAACTTGGACATTAAAACGACGTTTGTAATTAATTAATGTTAGATAAAGGTAATCTAAGTGATTAGAGATTAGTAATTATTTAATTAGAGATAAATTAAATTTATTTTGAATTGATTGATCTCTCTGAGATGAAATGTTTTGTGATATGATATGCTTGGGTGGACAGTGATAATGTGGTTGTCTATCGATGATGAATTGTTGTGTAAAAAGTGACACCTTGTATTTAAAGTTGAATTGTATTTCACTTGAATAACTTGGGTTAAAATGGTATTGAAGTCGATGAGACCGGGGTCGGGTATCAGTAAATATCCGAACCCACTTTCATCTGTAACCTGCAAATGATTCTTTATAGATTGATATGTGAAATCAATAGAATGAAATGGAATAATTTAAATGACTAGACCATTTAAAACTAAGTAAAGGTACTTAGGGATTGATTGTGAATATAAGTGTTGACTATAGCAAGTTGTGAACTTGTAGTGATGAACGAGTTACCTCGGTTTTTTAAAATAAGTTTTATGCTTTTGAATTTCTTGTTAGATGGGTTTACTCACGCTGGTTTCCAGCCTGGCCCAGATGTTACTTTGATGTAATGCTCGGGTCTAACCGAGTATTACAGATTTTCGGGTTAGGACATTTGGAACTCAGGAGACGAGCTGGATGGCAGGAACGTATGGAGTTTTCCGTTGTGTTTATAAGATTGTGTATTTGAGAGTTGTATTGATAATAGTCTAGAACAAGTTGTATAACTATCCAGTTTACGTATAAATGATTGTAACTCTGATGTACTAATGTAAAGTAAAAATTATAGCTTTTCTTTATAAATGCTATTATTTGTTATTATATTTTATCTGCTACAAATGTGAGATGTTGTTGTTTTCTGTTTTTCCTTCTTTTTTCTTTCTTCTTCTTTAACAATCTGGGATTTCGGAGTCAAAAATTTTGGGTCGTTACAATTTTCATTATATATATTTCCATTTTTATAACTTAATTCCATTTTAAGTCATTTTAACACATTTATGGAATATATTTCATATTTCCAATGATTAAAATATCCATTTTTAAAAAGTCGAAAACAATATTTTATGAACTGCCAAAATGTGATGATTTTGCAAATTTTATTTGGACATATCTCAAACTTTATCAAATGAAAAGTCAATTTTTCTTTTTCATTTGTGAACCATAGTTATAAAAGTTCGAAAAATTCTTATCCCAAAGAATTCCTACTCATATTCCATTCTATGCATTGATTTAACTTTTACGGCGCGAAATCGCGAAATGTCATTACGCGATGCGCTCAATTTTGTCTCATTTTTCAAAAATTTTAAAACTTTGTCAAACCACTTGTAAATGTTTATAAAACCATTATAAATTGTTTTCAAGTCATTTATGATAATATTTCTTATGTTTAGAGAGGTGAAGAAGGCAACATAGGCCTTTATAATTTATTCAAAGAAAGTGATTTCTTTATGTAATTTCGACGTGTATTTTTCGTGAATTATTTCTACAACCAAGCAAACATATTATTACATCCAAAACATGATGATCAAGCATGACAAATATAATGTATCATTATATAGTTTAATAAAATAAACCGACGGAGTAAGTCTCACATACATGCTTTTTCGGTCTAAATTTTAGTGCTACAAAATCGACTGTAGCTCTACTATTTTCATACCAAAGCTTATGAATCCTACCCTAGGACCCTTAGGTGTGCTCGGCCTTGTACTTGAGAGTGTGGAGAGGTGATGGTGGCTTTTGATGAGCTCTACCAAGCAAGGAGAAAGAAGAAGTGATCACTAACTTGATCTTGAATTCAAAGTGGTATACCTCTCTATATCTTATGATTATATCGACAAAACTTTGACTCGATTTTGGAATATTTTTAAGAGGAAATGGAGGCTGTTGTTATGCCTGAGAATAAGTAGAGAAACTTAGAATATTTGAGAGTGAATAAGTAAATGAATTGTGAAGGTATGTCCTGCTATTTATTGGCAAAGATGTGTAAAATATCACAAACATGCCATAACACATCACCTCACCCATGTGCCACCCCACACCCTCTACATGGTTGAATCACCCGTCCTCATGTGCTTATCCTTATATGCATGATGGTGAGTTTTCTTTTTCAAGTTGTATTTGTTTATACATAAGGAATTCATATGTATATATGTTTAGATATTTCTTTTGGCTTTGATTTTACAAATTGTGATATACATTTATATGAATATGTGCATGTATAAGCATGTGTGTGCATGTTCAAACAAGGTTTCCACAAATTAAATAGTTTCAATTCGTCAAACCATTGTAATTCTGAAATCCCATTTGGTTCATATTTTCAGTTTTGAATCAAACTATCTAATTATGTAAACAAAACTTGAAAATAAATTTCTTATCATCTCTAAATCATTAAAACAAGATTATTTAAGCTATAAAACCATATTAAATAACATTAAATCCATTTATAAAAAATACAATGTTGATCTGCCAATATACGACAAAGATTGTATATCTTTATATATTTATAAAACCATTATATATCAAAAAAATAAAAATGATTATTTATCATTTAAAACAATCAATTGAATATTTAAATTCATTAAATATTCCTATTCAAAAATGGTAAAATTATGGGTTGTTAAAAAGTTGGTGTAGGCTGGTCTTTTTATGCTTAAGGATCTACGACATATGTCATATATATCCTCATTGTCCAGTAGTACCAAAACATCTATGTGCTCGAGCCAGGAATGGGTGGAAAAAACACAATTTTATAGTTCCACTATAATTGTCGAAACCTCTGGTGAAGGATTTTGTAGAACCAAGCCTGCCAGCGCCAGAGATCCCAAAACAAAACCAGTACCACCACCAAAAGTACTAAAAACATGATAATTCGCACCTCCCGAAACACCGAACCAAAACTTAGTGTGACTTTCGGACTCGTGTTGTGCTGAGAAATACGGGCTATCAAGGTTTTTGTAACACTACAGAGACTAATATAAGAAGATATAATTTAATATATACTACACTTTTAGAATTAACTGTTGAAGGATAAAACATATAACACAAAAAATGTCTACCCCAGAAAATATCCAAATCACAGTCTCAGAAAATAGTAGTGATCCAATACAGTACATAGAAAATATCACTCCAAGTCCGATACAGGAAATAAAATGTACAGGTAAGGTAGATAAATTCATAAAGAGTAAATATGATCAAAAGAAACTCCAAAGGTGAGTTCTCCTCTCCAAGTATCAAGAATATGCCAATCATCTACTGCCCTGTCCACCTATGGTGGGGGAAAAGAAGGGAAAAGAGTGGATCGGACAAAAGTCTAGTGAATGAGTACAAGTTTAATATGTAATGATCATGTTAGTGAAATTTAGTACTACTCTAGATGATATATGGTATGTTATAATGTCCATTACCTAAGGGTTCTTGTTTAAAATACACCTACAACTTGTGTAGGCTACTACAAGGATCGAACCTCATAATAATGATCAGCCATTGCTTCGATGGCTGCCTAATAAGGAAACGCCATATATAGGCTACTATGAAAATAAATTTCTACTAATATTGTAGCATAATGCTACTGTTGGTACTACTTCCCACTAATATCACCACCAACTAATATCTCTGCCACTAGGCTACTGGGGAACCAATTTTCCCCTACTTACAACTAGCTATAACCCAACTATAGAGAGTAGAATCTGAAATGCCGACTTGTTGATGTATCTCATCATCTGCCCCTATGTCCACCTCTCGATCATAGTGCATGCCTCTTAATGCATACGGCGGCGTCTACCATCTAAATTTGTATCACATCATGTCGAAATCATGCATACTGGGACTTTCATTTTGCCAGGCCCACTCATCGGGCATTTGTCAGTGTTGCGTGTCCACTGCGGAACCTCCCTGTGAGTGTCATTTTGCAAAAAGAATCACCTGTAATTGATTACTCGACCTAATATTGGGTAAATAATATTTACCTAATGCCACAATGACCTAGCGTCCTTACATAGGATACTGCTTCTATATTATCTCTAACATACACATTTAGCCTAAAATAGACACACCTGATAAATTATAATTTATATAAGTTTTATTACAAACCTGGGCCTTAGGCCGAGATTCAAATTCTGCATTTTCATGTTAACCGGTCAATCGCTATGCGTTAATCGGTCGACTGCCTGTGGTCGATCACTCGAGATGAGTGGTCGATTAGTTGTAGTCTGGAATTTAGGGTTCGTGTAATTTTTGATGTTGAATTTTAATAGGTAAATTTTGGTTCTCTGCAGTGTTTATAGTGAACTTTAAGCAATTATTTGACCAGTCTTTATTTCTCAATTTCAATTGTTTAATCTAGGGTTTACAATTTTTCGGTTTTACATGTTTTTAGGTTTATAGTTAAATAATTAAAATGTTGTATTAGCATTAACATCAGATATAAGCATTTACGGTGACTTCAATTTCTACCCTAGATTACAGGTCTTAATTTAGGGTTTCACTATTTCTATTTTAAACTACAAGCATCCTAAATCAATTAGAGTAGATAATCCTAACTGTAATAATCATCTGATTAAATTTCTTCCCACTTATCTTATGCCTAAGCTTTTCCAACTTGCTCTGCTTGAGAATCATGCAACATACGCTCACTCCTCCAAGAACTGATTAGTTGTTTCTTCTAATTTGATTTTGAAGAATTTTTAGGTTAAAGGAGAAGTTAGATTTGGGCAGAATTTCGGTACAGTAGACTTTTCTAGTGATTTTAAAGTTAGGTCACTGTTGAATTTATAGAGATCAGCAATGAGTTTAGGACATTTGATCTGGTCTGGGGAATAATTAGTGTGATCACATATGCATATCTTAGCTTAGGAAAGGAGTAATAAATCTCGGTCATTCAAACACTTCGGGGAACGCTCGATTTTACGTTGCCAACGGTCGATCCTTGCCCACTGGGTCGACCGCTGCCAGTCAACTATCAACCCTCCTAGGTCGATCGGTCATAATGTTTTTTGTGAATTTTTATTTTTAAATTTTTATTCTACTTTTAAATCCAAAACCTATAACTTCTCCATGCTAACTTTGAATTTCATTGTGTTATATATGAAAATTGTTCGGAATATCGTTACGAACGCAACAATGCAAGTTTCATGGCGAATTCAAATGTCGGTGGAAATTTTTATTTCAGTCATTGTTTTAATTAAATTAAATTTTCTTATTAATATTCTATTAAATATATGGGGTGTTACGTTAAAAGGATTTTTATCTCCAAATCTCAAAGGATGTAAAAATGTAATTTATACATACAGCAACCAATAGCTAGAATCATCTAATCATCCATCATCCATGGGAAAACATTGTCCATAGAAATTTTCTGACGCAACATGTATATATGTATGATGTCAAATGCATGTAAATCTTTACTAATGCGGAGAGTAGGCGGTCTTCTGATCCAATCGACCTCTTGCCATGCAAACACTCATGCCATGCATCCAAATGTATGCAACATCCTAATTAAGTGTACTTGCAATTCTACATGCATGCATAACCATTCACCCCATTTGTAACATCTGTTTGTACCAAAATTGGATACAACACTCTTTGGGCGTGTCTGAAGAGATTAAAATGAAGAATATAAACCGGAAATAAGGTTGATCTAACAAACACAACAAAAATAGACAAATAGAAGTATGAAAACAAAGAGATTTAGAGTGGTTCAGCGTTGTAGCCTACGTCCACTAAAGAAAGTTTGTTTTTTATTAATAACTCTCGCTGATCACAATTGTTTGTTATAGAACACTCAAGGTACAATGAAGGTTTCGGCAGAGTATCGGCATTCCAGAGTCCAAAAGTCCCTTTTTTGAAGGCCTAGGACTGATATTTATAGGTGTAGGCTACAAATATCTAGCTCCAATCTCGGATGATCCCTTCTCTCATATAGGTGGGCTCATGTGATTGATCCCTGACCATTTTGAATCGACCTGCGATCGATACGTGCCAAATTCGTATGGATCCAAACACCTCTTTATGGGCTGAGATCAATCATGAGCATTCTTGAGGTAGTATGCAAGCTCCTGTGAAAATTTTGTGGTATTTGGACTTGCAGATTTTGAGTTATGATCGATGCAAGTTTGTGTTTTCAACATACAGCCGAGCATGTATCGATACAACTCGTATCGCTTGCTTCGTACCGATGGTTTGCATGTGCCAATCAAGTGATGTGGCGCTATCTTTTAGGATCGATCCACTTTTCAAGCTAAGTGACCGAGTCTTCCTTTCTTTTGGGCTTTGTTCGTATCCACCATTGCAACTTCAGTCGTATCCATCTGTCGCGTTCCATTTCGTATCGATCGTTGGTGATCACTTTGTATCGAATAGTGAGTGATCTCTTCGTATTGATTAGTAGCCAGCTTTGTATCAATGATGCCGGGCCTCGTTCATATCAATCCATGATGGACGTTACGAACCATATAGGAAAAGGACTGATACGAAGTGCCATTTATTAGTGGACACGAAGTGTTGTCATCATGATGGATACGAAAACAACTCCAGTTCGATGGATACGAAGGAAGGTAGCGTTCGATGGGTATGAACTACATTTCTTTGGGGGAATGGATACGTATGTGCTATTTTGTCCATGGATACAAACTTGCCGTGTTTTGCTCGAGACTTGATGCTTACAAAATTCCATGGATATGAACATGGTTGGTTTTCTTTATTTTGATCAGTCAACAACATGAACATACGAACTCCAATTGACTTGAGATTTGGAACGTTGGCTTTCACAGCTCTGCTTATCGTGTCATATCAATTGTAGCTCTATTCGGACTCGGGCAAAATTTACCAGTATCCACAGTGAACCTGTGTATAACCGATCTCTGGAATGAACTTTCTTTGGTTTCTAGTTAATTCCTTGGTGTCACGGCCTTGCCAAAAGCCGGGATAACATTTTCCCCTAAAGTATGTCTTGTGTGAACATGACATGCTTTGAAAAGCTGCAATCTTTAGTCTGAAAAGTTCTACCCCATTCATTGAGTAGTCGTTGTCTTTTCATCAAAAGATGTAACCTTTGATTAATCCTACTAATATAAATACTGGATTATTGACTGCCAATGACTGTACACTGCATTATTGTAACTGAGTGTCGAGTGTTAGAAAACTGTTGTTCATCGTTGTAATTGTCACTAGGTGAGCATCTAATTCATATGAATTGAAAGTTGAATTTAATTCGTCACACATAAATGTATGTTAACCCGACTCCTGTTAATATTTGCATGTTCATGAGTTGTCGGTTGTTTTTTGTATCAAATTCCGTACTGATCCTCTCCTGAACCGATGTGAAATTCGAGCTATAACAATGCTTGACGATCGTTTTAGTGTATCTCTTCGGATCTATCCTCTCTTGGATCGATGCGAAAAGTTAAAAAATCATATTCATATCGATGGCGACCAACACGAATTGGTTGGCTTCTCAAAACATTTCATATCGATGAATACGAATTTTTATGGGCTTTAGGTTAAAGGATACAAACAAAACATTTTGTATTGATGCAATTCTAATGGGTTCGAACAGCCCAAAAACCTTTGGCATTGTGTTCTGTATAAATCACTGGATGGATACAGTTGCTTCCTCCTAAATGGGCCGTGGATGGACACGAAGTAATCTTCGTATTGGTGGTATCAACATTGTTTCGATTAAGTCATTAGATATGAACTGGCTATTTTGTATCTGTTGGGTTGAAAGGTACGAGCAGTTCAATTCGTATCGGTTGGGTTGAAAGGTACGACCAGTTCAATTGGTATCGGTTAAGGGTGAAGATCGCTTCAATCGTTAAACTTGTACTGGGATATGAATCGTCATATGCCATCTATATATATTCGACCTTGTACTCAGAGCGGTCTTTATTTGCTAATTCTTCAGCCACCTTTGTATCGCTCTATGTCAAAGCCGATTGAAACTGTCTTTGCCTTCGAATCAAACCAAACCTTCAATCCTCTAAACCAATCATTAGGTAAAAAAGCCATGAATTTGTGTTGAAAATGATAAGACTCAAGATTCTTTACCATCTCATTTGTTTCCATGACCGGTTATGATGAAGTAGAGGCCAAAGAAGGGCTAGAGCGAGGTTGGGAATGGAGGAGGCGATGCCTGAGTGGTTTGGGAGAAGAAGAAGTGTGTGGATACAAATGTGGATACAAATGAATCATGGAGGAATTATTCGACCTCGACTTCGTATCGATGGGAGAAGGAAGGGAATAACACTTTCGTATCGACCTAGGAAGAATAATTCGTATCGATCTTGGATGTAATAAAATTTTGTACTGATAAAAGAGGCTTGCTTCGTATCGATGGCTTGTGGATCTTCGGATTGATAGATCGATACGGAAATTTAGGCAAAACGATCGATACAAAACAAAGGATTTTTCATCGATACGAAATGGACTCGACTGATCGATATGAAATGAAGCCCTATAACCAATATGAAGTGTTGTTTCCAAAACCGGTACAAAGTGTATCTCTAATGACCGATCCAATTTTAAATTTTTGATCGATACGATACTCCTTGCATACTCGAACACTTAACTCTGACGAGCTTCTACCTAGCATAAATGGACTTAATCATTTCACTGCATATCTGACCACCTTTCGAAGCTTGTCGGTGGAATTTTAATTTGGGTCCATCTTTGAAGTATGGATGACGCAGTTGTGACGGTCAATGATGACGATCATTCCTGTTGAATTTCGAAATCTTGTCGTTCAAATACCTTTCAACTCTCTTAGAATTTCTTAAGTAATATACAGCACTTCACAGCACAACACATTCACACACTTCACACTGGTGGAAATATTAGTTATTATCATCTAATAATGATTTTTTGTTGAGTTAATTAGCTATGGAACCTGGAAGTTCACAACCGCTAGATGCTCAAAGTTCGCCTTTCACTGTACTTGAGTTGCCGGCTATCGCAGCCGAAGTTATCAGTCCTGCCTTGGATGAGCTTTCAGAAGCAGTCTTCATCGCATAATCGCAAGATTCGATTGCACCTAATATCTCTGAAAACATGCTGGGTAGGATTTGTAAAAGGATGGACTATCAAGGATGATGTTTTATTGCCAGGGGCAGAAGATAGATCCCACACTCCCCTGGAAGGGTACACGGCTTGTAACAGATTTTCATGCGTAGCTGAGACACTCCCTCCATTCAATCAATAAATTCGGGAAGTGATATTCTATTTACAGATTGCCTCGTCATAGGTGCACTCGAACGGGTATGCTTGGCTAGATAGTTTATCCATTATCTTCATGGAGCACCTCTTTTGGCCCCCAACTCCAGAGGAAATCAGATACATGTTCAATATAAAGAGCCAAGGAGATAACCCACCCTTCACTTTCTTAGAGGCGGTCAGGAATTGTCAAGTTGTGATTGGGTCTTGGACCAATTTTAGCTATTTCAAGATCAAATGGTTCTACGTTCGGTGCCTACCGGGTTTTGTCGGACGATAGTTAGCCAGACATAAGTGCTTCAACTCCTATGTTGATTAACTGGATAATAGTACTTGATTTCAGAGTTTAACGCTTCTTTCTTTTACAGCTTCAATTCCGCGGCCCAAAGGGGCTCAGTTTAAGGAGATTGTAAGAGCTCTTCAAGAGGTGCCTGCCTAGCGCAGAGAGATCGATGAGGTCCCCCCACTGATGAAAGCCTGAGGGCCGTTGGGCTAGTTGATAGAGATCAATGCATCGATCTAGAAGAATTTCTCAAAACGGCTCTAGCGAGGTAAGTCAGAAGGAGAGTTCCTGGAATCATGATCATCGAGCAATATGATGATGAAAATATGCCTGCTAGAGACAAGCCCTTACCCGTGCCTTCACAAAGTCATCGACACTCAGAGAGGATAAGGAAAGGCAAGGTTGCTGCTCACAAAGCTCCGAGATGCAAGTCTATTGTAATGTTTCTGCCAGTAGTGGCTGTTATAATTTAGAGGCCCTCTCTTCACAAATAGAGATTCCTTTCGAAGGACTCGCAGATATCCCCATTCTGGATGCTCCACCAAGATACCGGACTAGAGGGCTTCAAAGTGCCTTAGATTTAGAAGAGCCAACACCTCCGAGTACGGCTGCTACATACAGTTGGTTGGGGGTTTACACATGCATGCACACACTTTACGGCACCACGCGACTAATATTCACAAGCGGTTCAATCTTCGAAGATAACTAACTCTGTTTCTTCTTTCACTTTACAGATACAATGTCGAAGAAAGGATCCATGATCAGTAGCCTTCGCGACGCGCGTTAATCCTCCAGTTCATACCGAGAGTCCCGCAGGCACGAGTCCGATTATAATCGCCGCTATTCTTGTCAAGATAGGGATCGCTATAATATGGAGAGAGACAGGGAGAGAGATAGATAAAGAGAGAGAGGGAAAGAGAGTGGCAAGATATGCACGGCTCTCGATCGCGCTCTCCTCCACCTATAGTTCCTTTTCCTCCCTTCGGTTCTGGAACACACGTTGTGGAAACTCCGCAACATCCAGTGCTTCCACAAACTTCAAGGTCTGGGAATAGCACCACAGAACTAAGGTGGATGCTCCTATTGTTACCACATCAACGGCTACAGAGCTCACAGGGGAAAGAGCCGCCCAAATTCCTCAGCTAAAGAAGGAATTCCCTAACATTTGTTTTGATGGCTTCCGCTTTCCTCCAAATTTGCAGTTGAATGCAGAAGGGGCAGAGAAAACTATGCATGACTATGTTTACCATGCCTACAACCAATATCGAGAATGGAAGAAAACTACAGAGATAGCCTCGGTTGTGGTATTTAACTGAGCAAAGACAATTGAAAAGCTGAAAAAAGAGCTCGCTCAAAAAGGCCACATAGTTCAAGTGCTAACCTATGAAAACGACATCCTGAGGAACTCAGAGATAGAGGCCTTGAAAAAGGTCGATGATGGCAATAAGAAAATGGAGCGAAGGAGGCAAGAGCACTTGAAACTAGTTGACGATAAGGGCCACGGAAATGCCATCGTCATAGCTAAAAGAGATAATGCGCTTAAAGAGCTTAATGAGCTTAAAGCTAAGTACACCAAGGTTGTCAAAGAAAGGGACGACGCTAATTATGCTACTCACGAGGCATGTGATCTGGCGGTGGAGGTTAAGGGAGAGCGGGATGCGGCAGTTCTAAAGGTTCATGAAGTTGAGGCTAGAATTGATGCTGAAGTCAGAGTAGCATCGGCCAAGTTAGAAGGCGATATGGAAGACCTTCTTATCACTTATAACGCCAATATCCTGAAATACCATGGTCTGAGCTGGCTCGATGATTATCCGACCCATTTTCATAATGCCTGGCGCTGCTTGGTGGATGATGAGAAGGCTGAACACCACACTACATCTATCAATGAATTCGAACTAGAGAACTGGGTATTGACCAAAGATGAGAGGAGGGTTCTCCATGAGGCAGTTGTTACATTTCAAAAAGAGAAACTCGTCACTCAATATCCGGTGGTCGGAGAGGATTCTGGTGTTGATCATCATGACACAAGTTCTGAAATTCTCATGCCAACCCAGCCTGAAACTACCCCTGCAGTCGATCTTCGACCTGTGCCTGCTTACGATCCCGATCAACTGCAATTGTCCAAGGCTCGTGAGCACATTTCTGAAGGAGTCCCGGCTTCATCCGTGAGCCGGCCTGACGAAGGTATTCTGAACACTTCTCGAATTTATTTAAAATTTGGAGTGTTATCATAAGAAGTCGCTAATATTTCCTCTTTTCTCCATTCAGTAATAGGAGCTACACCGGCCGTTCCCCCGCAACTCAAGAGCAGCATAAAGAGAAGGAAGCTTTCATGATGGAGGCGACGACTACTACAGATGCATCGACTAAGGAATTTCATATGAGCGCTTTTGTCTTCAATGAACAGATGATGGAAGAAGCCCTCGGTCAACAGAGCGATCCACTTACTGACTTTCCTTTTGTCATGGGCGAAGGCGTGTTCACATCCAGCTCTTCGGCCCCAACTACCAGCATCCCGTCGGACACTCAAGCAGCTCATGATAAAGCGATAACGGTGGAGATCAGTGCTGAGATGGCAATTACTACGCTGGATAGCGGTATTGGAGGCGGAATGGCGGGTTCTGACCCTGCCCATTTACATATGGTCTCTTTGGGTGGTACAATCATCATCATTGGGGTACGCCCTATGTCTCCTCATATAGAAAGTGCCCTCCCTCCGATTATGCATTCTACAGGCATTCCCATTTTTGTGAGTTCGAAGGAGAAGATTACAATTCCTCCCTTGGCCGGGGATAAGCCGGGTAAAGGGAAGAGTTCAAAACGGCACCACAGTGGCAGCTCTAGTGGATTAACGCCGAAGGGAAAGAAGAAGAAGAAACATAAGGAGTAGGCATGTCTCTTTGTGTCCCTTTTTTGTATATAAGTAAGAGTTCCTTTTTTTATTTTCGTAGGACGTGTATAGATGTGGGTTCGTCCCCTGCTAGTAGGAATTTTTGGAGTAAGCTTTTTTGTACTTATATTGTTTCCAAAGAATAGATGAAATTTTCTTTTATCTTTTTGGCATAACTCTGATTTTATTAGCCTAAGTGTTTCAGCACTTGAGTTTTTATTCAATACACTTATGAAGTTTTAATCTTTGGATAGGACTCGTGTTCAACTGTTAAGTCTCGGAGTCATGGCTTCGAGCCATAAATAAAGGTTATGTTGAGTCCTAATGTTGTACAATCTCAATCGGTAGTTGGTGCTCGAGTTATGCCCCCAGACCTGGGGACGAGTTGAAGTGGTCAGACGATGATTGCTTTTCACCTTTATTAACTTTACTTAGTTGGAACTAAGTTGTTGTGAGATGAGTTCGAGTGGTAGGATCACACTTGCTCATGTATTGACATTCGCATCCACACTCTAGCGGTTGAACTCGTATGCTGGCGGTCGGTCACGCCTGCTTGATGTTTAAAGTTACATCCGAGGACTTAAGTTGTTTTTCGGGAAGTTAGTCAAACCCATTTTAACAATCAGAATTGCGTCCACACTCTGGGTACTTAGGTTGATCTGTGGGCGGCCAATCACACCCAATTTGTGTATGTACACTAGTATGCACTCTAAGGACTTAGAGTTAGTTGTGGGTGGTCAGTCACACCCAATTAATGTTTATACTCCAGTTCTCGCTCTGGAAATCTGGAGTTAGTTATGGTCGATCATATCCATTTTGAGATCTCGTTCGCACTTTAGGAAAGATAAACTGATCAGGATTGTGGATGATCGAGTCATATCCACCCTGAGTAAACAAGCGAAGTCATAGATGGACGGATCTATCCTCCTCGAATTTAGATTGTATATGGGCGAAGTCGTGGGTGAACGGATCCACCCTCCTCGGGCTCACATTTTTGGATGTTAAGTTTATACTCTAGCTCGCACTGTGGAAGCCGGAGTCAGTTAGAAGATTGTCGTGTATCAGTCCTTTTTGGCTTCAGTGTGATAGCTTGCCTCCAAGCTCGGGTTTCTCATAGTGAGTGACCGCTTATATCACAGTCAATTCCTATTTGAATAAGTCCGACCATAGGATGGAACTTAGCTCTCCATGCGTTGTGATGGTCGCATGACGCATGTCAAGAATCACTACCTTTGCTCGAAGAGGTTGCATTTTATTACTGAAATAAGAAAGTATGGCAAAGTCAGTTGCATTATTACAAGTTCAAATTTCAAAATGCATAAAAATACAGATGAAAGGTGGACTAAATGAATAAACAAAGCCTGTTATGTGTAGTAGCAACGGAGACTTTCGCTGCTCTAAGCTCTCGGCAAAGTGAGGCCATCAACAGTCGATAATTTGAATATGTTGTCTCCAAGTATCCATTCGATGACATACGGTCCTTCCCATGTTGGCTTCATATGCAAAGGGACTGAATAAATCCTCTTGAACATAATATTTCCAAGTTCAAATGTTCGAGGTCGGACCTTAGCATTGTATTAAGCGACTTGAGTTCGATGCACGGTTGACCTCAAATCAGCCACTTCACGCTTCTCATATAATAAGTCTAGAGATTCGACCTGCAATATGGCTTTTGTCTTCGGATCATAGTAAGTCACACGATGAGAAGGTACTTCTAACTCGACCAGAATGATGGATTCTGAGCCGTAGGAAAGTGAAAATGGAGTGTGGCCGGTTGCAGACTTGTGGGTAGTTCGGTACACCCATAGGGCCATGGGAAGTTCATCGACACATCTGCCTCCGGCCTTTTCTGGTCTCTTCTTCAGAATGGATTTAATAACTTTATTAACAACTTCGACCTGTCCATTCGCTTATGTGTGAGCGACCGCTGAGAACTTCTTCTGAATATGGAAACGTTGACAAAATTTCTTGAACTCGGCACTAGCGAATTGGGCTCTGTTGTCAGTGATAATGGTACGTAGGAGGCCAAAACGACATGTGATGTTGTGGACGATAAAGTTGATTACTTTCTTCATCATGATAGTAGCAAGGGGCTCATCTTCCGTCCATTTGGTGAAGTAGTCAACTGCAATGATGGCATGCTTTGCACCACCATTAGCTAGAGGTAAAGATCCAACTATATCAATGCCCCACGTGACGAACGGCCATGGACTGACCATTTGAGTAATTTCAGCGGGCGGGGCTCTTGGTATCCAACATGTTTTTGACATCTGTCATGTCTCTAGGCATATTCTAATGCGTCCTGATTCACAGTCGGCTAATAATACCCGTATTGGAGTATCTTTGTAGTAAGGGCTTGCCCCTCAGTGTGATCGCTGCATTCCCACTCGAGCACATCATGTAACGCTCGTTTGATCTTGTCGTGGACGATAGACTAGAGTAAAGGAATAGAGTATCATCTTCTATACATGACTCTATTCTGGATAATGAATCATGAAGCTTTCCAAAGAACTTGTCTTTTCTCAGTTCTGTGCTCGGGCAAAGCTCCATGCTCAAGATAATTTCTAAAAGGGGTCATTCATGAATCCTTCTCGAGTGTAGCTTCATGAACCCAGTCTGTCTCCATCTGATCGATACTCGAAGAGGTAAGTGTCTCAATAGGGATGAGCCCCGTTTGTTGTGCTTCACCGATGCTGGCTAGTTTTGCCAGAGAATCGGCCTTCTGGTTATGCTCTCGGGATATGCAATAGATGGCATAATAATCGAACTAATTCAAAACTTCCTAGACCCGAGCAAGATAGATAGCCAACCTCTAGTCTCTAACTTGGTATTGTCCCCGAACTTGACATACGACCAATTGCGAGTCGCAATATATCTACATAGAAATAATTCTCAAATCTTTGGCAAGCCTAAGTCCGGCAAGTAAAGCATCATATTCGGCCTCGTTATTGGCTGCATGAAAATCAAACATAAAAGCATAACCTACGGTTCGACTTCTGGGGTTTCAAGTACAACTCCAGTGCCTGAGCAACAGTCGATTGATGCACTATATATATAGCTTCCATATGTATTTGGGAAAATCACTGGTTTCGGGCAAGTCCTCTGATATAGTGTATTCAGCAATGAAATCCACTGGAACTTGTCCTTGGATAGCCCACCTTGGTGTGTAAGCAATATCAAATTGACTCAACTCGATGTTCCACTTTATCTACCTACCAAACGTCTCAGGCCGCGTAAGGACCTACCGTAATGATGGGTCAGTGTAGACTGTGATAGGATAAGCCCGAAAGTTGGGACGGAGCTTTCTTGAGGCAATGACGATACAGTAGGCCAGCTTTTCAAATTTCGAATAGTTCCTCTCTGCCTCGGTCAATTGCTGCTAATGTAATAGACCAGTCATTGTATCTGATCCTCCTCATGAATTAATGCAGCACTGATTGCATTCTCTGACACTGCCAGACGGATGTACAGTCTCTCATGATCAATCGGCTTTGACAGAATAGGCTGCGTAGCTAAATGCTAAACCAGTGCTCAGAATGTATCTTCACACCCCTCAGTCCATTCAAAGTTTTGTTTTCCTTTCCTGATCAGATCGAAGAATGGAATGCACTTGTCGGTGGATTTGTGATGAATCTGCACAATGCTACACCTTTCCATTGAGGCTTTGTACTTTCTTTATTGTTCTTGGAGTCTCTAGATTTCGAATAGCACAGACCATCCCGGATTTGGCTTCAATTCCTCCAGCATTGACAATGAATCAAAGGAACTTTTCAGATGTAACTCCAAAGTGACACTTCAATGGGTTGAGCTTCATTCGGTACTCTAGGAGGATGTTGAAGTTTTTTCCAAGTCCTTGACATGATTGATGGAGAGTCATGACTTTACAAGCATATCGTCCATGTACACCTCCATAGTTTTTCCGATCTGGCTAACATTCGATTGACAAGTCTTTGGTAGATCGCCCCAGCGTTCTTAAGTCCAAACGGCATCATTTTGTAACAATAAAGTCTAAGATCGACGACAACGATGTTATGCTTTTGATCGGGTAGGTGCATCTGTATCTGATTGTAGCTGGAAATCACATCCATAAAAGACAAGAGCTCGTGTCCGGCCATTGAATCTACAAGTTAATCAATTCTGGAAAGCGGAAAGCTATCTTTAGGGCATGCTTTATTTAGGTCTGAGTAGTCCACACAAGTTCTCCATTTCCCATTTGGTTTCCTGACAAGCACTGGGTTGGATACCCATTTTGGATATAATGCATCTCGAATAAACTTATTCGTCTTGAGTTTATCCACCTCTTCTTTCAAAGCGGCAGATCTCTCTAGATCCATACTGCATCTTTTCTGCTTGAATGGGACATGTCATGGGTTAATATTCAATGTATGGCTCACGATGTCTGGTGAGATCCCACACATGTCTAAGAGCATCCAAGAAAACACATCGAGGTTTTCTAGGAGAAATTCAACCAATTATTCTCTCATATGTTGGATTAGCTGAGATCCGACTTTTATCATTCTGGAGTCATCATCGTCATCGATCGGAACATTGATCGTCAATTCTGCCATAGAAGTCTGACTGTCTTTAACTTCATCTTCATTATCATCATCTCTTGGATCAAGATCTTTTAGGAATTGGTTGTGGCGCCCAGGCCTAGGCCCAGGCATTAGCTGTCGGTTATCAGTAAAATGGACGTAGAGAGATTCCTCTACGTCCTTACCATTCTCTTTCCGTTGCGCCTCCTCCAGCACCTCCCGCAGCTCAGCAACATAGCAGGCGCATCCAGCCACTTGATCTCCCTGAACAACTCCAACCCCGTTGTCAATGGGGAATTTCAAAGTTAAACACCATGAGGCAATAGCTGCCTTGAATTCAGCCAAGATCGGTCGGTCCAAGAAAGCATTATACGATGAATTGATATCCAACACAATGAACTATAACATCTGGACTCTCCGACAATCTTCGATTTCTAATTCCACTAGTAATTCCACTATTCCAGTGGGTATAGTTGTACTCCCATTGAACCATGAATTCAGGACTGACACGGCTTTGAGTCCTTCGCTTTCATTTTCATTTGATCATTTGCTCGCTTGAAAAGAATATTCATGGAGCTTCCACTGTCCACTAAGATCCTCTTCATCCAAGCAAGACCTATCCGAACTGATATGATTAGTGGATCAATGGTAGGGGCTTCGACTCTATCGGCATCTCTATCTAGGAAAAAGATGTCATCTGTCATCGTCTTTTATTGTTTAGCCGGAGCCCCATCGTCAACATTACTGCAACACTCGAAATCTGCATGCCTAATCGAACTGGCATACAACTCCATTTCCCTCCAGCTCTGATCCGTTGAATGAGGACCACCAGTAATTGTGTTAATAAATAACCTCCCACCAGTACGCGTGGGTTCCTCCAGTTTAGCCTGATTCTGTACTTGATTCTAATTCGATGGGCCCGCACATCTAGCCTGCCGCCCGGACGGATTGTTCCAACTTCCTCTCACAAATCAGCTTTTCAATAATATCATGTAAATGGCGACATTCATTGGTATTGTGACCATAGCAATCATGGAATACACAGAATTTTCCAAATTGAATCGTCTTTTCGGACGACTGCTTTGGAGCAGGCTTCTTATATTAGCCAGTACTACAGGTCTACAAGTACACATATTCCAAGGATGTATACAAAGGAGTTTATGTGTCAAACATGGGAGCTCTACATCACGGTCCACGATTTTGATCCCGCTTCTTACTTGACTTCCATCGCCTTTCTGTTGATTCTACTTATTCTTTATATTTAACTGCACTTTACTAAAACTCTCACCGGTTTGCTTCACAGGGATGTTACTTTGAATGCCTTTCACACTGGGCCCCATGTGATCCTTCCTCTTGGATTGTTTAGCGTCTTCTCTTCTTAATAATTGGGCCACTTTAGAGTTGAAACGGTCCAGCGACTCGGGGGTTTTGCCAGCCAACCAGTTGCCAAATTTGGAATCAGGATCGATTGCTTTAGTCAACGCCATTAATATGGAATTATCATTTAGGTTACTAATCTCCGCACAAGCGGCATGGAATCTTTCTAGATAACGCCCGAGCGTCTCTTCAGGAGCTTGAGTGACGTTGGATAAGGTGTTAACATCCTTAGGTCTTGTGATGTGCATACGAAACTTTTTTGATGAATTTCATAGCTAACTAATCAAATCATGAAACAAAGCAAGGTGGTAGGTGAGTAAACTACAAGGTTGTGATACCCCTAAGGGAGATAGGAAAACTTCTATATTTGACCGCATCGTCAACTCATGCGGCATTCATACGCCATTCATAGTTTAAGGTGTGCTGGTTAGGGTCTAAACTCCCTTCATAAACAGATAAAGTTGGCATTCTGAATCGGTAAGGCGGTTCAGCATAAAGGATGTCAGTAGTGAAGGGTATATGACTCTAAGAGATTCCCCAGTCCTCATTGGAGAGGCCTTAACTTTCACGAATCATTTGACGAATCATGGTTGGGATGTCTGGCATCTAGACGTTCTAAGCATGTTGGGCCAAGGTGTGGTCGAGTTCCACAATGCGAGGAAGGATCGGGCACGGTCGACGGTCCATACCTCACCTCCTTAGCTCTAGGTCTTTGGACACATAGGGTTTATGAGTACGATTGCATTGATGAAGGTTCGGATCTGTTCGGTCTTGAATGTCAACTTCCAAGTCGACGACGGTGGCAGCAGCACAGTTATCAGTAATGTGATAAGAAATTGTCCCTCTTCAGGAGAAGGGTCCTGCCTGGTGACTAGCAGATAGACCAAGTCATGCTTGTCTAAGATTCAGAGTGCGCTAATGCCTGAGAGCTTGTGTGTAGCTTCCATCTAATCGTGGATGTGTGGATCTGTGATAGTAATTAGAGGAAGATGAGCTCTAAGTAGATGAGTAGGAAGCTTGATCCCTCCTGGTTCTCCTTCATCTTTCTTGATTCAGTCAGTCGGTTAACTCTGTGTTGGCACAGATCTGCTGGATAAGCTATTGGCGGCTTTGGCTCAGTTCTTGCGTCAACATCTAGAACTCCTCCATGGTGATAGGGCCTTGTGGATCTGAAGGTCCAACCGAGTTTTGGCCTATGGCGGGTAGCTGTGCAGGTTCTACCAACCTCTTCCATCCTGATCTGCAGTGGTTGAGACAGTCCTTGTAGTAACCATGGTGAATGATGTAGCTCTCTCCTAGATAATCTGAATAAGATGAAAGAACTATTAGACGTGAGATCTGGATCTTCACCTTAGATTCTTGCAATCCAATGATAGTAGTAGATCCAAAGAGCATAAGAAAAGCTGGGTTTTCTCAGTGAAAGCACCAAAGTGTACCGAAATTGAGCACAACACTCTTTGGCATGTTTGAAAAGATTAAAGTGAAGAATATGAATGGAAAATGAGGTAGATCTAACAAACACACCTAAAACAGACAAACAGAAGTATGAAAACATAGAGATTTAGAGTGGTTCGGCAGTGTAGACTATGTCCACTATAGAAAGTTTGCTTTTTATTAATAACTCTCACTGATTACAATTGTTTGCAATAGAACATTCATGGAAAAATGAAGGTTTTGGCAGAGTATCAGCGCTCCAGAGTCCAAAAGTCCCTTTTTCTGAAGGCCTAGGACTGCTATTTATAGGTGTAGACTACGAATATCTCGCTCCAATCTTGGAAGATCCCTTCTCTCACACACATATCGCTTGCTTCATATCGATGGGTTGCACGTGTTGATCAAGTGACATGGTGCTATCTTTTAGGATCGATCCACTTTTCAAGCCGAGTGACAGTCTTCCTTTCTTTTAGGCTCTGTTCTTATCCACCGTTGCAACTTCATTCGTATCCATCTGTCGCGTTCCATTTCACATCGATCGTTGGTGATCACTTCGTATTGATTGGTGAGTGATCTCTTCGCATCGATTAGTAGCCGGCTTCATATCAATGATGCAAGGCTTCCTTCGTATCGATCCGTGATGGACGATACGAACCATGTAGGCAAAGGACCAATACGAAGTGTCGTTTATTAGTGGACACGAAGTGTTGTCATCATGATGGATACGAAAACAACTCCAGTTTGATGGATGCGAAGGAAGGTAGTTTGATGGGTACAAACCACATTTCTTTTGGGGAATGGATACGAATATGATGTCTCCTCTATAGATACGAACTAGTCGTGTTTTACATGAGACTTGATGGTTACGAAATTCTATGGATATGAACATGGTTTGTTTTCTTGATTTTGATCGATCAATATCTTGAGCATACGAACTCCAATTGAGTTGAGATTTGGAATGTTGGCTTTCATAGCTCTGCTTGTCGTGTCATATCAATTATAGCTCGATTCGGAGTCTGGAAAAATTTATCAGTATCCATAGTGAACTTGTGTATAGCTGTTCTCCGATACGAGCTGTCTTTGGTTTCTAGTTAATTCCTTAGTGTCACGGCCTTGCCAAAAGGCAGAATAACATCCATATACATAACATAACAACCATCAAGAGATAACATACTACCAAGTGTGCATTTGTGTATACCTAGAGAATATACTATCCTAAACATGTAAAAGAAAACAATATAAACAATCTATCCACTAGCACCCACCATCCATAGTATATCTTAGTGACATGTTTGCAACCATTCCTACCATCCAATGGTCTCTATTTAAAGGGTATACCAACTAAGTCATATATATAAATAACCTATACTTGTAACAATTAAAGTTTAAGCCATACCAGAAAAGAGCTATGGATGGGTAGCTCGGATCTTCTCCTTGGGCTCCCATATACTCTACGCTAGATCATCTCCCTATTGGACTTTAACAAGTCTAATCCCTCTATTGCGTAGTCACTTTACACCATGCCATAGAATATGAGTGGGTGCATGGTGAATAAGTGACTCCCTCTTTATCTCCACCTCCTCTAATTAACTCGGGTCGACCACAGTAGTTGTATCATGTAAGCACCTTCGTTAGTGCAACAAATGGAAAACATCATGTACCCCCGCCAACTTGTTTGAAAGCTCTACTCTATACATCGGCTTCCCTACTCTATAAGAAAACACCCTACAGACCTAGGTGCTAGCTTCCCTGACCTACCAAATCTCTTCGCATGTTAATGGGGGTAAAACCTTCATAAACACCATTTCGTCCACTGAAAACCCTAACTCTGTAAGCCTCCTGTCAGTGTAGGATTTCTATCTATCCTGAGCCGCCTTCATTTTCTTATGGATCAGATCTACTTTTTCCGATGACTCCCTCACCATGTATAGCCCAAGAATAATCCTATCTGTTGTATCCCACTAACATGATGGTGATCTACAGGTTCTCCTATACAATGTCTCGAATGGTGCCATCCCAATGCTAGCTTGATAACTATTTTTTTAGGTAAACTCCACCAATAAAAAGTGATCCTCCCAAGAGCCCCCAAAGTCTAAAATGCATATCTGTAGCAAATCCTCCAAAACCCAATTTACTATCCCGTTCGTTCGTCTGTCTGTGGATGGTATGCGGTGCTCAAGCTCAACTCGGTCCTCAATGCCTCATGTAGACTCCTCCAAAACTCACTAGTCAAAAGTAGATCTCGATCACTAACTATGCTAGACGGAATACATGTAACCTAATAACCTCTCTCATATAAATAGCAGCCAACGATGTTGTCATCCTCGTACTCCTTACTAATATGAAATGAGCATACTTGGTCAGAAGATCGACTATGATCCAAATGGCCTCATTGCCTCTCCTACTCCTTGGTAATCCATCCACAAAATCCATGAAAATACTCTCCAGCTTCCATTAAGGAATATCCAATGGCTGCAACAATCCTCCTAGCATCTTCTGCTCTACCCTTACCCTTTGGCAAGGCATGCATACATACTCTAGTACTTAGTTCTTTATACTAGGCCAATAGTCTCCTCATGTCATGATACATCTTATCTCTACTGGGATGAATGGTATCCTAGAATGGTGAGACTCAACTAGTACCACATCTATCAAGTCTATACCATAAGGAACGTAAAGCCTATCATCCCTCCATAACCATCCTCTCGAGTCTATGGAATAACATTTCAAATGACTTAATGACTCTCCTCTACAAATAATCATAATATATCTACTAGCTCCTTATCCTTCTTCTATCTAGACCTAATACGCTCCATCAATGTAGGTTGCACATCTAAAGCTGCTAGTAACCCCAGAGTAATATCTGATGATAGCCGAAAATCAAAGGTAGAAATATACTCCAAGTGCTTTTACTCCAAGAGTAAGGAACTCAATAAGCACATTATCTACTCAAAGCGTCGGCCACTACAATAACTATGCCCCGTAAATCCCGCAAAATCAACCATAAATGATTTGAATTAAATTGAATAAGGTAGGTTTAGAAATGAAAATTTTATAAAAGTTAGAATTTGACTATGAAAGTTATTTTTCTGCGTCCATGGCGAAATTCTAATTTCTTTTCATATATAATATGCTGAAAAAGGAGCTCAAACGAAGAAGTTATGAGCATTTAAAGTTTTCATATTAATTTAAATTAATTTATTTTGAATTCAAATTCAAATGAGTATTTAAATTAGGGTTGAACTTCAAAAATTATCCGTAGGTCGACACCTCCGACCCCAAATGGTCTACCCTTAGCGGTCGACCGGTTCATGGTGGGAAGTCAATCCTTATTCAGGGTGATGGTTAGGGTTTTTCAGCATTTAAACGCTATAGATTTATCCGTTTTTCACCTAAATACACCCTACGGATCTGGTGCATTTAAAATCCTATAAATAGGACTCTATCCTCTCCACTTTTTGTTCATAAATATTTGGGAAATATTTCGAACCTCTGCTATTAGTTAGATGTAGAAATTCTATTAGGGATTCTGGTAAAGATTCTAATCTTTTTCTAATTATTCTTTTAATCTATTTTCTTCTCCTCCAGTCTCTCTAAATCTAGCAAAATTATATATATATATATATATCCCTCGCTATGTACATATATCAAAAGAAGGAGATTCGAAAAAGAGTAGCTTTGGCATTATAAATCCATACAAGAGAAGCTAAGGGTAATTTGTATGCAGAAATATTAGTATTTTTATTTCAATAATTGATTAGTATATATATATTGATTTGAATATGCCTTAAGGATTTTGGGATTACAAAATCAAAATAGATAAAATCCCCTAAAATTCCTTTTTATTTCAAAATGTCAATTCTAGATGGAGATTCTTAATTATTTATGTTAATTTGATACAATTTATATTGTTTTACAATTTTTGATAGTCTATTCCACTTCTCCTCCTTCTTTAATCCAAATTGTTATTTTTTGATAATAAAATAAAGGTCCAATGTACAAATTCTATTCATTTTATACATCACATATTCCACATAAGATATCCTTCATTTATTTTATATAAACGAGGAGTTGAAAAGATATGAAGTTAGGATTGCAGTTCCTTTTGTTTAAGATATTTCATTGGATTGATGTAATAAATTAGGTTTCTATTTTTACAAGTCTATGCATTGCAGTTTTGGATCTGAATATTTAATCCCTTGTTATGGATATTAAATCTTAGGAATTTGAAAGAAAGGGACTTGTATTAGTATTATGGTAAAAAGAATTGACATTTAACACTAGTTTAGGATGTTCAAACTGCACGTTAGAATTGATTAGGCGCAAATATATATTTATTTCTATTAGCATAATAAACGTATAATTATGGCGTATAACTGCATGGTTAATTAGGTAGTAATTGTCATTAAGATAATTGATATTTTAAGTCGTAATAAGGAAGATTCCGTATATTGCCTTAATTATCAAATGGTGAGATGAGTTTTATATATATAGAGAGCATTTAAATCATGGCTAAGTCATCCGGACGTGAGGTCGGTAGAATTGCAAGACAGAAGTATGTCCTTCATTTTGAGGCTACCAGTAGTTGTGTACACTTTCTATTGATGTGATACATTTCCTATGATAAATATTTGTGATGACGTGAGGTTAGTCCCAGATTCTATAGGGTAAACCTACCAAGTCACTCTGGCTACCAGTTTTTGTGAATAGTCGGACTAATATGAGACGTCTTTATGAGTATGGGCCATAATACGAGGGGCCGGGTCTTGAGGTATCAAGTGGTTGTCTAAGGGCTTGCCTCTTCTTTCCAAATGAAGTATTAAATGGACAAAGGTAGGCACGATGGGTGGTATCTCGATAGGGTTCTGCTTCGAGATATGGTATTAAGTTACTGATTAATGGTCCGCCTTTCCATAAAGATGTATTAAGTAGCTCAAGAGATTCCATGTGATGTCAGCTAGATAGTCACCTTTAAGGGGTCCACCATGGGAATAGGTATTAAATGATGGGGTCTGACTTAATTGAGGTCTTAAATGATCGAAGTTGGCCTATTTTTCAATAAAAGGTATTAAGTGGCTTGGGTACTATCTCTCGCATTGTTAGATACTTGGGATATGGGTCATAGGATTTAGAAACCTGCTTCGGTAATGGAAGGTATTAAGTGGTTAATTGTGGACCTGCCTCATTTCCTTATAAGAAGTATTTAACGGTTTTATGTATGTTAGACATATTCTTATTTTGAAATATACTACCCAAATACTGATATGGTAAGACTCGAGATTTGTATTCACCTTACGTTTATTGTTTTGACTCTCTCTTCATTACAACACATGTTAAGGATGGACTGATGACGGTGGCGATGCTTGAAGATTTATGATGTAACGGATCTTATGTGATAGTTTTATGATTTTTTGTATTATGACATATCAAATGGTTTTGAAATAAATAGGTACAATTTTATATTATATTTTATTCCATCCATTGCAAATTCTGAAAGAATAGTTATTGCTCTATGTTGTTACTTCTTTTTCCAACCAACAGCCAGCCTTATAATGGATCTAAGTTTCGATGGGCCTTTTCTTAGTCGAAATTTAGGCATGTTCCGAGGTGGGTTGTTAAATTTGGTATCAAAGCCTAGGTTACTCGATCAATGGGATAAACTATGCGTATGAGTGGCATAATTTTTATTTTTAAAAAAGTCTTTTAGAAAGGATTTTCAAAAAAATATTCTACTATACATACATACATATATATATATATATATATATACATACTCCTATTTCTTTGAACAAACGTGCACACACTAAGCAACCCTTTTTCTTTCAGCATATAATACTATTTTGGAAAATCATCACTAAAGATTTAACCTGCAGATAGTTAATATAACCGGTAATCAATCTTCTTCTAGAAATGTGATCTCTGCCGGTATAAGACCTCCCATTTGCGGAATTCCCAAATGGTTTAGACAATATCTTAGGACTGTTGATCAATTTCCTGTTCCTCCAGTTGCACCGGTGACACCTGCTGCCATGATTTCCGATGCAGCACCTCGTCCTATTGACTCTCCTAAGTTGTATAAGGACTTTCTTAATATGAAAAGGAAAACATACTCTAGAACTAAAGGATATTTAGAAGCCAAAGCATGGGTTAATGAATGAAAGAGGATATTTAGAGTGCTTAGTTTGGAAGACCAACTGAAGAGTAGAATGGAAGCTTGGCACCTTAAAGAAGAAGCTTTAGATTGATGGAACTTGGTGACTGACAAAACACTGGAAGGATTTTCTCATAGGAGGAATTCAAGAATAGATTTGAGATAAGGTTTATGTTTAGGGCAGAAGTGGTTCTATAACTGGAGGAATTCATTCAGCTTAGGTAAGGAGACTTCACTCTTAAAGAGTACACAACTAAGTTCACAGAGTTGGCTAAATTTGGAATGAGCTTGATAAATACACCTATGAAAAATGCCATGAAGTTTGTAAAGGGCTTAAATTCTCTTTGAGAGAAATGTTGTTGATCTAAGTACCCATTGGTGTCGTGTGTGAGATGTTAGTGGAAATGGCAATACTACACATCGCCAATGTGGATGATAAGGAGGCGAAAAAGAAGAAGGCTTCAGTTACCCAAAAGCAAGAAGGGTCCAAGAATGGAAGCCTTTTAGCTAACAAGAAGTCAAAGGGGAAGCTAAAGAAGGATGGTAAGGTGTGAAAGCAATACTAGAAGAAAGGCCATGAAGATAAAGATTATAAGGTGAATCTAATGATACAAGCTTTTAAAGGGAAGTTCTTTAATTGCCACGAGGAAGGACATAATAAGAATCAATGCCCTAAGTTGGCAAGGAAGAATCAAACAGAGAAGCTTATGCTATTGAAGTCGTCCCTGCTGCTAGAAGGACACTGAGAGACCAAGGGAAGGCATCATTAGAAGGTATAACTCTTATTACTGGGGTTACAATTTGTACCTTATTTGATTAAGGGGCATCACATTCCTTTTAGCTAGAAATGTAATAAACTTTTTAAACCTTCAAACCCAGATTGTCACCAGCCTTGTAGTTGTCTCTAATCCTATTAGGGGTACGACACATCTCTACTTTATTTGCAAAGACCTAATGTTGGACATATATGACGTTGATTTCATATGTAATGTGTATGTTCGAGATTTTAAGGAGTATGACTTACCTTGGGTATGGATTTCTTAGCATATTATAGAGAAATTCTTAATTGTGATAGGAGGGATGTATGATTAAGAAGTTGTGGAGGCCGTGACCTTGAAATTCTTCGTACACCCTCAGATTTATTTGAGTTAAGCCACATATACTCACTAAGTCTATCTATTATTGGAGAACCATCATCTGTACTTGTAGTTTGTGAATTTCCTAGTGTCTTTAAGGAAGTCCTGAGTCTCCTATCCTATAGGGAGATCGAGTTCTGCATAGATTTAGAGAAGGATGTAAGGTTTGTCGTGCTGCCTTTAAGGCACATGGCCCCCAAAGAAAGAAGCAAATTGAATAAGAAAATCTCTAAGATATTAAAGAAAGGATTCATCTATCTGAGTAGCCCCTATTATTTTCACCATTAAGGCAGATGGTTCTTTGAGACTTTGAATCGACTATGGGGTGTTGAAAAAGTTGACAGGGAAGAATAGGTTCCATTTACCAAGGATAGATGACTTATTCGATCAGTTAGAGGAGCTAAAGTCTTTTCTCAATTAGACTTAGCAACTTGATTCCATTAGTTGAGGATGTCTAAAGGAAGTGAGTCGAAAATTGTATTTCGCACACAAGGTGGACTCTAGGAAGTGATTCCTTTTTTATTGATGAATAACTCAGCATATAGATTTGATGAGTAGGGTACTTAGGGGACAACTAAATAAATCCATTGTTGTGTTCATTGATGATATATTGGTTTTCTCCAAGAGCAAAGAGGAGCATGAGGATCACTAAAAGAAGTATTAGGAATCTTAAGAAGGCACATGTAAAGACCAAATTTGCTAAATTCCACTTTTAGAGAAAAGAAGCTACATTTCTTGAGCATATTATTTCTAAGCAAGGATTGGCAATAGTCCCCGCCAAAGTGGAAGCTGTTCAAGAATGGAAGAAACCTAGAAATGCATCAGAGATTAGAAGTTCTCTCAGGTTGGCAGACAACTATAAAAAGTTCATCAATAACTTTGCAAGAATAATAGCCCCTTTAACCCAATTGATTAAAAATAACCTAGTCTTTTCATGGAACGATAAGTACACTAAGGCATTTGAGAAGCTTAAGGAGTTATTGACTAATGCACCTATGCTCACTACTCCCAAAGGAACCAAACCATTTACGGTTTTCACGGATGCTTGTGGCATAAGTTTAGGAGAAGTTCTAATGTAAGAAGGAAAAGTAGTTGCTTATGCTAGTAGGTAACTGAAGGATCATGAGAAAAGATATTCGGTTCATGACTTAGAGTTGGTAGCTATCATCTTTGCCTTGAAGATATGGAGGAATTATCTTTTGGGAGAAAGGTTTGAGTTATTCACTGACAACAAATCACCTAAATACCTATTTTCCTAAAAATATTTAAATCTTAGGCCGTAGTGAATGATGGAAGATATAGCATCATTTGACTTTAGTATTCGGTATACCCCTGGAAAAGGTAACATAGTCGCTACCCTAGTTGCTATATATAAATGTAGGAAATTGGAGTTTCTCTCAAATTTTAACTTTCAACCGCCAATAGAACCCATCCAAGGCTTTTTAGCAGTAACGAAGATTAGACTAGCCACGATGGACCAAATAGGGTTTGAGAAAGTAAAGGACGAAAATTTAATAGAGATTTTGGAGAACTGGAGGAGAGGAGAGCACTTTTCCCACACTAGTAGGTATTCAGTCGATAAGAAGAGATGCTTAAGAAGGGATGGATGCCTTTGTGTCCCTATTTGATAGTTTGTTAAGAGAGGTACTTATGGAGTGTCATCACTCAAAGATGATCATTCAACCCAAAGGAGATAAGATGTACAAGGATATAAAATGGATTTTCTTTCGGCCTAGGATGAAGTAGAGTGCAGCTGAGTTTGTTGCTAAGTGCTTGACATGTCAGGGAGTAAAAGTCGAGCAAGGGAAGCCTGGTGGATTTCTATTACCTTTGGAAATTCCGATTTGGAAGCGGGAACATATTTCGATGGATTTTATGGAAGGATTGCCTAGAAATCAGAGGGGTAAAGGTGCTATTTGGGTTGTTGTGGATAGACTCACTAAGAGTGCCTATTATATTTTGGTTAGAAACAATAGAACAACCACTTCTCTCACGCAAATCTACATCAAGGAGATAGCTCGGTTGCATGGAGTTCCTGTGACCATAGTTAGTGATAGGACCCCCTATTCACCAGTGAGTTCTAAACAAGCCTACAAGCAGCTTTGGAAACTCCTTTGAATTTCAGCACTGCATATAACCTACAAACTGATGGTCAAACAGAGAGGGTAAATAGGATTTTGGAAGATTTGTTAAGGGCTTTAGTTTTGGATTTCGGAGGACATTGGGAGCAGCACATACCATTAGTTGAGTTTACGTATAATAATAGCTATCAATCGACGATTGGCATAACCCCTTTTGAAGCACTTTTTGGGAGGCTATGAAAATTGCCAAGTTATTGGTCGGAAACCACCGATTAATATTACTCGGACTTGATTTGATTTGTAATACCATGGAAAAAGTAGAGTTGATCAGACAAAGAATGAAGGTCGCACAAGACAATCAAAAATCTTATGCGGACAGAAGAAGGAAAGAGCTTGAGGTTAAGGTTAGAGATATGGTATCTGTCAATGCCTCCCTTCTTAGAAAAGTGGTTAGGCCTGGAAAGTTTGAAAAATTGGCGCCTAGATTCTTTGGGCCATTCAAAGTTTTGGAAAGGATAGAAAAACTTGCTTATCGTGTGGAGCTTTCTGACAGATTGATAGGAGTCCACAATGTTTTCCATGTTTCTCACCTTAGGAAATGCCTTCAGGACACCGCTATTAGAATTGAGCTGATCAATTGGGGGATGTAGAGATGAATCCAATAGTAACTTGTTCCATCACATGTATTGTGGAGCATGGAACTAGGAGACTCCATAACAAAATAACTAGGTTGGTCCGAGTACAATGGGTAGACAACCCGGCGGAAAGCACGTGGGAAACCAAGGAGAAGATGAAGATCAGTCATCCAGAGCTTTTCACTGGTAATTTTTTTTCTCCAAAATTAGGATTTTAGTTGAATCATGGTTGATGGATTGATGGTAGAAGATGGTTGCCACACTTTTTCATAACCACTCAACACTCATGTGTAAATTTTTATGCATGTTTAGGGTATTTGCATATTTGCTTGATGAAACGATTCGCACACCATGCTAGAATTGAGCTTAATATGTCTGCAGTACATAATCGTATTGCATTTTGGTTGAGAAGATGGTTATGTAAATAATTTGGTTGTATAACATGGATTTTATTGCGCGTTGCGATGTTTGCCCCTTGAAAGATTTCAAGACAAAATCCTTTTTAATAGGGAGAATGTAACACCCCGTAAAATCCACCATAGATGAACCGAGTGAATTAAATTAAATAAGGTAGTGTCGAAAGTGAAAATTTAATAAAAGTTGTAATTTGACCATGAAATTTATTCCATTGCATTCATAGCGAAATTCTGATATGTTTCCATACATAATATGCTGAAAATGGAGCTCAAACGAAGAAATTATGATAGTTTTCATATTTAAATTAATTTAGTTTGAATTCAAATGAGTAATTAAATTTATGGTTTGAGTTTCAAAAATTAATTGTAGATTTACTTAGGGGTTAAGTAATCATTAGGTTATATGATTAAAGTTAAAAGTTAATTAGGGAATAAAATAAACAGCAATGGAAACAAATCGGCACACTCTAAATAGGAGTAAGGTCGACAGCTCCAAATCCAAGTTGTCGACTCCTAGCGGTTGACCTGTCTATGGGGGGCGGTCAACCCCTATTTAGGGTGGTGGCTAGGGATTTTCAGCATTTAAATGCTCCAGATTTATCCATTTTTTTACTAACTTCGCCCTACGGCTCAAGTGCGTTTCAACCCCTATAAATATGACCTTATCCTCTCCACTTTTTATTCATAAATATTTGATAAATATCTCGAACCTCTGCCATTTTCTCTTTTTGGTTAGATTTGGAAATTCTATAAGGGATTCAGGTAAGGATTTTAATCCTATTCTAATTATTCTTTTAATCTATTTTAATCTCCTCCAATCTCTCTGAATCTAACAAAACTATATATACATATCCTTCACTGTGTATATATCAAAAGAAGGAGATCTGGAAAAGGGTGGCTTTGGTGTTGCAAATCCATATAATAGAAGCTGAGGATAATCTTTCGGTGGAAACCTTAATATTTTAATTTCAATAATTGACTAGTATATATCTATGGATTTGAATATGCTTTAGGGATTTTGGAGTTGCGAAAACAAAATAGATAAAATCCCCCAAAATTCCATTTATTTCAAAATGTCAATTCTAGATGGAGATTCTCAATTATTTATGTTAATCTGATGGAATTTACATTGCTATGGAATTTTTGATAATTTTAGTTTATTCCATTTCTCCTCCTTCTTTGATTCAAATTATGAGTTTTCAATGAGAATAAGGGTTTAAAGTACAAATTTTATTCGTAATTTACACCGCTTATTCCACACAAAATTTCTTCGTTTATTTCTATGTGAAAGAGGATTTGAATAGAATACGAAGTTAGGATTGCAATTCCTATTTATTAAGATATTTCATTGGATTGGTGTAATAAATAGCTTTTTTATATTTACAATTCTATGTATTGCAGTTTTGGATAAGAATACTTAATCCCTTGTTATGGATATTGGAATTTGGGAATATGAAGGAAGAGGACTTGTATTAGTATTATGGTTAAAATAATTGACATTTAACGCTAATTTAGGACGTATAAACAGAACGCTAGAATAGGCACAAATATATATTTGTTTCTATTAGCTTATAAACATATAATTATGGCGTATAATTACGTAGTTAATTATATAGTAATTATCATTAATTTCCCCCTTTAGGAAGGCAATTGATATTTTAAGGCGTAATAAGGAAGATTCCTTATAAGGCCTTAATTATAAAATAGCAAGATAAGTATTATATAAATGGAGAGTTTTAAATCATGGCTAAGTCATAGGGATGCGATGTCAGTAGAATTGCACAATAAAAGTCTTTCCTTCATTTTGAGGCTACCAATAGTTGTGTGCACTTCCTATTGATGTAAGACATCTCCATGATAAATATTTTTGATGACGTGATGTTAGTCTCAAAATTCTATAAGGTAAACCTGCCTAGTTAATCTGGCTACCAATTCGTATGAATAGGTGGACTAATGTAAGACATCATTATGAGTACGGGCTATAATACAAAAGGCCTGCTCCGGGATCTTGGGGTATTAAGTGGTTGTTTGAGAGCTCGCTTCTTTTCCCCAAATGAAGTATTAATTTTCCAAAGGGCTAGTTATTGGGCACAATAAGTGGTGTCTCTATAGTGTCCGCTTCGGGATAAGGTATTAAGTGACTAACTGAGGGCCCGCCTTTCCATAAAGAAGTATTAAGTCCCTCAAGATATTCCATGCGATGTCAGCTAGATAGTCACCTTTGAGAGTTCCGCCTTGGGAATAGGTACTAAATGATGGGGTTTGCATCAATTGAGGTCTTAAATGACCAGAGTCTACCTATTTTCCAATTAAAGGTATTAAGTGGTTTGGATACTATCTCTCGCATTGTTAGATATTTATGATGTAGGATTTGGGTTCATGGGATCTAGAAACCTACTTTGGGCATGAAAGGTGTTAAGTGGTTGATTGTAGACCCACCTCCTTTTCTTATAAGAAGTATTAAATGGTTTTATGTACGTTAGGCTATTCTTGTTTTATAATATACTGACCAAGTACTGAAATGGTAAGACCCTAGGTTTTTATTCAGCGGGTATTTGTTATTCTGACTCGCTCCTCATTACAACATAGGTCGAGGATGGAGTGATGACGATAACGATGCTCGATGTGGCTTACACTTATGTATTTACTATTATCTTTTATGATAATATTATGTTGTACCCATGTATTTGGACATATGGTATAACCAGTCTTATTGTGACAGTTTTATGATGTTTTGTATTATGTCATTTCAAATGGTTTTGAAATAAATGGGTACAATTTGATATTATATTTTACTCCATCCACTATGAGTTCTAAAAGAATAGTTATTTCTCTATATTATTGCTTCTCTTTCGAACCAACAGCCAGCCTTAGAATGGATCAAAGGTTCGATAAGCCTTTTTTGGGTCAAAATTTAGGCCTGCTTCGTGTTGGATTGTTACATGCCTAGGATATGTGAGATATCAAAGTTATATGATGCCAAGAACTTCATCCACCTTTGTTGCCTCAAATTCAAGTCCTTTTGGTAGAACTAATACTTTAAGGACTTGTGATCAGTATATATCTCAAACTGCTCCCTTAAAAGGTATTGACTCGAAGACTTAAGCGGAATGACAGTGACCGCCAACTCAAGGTCATGTGTAGAGTAGTCTCTCGTGGGTCTTCAGTTACCAACTAGCATAACTCACCACCCATTCTTCTTGCATCAAAATTGTACCTAACCCCATACCACATGCATTAGTATAAACTAGGATGGTACGTCCCATTCAGTAACACCAAAACTGGTGCACTAGTTTATGCCTCCTTCAATCTAATAAAATCATCTTCTCACTTTGCATCCCATGAGGAAACTATTCTTCTTAGTAAGATAGGTCAGTGTGGCAGAGATCTTCGTGAAGTCCTTAATGAACTTTCGGTAATTGCCTGCCAAACCAAGGAATCTCCTCACCCCTATGGCATTCTTCAGTATGTGCCATTCTCGAACCACTGCGACCTTACTGGGATCAACCGCCAATCCCCTTTCTAAGACGATGTGTCCTAAAAAGCGTACCTCCACTCTTCAAAAGTGGCACTTCAAAAACTTTTCCCTTAGCTTATGCTCACGGAGTACCTTGAGCACTTCCTCCAAATTCAACGTGTTCTCCTCCTTACTTCTCGAGTATACAAGAATATCATCCATAAATACTGAGATGAATTTATTAAGCAACACCCTAAATAGACGGCTCAACAAATCAACCAAGTAGACAGGTGCATTGGTTAGTCTAAAGGGCATGACTAACCACTCATACAATCTATTAGGTGTACGGAACTCTGCCTTCGGGATACTGTCCTTGGCCATATGCAATTGTGGAATGCAGTAGCCAAATCCAACCGTGAGAACACCCTAGCTCCAACCAACTGATCAAAGAGATCGTCTATGCGGGGTAGATGGATACCAATGTTTCTTTGTTAGTCTATCTAGCTCCATATAATCGATGCAAAGTCTTAGAGTACCATCTACCTTAGTGTCAAGGATGACTGGTGCTCCCCACTCAGATATGCTTATCCTGATAAAATCCTTCTCCAACAACTCTTTAACTAGTTTTTTCAACTCGCGTCTTTCTTTCGAAGCCATATGCCTTAGTGGTAAGACAGCGGTTATGTCATTCTCTACAAGATAGAACCTAAACTCAATCTCTCTCTGGGCGGGAGACTGGTAACCTCAGCAAAAACATCAGGGGAATCTTTAATAATAGGCACTGCATCAAGCTCATCATGTGATAGGTCTAACAAACATAAGTAGCTCAACATAACTGATCCTCGAGGATCGCAATAAACCTAAAAGCTAGGTCGGCTACACGTGCTCAACCTAATGACCTTTCTATCACTGTCTAAAGCTCGTACGCCGTCATCTTATCATGCCAAATATCATTCCAAACTCATAGAATCCTAATACAAAGGCATCACAGTCGAACTCGACCCCTAAGATAAAAAACTTCAAACCCCTACATATCATAGGCAAATAGGTCGATTCTCTTTAAGGTTTGACACAACTACTGGGTCTAGGACTATACTAGTGTCTAAGCGTAATTCATCAACAAGTCTACTAGAAATAAAAGAATGTGAAGCCCTAGTGCCAAATAATATGTGAATAGATAAAATAGATAGAGTCAACACACCTTCGTTCACCACTTTCTTCCCGTTATCTACGACCAGCTGCACGCTCAAGCTCGGTAATGCATCCGGTGCATAAGCCGAGACCACCTAAGTGGAATTTCGCGTAGAAGCCTTGGTGATGTTGGGCACGCTCGCTTCATATATCCAAATTAATCACAGTTATAACACTTGATCTTTGATCAATCAAATCTACACTCCTTAGCAATGTGCCCCATTTTTCCATAATTCATGCATTGCATATCCTTCTTATGTATATTGTCCTTGGACCCAAATCCTCCCTTCTTTTGATTTTTCTACTACACCTTCTCTCTAGCTTTTCTTGATTCCTCTTTCACTTCCTCCTTGTTGATGGTATTGAGTAAGGCCATCTCCATAAGACCCTCGTAACTAGCACCCACAGGAATGTGAATCAAAATTAAACGTTGGTTCAGCCCTTTAGCAAATTTAAGAGTCATGTTTTGTGGTGTGCGAATCAGCTCTATCCCAAATCTGGATAGCTCATTAAAGTGATTGACATACTCCTTAATCATCAAGTCCCTTTGCTTCATATAGATAAACTTCTCTAGCTGAACGCCTTCCTCGATCGTAGAAAGGAAATTCATCTCAAATCGCCTGCGAAACTTATCCTAAGAAATCTCTCCTCCATTAATCTTAGACTCGACAACCTTCCACCAATTCGATGCCTCGCCCTATAACTTCCATGTAACTAAGTGCCTCCTAACCATGTCAGTCAAACCCATCAAACCAACGATCCACTCATAAGCGTAAATCCATGTCCTCAGATCCATGTAAGACTCTGTTCCTAAGTATGGCTTGCCTACAAGACTAGTGAAATCCTTGCATAGCTTAACAAAATCTATAGTGGTAGGTGGGTGGGCAGGAACCATGCCTATTGCTTTCTCTACTGGCTCTCTAGTGGGATCTAGTTTGACATATCCTCTTGCCTGAAGGTGCCGGTGGACCACATCGGGATGTTCATGCCCAAGACCTTGGTTCCATCGCTGAAGCCTAAACCTACGGGACGACTCATCTTCTATCTTTGAAGTTTAAGAATTTCATTAGCAACTTTCCACATACAGCATAAATATAAGTAAGAGATAAGAGATAACATACGCACCAATGAAAATTAGCAGCATGAATAAGAAGGATTATTGCATACGAAAATGTTTAGAAACTTTTTGAAACCTTTTAACTATACTTATATACATACGTTTTTAGAAGTCCATGGGAAAACTTTGTGGAAATAATTTGAAATAAAACATATACATACAAATGTCCATTTCAAAAAATATCCAAATCACGGTCTTTGAAAATCCATACTTGGTCCCATAAGTACACATAAAATATTACTCTAAGTCTGATATAGGAAATAAAATGTATTGTTAAGACAGATAAATGCACGGATAGTAAATATGATTAAAAGCAACTCCAAAGACGAGCTTGCCTCTTCAAGTATCAAGAATGAGCTAATCACATGTTTCCTTGTCTAACCATGGAGGGAAAAAAGAAGGAAAAGAGTGGGTCGGATGAAAGAGTGGTGAATGAGTGCAAGTTTAATATGTAATGATCATGTGCAGTTAACTTTAATACTACTCTATATAACCTATAGTGTGCTACAAGTGTATATGAGTTCCTAAGTTCCGTTATCTAAGTGTTCTTGTCTAAAATACACCTACACTTCAACTTATATTAGCTACTATAAGGATCGAACTGCAGATCCAACCTCACAACTAACAATCCCCCACCGCTTCCAAAGCTACCAATGAGGAAACACCACCTATAGCCTACTGTGGAAATACATTTCCACTAATATCATCACTTAATGCTACCATAGGAACTATTTCCCAATAATATCACCGCTAAAGGCTACTATGGGACTCTTCCCACTAATATCACCGCACTAGGTTACTGGGAAATCAGTTTTCCCCAAACTATGACAAACCATAATCTAACTATGCCTTGAGAGGAGAACCCAAAAGGTTGACTTGTTGGTGTGTCTCATCATCTGCACCCTTGTCCGCATATTGATCGTAGTGTACGCCCCTTATTGCATGTGCCAGTGTCCACCATCTGAATTCGTACACGTTACATCAGAACCATGCATACGAGGACTTACTTTGTGTTGGGCTCACTTATATGGCATCCGTCAGTGTTGTACATCCACTACTGAACTTCCCTGTGAGTGCCATTTTGAAAAAAGAATCGCCCTTGGTTGATTACTCGCCCCCAATTGGGTAAATAAAATTTAACCTATACCACAATGACCTAGCCTCCTTTCATAGGGAGTTAGCTAGATTCCATGCTATCTCTAACATACACACCTAGCCCAAAATAAGCTCACAGAATAATTTATAGTTCACATAAATTTTATTACTCACCTGGGCTTAGGTGGAGGTTCAGATTCTGCATTTTTCGTGTTAACCATCGACGGCTCGGGATGAATGGTCGACCGATTATAGCCTAAAATTTAAGGTTAGTGTATCTTTTGATGTTGTTGTTTTAGTTAGGTAAATTTTGGTTCTTTACAGTGTTTATAATGAACTCTAAGCAATTATTTTGACCAGTCTATATTTCTCAATTTCAATTTCAATTGTTCAATCTGGAGTTTATAGTTTTTAGGGTTTACAGATTTTAGGGTGCAAAGCTAAATAATTGGATGAGTATACTAGCATTAACATAAGATTTAATCATTTACAGTGATTTTAGTTTAGTTTCTATCCTGGATTACAGGTTTCAATTTAGGGTTTTACAATTTCTATTTTAAATTACTAACACCATATAACAATTAGAATAGATCAAGCCTAACTATAATAATCGTCTAATTAAATTTGTTTCCACTCACCTTATACCTAAGCTCTTCCAACTTGCCCTACTTGAGAATTGCCCTCCGTGCACTTACTTCTTCTAGATCCAATAATTTGGATTTCATCTAGTTTGATTTTAGTTTGATTTTGAAGAATTTTTAAGTTTAGAGAAAAGGTTAGATTTGGGCAGAGTTCTAGTACAATAAACTTTTTTGGTGATTTTAAAGTAAGGTTAGGATTGATTTTATAGAGGTTAGCAATGAGTTTAGGCCGTTGGATCGGGTTTGCGGAGTAATTGATCACGTATGCATATTTTAGCTTGGCAACGAAGTAGTAAATCTTGGTGGTTCAAATGCTCAAGGAGACGCTTGATTTTACATTGTCGATGGTCGACCGCTTGCCCCTAGATCGACCACTATCGGTTAACCATCAACCCTCCTGGGTTAACCAGTCACCGTGTATTTTTTTTAAATTTTCATTTTTAAAATTTTATTCTATTTTCAAACTTCCCAATATCCCTAACTTCTCTTTACTTACTCTGGTTTTGAAGTGTTATGTACGAAAATCGACCGGAAAATCACTACGAATAAAACATTGCAAGTTTTGTAGCCAAATTTGGATGTTTGTGGAATTTTTTATTTTAGTCCTTGTTTTATTTAAATTTAATTTTCTTATTCAGTTTTCATTAAATCTCTAGGGTGTTACTGAAAACCAAGAAAATTTGCAGGCTAGTGCAATTGTCTGCTAATTTTTTAACACGGTCTAGACACAAATCTATAATATCTATTCCCACTGTGTAATGTCCTCTAGCAAAGTTATTAAGGGCATCTTATTTTCTAGATATGAGTTGTTCTTGGTGAAACATTTGGCGGTATGTTCCAGTTCTAACTTCATCAATTGCTATACGTTCAAGATTAAGAAAGATGGCTCTAGGGACATACGTGCTCGCACTAGTATCATTGAAGAATGGTTGAAAAGCATCATCGCTAGCATTATGTCGCTAGGTAGCATTCCATTAGGCCAAATCCCTGCTCAATCCAATAGAGCTCCCACCACAAGTTTCCAACTAGAATCCCAGCTCCAGCAATATGAACGCTAATTACCTCTCTCATAAACTTAGTTAACTTGATCGATATTTTGTAATTTATTCTTTTTATTATTACAATAAACTTTGTTTAGTTTTATACGACTTATAGTTAATTATTATTATTATTATTATTATTATTATTATTATTCCGAACTTAGTTAATTTACTGTTATCATTGCTTGTGTGATTGGTGGTGGTGTTGTTGTTGGTAGTATTATTATTACGAACATAGATAATTTTGATTATCATTATATTATATATATGAACTTGGTAAGTCTTGTTTATTATTTATCATTTGACCCAAATAAATACTAGAAAAATAAATAAAATTTGATATCCAACGAACCCCCAGCCTAGTAACTTATCAATGTTATCTATCCAGGGTCGGTCCTGTGTAGTTCGAGGCCCTAAGCTAAATTTATTTTTTGATTAAAGTAAATAAAATCAAAAGGCAAATAGAGAGAAAAAATTCCAAAAGATGCTTAAGCATAGGGGCCAAGATTCGAACTCTGGTCTTTAAGACTATCGTTACTAGTCTATACCACTAAGCTACATTACCTTTTATGTATAATAGAGTTTATATATATAGTGAATTGAAATTTTGAGGCCCCTAAATGTTCGAGGCCCTAGTCTACCATCTAGGCTATGCTTAGGGTCGGGCATGTATCTATATTCACCCTTTATCATTGCTTGCATTATGCTTCAACCAGTATTTTAGAAAAGATAATGTGCAAAGGCATAAAACTATCGAAATGTTATCAAACTGATGTTATGTACCTTGTCAACTATAAACTTATAAGTAAAAATCCCTCCTATCGAGGTTGTTCCATCAGCCTATGGAGTCATAAACTATAGTCGGTAATTTAAAATGTGACGCATAAGCTGTTAATGTATATCTTTAGTGTTATATATATTCATATTTTGAAATTATATATGAAGGTGAACCTATCTAATGTCGTGTTAATGGATCAAAACTTCTTATATGTGGAAACTATTTTTGACTTCCACCATAATTATATCTCTAACCATAGATTGTATTATTAGACCTGGAAACTTCCCATTGATCCTAATCATGATGTTCTCTTCATAATCTGATGACCAAAAAATGTGCCCAATCTCCTACTGGGAGTGCTTCACCAGTAAATGCACATAATATAATTGTATTATGATTGCCTAGACTATCATATACAATATACTATGTGTTATATATCAGTCCCCTATAGATGAAAAGATATTAAAATCATTGTTCATTGCTTACACGTTCGAAATTAAAGTTAAAACGTTAAAATTGATAAGTTCAGGAAATTTTTGGAGAAAGATAACATTGCATTTTCATTCAAACTCCTAGAATATATAACCCAATCTACAATGAGTCATTCTAGGAAATATATCCTTATCAATCTCCTAAAATATAAAACCCAATATACACTCGGTCATTCCAGGAAATATATCCTTATCAATCTCCTAAAATATATAATCAGTTATTCCAGGAAATATATCCTTATCAATCTCTTAGAATATATAACCAAATATATAACCAGTCATTCCAGGAAATATATTCTAATATAACCCACCATATCAAATATATCTATTACTTCCCCTCAAGTTGGAGCATGCAAATCACAAATGCCCAAATTGCGTAACAAATAACCAAACTGTTGACGACCAAGGGCCTTAGTCAAAATATCAACTAACTAATGACCAGTACGTACATACGAAGCAGTAATATTTCCACCCTACAACTCATCACGAACAAAGTGGCAATCAACTTCAATGTGCTTGGTGCGGTCATGAAACACCGGGTTCTTTGCAATATGCAAAGCAGATTAACTATCACAAAGTAGCCGTATGGGCTTGGAATGAATCACACCAAGAGAACGCAATAATGATTTTATCCACTTAAGTTCAAAAGTCGCAACGGCCATAGAACGATATTCAGCCTCCATAGATGAATGAGAAACAGTAGGTTACTTCTTAGTTTTCTAGGAAACAGGAGAGCGACCAAGAAGCACAAAATAACCAGACATCGAACAACGTGTCAAAGGACAAGCTGCCCAATCACTATCACAATAAGCTGTCAACTACATATCACTGGGACGAAGCAAAATACCTTGACCAGGTCGACTTTTAATATATCGCAAGACTCGTATGGCAACATCCCAATGTGCTATCTAAGGATTACTCAAAAACTGAGCAATAGTATGAACGTAATAACTCAACTCAGGTCGAGTAACAGAAAGATACACCAAGCGCCCCACCAAACGCCTATATTGCTTCGGATTCTCATAAGGATCATTCATCGCGTAAGCCAACCGACGATTCTGTTCCATTAGTGTATCGATAGATTTACAACCTAACATACCTATCTCTGTCAATATATCCAAAGCATACTTCCGTTGAGAAAGAAACAAACCCTCATCACCACGGGCTACTTCAATCCCAAGAAAATATTTCAACACACCAAGATCCTTCATATGAGAACACTTACTCAAGTATTGCTTGAACCTCAAGATCACATCATGAGGAACCTGCAATAATCAAATCATCCACATAAACTAGTATATATAGAGAAACCTCATCCTGCTGATAACTAAATAACGAATAATCGGCATAGGATTGTGTAAAACCAAATTTTTGCAAAGCACTAGATAGCTTAGCAAACCACTACCGAGGAGCTTAACGTAAACCATATAATGAATTGCGTGACCGACACGCTTTCCCAGGAGTAGGACTACTGTAACCTGGCGGAAGCTTCATATAGACCTCTTCCTCCAAATCACCATGAAGAAAAGCATTACATACATCCATATGATGCAATGCCCAATTACGAGCAATAGCAACAGCAAGAAAAATACGAACAGTACCCATCTTAGCATTTGGAGCGAAAGTTTCATCATAATCAATACCAACAACCTACCGGTTACCATACACAACCAGACGTCCCTTAAGACGCTCAACATCACCATTAGCACGTCGCTTTATTCTATAAATCCAACCACTACAAAATAGCCTTCTTACCAGGTGGCAAATCCTTTAATGTCCATGTGCCATTCCATTCAAGTGCATCAATCTCCTCTTTCGTTGCCTGACGCCAACCTACATCCTGAATGGCCTCTTTAAAGGAAGTAGGCTCTTTTTGAGATGTAATTGCTGCTAAAAAATGCTTATGTATCATAGAAAATTTATCATAATTCACATAACAAGCTATACTAAAAGGTTTACCTGAGGAACGAGATGGAGTAGGAGAAGCAGTGCGGGGGTCTATCTTGCACATAACTGTGTTAGTAACATATCCTCGAAGATGAGATGAGGGAAGCTTGATGCGGTGCCGACGACCAAGATTATCACCATTTGAATCAATGCTTGAATTTTCCTTGGACTCCACACCTTCTAAATTAACTCCCGTACTCCCCCTCGACTCCACACCATCACACTTGTGCGTACAAGGCTGTTGGGCAGCATGCTCCACGGCTACCCCAGCAGACTGGGTTGCTGCCTGATGCTCACTCGCGCCACCTCTATTTTCAACTATCACATCCTCTATGATCTCGACATCTCGTGCATTACCCAAATCAGACATAACACCCAACTCATCATAATCATCAAACACACCTTCATGGAATTCTGGGATAGAAATTGATTCAATTGCTCATTGGGGGAGGTGGAAAAGGAATCATGGGTAGAAAAAGGAAAGACATGCTCAATAAATTTTACATCACGACTAATAATATACACATGAGCGTCTAAATCATACAAACGCCACCCCTTTTGACCTAAAGGATAACCAACAAAGATACATCTCCTAGAACGAGGGCCAAATTTATCCTTAACACGAGGCTGATTTGCAACATAGCAAAGACACCCAAATACCTTTAAAACAGACATACTAGGTGGGCTTCCAAAAAGCGTTTCATAGGGATTTTTACCATCCAAAACAGGAGTGGGAATCCAATTAATAAGGTGATAGGCAGTTAAAACACATAAATCAATAGGTAAGTTAGCTTGAAAGCGCAGGGCACAAGCAACATTTAGAACATGTTTATATTTACGTTCTACTCACCATTTTGTTGGGGAGTATCGACATAAGAGGTTTGATGCAAGATGCCTTGTTGAGCAAAAAAAATCCTTTGAACATTAAAGTTCTTGTCCATTATCACTACGCAAAACCTTCGCTGGCGTTTTGACCATAGCAAAGAAATTTTGAATCAATTCGCCAACCTCATATTTACCGACCATCAAATATATACATGTAGCATGAGAAAAATCGTCAACTATGGTCAAAAAATAATGAGCTCCACAACTAGAAGCAACACGATAAGGACTCCAAATATCACAATGTATAAAATCAAACAAATCAGTTGCTTTACTTGTACTTAATGGAAAAGAGTCATGAGGTTGTTTAGCTATAAAACAAACATCACAATTGTCACCACAAAATTATTCGTACTACTACTACTACTATCAACAGGTAATAAAGAACGGACCACTTTCATGGAAGGATGACCCAACCGTCTATGCCATAACTGAGCAGAGTCTGCAACTGTGGAGTTATTTGCATGAATACTACGAACTGGTCGAAAGAGATAAACCCCATTACACTGCTCCCTTATGCCAATTAGGTTCCTCAAACTCTGGTCCTGAATAGTGCATAACTTGTTAGTGAAAAATACAATAAATTTTTGTTTTTCAAGCAATTGAGACACAAACAGCAAATTGCAATTAAGGGTAGGTACATATAAAACACTATCAAGAATTAAGTCATGGCTTAATTTAATACGACATTCTTTAGTGGCGGTGTCATGTTTTTCATTTGGAAAACCAACGGGTTCTAAAGCAATTTCTTTGATATAAAGAAACAAGTCAAGATTACCCGACATGTGGTTTGAAGCTCCTATATCAATAATTCATTGGTCCGAAAATTTCTTACCATGCAACTTTGGAGTAGAAGACACGGTTGAGGAAGTCTTGAGAGGCGCGAAGAGCTGCTGCACTTGCGTATCAGTGAGAGTGGGTAACGAAGCACGATCCACCTCACTCATCGCAAAATCAAATCCTGTTTATACCGTGAAAAAGAAAAACAAACCTCCGCTTGAAACACAAGCACTCACCACAAATCCATAACACACAAAACTAATTTTCTAGAATACAGACCATGAACTAGAAAAGCGAGAGAAAAAACTATTTTTTGTGCCTGAACTTAGGAGGCTCTGATACCATGACAAGTTCAGAAAATTTTTGGAGAAAGATAACATTACATTTTCATTCAAACTACTAGAATATATAACCCAGTATACAATCAGTCATTCCAGCAAATATATCATTATCAATCTCCTAAAATATATAACCTAATATACAATCAGTCATTCCAGGAAATATATCCTTATCAATCTCCTAAAATATATAATCAGTCATTTCAGAAAATATATCCTTCTCAATCTCTTAGAATATAACCAAATATATAACCAGTCATTCCAAAAAAAATATCCTAATATAACCCACCATATCAAATATATCCTATTAAAAATCATTGCTCAAGGAGCACAAACATCGCAATGCACCAGCAGCAATCACTCATTACAAGTAGCTTAGGGTTCTCCGCATTATTTCAATTCATCATAGCTCAACAGCATACAAAACACAGTCGGTCACATCCTAGGTAAACCGTATAATTTTTATGTATTAAACGATATAATTTTTACAGAAGTCAACCTTTATTTGTAAAAGAAGCACTTGCTACCAAGTGATATTATGATGTGTTAATTCATTCAAATCAAAATTATTAAAAAATGACAAACAAACATAGAAAAAGCATAAATATCTGCACAGAGATGAAATATTTTGAATAGAAAAGGAATGCATGTACAGATAACATCTTTTAGGAAGAGGAGAAAGAAGCAAATTACCCTATGCATAGAAGGCCTATACTGTTTGCAAACACTTTCCTCCTTTGGAAAATTTATAAACTTTTGTGTTAATGCAAGAAAAAATCTCTTATGAATCATATATAAAACCTTTATATATAGGCTAATAACAATATTAATGCCTACAAGTTTCTCAAAATAAAACTGAATGCAAGCAAGCAGTCTGAATTATTACAAACATGATAGTTCGACCTTGTGCAATAATGGGTTAATGAAATGAGGATATGGATGAGCCGAAACCTGGTTGGGATATCTGTAACCCTTCTCTTTCAACTATTGATATATACCTACTCTAAAGTACTTTTTCTTCATTAAGTCCAAGCTAACTCCTCCCAAATAACCCTACGAATTCACGCTCCCTTTATCATTATTGCCAAACTGCATTGGGTCTTACATGTATGGGGTTGGAAGCAAGGAGGCCCACAAAGACTAGTGGACATTAATAGGCTTGAGGCAATCTAGGATCGGCAACAAGCAATTGATATGAGGTGTTAAGGGCAAAGGAGGTGGAAATGGAGGAGACTTTGTGAGAAGGTTTTGAGGAAACAATTTGAGGAAGAGTGAAAGAAAATAATTTGAAGTGGTAGCCGCGAAAATAATATGAAGATCCCACATAAAAGCATTACATATATATCCAATAAAACAAATAATGACACAACGAAATAATGTATTATCTTCTGGCGTTTTAAAAAATAGCTTTTCTTGTAGTGAACTCTGCTGTGGGTTTAGTCTTTTCCCTTGGAGGGATAGTTATTAGATGGACCATGAGGTTGCAAATGATGGTTGCTTTGTCTACTATAGCAGTAGAGCTGATAACAATGGAAGACTGGGGAAGTATTCTACTTCAAGTGGTTGATATGTTATTTGGGTTTCATATATGATGGAGTTTAAATGAGTTGTGAAAGTCAAAGCAACGGACCTGGCTGAAAATCTACTTTCTAACTCGAGGCGAGGAATATTGAGGTGAGAGCGCCTTTTCTAGTCTAAATGAATGAATAGAAACAATTTGGTCTTCATAAGGTTTGCACAAAGGAGAATGTCATGGATATGTCTACTAAGTCCTTATCACTTGTAGCAGTGCTCGAATTTGATCCACTTATTTAGGCTCTTCGTGCCACATTGTGGCACATGGAAAGAGTGAGTTGGTAGATGGAGACACTATTTTCATGATGATATTTAAGATTATATGTCATACTTACATAGAGAAGGTATGTTCAATACTTTATTAGCAGGCAATGGCCTTGTCACAGTTTGTTATGGGTGATGTCTATGTCGTAGCTCGTTGGGAAAGTATTTGTGATGTCTCGTCTAAAAGTTGCTTGGAGTATGATGATGTAGATAGAGTTGGTAGGCTTGCATGGAAATATTGTATCAAGGTAGAGATGTTTGATTTCGATGACATAATATTTCCATATTAAAGTATATTTTAGAGATATTTATATTCAGTTGTGCTTTAAATTGCATTAAGGAAAAGATAAGGAAATATCTACTTAAAAAGGAATTATTTTAGGAGATGGAAGTAATCAATCAATTCCCTAATCAGCCGATTAACGAAGGCACTTTACCAAGCATATGTATATTAAATGTAGTTTTCGAGTTGATTTGGTCGAATTTCGAATTAATTGATTTTTGTCGAATCTGGGTTCATTGTTGGGTTCGCACACGATTGTGTGATGATAGTGGAGGGTCGCGTTGATCATCGGCGGCCGGAGTTGCTTGGGCACGTGCACGAGAATGGGTGTGCGCAGTGGGTTTGTAGTTCTGGGAAGACGAGATGAAGAGTCGGGTATGCTCACGTGTTTTTTCGCGTAGGACTCGAAGAAGATGGTGCTGGGGGTTTTGCTCGGGGTAGGCTCGGGGCAATTGGGTGTCTACTCGAGTTTCTGGATTGTGTACTTTGGTTACTACTGTGTATAGTAGTTACATTGTTAACTCGAGTTTGTTTTGGTTTAGCTGTGTAATGATAAAATGCAGATTTTACTCGTTGTATAAAATAAGTAAAAATCAAGTTAAAAGTTATAAAACAAGTTTATAAAGGAAGTGAGATATAAAGTTAAACTTGTTATTTTAAAAATGAAAGTAAATCAAACATTTAAAAGTGAAAATTGAATTTATACTTCAAATGTAAAAATGTTTTAAGATGTTTGTTTGAAAATAATTATCTTAATTAAGTTTTAAAATTCAAATTTAAAAGGGTGTTTTGAATTTAATTATTAAATCAAAGTTAAGTTAAATTCTGAGGTAATGTTTTTAATAACAAAATTTTCAATTTATATTAAAATAAATAAGTTTAAAAATTTGATAATTTAAAGTGTTTTAAATTTGGAAATGATTTATAAATGCTTTATCTCCAAGTAAGGCTATTAATATGATTTTGTAAACCAAGTTTAATAATGTCTTTGAATTAATAAGATTTAAATTATTCAAATAATTTATTTATGAAGATAATTAAGGTTAAATTATTTGGATATGACTTAAGAATACTTAATTAAGTATAAATTGTTAATAAGCAAGAAATTAATTAAGATTTATGCCTTTCTTAATTAATTAAAGAATTTCTTTAATTATAAGAAGATTAGTTAATTAATTATTTAATTAATTTTAAATAATTAGTTAATTGTTTATTTAATAATCACTTAATTATGAATTAATTAAGTATGGTTACTTAATGAAGTAACTAATGGTGAAATTCTAAATGTAATTAGAATGGTAATTACTTATGGAAGTAATTGGTGGGAATTACTCATGGGAGTAATTAATTGAAGTGATAAACGGATGACCACTTAATGTTATCAATTAAAGAATTGGTTAATATAATTGTTGAAGTTAATTAATTATGAAGTATTTAATTAATAAAATAATTAAGGATTGGTTAATGATGGAAGTAATTACTTGTTAAATAATCAATTAAGAGAGTAATCAAGATTTATTAATGGAAGTAATTAGAAAATAATTACTTATGTAAGTAATTAAGAGTTAATTACTTAATTATTTTAGTTAATTAATTAATATGATTAATTTATGAAATGTGTTTAATTTAAAATTAATTACTAAGGGTAATTAATTAAAATTGTAATTAATTAATAAAGTAATTAATTAAGGATTATTTGTTAATTGAATTGAATAATAATTACTTAATGAAGTAATTAAAGATTAATTAATTAGATTAATTAATCAAAGGGTTAACTTAATTTAAAAAAAAGTTAATTATTAAGTGAAATAATTACAAATTGTTAATTACTGATTATGATTAATAGAATGATTAATTATAAGTTAATTATTTAATTAATTAAAGTAATTATTAGTTAATAAGGATCGTTAATTAATGTAATTAATGATATTAATCAAGGTTGATTAATACAAGTAATTAATTTAAGTGTGATTAATTAATTGTAATTAATTAAGGTTTAATGTAATTAATTATAATTAATTAATGGAAGCAAATAAAGGATCATTAATTATTGTAATTAATGATAGAAATTAAAGGTTAATTATTGAATATGGTTAAGGTTGATTACTTGAATGTAATTAAAGTATAATTAATCAAGGAAGATTAATTTGGGAAGATCATTGGAGACGATTAATTTATTTAGAATAAATTATTGAAGAAGGATTAAGGTTAATCCAATTGATTAAGAATTAATCAATTCTGTTTATGGATGATTGATTGATATTTGGTGATTGATATTGGATGGTTGATTAATATTGGATGATTGTTATTGGGTGATTGGTTAATACTGGATGATTTGGATATCCATGATATGTGATATGCTGCTTTGTGAGATGAATGTTTGTTATGAATTATCTATTGTGATAATGTGATTCATCTATCTGTTTATATCATCCTGAATAAGTTAAAACTGTTTAAAACCCTTAAGTACAACTTGGACATTAAAATGGCGTTTGGTTTCGGTGAGACCGGGATCGGGTTTCCATATTTGGGATCCGAAAACCACATCGATTCCAATTAAATGTTAGATCGTGAATCCAAGTGGAGCTTTGTGAAGACTCGAGGTGTAAGAACTATACGTCAGTATAACTCTTTGGGTGATTCCGTAATGAGTTAACGGAATAGTACTTATAGGTTCGAGATGGTGATTTAGAGTGCAAGTGTTATGGTCGTTGACTCTGAGGGTGATTCCAAAATGAGTGCAACGAGATAGTGCCTTCGGTTTCGTTCGAACCTGGAACAAACTCGTATGGATTGAATGCTTTCAGAACATCGTCAGGTGGACGATGAGCATTCTAAGATAGATGTGTTCTATAAAGGTAATCGCAGCCTCAAGCCTCATCAACCGGGAATAGCTAAAACAAGGGAGGTGCATCAAGGCTTCGTGGGTAGCTCCCACTGAAGAGCAAGATTTTCCCCTGTCTAGAAGTCCCTTTTTATTCGGCTGTGTGGGCAGTTGGTTCGCGGCCAACTGCGGGGTTGTCTTATTCGGGACTGTTCAGTTAGGAATGGTTCCGGCCTTGTGTTGCAGGGGAGCGGGCGTACTCCTCGGTACGTTAATCTAGGCCACGTATTATGATGGGAGGTACCCCAGTAGCCCTGCCATTGATGGAAACCCATTATTCCAACGAGACCCTACGGTTTTGTTTGTATTACCCACTTTTGTGGCTAGTAGGTGGAATTTAATAATGTAACAATTTCGGCTATTTCCTATTTACTTGAAAACCCTAGACACTATTATAATATCAGTGGATTTCCTATCAAATGTTTTGGTTAGGGTAAGGTAAAAACTTTTCCATGTTTATGTGTAGTAAGTCTTACGTGATATCTTTTCTTTTCAAAGGTTTTCTAAAGTTAAGCAATTTTAACCCGTTTACTCACACCAGACCCCTGTCTGACATGAGTGTTTATTTTCTGTTTTATTAAACTCTTGGGTACTCATATTATGTATGAGTAGTCAAGTGATTCAGGTTTGCTTGACGGATTATGGAGGAGATATGGAGCAGGAAGCTTCCACGTGTAGATATATTATGGTTCCGCTGTGTTGTTTGGTATCTGTATCTGTTGTACTTGAGTTGTATAGTTAGACAGATGTTTATAAGTGTCTAATATCTGTTGTTTTAAGTTGTATACTCTAATGTAATATGATACTATGTAATATTTTATGTGATATATTATATTTCATTCGTTCCGCTGTGAGTTATCAGTTGTTGTTGTGTTCTTCTTTCTCTTTCTTTTCTTCTTTTATCCCTTTCTTTCTTCATTGATGACGCGACTTTTTGGAGATAGGAAGTTGGGTCGTCACAGTTGGTATCAGAGCATTAGGTTGAGTGAATACCTAGGCTCTGGAGTGGTGTCTTTCTTGAGAGAGCGTACTCGTATTTTTATATATAACTATATATATCTATATCTACCTGATCTGTTGGGTTATCTGTTCGGACTATCCAACATAAGTTTAGAGGTAGATGGAGTAGTGGTGTGTGTGTGTACCACGACTACCACTAATGGAAGAGGTCCATATGTTGAGGTTGGATGAGTATTTGTTGAGACTGTAGACCTAGTACCGTCTCGAGTGAGATTTGTAGTTTGGAGTAAGGATTTCTCTGATATCCGAAGGAATCTTTTTAAAGATTCGGAGCTTATCTTTGAAGTGTAAGTTTGGATCTATCGAAAGTGCAGAAGTAAGTGATGGTATCTTGATAACTGCATGATGAGATGCAGTATCCATGGATTTTTTTTTCTGAAGATGTTTTCTTTTGAGCCAGTTTTAGAAGTAGTTGAGGAGCAGTCTTACCTGTTGCAGGGAAGATTCATCTGTGTAGAAGTTATCTGGATCTGTAGCATGGAGGTTGGCTGTTTTGGAATATGAGACTAAGGTCTATGAGTTATTCTGCTTTGGCATGGTCTCATTTGTTATTCCTTAAGGAAAGCGAGATGTTGATGCTTGGTTTGGAGCCCAAATTTCTTGAGAGGTTGCCTGCCATCTCGAAGGTCTGTTGTGTAGTTTGTTGATAGTTTTGGTTTTCGAGAAGCCTTTGGATTAGAAGTCTTGGTTAGCTGTGGTAGCAGTTTCATCTCGAAGTGTTCGGTCTGCTGACGAGAAGGTCTTTTAGCTCTGTTGTATCATCGAGGTAGAGTTTGGAAGCAGCAGCAGTGTGGCCCGTTTCTCCGATGGTTCGGGAATCTGGATGGTTCTTCTTTTAGCAGTCCGGGCAGATGGTGAAAGCTTTCTTTAAAGGTTACCTTGTTTGGAGAAGCTTAAAGCAGTTCTAATTGGTAAAGAGAGGATGGTTTCTTTGGAATCCGAACTAGGTAGGATCGCAAAAGTGACTTACGATTAATTTGGTAATTTTTGTTGAGCAATCTTTTGTTTGAGACTGAGGATTCTCATGTGGATAGGAGCTACTGAAGTGATCAGAAGTTTGTGTGCATATGGAGTTGAGTTCTATATTTTTTTGGTTCCAGAAGCGATTTTGGTAATTAGCCTGGTTGTAGGATGGTTCTTGAAGTAGAAGAGTTGGTGTAGCAGCTCAGATATTTTTGGATTTGATTTGGTCAGATCTAGTTTCTGAGTTGGATTTCTGTTATAAGGTTGTGTGAATGAGTCAGATGGGTCACTCAGATTTTATGGATTTGATGAACAAAGTTTTCTCGGATATATTGGATAAGTTTGTATTTGTGTTCATCAACAACATTCTCATCTATTTCAGAATCAGAGTTGTGCAGCGAAAGCGAGGTAGCAGCTGTGCAAGAAAGGAAGCAAGTTTAGTTGATGTTGCTTGAGGAGTAGAGTTTGTGTTCTGGATTTCGACGGATTTTGAAGATTTTTCTATTGAATAGGATCCAGAAATTGGTTTGCTTTGGTCTAGTTGTTTCTGGAAGCATCAGCATAGGTTGAGCTGATCAGGAAGAAGATTGGCAGCCCAGGATTGTCTGTTGAGTTATGCAGATATGAGATAAGGAGTTTGGAATTTGAAGTTGGAGACTTCATTATTGTTAATTTTCTCTGGTTAAGAGAACAGAGATTGGATGGCTAATTCTGAGGCATTTGAGATTTCATATCTGTGTTTTTTTGTGATAGAATAAGATTGAATTGCCAGTTTAGATAGCTGGAATTCATTGTATTTCACGTATCTCTGAGGGAGTACGTGTATGAGTCATTGTTGGTTGTTGAATCTGTGGTTCAGTTGGATTTGGTAGTTAAGCAGGAATTGAGTGTAGTCTGATGTTCTGTTCAGTTTGATGGATCTTGTGATGAGAGGAGCTCTGGATTTTTAGTGGTGTAGATTGTTCAGCTTCTGTAGAGCGAGTCTCCCAGTGATTTATACTTGGGAAACTCGAGATAGTATTAGAAGATTTATTCTGATTTGTGTCAGGATAATTAGTTAGGTTTGTTTGTGTGTTTGATTGCTCTGGTTGTTAGTAATTGGTTGATAGGGATGCTTTGCTGTTTAAAATTAAAAAATTTGTTGGGTTATTAAATTATCTTTGCTTTTAAATTTTGGGGACGAAATTCTTTTAAGGGGGAGGATTGTAACGACCCGGAATTTTGGGCAGTATAAATTTAATAATCTGTATTAATAATTTAATTGATTTGATAATTTTTCTTTATGATTTTAAATTAAATCGATAAATTTAATCTTTTAAAGATTAATAAATATTTAATCTGATAATGGTGATCAATATTTTTTCTAACAATTTAAAAATTGATAAGATTTGTTTGTCAAAGCTAATGAAATTTTATTCTGTTTATAACAATATATATTTGAGATATATTGTGAATAGAAACATCTTTTGTTTAAAATAAAAGATGAATTTTCAAATTGTAATATATATGTATGTATATGTTATAATTTGATGTTAATTTATATATGTATATATTGTAATTTTAAATTTTGTTTTATTTATATTTTTCAAAAGTTAATTTAGATAAATTCAATATTTTTTTCAAAAGTTAATTTAGTTTAATTCATTTTTTTCAAATATAACATAATTGTTATTTTAAATATGATAGTTTAAAAAGATTTAAACATTTTGTTTTGCTTACTTTTTGAAATACTAAATGGTTATAAATGATAAATATAAATGTTTTAAATTTTAAAATATATATGTATAAGATGTATATTTATGTTATAACTAGTTTTAAAATATTTCCTTAATGAAGCAAATTAAAAATGTAAGTTTATATTTACATAAATAAGTATTTAGTAATTTAGTAACTTAAATAAGTAAGTTTATATAACATTTTAAATTAAGTAAAAATTTATAAAAAATGCCTAAGTACAAATGTAACCATATAAACACCTCTAAATAACACATGTAAAGAAGATTAAGAAATTAGATGACAAATGTGAATTCTTAAGACAAGTGGCACTATTCTCATTTTAATTTTGATAAATGTGTTAAGAAGAAAATTTGTTTTCTTTCACAAACATTTTTCCTTTGTCTTCATTTCACTTTTCAAATTAATGGCAACCAGGAAGTTTTTCAAAACCAGAAAATTCCTTTTAAAATCTGAAACTTAAATCAAAAAGCAAATCAAAATTGAAATCTGCATTTTTTCTAACCTGCAAACTTCAAGCTGCAGTTCAATTTCAATCTGCAAAATGAAGTTCAACTGCATTTCAAAGTTCTAAATCAAACCTGCATTTCAAAATGAGATCAACCTGCAACTTCAAATCAATCTGCAGTTCAATATCAAGTTCATCAGCAAGTTTTAAAGCATCAAATAGAAGACATGCAATAAGAAAAATCTGCTCTGCAATTAATAAAATGGTGAGTAAATTCTATTTTAAAAACAGTTTGATATAATCTATGATTGAATGTTGCATGCGAATGAATTTGGCTTTGATGATGAATAATTGTTTGCCTGAATGTATGTTTATAAATAAAAACTATTGAATTGGCTGGAAAAAAATTAGATTGGTTACTGTGTTTATTAAAAACAGTTTCAACCTTTAATAATCTCAGTAACTTGATTTTGAACATGAACTGGACATTGATTTGTAGATGAAAGTTGTTTGCAATCACGTAATTTATCATCTAAAAATAGTTATAGGGTTTTTAAATGAATGATTAACTCATATGTTTTGATTTACAGTGAAAAATCAAATTTGGGCAAAAATTTATGATTTCAAATTCTAGTTTTGATTTTATAATTGAATTACAATTGGAAAATTATGATTTTTAGAGCTTGTATCATAATTTTTAATTGTGTAATTAAGGTGAATTTGGGGTTTGTTTGGAATTTGGGTTTTTGTAATTTGCCGATTATCCATGCTATAATTTGGGTTGAAACTTGGATCGAAGCTTGTGTATGGGTTGTAGATTTTGGGAAAAATGCTTCAGAATTTTTCTATTGTCTGAATTGATCGTAATTGATTAAACTAGGGTTTTTGTTTTGCTTTCGTTCGGCTCTTTTGTCGGGTTGTTTGCGACTCGAATAGTTGGTCGGAGGAGTTCGCTTTTGGGTAGGAGGAACCTGGTGGTCGTGACGTTTCAAGGGTGTGGTCGGCGAAGATCATCGTTGCCGAGATGGTCAATGACGATGGAGTTTTTGGATCAAGCCGCTGTAGTTTTCTAGTTGATTTGGTCGAATTTCGAATTAATTGATTTTTGTCGAATCTGGGTTTATTGTTGGGTTCGCACACAATCGTGTGATGATAGTGGAGGGTCGCGTTGATCGTCGGCGGCCAGAGTTGCTTAGGCACGTGCATGAGAATGGGTGTGTGCACTGGGTTTGTAGTTCTGGGAAGACGAGATGAAGACTCGGGTATGCTCACGTGTTTTTTCGTGTAGGACTCGAAGAAGATGGTGCTGGGGGTTTTGCTCGGGGTAGGCTTGGGGCAATTGGGTGTTTACTCGAGTTTCTGGGTTGTGTACTTTGGTTAGTACTGTGTATAGTAGTTACATTGTTAACTCGAGTTTGTTTTGGTTTAGCTGTGTAATGATAAAATGCAGATTTTACTTGTTGTATAAAATAAGTAAAAATCAAGTTAAAAGTTATAAAACAAGTTTATAAAGGAAGTGAGATATAAAGCTAAACTTGTTATTTTAAAAATGAAAGTAAATCAAACATTTAAAAGTGAAAATTGAATTTATATTTCAAATGTGAAAATATTTTAAGATGGTTGTTTGAAAATAATTAAGTTTTAAAATTCAAATTTAAAAGAGTGTTTTAAATTTAATTATTAAATCAAAGTTTTAAGTTAAATTTTGAGGTAATGTTTTTAATAACAAAATTTTCAATTTATATTGAAATAAATAAGTTTAAAAATATGATAATTTAAAGTGTTTTAAATTTGGAAATGATTTATAAATGCTTTATCTCCAAGTAAGGCTATTATTATGATTTTGTAAACCAAGTTTGATAATTTGTCTTTGAATTAATAAGATTTAAATTATTCAAATAATTTATTTATGAAGATAATTAAGGTTAAATTATTTGGATATGACTTAAGAATACTTAATTAAGTATAAATTGTTAATAAGCAAGAAATTAATTAAGATTTATGCTTTTCTTAATTATTTAAAGATTTTCTTTAATTATACGAAGATTAGTTAATTAATTATTTAATTAATTTTAAATAATTAGTTAATTGTTTATTTAATAATCACTTAATTATGAATTAATTAAGTATGGTTACTTAATGAAGTAACTAATGGTGAAATTCTAAATGTAATTAGAATGGTAATTACTTATGGAAGTAATTGGTGGGAATTACTCATGGGAGTAACTAATTGAAGTGATAAATGGATGATCACTTAATGTTATCAATTAAAGAATTGGTTAATATAATTGTTGAAGTTAATTAATTATGAAGTAATTAATTAATAAAAGAATTAAGGATTGGTTAATGATGGAAGTAATTACTTGTTAAATAATCAATTAAGAGAGAAATCAAGATTTATTAATGGAAGTAATTAGAAAATAATTACTTATGTAAGTAATTAAGAGTTAATTACTTAATTATTTTAGTTAATTAATTAATGTGATTAATTTATGAAATGTGATTAATTTAAAATTAATTACTAAGGGTAATTAATTAAAATTGTAATTAATTAAGAATTATTTGTTAATTGAATTGAATAATAATTACTTAATGAAGTAATTAAAGATTAGTTAATTAGATTAATTAATCAAAGGGTTAACTTAATTAAATAAGAAGTTAATTAATTAAGTGAAATAATTACAAATTGTTAATTACTTATTATGATTAATAGAATGATTAATTATAAGTTAATTATTTAATTAATTAAAGTAATTATTAATTAATAAGGATCATTAATTAATGTAATTAATGATATTAATCAAGGTTGATTAATATAAATTAATTTAAGTGTGATTAATTAATTGTAATTAATTAAGGTTTAATGTAATTAATTATAATTAATTAATGGAAGCAAATAAAGGATCATTAATTATTGTAATTAATGATAGAAATTAAAGGTTAATTACTGAATATGGTTAAGGTTGATTACTTGAATGTAATTAAAGTATAATTAATCAAGGAAGATTAATTTGGGAAGATCATTAGAGATGATTAATTTATTTAGAATAAATTATTAAAGAAGGATTAAGGTTAATCCAATTGATTAAGAATTAATCAATTCTGTTTATGGATGATTGATTGATATTTGGTGATTGATATTGGATGGTTGATTAATATTGGATGATTGTTATTGGGTGATTGCTTGATACTGGATGATTTGGATATCCATGATATGTGATATGCTGCTTTGTGAGATGAATGTTTGTTATGAATTGTCTATTGTGATAATGTGATTCATCTATCTGTTTATATCATCCTGAATAAGTTAAAAACTGTTTAAAACCCTTAAGTACAACTTGGACATTAAAATGGCGTTTGGTTTCGGTGAGACCGGGATCGGGTTTCCATATTTGGGATCCGAAAACCACATTGATTCCAATTAAACGTTAGGTCGTGAATCCAAGTGGAGCTTTGTGAAGACTCGAGGTGTAAGAACTATACGTCAGTATAACTCTGTGTGTGATTTCGTAATGAGTTGACGGAATAGTACTTATAGGTTCGAGATGGTGATTTAGAGTGCAAGGGATATGGTCGTTGACTCTGAGGGTGATTCCAAAATGAGTGCAACGAGATAGTGCCTTCGGTTTCGTTCGAACCCGGAACGAACTCGTATGGATTGAATGCTTTCAAAACATCGTCAAGTGGATGATGAGCATCTAAGATAGATGTGTTCTATAAAGGTAATCGCAGCCTCAAGCCTCATCAACCGGGAATGGCTAAAACAGGGGAGATGCAGCAAGGCTTCGTGGGTAGCTCCCACTGGAGAGCAAGATTTTCCCCTGTCTAGAAGTCCCTTTTTATTCGGCTGTGTGAGCAGTTGGATTGCGGCCAACTACGGGGTTGTCTTGTTCGGGACCGTACAATAAGGAACGGTTTCGGCCTTGTGTTGCAGGAGAGCGGGCGTACTCCTCGGTACGTTGATCTAGGCCACGTACTGTGACGGGCGGTACCCCAGTAGCCCTGCCATTGATGTAAACCCATTCTTTCTACGAGACCCTATGGTTTTGTTTGTATTACCCACTTTTCTGGCTAGTAGCTGGAATTTAATAATGTAACAATTTCGGCTATTTCTTATTTGCTTGAAAACCCCAGAAACTATTATAATATCACTGGATTTCCTATCAAATGTTTTGGTTAGCGTAAGGTAAAAAAATTTCCATGTTTATGTGTGGGAAGTCTTAGGCGATACCTTTTCTTTTCAAAGGTTTTTCTAAAGTTAAGCAATTTTAACCCGTTTACTCACTCCAGACCCCTGTCTGACCCGAGTGTTTATTTTCTGTTTTATTAAACTCTTGGGTACTCATATTATGTATGAGTAGTCAAGTGATTCAGGTTTGCTTGACGAATTCTGGAGGAGATATGGAGCAGGAGGCTTCCACATGTAGATATATTATGGTTCCGCTGTGTTGTTTGGTGTCTGTATCTATTGTACTTGAGTTGTATAGTTAGATAGATGTTTATAACTGTCTAATATCTATTGTTTTAAGTTGTATACTCTGATGTAATATGATACTATGTAATATTTTAAGTGATACATTATATTTCATTCGTTCCGCTGTGAGTTATCTGTTGTTGTTGTGTTCTTCTTTCTTTTCTTCTTCTATCCCTTTCTTTCTTCATTGATGATGCGACTTTCTGGAGATAGGAAGTCGGGTCGTCACATTAAAGAAAATGGGAAGATATCAAAATAGATATATGTTTCCCATATGAATTCATGAATTGATGATACACTGATTTATGTACATGAATTAATTATTAGAACCACAAGTAATAATCTTTATATCTAGGTAGTCATTCATTAAAGATTTGGATCATCGGCTTCAATTATATTTTTTTATATTCTTCACTTAGTCTCCATTAGCAATCTTATAATTTTCATTTCTCAAAAAGTAATGGCTCTCCTCCTTCCAAAATATTTGTACACTATCTCATTATCGTGAGACCGTTATAAATCCAATGTCTTTTATTTTTCAACTATTTGCATATGTGATTAGTAATTGTGTGAATTTGGATGTTTGTGATGGCATTGTCTATTTGTTTTACCATTCTATTAACATGATTGTAGTTCAAGTTTACATTGCGTTTTGGTGTTAATCTGAACATTGCCCAATAAATAGCACTACTAGAACTATAGTATATAGCCATGACAGGGTTCCAACGGCCGCCAACGGGAATTTCCAACGGCTACCAATGGCTTATTACTTTTTAACAAGCCGTTGGTAACCGTTGTAAAATTATCGTTTGCGGCCGTTGGAAGCCATTGGAATAATTCGTATAAACCTGCAGCAAGCCGAGAGCAGCATTCTTTCTCTCCTCCTCCAACAAAAAAACCCAAATCCTTCTCCTCTTCCTCCACTCCTCCTATTTTTTTTCTCCCAGCCTCTCCACGCAACCAGCAGCCACTCTGATGCCATCAATCAACACCTGCGGCCTCTCTCCATCCAACTACACTCCAAAATCAGGTTTTGCCTAAAACCCTAAAAAATTAAATTTTGCTAATTTTGTGTTTAATTTGTTGTTATAGTTGTATCTAATGGCCTATTGATTGTTTATTATACCAAACTAAGTGCTAATTACAATTATTACCATCCAAATGTCCAAATTGTTTGTGTATATATATTATGCACATATATACATATGTTGATAATTTAGTGTAAATACACGTTTGAGTTAGCGTTAAATTAGCTAGGATTGATTTAAATTATTCTGTATATGTTTTGTAAAATATTAGGCAAACATGAATTAGTCTAATATTTTACGAACATGAATTATATCTTTTACAAAATATATTAGCATTAGATAAGTATGTAATTTAGTATATATATACACATGAATTATATATTTTACGAAATAGTAAAAATCATATAATTTACTATATATTTAATAAAATAGTAGAATATAAATAAAATAATGCATAATATGCTTTATTTTATATATTTAATAAAACGGTAACATATAAACAAAATTTAAATCCCTTAGTGAATTTTTGGCCCCATCTGACAAGTGTTGTATATGATCCTTGTATGAACATTCATTTTTATTGCAAAACGGATATTCATATTCATCTGATACAATATTTGTTGGATTTGCCCATGTATTGGATAAGTTACAAACACCATAAAGTAGTTACGTTTCGTAAATCATATCATTATAAACGGTTCACAAAATTTCGACGGCATTTCCTTTTCGTTCCTTGTGTACATGCATATGTGTATGATACAAGGAACACAAGAGAAGTGCTACCAAAATTTTGGGAAATCGTTTATAATGATATGATTTAAGAAATGTAATTACTATTATGTTTTTAATAGAAAGTAGGATGACCGACCATCACAAAAGGTACAAAAATATAAACAAAATAGCAACAAATATAACTTTCTATATAAACGAAAATGGATTATAAAAACCAGTAAAATCTAAATGTGTTTATCGAATTTGATTATTAATTTTTTTACTATTGATCATAGGTTTTACATTAGGAAAAATGATCAATTATTTTATTGATCGAAGCTGGATGTATCAAAGAAGAGAAATGAGAGGCTTAATAAGTAAACATTTTCTTAACGAGGTATACGTGTTTGTCGAATCCGCTTTAAGTAATATTGAAAACGATGTAGAAATTCATTGTCCATGTAGTAGGTGCAAATTGATGAAGCATTTGGTACCGAATATGGCTAGGATTCATCTGCGCCAATATGTTTCGTAATCAATTATTTGGTGTGGGATCGTCATGAAGAAATTATAACACGTAACGAAGAGCAGTCAATAGAGGTTATTAGTGATGAAGTTAGTACAACGAATCTCATAGAACATATGGTTGAAGATGCAGCACGATCAATGTTCTCTATTGTTGAAATTAATAACGACGATGTTAACGTTGAAGAGGAACCAAATGTTAGAGCGGAAAAAAAATATATGACTTATTGGATGCTGCTAAGAAATCTCTTTGGAATGGATGTACTAGAGGCACTCAATTATCGGCAACTGCAGAGTACATTGCAATGAAATCAAAGTACAACCTCATAGAAGCCAGATTTACGGCTGTTGTACAAGCTGCTAAGTGCCATATGCCATCAGATAATTTAATGTGCGAAAATTAGTATGAAGTGAAAAAACTTATGTCATTTTTTGGTTTGTCGTATCTAAAAATTGATACATGTCTAAATGGTTGCATGTTGTTTTGGAAAGATGATGTCAGTCTTCGGAATTGTAAAATATGTACAAGAAAAATACAAACCAAGGAAAAAGAAGTTCCATACAAGCATATGCATTATTTACCTATCACTCCTAGACTTCAAAGGTTGTATGCATCATCTGTAACAGTGCATCATATGAGACGACACAGTGTGAGAACACCTGAAAAAGGTACGTTAACACACACATCTGATGGAGAAGCATGGAAGTATTTTGATAATAAATATCCCGATTTCGCAGCGGAGAGCCGTAACGTTAGACTAGGTTTGTGTACTGATGGATTTTCACCGTTTTCTCAGTTTTGTTCTAAATATTCATCTTGGCCTATAATCATTACACCTTACAATCTACCCTCGTGGACGTGTATGAAAACTCTCCATATATGTTTCTCAAAATTATCGTCCCTGGCTCTGATGATCCGACGCAGTGTATCGATGTTTACTTACAACCGCTAATCGAAGAGTTGAAAACATTATGGTATGAAGAAGTTGAAACATACGACGTATTGAAAAAAAATTCGGATGTTCGCTTCTTTGTTATGGACTATTAGCGATTTTTCTGCATATGCAATGCTTTCGGGTTGGAGTACGGTCGGTCATTTTGCTTGTCCTTCCTATATGGAAGAAACACGAGCATTTTATTTACAGTATGGGAAGAAAATTTCATAGTTTGATTGTCATCGACGTTTTCTCCATATTAATCATACTTTTAGAAGAGACGAAAAAACTTCATAGCTAATAGACATGAGACTTTACAGCCACCAACGGTTTGGTCAAGTGAAGATATATATGAACTTGTAAAAAATTATCCAAAGATACATAAAACCGGGCAGCAAACTGAAATCCAAGATAAAGCGACGTTTCATAATTGGTGCAAACAGAGTATATACTGGGAGTTGCCTTATTGGAAAAATCTCTCAATCCGTCATAACATTGACGTGATGCATAACGAGAAAAACGTATTCAATAATGCGTTTAATACACTTTTGAATGTTAAAGGCAAGACTAAGGACGATCTGAAATCAAGACGTGATATAGAAGAAATATGTAATCGTCTTGAGCTTCATATGAAGCCAAATGACACTAAAAACCCCAAAGCATGTTATGAACTAGATAAAAACCAAGTTATAGTACTGTTAAAATGGGTGGAAGGATTACGATTTCTTGGTGGAATTTCATCTAATCTTCGTAGATGTGTCGACTATAAGAACGGAAGACTGAGTGGGATGAAAAGCCATGATTGTCATGTAATGATGCAAAATTTGTTACCCGTCGCTTTCAAAGAATTATTGCCCGTAAAAGTTTGGAAGGTTATAACAGAACTTTGTTTATTTTATAAGGAGCTTTGTTCAACTACGCTAAAAGTTGATCGTCTTCGTAAACTTGAGGTAGAAATCCCTATACTGCTCTGCAAACTGGAGAAAATATTTCCTCCAGTTTTTTCAATGTAATAGAGCATTTGCCTATTCATCTTCCATTTGAAGCACGTCTTCGAGGTCCTGTGCAATATGGATGGATGTATCCATTCGAGAGGTATGTTATTAATACTGAGTATGTAAATGTTAATTGAACTATAAATAAAAATCAATATTGATATGAAATATTTTTTATTAGGTACTTAAATCCTTTAAAGAAAAAAGTGAGACAAAAAGCTCGAGTTGAAGGTTCGATTTGCAAATCATATATCAAAAAAGAAGCATCGTTCCTTTTCTTTCATTATTTAAATGATCATGTGAATTTATCATTCAAAGTGTTGCGCGTAATAATGAGGCCGTTGAACAAGATTCTTCTTCTGAAGCAATGTTATCTATTTTCAAACAACATGGTCGATATGTTGGATAATATATAGAAGTATGGTTAGATGATAGAGATTACCATGTAGCACACACAAATATTCTTCTTAATTGTCCAAAAGTTGCACCATTTACTAGGTAATCATCAGATTACAAGTTTTGATAAATTTAATTTAATACTGCATGTGTAAATTAATAATAAAACAATATATTATGATTTTGTTTTCAGTGTTTATGAATCACAAAATCCAAACGGCAATTTAAGCAAAAATTTCGCTACTTGGTTTTCGAACTACATTTATGATCCTACAAATAATATGGTCGATGAAGGATTAAAACATTTGGCGTTGGGACTGAAATTATCCAATATTTTTGTTAATGGATATAAATTCAACACCAAAGAATACGGTGTTGAAAAATTAACAAACAATACCTGTGTATTTGTTAAAGGCGGTGATGATCCTAATAATCATATACACGATTTTTAGGGCGTGTTAACCCAGATTTTGCAATTGACATATTTTATAAGACCCGCAGAGGAAGTTTTTTTGTTTAGATGCAACTGGTTCAACAATGTTTCAGGTTCTGGTATTAACATGCATCCAAATTATAATCTTATAGAAATAAAACATACCTCCCGTTATCAGCAGTACGATCCTTTTGTACTAGCCAAACAAGCACTACAAGTTTATTACGCCCCATATCCGTCTCTAAAAAGAGATAAAGCGGATTGGTCTGCGGTTTTTAAAACCAAGCCGAGATTAATATTCGATGGAAAGAATATTCCAAAAGAACAAGCATATCAAGCAGGTATCGAGGAAAATGTTGAAATCACAATTACAGATGATCAAACTGATTTTGGACAATTAAATGATGAGACAAATGTATTAGTCGAAGCATTTGAGAGTGTAGAGAGGAAAACGATATAGAACGAGAGACCGAGTCTGAATCAGAAAACGACAAGGACTGAGTAATATCCGGTAATTTTTACAATTATTCACGCACACGCATCACATATCATCATCATCATTACATGCACTACCAATTAAAAATGACTTTATTACATGCACCACATATCATCATCATTTTATCTGTGTTTATAATTAAAAATGAAACTTTCAATAGGTATTATGTCAGGCTCCAGACGTCGTAGCTCTTCTCGCTCCGCCGGCGAGAGTAGTGGTGAGCCTCCGGCTCGACCACCTGTATATTTGCAGCCGAAAGCTGATGGAGCGTAAGTATCAAAATTAAAATGATAACAATATAAATTTGTTCATAAATATATATACTTGTCCAAAGCTTTGTTTTATATTTAACACAGGGGATTTGATTTGGAGCCCTCAAGAGTTATGCTTGGCATTTCCAAGCAATCATATATGAGCAAGATGACAGATTGCTGGTCTAAGTGGAGTAAGATCCCTGACCAAGTCAGGGAGGCCATCTGACAGGATTTTCTGATGAGTTTATACCACTTTACTATATGAATAAGTATAAATGAACAATTAGTAATATTTTCTCTTTGTACGGAGGCAAATGGACTTGGCGGAGCCCGATGTTGCCATGGTTCAGTGCCATTGGAATTCGAAGATTGCCAAAAATTACAGGAAGGTAATGTCAGCTCTTAAAAAATCGGAAAAGAAACCGAACTGGATGGCCGCTTCCGTATGGGATTCTTGGATGAGTTGGCGGGAGACCGAAGAGTTCAAGGTAATCTACCAAATAAATAGTTAATTATTTCGCAATTAGTAAATATAATATTCAATTTAAATTGCAGGTGGAGTCGGAAAGGAACTCTGCCAATAGAAGTAGGAATCCTGTAACGCATCATAGCGGATCCAAGTCTTTTCAGCATCACCGTGAGGACTTGGTAAATTTATCAATTACGAATCTAAACCATTATTACATTTCGTATATTAATCAGTTCAGTAATTAGCTATGAAAAAATAAAATATATAAATTATTTATTGCAGGAAAGATCATTTGGACGTCCCGTGTCTATGATGGAGGTATTTACCCGTATCCACGCATCAAGACAAGCAGACAATGCTGACAATATTACATATCAATGGGATGATGATGATAAGGCGACGGTTGCATATGTATGCATATTTTAAATCTTATTTTATTAGTATCGATAAGTTTAAATCATATTCTACTAATTTTAACATGTAATCGTTTTTTTATTTTAGGCAAAGCTTCAGAAGGCACGGGCAGAGCTGCTTTCAGAATCGGATCGCGATAAGTTGACGGTAGAGGAGCAAGATAATATTTTCGACGTTAGTATGGATCCCACGCAGCAGAATAGGCGCTATGGCTATGGAAACCAAGCGGTAATCTTATAAACATTGCAATATTATATTAATAAATTAATCTATAGATACACTATACATATGATGATTTCTACTTGAGTTAAATCTAACATATACGTGATTTATAAATATTAGATAAGTAAAAAAGGAAAAATATACACAGATATATGATGCAAATGGATGAACCAAAAACATATATAAGAATACTTTAACACCTGCATATTGTATTAAAAAGAATCCATTTCCTTATGGTATATATTCCAAGAAAAGGGTTCGCTATTTTACATTAGGAACCAAAAACATGAACAGAAAAAAATGCACCATTATCATCCTACACCATTATCATTTAATAAAATATGCATTTCCTTTTGGTATATGCATTGCTTAAAATCACGTCATTTACGTTTCTATATTTTAAAATATGCATTGCTTAAGAAAATGATTATAATACAAATGTGAACATCTCACATTCTATTTGCAGGTTCGGGCAGCTCAAAAGGTGTGTGACAAAGCTGAAATAAAAGAGCTTAGAGCCATGGATGAGCAGCTGCAAGAGCAGGACCATCTTCGCGCTATACAAATAGAGCAGCTGAATCAACGTTTGGCGGAGTACGTGCAGAGGCATGATTCCTTCCCTTCATCGTCTGGTGCTTCCGGAGGTGATGATGATGCTTGAGAGGTACGATGATTATTGTCTTTCTGGTTGGTTATTGCATATATTGACTTTGAGGTGGTGAGGATTGTGTTTGATGGTTATTGTGCATATATTGACTTTAAGGTGGTGAGGTTTAAGTGTTTGCATTGTATATATTGACTTGAATATGGTGTTGGAGTTGGTATTGGTGAGGGTTTTGTTGTTTATGTACATATTGACTTGGAGTTTGATTTGAAAATGTAATGTTTGATGTTGATTTTTGTTTGTTTATATTGTTTGTGGTATAATGTGTTGGATATGTGATATATATGTGAAATGGAGTGGAAATGGAATGGAAATAGATATATATATATATATATATATATATATATATATATATATATATATATTGATTGTGTATGGTTGGAAGATGAATGACTTGCTGTTATAAAAAAAATTGCCCAGATTAGCAACGGCTACCAACGGCTCTTTGGTCATTTTATTCCAACGGCTTTTAACGGCTTCAATCGGCTATATGCCGTTAGAAGCCATTGGAAAAGCAGTTGGAATAGCCCCGTTGCTATCGTTAGAAGCCGTTGGAAAGCGTGAACGCTATTCCAACGGCACCCAACGACCGCCAACGGCTTGGAGCCGTTGGAATAGCCGGTTTCTCTTTAAACGTAGGGATTTTCATATTTAAATTTTAGAAGATGAAGATTGGGAAGATTGAGGTATTATCTTCACTTTAGATATATGGGATGGCATCGGTAGCCTTCTAGAATGAACGAATGGAGGAATTTTGACGCATTATTAGGAAGTGCTATTTTCTATTTGAATTTTATTTTCTTATTGTATTAATAAGAATATGTGTACGCGCCCATAGTAACACATAATATATTTTTTGAGGGTCGTACTGAAACAACTCTCTCACCCACCCTGTATCTCGCCCAATGGAGCACTTCATACACCTATATACAACCATGTCTATTTGATATCTTTGTTATCACCCAATTTTACACATTGTGATGCATATCAAAAAAATTCATATAACATAACTTAATATTAGGAACAAATGTAATGCTAAAGGTTCACGCATTTTTTTGAAATCATTTATCTATTTTATCTTCTAATACATATATCTCAATCAATATTTAAAAATGAGAAGCGTAACTATAAAAAGTGTAATATACAACATGAATCAAAATATTATTTATATTTGTACAAAGAATAGGATTACAAGAACATTAATTGATACTGATATTGTAATTAAACGCAAAAAACCATATTTTTATGCTTGTAGAATAATTGCACTTGCATTATTTAACTCTCTTACTTATGTCAATGGAAATTAATAGTGGAGGAAATCAAATGTAAAAACTAAAGCTTTTTTAATATTACGCTGCTAAGTTATGCCAATGTATCCTTTTATTCGTCGTTTAGTTTGTTTATACGAGCGTAGTGGTTTTTGAAAGTGGTACTGGGTAATTTAATTTTTATCATTATTTTAAATGTGATAAAATTGTTTTGGTGGACGCTTAATATTGCTCTTCTTTGAAGTTCTCTTTTCTCATTTGAAGTTAAGAAACTTATCTACGTTTATCTAATTATTATTTTCATTCTTACCATTTCTGTTTTCTGATAGTAACCAAAAATAATTTTTTTACTTTCAGTTGTTCCTACATAGTTAATATATACATTTATATTTATACATGGTTATTATATGCATTTGTTATACTGAAATTTATTTCTCTTTCTGATTTAAATGACAGACTAACCCAAGGAGAAAAAGCATCACATTACGATCGTATGCTTAAAAAATCCAAGCGATAATCGCATCTTCATTAAAAATAAAAGATTATAATACAAAGGTCCGTGAATAGAAATTAAATAAATACCAAAATTCTTATAGGAGTGAATCAGCCTAACGTATATTGACTAATAGTAGAGAAGACAATTTCACGGATATACGATTGACTTCAACTTAGGTCTATGAATCGCCGCCTTATCCTTAATCTAATCCAATTTTCGTGCAATGCTGATCTTGTATAGATAATTTCCAAAATAAATGCTTGGTTGAAATTCCTATTTGTTGTATAACAACCACTTTATATATTAGTTAGTCTGGTCCCTGGATCTAACTTGAAAGAAATAAGCAGGAAAGTAATGCATGCATGGAAATTTTTAAGAAGAACCAGTATAAAAGGCCTGACCAAAAGATTGAAGGTAAGCAATCTTATAGGACTTTAGACCTAAAAAAGAAGAATGACTTTCTATTAAATCTTAGTTATAATGTCCAACTAGGTATTACAATTTTGTTAAAAAATATATTTTATTTTAACACACCAAATATGCCAGCAGATTAAAATAGGAAGGATTTTTAAAAGTATATGAATAAGTATTTTCCCTGTGTGCATGACCACCCAAAAAGTAGGTGTACGTTTAAAGAGCCACTTAGCCATTTGATTCCCATTATTCCATCAAAATATTTCCAAACCTGTTTGGCTGTCACTATGCCCAGATGAACAATTCTTGTTTTCATTACTAGCATTAGAACAACAACTACAATTTGATTCTAAAAGGATATGAATTTTTTGGATATTGTTATCAAGTGGTAAAGCATCATGATGTAATTTTCCCGTAAAATAGAAAATTTTAAAGGTATTCTTTTATAAAATACCAATGAGTAATGAAATTGAGAATCATGTTTGTGTCAAATTAAGTTCCAAACTTCTTTAAAGTTGAAATGTCCATTAACCCAATGTTAATCAGTCGAAGTATTTAGAACATTATCAAAGTCGAGTTTGGATTCTTTGTAACATTTTCCAGGTTACACTAGAATATGAAGGGAGACTAGTGTAGTCATGTGAAGCAAGATGTATGTATGTGAAGGATAGGAAACTTACCCACGTCAAATTGTTATGCATTAATCAAGCCCAAAGTTTGAAGAAATAAGCTTGGCACACAATTTTGAGGGATTTAATTGTAAGTCCCCCTTCACTCTTAGGCCAGTGGACAATATTCCAAGGGATCCAGTGATGCTTTTGTTGATTTACAGCGGAGGACCAAAAGAAACTTGCACAAATCTTTTTCAAATTCTTTAAAAAATGTGCCAATGGGGGAAGCTATGAAGAAACTATTAGAGCCAATAACACTAAGGATGGATTTGGTAAGAACAAGTCTACCAGCTTAGGATATGAGGAATGAATTCCATTTCCTTACTGTCTCCATTGCTTTTGTCATAAGAGTATGAAAAAGCCATAGGTCTATCAAATGTGGAAATATCCCAAGCCGAAGCAACTATGCTTTTATAATTATCATTTTGAGTCCAGATATTTTGGAAACAAAAAGGCATAGGAAATGTAGAAGACGAGGACACCAATTTAAGTAGCATTGGATTATGATTCGAGTTGGTTCAGCGTAGATGCTCTACATGGGATAAGAAAGTATTAGCAAACCAATAATCATTACCAATGATCCTATGTAATTTAGCGAAAATTCTACTGTTTGCGAATCTAGCATTACACTAAGTGAAGCTTGATCCCGAGAAGGGAATTTCCTGTAAACAACATGAAGTATCATTGAATTAAAATCACTTATATATAGCATTTATATCAATAAAATTTCCCCCTACATTCATCCAGGTTAGTCTTTATGTTACACCTCCTATAAACTAGGAGTCATAACAAAGGTTGGAAATATGAATAATTTCACTTTAAGGTGGCCTATGTCTGGAATACGTGCATTTAGCTTAAAAACAAGAAAAAACCTAAATAATGAATATAATTGTTCATTCAAGATGAATCAATGAGTGCTTCTTAGATTGCAATGGTACAAATGGTAGATTTATTCTTTAATCTTTTAAGTCTTCTGGAACTTTGTGGATTTCCTAAAACTCTGGGGTTCCAAAATAAAATATTTATCATTGTTGGGATAGGTTTTTTCAAAGTTTTGGACAAGGGTTTTTTTTTACTAGATGCCCGAGTTACTCTATAGGTAAACCTCCTTGTGACTCCTTTCTTTTTAGGTTTAACGGGGGAACTATCTCCTCCGTTTCTACTGCAGATGAAGAGGAAGGATCTAGCCTCACGGCAGTGGACTTAGGTGAAGGAATAAGAATAGTCACTACTAGTAATTCCACTATTAGGTGATTATCAAATTTGGGTCCATGTGAACTCTATGAGAAACAAACGAAGGATTGTCTGGCGAAATTTCCAAAATAAACATTGAAATGGAATGGATGGGCAGTGGATCGTTAAAAAAGTTAGGCCATCAAAGACTAGATCGTCTACCAACATTATCACGAACTGGAATATGCAACGGGGTGGATGTGAGTTATGGTGTGACGGATCTTAAGGCTACTTTAACACCAGAATGGAGATGAATAGTATTTTATAACTTTATAAATCCTTTTAACTTTGTTTCAAGATTTAAATCAAATCACAAATTATCGAAACATATCTATATTGATCAAATAATCATAGATCCGATCACAGATAAATATAAAAACGGTGACAAAAAGTAAAGTAAGAGAGTTGACTTCAAGAATTCTATAACGGTTCGGATTGACTAATCTTACATCCAATCCCCTACAATACTGTACAGATTTCTTTTCAATCGCCTAGTTTTACCAGGTAGTAGCAAACCAGAATATAATAATGATGTCAAGACTATAAGATATATCCTCATGTCTCACGAGTTTGGAGCAAACTCTCTTCATTTACAGGGAAACATGATCACGTACTAGATTTAGATGAGCTACTAAGCACACTCACTTGATTTTAACAGGAAACAAGCACACCCAAACAAATAAAAGTAGTGTAGTTAATTTCTAAATACATACAATTGTACTTGGGATACAAAATATCATATAGCCCTTCTATTAGCGGTTTGATATTTGAGTTTTTAGAGAGAATGCTTCTAGAAAAGTAGATATTTTATAGAGAATCAATCTAGTATGGAATAGATTGATTCTTTATAGTTTTGAAGAATGCAGTAAGCATTTTTCAAGAAATATTCATGAGAATAAGGAGCAAGAATAAAGTAAGAAAAATTAGTTAGAAAATTCATTTACACTCTCCTTTATATAGTGAATGAATAGATGTATCCATTCATGAAGAGATGCGTCCAAAAGATACTTCTTTTCAAATTTTAAAAGACAAACCAACGATCAATGGTCGATATATCAAGGAAGTGTATGTCAAAATACCCTTATAAATTAAAAAAAATGTTTTGTTAAACTTCAATATTTTTGTAAGATAATTTAAACATAGTTTTTAAATGCTTTGAGCAAATGAAATTTTTTTATAAAATATTTGCAAAAATATATTTTGAATTCTAAATAATTTATTTTAATAAAATATCAAAGATCATAAATTTGTGATAAAAATTAGAATTTGTGTTCGGCGACTTTAACAGTTTATTCTAATGACTCATACAAAGTCTTGAGTTCTTCAAATCTTTGTTTTTAAACTCATGAGTCTTGGCTGTCTTTGAATCTTGCACTTTATATTAATCAGTCTTCAATCTTTAATCATTTTATACTTGTGTAATATTCTACAATATATACTATACAACTTTAAAAAACATCAGTATATATAATTATATGTTGATTATCATCGAAATTAATATGTAAGGCATTAATAATGGACACATCGCTTAAAGTACTAATGGCTTCTGATCCCAAATAAGTTAATAATGCATTACTTATCATAGGAGATCATGTGACTATCTTAACAGTTGGTGATGTGGTAGTTAAATTAGTTGTGCCATCAATGTTTGATATTAAATTATTCAAAATTACCATGCCATGCTTATGGCTTGGGTTTTGGTGAGATTGAAGTAAACTTAAAATTCCTACCAAATATAGGGCTTTTAGAAATACTAAAAACGAAAGGAGAATTATTTTGACATCAGTATTTATGGCTCACAATCACTATAAACCCTCTTTGTAACTTCTCTACTGCTTTCCTTCTTTATAAATTACTTAACGAGTTGGATTTGGTAATTTGTGCCAAGCTATTTCTTCATTTTTCAATGATGAATAGAGATTGACACGGTTGTCGAAGTCTTCTACATCTATCATAAGACAACTTGAGTTGTCATAAAAAAACTCTTTGAATCTTTACTTTGTTTTTGTATAAGTTGATGGTTTTAGCTCTTCTTCATGCTTAGGTTTTTCTTCACTATGATTTTGTACATAACGACTTTTGGGATAAGGCAATGATGGTGTTTTCCTTTTCTTCTACTGAATTCAAGATCACTGTAACAACTCACAACCCAATATGCCTGAATTTTCGCTGTCGAAAATCCAAATCCACGAAAGTACGGATTATTGGTTTGGTATCTTGCAAATAAAAAAAGAATACATATCAAAGTACTAATGATATAACTCACATCAGAATAAAAAAATATAATAAGTCACATGGCTACTGACTAAGATTTGACACTTCCAGAGTCTAGTCTCCCTGTTAGCACCGAACATGCCTAGTACCAATACATGTCCTCCAAGATATCATGTTAGTGGTAATCAGGAAGGGGTCAGAACAATGGTGACTGCAAAAATTACACACTTTATATGTAACACTGGTTTATGCCTATTGTTCTCTTATTTTTTACGTCTTTTAATATTTAATTAGTCGTCTCGACTAATCGCATACGATACATTTTATCTACCATTATAGATTATAGGTACATACATATTTATAAGTAAAAGTGTCAGGGTCCCCCATTGGACCAAGATACTGTCCCCTCTAGTATCTCTAAATCAGCACCACATCAAGATCCATCGTCTCCTCGTACCATGATCTTGTAGCCATGCATATCGAGGAACTCCCACAGTGCCTAATGATGGCTTTTCAAATATTTTACCGTATTCCATCTCGCTTTAGGGATTCGCTACTTTCTTGCTTCCTATTGTGGACTCAACTCCATTGACTACCTCATTCATTTTGAAAGATCTATTTATAGGTTAGCTAACCTTGCCTTAACAAACAAACTAGCAAACAACTATGGTGGTGCATTACCCAATGTGGCATACCCTAGTAAAAGGCTAGCTTAGTTAGGTGTAACCTTGTCTTTCACATTGACCTATAAGGACTAAAGATGTCTCAACCTATAACAGCCCCTCTCCTGATTTGGTACCAACACATGCCGTCATAGTGCCCAATCCTACTCACCATCCGATTTATATTTCCTATTACAATCAAGGCTATACCCCTCGCTTTTCTATTTTGAAGCAGACTTCTCTATCTATTGGAGGTATTCCTTCATATACATACAAGAGTATACTCTCTGTGGCTACTATGTTTTGTATATCTACCACATCCGTATAATGTTACACAACCAGTAGTTACCCTTGCGGTGGACAGATTTCAATTGTGTAACACTACTGACCTCGCATTTCAACTCATACTAATGACCAATGTCATTATATTCATACTAAGTTATTTACAGACATATTTCATGCTCGTCATAACATATATTTGGATATACATCCATTCCTAATTTGTCGACTAAACGTCATTTATTATTTCCCCTTCGTTCATCACTATTGGATGAAATCTCATGTTTCCTTTTTAACCAACATCCCTCTTTGATTGCCTATTTAGACTAATTGCTTCCCTATTCGTTCAATTGTATCTTCGTTGTTTACCATTTCTTTCCTACGTATTTTAATTACATACTTTAGATTTCCCATTTATTTATTATTATTCCCACTTATATTACTTTAGTTATACTTAAGGATTTTTAGTCCTTACTACATTGCAATTATTTCTTTCCCCAAAGGAAATTGTTGACACTATAATTTTCTATAAATTACTTAAAAGAGGACTTGTGTTATGTGTGAAATAACAAAGAATTATCTTTTATTTTTCCATTGGAATAGACTGTACAAAATACGGTGATTTTCTTATTTTATACGTCTTTTTATTTATTTACATTCTTTGTTATTTCAACCAATAAACTTTTATTTGTGTTTCGAGATAATTTATAGAAATCCAAATTGTTATTCAATTCATTCCAATATGTTAAAACTAAATCCCATTTAATTTATAATCAATTCTAAATTATATTTAAAATCTATATAAACTAATCAAATCTAAAATCCAAATACAATATCGTCAACAAGTTATTTATAAATCTAGGGACCATTTGTAGCCCCAACTTTCCTGATCCAAACATACAAAATATCTATGAAGTTTAGGGCTTTACATAACATTTAGTTTTATTTTCCATAATCATTACGCATATAAAATTATATATCCAATTCATGAATTATATCTAAGCATAAATAAAATAGATTCACAATGATATAAATCCAATATTATTACAAAATATGTGATTTTCCACTTACTTCTTTTTAGCTCCAATTATCTCGATCTAGATCCATCCCCTTTTTATTTGACTCTCTTACTTTAAATCCAAAATATAAAAAGCATATACACCTATTAGAGTTATAGACATGGGAAAAGGATTAATATAAATTTAGATTTGAGTTTAAGGTTCATGATTTGCCTTTGTTTCTACGTTCTGAATCGATTATATTATTCTCTTCTCTTATTCTTTGCTTTTCTCTACGTGTGTGTGTGTGTGTGTGTATATATATATATATTATAATAGTTTTACTTATAATAGTTTACTACTTTTAGATTTTGGAGGAGAAGAGAAAATGGTAGAGTTTTAGTAACCAGTAAGTTTTCTAAATAACTTAGGGTTGGTTAGTTGTTAATTTACAGGGGTTAGGGACGGATTTAGAGTGTTAAATTTAGCCTAGGAAATCTTGAGATCGCAAGCCATAATTTACCGATTTTACACATCAATAGCCGACCTTTCACGACCTTGGGTCGACCACGACCAGTCAACCTGGGTGCTTTAGAAGTCAACCGTTCCATTGTTTAAACCGTGGTTAATTAGAGTTGTTTGATTTTGTGTATTTTATTCCTTGTTTACATAACCAATAAATCTTCTTCATATATTATATATTGTATAAGATTTGCATCGATGTTGACTTTTCTTAAAATCTAAGTCTCCATTAACGTTAACAATTAACGTTAACTAACTTTTATTACCATAATTACACATAAAATTATTTTTGAAATAAAAACCTCAAACATTAATAAATTTTTAGTTTCAACTTCGATTGGAAAAGTTTATATATGAAAATTGATCAGAAAATCACCACAAATCCAACGGTGTTAGTTTCCTTGCCCAATTATGAAGTTTGCAAAAATTCTATATTTCAGCATTATTATAATTTATTGAATTTCTTTTAAACAATTGCCATAAAATCATAAGGTGTTATATTCTCCTCCATTTAAAAGAAATTCGTCCTCGAAATTCCTCAAGAACTGGTAATGTAACATAACGTACATCCATTCTAAACTGAACAATCAACAAGAGTGCAACCAATTTTGCAACCAATCGTGTAGAAGTGCATGGTGTATCACAACATATATGATATGCATACTGAGTAATCCTAATCGGCGGCCCCTATATGAATGCATTCTTTTAAATCAATATCGAAAATAGGGTGCAAACATTCTAAATATACTAGCAGTTCTACATGTATGTAGCTTTTGAAAACCAAAGATTTGTTTTTACATCTAAATTTTCCTACACTTCTACGAATAGAAGTATAATTTAACCAATTTCGCATCCAATACCTACCATCCAGAATCTTAGGACATTGTTGCTAACATCAAAATTTAGAAAAATTCAATTCTCTAAACCTATTTCTTTATGCTGGGAAAAAGGTTTAAACGAAAATTTTCATATTTCCATCCTTCTTCTCTTGGGTACCCAACTTCCCAATGTACTTTGGAACCTTCTCTTTTGCCTCCGGTGCTTTTCCAAATTTTCCAAGTATAGTTTTGATAGTTACTTTTTATCTTAAAGTTTTAAAATAAGGTTTATTTCAAAATCCAACTTTCTGTTCACCTATCGATAAGGTAGAAAGGAAAAGATTTCCTAACTAAAACAGCTTCCCTTGTCACTAACCATATTTTATTTTATTGCCATTTCTTTGCACAGTAAAATAACCAATATATCAATTATTCCTCGTGTCAAGTATGTGGTATTTCTAAAATTTGATTTCTTCTTTTTTTTGCCAAAAATATTTGCATATTACATTTTAAAATATCAGCACAATTTGTAGGTTTTAAAAAATTTCATTAAAAAATTTTCAAAATATTTTCACAGAGATATTTTATTTTTCAAAACCATGAATTTTGAATAAAAAATCTCATAAGTGTACATATTATATATTTTCTTCAAAATAATTTATGTTATGTCTTATGAAATCAGGGTTTAATCAACAGTCTAACATCCATAGTGGACTTCACCTACTTACACAATTAATTTTTAGTTTTAAAACTTTTCTTTTTTTTATAATAGCAACCACTACACAAGTTCAATTAGAAATTTCAGCTTTTAAAGTATAGGGACATTGGCCCGTGGCTATGCATCATCCTTTCCCTATCCTCAGCTCTTGAAACTTATTTCTCGAATTTTTCAAGACTTACCATCTTATTTCATTTCTATTTTAGTAGTCAATTAAATAAATTTTATTAATTAATTTCATAGCTTTCAGTCTCTATGTTTTCTTTTCTTTTCCATTAGTTAACCGTCTTTTCAAAAAACTTCTTGTCTTATTGTTTTCCTTAACATCGTGGTCCATACTGAAAATACATAAAAATGAACATTCCTATAATATCATATGGATTTTTATACCCTAATGAAGACAACTAATGCTAACAACCCAACCTAAAAAGAACAAGTGCTGGAAAGCTGCCCTTCAACATTAGCTAACATTAACAATATTATGGCTCTATCACTTATTACGTAAATTGAATGGACATTTCTAGTATCCATCCTTCTACACCTCAACTTAACTTTCTTTTACAGCTTATGATGAATAAGATATATTCATTACCTCCATTACTACACCCAATTAGATAATAAACTATGCACATTTTGAATAACTCTTTGACAACTGGCTCGGCAGAATAACTTTTCCATCCATATTATGTCTTCCTTAACTTTGAATCCATTAATATCCTCTATGTATTTTTGCCATCTCATAACCATATGTTACCTTCTCCTTTTAATCCAAATCCCATGATAGTATTTCCTAATCTTGGTATTTATTTTCTTTATTTTAATCTTCATATAAACATATCCTAAGACTCGTATACTTTAATGCCATTTAACATTCATTTACGGGTTCTTCTTATGGCTTGCATACATGTCTAACAAAATATTCGTTGGTTCTCATCACTATTCTTTACACTCTACGAAGATTCCTTTTTACTACTCCATGAGAAATTATTATATGCTTCATAGCTTACACTTCACCCCGTCTTACCCAGCCACTCATTTCTATATACTTCATATCTAAGATTTTGGTTTAGCATTTTTCATTTTTTCCAAATTTTAAAAACTTCAAAAGTTTTGAAATACTTAATTCCAAAACATTTATCTTTAAAAATTAAAAGTTTGAAACCTTTTATTAAATTCAAAAATACTTGGTGTCTTAACTTCTAAAACTATGATTTAGGATTTTTAAATTTAGCCATTCATTAAATTTAAAAGAAAATGGTAGCAAATCTAATTTTAAAAAGTTTCTTTCCATTTTCTTCAAATCAACCTTTTGTTTTAAAGACCTTTTTATCTTTTACTTCTTAAAAAATAGGATTTTTAATTCAAACTATTTATTAAGTTTTTCTTTTAAAAACTCATTTGTTACACCAAACCATTACTTTTGAAAAATGCACTTTACAATATTTTTATAACATCTTTTATAATTTTAAACATTAAAAACTAGAGTAGAAAAGAACAACTCTCGCTCTATCATTTTCTTTCCACTCACACATCTCCACTTCCAATCCTTGGCGGTGTTGAACTTATGTAATTCAAATATTTTCCAAAGAAGACAAGAAAATAATTAATTGATTCAGTCAATCAATTTAATTAGGCTATATATGGATAGATAAAGAGGAAGGATATATGTGATATCTTTTAGAGAAGGGAAACTAATCAATTGCTAACCAATTAATTAGTCAAAGAATTTGTTATATGAAGAAAGAAAAGATTGTTGATGGAGATTGATTCAAGTAAGAAAAATTATGGAAACCAAGATCACCATTATCCATTTACATAGAAATTAAATCATGGATATTCGGAAAGGTTTCAAACATAATCTGAAAATTAATTTTCTTCGTCTCCAAGCATCCTTCATTTTCATGCATATTTAAATGAAGGAAGTTCATCTTCATATTTGTGTGAGTGTGTGAGAAAGCATCCACCGTTATCCTCTTCTTCAGTATACCCTAATTTCTACAGTCAATCAATTAGGGGTTTTGAGCGCAAACAAGTCTTTGGATAAACTGATTATTCAATTTGTAATTATAGGTTAGTCTCTCCACTTTGCTACCTATAATTTTGTAATCTCTCTCTCTCTCTCTTTTGTACTGTCTTTCTTCAATGAAATAAAGAATATTTGTTGGGTCCGTGGACGTAGGCAATTTAGCCGAACCACGTTAAATCTCTGTGTTCTCCACTCTTCTGTTTTTTCTTTGTTTGGTGATTGTTTTTCATTTGAATTTGTGGTTGGTAATTAATCGACAAGCTAGATCCTTCTTTTGATTGTTTCCACGCTTTAGCATTCCGCTGCAGTTTTGGAGTTAGTGCAAAGCAATTTAAATTTCCGCACTACAGTTTGGTATCGAAGCTAGGTGTCTTGCTCTAGATTAGTTATCAATGGCAAATTCTTTTAATGGTGGTATGAAAAATTATGGCATCACCAAATTTGTTAGAAAAGAAGTTTTTGGGACATGGAAGGTGAAGACTAGTGATGGTATTCTTCAGCAACAACTTCGTCCATTTAGAGGAAGAGATAAAAGCCAGAAGCACCTTGGAGGTAGAAATATGCATGGATCCAACTTCAAGGGTGCTAGAAGGGGTGCTTGCTATTATTGTAAGAAGAAAGGACATTTCACACGGAATTGTCTAGCTCTTAGAAAGAAGAGAGAGAAGAAGGAGAAGGAGAAAGCTTTAGTTGCGACACCAGTTAGATCGAATGCACATAGAAGTGATAGTAATACATCATTACTTTCCACCAGTATTTCACATTTAGAGCATACAAGTTGAGTGATTGATTCTGGAGCCTCTTGTCATATGACGCCAGATAGAAGCTGTTTTGTCGGTTACAAGAAGATTGATGACAAAGCAGTCCATATAGGGAATGATACATCTTGTCATGTTGTGGGTGTTGGAAGTGTGAGGTTTAGGATGCATGATGGTGTTGTTAGGACTATCACGGATGTTAGACATGTTCCGATGCTACGTAGAATTTTGTTATCAGTTGGAGCTTTGAGTAGACTTGGTATGAGGATAATAATAGATGGAGAGAATTTGAGAGTGGCGAAGGGTTCCTTGGTAGTAATGAAAGGGGTGCGAGTTAATGATATTTATGTGCTTCATGGAGAGACGGTCTTTGAAGAGTCGGTAGTTTCTACTGATTCTAGTATTTCAGATTCTACTCGGTTATGGTTTCTTCGTTTAAGTCATGTTGATGAGGAGAGTCTTGAAGTATTAAAGAAGCATGGGTTGATTGATGGTGTTTGTCAGTCGAAGCCTAACTCTTGTGGAGGTTGTTCTTTTGGAAAGAAGAAGCATGTCACATTTGATGTTGGAAGACCTAGAGCTATAGAGTTTCTAGAGTATGTTTATTCTTATGTGAGGGGACCTACCCCAGTTGCATCTTTTGGTGGAGCCAGTTACTTCGTCTTATTTGTGGATGATTTCACACGTAAGGTTTGGGTCTATTTCTTAAAGGTCAAAGACGAAATATTTGCCTAGTTTTGCAAGTGGAAGACCTTAGTAGAGAAGCAGTCGAGGAAGCGTTTGAAGGTTCTCAAAGTTGAAAATAGTAGTGAATTTATGTCACAAGAATTCACTGGCTATTGTGCGTCCGAGCATGTAATTAGAGATTTTTTCTATTTCTGTTGAGTAACATTGTTATGGAGTGGCGGAGAGCATGTGTCGGATATTGTGGGAGAAAGCTACGAGCTTGAGAACGACTGCTGGTCTAAAAAAAGATTTTGGACAGAAGCGATATCAATGGCAGTATTTCTCATCAACCGCACGCCTTCTATTGCCATAGATATGAAGATCCCAGAAGAGATATGGAAAAGAGAGCCTGTTGATTATTCATTCCTTAAAGTGTTTGGTTGTTCAGCTTATTTAGAAGACGAGAGACATGATAAGTTGAAGCCTAGGAAAAGCAAGCATATTTTGTTAGGCTATAGAGAAGGAGTGAAGAGGTATAGGTTGTGTGTAAAACAATTAGGAGAATTATGACTAGTAGGCATGTGACATTTGATGAGAGGTCTTCGTTGAAAGTGGAGCCACTATCAAGTGATGACATTGGGAGGACAGAAAATAGCCAAACACATTTGGAGTCATCAGGTTGCTTCCATATTAAAAGAGATATTGGTATTTCCGATGATACCATGGTTGATGAGAAGATTACAGAGGTTCAGACTCTAGGTGGAGCTCACTTACTGGAAAGGCCTTTTGGTTCAGTTGACCCTATTTGTAAGCATATTTGTAGCGATGATTCTTCGTCTTATGCTTTGAATGTTGTGGAGCTCGTTGGTGAGTCTGCTGATGTTGACTTACAAAAATCTAGCAAAATTATTGTGGAGGAGATTGGTGTAGATAATATTGAGTATGTCCTCACTCAATTTGGAATGGAGAAGGTGATGCGTGCTGTTAAATCTCCGTTGGTCTCTCGAAGATTAGTGTCTACATGTTCGTCTCCGACATCGGGTTTGTTGAAGAATTTTGGTACTTTCTCGTATGCATTATGTTTGTTGATGTGCATGTTATCTTTCTTATGCTTAGGGAAGATTTGGAAACTCTGTTTGGGCAATATTGCCCAAACTAGTTCACATTGAGCTTGTTTACGTAGACCCAACAATTTGTCGAGATGTGGTGATGCAGAAAGATTGTTATATTTGAATCAAGGTGGAGTGTTGAATTTATGTGATTCAAATATTTTCCAAAGAAGACAAGAAAATAATTAATTGATTCAGTCAATCAATTAATTAGGCTATATATGGAAAGATAAAGAGGAAGGATATATGTGATATCTTTTAGAGAAGGGAAACTAATTAATTGCTAACCAATTAATTAGTCAAAGAATTTGTTATATGAAGAAAGAAAAGATTGTTTACGGAGATCGATTCAAGTAAGGAAAATTATGAAAACCAAGATCACCATTATCCATTTACATAGAAATTAAATCATGGATATTCGGAAAGGTTTCAAACGTAATCTGGAAATTAATTTTCTTCATCTCCAAGCATCCTTCATTTTCATGCCTGTTTAAATGAAGGAAGTTCATCTTCGTATTTGTGTAAGCGTGTGAGAAAGCATCCACCATTATCCTCTTCTTCAGTATACCCTAATTTCTACGGTCAATCAATTAGGGGTTTTGAGCGCAAACAAGTCTTTGGATAAATTGATTATTCATTTTGTAATTATATGTTAGTCTCTCCACTTTGCTACCTATAATTTTGTAATCTCTCTCTCTCTCTCTCTTGTACTACCTTTGCTCAATGAAATAAAGAATAACTATTGAGTCCGTGGACGTTGGCAATCTAGTTGAACCACGTTAAATCTCTGTGTTCTCCGCTCTTCTGTTTTTTCTTTGTTTGGTGATTGTTTTTCATTTGAATTTGTGGTTGGTAATTAATCTACAAGTTAGATCCTTCTTTTGATTGTTTCCGCGCTTTCCGCACTACAGGCGGAATCTCTAATATCATGTGAGGAGGACTTTTAAAAGATTCTTGTAATAAATGCACAAAACAATGGAAAAAGTCCATCTTCCATTGTTCTGCCTTTAATTTTTTATGTTGCTTTTAATTAGACTATTAGCAAAATTTTGATATAATCTGCTAACTATTTCTAATTACTAACATATTTAATATAAATTCCCAATATTGTTTCTAATCATAAACATCATTACACTAGGGTTTCCAACCTTATTTCTAATTATATTTCGAAATTTTTACTGCTATTTAAAGGTCTTCACTTAAACTATCCTTATTTCAATTGCTTTAATCTATATAGCTTTCCTCTTAATTTACTGTCATCTTAGTTGAACCACTGTAGTGCGTTCACCTACAACTTTAATTTAGGCTTTTAAATCCTTTTTCTTGTTCTGTTTACCCTATTTCAAACTTGTACCACTTTCTATTGTCCATCCCTAAAAATGTTTTTACAGCTTAATATTTTCATATGTAGAAACCAACGAGTTGTATTGCTCTATCATTTTTCGTTAAAAAGAAATAGCTTTTACAAAAAAATTTATAGAAATTTTAGATTTTAACAAATTTCAATTTCTACTAGAACTTTATATTTACAATTTTCATTCTTTACGGGGAAATTGCGAGCTATATATGCTACATGTATTTTTCAAGAATTAGCTTTCATAAAACCCATTTATGAAAACTTTTCAATTTAACTAAATATTTATATTCATATGTACATATACATACATATATATTAAGATCCAATATTTGCTTACTTTTTCAAATATATTAATTATATATTTTTCTCGACTTTTAAAACTATTTTTTATTGGGTTGGACTCAATGGATTTCTATTTGTTCTTTCTCTAGAACTTCTGCGCTTCAACTTACCAACTTATCTTCTTTCCAATATTAGAAATTTGGCTATTTACTTGGAGTGACTACTTCACGTCTTCCTTCGAGAAACCAACTGCTTCTGGACATCTACAACATATGTATTCTTACTTTTCCTCTTATATGGATCTACTCTACATCATCAATCGGAAATCATACGAGGATCTTTAACCATTGGGCTATGCGGGCCTAACTAGGGAGTCATATACTATCTAGTTTAGGGACCTTCCATATGCAACTACTCTACAATTGGAATTCATAGGATTTGGAGTATAATATATTTATATTTATAGTATAAATATAAAAACACACACTCAACATTTCCTAATTTTCGAGATCAACTAACTTAAGCTCTGATATCAGATATAACAACCCGCACTATAATGGGCTTGAATTTTTACTAAATCGAAAACCCAAGTCCACCATGGTATGGATCATTGGTTTGGTATCCTACAAGTAAAACAAAAGAATGCATATCAGAGCACTAACTATATAACTCACAGTGGAACAACAAAATATAATAAGTCACATAGCTTCTGATCGAGATTTGATAATTCTGGAGTCCAGTGTCCCTGTTAGCACCGAACATGCCTAGTACTAGTACTAGTCCTTCAAGATATCTTATGGGGTGTAATAAGGAGGGGGTCAGAACATCATTTTGGTGATTGGCAAAATTATATACTTTATACATAACAATGGTTTATGGAAAAATTATACACTTCATACATAACAGTGGTTTATGCTGATTGTTCCCTGTCACTTGTTATGTCTTTTAATTAAATTAGTCCTTCTGACTCCCCGCCGTGTACGATACATATAATAATCCAGAATTTTGGACACGTCATATTTAAATATCTAAAGTATTTAAATATCTAAATCTTGAATTTAATGTGACTAAATTGATTTAATAACCATATTATCCCCCTTTAATAATAACTAATGATAAGAATTTTTTCAAAATTTATTTACAAAAATAAATAGTTAAAATTAATATCGAGAGTGTCACCGAAAATCATTTAATCGGTAAAACAATCTCGAAACGCATGAAGTTATCATTTTGGGGCACTATCTTGGAATGAAACTAGTGTCATCGGAACCGGGATAATTAGGTGATGTATGCCGATGAATATCATGATGATCTGATATCCTGTGTGATCATGCGAGCTCAAAACGTAAAGCAATTTAATTTAAGAGATCAAAATATAATATATTTTCATTTAAATATACACCCACACTTAACCCTTAGCCCCACACTTCTATTCCTCTCTCTCTCTCTCTACTTCATATTTGCCTGTAAACAAAAGAAAGTAGCCAACTCCTCTTCCTCTTCTTCAATCAATTGTTTTGAGAGCTTGGATTAATGAAAATTAATGTCATTTTATTGGTTGAATTCATGTGGTCGAGTGCTTCGTTTTGGCATGTTCAAAGTTGGGTAAGGGTCAATTGGGGAGTATCGATGTTGAGGGGCCAACGCTACGGTTAGTGATAGAGTTTGGGCGTCGATCAAGGAATCAGAAAAAGGCATAGTGCTTGTTAGACGAAGACACACGAGTGGTGGCATTTTGAGGGGTTTCGATTAACTGGAGAGGAGTGTGGCATCTGTGTACAGTAACCAAGGATCACCAGGTCATGATTCAATTAGAGAGCCGAGCTTGACACTGATGGGGGGTTGTGAAGCTCTTGCGAAGGAGAGAGCATTAGCGAAGACGATAGTCGATTTCCTCGAGTAACAAAGGAGAAAAGAGGAGAGAGGATCAACGATGTTAGGTTCATGTATGGGAATTTATGTATAGACAATAAAAAAAAGGGAAGAAGGATTTAAAATAATGCGGTAGTTAGTAGAGTAATTAGTTAATTTAATTATTTAATTAATCTAAAATCTTATAAAATTCATTACTTTTGCATACGAGATTCAATCGGGATGTCGTCTTCGCCATTGCACTCATAGTAGAATTATCTGCATCTTGGTTTTGGCTTGGGTGAGTTAAATCACTATTAAATTTGTATAATGTTGTCAATATATTTTGTTTTGCTAAACATAAGTTAAAATAAATAACAATGCAGGTTATTGCTTTTGGACCCTTCTTGCTTTTGAAAGCAAGTGACAACATTATATATAGTAGAATCTCTCTTTTAAACCCTCTGAAATATGTGACATGGCCGAGACATGTTTGATAGTGTGTTGGAATTTGAAGCAAAATAGTCGTTGTAAACATACTTTGAAATCCCTTGTATTTGACATATATTTAATTGGTTAAAATGTGAATATATTGTAGAATTGTATATCTGGTTATTCATTTCACTTGGTGTGTTTGACATAAAGGGATCACTTTGGAAAGTTATGGAAATTATGGAATGAAGTTGTGAAAATTAGAAATGAAAAGATCGTGATGGATGTACATTGAAATCGCTTTGTATTAAACGACTTTTAAAGCTAACTTTGAAAGATATCCAAGGGCTTCTTATTATTTATAATAAATACTATAAGCGTATTTGTTATTAGAAAACTATCAAGGCTTCAATATATCTTTTTATAATTATTTATGGGTTTTTGAAGTAAAAGGCTTTAATTTATAAAATATGTTTTTATGGTTTTTAAATAAATTACAAAATAAGTATTTTAAAATAATATTTAATATAAATATTTTAAACCATAGTAGAGGTATTTCTAAAAGTATTTCAAATAATTTTTAATTATATATATAGTTTTAGAAAATTAGTTAAATATTTTATTAAAATAAATAAAAGATTAGGTAATATAATATCTTTTTAAATTATTTTTTGTTATTAAATATTTTATCCTATAAACAAGTTAGTATATATATACACATATCATTTTAAAAAGGGTTTTTAGTAAATATATAAGTTTTAAAAAGTAAGTTAATTATTTTATAAATGTAGTAAAGGAAGTTTCGATTTTAACACTTAAGTTAAAACAAATTATTTTTAGAAGTTAAACAAAAAGTGCATTACCTTATGAATAAGTGCGGATATGCTTTGACCTTTAATAATGAATATTCTAAAAATAACTATAAGCAAATGATTTTGGATGGTAGTAAACGATGTTTTGGTAACATTTGTTTTTAACCTTTAATAATTATACTATGAATATACTATGAATATAATTTGATATTTAATAATAAATATTTTGAAGATAATTATTAATGAATAGTTTTGGGTTATTGTGACAATGTTTAAATAACAATTGCCTCAAACCTTTATGAAAGTAATTAGATCTTTAAAAGAGAGTTTCAAAGATAATGAAGTGTGAAATGATTTGGGTTTTTCGTAAATAATGTTTAGTAACATTCATTTTTTAACCCTTGAATTATATTTTAAAGGGAGAATATTGTTAAATGATGAAAAATATATTTAGATCTTTTATAACAGGACTTCAAAAATAATAACAAGTATAAAACCTTTTGAAAGAAAGATAGAAAAGCTATATGTTTAAGTAATAAAAGAGAAGGGGTTCATATTAACAATGTTTTAAGTAACAAATAGTTTAACCTCTTTGCTTTTATTTTTAAGTCAGTAACTCTTGTTAAAGGATTTGTGAATACACTTATAACATCACGATAAGTATATGAACACTTTTGAAGTATTGAAAAAAGTAAAATGAATGGTGAAATAATAGTGTTACTTAAAATTTTGGGTAAACAAAAACTTTCTGGAAAAGCTCCCATACTCGATCCATCCTTCGGATCCTCGCTCTACCGGCTTGTCACCCTCGTCGGCAAGTAACCAATCGGTCATCTTCAGCGGCCAACCATGCCTACTCCATATCCGAAGACTATGAATGGAAGCTCGGCCGTCATCCATTGCCACTTCCCTCAAGATCTTAAAGAACGAGGGGCCCGAAGCATGTCTGCCTGATTTAGCATGGCCTCCTATCGCATCTTCTCCAGCAGCACCGAGCACTCCCAGCATTTTGACGGTCCTCTGAAGTTGGTCAACCAATCTCTCCTAGAGGCATATGCCAAAGTTTGCTCCCTCGAGCCTTCCTTGCCATCATTTTCCTTAGCAGCTAGAGCTGCCCCCAGCCTCTTCGACACCTGCCTGATCCAGCCCTTCATCCTAATCCATGCGCCAAGTACCACACGTTCCATGCAACTCCATTTCTTAGCAGCCTTTCTCCCCCTTTAAGGCCCGGATCCACCCTCTGTACGATCCTAGCATCAGAAGTAGCTCCGCTTTTACATGACCGTTCATCGACTTTGCTCTCCGCATTGCTGCAACTGGGCCCTGCATGTACGCCCTTCGCCAGATGCCTGAATCATTAAGAGCCGACACTGGACTGGCTATCTCGTGTGGTCCAACTATGCCTACATATGGATCCCCCCTGACCGTTGTAGACCGACCGCCTTATGTCCTTAGCAATCCTAAACCTATCAGCTAGGACCATCTTCTTAACCCGAAACAGCTTACCATGAAGTACCTTAACCATTTCCAATCCAACTACTCTGAAATATACGTCATTAGAGAAAAGTACTATTCCTCTACCAACAGTACTCCACATGCAACCCTTTCCTCTCTCCTCCCTTTCCAATAACCAATCAGAATGCCTACACTCGTACTTATTAAATTCTACCATCTTTCCTAGACCCTTCTTTCCAGCTGATAAGACATTCGAGTCTTGGGCTTGAATCTGCTTTCCAACTGGCTCCCATACTACATCATCTCCAATCCATGGCCCAGAGCCTCTCCTGCACTTTGTCCTACAATCTTGACAATTCATTCACAACGCACATCCATTATATAGACCCGATGCCATACCACATGGAAAAGGGTGGAAAACCCCAACAGTGAACGAAATAACACAGAAAAGAAATCTCCCTTACCAACTCTCCCCACGTCTAAAGCCTCTCCAATGGCGGATTTGCCTAACTTCCGTTAGAGAGAGCCTCCTTCAAGCTCTACCACTCATCCCACCATGTTCAATCCACCAAGCTCTACCACCATCATCATCTCCAACATCAAGCTCATCACTCCAGCTAGTGGCACCTCCTTCTGGTGCCTATCTTCCAACCACCATCTGAAAGTCTATAGAGTGGATCATGTAGTGTATATGGAAGTATATGTGACAAAATATATGAATCAACTTAAACAATATTAATCTAGGCAAATATAAAACAATCACACCAGGATATTATACTGGTTCGAACCTTCCGTCTTACATCCAGTCCTGAAGCTCCCCTTCAGAATTCAATTATCCAACACCCTCACTTCACCCGAAGGAATATGCTTGGTTACAATAAATTGTTCCTGTAAAATGTGTGTTCTATAACACATATATTGACTAATTAGTACAAATGCTTCCAATATATATCTAGAGAGTATTTTCTATGAAGAGCTGAATATTTGAAAGAGTGAAATACAAGTATAGATTGCTAGAGATGAAGAATATATGATAGAATGTGTAATTAGAGAGCATAATTAAGTAAGGTAATTTATTCTCTTGATTCTTGATGATATATATAGTTGTAGAGAGGTTCCTTGAGTGGTTGCATCTATTAACAAGAGCTCTATAGTTGCTTCTGTTGATGATGAAGAGTTGCAGCGAAGAGAAGCGAAGATGTTTATTCGAATGTGGCAGTTGAAGTTTAAATTTAAAATCCGAGTTCGAAATCATACGTCTGGTATTTGTATCAGACGTATGATACTATATATTTTCTATATATAGTAGATTTTCAGACATCGGAGTGCTACTACCAGACATTTGGTTTAGTCTATTTGTAGTTTCAGAGGACTTTTCCAAATGTCTGGCCTGTGCACGCAGACGTTTGAAACTTGTGCATGTCTGTTTTGTGCATCTTTTATGTTGCTTCTTTGTACTTATCGACTTATAATCTCTTGTAGTGCTCTCTGAGCCTTGTTCTTGTCTTTCTAGTGATGTTATTCTAGCAAGTACATGTATGTATATATGTATGTGTGTATATATATATACATGCATATTTGATTTCCATTGTATAGTTGTTTTCATCGAAATTGTAGATTTGATTTCCTAACAATCTCCCCATTTTTGATGATGACAAATATACAATGTACTTATATATATTTTTTATAAATCTCCCTCTAAATATGTGCTTTTCTTTATTTATTGTGATTTATATTATTTCTCCCCTTTTGGCATTATCAAAAAGGATTTATAACTTTTTAATTGTAGACATTATTTCTATTCCATTAAGTATTTACCAATCAGAAATATAAAAATAACACACCAAAAAGGAAATTCATTAATCACATTAATTGATTACATTCATCATATTTATACAAAAGATGGAATACTAAGAAATCTAAAGATTTTTTGGAGAAGCTTTTTCTTGATCATCTCCTTTATCGTCATCCTTGGAAGAACTTGCTTGTGTTTTAGAAGATGTTGGATTTTGTTCGAGAGGTTCGTTCTCCTCGTCAAAAAGTTTGGAATGTTTCGAAGGAGGAGGAGAAGGCACTGGAGTTGGCCAATCTTATGATGGTGTTATAGGACCACGAACCCTTTGAAGAACCTCCTTTAAAACAAATAATACAGTTGAAAGTGACGACCGTGGCTAGGCGAGAAGCAAAAGACGTTTCAAAAGTATCAATGCGCTTAGCCAACAATTTTTGATTTCAAGACAAAATAAGCTGATTTTGGAGAGTTAAGTCGCGAACACTCTCATTTGGATTCGTCTCTGTGCGAGTCTCCAAAATGTAATCCTGGGATGTATAATCAAATGGTGTAGGAGGAGGAGCAGTAATTTCGTGATGTGGCTCCACCTCTTGTGATGGTTCAGGTTGTGTTTGTGGTGGCGGCCCAGCATGTCTAGCTTGGCGACGTTGCATCAACTTTTCAAAAGATACAAAATCCGGAGGATTTTCCAGCAAGTGCATTAGGGAGAAAAATTTGGTGGATGCATATTTCGGAGAAATCTCTTCAAAAGTGTATAATATGAGGGGATGTTGTGAGCTCGTAGAAGTCTCATGATATATGTAGGATAGTTGATGGATGGGCATGATCGAGTCGAAAAGTGTTTGAGCTCGTCAAATATAAATTTTGCCCACTTGACCATTGTTCCACTGAATATAGCATATAGGGCCTTGTGCTCTAGTTCTGTGATCTGCTCATGACTACCAAGGTGAGGAATGATAGTATTGATAATCATTCTAGTGAGAAGTCTTGCCTTAGGTCGTAGGCATTTGAATGTGAATCTAGGCATATCATCTTTCCACATTTGATGTCTTATATTATCTCTCGGTTTTAGACGCATATCCAAAATATTATATAAATCTTCTTCGATATCGAAACATCCGAGAATTCATCCTATAATACCTAGAGTAAGCCTAATTGTGTTGTCGTAAATACTAAACCACAGCCAATTATCATCGTTGTCAGTGTTCCAAACTACTGTGCTATCCAGATTAGCGTAGAAAAGAAATATGACCAACTGATCAATTTGGATGTTATTGGGATTAAAGGATATCAAAATTTCTAACCCAGCAGTTTTACACATTTTGTCTAAATCATACATTGGGAACTTTAGCAAATTATAAAACGGACCTGTATGGAGTTTCTTTTTTTGAATATCCTCATATCTTTTGAGTGAACGCGGTACAGGATTCATCCATCGTTCAATTTGATCGTCTGAGCAAACTTAGGGGTTGGAGGAAGTTGCTTGGTCTTGTTTTCGCTTAGAGATCTTAGGATTTTTTGTTTTAGAAGCCATCCAATTTGATCAAGCTTGAAGAGGAAGTATTTTTGAGAAGTAAGAAATCGATTTTGCAGTAGAAATATATTGAAACAAAGTGAGAGAAGTAAAAAAATAGACGTTATCTGGGCATATAAGAGTGTGGATTGAATTTCAAACGTCTGGAAAGTAAATCAGACGTCTGATTTAACCTGGTTTGAAGATAGTAAATATAATCAGACACCTGGTTGGTTATGGCAGACGTCTGGATTTGATCATTTGTAAATTTTGATAGTCAGAGAGAATTATCAAACGCCTTTGTATTATCAAACATCTAGAATATGTCGAAATTTAATTTTTATAGGGCAGATAGTTTTCTCAGACGTCTGGCTATAATATCAGACGTTTGAAAATGATCTGAGTTTTTTATAATATGGACCAAAGACTTTGTTTAGACGTTTGATCCATTGTTCAGACGTTTGAAATAGACTGGTTTCTATTTTTTGTTATGCAGAGGTAAATTTCAGACATCTGGAAGGATATATGAGACGTCTGACATATGCACGTTAGTTAAAAATTTATGTGATACAAGAGTGTCAGACGTCTGATGACAAATTTCAGACGTCTGAAATGATTAAAATGACTTAAAATAGCCTAATTTTGAAGGGTATTGCTTATTTTTCGACCATTTATTTTTCATAAAACATAGTATTATTATTTGTGAAACAGAATTTCAGATATACGTAGATAAAAATACAATTAGAATAATTAACTTTATTTATATGATGATGGAGCATTACGATCTTCAGACTTGTCATCCCTCCATGGCTTGAGTGGAGCCATATATTTCTACGTTCATGGATTCTTAGGGAACTAGAGAATCGCCTAGGTGAAGGATCTAAAGGTGTACGATAAGTTACAAAGGGATCCAAAGAACCGCAAGGATCAGAAGTGGTTCATGTACATCCTTCTTCCGTGAATTACAAAATTTTATCGCTACTTGCTCCAGAAAACTTAGTCGTCGCGCAATGACTTTTTGCTCAAAGTACAATTTTCGTTGTAACTCTATTTGTTGCTTTTGATAATGACGTATTTCATTGATTTTCTCCTTGGTGTTAGGAGAAACAAATAAAGATCGTTTGGACTTCTTTTTATTGGGAGTGAATCCCATATGGTAGGAGGACCATCTATACGTCGGTTCCTGATTTGGTGTAGGGGTAGGAAGGCGGTGAAGTGTATCCGCTGAGCTATCCATTGTTGGTGTCGAAAAGGACAGATGAGAACTATCGGAAGACATGATTGTACTTTCAGTTGTAGCAATATGAAATCTACATATTCTTTACTTTTATGTTTTGTAAAGATATTTGTATATGATTTTAAATATTATTTAAAGGTAATTTTCAGAAAACAACCACCTAAAAAATTTAAGGTAAAGGAGTTATCAATTTTAATTTGTGGATAAAAACTTTTTAGCTAAACATAGAATAAATAAAGATATAGTATTAGTTTAGATGATCATTAAGAGAGCATATTCCTAAATCGCGTCTTAGTTTAATAAATGTTTGTTCGTTTAGTGGTTTTGTGAAAATATCTGCTATTTGATTCTCAGTATTTACGTATTCTAATATAATAATTCGTTTTTCTATATTGTCATGTAAAAATGATGTCGTATATCTATATGTTTAGTACGCGAGTGATTTACAGGGTTTTTTGAAAGATTTATTGCACTCATATTATCGCAATATATTGGTGATTTATTGATAACTTTGCCGAAATCCGTAAGTGTTTTTTGCATGTATATCACATGTGCACATGCTAGAGCTGCTGAAATATTCGCTTTGCAAATAGATAAGGAGACACAATCTTGCTTTTTTTCTAAACCATGAAACCAATGATTGTTCGATAAAGTGACATGTTCTGCTAGTACTCTTACGATCTGTTTTACATCCACCGAAATCCTCATCACTGTATGAAATTAGTTCAAATGATGATCCCTTAGGGATAAACAAACCGTAATCTCTAGTACTAGATAGATATTGTAAAATACATTTAACAGCCCTTTGATGAGATTCTTTTGGTTTCGCTTAAAATCGGGCACAAAGACATACACTCATTATAATGTCGGGTTGACTAGCCGTCAAATAAAGTAAGGAGCCAATCATACTACGATATAATTTTTCATCAAAATCTTTTCCATTATTATCCTTTTCCAAGCAAACATTTGTACTCATCGGTGTTGGTTTACTAGAAGTTTTATCCATTTCAAAACGACGTAATACATCGTTACAATATTTTTTTTGTTGAATAAAGATACCATTTTCAAGTTGTTTTATTTATAACCCTAAAAAGAAATTTATTTCTGCCACGTGAGACATTTCGAATTCATTTTTCATAATATTTGAAAATTGATTACAAAGATTTTTATTAGTTGAACCAAAAATAATACCGTCTACGTAAATTTGTACAACTAAAATGTCGTTATTTTCTCGTTTAATAAATAAAGTTGTATCGATTTTACCTATTTGAAAATCAGATGTAATTAAATGATTTTTAAGACGTTCGTACCAGGCACGGGGGCTTGTTTTAAACCATATAAGGCTTTTTTAATTTAAAAACATGGCCGGGATATTTTTCATGAACAAACAATGGAGGTTGTTCAACATATACGTTTTCTTTAATAAACCATTTAAAAAAGCAATTTTGACATCCATTTGAAATAGTTGAAAATTGTGATGATTTGCAAGAGCAAGTAATGTACATATGGCCTCGAGTCTTGCTATTGGAGCAAAGGTTTCGTCGTAGTCGATACCTTCTTCTTGCTTATAACCTTGAGCAACTAGACATTCTTTATTTCTAACAATATTTCTGTTTTCATTTGCTTCGTTTTTAAATACCCTCCTATAACCGATTGATTTTCTGGTCTTGGTACTAATTCCCAAACATTAGTACGTTCAAATTGATTTAATTCTTCTCACATAGCTATTATCCAAAAGTTATCGTTTGAAGCTTCTTTATTTTGTATTTAATATAAAACATATTTATCCTAAAGTTTTGAAGTATGATACTTTAGTTTTTCTTCCAAAAAATATTTCAAAACAAGTCTGTTTAGTCATTGGTCATATGTTTGCTTGATTCAATACATAACAAGCTGTAGCAATAGCTTCAGCCCAAAAATATTTTGGTAGACCACTACTATTTAATAGTGTTAGTGCACATTCTTGTAACGTTCGATTTTTTCTTTCTACTACACCATTTTGTTTAGATGTGCGGGGAAAAGAAAAATTATGACATACTTTTTTATCATAGAAATTAGTAAAAAGATCATTTTCGAATTCTCCACCGTGATCACTTCGAATATTCTTAATTTTCAAATCCATTTGAGTTTTAATTCTTTTAGCCTAAATTTTAAACAAACCAAAGATGTCACTTTTATATTTTAAAAATAAAGTCCTTGTATATCTTGAAAAATCATCAACTATTACGAAAACATATTTGTTGTGATTTATAGATCGTACTTGAGTTAAACCAAATAAATCTAAATGTAATAGTTCTAATGATTGTTTTGTAGAAATATTTTAAAAGAGCTTTTCTTCAGTTTTCCAATTTTACAATCGTTACATAAATTTTCTACTTTGTAAATTATTTTAGGTAATCCTCCAAGTAGCTCATATTTTGCTAATTTGTTAATATATTTAAAATTAATATGACAAAATCGTTTATGCCATAACCATGGACCGTCATGTTTGGCGATTAAACATAAATTTGAATTTCGATTTATATTCATATTTAAGACATAAATATTTTTGTTTCTAAAACCCTCAAAGATAAGTTGTTTATTATTGTCGAAAATATTACATTTATTTTTTTCAAAATTGATTTGAAAACCTTTATCGCATAATTGACTAATATTAAGTAGGTTATGTTTTCAATTTTCTATTAACAAAACATTTGTAATAATAGGAGAGTTATAAATACCAAAGTTGATGACTTCTCCGATGCCAACGACGTATCCTTTTGAGATATCTCTAAAAGTTACTGTTCCATCATCGATGTATGTTATATTTGATAACATTTTTGAGTTTCTGGTCATATGCTTATAGCATCCACTATCAAGTATCCATTTCTCCTTATTTTTTATTTTGGGTACCTGCAAAATAAAATATGATTTAATTAGTACCCATACACTCTATTAGGGTCCTAGATGTTAGGAGGAGTAGGTAGCCATACCCAAGAAGGTTTGGTACTTTTATGAACATAATTTTTATTATAGAATACATTATCTAAAAAATTATTAATATGTTTTTGTCTAATAAAATTATTATTTGTCTTAGGAATCCAAATTTTTATATTTTTGGTATTCGTATTAGACTTAGGTGGTCTTTCAGTCCTTTGATAAATACAATTATATTTCTTATTATTCCCTATTTGTTTAGGAATATTTCTAAATCCTATTCCATTTCTATTACCTGATGGTTTGAAGTTTTGATAAGATTTCCAAATCTTGTTTTCCTTTATTAAATTTTGAAACATTATTTGTAATTTTATCTAATTTTTCTTTTAATTTTAAATTTTAAATTTTCAATGTTACTATATTACTCTTCAAGTTGGCATTTTCTTTTAACAAGTTATCTTTTTCGAGTTTAGTGTTATTAAAACCAATAGCCATAGTCTCATTTTCAACCAAACTATTTTTAATTTTTTCTTGAGATAATTCTAGTTCCTCTTCTAAAATAATTTTTTCATCTTTTAACATTCCTACTTTAAGTTCTAATCTATTTATTTTGGCTATATGTTCTTTATTCAATTTTTAATTTGTCTAAATTTATCATCTAATTTCATGCTAAGTTCTAATAATTCATCATAGTTAAGTTCGAGGCATACCTCATCACTTTGTGCCATAATGCATACATTAGCTTGTTCTCCGTCACTATCGCTGTCACTGTCTGATGATGATGAAGAATTCGAGTCATCCCATATTACTTTGAAAGCTTTCTTCTTTTTGAATTTTTCAAATTTGTTCTTCGTTTTATCGTTGTTGAGCTTGGGGCAATCTTTCTTCATATGTCCAAATTGGTCACATTCATAACATTTGGTTGATGTTTGATTTGTTGAGCTTGATTTTCCTCCTTTCTGAATACTAGTCATTCTCCTAAACTTCTTGAATCTGTTGTAGTTTTTGGCAATAAATATAATTTCTTCTTCGTCTACGTCAGAGTCTTCATTTGTTATTGGGAATTCTATGTTCTTCTTTTCTGAATTTTGTTCTTTTCGTGCCTGCAAATTAGCTTTATTGGAAATTAAATTTCTTATCAATTCTTCAACTAGGAGTGTAGAAAGATCATTAGCTTCTTCGATAGCTAATACTATTCTTTCCTACTCTGGATTTAAAGAATTGATTATTCTAAGTACGAAGTCAAAATTTAAGAATTTGACTCCAAGTGCCATTAAATCATGTTGAATGGTTGGGAATCTAGGGTACATGTCTACTATAGATTCATTCTGTTTCATTTTAAATAATGAAAATTGATTTTGTAAAATTGAAATCTTAATTTGTTTAACTTTGCTTGTGCCTTCATGTGCAACTGTTAAGGTGCGTCAATGCAGTGTTACATAACATGACACGTGAAAATTCATTCTTATCTAACGAAAAAAATAAAACATTCATAGCTTTGGCATTATTAAAAGCTGCAATTTTTTGTGCATCATTCCATGTGTTCATAGCAGTGTCAGGTGCTTCATATTTATTTTGAGTGGCTGACCAAATTTCTAATCCATTAGCTTCCATAAAAATTATCATACGTGTTGACCAATATGCATAGTTAGAACCATTAAAAAATTTGGATGTCTGTGGATTGACCTTCTTGAAAAATACTTGCCATATTAAAGTGATTCAAAAACTGTTACTGTACTTTGATCAAACCTTGCTCCGATACCAAATGAAAGTCTACAGAGTGGATCGTGTAGTGTATATGCAAGTATATGTGACAAAATATATGATGCGACTAAAACAATATTAATCTAGGTAAATATAGAATAAGCACACCAGGATTTTATACTGGTTCGGGCCTCTCATCTTACGTCCAGTCCCGAAGCTCCCCTTCGAAATTCGACTATCAAACACCCTCGCTTCGCCCGGAGGAATAGCTTGGTTACAATAAATTGTTCTTGTCAAATGTGTGTTCTGAAACACGAATATTGATTAATTTGTACAAATGCTTCCAATATATATCTAGAGAGTATTTTCTATGAACAGTTGAATATTTGAAAGAGTGAAATACAAGTATAGATTGCTAGAGATCAAGAATATATGATAGAGTGTGTAATTAGAGAGCATAAGTAAGTAAGGTAATTTGTTCTCTTGATTCTTGATGATATATATAGTTGTATAGAAGTTCCTTGACTAGTTGCATCCATTAACAAGTGCTATGCAGTTGCTTCTGTTGATGATGAAGAGTTGCAGCGAAGAGAAGCGGAGATGTCTATTCGAATGTGGCAGTTGAAGTTTAAATTTAAAATCCGAGTTCGAAATTAGATGTTTGGTATTTATATCAGACGTCTGATACTATATATTTTTTATATATAGTAGATTTTCAGATGTTTAAGTGCTACTACCAGACGTCTGGTTTAGTCTGTTTGTAGTTCCAGAGGACTTTTTCAGACATTCGGCTTGTGCACCCAGATGTCTGAAACTTGTGCATATCTTTTTTTTGCATCTTTTATGTTGCTTCTTTGTACCTATCGACTTGTAGTCTCTTGTAGTGTTCTTTTAGCCTTATTCTTGTCTTTCTAGTGATGTTATTCTAGCAAGTACCTATATATAGAAATATATATGCATATTTGATTTCTATTGTATAGTTGTTGTCATAGAAACTGTAGATTTGATTTCCTAACACCATCGGCATCCCCTTCTTTAAGAGCTCTTCCATCTCCGAGACTCCTCCTCAAGGGATGGCCCTATCGGTGGGTCTTCCCTCAGGGCTCCTTACCATGAGACCTTTAGACTAGGACATTATACTCCTGTAATATTTAGTCCAAGCTCCCTTATTATTCTCTTGTAACGGTTTGTAAATTGTAAGAGGTCGATATAGTGAAGAAACATCATAGTGGTCATAGGCCGCATAGTTCTGAACCACTATATATCGTTGTGTATTTACTTTCTATACTTAGCTCTCCTTAGGATAATTCTCTGTTAACTCCTGCCAAGGGCAAGTCTCCCTGTCCGCTCTAGCCCTTATACTCCTTACCATGGGTAGTCGACTCCATCCTCTCTTGCCCATCTCAACTCACATTCCCCCCAAGCAGCGGCCCAAAGGGCCCATTTGGCTACTCTCTGCCTGGAGGTGGTCGAACTGCAACCAACATTGTGGCTCAAATGAGTTTCATGCCCTCCACCAACGGTGAGCCTTTCCTCCGGGGTTGACTCATCTAAAAAGTAAGCCTAGCGTCGGCGTGGCGGTATCGACAGCCCGATTGCATTACGAGGTTCGGTCGGTTTTTCGCACTTAAGATGAAAAATCAGGTTAAGATTCTGGCACCCCCTGTAGGGCCCAATCCCACGACCACAAGGTTAAGAGCCTCACAGCAATAACCTCGTCCCGAATTAACTGACATCCCAGCCTCATTTGCAAAAGTCTACTGGTACTCTTCCTCACCCCAACCTATAAAATGGAATATCGGTCAGATGAAAGAGGAATTCAAATTCGGTTATATAGTTCCTTGTTCTTCTAAGAGAGGTAGCTACAATCACATGTCCTCTAAGATATGGTCCAATCCATGTCCTTTGGCCCTCCTGCATCCTCACGGTGCGCTACATGGAACTCTAGGTACTACGCTGGTTGATAGAGCGCTCCCCACTCTCCTTCCTGCTTCTTTGTAGTATCGATAGGCGCCCAAGGGCGATACCGCTTGACCTGAAGGGCAGGACATCGAGTCTAAAACTGAAGAGCATCTTCCTTGCACCATCGATAATAGCCTCGAATTCCAATCCTTGACCTTCTTCTGAGACCATTGGTAGCGGATTCGAGTACTGAAGGGAAACCTCGGAAAGTCCCCTGAGTTTGCAAGCATCCCCTCCTCATTCTCACGCGACATTACTCAAGGGCGACATGGAGAGCATCAGCTTCTTCACTCCCTATGACTGGCTGCTCTGACCTCCCTCCAAAGGTGGCTTGCATGCCCTATACAACCTGTAAAATTACGACGTCCATAGCCGCACATTCTACTTCAGTTAGAGCTAGAGTCCTGGAGCAGAGTCACATCTTCTGCCATTTCATCCAAGCAACTCGGGAAGTACCAACATTCTTTCATCCCCCGTCAACTTCCTCCTCCAAACCCAGAAGCATCCACCACTGCCTAGGAGAGTCTGGTGAAAGCTAGTCATGGCATATCCGGGGTCTCATGGGGATCTGCTCGACCATGGTGGACCGATCGCCTTACGTCCTTAGCAATCCTAAACCTACCAGCTTGGACCACCCACTTAACTCGAAATAGCTTACTGTTAAGTATCCTAACCATTCCTAGTCCAACTACTCTGAAGTACACGGTATTAGAGAAAAGTATCGTTCCTCTTGCAACAGTACTCCCTGTGCAGCCCTTTTCTCTCCCCCCCCCCTTTGCAATAACCAATCAGAATGTCTGGACCCCTACCCACTAAGCTTATCACCTTCCCTAGGTCTACCATAAACCTTTCTTTCCAATTGGTAAGCAATCCGAGCCGTGGGCTCCAATTTTCTTTCCAACTAGCTCATATCCTACGTCCATCTAATCCATGTCCTAGATCCTACCCTGCACTGTTGTCCTATAATCTCGACCATCCATTCACACCCTAAATCCCATATATACCCAATGCCATACCATATGGCAAATGGCAGAAAAACACAACGGCGAACAAAACAACATAGAGAAGAAATCTGCCTCACTGACTCTACCCTCATCCAAAGCCTCTCTGATGGCGGCTTCGCCCAACTTCCGTTAGAGAGAGCCTCCTTCAAGCTCTACTACTCATCCCACCATCCTCTACCCACCAAGATTTACCATCATCATCACCTCTAATAGCAAGCTCATCACCTCGGCTAGCGACACCTCCTTATACGCCTACCTCCCGACTGCGTTAGCAACCCCTCCTTTAAGATCTCATCCATCTTCGAGACTCCTCCTCAAGGGACGGCCCTTACGGAAGGTCTTCCATTAGGTCTCCTCCCTGCAATACCCTTAAATAGTGACATTTTACTCTTGTAATATTTAATCCAGCCTCCCTTATTATTCTGTTGTAACAGTCTACAAATTGTAAGAGATCGAAGTGAAGGAACATCACAATGAACGTAGGCCGCATACGGTATAACCACTATATATCGCTATGTATTTACTTTATGTACTTAGCACACCTTAGGATCATTCTCTATTTACTCTTGCTATGGGCAAGTCTCCATGTCCACTCTAGACCACCATACTCCCTATCATCGGTAACCCCTCGGTCCGCTCCTACCTATCTCAACCCGTATTCCCCTCAAGCAACGGTCCAACAGCAAAGGACCTATTCGACATCCCTTTGCCTGGGATGGTTGGATCACAACCAACCTTGTGGTTCAAATGGGTTTATGCCTCCACCAATGGCGAGCCTTCCCTCTGGGTTCGACTCATCCAAAAAGTAAGCCTAGCGTTGGCACGCGGTATTCTCTTGGCGCAATATCATTCTGAGGTTCAGCCAATTTTTTCGTACTCGTGATGAAAAATCGGGTCAATAAATAGGATACAAGTATATACGTTTTACAAAGAGCGGTTAAATATATATATGTATGTATGTATGTATAACTATATTAAGGAAGTTTTAGTTAATAAAGTGGTATTAATTAATAAAGAAAGTTTTGATTAGTAAAAGAAGTTTTATTAGATAAAAAAGGAGTATTACTAATAAAAAGGGTTTTTAATTAATAAAGGATAAATTAATTTAAAAGGGATTAAAATTCACTTAGGTGAATTGATCGTACTTTGTATGAATTGATATTACTTGTGTGTTTACTTGCTTAGGGAAAATATACGTGACTTAGTTTCCCTAATGCAATCATTTTAAGTATTATTGAAACTGATTAAATTTAACTCTAGAAATATCTAAAAGAAACATGAGAAATATATAGTACAGTTATTTTTGGTGATGCTATACTATAGTATAAACTCATTTTGCTCTTTTAGGACAAATAATAAGAAAATCCTTCCAGTTAGGACATGATCTCCACTCTTATGTATTGTCAGTTTATTTCTAAAAGAAATGGAGTTGAGTTTACCTAAAATCTATCGATTGGTTTTAGATTAACTAGCAAGCAGGGAGTGTACTTGTATGAGATGACTCAAAACCATAACCACTTCAAAATTATATACACGTTCTATACTTTGAAAGAGGTATGCAACCCCTTCAAGATGTTGGAGTCTATAGGGAGATTCAACATATGATTGAGATACTCGAACCCATGTAGAGATCCAAGATCTATTTGAGATGTAGGAATCTACGTGTGGTTCCAAGATCTATTAAGATATGGGAATCCACGTGTAACACCTCGTAAAATGAACCATAAATAACTAAAATAAAAATTAATTAAATCTGATAAGGTAGAAAACGAAAATTTGATAAAAGTTGGAGTTTGACCATGAAAGTTATTTCGTTGTGTTCCTGGCGGAATTCTAATTTGTTTTCATATATAATATGCTGAAAACGGAGCTTAAACGAAGAAATTACGAGTTGAATTCAAATTAAAATAAGGATTTGAATTTAGGATTTGAATTTTAAAAATTAACTTCGAGTCTAAGTAAATGTTAATTGTTGTTTAACATTAAAGTTGAATAAGGAAAAGAAGTTAATTGAGAAAGCAATGGAATCAATTGTTATCTAAAATAATCAACTGGTCGACACCCTCACTGCGATGGATTGACCCCTAGTACCGACCAGTAAGAGAGGAGTTGTCAAATGGTTGAAGCCAATTTTGGCAGTGGTGGCTTGGGTTTTAAGGGGTGTGTTATTATTTTAACGCTTTAGATTTATTCCTTTCTCACTTACTTCCATCATAGGGTTCTTTTGTTTATCAACCTCTATAAATAGAACCCTGTCTTCTCCGCTTTTTATTCATATTATTTTGAGCAATACAATGAAGTACTGTCATTATTGTCTCTCTAATAAGATTCAGAAATTCCATAAAGAATTCAAGTAAGAATTCAACTTATTTCTTTTTTGTTTCTTCTTCCAGCAACTTATTCTTATCCTATTCTTCTCCAGTTTGTCTGAAGCTAATGAATATATATACCTCTTCCTTATTATGTGTGTGTGTATCAAAAGAGAGATTCTGGAAGAGATTGGAAGGTACAAATCCATTTAAGTGAAGCTAAGGCTAATCCATGAGTGGAAACACTAATATTTCTTTTTCAGTAATTATTTAGTGTATTTCTTTTTGGATTTGAATATGCCTTAAGGATTTTGGAATTTCGAAAATATTACGGATAAAATCCCCTAAATTTCCTTTTTCTTTCGAAATATCAATTCTATGTGAAGATTCTTGATTATTTACATTAAGTGACTGGGATTTGTTCTGTTATACAAATTTTAATGATTTCATATTCTATACCACTTCTCCTCCCCCGAGATTCAAATTTGTGATTCTCCAATAAAATAAGAGTTTATGTTATAAAATTTATTCATAGTCTCATTACTTACTCCACACAAATTTTCTTCTTACCAATCTCTTTGTAAAAGAGGAGTTGAATTGAATATGGGATTCAGAATGCAATTCCTATTTTTTGTATATTGCATTTTATTAATGTAATAAATTGAGTTTCTAATTTATTTACAAGTCCATTATTATAGTTTTGGTTATGAATAATTACTCCCTTTTTGGATATTGCAATCCCTTATATTGATATGTTGGAATCTTGGGAATTTGAAGAAAAGGAACTTGTAATAGTATTTGGTTAGGGAATTGGCATTTAATGCTAGTTTAGGACGTAAAATCCATCCGTTTAGAACTTATTAGGCACAAATATTTATTTATCCCTATTTTCATAATTAACATATAATTATTGCATTTATGGCATACTTAGTTAGATATTTATTTTCATTCATTTTCCCCTCTTAGGAAGGTAATTGATTGGTAATTGATTGATGTATGGCCAAGTCATAGGGATGCGAGGTCAATAGAGTTACATGATGGAAGTCTACTCTTCACTTTAAGGCCACCAACAGTTGTGTACACTTTGATTAATGTGAGATATCCTTATGATAAATATTTGTAATTACGTGAAGTTAGTCCCAAATTCTGTAGGGGAAATCTTTCCAGTTAATCTGGCCACTAGTTCTACGAATAATTGGACTAATGTGGGACGTCATTATGGGTATGGGTCATAAGACGAAGGACCTCATTCATGGCTTTGAAGTATCAAGTGGTTGTTTGAGGGCCTGCCTCTTTTCCCCAAATAAAGTATTAAATAGTCAAGGGGTTACATTAGGTGGTATCTCAACGAGGGGGTCCACTTTTGGAAATAGGTATTAAATGATGGGCCTGCCTTAATTAGGGTATTAAATAACCAAAGTCTGCCTATCTTCCATAAGGAAGTATTAAGTGGCCTAATAGATTCCGCATGATGTCAACTAGATAGTATCATTGAGGAACCTTGAAAATAGGTATTAAATGATGGGTTTTGCCTTAATTAAGGATTAAATGACCAGAGTCTGCCTATTTTCCAAAAGATATTAAGTGGCTTGAATACCGTCTCTCACATTATTAGCTGTTTATGACGTATGATTGGGATATGGGATTCTAGAAACATGCTTTTAAAATGAAAGGCAATAATGGTTGGACCCACCTCCTTTCCTTATAAAGAAGTATTAAATGGTTTCAATGATTTTATGTTCATAGACATATTTTTATTTTGAAATATATTGCCCAAGTACTGGAAAGGTAAGACGCGAGATTTTAATTCTCCGGATACTTATTATTTTGACTCCCTCCTTACAACACAGATAAGGTCGGAGTGATGGCCGTGATGATGCTTAGAGATGGAGAAGCTTAGCTTGTGGAAGTATTTGTTATTAGTACTTGCTTTTATGTGTATCCGTGTATTTAGACAATTATCGTAATAGATATTATGTTATGGTTTTTATGGAATTTTGTATCATGACATTTTTGTGGTTTTGAAATAAATGGGTACACTTTGCTATTATATTTTATTCCATCTGATGTGAGCTTTGAAAGTTTAATTATGGCTCTATACTGTTATTTTCTTAGTTCTACCAATAGCTTATTTTAGAATGAATCTAAGTTTTGATGGGCCTTTTCTGGATTGAAATTTACGCCTGTTCCGAGGTGGGTTGTTACACCATGTGTGGTTCCAAGCTTTATTCGAATTGGGCTCGCGTTTTGAGATCTGTTCGAGATATGGCTTATGTGTTGGAATGATGGACTTGACTTCACCATCAGTAATTAAAGAAACCAAAGATAGGAGGCATAAACAGTAGGGTTGGCAAACCATAGGATCCAGGTGACTCTGTTCTAAAGATTCTTATGGATGTGCATGTGGGAGTGATGCATTCGGTCTTAGCTGTCCAGCTATATTTTTCCTATGGCCCACCAGCTAAAGATGTACACTGCTTGTAAGGATATCACTGATCCTTGTGCAGAAGTTGGTTTTGATCTGATGAGATCTTCATGGATACCTACACAATTAGCGAACGTGCCTTAGCGGTTTTGATTGTATACCTATTATTGTTGTAGCGTACACTCACACACAGCACAACTATTTCTTACTTATATTCTACACCCTATACATAATTGCAATGTTGCTAGATTTTCCTATGAAATGATTTGGTTATTGTAAGGTAAAAACTCATCCATATTTATTTGCAGCGTGGCCTTTTGAGATACCTTTATTTTTTGAAACTTTTTATAAATATAAAAATCCATATAATCGAGTTTCTAATTTTAGTTTACTAGACTGATCTGGATGTCATTCTAGATTTAGTTGTGGATGTTATGGAGCTCTTGGAGAGTAGCTAAATGTTTAACTGTTGTAATATTCTTATTTCTGCTATATCACTTATGTATATATATCAGCAATTGTAAGGATAGACTGTTATAACTATCAGGATGATGATAGTATTTAGATTAGTAACTCTAACATGCTATGTATATTAGAGTAACAGCGTGTACTATTTTTTATACTATATATTATCATTTTGCTATGAGATTATGATGTTTTTGTTCTCCTCTTTCTTGTGTTTTTTTCCTTTCTTCCTTTTCTTTACCATAACAATTGGTATTTCCAACACTTGGGTGCTTGATACATGAATACCATAGATGTATTAGTGTCGTCATTCGAGGGTTAAAAAGGTGGTCATTATAGCTGGTACCGGTGTCGAAGGTTAAGCGAGAACCTTGGCTTTGATAGGGTATAAATTGTTAAGAGATAGGGTAATGGAATGCTCTATTATGAGTCAAGTGCATTATACATACGAGCACATGAATTTATTAGTGCTATAAAAATGTTTTATACTGTATTAATTGGTCTGTAGAGTGGTTCATGAATTCTAGTCGGCACATGGGATGTTATGTAACAGTTGGGATTTCTAAATATTTGAACAAGGCAAACCAACAAAGAATTGTTTTCGAAATTGGTAAATGAAATAATTTTACTTAGAATTATATTTTATATATGAAAGAATAATCTTCAAAAAAGTTGATATATTTATTTATGATGTGTTTATTTGTTAAGAAATGATAATATTCAATCATTATCATTTAGTTTGATTAGTTGTGCTTGACTAGTTTATAAGTAGTTTTACCATTTCACTGCATGGGTGGGGTAGATAGAAACTGTGGGAACATTGAAATGAATGCCCAATGAATTTAGTTTCACAATTTGACTATAAGGTATTTAGTGAAATGTTAGGTTAAAATTTAATAAAAAATATTTTATTATAATCTAAAAGGAAAGTAAGATATATTTAAAAATAAATATTTGTTAATGTTTTTATATAAGAAAGTGAATTTATATAAATATAGATTATAAGTATGTTTTATAAATATAATTTATAAATAAAGGATTTAAACTGAGAATTTGAGAACTTAAATCCCGGTGTTATGAAAATTGTTTTTAAAGTTTTAGAGAAAATATTATTATTATTATTTAAAAGTATTTATGAATAAAAATATTTTAAAATGGATTTTAAAAGAGATAGAAAGTATTGAACTCACTTTTATCGTCGGAAAATAATTTTGGTAATACTTCAGCATCATCAGCATTCATTATCGAATTTTTAAATGGGTGATGCTATTATAGCAGTTTGCTACAGATTGTTTTGACAAACTAATCTTAATTTAAATCTTGAAAGTATGAATTGATATACAAAAGTTATTGGTATATATTTTTACTTTAAATGATTTGAAATAAAACCCGGTGTTTAGTTCTTATGTTTTCTATTAAGCTATATTATGGACTCATGTATCCTATGCATTAGGGTAGTTAATTGGTGCATCATGTTATGATATGTTGATTTTTAGTTTTTTATTGTTCACATAAAATGGAATTTTAGATGATTTTGGACAGTCGAAAACTTCCGAATTGATATAAAAATTAGAGTTAATTTTTTTTATAAAAATATAAAGATGAGTTTTTGTAACTCTTAAATTGTAAAGATGGTAAGTTAAAACAAGTTTAAAATTTATTGAACATCCTGGCTATGTAAAACAAATCTGAGATAATGTATATAATTTTAGGATGCAGTGGAGTATTATATGAGTAATAAACTTAAGTCTTGAAATGTTTTAAAGTGAAATCATATCTTTTATAAATGAATATATGTTTTTATAAAATGGCTTATAAATTAAGTAATGTTTTAAGAAAGATTCATTAATGATTTTATAATTAAATGAAAAATAATTTATGTAAAAATAAATGTTAATATTAAAAAGAAATCAGTGTAGCTAAGAAATCAACGGAATAAAAAAACGTAAATTGTACATAGATTATTTTATTCGCATGATAGTTCTTGATTTAAGATTCGAGTACATGATTTCGAGGTGATTTACACCAGTCCGAATAAGGATTTTTCACTAGATTCGTGATGATATTGATATGATTCTGATGTTTTTTATCTTAGTATATGGATATGTAAGAAGAACATAAATTTCTAATCAAGGAACCAGATCATAGTCTGCATTGGAGATGTCAAGTGATCTATACTAGTTTGGAAGTAAAATCTATGTGATCAAATAAGTGATCGGAATTGATATTATGTATGGATGATCCATGTACATCGTACGTTGTAGTATATTTGTTTACTATATTTGTTGGATTGTGAGGAATTTAGGTGACGACTCTGTAAATTGTTGAGGTAGTATGAATTATCAACTAAGTAATAACCCGAAGTTGTTGAGCAGAAGGTACGCTTAGTAGTTTATTTATCATCCCCATGCGATAAAAAGATTCAGAACCTGGGAAAACCATAAGTTTTATTCGCTAATGATTGTAATATTATTAAGCATTGATGTGTGATTATATTCTTAAGTTGCTTGCATTGGAATTTCAAGGACAAAATATTCTAAGTGGAAGAGAATGTAACAACCCGAAATTTCGAACATTTTGTATTTAAATATCCAAACTGTTTAAATATACATGAATTTAATGCGATTAAATTGATTTAATAACCTTATTAACTCCTTTTTTTAATAATAACTAGTGACAAGAAATTTGTTTTCGACATTTATTTACAAAAGTTAAATAGCTCGAATTAATATCGATAGTGTGAACAAAAATCATTTTATCGATAAAATGGTCTCGAAATGCATGAAATTATCATTTCAGGGCATTGTTTGGGACTTTGAATAAACTAAAGCCATCGAAACCTTAATAATGAGGTGATGCACGCTGATTGATTTCATAGTGATTTAATGTCTCGTGTGATCATGCAGGATCAAAATGTAAAGCAATTTAATTTGAAATATTAAAATATAAAATAATTTAATTGTAAATATACCTCCACACTTAACCCTGACCCTCACCCTTCTTTTCCTCCCCTCTATTTTCTTTTTATTTGCTTGTAAACAAAATAAAGTGGCCACGTTCTCTTCCTTTTCTTTAATCAATTGTTTGAGAGCTAGGGTTAACGAAAAACAATGTCGTTTGATTCGTTGAACTCGTGTGGTCAAGCGCGTTGTTTTGGTGAGTTCAAAGTTAGGTACAACGTTGATTAGGGAGGAGCCACGTTGTGAGGCTAACGTTAGGTTTAGTGACAGTCGGAGCTTGGAGCATCAATCGAGGAATCTGAGAGTGGCATTGTGCTTATTAGGCAAAGATTCACGACTGGTGGCATTTGGGGGGCTCATATCAAATAGGAAGGAGTGTGACATTCTGTACAATAGCCAAGCATCAATTGGTCGCGATCCAATTAGGAAGCCAAGCTTGACACTAATGGAAGGTGTGCAGAGCTCTTGAAGGGGAGTACATTTGCAAAGACGGTGGCCGATTCCGTCGAGTTGCAAGGGAGAAAAGAGGAAAATAACAAGGAAGAAAAGAGGAGAGAGGATTGGTGCTGTTGGCTTCGTATGTGGGAGTTCATGTACAGGTGATAAAAGAGGGAGAAGACGATTTAAAATAATGAGGTGGTCAATAGTTAAATTATATATATATAATCCAAAATCTTATAAAATTCATGATTTTTGCATTCGAAGTCCAATTTCCAATTAAAACATCATCTTTGCTTCACACTCGTTGTAGAATTATCTACGTCTTGGTTTGACTTAAGCTTGGATGAGAAAACTCACTATTTAATTTGTATAATGTTGTGTGTGTATTTTATGTTGTGTTAAATATAAATTAAAAAAGATAACATTGCAAGTTATTATTTTTGGACACTTTCTTGCTTTCGAAAGCAAGTAAAAACGTTATATTTAGTACAACCTCTCTTTTAAATCCTCTAAAATTTGTGATGTGGTCGAGACCATTTGTTTACATGCTTGATAGCGTATTGTAAATGTTTGAAGCGAAATAGTCTTTATAAATGCACTTTAAAATCCTTTGTATTTGACATATGTTTACTTACTTAAAATGTGAATATATTGTAGAATCATATATTTGGCTACTCATTTCACACGTTTTGGTATGATTGACATAAAGGGATTGGTTTGGAAAATTGTGTAAATTATGGAATGAAGTTGTGAAATTTAGAAATGAAAAGGTCGCGATGGATGCACTTTGAAATCGCTTTGTGTTCGACGATTTTTAAAGCTAACTTTAAAAGACATCCTAAGGCTTCTTCGTATTTTTAATAAATTTTATAGGTGTATTTATTATTGGAAAATTATCAAGATTTAAATATTTTTTTATAATTATTTGTAGACACTACTACAAAACAGGCCATTTGCATCGGTTGTTTACCCCCCCCCCTTTTGCATCAGTTCAACATCCGATGCACATGCAACTGATGCAACAGGCTTAACAGTTTTGCATCCGTTCTAAAACCGATGCAAAACGGTCCTTTTTGCATAGGTTGTTATACAACTGATGCAAAATACAGTTAATTGCTTAGACACAACCCTCATGTTGCATCGGTTGTAATGAAAACCGATGCAACAAAGGAACTTGTTGCATAGGTTGTTGTTGGAAACCGATGCAAACTAATCCCTCTATTGCATCGGTTTTTTATAACAACCGGTGCAAACTAATCCCTCTATTGCATCAGCTATTTATACCTGATGCAAAAAAGCCATTCTCAGAAACCATTATTACAGTACTCAAATAGACAATATATATATATTATTGATTATAATAAACAATTATAGCATGCAATATTACAATCATTCAAAATTAAATTTGATGGAAAATGTAACATCCTGTATTTTTAAGCAATTGAATTTGAACATTTAATTCATTTTAAAATGTTTAATGTGGATCCTTAATTGATTTTGAAATGAATGACTTCGGATTCAATCAATGAAAATAAGATATAATTTTTAATTATAGTAATTCTGGTTGAATTTGAATAACGAGAGAATAATATTTAAATATTCAGAATTGAGATAAAGGTAAATCTGGGTGTAAATGGTGATAAAATGGTTTTAAAAATTTATTTTGAGTTGTTTGAGTCTAAATAGTATGGTGGGAAATTTAAATAAATTTTAAAGTTGATAAATTAATATTTGGGATTTTATATTAATTTAAAAATGAATTTAATATTATTAAAATACAATTTAATCAAATTTTGGTCCGGAATGAGCCAGAATGATTTTTATATGTGTTTATAAATTTTATATGATTTATTGTTAAGTTAATAAAATTTTAGAAGGGAAATTTTAATTGCTTTCGTTAATTTTGAGAAATCGCTTGATTTAATCGACGAGTAAAATAGCCTTCCGGGACACAGTCTTGGAATTCGACGAAACTAGTTTCATTGGATCCGTAATAGTTAGTTATTATCGGATTTCAATTTTCGTAGCAATCGGAGTTGTCGCTTGACCGTGGCAGCACGAAACGCTTAGAAATCGATTTAACCGATTTAATTTTAAATTGATCGTTTAATCCCGTAACTCGTGCATACGATCAAATTAGCTTACGAAACCTGTTTCATTGTGTCCGGAACGCGGAAAAACCTTAGGAACGCTTATTGGTATGTGGGAATTGGAGTTCGTTGGCATAAGTCGTTCACATTTGAAGTGCAACATTAAAATAATATTAATTAAAGCTATAAATCATTATAATAATCAAAACCCTAATCTATTCTTAGCAGCAGCCGCTTATTATTATTTCTATGGCCGAAAACGATCGTCATTCCCCCACCAATTTCTCTCCATCCAAGCTTTAATTTGCAAAACTCTCTACTAGAAAATCGTAGAGAGTGTCAAGATCTTCAAAGTGGACGGTCGTGATCGAGTATAGCTTGATGAATTGCTTAGGGGAGGCTCACGTTCGTCGTGCGTTTGGAGGGTTGCTGCATCGCCTAGGGACGATCGAGTTCAGCGTGTTTGTGGCAGTGGGTGTGCGTCGCATGGGGGTTTGTCATAGGCAAAGTTGATCGGAGTCCGGTCGTCGTTTGGAGGTGCGTTTCGAAACCCTAGAGGGATTTTTTGGGTTCGGCTTTTGCTCTGTGTTCGCGTGGGGGAAGAAAAACAACATGCATCCTTGATTTTGGTCCTTAGATCTAGCGGCCTGGATGATTTTGGATATAAGAAAATTTAATTTAAAAGAAATTGTTGTTTAAATTTTATTCAAAACTTTAAAATTAATATCTTCTGCATACGTTATCGGAATTTGACGAAACAGGAATCGCTGGAATCGCAGAAGCGCGTATTACGCAGTGGTGCAGATCCAGAGTCACTCTGGGCAAGTAGAAATTTGAGTTGAATCGAACGTCGTTCGGTTTAATTTAAATTTCGAACGCTCGCCGAAACTCAAGGTGAGTTATTCTCACTAACATCTGGATATTGGCTGATTTAAATAATTAATATTTAAATATCTCTGTGATTGGTTGCATATAATTGTTGTTATCAGTCTGGATTGATATTTATATATGTGATGTGCTAATATTTGTGGATGTAGGAAAAACAGGTTGGAGGGATCCAACTGGATTCCTCACTATGTGATAATTATTTTTATAATTGATGATGATGCCTGTTATATATATTGTGATTGATAAATTTGGGATTAAATTGTATTGTGAAATTGTGGGATAAACTATAAGCCCAGAATGTTAAATTATAAAGAAACTTGGAGTTTTAATTATAAAGAAATTAAATTAGGTTTTAAAAGGGAATTAAGAAATTAATAAATAAGGAATATAAAAATTAGAATCTGCTTGAATGGAAAACTGAAATAAAATTGTATTGGAATATTGATGGATAAATTATAAATCCATAATTAATTATAAATGGATAAATTGAATTTTAGAAAATTAAAAGATATTGTTAAATAATGAATTTTAAAGAATTAAAATCTGAAATCTATTTGGAATGAAAAATCAAAAATTTGAAAAATCTGGAATAATAAACAAAGAGAAACGTTATCAGTTGATAAATGTGAAAGCAAATTTAGGTTATTAAAACTTAAACCTGAATCTAAATAAATTGACAAAATTTATAAGAAGGATTTTTTTTTTTGGATATTTAAGTGGAAATGAGTTCCTTGGGAAAACCAAGTTCGAGTTTAAATAGATTTTATAAAAAGAAAGTTTTAAAAATTCAAAATTGTTTAAAAGTGTGTTTGGAAATTATTATTTTAAAGTAATTATTAATAATTAGCAATAGTAAATTTTATAAATACCTTAATAATTATTTTTACAAATGGATTTGTTTAAAATACTAGCTTTGACCTAAGTTATTGAAATTAGTATTTACCTTTTTAAAAACTTTACTTATAAGTTAGTTTGAACTAAAACCCTTATTTAAAATCAAGTTTTATATCCTAATAAATGGTTTTATTTTAAATATTTTGAAATTATATTTTGAGTAAATAACTAGTAGTAAATTTACCTATTTTAAAGTATATTTCAGTATAAAATATTTTAACTGTTTTAAACCTAAATTATTTTGAACTTGGTTATTTCCAATGGGAATATATGGTAAAGGATTTACCTTGTAAAGGAAGAATTTTGGAAAATTGTTTCAAATGAGTTTTGGAAGTTGGAAAATATATCTTTTAAAGATATTTGGGCAAATAAATAATATGGAATATTATTTATTGGGTAATGGATGCTTATGGATGTTTATGAATATAAATTGATAGTTAAATCACCGACTATCAATATTGGACAAATGCGTTGATCGTTTCGAAGAGACCGGGATCGAGATTTATTTCTCGAAAACCACTTCGATCCGATTTTATACGTTTCGTGTGAAAAACGTGTTCGGAGTCGAAGATGGAGCAGTGAAGTGCAAGGGCTAGTCGCTACTAATCCTGAGGATATTTCCAAAATGGATGTAGTAGGAACAGTGCCTTCGGTTCCGTTCGAACCCGGGACGGACTTGTATGGATGAATGCATGCGAAACATCGTCAGGTGGACGATGGGCATTCTAAGTGAAAACGTTCTTAAGGTAACGCTTAGCCTCAAGCCTCAAGCCTCAAGGTTAGGTGTGTCATGCCCAAGCAGGACAAGATATTTCCCCTGTCTAGATGTCCCTTATATATATTTCGGCTTAGTGGGTGGTTGGTCGCGCCAACCACGGGGTTTATCTTGTTCGGGACTGTTCAGTAAGGAATGGTTCCGGCCTTGTGTTGCAGGGGATGAAGGGAGTAATCCTCGGTACGATGATCTAGGCCCCGTACTGTGACAGATGGTTCCCCAGTGCCTAGTCATTGTTGGAAATCCATTTTCCCTACGAGCCTTGTACGAGTTTTGTTTGTATTACCCACTTTTGTGGCTAGTAGTTGGAATTTAATAGATGTAACAATTTCGACTATTTTATAAGTATTTGTAAATAGACCCTATTATAATATCAGAGGATTTCTATAAAAAGTGTTTTAGCTATCATAAGGTAAAAACCCGACATGTTTATTTGTGGCGTGGTCTTACGAGATGCTTTTGTTTTCAAAGGATTTTTGAAACTTTAATAATCAAGTTGGATGCATATTTAGTATCAGCTGGTATTCCATACTGACTCGGGTGTTATTCCATTATAATGCTCGGGTCAGACCGAGTATTATATGTTCAGGTCAGGATGCTATGGAGCAGGAGAGGAGCTGGAGTCCGAGACGTATTTTATGTACTTATATATATATCCGCTGCTGTGATTGTATGGTAGATCTGATTTGTGATTGTTGATTATGAGATACTCTGATGATATGATGTATAAAACAGTAATAGATTTCATTTTGTGTAAAGTTCTATATTTACTATTATATTTTATTCCGCTGCGACTGTGAGATTCTGATATTGCTTAGTTTCTTCTTCTTCTATCTCTTCTTCTTTAACCCTAATGGTTCGTAATTCTGTGCCACTTGAGTTAATAGAGGTAGAATAGTGTTGATTCAAGGAGTATGGATTTGCGGGCCGTTACACTTGGTATCAGAGCTTAGGTTGGCGACAACCTAGGCTTTGGTGGGGAAATTACTCATTAATCAGAGTCAATAGCACTCTATAATGAGTTGAGTGTATTAATAGATATGAGAGCGTACTTGTTAGTGAATATAAAATTGTTTTTATACTGTGTTGACTTATCGGTTGAGAGTTTATAAATTCTGGTCGGTACGGGAAGTACAACCGTATCGATAGGGGTTTCTAAACTCTTAAACAAGGTAAACCGACATAGTATTGTTTTTAAAGTGGGTAAATGAAATAATTTTACCCAAAACTATATTTGGATATAAAAGAAATAATTTTCTGAAATTATTATATATATATTTTTGGTTGATTGGGTGTTAATACAATAAGTAAATAAGAATCTAAAAGTTAATCTAAAATGTGACATGGATATAACCAAATAAATTCCATGAGTATAAAGTATACAAAAGAGAATAACTAATTTAAACCCAGCCAGAATTTAAATCCCGGAAGTTTTGGAAAGGATTTTAAATAAAATAAAAAAAATAAAAGTTTGGAAATTTAAAATCCTGGGAAAGTTTGAAATGTTTGATGAGATTTGAAGGTGTTTGAAGGCAATGTTGGAATATTGTTTTGGGAAATACTTTTAAATGGAAACTGTTTTGAAATGAATTTAGAAAAGTAAGAAGCATTGAACTCACTTCAGTCGCTGGAAAATAATCCTGATGATGCTGGCCACATCATTAGAATTCATTTTCGAGTTTCTAAAGTGATGGATTGCTTCCCTAGTACTTGATGATGGTATTGTTTGGATTTGTTGGGTATACAAGTGGTTTTATAAATTTCAAAGGGAAATTTGTTTTAATACAACCAAATGTTTTGGAATTGGGAGATTTGATTTGATACCAGGGGTGAATGAGTTATTTATTATTTCAAATGGTTTTGAAATAACAACCGGGTAAAATGAATTCTGGGAAATTCTAATTAAATAATGTGTAAAGTTGAAATGAATTAACTATTGAACTTATTAAGTGAAGTTAATATTAATAAGAAGGAAGAAAAGAAAATTTTAATCTTGGAATTAAGAATTTAACTTGAGTAATTGGAAATGCATAAAATATATTAAAGTGAATTGGAAATTTGAATTTAACTTGGATAAGTTAAATAAATTGGACTTAGAATTAAATTGATTTGGATTGGATTAAAATGTAAGTGACTTTGAAATTATGGGTCATTGTGAAATGGATTGTACCCATAAGTTATTAAGTTGTATACTTATAATTTGAGATTGAGGATTTAATATTGTGTAAGAAGTTAAATGAAAGGAATTTGTATCCTTAAGAATTCAGTGATGCACATATATGTAAATTCTGAAATTGTGATTATAAGATGTAGATGGATTCAAATGAGCAATATGAGCTTTAAAATGAATAAGTTGGTGAACTTATATAAATAAGAATGAAATTATAATCACAATTGGGAAATAGTTGAATGGTATGGGGAGTCCAAACTTAATCTCAAATGAAATGTAAATTGAAATAAGGTAAAGTGAGATATAAGGGAAATGAATGAACTTAAATTAGTAAATATGTTTTGAACGTGTATATGGAGATTAAAATTGAGAATTTGAATTGAATATAAGGTGGAATGTAAATTGCTTAGAATTGCATAATGAAGTTCATATTCTTAAGTTATTAAGTGTTATAATTTGAATTTGTGAATATAAAATGGAAATGGACTTAAGTAAGCAATCTAAACTCTGAATGGAAGTGAAATTGTAATTCATTAATGGAAAGGGTTGATTGGTGAGGCAAATTCAAAACTTGACCATAAATGAAATGTAAAGTGTAATGAAGTAGGTGAGAATATAAAGGTGGATGTTCTTAAATTAGCAAATAAATCTTGAACTTATGAATGAGAAAACTGAAATTTGTTTTGATAATAGAATTGAAATTAAATTTCAGTTGGGTAATAAATAATATTGAAAAAAAAAAATTTTGCTAAATGAAATTATCGGGAAAAAAGGGTGATATGATAAATGAATTTAGAATGAATTGAAGAGGTGAATTAAGACCTAATATGGATTAGGTTAGAGACTAAAGTGAATTACAATTAAATGGGATCTGTATTGTAATGGATAGAATTTTGATAATTGATCAAAATTTGGAAAGTAAATAGAAATCCAACTGTAGCATGGGATTTAAATTGGTGGTAACAAATAATGAAGTGTGAATGAAAATGGAATTAAATTATAATAATGATGGTTTGAATTGTAAATAAATTCAAATGAGTGAACTAATTTAAAGTGGTTTCTTTTCTAATAAAATAAGTCTAAAATGGATTTAATAAATAGACAAAGTGCATTAAAGTTTGTTAATGAATTGGAATTTGATTTGGATGAGAATCAAATGAAGATAAAAATTGATTTATAAGAAGATAATGGAGGTATTGTAAAGAAAGCTTCAGCAAATTAAATAATTGTGGTTAAGCTGAATGTTTAAGCTAGTGGGATTGTAAATGGTTTGATTTGGTAAGAATCAATTAAAATGGAAACAAATTGAGATATTATGGAATTGAAATCATTTAAGAAAGATGGTGAGATGGTTATTTTAAGCTTATGAAAATAGCTTTAAATGAAATTTGTTTGGACAATAAAATTTTGAATGCAAGAAAATGACTTTTAAGATAATTATTGTGATGAAGAAGGAATATATGAGTTGTAAATAAGAATGGAATGACTTATATAACTATGAGAAAAAAATAATATAATAAAGGTAATAATAATAATAATAATAATATAATAAAAATAAACTTAAGATGAATAATAAATTTGAAAAGTGAGAATAAGGATTAATTTAATAATTGAAATGGAATAAGCATGCTTGGATTATGAAACATGCAGAATTGAATAAAATTAATATAAATCTAGACTGGAATTAATTTTAAATGGGTGTAAGCTGAAGTGGTGATTAGTTTTGGCTTGAATGATATGAAAATTACATGTATTCGGAATTGAGTTGTTTAACAAGCAATTGAAATTGATTTTTGAATAAATTGATATGGATTGGAATCTAATTCAAAGAGTTTGTAAACGAATGCAAGTGAATTGATTTAAAATAGCAAACGAAATTAATTTTGAATCAATTGGAATGAATTGACATTTTGATAACTGATGTTTGCGTATGAATGGAAATGAATCATAAAAGAATTGCAAATGTTTCATGTTTAAAATAAAATTTGATTGTAAATCAAATTGGGAGTGTAAGTTAAAATAAAGAAATATAAGTAAAGCATATGTTAATTATATTGAAATAGAAATGAATGGGTTATAATAAATATGCATGGTATATAGTAAACTTGAATTTAAATCATTCAAGTGAAATAAAAGTGAAGTTTGAATTTGTCGAGAAATTAAAAGGTGATTGAAAATTTTAAATTGTTGATAAAACATGGTTAACATTATTAAATGGTGATGAAGTTTGCTTGGTTAGGCTATGAAGTTCGTATGTTGGCTAAGATTTATGAAATGGTTGTGTATGGCTTACATTTATATTGGTAATGCTAATGAAATGTTCATATTATTGAAAACTGATAAGTTTGTTGAGTAAGTACAGGTACGGGAGCCGTTCGAGAGAGTTGGAGCACGTATATGCATTATATAGTAGCTACTTGCTTTTAAAATTTGCTAAAAAGGTACGCCTACGCATATATAATTGGGAAAATGATATATATATTGTGATATATTTTGATTTCCGACCGCGTGGGTCGATATATATATATTTATTTGTATCGCGATATTGCGAAAGCTCCTCCGTACAGGGGAGACTCTGCCAAAAATTTTCCGAAAACTTTGGGAGTTAGAAAATTTTTGAGAATTTTGAAATTTTTATTAACTTGGAAAGTTATAAGTTAAAAATTAAAGGCTTAGAGTAAATAAAGCAAGTAAGTTTGGATTTGAGCTAAAGAGTTTTGGACGGTGTATATAAGTTGTAACTAAAGAAGTTTGGGTTAAGTTAAGAATGTAGGAGCATTCTTCTACCCTAGCAAATTTCGGGGACGAAATTTTTATAAGGGGGGAGGAATGTAACATCCCGTATTTTTAAGCAATTGAATTTGAACATTTAATTCGTTTCAAAATGTTTAATGTGGATCCTTAATTGATTTTGAAATGAATGACTTCGGATTCAATTAATGAAAATAAGCTATAATTTTTAATTGTAGTAATTCTGGTTGAATTTGAATAACGAGAGAATAATATTTAAATATTCAGAATTGAGATAAAGGTAAATCTGGGTGTAAATGGTGATAAAATGGTTTTAAAAATTTATTTTGAGTTGTTTGAGTCTAAATAGTATGGTGGGAAATTTAAATAAATTTTAAAGTTGATAAATTAATATTAGGGATTTTATATTAATTTAAAAATGAATTTAATATTATTAAAATACAACTTAATCAGATTTTGGTCCGGAATGAGCCAGAATGATTTTTATATGTGTTTATAAATTTTATATGATTTATTGTTAAGTTAATAAAATTTTAGAAGGGAAATTTTAAGTGCTTTCGTTAATTTTGAGAAATCGCTTGATTTAATCGACGAGTAAAATAGCCTTCCGGGGCACAGTCTCGGAATTCGACGAAACCAGTTTCATTGGATCCATAATAGTTAGTTATTATTGGATTTCAATTTTCGTAGCAATCAGAGTTGTCGTTTGACCGTGGCAGCACGAAACGCTTAGAAATCGATTTAACCGATTTAATTTTAAATTGATCGTTTAATCCCGTAACTCGCGCATACGATCAAATTAGCTTACGAAACCTGTTTCATTATGTTCGGAACGCGGAAAAACCTTAGGAACGCCTATTGGTATGTGGGAATTGGAGTTCGTTGGCATAAGTCGTTCACATTTGAAGTACAACATTAAAATAATATTAACTAAAGCTATAAATCATTATAATAATCAAAACCCTAATCTATTCTTAGCAGCCGCCGCTTATTATTATTTCTATGGCCGAAAACGATCGTCTTTCCCCCACCAATTTCTCTCCATCCAAGCTTTAATTTGCAAAACTCTCTACTGGAAAATCGTAGAGAGTGTCAAGATCTTCAAAGTGGACGGTCGTGATCGAGTATAGCTTGATGAATTGCTTAGGGGAGGCTCGCGTTCGTCGTGCGTTTGGAGGGTTGCTGCATCGCCTAGGGACGACCGAGTTCAGCGTGTTTGTGGCAGTGGGTGTGCGTCGCATGGGGGTTTTTCATAGGCAAAGTTGATTGGAGTCCGGTCGTCGTTTGGAGGTGCGTTTCGAAACCCTAGAGGGATTTTTTGGGTTCGGCTTTTGCTCTGTGTTCGCGTGGGGGAAGAAAAACAACATGCGGCCTTGATTTTGGTCCTTAGATCTAGCGGCCTGGATGATTTTGGGTATAAGAAAATTTAATTTAAAAGAAATTGTTGTTTAAATTTTATTCAAAACTTTAAAAATTAATATCTTCTGCATACGTTATCGGAATTTGACGAAACAAGAATCGCTGGAATCGCAAAAGCGCGTATTACGCAGTGGTGCAGATCCAGAGTCATTCCGGGCAAGTAGAAATTTGAGTTGAATCGAACGTCGTTCGGTTTAATTTAAATTTCGAACGCTCGCCGAAACTCAAGGTGAGTTATTCTCACTCACATCTGGATATTGGCTGATTTAAATAATTAATATTTAAATATCTCTGTGATTGGTTGCATATAATTGTTATTATCAGTCTGGATTGATATTTATATATGTGATGTGCTAATATTTGTGGATGCAGGAAAAACAGGTTGGAGGGATCCAACTGGATTCCTCACTATGTGATAATTATTTTTATAACTGATGATGATGCCTGTTATATATATTGTGATTGATAAATTTGGGATTAAATTGTATTGTGAAATTGTGGGATAAACTATAAGCCCAGAATGTTAAATTATAAAGAAACTTGGAGTTTTAATTATAAAGAAATTAAATTGGGTTTTAAAAGGGAATTAAGAAATTAATAAATAAGGAATATAAAAATTAGAATATGCTTGAATGGAAAACTGAAATAAAATTGTATTGGAATATTGATGGATAAATTATAAATCCATAATTAATTATAAATGGATAAATTGAATTTTAGAAAAATAAAAGATATTGTTAAATAATGAATTTTAAAGAATTAAAATTTGAAATCTATTTGGAATGAAAAATCAAAAATTTGAAAAATCTGGAATAATAAATAAAGAGAAACGTTATCAGTTGATAAATGTGAAAGCAAATTTAGGTTATTAAAACTTAAACCTGAATCTAAATAAATTGACAGAATTTATAAGAAGGATTTTTTTTTGGATATTTTAGTGGAAATGAGTTCCCTGGGAAAACCAAGTTCGAGTTTAAATAGATTTTATAAAAAGAAAGTTTTAAAAATTCAAACTTGTTTAAAAGTGTGTTTGGGAATTATTATTTTAAAGTAATTATTAATAATTAGCAATAGTAAATTTTATAAATACCTTAATAATTATTTTTACAAATGGATTTGTTTAAAATACTAGCTTTGACCTAAGTTATTGAAATTAGTATTTACCTTTTTAAAACTTTACTTATAAGTTAGTTTGAACTAAAACCCTTATTTAAAATCAAGTTTTATATCCTAATAAATGGTTTTATTTTAAATATTTTGAAATTATATTTTGAGTAAATAACTAGTAGTAAATTTATCTATTTTAAAGTATATTTCAGTATAAAATATTTTAACCGTTTTAAACCTAAATTATTTTGAACTTGGTTATTTCCAATGGGAATATATGGTAAAGGATTTACCTTGTAAAGGAAGAATTTTGGGAAATTGTTTCAAATGAGTTTTGGAAGTTGGAAAATATATCTTTTAAAGATATTTGGGCAAATAAATAATATGGAATATCATTTATTGGGTGATGGATGCTTATGGATGTTTATGAATATAAATTGATAGTTAAATCACCGACTATCAATATTGGACAAATGCGTTGATCGTTTCGAAGAGACCGGGATCGAGATTTATTTCTCGAAAACCACTTCGATCCGATTTTATACGTTTCGTACGAAAAACGTGTTCGGAGTCGAAGATGGAGCAGTGAAGTGCAAGGGCTAGTCGCTACTAATCCTGAGGATATTTCCAAAATGGATGTAGTAGGAAAAGTGCCTTCGGTTCCGTTCGAACCCGGGACGGACTTGTATGGATGAATGCATGTGAAACATCGTCAGGTGGACGATGGGCATTCTAAGTGAAAACGTTCTTAAGGTAACGCTTAGCCTCAAGCCTCATCAACCGGGAATGACTGAAAATCAGGGGATATGCAGCAAGGTTACGTGGGTCATGCCCAAGCAGGACAAGATATTTCCCCTGCCTAGATGTCCCTTATATATATTTCGGCTTAGTGGGTGGTTGGTCGCGCCAACCACGGGGTTTATCTTGTTCGGGACTGTTCAGTAAGGAATGGTTCCGGCCTTGTTTTGCAGGGGATGAAGGGAGTAATCCTCGGTACGGTGATCTAGGCCCCGTACTGTGACAGATGGTACCCCAGTGCCTAGTCATTGTTGGAAATCCATTTTCCCTACGAGCCTTGTACGAGTTTTGTTTGTATTACCCACTTTTGTGGCTAGTAGCTAGAATTTAATAGATGTAACAATTTCGGCTATTTTATAAGTATTTGTAAATAGACCCTATTATAATATCAGAGGATTTCTATAAAAAGTGTTTTAGCTATCGTAAGGTAAAAACCCGACATGTTTATTTGTGGCGTGGTCTTACGAGATGCTTTTGTTTTTCAAAGGATTTTTGAAACTTTAATAATCAAGTTGGATGCATATTTAGTATCAGCTGGTATTCCAGACTGACTCGGGTGTTATTCCATTATAATGCTCGGGTCAGACCGAGTATTATATGTTCAGGTCAGGATGCTATGGAGCAGGAGAGGAGCTGGAGTCCGAGACGTATTTTATGTACTTATATATATGTCCGCTGCTGTGATTGTATGGTAGATCTGATTTGTGATTGTTGATTATGAGATACTCTGATGATATGATGTATAAAACAGTAATAGATTTCATTTTGTGTAAAGTTCTATATTTACTATTATATTTTATTCCGCTGCGACTGTGAGATTCTGATATTGCTTAGTTTCTTCTTCTTCTATCTCTTCTTCTTTAACCCTAATGGTTCGTAATTCTGTTCCACTTGAGTTAATAGAGGTAGAATAGTGTTGATTCAAGGGGTATGGATTTGCGGGCCGTTACAGAAAATACAAACTGAATAACATAATACCAAAATAAACATATATCAATTCATTTTAGCAGCATAATTCAGATCTTTAGTACAATCATTAAGTGATATAGTCTTAATTCAGATCTTTAATTAGTACAGCCATTAATATATAGTATAGTGAAAACCTTAAAAACATAATGGAATCTTGAAAACCCAAATTTTTAGGCTTCAGCTCAAAACCATATGTTGCATTCCATGTTTCCAATGTCAATTTGAACCTGGGAAAACAACATATAAACATGTTTGTTGTGTACAGAATACATTTAGCAGCAACACTGGTAGAATCTAACATTGAAGCTATAAAGAATATAGTCTTTCAAGATTCAAACATGCATGATGCTGGAGGTAAATCCTAAAACTACTACAGCAGAATACATTTGGCAGCATCGTGTGGAGATAAATGAAACTCTTATATTGAAGCTAAAACATTCCCCTAAACTAATTTTTATTCTGCAACTTCTTTTATAAACTTTTAACTTTTCTTTTATAAAATCAAAGATCGATTAACAAAATTTACGACTGATGAAAAAAGCATACAAATTTTCTAGACTCGTATTGTCGAACTTTTATTTTACATTTGTTATGATGACAGGTAGTAGTTGTGTAGTGAGCCAGCATTGGTTGGAAATTCATTAAATATACAGTTAGGTCTATCTAAGAAACTTGTGCATAACAAAACAAAATATGGCACGGTTACAGGTTACCAATGTTTCAACAAACAACCTGGACAATTTATCCCATTTTTACTATACGTCGTCAAGAACACTACAGGTATGCCTTCATTCAGTGTATCATCTATAAAACTGCATAATCAAGTTCAACTTTATGTTAATATAAACAGTTCATTGAATCCAATACCACCTAAGCCCTACATCATGCATCTAAAACATTGACTTCCGCCTCTGCCGAATCCAACCTTCCACTCACCCTCATATTGCCAAGTACAGTAACCACCTACAAACACCAAACAAACTCACTACAAACTACTCAACTTCCCTTCACCTTCTAAGCATAACACTTCATCCACTTCATAATACTCAATCATCATCCTTTACCTCAATCTCCATCAATAATGTTACTCCCCATTACCTATAACCACCTGCATCTCCCCTCTCTGAAACAGCCTAAAATCCACCATTTCAGCACATACCACACCACTCCTGCAAAAAAACTAACCTCATCTCTAGCAAATCACTGTCAACAAACTGTAATTACAACCACTCTCCACAAATCGCAACACCCATCCCCTCTACCACAAACAACCAAACTTCACCCATCACTGCACGTCATCCACCCAAACATCAAGACTACACTTCAAAACTAAACAATCTTCACCTCATCACCTACTCCTGCATTATTCACAACCCAACCTCAAGCATAACCACCTATCCCTGCAACTCCTCACCCTCATCAACAACCTAACCGCTGCCAATCTCCCAACATCACCAGATCGCTCCCTGCCAGCAACACTGCATACTCCCTCAACCAACCAAGTTCCCCAAACTCCTTCAACTTCTGCATCAATCACCTCCCAATTGCCTAAATTGCATTTATGGGCATCTACCTACAGTGCCGTATGCACCATTTTTGCTGTAGGTAGATGTCCATAACTTGCAGTTATGTGCATTGTTGTAGGTAGATGTCCATAACCAACTTCTTCATCTCACCAACTTATGCAATTTAGACATATGTCCATATACAGCACCGCACGCTGTAGGTAGATGTCTGTCGACTGTTATAGACTATAGTTGAAGTGGCTTTAACTTATTTAATACTTATAATACACATCAGATATACATATATCTGTCAATGGCCTACATAATATGAAAAAAATTATTGGTCATACCTACAGTTGTCCACGGCATTTTTTTATGTCTCACTGTTCGATGCCTTAGATGACGATTTATTTAACAAACTTCACATAGGGTACAACATATCAGAAATGGATGTTCATAGTATGCATGGTCAGAGGTCTAAAAAAACATTGACAGTGAGAAGGTACTAACTCTGTCGACGATACGATCACTCAATTGAAAGTAATTTGTGTGCATCTTCCTCTTGGCATCGGCAAAGAAAGTCTGCAAAATTCTATAGTGACAGGTCTACGAAATCATGACAGTAATTACTGCACTTGTATAATGTCTTTTTGTTCGTTTCCATGCCAGCAACAATCTACATTTTGCTCTTGCGGACTTGCATATCTAGATATATAAATATGTCAGATTATGGATGGTCGCAGGATGTGCACTACATCAGCAGGAAGAACATAAGAAAACAGTAACATGGTTGTACATGTAAGTGCACTTGTACAGGAAGAAGATGATGAACAAATATGCATACCGACTACTGACAGGTACGTGAGTGTGATAATACGTAGTCCCGTATGAAAATTAACTACTTGGACTGTGGAATGTGGATAGTAAGAGTGCTCTCAGTGTATGACAACTGGTCGGAGAAACTAGAAGCACTATTACAAAATGAAAAAAATGGTTTCATGTGATTAGTAGCGCAAGGCTGAGGAAGGGCAAATAAGACGTAGAAGACAGCAAAAAAAAACAACATAATGCACATAAATTCAGTCAGCATAACATTCCCCAAAAAACGATTAAGTGAAATGAAACTATATTGTAAACATAATATGTGTACAGCTGCTATCGTTACACAAAATTTATGTAGTAATCCTATTTATACAGAGACAGCTGATAGAGACAGCTGATTACTGATAATGTTTATACATTGTACACTATTCATTTACTCAAATTGCATTCAACATCAGTAGAGAATCATATGAACAAACCTGCTACTACAATTCTGCATATAATTTTTTCCTTTAGGCAAGTAAACGCGGAACAAAAATCTCTATTAAAGTAAGTCAGAAACTCGATCCTCTAGGCATACGGTAGAGCTATGTGCTTTTTAAAATTTAACCCCTTGGACATAATCTTATGCAAGGAGCTTACTTTGTTCTTAATGCATGTAATATATTATTCCTTCGTTTAATTCTAAGTCTGAATTTTTTTAACTACATTCGTAATTTATGACTACGATTGATATCACTGGTGAAATTAAACATCAATAGCAAGATGGTTAAAAAAACCAAACCATGCATTTAATAATAACAGTTGATATTATTAGCTCAAACAAATTTATCTTGTGACTATGATCTATGCGTGATATTAGGAATATCAATGAATACCAAAAAAATAGGAGTTTTGACTGCATCCACGGCTGAATGATGAAGAAATGTCCACTAATAAATATGCATTCTAATATTCCATGTAAGTGGGATGACATCTCTGCTACATTAATATGAAGCTATTGGTCCAAATTGCCATTGTTGACATATTCATAAACAAGCCTTCTAACAAGAAAATGCATATAAACTAAGTTCCTATTTATTGAATTTGTTACAATAAATGTGAATATATATGGAAAAATATATATCAAATTTTCAAGCAATTGACCTGCATTCATCTTCAACACAATATCCAAGTGGTTTGATAAGATGTTTATGTCTGACCCGGCCAATTACTTCCACCTCTGCTTTAAATTCCTCTTCTGCTCGACCCTTGATTTCAGCTTAACATCATCATCAGTTTCTCTTTAGCAGTGTTCTTGATTGAATCAACTCAGGCATAGGTAACTCACATCATCATTATACTCAAGATCATCACTCATCAACAGAAATTAGCATCAAATTGAGCACTTTGAGTCACTAGGCAGTAGCAAAGCAAAACTTCCAAAACCACATGTATTATTCTCATCCACCCATTTTTATGCAAGCAAATCCAAGCACGAATGCTAGCGCAGGTCGATGGCAACCGGTTCATATAAATGGCGACTTCAGATTCACTCATTTCAAGTGTTAAATCTAGTTCAAACAACTCCAACAGTGGCAGCGCAAGTTCAAGGCGACGTATTTTTGTTACTAACTCTATATCGACTGCAGATTAAAATTTAAGTGCACATCAAAATTCATCCATAATCGGTCTGCAACAACTCTACAGATCGTCATTACAGTTGCATATCGAAGAGGAGAAATTTAAGGGATTGCTGCGAATTGTATATGAGAAATTGGAGGAGAAAGATAGAGAGATGTATCTCAGTTTCGCGATTAGGCCTGTATTTTATTTGAGTTTGGAATTAATACTGAAGGTGGAGATGAAAAGGAGATATGGTTTAAGGTGGACTGTAAAATAATTTGGCGACGGAATGAAAATTTGAGAACAAAAATTTTCATGGCAAGCAAAAATTATTTGGCGGCAAACAAAATTTAATGTAGTTACATCGGTTCACTTTAAAACCATGCGACTAAAACTATATGCATCGATGTATTTTCTTCGGTTGTTGGTGACAACTGATGCAAATTTGATTTTTTATTACATATTGCTTGCCACGTACCAATTACGTTGGTTCTTAAGAAAGAACTGATGCAAATAGTTCTATTTGCATCAGTTTTTACTTCAACTAATTCAAATGAGGCGAAGCAATATCCACTTTTTGTACTAGTGAGATTTTTTAAGTAAAAGTTTTCAAATTATAAAGTATGTTTTTATGATTTTTAAATAAATTATAAAAATAAGTACTTTAAAGTAATATTTAATATAAATGTTTTAAACCTTAGTAAAGGATTTTTAAAACCAAGTTTATAATTCAATCAAAAGAATTCAAATCTCAATTTTCATATACAAGTTTTAATGGGAACATTGGCGATTTTCTTTCATCACTTTCTTTATGTCCGCTCCCTCCTTTAACTATTTTGTCACTCCTCTTTTTGCTTTTATCCTTCCATGTCTAGTTCGAACATTATCACTCCTATGCTTCATCCTGATGGGATTTCGCTTGTGACAACAAGATCTGGCCGCGTTTTCAACTCGATTACTACTCCATGCGGTCCTCTTATTTTTTAAGCTAACATCCCCTCCACTCTTATCCTTGGTTATGATTCCAAGCCTGCCAAAGTGATATCTATGAATATCGTCAATGATTTGGAGGCCTCGCTGTAGAGCATGAATAGGACCCATGTTTTTTGTATGCCTTTTGTCGCTATGTTATCTCCTCTATCTTCAATGCTTGCTACATGTAGTATGGCCGATTAGTGGTGTACTATTGTTACAACTAATGTAGTTGTTGGTAATGTTTTAGTTGGAATTGGTTTGAATGGAAAAATAGTTGAAGATGTTCTTGTAACTGCTAGTTCTAATATGCGCACGCCTGATGCTTGTGTCAATGTGCATTCCATTAATTTAATACTTGGTGATGCTATTCCAAATGTACGTGTAACATAACCCACTTGGAGGTCCAAAACTAACGGCTATGGATGCTGCAGTCATCCATAGTTATTAATTCTCGATGACCAAATGTGGTAATATTGGATACATTGATATAGCAGAAGCACATAAATATGAAAAAAATTCAAATTCATAAAACAGATTTCTCATTCAACTTCAAATCATGTTTCAAATTCATTACATAATCTCAGTGTGTGAACCATGTCCAAAGAAAATATAATTATTACAAAATACACCAAGAGCGACATATGAAGATACCCCTTGGTTGATTAGAGTCTAAATATAGGCAATTTAACAGCTTTGTCATTACATCAAAACACGGCGGAATCAAACTGAAAAGAACTCCTAATAGCTAGCATTCCTCTTGCACGTCTCTAGAAGTTTATTTGTTTAAAGGAGCTAAAAATCTTAACTCTCAAACTACTCAAAATTGATTGAGCACCCGAGAGTTTAAGGCAAAACATAAACTTCGAGTCAAACATAAAGCCCGGTATGAATAATAACCTACCATCTCGAACCATAAAGAAATCTAGTGAGGCGATGCCGCTAAGCGGAACGGATTATCCCCTCACTAGTATCTTAACCAAAATTTATAATAATATTTTACTGTGCACCTACATCCATAATGGTTAAAACACAACATAGTAAAATATATCATGATGATATGCAAACATGTAATATATTCTAGATCTCCCTACCCCATTCATTTCACTATATATCTGGGTTATAGTTTCTAAGGTCACTATTAACCTATTAGTTTTCATGGGCAGACTAATAACCTGTTCGAAGCTTATGGACTATCTATTCAGTTTCATAGTTTTCATGGGATCACTAAGAACCTATTGGTCCCGGCCAATAACTTCATCCAATTATAATTTCCATGGATTCACCATAAACCTATTAGGATCTCCAATAACTTATCTCAGGTCATACTTTTCATGGGTTGACTATGAACATATCGACCTCTGTCAACAACTTAATCCGGATATAGTTTTCACGGGATCACAAAGAATCTATTGGCTTATGCTAATAATCATTTCAATACATAATTTTCATGGGTTTACTATGAACCTGTCTAAACTGGCAACTCTTTAATCAGTCTTTGGGAATCCTACATTTTGGTCCACCTGACCTCCTGGATGCAATTCTACTCACACTGATTTAACTCAACACATATTCACTACATGGTCAACCTAGCTGGCTATTCTGCCCTTAATACCCCAAAATGCAGTTATAGGTTAATTATAAAGTGAATATGTTTATTGAAGAAGCACATATGATAACTAATCATAACATGATAATTCAAATATCCATGGTTTAATATCTTTGTAATCATTTTCAAATGAAATATGGCTCATACCTTTAACCTATTATCTTTAAGAAGGAAAGCTCCTTCGAAAACTCCAAAGTGAAATGCCATGTCAAAGCTCTTTTATATTGTCATGGGTTTATCTTTTAGAAAATGAGATTGGGTTTTTTGTTTTGAAAACTAAGACTTTCAAAACCTTAGATGCTCTCTTTCAAAACCATTGAAACGTATCTTTTGAAAGTATTCAAATTTTATTTTCAAAACACTTAAATATATGCCTTTCTAAACACCCAAAATATCCCTTTTGAAAGCATCAAAACATTCCTTTCGAAACCATTAAAACATTTCTTTCGAAAGTATTAAATCTGTATTTCAAAAATTCTTAGTCCAAGTAGGATTTATAGAAGCATTAGCTTTGAAACCATTTGAAAGTATCTCTTTCAAAATCATTAGGTTTAACCTTAAAATATAACTTCTAGGTCAAAGTGAACATAGGCGAAAGTAACACTATTCGAAAACATTAATTTCCAAGTAAAATTTTTTGGAAAAACAGATGGCTTCGAAACCACTCTTTCGAAAGCAATAATATTTAAGTAAAATAATAGGGAGAATAATGGCTTGAAACCACCTTTCAAAACCATTGCCTTCGAAAACTTTAATATAAATGACTACAAGAACCCTTTCAAAAGCATTAGGAAATGGCTTCAATACTAATAAAACAAAAGCTTTCCTTTCGAAAGCATTGTTATAAGGGTATAAATATGGCCTTTAACCTATTCGAAAGGTATGAAGGTGGAAGCTAGGTTTTGACTTGGTTCAAAAGCAACTATCCTTTCAAAAGCCCCTTTTCAAAACCTAATATGTGGCAACTCAATCGAAAGCTACTCTAAAAATAGAGTCAAGCGGCAGTCCCTTCGAAAGCAATTTAAATGTAATTTCAACCCCTTCGAAAGCAAGCTTCCGACTTCATCCCCTTTCACCTTTCTTCAATACACAACATACCAACTATCTGATATCATGTGTATTGGTTTCAAATGGGTTCGAAAGGTAATCTGGGATGATTTCGGAAGCAAGCAAATGGAAGTGGCAAGTTTGTAATTTAAAGAAAAACTGATTTTATACCTTTAAAATAAATTCCTTTCTACCTAACTTGCCTTATTTTTCAAAATATGATTGGTTGTCAAATCTTTTATGAGAATCTTTTCTTAAAAGCTACCAAATTCATCAATAAAAAATTAAAAATTAAAAACATTTTAACAATAATGCCCTTCTCCTTAACAAAACAATTAAAACATTAAGACCTCATGCTTAATCAATTTAATTTCCATAGTAAATCACTTAGGAAAAATCCCCAAAAACCGTCTTAATTCATTTTTAATATGTTTTCTAACATATATAAATTTCGAACCCAAAATACTTTATATAATTGCCAAAATTAATTTTAATCTCAAATTATATATTTCTTCCATTCAAAATTCATAACAAATTATTCATAGCTTGGATAATTATAGAAATTTAAACCCATCTCTAAAATAATGTATTACATAATATCCTCATGGCACTGGAAACCCCTTTTTCATGACTTTAGCCTTAAAATCAAATCAAACCTTTTCAGACAAACTTTTTTAAATCAAACACGGCATACAATCAAAGCATATCCTCATTCAAATCATCCAACGGTTTTAAATTTTAAATCTGAAATAAAAATGTTCATTAAAACATAAATGAGATGGTTTTGACTATTATTCACTTTGTTTTGGATAAGGAACTGGAGATTTGTTCTTGCTTAAATCTCCCTTGCTTGAATCCTAAGCTTTTAGTTGATTATGGTCCCTCTTTCCCTTAGATTGTGTCGGCCTTGAAGCTTCGTTTCTTATGTTTTCATTTTGTGAAAACGTGAATGAAAGTGAGGTAAGGGTTATGGGATTATGGTGGACGACTATTTTCCATAATACGGTTGCCCTGTTCTCTTAGTCGTAACTTATAAAACCATTTTATGAACCCATCCTTATGATTTCATTTAGTTAAGGCACAACTTTATTATATTTTCAAATCTCCTTCCCCGTATCATTCTAGTTTCTACATTATTCTATTTAATTTATCTAATTAAATATCTTGAATAATGTTATTTAAAATTAGGGGTGTTACAGTGCACATCCCTAATAATTCCATTCCCTCCCTTATTACTTAGCAAACAATCAATAATATTAGCAGTCCCCGGCAGTTGCTTCCCCCACCGTTAAAGCTCGGACAAATATGTGACTGTTGGTCATCTCTTTTTTGTTCATTGCCTAAGAATATTGGTGCATATTCTCCCCGATCCTTTGAATTGTATGAAGTTGATGGTGTGATGGTTCCACTTTAGAGGTTATACAAGCTGGAGTTGACGTCTGGTCATAATATTTGATAGGTTTCTTCCTTGATTCCAACCTCGCGTATCATGTAGTTAAGCACAAATTTCGGTATTTTTGGAAGCTTATATATGGCTTGCAAGTGCACTACGACAATTTTGTGTTTTACTTCAAGTTCTCTAAGCCCTAGGAGAGGCTTCGTGTTCTCAAAGAAGATCCTTTTTTCATTGTGGGAAAGCCATTGGTTATTATCTCTTGGAGTGCGTTTACTAATAGTGCAAGGAAGCAAGTGTTATCTATACCTATCAGGGTTCATTTCCCTCACATTCTTTTTATATTACAGCAGATGATTGGGTTGGATTGGCTAGTGAGACTAGTAGGCAAATTAAATCATTTTGATGTAAATACAATAGCTAGGAAAACGCTTGTTTATGCTAAGGTTTTGATTGAAATTACCCCAGATAAATCCATTCCTACCAAATTTAGGGTTTGCCTTGCTCCTGGTCATGTATCTATTGTTTATGTTCACTATAGCTAGACGTTGGATATTTGTTTGACTTGTCTCTCTTGTGTCCATATAGCCAATTCTTGCAAGCATGGTTTTCCTACTATGACATCTTTGGTGTTAGATCCGCCTCTTCCTTTTTCCGCTAAGGTCCCTCTTCCTCAACCTATGACAAGAAAGTGGGTTCTGAAGCCTAAAACTGTGGAGGTGGTTATTTCTATTGTCCCTAAAAGCTCCTATGTTAACTCTCCTTTTGAGGTCAGTCCTTCTATTTTATCACACATCTCCTCTACTACCTTTGGTTTGACTCTTGACATTGTCCCTCCGGTCATAGATGTTCGCTCTGTTGATGTTTGGTCTATGGATGCTAATGTGGATTTTCCTTCTAATATTGTGTCTCCTATCATCGATATTCACTCAATTGATGTTAAGGATTGCTTTACAGGTATTCTGGTTTTGGATCCCCCTTTGACGACTTCTTTTGGGGTTCATTTGAGGAGGCTTGGATTCATGGTCCGTTTGAAATGAGATTTGACCTACATTTGGTAGATTTTACAAGTATGTTGGTGGATATGATGAAGAAAAGTGACTATTTTACCATGTTGAGGGTGAAGGTCTTATGCTCTCGGTTAATCGTCGGTTGGGTGATCATAATCGCTCTTTTCTCTTTGATACCTCTTGGGATAGGAAATACCTTTATGGTTTTGATTGTGTGGATTTTGTTCCTACGTTAACTTCTCATTTCTATGGGTATTATCATGTTATTGATCATGAATCTTCGAATGAGGGAAGTGGATCTTCCTCCTTGGAGGGATACTAGCTTAGGTTTTTTATTAATAATTTAGCTTTTTTGCTATACTTCTATGCTTTATTTTCATTTTGTTGTTCTAGTGCATGTACCAGAGCACCTGTTCACATATTCATTTATTCATTGGATGGCCCATAATAATTGCTAGCTAGCTTTGCAAAAGAAAAGAAGTATATTTAAAAGTATTTTAAATAACTTTTGAATATATAGTTTTAGAAAATTAGTTATATATTTTATTAAAGTAAATAGAAGCCTAGGTAATATAATATATTTTTAAATTGTTTTTATTATTAAATATTTTATCTTATAAACAAGTTAGTGTGTACATATACAAGTAATTTTAAAAAGAGTTTTTAGTAAATATATAAGTTTTAAAAAGTAAGTTAATTCTTTTATAAATGTAGTAAAGTAAGTTTGGATATTAACACTTCAAATAAATTATTTTTAGAAGTTAAATAAAAAGTGTATTACCTTAATTAATAAGTGTGGATATACTTTGACTTTAATAATGAATATTTAAAAATAACCAGAAGTAAATGTTTTTGGGTTGTAGTAAACGATGTTTAGTACCATTTGTTTTTAAGCCTTATTAACTATACTAGGAATATAATTAGATATTTACTAGTAAATATTTTGAATATGGTAAGTGGATAGTTTTGGGTTATTGTAACAATGTTTAAACAACACTTGTCTTAAACCCTTATAAAATTAATTAGATCTTAAAAGAGAGCTTCAAAGATAATGAAAGTGTGAAGCGATTTGGGTTTGTCGTAAACAATGTTTTAGTAACATTTATTTTTAACCCTTGAGTTATATTTTTTAAAGTGGTAAAATATTGTTAAATGATTATAAATATACTTAGATTTTTGATAATGGGAGTTCAAAGATAATAAAAAGTATGAAATCTTTTGAAATAAAGATAGAGGAGTTATATGTTTAATTAATAAAAGAGAAGGGGTTTATAGTAACAATGTTTAAATAACATTTTTTTAACCTCTTTGATTTTGTTTTTAAGTTGGCAACTCTTGTTAAAGGATTTGTGAATATGCTTATACCATTGAGATAAGTATACTGATACTTTTGAAGTTTTAAAAGGAGAAAAATGAATATTGAAATAATAGGATACAAATATATATCTTTTATGAAGAGAAGTTATATCTATATAAGTATCAAAAGGAAGTTTTAAAGGGGTGTTACTTAATAAAGGAAGTTTTGATCAATAAAAGAAGTTTTATTATATAAAAACGGATTTTCTCCAATAAAAAAGGTTTTAATTAATAAAGATAAATTAATTAAAAAGGAACTGAAAGTCAATTAGGTGAATTGATTGTGCTTTGCATGAATTGATAACGCTTGTGTATTTACTTGCTTATGGAAAGTATATGGGACAATCATTCTCATTGTTGTTTAAATTTACCAAATTTAACTCTGGAAATATCCAAAAGAAACACGGGAACTATAAAGTACAGTTATATTTGGCGATGCTATACTATACGTATAAACTCCATTTTCTCTCAAAGGAAAAATAATAAGGAAATCTGTCCAGTTAGGAGATGATCTCTACCCTTATGTATTTTCTAGTTGTTTCCAAAAGAACTGGAGTTGAATTTATTGAAAATCTATTAATTGGTTTTGGAGCACCCGGTAAGTGGGGAGTGTACTTATATGAGATGACTCGAACTTGTAACCACCTCAAAACTATATCCGTGTTTTTACGCTTTGGAAGAGGTATGTGATCCGTTTAAGATGCTAGAATCTATATGGAGATTCGAAATCTAATTGAGATGCTCGAACCCCATATGGATATTCGTGATCTATTCAAGATGTGGGAATCCATGTGTGATTTCAAGATCTGTTAAGATATGGGTATACATGTATGGTTTCAAATTTGTTTGAGTTGGGCTAGTGTTTTGAGATCTGTAGGAGTTGTGGCTCGTGTGCTAGAATGCTAGATGTAATTTCACCATTGATAATGATAGAAAACCAGAGATAGGAGGCATAGCCAGTGGGGGTTGGCAAACCCTTAGGGTGTAGATGACTCCATTTTAGAGATACATATGGATGTGCATGCGGGAGCGATGCATTCGGTCTTAGCAGACCGGCTATGTTTTTCCTATGGCACATCAGCTAGAGATGTATGTTGCTTAAAAGGATATCTTTGATCTTGTGCAGAAGATTGGAGTCAGCTCTGATCCGAGGAGATCTCAGTGGAAACCCTACATAATTAACGAATGCACCTTAACGATTTTGATTATATACCTATTATTGTTGTGGTGTACACTCATACACAGCACAACCATTTCTTACTTATATTCCACACCCTAGACATTATTATAATATCACTGGATTTTCTTGTGAAATGGTTTGGTTATCATAAGGTAAAAACCTATTTGTGATTATTTGCGACATGGTCATATAAGATACCTTTATTTTTGAAGAGTGTTGTGAATATAAAAATCCATATGATTGAGTTTCTCACGTCGGTTTAGCAAACTGATCTGGATGTTATTTTTCTATAACGCTTAGGTCAGCTCTGGTATATTTTAGATTTAATTGTGGATATTTTAGAGCTCTTGGAGAGGAGATAGATGTTTACCTACCATGGTATTTTTATTTATACTACATTACTTATGTGTGTGTATCAACAATTATAAGGATAGAGTTTTATAACTATCCGGGTCGATGACGGTATTTAGATTAGTAACTTTGACATGCTATGTATATTAGAGTAATAATGTGTACTATCTTTTTATATTATATGTTATCACTCTGCTGTAAGGTTCTGATGTTTTTGTCCTCCTCTTTCTTGTTCCTTGTCTTTTCTTCGTTTTCTTTTACCCTAAAAATCGATTTTTTGGCGCTTGGGTGCTCGACACATGAATAACGAAAATGTATTAGTGTCGACATTCGATGGTCGAACCATCTACCATTGTAGATTATAGCTATATACAGATATATAAATATAAGTACGATGGTCCTCCATTGGACAAGATATTATCCCCTCTAGTTTCTCTAAATCTATACCCTGTTAGGACCCATTATCTCGCTGTATAATGACCTCATCGCCGAGCATACCGAGGAATCCTGCAGTGTCTAATGATGGCTTTTCAAATATTTTTTGTACTCTGTCTCGCTTTAAGGATTTACTATTTGTCTGCTTCCTATTGTGGACTCAACTCCACGGACTGCCCCATTCATTTTGAAAGATCACTTTATCGGTTAACTTGCCTTGTCCTAGCAAACAAACTACCAAACAATTGTGGTGGTGAATTAACCAACATGGCCTATCCAGCCTAGTTAGATGTAGCCATGTCTGGCCTATTGACCGCTAAGGACTGATAACATTTTCGCCCTATGATAGCCCTACTCTTGATTGGTACCAACTCATGTCATCATAGTGCCCGATCCCACTCACCATCCAATTTAGATTGCCTATTGTAATTAAGGCAATACCCCTTTCTTTCCTATTTTTGAAGCAAACTCCATTATCTATTGGTGGTATTCCTTTATCTATACGCAAGCGTATACCCTCTACGGGTCCTATAGTTGGATATGTCCCACATCAGCATAATGTTACACAACCATTGGTAGCTCCATGCAATGGGCAGTGTTATCCCTCTTTTTGGCAAAGCCGTGATACTAAAAGATCGATCGAAAACAAAAGACAGTTCGTCTCAAAGATTGGTTACACATTGATTCGCTATGGATATCGATGAATTTTTTCCGAGCCCGAATCAGGCTACAACTGATAAGACATGACAAGCAAAGCCATAAAAGCCAGTGTTTCAAATTTCAGGTTAATCGGAGTTCGTATGAACGAGATATGATCGATGCAAGTTAGCCAAAACACGTTGTTCGTATCCATCGAAAATGTTGAGGAGATGCCCATTTCGAATCCATCGGATTCGTATCTATCAATGCTTGTTTTGTCCGAATCATCAAGTTCGACATACTTCGAATCGATCGAGTTCGAATCGATCAGCAACATGATATCGGTCAGTTCGAATCGATCGGTTTCGAATTGATCAAATAGGCATCGCCTCAGCATGTCCATATCCATCCTAGAGCACTGTTTCGTATCCATTAGTAGGCCGCACTTTGTATCGATACTCGTATCCATCACCATACCTCGGTTCATATCCATCGGCTTCGTATCGATCGGAATGGCCAGGTCTTCGCATCGATGGACTTCGTATCGATCGAACTTCGGCTAGAGTGTCTTATTCGAATCCATCAGTATGTAGTCTACTTCGTAACGATCACCTAACGTCACCTTCGCATCCATCAGAGATTCGCTGCTTCGTATCCATCCCAAGACCATGTTCAAATCCATAAGCAGAGGCTTGTTCGTATCCATCAGGTCAACGAACCTTGGGTGTTGTGTCATCCCTCGATACGAACAAGGCGAAATTTATGGAGTCGATACGGTCAACTCGGAGTAATGACCGGATCGAGGTGAAGTATGCGCGCAACATCACCACGAGACCACGTGAGGTGATCGAGTCGAAGGCATCATTTCGAATTGATGGATTCGAAATAAACTGCCAACTGAAACATACCAACTCGTATCGATCATATCTCCCAAACCAGTGATCCAAATGCAATAAAATTTTCACAGAAGCTTTCATACAAGGTAAAGATTGTTCCTGCCAAGTTTCATCTCGATTGGGTCATTTTTTGATGGATACGAAATCATTTCGTATCGATCTCAGATCGAGTCGAAACTTGGTGGGGTCGGTCGCGTGGGCCCACTCACGTGCCAGAAAAAGTCTTCCGAAGTTTGAGCGAGATCTGAGCCTCCTACGCCTATAAATAGCACCCTGAAGCCTGCAGAAAGTGGATCTTTTGGCCATTCGACGTCCAGACTCTGCCGGATTCAATTCTACTTTTCATTACCGCTATTGTAATTAGATTTCAGAGCTACTATCAACTGTAATCCGCTGTAATTGATTGAAATCATCCAGTGAATTAATAAAGCATAAGCTTCAGAGTGGACGTAGGCAAGATCATCGAACCACTATAAATCTTGTGTTTGTGATTGTTATTTCTGAATTGCTGTGTTTGATATTGCTTAGATCTAAGATTTGTGTTGAATATTGCTGATTTGTGTTCATAAACGGGTGCTTTCACGATATTGGGGTTCGGACCATTTTTGGTGCAAACACTTTGGTGCTTTCACCGAGAAAAGCTGACTCAGGAGAAGTTGAATTTGAAGATTTAAGAATTCAGATCTAAAAGCTATGACAAGGCAAACAAGTGGAAGACAAAGGCCAGAGAGAAGTGAACACCAAGGAAGTCAAGTGGCTTCTTCAGGGGCGAATCAAGCATCGATCTTCATCACTAGGGACGAGACGGAGACAATGATGAAAAGACAGGAGGAGTTGATCCAGAGTTTATTTCAACAGATAGGGCAACTTGGAGCGCATAATCGAGGAGCTGATGGAGTTTAGAATGGAGCAGGACCATCCCGCGTAGCACCTGGATTAGGAGGCACACAGTTGGAGCATGTTGATCCAATACCGGAGAGAGAGAGAGGAGCGTCTGCGCAACCTGGAGGTAGCAGAGGAATGAACGCTCAGTCAAGGGGGCAGATTCCGAAATTCCCTCATGAACTCGAGGGGCAGATCGAAAGTAATGAACGAGGATTGCATCTTGGAGACAATGATAGATTGGCGCAAGTGGTCAGACGGGCCATGAAAGGCGGACTAGTCAATAGAGATCTGGAGGATGTACATAGGGGTCCCTTTACTCCTACGATCAGGCAGGCCAGGAATCGACCAGAGTTCAAGCTACCATCAGTGGAGATGTATGATTGGACGACGGACCCCGTGGTCCATTTGATGAGGTACATGAGGCATATGGAGTGTTGGGGGCATCACAGGAGGTTATGGCCCGGTGCTTTCCATTATATCTGACGGATATCGAAGCATTATGGTTTAGGCAACTAGAGAGCGGCTCCATAGGAACATGGGCAGATTTAACTGAGAGATTTATGAGACAGTTTAGGGTTCACATTGCAAGACCCAAGAATGTGATGAGTTTGGCAAATATGAAGCAAAAAGCTGGGGAGTCTTTGAGGAGTTTTCTGACGCGATTCAACGCGGCAGCAGCGTCGGTGGATCGACCGGATCCATCCATGGTTATGATGGCAGCTGTGTCCGGAATAGCTGATGGAACAAAGTTCAAAAATTCGTTGACTAAAGATCCACCTATGGATCTAGGAGAATTCTATCACGAAGCAGAAAATTTCTTGCGATTGGGCGAGTGTAGAAAGAGAAGAAAATGACGAACTCAATGTTTATACGGTCAAAGATGGAAATCCCCCTGAGAAAGATACAGAAACTAGCAAGGGGAAACGAAAGGCTGAGAGTAGCTATAACAGATCAATGTGACCGCGAAAGGAACCAAGATTCACCACATACTCAGAGCTGAATGAGAGTTTGGAGCGAATCTATCAGGATACCAGAGAGCAGGTTCTGCATTGTAGACCAATGCGAAGGGATCCAACTGCTGACGAGAGAAAATCAGATAAGTATTGCATATTCCATGAACTGTACGGTCATATCACTAATGATTGCAGGCATCTGAATGATGAGGTGGAAGGGCATATCAAGAACGGTATGTTGCTTCAGTATGTGAGGAGGCAAACTCCAGCGGTGGAGCCAGAACGACCACCGTCTACATCAGCTAGAGGTGACCCTGAACCGGGACAACGTTTGATTATCGATTGGTTAATTGACTGAAATAATGATGAACAAGTCGTAAACCTCTCACTAACATGGTTAGATCATTTACACATGTAAGCGATCGTGCACGATCCATAGGCATGCTTTGAATGACTACTAACCGCACCACAGTAAGAGTTTACGCTTTGACATCTTCGTCTTGCTTTTGTTTCGTTTTGATTTGGTCATTTAGACTTTGCTTGTTTGGACATTTCTGTTATGAGATTCGTATGATTATTACTTTGATATTTGCAATTCTGTGAAAGAATTTACTTGTATGCCCGTTGGATCGCGAACGGTCCACGAGCACCTCCTGCATGGCGATGAACCGCCAAAGTTTTTGATTCGGAAACTCCCCCGAACATGAACTCCGGCATCGATAATACTAAGTCCCCCCCGGGCACACATAATTCGCCTCGAACGGCACATGATCGCGAACGATCACAATTCGCCTCGAACGGCACACGATCGCGAACGATCACAGTTCGCCTCGAATGGCACACGATCGCGAACGATCACCATTTGCCTCGAACGACACCCGACCACGAATGGTCACGGTTCACTTAGTATGATACTCGATCGCGAACGATCGACATTTGCCACGAATGGCATCCGACCTCGAACGGTCACATTTCGCCACGAACGGCACCTGATCGCGAACGATCACCATTCACCGCGAACAGCATCGACCGCGAACGGTCCCATTCCATCCTTCGCCGCGAACGGCATCGACCGCGAACGGTCCTGATTCACCTCAAATGGCACACGATCCCAAACGATCGTCATTCGAGGTCGTATGAAATTATCAAGTTCTTTACAGGTTGTTGATAGGATTTGAACATCTAACTTATGACATTACAAAACACACCTTCCTACCGCAAGGCATGTTTTGGGGGGCAAATGTTATCTCGCTTTTTGGCAAAGCCGTGATACCAAAAGATCGATCGAAAACAAAAGACAGTTCTCTCAAAGATTGGTTACACATTGCTTCGCTATGGATATCGATGAATTTTGTCCGAGCCCGGATCAGGCTACAACGATAAGACATGACAAGCAAAGCTATAAAAGCCAGTGTTTCAAATTTCAAGTTAACCGGAGTTCGTATGAACAATATATGATCGATGCAAGTTAGCCAAAACATGATGTTCGTATCCATCGGAAATGTTGAGGAGATGCCCATTTCGAATCCATCGGATTCGTATCCATCAATGCTTGTTTTGTTCGAATCCATCAAGTTCAACATACTTCGAATCGATCAGCAACATGATATCGGTCAGTTCGAATTGATCGATTTTGAATCGATCAAATAGGCATCGCCTCAGCATGTTCGTATCCATCCTAGAGCACTATTTCCTATCCATCAGTAGGCTGCACTTCGTATCGATACTCGTATCCATCACCATACCTCAGTTTGTATCCATCGGCTTTGTATCGATTAGAATGGCCAGTCTTCGCATCGATGGACTTCGTATCGATCAAACTTCGGCTAGAGTGTCTTATTCGAATCCATCAGTATGTAGTCTACTTCGTAACGATCACCTAACGTCACCTTCGCATCCATCATAGATTCGCTGCTTCATATCCATCCCAAGACCATGTTCGAATCCATGAGCAGAGGCTTGTTCGTATCCATCAGGTCAACGAACCTTGGGTGACGTGTCATCCCTCGATACGAACAAGGCGAAATTTATGGAGTCAATACGGTCAACTCAGAGTAAAGACCAGATCGAGGCGAAGTATGCATGCCACATCACCACGAGACCACGTGAGGTGATCGAGTCGAAGGCATTGTTTCGAAATGAAGGATTCAAAATAAACAGCCAACCGAAACATACCAACTCGTATCGATCCTATCTCTCAAACCGCTGATCCAAATGCAACGAAATTTTCACAGAAGCTTCCATACAAGGTAAAGATTGTTCCTGCCAAGTTTCAGCTTGATTGGGTCATTTATTAATGCATACGAAATCATTTCGTATCGATCTCAGATCGAGTCGAAACTTGATGGGGTCGGTCGCGTGGGACCACTCACATGCCAGAAAAAGTCTCCCGAAGTTTGAGCGAGATCTGAGCCTCCTACGCCTATAAATAGCACCCTGAAGCCTGTAGAAAGGGGATCTTTTGGCCATTCGACGTCCAGACTCTGCCGGATTCAATTCTACTTTTCATTACCGCTGTTGTAATCAGATTTCAGAGCTACTATCAACTGTAATCCGCTGTAATTGATTGAAATCATCCAGTGAATCAATAAAGACATAAGCTTCAGAGTGGACGTAGGCAAGATCGCTGAACCATTATAAATCTTGTGTTTGTGATTGTTATTTCTCAATTGCTGTGTTTGATATTGCTTAGATCTAAGATTTGTGTTGAATATTGCTGATTTGTGTTCATAAATGGGTGCTTTCACGATATTGGGGTACGGACCATTTTTGGTGCAAACAGGTAGACTTCTTTGTATAACACTACCGACCTCAAATTGCAACACAACATCGACCAGGGTACTTTAGGGTCGACCATTCCTTTGTTTAAACGATGATTAATTAACATTGTTTAATTTTGTATGCTTTATTCATTGTTTACACAATCGATATAATTTCCTTCCCATTTTATATATTCTTTGAGATTTGCATTAACATTAACTTTTCTTAACGTCTAAGTTTCCATTAACGTTAATAATTAAGGCTAATTAATTTTTATTACCATAATTACACGTATAATTATTTTCGACACGAAAAGCTTAAACATTAGTAACTTTTTCAATTGAACTCCAACCGAAAAACTTTTATATGAAAATTGATCGGAATATCACAACAAACCCAATGGTGTTAATTTCGCAGCCCAATTCTGAAGTTTGCAAAAATTCTATTTTTCGTATTATTATTTTTTATTGAATTTTTTTTAAATAATTGTAGTAAAATCACGGGGTGTTACAACCACAAAGCTATTGTGTGCAAAACTTGTACTAGGTTGAGAAACCTCCCTCTATAGACTCTTGGTTGTTAATATTATTGGTGACTTGCTTGGAATTAAAATTGATTGATTTAGTAGTGATTGGATATAGAGTAGGAAATTTTGAGGAGTGGATTTTTGGTGAAAAAACTTCTAGCCTCATTGAGGATATATGGTGAGGTAAGAGAAGAGATGTGGGCTGGTTGAGGAAGAGTAGTAGGCATCAGGTTGGATACATGGTGATTAGTCTTGGGCTTGACATCAATTTGTGTAAGGGAATGTGCTAAATCTGGTTGCGTGAAGTATCTTTGGGGTGAGGATGCAAGTTACTTCGTGCTTACATGGTAGAGGTTCGGGTGTGACTCGAGGTTGGTATAAAAATGTTGATATGGGCTAGGCCTTGGGGAGAGGAGAGGTTAGCTCAAGATCCTTAGCCGGTTGATCAAAGTGGCGAGCAACGAAAGAATTTGTTGGTTTCGCCATATTTGAGGAAATGTTTTGATAAAAATTTAAAGGGTTCGAGTTAAGAGCATCTCCATTGTTTCAAGGACGTAGGTTATTCATAGCATAATCAACCATTTTATGATCATTCCTTAAACATTTACTGCAAATATTGGGTGGTTTTCATACAAAATCGATGTCTACTTTCTTTTTTCCTTAAACTTGATATAAAAATAAGAAAGAAGAGGTTTGGATATGTCCACCCAACACAAAGACTAACAAACTAGGTCGATTCAATTTAGTTTTTGCCTCATCCATTTTAAAGGCTCTCCTATCTTGTGGGTAATTTGACATAGTGCGTCTGTGTCATATTTTGTGGGCAATTTCACATGGTTATGCCTTTTGTAACGAAGTATTATTTATAGAGAGAGAAGGCATATGTTAGTGGTGACTGTTGAAATAAACAGATACCTTTTGGACCTAATTATCATAGTCGTTTTTTCATTTGAATTCAAGTACAAATACAAATGAGATACACCATTTTCAGATAGGGCACTGGTTCAGGTCGATCGCCTTCAACGGGGGTGCAATCCACCTGGGGAGTGTTAGAACTACTATTCTATGGTTTCGACGACAATAACTATACAATGAAACACATACAATATATAGTCTATCTACTTGCAGGAAAAAGCTTTCAGGGTTCAAAATGAAGACAACTAACAAAGGAGAAGAATCGTTAATATTACAAAAGTTAATATAGTGTTATCATTGTCATAGATATAAATTTTAAAATCTCCTTTAGTAGTTGCTTTTAAACTCAAATATTGCATGAAAAATTCTTTCAAATTCTTTATAACAAAAGGCTGAAGAAAAGAAAATAGCAAATGTCAGGCATCTAACATTACATATCAGACGTCTGACTAAAGCTTTTGGTTTTAAAATCAAACTAACACTAGATGTTTGTTAAAACTTTCAAATGTCTATTTCTGGTCTTTGACTAAATAATATATACAAGCCCATACATCTGAACTTATAACCAGACGTCTGTGCTGAGCAACGGCCTTAAGCATTGAAAAGACATATGCTTCAACCTAGTGGATGCTTCCGCAACTCTTCACGGCATGTCTTCCTTCTCAATAGTTTCAACCTTTAGATTGAACCAAAAAACTTTAAGGGATATTACTTTTCATAATAACTCTTCATTATCTGTGTGTGTGTGTGTGTGTGTGTGTGTGTGTGTGTGTGTGTGTGTGTAATTTAAGATTTAAATTATCTGAATTTTCTGAATCTCTTATCTATATTCTTTGCATATTCTGATTTCTAAAAGCAAACAATATCATCCTTTATTACTTCCTAAAATCAAAGCTTCGCATATACATACTACTAAAAGGAGATTATAGGAAGATTTGTATTGTGCAGTCAAAATCAATGTTTTTTAGAATATGTACTTGTCTTAGAAAGAACTATTATATCAAAACTATTCCTTTAGGTAAAGCGTGGGTTGTTTATTAGTAAAAGTCAAAGAGGAGCTTCAGAACTGGACATTGGACAGGAGGTCTGAACCAATATAAAAACTCCGGTGTGATTGTTTCATTACTATTATTTACGTTACTATATTATTATTAGTTAGTATTTTACTACACTTGCATATCAGATATATACGATTCATACATTCTTTCATTTGGTATAAGAGCATGGTTATCTCAATTCATAGTAACACGTGATCGAAAAAATATTTAATACGGCAAGTACATTTCAAGAAGGACAATCAATTGCACATCCACCACTATGCACTGCAAATTATGCTTACTAGTCTACATGTATGCGTGTTTTTATGGAAGCAGATGTTCTAGAAATTTGGCAAGCAACACAAGTTAAATACGTAGCAGGAGAAACAAATATAAGCACTTGGACAAATGCCCAAAAGAACACAGCAACAAACAATGCTAAAGCTATGAATGTTTTATATTGTTCACTTGATAAAAATGAATTCTCATATGTCATGTTGTGCACTACTGCATATGATGGCGTACACCACAAATCACTCATGAAGGCATAAACAAAGTTAAATAAATAAAGCTTTCTATCATACAAAATTAGTTTTCTTCATTTAAAATAATAGCAAATGAATCTATTGGTGATATGTATCCTAGATTTCAAACTATCCAACACGATCTCATGGCACTTGGCGTTAAATTTATAGATTTTGATCTAGTTACATGTATTTTAAATTCCTTAACAAATGAATGGGAATGAAAAGTATTAGCCATTGAAGAAGTAAATGATTTACCTCAACTAAAAGTTGAAGAAATCATAGGAAATTTGATGTCGTACAAAGCAAATCTACAGGCAAGAAAAGAACAAATCAATAAAAGAAAAATATTGTATTTATTGTCAAAAATTACAACAAATTCAAAAAATTCAAAAAGATGACAAGATCTCAAAATGGAGGAAACTCAAATTCATCTAACCAAGCTTCAATCAAATTCTTTGGGTGTGACAAGTTTGGACACATGAAGAAACAATGCCCAGAACTTAACAATGACAAAAAGAAAGGCAAGTTTGAAAAATTCAAGAAAAGAAAATGGGCTTTTCAAGTTACATGGGATGACTTAAATTTGTCTTCATCATCAGACAGTGACAACAATTGTGATTCTGAGCAGGCTAACATCTGTTTTATGGCAAACAGTGAAGAGGTATGTCCTGATCTTACTTATGATGAAATTTTAGAATTAGCATGGAATTAGATGACAAATATAGAGAAACTAAAAAGCTAAATAAAGAGTATGTTGTCAAAATTAATCGTATGGAACTTGAAATAGGAGTATTAAAAGATGAAAAAACAATTTTATTAGAAGAACTAGAAACTTCACAAGAGAAATGTAAGAATTTATCTATTCCAAATGACTCATTATTATGTAAAGTAGGGAAAGTTAAACTAGAAAATGATGAAATTAGAAAAGAAAATGTCATATTAAAGAATGATGTAGAAGCTTTAAAAATCGATATTTCTAATCTTAATGATAAGTTAGACAAAATTACTAATAATGTTCCAAAATTTAATAAAGGAAAGCAAAATTTGGATAGCTTGATCAAGATTTCAAAACCATCTAGAAATCGCAATGGATTAGGATTTAAGAAATCTTAGAAATAGAAAAACTTTAGTTCATTATTTAATAGGTTAAAGAAGTCACATACTATAGAAAAGTTGTCTAACACCAAAATAATTAAAATATAGATTCTGAAATCCAATAACAAACTAATTAGACAAAAACACATAGATAACTATTTGGAAAATATTGTTCATAATAAAAATTATCTTTTAAGGGTCCCAAACCATCTTGGGTATGGCAACCATCTCTTTCTAACACTTAGGGCCCTAACAAAAAAAGGTATCAATTAAACTGTTTTTATCTTGTAGGTACCCAAAAAAATTAAATAACAAGGAGAAATGGATACTCGATAGAGGATGCTCCAAACATATGACTGGAAATGCATAAATGTTATCAAATATAACATATATGGATGGTGGTACTGTAACATTTGGAGATAATTCAAAAGAATTTTTCATAGGAATTGGAGATGTCATCAACGTTGGTATGTCCACTTCAACTGTTACTACAAATGTTCTTTTAGCTAAATACTTAAAACATAATCTTTTAAGCATTCGTCAACTTTGTGATAAAGGATTTAAAATTGATTTTGAAAAGAATAAATGCAATATATTTTATAAAAAATCTGATTTTCGAAGGATTAAGGAAAAGAAACATCTATGTTTTAAATATGAAATTTAATAACTCAAGTGATTTATGTCTAGCAAGGATTTTAATGAGCATAGATATGGCACAACAGATTATGTCACATAAACTTTAAGTCTTTAAAAAAACTAGCTAAACACAGTTTGGTTAGAGGTCTCCCTAAAATAAATTATAAATTTAAACATTTATGTGATGCACGTTAATATGGTAAGTTGAAAAGGATTTCATTAAATCAATAAAGAAAATTTCTACCAAACAGCCTTTAGAATTATTACATCTTAATTTATTTGGACTTACTCAAATACGATCAATAAATCATAACAAATATGTATTTGTTATTGTAGATGATTATTCACGTTATACATGGACACTATTCCTAAAACATTAAAGTGATACTTTTGAAATGTTTAAATTTTTTGCTAAAAGAATTAAAAATTTAATGAACCTTAAAATAAAAAGTATAAGAAGTGATCATAGCGATGAATTTGAAAATGAAATTTTTGAAATTTGTTGTAACAAAAAGGAAAATACACATAATTTCTCATTTCCACGAACACCACAACAAAATGGTGTTATGGAAATAAAAAATAGACACTATAAGAATGTGCACGAACTATGCTTAACAGTAGTAATGTACCAAAATATTTTTAGGTAGAAGCTGTAGCTACTGCCTCTTATGTGTTAAATCAAATCATGTTACATTTCGTTCGTTAACTAAAAATACTTATTAAGAAATGTTTTTTGGTAAAAAAACCAAAAGTATCATATTTTCGAATATTTGGTTCAAAATATTTTATACTAAATACTAAGGATAATCTTGGAAAATTTGACTCAAAAGTTGACGAAGGTATCTTTATTGGATACTCAGACCGTAGCAAAGCTTATAGTGTATTTAATAAACATACCAGTACCATTGAAGAAAGTCTAAATGTTTCTTTGACGAAAATTTTTCCGTTACCAAAAACAATTATGATGATGAGTTTTTACTACAACCTCCTAAAAATACCACAAATATACGTAACAATGATGAAAATTTGGTTGATAATAATAAATCATTAAGATCACCACCTCGTATTTTGAAAAATCATCCAATTAGCAATGCAATTGGTAATTTGAATACAAGAGTTTCTACAAGACATCAATTAAATCAAATGAGTCAACTTGCATTTATTTCGAATTTTCAACTTAAGAATTATAAAGAAGCTTCAAAAGGTAAATCATGGATTATAGCAGTGCAAGAAGAACTAAATCAATTCCAAAGAATATGGGAACTTGTACCAAGACCCAGGATCAATCCGTAATCAAAACGAAATGGGTATACAAAAGTAAAACTGGCAAAGATGGAAATATTGTTTGTAATAACGCAAGATTAGTAGCATAAGGGTATAATCAAGGGGAAGTCATTGACTATGAAGAAACATTTGCTCCAGTTGCACATCTAGAAGCAACACGTATGTTACTTGCTTTTGCATGTCATCGTAATTTTAAACTTTTTCAAATGAGCATAAAAAGTTCTTTTTTAAATGGTTATATAAAAGAATAAGTGTATTTGAGCAACCCCCATTATTCATACATGAAAATTTCTCTAAACATGTATATAAACTTAAAAAAAGCTCTGTATGGTTGAAAACAAGCACCTCGTTCTTGGTAGGTGCTTGGTATGATAGACTAAAAACTCATTTACTAAATTATGGTTTTCAAGTGGAAAAATAGATACAACCTTATTTATAAAAAGAAATCAAAATGATATTTTAGTTGTTCAAATATACGTTGATGACATAATATTTAGATCAACAAATGAAAATATATGTAACGATTTTGCAGATATTATGAAAAATGAATTTGAAATGTCATATATGGGAGAACTAATAAAAATTCTTAGGATTACAGATCAAACAGTTAGAAAATTGTATTTTTATAAATCAAGAAAAATACTGCCACAATTTGTTAAGGTGATTTGGAAAGGAAAAAATAACTAGTAAACCAACCCCCATAAGCACAACTACATATTTAGATAAAAGATGAAAAAGGAATGGATTTTGATCAAAATTTATATCAAAGTATAATAAGATCGCTATTGTACTTAATGGGTAGTAGACCCGAGATCACGAGGAGTGTGTGTCTTTGTGCAAGATTTCAAGCACAACCTAAAGATTCACACTATCGGGCAGTTAAACGTCTTTTGCGTTACTTAACTGGAACTACGAACTATTGTCTTTTCTATCCTAAAGATAGCTCCTTCGAACATATATCCTATAGCGATGCGGATTTTGGTGGTGGTAAAACTGATAGGAAAAGTACGAGTGACACATGTCACTTTATCGGTCAGTCTCTAGTTTCATGGTTTAGTAAAAAACAAAAATGTGTATCACTTTCAACTTGTGAAGCAGAATATATTACTGCCACTTTAGCTTATGCTCAAGTAATATATATGCAACAAACCCTTAAAGATTTTGGAAAAATTATAAACAAATATCTAATATTTTACAACACTAGTGCAATAAACTTGTCAAAAAACCCTATAAATCATTCTCGAACAAAACATATAGATATTCGTCATCACTTTTTAAGAGATAGTATCGAAAAGGAAACAATAACTCTAGAATTTGTACACATCGAAAATCAAATTGCTAATAATTTTACAAAACCTCTAAGCGAAGAAAATTTTATTAAGTTACGACGTGACCTATGTATCATATCGTTACACGCTCTATAATAAGATATACTGTAACGACCCAATTTTTCGACTTTCGAAAGTCGACATCAATACGTCCACTGTATCAAATGCCGCACGATCGAATGCCGGAAAACCAAACTGTTAGGGTTAAAGAAAAAGAAGATAGAAGAAGAAACGGAAACAATAACAGAATCTCATATTTTGCAGTGGAACAAATATAATAGATAAATGAAAATCTTTAGAACAAAAGCACTATATCAGTTTACGCAATACATCATTAGAGTGTACAACAACACAATACAAACACTAGCAGTCTTTACAACTTGACTACATAGAGAATTAACTCTGCAGCAGTCTGAACACAGCAGATACTGTATAATATAAATGATACATCTCGCTATCCAGCTTTAACTCCATATCTCCACAGCAACTTCTTGACTTCACCCCAGAATAATGATAACCTGACTCTAGGCTGCCCGGTGGAAAATTATGGGCATCCAGAGTTTAGAAAGGGAACAATAAACTCTGGGTCTATCATGGGACTGGTATGAGATCTTAAAAACAATTATTTTCACAAAGAAAATAAAAAGGAATCCGCTATGCTTTTGGAAAGTGAAATTACCATAAGGCCTCCCCGTACACATACAATGCAAGCGCACAATTGGATGACATTTCTCCTTATGATAGTCAAACATGCTTGATACGCAAAATCCTTTTGATATTATTATTAGTGCATAGTGTGGAAAACATTTCGAAAGTATAATATAAATCTTAGCCAACATAGATACCATTATATTATGCCTGCTATAGCTACCTTCTAAGGAGGCAGGTTATACAATTGCAATCGTAAGGGGCTCGTATTGTTTTGTTTGGATTTCCAATAATGGTCGGGCTAAGGAACTTCCTTACCAAATGGAATGCCTCTGGAGGGACGCCCCTAAGAACCAAACCGGATCACTATCAGCATAAAGCCAGGTTTCCTCTGTAACTAAGTAACACCTACAGGTATGGCATCCCCAGTCGTTACCGACCTTTATCCCGGGATTCACCAACAAATAGCAACAACCACGTTGTTAAATATCTGGGCTCCATACCATGATACCACCTCTTATCCAGAAGAAAATGGACATACCCGAGGGGCATGACCCCTGATAACCTTGCAGCAACATTCCTGTTTCGACCAATACCGGGTTGTGAGGTTCGACGAAGTCTCATCCACAAAGCTACGCATTTCACAAAAGCCATGCTTTGATCAACAAATTATCGGCAGCACTCAGCATGCCACACTGCCAAATTGGGAGTACATCACTAATAACCATGAACTACATAACCTCTGAGCTCGTATGTCTCAAAGAAGGGTGTTAAGCTAAGAGAATGAATTCTCCACCACCAATAGAAACGTATTTGATAGAAATCAGCTTTATATCTCAAAATATACAATCATACAAGTCCGTTCCGGGTTCGAACAGAACCGGAGGCACTTCCGAAGAAGCCCTTGCAATCCGAGCATCCACAGTCCCGATCGTACCCCCATCACATATGGAGATCTCTGTACCAAAGAAACTCAGTGCAGAGTCATTCGAGAGGTTATCCTATCGTTCTTGAAAACACCTGGTCTTCACCACCGTCTTCAAAGCTATCCATTTCGTCGTATCACTATTCGGAATGGGTTATATGACACAAAGTCCTCTCCCGGCTAAACCGAATAGTGAGCGCTAAATTTAAAAACATGTGGATATTTCAATCACAAAGATTCATCATCAAGATTCGATGTGGATTTTGGATAACCATCTAGAATCTGACTCCCTGTTGCATCGAAATTCAAATGCCATTTAAAGACCAATATTGATAATCGGTTATTTAACTATCAATCAATATTTATAACAATCACCATAATTAAATAATTTTTCTCCCAATCATTTATTTTCAAAATATCTTCGCAAGATATAATTTTAACACTTTAACCTTTGAAACCAAATTTCAAATAACTTTCCTCACGTGGAATAAATTTTCAAATATTTATTTCCATTGAAAATTTGCCGAGTTCAAATACTTTAAAATAATTTAAAACACTTATCCAAAGATATATGCACTTGGATACATTTAAAATAAAAATTAATTTTAAACACTTTATTTAAAACATTGGTTATGAAATTTAATATCAATATCTCATATAAAAAGTCAAGTCCAAAATAATTTTAAAAATAATTTTTTAGGTATAACTACTTAAATAACCATTTTCTAAAAAAAATCTCAATTTAATCTTTAAATAATCACTTCTATAATTAATCAAAATAACTTAAGAAAATAATTTCCAAATTGATTTTCCAAACATTTATTTCAAACACCAAATCGATTTCCAAATCAATTTCCTAAAGATTTATTTTAAAACACCAAATCAATTTCAAATCAATTTCCCAAAGATTTATTTTCAAACGCCAAATAAATTTTCATTCAAACACCAAATTATTATCTTTTAAAACAAATTCCCCTTTTTCTTCCAAACTATTTGAAATCTGAATTTTAAATAAATTCTACAACTATTAAGCAATATTACTCAAAATCCATTTATTAAAATATTTTACCATATTTTGGAATTTATTCAATAGGATTTCACTATAGATTTTCTATTTAAATTTCAAAAATCCAATTATTTGAGGAATCCAGTTGGATCCCTCCAACCCGTTTCAATAGCCTTCAACGATTTCAATCACAAATATAATCAAACAAAGATTATAAATAAATCAACACACAATATTGAAACAAATTCAATTATTTGAGGAATCCAGTTGGATCCCTCCAACCCGTTTCCCTGCATCCACAGACGTTAGCACAACAATTAAATACCAATACCACTTCGATATGGAATTTCGCGGTATATGGGATTATATTAAATCATCTGCTATTATGCGGCGCATATGGTCTAATCCAATACAACTGTTAATAATTTATCATCGAAGCACACAATCAACAATTTAAATTTAACTATTTAAAATTAAATCGGAAAATCCGGTTGAGTGAGAAGATCTCACCTTTAACAATGCATGCAATCCATTTTCCATTCCAGTTTGTTTTTCATGATATTTTGACCTTGTATAAACAATTATATAATTTATTAATATTCGAAATAATCGAATAATCTATTTCTTTTCAATAGATTAAATAAATTCACACTTTTAGTTTGAACTAATCTAATAATTAATTTTCTATTAGATAAATTAAATTAGCCAAATTATTCTATAAAACAAATTTTCTCTTACCAATTTATTTAATTAAATCGAATTCCCTTTTAAAAAAATCCTTTAGCATTAAAAATAATTTAAATTAGCATTTAAATATGTATATTTATTCTTTCTCACTTGAAACTATATATATGTATATAACAATAATTTATATAAATATAAAACCCCTAACTATTATTAAAATTCCAACTATAATATTTTTCTTCTGTTATATTGTATACATACATATATATAAATCTTTAAATAAAATAAATCAAATGTGTTTATATTCTACTATATTTTAAAATCTTAGTTATTATATACATATATACCTATATTCTGAAATCTGTATATATATACACATAAAATCTAATCGAAACAGGGGATGCTTACTGCCGTCGATGAACCCTAAAACCCAGCATCATCGTAGCACACACGAAAATCCCTGAGTCCATCACTGTTTGCCACACCGATCCAACTTCGTCTTGCTGCCGCGCGCACGCTCGCGACACTGGCCTCGATAGTCCCCCTTCCCAGATTGCTGAAGCCCTAACCTGGGCTCGAATGCGTTGCTTCCATTCTCGCATCTGCTGACATTAGCGATATCGATCGCTATCCACATCTGCCGCAAATTGCGACCTCCATCCATCGTTCGCCTGCTTCGTGAAACCCTATCGCCTATTGACTTCAAATGAGAGATGCTCGACATTTCCGCAACCATTGATTGACTCGCGATGCATGCGTAGTGCGCCGTCGTGACCCCCACTTTATTGCCAATGCAATCGCCATTTGTTTGGATTTTGGGAATGATTTCGAACGAGATACAAGGGAACAAAGAATAAGGGCTCAAGTTCAATTTAGATGCCATTTTTCTTTTTATTTTGAATGATTTCAATTGAACAATCTTGCGGCCATTTGATTTTGATTTCGATTTTGAACAAAGAGAGGAATGGGAGGGAGAGTGATCTGTTTTGGGAAGAAGGGCTTTGGCCATTTTATTTTCTTCGTTTGATTTTGAACGAAATGGTTCTTCTTTATTTTTTTTCTTTATTATTTTGAACCGAACGAACGCGTGTGATATAGACGAAAACGTGGTTGAAAAGAGGGTACGTGTTTTAATTTGTCTGATGAAATATTATTATATTAAACATATATAAATATTTAATTTAAAATCAAATTCAAATCATTCCAAACTACACAACTCAAAATCTCGACCTCCAATCGAGGCATGCCACCAGGCGTTTATAATGTTATACCCCTATTTTGAATATAATGGAAAAGGTTCCGAGTCCAAATTCGATCGTATGGAGAAGATAGCTTTTTGGACCAGTTAAAATATTGAATTTTCAATTTAAATTCCAGCGCGTTTACTTATCGTACGGCCACACAACAACTCTGAATGCTACAAAAATTGAAATCCGATATTAACACATCATTACGGATCCAATGGAACTAGTTTCGTCGAATTCCAAGACTGTGCCTCGGAAGGCTATTTTAAAATATCGATTTAAACGACAAATATTCAAAACTGATTAAATCATTTTCGAATTCAATTCTGAAGCTTCCATTATCTTCAGTATTATCAATATTAATTTTCTAAGCCTTTAAATTATTTTTAACAAGTTCAGAATTCCCAATTCAACAATTTATTCAATTTCCAATTATCAAATTCAATTATTTAAATTGCCAAATAGACAGTAATATTTGAAATTCTAGTTAAATTAACTTTCAAATATTTAAAATCAATTAAATATTTTCGCTTTCAAATGTTCAAAATTCTGGGTCGTCACATATACTGTTTCTACTAACAGTTTTATTTTTTACTGGCTAAAATTTCAACACTTTTTTACCACTTATTTTTTTAACCAACCAATGTCTTCTAGCTGACATTATATTTCCAACAAATAAACAGAACTTAATCTTAAAATAGTATGTTTAATTTCTTATATATGTGAGAGAACTTCATCAGAATCTTATCCAAGCTTTTTTAATCAACATAACTTTTAAAATTAGTATATCCATAATATCTTCGGATCATGATTCTACATACTCTGATATCGATTACGCCTCAACCTCCTCGAGAAGTACTTATACTTTTCCGACTAAAGCCACACCTAAGTTGTCTCCATCCCTTAACATTGTTTCATCGCCAACATACCATATTGGCTACTCTCAAAAAAGAAAGAAAGCCAAACACGGAATTGGTCTTCAATCAGCCTCACTATTTGAGAAAGTTGACGATATACTTCACTACCAACAGGAAATGACCGGACTTCAATGAGAGATGTACTACGAACAACGACGTCAAGGAGCTCACTTAAATTTCCTTGAGAAATGCATCCTCGCCATATGTGGCCATTCACCAACAAAGGATTACGTACATTCAAGGTCTCTACGTTTAAAGTAAACTCCTCCAAGAGCACACAATATCACCCCACGACAATTATGGGGTGAAAGGACATTGCAAGCACAACACAGCCTTGTGCCCCCTTACCGCTTACCACTTCGGCCGTCGAATGAGCGCACCAAGTATGAACTGAATTCTTAGGAGAGAAAAAAACAATTATTCTTTTGACTCCCCCGCTAATAAGTAAGGTAGAATTTCTTGACATTTTATATATATGTATATATATTATGAATATGCTTCAATTATTTGTATTTTCTCCATTTTTCAATAAGATATTTATATAAATAAAGATATTCACAGAGGCATAAAACTTAAACTTTTTTGAAAATCAGACGTCTGCATAGAAAAGACAAATGTCTGGAAGTACATAAAGGTAGAATTTCTTGACATTTTATATATATGTATATATATTATGAATATGCTTCAATTATTTTTGTATTTTCTCCATTTTTCAATAAGATATTTATATAAATAAATACATTCACGGAGGCATAAAACTTAAACTTTTTTGCAAATCAGACGTCTACATGGAAAAGACAAATGTCTGGACGTACATAAGGGTATCTATCACCTTCTAAAGTTAGATGACTAAAAAGGAAACATGAAACTCAATATTTTTCCCTACTTTTAGCACAGACATTTATCAAAATGCTCAAACATCTGTCCATACTCTTTGGAAATAAGACTATTTCAACACGGACATCTGAACTTTAGGATAGATGTCTGTTTCAACCCTTTGTTAAGAAAAATTGTTTCAACATAGATGTCAGATGTTTGTCTCTATGCTCTGGAAATCTAACAATCTCAAAGACAGACCAGACGTCTGAATGAACTCTCTGACTATGAACACCCCCACGCTCATACGTCTGATACATCAGACCACGTCTGACCTTGTATTCTGCCCCACCATTTCACCCTCCTATAAATTATCTTTTACCTCCTCTTTCATTTCCACGGTTCATTTTTTCCAAGCCCCCAACAAAAAAACCCAATTTTATTTGCTCTCAAAATCCCCAAATCTATGGCCCCGAAACCAAGAAATCTAGTACTAAAGCACCGTAAACCTTCCACGGGACAAAGCTCTCAACCTCCATCTCAACAATTTGCAACCGATCACCATATAGAGGAATGGATCGCGGAGAAGCAAAATGGAAAACGACATCATCAAGAATTGGAGAAGAAGGCATTCCACATCGGATCTTTCTACCCTATCTGTAGATTCATCCACTACGACGTCGGCGAACTGCTTCAAGATGGTGGTCTCTACCACTTGGTCAATTATGATGACAATGTCGGTAAAATTGACCAACTAGCAATATTCCTATTTTTGAATAATCTTTGTTCATTATCTCTTTGGAATCCTTCGGATGAAGACAACTGGATATGGACTAGTGTTTAATGATCAAGTGATTAACTTAATGTTGAAATGATTGGGCAAATACTTAATTGTTCTTATGAGGAAATTTGATTATAAGAAGTCCTTGATAAACGTTATGCCCCTAGAGATGCAATCACTCACCTAATTTGGGAAGATGACTTTCGAAAATTAAAACCATCTAATTTCTGCCCACAAGCATTACTGCTTAACCGAATGATAATAAACACTGTCATCCCTAGATTAGAAAGTCATAAACAAGTCTACGATGACGATCATAAAGCTTTATATGCTATTTTTGGTCAAATAAAAGTAAATTGGGCACAATACATTTTTGATAAAATTAAAAGTTTTTGGACTCCAACCCATCATAGCATTAATTATGCACCATACATTATGATAATTTACGGTCACTATGAATTCCTTCATATCTCTCCCAATATGAAGAAATATCTGTCAAAGATAGTGACATTAGATTTCTCTCCTTAATGCATCTCCCAGAAACACCGCCCAACATAATTCCTTTTTCCCAATATCAACCTCTTAACAATATCAACAAGCACCTCCAACTCTACCTTCCCAACCTACTTGAGCTTCAGTGGCTACAGAGTATCACTCTAATTCTGAAATACAAGAAGCTAGGATAGTAGCAGGTCCAGGAGAGAACTATCGAGATATTGCTCTACAAAACCAACATCTTCTCTCCTTCAGCCAACAAATGCTTGATAAAAAGATGTCACGTTTGCAATGAACTTTTTCTACTCATACGACCAAAATAGAAAAGACATTAGATAATGTAGTTTAGAATTTGGGGAAAGTTCTACGAAAAGTTCGCGGTCGTTCTTCTTCACGTTCGTCGCCTTATCCTTATCCTACACCATCACCAGCACCAATTTTTCACCTTGGGCCATCTTTAGGTACAGGGCCTTCACAAGTACCTTTACAACACTCTCGTCCTAGCAAAGTACCTATTCGTCTTGATACGGAGGAGAGTTAAGGTTTATCTTTTCCCTCTGAAGATCCTCATGCTTCACACGATCCTCAAGACTACAGCTACTACTTGTTATTTCAGGGTATGTCTATTCAAGAAGATGGGGAGTATGTCGACCAATCTCAGTGGTAGGAAGGTACATACGATGAGGACTCATCAGGCTTTTAGGGTTATTGTGACGCCCCACCTCTATACCCACGCTAGCCAAGGACACTACAGGGTAATGCCGTCAACTAACACGGAGAATAAGGCTGGTTGGGAGCGACCATCTATAGCCTTGCTTTAACTATCCATTAAATACGTCGGCAAAAAATCATACCTAATAGATCGACATATCCAATGAATACTTAAAACAAAACCATATGTGGCTGGATCTATCAGAATAGAATATAATAACTCAAATGTAATATACCTCACAGAACAGTAAATCATCATATACACATATATCGATACACAACAGAGTTTACAAAACAATACAAGTCAGGTGGTATAGTAGACCATAATATACAGACGAGTCAATAGAATAAATATCAGAGTTACTACAAAATGGGACTACACAAAAAGCTATGACAAAAAGAAGCTAGCGAAGTAGTCCATGCGGAAGCAAAATAGGCTATGTCCAAATGCACCTAACCTGAAACATCTCGGTCTGACCCGAGTATAAAATACACGGGTCAGTCTAGCTAAACAAATCAGTTAGATAAACTAAACAACAATAAACCTGCAAGGTTACAAAGCATAATAGATATCTCCAAGGGAGATAACACAATCATCTAACAAAAGATGAATCATATAGAACAAGCCTCATATCATCGGCAACATATAGAAACAAAGGATAGGAATATGCCAAAGAAAGCCATAAGGCAATAACAAATACCAATAAGGTACATAAGTTCCGCAAGGTAAACGCTAGGCATCATGCGGCTCATAATGACCAACACCGAAGGGCGATACCAAGGGAATATACATATGAATGAAACATCAGAAAATTTGCTTGAGCTCAGTACTGTACAAACAAGGATCCATGAGCCCGAAGACTCCAAACCCAATATCACCCATGCGGCTCATAACGACCAACATCAGAAGCGATACTAAAGGGCAACCTAATATCACCCATGCGGCTCATAACGACCAACATCGAAAGTGATACTATAGGCAACAAACCCGAAGGCACATACCCGAAGGCAACAAACCGTAGTGGTGAAGGTCAGAGACCCAGTACTGGACACCACTAACTGGCGGAATGTGTCATAACTCTCAAAAAGGAATCCGAAAAGTGGTAACGTGAGTCCCATAACCACTCGTTCGCACTAAACGGTTTACTATCCATTAGTTAATTTCACACTTAAAGCAGTACAAAGTTCACCTCATCTCATCGGTAAACCAGACACAAAGGTCAAAACAATCAATCGAATAGGTCGGGGACTATTCGGAAAGATAAACGCAGGGATTCATGGTCCGTGTTTTACCTAACCATTTAATCGCCCTTCCACTCCGCTCGAAGTGCGAAATTGTATATGTGCGTTTTAAATAGAATTTAAGAATTGAAGAAGGAAACTTTTAATACGATTTAGAGGGATTATTTATGAAAACCCGTGAATGAAGTCAAAATTAAGTTATCAAAGCCAAAGATGCAATGACAACCACTAAAAAGCAACTTGAATCGATAAAATTTGGAAAACAAATCAAAATATGCAAAAATAGGCAAAACAGCAAAATAGGAGGAGGTCGGTCGACCGGTTGCAGGGCTCGGTCGGCTGGCCAGATGCAGGAAATAAAAAAAACTCGACATGAGCAGGTCAGTCGACCGGCTACAGGGCTCGGTCGGCCGAACTGCATAAATTTGCAGTTTCTGCCCTTTTTCAAATGAAATGCAAGTTCTTCCAAAATGCGACCGTTTGAGCAATGGACCTAAGGAGCCTTAGCCAATAGATACCCCAGCTCCATTAGCTCTCCGATTCGCTACCAAATACATGTTCCAATATCAAAGTTAGGATCTTTAAAGAATTGAACCCAAACACTAAAAATTTGGATATTCACCAATTCAATCCAAACCAAAAGCAAGAGCATATGAACAAGTGTTAGGAATTCATACCCAACATCAATGAAATCAAGAGAAGTAGATGTGAGTTCAAAACTCACCTTAACCCAAAACAAGAAGATGGAGCTCAATAATAAGGAGAAGACCAACCAAACACTACTTCAACTCAACAAGCTTCAATCTAAGAATAAAACACATATTTCCCAATTTAGGTTTAGGAAATTTTCTGAAATTGAAGAGGAGAAGAGTTGGAGAAGATGAAGAAGAACTTACCAATGGATTCTCTTTGATTTTGGAGCAAGAATTTGGAGTTTGCAAATGGATTTAGGGCTTGCAATTTCTATTTCTCTTTCCCTTCCACCATTTTCAGTTTTTGAGTTTAAGTTTTAAGAAATGGAATAAGTGAATGAGAGGAGAGGGCTGAGTTAGGGTTAATTAGATAGTTAGTGGGCTGAACCCAAACCCAAAACCCAATAGAAAAAGGGTCAAAATTTCACAAACTCCAAACATATCAAAGATTATACTCAAAAAGATCGCAAACGCCATTTTGGAACCAATGGAGGTAGTTTCGAGTTCCAATTCAGCCATTTGCAAAAAGTAGCTTTTCGGACCCAAAATCCGACTAACGATGCTATATTTAAATTAAACATTTAAATATAAAATCGTTAAATATGCGGGTTGTTACAGATCTCCCCTCCTTACAAAATTGTGTCCCTGCAATTCCTAGAGACGATATTTGTAACAATTACATACATACAATCAATCAAAAGAAAAGAAAATAAGCTTGAGATGAAAAGACATACTCACTGTTCTCAAGCTAAGAAAGAAAACCCGGATAAGATCGCTCAATAAACTCTCTGGTTTCTCAAGTACAGTCATTGGGATTAGCGGACCATTGAACTTTAACGAGCGGCACGTCCTTGTTCCGAAGGTGTCGCACCTCCGTGTCAAGCACGCGAATAGGTTGTTGTACAATAGATAAGTCCGGTGAGACCTCAAGCTCTTGCAAATCAGGAGAAGTAATAACAGAATCCGACTCCCGAAGACACTTCCGAAGTTGCGAGATGTGAAACACGTCATGAATACCAGATAAATGAGCAGGAAGTGAAACTCTATAAGCCACAGGGCCAATACGTTCAGTAATTGAAAATGGTCCTATAAAGCGAGGAGCCAATTTTCCAGTCGTACTGAAGCGCATCACCCCTTTCAAAGGAGAAACACGAATAAAAACAAGATCGCCAATCGAGAACTCGAGAGGCTTCCTACGGTTGTCCGCGTAGGATTTCTGACGACTCTGTGCCTCTTTCATTCTCAATCGAATAAGATCAATCTTCTCGGAAGAATGACGAACAAAATCTGGACCAAGAATAAGCTTCTCTCCAGATTCTAACCAACATGAAGGTGATCGACATGGCCTTCCGTATAAGGCTTCGAAAGGAGCCATACCGATACTAGATTGAAAGCTATTGTTGTAGGAGAATTCTACAAGAGGTAGGTGATCCTCCCAACTACCACCGAAATCAAAAATACAAATACGGAGAAGATCTTCCAAGATACGATTCACCCGTTCAGTCTGTCCGTCAGACTGCGGATGATAAGCTGTAGAAAAATTAAGCTTTGTTCCCAAAGCTTGCTGAAGACTCTTTCAAAAATGACTCGTGAATAAAGGATCACGATCACTCACAATAGAACTAGGAACACCGTGAAGTCTCACGATTTCCTTGACATATAACTTAGCCAAAAGTGAAGCAGTTCTATTTGACTTAATAGGGACAAAATGAGCAGACTTGGTGAGACGATCAACAATAACCCAAATGCTAGAATGGCCTGATCTCGAACGAGGTAGGCCGTCAATAAAATCCATAGATATTTGATCCCATTTCCACAATGGAATCTCTAAAGGCTGAAGAAGACCCGAAGGACGCTGATGTTCGGCCTTAAAACGCTGACAAGTTATGCAATTGCTCACATAACTCGCCACATCACGCTTCATGCCTTCCTAATAATAAAGACGACGCATATCGGCATACATCTTGCTACTACCGGGATGAATGGTATACTTAGAACGGTGACAATCATCAAGAATGTCATGCCTAAGTGCAAAGTCAGAAGGCACAAAAAGACGGTTCTTCTTACAAAGACACCCATGAGAATCAATGCTAAAATCTTGCAACGCCTCATCACAAGATCCAGACTCACAAAGCTGAATAAAATGCAACAAATCAGGATCACGCCGCTGGGCATCGGCAATACGATCCAATAAAATAGGTCGAGCTCCCAAACTAAATAATAGAATAGGAGAATCAGAAGATGAACCTCGATCACGAATTTCACAAAAAGATAGAGTCTCAAGAACATTCCATTCGGCAAGCATCATAGAAATAACAGCCGAATGTTTGCGACTAAGCGCATCTGCAACACGATTACCCTTACCAGGGGTATACTGGATATCAAAGTCATAAGAAGCAAGAAACCCGAGCCAACGCTGTTGTCTCATATTGAGTTCCTTCCGAGTGAACAAATACTTCAAGGATTTATGATCGGTATAGAGAATGAAGCGCTCGCCCAACAAATAATGTCGCCAAATCTTCAAGGCAAAGACAATGGCGGCTAACTCAAGATCATGAGTGGCATAGCGGACTTCATTCGGACGCAGTTGCCTAGAAGCATAAGCAACTACCCGATCCATCTGCATAAGAACAGCATCGAGACCACTACCACAAGCATCGGTGTAGACAACAAGATCATGATTCCCTTCGGGAACCACAAGAATAGGAGCATTAGTGAGAAGTTCCTTCAATGTCAGAAAGGAAGCTTCACACTTGTCGGACCAAATAAAACGAATGCCTTTCCGAGTAAGGCAAGTAAGAGGAAGCACAACATGGGAAAAATCCTTAGTGAATCGACGGTAATAACCCGCCAATCCAAGGAAACTACGAATCTCATGCACATTCTCAGGCCTCTTCCAATTCTGGATGGCTTCGATCTTTGAGGGATCGACAGAAATGCCATCGGAAGATACAACATGGCCTAAGAACTTAACCTTATTCTTCCAAAAGTGGCACTTGGAGAATTTGGCTCTAAGATGATGATGACGGAGAGTACTCAAGACAATTCTCAAGTGATTAGCATGCTCAGCTTCAGACTTAGAATAAATAAGGATATCATCAATGAAGACAAGGACGAACTTATCGAGATATTCCCAAAATACCCGATTCATGAGATCAACAAAGAAAGCAGGAGCGTTCGTCAAACCGAACGGCATAACGAGCCACTCGAAAGAACCATATCGAGTGCGGAAAGCTGTAAGAGGTATGCTATCCTCCACGACTCGTAATTGATGAAAACCTATGGCAAGGTCTAGCTGAGAAAAGACCTTAGCACCACTCAATAGATCGAACATATCATCGATCCTAGGCAATGGATACCTATTCCTAATGGTCAACTCATTAAGCTTGCGATAGTCAATGCAAAGCCTAAGAGTTCCATCAGACTTCTTCACAAAGACGACCGCGGATCCCCATGGAGAAAAACTAGACTGAATTAACTGCTTGGACTCAAGCTCTAAAAGCTGCTTCTTGAGTTCCTCATTTTCCTTTGTAGACATCCTCGTGGGAGGACGACTAACTGGCTGCGCGCCTGGAATGATATCAATGCGGAACTCAATTGCCCGCTTGGGTGGCATACCCAAAACAGGTTCAAAAACATCAGAAAAGTCACAAGCAATAGGAATACGAGATATATCATCACCATCTCGCGAATCAAGAGAATATAAAGCCATTTCGGAATTATCCACATCCCGAAGAATAAGAGATAACCGAGTAGGCGAATCCGGATGTCGAAGATATATAGCTCTCTCCGAACAAATAATCCTGGCATCATATCTCACTAGCCAGTCCATACCCAAAATCATATCAAATCCCGGACAAGAAATAACGTGCAGATTCGCACGAAAAGAAAAGCCACATAAAACAATCTCAACATCATCACAAAGCAAACTAAGGGTCGCGGATCCCCCAATAGGATTCGCAATACTTAAAGAAGTAACCATACAAGAAACATCCAAAGATAAATCATCAACGAGCTTTTTCGATACGAAAGAATGTGAAGCTCCCGTATCGAAAAGAACTCGTATACTATGATCACGAAATAAAATAGAACCTTCCAAAATAGATGGAGATATACCTTTGGGCTGAGAAGAACCTTCAGAAGCCTTGGTAGCATAAAGATTGCTAGACTTAGCACCAGCCGGAACAGTAGGGCAAGCTGAAACATGATGACCTTCCTTCTTGCAATAACGGCAGAAGAGAGGCTTAGGACAAGCTCGAATAATATGATCCGGAGAACCACAATTGAAACACTTTCGAACGAAAGGTGTTCCGGAAGACTGAGGCTGAGAACTAGGACCACCAGTCTTCTTCTTCTTAGAAGGAAAAGGCTTCTTCTGAATTGGAAACGGCCTCTTGTTGGGGTTCTTGGAAACCTCAACATCAACATCACTATCACACTCCTTCTCGACGGTCTCGAGATGAAGCGCAGAATCAACCAACTCCTTAAAAGAAAGTTTAAGTTGGAGCAACAAAGATTTCTTAAGATATTTCTTAAGACCAGAAACAAACTTCAAATTCTTCTTATAAGAAGTACTAATGAATTCAAGACCATACTTAGATAAAGCCTCGAATGATGCAACATACTCAGAAACAGAAGACTTCCCTTGCTTTAACTCAAGGAAGCGACGGGTCAATAAAACTTTTTCAGATTCAGGAACGAACTTGAGTTCAAATCGCTCCCGAAACTGAGTCCAAGAAAGAGTAGACTCATCAATCTCGGCTACAAGAAGCTCATACCAATCAAGAGCACGCTCTTGTAATAAGCTAGAAGTTACAAGAACTCTATCATGGTCAGAAAGATCCATACGAGAGAAGATACGCTCGCATGTGCGAAACCAAGCTTGGACTTCAAGAACGGATTCAGAGCCTTTAAACGGCTTTCCTCCAAGATGAGCAAAATCACTGCACTGACGTGCAAAGGCAGACTTGCGAGGTAGAGACACTCGAGGAGGAACTGGAGGCTGAGTGCTCCTAAACAATTCCAAAAACTGATCAGCAGACATATAAACGCCATCCGGATGTGAGCCACTGGATTGCCCAGCATCTGAACGTCGTCCCCTGCCTCTTCCAACCATACGCTGAAGGTAAGATAAGAACAAGATTATTCACAAGGTAGATATTACAATATGGGATACTATGGAATAAAAATACATTCCTAGACGTATTCCCAAACTCTATCTAACCTTGATGGATTAAAGAAACACGATGATTCAAAGATTTGTATCCCTTGTACACTTTGATGTACCGTAATATGTGCTCTATTCTGTGTTTATCATATTTTGTTCTGAACTCAGCTCTGATACCACGCTGTGACGCCCCACCTCTATACCCACACTAGCCAAGGACACTATAGGGTAATGCCGTCAACTAACACGGAGAATAAGGCTGGTTGGGAGCGACCATCTATAGCCTTGCTTTAACTATCCATTAAATACGTCGGCAAAAAATCATACCTAATAGATCGACATATCCAATGAATACTTAAAACAAAACCATAGGTGGCTGGATCTATCAGAATAGAATATAATAACTCAAATGTAATATACCTCACAGAACAGTAAATCATCATATACACATATATCGATACACAACAGAGTTTACAAAACAATACAAGTCAGGTGGTATAGCAGACCACAATATACAGACGAGTCAATAGAATAAATATCAGAGTTACTACAAAATGGAACTACACAAAAAGCTATGACAAAAGGAAGCTAGCGAAGTAGTCCATGCGGAAGCAAAATAGGCTATGTCCAAATGCACCTAACCTGAAACATCTCGGTCTGACCCGAGTATAAAATACACGGGTCAGTCTAGCTAAACAAATCAGTTAGATAAACTAAACAACAATAAACCTGCAAGGTTACAAAGCATAATAGATATCTCCAAGGGAGATAACACAATCATCTAACAAAAGATGAATCATATAGAACAAGCCTCATATCATCGGCAACATATAGAAACAAAGGATAAGAATATCCCAAAGCAAGCCATAAGGCAATAACAAATACCAATAAGGTACACAAGTTCCGCAAGGTAAACGCTATGCATCATACGGCTCATAATGACCAACACCGAAGGGCGATACCAAGGGAATATACATATGAATGAAACATCAGAAAATTTGCTCGAGCTCAGTACTGTACAAACAAGGATCCATGAGCCCGAAGACTCCAAACCCAATATCACCCATGCGGCTCATAACGACCAACATCGGAAGCGATACTAAAGGGCAACCCAATATCACCCATGCGGCTCATAACGACCAACATCGGAAGCGATACTATAGGCAACAAACCCGAAGGCACAAACCCGAAGGCACATACCCGAAGGCAACAAACCGTAGTGGTGAAGGTCAGAGACCCAGTACTGGACACCACTAACTGGCGGAATGTGTCATAACTCTCAAAAAGGAATCCAAAAACTGGTAACGTGAGTCCCATAACCACTCGTTCGCACTAAACGGTTTACTATCCGTTAGTTAATTTCACACTCAAAGCAGTACAAAGTTCACCTCATCTCATCGGTAAACCAGACACAAAGGTCAAAACAATCAATCGAATAGGTCGGGGACTAATCGGAAAGATAAATGCAGGGATTCATGGTCCGTGTTTTACCTAACCATTTAATCACCCTTCCACTCCGCTCGAAGTGTGAAATTGTGTATGTGCGTTTTAAATAGAATTTAAGAATTGAAGAAGGAAACTTTTAATATGATTTAGAGGGATTATTTATGAAAACCCGTGAATGAAGTCAAAATTAAGTTATCAAAGCCAAAGGTGCAATGACAACCACTAAAAAGCAACTTGAATCGACAAAATTTGGAAAACAAATCAAAATATGCAAAAATAGGCAAAACAGCAAAATAGGAGCAGGTCGGTCGACCGGTTGCAGGGCTCGGTTGGCTGGCCAGATGCAAGAAATAAAAAAAACTCGACATGAGCAGGTCGGTCGACCGGCTACAGGGCTCGGTCGGCCGAACTGCATAAATTTGCAGTTTCTCCCCTTTTTCAAATGAAATGCAAGTTCTTCCAAAATGCGACCGTTTGAGCAATGGACCTAAGGAGCCTTAGCCAATAGATACCCCAGCTCCATTAGCTCTCCGATTCGCTACCAAATACATGTTCCAATATCAAAGTTAGGATCTTTAAAGAATTGAACCCAAACACTAAAAATTTGGATATTCACCAATTCAATCCAAACCAAAAGCAAGAGCATATGAACAAGTGTTAGGAATTCATACCCAACATCAATGAAATCAAGAGAAGTAGATGTGGGTTCAAAACTCACCTTAACCCAAAACAAGAAGATGGAGCTCAATAACAAGGAGAAGACCAACCAAACACTACTTCAACTCAACAAGCTTCAATCTAAGAATAAAACACATATTTCCCAATTTAGGTTTAGGAAATTTTCTGAAATTGAAGAGGAGAAGAGTTGGAGAAGATGAAGAAGAACTTACCAATGGATTCTCTTTGATTTTGGAGCAAGAATTTGGAGTTTGCAAATGGATTTAGGGCTTGCAATTTCTATTTCTCTTTCCCTTCCACCATTTTTAGTTTTTGAGCTTAAGTTTTAAGAAATGGAATAAGTGAATGAGAGGAGAGGGTTGAGTTAGGGTTAATTAGATAGTTAGTGGGTTGAACCCAAACCCAAAACCCAATAGAAAAAGGGTCAAAATTTCACAAACTCCAAACATATCAAAGATTATACTCAAAAAGATCGCAAACGCCATTTTGGAACCAATGGAGGTAGTTTCGAGTTCCAATTCGGCCATTTGCAAAAAGTAGCTTTTCGGACGCAAAATCCGACTAACGACGCTATATTTAAATTAAACATTTAAATATAAAATTGTTAAATATGCGGGTTGTTACAGTTATTATAACTATCAGTACGATTTTAGTACGATTGATCATATTAATTATGTGTCTTTTTTTTCTACTTTTTGATTTATATAACTGGTCTTCTTTGAAATTTCTACGCACATATATTGAATTGTTTTCATCTTCCACTATATCTATATTCTTTTTTATCATGCCAAATAGGAAGAAATATCATATTACATATATATATATATATATATATATATATATATATATATATACGGGGAGGAATCACATTCAGGGGGAGTTATACGTTTATAAAGAGATTGTATAGTTATCATCATTAAAAAGGGGAGAATGTTAGAACTAATATTCTATGGTTTCGACGACGATGACTATACAATCAAACACATACAATATATAGTGTATCTACTTGCACGAAAAAGCTTTCAGAGTTCAAAGTGAAGACAACTAATAAAAGAGAAGAATCATTAGTACTACAAAAGTTAATATAGTGTTATTATTATCATAGATATGATGTTTAAAATATCCTTTAATAGTTGCTTTTAAACTTAAACATTGTACGAAAAATTCTTTCAAATTCTTTATAACAAAAGGCTGATGAAAAGAACACAACAGATGTCGTACATTACATATCATACATATGACTAAAGCTTCTGGTTTTAAAATCAAACTAACTCTAGACGTTTGTTAAAACTTTTAGTCGTCTGTTTCGTGTCTCTGACTAAAAAATATATACAAGCTCAGACGTCTAAACTTATAGCCAGATCTGTGCTGAGCAATAGCATAAAGCATTGAAAAGACATCTGCTTCAGTCTAATGGATGCTTCCACAACTCTTCACTGTATCTCTTCCTTCTCAATAATTACAACCTTTGGATCGAAACAGAAAACTCTAAGGGATATTACTTTTCACAATAACTCTTTATCACTCACACACACATATATATATATTCAAAAAAGATTAAGATTTAAGTTACCTGAATTTTATGAATCTCTTATCTACATCATTTGCATATTTTTATTTCTAAAAGCAAACAATACCAGCCTTTATTACTTCCTAAAATCAAAGCTTTACATACATATACTACTAAAAGGAGATTATAGTAACATTTGTACCGTGCAGTCAAAATCAGTGTTTTTCAGAACACATACTTGTCTTAGAAAGATCAGTTGTATCGAGCCTATTCCTCCAGGCAAAGCAAGGGTTGTTTATTAGTAAAAGCCGAAGAGGAGCTTTGGGACTGGACATAGGATGGGAGGTCCGAACTAGTTAATAAACTCTAGTGTGATTGTTTCTTTAGTATTATTTACTTTACTCTATTATTCATAATTAGTATTTTACTACACTTGCATATTAGATATAAGTATATGATACATACATTCTTTCAGGGAGTTACTACCTTCCTTGGACCCTACTGTAGTGGCAATCAATTTAGACAATTTTGTTAAAAAATCCAACGATCTTAGCTAAGATTAACATAGTAAAGAATGATTTGCTCTCTATATTTGGAGTTATGGTATAACGTAGTAAAGAATCTTCTTTACATCTTTAATAAAAAAATATCCAATCATTTTTACTTTTGTTATTCTTTCAACACTTAAACAAAAAAAGAATAAGGAAAACATGATATTGTCAAATATATTTAGTTATCATTATCATTTCCTTAGAAAATCAAAGCAATTACAAAAATATTGATTTACATGCATGTTTTAAATATGATTGAATATCTTAACTCTTTAATTTCTAATCTAAAATTGATAAAATATTTTTACTTATGTTGTTCATCTTATTTACTTCCGCAGTTGACATCGTCAAAACTCAATCGTGTGTACTATAAGCTTCTTTTAAGGTTAATATGGGTTTTTAAAGTAAAATTTATGACTTTATTTTATTAACTATTTAACTAGTGTTTGTAAGTATTTAGTTGGGTATGAATAATATCACTCTTTTTAGTATGTAAAACTCAAATCAAATGAAATAAACAAATGGAAGGAGATTATGAAATGGAATATTACATGCACTAATGGTGTCAATAATATCGAAGATTTGTAAAAAAAATGTAATTATAACTGTGTGAATATGAGTAAGCTCTATAATTGTTGAGAAATCAGCAGACAACACGAGAAGAATTATGGAAAGAGCATACAATCAACATGCATGCGCACACACATATGTATACACACACTATATGTACACACACACATACGCTATATATATATAAGTAGGTTGGCACGTGCGATGCACGTACACAGAAGGAACTGATGTTAAAAAACAATATGTGTGAGATTTTTTGAATTTTATAAAATGACTTTGACATACACGTAGTGTTAAAGTTTTGGATACCGACTTTCAGAATGCATCCACGCCGATGGACATGTATATGGAACGTTTGTATCAAACACAAAAAGAAGCTTTATATCAAACTGATCATATGTGGAGAAAAAGAAAAATAATAAACATATGGAATTATGAATTATTCTTTCATGTTCATGCAAACCGTAGACAATAACTTTGATTCCTAACGGAAATAGAATATGTTCTTTATTGCATATAGTAGGTAATCTGAAATAGATATGGTAGCATTTTGTGATGAGAAGGAAACAAAATGACATATTGTAGCTCACAGACTATCTGACAGTAAAAAGTAATTAATTTACCAAAAATGACATGAAAAGCAGACATGGGATGTTATAAATAACAAAAAATTACATTCAAAAATCAAAGGTACATAAGTTACGTATATTTGAGTTGGAGGTAGATAGGTTGTCTTTTAGTTTTCAATTTAGGCATCTTGTCTTGTAGTTACAATATAGCTATGCAAAGTCGGTGCACTTTTGTGCAATATGTAATCGAACAATAGTATTTCAAAGAACAAAACTTATTTATACATGATTACTGGCCTAGAAAAAAATTTAAGTTACATATGTCCATTTGATTGTCTACGTAAATGACATTATTGCGGACATCCTTAAAGCCACTACTAGATAAAGACCCAAAAAATGGTCCCCAAAATGAACACGACCATTGAAAAAGTTAATCACTCTCTCTTCTGCAGTTGCTTTATTTTGTAACAAAAAAGACTACATTAAGGTAAAGAGAGATGGCACAAAACAAATGAACTATCTTCTACATATCTTATAGTTGTAAACAACGTATATGTCACCAATTATGAGTAAGAATCAAAGTATATGTATAAAAAAATTCAATATCTATTATCACTTATAGGTCCTCCATAAAGAATGGTCAGGATCACCTGAAAAATAAAAAAAGTACAGAAGAAATTAAGATTATAAAATACTGCTGGTTTAAGTGATGGAAAATGTGTAGCAGTTATTGGTAAAGAACTAAGCAACGAGAAGATGGGTCTTGAGTTAATCACATCAGATGTGTCGCTAAGTTTGTTAACCTTTAATTAATTGAATTAGCTTAGTCCTTTTAGTAGTTTATATTCATTTTAAGGAATAGACTCTGATTGTGATATTCTTACTATGATATTTGGTAGAAAAGAACCAACTATTTCATCTTTCATTATTGAAATCGGCTTCTTATTGGCAGCCAAAAAATATATGGAGAGAAAGACTTATGGGTTATGGGCTCCGATACCTTGTTTGTAGACGATAAATGATTCAGAATCAAGCCCAAATAGTATGGATTTATGGAACCAAGTAAATCAATATCCACTAATGTCTGACAGAGAATTATTTGAATACAGAGGGGATGAAAATAATAATCATATGGTATGTTACTGAAATGTAAATATGTATTTTAGATTACATGACAATGATGTTCCAACAACATTAGCTTGGGTACTAAAAATACTATCAGTGGATGCCATTTTTGACCTTTTGCTTAACCTTTCATTATTAAAGTTAGTGTATAATACAGTATATATAAAAAATTATGCAAGCGACTAACCCACTGCTACACTTTGGACGACCCAAGTGATTAGAGCAATCTCTTATCATTGGTTCAAAATGAGAAAACAATTACTATGTGTTTCATATATCGCGCAATAGCATCACGTCGGTAGTCATTACACAGATACAATATGTTTATTTTTTGCATGTACTTATGTATGCGAGTGCACAGAGGCCTTTCTGTGTATATATGTATGTGTGTGTTTGTGTATACATACATACATATCTATCTATATATATCAACATGTTGAAAACTACAAAGTTTAAAGTAGTATAAGTGAATACAATATACAAAATTATTAAGAGGCCAATGCATGGTCATGCACAACAATTGTCGTGCAATGAGAGATACGGTATGCATTATGTCCACATATTGTAGTATTTGTTATGCATCTGACATGTATCAGTTAGCGTATTCATTTTTTATGTTTTTGTTTGTTAACTGAACAACGAATGTTTAAAGTGTAATCTCCTTTTGCTTTCATTATTATATTACAGACATACTTTTATGCTATACATGTTGGCTATCAACTTCAAGGGAGAATTATTACTAAGTGTCAAGTACACCTATTTTATTTTTGCTCACAAATCCAATTAGGTTCACTCAGATTATTTAACCCAACATTCAACGATAGTATTGATAGAGAAAATAGCAAAATTTATGCTCCGACTGATTATATACAGTTTCGGTGGTCTGTATAAACGTTATCTAGCTATAGATCAAGTATAATTCAGCTTCATAGTTTCCTCCATGATTAGTTGCTCCGGAACATACCAGTTCGCCTAAGGATTATATTGAATACATAACTCGTTGTAGTTTTTAAGTATAAGATAGGTTTTAAAGACCTTTTTTTATAAATGATAATAGGTCGTTAAAGTTGTATTCAAAGATATATGCCAAAGTTAGAAAAAAAATGACAAAAGCAATTAATCATATCAAAACCACCAAGATGCCACATATGAGATAGCATTTCTTGGGAATCCTACAAGATCAATTCGTTTTTTTTCTCTAACAGATGGTTAGAACTTCATCTGGGCTAAAATCATACCGAGAGGTCCACTAGAGATCAGAAATTTTTGAAGAAAAAACAAGATGTTTCTTCCTTCACGTAAATTGCTTTGAATGGGTAAATCAATCATTTGAATAAGCAAAACAATAAATTTCTTGTATTCCAACCATGAAAAATTAATGTGATAAAGAAGCCTAGAAGTTAACAATATGAAAACAGGGTCCATTCTCAGTTTAGCGGTCACAGTGCAACATGGCATCCCATTGCTAGATTCAACATCTATAATCCAATAAATTGTTCAACTTTACGTATTATGGCATTAAGTGATGTTTACTAATAACTTCCAAAGTTGTGCTATCGTTACTTCATTCGTTTAGATCTGATTACGTCCATAAAAACCTTCAGGGAAGAGAAAAGTATCGCATTTATTTAGAAATAAAATAGAAATAATAACAAAAGTCCCTTAGCTGTAGGAAGTTTAGATGAAAGGCCAATCTCCAGCCAGTAGATCTTCCTACACGCCAGTTGAATATATATTATCAAATTAAGAAAAGTTATTTGAATCTCATGACTAATTATCAAGAAGAGAGAACATATGAGTTGTTGGGGATAGGAGTTGTTGACGGTGGCAGGAATAATGGAATAAAGTGGGCTGAGAAAAATAAGGAGTGATGATGATCGTGGAAAATGAAAAACAAATATGAATGACTCTTATATCTTTACCGACATTATGAAGTTGGTTTCTAATTGTGGTCATTTACGGAATTGCTAAAAAGGCTTCACTTTGACTCCATTGACCAAGTATTTGTATTATATATAAAAATCAAGCCAATATATATATATATACACACACACACACACACATAAAAATATATCTAAAACGTCAACATATAAAATCAACTTGCCATATAAAAACCCAAAAGAGACCAAATGACGAACTTTTCAACAAATACACAATTAGGAAAACTCGTCTACTGACTGTCCGAACTAAGTGGTGAAGACTATTCTTTGAAATGTTATATTTATATGTGGACATAAAGTACAAATCCGGCATAGTAAAAAAAACTTACATATTAAATACATGTATTTGTAATTTGGTTTCCCAAACATGATGAAGGTCGGATATAAAATTAGAAATTAGCTAGTAACCTTATCGGTAACAAAGAGAATAGTAAATTCTTAAATACCATTCATTTTGCATGCTCAAACTCCACGAAAAGTTCACTACAGAGTGTTATCCATAGAAATTTGTGAACTAAACCAAATGAATGGATTGATATCAAACATGGAATAAAAATATCTATATTTTGTTCTTTATAGGATTTTATATTTAATATTATAATTACTAAGGGTGCACATCATTTAATCAATCAATTTATAGTCAAAACAGTGAATAAACTATGAATTAAAGTTTTTTGACAGTTAGACTTAAAATAGGTAAAATAATGTAATAATACTCAACGTATAAATCTGCAAATGCGAATGAATAAGGAAGAAAAGCTTTAAGCAAAATCAAATAAAGAGAGATACCCAAATCACTGTAGACACTAATCCATTCACATCTTCGAGTTATTGTTTTGCAGCTTCTTCTTACTTTCTGGCAGGATCTTGATGGTAGCTTCAACTCTAAATGAATTTTTGATTGTAAATGCAATAGTTTTGGCAACAAAAGAAATACAAACTGTAGTAGGTAAAAAAAATAGTACCTTAATTTGGTATATATCTCTCTCCGTAGACTGGTCGTCATCCGCTCCTAATGTAGAGTCATCTGAATCACTGTTTTGCTTGTAGAAATAACATTGATGAGATAAAGTTTTAAAATAAACAAATAAAGAGTAAAGAATAGAAATTTCAGCTGAATTTAGAAAATCGATACCGCAAGTGAGGATGCCCTAGTGCGCCATCATGTTTGCCGTAGTGCCCTTGTCCGTGGATCGTCTAATGAAACTGTAGAACCTCTCGAGCTGGATATCATAATGATCCGTTGTTATTGTCAACTGAAGAAGGGGAAGTAAAGTGGTTTCCAACCAAGAAATCATAAACAGGTGAAGAAAGTAATCAACTATTATATGAATATCTGGAGAAATGTAACAAATTTTAAAATTAGTGCTTCTAGTAATTTGAAACTTAGAAAAGTGACATCATCTCTCTTCTGAAAGGTATTAAACCACCGTATTAATACATAGATTTTTTATCAACCATAAAGATCAGACTTCTCATGATACTCACTCTCTCATAACCCCACAGTATTGCTAAAGTATAAAACTATTTGTTGCCATTGTATAGATTTCATACTTTCCTTTACATTAATATTGAAATAAAAATTTGTAAAACTTAAATTGATGTAATAATTTTTCTCTATGATTTTTCAAAGTAGATGTCAACTGCAGTAGCTTGTAAACAATATGTAGGAATTAAAATACAGTTGTAGCAATTGTTTTCTCCCTTCCTTATCCTGGGCTTGAGACCGACATCGGTAATATATAGACGGCGGAGTTAAAAACGTTGTATAAGGGATTTTGTTACGTAAAAAATAAATTTATTTTAGCAATAAAATTGGAAAAAAAATTCGTACGTATGTGATAAAGTTAACCGAGTTGACGGCTTTCAGGATCTTAGCAACATGATCAGGGTAACTGCATAAAAATATCTGAAGAACGATATCCCTATGTAATATAATGGCTTGCCCGTGACTTTGAGGCAATCCGAGGCTAAGCAAAGAATCAACCCCACACATAATGCTTGTGCGCCAAAAGTGATTGCAGGTAATAAGAAGATAATGGTACCTCTTCTCTTGTAAGCAACAGTAAGTTAACTAGCAAAGCAAGGCTTCCACCAAAGGACTGTCCGGTAAAACATAGAGTTGCATGGCTGCCTCGAACGTCTAAGTAAGCATTGATTTTAGGAAGCATTTGGTCATATATTCCTTTGTCGGTTTCATAAATTCCTCCTTGTGAAAACATATCAAATCCCTATTGTTAAAATTAAAGTTCTTAACTCATACATATTATATTACAATAATAAAGTTCACAACTATAATTCAATAGCCATACTACTTATCTAAAATAAATGCTACTTAACTAAATTACCTCAAATTGAATGGGTTCGAAAAGAAGATTTGTTTGCCGGTAAGCTAACTCAGAACCCTGCATGTTTATTCATTTAAATTTATATTGCAAATTGCAAATGAGAGGAGAATAAAATAGCAAAATAAACATTAATGATAGAATATCTTGTGCCATTCTTTTTTCATCGCATATAAACCACTCAAAAGGACAGGAGTGATGAATTCAACAACTGTCTTTTTCATTTCTGTTTTGACAGTAGATATTGTAATAACTGAATTTGTCGTTGCAAAAAAGTGGCCATATTAGATTTGCATTAGTTTATATCATTATTGCATTTTTTTTGCCTAATATTAGTTAATTATCGAGATATATATCAAGTTGGGAATGCATTCACGTGCTCTGCATGTTTACAATAGAAAAACAATGTATTTTTTGTTTGTTTTGTTGTTCATTGCATCGATTTACATGCTCCATCATATTCGAAAATTGATAAATGCACATATTCATATGTAATTCACCACTAAGCTCTTATATAAAGAAAATTTTCACATATGAAAATACTTGTTAACAAATTAGCTGCTAATAAATAACATACAATATGATCAAGGTAACTCATCATTACCAAGCTATTTTTTTGAATCTCATCATCCTTCATTTCAGTCATTCCAATAATCGCTTCTAAACTCCTGCACCTCTGCTACTCCACCGACATACATTCTCTCAATTCTACTATGTCCGTCTATCAACTATATCTTATTAAGATTAAAACATTAAATAAACTTATTGGATGTAACGAATATCAACTATAAACACATGCTTTTAGCATTCAACTGGTGCTTCTCATTCTAAGCAACAGCTCAAACTTTCTTAGTTCAGATGGGATTCGCATCAGATTTGATTTAATATATGCACAATGCGCACCACAGAAGCTCTCACTGTTGTAGTTTTTGACATGCTATATCTAATCATAATCAATGAAAATAAAGAGGCAAAAAACAAATAATAATTTTAGGAAATTACCAACTGTTCTGATTAGTGCTTTAGCAATCACATAAATTGAAAGCAACATCAAAAAGGCAAACGATCATTACCTGATAATTCTATAAAATAGCATAAAGCCACTATGAACTACATATAAATTTTAAGCTTCAGTTAAAATCTTTTAGCCTTTTTTCAACAAATCCATTGACTTCTGCCAAGCATTTTTCTTGCCCTTCCTATTTGAAAGACTTCCAAAAAGCGTGTCTGGCGAATCCTTGATCTTGTTGCAGATGGTAGCAACTTTGTATAACCCAATACTCCGTAATTCTTCGTTCGGATTACTGGATTCAAGAAATTCTCTGCTTGGTTGCTCAACCAAAAATTAACCAACTACCTTGACTCTTTTAAACAATCTTTCAAACTTCTGCCTTTTCTTTACTCACTCATTCCTATACTGTAAAAACCCTGATCATCGAATCCAACTTTTCAGATTCGATAATTGTACCTTTTGAGCTTTCAAAAATATGGATTAACTGAATGAAACGTCACATAACTGTAGGGGAAAATGGTGGGAAAAGTTAAAAGGAAAAGTGGTAGGCGGGAACATAAGTGGCTGTATTGGAAAATTTTATATGTAACCATTCCCTCTTTATTGAATGATTCAAATTAATCTCGAGTAAATATTTATTTTAATACATTAGTATCTGGGTATTTTTGGTATTGAATAAAAGACTACACTTGGACCTGTTGACCAAGGATTTTGCTTTATAGTATAAGATATGTATACACACATAGACCCACTCTCATTTATAGTACTTTTTATAGATCGATTAATTTTCAAATATTATACATACACATCCTAATTGCAACTAATTATGGAAGTAATTTATTGCTTGTATTATAATGCAATTACCTCCAAAGAAGTAATTCATATATACTCGGTCTTGTAGTCACAATACCAAATAATTGATCATTCAATATCTTGATATACATATTTATATCTTATGATAGAGTTTTAGAAAAACATGTAAATACATCAATTTTTCTTAACATACTTGGAAAAATAAAAAGTTTATCTATGCCGTCTAAAATCACACATAGGAAAAAACAATTTTACAGTTTATAATTGTAAACTAGCTATAGTTCGTATAAAGGACTCAAGAATACCTATCAAGTTATTCCTGTACCAATGAAGTTATTTAGTGGATTACATACATTATAATATTCTCCATGTATATTTTTAAATGACACAACACATACACTCCAAAATAAAACTAATTGAGCATGAAGACTTAATAGAGTTTTAGTAACTTCAATAAATTATTATGTATTGATACAGTGCAAGACAATTTTATCTAAATGCGAGTCGGGACTGGATACAATGCAAAAATAACGTAGTTCGATTTAATTAAGACTCTCAGTGGATACTCGAAAAATCTAAAATTTGTCTACATCTGTATATGAAAAGATGATAAATATTTTATATCCAGAACAACAGATATAGATGCGGTTATGAAGACATCCACATCCAGAAATTATCCACCTAGGTTTTAACAATATAACATTTATGTGTATTTTAGTAATACACACACACACATACACATACATATGTATGTATGCATCTATGTATGTGTGTGTGTATAATGTTGCTAATGGGTTGGACCGGGTTGAGAACGAGGGCTTTCATTGATGGGCTAGGCCGAGTTGAAATTTGGAAGAGGCAGTGGTGTATTTTTGTATATTTATTGAATTCTTTTATGTTGTTGTTATCCGGCCTTTTGGTCAAGACCGAGATATCAACAAATAGGCTAAAGGGGATGGAAATCGGTATTAGAGATTTTTTGAAAAAAAGGCTATGATATAAAAAAATTAAACGAGCTCCAATCAAGACGGGATCGATTAGGAATGATGAACAAGGCTAGGAAATAATACGTTTCAAATTTCAAGTCAATCGGAGTTCGTATGCTCAAGATATTGATCGATCAAGATGCATGAAGGAAGCCTCATTTCGTATCCATCAAGTATACAGCAGTTCGGATCCATCGGGTATACATTGACTCGTATACATTCACATCTCTTTCATATCCATCCCATAGGTGCCATTTCGTATCGATCGTGTCTGCCCCAATTTGTATCCATCACATCTACTCTGTTTCGTATCCATCACATCTTCTCTGTTTCGTATCCATCATCTGAACATGTTTCGTATCGCTTCCAACGCACAACTTGTATTGATCTATTATTTACACAGTTCGTATCGATCAATCAAAAGTCGATACGAAATGTGCCACCAACGATCGGTATGAAACAACATATAAAAACATTGATACAAAACCAACTACTCGATGATCGATACGAAGAGAGTCAGGCTTCATCCATATGAAATGGCTCCAAAAATCGATATGAAATCTATACATCATCGATACGAAGTAGAGCATGGAACACCGATATGAAAAGTATTGCCTGGATCGATACGAAAAGAACACGTTCAAGTGAAAGATTCGGTCACTTGGCATAAAAAGTGGATCGATCCTAAAATATAGCGCCACGTCAGCTGACCGATGCGAACTACGACCGATACAAATAGAGCGATGCAGATGAGAGTGATACGAATTCGACAGCTCATTAAAAATTCAAACTTTCATCGATCTTAACTCAAAATCTACAAGTCCAAACGCCACCAAATTTTCATAGGAGCTTGCGTACGACCCCAAAAATGTCCATGAATGATCTCGACTTTGTTGGGCAAGATTTGGATCGATAAAATTTTCATTCGTATTGATCATGGATCGAGTCCAAACGCTCAGGGATCAATCACGTGGGCCCACCCATGTGAGGGAAGGAGTTTTTCGAAGTTTGAGACAGATATTTCCAGCCTACACCTATAAATAGCTGCCCAGGGTCTTTAGAAAAGGGATATTTTAGTTCTTCGACGCTGTTACTCTGCATAACTCCATTGTAACTCTATTATTATCATCTATACTCTTGTAACCAACAGGTGATAATCAATAAAATAATAGCTCTTCAAAGTGGACGTAGGCCGAAGATAGCCGAACTACTATAAGTTGCGTGTTTCTATTGCTTTCCTTTAAATTCTCTGAGCGTTCTTCATATTTTATTCTCTACAAACATGCTATCTGTGATCCGTAATTGTGAACGAGTGCTTTCATCAGCAATTGGGTGTTTGTGACCTATTTTGACGCAAACAATTGTATAGTGACATTGTATTATAAAGGATGTTTGCTTTTTTTCCTTACTACTCTGCTAAGATATTTCAAGGAGGCAAATTTTTATTGTTCTTGAAAATCATTAATAAATTACCTATTTTCACAACACATACACACTTTTAGTATATTAATAGTTTATATTTTATAAATTTAATGTATATTAACTATTCATGTTAACCCGCATTTTTACAAGGCCATGGATAGGCGGATTTAACCAAATCGACTGTTCATTTGTCGAAATTGGAATACGAATGACTAGAGCTAGCTGGATGGATAGACGGTTGGTCAGGAATAGGTTCGATGCGCATGGCTCGACACTGAGGAGAGAGTAGGGTGATTCGGCATTGGTTGCCGCTCGGCATAAAGCATGGTTCGACATTGGTTGCCGTTCGGCATAAGGCATGGTTTGGCATTGGTTGTCGCTCGGCATAAGGCGTGGTTCGGCATTGGTCGCCGGTCGGTAAAAGGTGTGGCTCGGCATGGATTGCCGCTCGGCGCTAGGCATCGTTCGGCATTGGACATCGTTCGGCATTGGACATCGTTCGGCATTGGACACCGTTCGGCATCGTAAGTCGCTCGGATTAGATGTCGTTCAGCATCGTACCTCCCTCGGCATTGGATGTCGTTCGGCATCGATCCTTGCTCGGCATTGATAAGGACATGGTCGTTTGGCATTGGTGAGATGGCTTGGCATTGGACGAAGGTCGCTCGACATGGGTTAGGTCAGGATCGTTCGGCATTGTTGCTAGGGCTCGGCGTTGTATTAAGGCTTCTGTGGCTCGACATTGTGGAGGTACGTGGCTCGACATTGTGGAGGTATATGGCTCGGTATTATGGAGATATGTGGCTTGGCATTGTGGAGGTATGTGGCTCGGTGGAAGGTCTTGATGGGCCTACACCATGCAAAAAGCCCAACAACTCAGGATTTGCCTATAAATACAGCATGTGGGGGTCCAGAAAAGGGATCTTCTTCTCGGCTCTCTGACTTTCTATTTTCTAAGGCTAAGGCTAGCCTACCACTTTGTAACTATAATTGATTCGAACATCAATAAAAAGAAAATTATTGGAGTGGACGTATGCCGGAGTTAGCCGAACCACTATAAAATCTGTTGTTCTTTATTTCTTTTACTTTAATTTTGACTATTCTTCACATTATTACTCTCTACATATACCCTATCTGTTATCGGTGACTGTTAGTTGGTGCTTTCATTTACATTTGGGTGTTAGTGGCCAATTTTTGGCGCGAACATTTTAGTGCTGTCTCTGAGAAAGCTAGCACTCGGAAATTTTGGAGATTGGAATTCGGATTGAAAAGCTTAGGAACTCGGATTTTGGAAAGCAATGGCTAGACCACCAACAAGGAAGCAAGCAGCGGAAAGGAGCAATCAGGAAGAGAGTCAAGCGGCCTCTTCTGGAGCTAGAGAGGACCATGCATCTATCTACATAACCCGGGAAGAGATGTAGGTTATGATGAATTCTATGAAAGATCAGATGATGAAATGGCAAGAGGAGATGATGTAGGCTCTTCTTAGGCCATCTGGACAATCGGGAATTGCATGTGCTCAAGTTCTTGGAACTGGACCAAAGGGACACAACTAGCAGGCGGAAGCAGTGATTCTATAACGACCCGATCTTTCGACGCCCGAAAAATCGAACCATTAGGGTTAAAGAAGAAGAAGATAGAAGAAGAAATAGAAACAATATCAGAATCTTACCAACGCAATGGAATAAAATATAATAGATGATAACAGATCTTTACACAAAAGAAATCATATCTGTTTTATACATACAGCATCAGAATACAGCATCAGAGTTCAATACAATCAACAACATAACTCAGGACGGTTATAATATCTCGTCCTTCCAAAACTGAATATATAGTGGAATATACATCATATACGTTGGATACGTCTCGCCATCCATCTCGTCTCCTGAGCTCCACAGCAGTCCATCCAGAATCAGTACTCTATAATACTCGGTCTGACCCGAGCATTATAGTTAAATAAAACCCGTGTCAGTCTGGAATTCCAGCATGAGAAAACACACTCAATTGGATTATTAAGTTTTTTTCAAAATCCTTTGAAAATCAAAAGCATCTCATAAGACCATGCCACAAATAAACATGTCGGGTTTTTACCTTACGATAGCTAAAACATTTCTTATAAAATCCTCTGATATTATAATAGGGTCTATATACAAATACTTATTCAAATTGCCGAAATTGTTACATTTATTAAATTCCAGCTAATAGGTATACAAACAAAACCGTAAAGGCGCGTAGGGAGAATGAGTTTCCAACTAATGACTAGACACTGGGGTACCACCTGTCACAGTACCTGGTCTAGATCAACGTACTGAGGATCCCTCTTGATCCCCAGCAACATAAGACCGGGATTACCCCTTACTGGATAATCCCGAGTAAGATCATCCCATGGTTGGGATCAGCAACCGCACCACACAGCCGAAATAAAAAGGGACATCTAGACAGGGATGACCTTACCCAAACGGGCACGACCTACTTAGCCGGGCTACATAACCCTTGATTTTCAGTCATTCTCGGTTGACGAGGCTCGAGGCTAAGCGTTACCTTTTTAGAACATTTCACTTAGAATGCTCATCATCCTCCTGACGATGTTCTGAAAGCATTCATCCATACAAGTCCATCCCGGGTTCGAACGAAACTGAAGGCACTACTCCTACTACATCTATTTTGGAATCACCCTCAGGATTAGTAGGGATTATCCCTTGCACTTCACTGCTCCATCTTCGACTTCCAGCACTTGTCTTCCTCACGAAAACGTTAAAACCGGATCGAAGTGGTTTTCGGAAAATAAATCCTGATCCCGGTCTCTTCGAAACGATCAGCGCATTGGCTAATAATGATAATCGGTTATTTAACTATCAAAAAACATTCACAAATAATCATCAAGTCATAATAATTTCTCGCAAATTATTCATTAACCTCAAAAATATCTTCGCAAGATATTTTTCCACTTTTCAACCTTTTGAAAACAGTTTCAAACCATCTTTCTCTCACGGAAATAAATTTCCCAAATATTTTCTATTTCCACTGTAATCACCAAGTAGAAATACTTTAGATTTCAAAATAATTCAAAATACTTTATTATAAAATATATTTTAAAACATTAAACTAAACTACTTAAACCCTTTATTCAAAAATATGTGCTTTAAAAATAATTACAGTAAAGCTACTTTATAAAATATAAGACTAAATTTATAAAAATAAAAGTTAAGCCAAACTAAACTTTAAAATAAGAATTTCTAAATTCTATACAGGTTTTTAAGTAAAACTTTACCCAAACTATTTTTTAAAAATAAGATTACTTTATAAAATATTAATAATTATCTTTTTAAAACATAATACCAATTAACCTTTAAATAATCACTACTAAAATAAATTTGAAAAAATATTTACTTTAAATTTTAAAACATTTTAATAATAATAAATTTTCTAAAACATTTCCTTAAAACAAATTTTCAAAGCCTTTAGCTTATACATAAAAGTCTCCTTTAAAATACACTTGGCTTTCTAGGGAAATACACTTCCCATTCCCATACCTTTTTAAAAATAAACCACTGTTTATTTTTAAAACAATTTACTCATTCTTTTATAAATTCCCACAGTGAATTTATATTTTCAAATATCCACTGACATTTTGTTTCACTTTATAAATCCAGTTTTTAAATCCATAGTCTCATCTTTTTTCCAAAACACAGTTCAAATAGTAAATCAATTTCTAATATTGATTTACAATTTACTTCATTTTTAAAATAAATTCTTTTAATTACACAATTTATTTCAAAAACCCATTAACCTCGGATTTTACTTCTTAAAAATCTTATTTATCTGAAATTAGCAATTTCATACTTTTCCAAATTCCTTTCCAATAGATTTAAACCTTTAATTTCAAAATAAATTCTTTATCCCTTTAAATAATATCACTTAGGTTTTAAAATTCATTACTTCCCCTTTTTATTCAAAATCTCCTTTCCCATACTCGGAATCTATTTATTAAAATTTAAAAATCCACTTTTTTTCCATTCAATCTTCAATTTATCCCAAATTCTCTAAAATCATTTTACTTACAAATGCGCTCTCTTTTTATTTTATTTTCAAAAAATCCAATCTAAATATTTTTGGTAACTCAGTATATCCAAATATATTCAATCAAACCATGACATCCATTATTTCAAATTACCAATGTAATTTATCACATATTTATCCAATAAATCATAACACGGAATATTTAAACAAATCTAACTAATTTGAGGAATCCGGTTGGATCCCTCCAACCTTTTACCCTGCATCCATAGATGTTAGCACAATATAAAATACCAATTCCACTTCGAGGTGAATATCGCGGTATATGGGATTGATATAATATCATCCGCTATTATGCGGCGCATAGGGTCTCATCCGCTATATAATGCGAGAAATCAACCAATCCAAATACAAATATAATACCTATTCCACTTCGAGGTGGAATATCGCGGTATATGGGTTTAATATAATATCATCCGCTATTATGCGGCGCGTAGGGTCTCATCCGCTGTATAATGCGGGAAATCAATCACTCCAATATATTCTATATACTACTATATAATATACCACATTCAATCAATTATTTAAATTTAACCATTTAAATTTAAATAGCAATCCAGAAGAGTGTGACTAACTCACCTTTGATTTTGCAATCCACTTCAATCTTGACTCGGTCTCTTCACGATTTAGACCTTGTAAAAACATTTATATGGTTTATTAACATTTGAATTAATCGAACAATTTATTTCCCACTTAATAAATTTTAACTCAATCTAATACTCTTACTTAAACTAATTTTTCTATAATAGATAAATTTCTAGTCACCAAAATGATTAAATAAGTTTACTAATAGGTTAATCACTATAATACATATTGTTATATTTATTTTTATTTTTATTTTTAAAATAAGCTAGTAGGTTTTAAAATGTACATAAGTAAATCTTTTTTTTCTTACCTCATTTATAAAACTGCACACATTAAAAATAACAAGTACAGATTTAAAAAAAATCTGTTTCCTTTTCTGTGAAACACAGCATAAATTACTTTACCGTGTAAATATATTTACATATCTATATAAATTTATAAATTGCAGAAAATAAGTTGTTTAATGAAATCTACTATTAAACTATTCTTATAGACTTACTGAAATTTTAAAATAATTTTTTTCTTCATGTTTTAAATGAATAATAACATCGAGGAATCGACGGCAAAAACTCACCTCGACCCTGTCGCGTTGCCGAAGACCAGATATTGCCCTCCCCGGCTCGACTTCCACGGTTCCGTCTCGCGCGCCCCACGCAACCCACATGCACGCGAACTGCTCGCGAAACCCTCGCCTCCGCCCATGATGCGGCCACCAAAAGTCCATCACGAGCAGCTGTCACGAGCCCCCAACATCGAACTCAAACTCGACTCCCTGAAGCCTCGCAATCCCTAGCCTTACGTGCCATCGCCTCTTCGTCGCCACTCCATCACGAACGACCTCCACACCAAATTGATGACCCGACTCGGCAATATAAATTTTACAAACCTTTAAATTATTTTTAATAGGCTTAAAACTGAAGATTCAATAATTTACCCAATTTCAAATTATTAAATTCAATAATTTAATTGCCAAACAATAATGATATTTGAAATTCAAGTTAAATCAACTTCCAAATATTTAAAATAAATTAAATATCCCAATTTCAAATATATAAAAATTTTGGGTTCTCATATTCCTCCCACCTTAAATGAATTTCATCCCCGAAATTTCCAGTTAAGAGGAATGATCCACAACGCGTTAACTATTAATCCCACAACCAATCAGCTTTTTAACAATACCCAAAACCATCTTTTTAATAAAGACATCATCAACCTTACTAACTTTCAAACTTCTCCCATTATCTCCAAACAATATCTCTTACCCAACCAATCAAATTTAAATTTAAAACCCAATTTTAAATTTTCAAATTTCTCAAAAAAATTCTAACTCACTAAAATTTCGAAAAATTTCGCCAGCGTCTCCTTTACGCGGCTAGCTCGGTACAACTACAAAATGCCTCCACGGGCCCCTAGATTTCAAAAGAAAACAAAAGGCCAAGTGGCTAGACAAGAAAGCCATCAAATTTCATACAAAATTTAAATACATACCTTTGCCGAGCAAATTTCAATTTATCTTCAAAAATCAAAAATCCCAATTTATCCATTGCCTTTAAAACACCTGTATCCTACTAGGCGATGACGTTCAAATACAACATTCAAAATCTCTTTACACATTACTTTACAAAGGTTTTCATATCTATTTCATTCACATCCGTACGATGCACATATATTATCCGTACGCAATACTCAATTTGATCGCTCGCTCGATCACACAATTTCACTTCCGAACTAGTATCGTCCACCCGACTTCCTAGTGCGGACTTAGATCCGGTTTCTTGATCAGAAACCATCGTTCTTCTTGCATAGCCACAAACTATGATAGAGAATTCGCAGAATCAATCAAAAATCCATATACAGGGTTCACCGTTGAAAATCGAGTGAAAAATCCCAACTCAGATCGATATAACTATCTCGAAATTCTATGCTCGAATCTGGATCGAATCGCTATGTGAATAAAATAATATACGTACATCTTACGTATTTATATTCATTGATTATTAACTACATCAATATTCTTTTATTCACATTATTTTGATTTCTATTCACTTATCCACAATTATCCCATTTCACAACTTCACTTAATCTTCATTCCAAAATTACTAAGTATTTTTCTTATACCAAACTTACTTAAGAATTCCACCATTCATTTCTTAAGTTTAATATAAGCATTTTATATACTTTTATATTATTACTCTACCACTTTAGCCTTTATATCCACTTATTTTTAAATTGGATCTCCAATCCCATATGAATTCAATTTACCTTCATTTTAGATATCGAATTCTATTTACCTTTATCTCAAATCATATTCAATTAATTATTTCTTTAATTAGTCTCACTACTAATTTATTTAAATCCCAGTGGATTTATTTCCAACTTTAAATTATTTTTAGTCTACTACAAATAAATCTTTTAACTTCACTTTATCACTTGGTTTTTATCCATATTTAATCAAATTGGATTTCAATCCCATATAGATTCCATTTTCTTCAATTTACTAACTAATTTCAAATATTCTTTCCAAATTTTCATCCAGATTTTCATTTTCAATTCTACTTGAATTTGATTCATCTTCAAACTCTGAATATTGAATTTTATCAACTATCTTCCATTCACAACCAGTTTATATCATTATTTAAATTAGTTCGACTACTAATTTATTTCTAATCTCAAGCAATTTCTTATTTCCAAACTTTTAAAATTTTAGCTCACTTCGAATTAATTTTATAACTTCACTTTATTTTACACATTTAAATTAAATATCATCCAATATACAATTCCAATTCATTTGCTTACCTTCTTGAATCAATTAGTTTACTCACTAATTTTATTTCAGTCTTTTATTTTATTTAGTCAAAACTTTACTAACTTTCATTACACACAATTTAAATTAATTCCCAATATTCAGTTCCAATTCTATTTTCTTACAAATGCAAATTCATTTGTCTATCCACAATTTTATTTCCATTTACCAACCTTCTTTAATTGGTTTATCTTTCTAACTTTATTCTCAAGTCACACTTACCTTTATTTGACCCTTTCAAGTTGAATCTTATTCCACAAATTTCAAATTTTAATAAAAAGTTTATTTCTAAACTTTTACTCCTTTAGTTCCTTCAAACATAATTTTAATTCACTTTTCTTGACACAATTTAAATTGATTATATTATTCAACTTTAATTCTAGTTCATTTACTTACAAATTTAAATAAATTTGTTTTCCCATAAATTTACTTCCAATAAAATAAATTTTTACCTTTATTTTCTGGATTCAGTTACATTCCATTTCCATTCAAAATTTTAAACTTCCTTAAGTTTCCAACTTATTTAAATTCCATAAACATTTTAAATAAGATCCCAGAGTCTTTTCGTCAATTACTCAATATTTCAAAATCATCTTTGAAATCAATTATATCCAAAATCCTTTGGTATCAAATTATCCTATGAATTTTAAAATCAAAACTTCAACATTACAAAAACCATTTTTGAAATCCATTCAATTGCATATCCAATTATTCCTTGAATTTTTAAAACCAACCCTGTTTTTTGCAAACAACTCCAAATTAAATCATTCGGGTAGCAATTCCTCTCTTGGAAACTCGAAAATGAACAGACGCTGCAGTCATCACCAAAGTTATTTTCCAGTGACCAAAAAGCGTTCAATGCTTTATCTTTTTAAAACCCCTCAAATATTTTTAAATTTCAAATCTTACCATATTTCAAATCAACTTCAAAAATATTTTCGAAATAATATCACTATTATTTCTCCAAAACCTTTGAAAACCATTTTCAAACCAAAGGAATTTAATTTAAAATTTCAAATCCTTTCAACTCATAATCAAAAATACTCTGGAATTTTGTTTCAATTTCAATTATCAACACATTCATAATTTATGTTTCAAATTGTATTAATGAATTTATTTCCTTAACCTTTAATTCTTATCTTAACTTCTTATTCAAATTCACACTTAAATGATAATAATTTAATATTATCACTTCCTAGCAATCAAGCAACTATATATAACTATAATAAATTACAAAAAATTATTTGTTTTATATACAAAAATAATTTGGGTAAAATTATTTCATTTACCCTATTTTAAAACAATACTGTGTCGGTTTATCTTGTTTTAGAGTTTAGAAATCCCTGTCGATGCTATGGTGTCCTACACATCGACCAGAATCTATAAACACTCAACCAATAAATCGACACAATATAAAAAAAATTATATTCACTAACAAATACGCGCTCATATCTATTAATACCCTCAAACTCATTCAAGAGTACTACGGATTCTATTAAATGAGTAATCCCCACCAGAGCCAAGGTTCTCGCTTAACCTTGCTCTGATACCAAAATGTAACGATCCGATTTTTCGACGCTCGAAAAATCGAACCATTAAGGTTAAAGAAAAAGAAGATAGAAGAAGAAATAGAGACAATATCAGAATCTTACCAACGCACTGGAATAAAATATAATAGACAATAACAGATCTTTACACAAAAGAAATCATATCTGTTTTATACATACATCATCAGAGTACAACATCAGAGTTCAATACAATCAACAACACAACTTAGGACAGTTATAATATCTCGTCCTTCCAAAACTGAATATACAGCGGAATATACGTCATATACGTCGGATACGTCTCGCCATCCAGCTCCTCTCTTAAGCTCCACAGCAGTCCATCCAGAATCTGTACTCTATAATACTCGGTCTGACCCAAGCATTATAGTTAAATAGCACCCAAGTCAGTCTGGAATACCAGCATGAGAAAACACACTCAATTGGATTATTAAGTTCTTTTCAAAGTCCTTTGAATATCAAAAGCATCTCGTAAGACCACGCCACAAATAAACATGTCGGGTTTTTACCTTACGATAGCTAAAATATTTCGTATAAAATCCTCTGATATTATAATAGGGTCTATATATAAATACTTATTCAAATAGCCAAAATTGTTACATTTATTAAATTCTAGCTAATAGGTATACAAACAAAATCGTAAAGGCACGTAGGGAGAATGGGTTTCCAACTAATGACTAGGCACTGGGGTACCACCTGTCATAGTACCTAGTATAAATCAGCGTACCGAGGATCCCTCCCGATCCCCTACAACACAAGACTGGGACTACTCCTTACTAGATAATCCCGAGTAAGATAACACCACGGTTGGGATCAGCAACCGCGGCGCACAGCTGAAATAAAAAGGGACATCTAGACAGGGACGACCTTACCCTAATGAGTGCGACCCACTTAGCCTTGTTGCATAACCCCTGATTTTCAGTCATTCCAGGTTGAGGAGGCTCGAGGCTAAGCGTTACATTTTTAAAACATTTCACTTAGAATGCTCATCATCCTCCTGACAGTGTACTGAAAGCATTCATCCATACAAGTCCATCCCGGGTTCGAACGAAACCGAAGGCACTACTCCTACTACATCTATTTTGGAATCACCCTCAGGATTAGTAGGGATTAGCCCTTGCACTTCACTGCTCCATCTTCGACTTCCAACACTTGTCTTCCTCACGAAAACGTTCAAACCGGATCGAAGTGGTTTTCGGAAAATAAATCCCGATCCCGGTCTCTTCGAAACGATCAACGCATTAGCCAATATTGATAGTCAGTTATTTAACTATCAAATAATATTCACAAACAATCATCAAGTCATAATAATTTCTCCCAAATTATTCATTAACCTTAAAAATATCTACGCAAGATATTTTTCCACTTTTCAACCTTTTGAAAACAGTTTCAAACCATCTTCTCTCACGGCAATAAATTTCCCAAATATTTTCTATTTCCACTGTAATCACCAAGTACAAATACTTTAGATTTTAAAATAATTTAAAATGCTTTATTATAAAATATATTTTAAAACATTTAAATTAAACTACCTAAACCCTTTATTCAAAAATATATGCTTTAAAAATAATTACAATAAAGCTACTTTATAAAATATAAGACTAACTTTATAAAAATAAAAGTTAAGCCAAACTAAATTTTAAAATAAGAATTTCGAAATTCTATACAAGTTTTTAAGTAAAACTTTACCCAAACTATTTTTTTAAAATAAGATCACTTTGTAAAGTATTAATAATTATCTTTTTAAAACATAATACTAATTAACCTTTAAATAATCACTGCTAAAATAAATTTGAAAAATATTTACTTTAAATTTTAAAACATTTTAGTAATAAAACAATTTACCCATTCCTTTATAAATTCCCACAGTGAATTTATATTTTCAAATATCCACTGATATTTTGTTTCACTTTACAAACCTAGTTTATAAATCCATAGTCCCATCTTTCTTCTAAAACACAGTTCAAATTCTAAATCAATTTCCAATATTGATTTCCAATTTACTTCATTTTTAAAATAAATTCTTTTACTTACATAATTTATTTCAAAAACCCATTAACCTCAGATTTTACTTCTTAATTATAATTTAAAAATCTTATTTATCTGAAATTACCAATTTCATACTTTTCCAAATTCCTTTCCAATAGATTTAAACCTTTAATTTCAAAATAAATTCTTTATCCCTTTAAATAATATCACTTAGGTTTTAAAATTCATTACTTTCCCTTTTTATTCAAAATCTCCTTTCCCATACTCGGAATCTATTTATTAAAATTTAAAAATCCACTTTTATTTTTCCATTCATTCTTTAGTTTATCCTAAATTATCTAAAATCATTTTAAATTTACAAAAAGCGCTCTCTTTTTATTTTCTTTTCAAAAAATCCAATCTAAATATTTTTGGTAACTCAGTATATCCAAATATATTCAATCAAACCGTAGCATCCATTATTTCAAATTACCAATGTAATTTATCACAGATTTATCCAATAAATCATAACACAGAATAATTAAACAAATCTAACTAATTTGAGGAATCCAGTTGGATCCCTCCAACCTGTTACCCTGCATCCATAGATGTTAGTACAATATAAAATACCAATTCCACTTCGAGGTGGAATATCGTGGTATATGAGATTAATATAATATCATCCGCTATTATGCGGCGCATAGGGTCTCATCCGCTATATAATGTGGGAAATCAATCACTCCAAATACATATATAACACCAATTCCACTTCGAGGTGGAATATCGCGGTATATGGGTTTAATATAATATCATGCGCTATTATGCAACGCATAGGGTCTCATCCGCTATATAATGCAGGAAATCAATCATTCCAATATATTCTATATATACTACTATATAATATACCACATTCAATCAATTCAATCATTCAATCAGTTATTTAAATCTAACCATTTAAATTTAAATAGCAATCCAGAAGAGTGAGATTAACTCACCTTTGATTGTGCAATCCACTTCAATCTCGACTCGGTCTCTTCACGATTTAGACCTTGTAAAAACATTTATATGGTTTACTAACATTTGAATTAATCGAACAATTTATTTCCCACTTAATAAATTTTAACTCAATCTAATACTCTTACTTAAACTAATTTTTCCATAATAGATAAATTTCTAGTTAATAAATGGTTAAATAAGTTTACTAATAGGTTAATCACTATAATACATATTGTTATATTTATTTTTATTTTTAAAATAAGCTAGTAGGTTTTAAAATGTACATAAGTAAATATTTTTTTCTTACCTTACTTATAAAACTACACACGTTAAAAATAACAAGTACAGATTTAAAAAAAAATATGTTTCCTTTTCTATAAAACACAGCATAAATTACTTTACTGTGCAAATATATTTACATATCTATATAAATTTATAAATTGCAGAAAATAAGTTGTTTAATAAAATCTACTGTTAAAATATTCTTATAGACTTACTGAAATTTTTAAATAAATTTTTTTCTTCATGTTTCAAATGAATAATAACATCGAGGAATCAACGGCAAAAACTGTAACGAACGCGACTTTTCGACGCTCGAAAACCGACATCAATACGTCCACTGTATCAACTGCCGAGCAATCGAATGCCGAAAAACCGTACCATTATAAAAAAGAAGAAAAAGATAGAAGAAGAGAGAAAAAGATAGAATAGAACAGAAAGAAATAACAGAACAATATCAGAATCTCACAATCGCAGCGGAACAACATATAATAGATAAATGAATAATCTTAAAACAAAGAACTATATCAGTTATTACATTACATCACATTTCATTACATTATCAGAGTGTACAACAATCAAACAACAACAAACAACGGAAAAGAAATACTATATACTAAAAATACGCCATGCCATCCAGCTTGCCTCCAACAACTACTGAATTCTAGAATATCCTGATAAATCTGACTCTTAACTGCCCGTGTGGAAATTGGTGGGCACCCAGAATTTAGGAAGGAAAACAATAAACTTCGAGTCAGTCATGGGACTGGTGTGAGAACTTAAAACAGTTTATCTTTAAAACAAAGAACAGGATAATTTTAAAATAGATTCGCAATGTTTTTTAGAAAATGAGACTACCATAAGGCCTCCCGCACACACACAATGCAAACGCAGAATCGGAGGAGATTTCTCCTTATGATAGTCAAAGATGCTTGATACACATTAAAAAGAAACATTTGATATTATTACTAGTGCATAGCATAGGAAAAATTATTTCGAAAGTAAAGATATAAATCTTAGCCAGCATAGGCATTTCGCCCTTATGCCTACTTATAGTTTTCACCTTTACCACTTTTGAAAACAAATTCCAATCATTTTCCTTACACAGAAATACTTTCATTTCAAAATGGTTCATTTAAACCAATTAAATAAATCCTTACCGATTTACTTTATATTTATGTTCCAAATCCGTAAATTCATTCCCACGCTTCAAAAATAAATCAACGTTTATTTTTAAACAAATTTTCCTTTCTTTTATAAATTCCATAGTGAATTTACAATTTCAAAATATCTATGAATATACGATTTCCAAATCGATTTCTAATGTTCATTTTCAATTTATCTTTAAAAGATAAAATCTCAAAACATTCACTTCATATTGGAAAACATTTTCATACTTATTTAATAATAAGTAATTCACAAATCCATTTATTTTCAACACTTGGAAAATATTCAATATACTTAAATCGAAATTAAGTATATATTTCATTCTTTAAGGAAAACGTGCGCTTAAACACATTTGTTTGGGCCAAAACGAATGTTACGTAAAACATCGTTACGACGACCGAAAATCACTAGTATAGGGATTCGGAATTAAGACAAATATATAAATCCCAATACTATATAAAACATTTCCTTCCGGAAATCATCTACTATAACAACAGTGTTATAGTCTACCATTTCCTTCTATTTCTCGAAAACGTCTATTTCAACAATGAATGTTGAAATCCATGTATTCAATTCATAATACATTTTAAAACATCTTTTTAAAATAATTAACTTCATTTTATAATATCGCTTTCCCAAAGCATAACCATTTTATTTAATAATATATTCACTGTCCAAAATCGTGAATATACTTCACTAACCAAATTTCAATATTTCTACACATTTTATATAAAGAATAGTTCGCTATCCAAAATCACGAATATACTTCTTTTAATAAATTTCTATATTCAATTTGTCAAATTCCATTGATTTTGAATTTATAAACAATGTCCATAAATTCCATTTCTATTTATAAACTTCGATTTATAAATCTCCTTTAGTAATCCAATTCAATTTATATATCTCAAATGTATACCAAAAGTCCATATGATAAGTTAAATACTTATAATTCATTTATTTACAAAATCATTCTTTTTAAAACTTCTATTACTTATAAGATTCATTTATATTTTATAACAACTTCAACTTATAATCTCTTTTATTAACAATTTCTATTAATATCCCATTTAAATGCCCAAAATCCAGTTTATAAGTTAATTACTTATAAATCTTTTGTTTTACAACATCTATTCATTTCATAACTTCACAATTTATAAGTCTATAAATTTTATTCACTTGTGAAATCCATTTATGCTTCATTTTAACACTTAATAAACTCGTTTTATAATTCCAATATTATATATATATATATATATATATATTTTATTATAAATATCAATGTTAAAAATCTTTTATATGCATCCTTTATAAAAATTTAAAAATCCAAATTTAAACTATTTTATAAATCTATTTATTTTAAAAATCACCTTTTGGTTATCTTCACAAAAATCTTAATTTTTATAACATAAAAATTTATAACGTTTTAATTATTTAAAATGAATCAATTCAAAAATTTAATAAAACGTATACTTTCAAAAATCACTTTAAAATTCCTTTTAAAATCAAAATCATTATTTTAAAACTTCAAAAATGGATCAGATGATGCAACAGCACCCAATAGTCAATCACGACAACAAACATCATATATCATCATATGATAATCAACAAACATCAAAATATCTATAATCAAATAAATATTGGTGTGGAATCCAGTTGGATCCCTCCAACCTGTTTCCCTGCATCCACAAACATTAGCACAATACCAATTCCGTTCAAAGCGGAATATCGCGGTATATGGGATTTATAAAATATTATCCGCTTAATAGACGGCTCAATAAGGTCTCATCTGCTATATAATGCGGGAAAACAACTCCAAGTACATAAATAATACCAATTTCACTGTACTGTGAAATATTCGCGGTATATGTTTTTAATAAATAACCTCCGCTTACTAACGGCGTATAATGTCTATTTCAATCAATAACAGATAATAATTTATCATTCAGGCATACAATCAACAATTTTAAATCTAACTATTTAAAATTTAAATCAAAACTATTCGATTGAGTGAGAAGTTCTCACATTGGTTTCAATTTCGTTTTCAGCTTTTATTTCGAATAAAATTAAACACGCGTTTAATTTTACCCGAAATTCTCACTAACTCCAAACGACTCCAATCCAGTTCCATAGCATAGTATTCGTCCATACAAATCCAACGTAACTTGTTTCGTACGTTTTCGACCTCGTATGAAAAAGATATGAATTTTTAAAGTTTTACACGAATTTAAAACATATAAATTTACAACTTAATTTACATTTTTCAATCCAGACTCCATCACAGCCGTTCGTCCTTACCCCTGCAAATCCAAGCCGTCCCCTTGAGCTTCTCTCCCTACCCAGAAACACGCTCGAGAAAAAGGAACCCACGGCCGCCCCTCTTCCTTGAATTAACGAGCCATCACCACGACGTTTCAGCCCGATCAACTACCACCACCACGAAGCCAACGCTCGACTCCACCCTTCCCTGGAACAGCTCAAAGCTCGGCTGCACTTCAGCCTCGAAGAACGCACACGAAAAATGAACGAACGGAAGCAATTTGTCGTTGATCCACTTGACCAAAAACGATCATCGCCGTATAGAATTAAAGCCCTCACGGATCTCTACAACATTGTAGTTGAACATTTCTTCAATTGATTTGTGGATTTGAAGTTAACGAGGGTGAAAGATGAACAATTTTCGGCCATTGATTGGGTTAGTGGCGGATGGCTTTAGTTTTAGGGTTGGTTTTTTTATTTTTTTGCAAAAATGAAGAGTAAAGGGCTTTTATAGAAAATATTCCAAAACACTATTCATCCCGGATTTTCCGAACTCCAAATCTCGCGCGGTGACCGGCGTTTCTAGGGTTTACCGAGCGTTCCGAACACAATGGAATAGGTTTCGGGAGCTAATTCGATCATCTATGCGAGTTACGGCAATAAACGGTCAATTTAAAATTAAATCGGTAAATCAAATTTCTAGGCGTTTTGGCTTGCCTCGGACAAACGGTAAATCCGATTGACACGAAATTTGAAACCTTACAATAATATGACATTACGGATCCGATGAAACTAGTTTCGTCAAAATCCGAGATCATTTGAAAAATGGCTATTTTAACTCGTCAATTAAATATTAAAATATTCAATTTTCACAAATTAACTTTTAATTCGATTTTAAAAGTTCTATAACATCATTCTAACTCCAATATGATAAAATAAAATTTTACATATCAATTTCAATCATATTTAACCCAATTTTCAATTATTTATGTAATTTCAACTATTAAATTATCGATTTAATTATCCAATTAAATCTAATTATTCGAAATAAAATTATTCGACTATAAATTTCACTTATTAATATTTAAAATTAATTAAATATACGAATTTTAGTTGACAGAAATTCTGGGTCGTTACATAAACTCACCTCGACCCTGTCGCGTTGCCGAAGACCAGATATTGCCCTCCCCAGCTCGACTTCCACGGTGCCGTCTCGCGCGTCCCACGCGACCCACATACACGCGAACTGCTCACGAACCCCTCGCCTCCGCCCATGATGCGGCCACCAAAAGTCCATCACGAGCAGCTGCCACGCGCCCCCAACGTCGAACTCAAACTCGACTCCCTGAAGCCTCGCAATCCTTAGCCATATGTGCCATCGCCTCTTCGTCGCCACTCCATCACGAGCGACCTCCGCCCCAAATTGATGACTCGACTCATCAATATAATTTTACAAACCTTTAAATGATTTTTAACAGGCTTAAAAACTAAAGATTCAATAATTTACCCAATTTCAAAATATTAAATTCAATAATTTAATTGCCAAACAATAATGATATTTGAAATTCAAGTTAAATCAACTTTCAAATATTTAAAATAAATTAAATATCCTAATTTAAAATATATAAAAATTCTGGGTTGTCATAGATTCGGCAGGGGGCGATTCCCAATCAACAGACAACTAATAATCCGGATAGACCTTGACTCGGGTGCATACCACCAGGTAATGCTGAACCAGTTCATGAAGGAGTTTCAGCTAACACTACACAACAGGATGCTGGCAGGAATGTAGGAGCGCGGGATGAAGAGTATGTACCAGAATTCCCTCGGGGACTCGGGGGGCAACCCTTGACCGACAATGCTAGACTGGCTGAGATTATCAGGCGAATTATGCGTGGAGGTTTGACCAATAGAGATCTGGAAAGAGTAAACAAGAGCCCGTTTACTCGTGAAATCAGGATAGCTTGGAATCCACCAGAGTTTAAGCTGTCTAACGTGGAGGCATACAATGGCAAGGCTAATCCAACTGATCACTTGATGAGATACACAAGATACATGGAAGTGCTGGGGGGATTGGAGGAAGTTATGACCTAATGTTTCCCTCTGTACTTAACTGATATAGCTGCGATGTGGTTTAGGAAGTTGGAGGAAGGATCTATTAGAACATGGACAGAATTGGTGGACAAATTTCTGAAGCAGTTTCGGGTTCATATCAAAAGGCCAAAGAATGTGATGACGCTGACCTCGGTAAAGCAAAGGACGGAGGAATCACTCAGGGCTTTCTTAACTCAGTTCAATGCAGAGGTTGCTTCGATGGATCGATCGGATTTATTGATGATCTTAATGGCAGTAGTATCAGGGGTCAGAGAGAATTCAAATTTCAAGGTATCTTTAATACGAGACCCACCAATGGATCTCGGGGAATTCTTTCACAAAGCCGAGAGATTCCTTCGGCAGGAAGATGCATGCTCAGATATGAAGTTAAAGGAGGTGAACGCGGCTGAGGATGGAGGGCCATCCAATGGAGACTTGGAAAAAGATAAAGGTAAAGAAAAAGGAAGCTGGATGATGATTTAGAAAAAGCTAAGAAACGGTGGAGAGAACCAAAATTCTCCACCTACACAGGATTGAATGAAACATTAGAGCGGATATTCATGGAGACTCAGAATCGCCTTCCCTACCAAAGGCCGGCAAGAGAGAACCCTTAGAACGTGAGAGGGCATCAGGAAGGCAATGTCTTTTTCACGACCTGGATGGACATGATACCAACAATTGCAGGCATATGAAGGGCATAATTGAGGAGCATGTGAGGAACGGACAGCTGCGACAGTATGTCGGGGCTCGGAACGCAGCGGTGGAGCAGGAGCGTCCACCGTCTATCTCAAACAATGATAGTGCGAGGCCCAGGAATGATGGTCGATTAGTTATCAATTGACTGGGATATTACTAAATAAGTAGCAAACTCTAGGCAAACGACCAAGTCACTTACTCATGTACGGGGACGGAGATAGCCCCTAGGCATGCTCTGAGATGACGATAAACCGTGACGCTCTAGTTTGTGAAATCTGTTTTTCTTTTTTGGCTTGGACATTTACTTTTCTCAATTTGGTTTGAACTTTTGGTTTGTTTGTTTCTTGGTTTGGACTTTTATTTGGATGATTGTCCTCTGGTTTGGATATTGGTTTGGATTTTTAATATGGATTTTTTGTTTTTTGATTTAATTTGGATTTCGGATTGGCTTTTGGTTGGATTTTTATCTAGTTTTTGGTAAATGGTCGTGAGGTATGGATTATACCTAGCAAGGGGTAAGTCTCTTTGTCCAAACACGGCAAATCAACTTATTCAGGTCGTCGAGTACGGACTATGCTCGGCAAGGGTCCGGAGAGACCAGAATTCGGTCTAGGACTTAGGCCCCATATTACCGGTTACTATTTCAGGTTGTCGAGTATGGACTATGCTCGGCAAGGGTCCGGAGAGAGCAGGATTCGGCCTAGGACTTAGGCCCCATATTACCGGTTACTATTTCAGATCGTCGAGTATGGACTATGCTCGGCAGGGGTCCGGAGATACCAGGATCCGACATTGGACTTAGGCCCTATATTATCGGTTACAGCTTCAGGTCGTCGAGTATGGACAATGCTCGGGAAGGATCCAGAGCGACCAGGATTCGGCTTAGAACTTAAGTCGTGGCATTACTCAACATTCAGAGACACTGGACCACGGTCATCAGGTGTGAATTATGCTTGACAAGAACCCGGAGAGGTTACGGATATGAATATCGCTATGAACGACAAAGGATTTGGATATTGACCTCGAAAGGTCCTGGATTCGGTTATTGGTTATTAGATATGGATGAAATGTGGACTTTGGATGTTGAATTTGAGGCTATTCAAAACACACATTCTAACAGCAAGACATGTTTTGGGGGGCAAGTATTAACCCACCTTTTTACAAGACCACAGACATGCGGATTTAACCAAATTGATTGTTCATTTGTCAAAATTGGAATACGATTAACTGTAACTAGCTGGATGGATAGACGGTCGGTCAGGAATATGTTTGGTGCGCATGGCTCGGCACTGAGGAGAGAGCATGGTGATTCGGCATTGGTTGCCGCTCGGCATAAAGCATGGTTCGACATTGGTTGCCGCTCGGCATAAGGCATGGTTCGACATTGGTCGCCGCTCGGCATAAGGAGTGGTTCGGCTTTGGTCGCCGCTCGGCAAAAGGTGTGGCTCGGCATGGGTTGCCGCTTGGCGCTAGGCATCGTTCGGCATTGTACATCGTTCGACATTGGACACCGTTCGACATCGTGAGTCGCTCGGCATTGGATGTCGTTCGGCATCATACCTCGCTCGGCATTGGAAGTCGCTCGGCATTGGAAGTCGCTCGGCATCGATTCTCGCTCGGCATTGATAAGGACAGGGTCGTTCGACATTGGTGAGATGGCTCGGCATTGGACGAAGGTCGCTCGGCATTGGTCAGGTCAGGGTCGCTCGGCATTGTTGATATGGCTTGGCGTTGTATTAAGGCCGGTGTGACTCGGCATTGTGGAGATATGTGGCTCGACATTGTCGAGGTATGTGGCTGGCAATGTGGAGGTATGTGGCTCGGCATTGTGGAGGTATATGGCTCGGTGGAAGGTCTTGATGGGCCTACACTATGCAAAAAGCCCAAAAACTCAGGATTTGCCTATAAATACAACATGTGGGGGTCCAGAAAAGGGATCTTCTCGACTCTCTGACTTTCTATTTTCTAAGGCTAAGGCTAGTTAACACTTTGTAACTGTAACTGATTCAAATATCAATAAAAAGAAATTATTGGAGTGGACGTAGGCCGGAGTTAGCCGAACCACTATAAAATCTGTTGTTATTTATTGCTTTTACTTTAATTTTGACTGTTTTCACATTATTACTCTCTACGTATACCCTATCTGTTATCTGTGACTGGTAGTTGGTGCTTTCATTTACATTTGGGTGTTAGTGACCAATTTTTGACGTGAACAGTTCAAAACTATTTATTATCGTCATATTTGCTGATTTGCATACTTTTTAGTCAATGAGACTGAATTTTTTTTTATGCTAAACCAAAATTTTATATTAATTTTTTTTTTAATATCGATTGGTAGCGAATATAATGATTATCTGATATTCGTTTATATCCGTGGATGCGGATATCCGACATCTAAAAATGATTTTAGATATGAATGTAGAAATGACACAATCCACATTCAAAAGTATACGATGACACATATAATCTTCAAATACAACACAAGTCAATTTATTGCAACACAATTAACATTAGCTAAAGCAAGCAAATGACATATGCGAATGCGAATTTGTGTCAACGTGAAAGCCTGATCAATTCGATCGTGATTATGTTTTCACATTTATAACAAAAAAATTATTTTTAGAGCTATTGATAATCCTGATCAAGAATATGTGAATTACCGCAACTGTTCTTATGCAAATTATAACTGAAATAAAAACCAGGCCCATCAACGTAGATCTCTGTTTAACCGGCCTGCTGGCCCCTCGTAAGCAATTTGATAGAACTTATAAACCCTTCAAGCTAACCCGACCAGAGAGAAACAATCAAAATTCAATCAGAAAATAACCCCCGACTGATTTATTAATGGAACCGGAACAAAATGGTGAATCTTCGGCGACAGTTAAAAGACCAGAGAATCTTAAGATATGTACAAGTATGAAGATGTTTGGCGACGAAATTAGAGCTGCAACTTTAGAGAATAACGACGTTTTGGTAATTTGTCAGACCCTAATCTAATATTCAGTTATGAAAATCTTACGAGATTTTCGATCATTTTTTTTTAAAAATTTTCTTTCATCTACGCTCAAAATAACGATTTTCGTGTGTAGATCACTATCACTCACTTTGGATTTAAATTAATATGCCCTTCTGTGATGATTTCGTGATCGATTTTTCTCAGATTTTGATATTTTGGGTAGTGAACCTATGTGTTTATATATATTTTTATTTTTTATTTAACAATTTATGCATTCTTCATTATTATCGATAAGGGTAAGTAACTCCTTCATTTATGGATTTGTATTAAATCATGTAAAAAAATTAATGACATCAATATTTTATTTGCAAATAAATAAATAAATAAAATTTGAATATTAACCCTGAAACATCTATTGATAATTTCAATGAATAAATCAATTAAATTTGAATAAATAAATAAATCAGTTAATGGATAGTTTCAGATGTGGATAAACCTCTGAAGGTATACATTTAGATGCACATAGTGTCATATTCACATTCACGTCCGAAATCATTTTTGGATATTAGATATCCAACTCCATAAACAAATAGATATCATATTTGTATCATATCCACCGACGTTAATAAATCCAATGACATAAGTAGTAAATTTTAGTTTAAAAAAAACGTTTCCTTTTCCATTGATGATAAAAATACGAAAAACATATTTATTATACAGTCTTCGTATCTTTCGTTTTGTCTGTGTATCACATAATTATTTGTTTGTCCAATACCGATGTAGACAGATTTCAGATTTTCGGATATCTGTGGATAAGCTTAGTTAGTGGGCAAACAATGTTTAACATTTTTTGTATTATTTCAAATTTAGATTTAATTACATTTTGAATTCAATCCATGTTTATATTAGAATATTATGTTTTTCCAATAATGTTTCTGGGTACTACTATAAACATCCACTTTTTTCCTTCTTTCATTCACCTCTTCTCTCACACACTAATACATAATAAAATACTTCTTTCTGTCTTATACACCGTTCTCTCGACCTTCTTTTATTTTACTTTTCCTTTTTTCAAAACATGCATGCGTCATTGAATAGTTTGGAAAAAACAATAGTAAGCAATCATGAAGTTGAAATTCCATCAATTTTGCTTTAGTTTCCATACATATTTATCAGTTTGAAATTTGTTTGTAAATTATGCTACATTGATCGCTATTTATCAAATTGAAATATTTTTATATAATGGAATACTCATTATGATGTCTCAGTGACTTGAACCCATAATTTCTAGAACCTTTACCCAGAACTCTATATTTCTAACCAGTTGAGCTAGAGGTATCCGACTTGTCAATTTGAAATTTTATATGTAAATTATGCTTAAGTTGATAACTTTTAGACCTAGATGTATGACTATTGCATTTACAATCTCTTTACGCAACAGAGTTTGAAGTTTTGACGAGAACGATGTATAAAGAAGAATTGCTCAAGATGACGAAGAAACTCAAATTCAGTTTTTTTTTATTTTTTTTAAAGAGATTTAAATGTTTTTAAAAGCGATTGTGGTGGATGTATGAAGTAAAATTTTAAAATATATAAATTAAGTGACGCTAGAGAGTGTTGATGGGTGCATATGGTATCTTCCTTTTTTGGCTTAGACTAAATTATTCAACTTTAAATGAACTAAAATAGTTTCTGTTTAGATCGCTTAAGATTGACGGTCAAATTGGATGCGGATGATAATATCAAATACTAAAGCTCTTTGGACAACTATTATGAATCAAAATGGTTGAATTTAGAAATTCCAAACGTAAATGGGCTACTAGTTTAAAACCGTTTGACATAATTTACTTGTGAAATATATAAAGAAGTTCAATAGGAATAAAAAAATGCGCAAATTGCTATAGTCTCAAATTTGTGTTGTTCAACAAGAACAATTATAACACACTTAATTTAGTAGTGTTTTAGGTATATATTAGTTAATAAGAGAATCTAGTAGATTTTAGGGTAATGTCATATGATTAGCTAACATGCTAGTTTAAATTTGTTTGATATTATTCAGCATAGGAGTTTATATTGTACAATCTTAAAAAACAAGTCATTAAAACTGCAACGATAATTGAGATTGAATTATGTTTAACAGACAAATTGAATTGATGTATAGTAAGAAAACGAGAAACACATTCTTAATTGTTCCATGTAATTAGGTTTTATAGTTTCTAATGCTAAAAATACCCTTTTGAAGAAATAAATCATTTTGCAAGATAAAATAATAATCAACCTTCGTTACTCTATTTTCATTACCGTATATCATGAGCCATAGAATGATTGTAACATAAAAGTAACAATAGGGTAACACTTATATTCAACTAATGGTAATTGGTGTTTAAATTAAAATAATAATCAATATAAAAATTTAAAATAATAACAAGACTATAACTATGACAAAAATATGTTTTCTAGAAAAGGAACTCTACATTGGTTTTCATTCTCCTTCTCGTACAAGTTTCAGAATGGATCCTTGTAGAAAGCTTGCGTAAAAGCTCTCAGTTCTAAAACTGAAACAACTAGTACTCCTAAAAAATAAAATCTCAAAAGAGAGATATTGGCTAAAAATAGAGAAGTACCATACTTTCATAAGGAAAAATTAAACATGTAAAATATGAAAAAAATCAAAAATTATAGCTGGAAGAATATCAATCACATGATTTCATGTTTAATAATATCGTGTGAAGATTCTTTTGTATAACTAATGTTTACAGGTAGATTCTACAAAGTGTTTGACCCATTTATACAAATTTGTTTAAGAAAGAATTAATTATTTATGTTGTAATGATAAAATGTTATCCACGCATCGCAGAATGAGTAGATTGGATTGGAATGTAGAGAATTTGAGAAAGTTGCACACTTACCCTTAAGAATGCATATGGATTGATTATCCAATGAGTTGAATCTTATTTAATCCACAAAGTGGATTGGAGTTGATCTTATTTGAAATTCATCCGATTGGATACAAATTATAGAAATACCATTATGGTGGATCCTTGTGCTTGAAACAAATTGAATAACCGATCCAATTTATTTTTTACATTATAGAAAAATAAATGTCCACCTTTGACTTTGAAATTGACAAGTTTGATTGATTGTGTTGTAGTCTGTTTTCATATGTGGATTATTAGTTTGTTCTTAGTTTTGATTTATTCATTTTTCATGTTTGGGGTTAAACTTTAAATTAAATAAAAAAGAAATTCTCTTATAACTTCATATTTTCATAACTAGCTAGTTAACATGTATGAAATGAAGTGTTTAAATTATACATATTTTATTTTAATTAGCAACTTTTTTTTTTGAATTACCTAGAGAACCAAGTTTCGCTTGTAAACTCTAGGAAAGTATGTGCCTGCCAAACACATACTTCAGGTACTTCTTACAGGGTTGTCAGTTTAATTAGCAACTTATTATTTCAAGAATTCAATATACTGTTTTGTTTGTTCTTGTCATGCTACTAAGGGGCCGTTTGTTTTCCTAAGCATATTAGATTCTCTAATTTTATTGAATGTTAATAAAATAAATTTTACAGTAATTTTCTATCTAATTTAATTCAATTAGAGGTTGAAAAGGGATAGTTTTATATTATGGTATAGTTTACGCTTAGTTTTAATTTTGTCTAATTTCAAAAAGAAGATAATTTATCCCTTTAATCAACAAGCATTATCTAGTTACCATCTTAAGGTTTTTACACAAACAACTATAAAATTTAATTAGACAGTCAAAATATAACAAGATCGGTTAAGGTTATAAAGTAAAAAGCAACCAATCTAATCCAAGAAATTCTAGTTCAGGTCAAATATGTAGATCGGGTGGATCAGATGCTATGCCGTACGAGGCGGTGCAGGTGCTGCCTGCTAAGATTGGCTTTCAAGTATAGGCAAAGTTCAAATGGAGCCTAGACGAAAATAGGCGTTTGTTGTATACATTTTGCACAAACAACATTTACATTAAAATAATTACAAAAATAACCAACTATTTATTAAACTATATTGATGTTGATTAGGTAATCACAACTTATTAGTCTACTATGAGTTATATGTACATGTGTGTGTATGCTCATGTAGATGTTTTGTTAATAAATTTAAAAATGAATCAAATACTTTTATAATTTATAGAAGCAACAAAATTTATTAAATTTTGTGTCATGACAATAACTGAATATTTGTATACAAATAATCTTCAAAAACTTGCAATTTCAGTGGATAATATAAATTTCAATTTATAGTTAGTTATTTTGTGTGTGATTAAGTAATTATTTTAAAACAACTTTTAAACGGCTAACTCAATTAAGATAAAAAATTAAGAAATCAGTGAAGCCAAATGTCAAAGAAGTTGAGAAATTAAGAGTAACTTTCATTCTCAAATGTGAAGAAGAATAATTATATATTAAGAGGATGTTTGCATATTTTGAAAAAAGTACAGAAACACATTCAATCATTGAAATTCATGAAACAGAAAAATCTTCAATAAGTAAACAAAGCAACCGAATGATTTATTGTAAATGTGTTTAATTTAGTGAAGTAAAAAAATAAAGTTATACTAAAAGCACTTGTTTTACAGCGTTTGAAAAAGGCTCATCGCTCGGACGGTGGCTTGATAAATGACGTAATAAAACTTAACAATAAAAGGTGCACATTAAAATTGCAGAGTAGCAAATATTCGGCATTTAGCAATGTCTAGGCGGCATAGTTGTCAAGGTGCATGCCTATGCGTCATAAAGGCGCAAATGCACTTGCTGTGCCTTTCTCGATGTCGAGGCGCCTCCACAATCGGAGATGCATGAAAAGTGCACTAAAGCGCGATTTTTTAAGGCGTCAAAGCGCAGTAAAGCATCTCGAGTAGGCTACCCTGTTTTGCAGGCCAACCCAAATTGTAAACCCATCCAAATACGTTTTCTTATCGATAATGAAAGTCTATTACAATCGACATTCAAAATTTTAGGGTTTTAAAAAAGTCCAAGCAAAATAAAAAAAGATCGCTACCATCCAGCGTCGATGCTACTGTCGTCGTTGCCGTCTGCCGCCACCTAGCAACTGTCGTCGCCACTCGCTGTCGTAGAACCCGATCTAACAACTCCTGAGAGGTGATGTATTTTTCTTACTTAATAGTTTAAATTAGTTTGACATTTGTATTTAATTAGTTTTAACTTTAAATTTGAAGTTGATTTTAATTAGTTTTTTAAATTTTAAAGTTAATTTCAATTAGTTTAAACTTTAAGAAGTTTAGTTAAGTTAATTTTATTAGTTTAAACTTTTAAAAGTTAATTTAGTTTAAACTTTAAAGTTGGATTAATTTAGTTTAATATTTAATAGCTATGTTAAATAAATTATAAATATGTAAATTTTAGACAATTAAATAGTTATATTTTGAATTTTAGACTTTTTAGTTGATGAGACAGTTAAAACTAAATTTTACTTAATAAAATAGTTAAATAAAATATTTAAATTGTTAAATAAAATATTAATCCATGTTTTTTTATTGCAAAAAATGTTTATCAGCGTTAGATGTATCATTTTTGGTGGTAATTCATAATGCCTTTTTTTAACCAAAAGAGCTCACACTTGAATAAAAGGCGTGCAAAAAGTCCAATGCACACGCCTTGAGCTTTTTCGCCTCTTAGCGCTTTAACCACTTTGCTCGGCGATGCCCATGACAACATAGATCGAATGCGAGTTAAAAATTTAGAGATGAAAACTACCGAACTGTCAAATTTTCAATTTTATTTCTTTTAATTTCAATTATTATACAAAAACAACTTAGCCACCATCCATTGTTTTTCAAGAGTTTCAATAGAAAGAATTTAAGTTTCAACATTCTTTTGTTTAACTGTCGATTATCAACAATTAGGTTGAACAAAAAATACAAAAATAAACTGTAAATTGCAGAAGAAAGTAAATTGATAGAATAAAGTTTAAGTTATTATTAAAAATAACAAACAAATACTTGAAGTTACTTTTAGCATGTTTATCGTGCATCTAAAATCATGATTAAAACTTACTTTATACATAATAAATAAAAATATGTTATACAACATGATTTTTATTAATGTATGTGGAAAGGGGAGAGTGAAAACAAAGTTTAAGCATGTTGTGCCTTTCGATTCTAAAATATTTTACCGACTTACTGGCATAATGAATGCAATTTCAATGAAAAATTGAGACTTGTGATTCAAAGAAAATTGTTTCTAGATATTGAAAAAAATGAATTGTACATAGAAAAGAATCAAGTGAATTGAGTGTGAAAAAGAGAGTTGAATATCATTATTGTTTAAACCTACCATTATATTATGTGACCCTTCTGATGATTGAATTGTGCAGTTGAAATTTCGATATCATTTTAAGCTCTCGTATGGATATAGATTGAAGAGAAATTACAATTAAAGAAAGAAACAAAGGAATGGTTTTTTTATTTTCGATAGAAAAAAGAAACTTACTCTTAGGATTTGAATTTCATAAAGAAAAAAATAAAACTGAATAGTATGAGTAAAACCGATAAAGAGAAAATCTAAGAGACATTTATTACAATTGAGTGTGTTAAAGCATGCTAAATGAGATATTTTAGGAGGTAAATGCGAAAATATACACATGAATCATGGAAAACTAAAAAATTTAATTTTAAACTTATGATAGAAATCAAAAGGATTAGGAGAGGTCAAAACATGCGCGTGCACACAGAGATACACAACAATGTATAAGAAGAGATGAAAGCAATTAGATAATTTAATTTAGATGTGAAAAAAGAATATTTTTGCTCAGGAATTAAACAACATAAATAGGTGTAGAATAAATGAATATAAAATGAGCACAACTAACTTAAGTGTGAAGACAAAGAAAAGAAACAACCGTTACATTTGGATTTAGTCAAATCATAAGAAATACTAGAGTTAAAAATTACTAGATTTTCAAAATTTCAATTTGATTTTTCATAGTTCTTTTAATATCCAAATACAACTTAGACACCATCCATAGTTTGTCAAAATGTTTAGTATTCAAATTTTAATGTTCAACCTATTTATTTTCATTGCTAATTAGTATTTACCAGCAATTATATTATGCATATTAAGACTACGAGCATTTCGAAAATAAACTTGTAAATTACATAAAAAAGTATTGGTTTAATATACTCGACTGTTATTCCGCTTTTGGCAAAGCCGTGATACCAAAAGATCGATCGAAAACAAAGGACAGTTCGTCTCAGAGATTTGTCATACTTTGCTTCACTATGGATATCGTTGAATTTTGTCCGAGTCCAGATTGAGCTACATTGATAGGGCATGACAAGAAAGATCATAGAAGTCAGCATCTCAAATTTCAAGTCGATCCGAATTCATACGCTCAAGTTATGATCGATTCAATCTGGAAGAAAATGCCCAGGTTTCGTATCCATCACTCTGGGTGATTTCGTAACGATCATCAAGTTGCAGTTCGTATCGATCACTTTCGTATCGATCAGGTTCCCGTGACTTCGAATCCATCATAGTACCACAGTTCATATCCATGAAGTTCGAATCCATCGAAGTACTTCGGTTCGACTCGGTCTCATTCGAACCCATTGGCAGAAAGCCCACTTCGCATCCATCAGAAGATGACCTACTTCGTATCGATCAACTCCCGTGAGTTCGTATCGATCATGATTGGCCGTGTTCGAATCCATCGAGTTCGTATCGATGGACTTCGTACCCATCAGCAGATGATGCACTTCGTAACGATCGGCCAATGTCTTCTTCGTGTCCATCATGGAAGCATCCCTTCGAATCCATCTGGTCAAAGCACTTCGTATCCATCAGGTTACCCTGCTTCGTATCCATCAGTGATTCGTATCCACCAACAGTTGCAGTTCGTACCCATGAATAAGGCATCATTCGAATCCATCGAGTCAACTAGCCTTGGTGATGTGTCATCCCTCGATACGAACAAGCCGAAGTATATGGAATCGATGTGGTCAACTCGGAGTGAAGACCGGATCGAGTCGAAGATTGCGCTCCACGTCATCACAAAGGCGCGTGCCACCATCGATTCGAAACCATCGGTTCGAAGAGATGGATTCGAACCAAACAGCCACACGAGGAATCCCATTTCGTATCGACCATATCTCGCGATCCACTGATCCAAATGCCATGAAATTTTCACTGGAGCTTGCATACATGATGAGGAACGTCTCCACCAAATTTCATCCAAATTGGACATCATCTTGATCGATACACAATGACTTCGTATCGATCATAGATCGACTTGAGACTTTCTGAGGTTGGTCGCATGGGCCCACTCACGTGCCAGAAAAAGTCTCCTGAGATTTGAGCGCAATCTCAGCCTCATATGCCTATAAATAAAGCCCCAGAGCCAACAGAGAAGGGATCTTTCGACTCTCAAGCGTCCAGACTCTGCCGGATTGAGATCTCCATCATCCTACATCATATTCTTGCTGTAGTATTTGAATTTTCAGTTGTAATTTGCTGTTGATTGCTATAACAACATGTAATCATTGCAAGAGAATCAATAAAACTGCAAAAAACTTCACAGTGGACGTAGGCAACACGCCGAACCACTATAAATCGCTTGTCTACGCATTTACATTACTGTTTATTGGAGTTATTGTTAGATAATGCTTGTTTTTAATTTACATTCTTCATTATTATCTCTTCAACGACTCTCGAAGAGTGTTGTGACCAATTTTGGTGCAAACACTTTGGTGCTTTCATTGAGAAAAACCCAGTTTTTCTCCTGCTCTTTGAATCTGTCATTTATACCGGATTGAATAAATCTAAGAGAGAGATCCAGATCATCAAGTCCAAGTTCCTTCCCTTCTATTCAGATTTGCATAAAGTCTAGGAAAGGAATTCAACTTTCAAGATGGTTAGCATAAGGACCACCTCTAACGCTATCAATCAAGAGGAACATGATAGGCAGAATCCTGCGCTGCTACCTCCATCTAATCAAGATGCTTCTGGACATTCGGAGCCATCAGGTCCGGTTACCCGACAGGAGTTGCAGTTGCTACTCCAAGAGCTGACCCAGAGTCGGCAACAACTAACAGAACAGCTACACGCTAACGCCGAGCTGATCAACCAGCTGGATCGCCAGAAGCGAAAGAGATCCAAGAGAGACCATGCTTCCCGCTCCTCCAGCGAAAGTTCTTTCATCTTCTGATTATCATAATCGATCTCCACGACCATGGCTAGATGAGAGTCACATGCCAGCCGCTGGAGATCAACCGGCGCTGACCGTTGGACAACTGAGAGTTAGTCCATCAACCAGTTTTCAAACCGGACCCTCCTCCCGAGGAGGTGCAGTTCCTCACCACACCGCAGAATACCGCACCACTAACATCGCGGTTGAACCAGGGGTCGATGCCCAAGATTGGTCGAACCCGGACAGTCGCCAGCATGGGCGTACCCCTGAACCATACATCCCAGAGGACTACGAGCCAAGAAGGCAAGATTTGGACCGCCAACAGCATCCGGTCCAACTCCAGGAGGTGGGATTCAATCACATTCCGGCACGAGCCGCACATAATATACAAATGCCGGATCTTCCGACCATGATACGTCAGATGATCCGTGAGAGCCAGGGTCTCGCCAATGACGATTGGGGAATTTCCCGAAGTCACTCTCTTTTTACGGACGATATTCTTACTGTTGAACCCCCACGGCGATTCAGGATGCCAACTCTACCCATGTATGAGGGAAACTCCGACCCCAATCAACATATTCTGAAATATGAATGGTCGATGACCGCTGCCAGAGCTGACGATGCAGTGAAGTGTCGTAGTTTCCCCATATCCTTGGGGGGCATCGCTACCATGTGGTTCACTCGACTGCCATCTCGATCCATCTCTTCATTCGACCAGTTGGCTACAAAATTCGTTGAACAATTCCGCATGCACGTCGCAAGGCCAAAAGATGTCAATACTCTGTCTAGCGTCACTCAAGCTCCTGGAGAGACGCTCAGACACTACTTTGAGAGATTCCATACTGCATGTGCGGAGATCAGCAATCCGAACGATAACTCCATTCTTATGGCGTTGACTAAGGGGATCGACCCTGATTATGAGTTTGACAACTGGATGGCTGGAAAACCACCTGCATCATTGGACCGTTTCCACGCCAAGGCGGCTCAATTCCTGAGAAGGGAAGACGCGAAACAGTCTAGGAAGCAAACTGATGCATATCCAAACACGGAATCCAAAGCAATGTCGCAATCATACAGTCCGATGAGAGCTCCGAAAAAGTTCAGTTGAACGTTAAAAACAAACAAGCTCGGCGGAGAGAGAGCGTGAATCAAAATAGAAAACGAGATCAAAATCGTGGCCCACAGCGCAAGAATCCCATGTTTGACAGTTATACTCCTTTGAATACATCACTGGAGAACTTGTATTTACAAACCTTAATACAATTCAGTACCAAAAACCTGCACCAAAACCGTCGTCAGAGAGGCAAATCCAAACGGGAAAATTTTGCAGGTTTCATGAAAGCTACGGGCACAATACGAACGAATGTCGTCACTTACAAGATCTCGTTGAAAATTTGATCAGAGAAAGGAAGCTGGAACAGTTTGTGCGGGCACCGCAGCCTAGAGAAGCGAGCCCATCAAATCAAAACAATGATCCCGATCGACCGAGACAGGACTCCACTTGTCCCCGTGGAAGATTGGTGATAAACGCCATCAGTGGCGGACCAACTTTTTCAGGAGCCTGGAATGACGAAGATTTTCGTCACTGTTACACATGACATGCTCATTCAATCTATGAATACTTTGCAATTTCTTTTACATTCTGAAGTTTGAATTTGTAATAAGGCGTTGACTTTGCCATGTTTTTCCATTCCAGCAATAAATTACTATCTCTTCAAGCTAGAGATGTGATTCACCGAATGCAACATTCAACAATCACGACACACGAAGAGCTAAGTTCCACCGAACAATGAAATTTATTCAAATAGCGAGTGACCGTGATACGACCGGCCACTCACTAAGTGAAACCTCAGCTCGGGGGCAAGCCATCACATCAAAGGCTGAACTGGACCGACACACGACAGTCCTACAACTAACTCCAAATTCTCAGAGTGCGAATTGGAGTATAAACATCAAATAAACCGTTCTCAGAGTGCGAACGGACTCCAAATTTTCAGAGTGCGAATTGGAGTATAAACATTAAATAAATCGTTCCCAGAGTGCGAACGGACTCCAAATTCACAAAGTGCGAATTGGAGTATAAACACCAAATAAACCGTTCCCAGAGTGCGAACGGACTTCAAATTCCCAGAGTGCGAATTGGAGTATAAACACCAAATAAATCATTCCCAGAGTGCGAATGGACTCCAAATTCCTAGAGTGCGAATTGGAGTATAAACATCAAATAAATCGTTCGCGGAGTGTGAACGGACTCTAACTTCCCAGAGTGCGAATTGGAGTATAAACATCTATTTCAGGTTCCCGGAGTGCGAAGCGACCCATCAATGCAAACTCCAAACTTCCCAGAGTGTGAATTGGAGTATAAACGTCTATTCCAGGTTCCCGGAGTGCGAACCAACACATCCATGCTAACTCCAAGTTCCCAGAGCGTGAATTGGAGTGCGAACATCAATTCCAGGTTTCCGGAGCGCGAACCAAAATATAAATGCTAACTTCAATTTCTCAGAGCGTGAATTGGAATATAAAATTACAGGTTCCCGGAGTGCGAACCCAAACATACATGTTATCTCCAAATTCCCAGAGTGTGAATTGGAGCACAAATACCAAGTCAAAGTTCCCGGAGTGCGAACCGAAATATCAATACTAACTCCAAGTTTCCAGAGCGTGAAGTGGAGTATAAACGTCAATTCCAGGTTCTCGGAGCGCGAACCGTATTACAAACATCGACAACTCTCAAATTCCCATAGTGCGAACCAGATTATCGATCGCAAATTATCCTAAGTCCCCAGAGTGTGGACATGTGCTTAAGATTTGCAATGGATGCGATCATACCGGCACTAAAACGCCAGACCCCTCACCAACTTCCAAGTGTTGGGCACCCAGTCTCTCTTTAGCATGAGAGATCGTGAAATCATGGAAGAACCTTCTTCTCATCATCAGTTAGCATACGGTTCTCCAACTCGAACTCATCAAAAACTTCGCCTGGCTTTGATGCTTTCTCTTCTTCAACTAATAAATTCCAGGCGTTGAACAAATGCGTCGGATAATCGTCACGCCATGTCAAATTTCTGTGCCTCAGCACATTAGCGTTATAAGGAATGAGAAGTTCTATCTCTGTCTCTAGCTTAGTCTCTGCTTGACGAACTTTCTCATCGACTTCGGCTTCTGTCTCGCGGACCTTCTCCAAGGCCGCATCTCTTTCTCTCCGAAATTCCACCGCCTGATCACACGCTTCCTGTGCGGAAACGTTAGCGGTGTCCCTCTCCCTCATAATCTCTGCAACTTTGGCCTTGAGCTCGTTTACCTTTTTCAAGGCCGCATTCCGCTCGACAGTTACGATGGTATTTCGGTGGCCCATGTACTCCACCGTAGCGTAATGCTCACGCTTCATCCTATCCATCGCTACCTGAGCTTTATCCGCTTTTCTGAGAGCTTCAATCTCTGACTTTCAAGAGGACTCGGCCTCACTGCTGAGCGCCTGAATAATGCGGTCCTTTTGACCAAGTTATTTCTCCAATTTCTCAATCGTAGCCGCTCGATCAAAGGCCACTTTTGACGCTTTCTTAGCAGTCTTCGTCCATTCTTGATACTGAAAGAATACGTCTGAGAGATAGTCATGCATCATAGGTGCAACTGTCGACGGTATCCTCTTTAGATGCGGGGGAAAAACGAATCCGTCAAAGCAAATTTCAGGAAATTCTTTCCTCAGTTGAGCAAGCCTAACCGCTCCTTCCCCGAAGGCTCTGTCAATGTCTGCTCTGTTGACGGGGAGGCCGCGATCTTTGTTCTGTGGTGAGTATCAGACCTCGATGGTTGGGAAGACGACTTGGGCCGTGAAGTTTCTGGAGGCCTCGAAACGTGAACTGGAGGCGGTGCAGGGGCTCTAGGAGGTGGCGTGCGAGATCGAGACCGACGCCTGACTCGAGCGCCCATAGTCATAATCTCTATCTCCTTCCCTCATATACGCTTCATAATATGAAGAAGACCGGCGTTTCTTACGAAGGCTACCAAGCATCGAACCTTTACCCGACATAGTATCTGCGAAACAAAAACATAAAGCGAAATTAGTAATCTCTCACGGTGAACGTATTACACTTAGAAATCGTGTAGTGCCGTGAAGTGTGAATGTGGGTGCAACCCCTCGACCAACCAGATGTGTCAACCGCACTAGTGAGTAGAGACTCGCTCAAAACTAAGGCTTCTGAAAGTTCTTCCAATCCGGCATCATGCTGCAAGGACACATCGTCCGGAATTGCAATGTCGGCGAGCCCTTCATAAAGATTCTCAGTTCTCAGAGGAGACATCTCCAAAATTCTAATTGCGGGAGCGGGTCGGGCCGTGACAACCGATTTCCATCTTCCCTTTTTAGGTGGCTTAACAACGGCTGTCTTGCCTTTTCTTTGTTCTTGGGTATCTTGGGCTACATCCGCGGATTCGCCCAGTGTTTCTTCATCGGTATGAGTTCTTCCAGAGTCCGCCTCCTCAATTATGATAACTTTGGGTTTCTTCGTTTAACTCGTTCTTTCGCGGTGGTTCTGAAAACACCGTCGATCATTATGCTTTGTCTTCGTTCGATCAACCCAAGAGTTCGAAGGTTCCTATCCGTCAATAGCAACTCGATATTCCTCTCTTCGCTTGGGATTTCTTGAAAAACCCGAACTATCTCCTTGAAACGCTCACTTTCGGGTCGCTGAATCACGGCTGAAAAAGAAAAGAGATGTGAGTTCGACTTCGAATACATCAGTTTTATCAACTACACGGAAAAATAGCAATACTCACGTCTAAATAGCCATCGTCGAGCGAACCCTAGGGGGCATCTGACATAAAACCATTCCGTCCTGAAGTAGCTCAATCCAGTCCAAGCCCCCGTGATCACTTGGCAATTTCTCACCGCCTCCAAGAATGTGAAAGATGGACTATCGGCCCAACTCTTGAAGTTAAACAAGTATCTGATCTCACTCGGGAGTGGCGGTTGATAGAGATACTGCATAAATACAATAAACAAGCTATTGAGTGACGCATATCCGTTCGGATGCAACTGAGATGAGACGATCCTCAAAAACGACAATACCTCTTATATGCTGGTTAAACGGAGGGAGTGTCCCAGCTGCGCCCGCGTGGCGATTGAATGCGGTATATCCCTCCGGTGGATTGTGTGGTTTATCATTTGGCCCCGGCAGTAGCACGTCATCCATCGACAAACCATGCCTTAAACATATTCTTCCTAGCATGTTTTCCGAAATGTTGGACGGGACAGAGTCTGATGGGTTATTAATGAAGGATGCGTCAGATAACTCGTCCGGAGCTGGACCTATAACTTCATTCTCAATCTCCGGTACTTCAAGCACGGTAAGGACTGAACTCTGAGTTTCTTGCGGTTGCGAACTTGAAGTTTCCATAACTAGCTAACTCACGAGAAATCATCATTAGATGCTAAAAAGCCCGTGCATTCCCCGGTGTAAAGTGCATGAATGTGTCGTGCAGTGCTGTGCATTACTTGAGCAAATTCTATATAATAAACTGAAATGTATGAACGATAAAACTCTGAAAATCAAACCGGAAATGACCGTCATCGCTGACCATCACAACCGTGCCATCCAGACGCAAGCGGTCGATCCAAGTTAAAGTTCGTTATATTTTTGTTAAGTTACAGTTCCATCGGCGAGCTTCGAAAGGTAGTCCAATATGCAGTTCTACGGTCAAGTTCAGTCATGCAAGGCAGAAGCTCGTCGGAGTCAAGTATTCTAATGTGCAAAAGTTTTCTAAATTCGTCTAATTTCAACTTGGAATCGGTCGCTGCAGTTCAAATTCATATCAAGTCGAAGAAATATCATCAACCACATTCGAACCGGTACGTTTCGTATCGATCATGTTCGAATCGATACGCTTCGTATCGATCATGTTCGAATCGATACGCTTCGTATCGATCAGGTTCGACTCGATACGCTTCGTATCGATCAGGTTCGACTCGATACGCTTCGTATCGATCCAGTTCGAAACGATACGTTTTGTATCAATCGAGAGCACGACATTTCGCATCGATTAGAGAACATTGGCTTCGCATCGATCGCCGCTCTCGTATTCGTATCGATACGAAATCGCATACTCTCCTTCGATTCGAAAAACTCCACAACTCCTTCTCCAAAAAGGCCTTAACTCCATGGCCGTGCTCCATCCCCAATCTTGCTCTCACGCCAGAATCTTAGATTCATCGAAATCGATCATAAAAGCAAGAAGGATGGATTGAGATTTCGAGTTTCATCGTTCTAATCATGATTCTGTCCATAAATTACCTGAGTTTAATGTTTAAGTTTGAAGAATTAAAGGACTGAATCGATTCGAAGGCTAAACGGTTCTTTCTCTTGAACTCTGTATCGATACGAAGTAAAAGGCAACAGTAAAAGTAAAAAGTGAAAAAATGGCCAAGTGCGAAGTATTTATATGAGGCCATAGAAGAACCGAGTCGATTCGCCTCCCAGTCAAACTTGACCGGTCGCAACCAGTCAAAACATGAATCGGTTTCGAATGCTCCGTTCGAATCCATATGCCTGAGACCTTATCGATGCGAAATTACCCTCATACTTCACCGATACGAAGTACACAACTAAGGCTGTGTCGAAGACATTGAATTCCATCGATGCGAAACGGACAGTGAGCACATCGACTCGAAGCCTTCGTTCACATCAATAATTTCGCAACTCCATCCACTGCACATCGATACGAACAAAAATTTCGTATCCATCAAAACCTATCGATACGAACAGATGTTTCGTATCCATCCAAATTCATCGATACGAACGGATGTTTCGTATCCATCCAAGCTCATCGATACGAACTATCATTTCGTATCCATCATTTCGACTCGCATCGATATGAAAAACTACTTTTCAATCTTTTACATCGATTCAGGAGAGGATCGATACAAGAAGATAGTCAAAAACAACCATCAAGCGTTGTTTCAACTCAAATTTCCAAATCGGTTCAGAAGAGAATCGATACGAAATTCAGTAACAAATAAAACTGACAACGATTCGTGGACGCACAACGTTAACGAGAGTCAAATTCACATATGTGCATATATGTCGGACTAATATTCGATTTTAAATATTCACAGGGATCGAATACTCATCTTGTTGCGATTACAACAACCAACAGCTAAGCAATATTATACAGCAACCAACCATATCAACGCAAGGTTACAACCTTCGACGAGAGAGCAATGATTGTTCAGAGAGAAATTACAGCTTTTCAAAGCACGTCATGTTTCCAAAAGACGTACTTTGGGGGGCAAATGTTATCCCGCTTTTTGACAAAGCCGTGATACCAAAAGATCGATCGAAAACAAAGGACAGTTCGTCTCAGAGATTGGTCATATTTTGCTTCACTATGGATATCGCTGAATTTTGTCCGAGTCCAGATTGAGCTACAATTGATATGGCATGACAAGAAAGACCATAGAAGTCAGCATTTCAAATTTCAAGTCGATCCGGGTTCATACGCTCAAGTTATGATCGATTCTATCTGGAAGAAAATGCCCAAGTTTCGTGTCCATCACTCTGGGTGATTTCGTAACGATCATTAAGTTGCAGTTCGTATCGATCACTTTCGTATCGGTCAGGTTCCGGTGACTTCAAATCCATCATAATACCACAGTTCGTATCCATGAAGTTCGAATCCATCGAAGTACCTCGGTTCGACTCGGTCTCATTCGAACCCATTGGCAGAAAGTCCACTTCGCATCCATCAAAAGATGACCTACTTCGTATCGATCAACTCCCATGAGTTCGTATCGATCATGATTGGCCGTGTTCGAATCCATCGAGTTCGTATCGATGGACTTCGTACCCATCAGCAGATGATGCACTTCGTAACGATCAGCCAATGTCTTCTTCGTGTCCATCATGGAAGCATCCCTTCGAATCCATCTGGTCAAAGCAATTCGTATCCATCAGGTTACCCTGCTTCGTATCCATCAGTGATTCGTATCCACCAACAGTTGCAGTTCGTACCCATGAATACGACATCATTAGAATCCATCGAGTCAACTAGCCTTGGTGACGTGTCATCCCTCGATACGAACAAGCCGAAGTATATGGAGTCGATGCGGTCAACTCGGAGTGAAGACCGAATCGAGTCGAAGATTGCGCTCCACGTCATCACAAAGGCGCGTGCCACCATCGATTCGAAACCATCGGTTCGAAGAGATGGATTCGAACCAAACAGCCACACGAGGAACCCCATTTCGTATCGACAATATCTCGCAATCCACTGATGCAAATGCCATGAAATTTTCACTGGAGCTTGCATACATATGAGGAACGTCTCCACCAAATTTCAGCCCAATTGAACTTCATCTTGATCGATACGAAATGACTTCGTATCGATCACAGATCGACTTGAAACTTTCTGAGGTTGGTCGCGTGGGCCCACTCACGTGCCAGAAAAAGTCTCCCGAGATTTGAGCGCAATCTCTGTCTCCTATGCCTATAAATAGAGCCCCAGAGCCAACAGAGAAAGATCTTTCGACTCTCAGACTCTCAAGCGTCCAGACTCTGCCGGATTGAGATCTCAATCATTCTACATCATATTCTTACTGTAGTATTCGAATTTCCAGTTGTAATTTGCTGTTGATTGCTATAACAACATGTAATCATTGCAAAAGAATAAATAAAATAGCAAAAAACTTCACAGTGGACGTAGGCAACACGCCGAACCACTATAAATCGTTTGTCTACGCATTTACATTACTGTTTATTGGAGTTATTGTTAGATAATACTCGTTTTCAATTTACATTCTTCATTATTATCTCTTCAACGACTCTCGAAGAGTGTTGTGACCAATTTTGGTGCAAACATCGAGGATATGCTTTGGAAAATAACTAATAAGTGATTGAATTCATTTTAAACATTTTAATTGTGCATAAAAGATTTTGAACTAAACTTAATATATAAAAACAATAAATTAAAATACATCATACAAACAAATCCTTACATATTTACAGGGATAAAGGAGAAATAAGTAGATAAATTCTAAGCATTTACATACTTATCTTTTGGCATAATAATGAAATTTCAATGAAAAGTGATGACCTCACGATTCAAAGAAATCGTTTATGGATATGAATATAAAAATTGAATTATAATGAAGTAAGAAAAAAATCAAGCGAATTGAGTGAGAAAGAGTTGAATACCATCAAAGTTTAAAGGTTACCATCATATCATGTGACCCTTCCTGATGACTGAATTGTGTAATTTAATTTTTGGTATAATTTTTAGCTTTTGTGGAGTTTCAGATCAAAGAAAAACTACAAAGAAAGGTAGAAACAAAGATATTAGAGAGTTTAATTTTGATGAGCAAAAAGAAACTTATGTCTAAGGTTTGAACGTCATAGTCAAATAAAATTGAACCAAATGAAATAAATAAAAATGGGAGTCAAATAAAATTGAACCAAATGAAATAAATAAAAATGGGAGTCAAAGAGACATTATGTTGCAACTAAATGTATTTTAATTTTTTAAATAAGAAATTTTAGAGACATAAATGTGAAAACACACACATGAATCAAGATGTGCATTTTATATATTTTATGCAGAAAAAACATCAATATCTAAATTTACAAATTCTCTTAAGAATATAGATTGAATCAAAGAAGTGGCTTAAATATTGCTATAGACCAGATAGATATTTTGATTTCTTGATCATTATGTTTTGGAGTGAAATCTTACAGTATTTTATTCTATAATTTATTTGGAATCAATGAAATTCAAACGCGATTCATTAACAGTTACGTAAACTAATTATAGGTAATGTAGAAGGTCATATCAATGTTGAATCTAGATAAATCGAGGGGATTTATTTTATATTTTATATATTACAGGAGATTGAATCTAGATAAACCGAGGGGATATATTTTATATATTACAAGAGACCGATGATTCAAAATAACAATAATATATATAATGTAAGGATATGCATATTTCTAAATTATTATACTTATTATGTAATTTATTGATGTTCATTTTATAATTTATTTATTAGTTTTCTTTTCTTTCATTTTATTAATGTTATCGTAAATGTTTGAAAATATGTTATTTTAGATAAGGTATATGTTTCAAAGAATATAACCAGTGAAATTTGAACAAGGACTATTTATCTAACGTAGATATGAAATATAAGAATGTATGAGCAAAGCTTGGATTTTAAATAAAATTTAGAAGTAGGAAGAAATTTAATGGAAAGAATGAATATTTTTAAATGAATTAAGCAAATCTAAAGTATATTAGACAGAATCAGGTTTCGAACAGGGTACTTGAGATAAAAGTAAATAAATAAAAGCATGATTATTATACAATATATTAGATATAAATGTGGTCTATGTGACTTGAACTTGTGACCATCTTAAGAGATACTCAATCAAGGAGAATTGACTATTTAAATTCTAAAATTATGAGAAAAATAAAAAAGATTGATTGAGGTCTGATTTTAAGACATACTAGTATGTAATCCGTGCGTTGCAGGTAACGTTGTTAAAATATTGTATTTATATTTTTATTATTGCTAAAATTTAATTCTTACTATACAATACACACACACATATGATAAATTTAATATGGTAAATGGATTATAAATTAAATTGACATATGACGTTTCAATGTAAGGTCGAATGTTCAATCCCCACTGTCTACATATCTTTATGAGAATTAACCTCCTAACTCAAACAGAAATAGAAATATAATTAAGATTGCTAATGTTGTATATGTAAATAATTTATGTTATGAGATATATATTTTTCATATGTATGAGTGAATAGATAACTTTACCAATTTTGCTAATATGAATGTCATGCATACTGAATTGTCATTTTTTAAGGATTTATAAATGAATATTAATTAATTGAACTTATTTAAATAATTTATATTAATAATCAAAATGTACCAATCAAATTTAAGTTGTATGTAAAAAAGTTGGAGAATACTGAGAAGAGCTTTGTACATTTGTAATTGAGATGAATTAACTTAGTTTTAACCTGTGACCAAATATTATTAGTTTGAACTTTTTGGTCTTAAAATGGAGATCTTCTTATACCCATACATTTTAAAGGTCTTTTTGACTTATTGTTGCCTTTGTTCTTATGTGCTTATTTAACAGTGCTCCACAATATATTTATGTTATCCGGGTTAAAAGTTAAATCAAATTCTGTAAACAAGTGAGACCTGATTCTTTTATCCACTACAGATAGTATTTGTTTTATTTTTCAAGTTTTTTTTTTTTTTTTTTTCCATTTTGTTTCCAAACAAACAATCATGGAAGAAACATATTTGATTTTTGTTATTTTAGATATTGAAATTTGAAAATTTGTAATTTACGTTCATATTTTCTCATCATGTACTATTCTAGATAGTGTTATGTTTTGTTGGAAAATGGAGCGAGAAATGCAAATACATGGAAAGCTTCATAAACCGTCTTGCGGAAAAGCAAAAGAAGGTGGTTTTCATTGAGGCGGACATAGATGATTTGAGGGTATGCACCTAAAATGAAATCCATTTGTTTTTATTGGTATACACATCTCGTCATATCATATCATACATGATAGGTAAAGGCAAAAGTCTTAGATATGCATATGACATATATATTTGTTTTTTTAGGCATTGTCATGGAACTGGAAGATATTGTCAGTGCCCTCGTATGTGCTACTGAAGAGGGAATTAATTGTACAAACGGTTTATGGCATGGACAAGAAGCTCCTTGCTTACAGCATCTCCAAATGGAAATCCACTACTTTGCTCGAGCCTAAACCGTTTCGGAAGTAATCTTACAAATTTGTTCTTCCATTCTTACTTGGTTCTAGCAGTTGTTATCTTCATGATCGTGTCTTTTACTCTTATCATATTGTGATGTTATCAAATCAATGGAAGGATTACAAAGTTTTCGAGATGTTGATTTAGACGGACTTTTCTTTACATTTTAATATCGATTAGTTGGATTCACGATTTATTTCATTTTATTTCATTGTGCATTTTTTTTTTTTTTTTAAGCTACACGAAGATAAGAGTGTGTGTGCCCCTGCTTAATTAACATGACACTGAGCACAACTTCCAGTTAACACCCTGGTTGTCAGGAGTGACTGCTCGTTTTGCCAGCCTAATGTAATGCATTTAAGCTGGCTGACCATAATAACACCTAGACTTCCGTATAAAGAGGCAATGTCTTAGGCTTTATTCCATTTTCTGTGACGTCTCTTTATTCCTCCTTATTTGTTTATTTATTTTTATTCGCTACTAGTTTTTGGGTCTGCATTTTACCATTAATTATCCCATGAGCTTTTCAATCCTCTTCTCAGGAACGTGCCTTAATAGGAAAAAACCATCAGATATCCACTTTAATCTAAAATAGTTGTCTACAATGATTATGGCTAAATTTATTTAATTTTGTAAGTATTCTAGCTAAGTAAAACTATATATGGAATAAAGTAAATGAATAAGGTAAGTAAGAATTGCACAAAATCAGTAAGAGTAAGAAGACGCCATAATTCATATAGGTTTGAACTCTCGTTCTACCGACCCAAAACTCTTTTCTAAAATTTCAATATCTTCCTTCGTTTGACTTTGAGGAACATGTATTTTATATGCTCTGCTTGCGTCTGCTCACAATAGCTCCATTTATTTTAGATATATTGTAACCAGAGTGTACTTGACTATACTTATTTGTCTATTGTACTACAATACTCTATAATCCGTACATATATCTCCGAAATGAAAGAATGAGTGGTATAGGGTGTAATTGAATAACCGGGAGTATAGAATTGATAGCTGAATGAAAACGATCAAAGATTAGAGCGGTAAATTACAAATTCAAAAAGGTAGAGGATTGATTGGTGATTCGATTTAGAAAATGCAAGGGATCTTATTGATGATGTGGGATGCATATGAGAGATTGCTAATGTTAGAAATTGAAGAAAAACGACACAAATGAAGATAAAGAAGTTTGAGCCAACGAGATGCGACGAAGAGGTGCAAAATTTTGAAAATCATTCACGGTAGCGAATGACATAGGTCGACCTGTATTAATATACATGTCGACATGTGATTACATACTGGTCGGCATGTGTGCGACTTTGCCTCTTTTTTAAATATCTATCATACTTGTTTTCTTATTGATTTTTGTTCGACTCTTTCTGACATAGAAACGTGTATCTTACAAACTCAACCTGCACCTCCGCATGGTAGTTCCATTTTTTTTTTGACATATCGTAGTCAGAGTGTATGTTGACTGTACCGATTTGTCTCTTGTAGTACGGTAAGATGCAACCAATACAAAATATCTCTAAAATGAAAGAATGAGTGGTATAGGATGTAAACTGAATGATCGTGAATATTGAATTGGATGAAACCAAATGAAAAAGGATATAGATTATATACATATATTACAAATTTAGAAGAAAAAAAAAACAGAGAATAGATTGTTAATTTGATCTAGAGAAAGCAAAGGCATTTATAGATGATGCGGGAATGCATTGAAGAGAATCGATAGAAAAATAAAGAGGAAGGAGTTTGAATCGAGGAGAAGTGATGAGGAGGCAAAAAATTTCAAAATAATTCATGGTAGGGAATCACACGGGTTGACAGGTACAAATATGCGGGTCGACATGTGACTCCATACATGTCAATATGTGTATTTTATATAGATCAACGTATACATGACTTTACCCTTGTTTTAAATATCTATTACACTTATTTTCTTATTGATTTTTGTTTGACTCGTTTTGCCACTTAGAAAAAAAAATTCTAAAATCCTTTTAAAGATGTTTGGAATGTTATGTTAAAGTTTGGAGCGATTTGGAGGTCATTTGTGGAGCTTTAACAAATCTAAGCTAAATGGGCGCGACAAGGACTCTGTAAATAAAATATTCGACTTTTGTACTCATTTATCCATCTTCTGTGGGTTGCGGAATTATAGATCTCAAGACTAATTTAACACTAGAGTAGGAGGGTTAATAGTGTTTTCAAACTTATTTAAATCTTTTCAAATTCTTTTAAGATTATATTAAACCACAGGTAACGACACATGTTTATACTAAAATTCAATCACAGATGCGATCATAGGTAAATATAAATGTAGTAAAGCAAAAAAGTACAGAGATAGAGAGACGACACAAGTGATTTACATTCAGTCCCGTACAGTTGCTTGTACATTTTTTTCTTCAAATGCCAATCTTTAAACCGAGTAGATGATAAACCCAAATACAATCTCAATTTCGAGGCTACGAGACGTATCCTCTTGATTTTCCGAGCTCATGGTACACTTATTTGATTTGACTGGGCTACAAACACACCCACTTGATTTGAACGGGCTATGTAAATACCCACACAAATAAGAGTAAAGTTGATAGATTTTCAATGAAAAAAAGATTGTACTTCGGATACAATGAAACTATAGCCTCTTAGATAGCACTTTAGATAGCACTTTGGCCTTGAATTGAGTGAGAGAGATATGATTGCAAACAGGAAGTAAATAGTAGTGAATCAATACAATGAAGTTCGAATTGAATCTATATGATTTTGAATAGGGTAGAGTATAATTTTTAAGATCAAGAGGGGAGGATTGGAGAAAGTAAGTAATTGTTATTGAAAAATTCATTCGCACCCCCCTTTATATAGTAAATGAACAGATGTATCCATTCGCGATGGGTTGCGACGAAATGACACTTCCATTCAAAATTTGAAAAACCATTTAGCGGCATATATGTAATGGCCCGACCGCTATACCTATATTATTAAAGAATGTCACAAGTAATGTCATCTAATAATACGGAGAGTACGGCTGGTTAAGAGTGATCGAATGTGAATATATCTTTAGATTAACACCGACACTTCTTTATTACAATTATGAGGATATGAACTGAAAATTTGACGTATACATTATTAATACAAAGTAATAAACACACACATTTAAAATATTCAGAACAGTATATAATATGGATGATCAGATTCAGAGTCATAGATCACAGTAGAATAATTTACATCATATACATAGTAAAATGAGAGTCTACAAAATATCGGTACTAGACTCACATAATATATACATCGCATGCAAAATACTGTACCAGGTACAAAATGACTACTAGGTAATATACATGACATATCATCCTAAATTTCAACATATACAATAATGAAGTAAACCGAAATAGTCAAAATAGTTTCCTCCATAGCTAACACAAAATCTGAAAGTCAGCTAGTCTTTGTACCTGTAGAGTCCCGGTCTGATCCGAGTATTATAAAAATAAACGGGTCAGACTATATCTAACAGAAAGGTGAGATGTTGATATCATAATTATATGACTTAACAATAATAATAACCATAATAAAAGTATGCCCGAAACTAAAATCATAACAAGGCATACCAATCAAAATCACAATTTCGTAAATCCATATCAAGTCTCAAATGGACCATCATTATATTGATAACAATTCAGCATTCTTTAGAGCCAAAAGATACTAATTATCCATCCCAAAATCTCTGAAGAACATTCATCGCTAATGAAATAAAAATGATAGTTAACTATCAGTTTAAACAACGACACATAGTCTAACAAACCAAATAGACTGAAAACTGTCTAATAAACCAAATAGACCCCACCACATAGTGTAATAGTTTAAAACAACAAAATAGACTGGCTATGCGAATTTACCTAACACAACCAAATAGACAAACATTGTTTAACTGTATACCAAATAGAACGATAGGTATTAGTCATCTGATCTGTAGACTAATCATGCATGTAACACCTGTCCAAACAACAAAAGGATAGCTGCATTATACCATAACAAACCTAACCCAACCAAATAGGTCTGCCAACCCAAATCTAAGAATCTATCAACTCTTAGGTCGATAAAAAATGAGTCATCTTCTCTCGGGGATCTGTCGGCCTAAAAATGAAATCCGAATACCTTAAGATAATACAACTCTAAGTGTAGCTCACTTTCACTTTAATAATCACTAGAATCTAACTAATTGTTCCATACCAGAAAGTGAAATTCTTGTATTTACTAAAAGCTAGTAAATTCCACTCAAATTCTATTTAACAAATTATAATAATAAGCGAAAGAATCGTACGAAATATCTCATACCAATCCGATAATTGAATCTTTTATTAAAATTCTTTGTTTCATAGAAAAGTACAAAATCTTAATAAAATCTCAAATCCATAATAAATAAAATAAAAGAGTTTTAAAATAACTTTGTTGATACTTATCTTTATATAACGAAAATTTTATTTATTAAGACCATTTTTAAAATCTTATGATCATTTCAAGAGACAATCACTTTACTTTAAAAAGCATAAAAACTCTTCCAATCATTTTAAGTAACTTCTATAATCAAAATACATGAAATAAGATAATTTCTTTTAAATATAAAAGAGCAGTATATTTTCCATTCAAAACATTTTTAAATTTCCAATATAATTGAAATGATGATTTTTGTGGATTTTGGAAATAAATAAAACTCATTGAAAGCTTGAAATAGAATTTAAATAAATAAACGAGTTAAGAATTTAATATGATTTAGTAAACTTTCCAAAAGCAAATTATAACCAAATTCCATAAATAGAAGAAATCACAATTGAGATTTTAACAATATTTAAAACCATCTCTTAAAATCATTCATCAAGTAGAGAAATATTTTAACGATCCGAGTCACCGTTTTAGTGAATTCCGATCACACAAATAATGCACAAATACTATATAATCTAGCTACAAATTCAATGAGTTTTAATGGTTCTCGACATACATGCTATTTCATAACTGATTACCGAATCGAATTTAATACTACAACACTGTTCGTTGACAGAAATTCTATCGGTTTAGAAAATCGTCGAACAAATTTAAATTAAAAATAACCGCAAGCGTACGGCCTAATATTGAAGTGCGTGGCGAGTACGGGTCGATCCGTAGGGAATTGTAGATTTTAAATTTCTATTCAATCAAATTAACCAAAGTTGAAAGCGTGATTAACTAAAAATGTAGAAAAATGAGCAAAAGAAAATTGATAAAAAATATGAGAGTAGAAAAATAATTTAGAGATAAATTCACTCCCTAAATCACATAGTTCAACAAAAATGAAAGTATGATCTCACTTTTTTGGTCATTAGTGAAGTTAAATGATGTGTTTATCATAAGTATGGCTTATTTGTGCTATTAATTAGCTCAATTAGGCCATCAAACTATAACACGCCGCTTAAACCACTTACTAACTCTAATGAAAATGACAATAAAGTTGAAAATGAAATCTATTTTAAGTATGGCCTATTAACTATTAATTAGAAATATAGACCATCAAATTTGAATTTCAAATCACTTTCTTATGCCATAATCATATTTTGATGAAGCGGCATTTGTGTTAGTGATAGTTTAAGCATAGCCTATTTGGTTTAAACAATATACGCTATCAAATTCAAAATAAAAACAACAAGTTAAACCACTTCAAGCATTGTCATTAAGCACAAAAAGAGAGAAATAATATCAAAATGTTGAATCTACATACTAGAGAGCTTCATTACCCTTAAATTGAAGGGATTAAGCTCTCATTTTTGTTATCATATGAACAAATATAGAAAGCAACATGAAACAAGAAGAGGAAAAAGAGAGCAAAATGAAAGGAAAAATTATTCTACTTGCATAAAGTAAAATAGATATACACTACAACATGAAAGAAAAATAAACAAGAGAAGAAAAGGGAAATATATTAAAGTTGCATAAAAAAATTACATGAAACAAAATGGCTAAGTAGCCATGTAAAAAGAAAAGAAGTGAGTTTGGTTTTATTTTGATCCTAAAACTAACTAAAGAGAGACTAAGGGAGAGGAGTGTTACATGAAACATAAGGGGTATATATACATGTGTTAAACCCTAATTCATATTTTTGGGGAATGCTCAAAATACCCTTGAAAAAGTGTGGAGGCCAAGTAATCATTAGCTTCTACTGATCATCATTTAAGTGTACATGAAACTATTAATTCCATAAGCATGTGCTTTAGCCTTTAATTTGTACATTAAGGTAGGTGGGTAAGTGGGGTCCTTCATGTTCTTCACTTTGAATTATTTCTATCTTCATTCTTTTGTATCTTCTTTGTGCATGCATATTTCATCATAAAACCACTTGTAAAATTCATCAAATTTCCTATAAAACAAATAGAAAATTCCAAGTAAATTTTCACAATTTAATAAATGCAGAAAAATGACCATTTTACCCCTGTATTAGGATGAATATGTGACACTTTGAAAATAATTTGAATTTTGGTTTAAACAAATTAAAGTACCCAATATGATCATTTATTCAATTTAAATAGATTAAATATGGTGGTAAAAATATGCACATTTACGTGCACATCAAACACACAATTCAATCATCAAACAAACTGAAATCATGACAGACAAATTTTACTTCAAGCAATTCAATCACTCACTACCAAATATTATCTCAATCTTTGATCAAATAAGGTATGCCAAAGGAATATAATTAATTATATATATGAGTTAAATAGATTAAATCACCTTAATCGTTCGCTTGTACATTTTACTGTATTTTTTGTCGTTGTCGTGGTTGCACCCAAATTGATGTGTCCACTCCTTCCTTTAATTACTTGTGTCGCAGTCACCATTGCCTGCCTTCATCGTCGAACAATTTTGCCTTCAGTCATCATCTCCTCATTAAACCCCTCAATCACCACTTTCAAACACGCTATCTCCCTGCCTCGATGCCATCAAGCTCGTGCTCGACTATCACCATCCATCACTGCCTACAGCCCTAGCGACTCTGCACTCATTATGACATCATTGCTTCGCCCTTACTCGTTGTGCCAGGTCGCCACCTTCGATGTTGACGCTGCTTGCACTCGCGAGGCCATGCATTACTTTACTTTTTTCCCCCATCGATCGTCCATTTGGTAAAGTAGGGCATAGGGGATTGGCTTTCATTCATTTTTTCCACAGGAGATAACTAGGTTTGGGTTTGATTAGGAGAGATTAGGAGAAAGTTAAGTTACCAATTTCTAAGTGGGCTTGGGCTTAGTTTGTTTAGGAATTTCACACACACACAAACATTAACTGTATTCAAAATCGACAATCAAGTTGAAACTCGTACAATACTATAAATTGCTAACATTAAAATCAAACTACCATATGTTATAAATTTAAATAGGTTCATCCATAGATGTTCATTTCATTGCATAATAAAAAAATTCCAAGTGTTAAAATTTTCGAAAATTTTCGACAAAGTCTCCATTGTACGAAGAGCCGTTTGCAATTTCACAAATATAATATATACAATATACGTCGACCACATGGTCGAAAACACAATAAATATTAATGTTTCTAATACTTATGTATTTAATCCGAAAGAATACGTTTATTTTAGCATTTTATGCAAATTCGCTTATTATTAAGCGAGCAAAATTTAGTCACATCACCAATAAGTCCCAGTAGCCTCTTGAATCCCTAATTTTATAAACATTAGTTGCATAAAGAAAAGAAATAGGATAAGTATGCGACCATCAACTATAGGAATAACATCACATCTATGTACAAGCATCTTTCAACAAACTTTTAAAAGTTGAAAATACCAAATCAGATTATTTTCTCAAAGCTTGAATTGTTGCATATGTTCTAATTTTCCAGAACATTTTTTGGATCATTAAAATATTAAGTATGGATTTTTTTTTGAAAGTTTTCCTAAAAACATCAAATTCTGAAGTCAAATCATATTTGCAGGTCTGCCTAATAAAACAACAATTTTAGCCTTGAAAACATTAAAATTTTGCAAAACACACAAACAAAAGTTGTTGCCTAAGTTTATGCTTTATGTAATGGAAAAAATCATCGAAATCGAAAAAGCCGTTCAAAAATTATGACTAGACTAGTTCAACTTAGTTTTGATGAATTTTCATTTCAGGACAGCGATGAATATACATTGAAATTTATGTTTAAACCTTTGCAAAATTTGGAAAGTGACAAACACAAAAGTTGTTCTCTATTAAAATATCTTTCAATAAAAAAATCGTCTATAGTATGGAACCAACACACCAGAAATTGCACATTTGAAGGATGTATAATGGTACATGCATGAACAAGTGCATAAAGAAACAAGATGGTCAGGTTAAAGTGTATATAGTCGGTGCATATATAAAGATAATGCACATAAATAAGTCCAGGCATGTACAAGGGAGACATGAACATAGGAAATTAACTAGATCAATTCAACCATAGCATGTTCAACTGAAATAACATCACTCAAGATTATAAGGCCAGGCTTCGGCAAGGATAAACAGACCATCTTAACTAAACAACACAAACTAGAAATGGACAGTTTCTCACAAAGTTAAAGCAACAAGTGCAAGTGTCAGCATAAGCAAATGCAGTAAACAACATACAAGCAATTACAGCACATACGACTGATGGCAACAAGTATATCAGTCAGTGTCAAGCATCAGGCAAAACAACACAAAGCAACATACATGCACACACTGGAAAACTACATAAAGGAGGGGACATACAAATAATATATTCAAACCGGTAGTGATCAACTAAGCTAGGATACCAGAGTCTTTTATGCATCATGCTTACTGACACGAAGGGTATGCATCATTATTGGAGCAGGAAAACAAATTGAATCCACATGCATACTTGTACTCAAGTAGAAGCAAAGTGCTCAAGGCCACAAGTAGAAAACAATAATACGACCAAAGCAGTAAGATTGATCAATTCAATGTCGAAATCAAATATATTCAACTTGGGCAAGTGTATCCAAGAAAATAAGTTAGAGAATTTAATTATATATCAGAGAAAAGATCAAGCCAAAAATCAAACAATCGTTCCTCAGAAAATCAAACGGTCAAGTACATTTAAACCAAAAGTATATATTCGAAAATATAGGAAATCAATTCATATATATATCCATACTTAATTTATATTTCAAACAATAAATCATTTCCTTTAATTACTTTCTTATTTTCTAATTTGAAAATAGCTTATACTAACATTTTACACATTTTCAACATATTCAACTCATTAAATATTTTCTAATTAAGGATGTAAAAGTAATTTTAAAGATTTTCTCTTGTATAATTACTATTACTTCACATTCTAAATCATTTTAACAAAAATTCATTTTATTAAAGAATCATTTTCTATAAAAAGGAAAAATCAAAAATCCAATCATTGCTTTTTTTTAATTTGATTAAATTCTTACTTTTGAAATTTAATAACTTGGAAAAGCTAACTTCTACAAAAAGGTATATATATATATATATATATATATAAGATTTTCTTTTTATAATTAATAACTTACATTTTATTATGGTACATAGTGTGTCCTTATATACAAAATATTTTTCTCTGTCAAATCCCTTTCACAAAATTTCTTTCTTACCTTAGCTTTATAAAAGAAATTTTTAAATTTTATTTTATTTTGCAAATCCACACTTTAGAGAAAAAAATCCACCAAATCAAAGTATTCAGTTACTAATTACACCCATAATCGAATTATAGTTTCATTTCAAACTTCATTTAAGTTGGAAATTCATATAAATAAATTTTATATCATTTTACCCTTTTCAAAAAAAATTATAAATCCTAGCATTCATCGAAACCATTATATGCATCTATGCAAATGCATGTATAAGATTGTTTAATATGCATCTATGCAAATGAATGTATAAGATTTTAGAAACGCCAATTTAATATGTAAATCCTATTCTCATTTTACATACTTTATTTTATTTATCAAAAATATCCCAAGGCATATCTTTCAAAAATATAATTTATACACTTCTATAAAATATAATTTTATCTTCAAAACAATCCTTCCTAACTACCCATTTTAATATATATATATATATAAACTTATTTAAAATTCTATATTCTTTGCAAAAATATCATATATTTTGTAACATTCCCGAATTTTAACCAAGTTAAATTTGATAATTAATTTAATTTTTGGAATTAAATTATGAAATTTTTGGTGCTTAATTTTAAAATTTTGGATTTAATGATGAACTAATTGAAAAAAATTCTGAATAAATAAAGATATGTATGTTAAATAGGATTTTCATTTAATAAGTCTTTTAGAAATAAAATTGGATTTATCAACTTTATGTTTTCAAGAGACTAATATAAATATGGATGATTTGCTAGTACTAAATAATTTTTTTTCAATTGTTTATAAATTGTATAAGTATAAGTTATTGAAAATTCCTTTTCTAAGAGCTCTCCATATTAGAAATCAATTTCGCAAAAGGACTTAAACATAATTTTATCATACATGACAAATGTAAGATATATGAAGTATGATATTAACAAGTGTAAAATGGATTAACAAGTGGCAAAAACAAAAAAAAAAATCTTAAAACTAAAGGATGTAAACAAAAGAAAAAAAAATGAACAAAGAAATAACCAGGCTGTTTTCCAAAAGCTGCTCATACTCTTTTCTCAACATTTTCTTCCATCTTCATGTTCATATCTGAAAACAAAAATCTTAAACAACTAAAACTAAATCAAAATCTGAAAAAGAAAACTCTCAACCTCAAATCTTCAACCTGGAAAAACAACAAAATCAAAACCCTGTAACTCAAAAGAAGAAAACTGGAAATCGAAACAGAGAGGATTTTCAAGCCTGGAATCTCAACAACAAGCTTCAGATTCAAAGGAAATTCAATACAAGTAACCAAAACAAAATCTAGATCAGTTTGCAAAAGATCATCTCAAGCAAGTGTTCAAGCTTTCAACCTGAAAATCAAAATGAAACCGGAATTTTCAGATGAAAACTCAAATACAAGCTCTGTTTAAAATATTCTTAGGTGAGCAAACCACCCTTATTAATTCTTAAAGCTTGATATATCTGATTTTCTTGCGCTAAGTCTTTGATGTAAGTTGTGAAATGTGCTTGCATGCTTGTATATATGTATGGGTGACTGTGTGCATGATTGTTGTACAGGCATCATGCCTCTGTTCCAAGTCCAACAGGGTTTAAACAATTTGGAAAATATAATATCTTCTTATCTAAATAAATTCAGGTTATAATTCCTAAAAAGAAAATGCTTATAACAATGTTAAGTTATTTTTAAAAATGATCCCAAGTAAAAACATTTAGTAAATACTTTAGAAAAATAGAAATGACAGTGGAAACTTTTATAATCAGAAAAACTGATGATCATGATTTTGTAATTTGATTTTGTAAGTTGAATAGTGCCAACAAATGATGATTTTTAAAGGTTAAATTGATATTTTTAGATGAGTATTTGGGTAGTAATTGCAAGATGAACGGAGAAGCTTTTTTCGTCAATTATCGATGATAGTGGCGTCATGAGTCGTTGGGGTTGGAGCTGGAGCGGGATGGGGTATCAGGGATCATCAGAAAATTGATAGATGAATTTATAATTCACCATGGAAGATGAGCGAGATCGATTTAGTATTTAACCCTAAGTTTTAGTTATGGTCGGAATTCGAGTAATTCCGACGACGTTAGTGCATCGAGTCATACCGAACCGAGAAGAATAGGAGCGTGGCAACGTGACGTAGCTCGTGGTCGGTCGGCGTGAGCTCTGATGAACCATATTGGCGGCGCGAGGTGAATCTGTGGTCGAGGTTGATTTCCAGTTCGAAGTTGATTGCTCGATTTTGATTACATGATCAATTCGTGGTTCTGAGTGGATGTTGGGGTCGAGTGGGTCAATGACGTCTCGTGGGAGGTGGAGGCAATGGTTGGAGTACTGATGACCGTTGGTGCATGTGGATGTGCACCTATGTGTATCTGGTTTGAAGAGGAAGGTGTTGTCTCAAAGTCTTGTTTGGGATTTTGGGTTTTTGGCCCTGGGTGTTTCTCGGGCTCGTATGTGTGTGGTAACACATTTTGAAAATTTAAAACAAAGTTAAATTTTAAAAAGGAAATGGGTGGCTTGGGTAAACATGTGTTTTGCGCGGGTTTGTTAGTGTAATACGGAAAAACAGTTTTAAATTTTTTAAAGAAAAATCAAACTTATTGAAAACAAATTTTGTTGAAACCAATTTTTCATTTTATATTAGATGTTATCTAAGTTTTAAATTGTTTAAGAAGTTTTTTTTAAATAAAATTGTTTTAAATTGTTTAAGAAGGTTTTTTTAAAACAAAATTGTTTTTAATTGACCAAGCTTTAAAATGGTTTAAAATATACATAACCTTTATTTTTAAAGTTTATTTTAAACAAACTTAATAATATTAAAGAAGTTAATTGATATAAAGAATGTTTAATGGTTAACTAACTTTTAAAGTTTAAAGTTAATTTATTTGTTAAAGGAAATTAATTACTTGAAGTGAATTACTTAATAAAAGTAATTAAGGTAAATTTGTTAATAATTTAAGCTTGGTTAATCAAGTAATTAATGAATAATTAATTTAAGGATAATCATTTACTTAAGAATTAAGGATGAATAATAAATGATTAAAGATTGATTAATCAAGTGTTAAAAGATTAATTAATTTAAAGAATAATTAATTAACGTGATTAATTAATTAGGGTAATTAGGTTGAGAATAATTAATTAATTTAAAAGGTTAATTAATTAGTGAAAGTGATTAAGGAATGATTATTAATTAAGGATTAATTAAATAAATTATTGTAATTAATTAAGGATAATTAATTAAAGGAATAATTATTAATTAAAGGTTAATTAATGTTTTAAGGATAATTAATTAATATGGTTTGTAATTAATCAATATTAATTAACCAGGATTAGTAAATTATTCATAAGTAATTAATTTGATTAAAATTAATCAGACAATTAACTAATCTTACTTATGAATGTTTGAATTGAATTGGATGCTTTGAATTATGTGATATGAATTATTCTGATTAAGCTGTGAACTGTGATGTAATTTATTCATCTATGACGTAATTCATTTATCTGTGATAAATTTATATTGTTTATCTGTGATCTGTGAATGAAGATAAGCGTTATATATTATGCCGCTTATCGATATTTATGTGCTTGAATCGGTAATGATTGATGATGTTGTTGCACTATTATTGTGTGTAAAAACCCCCGGACCACACTGTACACACACAAATATGGATTGCACGAGGAAATTGGTTAAGTCACAGATTTTGAAATGGTTTTAAAGTTAAATTTGGAATCCAATGGTTTTGGAAATGGATTTGAATTAAAAGTGAAAAGCTTTTGAAAAGGGATTTCAAAAATAAAAGTTATTTTGAATAACTTAATAAAGTTTTGAAATTTAAATAATTTGATCTAAATTTGAATTCAATATTTGAAATTGAATTCTATGATTTGGAAACTATGGTTTAAAAAGGTTATACAAGTTATAAATGTGTTTATATGGGTTTTAAACCATTTTAAAAGTAATGTTTTGGGAATTTGAATTTAAACCAAGCTTTATACTTGAAGGGCTTTAACTCGTATAAATTGTAATTGGATTTTGCCACAACGAAAACTATTTGTTTTCAAATAATAAAAGCTTTCATATAAGGAAAGGATTTCCAATTTGGGTTAAAAAGTTTCAAGTTTGAAAAGAAATTGTGAATTGTTTTGAAAGCTATGAATGAACCTTTGTGAAAGATTATTAAATCTTGTTTTGAAATCGAAGAGGAATTTAAATGGTGTATCTTTTATATAAAAGATTTGAGTTGGAAATAGTTTTGAAAGCTATGAATTGGATCTTGATATAAAGATTGGATGAGTTAATCCTAATTTAAATAGGGATTGTTTTGAAATTCATGAATGGATCTTTGTGAAACTGGGTGAACTTTGTGAAATGAATCTTTTTGTTTAAAGATTTGAAAATGGTAATTTGTTTAAACCATTTGAAAAGAAAAGTTTTGGATTTTAAAGTTGTGACTTAACTGAAATCCCATATCCATATGTTTTTAAATATTGCACTCATTATTCGGTTTAGCCGGGAGAGGACCTTGTGTCATATAACCCATTCCGAATAATGATACGACGATATGGATAGCATTTGAAGACCGGTGGTGAAGAACGGGTATTTTCGAAAATGAAAGGATAACCCATCGATTGTCTCTGAACTGAATCGCGCCGGTATAGAGATTCCCTAAGTGATGGAAAGTCCGATCGGGATTGTGAATACCCGGATTGCAAGGGCTTCTTCGAAAGTGCCTTCGGTTCCATTCAAACCCGGAACAGACTTATATGGATGTATGTATGACATTACACTTTGAGATGTAAAACCGGTTTCTATCAAATACATTTTTGTTTGATGGCAGAGATTTATTCTCTTAGCTTAACACCGTTCTCTGAGACGTACGAGCTCAGAGGTTATGTAGTTGATGGTTACTAGTGATACATTTCCAATTTGGTAATGTTGCATACGAAGTGTTGCTGATCATTTGTTGATCAAAACATGACTTTGTTAAAAAGTGTATCTTTGTGGACGAGACCTCATCGAGCCTCACAACCCGGTAATGGTCGAAACAGGAAAGATGGGGCAAGGTTGCAGGGGTCGCACCCCTAGGGTATGTCCATTCCTTCTGAAAAAGGGTGGTATCATGGTATGGAGCCCAGATACTTATTTATGTGGACACTGTATATTTATTACTGTGTGATGTTGCTTTGTGGTTGAGGATCCTCGGATAAAGGTCGCAAACGATCGGGGGTGACATATCTTTAGGTATTACTCCCGGGCAGGGAGGAAACCAGCCTTGTGTTGGCAGAGAGCCAGGTAGGTTCTCGGGGCGTCCCTCCAGAGGCGTACCCATGTGGCAATGGGAAGTTCCTTGGCCTGACCATTTGTTGGAAATCCAATCAAACAATACGAGCCCTTTACGATTGCAGTTGTATTACCTGCCACCTCAGGTGGTAGCTATAGTAGGCATAGTATAATGGTACCTATGCTGGCTAAGATTAATATTATACTTTCAAAATATTTTCCACTATGCACTAATAATAATATCAAATGGTTTTCGCGTATCAAGCATTTTTGACTGTCATAAGGAGAAATCTCCTCCAAGTGTGCGCTTGCATTGTGTGTGTGGCGGAAGGCCTTATGGCAGTTTCATTTTCTAGAAAGCATTGCAGTTTTCAACTTCTAAAATCATTTGTTTGCTTTTGATAAAGATAAACTATTTTATTTGCTCATACCAGTCTCATGACTGACTTGGAATTTATTGTTCCCTTCCTAAACTCTAGGTGCCCACAATTTTCCACACGAGCAGTCTAAAGTTGGGTTTTTCAGATAATCCAATAAATAGGCGTAGATTCGATAGCTTTTGAAGTTTTGGTTTGGCAATCGTCTTTGGGACGGAGTTTGTTTCACTTCAGCATTGATGGATATGGTTCAAGCTATTGATTTGGAGCTTGAAGTTTAGAGCTTTGGTTTTGGAGTTTTGAGTTGCAGTTGCATTATGGAGTTGGATTCTTTTGGAGATTCTATTGGAGTTATCTTTCCGCTGTCGATGGTTGCAAAGCCTAGACCATCCAATTGTGTTATATTTCCGCTATTAATTTTGTATCTCTAATGTTAATATCATTTATATCAAATTGTTATATATCATTGGATATTGTATTCATTGGAGTTATACGATATTCATTGTTTTCTTCCGTTGTGTTGTTGTACTTAATGTGTTATAAGCTCTGGCGAACCAGATTCGATGTTTGAATTTGCGGCATTTGAATACGAGTGACGTATTCAGTGCCGATTTTCGAAGGCCGAGTCAAGGTCATTAGAATTGGTATCAGAGCTAAAGGTTGAAACTTTAGCTCAGGAGTATAACGCATACATTAGTGTTCAAATGTCTGAATATTGCATACATTAGTGTTCAAATTAATATAAACTCAAAAAGAATTAGTAATTTCTTAAAACTCTATTCACCCTCCCTCTAGTGTTAATTCTAGCCTTAAGATTCGTAATCCGCATTTCTCACACTTGGTATCGGAGCAAGGTTTTCAAAGTTTAATAATATGATTTTTGAAAAAGCTTTTAAAATGGTTATGTTTAAAAAACCTGTTAATACTAGTTTAGAAATATTCAGATCATTATTGTCTCTTGAGTCTACATATAATCAATATTCAAATTCCAGTTGTCTACCAAAATTGTATGATGTGTAGGAAACATGTTTTATAGGGGTTGAGGAATCAATCCGCAATGGACAAATTATGCAGATAAAAAAGAATAAATGGATACTCGATAGTGGGTGCTCTAGACACATGACTGGTAATCCAGATATGCTGAATGATATAATATACAAAGATGGAGGATTGGTTAACTTTGGAGACAACTTAAAAGGATATGTGATTGGCATCGGCAAAGTCGGTAACTCTGAAACTCCTATCATTACTAATGTTTTGCTAGTTAAGAATCTGAAACATAATCTGCTAAGTATTAGACAACTTTGCGATAAAGGATACAAAATTAAATTTGAAAAAGATAAATGTCACATTGAAGTAATAATTCAACCATAATATATGAGGGAATTAGGAAAAAATATATTATATTCTTAGTATGAAAGTTTCAAATGATAACCTATGTCTTTTGGCAAATACAAGTGACCCTTGGATTTGGCATAAGAGATTTGGGCATTTGAACTTCAAACTCTTATTTAGACTGTCAAAACATGATCTAGTAAGAGGTCTCCCCAGAATGAATTTTAAAGTAGATAGTTTATGTGATGCGTGTCAATTAGGAAAACTTAGAAAAAGTTCCTTTAAATTAAAAGATATGATTTCAACTTCAAAACCTCTTGAATTACTTCATCTTAATTTATTTGGTCCATCTCAAATTCTGTCAATAAACCATAGTAAATATATTTTTGTAATTGTAGACGATTATTATAGATTTACACGGACAATATTTTTGAAACATAAAAGTGATACTTTTGAATATTTTAAGAAATTTACAAAAAGGAGTCAAAATCAACTTTCTCTAAAAATTATAACTATTCGTAGTGATCACGGTGGTGAATTTGAAAGTGAAAAGTTTGAGGAATTCTGCAATAAAAAGGGAATAACTCACACTTTTTCATTTCTAAGAACTCCACAACAAAACGGAGTAGTAGAACGTAAAAATAGGACGATTCAAGAGTGTGCGAGAACTATGCTTTCAGATAGTAAAATACCAAAATACTTTTGGGCAGAAGCAGTTGCTACCGCCTGTTATATTTTAAATAGAATTCTAATTAGACCTTTAACTGATTAGACATCTTATGAATTTCTTCACTCAAAGAAACCTAAGGTATCTTATTTTAGAATTTTTGAAAATAAATGTTTTATTTTAAATACAAAAGATAACCTAGATAAATTTGATCCTAAATCTGACAAAGGTATCTTTATTGGATATTCTAATAGAAGTAAAGCATACAAAGTGTTTAATTTAAGAACTAACACCATCGAAGAAACAATGCATGTTTCATTCGATGAAAGTCTCAAAAATTTTGAAGATACAAATGATGAAGGGGATTTAATCACTCAAAATCAAGAGTCAACTGAAACTAATAATGAAATTAATCATCCTAATAAAAAGATTAAACTTTTAAAAGATCGTCCTATAGAAAATATACTAAGAGATATGCAGTTTGTTGTTACAACTAGAAATCAACTAAGTAAAATAAGCAATGTCGTAGCCTTTATATCAACTATTGAACCCAAAAATCCAAAAGAAGCATCAACTGATGATTCATGGATTCTGGCCATGCAAGAAGAACTAAATCAATTCACTAGAAATGATGTTTGGGAACTTGTTCCTAGACCTTAAAATAAAACTATAATTGGAACAAAATGGGTTTATAAAAATAAAATGAATTAATAAGGAGAGGTTGTTAGAAATAAAGCCAGGTTAGTCGCTCAAGGTTATTGTCAAGAAGAAGGAATAGATTTTGATAAAATCTTTGCTCCCGTAGCAAGATTAGAAGCCATTAGGATTCTACTTGCTTTCACAAATCATAATAATTTCAAATTATATCAAATGGATGTTAAAAGTGCCTTTTTAAATGGATTTGTAAAAGAGGAAGTATATGTTGAACAACCACCACTTTTTGAAAATGAAAAATTACCGAATCATGTTTATAAGCTCTATATGGTCTAAAACAAGCTCTTAGAGCCTGGTATGATAGACTAAGATCTTACTTATTTCAATCAAACTTTGAAATTGGTAAAGTAGATAATACTCTTTTTGTTAAAACAAATAAAAATGATATTCAACTAGTACAAGTTTACGTAGATGATATCATTTTCGGATCAACTAATTTTGAAATGAATAAAGAATTTTCTTAAATAATGACAAAAGAGTTTGAGATGAGTAATATAGGTGAATTAAACTTCTTTCTAGGATTGCAAATAAAACAATTAAATAATGGTATCTTTATCAATCAAGAAAAATATGCCAAAGACCTAGTTCGTAAATTTGGTTTGACTACTGCAAGTGGAAAACCCACTCCCATGGCAACCAATGAGTACCTAAGTAAAGAAGATCTCTCGAAAGATGTACATCAAAAATTATATAGAGGAATGATTGGATTACTACTCTATATCACGGCTAGTAGACCTGATATCATGCATAGTGTTTGTCTATGTGCAAGATATCAATCCCAACCTAAAGAGACCCACTTAAAAGCTGTAAAACGTATCATAAGATATGTTAAACACACCTTTGATTATGGCTTATTTTATCCTAAAAATGATTCTTTTGAATTAATATCTTATCGTGATGCTGATTATACTGGTTGTAAATCAGACCGAAAAAGTACAAGTGGAACTTGTCACTTTTTGGGGCATTCTCTGATTTTCTGGTTTAGTAAAAAGCAAAACATAGTTTCTTTATTAACAACCGCAGTAGAGTATATTTCTGCTGCTTTGGCTTGTTCTCAAGTAATATATATGCAACAAACTTTAAAAGATTTTGGTTTAAATATCTCAAAATCACCAATTTATTGTAATAATACTAGTGCAATAAATTTATCCAAAAATCCTACTCATCATGCTCGAACTAAACATATTGATATCATACATCATTTTCTCAGAGATAATATAAGTAAGGAAGTAATTACTCTCGATTATATCAATTCCGAGAACCAAATTGTTGATATCTTAACAAAACCCTTAAATGAATCTATATTTACTAAATTAAGAAGATAATTAGGATTTTTTCAATAACTGAAATATAGAATATAAATAACAAAGTATAATTAAAAAATTAAATTAAATTAAATCAAATAGTCAAAATATAGGTACCATGTCGACAACCCTCCCTTACCCATGTCGACGTGTAACGATTTTTTTCTTTTTAAAGTTTCCCACCAAAATTCAAATAAGTGGTTATATATTCTTCTTATTTCGAAATTTTGTTCATTCTTTCTGTCCTTTCTCTGATCTACCTTCTGAAAACAATTAAACAATGGCCCCCTCCTCCAAATCAAATAAAAATTCATCCCTTTCGTTTCCTTCTCGTTCTACCGGACCATTTCAACGAACTACGCTTGCACTAGTGATGAAAATGGAGGATTCCTTGAAGGATGCATTGCAACTAATGACTGAAATTCAAGTAGTGCAACTTAGAATGGCCAAAGAACAAGAACGTCAAGGCAAAATCCTTAGAAATTTGCAAAAGTTTCTAATGGACAATCACGCTAATCCGATCTTGATTGATGAAGAATCTTTAGGAGATCAAGTGCAAGGGGACAGAGAGGAAGAAGAAGAAGAAGCCCTCATGGAAGAAGAGTACGCTGAAGATGACGACAAAGTTTTTTGCGTTGGCGAAGTGTGCTTTGACAAGGATGGAAATCTAGTCGAACAACGTGGAAATTTATGTTTCACTACCCAAATTGCTCGATTCATAGATCTTCCATTTTCATAGACACACATTAGTTTCTTTTCTCTCTTTCATATTGTTATACGATCTTACTTTCGTCCTCCACACAAATGTAAATATAACAATAAATAATTAATAAATGATTTGTGTTCTTATATTTGAATTATCACTATTATAAATATTATCATATATGGATTCTTAGTTAGGATAGTTAGCAATTAAGGACAAAGTTTTAGTTTTAGAATTAAGTGATGATTATTTATGATAACATTATCATTATAATCACATGTCATATAGTATTAGATTAAGGGGGAGTAATATAGTTTGGATTTACTTTTTCATTAATGACAAAGGGGGAGAAGTATAAATAGGATAGTTAGGCATAGATTAAGGGGGAGTTATTAGTTTTCGGGGGATTTATTAGGATAGAAGTAATATTTTATAAACAAAGGTTGTCATCATCAAAAAGGGGGAGATTTTTAGTCCCTAAGAAGATGGTTTTGATGACAGCAACCTTAGAATAAGATTTTAAAATATAAATACTAACATTATTGTTTAGATATATATATGTATATGCAGGATTTAACCATGCAGGTACCAAGAACGAAGATTGTACAGTATAGAGATTCAAGACTGAAGATATCAAGATTGAAGACTCATGAGTATCAAGATTATCAAGAGTTCAAGATTTCAATAATAAGTAATTTAATTAGGAATTTTGTTAAAACTCCTAGAAAAGCACTGACATCTTAAAATCCAATTTATTCGTGGAATGGAATCCACTTCGAGCCCGTTAAAGGGATGGAACCCTAAGTAGGATGGAACCTACGAAAAATCTAGTGGAACATTGTTTTGTATCCACTAACTTTTATTCAAATGTTTTACAAAATTATATCTTGTTTTTCAAAATGATTTCAAAATCTTCCTTTTAAAAGAATCAAAAACATCTATCCTGTTTTTAAAACACTTTTAGCCTCAAAATGATCTTTATCTTCAAAATCAAATTATCCTTATTTTTAAACTATCTTTTAATTATAATATATTTAACTTTTAATATTTATACTTAGATTTAAATAGTTAAATTTTATATATACCAAGATATTATTCTCTATACTTGTTTATGTATTTTAACTATAGTTAAGTATATTTATAAAGTTTAAAATAGTTTTAATACATGATAGAAGTTATTTTCAAAGAAAAAGATATTAGCAAAAATCACTTAGGCCCGTCGACAACCCATAAGGACCCTTGCCGACAAGATGGCAGTTTATTTCAAAAATTTGAATTTCAAAGGAAGTGTCTATCCGTCATATCTTTTCACGAATGGACATGGCTATTGTTCTACTATAAATAGGGGTTGTTTTAAACGAATTTATATTCATATTTTCTCTGATTTCACTCCTCTTCTTCTTTCACGTTTCTTTATATACATTTTTATCATTACTCTGCCGAAATCACCATTGAATCTAACTAGATCATTTTTGGTTTGATTCTCTATCACTATCTCAACAAGATCTCAGTACTATTCAGAGTTATAGGCTTCTTTGTATTTAATTGAGTGAGAAAATGTGTGATTGTAGCCTGTGAAATCAATCAAGCGAGAAAAGGTGTGATTGTAGCCTGTGAAATCAATTGGGTGAAGTTGTTGCCCATAAAATCAAGTATCTCTACCAGAGGATTGTGAATCTAGAGTGGTGTACCTCGTGGCCTTGAAATCGAGGGTGTAATTGTGAGAATTGATTTTGAAAGGAAATCTGTACTTGTGTGCGGGACTGGATGTAGGGTAACTCCGAACCAGTATAAAATCCAATGCATTCTTTCCTTTATTGCTTTTACTTTCTATTTGCATCTGTGTTTGATTCTGTAATCATATTTGTGTCTGAATATTGCATATATTAGTGTTCAAATTAATATAAACTCAAAAAGTATTAGTAATTTCTTAAAACATTATTCGCCCCCCTCTAGTGTTGATTCTAGCCATAAGATCTATAATCCATATTTCTCACAATATGTAATTTCGCTGTTGGTAATGATAGAAAACCAGAGATAGGAGGCATAGCCAGTAGGGTTGGCAAACCCTTATGGTGTAGGCGACTCCATTTTAGAGATACTTATGGATGTGCATGCGGGAGCGATGCATTCGGTCTTAGCAGGCCAGCTATGTTTTTCCTATGGCACATCAGCTAGAGACGTATGTTGCTTAGAAGGATATTTATGATCCTTGTGCAAAAGATTGGAGTCAGCTTTAGATCTCAGTGGAAACCCTACATAATTAACGAACGCACCTTAGCGATTTTGTTTGTATACCTATTATTGTTGTGGTGTACACTCATACACAGCATAACCATTTCTTACTTATATTCCACACCCTAGACATTATTATAATATCACTGGATTTTCTTGTGAAATGGTTTGGTTATCATAAGGTAAAAACATGTTCGTGAATATTTGCGACGCGGTCACATGAGATACCTTTATTTTTGAAGAGTTTTGTGAATATAAAAATCCATATGATTGAGTTTCTCATGTTGGTTTACCAGACTGATCCAGATGTTATTTTTCTATAACGCTTAGGTCAACCCTGGTATATTTTAGATTTATTTGTGGATATTTTAGAGCTCTTGGGGAGAAGCTGGATGTTTTACCTACCATGGTATTTTTATTTCTACTGCATTACTTATGTATGTGTATCAATAATTATAAGGATAGACTTTTATAACTATCCGGGCCGATGAGGGTATTTAGATTAGTAACTTTGACATGCTATGTATATTAGAGTAATACTGTGTACTATCTTTTTATATTATATGTTATCATTCTGCTGTAAGGTTCTGATGTTTTTGTTCTCCTCTTTCTTGTTCCTTGTCTTTTCTTCTTTTTCTTTTACCCTAAAAATCGATTTTTTGGCAATTGAGTGCTCGACACATGAATAATATGGATGTATTAGTGTCGACATTCGAGAGTCGAACCATCTACTATTGTAGATTATAGCCATATACATATATATGAATATAAGTACCACGGTCCTCCATTGGACAGGATACTATCCCCTCTAGTATCTCTAAATCTGTACCCTATAAGGACCCATTATCTCACTGTATAATGACCTCATTGCCACGCATACCGAGGATCTCCTGCAGTGTCAAATGATGGCTTTTCAAATATTTTTTCGTACTCTATCTCGCTTTAGGGATTTACTACTTGTCTGCTTCCTATTGTGGACTCAACTCCGCGGACTACCCCATTCATTTTGAAAGATCACTTTATGGGTTAACTTGCCTTGTCCTAGCAAACAAACTACCAAACAATTATGGTGGTGAATTAACCAACATGGCCTATCCATCCTAGTTAGATGTAACCCTGTCTTGCCCATTGACCGCTAAGGACTGATAACGTTCTCGCCCTACGATAACCCTACTCCTGATTTGGTACCAACACATGTCATCATAGTGCCCGGTCCCACTCACCATCCAATTTAGATTGCCTATTGTAATCAAGGCAATACCCCTCTCTATCCTATTTTTGAAGCAAACTCCATTATCTATTAGGGGTGTTCCTTTATCTATGCACAAGCGTATACCATCTACGGGTCCTATAGTTGGATATGTCCCACATCGGCATAATGTTACACAATCGTTGGTAGCTTCTTGCAATGGGCAGACTTCTATTGTGTAACACTATCGACCTCGCATTGCAACACAACACCGACCATGGTACTTTAGGGTCGGCCATTCCATTGTTTAAATGGTGATTAATTAACATTGTTTAATTTTGTATGCTTTATTCATTGTTTACACAGTCGATATAATTTTATTCCCATTTTATATATTCTTTGAGATTTTCATTAACATTAACTTTTCCTAACGTCTAAGTTTCCATTAAAGTTAATAATTAAGGTTAATTAATTTTTATTACCATAATTACACATATAATTATTTCCGAGACAAAACGCTTAAACGTTAGTAACTTTTTCAATTAAACTCCAACTGAAAAACTTTTATATGAAAATTGATCGGAATATCACCACAAACCCAATGGTGTTAGTTTCGCAGCCCAATTCCAAAGTTTGCAAAAATTCTATTTTTTGTATTATTATTTTTTATTGAATTTCTTTTAAATAATTATCGTAAAATCACGGGGTGTTGCAACCGCAAAGCTATTGTGTGCAAAACTTGTACTAGGTTGAGAAACCTTCCTCTATAGACTCTTGGTTGTTAATATTATGGATGACTTGCTTGGAATTAAAATTGATTGATTCAGTAGTGATTTGATATAGAGTAGGAAATTTTGAGGAGTGAATTTTTGGTAGAAAAACTTCTAGCCTCATTGAGGATATATGGGGAGGTAAGAGAAGAGAGGTGGGCTAGTTGAGGAAGAGTAGTAGGCATAAGGTTGGATACATGGTGATTAGTCTTGGGCCTGACGTCAATTTGTGTAAGGGAATGTGCTAAATCTGGTCGCATGAAGTATCTTTGGGGTGAGGATGCAAGTTATTCATGCTTACTTGGTGGAGGTTCGGGTGCGACTAGAGGTTGGTATAAAAATGTTGACAAGGGCTAGGGCTTGGGGAGATGGGAGATTAGCTCAAGATCCTTAGTCGGTTGATCAAAGTGGGGAGCAATGAAAGAATTTGTTGGTTTCACCATATTTAGGGAAATGTTTTAATAAGAAGTTAAAGGGTTCGAGTTAAGAGCATCTCCATTATTTCAAGGATGTTGGTTATTCATAGCATAATCAACCATTTTATGATCATTCCTTAAACATTTACTGCAAATATTAAGTGGTTATCATAGAAAATCGATGTCCACTTTCTTTTCTCCTTGAACTTGACATAAAAATAAGAAAGAAGAGGTTTGGATATGTCCACCCAACACAAAGACTAACTAAACTAGGTCGGTTCAATTTAGTTTTTGCCTCATCCATTTTAAGGGCTCTCCTATTTTGTGGGTAATTTGACATAGTGCCTCTGTATGATATTTTGTGGGCAATTTGACATGGTTATGCCTTTCATGACGAAGTATTATTTATAGAGAGAGGAGGCATATGTTAGTGGTGACTGTTGAAATAAACAAACACCTTTTGGACCTAATTATCATAGTCATTTTGTCATTTGAATTCAAATACAAATACAAATGAGATACACCAATTTTAGATAGGATACTACTTCAGGTCGATCGCCTTAAATGGGGGTGTTTCCCCTGCACCCCACCCGGGGAGTTTTAGAACTACTATTCTATGGTTTCGACGACAACAACTATACAATCAAACACATACAATATATAGTCTATCTACTTGCAGGAAAAAGATTTCAGAGTTCAAAGTGAAGACAACTAAAAAAGGAGAAGAACCATTAATATTACAAAAGTTAATATAGTGTTATCATTGTCATAGATATAAATTTTAAAATCTCCTTTAGTAGTTGCTTTTAAACTCAAATATTATAGGAAAAATTCTTTCAAATTCTTTATAACAAAAGGCTGAAGAAAAGAAAATAGCAAATGTCAGACGTCTGACATTACATACCAGACGTCTGACTAAAGCTTTTGTTTTTAAAATCGAACTAACACTAGACTCTGTTAAAGCTTTCAAACATCTATTTCTAGTCTCTGACTAAATAATATATACAAGCCCAGACATCTGACCTTATAACCAAACGTCTGTGTTGAGCAACGGCCTTAAGCATTGAAAAGACATCTACTTCAATCTAGTGGTTGCTTCTACAACTCTTCATTACACCTCTTCCTTCTCAATAGTTGCAACCTTTAGATTGAACCAAAAAACTTTAAGGGGTATTATTTTTCACAATAACTCTTCATCGTCTCTGTGTGTGTGTGTGTGTAATTTAAGATTTAAATTACATGAATTTTCTGAATCTCTTATCTATATTCTTTGCATAATCTGATTTCTAAAAGCAAACAATATCAGCCTTTATTACTTCCGAAAATCAAAGCTTCGCATATACATACTACTAAAAGAGGATTATAGGAAGATTTGTATTATGCAGTCAAAATCAATGTTTTTCAGAATACATACTTGTCTTAGAAAGAACTATTGTATCGATCCTATTCCTCTAAGCAAAGCATGGGTTTTTTATTAGTAAAAGTCGAAGAGGAACTTCAGAACTGAACATAGGACGGGAGGTCTGAACCAGTATAAAAACTCTGTTGTAATTGTTTCTTTACTATTATTTACGTTACTCTATTATTCATAATTAGTATTTTACTACACTTGCATATTAGACATATACGATCCATACATTCTTTAATTTGGTATAAGAGCATGTTATCACTATTCACTACAAATTATGCTTACTAGTTTACATGCATGCATATTTTAATGGAAGCAAATGTTCTAGAAATTTGGCAAGCAACACAAGTTAAATACGTAGCACCAGAAACAAATATAAGCACTTGTATAGATGCCCAAAAGAACACAGCAACAAACAATGCTAAAGCTATGAATGTTTTATTCTGTTCATTTGACAAAAATGAATCCTCACATGTCATGTTGTGCACTAGTGCATATGATATATGGCGTACACTACAAATCACTCATGAAAGCACATAAAAAGTTAAATAAAGAAAGATTTCTATCATACAAAATATGTTTTCTTCATTTAAAATAACAGCAAATGAATCTATTGGTGATATGTACGCAAGATTTCAAACTATCCAATACGATCTCATGGCTCTTGGAGTTAAAATTATTGATTTTGATTTAGTTACATGTATTTTAAATTCCATAACAAATGAATGGGAATGAAAAGTATTGGCCATTGAAGAAGAAAATGATTTACCTCAACTAAAAGTTGAAGAATTCATAGGAAATTTGATGTCATACAAAGCAAATCTATAGGAAGAAAAGAACAAATCAATAAAAGAAAAATATGGCCTTCCAAGCCAATGTAACAACTCAGACTTAGATGAAGAATATATTGTATTTATTGCCAAAAATACAACAGATTCAAAAAATTCAAAAAGATGACGAGATCTCAAAATGGAGGAAATTCAAATTCATCTAACCAAACTTCAATCAAATTCTTTGGGTGTGACAAGTTCGAACACATGAAGAAACAATGCCCAAAACTTAACAATGACAAAAGGAAAGGCAAGTTCGAAAAATTCAAGAAAATAAAACGGGCTTTTCAAGTAACATGGGATGACTTAAATTCGTCTTCATCATCAGACGGTGACAACAATAGCGATTCTGAGCAGGCTAATGTCGTTTTATGGCAAACGGTGAAGAGGTATGTCCTGATCTTACTTATGATGAAATTTTAGAATAAGCATGGAATTAGATGACAAATATAGAGAAACTAAAAGGCTAAATAAAGAGTATGTTGACAAAATTAATCGTATGGAATTTGAAATAGGACTATTAAAAGATGAAAAAATAAATTTAGTCGAAGAATTAGAAACTTCACAAGAGAAATGTAAGAATTTATCTATTCAAAATGACTCATTATTATGTGAAGTAGGGAAAGTTAAACTAGAAAATGATGAAATTAGAAAAGAAATGTTATATCAAAGAATGATGTAGAAGCTTTAAAAATCGATATTTCTAATTTTAATGATAAGTTAGACAAAATTACTCCGAAATTTAATAAAGGAAAGCAAAATTTGGATAGCTTGATCAAGATTTCAAAACCATCTGGAAATTGCAATGGATTAGGATTTAAGAAATCTTAGGCATAGAAAAAACTATAGTTCACTATATAATAGGTTAAAGAAGTCAGATACTATAGAAAAGATGTCTAACACCAAAATAATTAAAATATAGATTCTGAAATCCAATAACAAACTAATTAGACAAAAACACATATATAACTATCTGGAAATATTGTTCATAATAAAAATTATCCTTTTAAGGGTCCCAAACCATCTTACGTATCGCAACCATCTCTTTCTAACACTTAGGACCCTAACAAAAAAATGGGTACCAATTAAACTATTTTTATCTTGTAGGTACCCCAAAAAAAATTAAATAACAAGGAGAATTGGATACTCTATAGCGGATGTTCCAAACATATGATTGGAAATGCATAAATGTTATCAAATATAACATATAAAGATGGTGGTACTGTAACTTTTGAAGATAATTCAAAAGGATTTGTCATAGGAATTGGAGATGTCATCAACGTCGGTATGTCCACTTCAACTGTTACTACAAATGTTCTTTTAGTTAAATACTTAAAACATAATCTTTTAAGCAGTAGTCAACTTTGAGATAAAGGATTTAAAATTGATTTTGAAAATAATAAATGCAATATATTCGATCAAGATAAAAATCTGATTTTCGAAGGATTAAGGAAAAGAAACATCTATGTTTTAAATATGAAATTTAATAACTCAAGTGATTTATGTCTAGCCATGGATTTTAATGAGCCGTAGATATGGCACAATAAATTATGTCACATAAACTTTAAGTCTTTAAACAAACTGGCTAAACACAATTTGGTTAGAGGTCTCCCTAAAATAAATTATAAATTTAAACATTTATTTGATGCACGTTAATATGGTAAGTTGAAAAGGATTTCATTAAATCAATAAAGGAAATTTCTACCAAACAACCTTTAGAATTATTACATCTTGATTTATTTGGACCTACTCAAATACGATCAATAAATCATAACAAATATGTATTTGTTATTGTAGATGATTATTCACGTTATACATGGACACTATTCCTGAAAAATAAAAGTGATACTTTTAAAATGTTTAAAATTTTTGCTAAAAGAATTAAAAATTTAATGAACCTTAAAATAAAAATTATAAGAAGTGATCACGGCGATGAATTAGAAAATTAAATTTTTGAAAATTTTTGTTACAAAAATGAAATTGCACATAATTTCTCATTTCCACGAACACCGCAACAAAATGGTATTGTGGAAAGAAAAAATTGTACACTACAAGAATGTGCACGAACTATGCTTAACAGTAGTAATCTACCAAAATATTTTTAGGCAGAAGTTGTAGCTACTGCCTGTTATGTGTTAAATCGTGTTACATTATGTCCATTAACTAAAAATACTTGTCATGAAATGTTTTTTGGTAAAAAACCCAAAGTATCATATTTTCGAATATTTGGCTCAAAATATTTTATAATAAATAATAAGGATAATCCTAGAAAATTTGACTCAAAAGCCGACGAAGGTATCTTTATTGGATACTCAGACCGTAGCAAAGCTTATAGAGTATTTAATAAACATACCAGTACCATTGAAGAAAGTCTAAATGTTTCTTTTGACGAAAATTTTTCCATTACCAAAAACAATGATGATGATGAATTTTTACTACAACCTTCTGAAAATACCACAAATATATGTAACAATTATGAAAATTTGGTTGATAATAATAATTTATTAATATCATCACCTCGTATTTTCAAAAATCGTCCAATTAGCAATATAATTGGTGATTTGAATACAAGAGTTTCTACAAGACATCAATTAAATCAAATGAGTCAAGTTGCATTTATTTCGAATTTTGAACTTAAGAATTATAAAGAAGATTCAAAAGGTAAATCATGGATTATAGCAGTGTAAGAAGAACTAAATCAAATCGAAAGAAATGAAGTATGAGAACTTGTACCAAGACCTACAGATCAATCCGTAATCGAAACTAAATGGGTATACAAAAATAAAACTGACAAAGATGGAAACCTTATTCGTAATAAAGAAAGATTACTAGCACAAGGATATAATCAAGAGGAAGGCATTGATTATGAAGAAACATTTGCTTCAGTTGCACATCTAGAAGCAACACGTATGTTACTTGCTTTTGCACGTCATCGAAATTTTAAACTTTTTCAAATAAGCGTAAAAAATTCCTTTTTAAATGGTTATATAAAAGAACAAGTGTATGTTGAGCAACCCCCATTATTCAAACATAAAAAATTCTCTAAATATGTATATAAACTAAAAAAAGCTTCGTATGGTTGAAAACAAGCACCTCGTTCTTGGTAGGTGCTTGGTATGATAGACTAAAAACTCATTTACTAAATTCTGGTTTTTAAGTTGGAAAAATAGATACAACCTTATTTATAAAAAGAAATCAAAAAGATATTTTAGTTGTTCAAATATACGTTGATGACATAATATTTAGATCAACAAATGAAAATATATGTAACGATTTTGCAGATATTATGAAAAATGAATTTGAAATGTCATATATAGGAGAATCAAAAAAATTTCTTAGGATTACAGATCAAACAGTTATAAAATTGTATTTTTATAAATCAAGAAAAATACTGTCACAATTTGTTAAGGCGATTTGGAATGGAAAAAATAACTAGTAAATCAACCACATAAGCACAACTACACATTTAGATAAAGATGAAAAAGGAACGGATTTTGATCAAAAGTTATATCAAAGTATAGTAAGATCACTATTATACTTACTGGCTAGTAGACCCGAGATCACGATGAGTGTATGTCTGTGTGCAAGATTTCAAGCACAACCTAAGGATTCACACTATCGGGCAGTTAAACGTCTTTTGCGTTACTTAACTGGAACTACGAATTGTGGTCTTTTATATCCTAAAGATAGCTCTTTTGAACATGTATCATATAGCGATGCAGATTTTGGTGGTTGTAAAACTGATAGGAAAAGTACGAGTGGCACATGTCACTTTATCGGTTAGTCTCTAGTTTTATGGTTTAGTAAAAAACAGAATTGTGTATCACTTTCAACTTGTGAAGCAGAATATATTGCTGCCACTTTAGCTTGTGCTCAAGTAATATATATGCAACAAACCCTTAAAGATTTTGGAAAAATTATAAACAAATCTCCAATTTTTTTACAACTACACTAGTGCAATAAACTTGTCAAAAAATCCTATAAATCATTCTCGAACAGAACATATAGACATTCGTCGTTACTTTTTAAGAGATAATGTCGAAAAGGAAACAATAACTCTAGAATTTGAAAACATCGAAAATCAAATTGCTGATAATTTTACAAAACCTTTAAGCGAACAAAATTTTATTAAGTTACGACGTGACCTATGTATCGTATCGTTACACGATTTATAATAAGATATACTATTTCTACTAAAAGTTATATTTTTTACTGGCTAAAATTTCAACAATTTTTTTACCACTTATTTTTCTAACCAACCAATGTCTTCTAGCTGACATTGTTTTTCCAACAAATAAACAGGACTTAATCTTAAAATAGTATGTCTAATTTCATATATATGCGAGTGAACTTCATCGGAATCTTATTCAAGTTTTTTTAATCAATATTACTTTTAAAATTAGTATATCTATAATATCTTTGGATCATGATTCTACATACTTTGATATCGATTACACCTCACCGTCCTCGAGAAGTGCTTATACTTTTTGACTAAAGTAACACCTAAGTTGTCTCCATCCCTTAACATCGTTCCATCGCCAACATACCATATTGGCTACTCTCAAAGAAGAAAGAAAGCCAGACATGGAATTGATCTTCAATCAGCCTCACTATTTGAGAAAGTTGACGATATACATCACTACTAATAGGAAATGATCGGACTTCAAAGAGAGATGTACTACGAACAACGGCGTCAAGGAGCTCACTTAAATTTCCTTGATAAATGCATCCTCGCCATATGTGGTCATTCACCAACAAAGGATTGCATACACACAAGGTCTCCACGTTTAAGGTAAACTCCTCCAAGAGCGCACAATATCACCCCACGACAATTATGGGGTGAAGGGACATTGCAAGCACAACACAGTCCTGTGCCTCCTTACTGCTTGCCACTTCGGCCGTCGAATGAGCGCACCAATGAACCGAATTCTTAGGAGAAACAGAACAATTATTCTTCTGACTCCCCCGCTAACAAGTAAGGCAGAATTTCTCAACGTTTTATATATATGTATATATGTTATAAATATGCTTCAATTATTCGTATTTTCTCCATTTTTCAATAAGATATTTATATAAATAAATACATTCACGGAGGCATAAAGCTTAAACATTTTTTCCAATCAGACGTCTGCATGGAAAAGACAGATGTCTGGACGTACATAAGGGTATCTATCACCTTCTAAAATTAGATGACTAAAATGGAAACATGAATGTCAATATTTTTCCTTACTTTTAGCACAGACGTCTGTCAAAATGCTCAAACATCGGTCCATACTCTTTGGAAATCAGACTATTTCAGCACGGACATCTGAACTTTAGGACAATGTCTGTTTCAACCCTTTGTTGAAAAAAAAATTGTTTCAACACAAACATCTATGTTCATTATCGGATGTTTGTCTCTATGCTCTGGAAATCTAACAATCTCAAAGATAGACCAGACGTTTGAATGAACTCTCTGACTACGAACACTTCCACGCTCAGACGTTTGTTACACTCAGACCAGATGTCTGACCTTGTATTCTGCCCCACCATTTCACCCTCCTATAAATTATCTTTTACCTCCTCCTTCATTTCCATGGTTCATTTTTTCCAAGCCCCCTACAAAAAAACCCAATTTTATTTTCTCTCAAAATCCCCAAATCTATGGCCCCAAAACCAAGAAATCCAGTACTAAGGCGCCGCAAACCTTCCACGGAACAAAGCTCTCAACCTCCACTCAACAATTTGTAACCGATCACCATATAGAGGAATGGATCGTTGAGAAGCAAAATGGAAAACAATGTCATCAAGAATTGGAGAAGAAGCCATTCCACATCGTACCTTTCTACCCTATCTGTAGATTTATCCACTATGATGTCGGTGAACTGCTTCAAGATGGTGGTCTCTACCACTTGGTCAATTATGACGACAATGTCGGTAAAATTGACCAACTAGCAATATTCCTGTTTTTGATTAATCTTTGTTCATTATCTCTTTGGAATCCTTTGGATGAAGACAACTGGATATGGACTAGTGTTTATGGTCAAGTGATTAACTTAACGTTGAAATGATTGGGCAAATACTTAATTGTTCTTATGAGGGAATTTGATTACAAGAAGTCTTTCATAAATGTTATGCCTCTAGAGATGCAATCACTCACCTAATTTGGGAAGACGACTTCCGAAAATTAAAACCATCTAATTTCTGTCCATAAGCATTACTTCTTAACCGAATGATAATAAACACTATCACCCCTAGATTAGAAAGTCATGAACAAGTCTACGATGATGATCATAAAGCTTAATATGCTATTTTTGGTCAAATAAAAGTAAATTGGGCACAATACATTTTTGATCAAATTAAAAGTTTTTGGACACCAACCCATCATAGCATTGTTTATGCACCATACGTTATGAGAATATACGGTCACTAGGAATTCCTTCATGTCTCTCCCAATATGAAGAAATATCCGTCAAAGATTGTGAAATTAGATTTCTCTCCTTAATGCATCTCCCAGAAACACCGCCGAACATAATTCCTTTTTACAAATATCTACCTCCTCAACAACATCAACAAGCACCTCCAACTCGACCTTCCCAACCTACTAGAGCTTCAGTGGCTACAGAGTATCACTTTGATTCTGAAATACAAGAAGCTAGGATAGTAGCAGGTCCATGAGAGAACTATTGAGACATTTCTCTACAAAACCAACGTCTTCTCTCATTAAACCAACAAGTGCTTGATAAAAGGATGTCACATTTGGAATGATCTTTTTCTACTCGCATGACCAAAATAGAAAAAACATTAGATAAGGTAGTTTCAAATTTGGGGAAAGTTCTACGAAAAGTTCGCGGTCGTTCTTCTTCATATTCGTCGTCTTCTCCTTCTCCTTCTCCTTCTCCTACACCATCACCAACGCCAGTTTTTTGCCTCGGACCGTCTTTAGGTATAGGGCCTTTACAAGAACCTCTACAACACTCTTGTCCTAGAAAGTACCTATTTGTCTTGAAACAGAGGAGAGTGAAGGTTTATCTTTTCCCTCTGAAGATCCTCATGCTTCACACGATCCTCAGGACTACAGCTACTACTCGTCATTTCAGGGTCTGTCTATTCAAGAAGATGGGAAGTATGTCGACCAATCTCAGTGGCAGCAAGGAATATACGATGAAGACTGGTCAGGCTTCTGGGGTTATTATAACTATGAGTAAGATTTTAGTACGATTGATCATATTTAATTATGTATCTCTATTTTTTTCTTTTTCTACTTTTTGATTCCTATGTAAGTAGTTAAAAATACTTCTTCGAAGTTTCTATGCACTTATATTGAATTGATTTCATCTTCTACTATATCTATATTCTTTTTCATTATGCCAGATAGGGAGAAATATCATATTACATATATATAGGAGGAGGAATCACATTCAGGGGGAGTTATATATTTATAAAGCGATTGTATAGTTATCATCATCAAAATGAGGGAGAATGTTAGAACTGCTATTCTATGGTTTCGACGACGATGACTATACAATCAAACACATACAATATATAATGTGTCTACTTGTAGGAAAAAGCTTTCAGAGTTCAAAGTGAAGACAACTAAAAAAGGAGAAGAATCATTAGTATTACAAAAGTTAATATAGTGTTATTATTGTCATAGATATGACGTTTAAAATCTCCTTTAGTAGTTACTTTTAAACTTAAACATTGTACGAAAATTTCTTTCGAATTCTTTATAACAAAAGGCCGAAGAAAAGAACACAACAAATTTCAGATGTCTGACTAAAGCTTCTGGTTTTAAAATCGAACCAACTCCAAACGTTTTTAAAAACTTTCAGTCATCTGTTTCTTGCCTCTGAGTAAAAAATATATACAAGCTCAGATGTAACGACCCTGATTTTTGGCCCCGATTATTTTAATAAATATTTAATCTAATTTAAATTAAATACAAGCTTTTAAATTTTTAAAATGATGAGATTCTTTGATATTTAACAGTTATATGTGTTTGTAAAAGAAAGTTTTGATTTGAAAATTGAAAAATAGAGTCTTTCAAAAATATTTGAAATAGAATTTCCTTATTCGATAAAATTAATGGGATTTTGCATTTTAGTCATTTGATTTGATACATATTTAAATACCTAAATAATATTGTTTGGAATGAAACAAGTCCATATTTAATATAAATATAATTTTTTTAGTACAAATATGTTATAAATTAAATAATTCAAAGTAAACTAACTGGGAAAAATATTAGGAAGTTTGTTAATAACCTATATAAATAAATGAAACATAAGATAAAAATATACATTCTTAACTATTCTTTGTTTAGCTTAGACAAATCAACACATAAGCTAAAAAAAATCAATAGTGTGACAACTTCATAAAAACATATCAGAAAAATAAGGGGAATAACCTGTAAACAATTGCAATGATAAGAAAGGTAAGTTAAACATACATATGCAAATAATTCAGCTGCACTACAACATGCTAAGTATAAAGAAATCAAAGCAAACTATATACATATGTTCTCACAAACCAAGTTAGGCTGCTGCTAGTATAATATAATAGATGAGTAGAAGGCCATAAAGTACATAAGAAACAAAGTTTCACTTCAAATATTAAAACAAAATATATGTGGCCGAAATAAGCATCAATACATAAACTTATAGGGGCTAGGCATACCTGTAACATGCATATGTACCACAAGATGTTTAAATTAATCTTTGAACAGAAAATAAAATTTAAAATAAAGATAAAAACAAAACTTATATGCTGCTGAAGTTTATATGCATAATAAAACAAAGTTTTCACTTCAATATAATAAAAATAGATCATTGTCTTGTACAAATTAAACAAAATCTGAAAAACATTAATTACATGTTATCATAATTAAGGCATAAACATTAATTCGCACAACTTCTTGTTCAGGTAAGTACTGCAGCCGAATATTATGTGGTAATTTCTTTCTGCAGTGTATGGTACTTAACCAATTAGAGAAAAAAATGATGATAATACAAAATATCAATACAGGTAAAAACTGTCCAGTATTACCTACAGCTGTTCAAATCCCTCTACTTATATACATGATGTTATAGTGATCGTTCACAAAAATTCAATAGCAAACTTAGAAAGCAAAACTGAAGAAAAAAAGAGAGAGAGGAAGAGTAAACATCACCTTACATTTTCAAACAAGTTTTCAAAGCTGTGAAGTGTTCAGGAATTCTTCTGCAGTCTTTATTAACTTGCTTTCTGTTCAACTGTTATAAGGTGAGTAAACATACATATTGAAGTTTAAGTTTGATAATTAATTATGAAATTTTATGTTGCTGTATATTCTGAAATGTTGGAAGCTCTGTTATATGTGTTCTTCAACATTTCAAGCTACTGTATAAAGTAAAGCAGAGAATAGTTTAATTACATCTTCATATTAATATTTAAACTTGATAATTTAAGTTAATTAAACTGGTTTAAACTAGAATCATGGCCTGGAAGAAATGTTTGAAGGTGTACAGTGTAGTTAAAACACTGTATATTAAATTTTACAGTAAAAGGGAAGATCAAGGTGGAAATTCGAATAATTAAATTTGTTAGTTTGGATTCAAATCTTGAATAAACATTCCAAGGTGGGATTTTTAAAACAAAGATCAAAATTTAAAATTTTATATTCAAGAAGCAGTTTGGGTCTAAAGAAAATTTGCATTTTTGCTTAATTCAAGAGATTGATTTATTTTTAATTAATGAAACTTGGATTGAGGCAAGTTTATACATCTATCAACTCGGGAAAAATATGAGTTAATTTTTCTATTGATTGTAATTCGAACACGAGACTTTATTAGGGTTTGTTTTGAGTGTTTAATTCTTCTCTGTAAATCATCGATTTCGCCACCATAACGTAATCGAGCTGCGCGTGAGTGTGGGAGAGGGAGGAGTATCGTGTCGTCAAGGCGTGAACGAAGTTTAGGTGGTGCCGACGATCCCTGTGGTGGTGGCAAGGCGATTTCCGAGTGTTTGTTGCCGTTTTTGTTTGGGGCGAACAGTCAAATTTTGAATTTGAATTTTTGAGCGTAATTTGAGTTTGGATTACGAGCTTGGTGATGTTTTGCGACTTGTTGACGTTGTCGTTGCTCGCCGGAGGCGAATCGTGCCACCGTGCACGTGTACGGCGGTGGTGGTACGTTTCTCTGACACGGTTTCGTGGGTCGTACTGTATGCGAGGGAGAGGGGCGAATACTTCGGGTCATGCTCGCATGATTGTGGGTTTCCCTTCGAGTTGCTTCGTTCGAGTGTGGGTTAGTTTTGTTGATGTTTGATTAAGTTATTAATTTAAACTTCTGGAAAAAAAAAGAAGGAAGAAGGAGATGGCGTACAGGAGGACTCGAGTGATTCTAGGGGGTAACTTGAAGAAGCACTCGAGCTTTGTCAGGGAAGTCTCGGGTTTTCTTCCATCTGCAGTATTTTTATTTTAAAGTAAAGGTAAGTAAACAGTTTCAAAAAAACTTTAGACACTATAAATCTTCAAAGGGTTAACAGTTTTAAGTTAAAAACTAAATACAAGTTTAATTATATTAGTTAACACATAACAATGTCTTTTACACTTAATTTTGAATACTCTAAATTCAGTAATCACTTCAAGTTAAGTATGTAATTTGTTAATATTTAAGTTTGTAGTTAGTACTATATTGATTCTCAACAGGTTAAAGAAGACTTATAAAATGTTAATTAAGTTGATTAATTAATTAATTTAGAAAGTGATTAAGAATAATTACATTGTAATTGTAATTAAAGAATTGTTAATTAATAATTTTATGATTAATAAAATTGTAATTGACTACTTAAGTTAATTAAGGAATGATTAACAGTTAAATAATTAAGTAATTAAAGTTAAATAACTTGATTAAGAAATAACTTATTAAATTGTGTGAAATGAAATAAGTTATTAATCAAGTAATTAAGATTTAATGAATTGATTAAGAAATAATTAATTTAAATGGAACAAGTAATTAATTGATAATCTATCAATTAAACAGGGTTAAGCGATTAATTCTCGACTAATTGATTTCAAATCGAATTAATTTTGAGAATTTAAATGATTGCTTATGGATTGTTGTGTATGTAGAATGTCTGGTTTGTGATGTTTAAATTGATGATATTCTATGATGCTCTGTGATATGTTATGTTATATCTATGATACTTGTATATGTTTATCTGTGATAAATGCTATGTCAATAATAATTGTTGAATTTAAATAATTTAAAACTGTTTAAGTTAATTAGACAACTTGGCCTTTAAAATGGCGTTTGGATTTCGATGAGACCGGGATCGGAAGAATCAAATTTGATTCTCCGAAAACCACATCGATCCAATTTAAACGTTAGGTCGTGAATCCTGAATGAAGATCGAGATGGTGCTTTCAGAATGCAAGGGTTATCATCGTTGACTCTGAGGGTGGTTCCAAAATGAGTGTGACGAGATAATGCCTTCGGTTTCGTTCGAACCCGGAACGAACTTGTATGGATTGAATGCTTTCAACACATCGTCAGGCGGACGATGAGCATTCTAAGCAATATGTTCTATAAAGGTAATCGCAGCCTCAAGCCTCATCAACCGGGAATGGCTAAAACAGGGGAGATGCAGTAAGGTTAGGTGGGTCATGCCCAAGCAGGACAAGATATTTCCCCTGTCTAGATGTCCCTTTATATTTCGGCTGTGTGGGCGGTTGCTAGCTACAACCGCGGGGTTTATCTTGTTCGGGACTGTTCAGTAAGGAATGGTTCCGGCCTTGTGTTGTAGGGGGTCAGGAGTGATCCTCGGTATGGTGATCTAGGCCCCGTACTGTGACGTGCGGTACCCCAGTAGCCCTGCCATTGTTGGAAATCCATTTTCCCTACGAGACCCTACGGTTTTGATTTGTATTACCCACTTTTGTGGCTAGTAGTTGGACTTTAATGAATGTAACAATTTCGGCTATTTTCTATTTACTTGAAAACCCTAGACACTATTATAATATCACTGGGTTTCCTATGAAATGTTTTGGTTAGCGTAAGGTAAAAACTTACCCGTATTTATTTGTGGGGAGTTTTACGTGATACCTTTATTTTCAAATGTTTTCAAAGTTAAACAACTTTAAACCGTTTACTCATGTCAGACCCATGTCTGACCCGGAGTTTATATTTTGTGTTTTCATAAACTCTTGGGTACTCAAATTTTTATGAGTAGCCAAGTGATAGGTTTCGGACTTTGATTTCTGGAGGAGCTTGGAGCAGGAGTTTCCAGACGTATGTAGCTATTTATGTAGATCCGCTGTGTTAGATGATATGTACTGTATCTCTGATGTATATAGTGATAGATGTATGCATGACTGTCATATGTATTGATATTGTATAACTCTGATATATGTAAAAACTATGAAATATTTATGTGATATATTATATTTTGTTCCGTTCCGCCGTGAGATCTGATGTTGTTGTTCTTTCTTTCTCTTTCTTTTCTATTTTTCTATCCCTTTCTTTCTTAATGATGATACGTCTTTCTGGTAGTAGAAGGGCGGGTCCTCACAGTTGGTATCAGAGCATAGGTTGGTGATAACCTTGGCTCTGGTAGGAATTACTCATAGAATAGAGTTTGTAGAACTCTAAAATGAGTTTGAGTGTATTAATAGATATGAGCGCGTATTTGTTAGTGAATATAAAATTGTTTTTATATTGTGTTGATTTATCTGTTGAGTGTTTATGAATTCTGGTCGATGTGTGGGACGCCATTTCATCGATAGGGATTCCTAAACTTTTAAATAAGGTAGACCGACACAGTATTATTTTTAAAAGTAGGGTAAATGAAATAATTTTACCCAAAATTATATTTTGATATAAAAGAAATATTTTCTGAAATTATTATATATACATTTGAATGTGTGGTTGTTATTACTACAACCAAATAAAAAATTAAAATTTGAGTGGCTTATAACTAAATAAAATTGTCTAATAAAAGGAATATAACTAAAATTTAATTAAAACAGAATTGAAGTCCCGGAAATTTGAAGGTGTTTAAATGAATTTAAACAAAGGATTTGGGAATTTGAAATCTTGGGAATGTTTGAAATGTTTTTCCAAAGGTTTGAGAATTGATTGGAATTAATTGTGATAAGGATTGAAACCTTGCATATGTGCTTATAAAATATGTAATGGAGACTCTGCCAAAACTTTCAAAATTTTGGATATAAAAAAAAAAGTTTAACAATAAAACAATTTCAAATTGGAGATTGAAATAAACTAGTAGATGAAACTAATTTAACATAATGATAGGAATCAGTTATAAATGGAAGATAGTCAATAAAAATTCAATATTCAGAGTTGAAGAAAATTTGAATTCACATGGAATTAGGAATTCAAATTGGAAATAAGTAGATATAAGAGGATATAAAGGCTATAGTGGTAGAGTAATAATATAAGAGTATATATAATGTTTATATTAAACTTAAGAAATGAGTGGTGAAATCCTTAAGTAAATTTGATATTGAGAAAATTTCTAAGTGGATAGAAATCAAAATAATGTGAATAAAAGAAATTGATATAGTTGATAACCAATGGATATAAATACGTAGGATGTACGTATATATTATTTTATTCGCATGACAATTTGATCCAGATTCGAGCATAGAATTTCGAGATAGTTATATCGGTCCGAGTTAGGATTTTTCACTCGATTTTCGACGACGAACCATGGATTTGGATTTTGATTGATTCTGGAAATTCTCTATCATAGTTGTGACTATGCAAGGAGAAAGATAGTTTCTGATCAAGGAACCAGTTCTAAGTCCGCACTAGGAAGTCGGGTGGACGATACTAGTTCGGAAATGAAATTGTGTGATCAAGCGAGCGATCAGATCAGATATTGCGTACGAATGATATATGTACATCGTACGGGCTTGATTGAATAGATATTGAAATTCTGTAAAGAGTAAATAAAATTTGGAAAGAGTTATTAATGTAGCTTTCAGAATTGAATTGCCAGAATGGATGTTTGGAATTCATTGTGTATTCCATATATCTCAGGAAATTTGTTCATGATTCATCATTAGTTGTTAAACTAGTAATTCAAGAATTTGGAAGTTGAATCAAATTTAACTGTGGTCAGGAATCCAGTTTGGATTGTTGATCATCGAGAAACAAACTCTCGATAATTTTAGGGAAGTTTATCCGGATTTGTGTTCGGATAACTAGTGTTGTTAGTTAGGATAGACTGTTTGGTTGTTTGCTAATGGATGAATGATATTTATGTTTGAATGATTGGCATAACAGCTTTTAAAATTATCTTTGTTTTAAATTTCGGGGACGAAATTCTTTTAAGGGGGGAGGAATGTAACGACCCTGATTTTTGGCCTCGATTATTTTAATAAATATTTAATCTAATTTAAATTAAATATAAGCTTTTAAATTTTTAAAATGATGAGATTCTTTGATATTTAACAGTTATATGTGTTTGTAAAAGAAAGTTTTGATTTGAAAATTTAAAAATAGAGTCTTTCAAAAATATTTGAAATAGAATTTCCTTATTCGATAAAATTAATGGGATTTTGCATTTTAGTCATTTGATTTGATACATATTTAAATACCTAAATAATATTGTTTGGAATGAAACAAGTCCATATTTAATATAAATATAATTTTTTTAGTACAAATATGTTATAAATTAAATAATTAAAAGTAAACTAACTGGGAATAATATTAGGAAGTTTGTTAATAACCTATATAAATAAATGAAACATAAGATAAAAATATACATTCTTAACTATTCTTTGTTTAGCTTAGACAAATCAACACATAAGCTATAAAAAAAAATCAATAGTGTGACAACTTCATAAAAACATATCAGAAAAATAAGGGGAATAAGCTGTAAACAATTGCAATGATAAGAAAGGTAAGTTAAACATACATATGCAAATAAGTCAGCTGCACTACAAAATGCTAAGTATAAAGAAATCAAACCAAACTATATACATATGTTTTCACAAACCAAGTAAGGATGCTGCTAGTATAATATAATAGATGAGTAGAAGATCATAAATTACATAAGAAACAAAGTTTCACTTCAAATATAATAAAAAAAATATGTGTGGCCAAAATAAGCATCAATACATAAACTTATAGGGGCTAGGCATACCTGTAACATGCATATGTACCACAAGATGTTTAAATTAATCTTTGAACGGAAAATAAAATTTAAAATAAAGATAAAAACAAAACTTATATGCTGTTGAAGTTTATATGCATAAGAAAACAAAGTTTTCACTTCAATATAATAAAAATAGATCATTGTCTTATACAAATTAAACAAAATCTGAAAAACATTAATTACATGTTATCATAATTAAGGCATAAACATTAGTTAGCACAACTTCTTGTTCAGGTAAGTACTGCAGCCGAATATTATGTGGTAATTTCTTTCTGCAGTGTATGGTACCTAACTGAAAAAAAGAGAGGAAGAGTAAACATCACCTTACATTTTCAAACAAGTTCTCAAAGTTGTGAAGTGTTCAGGAATTCTTCTGCAGTCTTTATTAACTTGCTTTCTGTTCAACTGTTATAAGGTGAGTAAACATACATATTGAAGTTTAAGTTTGATAATTAATTATGAAATTTTATGTTGCTGTATATTCTAAAATGTTGGAAGCTCTGTTATATGTGTTCTTCAACATTTCAAGCTACTGTATAAAGTAAAGCAGAGAATAGTTTAATTACATCTTCATATTAATATTTGAACTTGATAATTTAAGCTAATTAAACTGGTTTAAACTAGAATCATGGCCTGGAAGAAATGTTTGAAGGTGTACAGTGTAGTTAAAGCACTGTATATTAAATTTTACAGTAAAAGGGAAGATCAAGGTGGAAATTCGAATAATTAAATTTGTTAGTTTGGATTCAAATCTTGAATAAACATTCCAAGGTGGGATTTTTAAAACAAAGATCAAAATTTAAAATTTTATATTCAAGAAGCAGTTTGGGTCTAAAGAAAATTTGCATTTTTGCTTAATTCAAGAGATTGATTTATTTTTAATTAATGAAACTTGGATTGAGGCAAGTTTATACATCTATCAACTTGGGAAAAATATGAGTTAATTTTTCTATTGATTGTAATTCGAACACGAGACTTTATTAGGGTTTGTTTTGAGTGTTTAATTCTTCTCTGTAAATCATCGATTTCGCCACCATAACGTAATCGAGCTGCGCGTGAGTGTGGGAGAGGGAGGAGTATCGTGTCGTCAAGGCGTGAACGAAGTTTAGGTGGTGCCGACGATCCCTGTGGTGGTGGCAAGGCGATTTCCGAGTGTTTGTTGCCGTTTTTGTTTGGGGCGAACAGTCAAATTTTGAATTCGAATTTTTGAGCGTGATTTGAGTTTGGATTACGAACTTGGTGATGTTTTGCGACTTGTTGACGTTGTCGTTGCTCGCCGAAGGCGAATCGTGCCGCTTATAGTTGTAAACAACGTATATGTCACCAATTATCAGTAAGAATCAAAGTATATGTATAAAAAATTTCCATATCTGTTATCGCTTATAGGTCCTCCATAAAGAATGGTCAGGATCACCTGAAAAATAAAAAAGTACAGAAGAAATTAAGATTGTAAAATACTACTAGTTTAAGTGTGCGTAGCAGTCATTGGTATAGAACTAAGCAGCGAGAAGATGGGTCTTGAGTTAATCACATCAGATGTGTCATTATGTTTGTTAATCTTTAATTAACTGAATTAGCTTAGTCCTTTTAGTAGTTTATATTCATTTCAAGGAATAGACTCTAATTGTGATATTCTTGCTGTGATATTTGGTTGAAAAGAACTAACTATTTCATCTTTCATTATTGAAATCGGCTTCTTATTGGCAGCCAAAAAATAGACGAAGAGAAAGACTTATAGGTTATGGGCTCTGATACCTTGTTTACAGACAATAAATGATTCAGAATCAAGCCCAAATAGTATGAATTCATGGAACCAAGTAAATCAATATCCATTCATGTCTGACAGAGAATTATTTGAATATAGAGGGGATTAAAATAATAATCATATGGTATGTTACTGAAAGGTAAATATGTATTTTAGATTATATGACAATGATGTTCCAACAACATTAGCTTGGGTACTAAAAATACTATCAGTGGATGCCATTTTGGACATTTTGCTTAACCTTTCATTATTAAAGTTAGTATATAATATAATATATTAAAAAAAATTATGCAAGCGACTAACCCTCTGCTGCACTTTGGATGACCCAAGTGATTAGAGCAATCTCTTATCATTGGTTCAAAATGAGAAAACAATTACTATGTGTTTCATATATCGCGCAATAGCATCACGTCGGTAGTCATTACACAGATACGATATGTTTATTTTTTGCATGTACTTATGCATGCGAGTGCACAGAGGCCTTTCTATGTATATATGTATGTGTGTGTGTATGTATGTGTGTGTATATGCATACATACATACATACATACATACATACATATATCAACATGCTACAAACTTCAAAGTTTAAAGTAGGATAAGTGAATACAATATACAATATTATTAAGAGGACAATGCATGGTCATGCACAACAAACGTTCGCGCAGTGAGAGATACAGTATGCATTATGTCCACATATTGTTGTATTTGTTGTGCATCTGACATGTATCAGTTAGCATATTTATTTTTTAACTTTTTGTTTGTTAACTGAACAACTTATATTTAAAGTGTAATCTCCTTTTGCTTTCATTGTTATATTACAAGCATAGCTAACAACTTCAAGGGAGAATTATTGCTGAGCGTCAAGTACACCTATTTTATTTTTGCTCACAAATCCAATTGGGTTCACTCAGATTATTTAACCGAGCATTTAACGATAGCGTTGATGGAAAAAATAGGCAAAGGTTATGCTCCGACTGATTATATGCAGTTTCAGTGGCTGTATAAACGTTATTCTAGCTATAGATTCAAGTATAATTCAGCTTCATAGTTTCCTCCATAATCTGTTGTTCGGGAACATACCGGTTCGCCCAAGGATTATATTGAATGCATAAATCATTGTAGTTTTTGAGTATAAGATAGGTTTTAAAGACCTTTTTTTATAAGTGATAATAGGCCGTTAAAGTTGTATTCAAAGATAAATGCCAAAGTTAGAAAAAAATGAAAAGAGTAATTAATTATATCAAAACCACCAAGATGCAACATATGAGATATGTAAGTTTTGAATAAGCAAAACAATAATTTTCTTGTATTCCAACCATGAAAAATTAATGTGATAAAGAAGCCTAAAAGTTAACAATATGAATACAGGGTCCATTCTCAGTTTAGCGATCACAGTGCAACACTGCATCCCATTGCTAGATTCAACATCTATAATCCAATAGATTGTTCAACTTTACGTATTAGGCACTAAGTAATGTTTACTAATAACTGCAAAAGTTATGCTATCGTTACTTCATTCATTGAGATCTGATTACATCCATAAAAACCTTCAGGGAAGAGAAAAAGATCGCATTGATTTAGAAATAAAATAGAAATAATAGCAAAAGTCCCTTAGTTGTAGGAAGCTTAGATGAAAGGCCAATCTCCAGCTAGTCGATCTTCCTACACGCCAGCTGAATATATATTATCGAATTAAGAAGAGTTATTTGAATCTCATGACTAATTATCAAGAAGAGAGGCACATGAGTTGTCGGGGATAAGAGTTGTTGACGGTGGTAGGAATAGTGGGATAAAGTGGGCCGAGAAAAATAAGGAGTGATGATGATCGTGGAAAATGAAAAACAAATATGAATGACTCTTATATCCTTACCGATATTATGAAGTTGGTTTCTAAATGTGATCATTTACGAAATTGCTAAAAAGGCTTCACTTTGACTCCATTGACCAAGTATTTGTACTATATATAAAAATCAAGCTAAAATAAAGATATATTTACATAAAAATATATCTAAAACGTCAACACATAAAATCAATTTGCCATATAAAACCCAAAAGAGACCAAGTGACGAACTTTTCAACAAATACACAATTAGGAAAACTCGTCTACTGACTGTCCAAACTAAGTGGTGAAGACTATTCTTTGAAATGTTATATTTATAGGTGGACATAAAGTACAAATCCAGTATAGTAAAAAAATTACATATTAAATACATGTATTTGTAATTTGGTTTCCCAAACATGATGAAGGTCGGATATAAAATTAGAAATTAGCTAGTAACCTTATTGGTAAAGAGGATAGTAAATGCTTAAATACCATTCATTTTGCATGCTCAAACTCCACGAAAAGTTCACTACAAAGTGTTATCCATGGAAATTTGAGAACTAAATCAAATGAATGGATTGATATCAAACATGGAATAAAAATGTCTATATTTTGTTCTCCATAGGATTGTTATGTTTAATATTATAATTAATAAGGGTGCACGTCATTAAATGAATCAATTTGTAGTAAAAAACAATGAATGAACTATGAATTAAAGTTTTTTGACAGTTAGACTTAAAATAGGCAGAATAATGTAATAATACTCAACGTATAAATATGCAAATGCAAATGAATAAGGAAGAAAAGCTTTACGCGGAATCAAATAAAGAAGGAGATACCCAAATCGCTGTAGACACTAATCCATTCACATCTTCGAGTTATTTCTTTTCTTCAGTTTCTTCTTACTTTCTGGCAGGATCTTGATGGTAGCTTCAACTCTAAATGAATTTTTGATTGTAAATGCAGTAGTTTTGGTAATAAACGAAATACAAACTGTAGTAGGTAAAAAAATAGTACCTTAATTTGGTATATATCTCTCTCCATAGACTGGTCATCATCCGCTCCTGATGTAGAGCCATCTGAATCACTGTTTTTCTTGCGGAAATAACATTGATGAAATAAAGTTTTAAAATAAACAAATGAAGAGTAAAGAATAAATATTTCAGTTGAATTTAGAAAATCGATACCGCGAGTGAGGATACCCTAGTGCGCCATCGTCTTTGCCGTAATGCTCAAGTCTGTGGACCGTCTAATGAAACTGTTGAACCTCTCGATGTGGATATCATAATGATTCGTTGTTATTGTCAACTAAAGAAGGGGAAGTAAAGTGGTTTCCAACCGAGAAATCATAAACAGGTAAAGAAAGTAATCAACTATTATATGAATATTTGGAGAAATGTAACAAATATTAAAATTAGTGCTTCTAGTAATTTGAAACTTAGAAAAGTGACATCATCTCTCTTTTGAAAGGTATTAAACCACCGTATTAATACATAGATTTTTTTTATCAACCATAAAGATTGGACTTCTCATGATACACACTCTCTCATAACCCCACAGTATTGCTAAAGTATAAAACTATTTGGTGCCATTGTATAGATTCATACTTTCCTTTACATTAATATTGAAATAAAAATTTGCAAAACTTAAATTGATGTAATAATTTTTCTCTATTCTTTTTCAAAGTAGATGTCAACTACAGTAGCTTGTAAATAATATATAGGAATTAAAATACAGTTGTAGCAATCGTTTTCTCCACTCTTTATCCTGGGCTTGAGACCGACATCGGTAATATGTAGATGGCGGAGTTAAAACAATTGTATAAGGGATTTTGTTACGTAAAATATAAATTTATTCTAGCAATAAAATTGAAAAAAAAAAATTCGTACGTATGTGATAAAGTTAACTAAGTTGACGGCTTTCAGAATCTTAGCAACATGATCAGGATAACTGCATAAAAATATTCGAAGAACGATATCCCCATGTAATATAATAGCTTTCCCGTGACTTTGAGGCAATCCGAGGCTAAGCAAAGAATCACCCCATGCATAATGCTTGTGCACCAAAAGTGATTGCAGGTAATAAGAAGATAATGGTACCTCTTCTCATGTAAGCAACAGTAAGTTAATTAGCAAAGCAAGGCTTCCACCTAAGGTATGTCCAGTAAAACATAGAGTTGCAAGGCTACCTCGAGCGTCTAAGTAAGCATTGATTTTAGGAAGCATTTGGTCATATATGCCTTTGTCAGTTTCACAAATTCCTCTGTGTGAAAACATATCAAATCCCTATTGTTAAAATTGAAGTTCTTAACTCATACATATTATATTATAATAATAAAGCTCACAAATGTAATTCAATAGCCAGACTACTTATCTGAAACAAATGCTACCTAACTAAATTACCTCAAACTGAATGGGTTCAAAAAGAAGATTTGTTTGCCAAGAAGCTAAAGACTCAGAACCCTGCATGTTTATTCATTTAAATTTATATTGCGAATTGCAAACGAGAGGAGAATAAAATAGCAAAATAAACATGAATGATAGAATATCTTGTGCCATTCTTTTTTCATCGCATATAAACCACTCAAAAGGACATGAGTGATGAATTCAACGACTGCCTTTTTCATTTCTGCTTTGACAGTAGATATTGCAGTAATTGAATTTTTCGTTACAAAAAAAGAGGCCATATTAGATTTGCATTGGTTTATATCATTATTAATTATCAAGATATATATCAGGTCGGGAATGCATTCATGTGCTCTGCATGTTTACAATAGAAAAATAATGTATTTTTTGTATGTTTTGTTGTTCATTGCATCAATTTACATGCTCCATCATATTCAAAATTGATAAATGAACATATTTATATGTAATTCTCACCACTAAGCTCTTGTATAAAAAAAAAATTCACATATGAAAATACTTGTTAACAAATTAACTGCCAAGAAATAACATACAATGTGATCAAGGTAACTCAACATTACCGAGCTCTTTTCTTGAATCTCATCATCCTTCATTTCAGTCATTCCAATAATCGCTTCTAAACTCCTGCACCTCTGCTACTCCACCGACAGACATCTCTCAATTCTACTCTGTCCGTCTATCAACTATATTTTATTAAGATTAGAACAAATAAACTTATTAGATGTAACGAATGTCAACTATAAACATATGCTTTTAGCATTCAACTGGTGCTTCTCATTCTAAGCAACAGCTCAAACTTTCTTAATTCAGATGGGATTCGCATCAGACTTGATTTAATATATGCACAGTGCGCACCACAAAAGCTCTCACTATTGTAGTTTTTGACATGATACATCTAATCATAATCAATGAAAATAAAGAGGCAAAAAACACATAATAATTTTAGGGAAGTACCAACTGTTCTGACTAATGCTTCAGCAGTCACATAAATTGAAAGCAACAGCAAAAAGGCAAACGATTATTACCTGATAATTCTATAAAATAGCACAAAGCCACTATGAACTACATATACATTTTAAGCTTCAGTTAAAATCTTTTAGCCTTTTTTCAACAAATCGATTGACTTCTGCCGAGCATTTTGCTTGCCTTTCCTATTTGAAAGACTTCCAAAAAGCGTGTCTGGCTGATCCTTCATCTTGTTGCAGATGGTAGCAACTTTATATAACCCAATATTCCGTAATTCTTTACTCGAATTACTGGATTCAAGAAATTCTCTGCTTGGTTGCTCAACCGAAAATTAACCAACTGCCTTGACTCTTTTAAACAATCTTCCAAACTTTCATCTTTTCTTTACTCACTCATTCCTATACTGTAAAAACTCTCATCATCGAATCCTTCTTTTCAGATTTGACAATTGTACCTTTTGAGCTTTCAAAATTTTGGATTAACTGGATGAAACGTCACATAACTATAGGGGAAAATGGTGAGAAAATGTAAAGTTAAAAGGAAACGTGGTAGGTGGGAACCGAAGTAGCTGTATTGGAAAATTATATATGCAACTGTTCCCTCTTTATTGAAAATGACTCAAATTAACCTTGAGTAAATATGTATTTTAATACATTGGTATTTGGATATTTCTGGTATTTAATAAAAGACTGCACTTGGACCCGTTGACCAAGGATTTTGCTTTATAGTATAAGATATGTATATACGCACAGAGACCCGCTCTCATTTATAGTACTTTTTATAGATCAATTAATTTTCAAATATTATACATACACATCCTAATTGCAACTAATTATGAAAGTAATTTATTGCTTGTATTATAATGCAATTACCTCCAGAGAAGTAATTCATATATACTCGGTCCTCATAATACCAAATAATTGATTATTCAATATCTTGATATACATATTTATATCTTATGATAGAGTTTTAGAAAAACAAGTAAATACATCAATTTTTCGTAACATACTTGGAAAAATAAAAAGTTTATCTACGCCGTCTAAAATCATACTTACGAAAAACAATTTTACAGTTTATAAATATTTGTAAACTAGCTATAGTTCGTATAAAGGATTCAAGAATACCTATCAAGTTATTCCTGTACCAATGAAGTTATTTAGTGGATTGCATACATTATAATATTCTCCATGTATATTTTTAAATGACACATAACACATACACTCAATATAAAACTAATTGAGCATGAAGACTTAATAGAGTTTTCGTAACTTCAATAAATTATTATGTATTGATACAGTGTAAGACAATTTTATCTAAATGCGAGTCGGGACTGGATACAATGCAAACATAACGTAGTTCGATTTAATTAAGACTCTCAGTGGATACTCGAAAAATCTGAAATTTGTCTACATCTGTATATGAAAAGATGATAAATATTCGATATCCAGAATAAAAGAGATAGATGCGGTTACGAAGACATCCACATCCAGAAATTTTCCGCCGAGGTTTTAACAATATAATATTTATGTGTGTAAATACACACACACACACATACATATGTATGTATGTGTGTGTGTATAATGTTGTTAATGGGCTGGACTGGGTTGAGGATGACGGCTTTCATTGATGGGCTAGGCTGAGTTTAAATTTGGAAGAGGTAGTGGTGTATTTTTGTATATTTATTAGATTCTTTTATGTTGTTGTTATCCCGCCTTTTGGTCAAGGCCTGGATATCAACAAATAGGTTAAAAAGGATGGAAATCGATATTAGAGATCGATTAAAAACATGGCTATGATCGACACCAAAACTTGACCGAGCTCCAATCAAGACGAGATCGATTAGGAATGATGAACAAGGCTAGGAAAGACTAATTTCAAATTTCAAGTTAATCAGAGTTCGTATGCTCAAGATATTGATCGATCAAGATGCATGAAGGAAGCCTCATTTCATATCCATCAGCACATCAGTTCGTATCCATCAGGTGTACATCGACTCGTATCCATTCACATCTCTTTCGTATCCATCCCATATGCACCATTTCGTATCGATCGTGTCTGCCCCAATTCGTATCCATCACATCTGCTCTGTTTCGTATCCATCATCTGAACATTTTTCTTATCGCTTCCAATGCACAACTTGTATCGATCTATCATTTACACAGTTCGTATCGACCAATCAACGGTCCATACGAAATGTGCCACCAACGATCGATATGAAACAACATCTAAAAACATTGATACGAAACCAACTACTCGATGATTGATACGAAGAGAGTCAGGCTACATCGATACGAAACAGCTACAAAAATCGATACAAAATCTATACATCATCGATACGAAGTAGAGCATGGAATACCGATATGAATAGTATTGCCTGGATCGATACGAAAAGAACACGTTCAAGTGGAAGACTCGGTCACTTGGCATAAAAAGTGGATCGATCCTAAAATATAGTGCCACGTCACCTGACCGATGCGAACTAGGACCGATATGAATAGAGCGATGCGGATAAGAGCGATACGAATTCGACAGTTCATTGAAAATTCAAACTTGCATCGATCATAACTCAAAATCTACAAGTCCAAATGCCACCAAATTTTCACAGGAGCTTGCGTACGACCCAAAAAATGTCCATGATCGATCTCGACTTGGTTGGGCAAGATTTGGATCGACACAATTTTCATTCGTATCGATCATGGATCGAGTCCAAACGCTTAGAGATCGATCAAATGGGCCCACCCACGTGAGGGAAGGAGTTTTCCGAAGTTTGAGACAGATATTTCCAGCCTATACCTATAAATAGCAGCCCAAGGTCTTTAGAAAAGGGATCTTTTGATTCTTCTACGCCGTTACTCTGCAGAACTCCATTGTAACTCGATTATTATCATCTATACTCTTGTAACCAGCGAGTGATAATCAATAAAATAACAACTCTTTTAAGTGGACGTAGATCGAAGATGGCTGAACCACTATAAATTGTGTGTTCCTATTGCTTTTCTTTTAATTCTCTAAGCGCTCTTCATGTTTTATTCTCTATGAACTTGCTATCTGTGATCGGTAATTGTGAACAGGTACTTTCATCGGCAATTGGATGTTTGTGACCAATTATGATGCAAGCAGTTGTATAGTGACATTGTATTATAAAGGATGCCTGCTTTTTTTCCTTACTACTCTGCTAAGATATTTCAAGGAGGCGGATCTTTTATTGTTCTTGAAAATCGTTAATAAATTACCTATTTTCAACACACACACACTTTTAGTATATTAATAGTTTATATTTTACAAATTTAATGTATATTAACTATTCAAAACTATTTATTATCGGCATATTTGTTGATCTGCATACCTTTTTAATCGATGGGATTGAATTTTTTTTATGCTAAACCAAAATTTTATGTTTACATTTTTTATATATATCGATTGTTAGCGAATATGATAATTATCTGATATTTGTTTATACCCGTGGATGTGGATATTCGACATCCGAAAATGATTTTAGATATGAATGTAGAGATGACACAATCCACATCCAAAAGTATAAGATCACACATATAATCTTCAAATACAATACTAGCCAATTTATTGCAGCACAATTAACATTAACTAAAGCAAGCAAATGACATATAATGAATGCGAATTTGTGTCAACGTGAAAGGCTGATCAATTTGATGGTGATTATGCTTTCACATTTATAACAAAAAAATTATTTTTGGAGGTATTTCCATTCATATAAAAAAAAAGTAAATTAGGTGGAAGAAATAAAAGTACATCAAGAATATTTTGATCAATTTATATTGATAATCTTGATGAAGAATATGTGAAGTACCGCAACTGTTCTTATGCAAATTATAACTGAAATAAAAACCAGGCCCATCAACGTAGATATCTGTTTAACCGGCCTGCTGGCCCCTCGTAAGCAATTTGATAGAACTTATAAACCCTTCAAGCTAACCCGACCAGAGAGAAACAATCAAAATTCAATCAGAAAATAACTCCCGACTGATTTATTAATGGAACCGGAACAAAATGGGGAATCTTCGGCGACAGTTAAAAGACCAGAGAATCTTAAGATATGTACAAGTATGAAGATGTTTGGCGACGAAATTAGAGCTGCAACTTTAGAGAATAACGACGTTTTGGTAATTTGTCAGACCCTAATCTAATATTCAGTTATGAAAATCTTACGAGATTTTCGATCATTTTTTTTTTAAAATTTTCTTTCATCTACGCTCAAAATAACGATTTTCGTGTGTAGATCATTATCACTCACTTTGGATTTAAATTAATATGCCCTTCTGTAATGATTTCCTGATCGATTTTTCTCAGATTTTGATATTTTAGGTAGTGAACCTATGTGTTTATATATATTTTTATTTTTTATTTAACAGTTTATGCATTCTTCATTATTATCGATAAGGGTAAGTAACTCCTTCATTTATGGATTTGTATTAAATCATGTAAAAAAATTAATGACATCAATATTTTATTTGCAAATAAATAAATAAATAAAATTTGAATATTAACCTTGAAATATCTATTGATAATTTCAATGAATAAATCAATTAAATTTGAATAAATAAATAAACCAGTTAATGGATAGTTTCGGATGTGGATAAACCTCTGAAGGTATACATTTAGATGCACATAGTGTCATATTCACATTCACGTCCGAAATCATTTTTGGATATTAGATATCCAACTCCATAAACAAATAGATATCATATTTGTATCATATCCACCGACGATTAATAAATCCAATGACATAAATAGTAAATTTTAGTTTAAGAAAAACGTTTCCTTTTCCATTGATAATAAAAATACGAAAAACATATTTATTATACAGTCTTCGTATCTTTCGTTTTGTCCGTATATCACATAATTATTTGTTTGTCCAATACCGATGTAGACAGATTTCAGATTTTCGGATATCTGTGGATAAGCTTAGTTAGTGGGCAAACAAAGTTAACATTTTTTGTATTATTTCAAATTTAGATTTAATTACATTTTGAATTCAATCCATGTTTATATTAGAATATTATGTTTTTCCAATAATGTTTCTGGGGTACTATTATAAACATCCACTTTTTTCCTTCTTTCATTCACCTCTTCTCTCACACACTAATACATAATAAAATACTTCTTTCTGTCTTATACACCGTTCTCTCGACCTTCTTTTATTTTATTTTTCCTTTTTTCAAAACATGCATGCTTCATTGAATAGTTTGGAAAAAACAATAGTAAGCAATCATGAAGTTGAAGTTCCATCAATTTTGCTTTAGTTTCCATACATATTTATCAGTTTGAAATTTGTTTGTAAATTATGCTACATTGATCGCTATTTATCAAATTGAAATATTTTTATATAATGGAATACTCATTATGATGTCTCAGTGACTCGAACCCATAACTTCTAGAACCTTTACCCAGAACTCTATATTTCTAACCAGTTGAGCTAGAGGTATCCGACTTGTCAATTTGAAATTTTATATGTAAATTATGCTTAAGTTGATAGCTTTTAGACCTAGATGTATGACTATTGCATTTACAATCTCTTTACGCAACAGAGTTTGAAGTTTTGACGAGAACGATGTATAAAGAAGAATTGCTCAAGATAACGAAGAAACTCAAATTCAGTTTTTTAAAAGAGATTTAAATGTTTTTAAAAGCGATTGTGGTGGATGTTTGAAGTAAAATTTTAAAATATATAGTTTCTAATGCTAAAAATACCCTTTTGACGAAATAAATCATTTTGCAAGATAAAATAATAATCAACCTTCGTTACTCTATTTTCATTATCGTATATCATGAGCCATAGAATGATTGTAACATAAAAGTAACAATAGGGTAACACTTATATTCAACTAACGGTAATTGGTGTTAAAATTAAAATAATAATCAATATAAAAATTTAAAATAATAACAAGACTACAACTATGACAAAAATATGTTTTCTAGAAAAGGAACTCTACATTGGTTTTCATTCTCCTTCTCGTACAAGTTTCAGAATGGATCCTTGTAGAAAGCTTGCGTAAAATCTCTCAGTTCTAAAACTGAAACAACTAGTACTCCTAAAAAATAAAATCTCAAAAGAGAGATATTGGCTAACAATAGAGAAGTACCATACTTACATAAGGAAAAATTAAACATGTAAAATATGAAAAAAATCAAAAATTATAGCTAGAACAATATAAATCCCTTGATTTCATGTTTAATAATATCGTGTGAAGATTCTTTTGTATAACTAATGTTTACAGGTAGATTCTACGAAGTGTTTGACCCATTTATACAAGTTTGTTTAAGAAAGAATTAATTATTTATGTTGTAATGATAAAATGTTATCCACGCATCGCAGAATGAGTAGATTGGATTGGAATGTAGAGAATTTGAGAAAGTTGCACACTTACCCTTAAGAATGCATATGGATTGATTATCCAATGAGTTGAATCTTATTTAATCCACAAAGTGGATTGGAGTTGATCTTATTTGAAATTCATTCGATTGGATACAGATTATAGAAATACCATTATGGTGGATCCTTGTGCTTGAAACAAATTGAATAACCGATCCAATTTATTTTTTACATTATGGAAAAATAAATGTCCACATTTGACTTTGAAATTGACAAGTTTGATTGATTGTGTTGTAGTCTGTTTTCATATGTGGATTATTAGTTTGTTCTTAGTTTTGATTTATTCATTTTTCATGTTTTGGGTTAAACTTTAAATTAAATAAAAAAGAAATTCTCTTATAACTTCATATTTTCATAACTAGCTAGTTAACATGTATGAAATAAAGTGTTTAAATTATACATTTTTTATTTTAATTAGCAACTTATTATTTCAAGAATTCAATATAATGTTTTGTTTGTTCTTGTCATGCTACTAAGGGGCCGTTTGTTTTCCTAAGCATATTAGATTCTCTAATTTTATTGAATGTTAATAAAATAAAATTTACAGTAATTTTCTATCTAATTTAATTCAATTAGAGGTTGAAAAGGGATAGTTTTATATTATGGTATAGTTTAGGCTTAGTTTTAATTTTGTCTAATTTTAAAAAGAAGATAATTTATCCCTTTAATCAACAAGCATTATCTAGTTACCATCTTAAGGTTTTTACACAAACAACTATAAAATTTAATTAGACAATCAAAATATAACAAGATCGATTAAGGTTATAAAGTAAAAAGCAACCAATCTAATCCAAGAAATTCTAGTTCAGGTCAAATATGTAGATCGGGTGGATCAGATGCTATGCCGTACGAGGCGGTGCAGGTGCTGCTTGCTAAGATTGGCTTTCAAGTATAGACAAAGTTCAAATGGAGCCTAGACGAAAATAGGCGTTTGTTGTATACATTTTACATTTTGCACAAACAACATTTACATTAAAATAATTACAAAAATAACCAACTATTTATTAAACTATATTGATGTTGATTAGGTAATCACAACTTATTAGTCTACTATGAGTTATATGTACATGTGTGTGTATGCTCATGTAGATGTTTCGTTAATAAATTTAAAAATGAAGCAAATACTTTTATAATTTATAGAAGCAACAAAATTTATTAAATTTTGTGTCATGACAATAACTGAATATTTGTATACAAATAATCTTCAAAAACTTGCAATTTTAGTGAATAATATAAATTTCAATTTATAGTTAGTTATTTTGTGTATGATTAAGTAATTATTTTAAAACAACTTTTAAACGGCTAACTCAATTAAGATAAAAAATTAAGAAACCAGTGAAGCCAAATGTCAAAGAAGTTGAGAAATTAAGAGTAACTTTCATTCTCAAATATGAAGAAGAAGAATTATTTATTAAGAGGTTGTTTGCATATTTTGAAAAAAGTACAGAAACACATTCAATCATTGAAATTCGTGAAACATAAAAATCTTTAATAAGTAAACAAAGCAACCGATGATTTATTGTAAACGTGTTTAATTTAGTGAAGTAAAAAAATAAAGTTATACTAAAAGCACTTGTTTTATGGCATTCGAAAAAGGCTCATCGCTCGGACGGTGGCTTGATAAATGACGTAATAAAACTTAACAATAAAAGGTGCACATTAAAATTGCAGAGTAGCAAATATTCGACATTTAGCGATGTCTAGGCGGCATAGTTGTCAAGGTGCACGCCTATGCGTCATAAAGGCGCAAATGCACTTGCTGTGCTTTTCTCGATGTTGAGGCGCCTCCACAATCGAAGATGCATGAAAAGTGCACTAAAGCGCGATTTTTTAAGGCGTCAAAGCGCAGTAAAGCATCTCGAGTAGGCTACCCTGTTTTGCAGGCCAACCCAAATTGTAAACCCATCCAAATACGTTTTCTTATCGATAATGAAAGTCTATTACAATCGACATTCAAAATTTTAGGGTTTAAAAAAGTCCAAGCAAAATAAAAAAAGACCGCTACCATCCATCGTCGATGCTACTGTCGTCGTTGCCGTCTGCCGCCACCTAGCAACTGTCGTCGCCACTCGTTGTCGTAGAACCCGATCTAACAACGCCTAAGAGGTGATGTATTTTTCTTACTTAGTAGTTTAAATTAGTTTGACATTTGTATTTAATTAGTTTTAACTTTAAATTTGAAGTTGATTTTAATTAGCTTTTTAAATTTTAAAGTTAATTTCAATTAGTTTAAACTATAAAAAGTTTATTTAAGTTAATTTTTATTAGTTTAAACTTTTAAAAGTTAATTTAGTTTAAACTTTAAAGTTGGATTAATTTAGTTTAATATTTAATAGCTATGTTAAATAAATTATAAATATGTAAATTTTAGACAATTAAATAGTTATATTTTGAATTTTAGACTTTTTAGTTGATGAGACAGTTAAAACTAAATTTTACTTAATAAAATAATTAAATAAAATATTTAAATTGTTAAAATAAAATATTAATCCATGTATTTTTATTGCAAAAAATGTTTATCAGCGCTAGATGTATCATTTTTGGTAGTAATTCATAATGCCTTTTTTTAACCAAAAGAGCTCACACTTGAATAAAAGGCGTGCAAAAAAGTCCAATGCACACGCCTTGAGCTTTTTCGCCTCTTAGCGCTTTAACCACTTTGCTCGGCGATGCCCATGACAACATAGATCGAATGCGAGTTAAAAATTTAGAGATGAAAACTACCGAACTGTCAAAATTTCAATTTTATTTCTTTTAATTTCAATTATTATACAAAAACAACTTAGCCACCATCCATTGTTTTTCAAGAGTTTCAATACAAAGAATTTAAGTTTCAACATTCTTTTGTTTAACTGTCGATTATCAACAGTTAGGTTGAACAAAAAATACAAAAATAAACTGTAAATTGCAGAAAAAAGTAAATTGACAGAATAAAGTTTAAGTTATTATTAAAAATAACAAACAAATACTTGAAGTTACTTTTAGCATGTTTATCGTGCATCTAAAATCATGATTAAAACTTACTTTATACATAATAAATAAAAATATGTTATACAACCTGATTTTTATTAATGTATGTGGAAAGGGGAGAGTGAAAACAAAGTTTAAGCATGTTGTGCCTTTCGATTCTAAAATATTTTACCGACTTACTGGCATAATGAATGCAATTTCAATGAAAAATTGAGACTTGTGATTCAAAGAAAATTGTTTCTAGATATTGAAAAAAATGAATTGTACATAGAAAAGAATCAAGTGAATTGAGTGTGAAAAAGAGAGTTGAATATCATTATTGTTTAAACCTACCATTATATTATGTGACCCCTCTGATGATTGAATTGTGTAGTTGAAATTTCGATATCATTTTAAGCTCTCGTATGGATATAGATTGAAGAGAAATTACAATTAAAGAAAGAAACAAAGGAATGGTTTTTTTTATTTTCGATAGAAAAAAGAAACTTATTCTTAGGATTTGAATTTCATAAAGAAAAAAAATAAAACTGAATAGTATGAGTAAAACCGATAAAGAGAAAATCTAAGAGACATTTTGTTACAATTGAGTGTATTAAAGCATGCTAAATGAGATATTTTAGAGAGGTAAATGCGAAAATATACACATGAATCATGGAAAAATAAAAAATTTAATTCTAAACTTACGATAAAAATCAAAAGGAGTAGGAGAGGTCAAAACATGCGCGTGCACACAGAGATACACAACAATGTATAAGAAGAGATGAAAACAATTAGATAATTTAATTTAGATGTGAAAAAAGAATATTTTTGCTCAGGAATTAAACAACATAAATAGGTGTAGAATAAATGAATATAAAATGAGCATAACTAACTTAAGTGTGAAGACAAAGAAAAGAAACAACCGTTACATTTGGATTTAGTCAAATCATAAGAAATACTAGAGTTAAAAATTACTAGATTTTTAGAATTTCAATTTGATTTTTCATAGTTCTTTTAATATCCAAATACAACTTAGACACCATCCATAGTTTGTCAAAAGGTTTAGTATTAAAATTTTAATGTTTAACCTATTTATTTTCATTGCTAATTAGTATTTACCAGCAATTATATTATGCATATTAAGACTACGAGCATTCCGAAAATAAACTTGCAAATTACATAAAAAAGTATTGGTTTAATATACTCGAGTGTTATCCCGCTTTTTGGCAAAGCCGTGATACCAAAAGATCGATCGAAAACAAAGGACAGTTCGTCTCAGAGATTTGTCATACTTTGCTTCACTATGGATATCGCTGAATTTTGTCCGAATCCAGATTGAGCTACAATTGATAGGGCATGACAAGAAAGATCATAGAAGTCAACATCTCAAATTTCAAGTCGATCCGGGTTCATACGCTCAAGTTATGATCGATTCAATCTGGAAGAAAATGCCCATGTTTCATATCCGTCATCTGGGTGATTTCGTAACGATCATCAAGTTGCAGTTCGTATCGATCACTTTCGTATTGATCAGGTTCCGGTGACTTCGAATCCATCATAGTACCACAGTTCATATCCATGAAGTTCGAATCCATCGAAGTACCTCGGTTCGACTCGGTCTCATTCGAACCCATTGGCAGAAAGCCCACTTCGCATCCATCAGAAGATGACCTACTTCGTATTGATCAACCCCCATGAGTTCGTATCGATCATGATTGGCCGTGTTCGAATCCATCGAGTTCGTATCGATGGACTTCGTACCCATCAGCAGATGATGCACTTCGTAACAATCGGCCAATGTCTTCTTCGTGTCCATCATGGAAGCATCCATTCGAATCCATCTGGTCAAAGCACTTCGTATTCATCAGGTTACCTTGCTTCGTATCCATCAGTGATTCGTATCCACCAACAGTTGCAGTTCGTACGCATGAATAAGACATCATTCGAATCCATCGAGTCAACTAGCCTTGATGACGTGTCATCCCTCGATACGAACAAGCCGAAGTATATGGAGTCGATGCGGTCAACTCGGAGTGAAGACCGGATCGAGTCGAAGATTGCGCTCCACGTCATCACAAAGGCGCGTGCCACCATCGATTCGAAACCATCGGTTCGAAGAGATGGATTCGAACCAAACAGTCATACGAGGAACCCCATTTCTTATCGACCATATCTCGCGATCCACTGATCCAAATGCCATGAAATTTTCACTGGAGCTTGCATACATGATGAGGAACGTCTCCACCAAATTTCAGCCAAATTGGACATCATCTTGATCGATACGCAATGACTTCGTATCGATCACAGATCGACTTGAAAATTTCTGAGGTTGGTCGCGTGGGCCCAATCACGTGCTAGAAAAAGTCTTCCGAGATTTGAGTGCAATCTCAGCCTCCTATGCCTATAAATAGAGCCCCAGAGCCAACAGAGAAGGGATCTTTCGACTCTCAAGCGCCCAGACTCTGCCGGATTGAGATCTCCATCATCTTACATCATATTCTTGTTGTAGTATTCGAATTTCCTGTTGTAATTTGCTGTTGATTGCTATAACAACATGTAATCATTGCAAGAGAATCAATAAAACTGCAAAAAACTTCACAGTGGACGTAGGCAACACGCCGAACCACTATAAATCGCTTGTCTACGCATTTACATTACTATTTATTGGAGTTATTGTTAGATAATACTCGTTTTCAATTTACATTCTTCATTATTATCTCTTCAACGACTCCCGAAGAGTGTTGTGACCAAATTTGGTGCAAACACTTTGGTGCTTTCACTGAGAAAAACCCAGTTTTTCTCATGCTCTTTGAATCTGTCATCGATACCGGATTGAATAAATCTAAGAGAGAGATCCAGATCATCAAGTCCAAGTTCCTTCCCCTCTATTCAGATTTGCATAAAGTCAAGGAAAGGAATTCAACTTTCAAGATGGTTAGCATAAGGACCACCTCTAACGCTATCAATCAAGAGGAACATGATAAGCAGAATCCTGCGCCGCTATCTCCATCTAATCAAGATGCTACTGGACATTCGGAGTCATCAGGTCCGGTTACCCGACAGGAGTTGCAGTTGCTACTCCAAGAGCTGACCCAGAGTCGGCAACAACTAACAGAACAGCTACACGCTAACGCCGAGCTGATCAACCAGCTGGATCGCCAGAAGCGAAAGAGATCCAAGAGAGACCATGTTTCTCGCTTTTCCAAGGAAAGTTCTTTCATCTTTTGATTATCATAATCGATCTCCACAACCCCGGCTGGATGAGAGTCACATGCCAGCCGCTGGAGATCAACCGACACTGACCGTTGGACAACTGAGAGTTAGTCCATCAACCAGTTTTCAAACCGGACCCTCCTCCCGAGGAGGTGCAGTTCCTCACCACACCGCAGAATACCGCACCACTAACGTCGCGGTTGAACCAGAGGTCGATGCCCAAGATCGGTCGAACCCGGACAGTCGCCAGCATGGGCGTACCCTTGAACCATACATCCCAGAGGACTACGAGCCAAGAAGGCAAGATTTGGACCGCCAACAGCATCCGGTCCAACTCTAGGATGTGGGATTCAATCACATTCCGGCACGAGCCGCACAGAATATACAAATGCCGGATCTTCTGACCATGATACGTCAGATGATACGTGAGAGTCAGGGTCTCACCAATGACGATTGGGGAATTTCCCGAAGTCACACTCCTTTTACGGACGATATTCTTACTGTTGACCCCCACGACGATTCAGGATGCCAACTCTACCCATGTATGAGGAAAACTCCGACCCCAACCAACATATTCTGAAATATGAATGGTCGATGACCGTTGACAGAGCTGACGATGCAGTGAAGTGTCGTACTTTCCCCATATCCTTGGGGGGTCGCTACCATGTGGTTCACTCGACTGCCACCTCGATCCATCTCTTCATTCGACCAGTTGACCACAAAATTCGTTGAACAATTCCGCATGCACGTCGCAAGGCCAAAAGATGTCAATACTCTGTCTAGCGTCACTCAAGCTCCTGGAGAGACGCTCAAACACTACTTAGAGAGATTCCATACTGCATGTGCGGAGATCAGCAATCCGAACGATAACTCCATCCTTATGGCGTTGACTAAGGGGATCGACCCCGATTATGAGTTTGGCAACTGGTTGGCTGGAAAACCACCCGCATCATTGGACCGTTTCCACGCCACGGCTCAATTCCTGAGAAGGGAAGACGCGAAACAGTCTAGGAAGCAAACTGATGCATGGCCAAGCACGGAAGGAATCCAAAGCAATGTCGCAATCAAACAGTCCGGTGAGAGCTCCGGAAAAGTTCAGTTGAACGTTAAAAACAAACAAGCTCGGCGGAGAGAGAGCGTGAATCAAAATAGAAAACGAGATCAAAATCGTGGCGCACGGCGCAAGAATCCCATGTTTGACAGTTATACTCCTTTGAATACATCACTGGAGAACTTGTATTTACAAACCTGTAATACAATTCAGTACCAAAAACCTGCACCAAAACCGTCGTCAGAGAGGCAAATCCAGACGGGAAAATTTTGCAGGTTCCATGAAAGCTACGGGCACAATACAAACGAGTGTCGTCACTTACAAGATCTCGTTGAAAAATTGATCAGAGAAAGAAAGCTGGAACAATTTGTGCGGGCACCGCAGCCTAGAGAAGCGGGCCCATCAAATCAAAACAATGATCCCGATCGACCGAGACAGGACTCCACTTGTCCCCGTGAAAGATTGGTGATAAACGCCATCAGTGGCGGACCAACTTTTTCAGGAGCCTGGAACGACGAAGATCTTCGTCACTGTTACACATGACAGGCTCATTCAATCTATGAATACTTTGCAATTTCTTTTACATTCTGAAGTTTGAATTTGTAATAAGGCATTGACTTTGCCATGTTTTTCCGTTCCAGCAATAAATTACTATCTTTTCAAGTTAGAGATGTGATTCACCGAATGCAACATTCAACAATCACGACACACGAAGAGTTAAGTTCCAACGAACAATGAAATTTATTCAAATAGCGAGTGACTGTGATACGACCGGCCACTCACTAAGTGAAACCTCAGCTCGGGGGCAAGCCATCACATCAAAGGCTGAACTGGACCGACACACGACAGTCCTACAACTAACTCCAAATAAATCGTTCCCGGAGACATCTATTCCAGGTTCCCGGAGTGCGAACCGACCCATCAATGCAACTCCAAACTTCCCAGAGTGTGAATTGGAGTATAAACATCTATTCCAGCTTCCCGGAGTGCGAACCAACACATCCATGCTAACTCCAAGTTCTCAGAGCGTGAATTGGAGTGCGAACATCAATTCCAGGTTTCCGGAGCGCGAACCAAAATATAAATGCTAACTCCAATTTCCCAGAGCGTGAATTGGAATATAAAATTACAGGTTCCCGGAGTGCGAACCCAAACATACATGCTATCTCCAAATTCCCAGAGTGTGAATTGGAGCACAAATACCAAGTCAAAGTTTCCAGAGTGCGAACCGAAATATCAATACTAACTCCAAGTTTCCAGAGCGTGAAGTGGAGTATAAACGTCAATTCCAGGTTCCCGGAGCGCGAACCGTATTACAAACATCAATAACTCTCAAATTCTCAGAGTGCGAACCAGATTATCGATCGCAAATTATCCTAAGTCCTCAGAGTGTGGACATGTGCTTAAGATTTGCAATGGGTGCGATCATACCAGCACTAAAATGCCAGACCCCTCACCAACTTCCAAGTGTTGGGCACCCAGTCTCTCTTTAGCACGAGAGATCGTGAAATCATGGAAGAACCTTCTTCTCATCATCAGTCAGCATATGGTTCTCCAACTCGAACTCATCAAAAACTTCGCCTGGCTTTGATGCTTTCTCTTCTTCAACTAATAAATTACAGGCGTTGAACAAATGCGTCGGATAATCGTCAAGCCATGTCAAATTTCTGTGCCTCAGCACATTAGCGTTATAAGTAATGAGAAGTTCTTCTATCTCTGTCTCTAGCTTAGTCTCTGTTTGACGAACTTTCTCATCGACTTCGGCTTCTGTCTCGCGGACCTTCTCCAAGGCCGCATCTCTTTCTCTCCGAAATTCCACCGCCTGATCACATGCTTCCTGTGCGGAAACGTTAGCGGTGTCCCTCTTTCTCATAATCTCTGCAAGTTTGGCCTTGAGCTCGTTTAGCTCTTTTAAGGCCGCATCCCGCTCGGCAGTTACGATGGTATTTCGGTGTCCCATGTTCTCCACCGTAGCGTAATGCTCACGCTTCATCCTATCCATCGCTGCCTGAGCTTCATCCGCTTTTCTGAGAGCTTCAATCTCTGACTTTCGAGAGGACTTGGTCTCACTGCTGAGCGCTTGAATAATGCGGTCCTTTTGACCAAGTTCTTTCTTCAACTTCTCAATCGTAGCCGCTCGATCAAAGGCCACTTTTGACGCTTTCTTAGCAGTCTTCGACCATTCTTGATACTGAAAGAATACGTCTGAGAGATAGTCATGCATCATAGGTGCAACTGTCGACGGTATCCTCTTTAGATGCGGGGGGAAAACGAACCCGTCAAAGCAAATTTCAGGAAATTCTTTCCTCAGTTGAGCAAGCCTAACCGCTCCTTCCCCCGAAGGCTCTGTCAATGTCTGCTCTGTTGACGGGGAGGCCGCAATCTCCGTTCTTCCGTGAGTATCAAACCTCGATGGTTGGGAAGACGGCTTGGGCCGTGAAGTTTCTGGAGGCCTCGAAACGTGAACTGGAGGCGGTGTAGGGGCTCTAGGAGGTGGCATGTGAGATCGAAACCGACGCCTATAATCTTTATCTTTGTTAGAGCGCTCATGACTCGAGCGCCCATAGTCATAATCTCTATCTCCTTCCCTCCTATACGCTTCATAATATGAAGAAGACTGACGTTTCTTACGAAGGCTACCAAGCATCGAACCTTTACCCGACATAGTATCTGCGAAGCAAAAACATAAAGCGAAATTAGTAATCTCTCACGGTGAACGTATTACACTTAGAAATCGTGTAGTGCCGTGAAGTGTGAATGTGGGTGCAACCCCTCGACCAGCCAGATGTGTCAACCGCACTAGTGGGCAGAGACTCGCTCAAAACTAAGGCTTCTGAAAGTTCTTCCAATCCGGCATCATGCTGCAAGGACACATCGTCCGGAATTGCAATGTCGGCGAGCCCTTCATAAAGATTCTCAGTTCTCGGAGGAGACATCTCCGAAATTCTAATTCCAGGAGCGGGTCGGGCCGTGACAACCGATTTCCATCTTCCCTTTTTAGGTGGCTTAACAACGGCTGCCTTGCCTTTTCTTTGTTCTTCGGTATCTTGGGCTACATCCGCTGATTCGTCCAGTGTTTCTTCATCGGTATGAGTTCTTTCAGAGTCAGCCTCCTCAATTATGATAACTTTGGGTTTTCTTCGTTTAACTCGTTCTTTCGCGGCGGTTCTCAAAACACCGTCAATCATTATGCTTTGTCTTCGTTCGATCAACCCAAGAGTTCGAAGGTTCCTATCCGTCAATAGCAACTCGATATTCCTCTCTTCGCTTGGGATTTCTTGAAAAATCCGAACTATCTCCTTGAAACGCTCATCTTCGGGTCGCTGAATCACGGCTGAAAAAGAAAAGAGATGTGAGTTCGACTTCGAATGCATCAGTTTTATCAACTACCCGGAAAAATAGCAATACACACGTCTAAATAGCCATCGTCGAGCGAACCCTGGAAGGCATCTGACATAAAACCATTCCGTCCTGAAGTAGCTCAATCTAGTCCAAGCCCCCGTGATCACTTGGCAATTTCTCACCGCCTCCAAGAATGTGAAAGATGGACTATCGGTCCGACTCTTGAAGTTAAACAAGTATCTGATCTCACTCGGGAGTGGCAGTCGATAGAGATACTCCATAAATGCAATGAACAAGCTATTGAGTGACGCATATCCGTTCGGATGCAACTGAGATGGGGCGATCCTCAAAAATGACAATACCTCTCTTATATACTGGTTAAACGGAGGGAGTGTCCCAGTTGCGTCCGCGTGGCGATTGAATGCGGTATATCCCTCCGGTGGATTGTGTGGTCTATCATTTGGTCCCGGCAGTAGCACGTCATCCATCGACAAACCATGCCTTAAACATATTCTTCCTAGCATATCTTCCGAAATGTTGGACGGGACAGAGTCTGATGGGTTATTAATGAAGGATGCGTCAGGTAACTCGTCCGGAGCTGGACCTATAACTTCATTCTCAATCTCCGGTACTTCAAGCACGGGAAGGACTGAACTCTGAGTTTCTTGCGGTTGCGAACTTGAAGTTTCCATAACTAGCTAACTCACGAGAAATCATCATTAGATGCTAAAAAGCCCGTGCATTCCCCGGTGTAAAGTGCATGAATGTGTCGTGCAGTGCTGTGCGTTACTTGAGCAAATTCTATATAATAAACTGAAATGTTTGAACGATAAACTCTGAAAATCAAACCGGAAATGACCGTCATCGCTGACCGTCACAACCGTGCCATCCAGACGCAAGCGGTCGATCCAAGTTAAAGTTCGTTATATTTTTGTTAAGTTACAGTTCCATCGGCGAGCTTCGAAAGGTAGTCCAATATGCAGTTCTACGGTCAAGTTCAGTCATGCAAGGCAAAAGCTCGTCGGAGTCAAGTATTCTAATGTGCAAAAGTTTTCTAAATTCGTCTAATTTCAACTTGGAATCGGTCGCTGCAGTTCAAATTCGTATCGAGTCGAAGAAATATCATCAACCACATTCGAACCGGTACGTTTCGTATCGATCATGTTCGAATCGATACGTTTCGTATCGATCAATCAGGTTCGACTCGATACGCTTCGTATCGATCAGGTTCGACTCGATACGCTTCGTATCGATCCAGTTCGAAACGATACGTTTCATACCGATCGAGAGCACGATATTTCGCATCGATCAGAGAACATTGGCTTCGCATCGATCGCCGCTCTCGTATTCTTATCGATACGAAATCGCTTACTCTCCTTCGATTCGAAAAACTCCACAACTCCTTCTTCTCCAAAAAGGCCTTAACTCCATGGCTGTGCTCCATCCCCAATCTTGCTCTCACGCCAGAATTTTGGATTCATCGAAATCGATCATAAAAGCAAGAAGAATGGATTGAGATTTCGAGTTTTATCGTTCTAATCATGATTCTGTCCATAAATTACCTGAGTTTAATGTTTAGTTTGAAGAATTAAAGGACTGAATCGATTCGAAGGCTAAACGGTTCTTTCTCTTGAACTCTCTATCGATACAAAGTAAAAGGCAACAGTAAAAGTAAAAAGTGAAAAAATGGCCAAGTGCGAAGTATTTATATGAGGCCATAGAAGAACCGAGTCGATTCGCCTCCCAGTCAAACTTGACCGGTCGCAACCAGCCAAAACACGAATCGGTTCGAATGCTCCGTTCGAATCCATATGCCTGAGACCTTATCGATGCGAAATTACCCTCATACTTCACCGATACGAAGTACACAACTAAGGCTGTGTCGAAGACATTGAATTCCATCGATGCGAAACGGACAGTGAGCACATCGACTCGAAGCCTTCGTTCACATCAACAATTTCGCAACTCCATCCACTGCACATCGATACAAACAAAAATTTCGTATCCATCAAAACCTATCGATACGAACAGATGTTTCGTATCCATCCAAACTCATCGATACGAACGGATGTTTCGTATCCATCCAAGCTCATCGATACAAACTATCATTTCGTATCCATCATTTCGACTCGCATCGATATGAAAAACTACTTTTCAACCTTTTACATCGATTCAGTAGAGGATCGATACAAGAAGATAGTCAAAAACAACCATCAAGCGTTGTTTCAACTCAAATTTCCAAATTGGTTCAGGAGAGAATCGATACGAAATTCAATAACGAACAAAACTGACAACGATTCGTGGACGCACAACGTTAACGAGAGTCAAATTCACATATGTGCATATATGTCGGACTAATATTCGATTTTAAATATTCACAGGGATCGAATACTCATCTTGTTGCGATTACAACAACCAACAGCTAAGCAATATTATACAACAACCAATCATATCAACGCAAGGTTACAACCTTTGACGAGAGAGCAATGATTGTTCAGAGAGAAATTGCAGCTTTTCAAAGCACGTCATGTTTCCACAAGACGTACTTTGGGGGACAAATGTTATCCCGCTTTTTGGCAAAGCCGTGATACCAAAAGATCGATCGAAAACAAAGGACAGTTTGTCTCAGAGATTGGTCATACTTTGCTTCACTATGAATATCGTTGAATTTTGTTCGAGTTCAGATTGAGCTACAATTGATAGGGCATGACAAGAAAGATCATAGAAGTCAGCATCTCAAATTTCAAGTCGATCCGGGTTCATACGCTCAAGTTATGATCGATTCAATCTGGAAGAAAATGCCCAGGTTTCGTATCCATCACTCTGGGTGATTTCGTAACGATCATTAAGTTGCAGTTCGTATCGATCACTTTCGTATCGATCAGGTTCCGGTGACTTCGAATCCATCATAATACCACAGTTCATATCCATGAAGTTCGAATCCATCGAAGTACCTCGGTTCGACTCGGTCTCATTCGAACCCATTGGCAGAAAGCCCACTTCGCATCCATCAAAAGATGACCTACTTCATATCGATCAACTCCCATGAGTTCGTATCGATCATGAATGGCCGTGTTCGAATCCATCGAGTTCGTATCGATGGACTTCGTACCCATCAGCAGATGATGCACTTCGTAACGATCGGCCAATGTCTTCTTCGTGTCCATCATGGAAGCATCCCTTCGAATCCATCTGGTCAAAGCACTTCGTATCCATCAGGTTACCCTGCTTCGTATCCATCAGTGATTCGTATCCACCAACAGTTGCAGTTCGTACCCATGAATAAGGCATCATTCGAATCCATCGAGTCAACTAGCCTTGGTGACGTGTCATCCCTCGATACGAACAAGCCGAAGTATATGGAGTCGATGCGGTCAACTCGGAGTGAAGACCGGATCGAGTCGAAGATTGCGCTCCACGTCATCACAAAGGCGCGTGCCACCATCGATTCGAAACCATCGGTTCGAAGAGATGGATTCGAACCAAACAGCCACACGAGGAACCCCATTTCGTATCGACCATATCTCGCGATCCACTGATCCAAATGCCATGAAATTTTCACTGGAGCTTGCATACATGATGAGAAACGTCTCCACCAAATTTCAGCCCAATTGAACATCATCTTGATCGATACGAAATGACTTCGTATCGATCACAGATCGACTTGAAACTTTCTGAGGTTGGTCGCGTGGGCCCATTCACGTGCCAAAAAAAGTCTTCCGAGATTTGAGCGCAATCTCAGCCTCCTATGCCTATAAATAGAGCCCCAGAGCCAACAGAGAAGGGATCTTTCGACTTACAATCGCCCAGACTTTGCCGGATTGAGATCTCAATCATTCTACATCATATTCTTGCTGTAGTATTCGAATTTCCAGTTGTAATTTACTGTTGATTGCAATAATAACATGCAATCATTGCAAGAGAATCAATAAAACTGCAAAAAACTTCACAGTGGACGTAGGCAACGCGCCGAACCACTATAAATCGTTTGTCTACACATTTACATTACTGTTTATTGGAGTTATTGTTAGATAATACTCGTTTTCAATTTACATTCTTCATTATTATCTTTTCAACGACTCTCGAAGAGTGTTGTGACTGTTATCCCGCTTTTTGGCAAAGCCGTGATACCAAAAGATTGGCCAAAAACAAAGGACAGTTCGTCTCAGAGATTGGTTGCACTTCTCTTCGCTATGGATATCGATGAATTTTGTCCGAACCCGGATCGGGCCGCAATTGATAGGGCATGACAAGAAAGACCATAGAAGCCAGCATTTCAAATTTCAAGTCAATCCGAGGTCGTACGCTCAAGTTATGATGGATTCAAGTTGAGAAGGTGCACATTGCTCGGTTCGAACCCATCATGTTCGAACCCATCATATTCGAACCCATCGTGTTCGAAACCATCGTGTTCGAAACCATCTATTTCGAACCCATAGGAAGAGGCGACATTCGAATCCATCTAAGGAACTCCCTACTTCGAATCCATCACAAATTCGAGTCCTTCCTATGCTTCGAATCCACCACAGCTTCGAATCCATTAATAGCTTCGAACCCATCACAGCCTCGACTCCATCCATCATCTTCGACTCCATCACTCACCTTCGACTCCATCGACTTCGACAACTTCGAATCGATCCAGGGCGCATTTGGATCGATTCGAACGAATCCACTCCATCGATTCGAAGACGACCTTCGAATCCAACAAAGCGGCTAAGCTAGCACGAACATGGATCGGCTCGAAGACAGGCGCGCCCCAATCGATTCGAAGTATTCGCTTCGGCCATGCATCGATTCGAACGAATCGATTCCATCGATTCGAACCAAACAGCATGCCAAACACCCAATTTCGAACCGATCATAACTCCCAATCTACTGATCCAAATCCCATGAAATTTTTACAGAATTTTGTCTACATGATGAAGAACGTCCACGCCAAGTTTCATCGCAATTGGACAATTTTTTGATCGAATCGAAGTTCACTTCGAATCGATCCCAAACTGGGCACGCACTTCAAGAACGCGGGCCTGTGGGCCCCCCGTCACGTGCCAAGCAGCCTCTCCATGATTTAGGTGGGATTTTGGCCTTCCACACCTATAAATAGAGCCCCTGGTCATTCAGAGAAGGGGTCGGAGAATTTGGGGAGAAAGAGTACGCCTAAACGCGGCCAGAATCACTCCATACCACCATCTTGGCTACTGATTTCGAATTTAAGTCTGTCGTCTGCTGTAATTTGCTTCAGAACACTTGTAACCTTCAAGTATTAAGCAATAAAGTGATCAAACTTCATAGTGGACGTAGGCGCATCGTCGAACCACTCTAAATTCTTGTCTTCTATGCAATTTACTTTTCTATAACTTGGAGTTTTTGTTAGATAATTTTCATTTCCAATTTAAGTTCTTCACTTATTATCTCTTCAAAGACTTCCGAAGGGTGTTGCCCAATTTTGGTGCAAACAGTGACCAATTTTGGTGCAAACATCGAGGATATTCTTTGGAAAATAACTAATAAGTAATTGAATTCATTTTAAACATTTTAATTGTGCATTAAAGATTTTGAACTAAACTTAATATATAAAAACAATAAATTAAAATACATCATACAAACAAATCCTTACATATTTACAGGGATAAAGGAGAAATAAGTAGATAAATTCTAAGCATTTACATACTTATCTTTTGGCATAATAATGAAATTTCAATGAAAAGTGATGACCTCAAGATTCAAAGAAATCGTTTATGGATATGAATATAAAAATTGAATTATAATGAAGTAAGAAAAAAAATCAAGTGAATTGAGTGAGAAAGAGTTGAATACCATCAAAGTTTAAAGGTTACCATCATATCATGTGACCCTTCCTGATGACTGAATTGTGTAATTTAATTTTTGGTATAATTTTGAGCTTTTGTGGAGTTTCAGATCAAAGAAAAACTACAAAGAAAGGTAGAAACAAAGATATTAGAGAGTTTAATTTTGATGAGCAAAAAGAAACTAATGTCTAAGGTTTGAACGTCATAGTCAAATAAAATTGAACCAAATGAAATAAATAAAAATGGGAGTCAAAGAGACATTATGTTGCAACTGAATGTATTTTAATTTTTTAAATAAGAAATTTTAGAGACATAAATGTGAAAACACACACATAAATCAAGATGTGCATTTTATATATTTTATGCAGAAAAAACGTCAATATCTAAATTTACAAATTCTCTTAAGAATATAGATTGAATCAAAGAAGTGGCTTAAATATTGCTATAGACCAGATAGATATTTTGATTTCTTGATCATTATGTTTTGGACTGAAATCTTACAGTATTTTATTTTATAATTTATTTGGAATCAATGAAATTCAAACGCGATTCATTAACACGTAAACTAATTATAGGTAATGTAGCAGGTCATATCAATGGTTGAATCTAGATAAATCGAGGGGATTTATTTTATATTTTATATATTACAGGAGATTGAATCTAGATAAACCGAGGGGATATATTTTATATATTACAAGAGACCGATGATTCAAAATGACAATAATATATGTAATGTAAGGATATGCATATTTCTAAATTATTATACTTATTATGTAATTTATTGATGTTCATTTTATAATTTATTTATTAGTTTTGTTTTCTTTTCTTTCATTTTATTAATGTTATCGTAAATGTTTGAAAATATGTTATTTTAGATAAGGTATATGTTTCAAAGAATATAACCAGTGAAATTTTGAACAAGGACTATTTATTTAACGTAGATATGAAATATAAGAATGTATGAGCAAAGCTTGGATTTTAAATAAAATTTAGAAGTAGGAAGAAATTTAATGGAAAGAATGAATATTTTTAATGAATTAAGCAAATCTAAAGTATATTAGACAGAATCAGGTTTCGAACCAGGGTACTTGAGATAAAAGTAAATAAATAAAAGCATGATTATTATACAATATATTAGATATAAATGTGGTCTATATGACTTGAACTTGTGACCATCTTAAGAGATACTCAATCAAGGAGAATTGACTATTTAAATTCTAAATTATGAGAAAAATAAAAAATATTGATTGAGGTCTGATTTTAAGACATACTAGTATGTAATCCGTGCGTTGCAGGTAACGTTGTTAAAATATTGTATTTATATTTTCATTATTGCTAAAATTTAATTCTTACTATACAATACACACACACATATATATGATAAATTTAATATGGTAAATGGATTATAAATTAAGTTGACATATGACGTTTCAATGTAAGGTCGAATGTTCAATCCCCACTATCTACATATCTTTGTGAGAATTAACGTCCTAACTCAAACAGAAATAGAAATATAATTAAGATTGCTAATGTTGTATATGTAAATAATTTATGTTATGAGATATATATTTTTCATATGTATGAGTGAATAGATAACTTTACCAATTTTGCTAATATGAATGTCATGCATACTGAATTGTCATTTTTTAAGGATTTATAAATGAATATTAATTAATTGAACTTATTTAAATAATTTATATTAATAATCAAAATGTACCAATCAAATTTAAGTTGTATGTAAAAAAGTTGGAGAATACTGAGAAGAGCTTTGTACATTTGTAATTGAGATGAATTAACTTAGTTTTAACCTGTGACCAAATATTATTAGTTTGAACTTTTTGGTCTTAAAATGGAGATCTTCTTATACCCATACATTTTAAAGGTCTTTTTGACTTATTGTTGCCTTTGTTCTTATGTGCTTATTTAACAGTGCTCCACAATATATTTATGTTATCCGGGTTAAAAGTTAAATCAAATTCTGTAAACAAGTGAGACCTGATTCTTTTATCCACTACAGATAGTATTTGTTTTATTTTTCAAGTATTTTTTTTTTCCATTTTGTTTCCAAACAAACAATCATGGAAGAAACATATTTGATTTTTGTTATTTTAGATATTGAAATTTGAAAATTTGTAATTTACGTTCATATTTTCTCATCATGTACTATTCTAGATAGTGCTATGTTTTGTTGGAAAATGGAGCGAGAAATGCAAATACATGGAAAGCTTCATAAACCGTCTTGCGGAAAAGCAAAAGAAGGTGGTTTTCATTGAGGCGGACATAGATGATTTGAGGGTATGCACCTAAAATGAAATCCATTTGTTTTTATTGGTATACATATCTCGTCGTATCATATCATACATCATACATGATAGGCAAAGGCAAAAGTCTTAGATATGCATATGACATAGATATTTGTTTTTTTAGGCATTGTCATGGAACTGGAAGATATTGTCAGTGCCCACGTATGTGCTACTGAAGAGGGAATTAATTGTACAAACGGTTTATGGCATGGACAAGAAGCTCCTTGCTTACAGCATCTCCAAATGGAAATCCACTACTTTGCTCGAGCCTAAACCGTTTCGGAAGTAATCTTACAAATTTGTTCTTCCATTCTTACTTGGTTCTAGCAGTTGTTATCTTCATGATCGTGTCTTTTACTCTTATCATATTGTGATGTTATCAAATCAATGGAAGGATTACAAAGTTTTCGAGATGTTGATTTAGACGGACTTTTCTTTACATTTTAATATCGATTAGTTGGATTCACGATTTATTTCATTTTATTTCATTGTGCATTTTTTTTTTTTTTTTTTTAAGCTACACGAAGATAAGAGTGTGTGTGCCCCTGCTTAATTAACATGACACTGAGCACAACTTCCAGTTAACACCCTGGTTGTCAGGAGTGACTGCTCGTTTTGCCAGCCTAATGTAATGCATTTAAGCTGGCTGACCATAATAACACGTAGACTTCCGTATAAAGAGGCAATGTCTTAGGCTTTATTCCATTTTCTGTGACGTCTCTTTATTCCTCCTTATTTGTTTATTTATTTATATTTGCTACTAGTTTTTGGGTCTGCATTTTACCATTAGTTATCCCATGAGCTTTTCAATCCTCTTCTCAGGAACGTGCCTTAATAGGAAAAAACCATCAGATATCCACTTTAATCTAAAATAGTTGTCTACAATGATTATGGCTATAGCTTGCGTCTGCTCACAATAGCTCCATTTATTTTAGATATATTGTAACCAGAGTGTACTTGACTATACTTATTTGTCTATTGTACTACAATACTCTATAATCCATACATATATCTCCGAAATGAAAGAATGAGTGGTATAGGGCGTAATTGAATGACCGGGAGTATAGAATTGATAGCTGAATGAAAACGATCAAAGATTAGAGCGGTAAATTACAAATTCAAAAAGGTAGAGGATTGATTGGTGATTCGATTTAGAAAATGCAAGGGATCTTATTGATGATGTGGGATGCATATGAGAGATTGCTAATGTTAGAAATTGAAGAAAAACGACACAAATGAAGATAAAGAAGTTTGAGTCAACGAGATGCGGACGAAGATGTGCAAAATTTTGAAAATCATTCACGGTAGCGAATCACATAGGTCGACCTGTATTAATATACATGTCGACATGTGATTACATGCTGGTTGGCATGTGTGGGACTTTGCCTCTTTTTTAAATATCTACCATACTTGTTTTCTTATTGATTTTTGTTCGACTCTTTCTGACATATGAACGTGTATCTTACAGACTCAACCTGCACCTCCGCATAGTAGTTCCTTTTTTTTAGACATATCGTAGTCAGAGTGTATGTTGACTATACTGATTTGTCTCTTGTAGTACGGTAAGATGCAACCTATACAAAATATCTCTAAAATGAAAGAATGAGTGGTATAGGATGTAAACTGAATGATCGTGAATATTGAATTGGATGAAACCAAAAGAAAAAGGATATAGATTATATACATATATTACAAATTTAGAAGAAGAAAAAAAACAGAGAATAGATTGTTAATTTGATCTAGAGAAAGCAAAGGCATTTATAGATGATGCAGGAATGCATATGAGAGGATGATGCGGGAATGCATTGAAGAAAATCGATAGAAAAATAAAGAGAAAGGAGTTTGAATCAAGGAGAAGTAATGAAGAGGCAAAAAATTTCAAAATAATTCATGGTAGGGAATCACACGGGTTGACCGGTACAAATATGCGGGTCGAGCGGTGACTCCATACATGTCAATATGTGTATTTTATATAGATCAACGTATATATGACTTTATCCCTTTTTTAAATATCTATTACACTTATTTTCTTATTGATTTTTGTTTGACTCGTTTTGCCACTTAGAAAAAAAATTCTAAAATCCTTTAAAGATGTTTGGAATGTTATGTTAAAGTTTGGAGCGATTTGGAGGTCGTTTGTGGAGCGTTAACAAATATAAGCTAAATGGGCGCAACAAGGACTCTATAAATAAAATATTCGACTATTGTACTCATTTATCCATCTTCTGTGGGTTGCGGAATTATAGATCTTAAGACTAATTTAACACTAGAGTAGGAGGGTGAATAGTGTTTTCAAACTTATTTAAATCTTTTCAAATTCTTTTAAGATTATATTAAACCACAAGTAACGACACATGTTTATACTAAAAATCAGTCACAGATGCGATCATAGGTAAATATAAATGTAGTAAAGCAAAAAAGTACAGAGATAGAGAGACGACACAAGTGATTTACATCCAGTCCCGTACAGTTGCTTGTACATTTTTTTCTTCAAATGCCAATCTTTAAACCGAGTAGATGATAAACCCAAATACAATCTCAATTTCGAGGCTACGAGAAGTATCCTCTTGATTTTCCGAGCTCATGGTACACTCATTTGATTTGACTGGGCTACAAACACACCCACTTGATTTGAACGGGCTATGAAAATACCCACACAAATAAGAGTAGAGTTGATAGATTTTCAAAGAAAAAAAGATTGTACTTTGGATACAATGGATCTATAGCCTCTTAGATAGCACTTTGGTCTTGAATTGAGTGAGAGAGATACGATTGCAAACAGGAAGTAAATAGTAGTGAATCAATACAATGAAGTTCGAATTGATTCTATATGATTTTGAATAGCGTAGAGTATAATTTTTAAGATCAAGAGAGGGAGGATTGGAGAAAGTACGTAATGTAACAACCCTGTATTTTTGTGATTTATTTAATTGTATATTTTAAAAATTTTAAATTGAAATTCCTGACTTAAAAACTTTATTTATTTATTTAAATTGGATAAAACTTTATTTTTTTTATTAAAAAGAATAATTTAGTTATTTTAATATTTTTTTTTGATTTGTATGTGAATTAGAATTTCAAACATGAATAAATTGAATATTTCCAGAAAATGTGAATTTTGGTCAATTTGATCAAACTTTGACTTTTAAATTTAAATTTTAAAAGTTTGAAAATTTGAAATTTATCTTTTGTTATGAAAGTAAATAAAATTTCAAGAACACTGCTTTTCGTTTCGTTGAAATCCGAATAATATTGTGAAAGTTATGCTTTTTACAAAATTGGGTGTAAATTGTTTTATTTAACAATATTGTTTATTTTAAATTATATAAATAATCTTTTTAATTTCCATATCTTATTCTAATTTGTATTATATGTTATGTTACATATATTCTTACCTTTTAAATATTTTTAAAGTGATGTTTGAATTTTTCCAAAGCTTATTGAATTTATTTTCTATTTTTAAAGCCTAGTTTCCATTTTTCTGTTATTTTCTTTATATAAATTATATTTAATTTAAATTTATTTATTCATTTTTACGTATGCATCTTATTTTTATGTTTTGATCTTTATTTATAAATATTTTTCATGTACATACAATTTTTCCAAAGTTCATTTCATTTATTTTCCAATTTTCAAGCCTAATTTACATTTTCTTTGTTATTTTCTTAATTTAATTATATTTAATTAATATTTATTTATTTATTTTTGTTTATTTACTATATTTTCGTATTTTATCTGTATTTATACATATTTTACATGTATTTAAAATTTAAAAAGAAAATAGAAAACAAAGAGGCAAAGTCCTTTCATTTTCTAGTCTTTTCATATCCTTGTCTTTTCATTTGCTTTTGCCTTTTCCTCTTCTTTCTTTTAGCCGTACCTTTTTCTTGCTTAGCCGTGTATCTCCCTTCAAAATTCACGTGAGAAAACATCATTCTTCACTTAAACTCACGGCATTTCAATTTGAGAAAAAAAATGGCAAAGTTCATGGTCTTCTTCTTCTACTTTTCCTTCCTATTTTCATTGTTTTGCCTAGATCTCTCTTCAACTTTGCTTGGCCCCTACCACCCACCATCCCCACCATACTCTCCACCATCTACAGCAGCACCAACCCCTCTCCTCTGACCACCACCTCTGGCCATGACCATTAAATGAAGCCACCACCTCAAATTTGCAAAGCACTTCAACAAAACAATGCTAGCCAAGCCTGTACTCCACTATTGCCTTCATAGTTGCTTTTGGCCACCCCTTAGCCACCACCACCTTCATCTACTTCACCTTTGGCTGCCCCTTTCACTGCTATCCAGATCTGAACTAACATGAAGACCCCATGGCCGAGCCTATATGGGGTCATAACCGAACCAAAATGCACCAAAAACTTCACCTATTTTGCCTTGTTCATTGATATGCTTCATGTTGCAAACCCTACCTTTTATATTCCTTTTAGCCATGCTTTATGGATGCCATACCCGAGCTAAACCTGATCATGGCTGAATGTATGCTTCACTTAGGCTATGCATTTGAGTGATAAGGCAAGGTCAAGTCACTTTGCTCTTTATTGCTTTGTATTTCAACTTGTTCAATATTGTTTTGTGTTGTATATTCATGTATTGCATTGTCTTGTTTGTGTTTATTGGATTGTTACAAGATGATCATCTAGGCTCTCTCCACTTATTTGAATCCATTGTCGTGCTTGTCTTGCCCTTGGAATCATGTTTGTGTGTCGTAGTGGTTTTCAGCTTGAAAAGGTGAGTCTTTCTCATTCTGACATTTATACTTATGAAATAGTGAATTGATGACAAGTGTTTAGTAATATAAAATGTTTATGCAAGTTAACGATGATCATATGATATGCTATGCCATGTTATTACCATGTTAAAACTGTTAATTATCACCTGACATCTGATATATGACATTATATTGTGACATTGACATTGTTTATATTGTTTATGCATATATTCACACTGCAAGTTCCCTGTTAGAATAGAATTACTATGGGTTGAAATGATACATACTCGAACGGACTTTAGAATAGGAAAAAAATCGTTATGGGCTGAAATGATAGGCCTGAGCGATTTTTATTGTATTTTATTTGGCTTGGGATTGCGGGTTTGAAATGATAAAACCCGGTTTTCTTTGTAAATTACGGATTGAAATGATATATATCCGTATTACTTGACCTAGGTTAGAAAATTATATACAGACCCCGTGGTATATTTTTAAATGATTTTTTTTACGTATGTATTTTCAAAAGCATGAAATTTTGATTTAAAGTATATATATTATGGTTTTAAGAAAGTTAAATATTAAATCTTGAAATTGTGAATTTAAGTGGATTCAAGTATGTAAATTTGGAGTAAATGTGACGTTTGACTTTAAATTTTATTTTAAGATGTAAATAAATAATGGAAATTAAATTTAAAGTTTTGAAATGATATTTGAAGTAAAATTTTAAGTTTATTAAATTTATAAATTAATAAACAGTGAATTTTGACTTAATAAATGAATGGAGTTTGCAAAATTGAATATTTGATCTTAAAATTTTATTGTCTTAAATCATATGTTAAAATGATTTTAAATGTGAAATTTTAAAGCCTAGAAATATGATTTTTAAGTTGTAATAATAAAAATTTGGAGTTTTATTATTATTTTTGAAAAGCTAAAACGAAACCTGGAATTTTATGGCATTTTCAAAATGCTTTAGTCTTTTGACAGCATTTTAATGCTATTGTTTTGAATCTAACAATGTTTGAAATAACTAAATATCTATTACGACATTTTATAAATGTCGCTATTCTTGAAATAAACCATTTTGGAAAATATAAGCTACGATAGCACTTTATAAATGCCGTCGTTGCTATAATTTGACAATGTTTTGAAATGTTATAGATTTTAACACTGTTTGGGCTATATTTTAAAGTGTTAAATAATTTAACTTTTGAAATGGATTATCTGTGAAATTTTAAAAGTTTTGAATATTTAAATTTGAATTTTTAAGGAATTTAAATTGAATTTGAATTTAAATAAAGTTTACTTGGTTATGTGTTAAACGGAATGAAATGTAATATAATAAATGAATTTTTGAATGGAATTTTGGAATGTATTTTTGGTAATGATGTTTGAAATAATAAATGAATGACATATTTGATTTTTAAATGATATTTAACTTTGAATATTTGGGTTTGAATTCAAATAATGATTTGATTATGAAGTTTTGAAAGGATGTAATATTTTAATGATTTTGAAATGGTTTGGAAATGATTTGATCTTTATTTTAATAAAGAATGTGAATGTTGAATGATATTTGATTTTGCTTTATTTGATAAAGGAATATTTGAAGTTTATATTTGTATGAAAAGATATTTGGTTTAATTGTAATTTAAGTTTATTTTAATAATATTGGATTTATGAAATGAATATTTCAAAACTACATAATAATGAAATTAGATTTGAGATATGAATATATGGAATTATAAAGTTTAGTTTTGAAATGTGGGATATTAAAGTTTGGAAACATATTAAAATTGGATAGCTTATTTTGTAGATCAAATCTATATTTGAAATTTATAAGATTTGAAATGTTTTGTTAGAAAACTGAATTGAATTGAAATTGATGGTTTGATTTGAATTAAATTGGAAATTTGAAATTTTGAATTAAATTGGAAATAAATTTGTAAAATGTAAAGAATTAAATGAATGTTTCATGATTTCAAATGTATGATTTCAGAATGTTATGATTTTCAAAGTGTAATGATTTCAAGTATTTTGGTTTCGAAAGAGTTATAACTTTGAAAGTATTATGATTTTTGGAAGTGAATATAGGTTTGAGATGGAAATGATAAAGTATAAACTATTTTGATTTGAATATAGTTTTGAAATAAAAATGATTTTGGTTTCGAAGTATAAACTATTTTGATTGAATAAATAGTTTTGAAATAAAAATGGTTTTGGTTTCGAGGCGTAGACTATTTTGAAAGGAATATAGTTTTGAAATGAAATGATTTGATCCTTTTGCAAATATAAAATATTTTGAAATGACTACGGCGTTATAATAACGTTTGGTTGTTAAAGAGACCGAGATCGAAAGTTGTCATACTCTCTGCCAACTCCGAAAACCACTTTAACAACCGTGTACGCGGTGGAGATTCTAGAATGAAGTAGGATGGTGGCGACGTCTTGAGGTATATTACGTGGACCCAACTCCCGTGAGTTGGCATAAGGTGGCTAAAACAGGAGCGATCTCGGGCCAAAGGAGGTAACACCTCGGGTCGGACACATTCCTTCGATACTATACTCTTACTGGTGATTGATTAGATGGCCATCCTCCGATTTTGATTGGGAGTGTGTTCCGAGGTGGGCGTATGTGGCTGCTGCGTTACCACCAGCCCGTGTGCGTAATTGGTATATCTACCCTGGCATTGCCTTATGTGCCGTGTCACCTACCATACCGAGCCTTTACTACGAGTTTGTTTTTCTCCCGTAGCCCGTGTGGTATCCTCTGACAGTCACCCAGAGTGGAGATGACATGATATTGGATGGACTACTGGGACTATTATGTGTGAAGGGTGATATGGGTAGCCCGGAACGCTATTTAAAAGTATGTTTATTTTACTGTAGACATTATTATAGTAGCGCAATATTACTACATAGTAAATAGATTAACGGATCCTTAAAGGATGGGTGATCCCAAGCATCCTTTAAGTTACTGATGCATTTTTGTTACTGTTCACTTGAGTTTATTTACAGTTCATAAGTATTTATGTCCTGACTCGAGTGTTTTGTATTTTGCTTTACGCTCGAGTCAGATTGAGTGAGTTAGCATTCAAGATTCACCTTCGGAGTTGGAGCTTTCCTTGAAGATCCAGCCATCTATTTTGCTTTCTGTATCCAGTGATTTCAGCGATGTATTCTGATTTGTACCTGATGTATCTTGTTACTTTTGTTGTATCATGTTTAACTCTGATGTATCTTATTTTTATATAGTAGCTTCATGAACTACTATTTCTTTTAAATTCCGCTGCATTATTAAATACTCTGTGTCTGTGATCTGTGATTATGTATTTACTGTATATTCTGAGATTTGCCAAATTTTATTTACAACGCGGTATTTTGAGCAATTCAAGTCCGACACGTGCGGATGCGAATGGTTGAAAATATCGGGTCGTTACACGTAATTTGTTATTGAAAATTTCATTTGCACTCCCTTTATATAGCAAATGAACAGATGTATCCATTCGCGAAGGGTTGCGACGAATTGACGGTTCCATTCAAAATTTGAAAAACCATTTAGCGGCATATATGTAACGGCCCGACCGCTATACCTATATTATTAAAGAATGCCACAAGTAATGTCATCTAATAATACGGAGAGTACGGCTGGTTAAGAGTGATCGAATGTGAATATGTCTTTAGATTAAAACCGACACTTCTTTATTACAATTATGAGGATATGAACTGAAAATTTGACGTACGCATTATTAATACAAAGTAATAAACACACACATTTAAAATATTCAGAACAGTATATAATATGGATGATCAGATTCAGAGTCATAGATCACAGTGGAATAATATACATCATATACATAGTAAAATGCGAGTCTCCAAAATATCGGTACTAGACTCACATAATATATACATCGCATGCAAAATACTGTACCAGGTACAAAATGACTACTAGATAATATACATGACATATCATCCTAAATATCAACATATACAAAAATGAAGTAAACCGAAATCGTCAAAATGGTTTCCTCCATAGCTAACACAAAATCCGAAAGTCAGTCTCTGTACCTGTAGAGTCCCGGTCTGATCCGAGTATTATAAAAATAAACGGGTCAGATTATATCTAATAGAAAGGTGAAATGCTGATATCATAGTTATATGACTTAACAATAATAATAACCATAATAAAAGTATGTCCGAAACTAAAATCATAACAAGGCATACCAATTAAAATCACAATTTCATAAATCCATATCAAGTCTCAAATGGACCATCATTATATTGATAACAATTCAAAATTCTTTAGAGCCAAAAGATATTAATTATCCATCCCAAAATCTCTGAAGAACAGTCATCACTAATGAAATAAAAATGGTAGTTAACTATCAGTTTAAACAACGACACATAGTCTAACAAACCAAATCGACTTAAAACTGTCTAGTAAACCAAATAGACCCCACCACATAGTGTAATAGTCTAAAACAACAAAATAGACTGGCTATGCGAATTTACCTAACACAACCAAATAGACAAACATTGTTTAACTGTATACCAAATAAAATGATAGGTATTAGTTATCCGATCTATAGACTAATCATGCATGTAACACCTGTCCAAACAACAAAAGGATATTTGCATTATACCATAACAAACCTAACCCAACCAAATAGGTCTGCCAACCCAAATCTAAGAATCTATCAACTCTTAGGTCGATAAAAATGAGTCATCTTCTCTCGGGGATCTGTCGGCCTAAAAATGAAATCCGAATACCTTAAGATAATACAACTCTAAGTGTAGCTCACGTTCACTTTAATAATCACTAGAATCTAACTAATTGTTCCATACCAGAAAGTGAAATTCTTGTATTTACTAAAAACTAGTAAATTCCACTCAAATTCTATTTAACAAATTATAATAATAAGCGAAAGAATCGTACGAAATATCTCATACCAATCCGATAATTGAATCGTTTATTAAAATTCTTTGTTTCATAGAAAAGTACAAAACCTTAATAAAATCTCAAATCCATAATAAATAAAATAAAAGAGTTTTAAAATAACTTTGTTGATACTTATCTTTATATAACGAAAATTTTATTTATTAAAACCATTATTAAAATCTTATAATCATTTCAAGAGACAATCACTTTACTTTAAAAAGCATAAAAACTCTTCCAATCATTTTAAGTAACTTCTATAATCAAAATCACATGAAATAAGATAATTTCTTTTATAATATATATTTTATAAAAGATCAATATATTTCCATTCAAAACATTTTTAAATTTCCAATATAATTGAAATGATGATTTTTGTGGATTTTGGAAATAAATAAAACTCATTGAAAGATTGAAATAGAATTTAAATAAATAAACGAGTTAAGAATCTAATATGATTTAGTAAACTTTCCAAAAGCAAATTATAACCAAATTCCATAAATAGAAGAAATCACAATTGAGATTTTAACAATATTTAAAACCATCTCTTAAAATCATTCATCAAGTAGAGAAATATTTTAATGATTCGAGTCACCGTTTTAGTGAATTCCGATCACACAAATAATGCACAAATACTATATAATCTAGCTACAAAATCAATGAGTTTTAATGGTTCTCGACATACATGCTATTTCATAACCGATTACCGAATCGAATTTAATACTACAACACTGTTCGTTGACGGAAATTCTATCGGTTTAGAAAATCATCGAACAAATTTAAATTAAAAATAACCGCAAGCGCATGACGTACTATTAAAGTGCGTGGCGAGTATGGGTCGATCCGTAGGGAATTGTAGATTTTAAATTTCTATTCAATCAAATTAACCAAAGTTGAAAGCGTGATTAACTAAAAATGTAGAAAAATGAGCAAAAGAAAATTGATAAAAAATATGAGAGTAGAAAAATAATTTAGAGATAAATTCACTCCCTAAATCACATAGCTCAACAAAAATGAAAGTATGATCTCACTTTTTTAGTCATTAGTGAAGTTAAATGATGTGTTTATCATCAGTATGGCTTATTTGTGTTATTAATTAGCTCAATTAGGCCATCAAACTATAACACACCGCTTAAACCACTTACCGACTCTAATGAAAATGACAACAAAGTTGAAAATGAAATCTATTTTAAGTATGGCCTATTAACTATTAATTAGAAATATAGACCATCAAATTTGAATTTCAAATCACTTTCTTATGTCATAATCATAGTTTGATGAAGCGCCATTTGTGTTAGTGATAGTTTAAGCATAGCCTATTTGGTTTAAATAATATATGCTATCAAATTCAAAATAAAAACAACAAGTTAAATCACTTCAAACATTGTCATTAAGCACAAAAAGAGAGAAAACATATCAAAATGTTGAATCTACATACTAGAGAGCTTCATTACCCTTAAATTGTAGGGATTAAACTCTCATTTTTGTTATCATATGAACAAATATAGAAAGCAACATGAAACAAGAAGAGGAAAAAGAGAGCAAAATGAAAGGAAAAATTATTCTACTTGCATAAAGTAAAATAGATCTACACTACAACATGAAAGGAAAATAAACAAGAGAAGAAAAGGGAAATATATTAAAGTTGCATAAAAAAAATTACATGAAACAAAATGGCTAAGTAGCCATGTAAAAAGAAAAGAAGAGAGCTTGGTTTTATTTTGATCCTAAAACTAACTAAAGAGAGACTAAGGGAGAGGAGGGTTACATGAAACATAAGGGGTATATATACATGTGTTAAACCCTAATTCATATTTTTGGGGAATGCTCAAAATACCCTTGAGAAAGTATGGAGGCCAAGTAATCATTAGCTTCTACTGATCATCATTTAAGTGTACATGAAACTATTAATTCCATAAGCATGTGCTTTAGCCTTTAATTTGTACATTAAGATAGGTGGGTAAGTGGGGTCCTTCATGTTCTTCATTTTGAATTATTTCCATCTTCATTCTTTTGTATCTTCTTTGTGCATGCATATTTCATCATAAAACCACTTGTAAAATTCACCAAATTTCCTATAAAACAAATAGAAAATTCCAAGTAAATTTTCACAATTTAATAAATGCAGAAAATGATCATTTTACCCCTGTATTAAGATGAATATGTGACACTTTGAAAATAATTTGAATTCTGGTTTAAACAAGTTAAAATACCCAATATGATCATTTATTCAATTTAAATAGATTAAATATGGCGGTAAAAATATGCACATTTACGTGCACATCAAACACACAATTCAATCATCAAACAAACTAAAATCATGACAGGAAAATTTTACTTCAAGCAATTCAATCACTCATTACCAAATATTATCTCAATCTATGATCAAATAAGGTATGCCAAAGGAATATAATTATATATATATATATATATATGAGTTAAATAGATTAAATCACCTTAATCGTTCGCTTGTACATTTTACTGTATTTTTTGTCGTTGTCGTGGTTGCACCCAAATTGATGTGTCCACTTCTGCCTTTAATTACTTGTGTTGCAGTCACCATTGCCCGCCTTCATCGTCGAACAATTTTGCCTTCAGTCATCATCTCCTCATTAAACCCCTCAGTCACGACTTTCAAACACGCTATCTCCCTGCCTCGATGCCATCAAACTCGTGCTCGACTATCACCAGCCATCACTGCCTGCAGCCCTAGCGACTCTGCACTCCTTATGACGTCATTGCTTCGCCCTTACTCGTCGTGCCAGGTCACCACCTTTGATGTTGACGCTGCTTGCACTCGCGAGGCCGTGCTTACTTTACTTTTTTTCCCCATCGATCGTCGATTTGGTAAAGTAGGGCATAGGGGATCGACTTTCATTCATTTTTTCCACAGGAGATAACTAAGTTTGGGTTTGATTAGGAGAGATTAGGAGAAAGTTAAGTTAACAATTTCTAGGTGGGCTTGGGCTTAGTTTGTTTAGGTATTTCACACACACACAAACATTAACTGTATTCAAACTCGACAATCAAGTTGAAACTCGTACAATACTGTAAATTGCTAACATTAAAATCAAACCTACCATATGTTATAAATTTAAATAGGTTCATCCATAGATATTCATTTCATTGCATACAAAAATTTGTAAAAAAAATTCCAAGTGTTAAAATTTTCGAAATTTTTCGACAAATTCTCCATTGTACGAAGAGCCGTTTGCAATTTCATAAATATAATATATACAATATACGTCGACCACATGGTCGAAAACACAATATATATTAATGTTTCTAATACTTATGTATTTAATCCGAAAGCATACGTTTATTTTAGCATTTTATGCAAATTCGCTTATTATTTAGCAAGCAAAATTTAGTCACATCACCAATAAGTCCCAGTAGCCTCTTGAATCCCTAATTTTATAAACACTAGTTGCATAAAGAAAAGAAATAGGATAAGTATGCGACCATCAACTATAGGAATAACATCACATCTATGTACAAGCCTCTTTCAACAAACTTTTAAAAGTTGAAAATACCAAATTAGATTATTTTCTCAAAGCTTGAATTGTTGCATATGTTCTAATTTTCCAGAACTTTTTTTGGATCATTAAAATATTAAGTATGAATTTTTTTTGAAAGTTTTCCTAAAAACATCAAATTCTGAAGTCTTTGCAGGTCTGCCTAATAAAACAACAATTTTAGCCTTGAAAACATTAAAATTTTGCAAAACACACAAACAAAAGTTGTTGCCTAAGTTTATGCTTTATGGAATGGAAAAAATCATCGAAATCGGAAAAGCCGTTCAAAAATTATGACTAGACTAGTTCAGCTTAGTTTTGATGAATTTTCATTTCAGGACAACGATGAATATACTTTGAAATTTATGTTTAAACCTTTGCAAGCTTAAAATTTGGAAAGTGACAAACAAAAAAGTTGTTCTCTATTAAAATATCTTTCAATAAAAAAATCGTCTATAGTATGGAACCAACACACCAGAAATTGCACATTTGAAGGATGTATAATGGTACACGCATGAATAAGTGCATAAAGAAACATGATGGTTAGGTTAAAGTGTATATAGTCGGTGCATATATAAAGATAATGCACATAAATAAGTCCAGGCATGTACAAGGGAGACATGAACATAGGAAATTAACAAGATCAATTCAACCATAGCATGCTCAACTGAAATAACATCACTCAAGATTATAAGGTTGGGCTTCGGCAAGGATAAACATACCATCTTAACTAAACAGCACAAACCAGAAATGGACAGTTTCTCACAAAGTTAAAGCAACAAGTGCAAGTGTCAGCATAAGCAAATGCAGTAAACAACATACAAGCAATTACAGCACATACAACTGATGGCAACAAGTATATAGTCAGTGTCAAGCATCAGGCAAAACAACACAAAGCAACATAAATGCACACACTGGAAAACTACATAAAGGAGGGGACATACAAATAATATATTCAAACCGGTAGTGATCAACTAAGCTAGGATACCAGAGTCTTTTATGCATCATGCTTAATGACACGAAGGGATGCATCATTATAGAAGCAGGAAAACAAATTGAATCCACATGCATACTTGTACTCAAGTAGAAGCAAAGTGCTCAAGGCCACGAGCAGAAAACGATAATACGACCAAAGCAGTAAGATTGATCAAGTCAATGTCGAAATCAAATATATTCAACTTGGGCAAGTATATCCAAAAAAATAAGTTAGAGAATTTAATTATATATCAGAGAAAAGATCAAGCCAAAAATCAAACAATCGTTCGTCAGAAAATCAAACGGTCAAGTACATTTAAACCAAAAGCATATATTCGAAAATATAGGAAATCAATTCATATATATATCCATACTTAATTTATATTTCAAACAATAAATCATTTCCTTTAATTACTTTCTTATTTTCTAATTTGAAAATAGCTTATACTAACATTTTACACATTTTCAACATATTCAACTCATTAAATATTTTCTAATTAAGGATGTAAAAGTAATTTTAAAGATTTTCTCTTGTATAATTACTATTACTTCACATTCTAAATCATTTTAACAAAAATTCATTTTATTAAAGAATCATTTTCTATAAAAAGGAAAAATCAAAAATCCAATCATTGTTTTTTTTTTAATTTGATTAAATTCTTACTTTTGGAATTTAATAACTTCTAAAAGCTAACTTCTACAAAATGTTATATATATATCCAAAAAGAATTCTCTTTTACCAAATGTCATCTTAAATATATTTCCAAGATTTTCTTTTTATAATTAATAACTTACATTTTTATTATGGTACACAGTGTGTCTTTATATACAAAATATTTTTCTTTGTCAAATCCCTTTCACAAAATTTCTTTCTTACCTTAGCTTTATAAAAGAAATTTTTAAATTTTATTTTATTTTGCAAAACCACACTTTAGAAAAAAAAATCCACCAGATCAAAGTATTCAGTATTCAGTTACTAATTACACCCATAATCGAATTATAGTTTCATTTTAAACTTCATTTAAGTTGGAAATTCATATAAATAAATTTTATATCATTTTACCCTTTTCAAAAAAAAACTATAAATCCTAGCATTCATTTAAACCATAATACAATATGCACAATAATCCAAAATATCACACAAACTTTGTTTAATATGCATCTATGAAAATGAATGTATAAGTTTTTAGAAATGCCAATTTAATATGTAAATCCTATTCTCATTTTACATACTTTATTTTATTTATCAAAAATATCCCAAGGCATATCTTTCAAAAATATAATTTATACACTTCTATAAAATATTATTTTATCTTCAAAACAATCCTTCCTAACTACCCATTTTAATATATATATATATATATATATATATATATATATATATATATATTAACTTATTTAAAATTCTATCTTCTTTACAAAAATATCATATATTTTGTAACATTCCCGAATTTTAACCAAGTTAAATTTGATAATTAATTTAATTTTTGGAATTAAATTTTGAAATTTTTGGTGCATAATTTTAAAATTTTGGATTTAATGATGAATTAATTGAAAAAATTTCTGAATAAATAAAGATATGTATGTTAAATAGGATTTTCATTTAATAAGTCTTTTAGAAATAAAATTGGATTTATCAACTTTATGTTTTCAAGAGACTAGTATAAATATGGATTATTTGTTCGTAATAAATAATTTGTTTTCAATTGTTTATAAATTGTATAAGTATAAGTTATTGAAAATTCCTTTTCTAAGAGCTTTCCATATTAGAAACCAATTTCGCAAAAGGACTTAAACATAATTTTATCATACATGACAAATGTAAGATATATGAAGTATGATATTAACAAGTGTAAAATGGATTAACAAGTGGCAAAAACAAAAAAAATTCTTAAAACTAAAGGATGTAAACAAAAGAAAAAAATGAACAAAGAAATAACCAGGCTGTTTTCCAAAAGCAGCTCATACTCTTTTCTCAACATTTTCTTCCATCTTCATGTTCGTATCTGAAAACAAAAATCTTAAACCAATAAAACTAAATCAAAATCTGAGGAAGAAAACTCTCAACCTCAACTCTTCAACCTGGAAAAACAACAAAATCAAAACCTTATAACTCAAAAGAAGAAAACTGAAAATCGAAACAGAGAGGATTTTCAAACCTGGAATCTCAACAACAAGCTTTAGATTCAAAGGAAATTCAATACAAGTAACCAAAACAAAATCTAGATCAGTTTGCAAAAGATCATCTCAAGCAAGTGTTCAAGCTTTCAACCTGAAAATCAAAATGAAACCAGAATTTTCAGATGAAAACTCAAATACAGGCTCTGTTTAAAATATTCTTAGGTGAGCAAACCACCCTTATTAATTCTTAAAGCTTGATATATCTGATCTGCTTGTGATAAGTCTTTGATGTAAGTTATGAAATGTGCTTGCATGCTTGTATATATGTATGGGTGACTGTGTGCATGATTGTTGTACAGGCATCATGCCTCTGTTCCAAGTCCAACATGGTTTAAACAATTTGGAAAATAATAATATCTTCTTATCTAAATAAATTCAGGTTATAATTCCTGAAAAGAAAATGCTTATAACAATGTTAAGTTATTTTTAAAAATGATCCCAAGTAAAAACATTTAGTAAATACTTTAAAAAAATAGAAATGACAGTGGAAACTTTTATAATCAGAAAATCTGATGATCATGATTTTGTAATTTGATTTTGTAAGTTGATTAGTGCGAACAATGATGATTTTTAAAGGTTAAATTGAGATTTTTAGATGAGTATTTGGGTAGTAATTGCAAGATGTAAGGAGAAGCTTTTTTCGTCAATTATCGATGATAGTGGCGTCATGAGTCGTTGGGGCTGAAGCGGACTGGGGTATCAGGGATCATCAGAAAATTGATAGATGAATTTATACTTCACCATGGAAGATGAGCGAGATCGATTTAGTATTTAACCCTAAGTTTTAGTTATGGTCGGAATTTGAGTAATTTTGACGACGTTAGTGCATCGAGTCATACCGAACTGAGAAGAATAGGAGCGTGGCAACGTGACGTAGCTCGTGGTCGGTCGGCGTGAGCTCTGATGAACCATATTGGCGGTGCAAGATGAATCTGTGGTCGAGGTTGGTTTCCAGTTCGAAGTTGATTGCTCGATTTTGATTACATGATCAATTCGTGGTTCTGAGTGGATGTTGGGGTCGAGTGGGTCAATGACGTCTCGTGGGAGGTGGAGGCAATGGTTGGAGTACTGAAGACCGTTGGTGCATGTGTATGTGCACCTGTGTGTATCTGGTTTGAAGAGGAAGGTGTTGTCTCAAAGTCTTGTTTAGGATTTTGGGTTTTTGGCCCGGGGTGTTTCTCGGGCTCGTATGTGTGTTGTAACACATTTTGAAAATTTAAAACAAAATTAAATCTTAAAAAGAAAACGGATGGCACGGGTAAACATGTGTTTTGCGCAGGTTTGTTAATGTAATACGGAAAAACAGTTTTAAATTTTTTAAAGAAAAATCAAATTTATCGAAAACAAATTTTGTTGAAACCAATTTTTCATTTTATATTAGATGTTATCTAAGTTTTAATTTGTTTAAGAAGTTTTTTTTAAATAAAACTGTTTTAAATTGTTTAAGAAGGTTTTTTTAAAACAAAATTGTTTTAAATTGACCAAGCTTTAAAATGGTTTAAAATATACATAACCTTTATTTTTAAAGTTTATTTTAAATAAACTTAATAATATTAAAGAAGTTAATTGATATAAAAAATGTTCAATGGTTAATTAACTTTTAAAGTTTAAAGTTAATTTATTTGTTAAAGGAAATTAATTACTTGAAGTGAATTACTTAATAAAAGTAATTAAGGTAAATTTGTTACTAATTTAAGTTTGGTTAATCAAGTAATTAATGAATAATTAATTTAAGTATAATCATTTACTTAAGAATTAAGGATGAATAATAAATGATTAAAGATTGATTAATCAAGTGTTAAAAGATTAATTAATTTAAAGAATAATTAATTAACATGATTAATTAATTAGGGTAATTAGGTTGAGAATAATTAATTAATTTAAAAGGTTAATTAATTAGTGAAAGTGATTAAGGAATGATTATTAATTAAGGATTAATTAAATAAATTATTGTAATTAATTAAGGATAATTAATTAAAGGAATAATTATTAATTAAAGGTTAATTATTGTTTTAAGGATAATTAATTAATATGGTTTGTAATTAATCAATATTAATTAACCAGGATTAGTAAATTGTTCATAAGTAATTAATTTGATTAAAATTAATCAGATAATTAACTGATCTTACTTATGAATGTTTGAATTGAATTGGATGCTTTGAATTGTGTGATATGAATTATTCTGATTAAGCTGTGAACTGTGATGTAATTTATTCATCTATGATGTAATTCATTTATCTTTGATAAATTTATATTGTTTATCTGTGATCTGTGAATGAAGATAAGCGTTATATATTATGCCGCTTATCGATATTTATGTGCTTGAATCTGTAATGATTGATGATGTTGTTGCACTATTATTGTGTGTAAAAACCCCTGGACCACACTGTATACACACAAATATGGATTGCACGAGGAAATTGGTTAAGTCACAGATTTTGACATGGTTTTAAAGTTGAATTTGGAATCCAATGGTTTTGGAAATGGATTTGAATTAAAAGTGAAAAGCTTTTGAAAAGGGATTTCAAAAATAAAAGTTATTTTGAATAACTTAATAAAGTTTTGAAATTTAAATAATTTGATTTAAATTTGAATTCAATATTTGAAATTGAATTCTATGATTTGGAAACTATGGTTTGAAAAGGTTATACAAGTTATAAATGTGTTTATATGGGTTTTAAACCATTTAAAAAGTACTGTTTTGGGAATTTGAATTTAAACCAAGCTTTATACTTGAAGGGCTTTAACTCGTATAAATTGTAATTGGATTTTGCCACAACGAAAACTACTTGTTTTCAAATAATAAAAGCTTTCATATAAGGAAAGGATTTCCAATTTGGGTTAAAAAGTTTCAAGTTTGAAAAGAAATTGTGAATTGTTTTGAAAGCTGTGAATGGACCTTTGTGAAAGATTATTAAATCTTCTTTTGAAATCGAAGAGGAATTTAAATGGTGTATCTTTTATATAAAAGATTTGAGTTGGAAATAGTTTTGAAAGCTATGAATTGGATCTTGATATAAAGATTGGATGAGCTAATCCTAATTTAAATAGGGATTGTTTTGAAATTCGTGAATGGATCTTTGTGAAACTGGGTGAACTTTGTGAAATGAATCTTTTTGTTTAAAGATTTGAAAATGGTAATTTGTTTAAACCATTTGAAAAGAAAAGTTTTGGATTTTAAAGTTGTGACTTAACTGAAATCCCATATCCATATGTTTTTAAATATTGCGCTCATTATTCGGATTGGCCGGGAGAGGACCTTGTGTCATATAACCCATTTCGAATAATGATACGACGATATGGATAGCATTTGAAGACCGGTGGTGAAGACCGGGTATTTTCGAAAATGAAAGGATAACCCATCGATTGTCTCTGCACTGAGTCGCGCCGGTATAGAGATTCCCTAAGTGATGGAAAGTCCGTTCGGGGTTGTGAATACCCGGATTGCAAGGGCTTCTTCGAAAGTGCCTTCGGTTCCGTTCAAACCCGGAATAGACTTGTATGGATGTGTGTTTAGGATCTAGATTAACCCTAGAGGGGGGGGGGGGGGTGAATAGAGTTATAGAAAATTTTCTCGATTTAAACACAGAAAACAAACTGTAGAAATAAATATGCTGAAAAGTAAATCACACACAAAATTTACCCAGCTTCGGCAACCCCTGCCTACTGCTGCATTACCAGATTTCTATTAGAATTAAACAGTATCCCACTTACAAACACTCTACTAGACTCGCAAACCCTTTTGCTCCCGCTCACAAACACTCTCATAGACTCGCACACCCTGCTCCGCGTATAGAGTTTCGCTAACTCGCAAACTCTGCTCCGCCTATAGAGTTTTGCAAACTCGCACACCCTGCTCACTGAACTAATTCTAACTAGACAATCTGACACTACCTACAACTTAGGTGGTGATTTACAAATTCTTTGACTCGAAAAGAAAAAACAGACTTTAAATAGAAGCAGGAGCAAAAATTAAAATACAAACTTGAATGCTTAATTTTTGCTCAAATAAAAATTAAGAAACCCCCCCTTTATAAAACCCTAAATAAACAAATCCCCTTTTTAAAAGACCGGCTCTTTTATTCTTCAACCCGATCCTTTGTTCTTTTGCTATGTGAAGAAAAATGGCGGCCCTATGTTGTTCGATATGAATTTAGGGCTTCGGCTCGCGATCCAAATTTGGGGCTTTTCTGGAGCACGCCTATGTTGATTCTCTGGTTAACGTGTTGCTCCTCTGTTGATCGATTCTCGTTCCTTGGCTTGCTCGTTCTCTGATGATCGAGTTGTTGATTCGGTATGTAATTTTTTTTCGTTGCTGGTTTGATTGTTTTCTTTTTACTCGATGCCGATGATGACGATTTGGGTTTAGTATTTATATGAATTCGAATACACTAATTAATTCGATACTTTCCTGAAATTCACTTTCCTGATGCATACGGCTTCCTTGTTACTCATGGCCTTGATTTTGATGCGCTTGATACTTACTTGATTGATACGGCAACAACTTTCCCCTTTTACTTCCTGACTTTTTCAAAGATATGAACACTTGATTTTCTTGACTGTATACAATCGTGAATATGCATAACTTTCGGCCATCATCATTTCTTTGTGTTCATCTCGGTGAGCTTCGTCTCTGGCCATTGACATTGACATTGTATCACTGTTCCTTAACCATGTTGCATTATTCACTGATGCACTCGAGTGGTTTCAGACATGAACTTCACTTGAGCATTTTGTATGTTTCATTTTTACTCACTGTTGCATAATTGTTCGCTGTGATATTGCTCTGACTTGACGATGCTGGTATTTGCTGTTATATCTGTTTACTGTTCGAGTTCATTGTTCAGTTGATTCATTGATGCATTGCCTTTGTGGTCTCCACTTTTGTATAGTCTTGAGCTTCTGGCCTGTTGACTGTTGCTTGATTTTCCTGTTGAGACCTCTGCACTGTGCCTTGTACTTGATTCACCTGATTACCGCTATGTCTTGTTCATCTGGTTTTGTTTGCATTGTTGGTTCATCACTTCGTTCCAGTTTGATACTGTGTTGCATTTGATCACTTGTCTCATGTCTTGTGCTCGAGCTCTGTCCATACTTGCCCAGTTTACACAGATGCTCCACTTGTTCATTTTGTTCAAGTGTACTTGTCTTCATTCTGACCATGTTGGCACTGGGTTACTGTTGTCTTTGCATTGCTGTGCATACTTGTATTCATGTGCCACTGTTTGGTTGATGTGCATGTGCTTGTGTTTCCAGTGATATGTCTTGAACTTTTCTTGAGTCTGTAGTGTTCAATTGAGATGTGTCTGATCATGTTGATCCAATTTCACTATGCATTGTTTCACATCAGTTCATATAGCATTATCAAGTGTATATTGATGTACACGGCCTTGTGGCATGTACAGTGATACACTGTGCATGTCACACTGTTCGTGTGTGATGAATTCAAGTGTGAATGATGACGAGCAACCCAAATAACTGAGGCAAATCATATTTTATTTTATATTGCAAAAATATTTCTTTTTCAATTTTACCGCATTAGTGAGTATTTTTGCAGATTGCTCAGATGTTGGATTCAAACTGGAATGCAGTTGAAGACAAAATACGAGTGTGAGTGATATGTAGTGAGGAAATTATGTAAACTGAATTGTGATGTAATCAAAAATGTATATGTATAGTGAAAGCTTGAATTTGTACTATTCAAGATTGTAATAAATATTTGTTTGAATAAAATTTCTGTTTGAATTCAAATTCTGTGTAACCTGTTCTGTTTGAATTCAAATTCTGTGTAATTTATTTATTCAACAAATATTTATTTAATCTATGAAAAATAAAATAGTACATTAACAAATACATTTAAATGAATATATATGTTTATTATCATCAAACAAAAACATATAAGCGCATATTCATACAATCTCCCCCTTTTGATGATAACAAACATATATTTAAGATTTTGACCGTGTTAAATGTATTTGATCAATGATATACTCTTCTTGCTCCCCCTATTTGAATGCTTCCTCTCTACATGATGCTCCCCCTACATATATGCATGCAAATAGAAATATTCAAATAAGCCTAGATGCAAATGGAAAATTATTTGACCTTTGCTTGATTCTATTTGACAAGATCTTAACTTTTCTCTCCCCCTTTTGTTATCAGCAAAATAATAATAGTGTTAGAGAAAAATAGAGATTAAGTGATTAATATTAATCCAACATTAAACTCAAATTGAATATAAATATTAAACTTCAATAAAAATCAAACAAAAATCATAACTACCCTTGTTAGGCGCATATTCCACTTTTAAAAAGAATGGAAATGATGTTCTAATATAAAATCATATAATCGTATCAACTTGTGGTACATTTATATCAGGAATTTGAATATCTACTAGTCATGCATAACCGTTAGGACTTTTAAATGAGATTAGTAGTGTTCCAATTTAATTTTAAAAATGAAATCAAGTATCTTCTAACCACGCATGACCGTGAGTACTTTTAAATGGGATTAGAATCAACTTGTCTATTCAATCAATTAATTTTGATATGCGTTCCATACATGCATAACCGTAAGGACTTTCAAATGGGCATGGAAGCACATAATCAAAAATCCAGGTAATTCACCCATGCATAACCGTGAGGACTTTTAAATGAGAGTGATTACTTTGGATATTTATTCATTTTTTACAAAAAAATGTGAAATGAAAAACAAATGATCCCTGATTATAGTACCACATATCGACTAACTATATTTAAGCTTTGATAAACAATGGTCGATAGAAATATGATAGATATAGAAATGGTCATGAAATCTTTACCCAACAAAAAAGTTTTATAACTCTTGTTTGAATTCCTAAAGAAATTTTCCAAATATACTCTTTTGTGTAATGTATGTTAAATATCAAAACTTATCACCTTTTCAATCACTGTTTAATGTTGTGTTTTCAGTGACAAGTGAGGTGCATCTATTTATAAAATCCTTTTTCTTAGTGTCAATGGTTTCCTTAAGACTCAAGTTTTCTTTTTCAAGATTCTCAAAACTATTCTTAAGTCTTGATAATTCTGAATCTAAAACTTTACATCTTTTACATTGTAGGTTTTGAATGTTTTCAAGTTCAGTTTCTAACCTAAAATTTTCATGGGCGAGTTTCCTCCTTTCAGATTTTAGTTTTTCAGTTTTTGATTCAAGACTATCAATTGTTTTAGTAAGATCTAAGCACATAAAAACAAGATCTCTATAAGAATACTCACCTGCCTCACTAGATTCCTCGGAGCTTGCTTCTGATTCTGATTTTGCCATACAACACAAGTTAGCCTCCTCTGAGCTGCTATCCGAAACTTCCTCTCCTTCTTCATCGTCCCAAGTCACTGCAAAGACCTTCTTCGTCTTTTTCTTTCCTCGATTGTTTTTGAGAAGTGGGCATTCTTGTTTAAAGTGGCCAGGCTTGTTGCAGTTATAGCACGTCAGTTCATTATCGAAATTGTTAGACTCTCTTGACCTATTACCAGATGTTTTCTTCTTGCGTGGCTTGAATCTTGACCATTTTCTAAGATTATTGACAGCCATTGCAAGCTCTTCAATCGGATCTTCTTCTTCTTCATCGCTTTCTTCTTTGCTCTTTAAGGCAATCATCTTCTTCTTTGATTCGGAGTTGTTGCGTTCCTCCTTTACTTTTAGCTCAAGCTCATATGTCATCAATTTACCAATCAACTCCTCCATGCTTAGTTTACTCAAATCTTTCGATTCTTGGATTGCCGTGACTTTTGCCTCAAAGTTCATCGGTAAGACTCGTAGTATCTTTCGCACAAGCTCTACCTCAGTGAAGACCTTCCCAAGCGCTCTAGCATTGTACACCAAAGTTGAAAAACATCCAAACATATCCTTTATGCTCTCGCCTTTGTCCATCACAAAGTTTTCGTATTCATTGCTGTATAGGGCTAGACGAGACTCCTTGACTTGAGAAGTTCCTTCGTGTGTCACCTCCGAAGTGTGCCAAATTTCCTGTGCTGTTGTACAATGAGAAATTCTATTAAATTCATTTTTATCAAGAGCACAGATCAAAGCGTTCATTGCTTTGGCATTTGTAGTTTTTAATTTCTTATCGTTAGCATCCCACCTATCCTTAGGTTTAGGAATCTCAATACCACCAACAGTTATAGTGGGAGGTTTATAGCCAGTTTCAATAATATCCCAAACATCATAATCAACAGAACTAAGATAAATACCCATCCTAACTTTCCAATAAGCATAATCATTCCTGTTAAACATGGGTGGCCTAACAATAGATTGCCCCTCAGAAAAAGCATTATTTGATGAATTCATGACTCTAGAGTTAAAGAAAAATACTGTGCTCTGATACCACTTGTAGGATCTAGATTAACCCTAGAAGGGGGGGGGGAATAGGGTTATAGAAAATTTTCTCGATTTAAACACAGAAAACAAACTGCAGAAATAAATATGCTGAAAAGTAAATCACACACAAAATTTACCCAGCTTCGGCAACCCATGCCTACTGCTGCATTCCCAGATTTCTATTAGAATTAAACAATATCCCGCTTACAAACACTCTACTAGACTCGCAAACCCTTTTGCTCCCGCTTACAAACACTCTCATAGACTCGCACACCCTGCTCCGCCTATAGAGTTTCTCTTACTCGCAAACTCTGCTCCCCCTATAGAGTTTTACAAACTCGCACACTCTGCTCACTGAGCTAATTCTAACTAGACAATCTGACACTACCTACAACCTACGTGGTGATTTACAAATTCTTTGACTCGAAAAGAAAAAACAGACTTCAAAAATAGAAGCAGGAGCAAAAATTAAAATACAAACTTGAATGCTTAATTTCTGCTCAAATAAAAATTAAGAAACCCCCCCTTTATAAGACCCTAAATAAACAAATCCCCTTTTTAAAAGACCGGCCCTTTTATTCTTCAACCCGATCCTTTGTTCTTTTGCTATGTGAAGAAAAATGGCGGCCCTATGTTGTTCGATATGAATTTAGGGCTTCGGCTCGCGATCCAAATTTGGGGCTTTTCTGGAGCATGCCTATGTTGATTCTCTAGTTAACGTGTTGCTCCTCTGTTGATCGATTCTCGTTCCTTGGCTTGCTCATTCTCTGATGATCGAGTTGTTGATTCGGTATGTAATTTTTTTTCGTTGCTGGTTTGATTGTTTTCTTTTTACTCGATGCCGATGATGATGATTTGGGTTTATTATTTATATGAATTCGAATACGCTAATTAATTCGATACTTTCCTGAAATTCACTTTCCTGATGCACACGGCTTCCTTGTTACTCACGGCCTTGATTTTGATGCGTTCGATTTTTACTTGATTGATGCGGCAACAACTTTCCCCTTTTACTTCCTGACTTTTTCAAAGATATGAACACTTGATTTTCTTGACTGTATACAATCGTGAATCTGCATAACTTTCGGCCATCATCATTTCTTTGTGCTCATCCCGGTGAGCTTCGTCTCTGGCCATCGACATCGACATTGTATCACTGTTCCTTAACCATGTTGCATTATTCACTGATGCACTCGAGTGGTTTCAAACATGAACTTCACTTGAGCATTTTGTATGTTTCATTTTTACTCACTGTTGCATAATTGCTCGCTGTGATATTGCTCTGACTTGATGATGCTGGTATTTGCTGTTATATCTGTTTACTGTTCGAGTTCATTGTTCAGTTGATTCATTGATGCATTGCCTTTGTGGTCTCCACTTTTGTATAGTCTTGAGCTTCTGGCCTGTTGACTATTGCTTGATTTTCCTGTTGAGACCTCTGCACTGTGCCTTGTACTTGATTCACTTGATTACTGCTGTGTCTTGTTCATCTGGTTTTGTTTGCATTATTGGTTCATCACTTCGTTCCAGTTTGATACTGTGTTGCATTTGATCACTTGTCTCATGTCTTGTGCTTGAGCTCTGTCCATACTTGCCCAATTTACACAGATGCTCCACTTGTTCATTTTGTTCAATTGTACTTGTCTTCATTCTGACCATGTTGGCACTGGGTTACTGTTGTCTTTGCATTGCTGTGCATACTTGTATTCATGTGCCACTGTTTGGTTGATGTGCATGTGCTTGTGTTTCCAGTGATATGTCTTGAACTTTACTTGAGTCTGTAGTGTTCAATTGAGATGTGTCTGACCATGTTGATCCAATTTCACCATGCATTGTTTCACATCAGTTCATATAGCATTATCAAGTGTATATTGATGTGCACGGCCTTGTGGCATGTACAGTGATACACTGTGCATGTCACACTGTTCGTGTGTGATGAATTCAACTGTGAATGATGACGAACAACCCAAATAACTGAGGCAAATCATATTTTCAAAAATCATATTTTATTTTATATTGAAAAATATTTCTTTTTCAATTTTACTGCGTTAGTGAGTATTTTTGCAGATTGCTCAGATGCTGGATTCAAACTGGAATGCAGTTGAAGACAAAATACGAGTGTGAGTGATATGTAGTGAGGAAATTATGTAAACTGAATTGTGATGTAATTTTGATGTAATCAAAAATGTATATGTATAGTGAAAGCTTGAATTTGTACTATTCAAGATTGTAACAAATATTTGTTTGAATAAAATTTCTGTTTGAATTCAAATTCTGTGTAATTTATTTTATTCAACAAATATTTATTTAATCTATGAAAAACAAAATAGTACATTAACAAATACATTTAAATGAATATATATGTTTATTATCATCAAACAAAAACATATAAGAGCATATTCATACAGTGTGTCTGACATTACACTTTGAGATGTAAAACCGGTTTCTATCAAATACATTTTTGTTTGATGGCAGAGATTTATTCTCTTAGCTTAACACCGTTCTCTGAGACGTACGAGCTCAGAGGTTATGTAGTTGATGGTTACTAGTGATACATTCCCAATTTGGAAATGTTGCATATGAAGTGTTGCTGATCATTTGTTGATCAAAACATGGCTTTGTTAAAAAGTGTATCTTTGTGGACGAGACCTCATTGAGCCTCACAACCCGGTAATGGTCGAAAAAGGAAAATGCGGCAAGGTTGCAGGGGTCGCACCCCTAGGGTATGTCCATTCCTTCTGAAAAAGGGTGGTATCATGGTATGGAGCCCAGATACTTATTCATGTGGACATTGTATATTTATTATTGTGTGATGTTGCTTTGTGGTTGAGGATCCTCGGATAAAGATCGCAAACGACCGAGGGTGGCATATCTTTAGGTATTACTCCCGGGCAGGGAGGAAACCGGCCTTGTGTTGGTAGAGAGCCGGGTAGGTTCTCGGAGCGTCCCTCCAGAGGCGTACCCATGTGGCAATGGGAAGTTCCTTGGCCTGACCATTTGTTGGAAATCCAATCAAACAATACGAGCACTTTACGATTGCAGTTGTAGTACCTGCCACCTCAGGTGGTAGCTATAGTAGGCATAGTATAATGGTACCTATGCTGGCTAAGATTAATATTATACTTTCAAAATATTTTCCACTATGCACTAGTAATAATATCAAATGGTTTTCGCGTATCAAGCATTTTTTACTGTCATAAGGAGAAATCTCCTCCAAGTGTGCGCTTGCATTGTGTGTGTGGCGGAAGGCCTTATGGCAGTTTCATTTTCTAGAAAGCATTGCAGTTTTCAACTTTTAAAATCATTTGTTTGCTTTTGATAAAGATAAACCGTTTTGTTTTCTCATACCAGTCTCATGACTGACTTGGAGTTTATTGTTCCCTTCCTAAACTCTAGGTGCCCACAATTTTCCACACGGGCAGTCTAGAGTTGGGTTTTTCAGATAATCCAATAAATAGGTGTAGATTCGATAGCTTTTGAAGTTTTGGTTTGGCAATCGTCTTTGGGACGGAGTTTGTTTCACTTCAGCATTGATGAATATGGTTCAAGCTGTTGATTTGGAGCTTGAAATTTAGAGCTTTGGTTTTGGAGTTTTGAGTTGCAGTTGCATTATGGAGTTGGATTCTTTTGGAGATTCTAATGGATTTATCTTTCCGCTGTTGATGGTTGCAAAGCCTAGACCATCAAGTTGTGTTTTATTTCCGCTGTTAATTTTGCATCTCTGATGTTAATATCATTTATATCAAATTGTTATATATCATTGGATATTGTATTCATTGGAGTTATATGATATTCATTGTTTTCTTCCGTTGTGTTGTTGTACTTAATGTGTTATAAGCTCTGACGAACCAGATTCGACGTTTGAATCTGCGGCACTTGAATACGAGTGACGTATTCAGTGCCGATTTTCGAAGGCCGAGTCAAGGTCATTAGAATTGGTATCGGAGCTAAAGGTTGAAACTTTAGCTCAGGAGTATAACGCATTAAGTAACTCATTAGAGATAGGGAGAAGTATACCCTAGAATGAGTATGTCCCTAAGATATCCATCTGTATGCCTCAGTAAATTCTCTTACAATTCACTGATAGTGAGTATGAGTGCAAGAAGAGGATGAGATAGGGGCATGGAAGTACGACTACAAATGGTCGATACACTGCCACAACGGAAACAACTCTTCTCAACCGCCTTTGATTATTCTTCAATTTCAAATTCTTTGATTGCTTCCTGAAGAAGCTTTAATACATTTGCATGGAATATGAACTCCAAATGGGTCAGAATTGTTTGTTTGGATGAATTGATTGCTTTGGATACTATGGTTGATAGACACACTTTGGTTTCTAAACTAAAAGTTTTAGGATTGTATCCATATATCTGTCCATTCTTTAGGGTCCGGATATGTTATACGAACAGTTAATTGCCCTTCGAACTAATCAATGCTCCTGTATATTTCGTAAATCTGGTGACCCGAGTATCTTGTGTAAGTTTATTCTCGTATCTATTTTTGATATTCTGATTTGGTAAGCGAAATACAGAATAGATACTCGGTATAATTAATGAGTCGATTCTCTATCTTTGTGTATCCATCTTTTGTTGTCACCTACTTGCAAATTTCGAGGACGAAATTTCCTAAGGGGGAATCTGTAACATTCCCAAATTTTAACCAAGTTAAATTTGGTAACTAATTTAATTTTTGGAATTAAATTATGAAACTTTTGGTGATTAATTTTAATTTTTTTGATATAATGATGAATTTATTGAAAAATTTTCAGAATAAATAAAGATATGTATGTTAAATAGGATTTTCATTTGGAAAGTCAATAATAAGTCTTTTAGAAATAAAATTGGATTTATTAACTTTATGTTTTCAAGAGACTATTATATACATGGATTATTTGTTAGTAATAAATAATTTGATTTCAATTGTTTATAAATTGTATAAGTTATTGAAAATTCCTTTTCCAAGAGCTTTCCATATTAGAAATCAATTTCACAAAAGGACTTAAACATAATTTTATCATTTTTGACAAATGTAAGATATATGAAGTATGATATTAACAAGTATAAAATGGATTAACAAGTGGCAAAAACAAAAAAATTTCTTAAAACTTATGGATGTAAACAAAAGAAAAAAAATGAACAAATAAATAACCAGGCTGTTTTCCAAAAGCTCTACATCCTCTTTTCTCAACATTTTCTTCCATCTTCATGTTCATATCTAAAAACAAAAATCTTAAACAACTAAAACTAAATCAAAATCTAAAAAAAAACTCTCATCCTCAAATCTTCAACCTAGAAAAACAACAAAATCAAAACCCTGTAACTCAAAAGAAGAAAACTGGAAATCGAAACAGAGAGGATTTCCAAGCCTGGAATCTGAACAACAAGCTTCAGATTCAAAGGAAATTCAATACAAGTAACTAAAAAAAAATCTAGATCAGTTTGCAAAAGATCGTCTCAAGCAAGTGTTCAAGCTTTCAACCTGAAAATCAAAATGAAACCAGAATTTTCAGATGAAAACTCAAATATAGGCTCTGTTTAAAATATTCTCAGGTGAGCTAACCACCCTTAATGATTCTTAAAGCTTGATATATCTGATTTTCTTGTGATAACTCTTTGATGTAAGTTGTGAAATGTGCTTGCATGCTTGTATATATGTATGGTGACTGTGTGCGTGATTGTTGGACAGGCATCATGCCTCTATTCCAAGTCCAACAGGGTTTAAACAATTTAGAAAAAAAATCATATCTTCTTATCTAAATAAATTTAGGTTATAATTCCTGAAAAGAAAATGATTATAACAATGTTAAGTTATTTTTAAAAATGATCCCAAGTAAAAACATTTAGTAAATACTTAAAAAAAATAGAAATGACAGTGGAAACTTATATAATCAGAAAAACTGATGATCATGATTTTGCAATTTGATTTCGTAAGTTGATTAGTGCCAACAAATGATGATTTTTAAAGGTTAAATTGAGATTTTTAGATGAGTATTTAGGTAGTAATTGCAAGATGAACGGAGAAGCTTTTTTCGTCAATTATCGATGATAGTGGCGTCATGAGTCGTCGAAGTTGGAGCTGCAGCGGGCTGGGGTATCAGGGATCATCAGAAAATTGAAAGATGAATTTATAAACATCATGGAAGATGAGCGAGATCGATTTAGTATTTAACCCTAAGTTTTAGTTATGGCCGGAATTCGAGTAGTTCCGGCGACGTTAGTGCATCGAGTCGTAGCGAACCGAGAAGAATAAGAGCGTGGCAACGTGACGTAGCTTGTGGTTGGCCGGCGTGAGCTCTGATGAACCATATCGGCGGTGCGAGGTGAATCTATGGTCGAGGTTGGTTTCCAGTTCGAAGCTGAGTGCTCGATATTGATTACATGATCAATTCGTGGTTCTGAGTGGATGCTCGGGTCGAGTGGGTCAATGATGTCTCGTGGAAGGTGGAGGCGATGGTCGGAGTACTGGCGACCGTGGGTGCACGTGGATGTGCACCTGTGTGTATCTGGTTTGAAGAGGAAGGTGTTGTCTCGAAGCCTTGTTCGGGATTTTGGATATTTGGCTCGGGGTGTTTCTCGGGCTCGTATGTGTGTGGTAACACATTTTAAAAATTTAAAACAAAGTTAAATTTTAAAAGGAAATGGGTGGCTCGGGTAAACATGCGTTTTGCTGGGGTTTGTTAGTGTAATACGGAAAAAAGTTTTAAAATTTTAAAGAAAAATCAAATTATTGAAAACAAATTTTGTTGAAACCAATTTTCCGTTTTATATTAGATGTTATCTAAGTTTTAAATTGTTTAAGAAGGTTTTTATAAACAGAATTGTTTTAAATTGACCAAGCTTTAAAATGGTTTAAAATATACATAACCTTTATTTTTAAAGTTTATTTTAAATAAACTTAATAATATTAAAGAAGTTAATTGATATAAAGAATGTTTTAATGGTTAATTAACTTTTAAAGTTTAAAGTTAATTTATTTGTTAAAGAAAATTAATTACTTGAAGTGAATTACTTAATTAAAGTAATTAAGGTAAATTTGTTAATAATTTAAGTTTGGTTAATCTAGTAATTGATGAATAATTAATTTAAGGATAATCATTTACTTAAGAATTAAGGATGAATAATAAATGATTAAAGATTGATTAATCAAGTGTTAAAAGATTAATTAATTTAAAGAGATTAATCAAGTGTTAAAAGATTAATTAATTTAAAGAATAATTAATTAACGTGATTAATTAATTAGGGTAATTAGGTTGAGAATAATTAATTAATTTAAAAGGTTAATTAATTATTGAAAGTGATTAAGGAATGATTATTAATTAAGGATTAATTAAATAAACTATTGTAATTAATTAAGGATAATTAGTCAAAGGATTAATTATTAATTAAAGGTTAACTAATGTTTTAAGGATAATTAATTAATATGGTTTGTAATTAATCAATATTAATTAACCAGGATTAGTAAATTATTCATAAGTAATTAATTTGATTAAAATTAATCAGACAATTAACTGATCTTGCTTATGAATGTTTGAATTGAATTGGATGCTTTGAATTGTGTTATATGAATTATTCTGATTAAACTGTGAACTGTGATGTAATTTACTCATCTGTGATGCAATTCATTTATCTGTGACAAATTTATATTGTTTATCTGTGATCTGTGAATGAAGATGAACATAATAGATTAAACCGCTTATCGATATTTATGTGCTTGAATCTGTAATGATTAATGATGTTGTTGCACTATTATTTTATGTAAAAACCCCTTGACCACACTATACACACAAATATGGATTGCACGAGGAAATTGGTTAAGTCACAGATTTTGAAATGGTTTTAAAGTTGAATTTGGAATCCAATGGTTTTGGAAATGGATTTGAATTAAAAGTGAAAAGCTTTTAAAAAGGGATTTCAAAAATAAAAGTTATTTTCAATAACTTAATAAAGTTTTGAAATTTAAATAATTTGATTTAAATTTGAATTCAATATTTGAAATTGAATTCTATGATTTGGAAACTATGGTGTAAAAAGGTTATACAAGTTAAATGTGTTTATATGGGTTTTAAACCATTTAAAAAGTACTGTTTTAGGAATTTAAATTTAAACCAACCTTTATACTTGAAGGGCTTTAACTCGTATAAATTGTAATTGGATTTTGTCACAACGAAAACTATTTGTTTTCAAATAATAAAAGCTTTCATATAAGGAAATGATTTCCAATTTGGGTTGAAAAGTTTCAAGTTTGAAAAGAAATTGTGAATTGTTTTGAAAGCTATGAATGAACTTTTGTGAAAGATTATTAAATCTTGTTTTGAAATCGAAGAGGAATTCAAACGGTGTATCTTTTATATAAAAGATTTGAGTTGGAAACGATTTTGAAAGCTATGAATTGGATCTTGGTATAAAGATTGGATGAGTTAATCCTAATTTAAATAGGGATTGTTTTGAAATTCGTGAATGGATCTTCGTGAAACAGTGTGAACTTTGTGAAGTGAATCTTTTTGTTTAAAGATTTGAAAATGGTAATTTGTTTAAAACATTTAAAAAGAAATGTTTTTTGGATTTTAAAGTTGTGACTTAACTGAAATCCCATATCCGTATGTTTTTAAATATTGCGCTCATTATTCGGTTTAGCCGGGAGAGGACATTGTGTCATATAACCCATTCCGAATAATGATACGACAATATGGATATCATTTGATGACCGGTGGTGAAGACCGGGTATTTTCGAAAATGGAAGAATAACCCGTCGCTTGTCTCTGCACTGAGTCGCGCCGGTATAGAGATTCCCTAAGTGATGTGATGTCCGATCGGGATTGTGAATATCCGGATTGCAAGGGCTTCTTCGGAAGTGCCTTCGGTTCTGTTCGAACTCGGAACAGACTTGTATAGATGTGTGTCTGACATTACACTTTGAGATGTAAAACCAGTTTCTATCAAATACATTTCTGTTTGGTGACGGAGATTTATTCTCTTAGCTTAACACCCTTCTCTGATACGTACGAGCTTAGAGGTTATGTAGTTGATGGTTACTAGTGATACATTCCCAATTTGGTAATGTGGCATACGAAGTGCTGCTGATCATTTGTTGATCAAAGCATGACTTTGTGAAAAAGTGTAGCTATGTGGACGAGACCTCATCGAGCCTCACAACCTGGTAATGGTCGAAACAAGAAAGATGCGGCAAGGTTGCATGGGTCGCACCCCTAGGGTATGTCTATTCCTTATGGAAAAGGGTGGTATCATAGTATGGAGCCTAGATACTTACTCATGTGGACACTATATATTTATTACTGTGTGATGTTGCTTTGTGGTTGAGGATCCTCAGATAAAGGTCACAAACGACCGGGGGTGGCATACCTTTAGGTATTACTCCCGGGAAGGGAGGGAACCGGCCTTGTGCTGGCAGAGAGCCGGGTAGGTTCTCGGGGCGTCCCTCCAGAGGCGTACCCATGTGGCAATCGAAAGTTCCTTGGCCTGACCATTTGTTGGAAATCCAATCAAATAATACGAGCCCTTTACGATTGCAGTTATATTACCTGTCACCTTAGGTGGTAGCTATAGTAGGCATAGTATAATGGTACCTATGCTGGCTAAGATTAACATTATACTTTCGACATATTTTCCACTATGCACTAATAATAATATCAAATGGTTTTCGCGTATAAAGCATTTTTAACTGTCATAAGGAGAAATCTCCTCCAAGTGTGCGCTTGCATTGTGTGTGTGGTGGGAGGCCTTACGGTAGTTTCATTTTTTAAAAAGCATTGCGGTTTCAACTTTTAAAATCATTTGTTTGCTTTTGATAAAGATAAACTGTTTCTTTCTCATACCAGTCCCATGACTGACCTGAATTTTATTGTTCCCTTCCTAAACTCTGGGTGCCCACAATTTTCCAAACGGGCAGTCTAGAGTTGGATTTTTCAGATAATCCAATAAATAGGTGTTGATTCGATAGTTTTTGAAGTTTTGGTTTGGCAATCATCTTTGGGACGGAGTTTATTTCACTTCAGCATTGATGATGATGGTTCAAGCTGTTGATTTGGAGCTTGAAGTTTAGAGCTTTGGCATTGGAGTTTTGAGTTGCAGTTGCATTATGGAGATGGATTCTTTTGGAGATTCTAGTGGAGTTATCTTTCCACCGTCGATGGTTGCAAAGCTTAGACCATCCAGCTGTGTTTTATTTCCGCTGTTATTTTTGTATCTCTTATGTTAATATCATTTGTATCAAATTGTTATATATCATTAGATATTGTATTCATTGGAGTTATATGATATTCATTGTTTTCTTCCGCTGTGTTGTTGTACTTAATATGTTATAAGCTCTGGCGAACCAGATTCGACGTTTGAATCTGTGGCATTTGAATATGAGTGACGTATTCAGTGCCGATTTTCGAAGGTCGAGTCAGGGTCGTTAGATATTTACTAAATATTATTTTTGAAAACATTTTATTTTCCAAAACTCTGTGTTTGAGTGTCTCGTTCTAGTGTTTGGGAATCCCTATTGATAAGTTGATCAAGCGCATCGACTAGAATCCTTAAAGCACTCAACGGGCAATTTAACACAAAATTATTTTCTATATGATATACATATATCTTTTAATACTAATGCCTTTACAAAATATATACTTGGCTATAATAAACATAATCAGATTTCACATATATGTATATCTAATATCGAAGGATTTTAATTTAAATAAATGCTTGCTTTTATTAAAATTCTTTCAATCAATCTTAATGTTATCATAGAAATAATAATTTATTTATAATAATTCCAAAATACACACATTCATCAATATATACCTCAAGAAAACATCAATTTTTTTGTTCATCTTAACATTTAATTAATCATACATATGAATTAACATTTCATTTTATATTAATAAAAAATTTCAATATTTATTGCCGTAACTACACTACTGAAGGAAACACAAGTTCATATTGTTATTATTGAGCATGTTTTAACTCTCAGTAGTGATTCCTATTCAATATTAATTTTGCACAAGCACCTACAATTTTAGAACAACCAATCATCCATCAACCAATCAATTGTTATTATATCTTATTTTATTTATTAAGTATATTATCCAATTCCAAATTTAATTAGATACATGTTATTTATCATTCTACATTTTATAACTATTAATTGGTTATACATTTTTATTATTCCCGAGCGATTCTATTTTAAAGAAACTTCCAGCTTTTATTAATAATTGGGTTCGTCCAGATTCAAATGGGTTTATAAATTCTTTGAGTGATAATGTCTTATTCAATTTCACATTTTAAACTAAGCATAAACAAAACAAACATTGGTGCAAACAACATACATTTCAACCAAACAAACAAACAATTACCTTTAGCGGAAAGCTATCTTTCCGTTTCCGCTGCACTCTCTAGTCACAAACAGATCAGGACACAATAATTCAATTCTAAATCATATAAGGTCTCATTTATAATATTCATTAAATCCCACTCTTTACAAAAGTGAGTTCCAACTTTGACAAAATTTCCATAATAATAATTTGTATAGTAGTTCACAATTTTACAAATAGGTCCTGATGATTATTTTGAACGATCATTTATATTCATATCCTAAATAGGAATATAAATTCTAGTTCTACCCTGCATACCAAAGGGATAGAACTCTAAGTCTCACTAGGTTTAGATCTTGATTCTGTATTTTTTTCAATTATATCCTATAAATTCTGAACCTCTGCTCTAATACCAAGCTGTAACAACCCCATCATTATGTCCATACTATTAAAGAACGTTACAAGTAATATCGTCTAACAGTATTGTAACAACCCGCATATTTTACGACTGTATATTTAAATGTTTTATTTAAATACAACATCATTAGTCGGATTAAAGTATGAAATGCAACTTCTCATAAACTGTCGAATTAGGACTCGAGACCACTTCCATTGAGTCCAAAATTGCGTTTGCGACCTTTTTGAGTATAAACATCTATATGTTTGGAGTTGAGTAGAATTTTGCTATTTTTCTATTGGGCTTTGGGTTTGGGTTTCAGCCCTTGAACTCATTTAATACCCTAATTCTTCATCCAACTCCTCTTCACTCATTCTATTATTTTCTAACACTCAAGCTAAAAGAAAAATGGGATAAGAGATAGAAAATTAGAATTCCTAAACCCTAGTTTTGCTAGGAAATTCAAGTTATTTCTCTAAAATCAAAGTGAAGCATAGGTAAGCATCCTCTTCATCTTCTCCATCTCAATCTCTCTTCTATTTTCGAAAATTCCTATAACCTAACTCAGGAAAAACTTCACCTTTGATAATAGATTGAAGATTCTAGAGGTGTATTGAAGAGGAATTGGTCTTGCTTTGTTTTAAAGCTTATCATTCGTTGTCTTTGAGTTTTAAAGGTGAGTTCGTGAACTCACATCTATGTCTGTTGCTTTCATTATAGTTTGGTATGAATTCCTAACATTTATTCATGTTCATTTGCCTTTTGATTTGAATTGATTTAGTGAAATTTCCAAATTTTGGTGTTTTGAAGTCAAAATCCTTAAAAATCCTATCTTGGATGTTTGGACATGTTATTTGGGTTGTATCAAAGAGCCTATAAGGCTGGGTTGTCACTTGGCATAAATCCTTAGTCTTCGTCGTTCGTCCGCTTCCGAATCGATTTGGCCATCATTGGCCTAGGTTAATTTCTGCCCAACTGAACCAACCAGACGTCTGGTTGGTAATTTCAGATGTCTGGTTATGGTCCCTGGAGAAATTATATGACGAACGCAGAAAATAAAATGGTAGAGATAAATTCCAGATGTTTGATTTATTGGTTCAGACGTCTGGTTAGGGTTCAGACGTCTGGGTTGTAATTTTAGACGTTTGGGAGGTTTTCTGAAATATTTCCAGAACTCAAATCCAGATGTCTGGTCGAACCTCCAAACGTCTGGAACTGTTCAGTTTTGCCTATTTGCCTATTTTTTTAAGTAAATTTCCAATGTTTATCGATTTTTATTGATCTAATTAGTTGGTATCACTTTTAACGACTTTGATGACTTCTTTTCGGGATTTATGGAAATATCCATTTTGATGGATTTGGTATCGATTTCTTTGGATTTGATTCACATCTTCGAATGTGGATTTTTGGTGATTGATTTTTTTACAATCGTTTTCTATGGTTTTTCACTTTAAAATACAAAGGTTTCTATACGAGTAGTAAATATTCAAACTCTATCACAAAAATGATTCCAACGTCACTTTTAATACAGAACTCATTTTCAAATATGTTTTCTAATCTATTAGTATATACCAACATGTACCTCATTCATATGAGAAATCTAATTAAATGACTTTGTAAAACAAGTGGTATAAAATGCTTGTGTTTTCTTTGTCAGTTGGTTCTTTGACTTGTTCGATTGAACTCTTGTGACAATTTTTGAGTGGAAATTTACAATTTGTTCGAAAATACTTAAGTTAAGCCAGTGGTTATGGGACATGAAGCTAAACTCATTTATTAACCAGCTTAGTGTAATTCACAGTTTTTATTGATCAATGGTGATCATTTTATGGGGACTAGCGATATGCGATGTCTCTTTGTCCACGTGGGGGACTGTACCTCGTTTTATTGAGCTTCGTCTCGTTTCTTTTATGAGCTAGCGACCCATGTTCTTTAATGGAGTTTAGTTCATCGGATGTACCGTTACTGTACGACGTCGTTGTTTTGGCTTATCAAGTTAATCGGGCGTACCGTTATTGTACCACATCGTTGTTCCGAATTATTGGAGTTTCAGGTCCATCGGGCGTACCGTTATTGTGCTACGTCGATGTTCTGAATTATTCAAGTTTTAGGTTCCTCGGGAGTACCGTTATTGTACTACGTCGTTGCACTGGCTCTATGGTTAGCGACCATGGGATAGCGACCCGTTTATGATACACGTATTGGTGAGTTTTCATGCTCCCGTTTGTGATAGGCCTCCCCCTTTGTGATTTCTGGATTTCTAATTGATGATTTTTGGAATTTGTGTTTCACCAATTTTTGCGATTGGCATTGATATGTTTGTCAATATTTGTGGTTTGGTGATTAAAATAAAGAATATGATATTCTTTTTGGTGTTTGAGATTCTTGAGATATTGTATGATTTTTGTTGTTGTTAAATGTGTACTTGTCACAGTATGGCATTATTGTTATCATATGTTTTTGTCTTATCTCTTATCCTAGCTCATTTTATCAGATATATAGCTAGACTGATCCATTTATTATTTTCTTCTTAAATAATACTCGGGTCAGACCGAGGTATTTCAGGTGCTTCTGCGACTGACTTGTGTTATGCTTATTTTATATTTGTTTCCGAAGCTCACTTAGCCACTGTGTAGTAGCTTTGAGTTTGTATCTGATGTGTCAGATTTCCTCTTGAAATGAAATGCATGTAATACTATCTGACATATCGGTACTCACATAAAGAAATTACACATATGGTCACTCCTCAACAGCCTTATTCTTCGTGCTAGTTGATAGCATTACTCCATAGTGTATTTGGCTAGTATGAGTATAGAGGTGGGGCATCACAGCATGGTAGCAGAGCCAAACTTCTGAACAATATAGAATATTATGACAGGGATCATTGTCCAAAGTCTCTCTTAGGAATCGTGCTTTAGGATTTAACCGAGTCTTTGGACCCGTTCCATCCTATATTATTTATGATGCCTTGTTTTATCAATCATGATTGTTTGATATTCATTCTGAGAATAACCTTTTTATTCTTCTTTCTTTCTTTCTTAAAGAAAAGAAATGTTTAGACCTGGCCATCCCAGTGCCGGTCAATCTAGTGCTACTCCTCAAGATGGAGTATTTATGTCTATCCAGCAGCTTTTAGATCTTGTAAAGAATGCTCAAGCTGTCGGACCCATTCCAGAGCCTACTCATCTTAGATCTGGGTTTGCACGTTTGTGCAGAGATTATACCGATTTGGGTAAAAGGCCATTCAAGGGATCCGAAAGTGTTATAGAAATACAAGCTTGGCTTAGATCATGCGACGGCATCTTTTCTCGCATGAATCTTGTTGATCTCCATTGAGTCCAAGTGGCTTCTAGCATGCTCCAAGAAAGAGCATTTGATTGGTATGAGCTTTTAGTTTCGAAGATTATCAAAGAGGATCTTACTTGGGAGCAATTTATTGACTTTGTTTGATTGGGAGCAATTTATTTGATTGGCCCGGCCCTTTATTGACTTTGTTCAAGGTGAATCTTCTGTGACAGATTACGTCGCATCTTTTGAATCTCTCTCTAAATATGGGGTCGAGTATATTAATACCCCATTGAAGAAAAATCAAAGGTTTGTTTATAGGTTGAATAATAACCTCAAAAAGCCTCTACTCCTGAAACTGGAAGTTTCTTTTGACTAGCTTGTTGATATCGCTCTTTGACTTGAAGAGGCCGATAAAGAAGACGATGTTGAATTTGTGGGTACCAAACAGAACTTCAACATCAACAAGAAGAGGCCTATTAAGTTCAAGCCTAGTTCCAACAAGAAAGGGAAATAAGCAACTTTAGCAAAGACCCCTACCTCTAGTCATGGGCAATGCTACAATTGTGGTTCTAAGGACCATTATGTGAATATGTGTTCGAAACCCTTTTTTTGTCGTTATTGTAAAAGTTTGGGGTCGTCTTTTATCTTCGTGTCCCAAACTTCCAAGCAAGAAAGAGGGAAAGCTAAATGTTGTGCAAGCTTCTAGTAGCACTTCTCTTGGTCAAGGTACTTCTCATTCTATCCATGATGGCATTATTATGTTTCGTGATAATCCTATTCGAGTTCTTTTTAATACGGGTGCATCCCACTCTTTTATATCAAAAGAACTTGTGGAAACTTTTTCTTTAAATTTTATGGCCTTGATGAATTCATTGAGAATTGCGAATCCGGTTGGTGGATACGCAACAATAAGTTTACTTTGTAAAGATGTCGAGATTATTTTATGTGATTATGCTTTCCAAGCTGATTTGCATGTTATGCGTCACTTAGGCTTGGGAATGATTTTAGGAATGGATTGGCTTAACCGTTATGAAGCCCACATCCTATGTCCTAGGAGGACTATTCATTTTCGACATCCTCAATCTGTTAAGCAGATTTCTATTATTCTTAAAGATTCAGATTCCAATTCGGTGGCATCCTTATATTCTCTAAATCCATATGATGATAATAATGATGATGAGGAAGATGTTATTTCCCTCATTCACGTTGTTCGTGAATTTTCTGATATATTTGAGCCATTTTAGGATTACCACCTAAGCGAGCAATCGATTTCAGAATTAATCTAATTCCTAGAGCTCTACCTATCACACGTCCTCCTTATCGTATGTCCAATAAGGAAAACGAGGAGATGCGTAAACAATTATCCGAATTAGAAGCAAAATAATTTATTTGTTCTATTTCCTCTCCTTGGGGAGCTTCGGCTATTTTTGTGAAGAACTCCAATGGTACACTTAGGATTTGCATTGACTACCGCAAGCTTAATGATTTCACCATCAAGAATAAATATCCCTTACCTCGGATTGATGATTTATTTGATTAACTTAGCGGTGCTAGAGTCTTTTCACAGTTAGACTTAGCAACCGGTTTTCATCAGCTTCGTATTGCAGAGGATAACATTCATTTGACATCATTCCATACTCGTTATGGATCTTATGAATGGCTTGTTATGCTATTTGGTTTAACGAATGCTCCAGCTTATTTCGTTGACCTTATGAATCCATTTTTCAAAAGCTTCCTCCATCGATTCATTCTCATATTTATAGATGATATTCTTGTTTATTCTAAAACCGAGGAGGAGCATGAAAACATCTTTGGATAGTATTGGAAACACTTAGGAGCAACTAATTGAAAGGAAAATATTTTAAGTGCCACTTTTGGCAATCCCGTGTGAAATTTTTAGGACATGTCATTTTTGAATCCAGAATTTCCGTGGATCCTTCAAAGATTGAAGCGATTCAAAATTGGAAGAGACTGTAGTGTGTGAAGGAAATTCGTAGCTTTCTTGGATTGGCGGGCTATTGCCGTCGGTTCATAAAAGACTTATCTAAAATTTCTGTGCCTCTTACTAGTTTGACAAAGAAGGGAGTTAGATACATTTTGTTAGACAAATGTGAAACTTCTTTCAAGAAATTAAAAGAACTCCTTTCTTATGCTCCTATTCTTGTGATTCCCAAAGGAAACTAAGACTTTATTGTTTGTACCGATACTAGTCGTGTTGGTTTGGGAGCCGTTCTCATGCAAAGGGAACATGTTATTGCTTATGCTTCCAGGCAATTAAAGCCTGCCGAGATTAGATATGCCACTCATGATTTAAAGTTCACCGCTATTGTTTTCGCCTTTAGAATTTGGCATCATTATCTTTTGGGAGAGAAATTTGTTCTCTACACCGATCATAAATCTTTTAAGTATTTATTTTCAGAAGGAACTTAATTTTCGTTAACAACGTTGGCTCAAATTCCTTGCATCTTATGATCTTAATATTCTTTATACTCCTGGAATGGGAAAATGTGTTGCCGATGCCCTTAGCCGAAAGCAACAAGCAGTTATTTCTATGATGACATCCGAATGGAATGATCTCGAGACTTTGTCCACTTGTGGGATTCGAGATTATGAATCCGATTCATGTTCATCAATTGTTTTATGTAGCCTTGAGGCCATCCATCTCTTTTAGACCGCATTCTTGATGCTCAAAAGCATGATCCCGAATTGTCTCATCTTAGCCAAAGTTGTCGGGATAGTATTATTGATGAATTGAAAGGCTTTGAAATCGATGATCGTGGCGGTATTTAAAAATTTGGTAGACTTATCGTGCCAAATATAAGTGATCTTCGTAAAGACATTTTAGAAATTCTCATCGTTCTAAATTTACGATTCATCCCGGTAGTAGTAAAATGTACGTGGATACGAAGCGACTTTATTACTGGGATGAAATGAAATATGATATTGTTAACTTCATTAAGCGTTGCATGATTTGCCAACTCATAAAGGACGAGCATCAAAGGCCCGATGGGTTATTGCAATCTCTAGACATTCCCGTTTGGAAGTGGGATAAAGTCTGCATGGACTTCATTGACGGTCTTCTCCGTTCTCTTTAGGGTCATGACAGTTTATGATGATTATGGACAGACTAACGAAATCCGTCCATTTTATTCCCTGTTCGGTCCAATCGGACCGTACCTCTTTTGGGTAGACTCTATGTTAAAGAAATTATTAAATTGCATGGAGTAACTTTTATTGTTAGTGACCGTGATCCATTATTTACTAGTGGATTTTGGAAGGGTCTTCAAAAAGCTTTGGGAACGAAGCTTAATTGTAGCACCGCTTATCATCCTCAGTCTGATGGACAAACAACGCGTGTGAATCAAACTCTTGAAGATCTTCTTCATGCATGTGTACTTGATTTTGGTGGAAGTTAAGAAGATAATATGCCTCTTGTTGATTTTTTCTATAATAATATCTTCCAATCTAGTATTGGTATGGCACCTTTCGAGGTGCTCTATGGAAGGCCATGCCGATCTCTTTCTTGTTGGCTTAAGGCCGGTGAGAAGTTGGTTTTAGGTCCAGATTTTATTCGTGATTCCACAGAAAAGATTGACCTTATTCATCATAGGATGAAAGAAGCTCAAAGTAGACAAAAATCCTATACCATAACCGAAGTAGGAATTTGGAATTTTCTGTGGTAGATTTAGTGTTTATCCGTGTTTTACCTATGAAAGGTGTTGTGCATTTCAGTCGATCGAGAAAATGAGCGCCTCGATACATTGGCCCATTTCCCATCATTCCATGGCTTATCGCCTTTTATTACCGACTCAATTTTCTGCTATTCATGACGTTTTCCACGTCTCTCAACTACGGAAATGCCTTAGAGATTCCGATTCAATTCTTGAGCCCAGTGTTATTGAAGAAATTGAAGTTTCACCTAATTTGACTTATGAGCAACATCTTATTTGTATCATTGCAACGGAGGTTAAACGCCTTCGAAATAAAGATGTTCCGCTTGTGAAAGTTCAACGGTCCTCAAATCCTAAGGATTTCTCTTGGGAATCTAGGAAATTCATCGAGCGAACACACCCGGACTCACTCTCTCGTGCTATTTAAGGTGAACTTCTTTTTCCAAATTTTCTTTTGTGTTGATATGCTGTTATGGTTGTTACACTTTGTTTTCTTCTTATGTATTGCAAGGACGCAATTTCTTTAAGAAGGCGAGTCTGTAACAACCCGCACATTTTATGATTGTATATTTAAAAGTTTTATTTAAATATAGCATTGTTAGTCGGATTAAAGACCGAAATGCTACTACTCGTAAACTGTCGAATTTGGACTCGAGACCACTTCCATTGAGTCCAAAATGACGTTGGCGACCTTTTTGAGTATAAACATCCATAAGATATTACATAGTATCATATACATCAGAGTTATACCGCTAATACAACACAAACTAGACGGTTATAATACCTATCTAGTTATTACAACTCAAGTATATCATAGAAATACAGATACAACACTAGCGCAACAGAAGCCCTATATATCTACAAACGCTGAAGCCTCCTGCTCCATATCTCCTCTAGAACTCGTCAAAGCTAACCTGAATCCCTTGGCTACTCAGAAAAATTTGAGTACCCAGGAGTTCAATAAAATAGAAAATAAACTCCAGGTCAGACATGAGTCTGGTGTGAGTAAACGGGTTAAAGTTGCTTAACTTTGAAAACCGTTAAAACAAAAGGTATCTCGTAAGACTTCGCGCACATAAACACATGAAAGTTTTTACCTTACGATAACCAAAACATTTGATAGGAAATCCAGTTTTATTATAATAGGGTCTAGGGTTTTCAAGTAAAATATAGAAATAGCTGGAATGCTTACATCTCACGTTCCAACATAGTTGGGCACAATCAAAACGTATGGCACTTATTGGAGATTGGTTTCCATCAATGGCAGGGCTACTGGGGAACCGCACGTCACAGTACGGGGCCTAGACCACCGTATCGAGGATCCCTCCCGATCCCCTGCAACACAAAGCCGGAACCATCCCTTACTGGATAGTCCCGAACAAGACAACCCCGAAGATGGCCGTCGCCAACTGCCCACTAAGCCGAATAAAAGGAACCTCTAGACAGGGGTAAATCTCGTCCTACTTAGGTGCTATCCACTTAGCCTTGCTGCACCTCCCCTATTTTAGCCATTCCCGATTGATGAGGCTTAAGGCTACGATTACCTTTATAGAACACATCTATCTTAGAATGCTCATCGCCCACCTGACGATGTTCTGAAAGCATTCAATCCATACAAGTTCGTTCCGGGTTTGAACTAAACCGAAGTCACTATCTCGCTACACTCATTTTGGAATCACCCTTAGAGTTAACGACAATAGCCCTTGCACTCTGAATCTTCATCTCGAATCTGCTAAGTACTGCCCCCGTTAAACTCGTATTGGAATCACCCTCAGAGTATTAACGACAATAGTCCTTACACCTCAATTCTTCACACTTTCACTTGATATTCACGATCTAACGTTTAATTTGGATCGATGTGGTTTTCAAAATTCCAAATTTGGAAATCCGATCCCGATCTCATCGAAATCCAAAATGCCATCTTAATGTCCAAGTGATTTAAGTTTGAAAAATTTAATTCCATTAAAATATTGAATTCACACAGCATAATTCATAGATAAATATCACACATTTATCACAGCTATAATCAATATCACATCATAGCACATCACAAATTATTCAAATTGTAAGCATCAACCAAATCCAGACATTCCACTCAATCAATCATCCATAAACAGGAATCATTAATCCAAATTATAACTAATTTAATCATTTTAAATTAAATTAATTACTTGAGAATTAATCGCATAATCCTGCTTAAACAATCATTAATTAATTAATTACAAACAATTTAATTAATTAATCAGTCTTTAATCACCTTAAAAACCAATTAATTAATTTTAATTATAGGTTAATTATCCTTTAATTATTCTTCTAAATTAATCACCCTTGATTAATTATTACTTTATTACATTAAGTAATTAGCCTTTAAATTAATTACACAAATTAATTATGCTTTAATCATTCTCAATAATTAACCTTAATTACTTTTATTAATAATTAACTATAATTAATTACATTGTTCCTTAATTAATTATATCATAATCACTTCATTGATAAATTATCTTATAATTAATCACATTTATTAATCAATTAAACCTTTGATTATTATTATTAATTACATTAATTAATGATCCTCTAATTACTTTCATTAATTAATTATCCTTTAACTTAATTACATTCATTAATCAACTTTGATAATTCAATTCAGCAATTAACTATCCTTAATTACTTACAATAATTAATTAATTTCTTAATTAATTAATAAATCCTTTAATTAATTACATTGAGTAATTAACACTTAATTACTTCCACTAAGTAATTATTATTTAATTACTTCTCATTAAGTAATTTTCCTATTTATTACATCCAGTAATTATCCATTAATAAATTCACTAAGTAATTACAATTCATTAATCACATTAAGTAATTATACTTAGTCCCATCATCAAGTAATTATCTTTAATTAATTAAAATTAGTTAATTAATTAAAATTAACTAATTAATTAAAATTAACCACATTACCTTAATTAATTACACCGAGTGATTAATTACTTTAATTACTTCATTAAGTAATTACCTTTAATAAGCTTCTTAACATTAAGTAATTAACCTCTTAATTACTTATTACTTAATTATTTCTTAATTAATTAACCTTGATTAATCAATCCTTAATTAAGTAATCAATTACACTTAGTTAATTACACAAATTAATTTATCTTAATTTAATTACCCAAATTAATCATTTTAGTTAATTAAGTAATTATACTTTAATTACTTTAGTTAATAAAACATGATCAAATTAATATAAATCATTTATTACATTAAACTCTTAACTTTCATTTTACATTAAATCATATTTAAAAACTTGAATATGATTTATACAAAATCACCATTCTTAGATTATTAAAGTTAAAAACTTTTACTTTAATTCACATTTAAATTTCAACAAATTACCTTTTTAATCTGATAACATTTAGGAACAAAATTTACAGATTTTGTTTAAGTAATATTTATATAAATCAAAAATATTTTTAAATCAAAGTTTGAAAACTTCAAAATTCATACCTTTAAAATTTGAATTTGTTTAAAACGTCATTTTCTAACTTTAAACATTCCGTACTTCCTTTAAAACCAGTTAAAACTTGTTTAAAATTTTAGTTTGCTCTTAAAATTTGAAAATTGTTTTAATTTTAAATATGGACAAGATTTTAAAATGCTGGAAATAAAATTGACTCGAGCAAACAACAAATTCCCGAGCCAACTCAACAAATTCTCGAGTAACCATAGCAAAAATCTTGAGACAAACTCGTGCAAATCTGCTGCAAACAATAACAAAGCAACCACACTTCGTCACTTCGAGATGAACACGAGGAAAAGCATGAAAAACTCCGGGCCAAACCCTTCTTCCCCAAACTCCAAAACTCTAAGGCACGCTATGGCCACCGTGCACGTGCACGGCAACCGCAGCCCGTTACGATCATCATTCAGGCCTTCAACAAGTCGACATCGAATTCGACTTCAACCTCAACAGAAATGAAGATCACGACGAAAAAATGAAAATGAACTGCCAGGTCGAAGCCTGGATTTCCACCATCATCGGAAATTCCAAATCGCAGACGATCTCAATATTGATGAACCCTACCGACCTCTCCAGAGGGTCGCCTCGTCCTCCTGCATCAATCCCCCACCATGCGATCCGGTCCGAAGCATCAGCGAAGTTCAACTCGCCACGATTCCGACCCAAACAAAAAATAGGAATGCAACCCTAAAACCCCACCGACGGCACACCTCGTTCATCAGAAAAATATACACATATTTTTCCATCAATCCTCTATACTACAGCCTCCCCTGCGCCAAAACTCGAACACCCAGTCGTCGCCGTTCAACGGCAATTGACCAAATCTCAAATTCGAGAAAAACTCAAATTCTCGGCCAACACACCATTAAAAATTACAAAATTTATTCTAAAGTTCATGATTTGGATTCACGATCCAGATTATATAATCAGATATTTAAATCATCATGTTTGAGTTTTATCCACTTTTTGATTTTTATTGTAACTTTTAATTTACAGAGTATTTACCCAATATAATTATTTAGAAATTATTTTTAAAATCAATAACATACTTTTATTAATATTTTCCTTTCAGTAAATAAAGTCTAAATTTGATTATACGGGGAGATATGAATTTTTTGTCATTTAAGTTTAGCCTGTTACTTATAACAGAGCATAATATAAATATATACAGATACACACACTGATAAACAAACAATTTCATACATTGTCCAGATGAAATAAATCATGCAAGCCATATCACAACTTTATCACATGCAATACCTAAAAACTGTTTTTAAATAAAAGTTTACTCACCAACATGAAGCAGAGGACAGTGATATAGCCCTGGAACAGTTAATTTGAACTAGCACTTGAATGTTGAGTTGAATTTATTTGCTTGCTGTTTGATTATTGAAGTTGAACTTGCTGTTGAGTTTACTGTTGTTGTAGTAAACCTTCAATTTGTCTTTTGATTGCAAGATCTCAGGCTTTGAAGATTTTTGAACAGATTGCATTTGAAATTGAAACTTGCTACAGGCTTTGGATTTTGATTATAGGCTTTGAAACTTCTTTAAAATCAGGTTTTGAATTTTATTTCAAATTCTGATTTCAGTTTCTTTTTGGAAGAGAAGAAAGAAAATGGTTTGAACACAAATGATTTTGCCAAGTTTCTTATATTACATTTATTTTAAAAATGTTTCAAAAATAAATTAAAACATTGTCACTTGTTACATTAAGTTGTTAAATGATTCCAAGTGTGTTTGCAATGTTTAAATGTTTTGCAAATGTAAGAAACTAGAAATTTTGTATTTAACACCTTATTTAAATTTTTATTTATATTCTTATATTAACATGTTTTAATGCTTATTTCAATTTAGCTTTTAATGTTTTTATATATAAATTACCTTTATACAATTACATACTTTTATGTTTATTTATATATTTTAAAAAATATATTTTTCCAAAGCTAAATTTTAAAGAAAGAAAATTTAAAAAGAAAAGAATATTAAATTAAACCTTATTTTAAAGTTCCAAACTAAAAATGTTGTACTTTAATATATATGAACTAAATTTAATTCAAAAACCAATTTTAAAGGAAAACAAATTAAACTTTGATTATAATATACTATTTAAGCTATTATATTTTTAAACAAAATAAATATTTACTTTAAGTACTTTTGAAAATATAAGACAGATTTTTAAATAATCTTTTAAAAAGTTTCAATATTAATTCAGTCAAATCTTCCAATTCACAGTATATATTCATATATATATATATATATATATATTATAAATTTGAAAACATTGTTATCAAATTTAAATTAAAACCAAACTCCCTATTCGTAATGTATATACACATATAGATTATAAATAGAATACTTTTTATTAGCTTAGAAAGATAAATTTTATCAATAAAATATTTTTAACTTTGAAAAGAATAAAATTTGCCTAATCAAATTATTACTATTATAAATTTTGAAAAGATAACATTTGTCAAATTAAATAATTATTAGTTTAAAAAGACAAATTTTGTTAAATTAGATTATTAAATCAATATTACATATTTTAAAATAATTATTGTTGGCACCAAAATTGGGCAACACCCTTCGGAAGTTTTTGAAGAGATAATAAATGAAGAAATTAAATTGAAAATGAGGATTATCTAACAAAAACTCCAAGTCACAGAAAAGTAAATTGCAAGGAAGACAATAATTTATAGTGGTTCGGCGTTTTGCCTACATCCAGTATGAAATTTTATCACTTTATTGCTTAATACTTGAAGATTACAAGTGTTCTAGAGCGAAGTACAGCAGATAATAGACTTAAATTCGAAATCAGCAACAGTGAAAATGATATGGAGTGATTCTGGCAGCGTTTGGGCGTGTTTTTTCTCTAAGAATTCTCCGATCCCCTTTCTGAATGACCAGGGGCTCTATTTATAGGTGCAGGAGGCTGATATTTCGCCTAAAATCCAAGGAGACCGCTTCTGGCACGTGAGGGGGGCCCATGCGCCTGGCCTCAGGAAATCCGGGACCACTTTAGGATCGATTCGAACTCTAGTTCGAGTCGATCAAAAAAGTGTCCAATCGAGGTGAAATTTGGTGTGGACATTCTTCAACATGTATGCAAGCTCCTGTGAAAATTTCATAGCATTGGAATTGTAGATCTCGAGTTATGATCGATTCAAGATTGCATTTTCGGTTGAAGTGTCTCGTTCGAATCGATCCCCTTCGAATCGATTAGATTCGAATCGATGGCATAACGTGCCCAAGTGATGACGTGGTGCGCATTTCCAGGGTCAACCCACTCTTCACTCCGAATCAACTGGGTCGACTCCATATTTTTCGCCACCTCGACTTAGTGGATTCGAAGATATTCACTTGCTCATGGATTTGAACGTGCGCTCGTTCAATCGATCATGTTGTACCATATCCGATCGATTCGAAGTCACTATTGCACGATGGATCCGAAGCAAGGTTATAGGGTGGATTCGAAGCACTTCGTCCTGATGGATTCGAAAGACTTCAACCTGAAGGATACGAATAGAGGTAGCATCATGGATTCGATGTGACTCATCTAAACCGATTCGAACGAATGCTTTTTGATGGTTCCGAACCATATAGAGTCGAACTGATGGATTTGAATAGGGGCATGGCCGATGGGTTCGAACGACATCTCTACCTATGGATTCGAACCTAGGGCTTGGCTTACGGATTTGAACCTAGGGCTATTTCCTCCACTTCTTCGTTGGTGATAGCATAATCATACGAACTCGGATTGACTTAAAATTCGAAACGTTGGTTTTCACGGCTTTGCTTAATGTATCTTATCAATTTCAGCCCGATCCGGACTCGAATAAAATTCATCAATATTCGTGGCTATCCAGTAATAGGCCAATGCTAAGGATGTATGATCCTTATTCTCCAGTCAGTTCCTTGGTATCTCGGCCTTGCCAAAAGGCGGGATAACATTTTCCCCCCAAAGTACGTCTTGTGTAAACATGACGTGCTTTGAAAAGCTGCAGTTTCTCGTTTGATAACCACCACACGTTTCGTTGAAAGCTGTATTCTGTATTGCTGTAATTGACCATTGTATGATTGTGATTAGCTGTTTGCTGTCGGATCCACGACGAGATGAGCACTTGATCCCTGTGAATGTCAAAGATCAAGTATTAGTCAGACATATGTGCATATGTGTCATCTTGACTTTAGTTAACGTTGCGTGTTCGCAAGTAGTTGCCAGTTCAGTTTGTTATCAAATTCCATATCGATCCTCTTCTGAACCGATTTGAGATTCGAGTTAAAACATTGTTTTGATGACTGTATATGATTATCCTCTTGTATCGATCCTCTCCTGAATCGATCTAAAAGGTAGACAAGTAATTTTTTCATACCGAAGCGATGCGTTCATTCTCATCGATGGCTTCCGATGGATTCGAAGTGATTGTTCGAATCAATAGTCTTCGAACCGCTGCGAGTCGATGGCCATGAAGTTGGTACTTCGAATCGATGGGATGTGGTGACTTCAATTCAGCTTTTGTTAATTGCTTCGTATCGATGAAGCTTCGTATCGACAAAGCTTCGTATCAACGCCGCCTTGATGGATTCGAAGCGTGATGGGTTCGAACATGACCGTTCGAATCGATCGATATTTGACTGGTAGTGATCGGTGAGATTGACCGGGAGGCGAATCGTCTTGTTTCCTTTCTAGGATCCATATAAATACGCGAGGCAAAAATGATGAAACTGGAATTGCCATCATTCTTGAATTCTTTTGAGATCAATTTCGAAGGATTGTGAGATCTAAGCGGAATTGATCGAACCGAGGAATGAAGCATGATAAAGTGTTGATGTTTCTTGGAGAAGAAAGAGACCCTGGTTACTTTTTGCTTCGTATCGATTCAGGATGGGGTAGTTCGAGTCGATCTTAATTGCATGAATTCGTATCGATTGCTTGTGGGATGAAGTGGTTCGAATCGATCGATTCGAACTCATAACTTCACGATCGATTCGAAGGTATCGAGCTCGACCGATACGAAGTCGTTCTACTGGGTTGATACGAATGCTCTCCTCATGGACTCGAAGCGCTACTTCAATTGATACTATGGACATCGTTCGAAGGGCCATATCGATTCGAAGCGCATCGAGTCGACCCTTATCGATTCGAAGTACATCGAGTCGACCTGTATTGATCCGAGGTGATCGATTCGAACGTCCTCAATTCCAAAGAATGCAATACTTCTGACTTGCTCCAACTCCTGAACTACGACCGATCTCGAGCTGAAATTTGACGAACTTAATGAATTTTAGCACACTTGATTCCGACAAGCTTTTGCATTGAATAATTGAACTTGACTGTAGGACTACACTCGACTGCCTTTTGAAGCTCGTCGATGGAACTGTGGCCTAATCAAAATATAACGGACTTATGCTTGAATTGATCGGTAACATCTGGATGACGAGGTTGTGACAGTCAACGATGGCGGTCATTTCCGGTCTCGATTTTTAGAGTTTTGTCGTTCGCACATCCTGATGTTTTCAAAATTTCTCTAACTCTATAGAATCTTTCTAAGTAATGTACAACACTGCACTGCACCGCACACACTTTACATTGGGAATGAACGGGTTTTCTATGTGCTTAATGTTGCTTTCTGATGAGTTAGTTAGTTATGGAGTCTTCGAGCTCTCAACAACAAGAAGTACAGAGTTCGCCTCCTCCAGAAATACTTGAAATCCCTAACATTCCTCCCGAAGTAGTTGGTCCGGCTCCGGACGAAGTGCCGGAATATTTATCGATGATCCTATCGACTCCGTTTCGTCCAGTATTTCTGAAGCCTTACTGGGCCGGATCAGCTTGAAACATAACTTATCCTCGGACGACGTTTTGCTACTGGGCGTTGATGACAGACCTCACAACCCGCCCGAGGGGTATACTGCTTTCTATCGTCACGCCTGTGCAGCTGGAACTCTCCCTCCATTTAACCAATATATCAGGGAGATGTTATCGTTCATTGGAATCGCCCCCTCACTACTTTATCCCAACGGACACGCATTGCTAAATAGTGTTTTTGTTCTATTTATGGATCATCTCTTTCGTCCGCCAAGGCCAACCGAGATTAGACACATATTTAACTTCAAGAGCAGGGGCTATAGCCCGTCTTTCACCTTTTTGGAAGCAGTTAGAAACTGCCAGATCGTGACGGGAGTCTGGACCAGACTTAGTTATTTTAAAAATGAATGGTTTTTTGTTCAATTCCCCCAGGGTTTGCTAGGCGATGGCTGTCTAGACGTAAGTGTCGCAAATTGCACAAGCCTTCTCTAAACAGTCGTTATCAATACTTGTACTAATATCAAGTGTTCTTCTTGCAGCTATCATCTCAAGGCCTGATGGTGGATATTACAAAGGCGTTGTCCGAAGTTTACAAGAGGTCCCGAGTGATTTGCGGCACATCGACTCAGTGTTAACTGACGATAACTTAAGGACGCTGGGTTTAATTGAGGTGAACCAGAGCATTGTTATCGAGGGGTTGGCGAAACCGGCTTCGAAGACAAAGAAGAAAATGGTGAAGAGAAAACCCGACATAGTAATAAGAGAAATGAGCAACGATGAGAGGACGCCCACTGATACCGAGATAGCGGCTGATCTTTCCCGAATAGAATAGAAGCGGAAAGGCAAGGCTGTTGTCCCTAAATTTAAGAGACGGAAGTCTGTAGTCGTATCTCGTTTGATCCCCGGAACTACCATCTCTGACGCTGCTCCTTGTCAATCAGGAAACGCTTTTATAGGACTGGATGACATTCCTATCCCGGAATACGTATCTCTTCACCACGAGTCCTGTTGGATGAACTCCGGGAAGCGTTAGAAATAAGCGAGCCTTTACCCGTTAGTGCAGTCGACATTCTGGTTGGTCGGGGGTTTTGCACATTTGGATACACTTTCATAACACTACACGACTTCCGCATAGATCGTATTGCTTTCGCCTGGTATTTAACTGAATTGCTTCTCTTTTTCAGGTGCTATGTCTGGCCATCAATCTACACTAGACAAACTCCGAAGAGTGCATCACCCTTCGTCTTATTATGAATCTCGACGTGGGGACTCCGATCGCGATCGCGAACGGAGGTATCATGGCCAGGAATATTATGCAAGGGATCATCCACGTAGTTACTCTAGTCAGGAGCGTTCGGACAGAGACCGGAGATACCGCTCCCCTTCTCGTTCTCCTCCGCCACCCCGAAGCCATATTCAGGTATTCGAACCCGGCGATAGCTGCCGTCTTCATAGGTTTCGAGGCTTGAGTCACATCGCTCTAGAACTGAGGTTGTTACGACCACGGCTGCGGAGGAGGCCCCTATTGAACCATCCGGTGAAGGGGCTATCAGACTTGCTCAATTGAAGAAGGACTTCTCGGAAATTTGCTTCGACGCTTGTATTTTTCCTTCTAATCTTAAAAGAATTCCCGAAGACGCCGTGACCACAACACTTAGCTATACCCGCAATTTCTATGCTCAGTACAAAGAATGGTATAAGGCGGCTGTTAAAGCTTCAAAAGTAGCCATTGATTGGGCCAAAATTATTGAGAAACTGGAAGCCGACTTGGCTCAGAAGAACCGTATTGTCGATGTACTTCAATCTGAGGCGGAATCCTCCCGTAAAGCCGAAGTTGAATCGCTAAAAAAGGTTGATGAGACATTAGTTGAGATGGGAAAGATGCAACAGGCACATTACACTTTAGTAGAAGACTTGGGCCATCAATACAAAAATATTGAGGCCGAGCGGGATGCGGCAGTTAAAGAACTAGAGGAATTAAAGGCTAAATTTGCTGATATAAACAAGGAAAAAGACGATGCTAATACGGCCGCACAAGAAGCGTGTGAGCAAGCTGTGTCTCTTCGGGCTGAGCACGATGCAGCAGTCGCAAGAGTTAAGGAGGTTGAAACGGAAGTAGAGGAGAAAGTCCAGGCAGAGAGGTTCAAGATGGAGGCCGAATTTGACGAACTCCTAGATACGTATAATGCCAACGTGCTAGAGCACAGAAATCTCGCCTGGCTAGGAGATTACTATATGCTTCTCTATAGTGTTTGGAAAAAATTAGTGGAGAACAAGAGGATGTCTTGCCCGGATGGAGTATTAGATGAGTTTGAGCTCGAGTCACGTCTGCTTAGCGAGGAAGAGAGGAGAACTCTTCATGAGGCGATAATTTCTATCGAGAAAGAAAAACTTGGCATCCATCAAACAGAGATCGGCGAAGGTTCAGGCGTCGCGCATCATAGTGAGAATATCGAAGTCCCTATCCAGACTTCGTCCGAAGTTATCGCCGTGGTTGACCCACAAGTCATTCCTGCTTACAACCCGGACCAACCGGGGTTATCTTCTGGTAGGACTGCTGTCTCCGAGCCTGTTCAAGCTCCAAGGCAAGGTAAGGAAGGTACTTTGATTATTTCCCTCATGTCTTAAAGTAACGATTTTTGAGAGAATTTACTAGACTGATTATTTTTGCTCTCCTTTGTTCAGTGACTGAGAGTGCCGCATTCGTGCCCCCAGTTCCTCCGGTCCTATATCCTACGCATGGAGTTATTATCACCGAAGCGATTTCAACTGCCGCCATGGATGGTGATATTGGAGAGGGGAGCTCGATGTTATTCGATGCTCAAATGATAGAGGAGCTACTTGTTCACTCTCTTGACCCCATTCCCGATCCTTCATTCGCGATGAGTGGAGCTGCTCCAGTTTTTAGTTCTGTCATGACGACCACCAGCGCAGCTCAGTTGTCTCGAGAAGAGGAGATTTTAGCTGAGATAAGCGCTGAGATGGCCATGATGATAACGGTCGGTGGTTCTGGAAGCGACACTGCCCCTCAAGCTTATCCTCCCTAATGGTGATCTCTCCCGGTGGAACGGTAACCGTCTCCAGCGTTGCTGAACAAACACCTGTCACAGCTCCCATGCCTTCAGTTCGTCCTCTCAAAAGGATCTCTGTCCCCTCCAGCTCTGAGGAAGATGTTGATATTATGCCAGATCCGGAGGATGTTCCAAAGAAGGGCAAGAAATCTCGTAGGAAGCCGGGTAGTAGGTCCAGCGGCTCGACTCCAAAGAAGAAGCCTCAGAAGAAGAAGGAGTGAGCTTCCTAATTTATCATGTAGTTGTAAATAGCAATTCTTTTACTTCTTCTTTTGTTCTTTTAGAGCCGTGTATATGTGTGGATTCGGCCTCCACTTAACTGAAATCTTTTGACTTGCCATGTAATCAAACCTGTTTTTGTTAGTTGATGGAATGGGAAGTTGCTCTTTTGTTTTACTTAAGTGTTTTGCAGTGTTTGTTTTTTTTTATCTGCCAAGTATGAAAAACATAATTTTGTGTCATGATTTGATGAATGAGTTGAACTCCGGGCGTTATACTTCTTCAGTTAGCGATTAACACTTAAGCTTTTTTGCCCCCAAGTTTCGGGGAACAACATTTGCATCTTGGTGGTTGATTGCACTTATTGCGAATCTTAAGCACATGTCCACGCTCTAGGGACTTAGGATAATTTGAGAATAATAGTCCGATTCGCACTCCGGGAATTTGAGAGTTATCGATGTTTGCAACATGATTTGCGCTTCGGAAACCAGGAATTGATGTTTATACTCCGCTTCACGCTTCGAGAACTTGGAGATAGTATTGATATTTCGGTTCGCGCTCTGGGAACGAGTTATTGAATGTTTATACTCCAATTCGCACTCTGGGAAGTTGGAGTCCGTTCGCGCTCTGGGAACGAGTTATTGAATGTTTATACTCCAATTCGCACTCTGGGAAGTTGGAGTCCGTTCGCGTTCTGGGAACGAGTTATTGAATGTTTATACTCCAATTCGCACTCTAGGAAGTTGGAGTCCGTTCGCGCTCTAGGAACGAGTTATTGAATGTTTATACTCCGATTCGCACTCTGGGAAGTTGGAGTCCGTTCGCGCTCTGGGAACGAGTTATTGAATGTTTATACTCCAATTCGCACCCTGGGAAGTTGGAGTCCGTTCGCGCTCTGGAAACGAGTTATTGAATGTTTATACTCCAATTCGCACTCTGGGAAGTTGGAGTCCGTTTGCGTTCTAGGAACGAGTTATTGGATGTTTATACTCCAATTCGCACACTGGAAAGTTGGAGTCCGTTCGCGCTCTGGGAACGAGTTATTAAATGTTTATACTCCAATTCGCACTCTGGGAAGTTGGAGTCGGTAAAAGGATTGTCGTGTATCAATCCTTGTAAATGCTGGTGTAGTGTTCTGTCCCCGAGCTCGGGTTTCACTTAGTGAGTGACCGGTCATATCATAGTCACTCCCTATTTGAATAAATCCCACCGCGTGATGGAACTTAGCTCTCCGTGCACCGTGATTTTATACGTCATTTTTAGTAAATCACAATTTTTGGCTCGAAGAGATGGCATTTTATTGCTGAAATAAAAGAAACATGGCAAAATCAGTTTCCTTATTACAAGTTCAAACTTCGAAATGCAAAAATAAAATGCTAAGGAAGAAATTGACTAAAAATAGATAAATAAAGCCTGTCATGTGTAGTAGCGACGGAGACTTTCGCTATTCCAAGCTCTCGGTAAAGTAAGACCATCAATGGTTGACAACTTGAACATGCCATCTCCAAGCTTTTGTGAAATCACATACGGCCCTTCCCAATTTGGCTTCATGTACGAAGGGACCGGATAAATTCTCTTGAGTATGAGATCGCCGGGTTCAAAGGTTCGCGGTCGGACCTTGGCATTGTATATTCGAGCGACTCGACCCCGATATGCGGCTTCCCTCAAATCAGCTTCTTCACGCTTCTCATCAAGTAGATCCAGAGATTCAGCAAGTAATATGGCATTCGTTTTCGGATCATAATATGTCACACGATGAGAGTGAACTTCCAATTCGACTGGAATAACGGCTTCAGAGCCATATGATAGAGAAAATGGAGTGTGTCCGGTTGTAGTCTTGTGAGTCGTTTTGTAAGCCCATAGAGCCATAGGCAGTTCATCAACCCACTTGCCCCCGGCTTTTTCCAGTCGTTTCTTCAAAATAGACTTGATAACCTTATTGACGGCTTCAAATTGACCATTTGCTTGAGGGTGTGCTACTGCAGAGAATTTCTTGTGGATGTGAAATCGTTGACAGAAGTTCTTGAATTCAACACTGTCGAATTGGGCTCCATTATCGGTGATAATTGTATGCGGGAGACCAAACCAGCAGATGATGTGGCGTACCACGAAGTTGATTACTTTCTTTGTCGTAATTGTTGCAAGAGGTTCAGCTTCAACCCATTTAGTGAAGTAATCAACTGCGACGATGGCGTACTTCGCGTCACCTTTAGCTAAAGGCAATGCACCAATTATATCAACTCCCTATATTGCAAATGGACATGGACTGACCATTTGGGTTATCTCAGTAGGTGGAGCTCTGGGAATCCGAGCGTGTTTTTGGCATTTATCACACTTTCTGGCATAGTCCATAGCATCGCGATTTACAATAGGCCAATAATATCCATCTCGGAGTATTTTCTTGGCAAGTGCTTGCCCCTCAGTGTGATCGCCACATTCTCCTTCGTGCACATCGTGTAACACTCGTTTGACTTCGTCGTGTGCGATACACCAGAGAAGAGGAATATAATATCCCCTTCGATACATTACTCCATTCTGAATGACAAATCGTGAAGCTTTTCGAAGAATTTGTCTTTTCTCACTTCGGCGCTCGAGTAATATGCCACACTCAATGTAATCTTGGTAGGGGGTCATCCACGATTCCCTGCTGGAAGTAGCTTCAAATGTGAATTCATTCTCTGCTCGATCAATGCTTGGAGCGGATAAAGTCTCGACAGGAACGAGTCCCAAGTGTTAAGCTTCGCCTGTACTTGCCAACTTTGCCAACGAATCGGCTTTCTGATTGTGCTCTCGGGGTACGTAGAAAATGGTATAATAATCGAACTGATCAAGTATTTCTCGGACTCGGGCTAGATAAGCGGCTAATCTTCGATCTTTGGCCTAGTATTCACCCCGAACTTGGCATACTATCAACTGGGAATCACAGTAGATTTCCACAGCAATAATTCTTATGTCACGGGCCAATTTCAACCCAGTAAGCAAAGCTTCATATTCAGCTTCATTGTTGGTTGCACGGAAATCAAACTTTAAAGCATAGTATATGGATCGGCCCTCGGGGGTTTCAAGCACTATCCCTGCGCCCGAGCACCGATCGTTGGATGCACCATCAGTATATAGCTTCCATATGTATTCGGGGGATTTACTAGTTTCAGGTAAGTCTTCAGGAATAGTGAATTCGACAATGAAATCTGCAAGGACTTGACCGTGTATGGCTCGTCTCGGAGTATATGTGATGTCGAATTGACTCAGTTCAATGTTCCATTTTAGTAACCTGCCAGACGTCTCAGGTCGTGTGAGGACTTGTCGTAACGGCTGATCGGTGTACACAGTGATGGGATGAGTATGAAAATATGGATGGAGCTTCCTCGAGGCGATGACTAGGCAATATGCCAATTTTTCTAACCTTGGATAATTTCTCTCGGCTCCAGTTAATCGTTTACTAACGTAGTAGACCGGTCTCTGCACTCGGTCTTCCTCCCGAACCAACGCAGCACTGATGGCGTTTTCAGATACTGCCAGATAGAGGTATAACTGTTCATGATCAACAGGTTTTGAAAGAATCGACGGTGTGGAAAGATGCTGAATTAGTGATTGAAATGCGCCCTCACATTCCGTAGTCCATTCGAAGTTTCGTTTCCCTTTTCGGATCAGGTCGAAGAAGGGTACGCATTTGTCAGTTGATTTCTAGATAAACCTGCTCAGTGCTGCAACCTTTCCATTAAGGCTCTGAACCTGTTTTATGGTCCTTGGAGTTTGAAGATTCCTGATCGCCCAAATCTTTTTGGGGTTATCCTCTATTCCTCGGGCGTTGACGATAAACCCAAGGGATTTTCCGAATGCAACTCCAAAATGACATTTTAGCGGATTAAGCTTCATCCCGTATCTCCAGAGGACATTGAACATTGACTCTAAGTCTTTGACATGATCAGTGGAGTATCGCGATTTTACCAACATATCATCTACATAAACTTCCATAGTTTTCCCGATCTAGTCGGCAAACATTCGATTAACTAAGCGTTGGTAAGTTGCTCCGGCATTCTTTAACCCAAAAGGCATGACCTTGTAGCAGTATAGTCCCAGGTCAGTTACAAAGCTCGTATGTTCTTGGTCGGGCACAAGCATGGGTATCTGATTGTAACCAGAATAAGCATCCATGAAAGATAATAATTCATGCCCGGCCGTTGAATCCACAAGTTGATCGATTCAGGGAAGTGGAAAGCTGTCTTTCGAACAAGCCTTATTTAAGTCAGAGTAATCGATGCACGTTCTCCATTTCCCATTCGGTTTTCAGACAAGTACAGGGTTGGATACCCACTCCGGGTACAAAGCATCCCGGATAAACCCATTCGCTCTTAGCTTATCAACTTCTTCTTTGAGGGCGGCAGATCTCTCTGGATCCATACCGCGTCTTTTTTGTTTGACTGGGATATACCGTGGGTCAATATTCAAGGTGTGGCTCGCGATGTCCGATGAGATTCCACACATATCAGAGTGCGTCCAAGCGAATACGTCTAGATTTGCTTGGAGAAATTCGACCAATTACCGTTGCGCTTGTGGGTTTAGTTGAGACCCAATTTTTAACATTTTTGAATCATCATCATCATTAACTGGAATGTCAATTGTTAGCTCGGCTGGGGAAGCTTGACTTTCTTTAGACTCATTATTATCTTTAGTGTCTCTGGGGTCAAGATCCTTCTGGAATTGGTCGTGGTGCCTAGGCCGAGGCCCAGGCACTAATTGTCAATCATCGGCGAAACGGATGCAGAGAGATTCCTCCACGCCCTTTCCTTTCTCCTTTCTCTGCGCTTCTCGCAGTTCGACAACATAGAAGGCTCTCCTAGCAGCCTGATCTCCTTGAATGACCCCAATTCCGCGATTAGTGGGGAATTTCAAAGTTAAGCACCATGGGGCAATTGCTGCCCTGAATTCGGCAAGGGCCGGTCGGCCCAAAAAAGCATTGTATGGAGAGTGGATATCTAGGACAACAAATTGTAACATCCGGACTCTTCGGCGTTCTCCAACTCCCAACTCCACTGGCAACTCCACCACTCCAGTGGGTATATTCGCACTTCCATCGAAGCCATGGATTCTAGATTGACCAGGCTTTAAATCTTTGGCTTCCATCTTCATTTGATCATATGCTCTCGTAAACAAGATATTTACTGAACTCCCACTGTCCACCAGGATCCTCTTCATCCAAGCGGGACCAACCTGGGCAGATATGACTAGTGGGTCTATAGTTGGGGCTTCGACCTTATCAGCATCTCGGTTTCTAAATACGATGTCATCTGCCATCGTCCTCTACTATTTGGCCGGAGCCCCTTCATCAAGTGTACTGCAACTCTCGAAATTCACATGCCTGATCGAATTGGCGTATGATTCCATTTCCCTCCAGCTTCGGTCCGCTGGATGAGGACCACCACTAACTGTATTTATGACCAATCTCTCGCCTGTACGAGCGGGCTCCTCCTGTCTCTCTTGGTTTTGTGCGCGATTTTGGTTTGACGGGACCACACCACCAGCCTGTGGTGCCCGCACGAATTGATCTAACTTCCTTTCCCTGATCAATTTTTCAATAAGATCTTGCAAATACCTGCAATCATTGGTATTGTGTCCGTAACTTTCGTGGAATCTACAGAACTTCCCAGTTTGAATCTGTCTCTCCGACGACGGCTTCGGAGTCGGCTTCTTATACTGCATCGCATTACAAGTTTGTAGATACACGTTTTCCAATGACGTATTCAGTGGTGTATAGATTTCAAACATTTGCGCCCTACGCCACGGGCCACGATTCTGATCTTGCTTCTTATTTCTATCATCGCCATTCCTCGGCTGGGTTTGCTTGTTTTGAATATCCAATTGTACTTTTCCAGAGCTCTCCCCTGACTGTTTTACTGCCACATTGCTTTGAATTCCTTCATTGCTGGGTCTCGCATCGTCCTGCTTCCTAGATTGTTTCGCATCCTCAAGCCTTAAGAATTGGGCGGCTTTGGAGTAGAAACGATCCAACGATGCGGGAGGTTTCCCAGCTAGCCAATTTCCAAATTCAGAGTCGGGGTCAATCCCCTTAGTCAAGGCCATCAAGATTGAATTATCATTGGGGTTACTGATCTCTACACAAGCGGCATTGAATCTTTCCAAATATCGCCTGAGTGTCTCTCCTGGAGCTTGAGTGACACTGGATAAAGTATTTACGTCTTTAGGCCTGGCAATGTGCATACGTAACTGTTCAACAAATTTAGTAGCCAATTGGTCAAATGAAGAGATAGATCGTGGTGGTAATCATGTAAACCACATCGTCGCAATTCCCCCTAAAGAAATGGGAAAACTACGACATTTTACTGCATCATCAGCTCTTGCAGCAGTCGTCGACCATTCGTATTTCAGAATATGTTGGTTAGGGTCGGAACTTCCTTCATACATGGGGAGGGTCGGCATCCTGAATCGCCGAGGAGGTTCAACATATAATATGTCATCAGTGAACGGAGTATGACTTCGGGAGATTCCCCAATCGTCATTTGTTAAGCCCTAACTTTCGCGGATCTTTGGCGTACCATAGCTGAGAGGTCAGGTGTTGCTATATTCGGAGGGTGGCGAGCCAAAGTGTGGTTGAGTTCCACAGTGCGAGGTAGGATCGGGCGCTGTCGACGATCCATGTCTCGGCTCCTTGGCTCGGTGTCTTCTGGGACATATGGTCCCGGAGTATGTTCCTGCTGGTGGTAGTTCTGATTGGAGTGATTTCGGGTATCAACTCCTATGTCAACTATAGTGGCGGTGGCTTGGTTAACCGTAGTATGTTGTGGAACAGTGCCTCCTCGTGAGGAGGGTCCTGTATGAAAACTGGCAAAAGGGCCAACTCTTATCTGCCCAACAGCTAATGCTTGTTGGTGACCAGCAGTACGCGCATGGCTTCCGTCTAGCCTGGGACGGGTAGATCTGCCGCTGTAATCAGACGAGGCAGAGCTTTCAGTGGAGGAATGAGGGGCGTGGTCCCTTCTGGATCTTCTACGCCTTTGGCGGTTTAATTGAGTAGTCAACTCAACATTGGCACGTAATTGTTCAGCCAGCTGTTGTCGACTTTGGGTTAGTTCCTGGAGTGATGTTTGGAACTCTTGTCGAGTGACCGGACCTGATGGATCTGAATGCCCGGTATCATCTTAATTGGGTGGAGGTAGTTGCGTGGGATTTTGTCTATCTCCGCCTTCTTGGCCAGCGGCAGTAGAAGTGGTTCTTGTGCTAACCATCTTGAGGTGTGGAATCCTTCCCTAGATTTTGGTAAATCTGAATAGTATGGAAGGAGTCTGAAATTGAAGTCTGGATCTCTTTCTTAGATTTATGCAATCCGGTATCGAAGACAGATCCAATGAGCGGGAGAAAACCTGGGTTTTCTTAGTGAAAGCACCAAAGTGTTGGCACCAAAATTGGGCAACACCCTTCGGAAGTTTTTGAAGAGATAATAAATGAAGAAGTTAAATTGAAAATGAGGATTATCTAACAAAAACTCCAAGTCACAGAAAAGTAAATTGCGCGGAAGACAATAATTTAGAGTGGTTCGGCGTTTTGCCCACGTCCACTATGAAATTTTATCACTTTATTGCTTAATACTTGAAGATTACAAGTGTTCTAGAGTGAAGTACAACAGATAATAGACTTAAATTCGAAATCAGCAACAGTGAAAACGATATGGAGTGATTCTGACAGCGTTTGGGCGTGTTTTTTCTCTAAGAATTCTCCGATCCCCTTTCTGAATGACCAGGGGCTCTATTTATAGGTGCAGGAGGTTGATATTTCGCCTAAAATCCGAGGAGACCACTTCTGGCACGTGAGGGGGCCCACGCGCCTGGCCTCAGGAAATTCGGGCCCACTTTAGGATCGATTCGAACTCTAGTTCGAGTCGATCAAAAAAGTGTCCAATCGAGGTGAAATTTGGTGTGGACATTCTTCAACATGTATGCAAGCTCCTATGAAAATTTCATAGCATTTGGACTTGTAGATCTCGAGTTATGATCGATTCAAGATTGCATTTTCGGTTGAAGCGTCTCGTTCGAATCGATCCCCTTCGAATCGATTAGGGTCGAATCGATGGCATCACGCGCCCAAGTGATGACGTGGTGCGCATTTCCAGGGTCAACCCACTCTTCACTCCGAATCAACTGGGTCGACTCCACATTTTTCGCCGCCTCGACTTAGTGGATTCGAAGATATTCACTTGTTCATGGATTCGAACGTGTGCTCGTTCGTATCGATCATGTTATACCATATCCGATCGATTCGAAGTCGCTATTGCAAGATGGATCCGAAGCAAGGTTATAGGGTGGATTCGAAGCCCTTCGTCCTGATGGATTCTAAAGACTTCAACCTGAAGGATACGAAGAGAGGTAGCATCATGGATTCAAACTGACTCATCTGAACCGATTCGAACGAATGCTTTTTGATGGTTTCGAACCATATGGATTCGAACTGATGGATTCGAATAGGGGCTTGGCCAATGGGTTCGAACGACATCTCTACCTATGGATTCGAACCTAGGGCTTGGCTTATGGATTTGAACCTAGGGCTATTTCCTCCACTTCTTCGTTGGTGATAACATGAGCATACGAACTCGGATTGACTTGAAATTCGAAACGTTGGTTTTCACGGCTTTGCTTAATGTATCTTATCAATTGTAGCCCGATCCGGACTCGAATAAAATTCATTAATATTCGTGGCTATCCAATAACAGCCCGATGCTGAGGATGTATGATCATTATTCTCCAGTCAGTTCCTTGGTATGTCGGCCTTGCCAAAAGGCGGGATAACAATTATTAATGGAAATTATTAAATAAATATTCCCCAAAATTCCAGGACATCGCATTCCTCCCCCTTAAAAGAATTTCGTCCTCGAAATTTAAAAGCAAAGATAATTTAATAATCCCATATAGATTTTAATTTTAAAACAGCAAGCATATGCTATCAATCATATACTAGCAACCATAGTAATCAATTCAAACAAACAATTCTAACTATCCAGACAAAATTGTGGACAGAACTTCCTAGAGTTTCCCAGGTACAAACACGGGAATACTCGCTCTACTGAATCTAAACTAGCTATACCACTCTGATCCTGAGCTCCTATATATCTATATCTATAATCTAAACAGGATATCAGACCATAGACAAGTCCTTTTCAACTTCCTTGTCTCCCAAAAACTACTGGTACTAAAACCAGTGATAGATCATACACGTATTCCCTCGGAGATACGTGAAATATACTACGAATCCCAGCCATTCGAACTGGAAATTCAATCCTGTAGATCAAATATTTATCCTTAAGAGAATACAGAAAGGGCCAATACTCTTCTGAGCTAGCTTCCAATCTTACCCAATCTTATTGCTCTTATGTTCGGAGATAACTTATCCAAAATCAAATCTCCGACTTCTAATTTTGAATTCCTTCGTTTCTTATCCACAAAAATCTTCTGCCGATGCAGGGCTGCCTTCAACCTTCTTGATCAACCATATCTTCGCAGATGCCTCTCGGATCAAATCTGAACCAAGAAATAAACGATCTCCGGATCCTACTCAACAAGATGGTTCGCCAAAGATCCATCAAAATCTAGCACTCAAACTATACTATACAATCACTAGAAGACTTCAAACATACCTCTCCTATTTAAAAAATAGAATAGGTGCACTAGACAACCAAGCCTTCAGATCCCGAATGAACTTCCTATGGAAATCCTTAAATCCAAGTCAAACACAAACTTCCGAGGAGTCTGAGGTTGCTTCAATTCTAGAATAGCTGCTATCTTGCTTCCGCTGCACAACTCTGATCCGAAGAAGATGAAAATGCTATTAATGAACACAAGCACAGACTTGATCAACTCGTCCTGGAAATATTGTCCATCAAATTCCATAAAATCATAGTGACCCATCCGATTCGGTCACAAATACCACAGCAAAAATCCAACCAGAGAACTAGATCCGATCAACCCTGACTGCTTCACAAAAACCTCTCTCATGGAGCCTCCTTCTACTAGGCTAAACCACCGGTAAAGCCCCTAGAACCAAGTTGATATAGAATCTCCCAATGCAGATGCAAACCTTGACTTCCTCGAAGGTATCCGGAAAATCTCAAACCTCTTCGATATCTCCAACATCCTCTAGAGATGCCTCAATACAATGCAAAGATTACTAAGAGAATTTACGAACCATTGCAAGTCACTTTTGCGATGCTACCTAGTTCAGATTCTAAAGAAACTGTTCTCTCTTCACAAATCAGAACAACTTAAACCTTCCAAAAGAAGAAACTGATAGTCCACCCTCAACCACAAACATCAAACCCAGCCGAGCTTCCCGAAGAAGTGGGCAAGCCTTCACCATCTGGCCGGCCTACTGACAAAAGAATCACAAAGACTCCTGAACCATCGAAGAAACATGCCACTCTACTGCTTCCGGATTCCATCTCAAGGACACTGCTAAGCCAAGAAACCTTCCTGACAGCACACTCAACACCTCCGAGCTGCCACTGATGCCAAAGACTTCCTTATCCAAAGCTCATAGAATCACAAAGCTATATCAACCAATTCCACAAAAGAGCCTTCAAGATGGTCGATATCTCTCAAGAAACTCGGTCTTCAAACCAAGCACAAACACCTTATTGAACTTAGTCTCAAACTCCAATACAGACAAAACTCCTTCCTACGGTTGCCAAGATACCATCATTGCTTCAGCACTTCCGACTGATCCGAACTCTAGAAAATCCACTCGCACGACGCAACCGAGCTTACATTCCAAAGATGGACTCCGAATCTTAAAAATGTTCCTTCAGAGATCGGTGAAATCCTTACATTATGCTGAAAAGCTTACTCAAGATGCCCAATACTTCCCCAGGCAGATACACTTCCAACCTATACACTCGGACTTCTTCCGTCAGTGATAGTCGTGCTACACACCACTACCTCTCCTATCTAAGAACTTATATTGGAAAACCCGAACAGGTAACCCAACAAATATGTATATACACACACACACACACACATACACACACACACACACATATATATATATCTATGTGTGTGTGTGTGTATGTGTACAAGTACGCTCTCTCAGAAAGAAATCGATCCAAAGCCTAGGTATTCACTCAACCTAGTGCTCTGATACCATAATGTAATGACCTGCCTTTCATTCCATAGAAAGACGCATCATTAAGAAGAAAAGAAAGGGATAAAAAAGAGAAAAGATAGAAAAGAAAGAATAAACAACATTAGAATCTCACAGTGGAACGAATAAATTGTATTATATCACATAAGATATTACATAATATCATATACATCAGAGTTATACAGCTAATATGACACAAACTAGAAAATTATAACACCTGTCTAGTTATTACAACTCAGGTACATCACAGAAATACAGACACAACACTAGCACAGCAAAACCCCTACATATCTACAAACGCTGAAGCCTCCTGCTCCATATCTCCTCCAGAACTCATCAAAGCTAACCTGAATCCCTTGGCTACTCGTAAAAATTTGAGCACCAAAAGTTTAATAAAACAGAAAATAAACTCTAGGTCAGACATGGGTCTGGTGTGAGTAAACGGGTTAAAGTTGCTTAACTTTGAAAACTTTTGAAACAAAAGGTATCTTGTAAAACTTCCTGCACAAAAATACGAAAAAGTTTTTACCTTATGATAACCAAAAAAATTGATAGGAAATCCAGTTATATTACAATAGAGCCTAGGGTTTTCAAGTAAAATATAAAAATAACTGGAATGCTTACATCTCACGTTCCAACATAGTTGGGCACAATCAAAACGTACGACACTTATTTAAGATTGGTTTCCATCAATGGCAGGCTACTGGGGTACGGCCTGTCATAGTATGGGGCCTAGATCATCGTACCGAGGATCCCTCTCGATCCTCTGCAACACAAAGCCGGAATCATCCCTTACTGGATAGTCCCGAACAAGACAACCCCGAAGATGGCCCTCGCCAACTGCCCATTAAGCCGAATAAAAGGAACCTCTAGACAAGGGTAAATCTCGTCCTACTTAGGTGCTATCCACTTAGCCTTGCTGCAACTCCCCTATTTTAGCCATTCCCGATTGATGAGGCTTGAGGCTACGATTACCTTTATAGAACACATCTATCTTAGAATGCTCATCGCCCACCTGACGATGTTCTGAAAGCATTCAATCCATACAAGTTCATTCCAGGTTCGAACTAAACTGAAGGCACTATCTCGCTACACTCATTTTGGAATCACCCTTAGAGTTAACGACAATAGCCCTTGCACTCTGAATCTTCATCTCCTTGCACCTTAAATCTTCACTCTTTCACTTGAGATTCACGACCTAATGTTTAATTTGGATCGATGTGGTTTTCAGAATTCCAAATTTGAAAATCCGATCCCGGTCTCACCGAAATCCAAAATGCCATCTTAATGTCCAAGTGATTAAAGTTTGAACAATTTAATTTAATTTAAAATATTGTATCCACACAACATCATTCATAGATAAATATCACATATTTATCACAGCTATAATCAATATCACATCATAGCACATCACAAATTATTCAAACTGTAAGCATCAACCAAATCTAGACATTCCACTCTATCAATCATCCATAAACAGGAATCATTAATCCAAATTATAATTAATTTAATCATCTTAAATTAAATTAATTACTTGAGAATTAATCACATAATCTTGCTTAAACAATCATTAATTAATTAATTACAAACCATTTAATTAATTAATCACTCTTTAATCAACTATAAACCATTTAATTAATCTTTAATTATAGATTAATTATCCTTTAATTATTCTTCTAAATTAATCACCCTTGATTAATTATTGCTTAATTACATTAAGTAATTAACCTTTAAATTAATTACAAAAATTAATTATGCTTTAATCGTTCTCATTAATTAACCTTAATTACTTTTATTTATTAATTAATTGTAATTAATTACATTGTTCCTTAATTAATTACATTAATTAATTATATCATAATCACTTCATTGGTCAATTATCTTATAAATAATCATATTTATTAACCAATTAAACCTTTGATTATTATCATTAATTACATTAATTAATGATCCTCTAATTACTTTCATTCATTAGTTATCTTTTAACTTAATTACATTCAATAATCAACCTTGATTAATTCCATTCAGTAATTAACTATTCTTAATTAATTACAACAATTAATTAATTTCTTAATTAATAATAAATCCTTTAATTAATTACACTGAGTAATTAACACTTAATTACTTCCACTAAGTAATTATTCTTTAATTACTTCTCATTAAGTAATTTTCCTTTTAATTACATCCAGTAATTATCCATTAATTACTTCACTAAGTAATTACACTTCATTAATTATATTAAGTAATTATACTTAATCCCATCATCAAGTAATTATCTTTAATTAATTAAACTTAATTAGTTAATTAAAATTAACCACATTAACTTAATTAATTACACTGAGTAATTAATTACTTCATTAAGTAATTACCTTTAATAATCTTCTTACATTAAGTAATTAACCTTAATTACTTATTACTTAATTATTTCTTAATTAATTAACCTTGATTAATCAATCCTTAATTAAGTATTAAATACACTTAACTAATTACACAAATTAATTCATCTTAATTTAATTACCTAAATTAATCATTTTAGTTAATTAAGTAATTATACTTTAATTACTTTAGTTAATAAAACATGATCAAATTAAGATAAATCATTTACTTAATCAATTATACTTTAAATTTATACTTAAAATTAAGATAAAACATTTTAGTTATTCAATTATACTTTAAATTTAAAAACTTGAATATGATTTATACAAAATCATCATTCTTAGATTATTAAAGTTAAAACTTTTACTTTAATACACATTTAAATTTCAACAAATTACCTTCTTAATCTGAAAACATTTAGGAAATTTTTTTACTAGATTTTGTTTAAGGTAATATTTATATAAACTAAAACTATTTTTAAAACAAAATTTAAAAACTTTAAAATTCATGCCTTTAAAATTTAAATTTGTTTTAAACATCATTTTCTAACTTTAAATATTCCATACTTCCTTTAAAACTAGTTAAAACTTGTTTAAAATTTTAGTTTGCTCTTAAAATTTGAAAATTGTTTTAGTTTTAAATCTGGACAAGTTCTTAAAATGCTGGAAACAAAATTGACTCGAGCAAACAACAAATTCACGGGCCAACTCAAAAAATTCTCGAGTAACCATAGCAAAAATCTCGAGACAAACTCGTGTAAATTTGCTGCAAACAAAAACAAAGCAATCACACTTCGTCACTTCGAGACACCACGAGGAAAAGCATGAAAAAATCCGGGCCAAATGCTTCTTCCCCAAACTCCAAAACTCTGATGCACGCGATGGCCACCGTGCACGTGCACGGGAACCCCAGCCCCCTACGATCATCATTCAGGCCTTCAAGAAGTCGACGTCGAACTCGACTTCAACCTCGCCCTTCCAGAAATGAAGATCACGACGAAAAAACAAAAATGAACTTCCAGGTCGAAGCCTGGATTTCCACCATCATCGGAAATTCCAAATCGCCGACGATCCCATTATTGATGAACCCTGCCGATCTCTCCAAAGGGTCGCCTCGTCCTCCTACATCGATTCCCTACCATGCGATCCGGTCTGAAGCATCAACTACGTTCAACTCGCCACGATTCCGACCCAAACCAAAAATAGGTACGCAACCTTAAAACCCCACCGACGGTACACCTCGTTCATTAGAAAAATACACGCATATTTTTCCATCAATCCTCCATACTACTGCCTCCCCCGTGCTAAAACTCGAACACCCAGTCGTCGCCGTTCAACGACAATTGACCAAATCCCAAATTCGAGAAAAACTCAAATTCTCGGCCAACACACCATTAAAAATTATAAAATTTATTCTATAATTTATGATTTGGATTCACGATCCGGATTATATAATCAGATATTTAAATTCTCAAGTTTGAGTTTTACCCACTTTCTGATTTTTACTGTAACTTTTAATTTACGGAGTATTTACCTAATATAACTACTTAGAAATTATTTTTAAAATCAATAACATGCTGTTATTAACATTTTCCTTTCAGTAAACAAAGTCTAAATTTGATATTACATGGAGATATGAATCTTTTTGTGATTTAAGTTTAGCCTGTTACTAATAACAGAGCACAATATAAATATATACAGATATACACACTGATAAACAAGCAATTTCATACATTGTCCAGATGAAATAAATCATGCAAGCCATATCACAACTTTATAACATAAGATTATCACATGCAATACCTAAAAACCATTTTTAAATAAAAGTTTACTCACCAACATGAAGAAGCAGAAGACAGTGACATATCCCTGAAACAGTTAAATTTGAACTAGCACTTGAATGTTGAGTTGAATTTATTTGCCTGCTGTTTGATTATTGAAGTTGAACTTTCTGTTGAATTTACTATTGTTGTAGTAAACCTTCAATTTGTCTTTTGATTGCAAGATCTCAGGCTTTGAAGATTTTTGAACAGATTGCATTTGAAATTGAAACTTGCTACAGGCTTTGGATTTTGATTACAGGCTTCGAAACTTCTTTAAAATCTGGTTTTGAATTTTCTTTTAAAATCTGATTTCAATTTCTTTTTAGAAGAGAAGAAAGAAAATGGTTTGAACACAAATGATTCTGCCAAGTTTCTTATATTACATTTATTTTAAAAATGTTTCAAAAATAAATTAAAACATTGCCACTTGTTACATTAAGTTATTAATATGATTCCAAGTGTATTTTCAAGGTTTAATTGTTTTATAAATGTAAGAAACAAGAAATTTTATGGTTAATACCTTATTTAAATTTTTATTTGTATTCTTATATTGACATGTTCTAATGCTTATTTCAATTTAGCTTTTAATGTTTATATATATAAATTACCTTCATATAATTACATACTTTTATGTTTTATTTATATATTTCAAAAAATATTTTTTTCAAAGCTAAATTTTAAAGAAAGAAAATTAAAAAAGAAAAGAATATTAAATTAAACCTTATTTTAAAGTTCCAAACTAAAAATATTGTACTTTAATATATATGAAATAAATTTATTTAAAAAACCAATTTTAAAGGAAAAACAAATTAAACTTTTATTATAATGTACTATTTAAGATATTAATTTTTAAACAAATTAAATATTTACTTTTAGTACTTTTGAAAATATAAGATAGATTTTTAAACAAGCTTTTAAAAAGTTTCAATATTAAATTCAATCAAATCTTCCAATTCACAATATATATTCATATATATATATATATATATATATATATATATTGTAAATTTGAAAACATTTTTATCATATTTAAATTAAAATCGGACTTCCTATTCACAATGTATATACACATATACATTATAAATAGAATACTTTTTTATTAGCTTAGAAAGATAAATTTTATCAATAAAATATTTTTAACTTTGAAAAGAATAAAATTTGCCAAATCGAATTATTACTATTAATTTTTTTGAAAAGATAACATTTTTAAAATTAAATAATTATTAGTTTTTAAAAGATAAATTCTATTAAGTTAGATTATTAAATCAATATTACATATTTTAAAATAATTATTAATGGAAATTATTAAATAAATATTGCCCAACATTCTGGGACATCACATTAGAATTCCTTTTAGGTAAGCATCAAAGAGAAGCTTAGGTAAGCATCCTCTTTAATTCTCCATCTCAATCTCTCTTCTATTTTTAGAAATTCCTAAAACCTAACTTAGAAAAAACTTCACCTTTGATAATAGATTGAAGATTCTAGAGGTGTATTGAAGAGGAATAGGTCTTCGTTTGTTTTAAAGCTTCTCATTCGTTGTCTTTGAGTTTTAAAGGTGAGTTTTTAAACTCACATCTATGTCTATAGCTTTCATTGTTAGGTATGAATTCCTAACATTTATTCATGTGCATTTGCCTTTGATTTGAATTGATTTAGTGAATTTTCCAAATTTTGGTATTTTGAAGTCAAAATCTTTAAAAATCATATCTTGGATGTTTGGACATGTTGTTTGGGGGTGTATCGAAGAGCCAACAAGGCTGGGTAGTCGCTTGGCATAAATCCCTAGTCTCCATCACTCGTCCGATCGCTTCCGAATCGATTTAGCCATCATTGGTCTAGGTTAATTTCTACACAGCTGAACCAACCAGACGTCTGGTTGGTAATTTCAGACGTCTGGTTATGGTCCCTAGAGAATTATATAACGAACGTAGAAAATAAAATGGCAGAGACAAATTCAGACATTTGATTTATTGGTTCAGACGTCTGGTTAGGGTTCAGATATCTGGGTTGTAATTTCAGATGTCTAGGAGGTTTTTTGGAATATTTCGAGAACCCAAATCCAGACGTCTGGTTGAACCTCTCTAGACGTCTGGAACCGTTCAATTTTGCTTATTTGCCTATTTCTTTGAGTAAATTTCCAATATTTATCGATTTTTGTTGATTCGATTAGTTGTTATCACTTTTAACGACTTTGATGACTTCTTTTTGTGATTTTTGAGAATATCCATTTTGATGGTTTAGTATCGGTTTCTTGGATTTGGTTCACCTCTTCGAATGTGAATTTTTGATGATCGATTGATTTTACAATCGTTTTCTGTGATTTGTAACTTTAAAATACAAAGGTTTCTATACTAGTAGTAAATATTCAAAATCTATCACAAAAATGATTCCAACGTTACTTTTAATACATAACTCGTTTTCAATTCATTTTCTAATCTATTAATATATACAAACCTTTACCTCATTCGTATGAGAAATCTAATCAAACGACTTAGCAAAACAAGTGTTATGTAACGCTTGTGATTTCTTTGTTGGTTAGTTCTTAGACTTGTTCGATTGAACTCTTGTGACAATTTTCGAGTGGAAAAGTAACGACCAGTCTTTTCGACGCTCGAAAATCGACAACAATACGCCCTCTGTATCAAATGCCGAACAATCGAATGCCGGAAACCGAACCATTAGGGTTAAAGAAGAAAGAGGTAGAAGAAGAAAATAGAAACAACATCATAATCTCACCAACGCAGCAGAATAAAATATAATAGATAATAACCGAACTTTACACAAAAGCAAATCTGATTATACATTACATCATCAGAGTACACATAACACTCAACTGGACAGTAATCATAACCTGTCCTCACTAAACTGAATACACATCCAATCAACACAGCGGAATATTTAAAACAAGTACGGAAGTACGTATCGCCATCCAGCTCGTCTCCTGAGCTCCACAGCATCCTTTCCTGTATCCTATAATACTCGGTCTAACCCGAGCATTATAGTTAAATAACATTCGAGTCAGTTTGAAAAACCAGCGTGAGAAATCACACTTAAATTGATTATTAAAGTTCCAAAAATCCTTTGAAAATCAAAAGCATCCCGTAAGATCACGCCATAAATAAAAATGTCGGGTTTTACCTTACGATAGCAAAAACATTTATTAGAAAATCCTCTAATATTATAATAGTGTCTATATACAAATATTTATTCAAATAGCTGAAATTGTTACATTTATTAAATTCCAGCATACTTCCACAAAGTGGGTTCTACAAACAAAAATTATAAAGGCACACAGGGAGAATGGATTTCCAACTAGTGATTATGCACTGGGGTACCACCTGTCACGGTACGTGGCCTAGATCACCGTACCGAGGATCCCTCCCGATCCCCTGCAACACAAGACCGGGACTACCCCTTACTGGATAATCTCGAGTAAGATCACTCCACGGTTGGGATCAGCAACCACACCACTAAGCCGAATAAAAAGGGACATCTAGATAGGGATGACCTCACCCTAATGGGTGCTACCTACTTAGCCTTGCTGCATATCCCCTGATTTTCAGTCATTCTCAGTTGATGAGGCTCAAGGCTAAGCGTTACCTTTTTAGAACATATCAATTAGAATGCTCACCCTCCTCCTGACGATGTTCTAAAAGCACTCATCCATACAAGTCCGTTCCGGGTTCGAACGGAACCGAAGGCACTACCCCTTCTACATCCATTTTGGAATCACCTCAAGATTAGTAGCGACTAGCCCTTGCAATTCAATGCTCCATCTTCGATTCCAACTCTTGTTTTTCCCACGAAAACGTACAAACCGAATCGAAGTGGTTTTCGAGAAATTAATCCCAATCCTAGTCTCTTCGAAACGATCAACGCATTGGCCAATATTGATAGTCAGTTATTTAACTATCAATTAACATTCACAAACATCCATCAACCATATATAATTTCCCAAATTATTTATTATCCTCAAAATATCTTCGCAAGATATATTTCCATTTACAACCCTTTTGAAAACAGTTTCAAACCATCTTCTTTTTGCGGAATAAATTCCCCAAATATTTCTATTTCCACTGAAATCACCAACTACAAACACTTTAGGTTTTAGAATAATTTAAAAGCACTTTATTATAAAATATAATTTAAAATATTTAAATTAAAAACTACTTTATAAAATATAAAACTAAATTTTCTCTTTTTAAAACAAAATACCAAGTCACCTTTAAATAATTATTACTAAGATAAATTTGAAAAATACTTACTTTAAAATTTAAAAATATTAAATTTTCTAAAACATACCTTTAAATCACTTTTAAACGTTTAACTTGTACTTAAAATTTTGCTTTGAAAACGTACTTGGCTATCCAGGGAAATACTCTTCTCTTTCCATCTTTAAAAATAAATCACTATTTATTTTTAAACCAACTTACCCATTCCTTTAATAAATTTACCTCGTGAATTTATTCTTTCAAATATCCACCGATATATTCTTTCAATTTTATCAACCCAGTTTATAAATTCCAAAGTCCCACTTCTCTTTCAAAGTTCCAACTTCAAACACTTAAATCAATTTTCAAATTGATTTCTAATTTACTCCATTTTGAAATAAATTTCTTTATTACTCAATTTATTTCAAAATACATAAATTTCAGATTTTAATTCTTAGTTATGATTTAAAGTCCTTTTTAACTGAAAATACCAATTTCATACCCCCTTTCCAAATTCCTTCTTTATCTATTTCAATAAATTTAAAACTTGAATTGTTTAAAATAAATTCTTCATTCCTTTACATAATATCACTTAAGTTTTAAGAAAATCACTTATTCCCGTTTATTCAAAAATCTCATTTCTCCATACTTGGAATTTTATTTATTCGAATTCAAAAATCAACTTTTATTCTTTCCCAATTCATTCTTTAATTTATCCAAATTTCTATAATTATTTACTTAAAATTCTCTCTTTAATTTTCTTTCAAAATCCAAATCTATACATTTTTGATAATTCGGAATATCCGAATATATTCAACCAAACCATAACATCCAATATTTGAATTAGCAATAAAATTTATCATAGATTATCACATAAACCATATCACAGAATACTAAACAATCCAGATAAATTTGAGGAATTCAGTTGGATCCCTCCAACCTGTTTTCCTGTATCCACAGATGTTAGCACAATATAGAATACCAATTCCACTTCGAGGTGGAATATCGCGGTATATGGGATGCTATTATGCGGCGCATAGGGTCTCATCCGCTATATAATGAGGGAAATCAATCACTCCAATATATACTATATACTACTATATAATATACCACATCCAATCAATTCATTCATTCAACCAACTATTGAATTTAACTAGTTAAACTTAAATTAAAACCAGATGAGCGAGATTAACTCACCTTTGGTTTGTTTGCAGTCCACTTCAACCTTGCCTTGGTTACACGGTTTTTCGACCTTGTATAAACAATTCATGATTTATTACTGTTTGAATAAATCAAATAATTGATCGCCATTCACTTATTTAATTTAACTCGTTATTTGATTTAAATTTTTTAAACTAATAGTTTCTTTTAACACATTATTTTTAGCAATCCCAATAATTAAACATGTTAATTATAACAGCTCAATTATCAAACCCATTCTCTTTTTTTAAATAAACTAGTAGAATAAAAATTATTTATTCATGTATATTATTTTTATTTTTGAAACTACATACATGTTTATAAGATAATTCATAAAGATTCCAAAATCAAACTTTATATAAATCCTCTAAACAACTTTAAAATTTCTATATTTTTTTCAAAACCTTATATATATAAAATCTTCTATACATATATATACTTTTAAATGAAAATAGATATGTGTATATATATATATCCATACTTGTTTTCTACACTTTTCTTAACTGTATATTTATTATATTTATATTTGTAAAAATCAAAAATCTGGATTTAAAACCCAGTTCTCTATATATGTGTTGTAATCTCTAATATATATATATATATATATTTAAGTAAAAGAAAAACAGAAACCAGAATATACCTCGCTGCTTCCTCTTGGAATCATGACACAATTGACCTGAAGCCATAAATCATGTACGAACCTGAAACCGCCTCTCAAAAATCCATCAACCATCGCAACTTGCCATTTCCACAAATCTGCCAAACTCTGTCGTCGACCTGCAGCTACCCTCCAACACTCGTGCGATTTGAGATCGCTACCCTCACGAGCGAACATTACTCCCAAAAGTCGAGCCCAAGCCCTAGCCTCAGCTCGAGTCTCCCCCTTATGCGCGATGCTCCCAGATTTTGCTTCTCCCCTCCAACTAACCGTGCCACTCACGCTACCAAGAGTTTCCCTCCTAGACCAAAACGAATCACGCTGCACCACTCACCAACGACCTCCGACCATTCCTACTACGTGAGCAATCGCCGTGAACCCGAGAATGGCAGTCGCGACAGGGTCGCAATTTCCTCCCTTCAGCTCGCCGATGCTAGGATAATGGAAGGGTTCGAATTGATTTTCGAATTCCCTAGAATGGAAACCCTTTTTTTCATAGGCTCGAGAAACGAACTCAAGAGAATTCGAATTCGTTTGGATACATAATTTTTATTTTATTTTGTTGCAGAGACTTCGATTTTTTTTCTTTTAGTTTCGGCCATCGATTTACTTTTGAATCGAACTGGTTCGTTTATGGAGGAAGGGTATAAATTGCGATTTATAAAATAGGGTAGAGGCTTGCTTCAGAAAATAGGCGACATTGAAAAGATATAGAACTGTATGAAAAAGATGGACGTGATTTCAGGCGTGTTGAATGGGAAACACTGAGAGGATGGATTTTCTGCTGAAAGGAGATAGACGAGACAAACCTTTATTATAGTTATTTATTTTTATTTATTTTTTTAACCGGTCAACAAGCATATATATCAATTTTAAATTCAATTTTAAATTGATTTGAATTCGTAACTTAAAATCCTAACATCCTACCCCGGCGTGCCGCCAGGCGTTCATAGTGTTATACCCCTATTCGAAACGCAATGGTAAAGATTTCGAGTCCAAATTCAATCGTATGGGGAAGATAGCTTTTTGGATCAGTTATTATATTGAATTTTCGTATAAATTTCAGCGCGTTTACGTATCGTACGCTCACACAACAACTCCAACCACTACGAAAATTGAAATCCGATAATAATACAATATTACGGATCCAATGGAACAGGTTTCATCGAAATTCAAGACTATGCCTCAAAAGGCTATTTTTAAATACCTATTTAAACAATATAATTTCAAAACTTAACAAAACACTCCCAAATTAAATTTTAACACTTTTACTATCTTCAGTTCTATCAATATAAATTTTACAAGCCTTCAAATTATTTTTAACAAGCTTAAAACTGAAGATTCATTATTTCATCCAACTTCCAGTTATTAAATTCAATAATTTAATTATCAAATAGATAGTGATATTTGGAATTCAAGTTAAAATTAACCTTTCAAATATTTAAAATCAATTAAATATTCCAATTTCAAATGCTCCAAAATTCTGGGTCGTCACATTCCTCCCCTCTTAAAAGAATTTCGTCCCTGAAATTACTAGTTAAGAAGAATAGTCCAATACCCGTTTTCTATTTTCTAAAAACCAAATAGTTTTAACATCAACCCAAACAACCTTGTCATTAAAGACATTACACTCTTATTAATTTCCTATACTCCTCCATAACCTCCAAACAATATTACTTACGCAATCATTTCAAATTTAAATTTAAAACTAAATTCAAATTATCAAAATTTTCTCAAAATTTTTCTAGGTCCCTAAATTTTCGAAAAATTTCGCCGGCGTCTCCTTTGTGCGGCTAGCTCGGAACAACTATAAAATACCTCTACGGGCCCCCAAATTCCAAAAGAAAACAAAAGGCCAAGTGGCTAGATCAAAAACCCAATCAAATTTCATATAGAAATTTAAACACAAACCTTTTTGTCGAGCAATTCAAATTTATCTTCTAAAATCAAAACTAATTTTCCTTTTCCTTGATAATACCCGTATATCGTACTAAGCAATAATGTTCAATTACAACATTCAAAAATTGCTTTACACATTTCTTTACAAAAGACTTCACATCTATTTCATTCACACCCGTACGATGCACATATTTCATCCGTACGCAATACCCAATTCGATCGCTTGCTCGATCGCACAATTTCACTTTCGAACTAGTATCGTCCACCAGATTTCTTAGTGCGGACTCAGATCTGGTTTCTTGATCAAAAACCATCATTCTCCTTGCACAGCCACAAACTATGATAGAGAATTTCCAAATTCAATCATAAATCCACATCCAGGGTTCACCATCGAAAATCGAGTGAAAAATCCCAACTCGGATTGATATAACTATCTCGAAATTCTGTGCTCGAATCTGGATCAAATTGCTATGCGAATAAAATAATATATGTACATCCTACGTATGTATCTCCATTGATTATCAGCTATATCAATTCTCTTTTTATTCACATTCATTTTGATTTCTATTCCCTTATCAACGCTTATCATTTCACATTTTTTTTTTAAAATCTTCACTCAAATACTTATTAAATATATTTTCCCGACACCCATATTACTTAAGAATTCTACCATTTCTTCTTAAGTTCAATATAAGTATTTTATACTCTTCTTATATTTATTTCCTATTCACCACCTAGTTTTCATCTACATTTAATCAATTTGGATTCCAATTCCATATAGATTCGATTTATCTTCAACTCTGAATATTGAATTTTATTGACTATCTTCCATTTATATTTGATTCATATCATTATCTTAAATTAGTTACATCCACTAGTTTATTTCAAATTCCAATTCATCTTATCTCGAACAATATCTAATTAATCATTCTTTAAACTAGTTCCACCAACTAATTTATTTTTAAATCTCAAATAAAAGTTTATATGCAAACTTTTACATCCTTTAGTTTCTTCGAACAAATTCTTCGATTTCACCTTACTTTACCTACCAAATTCAAATTGGACTTCAATATTCAGTTTCAATTCTATTAGCTTGCCAATTTTAAATTTAATTCCAATATTAAATTTCACTTCCATTTAGTTACAAATTGAATTAATTTGTCCATTCACAGATTTATTCCCAACTTAATAAATTTTATTTCGATGCCCATTTACTTAGTCTAGTCCACTTAGACTTTTCCTTAATTACTTTTATTTTGAAGTTAATTCTGCTACATTTCAATTTAATTCAAATTTTAAGCTTCTATTAGTTCCCCACTTACTTAAATTCCATTCACTAATCTCTTTAGTTTTCTTCTTTTAAATGAGTTCACTTGCCAATCTATTTTTATTATCACACTTTCCTTTGTCTAACTTCCTCAAGACAAATAATATACTATAGATTTTGAATTTTATAAGTTATCAAACTCATTTATATCCATTAAGCATTTTCAATTTACTTCCAGAATTTTAAACAGTTCCTTAAACATCCCAAAACATTTAAACCAACTCCAGAGTTTTCAACAATCTCTTAAGTATTTTGAAACTCATTTGAAATCAATTATATCCAAAATCCTTTGCATTTCTAAAATCAACCCAACTTTTGCAAACAATTTCAATTCAAAACAATTTGGTAGCAATTCCCTTCTTGGAATCTCGAAAATGAATGTCGATGATGCTGCAGTCATCACCAAAGTTATTTTCCAGCAACCGAAAGAGTTCAATGCTTTTACCTCTTCTAAAAAACATTTTCAAATATTTTAAATTCCAAATCTCTCCAGATTTCAAATCCAATTCAAAATATTTTCGAATAATATTTCTATTATTCCTCCCCAAAATCTTTGAAAATCATTTTCAATCCGAAGGAATTAAACTTCCCCAAAATTTCAAGTTCTAAATTCTTTCAATTCATATTCAAATATTATTCTGATATCTTATTTCAATTTATAAATCACATTTATAGTTTACAAATTTCCTTTGTATATGAATTTATTCCTTAACTTGAGTTATAATTTCAATTTCTTATTCAATTTTAGACAACAATGATAATAATTTAATATTATCATTCCTAACAACGAAACATCCATATATAACTATAATAATTTACGAAAAATTATTTCCTTTATATACAAAAATAGTTTGGGTAAAATTATTTCATTTACCCTATTTAAAACAATACTGTGTCGTTTTACCTTGTTTAAGAGTTTAGAAACCCCGATCGATGACATGGCGTCCCATATATCGACCAAAATCCATAAACACTCAGCCGATAAGTCAACACAATATAAAACAATTTTATTTCCACTAACAAATACGCGCTCATATCTTTTAATACACTCAAACTCATTTTAGAGTACTACGAACTCTATTTCAATGAGTGATCCCCACCAGAGCCAAGGTTATCACCAACCTAAGCTCTGATACCAACGGAAACGGTCTAGGCTTTTCAACCATCGATAGCGACCACTCGAATGGTAGGCTTTTCAACCATTCTAGTCCCGCCGTGGCTTTCATTGGTACCTCGGATTTACTTTTACACCAGCCTCTCAACTGTAAGCACCTAGCAAACCAACCCACTCAAAGGGACATGTAGGGGAAGAGTCTCTCGTTCGCCACCAAACGCAAAGCGAGAACCCCCTATCATGCTGTAATATAACAAACACGATCCCCTGCAACAAAAGATCGGGGCTACCCCTTACTGGATAATCCTAAGTAAGATCACCCCACGGTTGGGATCAACAACCGCACCACTAAGCCGAATAAAAAGGGACATTTAGACATGGATGACCTCACCCTAATGGGTGCTACCAACTTAGCCTTGCTGCATATCCCCTGATTTTCAGTCATTCCCGATTCATGAGGCTCGAGGCTAAGCGTTACCTTTTTCGAACATATCACTTAGAATGCTCACCGTCCTTCTGACGATGTTCTGAAAGCATTCATCCATACAAGTCCGTTCCGGGTTCGAACGGAGACGAAGGTACTACTCCTACAACATCCATTTTGGAATCACCTTAGGATTAGTAGCGACTAACCCTTGCACTTCAATGCTCCATCTTCGATTCCAACTCTTGTTTCCACGAAAACGTACAAACCGAATCGAAGTGGTTTTCGAGAAATTAATCTCGATCCCGGTCTCTTCGAAACGATCAACGCATTGGCCAATATTGATAGTCGGTTATTTGACTATCAATTAACATTCACAAACATCCATCAACCATAAATAATTTCCTAAATTATTTATTATCCTCAAAATATCTTCGCAAGATATATTTCGATTTACAACCCTTTTGAAAACAGTTTCAAACCATCTTCTTCTTACGGAATAAATTCCCCAAATATTTCTATTTCCACTGAAATCACCAAGTACAAACACTTTAGGTTTTAGAATAATTTAAAAACACTTTAATATAAAATATACTTTAAAGTATTTAAGTTAAAACCTACTTATAAAATATAAACTAAATTTTCTGCTTTTATAACAAAATACCAAGCCACCTTCAAATAATTATTACTAAGATATATTTGAAAAATACTTACTTTAAAATTTAAACATTTAAAAATATTAAGTTTTCTAAAACATACCTCTAAATCACTTTAAACGTTTAACTTGTACTTAAAATTTTGCTTTGAAAACGTACTTGGCTATCCAAGGAAATACTCTTCTCTTTCCATCTTTAAAAATAAATCACTATTTATTTTTAAACCAACTTACCCATTCCTTAATAAATTTTCCCCATGAATTTATTCTTCTAAATATCCACTGATATATTCTTTCACTTTTATAAACCCAGTTTACAAATTCCAAAGTCCCACTTCTCTTTTAAAGTTCCAACTTCAAACACTTAAATCAATTTTCAAATTGATTTCTAATTTACTCCATTTTGAAATAAATTTCTTTACTTACTCAATTTATTTCAAAATCCATAAACTTCAGATTTTAATTCTTAATTATGATTTAAAGCCCTTTTTAACTGAAAATACCAATTTCATACCCCTTTTCCAAATTCCTTCTTTATCTATTTCAATGAATTTAAAACTTGAATTGTTTAAAATAAATTCTTCATTCCTTTACATAATATCACTTAAGCTTTAAGAAAATCACTTATTCCTATTTATTCAAAAATCTCATTTCTCCATACTTGGAATTTTATTTATTCGAATTCAAAAATCAACTTTTATTCTTTCCCAATTCATTTTTTAATTTATCCAAATTTCTATAATTATTTACTTAAAATTCACTCTTTAATTTTCTTTCAAAATCCAAATCTATACATTTTTGGTAACTCGGAATATCCGAATATATTCAATCAAACCATAGCATCCAACATTTGAATTACCAATAAAATTTATCACAGATTATCACATAAACCATATCATAGAATATTGACAATCTAGATAAATTTGAGGAATCCAGTTGGATCCCTCCAACCTGTTTCCCTGCATACACAGCTGTTAGCACAATGTAAAATACCAATTCCACTTCGAGGTAAAATATCGCGGTATATGGGATTAATATAATATCATCCGCTATTATGCGGTGCATAGGATTTCATTCGCTATATAATGCGGGAATTCAATACTCTAATATATACTATATACTACTATATAATATACCACATTCAATCAATTCAGTCATTCAACAAACTATTGAATGTAACTATTTAAATTTAAATTAAAACCAGATGAGTGAGATTAACTCACCTTTGGTTTGTTTGCAGTCCACTTCAACCTTGCCTTGGTTTCACGGTTTTTCGACCTTGTATAAACAATTCACGATTTATTACCGTTTGAATAAATTAAACAATTGATCACCATTCACTTATTTAATTTAACTCGTTAGTTGATTTAAAGTTTTTAAACTAATAGTTTCTTTTAACACATTATCTTTAGCAATCGCAATAATTAAACAAGTTAATTACAACAGCTCAATTTTCAAACCCATTCTTTTTTTTAAAATAAACTAGTAGAATAAAAATTATTTATACATGTATATTATTTTTATTTTTGGAAACTACATACATGTTTATAAAATAATTCATAAAGATTCCAAAATCAAACTTTATATAAATCCTCTAAACAACTTTAAAATTTCTATATTTTTTTTAAAACCTTATCTATATAAAATCTTCTGCACATATATATACTTTTAAATGAAAATAGATATGTATATATATAAATATATATCCATACTCGTTTTCTACACTTTTCTTAACTATAAATATATTATATTTATGTTTGTAAAAATCAAAAATCTGGATTTAAAATCCAATCCTCTGTATATGTGTTGTAATCTCTAATACATATATATATATATTTTTTAGTAAAAGAAAAACAGAAAACGGAATATACCTCATTGCTTCCTCTTGGAATCGCGACATAATCGACCTGAAGCCATAAGTCACGTACGAACCTGAAACCGCCTCTCAAAAATCCATCAACCATCGCAACTTGCCATTTCCACAAATCTGCCAAACTCTATCGTCGACCTTCGGCTACCCTCCAACCCTCGTGCGATTTGAGATTGCTACCCTCACGAGCGAACATTACTCCCAAAAGTCAAGCCCAAGCCCTAGGCTCCGCTCGAGTTACCCCCCTTATGCGCGATGCTCCCAGACTGTGCTTCTCCCCTCCAACTAATAGTGTCGCTCATGCTACCAAGAGTTCCCTTCCTAGACCAAAATGAATCGCGCTGCACCACTCACCAACGACCTCCGACCACTCCCACTACGCGAGCAATCGCCGTGAACCCGAGAATGGCAGTCGCGACAGGGTCGCAACTTCCCCCGTTCAGCTCGTCGATGCTAGGATAATGGAAGGGTTCGAATTGATTTTCGAATTCCCTTGAAAGAAACCCTTTTTTTTCACGGCCTTGAGAAACGAACTCAATAGAATTTGATTTCATTCGAATTCGTTTGGATACATAAATTTTATTTTATTTTGTTGCCGAGACTTCGATTTTTTCTTTTAGTTTCGGCCATCGATTTACTATTGAATCGAACTGGTTTGTTTATGGAGGAAGGGTATAAATTGCGATTGTAAAATAGGGTAGAGGATTGCTTCAGAAAATAGGCGACATTGAAAAGATATAGAACTGTATGAAAAAGATGGACGTCATTTTAGGCGCGTTGAATGGGAAACACTGAGAGGATGGATTTTTGGCTGAAACGAGATAGACGAGACAAATCTTTATTTTAGTTATTTATTTATTTTTATTTATTTATTTATTTGACTGGTCAACAATCATATATATTAATTTTAATTTTAAATTTAAATTGATTTGAGTTCGTAACTTAAAATCCTGACATCCTACCGCGGCGTGCCGCCAGGCGTTCATAATGTTATACCCCTATTCCGAATGCAATGGTAAAGGTTTCGAGTCTAAATTCAATCGTATGGAGAAGATAGCTTTTTGGATCAGTTATTATATTGAATTTCGATATAAATTTCAGCGCGTTTATATATCGTGCGCTCGCACAACTCCAACACTATGAAAATCGAAATCCGATAATAATACAATATTATGGATCCAATGGAACAGGTTTCATCGAAATCCGAGACTATGCCTTAGAAGGCTATTTTTAAATACCAATTTAAACAATATAATTTCAAAACTTAACAAAACATTTCCAAATTAAATTTTAACACTTTTACTATCTTCAGTTCTACCAATATAAAATTTACAAGCCTTCAAATTATTTTTAATAAGCTTAAAACTGAAGGTTCAATATTTCACCTAACTTCCAATTATTAAATTCAATAATTTAATTATCAAAAAGATAGTGATATTTGGAATTCAAGTTAAAATTAACCTTTCAAATATTTAAAATCAATTAAATATTCCAATTTCAAATGCTTAAAAATTCCGGGTCGTCACAGGAAATCTACAATTTGTTCGTAATACTTAAGTTAAGCCAGTGGTTATGGGACATGAAGCTAAACTCATATATTTACTAGCTTAGTGTAATTCACACTTTTTGTTGATCAATGGTGATCATTTTATGGTTCAGACTAGCGATATGCGATGCCTCTTTGTTCACGTAGGGGACTGTACCTTGTTTTATTGAGCTTCGTCTCATTTCTTTTATGGGCTAGCGACCCATGTTCTTTTATAGAGTTTGGTTCATCGGATGTACCGTTATTGTACTACGTCATTGTTCCGGCTTATCAAGTTCATCGGGTGTACCGTTATTGTACTACGTTGTTGTTTCGAATCATTGGAATTTCAAGCCCATCAGGCGTACCGTTATTGTACTACATCGATGTTCTGAATTATTCGAGTTTTAGGTTCCTTGGGATTACCGTTATCGTTCTACATCGTTGCACCTGCTCTATGGTTAGCGACCATGGGATAGCGACCCGTTTGTGATACACGTGTTGGTGAATTTTCATGCTCCCGTTTGTGATAGGCCTCCCCCTTTGTGATTTCTGGATTTCTAATTGATGACTTCTGGAATTTGTGTTCCACCAATTTTTGCGATTGGAATTGATGTGTTTGTCAATATTTATGGTTTGGTGAATAAAATAAGGAATATGACATTCTTTTTGGTGTTTGAGATTCCTGAGATATTGTATGATTTTTGTTGTTGTTAAATGTATACTTGTCACAGTATGACATTATTGTTACCATACGTTTTTGTCTTATCTCTTATCCTATCTCATTTTATCTAATATTTATAGCTAGACTGATCCATTTATTATTTTCTTCTTAAATAATACTCGGTAAGGCCGAGGTATTTCAGGTGCTTTTGCTTGACTTCTTATCTGGGTCTGTCGTGTGACTTTTGGCCAACTACTAGTTTAGTATTTTTTGTTTTTATACATTCAAGATAGAGACTCCTTGATGTATACATTTTTTTTGTCTAGCACTTATACAATTCTTTTGTGATGTAGTGGATCTTGCATGACCACTACTTTGATGTACACTTCTATGTGTTTTATTCATATCTGTTTCCGTCTTTGTGATATGAATATCTATGACTGACTTGTGTTATGCTTATTTTATATTTGTTTTCGAAGCTTACTTAACCACTGTGTAGTAGCTTTGAGTTTATATCTTATGTGTCAGATTTCCTCTTGAAATGAAATGCATGTAATACTATCTGACATATCGGTACTCACACAAAGCAATTACACAGATGGTCACTCATCAATAGCCTTATTCTTCGTGCTAGTTGACGGCATTACACCATAGTGTCCGTGGCTAGTGTGAGTATAGATGTGAGGCATCACAAATACGGACAATGCAACTGGTTAAGGGCAATCAAATGTGAATATATCTTTGGATTAACACCGACATGCCTTTATTACCATTATGAGGATCTGAACTGAAAATTTGACATGTATAGTATTAGTACAAAGTAATAAACACACCAATTTAAAATATTCATAACAGTATATAATTTAGATAATCTGAATCAGAGCCATAAATCACATTGGAGTAATATATATCATATACATAATAAAATATGAGTCTATAAAATATCAGTACTAGACCCACACAATATATACATCCCATTCAAAATACTGTATCAGGTACAAAATGACTTCTAAATAATATACATGACATATCATCCTAAATGTCAACATATACGATAATGAAGTAAACTGAAATAGTCTAAATAGTCTATACCATAGCTAATACAAAATCCAAAAGTCAGCGAATCCCTACACTTGTAGAGTCTCAGCCTGACCCGAGTACTATAAAAATAAATGTGTCGGACTATACCTGATAGAAAGGTAAGATATTGATATCATAAATATATGGCTTAACAATAATAATAACCATAATAAAAATATGCCTGAAACCAAAATCATAGCAAGACATACGAGTCAAAATCACTATTTCATAAATCCATATCAAGTTTCAAATGGACTGTCATTAAAAATATAGTAATAAAAATTCAAAATTCTTCAACAAAAGATACTAAATATCCATTCCAAAATCTCTGAAGAACAATCATCACTAATGAAATAATAATGGTAGTCAATTATCAATTTAAGCAGCGACATGGAGTCTAACAAACCAAATAGACTGATAACAGTCCAATAAACCAAATAGACCCTACCACCTAGTGTAACAGTCCAATGTTAAAATATGCCGACCAAACTCATATGATACCCCCACGTAGGGATGTGCGGACTAGATTTCAACATGGTATTGGAGCCAATGGTAATGCCTGGGACACTGGACAATGCGCAAGAAATCTGTAAATCATGGTGGCTAGGAGTGTAGGCTTAAGTAGTCAGACTTAAGGTGGAGCTAGATCATGGTACGTTGGATCTAGTAGCATGACACAGGAACAAATCTCGATATGGTGCAGGCATCGTGTTGGTATATTGGAAGACTCATATAGGATGAATGCCAAGGTGGAGATCTATTGGGGTGTCTCACATTGTGTGTGTGTGTGTAATGGACATGTATTGAAAAGATGAATAGTACCACAAAATGAAAAATAATGAAAGTGGTGTGGTATATATATGAGTTTGGTTGCATGTAACAACAAGAGATTTCTTTTGTTAAAAGGTGTTGGCCAAACTCTTTTGTTGTCCCTACGTAGGGATCTGCGGACGTGATTTTAGTCGGTCCAAAAAAGCATTGTACGAAGAGTTCATATCCATCACAACAAATGGCAGTACCGTACTCTCCTACAGTTACTGACTCCCAATTCTACTGGTAGCTTAGCATAGCCTAATGCTTCAGTAGAAATACCACTAAAGCCATAAATTCTGGCTTTGCACCGTTGCAAATCTTTGGCTTCCAGTAACATCTGATCATACGCCTTCTTGAAAATGATATTAATAGAACTTCGACAATCAATCATAATCTTTCTCACCAAGGAAGGGCCGATCATGGACGAGATCACCATTGGGTCTATCATAGAGGCCTCCACCTTGTCTGGATCTCTATTCTGAAACATAATGTTGTCAGTCATAGTCCTTTGCTGCTTTGCCGGAGCACCGTCCTCCATGTTCGAGCAGCATTCACTATCAACATGACTTGTAACATTCACATAATGCTCCATTTCGTTCCATCTTTTGTCGCCTGAATGTGATCCTCTAACAATGGTGTTAATAACTAACCTTCCTCCCATCCATCTATGTTCCTTAGCACTAGGCGGAGCTTCTCCTTTATCAAGTCAGATATCCCCTACCCGACATCCTGTGGGGCTTTAACAAACTGTTGCAACTTTCTTTCGCGAATCAACTTTTCAATAACGTCACAATGGTGGTGGCACTCATCATGGTATGACCATAACTTTCTTGGAATCTACAATACTTCCCCGCATGTCTCTGATTCTCTATCGGTTCTTTCGAAGGGAGTTTTTTGTACTGCATATTATTACAAGTCGATAGATATATGTTATCTAATGACATGTTCAAGGGTGTATAGCTGTCAAGTGTTGGGATCCTTGGATTCCCTCTCCTGAAATCCCATCTTTGATCGTGGTTCCTATCACCGCCTCTCTTTTGCTCATTTTCTTTGTTTTGAACATTAATTTCAACTTTCCTTGAACTCTCTCTGGCCTGTTTCATCGCCACGTTACTTTGTACTCCCTCGGCACTCCGGCCTGCAGCATCTTTCTTTCCGATCCACTTTGCCTCCCCCTTCTTAAGGTATTAGGCCGACTTCACAAAAATGGTCCAAGTAGAAGGAGGCTTTTCCACCAACCAATCACTAAAATTAGAATTAGGGTCGACTCCCTTAGTCAGCGCCATTAGTACAACATCATCTTTTGGATTACAAACTTCTATAATGGTCGTATCAAAACTTTCTAGATAATCTTTCAATGACTCCCAGATCAAGTTGGGAAGGGACATGACATCTTTGGGGAGAGCCATGTGCATGCGGAGCTGCTCTACGAACTTCCTTACTAACTCATCAAATGAAGAAGTTGATCGGTGTGGTAGCTTGGTGAACCACATTGTTGCAACCTTTTATAGAAAAATGGGAAAACATCTACACTTGACTACATAGATGGATCATGTGGAGTCCATGTGCAACCTTCACTTCATGAGATGCTGCTTGCGGTCGATTTTCCCATATAAGCATGTCATCATAGGCATGTTAAACCCCCATGGATACTCTGCGAGTAGGATGTTGTCAACGAATGGGTTAGACTTCTGGAGAGTCCCTAATCATTGCTAGTCAAGCCTTGACTCTCATTCATAAGTTTTTTTACCATAGCCGTTAAGTCCCATGTCTAAAGAGTTGGTGCTAGATGGCGGTCATGTTCCACCTCATGTGAACAACTCGATCCTTGCCTTCGGGCCGTAATATGTTTCCTTTACTCAGTATTCTCTTGATGTTTCTCTTGAGCAGTGGTTCTATCACTGTCTCTCCGTTGGGGTTCATTTACATTCGCTTGAGCTCTAGTGCCTTGGTTGATCGTGGCGCCTCCAGAGTTGGCTCTACCAGTAGCATGAAGACTGCCCCCCAAGTTTGAGGGTTCGACGCCATTTCTCCTAAGAGGTTCAGTACTAAACCATGTCATCCGATGGTAATCAGCTATGTAGTTCCCCCTCTAGGTTCCACCTTTATATGCATCCGTCTTGCACCATCTGCTTCTATGACAGTCGTCAAATAAGGAGGAGTTCTCCGATCCTGAGTATGGAGAGGGCTCCCTTTATGTCTTCCCACGTTGATCTTTCAACCGATTCATTAGGTCAATATTGGCCTGGATTTACTAGTTGAACTACCAAGGGCTATTTAACAATTCCTTTATCAGGACTTCAAAGTCGACTTTGGTGATGTAATCAGTTGGATTTGGGGCATCAGCAGTCGTCGGTTGTATATTCTAGTCACCATGTTGAATGCTGGTCTCTTCATTTCCTTCGACGACACAAGTAGTAGTAGACTGTCCTATGGCCATGGCTAATAGCTCCTTGTAGAACTTCTTCAAATCTGAGCGAAAATGGAAACTTGTTGACAGAAATCTAGATCTTATCTCACGGATATGAGAATCCACTAGTAGATGATGAGATCCAATCAAGCTAAGAATTCCTTCCCAATTAAAGTACCAAAATGTTTGCATCAAAAGTTGGCACAAACACCTAATAGATTGAAATTAGAGAAATAAAGTGAAGAACTAAAATTAAAATAGAAGAAACAAGCAAAGAACAAGAACATGCAGATTTGTAGTGGTTCGACGTTGATTGCATGTATCCACTTTGATGAAATTGCTTTATTAATCACTTTTTTAGTACATGGGATCATATCAGATAGATCCTTGATAATGGAGCATAAATGACATAGCAGCGTAAAGATCCTTAAAATGAACAGTGAACTCTTCATTTATAGGGGTAGACGACCAAATTTCTTCATGAAATTATGCCAGCAGAATCTCATGATGTCGATGAGGTTACCCAAAAAGTTTCACGGCCCAAATCCAATATTGGGTGATCCGTGCCAATCGGCCCTAGGTGCCACATGGCGTTGCATGATTGATCATGTGGGTCACCCTCTATGCTGGCTTCATATTTCTAAAGTTGTTTGCATAGTTTCTCCATGCTTTTAGAGATATTAATTGATTCATGTTGAGTTGAATTGCTGGTTCGTATCGTTGTTTCCATAATGATACGATCTGATCCCCTGCCTGAGGGAAGGGATAGGTAACCAGTCCCGCCTATGGGTGGCACTAATACATAATTACATATTCCAAAGAGTCTATCTCTTGGTCTCGCTTGATCATTGCTTCACATTGTTGTCTATGCTTGATCTTTGGATTCCATGGTCAACTCTTTAGGCTGCTTTCCTTGTCTACCATCGAGCCTAACTTGTCCAGTGGTCTAGATGCGGCCGAGTCAAAAGGCTGGATAATAGCAGTATGGGTCATGAAACGTGAGTATTGCAATAATAAAATATATATATTTAACCGATCAATTGATAATAAGAACATATAGCGTCATTCAGTAAACTAGGTTCAATCAATAGTACATGCACAATAAAATTACTTGAAGTAAAATAATATTTTTCATTAGCAAACTTCACACAAAATTGGGCAAAAAAACCATTTATTTCCTTGAAACTAATTTTCTTTAACCTTGATAAACCTCTTAAAATCATTCTTTAAAATAAATAAAACATCATTTATTGACGACGAAGGTCCAAAAAGGTGGCATCAACGTTGACAACATATGACCAAGGAGGTGGCATGAACGTTGACGACATGCATCCAAAGTGGTGGCATCAATGTTGATGATATGTGCCATTAATGTTGACAAAATATGTCGAAGAGGTGGCCTTGGAGACATATGACGAAGTGGTGGCCTTGACGACATATGATGAAGTGGTGGCCTTATTGACATATGACGAAGAGATGGCCTTGACGAAGCGGTGGAGTGGCAGACTTGTAATTAACATAAAACTGTTATTTTGCTATCGGAAGTATATTCTTTTCATCAACTTTTATGCTTTATCAAATTCTTATTGGTTAGCAAATTCTTTTCTAGAAAAAAATCTATGGATCAAAATTTACAATTCTAAAATAATTTTCAAACCATTAAGTTTATATTAATATTTTAATATAATTATTAAGCTTTTCTGGCTTAATAAATTCATAATAGATCAATAATGTTTGGAAAAAATCCCCAAAATTTACGAAATATCGAAAATAACATATTCTTTAACATATAAAATTTTTGGGATCAATATAAATATTTAATTATTTTACTAATTAAAACCCAAAATAAATACTCTTTTCTCCTTAAGAAATTCATAAAATATTTCCATTAATTTGGAAAATTGTGAAATTAAAAAACCATCTTCAAAATTTTGTTTTGCACAATGTATCCAAAAATGAAGTCGTTTGGAGATCAATTACTAAGGTTTTTCCTTTAAACCTAACATAATAATTCCATAATAATTCTAGTAAATAATCATTCAATCAAACAATGGTAAAATTAACCATATTATGATATATTATCATCAACTAATTCGAAATCAATCAAAAATCCAAAAATAACACATAAAGATGAGATGGATATTCACTTTGATTTAATAAAGAGAGTTGATATTTGAGTTGTTGATTTGATTCACCTTAGTTTTAACTTGATTTCCTAACATTTCTTCTCTTAAATCCGCTAGCAATGGCCTCTACTTTTTTTATATTATGTGAATGAAAATATGAATGAGGATATGATAGTGAAGTGTTTATGTTTAGGAAATGAGGCCTATTCCTATTTCGCCCCTATCATAAATCCTCCTACTTATTTACAAGTCAAAACAATATTATTTATTGGTTAGTTAAAGCATAACCCAATTAATTATCAAATCTCATTTCCTTTTTACACCATATGTTATTCTATTTAATTAATATAATTAAATCTCTTGAATAATGTTAGACAAAATTTAGGATGTTACATAATCAGATCTTGAATCTCCGCATAAATTCCAGCATCTCGATCCCATCACGAACCTCTTCCAAAGCGTAGAACATGTATATGGTTTCAGAGTGGTTACGGTTCGAGTCATCTCATAATACTACTCTTCTTCACTTACCGGACGCTCCAAAAACCAATCAATAGATTTTTGGTAAACTTAACTCTAGTTCTTTTGAAAATAAATAGATTATACATAATAGTGAAGATCACATCCTAACCAGACGAGGATGGATTTCCTTATCATTTGTCATAGAAGAGTAAAACGAGTTTATACGTATAGTATAACATCACCAAAGATCAATGTACCATATAATTATCGTTTTATTCTAGATATTTCTAGAGTTATATTTGGTTAATTTCAACAATAACAAGAATAAGCGCATAAGGAAAATTATGTCGTGGAAACTTTACATAAGCAAGTTACAGAACCAGACTTTCGACCTTTGAATGTCGACAGTAAATACATTTATATTTTTCGTGTGTCGAGCACCAAAGTGCTAGAAAGATAGAAAGTTAGGGTAAAATAAAAGAAAAAGAAAGAGAGAACACAACGTCAGAATCTCAGAATGGAATCATAATCCATAATATCAAATGAACATCACAAACGGTTACTATGAATACAAAAATATCAAAGTTACTAAAACCTAAGTACTATCATCTGCCTAGGCAGTTATATCCGTCTATCCTTACGATGCTGATATATACAATAGAAAAACGCAGCGGAAATAAGAATACTATGGAAGTTAATCATCCAGCTCTTCCCCATGAGCTTCAAAGCGTCTATAGCTAAATCTGGAAACATATACAAAGCCGACTTGAGCATTATAAGAAAATAACACCTGAATTTGTCTAGAAAACCAGCGTGAGAAACTCAAGAAATATGCAACAAGTAATAGTAACCATTGAGACCGTATGAATTCCCATAATGGTTTTTCCCTTAAAGAAACCAACCATTAATTAAGTTTTAATATATAGTGATAAGATAGATAATATCTAGAGTCTAGCAAATAAATCATATAAAATAGCTGCTGTGTGAACGCCACAGCAATAATAGGTACATAATCAATTCTCTTAAGGTGTGTTCGCATAGTGGATTGTCCGTGGAGATCTCCTCGGATCTAGCCGAATCCAAACTCCTACGCAAGGATCACAGATATCATTCTGAGCAATGTATATCTCGAGGGAATTTACTATAGGAAATGCATAACTGGCCCATGCTCAAATAATCGTGGTTCCGAATGCATCGCTTTCACATGCATATCTGTAAGTAATACTAGATTAAGTCACCTGCACCCTTGGGATTGCTAAACTGCCACGTTCCCTTTGGCTATGCATTCTATCTCTGGTTTTAGTCATTTTCGATATCGAGGCTACGTTCGACATCTCTTACTCGAGTCTTCATTACTATTACAGAACACGAATCCCTAAATGGATTCCCATATCTTGAACAAATCACGAATCAATACATGGATTTGAGCATCTCCAATAGACCTTTAACCTCCATATTGCTTCCCCGCATAAGTATTCTGACGAATGCTATTGTTGTCCTCTCTCTTGGAACACTCTTCAAGATAGATAGTCCCATATAATAGCATCATTTGAATTGTTAACGTGACCTATCCCCCGGACTCAACCTTAGGGTTGATAGTTCAACTCTATACCATTTCACTGCACAGCTCTTCCAAAACATAGAACCCGCATACTAGTTTTGAAGTGGTATTCAATAAGCAGAACACTTACCAGTCTAGGTCTTTTTGAAACTAAATAGATGAATTTTCAACTAACTCAATTCTAGTTTTTTCAGAAGTAAGCAAAAGCTAGAGATGTTTCATACCAATGCTCCTCCCCAAGGGTTCTCATTAGTATGAAATCACGTAGTCTTTCGATAACTTCTTAAGGCAATATTTGGTCAAGTTCAATAATCAACTAATTGATTATCTAGTCAAACAATTTCTTATACAAATCACGATTCATACGCTAAAAGCATTTTTGACATTCCAACTTAACTATTCCTCATATAAAATTGAAGCTAGGTATGTTAGAGCACTAGTTGCACCAAAGCCTTGCTTAGACACTTCATTTTTGAATCTCACAAATAGATAACTCTACCTTGTCGACTTTTAGTGTTAATATAGTATTAATGATTTCCATAAACAAGAATAAATCAACACGATTAACACTTTTAAGACATTTTCCAACTTACTATTCTTCGGTCAAGTGTGAAATTGGTAGATTAGAGCTCTATTGCTCTGTCCATACTCGACATCAATTTTAACTCTCACAAATCGAATAGCCTTCCTTCGTCGGCTTTTAGTGTTAAGTACAGTTAACTACTTTTCAAACAAGTTATTAAACAATTAACCATTTGTCCATTAAACAATTCTAACCCCTTTCTAAAACTTTTGTATATACTTTTAAAATACTTGAAAATACATATAACAAGTTTTAAAACATTTATCTAAAATAATACTTTACAATAACAAGTTTGAAAAATCTATGAAACTTGGAAAGGAACATGCTTTATCATAAAAACCTATTCTTTAGAAATTCACAATTAATTCTTAAAAATTCATAAAGACCTCAAAAAACTTTTAAAATACTCTAATAATAATTAGTAAAAACTTGTAAAAAGAATGGAATATAATACTTAAACTCAAATATCTTTTCAAACCTTTTAAGTCCAAAAATCAGGTCCAAACGGGGCAGTTTTGCATAAGTGAAGTTTTGGTTGTTTTCAAGATGAACTTAACTTTTTACAATCCAAGCTTTTAATTTCAAAATATACACACATAAACACATATATTTTTATATATAACACTATAAATATGGGGAGAAACCTTTAAGGACCTCTCTTTCCGTAACGATCACCAAAAACAAGATAATTCACAACTTCATCTATAGCAATCATTGCTATAAGTGCACTTTAAATCCAAGTCCAATCTAAAGCAAAGTCCATCTATAACCTATATGCTTTATTCAAGGCATAGCCATATTTTATAGAAATCCATTCAAATCTATTCCAAGTTTGTTCAAGTTTTATTCAACGATGGAAATTCTATCGGTTTAGAAAACCGTCGAACGAATTTAAATTAAAAATAACCGCAAGCACACAACATACACTTGTAGTACGTGGTGAATATGGGTCGATCCGCAGGGAATTGATGATTTTAAAAATTCTATTCAATCAAATTATACCAAAGTCGAGTGAAAGTTAAGCTAGAGAATTAGAAAATTAGCTAACTAACTAAAAGAAATGAGATGCAAATATAAGAGTTAAATGACAATTTAGAGAATAAATCTACTCTCTAGATCACATAATTCAACATATATGAAATCATGATCTCTCTTTTATGGACATTAGTGCTTTAATTGATGTGCCTATCATAAGTATGGCATATTTGTACTATTGATTAGTCAACATAAGCCATCAAACTATAACACATCCATTAAAGCGCTTACTAACTTTCATGAAACTTGACAAAGAAAATGAAAATGAAATCTATTTTAAGTATGGTCTATTAATTATTAATTAGAAATATAGACTATCAAATTTGAATTTCAAATCACTTTCTTATGCCATAATCATATTTTGATGAAGAGGCATTTGTGTTAGTGATTATTTAAGCATAGCCTATTTGGTGTCAACAATACAGGCTATCAAATTCAAAGCAAAAGTAACAAATGAAACGCTTCATTGATCATCATTAAGCTTAAAAAGAGAGCATGAATTAACAAATAGTTGAAGCTCCATAAGTAGAGTGCTGTATTACCCCTAAATTGAGGGGTTTAGCATCTCATATTTATCATTTGATTAACAAATGTAGCTAACAACATGAAAGAAAAAAGAAAGGAAAATGAAAACTAATGGAAAAGAGAAGCTAATAAAAAAGAATTAAAAGCAATCTACTTTGCATGAACTAAATCAACACTACAACATGAAAGGAAATAAACAATAAAATAAAAAAATAAATCTATTAAAGTTGCATAAAAATTTACATAAAAGAAATGGCTAAGTAGCAATGAAAAGAGAAAGAGATCTTTGAGTTTTATTTTGAGCCTAAATTAAACTAAGAGAGACTAAATTAAGAGAGGGTTACATGAAACATAAGGGGTATATATACATGTGTTAAACCCTAATTCATATTTTTGGGCAATGCCCAAAATACCTTTGAGAAAGTATGGAGGCCCAGTAATCATTAGCCTCTACTAATCATCATTTAAGTGTACATAAAGACATTAATTCCATAAGCATGTGCATTAGCCTCTAATTTGTACATCAAAGTAGGGGGTAGGTAGGAACCTCCATGATCTTCACTTTGAATTATTTCCATCTTTATTCCTTTGTGTTCTTCTTGTGCATGCGTATCTTCTTCATCAAACAACTTGTGATTGAAATCAAATTCCTACAAAATAGTATGGAAATTTCTAATTAAATTTTCTCATGTTAATTTATGCATAAAAATGGCTATTTTGCCCTTGGATGAAGATGAATATGTGGTAATTTGAAATTAATATTGATCTTAACCAACAAGTTAAAAGACCCAATATGGTCATTTATTTAAATTAATTAGAATAAATATGGTGGTAAAAATATTCACATTTACGTGCACATCAAGGTTCATATACATGGATCACATATGTCACTTACTTTCAAAGCAAGAATTCAAACCAATGTTTTAACATATGTCAACACAATTCAATGATTTAAACATAATCAAACTACAACAAATTTATATTATATTTTAAATTAGGTCCAAACTCATCATTAACCTAACAAAAAATTAAGGTCCAAGAACCTAAGTCCTAACCCAAGCTACCAACCTCTTTCCCCTCCTCCCTTTACTTACACCTCATGGCCTTCCTATGTTGGGTGAGTATGGCTTTGTTTTCTTAACTTATAACTTGATGGAAGGAGTTATAATTTCTCCCAAGGCTTCACTCCAAATTTTAGTTGATCTGGATTTGATTTGCAACAATTTTCTTTATAACATAAGAGAGGAGGAGGAAGAAGAAGCCATTGATTTTCTCACTTAAGCTTTTTGAATTTTTGTTTCTATCTCTATGATATGCCTCTCCTTACATAGCACATGAATTATGTTTTCTAAGCTTGCATTCAACACCACACTATGCCATGGAAGCTTCACCTTTCATCACTTCTCCTTTAAGCCACTTCTTCTTTATGTTAATTACCATTATATCCCTCTCATGATATCTCTTATCATTTAAAACACTCTAGAATCTTTCAATATTTATGAAGATGAGAGTGTGTTAATAGTTGCTAATGTGTTCATTTGATCATTAGACAGTGCATAAGAGTTCAAACAACTTATATCGATCGAACTGCTATTTACTGAGAGACCGATCTTCGTTCACATTGTTGATTTTTCTTCGAAGAATATGCTTTTGTAAAAAAATCTCAAAAACAATTTTCTTATCATTATTGATCAACTAAATGATGTTAAACAAGGCTATAAAATCATATTTATAACACTCAGATATATTTAAAATGTTTCAATATTCAAAGACGAAGTGTTCAAATATCAGGATCGCTACGTTCTCCCCCGCTTAAAACATTTTGTCCTAGAAATTCAAACAAGAACGATAATCAGAGGAGATGGACGAAACAAGATACATATATAGAGTACTGATGAAACTATATACAAGCTAAACTACACACCAAAATGCAAATTAGCGACTCCATCTGTAACGATCCAGAATTTTAATCAATTTTAAATTGATAATTTATTTTAAATATGAATAAAAATTTGTGAAATTAATTTGGTAATTGATATAACATATTAGTTGAATTAAGGAATTGCTTTTAACTAATGTATTTGAATTCAATCGAATTAGGATTTATAAATAATGTAAATTTCAAAATATACTTGCAAAATAATAAAAATAAATAAATGAATGTTGAGTACAAACAAGAAAATAAAAGATACAAATACATTCAAGTATAAAGTAAATACATTGGCAACAATTTTAACAATATATTAATTATTATGTAGAAACAAAACAAGGAACAAAAGAAAGTATGTAGGGCTAACACAAGTATAAAAATAAGAATGCAGATTGGAAATATTAAATCTTTGAGCTTGCAAAACACGACAGTGCAAACATATTCAAGTATGAAACAAGAAGATAAAACAATGCATCAACATGGGAAAGTAAGATGCAAAGCAAGTAAAATATTAGTCAACAAAACAAAATCATTTCAGCCAAAACAAAAAGATATCAGCCGAGACAAAGAGATACAAGGCAAAGGAATAAACAAAGTAATATGTACATAAAGTACTTAACAATAAATGCAACATGCCTCATGCATTTAATGCCAGCACCTTCAGCATGTTTTGTACACAAGGAAGTAATGCCACCCTGAAAAAAAAATTGTATAGCTGTCAACTTCTCTTTTGCATATATCAACCTCATTTTAGTTCATTCCTCAAAACCCAAGCAAACCTCAAAGTAATGTTATCTCAAACTAAAACAAACTTCAGTTTAAAAATATCAAAACAAATCAATACAACCAGAAAATCAAAGTAGAAGTTTTCAGCTGCAAAAAAATTCAAAACTGTTTCCAACAAGCAGGCTCTGTTCATTTTCTGGAATCAAGTGAGTAACATCACATCCCAAAGTGTTTTAGTATATTCATTCTGATGAATGTTCTCTCTAAAGTTAGTTCATTTGTGAGTATATTTTTAAATATATTTCTGTGTTTGAGTATGAATATATGGTAAACACTTCTGTGTATCTCTCTGTTTTGATTCCAGGCTTGAATACTCATCAAAATTCTTTTGCTCTTAATCCAAGCCTTAATTAGACTTAAGATATGAATATAAAATGATTGTTATAACATAGCCTTATGTTTAAAAATCTGTTTAAAAAGAAATCAACTTGTATGGGTTCTGGAAATATAAAACCAACGTGAAAAACTTAAATAAGTTAAAATTTAATTTTTGCAATTCATGAGTTCAGTTATGTGAATCAACTGCTAAGACTAAAACTTGATTTTTGAAACAAGAATCTCTATTTTTAGTTAAGCATTGAAGGTGTAGTTTGGGTTTGATCAAATAAAGGGAATTCGTGAATCCCTGGTAATTCACTGATTAGTAGGACTCGGGGTTTGGTCTAAAGCTAGTTTGATGACCGTAGATTAAGGGGAAAATGCCAAGAAGAATTATCAAATCGTTTTGGAGGAGAGCGACGTGGATTGGGTCTGTAACCCTAGTTTTTACTGGGTAGAATATGTTGATTCGTTCTCTTTCCCTGATTGATCGAGTGCTATGGGGTTTCGAGAGAGGGTAGCTTGGTCGTAGACGAGTGTGTGGCTGGAATTTCAATGGTTCTGGTGGACGAGGTTGCGGAGGCGACGCGATTTTCAGGTTTGGTGGTGGTGTGCCTTGATGTTCAGGTTTCGTTCTCGTGCTCGATTTTGAATTCGAGAGTATGGTGAAGTTCTGGCGATCGAAGATTGAATCGTGGGTGGAGTTCGACTTGCTCAACGATGAAGCACTGACCTGAGGCGAGCGGCGGCTCCGTGCACGTGCACGACAGCTATTGGGGTGTGTTCCGGTTGTCGTGGTTGTCGCATGTTTTTGCTCGAGTATATCTGGGGTTCTTTTCGAGTTTGACCTGATGGCACACGTGAGTGTTCAGAGTGCAGCAATATTTAACTTAAAGAAGAAAAAAAGAGAGGAGAAGATAAGTACTGAAGAGGAAGAAGAAGGTGGGAAGGGTGAGTGACGCGGGTAGAAGCTGGGGAAAACTCGTGCCTTGCTCGAGTGATTCGAGTAGTATACTCGAAGTAAGTGATGGGAAGTCTCTGGTCAAAGTTTTATTCCAGGTTTTCAACCCGATCCTATTTTCTGAAATTTATAACCAAGTGTTATTTCTACATGTAAAAATTTTTTTTGAAAAAATTTGTTTTAAACTTTATTAAAATTAAATAAGGATTTATTTCAAAATTTAACTTAAATAGGAATTTAAAAAGGAAATTTGAAACAATGTTTTTTAGCATGTTGTAAAGAACATGTTAAATTAAGAATAAGTTTTAACTTAAGTTAATGAAGATTTAATGATTTCTAATCCATTAATTATTGAGTTAATTAGAATGAATAATTTAGAATTTGTGTTAAATTTTGTTAAATAACTTTGGGAAGCTTTAAAAATTTAGAAGTGTAATGTTTTAAATACACTCGAATGTTAATGAAGCCACTAATAAAGTAAACAAATTATCTTAGGAATAATTAAGATAATAAAAGAATTTAATTTATACGAGAATTAAATAATGATTTATGAAGATGGTTAATAATGATTTAAATCTAAGAAATTTTCTTAAGAAAGTAATTAAAGAAATATTATTAGTTAATAAAGATAATTAACTAAGGATTATTAAGTATTGATTAAAGTGATTAATGTTAATAATTAATTAGATTAATTAAATTGAGATAATCAATTATACACTTTTAATGTAATTACTTAATGAAAGTAATTAAGGATTTATCATTTATTGTAATTAATTTTGGATACTTTAATTTATTAAAGTTAATTAATTTAGTTTAAGAAAATCATTAGATTAAATTGGTAATTAATGATTTCTTGTTATGAGATAATTACTTTATGATAAGTAATTAAAAGTTTAATTTCTTAAGATAATTAATCAAGGGGTTAATTTATTATGTAATTGGTTCGGAGATTAATTTAATTAATATGATTAATTAAGAAAAATTTAATTAATTAAAGCGATTGATAAATTAATTTATTATATCAAATGATTTGTAATTTATATATCAGGATAGGGCAATAGATTCATAAGTAATGAATTTAATAGGAAATAAATAGAATTGATTAGGATTAAACGATTAATTAATCATACTTATAAATGACTAGTGAATACTCGACCTTACTTATGAATGATTGTATTTTATGAGATGCCTTGAATTGATTGTCCTATCTGATCTGTGATATTTTGTTCTGTGGTTTATGTCGTGTATGATTTATTCATTTAATTACATTTGTATATTATCTGTGAATCTTGGAATGTACGATAAGCGTTATAGTTTATATCGCTTACCAACTATATTTCTGTGTTTTAGTCTATGATGATTGAATGTTGTTGCACTATTATGTTAAACCCCTGGACCACACTTATACACACACAAATATAGATTTCACGAGGAAATCGATTAAGTCATAGATTTTGAAATGATTTATAAAATTGAAAATTTAAATCCAAATGGTTTTGAAAATGAATTGGGTTTAAAGTGAAAAGCTTTTGAAATGGAATTTCAAAGATGAAAATTAATTTTGAATAACTTAAAGTTTTGGAATTTAAATATTTTGATTTAAATTTGAATTCAATACTTGAAATTGAATTCTATGATTTGAAACTAAGGATTAGCGATATTATACTAGTTATATATGAGTCAAACCGTCTTTAAAGTATTGTTCTTTTGGGAATTTGAATTAACCCAAAGATTGTAACTTGTATAAATGAAATAGGGTTTTTTTCGAAATAACACTGTTGTTTCTAAATGATAAAAAGCTTTCATAAGAGAATGAGTTTCAAATTGTATTAAAGGGATTTCAAGTAAACTGAAATAGTTTTCCAAGTTATAGATGAATATTTGGAAACGAATTTTTTTGTGAATATTTAGGAACGATTTGAAAGCTATGAAACCAATCTTTGATTTAAAGATTTAAATGAATTAATCCAAATGAGATGGAATTGTTCTGAAACTTATGAATGAACCTTTGAGAAACTGGGTGATTTGTGTGAAATTCATCTTTTTGTTTAAAAGATTTGAAATGGTAATTTGTTTAAGCCATTTGAAAGAAAAGCTTTGGATTTTTAAGTTGTGACTTAATTGAAATCCCATATCCATATGTTTTAAATGTTGCGCTCACTATTCGGGTTAGCCGGGAAAGGACCTTTGGGTCGTATAACCCATTCCGAATATGTGATTCGTCGTTATGGATAGCATTTGAAGACCGGTGGTGAAGACCGGGTATTTGCGAGAACGATAGGTTGACCTATCGATTGTCTCTGCACGGAGTTGCTCCGGTATAGAGATTCCCTAAGTGATGGGAAATCCAATCGGGATTGTGAATACCCGGATTGCAAGGACTTCTTCGGAAGTGCCTTCGGTTCTGTTCTAAATCCAGAACAGACTTGTATAGAATGTATGTCTGACATTACATTTTGAGATATAAAGAAGATTTCTTTCAAATACATTTCCGTTGGCGGCGGAGAATTTATTCTCTTAGCTTAACACCCTTAGAAGTTATGTAGTTGAAGGTTATCAGCAATATATTCCCAACTTGGTAATGTGGCATGCTGAGTGCTGCTGATCATTTGTTGATCAAAGCGTGGCTTTTGTAAAAAAAGTAGCTTTGTGGACGAGACTTCGTCAAACCTCACAACCCGGAAAATGGTCGAAACAGGAAAGATGCAGCAAGGTTTCAAGGATCACGTCCCTAGGGTATGCCCATTTCTTCTGGATAGGGGTAGTATCATGGAATGGAGCCCAGATACTTACTCATGTGGATACACTATATCTATTACTGTGTGGTGTTGTTGGTTATCGGGATCCCGGATAAAGGTTGGTTACGACCGGGGATGGAATATCTAAGGTTGATACTCTCGGGCAGGGAATACATCGGCTTTGTGTTGGCAGAGATCCAGTTGGGATGCTCGGGGACGTCCTTCCAGAGGCGTTCCATTTCGGTATGGGAAGTTCCTTTGCCCGACCATTTGTTGGAAATCCATTCTTCAAATACGTACCTTGTACGGTTTTAGTTGTATTACCTGCCATCTACTTATGGTGGCGCCCCACTGTTTGGATGGTAGCTATAGTAGGCATAGTTCGAAATGTCTATGTTGGCTAAGATTTAAATTCTACTTTCAAAATGTTTTCTCCACTTTGCACTTATAGTAATAATATCAAAGGAATTTGTGTATCAAGCATATTTGACTATCATAAGGAGAAATCTCCTCCGATTCTGCGTTGGCAATGTGTGTGTGTGCGGGAGGCCTTATGGTAGTCTCATTTTCTAAAAGCATTGCGAATCTAATTTAAAATTCTCTTGCTGTTTGTTTTTAAAAGATAGACTGTTTTTGTTGCTCACACCAGTCCCATGACTGATCCGGAGTTTATTGTTTCTTTCCTAAACTCTGGATGCTCAAAATTTTCTACACGAGCAGTCCAGAGTTGGGTTTTTCAGATAGTTAGGTTTAGTAGATTATCTGGAGTTAGTTCAGTCTTTGGATATGGACTGTACTTGCTTAGCTTGGTGCATCTTTATGGGGAGTTCGAGCTATTGCTGGATTGGTTCTTGGAAATGGAGTTGCAGTTTTGGAGCTCTTCCTTGAAGACTATCTTGGAGTTAATTGTTCCGCTGCTAATGTTATCTGTTTCTTCTCCGCTGCTATTTTATTGTATCATATCTCTGATGTATATTGATATCTACTGGATCATCTGTTGTATCAGGTATTGTATCAAAGCTGTATATCAATGTATTATTCTTTTCTTCCGCTGTGTTGTTTACTTAATGTTGTTATAAGCTCCGGCGAATCGAATTTGAACGGTCGAATCTACGGCATTCAAATACGATGTGAAGTATGGATGTCGATTTTCAAGCGCGAAAAATCCCTATCGTCACATCACCTATTGGTTTCTTAACTATACATATTCCCTTTTAATCACATTCGTTTATACACTTAGTCTGTCATTCAATACTTAAACCATTTATGAATCATTTCATAAAAATAGCTTCAAGTTTATCTGCATTTTATAGCTTAAATTCATACTCGCATAATACTTCATTACATCTAAAGAGCATATATTAACGTCAATTTTATTTTACTTACTAGGTAAAATTTAAACTTGTTCTAACTTATTGCATTCTCAATTTAAGTGTTATATAAACTTACTTTATATTTTCAAGAACACATAACTACAAGTTCTATAATAATCCAGAAGTTCCAGACTATCCAAAATCGTTGATAATTCCATTTCATTTTAACAATGAAAACTATCAAACAACATATCATATCATAATGCGCTTACCATACTTTCCTAACGCATAGACTACGTATGTCCGTGAAATAACTTAATAAGAGAACTTTTGGAACTAAACATTGGTTTCATTTTAGATTATTTGAAATAATATATACATATAATTTTGTATTTTAAATCATACTTTTAGAATTTTAACTGAAAATCTGTTTTATCAAAACAACTTTGTAGCATCCTAACTTGGAAACCCAAAAATGCATGCCAATAATGCTGGAGTCATCACTGAAATTATTTTCAAGCAACAGAAGCGAGTTTAGTACATCCAAACTATACTGTTGGTACATATCCAAAATCATTCCAAAGAGGTATTAAATACTTCGTACAACAATACCAAGTATTATTATCTCAATTAACAAAACCAATTTCCCAAATATTTACTTTCAAACAATATTATTATTATTATTTTCCTACAAAATCTTTAAAAACATTTTCAAAGACATTGGGATTTATGTTCTCAAATTCTTTATTTAAACCCTTTCATTTGTAAACCACATGTTATAAACCATACTTTATATAAAATCACTTAACTATATAAAATTCTTTTTACAAATATTTCCAAATTATTCTCTCGGATTTATAAACATCTTTTACTATGTTTTAACTTCTAGCCCAACATTATCACCGAACATCTTATAGCCAAACCGTGAACTTAATTCACAAGATGTTCATTGTAGTGTACCTACAATTACCATGTACCCACCCCATGATGTAAAAAGGTAAAGCTGCTTATAAACTGGTTGAGCATAAATCAACAAAAAATAATACCCAATGTTCCTAACATGCCGAGCATGATTAAACAATCAAGATTACGGGATAATAAACTATGAGAAGCAGTAAAATATCAAAACAAACATGAATAGATAAACTATAAACTGTACCCTTAGAATCTAATTTACCTTCGCAACCCCCAAAGTAGAAGGTGTTAAAGCAAGTGCAAAAGCTCTTGGCTGTTGTCCTATCTAAATCATCAGACTACTCCTAACTATATAACCTGGCTAATGGTAGTTGTAATAAGTCCTCACTGCAAACTGTGCCTTTACCATCTATGACTTAATCTTTAGAACCTTTGCGATTAGTGCTTTAACCATATGCTATTCTCCACCCAACCTACACATTCTAGCAAAATGATCCTTCTGTCCGCACCTAAGACAAGTTAAGCCAGAAATTTCTCTCGATGGTTGAAACTTTTGCTTACTAACTCTAGTTGGTGTAGATATTGATGGCCTTGGAGCCAAACCCTCAAATCAAAAAGTCATCTTGATAATATCCTCCATCATATCCTTGCATGCCATGTTGCATAGACTAATCCAATCTTAGACCTCGATAATAATCGCAATGTCATTGAACCTCTTTCTGCCCAACACCTCAAACTCGTGCTATATCGGAGCAAAATCTTTTCATGGTTGAACCTGCATCGATCCTCTACTACATCTCTCTCAGCATTTGAAGTTCTAGTATCCATATTTCATACTACCTAATCAAAGCGGAACAGATTTTGGAACTAAAGGATAGCGTTATTCTAAGAGAGGGTTAATAATAAAGAGATATTCCTAAGGAATAATTTCTTTTCAAAATACAAGTACGCTCTATTATGTATAATATACTCGACTCATTCTACGTTGTTGCTTACCCTATCTATAATAAGACATAACCTACCAAAGCCAAGATGTTCGCTCAACCTTGAGCTTTGATACCAAATGTAACGACCAGACTTTTCGTGCCTCGAAAGTTGATACTAAATACATCTACGGTATTCATGTGCCGAGCACCTAAGCATTGGAAAAAACAGAAAGTTAGGGTAAAATAAAAGAAAATAAAATATAATAAGAAGAGGGAACATGGCATCAGAATTTTACAATGGAACGATTAAATAATATCAAAGGAATAGTATAAAGGGTTACTCTGAATATATAAATATCAAAGTTACTAAAACCTAAGTACTATCATCATCCTGGACAGTTACAACTACTTGTCCTTACAATGCTAATATATATTATACAAAAATATAGAGGAAATAAGAATACTACGGAAGGTAATCATCCACCCCTTCTCCATAAGCTCCAACGCACCCATAGCTAAATATGTAAAAATACATAAGGCTGACCCAAATATTATAAGAAAATAACACCTGAATCAGTCTGGCAAACCAACGTGAGAAAATTAAAAAATATGCAACAAGTAATAGTAACCATTGAGACCATACAGATTCCCATAATGGTTTTTCCCTTAAAGAAACCAACCATTCATTAAGTTTTAACATATAGTGATATGATAGATAATGTTTAGAGTGTAGCACACAAATCATATCAAATAGTTGCTGTGTGAATGACATAACAATAATAGGTATACAATCAACACCGCTAAGGCGCGTTCCATAGCGCATTTTCATGGAGATCTCCTTGGATCAAGCCGAATCTGAATTCCTGCATATGGATAAGAGATATCCTTTCTAGCAATGTTCAATTTTAAGGAATGTACTATTGGAAATGCATAACTGGCGCACGCCCAGACAATCATGGTTTCGAATGCATTGCTTTCACATGCATATCTGTAAGTAATACAAGATGGAGTCGCTAGCGCCCTTGGAATTGCTAAAGTGCTATGTTCCCTTTGACTATGCATCCTATCTCTTGTTTAGTCATTTATGATGTCGAGGCTACACTTGATATCTCTCATGTGAGTCTTCATCACTCAAATAGAACATGAATCCCTAAATGGATTCCTACATCTCAAATAGATCACAAATCACTACATGGATTCGAGCATCTCGAATAGATCTCGACCCTCTGCATAGATTCCCCGTGTAAGTCTTTTGACGCATGCTAAATATGTCCTCTTTCTTGGAATACTTCTCAAGATAGACAATCCCATATGATAGCATATTTTGAAATGTTAATTTTGACTTCTCCATACTTAATCTTAGGATTGGCAGTTCGACTCTATAACATTTCACTTCACATCCGCTTCTAAAACATAGAACTTGTATACTAGTTTTGAATTGGTGTTTTATAATTAAAACAATTGTCGATCCCTCTCTCTTCAAACCTAAATCGATGAATTTTCGGCTAATTCAATTTCGGTTGTTTCAAAATGAAGCGAAAGATGGAGACATTTCATAACAATGCTCCTCCTAGATGGAGACATTTCATAACAATGCTCCTCCTAGGAGGTTCTCATTGGTATGAAATCACGAAGTCTTTTGATAACTTCTTAAGTCAATATTTTTTCAAGTTCAATAATCGACTAATCGGTTATCTAGTCAATACAATTGCATATACAAATCACGATTCGTATGCTTACCTCGTTTTTGACATTCCAAATTAACCATTCCTCGTCCTAGAGTGAAGCCAAGTAAGTTAGAGCATATGTTGCATCAAAACCTTGTCTAGATACTTCATTATTGAATCTCACAAATATATAAGTCTACCTCGTCTGCTTTTAGTGTTAAGTATAGTATTAATGATTTCGATAAACAAGAAGAAATCAACACGATTAACATATTTTCGAAATTTTCCAACTTATTATTCCTCAATCAAGTGAGAAACGGGTAGGTTATATATTTATTGCTCTATCCTTACTCGACATCAATCATAACTCTCACAAATAGATAAACCGTACTTCGTCGGCTTTTAATGTTAAGTATAGTTAATTACTTTTCAAACTAGTGCTTTCAAAATAACACTCAGATTATCTAAAATACTTTTTGATATACTTTCAAAATACTTGAAAATACTCATAATACATTTTAAAACATTTATCTAAAATATTACTTTAAAATAACAAGTTTGTAAAATCTATAAAACTTGGAATAGAACATGTTTTATTATAAAAACCTCTTCTTTAAAAATTCACATTTAATTCTTAAAAATTAAGAAAGACCTCAAAACACTTTTAAGATACTCTAATAATAGTTAGTAGACACTTTTAAGAAGAATGAAACAAAATACTTAAACTTAAATATCTTTTCAAATGTTTTTAGTCCAAAAATCAAGTCCAAATGTGGTAGTTTTGCATAAGTGAAGTTTGGTTGTTTTCGGGGCGTAACTTAACTTTTTACTATTCAATTTTTTAATAGAGAAAACATATATATATGTATATATATAACATTTAAAGATGGCAAGAAACCCCTAAGTATCTCTCAACAAAGTTCCATAGCAATCGACAAAATCATGGCAATTCACAACTGCATTTTTAGCAACTATCGATATAAGTGCACTTCCAAATCCGAGTCCAATCTAAACCAAAGTCCATCTATAACCTATGTGATTTGTTCAAGGCCTAGTAATATGTCATTCAAGACCATTCAAGTCTATTCTAATATTTTTCAGGTTCATATACATGGATCACATGTGTCACTGTCAAAGCAAGAATTCAGACCAATGTTTTAACATATGTCAACATTTTTCAACAATTTAAACACAATAAAAATACATATATGTTATATTTTCCATTTAAAGTGAGGTATTAACTCACCTTTAATCCAAAAACAACCAAGAACCCAAGTCCAAACCCATGCTAGCAACCTCCTTTCCTCTCTTCCTTGCTTTTTCTTTGCTTTTTCCCTCTTCCCCTCACTTATAGCTCATGGCCTTCCTATGTAAGGTGAGTGTGGCTTTGTTTCTTTAAATTATATCTTCATAGAAGGTGTTATTATATTCCCTAAGGCTTCACTCCAAATTTGAGTTGATTTGGATTAGATTTGCAATAATTTTCTTTAAAACATAAGAGAGGAAGAAGAAGATGCCATTGATTTTCTCACTTAAGCTGTGTGAATTTGTGATTCTAACTCTATGGTATGCCTTTCCTTATATATGCACAAGAATGGTGTTGCCTAAGCTTACATTCATCCCCCACCATGCCATGGAAGCTTCACCTCCCCTTACTTCTCTTTTAAGTCGCTTCACCTCCCCCACCATGCCATTATACCCCTTTCATGATAATATCTCTTATCTTTAGAACATTTTAGAACTTTCTAAGATTTATGAAGAAGAGAATGTGTTAATTAGTTGTTAATGTGTTCATTTAATCTTTAAATAAGTGCATAAGAGTTCGAATAACTTATATAGATCGAAAAGTTGTTTACTGATAAATCGATTTTTGACCAAATTATCGATTTTTCTTCGAAGAATATATTTTTGTAGACAATTCTAAAAAAAAAGCTTCTTATCATTGCTAACAGATTAAATGATGTTAAATAATGCTAAGAAATCATATTTATAACATTTAACCATATTTCAATATGTTTCGATATTCGAAAATGATGTATTCGAATTTTAGGGTCTCTATAGTAACGCATAAAGCATGATCGATACATACAAGCATGATCAGGTAATATAAACGACTTCGAATCCTATTTTTAATTAATCTTCCTTCATTAATTAAAACTTCCCATTTCTAACGTATATATATGTATGTAAAAATATAATTACCAAGGATATATACAAGTGTTCTACAATTCCCTATTCATTTGTACTCTTTTCAATACTTCAAAAATATATTCATATGCTTATCTCAACGGTATAAGGATATTCACAAATAACTAATAGGATTTAATTACTTAAAAATAAAATCAAAGAGGTTAAAAAAATATTTCTCACATATTGTTATTATAAACCTCTTCTCTCTTTTATACTTTAAACTTATACTTCTCTATCTTTTCCCAAAAGATTACATACTTGTTATATCTTTAAAATTCCATTATTAAACATCTATATCTCCCAAAATCATTTAACAATATTTACCACTTTAAAATATTATTCAAGGGTTTAATAATAAATGTTACTAAAACATTGTTTACAACAAACCCAAAACATTTCACTTAATTGTTATCTTTAAATTTCTCTTTAAAGATTAAATTACATTCATAAGAATTTAAGACAACCGTTACTCAAATAATGTCATAACAAGTCCAAATCATTTCATATTTAAACGTTGCCTTTATAACTTGCTTCTTGAAGATTTAATTATACTTAAGGATTCAAGACAATTGTCACTCAAACGTCACAACAAACCCAGATCCCTTTCTCTTATCTTTACTACAAAGTGTTTCTCATTAAAGTCATAATTACAATCCTACTTATAATTACTTCTCTACATTAGTTTGAAAAATTAATGTACTTTCACATAACCGCACAAACCACCCATTTTAACAAAAAGTGTTAAAATCCAAACTTTCCTTTATTAAAAGGCTTAATTTACCATTTTCCAACTTATGTATTTACTAAAACCTCTTTAAAATGATATTTATATTAGACAAACTCCAAATTAATATAATAAAACAATCAATAATTTTCTAAAAACTATATATTCATAAAATGTACTTTAAAATACTTATACTACGATTTAAAACATTTCCTCTAAATATTACTTAAAAATGCTTATTTTATAATTTATTTAAAAAGCAATGAAACATGTTTTTATAATTTAAAACTCATTACTTTAAAAATTCAGAAACAATTATAGAAACATATTTAAACTTCAAACTTCCTTTTTAAAATGCTTTAATAGCATTTCATAAAACTAATTTTAAGGATTTGGACACACACACACACACACACACACACACACACACACACACTATATATATATATATATATATATATATATATATATATAGTAAAGCCCTTTTTACTTTACTAAAAACCAAGATTTTCAAATTTATTTCACAATTTCAATAACTTTCCAAACCAATTCCTTTAGGTCAAACATATTCAAAACATGTGTATAGAATAATCTAATATAAAAATATCCAATATATATATATATATATATATATATATATATATATATATATATATATATCCACATTTTGACCAATTTAACTGGTGCTAAATACAAGGAATTTCAAATTGCATTTAAAGTGACAATTTCGCTTCAACCATTCATACAATTTTTTTGGATTTATCGAACAAAAATATCAAATAAGAAGTTTGAGCCATACCACATGTTCTTGAGGAGTAGAAGAAGATTATACTAAGTATATTTTTATCACTTGCTTTCAAAATCAAGAAGGGGTCCAAAACTAATAACTTACATTGTTATCTATTTTAATTTATATTTTACCTAAAAATTATATACACAACATACACAAATTAACTGGTGGCTAAACTCACCCAATCCAAACCAATCCAAGACATACCTGATAGGAGTGCAATGGCGAAGACGACATTTTGATTGGACCTCGTATGCAAAATATATCAATTTATAAGATTTTGAAGTTATAATATAATTAATTAACTTTAATTCACTAATTACCTTTACTAGTTAACCCCTCCCTCTAATCTTTCTTCTCCATACCTAGATTGAATTCCTGTAAATGCATAAGGGTATGCACCCTTTGGAGTGAACGTTTCCACACATCCCTGCTGCCTCGGACCACTGAAGAATGTCAAAAAATTGCCAAATTTCATCTTTACGCATCCCCATCGCAACAAGCATTAATTTATCAACTCCGATCACCCAACGACAATCATGCCCATGGCCTCCTTCGTACAGTGCACTGTCGCGTTTTGATCTTGGACACCTTGCTCCTCCAACCACCTCATTCGACTCCACTTGCCACTACAAACTCAACATCAACCTCTATTTTACCTCCGACCTCCTCTAGCAAAGTTCGACCTGCTTCCTCATAAGAAAACAAACACATGTTGCTTTCCACCTCCAACGTCGTAGTTCCCTCGTTGACATCGACAATTGGTGCTTGCTAAGAGAAAGGCAATGCCACACACCTCGTCACTTAACTCCTCCTTAATCTTTGAATATCCTGAACCCTAGCATGGCCTCCCTAAAATCACACATGGCCAACCACCGCCGCATCACCTTCGGTCTACACCAATATGAACTCTCACTCAAACGAACCCAATGGATCCGAAATCATCGAATTCCGATGCCTGAAGCATATGAAACAATTGGAAGAAGGGGGAAAGAGTGGCGGCTGATTTTGATTAATAAGAGAAAGAAAAGGAAAGTGTGTGGAGGAAGGTAGGTCAAAGAGGTTAGTCATAGTAGAATAAATATTATGTCAATTCTCTTAATTCAATTATCGGATATTTCGAGCTCGCATGATCACACAGGACGTTCGATTTCCACAAAACTCATTGTGCACAATAACTTATTATCCCTGACCTAATAACACATGTTTCGTTAAAATCTGAGATAGTGCCTCAAAATGATAATTTCAAATGTTGATTAAAAAGAATTATTATTAAAACAAGTTTAATCACTTTAATTGTAAATTAAAGGTTTACCGTCATCATATTTTATACGAAAAGAGTTTGATAAGCTTTCGAAATTATTTTTATTCACATCAAATCTAAGATTAAAATATTTAAATAGTTTAGATATTTGAATAAAAAGTGTTCAAAATTCTGGGCCAGATTACACCCGTTAGAATATTTCATCCTCCAAATACCGACCAAATTAACAAAGAAATAACACATCAGCACCTAATGGTATTACAATCACTAGCAAAAAAAGAAATAATCACATAATAGTGATACACGGTACTACAATCACTAGCAACCGAAGCTCACGGTTTGCCGAGGTTCAGAAACCTTCTCATCGCACAAGGATGATAAATAACCTATTAAACATGCCTTATGCTCAACAACCTTAGGTTTTTACTTAGTTGATCATCCATACTACCTTAAAAAATTCTTATAGTCATTTCCCCAAATTCTCCACAAGCTAACACATATACTATACTAACATGCTAAAGTCCGTACGATTTATATACACACACACACACATACATACATATATATACATACATATACATATATATCCTCCGTAAGCAATATCAAATCTGATTACTAGCTCGATCACATAAATTTCACTTCCAAGCTAGTATAGATCACTTGACATCTCCAGTGTAGACTCCAATCAGGTCCCTTGATTAGAAACCTAGGGTTTTCCTTACATAGCCATAAATAAACTTTAGGATCATATTAAGGATCTGTATCAAGTGATCGCCGTCAAGAATCAAGTAAAAAAATCCTAACTCGAATCGATGAGAATCACCTCGAAATCCTTGTACTTGAGTCCTAGAGCAAGAATTGGTATGTGAATAAAATGATCTATGTACAACTTACATACTCTTTTCCAATTGGTTTCTTATCTACACCAATTACTTTTCATTTTAATTCACATTCATTTTCCCATAAAGTATTCCATAATAATAAAATCATTTCATAAAACTTTACTTCAAGTTATTAAACATTATATAACTCAAGTTCATACTCGTATAATACTCCACTGTATTCTAAGAGTATATATAAAAATATCTAATTCATTTTACTTAACAATCATGTTCAACAATTTAAAACTTGTTTAAACCTTACCATATTTTCTATTCAAGAGTTACAATAACCCAGCTTTTATATTTTTACAAATTCACTTGGCTTGAGATCTCTATAACAACATGGAAGTTTTTGACTATCCAAAATCGCTGAAAATTTTGTTTTACTTCAATAAATGAAAATTACCAAACAACATATAAAATACAATGTATAACCAAACTTCCCTAATGTATAGGATACACACATCCATAATATAACTTAACCGAAAACTTAAGAACTAAACACCGAGTTTTAGTTCAACCATTTGGAAATAATATATACTTATTACTTTTCTATATCAAATCATATTTTGAAATTATAATCAATATTTGTTTTACCGAAACAACTTTATAGCAAAGCTACTATATAGCATCCCCTATATGAAACATTTATACTTTTAAATAACTTATTGGTATACAAGTGAGTTTAGTACTTTCTATCTCTTTAAAATACTTTTGGAAACATTTATGTACATAAATACTTTTAAATAACGCTAGTATTATTTTCGATGATAGAAGTGAGTTTAGTTTTCGATGATAGAAGTGAGTTTAGTACTTTCTATCTCTCTAAAATACTTTTGGAAACATTTATGTACATAAATACTTTTAAATAACGCTAGTATTATTTTCTCTTCACAAACTTCGAATATTTTTTCCAAAAACATCGAGATTTAAGTTCTTAAATTCTCAGCTTAATTCCTTTTTATTATAACCAATAATTTATAAACCATACTTATGTAAAGTTACTTCCTTATCTAAATCATTTCATAATATTTTTTAGACTACAATAAACAACTTCATTAAAATTAAACGTTAATCCAGCATTATCACCGAACGCCTTATTATTATATAGTGAAACTTAATTCATAAGGTGTTTGTCCACAATTACTATCTACCCAACCCACGTAGTGAAAAGGTAAAACTACTCATAAACTGGTCGAGCACAATTCAAAAATCAACAAATAATAAATGATAATATTTCAATATTGTCATTTCCTAAAAAAACGCATCATCAATAGCTATATAAATTTTTGAAAATTATTCGTTTGTATATAAAACATAATCCTATGTAAAATTATTTCATTTACCAATTTCAACATAATACTGTGTCGGTTGTCTGTTTTAGAGGTTCCAATCAATAATATAACACGTATTGACCAGAATCCATAACCACTCAACAAACCAATCAATATAATATAAAACATTTTTTATAACAGTAATAAGTACTCACTGTCATATATATAATACATTCAACTCATAATAAGGCATTCCATTACCCTATATGTTATTAAGTTATGCCTCACCGATGCCAAGGTTCTCGCTTAAGTTACAGCTTTGATGCCAAATGTAATGAACGACCTTTTGGATCCTTGAATGTCGACACTAATATGTCTATGGTATGCAAATGCCGGAAAGATAGAACATTAGGGTAAAAGAAAAACAAAACAAGAAAGAAGAACATAATATCAAAATCTCACATGTGGAATAACAATATATAATATTTGAAAAGATCCAAAAAGAAAAGTTTAATATATAGACAATAACCAGAGTAAACTAACCGATCAACATCTTGGACAGTTAAACAGTCTGTCCTCATAAACGCTGATTGATACAAAACAAGTAATCCGGTATAAAATAAATACGTAAATAGGTCATGAAGGCATCCAGCTCGTCTCCTGAAGCTCCAAAGCATCCGGCTAAATTTGAAAATATACTTAGGGTTGCACTAAGCATTATAAGAAAATAACACTCAGATTAGTCTGGTAAACCAGCACGCAAACTCAAATCATATGGATTTTCGTATTTATAAAACCTTTCAAAAATAAGATATCTCATAAAACCACATCGCCAATAAACATGGACAGGTTTTTACCTTACAATAATTAAATCATATCTATTAGAAAGTCCAGTGATATTAAAATAATGTCTAGGGTGTGACATATAAATAATCAAGTAACTGTAATGCATGTGAGTATATACCACAACAATAATAGGTATACAATCAAAATCGTTATGATGCTTTGCTAATTGTGTAGGATTCCATGAAGGTGCCCTCAATACTTCAAGAATGGTCCTCCTGTACAAGGATCAGAGATATCTCACAAAAGCATCATACATCCCCACCTGATGTACATAGAATATACATAGGTGGCTATAACATGAAGACGAGTGCACCACTCACACATGCATAACTAAAGGTATCTCTTGAGTAAAGTCACCTACAACCTTGGGTTATCTAAACCCCTAGTCTATGCGTCTTATCCCAAGTTCTAGTCATATTTGCTGGTGAGGCCACATCCGACATTCCATCACATGAGTCATAACTCAAACAAATCTCGGAACCACACATGGATTCCCATATCTTAACAGATGTTGGAATCACATATGGATTTCCTCATAGAGAATAAATCTTGAACAACTACATATGTTCAAGCTTCTCAATCAGATCTTGAATATCCATATAAGTTCCAGCATGTCGAACCTATCATGAACCTCATTCAACGATTAGAACACATATATGGTTTTGGAGTCGTCACGGTTTCAAGTCATCTCAAATAAGTTCATACCCTCGCTTACCGGGCACTCTAAAAACTTAACTTCGGTTCTTTTGGAAATAAACATAAAAAAATAAGAGTGGAGATTGCCTCCTAACCGGATGGGGACATAATTCCTTTTCATTGTTCTAGAGGAGAAAAATTAGTATATATGTATAGTATAGCATCATCGAAGATTACTGTATTATATATTTCTTGTGTTTCTTCTAGATATTTCTAGAGTAGTATTTGGTTAATTTCAACAATAATGATAATTATCACATAAGGGAAACTTAGTCTCGTATACTTTACATAAGCAAGTAACATAAAAAGCATGATCATACACACAAGCACGATCAAGTCATATAAATGACTTCGAATCCAATTTTTAATTAATCTTCCCCAATTGTTTAAAACTTCCATTTTTTACTTGTACACACATAAATATGTATATATATACATACTTACCAAGGATATATACAAGCATTCTACAATTCCTTATTCGTTTGCACTCTTTTCAATACTTCAAAAAGTATTAATATACTTATCTCAACGGTTTAAGTATATTCACAAATCATTAATATGGTTTAACTACTTGAAAACAAATTCAAAGAGGTTAAAGAAAATGTTTCTCACACATTGTTATTATAAATCTTTTCTCTCTTTTATACTCTAAAACTTATGCTTTTCTATCTTTTCCTAAAATATTCAATATTTGTTATTATCTTTAAAATTCCATTATTAATCTAAGTATCTCCCAAAATCATTTAACAATATTTAACCACTTTATAATCTTATTCAAGGATTTGAAAATAAATGTTACTTAAACATTGTTTACAACAAACCCAAAACACTTCACTTAATCATTATCTTTCAAATTCTCTTTAAAGTTTAAATCACATTCATAAGGGTTTAAAACAATTGTTACTAAAACAATGTCACAACAAACCCTAATTATTAGATACTTTAAACACTATCTTTAAAAACTCGCTTCTTAAATATTTAATTGTACTTAAGGGTTCAAGACAATTGTCACAACAAACTCAAATACATTTCTCTTATTTTTACTTTAAAGTATTTCCCATTAAATGTCATAATTACAATCCTAATTATTATTATTTATCTGTACATTAATTTAAAAAATTAATGTACTTTCACTTAACTTCACAAAACCACTTATTTTAACAAAAAGGGTTAAAATACAAACTTTCCTTTATTAATTTATAAAAGGCTTAATTTACCATTTTCCCACTTGTGTATTTACTAAAACATCTTTAAAATGATTTTTATATTACAAAAACTCCAAATCACTTTAATAAAATAATTACTAATTTTCTAAAATCTATACAAACTTAAAATGTATGTAAAATACTTACTATGGTTTACAACATTTATTCTAAATATTACTTAAAAATACTTATTTTATAATTTATAACGTATTAAAATACCATAAAACATGTTTTTATAATTTAAAACTCTTTACTCTAAAAATTCATAAATAATTATAAAAACATATTAAAACTTCAAACTTCCTTTTCAAACTACTTTTAAGGATTTGAAAAAATATCTAAAGTAAAGCCATTTTTACTTTACTAAACATTGGATTTTTAAAACAACTCTTTTCACAATTTCAATAACTTTCCAAACCAGTTCCTTAAGGTCAAACACACTCAAAACATGTGTATAGAACAACCCAGCATATATCTACACTTTAACCAATATAACCAGTGCCAAATATAGGAATTTTCCAAGTGCGTTTATAGCGACAATTTCGCTTCAACTATTCCCACATAATTTTCAACTTTATTGAACAACAATATCAAATATGTAAACAAGTCTGGGCCATGCCACATGTTATAGAGAATTACAAGTGAAATTATTTGACATATATTGTTATCACTTGCATTCAAAAGCATGAAGAGGTCTAAAAGTAGTAACTTGCATTATTATCCATTTTAATTTATATTTTGCACAAAAAACATTGTATACACAACATATACAAATTAAATACTAATTATACTCACCCATGCCAAAACCAATCTAAGACGTAGATGATCCCGATACAAGTGGAACGCTGAAGATGACATCTTGATTGGACCTTGTATGCAATAAATATTGATTTTATAAGATTTTCAATTTTATATTATAATTAATTAAATTTAATTAACTACTTACCTTTATTAATTAATTCCTCCCTCCAATCGTTTTTTATCCATCTGAAAATTGAATTCTAGTACATGCACAAGGATGCACACCCATAGTCATGCACATTTCTACACACTCCGCTGCCTCGGACTACTAGAGAACGTCAATCCACTGCCAAAGTTCAGCTCCATGCGTCCTCATCGCAACGAGCTTTAATTTATCAACTCTGATCATCCAATGACAATCGCAACACCAGCCTCCTTCTTGGTATAGTGCACGGCCGCGTTCTGGTATCAGCCACCTAAGCTCCTCTAACCACCATTCAAATCCACTCGCCACCACGGGCTTAATACTAACCTCTATTTTATCTCTGGCCTCCTCTAGCAAAGTCTAACTCATTGCCTTACAAGACGAAAACACATGTCGCTTTCCATACACCAATGCCATCTTTTCCCTCGTCGATGTCGATAGGTGCTGCTTGCCTAAAGAAATGCAACGACACTTACCTTATCGCCTAACTCCACCTAAATCTCCGACAATCCTCAACACTAGCATGACCTCCCATAAATTGCAAATGGCCAACTAATGCCACACCCCCTTTAACCCATACAAATACGAAGCTCTCACTCACATAAACCTAATGGATCCAAAATCATCGAATTCTGAAGTCTCTAGCTCATGAAAAATTAGAAGAATGTGAAAAGAGTGGCACTTGATTTTGACTAACAAGAGAAAGGAAAGGAAAGTGTGTAGAGGAAGGTACGTTATAAGGGTTATTTATAGTATAATAAATATTATATTCAATTCTCTTAATTAAATCGTCCAATGTTCCGAGCTCGTACAATCACACGGGATGTCTAATTGCCATGAAACTTATTGGTATACAACAACTTATTATTTCATACCAAATGATACTAGTTTCGTCAAAATCTAAGATAGTATCCCGAAATGATAATTTCACTTCTTAATTAAAAAATATTATTATAACAAGTTTAATTATTTTAATTATAAATTAAAGGTTTACCATTAGCACTTATTACTTAACAAGAGTTTAATAAGCTTTCGAAATCATTTTTGTTCACATTAAATCCATTTTAGATATTTAAAGAGTTCATATATTTAAATATAAATGTTCGAAATTCTGTGTCGTACACGTTTCCTTAGTTATATAGAATTAGTATCTTGGTCAACTCAAGTCAACTCAATGTCAAAGTTTCTAGTCAGAGCATTTTGATTAATACAAGTATGCATATGAATTAAATTTTGAAATTAATATAATTTTTTTTAATTAAATTAATTAGTCAAAAGTTAATGAATTAAATACATTAAAGGTTGATTGATTAAATGAATATGCACATACATAAGATAAATGTATAATACTATAAAAGTTATAGTATGTAATAAAATTTGAAAATAAATTTTATATTAAAATAATATAAAATTAATTAAAATGTTAATTAGTTAAAATGATTTAAATAATATTTAATTAAATAATATTGTACGTAAGACTATTTTATAACTAGTATGAAATACAAAAGTTATATAATGATAAAACTTATACATATAAATGTACAAACTAAAGTTGGAACATCAAAGACACCCTAAATAAATTTAAGAGGTAAATACAAAAGTATTGTATGTATACCGCGATTTTCGATGTGCTCTACACTTAAATCAGGAGAATAATTCATAAGAATTATGCTATTCCATGCTCAATATTAAATATTAAAGATTATGAATCTTCAATATGATAATTCCTCTACATTTATGTTAATAAATTACTTGCATACCCTTTAGTTGTTGAGCAGACTCAAGCTATGGATGTTATGTGTAGTATTATTAATATATTGAATAATAATGTAAGATAACTATATGTATTTGTTAAGAAAACTAAAGGTGTATGTATATTACACTTAGGCCGTCGTGATATGGTAGGTACGAGTGAATAATTTTATTTCGATTTATTGAGCAGACTTAACGTCAAAGTGAAACTAGGACAGAGCACCAAAGGGTTAGGAGTTGTATATGACACAACCAATAGGAGCTATCCATCATCCATGAAGCTATGACTTGTTGAGCAGACACAAGGTCTATATTTCGACTTAGGATTTGGCAAACATAAAGACTAGTGAGAGCCTTATTATAAAAAATAAAATGATAACATTTAACTTTTCTAATACTATAAGAACATATGCTATATAATGTTATAATAATCTTCATTGATAAATTTGTACATTTGATATGATTGATAAAATGTTTATCAATTAAGATATACAAATGAACCGAATTGAAGATTGACAAATAGAAATATTATATATGCTTGCTATTAAATACTTCTTATATATTAATGCTTTCTATACATATGCAAGTACCTAGTTTTATAACTACTTAACACATTTGTAACTTGTTCTCTTACATTTTTACTTTACCGAGACCATATATTGCGCTCTATGAGTACTGCACTCAAAAGTGATTCATGACTATGGATATCCGATCCCTATACTAGCACATATAAGTTTCATATGGGGAATAATCATAGTTCGTAAAGTATAATACTTCAATCAAGTTCGTTCATTCGAAATAAGCCAATAAACAGTACTATAAGATTAAATATTCAATTGAACTGATTACAAAAAGGATCTATTGTGTTAAATGTAACACAAGATCTGAACTACAATATAGATCTAAGAACTCGATCATTGAAATGTTAGATTGATTGGTTTACGTAAAGTGCAATATATTTGATGTCCTTAAACGTTAAGGACAATCGAGTGCTCTTTTGTAAAGAGTTTGTTATGATGTTTTAGTAAGATTTTTGAATGGTTCAACCATTTAGAAAGAAAAATGAATGTACAAGAGTAGATGCGATTTAAGGTATGGTTGGGATGAATAGAATGAATAGTCACTTCTGCTTCATAAAGAGACATCGAAAACGAGAATTATTATGACGACCCGCATTTTGGAAGGTTTGAATCAATAATAATCCACACATGTCCAACTTAAACAATCCGAAATGCAGATAATCACTGGGTAAATTAAGAAAAACAAGAAAAGAAGGAAAACAAATACAGAGTCTTGCAGCGGAATGAAAAAATATAATAATCAAATAAACAATTCATAAAGCTGTTCATACTATACATTTGATTAAAATTTGACAACATCTATCAGAGTTATATATACAACAGAACAATAGAATACAACAATGCAGTAGAACAACATGATGCAGGGGAATAATACCAGTAATAATAGACCAATCTTCAACTTCATCCTACGAAAAATAATCTTCAATGCGTTGAAAACTTAGGGATGATCCGAGTGAAATGAAAAGACAAAACACTCGAGTCAAGTCTAAATATCCTTATGTGAGTCAAATGAATATCACATATACCAGGAGTGTAATAGTGTCAGAGATGTTTACGGGTTTTACATCTCTTATCCAGTGTGTAACATGCGTGCAATAACTCAAGAGATCTTACGGGATTTTCCATCTCTTAAGGATCTGTCAAAATATTTATATATAGTAGAATATGCTACATGTGTAATGTGTAATCAGTAAAATAAATATTTTTCTTAGCATTAAGGCTTTACATTAATCTCCCTTAACGCTTTTTTAAGCATTGTCGTACAGTTTGCATATAACGCTTCGATAGCATAGAGAGATAGCAGTGCGCTGTGATATGACAACACTAAGTCGAACTCGTAGTGGTCTCGTATAAGGAAAAGAGTATGACAAGGCACATGAGGCAATGCCCAAGGTAGGATATTACCAGTTCGGGTCGCAGGGCTGGCGATAACGCATCGTAGCCATGATTGCCCACCGCGTCCATCCATCCCATATCGAGTCAAAGGGAGGTCCCAATTCAATGTGCACCAATCAAAATCAAAATCAAAGATAATAGCATGGATTGAGTCCAAAAGAAAATCGTAGAACGGATGTCTGTTAGGGGTAGCTAACCCACTTGGTCCTATCAGGCCGTCCTGTTTTAGTCATTTCAAATTGGCACGAGTGTCGGGGTCTATCTATCATCGTTCTCTTTCTTCAAATCCTGCAAACGTGTGCCAAATCCAACCACTTCATTTTGGAGTCTCCTCCGCATACATAGTTGTTAAAGTAGTTCCAATATTGACGGAGAGTATGCCAATAAGAGGCCGTGGTCTCTTTAACAATCAAACGTCGTTTTACACATCGGTTGGTACTTTTATAGTTCAAAATCGATTTATACTTGATATCAAAATATCATATTCATTTCTAAGTATCATTTATTTCAAATATCATTTGTACTTAAAATATGTCAATTTCACTTGAAATCATTTCGCTTAATATTTCAATTTAATTTCCGAAATCGTTTTGAATTTCAACTTAGGTTATAACTTCATTTTAACCACATTCATATTTAAATCCACGATTTAAATATAAGCAATTTCCACTCCGAGTAGTTTGAATTTTTAGAAATAGTTTGAATAATTTTAAATAGTTCAAAAGGTTAAACTAGTTTAAATAGTTCAAATATTAAAATTGGTTATATGTTAAATGATTTGAAAATTTAAATAATTTGGTAATTTAAAAAGATGAATTTTAAAATAGTTTATAGGAAAATAGTTTATAGTATAAATAATTTCAAATTCAAAACTGTTTCTTCCCATTTTCCAATAAATTTGGATTCAGGTCCAAATTTAAATCAAACCGATTCAATTTCAAATCTTCCAATTCAAATCATCTTAAACTCAAATCAATTCAAATCGACTCAATTTCGATTTAAATTCAAACCGACTTAATTTCGATTTCAATTCGAATTAACTTCGATTTCGATTTTAACAATTCAATTCAATGATTTAAACTTCAATTCAATTTTTATTTTAAACCATCTCAAATTATATAAATTTCAAGTCCAATTTCAATTTAGCGAGTTAAATCACTTAAATCAAATTAAACTTCAATGTTCAATTTAAGGTTTAAATCTTTAAAATGATTCAATTATGTGCCCAAGTTTGAAATATCAATTTATATCTCTTTTATTTAAATAACTCGAAGTTCGGGTAAAAGTTCAAACCTTTTAAAATAATTCAATTTCTATAATTCAAGTCATATTTCAATCATAACTTCAAATTCCAAATTAAATTCTTCAAAACAATTTCTTTTAACTAATTTTAAATTCAACATTTCAAAACTCGAATTTGAAATTAATTCAATGTTTCTAAATTCGATTTTTATTTCTTTAAATCAAAATCATTTAAATAGATTCAAATTCAAGAATTTAAAATCATTTAATTTAACCAGCTCGGTGTCCATATATAATTTTCTATCCTATGACCAAGTGATCAGCTATTTCAATTTTTAATTGCACGAATGGATATATATCATTTCAATCCAAGTCAAAGTGTCATAGGTATATTTCATTTCAACTTATTTCTTAATTTATTCGAATATAACTCAAATAATAGTTTATATCCTGTCAAATAAAATACAGGGTGATAACGGGATATATATAAAATAAATAAACATTTAATTATCAAATATTAACCAATAGTCATCCATCGCAATCAATATCCAAATTACTCAAAATATCACAACCATTAACTAGTTATCACCATCGGGTGTTTAAGTAGCAATTCAATTTCAATTTCAAATTGAACTATCAATTTAAATTCCTACCAGTTCAATCCATATGTAAATTTAAATGTCACTTAAACTACCAAATAATAGTTAATAAAAATAAATCACTTCATGATATCAATCTAACGAACATCAGAAATGTATTAGTATTTTGTGACCGTTTAAAACACTCACATTTGTTCGAATCTGAAAATTTGAATAAAGCGAATTACAATTAATTTAACTCCATAGTGTAGACAACGTCAATACGAATCCAATGCAAAAGACAACACTTGAATCCGACCTCGTATGATATACGGATGAATTATCAAAACGATTTATTAAAATGTAATTAACATAAATAAATTAACTAAAAAAATAGCAAAACCTTCTTCCTCTCTGCATTGCCCCAATTCGCATGCAAATACTCACATAACCAAAACCTCATACGATAATCCTACCATGCGCGCCACCATCGACCGCCGCCGCCCCAGATCCAAGCTCGCCATCCGATGCGCCTCCCCCTCCTTCACTATCGCCAGCCTCGCGCCAAACCTGCATGCGCTCGTAAACACATGAAAAACCCAAACTTAGCAGTCAAACGCGAACGAACACCGACCACCGCACGATGCCAATTGACGATCCGACTACATATCTCGTAGAGCTCATCGAGATCTACATTTTTTCTTTTGGATTTGTTTGATTTCGTTGAGTGGATGATGAGAAAATGAGGGAGGAAGATAGGGAGATTTCGGCAATTAATCGCATGGAAGAGAGCGGCGGCGTTTTTAGTTAGGGTTTTGATTCGTGAAAATGAAAGTATATGCGGCCTTACATATGAATTTCTGACATTATTCACACATAATTTTTCCAAACTCCAAACGAAGCCAACCGCCTGGCATTCTATATATGTTATACCCCTATTCCGAATGCAATGAAACATATATCGAGAACCAATTCCATCATATTCAGAAGATAGCTTTTTAAAAATCAAATTATTTAAATTAAATTCTACGCGTTTCAAGCTCGCATGGCCAAATGATAAGTCCGCTCGCTACAAAGCTTGAAATCCTATACTAACTCACTATTATGGATCCAATGAAACTGGTTTTGTCGAAATCTGAGACAGTGTCCAAAAGACTATTTTTACACGCTAATTAAAACAAGTAATTTCTAAAGATCAATTTAATCACTTTTAAATTCAATTTAAAAATCTTCATTCTTGTTTAAATAAAATTTAAATCAACTTCTGACATCATTCTTATTCACATTCTATTCCGAATTCAATTATTTAAGTAATTCCAATATTAAATTTAAACAGTTTTAATTATTCAATAAATCTCTATATTTGAAATATAAGTGATTGAATTTATAAAATTTAACTTTTAAAATGAATTCAAATTATAATTCAACATCAATGCAATTATTTACAATTCAATATTATTCATTTCTTACCAAATAAACGTTTTCTTATCGAATTTTGTTATTTAAATATCTAAGTTCAAATCAAATAAATTACATTGAAAAATAATTAAAAAAATTATTTCTAACTATTTTGTTCAATAATCATATTAAATTTAATAATTTAAAATAATTAAAAATACGGGTCGTTACAATCTTCCTTACTCAAAAATTTTCATCCTCGAAAAGAGGTTAAGCAAGGAATCTAACATTTGATATATTTTACGCAAAATAATCAACTTATAACATTAAAATTCTTTTTGAAAACCTTTATTACACTTCTACTATTCCATACCGATGCTGGCTTTATGGAAATTAGAACTTATTTATAAAATCAAGTCTCAAAATTTTTCTAACACCCAGATTTACGGAAAATTTTGGCAGCTTCTTCTTTGCGCGGCTCGATTGTAAAAATTTACAATATGGTTATATAACCAAATATACATCTCATCTCAATGATGAGGCATCTCGTAGGAAAAAATATGAAAGTACGGTACATAACCCGAGATGTGTACCTTATTATTATTAATGCGAGCAAGTTCGCTCATATTAAGCGAGCAAAAGAAAATCAACCGCATATACGTCCCAACGGCCTTCGTATGTACATATCTCATGTAACGACCCAATTTTCGAAGCTTGAAAGTCGACATCAATACGTCCACTGTATCGAATGCCGAACAATCGAATGCCGGAAAACCAAATCATTAGGGTTATAGAAGAAAGAGGTAGAAGAAGAAATAGAAAACAATATCAGAATCTCACAATCACAGCGGAACAATATATAATAGATAAATGACTGACGTTTAAAATAAAAGGAACTATATCTGTTTATAAATTACATCATCATAGTAGAATACAAATCAACAACCCAATCCGGGATAGTTATAGTATCTTGTCCTCCCAAAGATGAATATAAAGCTTACACTGCACAGCAGAAATATAAATCTATGGAAATATGCCTCGTCATCCAGCTCGACTCCCGAGCTCCACAGTAGTCCATCCAGAATTTGTACTCTATGATACTCGGTCTGACCTGATCATTATAGTGAAATAACACCCGAGTCAGTCTGGAAAACCAGCGTGAGAAAACACACTCAGTTTGGATTATTAAAGTTTTCGAAAATCTTTTAAAATCAAAGGTATCTCGTAAGACCACGCTACAAATAAACATACCGGGTTTTTACCTTACGATAACCAAAACTTTCTTATCAAATTCTTTGATATTATAATAGTGTCTATGTGACGCCCCACCTCTATACCCACGCTAGCCAAGAACACTACGGTTGTAACGACCCTAGATTTTAATTTAATTTAAATTAATAATTTATCGAATTTTTGAATTAAAATTTGTTAAATTGATTATAAATGATGCGAGTTTCCCCGATTCAAATAGAAATTATATTAAGTCGTATGAATTTGAAAATTTGTATATATGTGAATAAATATGTATATATTGGATTTGAGATAAAATCTTAAATAAATGGTTTTTAAAATAAATAGAAATAAAAATACAAGACGATAAGTATTTAAGTTGAAAATTAATATGTAAGTCATAAGAAAAGAAAAGAAACGACATTTAAATATGAAACAAAGTTGTAAATCAATATGCAAAATAAATAAAACAAAAGTATATACATTGACACAAGTATAAAAATAAATAAATAAATTGATTTAAAAATTTATAAATGATGATAATTTGAGTTATATAAAATATATGTGTATATATAGAGAAATATAACTCAATAATTTTTAAAGTAAAATTTATGATAATTATTTAAAACTAAAAATAGAAGTAAACTTAAAATGCAAGAATAAAGCAAATACATTTAAGTAAGCAAAATAAAGGTATATATTTTTACATAAATAAACAAATGTATAAGAAAGAACAAAATAGAATATATTGGTACCTATATAAGTTAAAGTTATAACCAATAACAAAACAAATCAAACATAATAAATACAAACGAATATAAATAGTTTTAGTATGTAGCTTGCAAAAGAAAGAAATCAAATAGAATACAAAGCAGGTTACAAAGCTAACTAAATAAACATATTCATAGAAAAAAAAAGAAAAAAGAACAAACTAAATAAAGTAACTTGATACAATGTAAAATATGAAACAAGAAACATTAACAAAGCAAAAGCAATACAAGAGCCTGGAAATAAAAATATAAATAAACAAAGCATTTTGTCAAGACAAAGCTGCAACTCACCATACTGCTATCATCATAGCCGAGACAAGCAAGAACGAAGCCAGGCAAATAAAATAAAGTATGTAGAGAAGTTAAATAAGCAAAATATTATTAAAGTACAAACAAAACAAGATATATCTCATCAGCCGAGACAAGCTGGGTTTTAAACATAAATAAAGCAAGGATAATAAAATATCTTTGTACAAGTAAACAAAGTGTATAGGAAAATATCAACATACAAACAAAAGGGTTGCTAGGTAAGTAAAAATATATATAAGTATGGGGACATATACCTTGGCATTAAATGCAATATCATCTCAGCCAAGATGTGGGCAAATATAATACGTTGCCTGTAAAATAGGAATGCAACACAATATAATATGAAACATGAAGTACATAGTATGATATTTATCAGCCATGGCCATAGTACAACAAAAGATATCACCCTGCACACTTTTCTTTTATATATATCACCTTCTTATTTTTTCGTTCATCAACAAAGTGTGTATCAAATAAAAATACAAATAAAAAGTTACAACCTGAAACTAAACTCAACACTTGTATCAACAACAATCAACCTGGAACTTCAAAAGCAATTAAACTGAAGAGAAGGAAGAAAAAAAAATCAAATCTGCAATTGCAAACAAAAGGGAAAAATAACAGCAGTTTCAAATCTAAAAATCCGCTCCTCTGCCTTCATACTTCCAGGTGAGTAACATTTTAAATTCAAATCTAAGTCTGCTTACTTGTGAAGTCCTGAGATGGATGATGCCTTGTTTATGCATAATAGGTGATAAATCTGTGTTTATGAAAATATGTATATCTGTAGCATTGAACAGCTCTGTTCTTGTTCGAAGCTTACAAATTTTGATCAAAATCCCAAAAACATTTTATCTGTTTAAAATTAATGATTTGGATTTTTAAACAAAATAAGTTGTTCAAATTTAAATCATGATCTAGGATATAGAATCAAGATCTTAAAACTTTTGCAAGCTTGTCAATGGGGTATACTCACTGTAAAGTGTTTTACAGGGAAACCATTTAATTTGTGTTAAATTCAAGTATGCTAAATTACTGATTCAAATACCTAGCAAGAATCTATATACAAAGTTAGGATTTTTAAATTGAAAACGATGATTTTCAGTTCATTATTTATGGTGCAATTTGAATATGAATGGAAATTGCATTTCTGTCAATATTGGTTGATTCAATTAATTTAAATCGTTGAAATTTCGTATGATGCAAGCTTGAAGATATATTAACCTAGGAAAAATGCTAAACATTTTTTTAATGCATGGATTTTGGGGTTGAATCAAATGTAGGGTTTGGGTCGTGTTTGTTATTATGTTCTGTAAACTCGTGATTTTGGCACTGTGGAGCGATCGAGTGGTTCGCGATTCTGGGGAAGCGCCGCGTGAGGGTTAGGCGAAGTGAGGCCGGAATTTGGAGTGACTCTGGTGGTCGAAGCGATTTGGGGTGGTGATTTTTTGAGCAGGTCGAGCTCCAGTTTTTTTTGTTTTTTTGATCGAACATCGAAATTTCGATCTCGAGCTTTTGGCTTCGAGATGAGTATTGGGATCGAACGTAGGGGTGATTCACGACATGCTGGTGGTCGCGTTGCTCGACTGAGTGTCGGCGACATGCCGTACACGTGCACGACGATGAACATTTGTCAGGGGATGTTGCTTCGTTGAAACTCGAAGTGGAGCTCGGAATTTTTGTGGTTTTGACTTGAGACTCTGGATTGTATTGTATGAGTTGCTGTAGATTACTTCTCCTGTTTTTAAGTTAAACTTAATCTAAGCTTTGGCAAAGGAAAGTATGGGAGAAAGGAAGAAGGGGATTCGGGGAAGATGTGATGGAACTCGAGTGCATACCCGAGTGTAATGGAGATTTTCTCGGGTTTGTGACTTAAGTGCTTACTTAAATTTTTTTTTTTAAGTTAATCACTATTAAACCATTTTAAGTATGAATAATTTAATTAAAGGTTTGTAAATGTTGAGTTAAGAATTTATTTTAAGTTTTAATAATTAAGTTAAGTTAAGTATGAAATTAATTAACATTAAAATTTGTAGTTGATATTAAATTGATTTTCAAATTTAAAAGGAATTTTTTTTTAATGATTAATTAAGTTTTATTTATCAATAATTAAGGTTATTTAAGATGTAATAAATCTGCAATTAAAGATTGATATTTATAACTTTGCGTTTAAATCAATTTTGAACTTAAGAATTTAACTATCCACTTATAGTTAATGAATAGTAATTAACAAATTAAATGCTTAATAAATTATTTAAGAAATTAATTGGAAATTGAATAGGTAATTCGCTTTTATAAAATTAATGATTTTGATTTAATTAAATAAGATATAAAAGGGTGAATTAATGGGTTTAAAGGTTGATTTAATTAATATGATCAATTAAGGAAAAATTTGATTAATTAAGTGTTGGATAAATTTATTTATTTTATAAGAAATAATTTATAATTAATTTATCAGTATCGGGTAATTAATTCATAAGTAATTAATTTAATTGGGAATAAATTGAATAAATTAGGATTAAACCATAAATTAATCCTATTTATAAATGACTATCGAATGCTTGACCTTACTTATGAATGATTGTGTGATATGAGTTGCCTTGAATTGATTGTCCTGTCTGATCTGTGATATTTTATTCTGTGGTTTGTGCCGTGTATGATTTATTCATTTATTTACATCTGCATATTATCTGTGAATCTGTGAATGGGCGATAAGCTTTATAGCTATATCGCTTATCAACTATATTTCTATGTTTTAAATCTGTGATGATTGAATGATGTTGCACTACTGTGTATAACCCCTGGACCACACCATACACACACAAATATGGATTTCACGAAGAAATCGATTAAGTCACAGATTTTGAAATGATTTATAAAATTGAATATTTGAATTCAAATGATTTTGAAAATAGATTTGGGTTAAACGGTAAAGCTTTTGAAAAAGGTTTTCACAGATAAAAGCTATTTTGAATAACTCGGTAAAATCTCCAATTTAAATAATTCAATTTGAATTTGAATTCAATATTTGGAATTGAATTCGATGATTGGAAATTATGGTTAAAGATATTATAAACAGGTTTGTATGAATTTAAACCACTTTTAAAATATTGGTTTGTGAATTTGAATTTAACCCAAAGACTTGAAATCGTATGAATGAATCAGATTTCCAAAATGTAAACTGTTCGTTTTCGAATGATTAAAGCTTTATTCTAGTTTAATTAAGGGAATTTCAAGATTGAATTGAAAAATGTTTTCCTAAGTTATGAATGAATTCTTTTTTAAAAAAAAACTATGAATTAAATCTGTTTATTTTTAACAGATTTAAATTGATGAATTGTTTAAATCAAATTGAAATGAAATTGTTTTGAAGACTATAAGTTAAATCTTTGATTTAAAGATTTAACGAGTAAATCAAATTGAAATGAAATTGTTTTGAAAGTTATAAGTTAAATCTTTGATTTGAAGATTTAACGAGTTAAATTGAAATGAAAATTGATTTGGAAAATCTGTGAATGAATCTTTTGTTTAAAAGATTAAAATGTGAAAATTGTTTAAAACCGTTAAAGGTTGTGAAAAAGAATCTTTTTGTTTAAAAATTGAAAATGGTAATTTATTTAAACCATTTGAAGAAAAGTTTTGGGTAATAAGTTGTGACTTAATTGAAATCCCATTATCCATTTGTTTTTAAAATATTTTCGCTCACTATTCGGTTTAGCCGGGAAAGGACCTTTGTGTCGTATAACCCATTCCGAATATGTGATACGTCGTTATGGATAGCATTGGAAGACCGGTGATGAAGACCGGGTATTTGCGAAAGCGATAGGATGACCTATCGATTGTTTCTGCACCGAGTCGCGCCGGTATAGAAACTCCCTAAGTGATGGGAAATCCGATCGGGATTGTGAATATCCGGATTGCAAGGACTTCTTTGTAAGTGCCTTCGGTTCTGTTCGAACCCAGAACAGACTTGTATGGATAGTATGTCTGACATTACAAATTGAGATATAAAGCCGATTTCTTTCAAATATATTTCTGTTGGTGGCGGAGAATTTATTCTTTTAGCTTAACAGCCTTCTCTGAGACGTACGAGCTCAGAGGTTATGTAGTTGAATGTTATCAGCGATATATTCCAAATTTGGTAATGTGACATACTGAGTGTTGCTGTGAAATGATCATTGTGTTGATTATTTGTGATAGGATCATTTATTTGATCGTCTATCTTGGTGATCATTTCTATGATCATTTGTTGACCCAAAGCATGGCTTTTGTATAAAGTATGTTTTTGTGGACATGACTTCGTCGAGCCTCACATCTCGGGAATGGTCAAAACAGGAAAGAAGCAGCAAGGTTATGAGGGGTAGCGCCCTTTAGGATGTGTGCATTTCCTTCTGGAAAAGGGTGGTATCATGGTATGGAGCCCAGATACTTACTCATGTTGAAACACTTTGTTATGATTGTGTGAATTGATTAGAGAGCTCTTGGATAAAGGTCCCAAAGGACCGGGGGATGGCATATTCGGTCAGTTGTTACTCAGTTAGGAGTAACCCGGCCTTGTGTTGGTCGAGATCCGGTTTGGTTCTCGGGGATGTCCATCCAGAGGCATTCTCATGTGGCAATGGGAAGTTCCTTGGCCTGATCATTCGTTGGAAATCCAATTCCCAATACGAAACTTGTACGGTATTAGTTGTAGGACCTGCCATTTACTTATGGTGGTCACCACTGTTTGGATGGTAGCTATAGTAGGCATACGATAATGGTCGTATGTTGGCTAAGATTAATATTCTATTTTCGAAATGATTTTTACTACACTATGCACTAGAAATAATATCAAATGTTTCTTTTTAATGCGTATCAAGCATCTTTGACTATCATAAGGAGAAATCTCCTCCGATTCTGCGTTTGCATTGTGTGTGTGTGCGGGAGGCCTTATGGTAGTCTCATTTTTAAAAAAAGCATTGCGAATTGACTTTGAAAATCTTATGTTGAATGTTTTTAAAAGATAAACTGTTTTTGTTGCTCACACCGGTCCCACGACTGATCCGGAGTTTATTGTTTCTTTCCTAAACTCTGGATGCTCATTCTTTCCTACACGAGCAGTCTAGAGTTGGGTTTTTTTCAGATAGCTAGATTTAACAGATTATCTGGAGTTAGTTCAGTTTGTGGTTCGCACCAGTCTTGCTTATCTTTGTGCATCGTTATTGGGAGTTCGAGCTATTGCTGGATTGATTCTTGGAAATGGAGTTGCAGTTCTGGAGTTCTTCCTTGAAGACTATCTTAGAGTTATTTGTTTCGCTGCTAGATGTTATCTATTTTTTTTTCCGCTGCTGTTTTATTGTATCATATCTCTGATGTATATTGATATCTATTGGATTATCTGTTGTATCAGATATTGTATCAAAGCTGTGTATCAATGTATTATTCTTTTATTCCGCTGTGTTAATTACTTAATGATTGTTATAAGCTCCGGCGAATCGGATTTGAACGGTCGAATCTATGACATTCGAGTACGATTTGAAGTATGGATGTCGATTTTCGAGCGGGCAAAATCCGCGTCGTCACATGTGGTATCAGAGCTAAGGGTTGACCTTTAGCTCAGGAGTATAACACATTAAGTAGCTCATTAGAGATAGGGTGAAGTAAATCCTAGAATGAGTAATCCCTAAGATATCCATTTGAATGCCTCAGTAAATTCACTTACTATCCACTGATAGTAAGTATGAGTGCAAGAACAGAACGAGATAGGGGATAGGGAAATACGACTATAATTGGTCAATACTCTGTAACAACAGTGGAAACAACTTTCTTCTCAATCTTTTTTGATTCGTTTTCAAATTTCTTTTGATTGCTTCATGACAGCTCCAGAAAGAAGTTCCGGTGCGATGATGACTCTACGAATCGTTGTAGAAATTCTTTCTTCATATTTCATCAGTTTCTTTTCAGTTTTTGGATTTAAACTTTAATGAATTTGAAATTGGAAATTTTAAATGAATTGGAAATTTTAAAATTGAGTTAAAATTGATTAATAGAATATGAAAGATAATTTGAATTGTATTGATAAAACGATTTCGTTTGAAACCAAAATTTGAAATTTTATTATAATTTCTTGTATCTATTGTTGATATTCTGATTTGGTGAGCCAAATGCAGAACTGATATCCAATTTAATCTGGAAAGATATTTCTCTATCTTTCATCTATCTCTGTGTTGTTTTCGTACCTGCAAATTTCGAGGACGAAATTCTTTTAAGGGGGGAAGTCTGTAACGACCCTAGATTTTAATTTAATTTAAATTAATAATTTATCGAATTTTTGAATTAAAATTTGTTAAATTGATTATAAATGATGCGAGTTTCCCCGATTCAAATAGAAATTATATTAAGTCGTATGAATTTGAAAATTTGTATATATGTGAATATATATGTATATATTGGATTTGAGATAAAATCTTAAATAAATGGTTTTTAAAATAAATAGAAATAAAAATACAAGACGATAAGTATTTAAGTTGAAAATTAATATGTAAGTCATAAGAAAAGAAAAGAAACGACATTTAAATATGAAACAAAGTTGTAAATCAATATGCAAAATAAATAAAACAAAAGTATATACATTGACACAAGTATAAAAATAAATAAATAAATTGATTTAAAAATTTATAAATGATGATAATTTGAGTTATATAAAATATATGTGTATATATAGAGAAATATAACTCAATAATTTTTAAAGTAAAATTTATGATAATTATTTAAAACTAAAAATAGAAGTAAACTTAAAATGCAAGAATAAAGCAAATACATTTAAGTAAGCAAAATAAAGGTATATATTTTTACATAAATAAACAAATGTATAAGAAAGAACAAAATAGAATATATTGGTACCTATATAAGTTAAAGTTATAACCAATAACAAAACAAATCAAACATAATAAATACAAACAAATATAAATAGTTTTAGTATGTAGCTTGCAAAAGAAAGAAATCAAATAGAATACAAAGCAGGTTACAAAGCTAACTAAATAAACATATTCATAGAAAAAAAAAGAAAAAAGAACAAACTAAATAAAGTAACTTGATACAATGTAAAATATGAAACAAGAAACATTAACAAAGCAAAAGCAATACAAGAGCCTGGAAATAAAAATATAAATAAACAAAGCATTTTGTCAAGACAAAGCTGCAGCTCACCATACTGCTATCATCATAGCCGAGACAAGCAAGAACGAAGCCAGGCAAATAAAATAAAGTATGTAGAGAAGTTAAATAAGCAAAATATTATTAAAGTACAAACAAAACAAGATATATCTCATCAGCCGAGACAAGCTGGGTTTTAAACATAAATAAAGCAAGGATAATAAAATATCTTTGTACAAATAAACAAAGTGTATAGGAAAATATCAACATACAAACAAAAGGGTTGCTAGGTAAGTAAGAATATATATAAGTATGGGGACATATACCTTGGCATTAAATGCAATATCATCTCAGCCAAGATGTGGGCAAATATAATACGTTGCCTGTAAAATAGGAATGCAAGACAATATAATATGAAACATGAAGTACATAGTATGATATTTATCAGCCATGCCCATAGTACAACAAAAGATATCACCCTGCACACTTTTCTTTTATATATATCACCTTCTTATTTTTTCGTTCATCAACAAAGTGTGTATCAAATAAAAATACAAATAAAAAGTTACAACCTGAAACTAAACTCAACACTTGTATCAACAACAATCAACCTGGAACTTCAAAAGCAATTAAACTGAAGAGAAGGAAGAAAAAAAATCAAATCTGCAATTGCAAACAAAAGGGAAAAATAACAGCAGTTTCAAATCTAAAAATCCGCTCCTCTGCCTTCATACTTCCAGGTGAGTAACATTTTAAATTCAAATCTAAGTCTGCTTGCTTGTGAAGTCCTGAGATGGATGATGCCTTGTTTATGCATAATAGGTGATAAATCTGTGTTTATGAAAATATGTATATCTGTAGAATTGAACAGCTCTGTTCTTGTTCGAAGCTTACAAATTTTGATCAAAATCCCAAAAACATTTTATCTGTTTAAAATTAATGATTTGGATTTTTAAACAAAATAAGTTGTTCAAATTTAAATCATGATCTAGGATATAGAATCAAGATCTTAAAACTTTTGCAAGCTTGTCAATGGGGTATACTCACTGTAAAGTGTTTTACAGGGAAACCATTTAATTTGTGTTAAATTCAAGTATGCTAAATTACTGATTCAAATACCTAGCAAGAATCTATATACAAAGTTAGGATTTTTAAATTGAAAACGATGATTTTCAGTTCATTATTTATGGTGCAATTTGAATATGAATGGAAATTACATTTCTGTCAATATTGGTTGATTCAATTAATTTAAATCGTTGAAATTTCGTATGATGCAAGCTTGAAGATATATTAACCTAGGAAAAATGCTATACATTTTTTTTAATGCATGGATTTTGGGGTTGAATCAAATGTAGGGTTTGGGTCGTGTTTGTTATTATGTTCTGTAAACTCGTGATTTTGGCACTGTGGAGCGATCGAGTGGTTCGCGATTCTGGGGAAGCGCCGCGTGAGGGTTAGGCGAAGTGAGGCCGGAATTTGGAGTGACTCTGGTGGTCGAAGCGATTTGGGGTGGTGATTTTTTGAGCAGGTCGAGCTCCAGTTTTTTTTGTTTTTTTGATCGAACATCGAAATTTCGATCTCGAGCTTTTGGCTTCGAGATGAGTATTGGGATCGAACGTAGGGGTGATTCGCGACATGCTGGTGGTCGCGTTGCTCGACTGAGTGTCGGCGACATGCCGTACACGTGCACGACGATGAACATTTGTCAGGGGATGTTGCTTCGTTGAAACTCGAAGTGGAGCTCGGAATTTTTGTGGTTTTGACTTGAGACTCTGGATTGTATTGTATGAGTTGCTGTAGATTACTTCTCCTGTTTTTAAATTAAACTTAATCTAAGCTTCGGCAAAGGAAAGTATGGGAGAAAGGAAGAAGGGGATTCGGGGAAGATGTGATGGAACTCGAGTGCATACCCGAGTGTAATGGAGATTTTCTCGGGTTTGTGACTTAAGTGCTTACTTAATTTTTTTTTTTAAGTTAATCACTATTAAACCATTTTAAGTATGAATAATTTAATTAAAGGTTTGTAAATGTTGAGTTAAGAATTTATTTTAAGTTTTAATAATTAAGTTAAGTTAAGTATGAAATTAATTAACATTAAAATTTGTAGTTGATATTAAATTGATTTTCAAATTTAAAAGGAATTTTTTTTTAATGATTAATTAAGTTTTATTTATCAATAATTAAGGTTATTTAAGATGTAATAAATCTGCAATTAAAGATTGATATTTATAACTTTGCGTTTAAATCAATTTTGAACTTAAGAATTTAACTATCCACTTATAGTTAATGAATAGTAATTAACAAATTAAATGCTTAATAAATTATTTAAGAAATTAATTGGAAATTAAATAGGTAATTCGCTTTTATAAAATTAATGATTTTGATTTAATTAAATAAGATACCAAAGGGTGAATTAATGGGTTTAAAGGTTGATTTAATTAATATGATCAATTAAGGAAAAATTTGATTAATTAAGTGTTGGATAAATTTATTTATTTTATAAGAAATAATTTATAATTAATTTATCAGTATCGGGTAATTAATTCATAAGTAATTAATTTAATTGGGAATAAATTGAATAAATTAGGATTAAACCATAAATTAATCCTATTTATAAATGACTATCGAATGCTTGACCTTACTTATGAATGATTGTGTGATATGAGTTGCCTTGAATTGATTGTCCTGTCTGATCTGTGATATTTTATTCTGTGGTTTGTGCCGTGTATGATTTATTCATTTATTTACATCTGCATATTATCTGTGAATCTATGAATGGGCGATAAGCTTTATAGCTATATCGCTTATCAACTATATTTCTATGTTTTAAATCTGTGATGATTGAATGATGTTGCACTACTGTGTATAACCCCTGGACCACACCATACACACACAAATATGGATTTCACGAAGAAATCGATTAAGTCACAGATTTTGAAATGATTTATAAAATTGAATATTTGAATTCAAATGATTTTGAAAATAGATTTGGGTTAAACGGTAAAGCTTTTGAAAAAGGTTTTCACAGATAAAAGCTATTTTGAATAACTCGGTAAAATCTCCAATTTAAATAATTCAATTTGAATTTGAATTCAATATTTGGAATTGAATTCGATGATTGGAAATTATGGTTAAAGATATTATAAACAGGTTTGTATGAATTTAAACCACTTTTAAAATATTGGTTTGTGAATTTGAATTTAACCCAAAGACTTGAAATCGTATGAATGAATCAGATTTCCAAAATGTAAACTGTTCGTTTTCGAATGATTAAAGCTTTATTCTAGTTTAATTAAGGGAATTTCAAGATTGGATTGAAAAATGTTTTCCTAAGTTATGAATGAATTCTTTTTTAAAAAAAAACTATGAATTAAATCTGTTTATTTTTAACAGATTTAAATTGATGAATTGTTTAAATCAAATTGAAATGAAATTGTTTTGAAGACTATAAGTTAAATCTTTGATTTAAAGATTTAACGAGTAAATCAAATTGAAATGAAATTGTTTTGAAAGTTATAAGTTAAATCTTTGATTTGAAGATTTAACGAGTTAAATTGAAATGAAAATTGATTTGGAAAATCTGTGAATGAATCTTTTGTTTAAAAGATTAAAATGTGAAAATTGTTTAAAACCGTTAAAGGTTGTGAAAAAGAATCTTTTTGTTTAAAAATTGAAAATGGTAATTTATTTAAACCATTTGAAGAAAATTTTTGGGTAATAAGTTGTGACTTAATTGAAATCCCATTATCCATTTGTTTTTAAAATATTTTCGCTCACTATTCGGTTTAGCCGGGAAAGGACCTTTGTGTCGTATAACCCATTCCGAATATGTGATACGTCGTTATGGATAGCATTGGAAGACCGGTGATGAAGACCGGGTATTTGCGAAAGCGATAGGATGACCTATCGATTGTTTCTGCACCGAGTCGCGCCGGTATAGAAACTCCCTAACTGATGGGAAATCCGATCGGGATTGTGAATATCCGGATTGCAAGGACTTCTTTGTAAGTGCCTTCGGTTCTGTTCGAACCCAGAACAGACTTGTATGGATAGTATGTCTGACATTACAAATTGAGATATAAAGCCGATTTCTTTCAAATATATTTCTGTTGGTGGCGGAGAATTTATTCTTTTAGCTTAACACCCTTCTCTGAGACGTACGAGCTCAGAGGTTATGTAGTTGAATGTTATCAGCGATATATTCCCAATTTGGTAATGTGACATACTGAGTGTTGCTGTGAAATGATCATTGTGTTGATTATTTGTGATAGGATCATTTATTTGATCGTCTATCTTGGTGATCATTTCTATGATCATTTGTTGACCCAAAGCATGGCTTTTGTATAAAGTATGTTTTTGTGGACGTGACTTCGTCGAGCCTCACATCTCGGGAATGGTCAAAACAGGAAAGAAGCAGCAAGGTTATGAGGGGTAGCGCCCTTTAGGATGTGTGCATTTCCTTCTGGAAAAGGGTGGTATCATGGTATGGAGCCCAGATACTTACTCATGTTGAAACACTTTGTTATGATTGTGTGAATTGATTAGAGAGCTCTTGGATAAAGTTCCCAAAGGACCGGGGGATGGCATATTCGGTCAGTTGTTACTCAGTTAGGAGTAACCCGGCCTTGTGTTGGTAGAGATCCGGTTTGGTTCTCGGGGATGTCCATCCAGAGGCATTCTCATGTGGCAATGGGAAGTTCCTTGGCCTGATCATTCGTTGGAAATCCAATTCCCAATACGAAACTTGTACGGTATTAGTTGTAGGACCTGCCATTTACTTATGGTGGTCACCACTGTTTGGATGGTAGCTATAGTAGGCATACGATAATGGTCGTATATTGGCTAAGATTAATATTCTATTTTCGAAATGATTTTTACTACACTATGCACTAGAAATAATATCAAATGTTTCTTTTTAATGCGTATCAAGCATCTTTGACTATCATAAGGAGAAATCTCCTCCGATTCTGCGTTTGCATTGTGTGTGTGTGCGGGAGGCCTTATGGTAGTCTCATTTTTAAAAAAAGCATTGCGAATTGACTTTGAAAATCTTATGTTGAATGTTTTTAAAAGATAAACTGTTTTTGTTGCTCACACCAGTCTCACGACTGATCCGGAGTTTATTGTTTCTTTCCTAAACTCTGGATGCTCATTATTTCCTACACGAGCAGTCTAGAGTTGGGTTTTTTTCAGATAGCTAGATTTAACAGATTATCTGGAGTTAGTTCAGTTTGTGGTTCGCACCAGTCTTGCTTATCTTTGTGCATCGTTATTGGGAGTTCGAGCTATTGCTGGATTGATTCTTGGAAATGGAGTTGCAGTTCTGGAGTTCTTCCTTGAAGACTATCTTAGAGTTATTTGTTTCGCTGCTAGATGTTATCTATTTTTTTTTCCGCTGCTGTTTTATTGTATCATATCTCTGATGTATATTGATATCTATTGGATTATCTGTTGTATCAGATATTGTATCAAAGCTGTGTATCAATGTATTATTCTTTTATTCCGCTGTGTTAATTACTTAATGATTGTTATAAGCTCCGGCGAATCGGATTTGAACGGTCGAATCTATGACATTCGAGTACGATTTGAAGTATGGATGTCGATTTTCGAGCGGGCAAAATCCGCGTCGTCACAACGGTGTAATGCCGTCAACTAGCACGGAGAATAAGGCTGTTGAGGAGCGACCATCCGTGCAATTGCTTTGTGCGAGCACCGATATGTCAGATAGTATAACATGCGTTTGATTTCAGGAGGAAATCCGACATACCGATCCAAACTCAAAGCTATCACACAGTGGCTATATATAATCTTCGGAAACAAATATAGAAATAAGCATAACACAAATCAGTCACAGATAATTCATATCACAAAGGCAGAAAAAGATATGAATATATATATATATATATATATATATAACGCATGAAAGTGTACATCAGAGTGGTGGTCTGAAAGATCCACAATAACACAAAAGAATAGCAACATGTGCTATACAAAAGAATACATCTATGAGTCGATATCTCAAATGTATACAACAAAAACTACTAATCTAAAGTAGTTAGCCAAAAGATCAGATGATGGTCCGATAAGGAGTCAAGCAGAGGCACCTGTAAAATCTCAGTCTGACCCGAGTATTATTTAAGAAGAAAATAATAAACAGATCAGTCTAGCTATAATTATCAGATAAAATGAGATATAAGAAGAGATATAATAAAAAGACGTATGATAACCAAAAATGTCATACTACGACAAGTATACATTAGAAAATCCACAAAAGTCATACAATATCTCAAGAATCTCATAGCATCAAAAGAATGTCATATTCTTTATTTCTTTCACCAAGCCACAAAATGACATACATATCAATGCCAACTGAAAAAGGTGGTGAAACATAAATTCCAAAAATCATCATATAGAAATCCAGAAATCACAAGAAAAGGTTGGCCAAGACATTGATGTAGTGCAAACGGTACATCCAATGAATCCAAAAAGCCAAGACATTGATGTAGTGCAAACGGTACATCCAATGAATCAAAAAGCAAAGACATTGATGTAGTGCAAACGGTACATCCAATGAATAAAAAAGCAAAGACATTGATGTAGTGCAAATGGTACATCCAATGAATCCAAAAGCCAAGACATTGATGTAGTGCAAACGGTACATCCAATGAATCAAAAAGCAAAGACATTGATGTAGTGCAAACGGTACATCCAATGAATCAAAAAGCAAAGACATTGATGTAGTGCAAACGTTACGTCCAATGAATCCAAAAGCCAAGATATGATGTAGTGCAAACGGTACATCCAATGAATCAAAAAGCAAAGACATTGATGTCGTGCAAACGGTACATCCAATGAATCAAAACACATTAGAAGTACATGGATCGCTAGTCCATAAAGAAATGAGATGAAATTCAATGAACTGTGGTACGGACCTCCACATGGACAAAGAGACATCGCACATTGCTAGTTTAAACCATAAAATGATCATCATCGATCATCTAGAAGTGTCAATTACAATAAGCTAGTAAATATATGAGTTTAGCATCATGTCCCGTAACCACTAGGTTAACTTAAATATTTGCGAACAAATTGTAGATCTCCACTAGAAAATTGTCACAAGAGTTTCAATCGAACAAGTCCAAGAATTAACCAACGAAGTAAACGCAAGCGTTTCATACCACTTGTTTTACTAAGTCGTTTAATGGGATTTCTCATACGAGTGAGGTAAAGGTTTGTATATACTAACAGGTTGGAAATCGGTTTGAGAAAACGAGCTTTGTAATAAAATAGTGTTGAAATCATTTGAAGAAAGAGTTTTGATATTTACTACTAGTATAGAAAACCTTTATATTTTAAAGTGACAAATCATAGAAGTGATTGTAGAAACAATCAATCATAAAATTCACGTTCGAAGACGTGAATAAAATCCAAAGAAATCGATAAAGAATCCATCGAAATGGATATTCAAAAATCCCTAAAAAGGAGTCATCAAAGTCATAATAAATGATAACAACAAATAGGAAACAACACGAATTAATTAAAGTTGGAAATTCAATCAAATAGGCAATATAGGCAAAACTTGCAAATAGGAGCAGGTCGGTCAACCGTACTCCCTGAGCCGGTTGACCGAACCAGAGGCAGGAAGTGCACGGGTAACAGGTCGGTCGACCGGACCTTGAGCTCGGTCGATCGGAGCCTGTAACCTGCACTTCCAAAACAGAGGCAGGAAGTGCTCGGGTAGCAGGTCGGTCGACCGGCCACTGAGTTCGGTCGGCCGAACCTGTATTCTTGCACTTCCTACCCTATTTCAAAAGAGGTGCAAACTCCCTCAATTTGCAAACGGTCAAGCAACGGCACTAAGGGTTTACGCCAATCGACTACCCGGCCATAGAAGATCTTCGGTTCATCACCAAAACATGATCAAAACATCAAAGCTATGATTTTTAAAGAATTGAACCCAAAACACCAAAAATTGGAACATTCACCAAATCAATCCAAACCAAAAGCAATTGCACAAGAATAAGTGTTAGGAATTCATACCTAACAATCGAAGATAAATATAAGCATAGATGTGAGATAAAAATCTCACCTTTAAACCCAAAAGCACAAGATTGAGAAGCTTGAATCAAAGGAGGATCAACCACTCTTCAATCCCAACTCAAGAAGCTTGATTCTAAGCTTAAAAGAGAAATATCTCTCAAATTAGGTTTAGGAATTTTCTGAAATCAAAGAGAGAATGAGTTGGGGAAGATGAAGTGAAGGCTTACCAATGGGTTCTCTTGAATTTGGAGCTAGAAGTTGGATTTGCAAAGAAAGCTAGGGCTTAGGAATTTCCATTTCCAATCTCTTCCACCATTTTTACTTTAGAATTGAAAAGCGGAGGAAGTGAGAGTGAATGGGGAGGGATGATTCAGTTTGGGGTATTATTATGGCTAGTGGGCTGAACCCAAACCCAAAGTGAAAAAGGTCAAATTTTTAGCTAGCTCCAAACATATCGAAGTTTATACTCAAAAAGGTTGCAAACGACATTTTGAAATTAATGGAAGGGGTCTCGAGTCTCAATTCGACTGTTTGCAGAAAGTAGCTTTTCGGACAAAAATCCGACTAACGATGAAATATTTAAATAAAATATTTAAATATACAATTAATAAATATGCAGGTTTTACAGACTCCCCTCCTTAAAGAAATTGCGTCCTCGCAATACTTAAGAAGAAAATAAAGAGTAACAACCATAAAAGCATATCAATACAAAAGAAATTTGAAATGGGAAGTTCACCATAAAGAGCATGAAAGGGTAAGCCTGAATGGGATCGCTCGATGAATTCCTAGGAATCCTAAGAGAAATCCTTAGGATCTGTGAACCAATGAACTTTAATAAGAAGAACATCTTTATTCCGAAGGCGCTCAACCCCCGAAGAAATGATGTGAATAGGATGTTGCTCAAAAGTCAAATCTGGTGAAACCTCAATCCCTACTATAACACCAGGCTCAAGAATAAAAATCGAAAACATAAAAGCATTTCCATAGTTAAAAGACGTGGAAAACGTCAAGAATAGCAGAAAATTGAGCCGGTGCAACGGCGTAGTACAAAAACGGTACGCTCGAATAATCTCAGAACACCGACGTAGTACAAAAATGGTACGTCCAATGAACCGATATACCGGAACAATGATGTAGTATAATAATGGTACATACATTGATCCAGATAAGATGGAACATCGATGTAGTATAATAACAGTAAATCCGATGAATCGAACACCATAAAAGAACATCAGACGCTAGTCCATAAAAGAAATGAGGCGAGGCTCAACAAAACATAGTGCATCGAAACGTCCGATGAACTTGGTAAAAAGATCATAAGATACAAGAAATTCGAGCCAACGGGGCTGACGCAAATTAAGTTTCTTGGGAGTAAATAAATGTTTCATAGATTTATGATCAAAGTGAAGAACATATTTCTCCCCCAAAAATGATGATGCCAAACTCTAAAAGCAAAAACAAAAGGCGCGAGCACTAGATCGTGAGTGGCATACCTAGTCTCGATCGGCTTTTAATAATTTAGAAGCACAAGTGATAGCACGTTCTCTTTTGCCAGAGAACGGCATCCAAACCAATACGATACAAAAGATAAAGTCTTGGTTCCCCTCGGGAATCATAAGAATAAGAGTTGCAAAACGAAAGAATTTCTTTTAAATAATCTTCTTTCCCGAAAAGTTAAAACTTTCAAAATTACATTTTTATTTTTATGTAATAATCTTTCTACAAAAATTTACATTTTTACAAGTCAATATATCACGTCTGACTGTCTCATCAAAGCGTTTAGGAGAATCCTATCGATAACGTTGATCAAGCGCATCGACCAGAATTCTTAAAGCACTCAATGGGCAATAAATCACAAAATCATCTTCTATATGATGAAAATATCTCTTAAAAGATTTGATTGCTCATTTAAGATAAAATCCAATTATGCTTATAAATAAATCTTATGAAAAAGATTTGCAAAATTTTAAATTTCTATTTTCATCCAAAATCAATAAATGTAAAAATGGAGTTATCGAGATATTCGATAGAATGCTCGATACATAAAATGGATGAAATAAGCTGGACAAATTGAATGACATAATAATTCATTCATAGGAATCATAACAAGTGCGGAATGCGGTAAGTGGAATGCTAACTTCCGCAACTTGTAGCAAATGAAAACCGGTGGTAAAGTCGAACTGAAAAGACCTTAGCACCACACAAAAGATTACTTAGATGATAATCCTAAGACAAGCTCAAAAATACCGGAAAGTTTCACAAACTATTTAGATGAGAGGAATAACACTTTCCTCACCATGCAGGCTTAAAGAATGAAATGATGCCATCAAGTTGGAATCAAAACCACAAAGAAAAATAGAAATCTGCTTAACAGATTAAAAATGTCGAGGATGAATAGTCCACTCGGGAAAAGGATATGGGCTTCATAATGTTTAAGCCAATCATATCGCACAAATAAATTCCGAAGCCTAAGTAAAAATATCGGCTTGGAAAGAAAAATCACATAAAATAATTTCGACATCAAATAAAAGCAAATTGAGTGTTGCGGATCTACCATCCGGATTCGCAATTCTCAATGAAGTCATCAAGCCCATAAATGTTTAAAGAAAAAAAATCACAAGTTCTTTTGATATAAAATAACAAGATGATTATATCAACAAGAACTTGAAAAGGATAATCACAAAACAAATGAAATCAAGGACTGAACAAGAAATACCTTGACCAAGAGAAGAGTTGCTAGGGGCTTGCAGCTTTCCTTCTCTCTTGCTTGGAAGCTTAGGACATGAAGATAAAAGGTGACCCGAACCTTTGCAATAACGACAAAAGAGGGGTTTCGGGCACTCCCCTGCATAGTGGTCTGTGGAACCACAATTGTAGCATCGTCCATGACTAGAGGTAGGAGTCTTTGCTACCGGAGTTTGTTGCTTCCCTTTCTTATTAGAATTGAGGCCTTTGAATTTAATAGGCCTCTTCAAATTATTGTCGAAGTTCTGTTGGGCACGCACAATTTCAACATCACCTTCATTATCGGCCTCTTCAAGACGAAGAGCGATATCAATAAGCTGATCAAATGCAACCTCAAGTTTCAGAAGTAATGGCTTCTTAAGATTCTTATTCAAGCCATAGACAAATCTATGATTTTTCTTCAATGGGGTATTAATGTACTCAACCCCGTATTTGGACAGAGATTCGAAAGATGCGACATAGTCTGTCATAGAAGATTCACCTTGAACAAGGTCAATAAAACGCCGAGCCAAAGTTACTTTTTTAGCCTCCGGCACAAATTTCAATTCGAATCTTTCCCGGAATTGCTCCCAAGTGAGATCCGCTTCAACGACTTCAGAAATTAAAAGCTCATACCAATCTAACGCTCTTTCTTGGAGCATGCTAGAAGCCACTTGGACTCGATGAAGGTCAATAAGGTTCATGCGAGAAAAGATACGATCGCACGATTTGAGCCAAGCTTGAATTTCTATAACACTCTCGGATCCCTTGAATGGCCCTCCACCCAAATCGGTGTAGTCTCTGCACAAGCGTGCAAAACCGGATCTAAGATGAGTAGGCACTGGAATGGGTCCGGCAGCTTGAGCGATCTTAATAAGATCTAGAAGCTGCTGGGCAGACATAAAAACTCCATCTTGGGGAGTAGCACTAGATTGTCCGGCACTGGGACGATTTGATCTAACCATTTCTCTTCCTTTAGAAAGAAAGAAAGAAGAAGAAAAAGGTTATTCACCAAATGAATATCAAGAAATCTTGATAGATAAAACAAGGAATCATAAAGAAAATGGGATGAATCGGTACGAAGACTCGAATTAAATCCTAAGGCACGACTCCTAAGAAGGACTTAGGATGATGATCCTTGTTAAATTATTCTACATCGTTCCGAAGTTTGGCTTTGATACCAAGCTGTGACGCCCCACCTCTATACCCACGCTAGCCAAGAACACTACGATGTAATGCCGTCAACTAACGCGGAGAATAATGTTGTTAAGGAGCGACCATCCGTGCAATTGCTTTGTGCGAGCACCGATATGTCAGATAGTATAACATGCGTTTGATTTCAGGAGGAAATCCGACATACCGATCCAAACTCAAAGCTATCACACAGTGGCTATATATAATCTTCGGAAACAAATATAGAAATAAGCATAACACAAATCAGTCATAGATAATTCATATCACAAAGGCGGAAAAAGATATGAATATATATATATATATATAACACATGAAAGTGTACATCAGAGTGGTGGTCTGAAAGATCCACAATAACACAAAAGAATAGCAACATGTGCTATACAAAAGAATACATCTATGAGTCAATATCTCAAATGTATACAACAAAAACTACTAATCTAAAGTAGTTAGCCAAAAGATAGATGATGGTCCGATAAGGAGTCAAGCAGAGGCACCTGTAAAATCTCAATCTGACCCGAGTATTATTTAAGAAGAAAATAATAAACGGATCAGTCTAGCTATAATTATCAGATAAAATGAGATATAATAAGAGATATAATAAAAAGACGTATGATAACCAAAAATGTCATACTACGACAAGTATGCATTAGAAAATCCACAAAAGTCGTACAATATCTCAAGAATCTCATAGCATCAAAAGAATGTCATATTCTTTATTTCTTTCACCAAGCCACAAAATAACATACATATCAATGCCAACTGAAAAAGGTGGTGAAACATAAATTCCAGAAATCATCATATAGAAATCCAGAAATCACAAGAAAAGGTTGGCCAAGACATTGATGTAGTGCAAACGGTACATCCAATGAATCCAAAAAGCCAAGACATTGATGTAGTGCAAACAGTAGATCCAATGAATCAAAAAGCAAAGACATTGATGTAGTGCAAACGGTACATCCAATGAATCAAAAAGCCAAGACATTGATGTAGTGCAAACGGTACATACAATGAATCAAAAATCAAAGACATTGATATAGTGCAAACGGTACATCCAATGAATCAAAAAGCAAAGACATTGATGTAGTGCAAACGGTTCATCCAATGAATCCAAAAGCCAAGACATTGATGTAGTGCAAACGGTACATCCAATGAATCAAAAAGCAAAGACATTGATGTAGTGCAAACGGTACATCCAATGAATCAAAAAGCAAAGACATTGATGTAGTGCAAACGGTACATCCAATGAATCAAAAAGAAAAGACATTGATGTAGTGCAAATGGTACATCCAATGAATCCAAAAGCCAAGACATTGATGTAGTGCAAACAGTACATCCAATGAATCAAAAAGCAAAGACATTGATGTAGTGCAAACGGTACATCCGATGAATCAAAAAGCAAAGACATTGATGTAGTGCAAACGGTACATCCAATGAATCAAAACACATTAGAAGTACATGGATCGCTAGTCCATAAATAAATGAGATGAAACTCAATGAATTATGGTGCGGGCCTCCACATGGACAAAGAGACATCGCACATTGCTAGTCTAAACCATAAAATGATCATCATCGATCATCTAGAAGTGTCAATTACAATAAGCCAGTAAATATATGAGTTTAGCATCATGTCCCGTAACCACTAGCTTAACTTAAATATTTGCGAACAAATTGTAGATCTCCACTAGAAAATAGTCATAAGAGTTTCAATCGAACAAGTCCAAGAATTAACCAATGAAGTAAACGCAAGCGTTTCATACCACTTATTTTACTAAGTCGTTTAATGGGATTTCTCATACGAGTGATGTAAAGGTTTGTACATACTAACAGGTTGGAAATCGGTTTGAGAAAACGAGCTTTGTAGTAAAATAGTGTTGAAATCATTTGAAGAAAGAGTTTTGATATTTACTACTAGTATAGAAAACCTTTATATTTTAAAGTGACAAATCATAGAAGTGATTGTAGAAACAATCAATCATAAAATTCACATTCGAAGACGCGAATAAAATCCAAAGAAATCGATAAAGAATCCATCGAAATGGATGTTCAAAAATCCCTAAAAAGGAGTCATCAAAGTCATAATAAATGATAACAACAAATAGGAAATAGCACGAATCGATTAAAGTTGGAAATTCAATCAAATAGGCAATATAGGCAAAACTTGCAAATAGGAGCAAGTCGGTCAACCGGACTCCCTGAGTCGGTTGACCGAACCAGAGGCAGGAAGTGCACGGGTAGCAGGTCGGTCCACCAGACCCTGAGCTCGGTCGACCGGAGCCTGTAACCTGCACTTCCAAAACAGAGGCAGGAAGTGCTCGGGTAGCAGGTCGGTCGACCGGCCACTGAGTTCGGTCGGCCGAACCTGTATTCCTGCACTTCCTACCCTATTTCAAAAGAGGTGCAAACTCCCTCAATTTGCAAACGGTCGAGCAACGGCACTAAGGGTTTACGCCAATCGACTACCCGTCCATAGAAGCTCTTCGGTTCATCACCAAAACATGATCAAAACATCAAAGCTATGATTTTTAAAGAATTGAACCCAAAACACCAAAAATTGGAACATTCGCCAAATCAACCCAAACCAAAAGCAATTGCACAAGAATAAGTGTTAGGAATTCATACCTAACAATAGAAGATAAGTATAAGCATAGATGTGAGATAAAAATCTCACCTTTAAACCCAAAAGCACAAGATTGAGAAGCTTGAAAACAAAGGAGGATCAACCACTCTTCAATCCCAACTCAAGAAGCTTGATTCTAAGCTTAAAAGAGAAATATTTCTCGAATTAGGTTTAGGAATTTTCTGAAATCAAAGAGAGAATGAGTTGGGGAAGATGAATAGAAGGCTTACCAATGGGTTCTCTTGAATTTGGAGCTAGAAGTTGGATTTGCAAAGAAAGCTAGGGCTTAGGAATTTCCATTTCCAATATCTTCCACCATTTTTACTTTAGAACTGAAAAGAGGAGGAAGTGAGAGTGAATGGGGAGGGATGATTCAGTTTGGGGTATTATTATGGCTAGTGGGCTGAACCCAAACCCAAAGTGAAAAAGGTCAAATTTTTAGCTAGCTCCAAACATATCGAAGTTTATACTCAAAAAGGTTGCAAACGGTATTTTGAACTCAATGGAAGGGGTCTCGAGTCCCAATTCGACTGTTTGCAAAAAGTAGCTTTTCGGACAAAAATCCGACTAACGTTGAAATATTTAAATAAAATATTTAAATATACAATTGATAAATATGCGGGTTGTTACAGTCTATATACAAATACTTATTCAAATAGCCGAAATTGTTACATTCATTAAATTCATGCGATACTAGGTTCTACAATCAAAACCGTAAAGGCACGTAGGGAGAATGGATTTCCATCAATGGCAGGGCTACTGGGGTACCGCTCGTCATAGTACGTGGTCTAGATCAACGTACCGAGGATCCACCCTGATCCCCTACATCACAAGACCTGAGCTACCCCTTACTGGATAGTCCGAATAAGATCACCCCGCGGTTGGGATCAGCAACTTCCCACACGGCCGAATAAAAGGGACCTCTGGACAGGGATGACCTTACACTAATTGGTTGCTAGACACTTAGCCTTGCTGCACCTCCCCTGTTTTAGCCATTCCCGGTTGATGAGGCTCGAGGTTATGTGTTACCTTTTTAGCACACATTCACTTAGAATGCTCATCGTCCTCCCGACGATGTTCTGATAGTATTCATCCATACAAGTCCGTTCCGGGTTCGAACGAAACCGAAGGCACTACTCCTACTACATTCATTTTGGAATCACCCTCAAGATTAGTAGCGATTAGCCCTTGCACTTCACTTCTCCATCTTCGACTCCAAGCTCTTGGCTTCCTTATGAAAACGTTCAAAACAGATCGAAGTTGTTTTTGGGAAATTAATCCCGGTCTCTTCGAAACAATCAACGCATTGGCCAAGATTGATAGTCGGTTATTTAACTATCAAATAACATCCACAATAACCATCATATCTTAATAATTTCCGAAATTATTTATTTTTAAACATCTTCACAAATTATCATCTCTACTCTTCAACCCCTTTGAAAAATAGTATCCAAACCACTATTCTCACACGAAATAAATTCCCACCTGATTGTTTATTTCCACTGAAAATCACCAAACATTAATACTTTAGGTTTTTAAATAATTTATAGGTTTTTAAATAATTTAAAACACTTTATCCATATATATATATATTAAAACATTTAAGATAAAAACTACTTAAGACACTTTATTTAAAATGCTAGTTATGAAATTTTATAATAATTTCTTATGTAAAACTTAAGCCAAAACTAATCAAAAATAAAAGTTATGAAATTCTATACTAATTTTTCAAGTAAAAACTTTAGCCAATCTACCTTTAAAATAAAACTGCTTTATAAAATATAAATATTTAATAATTATCTTTTAAATCATAATACTAGTTAAACCTTTAAAATAATTACTTCTAAAATTAATTTAAATAAATATTTACTTTAAAAATTATAAAACAATAAAATTTCTCTAAAACATTCTTTTAAAACCACTTTAAAATCTCTTACCTATACTTGGAAATCTTTCTTTGAAAATATACTTGGCTCTTCAGGGAAATATACTTTCCTTTCCACACCGTAAAAAAATAAACCACTATTTGTTATTTTAAAACAAATTACCCGTTCCTTTATAAATTCTCACTGTGAATTTATACTTCCAAATATCCACTGATATCTTGTTTCACTTTATAAACCCAGTTTATAAATTCCATAGTCTCATCCTCCTTTTAAATCACAGTTTCAACACTTAGTGGGTTTTCAAATCAGTTTCCAAACCAACTCCATTTTTAAAATAAATTCCTTTGCTTATCCAAATTTATTTCAAAATCCATTAATTCCATATTCACTCTTTTATTTAGATTTAAAAACTTATTTAATTCTGAAATATTAATTTCATTTTTTATTTCAAAATTCTTCCTTTATTCTTCCAACATTCTTAAATCCTGAATTTAAAATAAATCCTTTAATTCTTTAAATAATATCACTTAAGTTTTAAAAAAATCATTTATTCCCATTTATTCAAAAATCTTTTTCCCATACTCTGAATTTATTTATTAGAAATGAAAAATTAACTTTTATCCTTTTCCAATTCATTCTTTAATTTATCCAAATTATTTATAATTATTTTACTTAAAATCCTCTTTTTAATTACTTCAAAATCCAGTCTTTATATTCTGATATCTCAATGTACCCAAATATATTCAATCAAACCATAACATCCAATATTTTCAATTCCAAATATAATCAATATTCTATCACAAATAATCAATGAATTATATCACGGAATATGAAAATAAATTTAACATTTTGAGGAATCCAGTTGGATCCCTCCAACCTGTTATCCCTGCTTCCACAAATGTTAGCACAATATAAAAAAACCAATCCCACTTCGAGGGGGAGATCGCGGTATAAAGGGTCATCTGCTATTATGCGGGGCGCATAGGGTCTCATCCGCTATATAATGCGGAAAATCAATCACTCCAATGTATATATATATATATACTATTATATATAATATCACATCCAGTCAATTCAATCATTCAACCAATAATTCAAATTTAACTTTTTGAATTTAAAATGGTAATCCAAATGAGTGAGATTAACTCACCTTAATTTTTGTTTACAACCCATTTCCATCCAGCCTGCTTTCTTTCAGATTTTGATCTTTTATAAACATTTATACGATTTATTAGTATTTTAATTAATCGAATAATTAATTACAATTCAATAAATTAATCAACTAATAATTTAGTTTAAACCAATTTTCCCTTTTAAATATCTTTTAGTAACTAAATAATTTAAATAAGTTTATTAACCACATTAACCACTAATATACATTACTAAAATAAACCGATAGATTTTCATTTCTAAATTATATATAAAATAATTTATATAGGTTTAAAAATCTAACTTTATACAAATTCCCTTACATTCCAAAATCTTATGCATGTGTATTTTTTTTCTGTTTTATCTATTTATATTTAATTATGAATGTGTATATATATTTATTAAACTAAAAATAGAATAAATTTATAACTTACCGTAAACTTATATATATATGTATTACTAAGAACTGCTGTATTTTACTGTAAAAATTATATTTTCTGCGTGCATATATATATATATATATATATATATATATATATTGAAAAACTGCATATTTTTTCACTGTATATATATTTCTTTCCTACAAAGTATTCTTCTCTACTGTAAAAACTTCTCTAACATATATATATATAAATATGTTAAATAAAAATCTGGGTTTTAAATCTCTTCTCTGCATGTATATATATAATCTATCTATTGATCGATATATATATATATATATATATTAAATCAAATTAAAACCAAAAAAATGCATATATCTTCACTCGGAAGAAAAATATATCGCCAGCACGACCGACTATGCCTTACAACTCGGCCATTCAGGAGCACGGCTACCCTAAAGCCATCGCCAAACCCTCCCTCCAACTTCGACTACATGCTTCGCTTTTGTCCACGAATGCGAACTCGCTCCTTCCTCACAGCCGCTGCCATAATCAAACACGTCGCCACTCTGCCCAAAGTCGATCAACCCATCACCGCCTTCAATGCAAATCGAGTATCTCTCGCGAACGCCGCCGCACCCTCGAACAGTGAACATGCCTCGCTTTTGACCTCCCAAATCGCTGATGAACGAGTGTTAGGAACTGAGGGTGAATGATTTGAATTGATCTAGATTTGAATTTTTCCATTATAAGGTTCGGCATAAATTCTTTCTTCTGCCCTTTTTTTTGAGAATTCGTTACTAGTTTGATTTGGGAAAGAATGGACGCGGCCATTATATGATTTAGAAGAAAAAAGGTGTAGGGTTCGATCTCTTTTTTTAGAACTTGATTTTATCGAATTCAATTGAAGAGAAGGGGAAGAACGAAATGAAAACATGTTTGATTGCTTATTTTCGAGTGGACACGTGTTGCTAAGGAGGAAACAAGTTTAAATTTTTTTATTGTATGGATATACACACACACACACACACACACACACACACATATATATATATATATTTAATTTTAATTTAAATTGGTCTCAATTACCACAACTCACAATCTCGATCTCCTATCGAGGCATGCCGCTAGGTGTTTATAATGTTATACCCCTATTACGAACACAATGGAAAAGGTTTTGAGTCCAAATTCGATCGTATGGAGAAGATAACTTTTGGACCCCAGTTATTATATTAAACTTTTGATAAAAATTCAACGCGTTTATCTACAATATGATCACACGACAACTTCGAATGCTACGAAAATTGAAATCCGATAACAATACTCTATTACGGATCCAATGGAACTGGTTTCGTCGAATTCCGAGACCGTGCCTTAGAAGGCTATTTTTAAATATCAATTTAAATGATATATTTTCAGAACGGAACAAAATACCCTCAAATTCAAATTTAAAACTTCTATTATCTTCAGTATTACAAATATAAATTTTTCAAGCCTTTAAAATATTTTTAACAAGCTTGGAACATCCAGATTCAACAGCTTTACGCAATTTCAAATTATTAAATTCAATAATTTAATTGCCAAAAAATAGTGATATTAGAAATTCAAGTTAAACTAACTTCCAAATATTTAAAATCAATCAAATATTTCAATTTTAAATATCCATAAATTCTGGATCATCACATTCCTTCCCCCAATAAAAGAATTTCGTCCCCGAAATTGCTAGTTAAGAAGAATGGCCCGATACCCGTTTGTTATCTTTCCAAAGCCAAACAGTTTTTAACAACCTTCTAAACCATCTTTTTATTAAGAACATAATAACATCGTTACTAACTTTCCAAACAATCATATTGACCCAACTAGTCCAAATTATAACTTAAAATCCAAATTTTAAATTCCAATTTTTCTCAAAATTTTCTAACTCCCTAAATTTTCAAAAAATTTCGCCAGCGTCTCCTTTGCGCGACTAGCTCGGTACGACTACAAAATGCTTCTATGGGCTCCCAAATGAAAAATAAAATAAAAAGTCAAGTGGCTAGAATAAAAAATCATAAAATTTCATACAGAAATTTTAAATGCATACCTTTTGTCGGGCAATTCAATTTATCCTATGAATTTGAAAACATCTGGAAGGTCAGAACAAGTAAGTAAGTTGATCAAAATTTATCACCGTGCGATTATTCAGTATAATACATGTGACGACCGCCCATTACTCCTGCACCCAACTGGATTATAAAGCGCCGAAAAGTGTGCCAGGCCGCCATGGACGATCATCAGGGTAAGGTAAAACAATAAACACTATCGTATTACTCACAGCGCAGGGATAAAATACAATAGAAAAGTATACATAGTAAAGCTCATAGAACAGAATCTTATCATATAAAATCATAGTGGTTTTATACGAACATCTGATTAGTCAATACATCAAGCCTCACTACATAACTCTCAGAGTATCAAACAAACAGCGGAACATTCAGTACATATAGTAAGAAAACAGTATGCAAAAGCCTCCAGCCCGTCTTCGTCATCGACAGCGTTGGTCACTAAGAACAACACCTGTCACCTGCTACCTAGTCTGCCCATCCCAACATGGATGAACATCCCAAGGTGATAAGAGTTAAACATAAAACCTTGAGTCAGACAAAAGTCTTCGTGAGTAGTAAATCAACTATCAAACATACCAAAAGAGCATAAAGGGTAAAAAGGAATAGGACTCAACCATCCCACTCCACCTCTTTCTACAGTGATAGCCCCCAGACACACTAAGCAGAACAATCATAGCAAAGCAGATAATTAAAGTAAAGCAATTATCACTCGAGTCAAGGTCGATGTTTCCAAGTACAAACCCCCAAGGCCTAAACCAAGATCAGGTAAGCACCCACAAAACATTGCTCTTGAGACCGAATGACGATACAACCAAAACATCCAAGTATCCATGACTCTGGCTATCACTGTTATCATTGCCTCGACTTCACCGTTAATTGAATGACCGGCCCATTATTTCATCCGTCCTCCAAGGGCTAATGGTAACCCCGATTCTAGACATAACTCCGCACGTCGTCGTGACCCGTGCCTAGGACTATCGAATCTGCCCAGAGTACTAACACGTCATCGTGACCCGTGTCTGGAACGTCGTCGTGACCCGTCCCAACGTACTGTTGCTTTGAGCATGCTAGAACCTTCAATAACGATGAAATCTTAGCCTTCTAGTCATCCTCCTCGACGACTATTCACATACTAGCTCAAGCGCCTCTCGAGCCAACCATTATCCACATACTCGGACCACATCACTGAGTTATCAACATGATTAGAATAATCCCGTCTGGATTAAACCAAGGATTTCTCATATCATACTTTGCTTCATCGCATCATAGCAAAGTCCCATCTCAACATCATGATCAAATCTATCCATATGAGCTTTATCATCCGCTTCATATGCCACGGAAGCTTTCCTTATTCAAGAGCCTTTCCACTTAGCTTTTGAATCATCTTCGACCAACTTGTCCACATCAAATCATTAATTAACTAACTTCTAATAATCAATCAAATCAAACATTAATCCAAGTAATCAATCATTCAAACAAGATCTAAGTAAACAGTTATAACAATAATGGTAATTTTGTAATTAAAGGATCCAAACCTAACAAGCATGAATTCTAAATAATATCTTGATGAATGAACTAGCATAGGTTAACATATAATAAAATGGATATCAAAACTTCATGAACAATGGATCTACATGCAGACTTAAGGAAAATGCATGAATCACTATCTTTAACATACAAACAAACCACCGATCCAATATACTCCTTTGGGTCCGTGTGAGAGATAACTACCACTCACCGAATCACCTAAACACCTCAAAAGCAGCTAACTTCAGATCTGGACAGCAAAGGATCTAGCTTGATCCAACAAGATTCCGCTTCAAATGATGAAATCTCTCTTCAATGGATGGAGATCTTCAACTTTGGCTCATGGATCTTCGATTTGATCTTCAATCTTGGATGGAAGGAAGCACTAGATTAGAGTGGAGAAAAGAAGTGAAGAAGTGTTGTAGTCGAGCTCTCAAAATAGCAGCACTTCGTCGCTTCAAAATCCCGATCCCAAAAAGTGAACCAAAGACATGTATTTATAGGCTGAAACCTTAGGTCGTCCGCCCCCTTAGGTCGTCCACGACCTAACTATCCCGACCTACGACTTAAGCCTCTACACGACTCAACAACCTAACGACTCAACACTTAACGGCATGCGCGACCTAACGGTCCAACGACCTAACGACTTAACCTATGCGCGACTTAAAACACAAGCCGACCTAAAAACCTCACGCGACCTGCGACCTAACTGCAACACAGGCTATCCACTAGGTCGCCATCCTCCTTAAGTCGATCACCACTAGGTTGCTAACCCGTTAAGTCGTCCCAAACGACCTAAATTACCCACGACCTAAGTTCCACACCTATCCCCTTAGGCCGCCTAAACCTTAAGTCGCTAGCCCTTAACTCGTTAACCCGTGGCCTTCTAACTCGTAACTCACTAACCTCCTTAGGTCGCTCCAAAACTCCACCGACCTAACTATCATACGACCTAACCCCTTAGGTCATTAACCCTTAACTCGTTAACCCGTGGCCTTCTAACTCGTAACTCGCTAACCTCCTTAGGTCGCTCCAAAACTCCGCCGACCTAACTATCATACGACCTAACCCCTTAGGTCGTTAACCCTTAAGTCGCCAATTGCGTTAAGTTGCTCCACGCGACCTATCTTCCTCACGACCTAACTATTACACGGCCTAACTTCTATAGGTCGCTCCATATCACTAACTCGTTCACGACCTAAGTACCACACGACCTAAGCTATCACACAAGTTAACTTTCACACGACTTAAGCTTTGGTCGACTCAAACTCTAAACAACTTAACAACATCAACGACTTAATATCGACAGTTTTACGATCTTTCGATCCGTAAAAATACGGGTCGTTACATTCTCTCCCCCTTAGGAATTTCGCCCCCGAAATTCCAAACTAACAAGAGCATCCAAAACTATTCTGCATGCCTACCATCCATAGCAATCAGCAAACCATGCATTCAATTTCTAGCCTAGCATGCAGAATTATAAGACTAGAACAAGTTACAAGTTCATGAGATGCCACGACACCTTAGGGTCATACCTCGAAGAGTTCAGGATGAGCTGCCTTCATCCTCTCTTCCTCCTCCCATGTACAGTCGTTAACATCATCACTCCATTGTACCTTGAGCAACTTGACTATCTTCCTCCTAAGCTGTTTCGTGTCAGTCTCCACAACACGAAGCGGCTTACGAGGTCTCTTAACTACTGGATCAACCTCCAAATCTTCATAGCTATCAATAGAAACCACCATACTTGGGTCGTGCACATACCTCCTTAGATGTGATACATGAAAAACATTGTGCACACTCGACATCTTTTCTGGTAATTCCAACTTATAAGCGAGCTTTCCAATTCGCTCGACTATCGGGAATGGTCCAACAAAACTCGGAGTCAACTTTCCTTTCTTCCCGAATCGAATAACATTCTTCAGTGGAGAAATCTTCACCAAAACCATATCTCCTACGTCGAATTCCAAATCCTTACGACGCTTATCGGCATAACTTTTCTGACGATCTTGGGCTGCCTTCATTCGTCGCCGAATGGTCTCTATACAATCCGAAGTCTGTCGAATCATTTCGGGCCCAAGTATCAATTTTTCTCCTGTTTCCAACCAACATGTCGGAGAGTTACATGGTCTTCCATACAATGCTTCATACGGTGCCATACCAATACTTGTCTGGTAACTGTTATTATAAGCAAATTCCACCAAATGAAGATGATCTTCCCATGATTCTCCGAAGTCCAAAACACAAGCTCTAAGGAGATCTTCCAAAACTCTGTTAACTCTCTCGGTCTGACCATCTGTTAGAGGGTGATAAGCTGTACTCAAACACAGCTCGGTTCCCAAAAATCCCTGGAAGCTCTTCCAAAATTCACTAGTGAACAATGGGTCTCGATCGCTCACTATACTCTTCGGAATACCATGGAATCGAACTATCCACTTAACATACAATTCAGCCAATTTCGATGCAGTCTTGGTTGATCTAACAGGAATGAATCTTGCACTTTTAGTCAAACGATCTACGATGACCCAAATCCCTTCATTTCCTGCCCTGGTTCTAGGTAGACCATCGATAAAATCCATCGATATTTGTTCCCACTTCCATGTAGGAACTTCTAATGGCTGAAGCAATCCACTTGGCTTCTTTTGTTCGGCTTTAACCAACTGGCAGTTCATACATTTGGAAATAAAATTTCCAACATCCTTCTTCATACCTTCCCAATAATAGGTTCTCTTCATATCTCGATACATCTTATTTCCACCTGTATGAATTGTCAACTTCGAGCGATGACTTTCCTTAAGAACTTCATCTCTCAATTCATCTATATCGGGAACAACTAGTCATCCTTGTTTTCGAAGCCAACCCTCTCGATCGACTTCGAATCCTTTATCCTTCTCTGGGTCTAATCCAGATTCCAAATCTCGGATAATCTTGACCAGCTTATCGTCTCGCTTTTGGCTCTTGCCAATTCTTTCCACAAGAGAAGGTCTTATCGATAAGTTTGCCAACATCTCAGGTTCCAATTCACATCTAGGCCTGAAGTCAAATCCAGCTAAATACTCGAGATTCTTCCATTCTGAAAACATGGCTCCCAAACCTGCATGTCTTCGACTTAACGCATCTGCCACTTCGTTACCTTTTCCCGGAGTATAGGCTATACCAAAATCATATGATGCTAAAAACTCTAGCCATCGTTGCTGTCGAAGATTCAAATCCTTTTGGGAGAACATATACTTCAACGACTTATGATCTGTAAACAACTCGAATCGAACTCCCAATAGGTAATGTCTCCACATTTTCAGAGCAAATACAATCGCCGCTAACGCAAAATCATGAGTCGGATAATTCCTTTCATGCGGCTTCAGTTGTCGACTTGCATATGCAACAACTTTATCCTTTTGCATCAGCACTGCTCCAAGTCCAGTACCACATGCATCAGTGTAAACCACCATCTCACCATTCCCACTTGGAATAGTCAAAACAGGAGCACTTGTCAATCGCTCTTTCAGGATTCCGAAAGCTTGCTCACACTTAGCTTCCCATCCAAATACTTGATTCTTTTTCGTCAATCCTGTTAACGGTGCAGTTATCTTGGAAAAGTCTTTGATAAACCGACGATAGTATCCTGCTAATCCAAGAAAATTTCTCACATCAGATGCATTCTTAGGTCTAACCCAATCCTGGATTGCTGCTACCTTGGCGGGATCAACCGCTATTCCATTTCCAGAGATAACATGGCCTAAGAACCTCACTTCACTCTTCTAGAAGTGACACTTTGAAAACTTAGCCTTCAGCTGATGTTTCCGTAAGATTTCCAAAACAACACGTAACTGCGTCTTGTGCTCTTCTTCAGTTCTGGAATAAATCAAAATATCATCCACGAACACAAGTACGAACTTGCTCAACTGATCTCTGAACACTCTATTCATAAGATCCACAAAATATGCTGGTGCATTGGTCAATCCAAATGACATTACCAGCCACTTATAGAATCCGGATGGTGTCCTAAAAGCAGTCTTTGGAACACTATCCTTTGCCACTCTCAACTGGTGAAATCCCGTTGCCAAATCCATCTGAGAAAACACCTTAGCTTCGTGAAGCTGATCAAACAAGTCATCTAATCTTGGCAATGGATACTTGTTCTTCTTAGTCACTTTATTCAGCTCATGATAATCCACACACAACCTCAACGATCCATCCTCTTTGGTTGCAAACACAACTGGTGCACCCCATTCGGACACACTACGCCGAATGAATCCTTTCTGTAAAAGGTTATCGACTTGCACCTTCAACTCTTGCTGTTCCCTAGGCGCCATCCGCCTAAGAGGCATCACAATAGGTCTAGCTCCTTCAACTAGATCGATACGAAACTCGATCTCTCTATGCGGCGGTAACCCTTTGACCTCGTCAAAGACATCCTCAAATCCATTCACAATAGGCACCGATGACAGTCCATCCCGTGGAACAACCAGCGAATACATGAAGCTCATGAAGACGCCTTCTTCATGCTTACATCGTATCACAACCTTTCGCCCCTCCACATTCTCGACTGTCAGCTCCAGCCTCTTGCAATCAACCCTTGCTGCATACTTCCTAAGCCAGTCCATTCCCAAAATAATTCCGAACCCCGCAAAGTTCAGAACAAAATAATCACAAACAAAAGAGCAATCATGACTCAATACAACTAGACCACGGCATACCATACACAAACAAGACGAACCCCTAACTGGATTAGTCACAACCAATGGTTTATCAACAATATCCGGCTCCAAACCCAACCGGCCTACAAGTTCACTACAAATAAAGGAATGCGACGCCCCAGTATCAAACAACACTCTAATTGGAACACCACAAATGGAAAGAGTACCTTGAACCACCACACTCGTTCCTTTCTCTTCAGCAGTAGGAGCCTTCAAAGATGATGGCACTGCCCCCAAAGCATAAGCTTGCACAATCTGCTTGTCCTTCCTCGGTTCTGGACAATTCCTCTTGATATGACCCGGTTTATCACAGTTGTGGCACTTCACCGGCACTCTCGGATTCTCGCAATCTCTGGGGAGATGACCTTTCTGCCGACAATTGTAGCAGGTCACTGCACCCTTCAGTTTCTTCTGGCCATCCTCACCTTCTGTTGTTGCTGCTTCCTCTTCTTGTTTCCACTTTGCTCCTTGGTAGCAGCAACAATAGATCCTTCCTTAGGAAACAAATTCTCATGCCTGAGAGCTTTCTTTACAAGCTTCTCAAATGGGTCATCCAAATGATCCACCAACTACCTCCCAAGATAACTGTCCAAGCCTGTCACAAACTTCTCATTCTTCTGATAGGGAGATTAAATATATGACCGAGCATACTTAGACAAAGCTTCAAACTCAGAAACATACTCAAGAACTGGTCTTCCACCTTGCTTGAGTTCCACAAACTTCTTAAACAGAACAGATTTCTGAGCTGTAGAAATGAACTTAGCTTCAAATCTAGCTTGGAATTGCTCCCAAGTAATCTCTTCCTCTGGAGTATCAATGGTGATGGAGTTTCACCAATCAGAAGCTCTTCCATGAAGCTGTCTTGATGCAAGCTTCCTCTTAGTTGCATCCTCAATTCCCAAATCATCAAAGATCCTTCTACAAGCATCTATCCATCCCTGGACTTCTATGGTTGATTCTGTTCCCAAGAAAACCTTTCCTCCAAGAGCAGTATAGTCTTTACACAACTTAGCAAAATCCACTGGTTTTGGAGCTTGAACTTGAACCCCAACATCTACTGATGGCCCTGGAGTTGGTATCCTTCTCATGATTGAAGTCATCATGGCCTCAAACATAGCAGCATAATCAGCAACTCCCTCTAAAGCATGGCCTTCCCTAGCAGCTTGTCTCTCTCTTCGACTCATTCTTAATATCTATAAAAAGAAGAATGATTAGAACACCTTGAGAAACAACTACATAAGGAGTTCAAATCCTTCTAGGCTACTATATTATATATAGTAATTATCCATCAAAATACAATTACGTCTCTCATACGTAGTTATGTCAGCGAGCGTTGGCTAAAATCGATTAACCTGGGCTCTGATACCAAATGTGACGACCGCCCATTACTCCTGCACCCAACTGGATTGTAAAGCGCTGAAAAGTGTGCCAGGCCGCCATGGACGATCATCAGGGAAGGTAAAACAATAAACTCTATCGTATTACTCACAGCGCAGGGATAAAATACAATAGAAAAGTATACATAGTGAAGTTCATAGAACAGAATCTTATCATATAAACTCATAGTGGTTTTATACAAACATCTGATTAGTCAATACATCAAGCCTCACGACATAACTCTCAGAGTATCAAACAAACAGCGGAACATCCAGTACATATAGCAAGAAAACAGTATGCAAAAGCCTCCAGCTCGTCTTCGTCATCGACAGCGTTGGTCACTAAGAACAGCACCTGTCACCTGCTACCAAGTTTGCCCATCCCAAGGTGATAAGAGTTAAACATAGAACCTTGAGTCAGACAAAAGTCTTAGTGAGTAGTAAATCAACTATCAAACATACCAAAAGAGCATAAAGGGTAAAAAGGAATAGGACTCAACAATCCCACTCCACCTCTTTCTATAGTGACAGCCCCTAGACACACTAAGCAGAACAATCATAGCAAAGCAGATAATTAAAGTAAAGCAATTATCACTCGAGTCAAGGTCGATGTTTCCCAAGTACAAACCCCCAAGGCCTAAACCAAGATCAGGTAAGCACCCACAAAACATTGCTCTTGAGACCGAATGACGATACAACCAAAACATCCAAGTATCCATGACTCTGGCTATCACTGTTATCATTGCCTCGACTTCACCGTTAATTGAATGACCGGCCCATTATTTCATCCGTCCGCCAAGGGCTAATGGTAACCCCGGTTCTAAACATAACTCCGCACATCGTCGTGACCCGTGCCTAGGACTATCGAATCTGCCCAGAGTACTAACACGTCATCGTGACCCGTGTCTGGAACGTCGTCGTGACCTGTCCCAACGTACTCTTGCTTTGAGCATGCTAGAACCTTCAATAACGATGAAATCTTAGCCTTCTAGTCGTCATCCTCGACGACTATTCACATACTAGCTCAAGCGCCTCTCAAGCCAACCATTATCCACAAACTCAGACCACATCACCGAGTTATCAACATGCTTAGAATAATCCCGTATGGATTAAACCAAGGATTTCTCATATCATACTTTGCTTCATCGCATCATAGCAAAGTCCCATCTCAACATCATGATCAAATCTATCCATATGAGCTTTATCATCCGCTTCATATGCCACGGCAGCTTTCCTTATTCAAGAGCCTTTCCACTTAGCTTTTGAATCATCTTCGACCAACTTGTCCACATCAAATCATTAATCAACTAACTTCTAATAATCAATCAAATCAAACATTAATCCAAGTAATCAATCATTCAAACAAGATCTAAATAAACAGTTATAACAATAATGGTAATTTTGTAATTAAAGGATCCAAACCTAACAAGCATGAATTCTAAATAATATCTTGATGAATGAACTAGCATAGGTTAACATATAATAAAATGGATATCAAAACTTCATGAACAATGGATCTACATGTAGACTTAAGGAAAATGCATGAATCACTATCTTTAACACACAAACAAACCACCGATCCAATATACTCCTTTGGGTCCGTGTGAGAGATAACTACCACTCACCGAATCACCTAAACAACTCTAGCTTGATCCAACAAGATTCCGCTTCAAATGATGAAATCTCTCTTCAATGGATGGAGATCTTCAACTTTGGCTCATGGATCTTCGATTTGATCTTCAATCTTGGATGGAAGGAAGCACTAGATTAGAGTGGAGAAAAGAAGTGAAGAAGTGTTGTACTCGAGCTCTCAAAATAGAAGCACTTCGTCGCTTCAAAATCCCGATCCCAACAAGTGAACCAAAGACGTGTATTTATAGGCTGAAACCTTAGGTCGTCCGCCCCCTTAGGTCGTCCATGACCTAACTATCCCGACCTACGACTTAAGCCTCTACACGACTCAACAACCTAACGACTCAACACTTAACGGCATGCGTGACCTAACGGTCCAACGACCTAATGACTTAACCTATGCGCGACTTAAAACACAAGCCGACCTAAAAACCTCACGCGACCTACGACCTAACTACAACACAGGCTATCCACTAGGTCGCCATCCTCCTTAAGTCGATCACCACTAGGTCGCTAACCCGTTAAGTCATCCCAAACGACCTAAATTACCCACGACCTAAGTTCCACACCTGTCCCCTTAGGTCGCCTAAACCTTAAGTCGCTAGCCCTTAACTCGTTAACCCGTGGCCTTCTAACTCGTAACTCGCTAACCTCCTTAGGTTGCTCCAAAACTCCGCCGACTTAACTATCATACGGCCTAACCCCTTAGGTCATTAACCCTTAACTCGTTAACCCGTGGCCTTCTAACTCGTAACTCGCTAACCTCCTTAGGTCGCTCCAAAACTCCACCGACCTAACTATCATACGACCTAACCCCTTAGGTCGTTAACCCTTAAGTCGCCAATTGCGTTAAGTTGCTCCACGCGACCTATCTTCCTCACGACCTAACTATTACACGGCCTAACTTCTATAGGTCGCTCCATATCACTAACTCGTTCACGACTTAAGCACCACACGACCTAAGCTATCACACAAGTTAACTTTCACACGACTTAAGCTTTGGTCGACTCAAACTCTAAACAACTTAACAACATCAACGACTTAATATCGACAGTTCTACGATCTTTCGATCCGTAAAAATACAGGTCGTTACAATACAAGTACAAGAATTTATGTTTTTGAATGGAGGGTTCGTAATGTAAAATTTGTAAGATAAACTTTCAGAATTTTTTTTTCCGTAAAAATCATGAATTTTTCGGAGCATTAAAGAGTTTATCGAAAACTTACAGCAGCTTGTCAAACAAAGGCTAAGAGCAAAAATAGCACAGGCATGACAGGCATAACATCTACGAAAGGATTGAAAAAGGCATAAGCCTCGGGCAATGGTGATCAATTTATCCTTTTCCTTTAGATTCCTGTACTTATCTACCAATAGTATTTTCTAATACAGTCAAATTTATTTTACTCACCTCCTTACAAAATTTCAATTTTCATTTCATTCAAGCCCGTAAAATATCTATATATCATTCGTATGCAATACCAAATCCGATCGCTCACTCGATCACACAATTTCACTTCCGAACTAGTATCGTTCACCCGACTTCCTAGTGCGGACTCAGATCTGGTTTCTTGATCAGAAACCGTCATTCTCCTTGCGTAGCCACAACTATGATAGAGAATTTCTAGAATCAACCAAAAATGCATATCCAGGGTTCACCATCGAAAATCGAGTGAAATATCCCAGCTCGAATCGATATCACTGTCTCGAAATTCTATGCTCGAATATGGATCAAATCGCTATACGAATAAAATAATATACATACATCCTACGTATTTGCCCCAATTGATTATTAGTTACATCAATTCTATTTTATTCACATTTATTTCGGTTTTCCATTCATTTATTCACAATTATCACTTTTATTAAATCTCTATTCAAATATTAACTTAGCATTTATTTCGGTACAAATTTTAGTTAAGAATTCTACCATTCATTCCTTAAGGTACAATATATGTATTTTATACACTTCTTAAATTCATTTCACTTCACCACTTAAGCTTTATCATTCTTCCATTCAGTTTACATTTTCAACTCTATTTGAATTCAATTTATCTTCAAACTTTGAATATTGAATTCCATCAACTATCTTCTCTTCCATTCATAACTGATTCATATCTTTATTTTTAAATTAGTCTCATTTACTAATTTATTTCCAATCAAATTCAATTCCAAATTTATGCAATTTACAAATTTAATTAACCACTTCATTTCCAAATTTAATTTCGAATATCAAATAAAAGTTTAAATTCTACAACTTCACTTTGCTTAACACCATTTAAATTGATTCCAATATTCAATTCCAATTCCAGTTCTGCTTACTTACAAATTTGAATAAATTTGCTCTTCCACAAATTTACCTCCAATTTTATAAATTTTACTTTAATACTCTTATCTCATTTAGTCTACTTAGGCTTATTTTACTTAAGTTTTCTTCTATTTAACATAATTCAATTAAATCCCAATTCAATTCACAAACTAAACTTCTATATGTTTTCCAACTTATTTATACTCCATTCACTGAACTTTTTAATTTGCTACATCTAATTGGATTACTTTCTAACTTATCTTGTTTTCATGGTTACTTTTATTCAACCCTACTTAAATTAAATTTTAGTCTAACATATTCGAAATTTTATAAATTATCAAGCCATTTATATTCTATAAACAATTTCAAACCAACTCCAGAGTATTTTAAACAATTACTCATATTTCAAAAGCATTTTTGAAATCAATTATATCCAAAATCCTTTGGTATCAAATTACCTCTTGAATTTTAAAATCAAATTCAGTTTTGCAAACACTCCAATTTAAAACAATTTGGTAGCACTTCCTCTCTTGGAAACTCGAAAATGAATATCGATGATGCTGCGGTCATCACCGAAGATATTTTCCAGCGACCAAAAAGAGTTTAGTACTTTTACTTCCTTAAAAAACATTTCAAATATTTTTAAATTCCAAGTCTCATCATATGTCAGATCCGATTCAAAAATATTTCTCAAACAATATCACTATTATTTCTCCAAAACCTTTGAAAATCATTTTCAAACATTATTCTGGAATTTCATTTCATTTCCAACTATAAACAATATTTATAATTCACATTTACAACTCGATTTTGTTATAAAAATTTATTTCTCATCCTTTAGTTATAATTTCATTTCTTATTTAATTCTTACAACAATAATGATAATATCTTAATATTATCACTTCCTAACAACCAAGCAACCATATACTATAATAATTTATAAAAATTATTTCTTTTATATACAAAAATAATTTGGGAAAAATTATTTCATTTACCCACTTTTAAAAACAATACCGTGTCGGTTTGCCTAGTTTAAGAGTCTAGAAATCCCTATCGATACAGTTGGCCAGACTGTACCGACCAGAATCTGTAAACACTCAACCGATTAGTCAACACAATATAAAAACAATTTTTATATTCACTAACAAATACGCGCTCATATCTACTAATACACTCAAACTCATTCTAGAAAACTACAGACTCTATTTCAATGAGTAATCCCCACCAGAGCCAAGATTCTTGCTTAACCTTCTGCTCTGATACCAATTATAATGACTCGATTTTTTGACGCCCAAAAATCGACATCAATACATGCATTGTATCAAATGTCGAACAATCGAATGCCGAAAAACCAAATCATTAGGGTTATAGAAGAAAGAGGTAGAAGAAGAAATAGAAAACAATATCAAAATCTCACAATCGCAACGGAATAATATATAGTAGATAAATGACTATTCTTTAAAACAAAAGGAACTATATCTGTTTGTACATTACATCATCAGAGTAGAATACAGATCAACAAAACAATCCAGGATATTTATAGTATCTTGTCATCCCAAAGTTGAATATACAGTTTACACTGCACAACGAAAATATAAATCTACGGAAATACACCTCGTCATCCAGCTCGTCTCCTGAGCTCCATAGCAGCCATCCAGAATCTGTACTCTATAATACTCGGTCTGACCCAAGCATTATAGTGAAATAACACCCGAGTCAGTCTGGAAAACCAGTGTGAGAAAACACACTCAATTTGGATTATTAAAGTTTCTGAAAATCTTTTGAAATCAAAAGTATCTCGTAAGACCATGCCACAAATAAACATGTCTGGTTTTTACTTTATGATAACAAAAACATTTCTTATCATATCCTTTGATATTATAATAGTGTCTATATACAAATACTTATTCAAATAGCCGAAATTTTTACATTCATTAAATTCCAGCAATACTAGGTTCTACAATCAAAACCGTAAAGGCATGTAGGGAGAATGGATTTTCATTAATGGCAGGGCTACTGGGGTACCACCCGTCACCGTACGTGGTCTACATCACCGTACCAAGGATCCATCCTGATCCCCTACATCACAAGACCGGAGCTACCCTTTACTAGATAGTCCGAATAAGATCACCCCATGGTTGGGATTAGCAACCGCCCATACAGTCGAATAAAAGGGACCTCTAGACAGGGATGACCTTACTCTAATTGGTTGCTAGCCACTTAGCCTTGCTGCACCTTTCCTGTTTTAGCCATTCCCGGTTGATGAGGCTCGAGGCTATGCGTTACCTTTTTAGCACACATTCACTCAGAATGCTCATCGTCCTCCTGACGATGTTGTGATAGCATTCATCCATACAAGTCCATTCCGGGTTCGAACGGAACCGAATGCACTACTCCTACTACATCCATTTTGGAATCACCCTCAGGATTAGAAGCGATTAGACCTTGCACTTCACTGCTCCATCTTCGACTCCAAGCTCTTGTCTGCCTCATGAAAACGTTCAAACCGGATCGAAGTGGTTTTCGAGAAATTAATCCGGATCCCGGTCTCTTCGAAACGATCAGCGCATTGGCCAATATTGATAGTCAGTTATTTAACTATCAAATAACATCCACAACAACCATCGACCTTAATAATTCCCCAAATTATTTATTTTTAAATATCTTCGCAAGATATCATCTCTACTCTTCAACCCCTTTGAATAATAGTTTCCAAATCACTTTTCTCTCACGGAATAAATTCCCCCTAATTGTTTATTTCCATTGAAAACCACTAAACCTTAATACTTTAGGTTTTTTAATAGTTTAAAACACTTTATCAAATACACACACACATACACACACACACACTTTAAAACATTTAAAGTAAAAACTACTTAAGACACTTGATTTAAAATAGTAGTTATGAAATATTATAATAATTTCTTATGTAAAACTTAAGCCAAAACTAATTAAAAATAGAAGTTATGAAATTCTATACTATTTTTTCAAGTAAAAACTTTTGCCAATATACCTTTAAAATAAAACTACTTTATAAAATATAAATATTTAATAATTAACTTTTAAATCATAATACGTGTTAAACCTTTAAATAATTACTACTAAAATTAATTTAAATAAATATTTACTTTAAAATTCTAAAACAATAAATTTTCTCTAAAACATTCTTTTAAAACCACTTTAAAATCTCTAATTTATACTTGGAAATCTTTCTTTGAAAATATACTCGGCTTTCAGGGATATATACTTTCCTTTCCACGCCTTAAAATAAACAAACCACTATTTGTTTACTTAAAACAAATTACCCATTCCTTTATAAATTCCAACCGTGAATTTATACTTCCAAATATCTACTGATATCTTGTTTCACTTTATAAACCTAGTTTGTAAATTCCAGTCTCATCTTCCTTTTAAATCATTTCAACACTTAGTGGGTTTTCAAATCAATTTCCAAACCAACACCATTTTTAAAATAAAATCCTTTGCTTATCCAAATTTATTTCAAAATCCATTAATTCCATATTCACTCTTTTATTTAGATTTAAAAACTTATTTAAATCTGAAATATTAATTTCATTCTTTATTTCAAATTTCTTCCCTTATTCTTCCAACATTTTTAAATCCTGAATTTAAAATGAATCCTTTAATTCTTTAGATAATATCATTTAAGTTTTTTAAAAACTCATTTATTCCCATTTATTCAAAAATTATTTTCCCATACTCTGAATTTATTTATTAGAAATTAAAAATCAACTTTTATCCTTTTCCAATTCATTATTTAATTTATCCAAATTCTTTATAATTATTTTACTTAAAAATCCTCTTTTTAATTCCTTTAAAAATCCATCTTTATATTCGGCTATCTTAATATACCCAAATATAATCAATCAAACCATAACATCCAATATTTTCAATTCCAAATATAATTAATAATCTATCATAGATAATCAATGAGTTATATCACAGAATTTGAAAATAAATTTAACATTTTGAGGAATCCAATTAGATCCCTCCAACCCACAAATGTTAGCACAATATAAAAATACCAATCCCACTTCGATGGGGATATCGCGGTATAAAGGGTCATCCGCTATTATACGGGACGCATATGGTCTCATCCTCTATATAATACGGGAAATCAATCACTCTGATATATACACACACACATGTGATATATAATATCACATCCAGTTAATTCAATCATTCAACCAATAATTCAAATCGAACTTTTTAAATTTAAAATGGTAATCCAAATGAGTGAGATTAACTCATCTTAATTTTTGTTTGCAACCCATTTCCATCCAGCCTGCTTTCTTTCAGATTTTGACCTTGTATAAACATTTATGCGATTTATTAATAATTTAACTGATCGAACAATTAATTACCATTTAATAAATTAATCAACTAATAATTTAGTTTAAACCATTTTTCCCTTTAAAATATCTTTTAGTCACTAAATAATTTAAATAAGTTTATTAACCACATTAATCACTAATATACATTATAAAAATAAACTAGTAGATTTTCATTTCTAAACTACATATAAAAATTGATTTATATAGGCTTAGAAATCTAACTTTATATAAATTCCCTTATATTCCAAAATCTTATGCATGTATTTTTTTTTCTGTTTTATCTATATATATTTAATTATGAATGTGTATATATATATATATATTTATTAAACTAAAAAAAGAATAAATTTATAATTTACTGTAAACTTATATACATATATATGTGTGTATTACTAAGAACTGTTGTATTTTACTGTAAAATTATATTTTCTGTATGCATATATATATATATATATATATATATATAAATTCAAAAACTACATATTTTTTCACTGTATATATATATATTTCTTTCTTGCAAAGTTTTCTGCTCTACTGTAAAAACTTCTCTGAAATATATATATATATATATATATATATATATATATATGTAAAATAAAAATCAGGTTTTAAATCTCTTCTCCACATGTATATATATAACATATCTACTGATCCATATATATATATTTTAAATCAAATTAAAACCGAAAACTGCAAATATACCTTCACTCAGAAGAAAAATATATCGCCATCACGACCAACTATGCCCTACAACTCGGCCATACTAGAACACGGCTACTCCAAAGCCATTGCCAAACCCTCCAACTTCGACTGCACGAGTCGCTTTTATCCACGAACGCGAACTTGCTCGTTCCTCACAGCCGTTGCCATAATCAAACATGTCGCCGCATCACCCAAAGTCGATCAACCCATCACCGCCTTCCACACAAATCGAGCATCTCTCGCGAACGCCGCCTCACTCTCGAACAGTGAACGTGCCTCGCTTCCGACCTCCCAAATCGCCGATGAACGAGGGTTAGGAACTGAGGGTGAATGATTCGAATTGATCTAGATTTGAATTTTTCCATTATACGGTTCGGCATAAATTCTTTCTTCTGCCCCTCTTTTTTGAGAATTCGTTACCGGTTTGATTTGGGAAAGAATGGACGTGGCCATTATATGATTTAAAAGAAAAAGGAAATAGGGTTCGATCTCTTTTTTTTAGAACTTGATTTTACGGATTTCAATCGATGAAAAAGGGAAGAACCAAATGGAAACGTGTTGTTAAGGAGGAAGCGTGTTTAAATTTGTTTGTTGTATGGATATATATGTTTAATTTAAATTTAAATTCAAATAGTCTCAATTACCACAACTCACAATCTCGATCACCTATCGAGGCGTGCCACTATTGTTTTTAACATTATACCCCTATTACGAACACAATAGAATAGGTTTCAATTCCAAATTCAATCATATGGAGAAGATAGCTTTTTCGACCCAGTTATTATATTAAATTAAATTTTTGATATAAATTCAGCGCGTTTATCTACAGTATGATCACACAACAACTCTGAATGCTGTGAAAATTGAAATTCGATAATAATACACTATTACGGACCCAATAGAACTGGCTTCATCGAATTATAAGACTGTGCCTCGGTAAGCTATTTTTAAATATCAATTTAAACGATATATTTTCAAACCTAAACAGAATACTCTCAAATTCAAATCTAAAACTTCAATTATCTCCAGTATTATAAATATAAATTTTCCAAGCCTTTAAAATATTTTTAACAAGCCTGGAACATCCAGATTCAACAAATTTACCCAATTTCAAATTATTAAATTCAATAATTTAATTGCCAAATAAACAATGATATTTGAAATTCAAGTTAAACTAACTTTCAAATATTTAAAATCAATTAAATATTTCAATTTCAAATATCTAGTAATTCCGGATCGTCACATCTCAACTAAAATTTGAATATTAGTTACTTATAAAAAGATATAGAAACATATATGAGTTTAATAGAATCATATAGCATGAATTCTGAATCCAAACCATAAGCATAAGCACTAATACACAACACAACAATCGTATGCAATCAAAACAGTTATAACAATGATTTACAACCAAAGAGACCATTCAACAATTAATATTCATCCAATTAATTCATAACTACATCAATTTACATTATCTAATGTCAATAGTTTATTTACTCACATCCATTCTTATTAACATCCATTCTTTACTATCATTTAACTGGTTTACTTCCAATTTATTCACATATATTTCATTTACATTCAATTTATTCAAATTTCAATTATTTCACTTTATGTTGTCACATTTCATGTCAATTCATTTTTTGGACCATTTTATAAAATCATTTCATTTAACCTTATTTAAGTAAAATTTTATTTCATCACCACTTAGTATATTCTCTTTAATGATAATATCATTTATGAACCATTTCATTAAACCATTTAAGTTTATTGTAAACATTTTATAAAACGCAACTCTTGTTTATTATTACTTCACAACTTAATTTCGTATTAATTCATTGATTCAATTTATTAGTTCATTTCATTAATTCATATCATTAATTTTACTTAAGAAAATTTTACTTTATAACTCAAATTCATATTAATAAATTTTTCTTTTTATCAAAATCAATTCCATTCAAAAAAATTTAAGTTAACTTTCGTCTTATAATTCATTTCATTAACTTATTTCATTAATTCATTTCATAATTTATTTCAAATTTATTATTTCATTAATCATTTCTTTAGTTTATAATCATTTTATACAGATGTATCTTCTTTTACACAACATTATTCAAATTATAATTATCTTAGAAAGCTACAACCAAATCTTAAAATATCCTTTGCAAATTTATTTCTAATTTTACAAACAATTCACAATGATAAGATTTAATTTATTATTGTTTACCTTCTCTTAAGTTCATATCTAAATAATATTTTCTTTTTACTACTCAAATTATTCATTTAACATTTCTTAGAACACAATTTTAATGCTTAAGTTCAAACTTGTATAATATTCTATTACATATTCATATTTAACGTTTCAACTTTTCAAACATTCCTGGTAAGTTTTATATATATTTCTAGAATGCAACTGAGTGTTATACAAATTTATCTTATTCATTTTAGTTAATAAGACTGTTCAATAATTTATACATGCTTAAATTTTCATTACCTTGAAATCTAAGAGTTATAATTTAACTTCTCATATTTCATTTAAATACTTAGCTTCAATTTCTTATTTCTCATTTTATAAGTTTCCAATTATTCAAAAAAATTCACTTTATTCCTACAACTGAAAATCATTAATTAATAGGAATTTAAGAATTCAAATACTGGGTTCATTTCAAATAATTCTGAAATAATGTATATTAATATCTTTTATATATGTTAACTCATATTTAGAAATTTTAAATCAAAATCTGTTAATTGAACCAAATGCGTAGTAAAGCTACTAAGTGGCCTCCCTGTTAGGAACTGAGTTGATGATGTTTTGATGACAACAACCTTATATAGTTATTAATACTTTACTTTATAAAATATATACTAACATTTCCATATAGATAGATATGTATATATATGTATATAGGAAGTATATGCAGGTATCATCGAAGACTGATCGGTATAAAGACTCAAGCATCAAGATGAAGATTAGAGATTCAAGATTCAAGACTCTAGAGAATCAAGATTTCAAGATCTCAAGATAAGTGTCAAGTATTTTTGTTAAAACTTCATAATAGCACTCTCATCTTTCTTCTAATTTTCTTTTGGGATGGAACCCAATTTCTATCGAAACCAGTGGCGTACAAACCCACGACAAGTAGCTTACAAACCTACGACAAGTGGCTTACAAACCCACGAAAATCAAAATCATTTAAACTATTTTGTACAAGTTCTCAAGTCCTATGGAGGAGCTCTGTAGGAAGGTTCTTGCAATTTCAGTTTGAATAGATTTTTCAAAATGTTTTTAAATCTGTTTTCAAAATGTTTTAGCTTTCAAAATCATGTTTTCAAAAATATTTTCAAACTTTGTTTTAGCCTTGAAATATTCCTCTATTCTGATTTTAAAAACTTCTATTTTTAAAACATCAAAACTTATTCTGATTTTAAATATTACTTATATAATTGACGGTCTATATCAATTATATATATATATATTTAAAATAATGTTTTATATTCATTCTCTATCTCAAAATATTGTTTAAACACTTTAATTTACTTCAGAGAAGTTTCAACTTGTTTTAAATTCAATTGTCTTTACAAAACAACATCTCTATAATTTTGAACTAAGGGATGTCGACATAAGGGGATACCCCATGTCGACATGGTGGCAGTTGGATTCAAAATTCAATTTTCAAAAGAAGTGTCCATTCGTTCGAAAACCTTTCGCCAATGGTTATGACTGTTGTGCATCTATATAAAGGCTTCCAAAACGAATTTTTAAAAAAAACTACTTTCTTATTTTCTTAACTCTTTCTTCTCCACCATTCCATATCCATAAAACTTCATATTTTCAAGATTGTGCCATCATTCTGCCAAATTCTCAGTAGGAAATCATTTAGATACTCTCTCTTTTTGATTCTCCATCATTCTACTAAAGATCAAAGTGCTATTCAGAGTTATAGGATTAATTTGTATTCAAAAAGTCCGTAGAGTCTATCCATTCAAAAGGATTGTTATTAAGAAGTATTAGGGTGATCTTGTGTCCCGTAAATCAAGAGAGTTTACCCCAGACTCGGAGATAGAAGGGTTCCTCAAGGACTTAGAAATTGAGGGTTGTAATTTGGACATTGGCTTATAAAAATCTGTACAAGGATATTGCCTTGGTGCAGGACTGGATGTAGGAGGATTCCGAACCAGTATAAAATCCGGTGTGTTCTTTCCTTTACTTGCTTTACTTTACTATTTGCATTTTTTATATATTCTTTGATCATTCTGTGCTAGAATTCTGTTTAGATTTGTGTTGAAAGTTTTAATTTAGTCATATAGTTCATATATTCTTTAAAACACTATTCACCCCCCCTCTAGTGTTATTTCTGCCTTAAGATCCTTAATCCGCATCCATAACAATTGGTATCAGAGCATTGGTTTTCAATATTTTCATAATATGAAATTTTGAAAAGCTTTAATGGCACAACACACTAATAATGTCACTCCTGTCACCACTACTTCTGTCAACACAAGCACTAACACTAGTTCATTTGTAGAAGGTCAGTATACTGTCAGACCACCACTTTTTAATGGCAGTAATTATGCATATTGGGCATGTAGGATGAAAATTTATTTACAATCCATAAGTTTAGATACTTGGAATATGACACAAATTGAATATGTTGAACCAACTACTAATTTTGCCCAGTGGACTACTGAGCAAAAGACGGTTGCACAAAACAATTCTAAGGCTATGAATATACTATTTTGTTCACTAGATAGGAATGAGTTTAATAGAGTCTCTGTTTGTAAGTCTGCATTTGAAATCTGGAAAACTTTGCAAGTAACTCATGAAGTAACAAGAAAAGTTAAACAGACTAAAATTTCCATATTAACTAACCAGTTTCAGTTGTTTAAAATGCATGAAAATGAGTCCATTTCCGACATGTATTGTCGATTTCAAGATATTGTACATTCATTGATTGCTTTAGGAAAGGGTTTCTCAGAAGAAGATCAAGTCAGAAAGATACTCAATTCACTCACTCCAGAATGGGATCAAAAGACACTTACTATTGAAGAGGCAAATGATGTTAGTCAAATGAAGATCGAAGAGTTAATCGGTAATCTAATGTCTTATGAAGTTCAACTACAAGGGAGAAAAGAATATAAGGCAACGGAAAACAAATCGATCGCATTCAAAGCAACAACTGGAGATTCAGAACAAGATAGTGATGAAGAAATTGCTTTCATGACCAGAAATTTCAGAAAGTTTCTGAAGTATAGAAAGATGAATAACTTTAAAAGAAATGATCAAGGGAATTCCAGAAATACTTCGGAGAACAACAACAATCACAACAAGAACAATGGTGATAGATGCTACAACTGCAACAAAACAGGGCACTACAAAATAGATTGTCCATATCCAGACAAACAGACATTTCAACCAAATAACGAGCAACTAAGGAAAAGAAAGATGGCATATGCAGCAACTCTTGACGATTCTGATTCATCCATTGATGACGAGAAGAAAACTGATAATTCAAATCTGTTCTTCACTGCTATTCTCGAATCGGAAGACGATCGGAGTTCGGATCTAAAAATAGGTACACATTTATTTTGATTTTATTGGATACTTGCTTGTTTTGATTTTGTTTGCAATTTCTTGAATTTTAAATTCAAAATCACCCTTTGAAATTTAAAATTTAAAATTCAAAATAATATTATTTTAATAATATTTTAAATATTTTAACATTATTATATTTAATATTATTACTTGAATTATATATAGATATAGAATATAGATTAGTTTTCTTAAGATTTTAGGAATTTCTTAGATTTTAGAAAAAGACACCTCTTTTCAAATTCAACAGTCACATGTCGACATGTCAGGATACCCCATGTCGACATGTCTCTCAGAAATTTGATTTCAAAATTTGAATTCAAACTTTTGAATTTCCCTCCACCTTTTCACTTACTTCAAAATTCTGAAAAGATACCTCTTGACCAGAGAACATGACTTTAGAGAATCTATTTAATATACTTCTCTTATCATCTCTTTTCACTTTATTCTCATAATTCAAACTCATCAATGGCTTCCTCAAGTACCCCATCAACTATGAGGCTAACCAAATCCATCAAAAATGATCTTTTTAATGACCCGGAGGCTATCAAAGCTTACATAAGTTATGTAAACTATGGTAAAGTCAATACGGGAAATTTTTCTATTTTTGATGATTTTCCTTCTTATGAAATCGATCAACTTTTTGAAGAAAACTCCATTCTTAGCTTGATTGATAACAAGCAAAATGATTTCGTTTGTTATCCAAATCTTGTCAGAACGTTTTATGCAAACCTAATGTAACATCCAGCCTTTTCGCACACTTTAAACCGACACACGTGCCAATTCAAAGCATACGCAAGGGCGGATTGTTATGGGGTAAATAAGAAAAACAGAGAAGAAATAAAAACAAAACAGAATCTCACAGCGGAAGGATAAAATATAATAATAAATATACAGTTCAAAACAGTTTACAAACACTTGATTTGCTTTATACAATAAATATCAGAGTTACACATACCAATACAATCAATGCAGCGGAACAGTATGAGTGTGGTGCAATAAAATAGATAATAATAATACGAATCCTTCGTCTTCGTCCTCCAAAGCTAAAGTCTTCGATCCTGAAACGCTCGGACTGACCCGAGCGAATTTGAAAAGACAAAACACTCGAGTCAGAACTAAAAGATCTTATGTGAGTTAAATTAGCAGAAATAAATATGAGTACAGTAACTCAAGAGATGTTCGGGATTTACATCTCCTAAGGATCCGTTAAACTATTTACTATGTAGTATATTGCGCTATTATAATAATGTCTATTTATAAAATAAACTTACTTTTTAATAGCGTTAAGGGGTTACCCATATAGCCCTTAACACAAATAATGCCAATAGTCTATACAGTACCGTAATACCTCCTGATCGGGAAGCTACCAGAGGATACTCCATAGGTACGACACAAATAGAAACTCGTAGTAAAGGCTCGGTATGGTAGGTGACACGGCACAACTAGGCAATGCTAGGGTAGATATACCAATTGCTATCCAGGCTGGTGGAAACGCGTAGCCGCAGTTACCGCCCACCTCGTACTAACTCCCCAAAATCAAAATATAGAAGTGGCCACTGAATCAATCCAAAATCAAAGTATAATATCGAAGAGGAGGGTCCGATCAGAGGAATGACCTCATTGGCCTGAGAATCGCTCCTGTTTTAGCCACCTTATGCCAACTCACGGGAGTCGGGTCCACGTATTTACCTTACAGGAAACGTCGCCACCACCTACTTCATTCTGGAATCTCCACCGCGTACACGGTTAGTCAAAGTGGTTTTCGGTATCGACAGAGAGTATGTCCATATCCGATCCCGGTCTCTTTGCCAACCCATCGTTATTATAACACCGCGGTCATTTAAAAATAGGTTATACTTTAAAAATCAGAATAAACATTCCATTTCATAACCATGAATACGATATCATTTCAAAACCCAAAACCATATTTTATCACTTATCCCAAATATAATTCTTTCCCAAAATCATAATGCTTTAACTTCATAACGTCTGAAAATCAAATAATTTCAAAGCATAATATTTGAAAATCATAATTTAAAACCATAACTTCTAAAACTTGAATGGTTTGGACATTCAACGGTATATGAATTAAATGGTTTAACTTAAATGTTACTTTGTAAAGAAAATAGTTCTCATGGCTTTACAAATACATTTCTTTATTAAAGTTTAAACCAAAATTTATATTATCTCTCTCAAGTTCCAAAACCACTTCAATTTATTTATATATACGTATATCCATTTTGAGTATCAATATTTCAAACTAAAGTTGGATTTTATTCTTTCAACAAATCAATCGTTCTATTAATTAGTCTTGAATATTCATATAAAATCCATAAATAATAAGACTTCAATTTCTAGTAATAAAATATATATATTTTTCCAATTCAAATTATACTAGAATATTCATTTTAATTTATTTTGGGAAAAATCCAATTATAAATATCATATCTTAAGATTTCCAAACTTAACATTTAAACATATGATATAAATTATTAAACTCCATTTTCTTAATTTTCTTCCATTTTTAATAAAGATTTTTATACACCTTTTAATTTCAAAATTTTCAACTTCATATGTATATATATATGGAAGAAAAATATTTATACAATATAAAATTTAAGATTATTATAAACCGTATTCCATCAAAACCATAGAAATCACATTAAAATAGTTATATATAGACCGCGGTGCCTGTATATAATTTTCTATCCTATGGTCAAGTGATACGGATATTTATCATTTCAATCCGCAATTTAAAAGATATAAAATTTTGCGGTTGTATATCATTTCAAACCACAATCCCGAATGAAAGGAAATATGCATGATAATTTGCAATTTAATGATATACAACAAAACATCCATCAACATCACCCATCATCCAAACACAATCATCAAGCAATATCAATCAATAACAATTTATATTCGATAATATATAACAGGTAATAACTGGCAATTTTATTCAGATTAAATTTAACAACTATTAATCTAACAGTTTATATTCAGTAATAATCTATATAACTGTTAACTAGCAGTTTATAGGCAAACAAATAAATTCTAACTATCAATTACTACGCAATAAATAAATTAAATTACCAGTTAAATTTAATAAATGCAATTCAATAAATATGAGTGAAATAAACATGCCAAATACTCATAAATAAATTTCTATTCATTTCTAAAATTAATTTAACAAACATAAAAGCTTCTAGTAGTTCTGAGTGGGTTAAAACACTCACCTTTTGAATTTAAATCGAATTTAAATTCGATTTAAACCCAAAAATTTGACGGTCTCCAAATCTGTCCAAACCTGCGTCTTCAGATCCGGAATTTAATTACGATCCTAACAAAAGAAATTTCGTGTGAAACCGAATTCGTATGAGAAAGTTATGGCGAAAAATGGTGATTGAATTTCAAATTATAATTAAATAAAAAGGAACACAATCACCTTAACAACTATCCACGTCATCACCAAACAGACAACACGCATCTACAGGAAGACGCACGCGAAAAGCTTCAGAGAAAAAAACACGGACCCGAACCCAACTATCACGGCCTTGACCCATACTTTGACCGCTGCTATCTGCCACCACCGGCCTCCTTTCGACACGTCACCACCACCAAACGCCTAGGCTAGCCGAGGCGCACGCCCCAGCCAAGTCCGGCCTCTTATAAGGCCGCTGCCACCACAGTTCTGCCCAGCAGCCGCCACTTGATACAAACCCTAATCGAATTTTAGGGGCCAATCCGACCGTTGAAACTACGAACAAACCATATGGATGCGATCCCCATCGTCCTCTCTTCAATACCCAGAAATGTTTTCCCGATCCGACAGCTTTTGTTGCGACAATGATGTGAGGCCGAAAATGATTTGAATTGTTCTGGATGAACGATGGCTCCAATCGAAAAACGAATTGCACCGGTAGATTACGTGTCTCGAGAACTATGACATATATTTTTGTGGAATTTTTCTGGAGAGTTTGAAATTTCACTGAAATTTGAAATGGAATAGATCTAGGTTTGGCACCATTGAGGAGGAGAAGGAGATGAAGAAAATGAACATACAGCAAATGGCAATAGGATGGAGCTAGGGTTATAACATTATATTTATAGTTAGGGTTGGGTTAGAGCGTATAGACTAGAAGGATGAACGTACGCAACGAACTATGGCCCAAAAAGCCCGTTTAGCCTCCGGAACAAAATTTATTAAACCCATATATCCAAATAGGTATTTTAAAATATTCTGAACGCGATGGAAAAAGTTTCACGACCAAATTCGATCGTATGAAGAAGTTATGCTGAAAACAAGATTTCTAAATTGATTTCAAATTGATTTTAATAAAATCGATTTCAAGGCGTTTCGCGTCCGTACGATCAAACGACAAGTCCGATCGATACGAAACTTGAAACCCTATAATAATTCACCGATACGGATCCGATGAAACTAGTTTCGTCGAAATCCGAGTCCGTGACAAAAATGGCTATTTTTAATATTCATTAAATAAATTAAATAAATTATAAAAATCCAATCTTATATTAATATTCTAAAATTTGTCCCAATTTTATTGCTTATATAAATTAATCAATTTCAAATGATTTAACAAGCTTGGATGTGAATTAAAATTGACAAGATATCAATTTCAGTGTTCATTTCTGCACTTTCTTATATTTAAGAATTTTATAAATTATATTCTCAAAAACCCATACTTTAGATTTTTCACCTTTATATCCTCAACTTTCACCTAAAATAAAGATGTTACTAACATTAGTCCAAGATTTCACTCTAATGTTCACAAATTCCATTTTATATTCAATAACGTAATATTTTACGTTTAATTCCATTTTATTTGTAATAGATACCAGTTGTTGAATTTTATACTCAAATAAATCCATAAATCCTGCTTTCTAAAATTTATATCAATAAGTGGTCCAATCCTATAAATAAAATTTGCATTAGCTTCATCTTATAAAATTAACTACTGTAGTTACACAACAAAACTACGCTAACTGCACTATTTAAATGAATTAATTGAGATTAAATCTACATAAATGTTATAAATTACAAATGAAATCTAAATAAATTCATCTATGGATTTAGGCTCTTCCTATACAGTAATTAAACAAATTTGTGGGTATAAATAACCTTTGCTTATATACATTTCATTTGTGCATTCCTTTTTTTTTATTTTTATAAACTCTCCTTTATTAACTAGGCACATAAACAACCCAAAATAATTTATTCAGATCTATTTCAAACTATTTCCATTCTTAACAAAAATAAAATAAATGGTTAACCTACACTTGTCATTCTTTTATATTCAAATTCACTAACAACATTATTAACAACAATGTTGCTATAGACTTTAATTAGATAAATTATATGAATGGTAAAATTTGGTAATTATGACAAACGCTCAAATATATGCATAAATTTACTACTTGTTATTATGAATTCCGTCTATTGCTTTCTAAATGCCTTTGTCTTCTCATATCCCATTTACTACCAAACTGCAAATTTAGTTATAGCTTATCAATACATAATCACCTAAACAAAACAAATTTTATTACCCTTTTAAGTGCGTTTATTATTGACCATTTATGAAAATTACTTACCTTCACATATTGCATTGGTTTATTCAACGGTCACTTTTTATTTAGTCACTATTTATTATTACAACCAAATGTACAATCACCACTATTTATTTTATATCAATTGAATTCCATTCTAGTAAATATTTTTATTAATATTCACTGATTCAACATTTGTATGTTTCTTAAGATTAACTTTCAACAAAATGTGACAATTTACATTATAAAAATCTATTTTCATACATTTTATTGTTACTTTAAATTCCAATTACTATAACAAATTTCTACATTTACTCAAATAAAATCTTAAGACTTTATTTCATTCTAAATTAGATTAGAAACATATTATATTAATTCATTTAATATCACCAAATTTAACGGGTCGTTACAATCTCCCCCACTCGAAACTTTTCGTCCCCGAAAAGGAAAAAGAAGGGAGAAGGAAGAATAAAACAGTACATCTTATTTCAAATATTAACTTATAAACAATATTTTACTAAATTAATTCCCTTATATAAAATATACCAGTTTTATAATCATTTATATTCTTATATACTTAAATCGTTATAGTTTGGAAAAATAATTTCAACAAAATTCTAAGTCCAAAATTTACGGAAAATTTTGGCAGAGTCTCCTTTGTACAGAGAGATTCTGGAGAAAATATAATATCAAAATATAACAAATATATTACAAATATTATCAAAATATTATATCCCAACATGGGAAAATTACATAAAATAGCGCTTTAAACGTAATCCGAAAACGTACCTATTTGTCGGGCAATATACGCTTATTATTATGGAACCAAAAGCAGTAGCAGTTGCTTCCATCACCTGCATTCACTTATATAATCTAAAAGGTTAAATATTTATTTTAAAGTGAACTATTCAAGTGGATTCAATCATTAATCAACCAAACAATTCAACAACCATCAACCTTACAAACAACATACATACACAAACAAAGCAACCATTTAATCCATCAAACAAGTAGTTGTTTGGGTTCAAATTTGAAATTTGTATGAAATGAAATTAACTATCAAGTGCATCCTTTACTCAACAGTCTTAGATGGTACAAAGATAGATTATTTATTCATCCAACAACTTCAAAATTCCTTACCCAACAAACATAAATCAACAATAACAATTCAAACCAACAATCAAATTAGCTTATTATACATTTATTTCATGCTTCAGTGGTTTGATTTTCTTTCTTTCATTTATGGAGGGATTTCTTTATTTCTTAAAATTTTTCATTTTCCATTTATTTTAAAATTCATTATATTGGTATTCCAATTTATTGACTAACGGTTATATTATCTATTTATACTACATATCTTTACTTATATAGTAAAATTTCCAATTTAACTTAAGTTTGTACAATTAATTCTCATTACTAACAGCAAATTTATTGAATACCTTAATTACCTCAAACTCCACTTGTAAGATTTCCCTTTACATTTTCTTACTAACATTGCAACTTTTATTATATGGTAAGTTATGTATGTTTTAAGAATGTAAGTGAAAATTTACAAGTTTCTTCTCCATTCCTTTAATTAATATATATTTGTTTTATAAATTACAATTTCAACTTACCTTAAATCTCATACATTTATTTAATGTTGAAGTTTCCATTATATTTAATTACAGTAACCCTCTACTTACACTTAATTTATTCCTACTTTCCATTATATTAGAATAGGGGAAATTTAAAACATACTTAAGTTAATAACCCTACAATCAATCCTTATTTACTAAAGGATTTCATTTTATTTACTTAAGTTCATATCACCTATTAATAATTCTTGACTTATTTTCAGTAAAATTTCAATTATAACTTAAGTTTATACCACTAAATTCTTATTTATATAATAGCAATTCATAGAATAATCCAAAATTTCCAACATTTCAACTTGCATAATATTCTATTCAAATCTCTCAATTAACATTTCAACCTTTCATATTTGGTAAGTTATATATGTTTTAAAGAGAAATGCAATTGAACTAATACTAGTTTAATCTCAATTTTTTTAATTCATTGATTTTCCAATAAATCTTTACCATTATTTATAATTTAAATTTTTAACTTCCTTTATACTTAGCATTAATTCTCTTACTTATTAGAGGTTTTCAATCCATTTATTACTTACTTTTTTTATTCCACTAAAATTTAACAATTAATTAATGGAAAATTTTAGAATTAAATTCCGGGTAAAATTTCAATTTATTTTGAAATAATAGATAATTAGTTTCCTATAACTTTATATCTCAATTATATTTAAAACAAACAAATTCAGATATTTCCAACATAAATCTGCAGTAGAATTTACTACAGTGGCCTTTCCCCTTCGAAACTCGAAAATAGAAGTCGATGATGCGGCCGCCATCACCGAAATTATTTTCTAACGACAGAGAGGAAAGTACAAAATTTATATTATCCAAATCTTCTTTAAAATAATTTTTCCGAATTATACTAAATATTTATATAAGAAAATATTTATAAACCAAATCATTATATTTCATAAATCCTTTGAAAGAAGATTTCAAAAATCCCGAACTTAAGTTCTAAAATCTCCAATTTGATTTATTAAAATTCAACTTAGCTTTAATTCATTACAAATATTTTTATTACCTAACACCCAACTATAGCAACCAAAATATATCTTTATAAAAATATTTTTATATATAGAAAATATAATAGGCAAAATTATTTCATTCACCTATATTAAAAACAAATATTATGTCGGTCTGTCCTATTAAGTGTTTAGAAATCCCTATTAATGACATAGCATCCCATGCATCAACCAGAATTTATAAATACAAAGCGGAACAGATTAACACAATATCAAAATCTTTTATTAACACTAACAAATACGCTCTCATATATATACACTCAGTGACTCCCATAGGGTATTACTACCCTATTAACAAAGAGTCAAACCCCACAAAGCCAAGGTTTATCGCTAAACCAAAGCTCTGATACCAACTGTAACATCCAGCCTTTTCGCACACTTTAAACCGACACATGTGCCAATTCAAAGCATACGCAAGGGCGGATTGTTATGGGGTAAATAAGAAAAACAGAGAAGAAATAAAAACAAAACAGAATCTCACAGCGGAAGGATAGAATATAATAATAAATATACAGTTCAAAACAGTTTACAAACACTTGATTTGCTTTATACAATAAATATCAGAGTTACACATACCAATACAATCAATGCAGCGGAACAGTATGAGTGTGGTGCAATAAAATAGATAATAATAATACGAATCCTTTGTCTTCGTCCTCCAAAGCTAAAGTCTTCGATCCTGAAACGCTCGGACTGACCCGAGCGAATTTGAAAAGACAAAACACTCGAGTCAGAACTAAAAGATCTTATGTGAGTTAAATTAACAGAAATAAATATGAGTACAGTAACTCAAGAGATGTTCGGGGTTTACATCTCCTAAGGATCCGTTAAACTATTTACTATGTAGTATATTGCGCTATTATAATAATGTCTATTTATAAAATAAACTTACTTTTTAATAGCGTTAAGGGGTTACCCATATAGCCCTTAACACAAATAATGCCAATAGTCTATACAGTACCGTAATACCTCCTGATCGGGAAGCTACCAGAGGATACTCCATAGGTACGACACAAATAGAAACTCGTAGTAAAGACTCGGTATGGTAGGTGACACGGCACAACTAGGCAATGCCAGGGTAGATATACCAATTGCTATCCAGGCTGGTGGAAACGCGTAGCCGCAGTTACCGCCCACCTCGTACTAACTCCCCAAAATCAAAATATAGAAGTGGCCACTGAATCAATCCAAAATCAAAGTATAATATCGAAGAGGAGGGTCCGATCAGAGGAATGACCTCATTGGCCTGAGAATCGCTCCTGTTTTAGCCACCTTATGCCAACTCACGGGAGTCGGGTCCACGTATTTACCTTACAGGAAACGTCGCCACCACCTACTTCATTCTGGAATCTCCACCGCGTACACGATTAGTCAAAGTGGTTTTCGGTATCGACAGAGAGTATGTCCATATCCGATCCCGGTCTCTTTGCCAACCCATCGTTATTATAACACCGCGGTCATTTAAAAATAGGTTATACTTTAAAAATCAGAATAAACATTCCATTTCATAACCATGAATACGATATCATTTCAAAACCCAAAACCATATTTTATCACTTATCCCAAATATAATTCTTTCCCAAAATCATAATGCTTTAACTTCATAACGTCTGAAAATCAAATAATTTCAAAGCATAATATTTGAAAATCATAATTTAAAACCATAACTTCTAAAACTTGAATGGTTTGGACATTCAACGGTATATGAATTAAATGGTTTAACTTAAATGTTACTTTGTAAAGAAAATAGTTCTCATGGCTTTACAAATACATTTCTTTATTAAAGTTTAAACCAAAATTTATATTATCTCTCTCAAGTTCCAAAACCACTTCAATTTATTTATATATACGTATATCCATTTTGAGTATCAATATTTCAAACTAAAGTTGGATTTTATTCTTTCAACAAATCAATCATTCTATTAATTAGTCTTGAATATTCATATAAAATCGATAAATAATAAGACTTCAATTTCTAGTAATAATATATATATATATTTTTCCAATTCAAATTATACTAGAATATTCATTTTAATTTATTTTGGGAAAAATCCAATTATAAATATCATATCTTAAGATTTCCAAACTTAACATTTAAACATATGATATAAATTATTAAACTCCATTTTCTTAATTTTCTTCCATTTTTAATAAAGATTTTTATACACCTTTTAATTTCAAAATTTTCAACTTCATATGTATATATATATGGAAGAAAAATATTTATACAATATAAAATTTAAGATTATTATAAACCGTATTCCATCAAAACCATAGAAATCACATTAAAATAGTTATATATAGACCGCGGTGCCTGTATATAATTTTCTATCCTATGGTCAAGTGATACGGATATTTATCATTTCAATCCGCAATTTAAAAGATATAAAATTTTGCGGTTGTATATCATTTCAAACCACAATCCCGAATGAAAGGAAATATGCATGATAATTTGCAATTTAATGATATACAACAAAACATCCATCAACATCACCCATCATCCAAACACAATCATCAAGCAATATCAATCAATAACAATTTATATTCGATAATATATAACAGGTAATAACTGGCAATTTTATTCAGATTAAATTTAACAACTATTAATCTAACAGTTTATATTCAGTAATAATCTATATAACTGTTAACTAGCAGTTTATAGGCAAACAAATAAATTCTAACTATCAATTACTACGCAATAAATAAATTAAATTACCAGTTAAATTTAATAAATGCAATTCAATAAATATGAGTGAAATAAACATGCCAAATACTCATAAATAAATTTCTATTCATTTCTAAAATTAATTTAACAAACATAAAAGCTTCTAGTAGTTCTGAGTGGGTTAAAACACTCACCTTTTGAATTTAAATCGAATTTAAATTCGATTTAAACCCAAAAATTTGACGGTCTCCAAATCTGTCCAAACCTGCGTCATCAGATCCGGAATTTAATTACGATCCTAACAAAAGAAATTTCGTGTGAAACCGAATTCGTATGAGAAAGTTATGGCGAAAAATGGTGATTGAATTTCAAATTATAATTAAATAAAAAGGAACACAATCACCTTAACAACTATCCACGTCATCACCAAACAGACAACACGCATCTACAGGAAGACGCACGCGAAAAGCTTCAGAGAAAAAAACACGGACCCGAACCCAACTATCACGGCCTTGACCCATACTTTGACCGCTGCTATCTGCCACCACCGGCCTCCTTTCGACACGTCACCACCACCAAACGCCTAGGCTAGCCGAGGCGCACGCCCCAGCCAAGTCCGGCCTCTTATAAGGCCGCTGCCACCACGGTTCTGCCCAGCAGCCGCCACTTGATACAAACCCTAATCGAATTTTAGGGGCCAATCCGACCGTTGAAACGACGAACAAACCATATGGATGCGATCCCCATCGTCCTCTCTTCAATACCCAGAAATGTTTTCCCGATCCGACAACTTTTGTTGCGACAATGATGTGAGGCCAAAAATGATTTGAATTGTTCTGGATGAACGATGGCTCCAATCGAAAAACGAATTGCATCGGTAGATTACGTGTCTCGAGAACTATGACATATATTTTTGTGGAATTTTTCTGGAGAGTTTGAAATTTCACTGAAATTTGAAATGGAATAGATCTAGGTTTGGCACCATTGAGGAGGAGAAGGAGATGAAGAAAATGAACATACAGCAAATGGCAATAGGATGGAGCTAGGGTTATAACTGTATATTTATAGTTAGGGTTGGGTTAGAGCGTATAGACTAGAAGGATGAACGTACGCAACGAACTATGGCCCAAAAAGCCCGTTTAGCCTCCGGAACAAAATTTATTAAACCCATATATCCAAATAGGTATTTTAAAATATTCTGAACGCGATGGAAAAAGTTTCACGACCAAATTCGATCGTATGAAGAAGTTATGCTGAAAACAAGATTTCCAAATTGATTTCAAATTGATTTTAATAAAATCGATTTCAAGACGTTTCGCGTCCGTACGATCAAACGACAGGTCCATCGATACGAAACTTGAAACCCTATAATAATTCACCGATACAGATCCGATGAAACTGGTTTCGTCGAAATCCGAGTCCGTGACAAAAATGGCTATTTTTAATATTCATTAAATAAATTAAATAAATTATAAAAATCCAATCTTATATTAATATTCTAAAATTTGTCCCAATTTTATTGCTTATATAAATTAATCAATTTCAAATGATTTAACAAGCTTGGATGTGAATTAAAATTGACAAGATATCAATTTCAGTGTTCATTTCTGCACTTTCTTATATTTAAGAATTTTATAAATTATATTCTCAAAAACCCATACTTTAGATTTTTCACCTTTATATCCTCAACTTTCACCTAAAATAAAGATGTTACTAACATTAGTCCAAGATTTCACTCTAATGTTCACAAATTCCATTTTATATTCAATAACGTAATATTTTACGTTTAATTCCATTTTATTTGTAATAGATACCAGTTGTTGAATTTTATACTCAAATAAATCCATAAATCCTGCTTTCTAAAATTTATATCAATAAGTGGTCCAACCCTATAAATAAAATTTGCATTAGCTTCATCTTATAAAATTAACTACTGTAGTTACACAACAAAACTACGCTAACTGCACTATTTAAATGAATTAATTGAGATTAAATCTACATAAATGTTATAAATTAAAAATGAAATCTAAATAAATTCATCTATGGATTTAGGCTCTTCCTATACAGTAATTAAACAAATTTGTGGGTATAAATAACCTTTGCTTATATACATTTCATTTGTGCATTCCTTTTTTTTTTTTTTTTTTTTTATAAACTCTCCTTTATTAACTAGGCACATAAACAACCCAAAATAATTTATTCAGATCTATTTCAAACTATTTCCATTCTTAACAAAAATAAAATAAATGGTTAACCTACACTTGTCATTCTTTTATATTCAAATTCACTAACAACATTATTAACAACAATGTTGCTATAGACTTTAATTAGATAAATTATATGAATGGTAAAATTTGGTAATTATGACAAACGCTCAAATATATGCATAAATTTACTACTTGTTATTATGAATTCCGTCTATTGCTTTCTAAATGCCTTTGTCTTCTCATATCCCATTTACTACCAAACTGCAAATTTAGTTATAGCTTATCAATACATAATCACCTAAACAAAACAAATTTTATTACCCTTTTAAGTGCGTTTATTATTGACCATTTATGAAAATTACTTACCTTCACATATTGCATTGGTTTATTCAACGGTCACTTTTTATTTAGTCACTATTTATTATTACAACCAAATGTACAATCACCACTATTTATTTTATATCAATTGAATTCCATTCTAGTAAATATTTTTATTAATATTCACTGATTCAACATTTGTATGTTTCTTAAGATTAACTTTCAACAAAATGTGACAATTTACATTATAAAAATCTATTTTCATACATTTTATTGTTACTTTAAATTCCAATTACTATAACAAATTTCTACATTTACTCAAATAAAATCTTAAGACTTTATTTCATTCTAAATTAGATTAGAAACATATTATATTAATTCATTTAATATCACCAAATTTAACGGGTCGTTACAATCTCCCCCACTCGAAACTTTTCGTCCCCGAAAAGGAAAAAGAAGGGAGAAGGAAGAATAAAACAGTACATCTTATTTCAAATATTAACTTATAAACAATATTTTACTAAATTAATTCCCTTATATAAAATATACCAGTTTTATAATCATTTATATTCTTATATACTTAAATCGTTATAGTTTGGAAAAATAATTTCAACAAAATTCTAAGTCCAAAATTTACGGAAAATTTTGGCAGAGTCTCCTTTGTACAGAGAGATTCTGGAGAAAATATAATATCAAAATATAACAAATATATTACAAATATTATCAAAATATTATATCCCAACACGGGAAAATTATATAAAATATCGCTTTAAACGTAATCCGAAAACGTACCTATTTGTCGGGCAATATACGCTTATTATTATGGAACCAAAAGCAGTAGCAGTTGCTTCCATCACCTGCATTCACTTATATAATCTAAAAGGTTAAATATTTATTTTAAAGTGAACTATTCAAGTGGATTCAATCATTAATCAACCAAACAATTCAACAACCATCAACCTTACAAACAACATACATACACAAACAAAGCAACCATTTAATCCATCAAACAAGTAGTTGTTTGGGTTCAAATTTGAAATTTGTATGAAATGAAATTAACTATCAAGTGCATTCTTTACTCAACAGTCTTAGATGGTACAAAGATAGATTATTTATTCATCCAACAACTTCAAAATTCCTTACCCAACAAACATAAATCAACAATAACAATTCAAACCAACAATCAAATTAGCTTATTATACATTTATTTCATGCTTCAGTGGTTTGATTTTCTTTCTTTCATTTATGGAGGGATTTCTTTATTTCTTAAAATTTTTCATTTTCCATTTATTTCAAAATTCATTATATTGGTATTCCAATTTATTGACTAACGGTTATATTATCTATTTATACTACATATCTTTACTTATATAGTAAAATTTCCAATTTAACTTAAGTTTGTACAATTAATTCTCATTACTAACAGCAAATTTATTGAATACCTTAATTACCTCAAACTCCACTTGTAAGATTTCCCTTTACATTTTCTTACTAACATTGCAACTTTTATTATATGGTAAGTTATGTATGTTTTAAGAATGTAAGTGAAAATTTACAAGTTTCTTCTCCATTCCTTTAATTAATATATATTTGTTTTATAAATTACAATTTCAACTTACCTTAAATCTCATACATTTATTTAATGTTGAAGTTTCCATTATACTTAATTACAGTAACCCTCTACTTACACTTAATTTATTCCTACTTTCCATTATATTAGAATAGGGGAAATTTAAAACATACTTAAGTTAATAACCCTACAATCAATCCTTATTTACTAAAGGATTTCATTTTATTTACTTAAGTTCATATCACCTATTAATAATTCTTGACTTATTTTCAGTAAAATTTCAATTATAACTTAAGTTTATACCACTAAATTCTTATTTATATAATAGCAATTCATAGAATAATCCAAAATTTCCAACATTTCAACTTGCATAATATTCTATTCAAATCTCTCAATTAACATTTCAACCTTTCATATTTGGTAAGTTATATATGTTTTAAAGAGAAATGCAATTGAACTTATACTAGTTTAATCTTAATTTTTTTAATTCATTGATTTTCCAATAAATCTTTACCATTATTTATAATTTAAATTTTTAACTTCCTTTATACTTAGCATTAATTCTCTTACTTATTAGAGGTTTTCAATCCATTTATTACTTACTTTTTTTATTCCACTAAAATTTAACAATTAATTAATGGAAAATTTTAGAATTAAATTCCGGGTAAAATTTCAATTTATTTTGAAATAATAGATAATTAGTTTCCTATAACTTTATATCTCAATTATATTTAAAACAAACAAATTCAGATATTTCCAACATAAATCTGCAGTAGAATTTACTACAGTGGCCTTTCCCCTTCGAAACTCGAAAATAGAAGTCGATGATGCGGCCGCCATCACCGAAATTATTTTCTAACGACAGAGAGGAAAGTACAAAATTTATATTATCCAAATCTTCTTTAAAATAATTTTTCCGAATTATACTAAATATTTATATAAGAAAATATTTATAAACCAAATCATTATATTTCATAAATCCTTTGAAAGAAGATTTCAAAAATCCCGGACTTAAGTTCTAAAATCTCCAATTTGATTTATTAAAATTCAACTTAGCTTTAATTCATTACAAATATTTTTATTACCTAACACCCAACTATAGCAACCAAAATATATCTTTATAAAAATATTTTTATATATAGAAAATATAATAGGCAAAATTATTTCATTCACCTATATTAAAAATAAATATTATGTCGGTCTGTCCTATTAAGTGTTTAGAAATCCCTATTAATGACATAGCATCCCATGCATCAACCAGAATTTATAAATACAAAGCGGAACAGATTAACACAATATCAAAATCTTTTATTAACACTAACAAATACGCTCTCATATATATACACTCAGTGACTCCCATAGGGTATTACTACCCTATTAACAAAGAGTCAAACCCCACAAAGCCAAGGTTTATCGCTAAACCAAAGCTCTGATACCAACTGTAACATCCAGCCTTTTCGCACACTTTAAACCGACACATGTGCCAATTCAAAGCATACGCAAGGGCGGATTGTTATGGGGTAAATAAGAAAAACAGAGAAGAAATAAAAAAAAACAGAATCTCACAGCGGAAGGATAGAATATAATAATAAATATACAGTTCAAAACAGTTTACAAACACTTGATTTGCTTTATACAATAAATATCAGAGTTACACATACCAATACAATCAATGCAGCGGAACAGTATGAGTGTGGTGCAATAAAATAGATAATAATAATACGAATCCTTCGTCTTCGTCCTCCAAAGCTAAAGTCTTCGATCCTGAAACGCTCGGACTGACCCGAGCGAATTTGAAAGGACAAAACACTCGAGTCAGAACTAAAAGATCTTATGTGAGTTAAATTAACAGAAATAAATATGAGTACAGTAACTCAAGAGATGTTCGGAATTTACATCTCCTAAGGATCCGTTAAACTATTTACTATGTAGTATATTGCGCTATTATAATAATGTCTATTTATAAAATAAACTTACTTTTTAATAGCGTTAAGGGGTTACCCATATAGCCCTTAACACAAATAATGCCAATAGTCTATACAGTACCGTAATACCTCCTGATCGGGAAGCTACCAGAGGATACTCCATAGGTACGACACAAATAGAAACTCGTAGTAAAGGCTCGGTATGGTAGGTGACACGGCACAACTAGGCAATGCCAGGGTAGATATACCAATTGCTATCCAGGCTGGTGGAAACGCGTAGCCGCAGTTACCGCCCACCTCGTACTAACTCCCCAAAATCAAAATATAGAAGTGGCCACTGAATCAATCCAAAATCAAAGTATAATATCGAAGAGGAGGGTCCGATCAGAGGAATGACCTCATTGGCCTGAGAATCGCTCCTGTTTTAGCCACCTTATGCCAACTCACGGGAGTCGGGTCCACGTATTTACCTTACAGGAAACGTCGCCACCACCTACTTCATTCTGGAATCTCCACCGCGTACACGGTTAGTCAAAGTGGTTTTCGGTATCGACAGAGAGTATGTCCATATCCGATCCCGGTCTCTTTGCCAACCCATCGTTATTATAACACCGCGGTCATTTAAAAATAGGTTATACTTTAAAAATCAGAATAAACATTCCATTTCATAACCATGAATACGATATCATTTCAAAACCCAAAACCATATTTTATCACTTATCCCAAATATAATTCTTTCCCAAAATCATAATGCTTTAACTTCATAACGTCTGAAAATCAAATAATTTCAAAGCATAATATTTGAAAATCATAATTTAAAACCATAACTTCTAAAACTTGAATGGTTTGGACATTCAACGGTATATGAATTAAATGGTTTAACTTAAATGTTACTTTGTAAAGAAAATAGTTCTCATGGCTTTACAAATACATTTCTTTATTAAAGTTTAAACCAAAATTTATATTATCTCTCTCAAGTTCCAAAACCACTTCAATTTATTTATATATACGTATATCCATTTTGAGTATCAATATTTCAAACTAAAGTTGGATTTTATTCTTTCAACAAATCAATCGTTCTATTAATTAGTCTTGAATATTCATATAAAATCCATAAATAATAAGACTTCAATTTCTAGTAATAAAATATATATATTTTTCCCAATTCAAATTATACTAGAATATTCATTTTAATTTATTTTGGGAAAAATCCAATTATAAATATCATATCTTAAGATTTCCAAACTTAACATTTAAACATATGATATAAATTATTAAACTCCATTTTCTTAATTTTCTTCCATTTTTAATAAAGATTTTTATACACCTTTTAATTTCAAAATTTTCAACTTCATATGTATATATATATGGAAGAAAAATATTTATACAATATAAAATTTAAGATTATTATAAACCGTATTCCATCAAAACCATAGAAATCACATTAAAATAGTTATATATAGACCGCGGTGCCTGTATATAATTTTCTATCCTATGGTCAAGTGATACGGATATTTATCATTTCAATCCGTAATTTAAAAGATATAAAATTTTGCGGTTGTATATCATTTCAAACCACAATCCCGAATGAAAGGAAATATGCATGATAATTTGCAATTTAATGATATACAACAAAACATCCATCAACATCACCCATCATCCAAACACAATCATCAAGCAATATCAATCAATAACAATTTATATTCGATAATATATAACAGGTAATAACTGGCAATTTTATTCAGATTAAATTTAACAACTATTAATCTAACAGTTTATATTCAGTAATAATCTATATAACTGTTAACTAGCAGTTTATAGGCAAACAAATAAATTCTAACTATCAATTACTACGCAATAAATAAATTAAATTACCAGTTAAATTTAATAAATGCAATTCAACAAATATGAGTGAAATAAACATGCCAAATACTCATAAATAAATTTCTATTCATTTCTAAAATTAATTTAACAAACATAAAAGCTTCTAGTAGTTGTGAGTGGGTTAAAACACTCACCTTTTGAATTTAAATCGAATTTAAATTCGATTTAAATCCAAAAATTTGACGGTCTCCAAATCTGTCCAAACCTGCGTCATCAGATCCGGAATTTAATTACGATCCTAACAAAAGAAATTTCGTGTGAAACCGAATTCGTATGAGAAAGTTATGGCTAAAAATGGTGATTGAATTTCAAATTATAATTAAATAAAAAGGAACACAATCACCTTAACAACTATCCACGTCATCACCAAACAGACAACACGCATCTACAGGAAGACGCACGCGAAAAGCTTCAGAGAAAAAAACACGGACCCGAACTCAACTATCACGGCCTTGACCCATACTTTGACCGCTGCTATCTGCCACCACCGGCCTCCTTTCGACACGTCACCACCACCAAACGCCTAGGCTAGCCGAGGCGCACGCCCCAGCCAAGTCCGGCCTCTTATAAGGCCGCTGCCACCACGGTTCTGCCCAGCAGCCGCCACTTGATACAAACCCTAATCGAATTTTAGGGGCCAATCCGACCGTTGAAACGACGAACAAACCATATGGATGCGATCCCCATCGTCCTCTCTTCAATACCCAGAAATGTTTTCCCGATCCGACAACTTTTGTTGCGACAATGATGTGAGGCCAAAAATGATTTGAATTGTTCTGGATGAACGATGGCTCCAATCGAAAAACGAATTGCACCGGTAGATTACGTGTCTCGAGAACTATGACATATATTTTGGTGGAATTTTTCTGGAGAGTTTGAAATTTCACTGAAATTTGAAATGGAATAGATCTAGGTTTGGCACCTTTGAGGAGGAGAAGGAGATGAAGAAAATGAACATACAGCAAATGGCAATAGGATGGAGCTAGGGTTATAACTGTATATTTATAGTTAGGGTTGGGTTAGAGCGTATAGACTAGAAGGATGAACGTACGCAACGAACTATGGCCCAAAAAGCCCGTTTAGCCTCCGGAACAAAATTTATTAAACCCATATATCCAAATAGGTATTTTAAAATATTCTGAACGCGATGGAAAAAGTTTCACGACCAAATTCGATCGTATGAAGAAGTTATGCTGAAAACAAGATTTCCAAATTGATTTCAAATTGATTTTAATAAAATCGATTTCAAGACGTTTCGCGTCCGTACGATCAAACGACAGGTCCATCGATACGAAATTTGAAACCCTATAATAATTCACCGATACAGATCCGATGAAACTGGTTTCGTCGAAATCCGAGTCCGTGACAAAAATGGCTATTTTTAATATTCATTAAATAAATTAAATAAATTATAAAAATCCAATCTTATATTAATATTCTAAAATTTGTCCCAATTTTATTGCTTATATAAATTAATCAATTTCAAATGAGTTAACAAGCTTGGATGTGAATTAAAATTGACAAGATATCAATTTCAGTGTTCATTTCTGCACTTTCTTATATTTAAGAATTTTATAAATTATATTCTCAAAAACCCATACTTTAGATTTTTCACCTTTATATCCTCAACTTTCACCTAAAATAAAGATGTTACTAACATTAGTCCAAGATTTCACTCTAATGTTCACAAATTCCATTTTATATTCAATAACGTAATATTTTACGTTTAATTCCATTTTATTTGTAATAGATACCAGTTGTTGAATTTTATACTCAAATAAATCCATAAATCCTGCTTTCTAAAATTTATATCAATAAGTGGTCCAACCCTATAAATAAAATTTGCATTAGCTTCATCTTATAAAATTAACTACTGTAGTTACACAACAAAACTACGCTAACTGCACTATTTAAATGAATTAATTGAGATTAAATCTACATAAATGTTATAAATTAAAAATGAAATCTAAATAAATTCATCTATGGATTTAGGCTCTTCCTATACAGTAATTAAACAAATTTGTGGGTATAAATAACCTTTGCTTATATACATTTCATTTGTGCATTCCTTTTTTTTTTTTTTTTTTTTATAAACTCTCCTTTATTAACTAGGCACATAAACAACCCAAAATAATTTATTCAGATCTATTTCAAACTATTTCCATTCTTAACAAAAATAAAATAAATGGTTAACCTACACTTGTCATTCTTTTATATTCAAATTTACTAACAACATTATTAACAACAATGTTGCTATAGACTTTAATTAGATAAATTATATGAATGGTAAAATTTGGTAATTATGACAAACGCTCAAATATATGCATAAATTTACTACTTGTTATTATGAATTCCGTCTATTGCTTTCTAAATGCCTTTGTCTTCTCATATCCCATTTACTACCAAACTGCAAATTTAGTTATAGCTTATCAATACATAATCACCTAAACAAAACAAATTTTATTACCCTTTTAAGTGCGTTTATTATTGACCATTTATGAAAATTACTTACCTTCACATATTGCATTGGTTTATTCAACGGTCACTTTTTATTTAGTCACTATTTATTATTACAACCAAATGTACAATCACCACTATTTATTTTATATCAATTGAATTCCATTCTAGTAAATATTTTTATTAATATTCACTAATTCAACATTTGTATGTTTCTTAAGATTAACTTTCAACAAAATGTGACAATTTACATTATAAAAATCTATTGTCATACATTTTATTGTTACTTTAAATTCCAATTACTATAACAAATTTCTACATTTACTCAAATAAAATCTTAAGACTTTATTTCATTCTAAATTAGATTAGAAACATATTATATTAATTCATTTAATATCACCAAATTTAACGGGTCGTTACACCTAAACCGTGAATTTTATAATGGAAATGAAGATCAAATTTGGAGTAGTGTTAAAGGAACACTTATTGTTTTGGATTATGATATTTTGGGTACTATTTTGGGTTGCAAATCTACCGGTATGAATCTCTCGCAATTTCAAATCAATAAACCAATCGAGAGACTTTTCATCACATTTTTGAAAGCGATGACCACATGGATTTTAAGAATCGTTTTTTCCGCCCAAAAGCAAGAATTGTCAACCTTCTTATTCAACACACCGTTATTCCTAGGTCGGGAAACTACAATAATCCCACCTCAAAAGTGTGTAAAGCTCGTTTTGCTATATTTGGAAAATATGATATTAATTAGGCACAAACTATTTTGGATGAGTTAAGACCCAAAAATTTTACTATGGGAGAAAACACTCTTTTTTTTACTCGGATTTTCAATTATTTTGGTGTGGATGTTAAAAAGGAAGAGTTTGTACGTAGGAAAGTGTTCAATCTTGGGAACATTTCCCTTATGAAAATCCCACTTATGTTTCAACCGTATGAAACACTTACCGATAAGGAAGAGAGACTTGTTCATGAAGAGATGGAAGAAGAGGGAGAAGAAGAGGAAGAAGAAGGTGAAGGAATGGAAATTGAAGAAGAAGAGGAAGATGAAGAAACCTCTTTGGAAAGTATAGAGTATCCACATACACCCGCCAATCCGTCCAACAAAACCATACTCAAGAACCAAAAGATACTTGCTCAAAACCAAAAGGTTCTTAACAGATCTATTAGCAAGAAAATGGATAAAATCTCTACCAAGATCGAAAAGTTCTTTGGAAAGATAGGCAGGAAACTTGGCTTGTCCTCATCATCATCTTCATCAAACTAATCCTAGCCATTATCTCTCTAGCTATCGTTTATCTATCTTTGTATTTTCTATTTTTTTGGTTAATATTATGTAATGCTAACTAATATAAGTAATGCTATCTTATTCTCTGTTTTCCAGCTTTATATATCTCTGATAGTTATTTATTTTAAGTTTATATGGGTCCACTAGTATAAAAATAAACTTAGAAATAAAAAATAACTCAACTTGGTCATTCTGTCTAGACCATGTCGACATGCCCTGTGACGACCCAAAATTTTTAAGCAATTTAAATCGAAATATTAAATCGATTTTAAATATTCAATATAATAATTTTAACTTGAATTACGAATATCACAATTTATTTGATAATTGAATTATTAAAATTAAATAATTTGACGTTGGGTGAAATGTTGAATCTGGGGTTTTAAGTCTGTTAAAAATATTTTGAAGGCTTATAAAATTTATATTGAAAATACTGAAGAGATTAGAAGTGATGAAATCAAATTTAAAAATGGTTTGTTAAGTTTTGAAATTTATATCGTTTAAATTGAATTTAAAATATAGCCTTCCGAGGCACAGTCTCGAAATTCAACGAAACCAGTTCCATTGGGTCCGTAATATTGAATTATTACCGGATTTCAAATTTCATGGCTTTCGAAAATAACGTGTGATTGTACGAGATATAATGCTTAGACGATAATTACCGATTTAAATTAAATATTATTATCTGAAGGAAAATCAAATCACAGCCAAAATTATTTCGCATCTATCGCTTCCTTTCATCAGCTACGAGCCACCCTAGTATCTGTCTTTCGTCGCCCTAATTGTCTCCCCCTCTTCATTATATCACGCATCTTCCTTCCATCCTCATCAGTTCAAATCAAAATTAAAATTTCAAATTAATGGCCGAAGCCTTCTTCTTTCCGGCCTCTCTCTCTTCAAAAACGAACAAACGAAATCTCGTTCGAAAAAGGGAATCAGTAATCACTTTACCTAACCCATATAGTATCCAACCCGAAATTCATTTCCTCTCGCTCGTGAAATTTCAAATCGATGACGATAAAGGAGCGGCACCGTATTTCGAGCACGCGATGGTGCTCGCGAGTTGAGGGAGGCAGGTCGGCATTGCGTCTCGAACCCGTGATGTTCTGAAGCAAGTTGGCTTCGACGCGCGAAGGTAACCAACTCGTTCGCTTTTTTTTGCTCGGTTAGGCATCTCGTGAAGGGCGAGCGACCAGGTTGCGATGTTGGAGGTGTGTAGTGTTTCGCGATAGGTGGGTCGCAATTCAACTCGTGTCGTAGTCCAAAGGGAGCTAAGGCGGCTAAGGTTTGTGCAGTGGAGGCGCGTTCGTTGTGGGTACTTTTGCAGTGAGGTATAAGCCTGTTTGTTTTAATTCTGTATATGTTAGAAAATATAACTATAGCAAGTTTCAAATTGTTGATTTAAAAACAGTAAATTTTGAAGCTTAACTCCTAAATGAATTTTTGATTATCGAAACTAACAGCAAGGTTTAAGCAGAAACACAATAAAATTTGATAATTTCTAAAGTTTAAGAGTTAGTTAACAAGAGAGGATTTTAAAGCTGAAATTATTGAAATATCTTGACTTGGGAAAAATGATTTAAAATTTAGATTTTAGAAATGTATATAAATGATTCCTGAAATATAGGTAGATTCAAAAGAGGTTAAATATACAAGCATACACCTTAAATTTATTTACTTATTTTAAGCAAAGTATTAAAGTAATAAGTTTGTTTAAAAATAAATTTTTAGTTTAAACCCAATTTTTAGTTTAAAATAAATTTAGTGGTTGGCTAAAATCATATAATGAATAATAAATCGTTTGATTAGTTCAAATTTAATAAATCGTAAAAATTGTTATACGAGGTTTAAATATCGTGGGAAAACAAGTCATGGTGGATTGGATTGCAATCTGAAAATCAAAGGTGAGTTAATCTCACTCAGCTGATTTTAAACTTAAATTTAAATGATTAAATTTAAATAATTGTTTGAATGTTTGAATTGTTTGATGTGAGATAGTATGATATGGTTTGAAATTGGCATATTATATTGTGCTAACGTCTGTGGATGCAGGAAAAACAGGTTGGAGGGATCCAACTGGATCCCTCAACATTTATTTATTATTTAATATTTTCTGATGCGATTACTTGATATTCAATGTTGAATATATTGGGATGTTGAATGATGTGACTTGATTGGATATATATTGGGTATAATGAATTATCAAAAATATATAAATTGGATTTTGGGAAGAAAATAAAGGAAGTAAATTTGTAAACGAAATAATTTTAGAGGAATTAATAAATTTAGAATGAATTGAGAAAGAAATGGAAGTATTGTAAATACTAATAAAGAACTTCGAATATGGGAAGAAAAGGTTTGAATAAACCGTAATTAATGAATCGTAAATGTATGTGATATTAATTTAAAATGAATAAAGAATTATTTTAAAACTGAAAGTTTTAAATTATTTAAAGGAATAAGAAGCAAATTGAGGAATCTAAATTGGAATTTCAATTAAAAGTATTTTTATATCATAATTAAGGAATAAAATATGAAATTAAAGGATTATTAAATACATAAAATAAATTGGAAATCAATTTGAGGAAATTGATTTAAGTGATTGAAGTTGGAATTTTCTCTGGATAGCCAAGTATGATTTTCAAGCAATCTTAAATATAAGTTAAAGGTTTTAAGGTTGTTTTAAAAAGCATATTTTATAAAATTTATTATTTTTAAATGTTTAAATTCTAAAGTAAATATTTTTCAAAACTATTATCGTAGTAATTATTAAATGACTTGGTATTTGTTTTTAAAGAAAAATCTAGTTTATATTTTATAAAAGTAGCGTTATTATTTATTAAATATTTCTAAAGTACATAATTTAATTAAGTATTAAAGTAGTTTCAAATTTTTGAGGCTATGAAGTATACTTTATAACTAAGTGCTTTTAAAATTATTTTAAAGCTAAAAGTATTTTATACTTAGCGTTTCAGTGGAAATAAATATTGGGAAATTATTCCCGGAAAGGAATATGTTTGAAACTGTTTTCAAAAGGAGTTTGAAAGGTGAAATTATATCCTGTGAAGATATCTTTTTGAGATTTATAAATAATTTGGAAAATTATTTATTGGTTGATGGTGTTTGTGGATATTAATTGATAGTTAAATAACCGACTATCAATATTGGCCAACTGCGTTGATCGTTTCGAAGAGACCGGGATCGAGATTAATTTCTCGAAAACCACTTCGATCCGGTTTGTACGTTTCGTGTAAACGATTTTGAATTCGAAGATGGAGCAGTGAAGTGCAAGTGATAGTCGCTACTAATCCTGAGGATATTTCCAAAATGGATGTAGTAGGAGTAGTGCCTTCGGTTCCGTTCGAACCCGGGACGGACTTGTATGGATGAATGCTTGCGAAACATCGTCAGGTGGGCGATGGGCATTCTAAGTGAATCGTTCTAAAAGGTAACGCTTAGCCTCAAGCCTCATCAAATGGGAATGACTGAAAATCAGGGGATATGCAGCAAGGTTAGGTGGGTCATGCCCAAGCAGGACAAGATAATTCCCCTGTCTAGATGTCATATATTTCGGCTTAGTGGGTGGTTGGTCGCGCCAACCACAGGGTTTATCTTGTTCGGGACTGTTCAGTAAGAAATGGTTCCGGCCTTGTGTTGCAGGGGATGAAGAGAGTAATCCTCGGTACGGTGATCTAGGCCCCGTACTGTTACAGGTGGTACCCCAGTGCCTAGTCGTTAGTTGGAAATCCATTCTCCCTACGAGCCTTGTACGAGTTTTGTTTGTATTACCCACTCTGTGGCTAGTAGCTGGAATTTAATGAATGTAACAATTTCAGCTATTTTATAAGTATTTGTATATAGACCCTATTATAATATCAGAGGATTTCTATAAAAATTGTTTTAGCTATCGTAAGGTAAAAACCCGACATGTTTATTTGTGGCGTGGTCTTACGAGATGCTTTTGTTTTTCAAAGGACTTTTGAAACTTTAATAATCAATTAGGTGTGATTTTCTCACGCTGGTATTCCAGACTGACTCGGGTGTTATGTAACTGTAATGCTCGGGTCAGACCGAGTATTATAGAATACAGGATATGATGCTGTGGAGCTCAGGAGACGAGCTGGATGACGATACGTATTCTCATACTTGTATATATGTATATATATATATATATATTTCCGCTGTGTTGAGTTGTTGTGTACCCATTTGTATGATATTGATGTTGAGTTGTGATTGATGTACTCTGATTGATGTAATATATAAACAGAGATATAGTTGATTGAGTAAAGATTATTTATTATCTATTATATTTTATTCTGCTGCGATGGTTAGATTATGTTATTGTTTTCTATTTTCTTCTTCTACCTCTTCTTCTTAAACCCAAATGGTTCGTATTTCTGTGCAACTTGAGTTGATTGTTGTAGAATAGTGTTGACTCAAGGGGTACGGATTTACGGGTCGTTACACTTGGTATCAGAGCATAGGTTGGAGATAACCTTGGCTCTGGTGGAAATTACTCATTTAAAATAGAGTCTATAGTACTCTAAAATGAGTTTGAGCGTATTAATTGATATGAGCGCGTATTTGTTAGTGAATATAAGTTGTTTTAATATTGTGTTGATTGAATTATTGAGTGGCATATGAACCTTTGTCGACACAGTCTGCGCAACTGTATCGAAGGGGTTTCTAAACACTTGAATAGAACAATTGACACGGTATTGATTTAAATGTGGGTAAATGAAATAATTTTACCCAAAATATATTTTGATATAAATAAAAGTTTTGTAAACTATTTAGCTAGTATATGGTTGCTTGGATGTTAGGAATGATAATATTAAAGTATTATCATTTTTAAGTGAAAATTTAACTAGAAATTGTAAATATAATCAAAGATTGAGAAGATAAATTCAAATATAAAATGAAATTTATAAATGTGAATTATAAATGCAAAATTATAAATTGAAATATAATCAAATGAGAATTTGTATGAACATAAGCTATGCAAATGAATTATAGAAAATTTTTTTATTTAAGCAGGATTTGGAAATTTAAATCTCGAAAATTTGGAAGTATTTTGAAGATAAATAATAGCCTTATTGTTTTGGAGGTTACTTCTGAAAGGAAATTTTTTTTAAAATGGATTTTGGAAGTAATATAGCATTGAAATCACTTGGATTATTGGAAAATAATTCTGATGATGACGACCGCATCATCAATTTTCATTTTCGAATTTCTGAGTGACATATTGCAACCAAATTGATTTGTATAGGAAAACCCGTTTGTTTTTGAAATCTCAAAGGAAATTTATTGGGAATAAAATCAGGATTGGTTTAAATATTTGAGAAATGTGATTTGAGATGTTGGAGATTTCAAAATGATTTGAAACCAAAGCCGGGAGTTTAAAAATCCTGATAGGATGGGTTGTAAGCTTATAGATTAAGATGATTTTTAAATCAGGAATGGAATATAAGCTTTGAATGAATTTAAATTTAAAGTGAGAAGTTAAAAAAAATGAGATTTACTTGGATTGATGAATAAAATTGAATCGAATTGAGTTAAATAAAACTGAGTTCAAATAAAATTGAATTGGAATAAAAATTCAGTTGAATTATTGAATGAATTAGATTCTTACCTGAATAAATGGAAAGTAAATTGGATAAGAAATGAGAATTGAAATCAATAAATTAGAATAACTTATAAAAGAATTAAAGATCCATGGAAATAAAATATGTTTGGGCTATAAATAAATAGAAGGCTTGAGTTAAAAATAAAAGATGAATATATTCCAGCTTATGATGAATGGAATTGTATAAAATAATAAGTTGTGACTTATTAAATTGAAAATGGAATAAAATGCCCAAAATCAATATTTTGATAAATTGAAAAATGAAATGAGGATCCAAACTTGAAGTATAAAATAAATATTAAACTTAAGAAAATTAAATGGAGTGATATTTGGAATAAAAATTCAAGTGTTGGATTATGAATAAGGGGAGAACTAACTGGATAATAAATTAGTTAATGAAATTGAATTGTGAGTTTATGATAAAGTTTGGAAATAAACTCAAGTTATAAATTAAAATGGATTCAAATTGTTGATGAAGTGGAAGAAATTACGAATGAAGCTGAAGTGTGAGTTAATAAATTGGATGGTAAATAAAAGGTGAATAATAGAATCAGAACTTGAGTTATTAATTAAAATTTGACTTGAAGTGTTAATAAAGTAAATATAATTTGAAAAGTGTAGAATAAAAATGAAATGGATTAAAATAGTAATGAAATGAATTACAAATGAAATCCAAATAAGTGGAAGTAAATTGGAAACGGCCTTGTAATAAATTGAATGAGTGAACCTGGAAAGTTAAATTTTATAATAACCAATCAAATGAAATTGCAGATTTAAAAAAAAAAAAGATTTACTTGAGAGAGGGTTTACTTGAAAATGAAAATGAGCTTAAGTATAAAATTTGAATAAACTGAAGTAAATTGACTTAAGCTAAATAGATGAGGAGTTGAATGGAAATCAAATTGAGCAAGGTTTAATGATATTGGATTGGTTTTAAAACAAGTAAAAATAAGTTTTAATTGTAATAAAATTCGGTGAGTTGCCGATAATTTTCAAAGAAATGAAATTCTTAAATAAGAAATTGTAAACCATTTAACTTGGAGTCAATGAGAAAAATAGAATGGATTTAAATGAAATGCAAATGAATAGATCATGAAAATGGCGACTAACTTGTTTTAAAGATTGAAAAAATGGCGACTAACTCAACAACATCACTATCGGATCTGGGAGGGGAGGACGCGGAGGAGGACGGCTGGACTCGGGTGATGGATCGAAGAAAAAGGCAGGTACTCTCGGCTAACAGGCAGAAGGAGGCGGGAGATCTCATCAAATCAGTTCCACAAACAGAGCAGTTTCAACAGAAAAATCAGATTAGGAGGAAAAATGCATCAATCGGCACAGCAGTTTTTACAAAATCAAAACCTATAAACTGGTGTGAACTGGTCAAAGGAAAAAAACAAGGTGATCTAATACAATACTTTGACCCAGAAATTGTTAATGACAAGAAAACAGCCATAATTGGAGAGGAAGAGCTAATATCAGCAGAGAAAATGTGGTCCAACTCTATTCTCATATACTTGGTAGGTAAAAGGCCGTACTACATGTTTTTCAAAGCATATATAAAAAGAATGTGGGCTCCAAAAGGTAAATTTGAAGTATTTGCTAGAGATAATGGTTTTTATCTAGTTCAATTTGAATTAGCAGAAGATTGTAATAAAATACTAGAAGGCGGACCATGGATGATGGATGGAAAGTTCATAATCATGAAAAAATGGAACAGTTCCATCAAATATGAAAAAGATCTATTGCTATCCATTCCTATATGGGTGAGATTTCCAAACTTAACCTTTGCATATTGGAATCATATTTCACTATGTAAAATTGCTAGTACTATCAGCAAACCTATTGCAATGGATGAGCATACCAAAAACAGAAGTAGAATAACATTTGCCAGAATGCTTATTGAAGTTGATGCAACTTTCAAATTTGATAAAGAAGTACAAATCAAACTGCCTAAAGTAGATTGTGTAATGCAAAATGTTGAATATGAATTCATACCCCTGGTGTGTAGTAACTGTGTATGTTTCGGACATGTCAACAAGAATGTCCTATATCTTTTACACAACAATGGATACCAAAGCCCACAACATGCAACAAAGAGACTGATCTCATGGACTTTGCTTCAGAAGGAAACAACATCAACTCAGAAATAACAGCTCATCACAACACAGAAGTTATTACAATTGAAGAGTCCAATGTCCAAGATTATACAAACAATAAGAATAAAGATGTTTCTCAATCAGATACATCAGTCTTATATGTTGAGACAGATCAGATGTCATCAAAGAATCCTACAGTTGCAATTGAAGCCTCGCCATTAACTGAAGCAGCTAAATGTGCAGTATCTAAATCTCATTCTCAATCCAGCATGGTTGCCACAATTGCAAAGGGACCCTTTGCTTGTACTTCTGACATGAATCAAATACAAAACATTGCAGAAGAATCACTTACAAGTACCAAGACTCTGGATCCAACTGCTATGACGTCATCGACAAAAGCCTCAGTCAATTTATCATCATCAGAGAATTTATGCAACAGGGAGTTATCAAATCATAATGAACTTATCTCAAATAGTTCTCACCCTCAAATTTCAGATCTAACATCTGTAGTGTTTAATCCTTTTCAGGTGCAAAAAGACATGAAAGACTCAAATGTGGAAGCATCTTCTTTATCTCAATCATGTATCAATCCCACATACCCTTCTACCATCAACCCTCTCAACAATTCACCAGCAAACCTCACATCCATCAACCCTGAATTTGAAAAAGTGCTATCAGAAATGAAAAAGAAAAATCCTCAAGAAAAGAAAAAGAATAAAGTGATTCATGACAGTGTGACTCCCGCTATAAAAACTAGGAGTCAAGCAAGCTCATCCAAATAATGTCAATCTTGTGCTGGAATGTGCGAGGTCTTAACAAGGCAGCACATGTTCTAGAGGTAAAAAACATCGTTTTCTCGCAAAAACCTTCTATGTTTTGCTTAGTTGAGAATAAGTTGAGAAGAAATAAAGTTCAGCTATTTATGGAATCATGGGGTAATAAATGGACATGCATCAACAACATTGAATATCATCATAAATGCAGAATACTCATCATGATCAACTCGGATATTTGGAGCAGCTATGTAATTTCTATGAGCAAACAACACATTACATGCATGCTAAACAATACTGCAGGGGCTCAATGTATTGTCACTGTCATATATGCATTAAATCTTGAATCTGAAAGGAAACCTTTATGGAAACAACTGGAAAAAGAAGCAAACACCTTCATTACCCCTTGGTGCATCATAGGGGATTTCAACTGTGTTAGATTTTTGAAAGAAAAAATGGGAGGAAATAAGTTGACAACAAGAAACATTCAGGAGCTAAACAATTTTATAAATTCTGCAGGAGTAAAAGAACTCAGCATTTCAGGGGTTAAGTATTCATGGAGATCAGGACCAAACAAAAATATTGCTACAAAGATTGACAGACTATTATGCAACATTGAATGGATGAACATGTTCAAAAATTCCCATGCAAAATATCTAGATCTATCTACCAGTGATCATGTTCCTATTATGTTTCAGTTTAACCATATACAAACATTAGAAGGTCCAAAACCTTTTAAATTTAGAAACCACTGGGTCAAATGTGAGGGGTACAAAGAAGCAATTGAAAAACATTTTGTTTTCCCTGAAGAAAATCAACTTTTCAACCTTATACAAATGCAGAAAAACATCAAAAGGGAAATCAAAAGATGGTGCAAAGGAAAAAATGATTTGCAGACAGAGGTATCAAAATGCAAGCATAAGGTCAACATTGCATTACAAATATTAGAAAATAATCACAATTCATTAAATGCACAAAAGCTGCATGAAGCACAAGTAGATTTGGCAAAAAATTTGGGGCTGCTAGCAATGGATAACAAACAAAAAACAAAATGCCAATGGATCAAATGGGATGATAGTTGTTCGAAATTCTTCTTTGCAAAACAAACAACCAGAAGATTTGTAAACAGTTGTCACAACATCATAAAAGAAAATGGAGAAGTAGTCAAAACCTCAAAAGAGATAGAAGATGAAGCTGTCAAATATTTTTCCAACATATACAATAGAGGAAACATGATTAATCAGTTTCCAAATATCATTCCAAAAAGGAAAATAAATGATTGGGGTAAAAATTTCCTTAATGCTACATTTGAGGAAAAAGAATTAAAAAGAGCCATTTTCAGTATACACAATGATACTGCCCCTGGATATGATGGTTTCAATGCAAAATTTTATAAAAGACATTGGAATGAATTAAAAAAACCTCTTTTAAAAGCCATGTAAACTTCCTTTGATAATGGCAGAATAGTGAGAGAAATAAATCATACTATTATCTCCTTAATCCCAAAAGTCAAAACTCTAGAAACAGTTTCAGATTACAGACCTATAGCATGTTGTTCCATGCTGTACAAGATCTTATCTAAAATGTTATGTGACAGAATGAAGTATGTTCTTGGAGAACTAATCTCGGATAATCAAACAGCATATTTACCAAACAGGCAAATCAAAGATGGGATAATCATTGCACATGAACACATCAGGAATTTCAACAAGCATGGCAGTAACAAAATATGCATAAAGGTGGATCTTAAAAAGGCTTATGACTCAGTAAACAGACAATTCATCCTGCACATGATGAGAAGCATGGAATTTCCAGAGAAATGGATAAATATTATACAAGAAATGATAATTACTCCTAGTTACTCCTTTTCCATTGAAGGGTACCACAAGGGATATTTTTCTGGGAGTAATGGATTAAGGCAAGGAGATCCCCTATCCCCCTACCTATTTACTTTATGCATGGAATATTTCACTCTGTTGATGGATGCAAAAGCTACTAAAGGAAAAGTAGAATCAGTTATCAAAAACAATTCAAACATAACACACCTCATTTATGCAGATGATCTGTTAATTTTCATAAATGCTACAGCAGTGGGAGCCAAATCAGTTAAAAATTGTTTTAAAAAACTGAAGAAAGTGACTGGATTAGAAATGAACAATCTCAAAACCCAAGTTTTTTTCAACAAGTTTTGCAGCAACAAGGATCAAGTACTCAACATTCTAGATATTCAAGAAGGAGAACTACCTGTCAGGTATCTTGGACTACCCTTATCTGTCACATACATCAAACATTCAAATTGTAAACAACTTATTGACAGAGTGTTATATAAGATGCATGGTTGGGAATGCAAATTTCTCACTGTCCCAGGCAGAATTGAATTAATTAAAGCTGTTGTTTATCCAATGGTCAGTTTTTGGATGCAATGTTTCATGTTACCTAGCCTAACCATTCACAAAATTAATCAGTTATGCAAACAATTCATCTGGAAAGGTAAAAACAGCAAGGTACCATGGGAAACAGTCACAAGTGTTAAAGCTGAAGGTGGGATGGGTTTGAAAAAACTGTCAGATATTAATAATACATTTTGCATCAAAAGAATATGGGAAGCCCTTAACAATTCATCTTATAGTGCTAGATGGCTTAATGAAAAATATGCTAACAATGAGACTTTGTGGGAAGCTAACTTTAGTAATAATTCTTCATGCACTTGGAAGAAAATGTTATACTACAGAAAAGAAGCTCAAAAATTGATTGACAGAAGAATTGTGGATGGCAAGTCCACCAGTTTATGGTTTATACCTTGGATCAATGGTTCTACATTATTGGAAAAACTGGGGCATCAAATCTTATCATATACAAGAGGTCATAATCATAAGGTAAGTCAAATCATATCTGATAATTGTTGGAGGCCAGAAAACATCTCATATTTAGGCAACATAAGTGAGGAAATAAGGAAAGTTCCTATACATCGTGATAAAACAGAAGACTATAGGTTTTGTAACAGCAGTAAAAATGGCTTGTTTTCTTTTCATGATACATGGAATAGTATAAGGGTCAAACTCCAGAACATCAATTATTACAAAATCATATGGAATACCACATCACTCCCGAAGATGAATGTATGCTTATACAGAGCCATTTTCAATTATCTTCCCACAAAAGATAAGCTACAATTACAGGGAGTAACTGAAGATAACATATGTGTATTGTGCAAAAAGGAAATAGAAACATGTAATCATCTTTTTTTCAACTGTTCCTTCTCCAAACATGTGTGGTATTGGATCAGAACCATGATGGAGGACCCTATAACTCAGGGAGATATTCATATTTCTATTACAGATGCCATCACATATATATCCCAAAAATTTGCAGTCAACAGTATAAAGAAAGACATCATAATTGCCGCGCTTAGCACAGATGTTTGGTACATTTGGAAAAGCAGGAATGATATCATCTTTAACAGTGAAAAGAAAGACAAAATCACAGTCTGTAACATCATCAAATCCAATGTTCGAGACATTATCATCAATAGATCCAAGTTTTTCAGCCACAGCAACATCAATGCAGATAACATCATACAAAAATGGGAAATCATACCTCTGCGAGTTGACCTTACTGTAACCAAAAACCCTAATTCCCCCAATACGGCATCATCCTCAAGATACATGATTGATAGAGAAGATGATGAAACAGAGAGCTCAAAATTGTCTAGATGCACTGATAGTATTATCACTATCGTTGAAAGAGAAGAAAGATTGCAAGGGAGAGAGAATGAGCCGCCATGAGTCGCGAGATTTTCGCAAAGTATTTAGGGTTTGTGTTTTTTGATGAGTATACGGGTTGCTTTTTGTACAACCGGTTCATTATGTATATAACTTGTTATGTAATGTGTTGGCATTATCAATAAAGCTTTTTGATCCTTTTTCAAAAAAAAAAAAAATAGATCATGAAAATAATTGAAATGGTTATTGAATGAAATAGCTTGGATTGTCTTCGAGCTAAAGAAAATAGTTTGGAATAAACAAATATGGAATGAAATGTAAATAAATGGATAGTAAATTAAATGTAATGTGTCGAGCTAAATAAATGATTGTCAATAAATTCGAAATGGAATAGAATTAAGTATAAATTGAGTTGGAGTCAATTTAAATTGGTTATAAACATAAATACTTATTTATTCACATAAATCTTGTCAAATTGCATAGAATGAATTGTCATTGGATGTAAATGGAAGTAATTAAAATTCTATGAGTTGGTGGAAGTAAAATAAATTGATTTTGAAAGCAATTGAATTAAATATGAGTTCAATTTGCTTAAAATAAAAAAAAATTAAATGTAAGCAATTGAGTTTTAAACCGTCCAAATTTATGAAGTTATATACAAATGGATTGAAAAACATTCACATTGGATGAGAATGGTTTATAAAATTAATTGAAGCAGTTGAATTAGCATGAAACTATATAAATTGCTTACGGAAAAGTGTTTGGTATGAGATTCTTTTAGAATTCATATGTTTTAACTAGTGTGAATAAGTGATATACTGTTAAAATTCATATATTTGGCACTTACATGTTTAAATTGAGTAAGTACAGGTACCTGGAAGCCGTGTGGCTGGATTTGGTAGTGCTATTTGCTAAAAATAATAAGCCGCTTGCTTAAAATACTAAATAAGGTACGCCTACGCAATAAAATTAGGAAATATGAACTGTTTTTGGTTTTTCCGACCGTGTGGGTCGATGTATATATATTTATCTCTTTTGTCAAATTGCAAAAGCTCCTCCGTACAAAGGGGACTCTGCCAAAAATTTTCAGAAAATTTGGGAGTTAGAAAATTTTCGAAAATTTTGGAAAATTTTGTTAACGACAAAACTATTTAGAATTGGAAACTAAAATAAGTTAGTAAATGAAACTAATTAAAGTAATGACTTAAATTAGATATAAATGAAGGATAAAATTTAAAAAGTTCAAAGTTGAAAATAAATGAAATACATATGTAATGTGGAAATCGATCTGAATAGAAATAGGTATAAACTAAAAATGGTAAAGAGAAATAAAGATAAGAAACATATAAAATGTTTATACTAACTTAAGAAAGGAATGGTAAATTCTAGATTGGAAATTGATAATACAAATATAATCTAAGATAATATTGAAATGAATAGATATTGGCATTTTGTGAGGAAGTCGATAAAATATTTTGGGATATTGTGATTGGATATTAGTGCTAAGCAGGACATGCAGGTATTATGAAAGGGAAAATGAAATTGGATTTGATTTCAAGAGATAAATTTGAATTGCCCGACAAAAAGGTACGCATTTAAATTTGGTATGGAATTTGATTGGGATTTGGATTGAGCCACTTGGCTTTTTGTTTTCTTTTTGGATTTGGGAGGCCGTAGAGCCATTTTGTACTAGTACCGAGCTAGCCGCGCAAAGGAGACGCTAGCGAAATTTTTCGGAAATTTAGAGAGTTAGAAAAATTTTGAGAAAATTTTGATAATTCAAAACTTGTTTTAAGAATAAAACTTGAATGATTGAGCGAATAGGATGGTTTGCAAACTAGGGAAAGGATTGGAAAGTTAATAAGAATGATAATAGTCTTTTATAGAAGATAGTTGGTTGGATATTGAATTGTTGGGTTTTGAGGAAAAGTAACGGGTATTGAACCATTCTTCCTAACTAGTAATTTCGGGGACGAAATTCTTTTAAGGGGAGAGGAATGTGACGACCCGAAATTTTTAAGCAATTTAAATCGGAATATTAAATCGATTTTAAATATTCAATATAATAATTTTAACTTGAATTACGAATATCACAATTTATTTGATAATTGAATTATTAAAATTAAATAATTTGACGTTGGGTGAAATGTTGAATCTGGGGTTTTAAGCCTGTTAAAAATATTTTAAAGGCTTATAAAATTTATATTGAAAATACTGAAGAGATTAGAAGTGATGAAATCAAATTTAAAAATGGTTTGTTAAGTTTTGAAATTTATATCGTTTAAATTGAATTTAAAATATAGCCTTCCGAGGCACAGTCTCGGAATTCGACGAAACCAGTTCCATTGGGTTCGTAATATTGAATTATTACCGGATTTCAAATTTCGTGGCTTTCGGAAATAACGTGTGATTGTACGAGATATAATGCTTAGACGATAATTATCGATTTAAATTAAATATTATTATCTGAAGGAAAATCAAATCACAGCCGAAATTATTTCGCATCTATCGCTTCTTTTCGTCAGCTACGAGCCACCCTAGTATCTGTCTTTCGTCGCCCTAGTTGTCTCCCCCTCTTCATTATATCACACATCTTCCTTCCATCCTCATCAATTCAAATCGAAATTAAAATTTCAAATTAATGGCCGAAGCCTTCTTCTTTCCGGCCTCTCTCTCTTCAAAAACGAACGAACGAAATCTCATTCGAAAAAGGGAATCAGTAATCACTTTACCTAACCCATATAGTATCCAACCCGAAATTCATTTCCTCTCGCTCGTGAAATTTCAAATCGATGACGATAAAGGAGCGGCACCGTATTTCGAGCACGCGATGGTGCTCGCGAGTTGAGGGAGGCAGGTCGTCATCGTGTCTCGAACCCGTGATGTTCTGAAGCAGGTTGGCTTCGACGCGCGAAGGTAACCAGCTCGTTCGCTTTTTTTAGCTTGGCTAGGCATCTCGTGAAGGGCGAGCTACCAGGTTGCGATGTTGGAGGTGTGCAGTGTTTCGCGATAGGTGGTTCGCGATTCAACTCGTGTCGAAGTCCAAAGGGAGCTGAGGCGGCTAGGGTTTGTGCAGTGGAGGCGCGTTCGTTGTGGGTACTTTTGGAGTGAGGTATAAGCCTGTTTGTTTTAATTCTGTATATGTTAGAAAATATAACTATAGCAAGTTTCAAATTGTTGATTTAAAAACAGTAAATTTTGAAGTTTAACTCCTAAATGAATTTTTGATCATCGAAACTGTTATCCCATTTTTTGGTCAAAACTGGAATATCAATGTTGAGCGCGTCTCCACCACGATCGAGCTAAGAAGAAGCAACCAACAAGCGTACCTAAGTCCAGAGTTCCCGAATACCAAGTCCATTCGGCCTCATACCCTCATGTTCATTCGGCTATGCAAGTATACGAGTCATTCGGCACTAAGGCCTAAAGCACATTCGGCATTCCTATTCGGCTCATTCGGCATTCCTATTCGGCCACCGGACCGAGGCCTCATCTCCACCACCGAACCAACCTACCATCACCACCGAACCAAAACTTCACACCCCTGTACCGAACCAAAAGGCCTACCGGACCAGCCCTACTACCGAACCACATCCATAACCCCTTCACAACCGGTCCAAACAACCACCGGTCCACATTGCCGGCCCACACCTACCACCGAACCAAACTCCACCTTCACCAAGCATGACCGAACCAAGCTCCGCCGAACCAGAAGATTGCCAGTCCAGATTGCATCAGCCCGGGCCCACCAGCAGCTATATACTTCCAAGACCCCTGCCCCCTACCTCATTCTATAAATAGAGGGGCAGGGGTACAACAATGGGGACAATTTTTTGGAGACAAGTTTGGGAGCTCAAGCCTGGAAGGAACTCTCAAACAACTTTAGATACTTATAATCAAAGCTTTGTACTTGTAATCTAAAGAAAAAAGGAGAATAACATATAAAGTGGACGTAGGCACGTTCTGGCCGAACCACTATAAATCTGTGTGTCTTTTACATTTTAGTCCTTGCTTTTTACATATTTGCATAAATCACCCCAAATCACTAAACACAACATAAAATCAACCAACTCATACGACTTTGGGTGTTTGCGGCCATTTTTTACGCAAACATTTTGGTGCTTTCACTGAGAAGGAACCAGCTTCCGCTACACGGATAGAAGTTGAATTTGAAAATCTAAGAGTTTAGATCTAAGAGTTATGACGAGACAAACAAGTAGAAGGCAAAAGGGCAGAGAAATGTGAACATGAAGGAAAATCAAGAGACTTCTTCTAGAAATGGAGCAGGAGGAGCATCCATCTACATGAGCATCCATCTACATCACCAGAGAGGAAATGAAAGTCAGAATGAAAAGACAAGAGGAGGTGACGCAAGCTCTTCTCAGACAACATTACGCCGGAACCCAGATCCATGTAGCTGGATCAGAAATGCTCAAACAACAAGCAGATGAAATGGCTCAGCAGGGGGCAACCCCCAATCAGCAGACGACTATCAATCAGGCATCGATCCCGCATGGGGGCACCACGCTTGGAGCCAGTTGATCCAATCCCAAAGAGTAAGATAGATGCCTCTGAGCAACCTGGTAAGGAATGAACGTCCAGTCAGGGGGCAGGTAAAATTCCCTCATGAACTCGGGGGCAGGTCGAAAGCAATGAATAAGTCGCAAACCTCTCACTAGCACGGTTAAATCATTTACACATGTGAGCGATCGCGCACGATCCATAGGCATGCTCTGAATGACTATAGACCGCACCATAGTAAGAGTTTACACTTTGACATCCTCGTCTTGCTCCCGCTTTGATTTTGATTTGAACGTTCCTACTGTGGAACTCGTATGATTATTGCTTTGACATTTACAATTCCATGGAAAAATTATTTACTTGTATGCCCGTTGGATCGCGAACGGTCCACGAGCACCTATTGCATGGCAACGAACTGCCGAAATCTTTGATTCGAAAACTCCCCCAAACAATAACTCCAACACTGATAATATTAAGTCCCCCCCGGGCACACTCATTTGCCTCGAACGGCACCCGACTTCGAACAGTCACAACTCGCCTCGAACGGCACCCGACTCCGAACAGTCACAATTCGCCTCGAACGGCACCCGACTTCGAACAGTCACAAATCGCCTCGAACGGCACCCGATCGCGAACGGTCACAACTCGCCTCGAACGGCACAACTCGCCTCGAACGGCACAACTCACCTTACCTCAAATGGCTCGATCGCGAACGGTCGTCGTTTGAGGTCCGCTACCTGATCACTGACTACTACACCTTACCTCAAATGGCTTGATCACGAACGGTCGTCATTTGAGGACCGCCACTTGACCGCGCACTGTCGCACCTTACCTCGAATGACTTGATCACGAACGATCGTCATTTGAAGTTAGGCGCTTGACCTTGAACGGTCACATTTCATCACAACTGGCTCGGTCTCGAACGATCGACGCGTGGACTTACAGACTCGACCGCGCACTGTCGCACTTTACCTCGAATGACTCGATCGCGAACGGTCGTCATTTGAAGTTAAGCGCTTGACCTTGAACGGTCCTCACTCGACCGCGCACTGTCGCACTTTACCTCGAATGACTCGATCCCGAACGGTCGTCATTTGAAGTAAAGCGCTTGACCTTGAACGGTCACATTTCACTGCAGATGACTCGATCCCGAACAATCGACGCATGGATTTACGCGCTTGACCGCGCAGGGTCGCACTTTCCCTCGAATGACTTGATCACGAACGATCGTCATTTGAAGTTAGGCGCTTGACCATGAACGGCCGCGCTTCATCCCAAATAGCTCGATCCCGAACGGTCATCAGTTGGGGCCATATAAACTATCAAGTTCTTTACAGGTAGATGACAGGATATGAACATCCAGCTCATGGCATTACAAAACACGCCTTCCTACCGCAAGGCATATTTTGGGGGGCAAAGTGTTATCCCATTTTTTGGTCAAAACTGGAATATCAATGTTGAGCGCGTCTCCACCACGATCGAGCTAAGAAGAAGCAACCAACAAGCGTACCTAAGTCCAGAGTTCCCGAATACCAAGTCCATTCGGCCTCATACCCTCATGTTCATTCGGCTATGCAAGTATACGAGTCATTCGGCACTAAGGCCTAAAGCACATTCGGCATTCCTATTCGGCTCATTCGGCATTCCTATTCGGCCACCGGACCGAGGCCTCATCTCCACCACCGAACCAACCTACCATCACCACCGAACCAAAACTTCACACCCCTGTACCGAACCAAAAGGCCTACCGGACCAGCCCTACTACCGAACCACATCCATAACCCCTTCACAACCGGTCCAAACAACCACCGGTCCACATTGCCGGCCCACACCTACCACCGAACCAAACTCCACCTTCACCAAGCATGACCGAACCAAGCTCCGCCGAACCAGAAGATTGCCAGTCCAGATTGCATCAGCCCGGGCCCACCAGCAGCTATATACTTCCAAGACCCCTGCCCCCTACCTCATTCTATAAATAGAGGGGCAGGGGTACAACAATGGGGACAATTTTTTGGAGACAAGTTTGGGAGCTCAAGCCTGGAAGGAACTCTCAAACAACTTTAGATACTTATAATCAAAGCTTTGTACTTGTAATCTAAAGAAAAAAGGAGAATAACATATAAAGTGGACGTAGGCACGTTCTGGCCGAACCACTATAAATCTGTGTGTCTTTTACATTTTAGTCCTTGCTTTTTACATATTTGCATAAATCACCCCAAATCACTAAACACAACATAAAATCAACCAACTCATACGACTTTGGGTGTTTGCGGCCATTTTTTACGCAAACAGCAAGGTTTAAGCAGAAACACAATAAAATTTGATAATTTCTAAAGTTTAAGAGTTAGTTAACAAGATTGAGATGACCCACTTTCTTACTCCAAATTTTTTTTTTTGTACAAGTTTTTTTTTTCCTTTTCCAGTGGTCATCTACTCAAGAGAACATCCTTTCTCTTTTCACTCCTATCCAGGATCTTTCAACCAATATAAAAATATTGTTATAAACAAATCATCTTAACTTACTTATATGAAAACACATATAGATGATATTTTGAGTTTTTCTTTTTTCTCTTTTTCTTTCAATCAGAGTATAAGAGTTTTGGAAGCAGAAAATTCATTTTGGAATTCACCATATGATTTCCTCATAGCAAAATAATTTCCATAGTAGCTTTTCTGTCTTATTTAATTTTTGGCAAGTTCTATATGTTATTTTTCTAGTTTTAAAGTTTGTTTGCACTTCTATGACCTCAGATTTACTGAAACTATAATTATCACATGTGCAAGTGTGTACATGTATTCTGTGTACATGTGTGTATCTGGATGATTTCAGGTAACCACTCTTTTCCAATACAACTAACCTGATTTACTAGTTTTATTTATTTATTATCTTTCCTAACCAAAAAGCTTAGGTCATTTAGACTGGTTGAACCCAGGCTTGGCAAAATTGGTCAAGTTAACCTGAATTCTTTTGCTACTTTACTTAAGCAACATACCAATCAATCTGGGCTTCTTTATGTGCCTCACAGTTCTTACAATAGATATCAGGTTATTCCTTTCTAATTCCAATCTACAAATCATTTCAGATTTTTCTTAGTACTGCACATTTTTGTTAAGCATTCCAGAAGCTTACTACTAAAAACTGTATTACTTAATGAAACATTCTCAAAAGCAACTCACAACTTTCAACAGAAATATCATAGTTAGTTCAATACTTGCAAACAGAAAATAGCACTACATCAGTTTCCTCCCAAACAACTTAACCAACATTTCATAACATAAATTCAAATTAACTTCTATCATAATATTAGTGAGTCTGTACTATTATATCCAATTCCTTAGCAGCTAATTCATCCAATTCTTGATCAAGAAAATGCCTAATTACCTGCACAATCACCATGAGCTGCCTCATAAAAATATGAGACACCCAATGGTGTTCAAACACACAAAGGGTCAGACTAAATTGTCTGGTATGAGTAATCTTACTGAAAATCTAAATTTAGATAACTTTTCTTATTTTCAAGTAACTTTTGAAACAAGTAAGGTAAAGCAATATTTCTCTTGTATACTCTCATGTATCACCTGTGCATGTTCATTTATGCATACAGAATAATAAATAATTCCATGGATTGTATCAGGGAGTACAAACATATAATTCCCCCAATAGAATACTCTAAACCAACCAATATAATCATCGTTTAATTATTTTCCTTATCTATAACTTTCTGGCTATCAGGGATTTTACCCAAACCTACCTGTGAACTTATTTTCAGAATTCAATATCAGGTGTTTTATAATGGACTTAGCTACTTTCCTTCTATTAAATCACACATTGTCTGGGGCATATTCACTGTTAACCCAGCACACTCAGGCCCCTGGGTATAATCATACCATGTGTGAGCTTGCAATATTCACCTTGCCAAGCCCTACTTTGTAGCCCTAAGATCCAAAATCCTTAGTTAAATTACTAAGTGTTTATTTTCTCTTTTCCCCCAATTATGCTAATCCCTTCTGCATCTCATAATTAAGCAGAGAAAATAAATAACTCAACCATCATGCATGTATTCAAGGAATAACAGATCATGTTTTCATAAACATAAATTTATTCATACAAGCTAGTCTAGTTTCTCAGTATACATGTTATTTACATCATGGGCTTTTAAGGAATCATGCTTATAAATATATGGTCATATATAGTTTACTCTGATGCATCCATTTACCTCTGGTTTAATCAGGTACTCACGAATTCACAAGATCTGACTAAACCACAAGTCTTTATTCTCATCTGGATTTATTTGTAAACATAGAAGTTCAGCACATGTATGACATTGCAGTTATATATTACCACTTATTTAATCATGAGACATAAGCAGAAACCACTTTATGCTGCAGTCCCATTTTTTTTATTTATTATTCATTCATTTTTTTTTCTGACCATAGATCTACAACATATATCCTTGAAATTTCCATGAATTGATCTGCATGTAAAAGTCACATAAAAGAAAGCATCTTATCCCAAAGATAATTCATGACACAGTAAACATTTGAACATGAAAGCTATAAACATATTTTCTGGGTATATTAACATAAGAAGAGTTAAACATTTAATAGATCATTAACACACCAAAATCATAAACAAACACAGATTGAATAAAAATATAAAATCATTTAGGCTGCCTCAATATTCAGGACTTAATGCCAATTTTCAGTGAGGTTACTCACCTTAATCCTTTTCTTTTGATCTGCTATTTCCTACTTATCTCTAATGGCCAATGCTTCTCTTTCTCTTTTTTTTTTCTTTTTCTTTTGCTTGCTGTATATATTTTTCTTTCTGTTTTTAAGAAAATGGTGACAGATCCTTTTACCCTTAAGCCTTCTTATAAAAGACCTTGGCTGCCTCTAGGGTTTTTAAAATTTACCCAATGTCAATTTTACCCTGTCACTTATGATCAGCCTCTCATTCTATTTCAAGAGAAAATGGGTAAGTGGTCCCTATTTCTATTAACAGAAATTATACCTTTTTACCCCGGTCATCTTATTTGCATGATCTCTGTTTTTTTGTTTTGTTATAAAGCTAAGGAAATTACTAAAAGTGGATAAAGTATTTATTCAACAACTCATACCATTTTCATACAATTTCTAATTTTTCCTCCAGCCAGCATTTGTTTAAAATACCTGTATAATACCTATATTTCTATCCTTGCCTAAGCCTTTATTTTCCTTATTCTAGACTTGTTTCAATGACACATTCATATCTGTAATAATCATATCATATCCATGTATTTGTAGTTTACTCTAGCTTACAAATTAATTTCTGCTTTTTTTTTCCAGAGAAATATGTGCATGTGTGTGTTCCATCTTGCATACATATCAATACTTACACAATTCATTTGTGGTCAGTTTATTATATTTGTTATTTTTTTTTCCTAGGCAACAAAATTTTTAAACAAGCATAACTAGATTAAATTATAAAACTTGTTCATAAAATCAGGGCTATCACATATACCCCTCCTTTTAGGAATTGTGTCCCACAATTCTTTCATACTTAATTCAGACATCCTCAATTCAACAAATCATTCATTCTCAGACCAATCATTTAATCAAACCCTATGCATATCAAAGTATTTAATCAAGTCATTCATTAGTATACTTATATACATACATATTTTTTTTTACCTTTTATTCAATCAATTAGTTGTGGATAATCATTTCTGATTTTATCTTCCACCTCCCATGTGCAATCATTTGGGTCAAGACTCCATTGCACTTTTACTAGTTTTATTTCTTTTTTTTCTCAATTTCTTGATCTTGCAACTATGCCTACAGGCTTCTTCTCATATACCATTCTGGGGTCAATCTGCACTTTCTCAGAGGATTTTAAAATTGTTTCCTTATCATGAACCCATCTCCTTAACTGAGATACATGAAAAACATCATGTATTGCTTTCATTTCCTCGGGCAATTCTAACTTATATGCTACACTTCCAATTCTTTCTAGAATTTTATATGGTCCTATATACCTTGGAATCAACTTCCCTTGTTTTCCAAATCTCAAAATCTTTTTCATGGGTGATACTTTAATAAATACATAGTCTCCAACATCATATTGCACTGCCTTTCTCCTCTGATCAGCATACTTCTTTTGCCTGTCTTGGGCAGAAGCAATTCTTTTTCTAATCAAAGCTATCTTTTCAGAAGTTTCTTTTACATTTTCTGGTCCTAAGACCACCTTCTCCCCAGATTCAATCCAACTTGAAGGTGATAAACATGGTCTACCATAGAGTGCTTCAAAGGGTGCCATGCCTATACTACCGTGATAGCTGTTGTTATATGCAAATTCTGCCAGAAATATGTGATCTTCCCAGCTTCCTCCCCAATCCAATATACATGCCCTCAACATGTCTTCAAGTAATTTATTCACAATTTCTGTTTGACCATCAGATTGAGGGTGATATGCTGTGCTCAAGCATAAATCAGTCCCCATTGCCTTATGGAAACTTTGCCAGAATTTTGAAGTGAAGATGGTATCTCTATCACTTACTATAGTCTTTGGTATTCCATGCAATCTAACTATTTCTTTAATGAATAACTGAGCTAATGTGCATGCATTCCTATCTGATTTTACAGGTATAGAATGAGCTGATTTGGTTAGCCTATCAATTACAACCCAAATACTATCACTTCCCCTCTTAGTTCTAGGCAAACCATCAATGAAATCCATTGATATATCTTCCCATTTCCACTGTGGTATTTGTAAAGGTTGAAGCATCCCTGAAGGTCTTTGATATTCAGCTTTTACCTGTTGACAAACCATGCACTTGGACACATATAATGCCACTGCACTCTTCATACCACTCCACCAATAATCTCTCTTGAGGTTATGATACATTCAGGTGCTTACTGGGTGTATGGTATACTTGCTTTTGTGATAAGTATCCAAAATTTCTTGCTTCAATTCTTCAATGCTAGGAACACATATTCTTTTTCCTTTCTTCAAATAGCCTTTCTTATTCAATTGAAATCCTTCCACTGCTTCACCATTTAATATATGAGTCTTCTTCTCAAGTAAAAATGGATCTTGATCTTGTAGCTTTATAATTTTATTTTTCAATTCTGATCCCAAAGTAACAAAACTCAACTTTCCTATTTCTTCCTTCTCACTGCATATGTTCATATTCTCCATACTGTCCCTTTCCACCTCTGAATCAATCAGTAATGATAAAGTATTAAATTCTTCTATCATCAATCTAGCTATCTTGGCATGTTGTCTACTAAAGCATCTGCCACTTTATTATTTTTGCTGCCTCATGTTCAATCCATCTTTGCTGCCTCATGTTCAATTCTTTTTGTGAAAACAAATATTTGAGTGACTTATGATCTGTGTATACTTCAAATTTAGCCCCTAACAAATAATGTCTCCATAACTTAAGAGCATACACTATAGCAGCCAATTCAAGATCATGTGTAGCATACTTTACCTCACTGGGCTTCAACTGTCTAGAGGCATAAGCTATCACTTGATGTTGTTGCATCAACACTGCTCCAAGTCCTTGACCACTTGCATCAGTATATATCACCAAATTCTCATTTCCTTCAGGCACCTTTAATATTGGGGCTTGTACTAGTGCTTCTTTTAACCTCTCAAAGGCTTTCTCACACTCCTCAGTCCAAACAAAAGTCCGATTCTTTCTAGTTAATCTAATCAATGGAATTGAAATTTTTGCAAAATCCTTTACAAACCTTCTATAATAACCATCCATTCCCATAAATGACCTGACCTCTGTGACACTAGTAGGCCTTTTCCATGCTTGCACTGCCATCACCTTATTAGGGTCTACAGATATGCCTTTTTCTGATATCACATGACCTAAAAAGTTTACTTCATTTTGCCAAAAAGTACACTTTGAAAATTTTGCTTTCAAATTTTCTTGCCTTAATTTCTGTAGTACTATATGCAAATGATTCTCATGCTCTTCAACTGACTTAGAATAAATTAAGATATCATCAATAAATATCAATACAAATTTATCTAAGTATTTTCTAAAAATTCTATTCATCAAATCAACAAAGTAAGAGGGAGCATTTGTCAAACCAAAGGGCATCACTAAAAATTCATAAAGTCCATACCTAGTATTAAAAGCTGTATATTTAATGCTTTCCTCTTCTACTTTCATTTGATGAAATCCTGAGGCCAAATCAAGTCTAGAGAATATTTTTGCACCACTCAATTGATCAAAGAGATCATCAATTCTTGGTAAGGGGTATTTGTTCTTAACTGTGATTTTATTTAACTCTCTATAATCAATACATAATCTAAGAGATCCATCTTGCTTCTTAACAAAAACTACTGGTGCTCCCCATGATGAGCTACTAGGTCTGATAAAGCCTTTTTCTTCAAGTTCAACAAGTTGCTTTTTCAATTCTATTAGTTCTTTAGGCCCCATTCTAGTTGGTCTTTTAACTATTGGGTTTGCTCCTGGAATAAGTTTAATAGAAAACTCCACTGGTCTATGGTTGACAACCCCCTTTACTTCACCAAACACATCAGCATATTGATTTACTATAGGGATTTCTTCTATTACAGGCATGTGCTTTTCACTGGACAAAGTAATAAGGGTGGCTATGTTCCTGTTCTTATTCACTTCACAAAGAACAACTGCTCTTTTCCCATCAGAAGTTCTCAAAGATATGGTAGAGATTTCCATGTTTATAACAGCCCTATATTTTCTTAACCAATCAACCCCTAAAATAACTCCTATACCTGGGTATTTCAACACATATAGGTCTGCACTAAACACATATCCCCCTATATTCAATCCTAGTTGCATACACATCATACCCAGAACACAGGAATTTCCTAAAGGACTTTTAATAAGTAATGGCTTATCAACAATCATACAATTCAATTTTAGTTGTTGTACAATATCATGAGAAATTAAGGAGTGTGTAGCCCCAGTATCATACACTACTACAAAAGGTATGGAGTGAATAAGCAAAGTACCTTCAACTTGGCCATGATTCTCAACATTTGGTCCCTCAGTTGCTTTGCCTTTCACCTCCAAAGTACTCATTTTTCCTTGCTTAAACTCTGGGCAGTTCCTCCTTATGTGACCTTCCTTTCCACACTGGTGACATTTAAAGGATGCTGGTTTAGGATTTGTACACCTATTTTTCATGTGTCCCTCTTGTCCACAATTATAGCAAGTGATTTTCTTCTTAACTTCAGCAGTTTTGATTTCTTCTGATTTCTTGGTGGAAGCTACCTCTGCTTTCTTTTTGTCATAAGGGTGAAACTTTCCCTTTCCCTTCTTATTTTGGTTATTTTTAAATGCTCTGAAATTTTCTCTGGCTTTATCATGTTGTTCAAAGCTCAAAGCCAGATCCAAAACTTGATCAAAGGTCCTGTCCTTATATGGTAGCATAGCTCTACTAATGTGGGCATTCAGTCCTTGGATATATCTGCCATTTTTAGCCTCTTTAGTTGTGATAAGCACTGCACCGTACTTGGCTAAGGATTCAAACTTTTGTGTATATTCAGTTACACTCATAGTTCCCTGTCTTAGTTTAATAAATTCTTCTAGCAAAGACTCTTTAGCTGATGCAGGTACAAATCTCCCTTCCAACATCTCTTTAAACTGGTTCCATGTCACCTCTCCTTCAGGTCTTCCAGCTATAATAACTTCCCACCAATCCAAAGCTGCTCCTCTCAGTTGTCTAGATGCTATTAACCTCTTCTTTTGGTCTTCAACTTGCATATCAGCAAATATTCTATCCAAAATTCTGAGCTAATTTTGAACTCCCATAATCCCTTCTGTTCCATCAAAAGTCTTGCCTCCAAGATTGGTAAAGGCCTTGAGAAGTTTTGAAAGCTCCTCATGTGGGTTTTCTTGCCTGTTACCTACTCCATCCCTTAGTGCTTTCATAAATTCTTGCATATTCATCATAGGTGGTTCACTTGGTCCTACATCTGGTTGTCTAGGTCTCACCATAGTTCTATGGATATAATACTTGAGTTAGTCCATTATCTATTCTTTTATAAGTTAACCTATTCTAGCTTATTACCATTTAATCATAACAGATATTATATCAGTATAAAACAAAGCATTCAAAACAGTCAATGCTTTCACACATTCAATACAAACAAGTTTATCTAAAATTTTTGTTTTTTGTTTTTTGTTTTTTTTTTGCTATGTTATTTAACAACATAGCTCTGATACCAAATGAGATGACCCACTTTCTTACTCCAAATTTTTTTTTGTACAAGTTTTTTTTCCCTTTTCCAGTGGTCATCTACTCAAGAGAACATCCTTTCTCTTTTCACTCCTATCCAGGATCTTTCAACCAATATAAAAATATTGTTATAAACAAATCATCTTAACTTACTTATATGAAAACACATATAGATGATATTTTGAGTTTTTCTTTTTTCTCTTTTTCTTTCAATCAGAGTATAAGAGTTTTGGAAGCAGAAAATTCATTTTGGAATTCACCATATGATTTCCTCATAGCAAAATAATTTCCATAGTAGCTTTTCTGTCTTATTTAATTTTTGGCAAGTTCTATATGTTATTTTTCTAGTTTTAAAGTTTGTTTGCACTTCTATGACCTCAGATTTACTGAAACTATAATTATCACATGTGCAAGTGTGTACATGTATTCTGTGTACATGTGTGTATCTGGATGATTTCAGGTAACCACTCTTTTCCAATACAACTAACCTGATTTACTAGTTTTATTTATTTATTATCTTTCCTAACCAAAAAGCTTAGGTCATTTAGACTGGTTGAACCCAGGCTTGGCAAAATTGGTCAAGTTAACCTGAATTCTTTTGCTACTTTACTTAAGCAACATACCAATCAATCTGGGCTTCTTTATGTGCCTCACAGTTCTTACAATAGATATCAGGTTATTCCTTTTTAATTCCAATCTACAAATCATTTCAGATTTTTCTTAGTACTGCACATTTTTGTTAAGCATTCCAGAAGCTTACTACTAAAAACTGTATTACTTAATGAAACATTCTCAAAAGCAACTCACAACTTTCAACAGAAATATCATAGTTAGTTCAATACTTGCAAACAGAAAATAGCACTACATCAGTTTCCTCCCAAACAACTTAACCAACATTTCATAACATAAATTCAAATTAACTTCTATCATAATATTAGTGAGTCTGTACTATTATATCCAATTCCTTAGCAGCTAATTCATCCAATTCTTGATCAAGGAAATGCCTAATTACCTGCACAATCACCATGAGCTGCCTCATAAAAATATGAGACACCCAATGGTGTTCAAACACACAAAGGGTCAGACTAAATTGTCTGGTATGAGTAATCTTACTGAAAATCTAAATTTAGATAACTTTTCTTATTTTCAAGTAACTTTTGAAATAGGTAAGGTAAAGCAATATTTCTCTTGTATATTCTCATGTATCACCTGTGCATGTTCATTTATGCATACAGAATAATAAATAATTCCATGGATTGTATCAGGGAGTACAAACATATAATTCCCCCAATAGAATACTCTAAACCAACCAATATAATCATCGTTTAATTATTTTCCTTATCTATAACTTTCTGGCTATCAGGGATTTTACCCAAACCTACCTGTGAACTTATTTTCAGAATTCAATATCAGGTGTTTTATAATGGACTTTAGCTACTTTCCTTCTATTAAATCACACATTGTCTGGGGCATATTCACTGTTAGCCCAGCACACTCAGGCCCCTGGGTATAATCATACCATGTGTGAGCTTGCAATATTCACCTTGCCAAGCCATACTTTGTAGCCCTAAGATCCAAAATCCTTAGTTAAATTACTAAGTGTTTATTTTCTCTTTTCCCCCAATTATGCTAATCCCTTCTGCATCTCATAATTAAGCAGAGAAAATAAATAACTCAACCATCATGCATGTATTCAAGGAATAACATATCATGTTTTCATAAACATAAATTTATTCATACAAGCTAGTCTAGTTTCTCAGTATACATGTTATTTACATCATGGGCTTTTAAGGAATCATGCTTATAAATATATGGTCATATATAGTTTACTCTGATGCATCCATTTACCTCTGGTTTAATCAGGTACTCACGAATTCACAAGATCTGACTAAACCACAAGTCTTTATTCTCATCTGGATTTATTTGTAAACATAGAAGTTCAGCACATGTATGACATTGCACTTCTATATTACCACTTATTTAATCATGAGACATAAGCAGAAACCACTTTATGCTGTAGTCCCATTTTTTTTTATTCATTCATTTTTTTCTGACCATAGATCTACAACATATATCCTTGAAATTTCCATGAATTGATCTGTATGTAAAAGTCACATAAAAGAAAGCATCTCATCCCAAAGATAATTCGTGACACAGTAAACATTTAAACATGAAAGCTATAAACATATTTTCTGGGTATATTAACATAAGAAGAGTTAAACATTTAACAGATCATTAACACACCAAAATCATAAAACAAACACAGATTGAATAAAAATATAAAAGCATTTTGGCTGCCTCAATATTCAGGACTTAATGCCAATTTTCAGTGAGGTTACTCACCTTAATCCTTTTCTTTTGATCTGCTATTTCCTACTTATCTCTAATGGCCAATGCTTCTCTTTCTCTCTTTTTTTTTCTTTTTCTTTTGCTTGCTGTATATATTTTTCTTTCTGTTTTTAAGAAAATGGTGACAGATCCTTTTACCCTTAAGCCTTCTTATAAAAGACCTTGGCTGCCTCTAGGGTTTTTAAAATTTACCCAATGTCAATTTTACCCTGTCACTTATGATCAGCCTCTCATTCTATTTCAAGAGAAAATGGGTAAGTGGTCCCTATTTCTATTAACAGAAATTATACCTTATTACCCCGGTCATCTTATTTGCATGATCTCTGTTTTTTTTTATAAATCTAAGGAAATTACTAAAAGTGGATAAAGTATTTATTCAACAACTCATACCATTTCTATGCAATTTCTAATTTTTCCTCCAGCCAGCATTTGTTTAAAATACCTGTATAATACCTATATTTCTATCCTTGCCTAAGCCTTTATTTTCCTTATTCTAGACTTATTTCAATGACACATTCATATCTGTAATAATCATATCATATCCATGTATTTGTAGTTTACTCTAGCTTACAAATTAATTTCTGCTTTTTTTTTCCAGAGAAATATGTGCATGTGTGTGTTCCATCTTGCATACATATCAATACTTACAAAATGCATTTGTGGTCAGTTTATTATATTTGTTATTTTTTTTCCTAAGCAACAAATTTTTTAAACAAGCATAACTAGATTAAATTATAAAACTTGTTCATAAAATCAGGGCTATCACAAAGATAGGATTTTAAAGCTGAAATTATTGAAATATCTTGACTTGGGAAAAATGATTTAAAATTTAGATTTTAGAAATGTACATAAATGATTCCTGAAATATAGGTAGATTCAAAAGAGGTTAAATATACAAGCATACACCTTAAATTTATTCACTTATTTTAAGCAAAGTATTAAAGTAATAAGTTTATTTAAAAATAAATTTTTAGTTTAAACCCAATTTTTAGTTTAAAATAAATTTAGTGGTTGGCTAAAATCATATAATGAATAATAAATCGTTTGATTAGTTCAAATATTAATAAATCGTAAAAATTGTTATACAAGGTTTAAATATCGTGGGAAAACAAGTCATGGTGGATTGGATTGCAATCTGAAAATCAAAGGTGAGTTAATCTCACTCAACTGATTTTAAACTTAAATTTAAATGATTAAATTTAAATAATTGTTTGAATGTTTGAATTGTTTGATGTGAGATAGTATGATATGGTTTGAAATTGGCATATTATATTATGCTAACGTCTGTGGATGCAGGAAAAACAGGTTGGAGGGATCCAACTGGATCCTTCAACGTTTATTTATTATTTAATATTTTCTGATGTGATTACTTGATATTCAATGTTGAATATATTGGGATGTTGAATGATGTGACTTGATTGGATATATATTGGGTATAATGAATTATCAAAAATATATAAATTGGATTTTGGGAAGAAAATAAAGGAAGTAAATTTGTAAACGAAATAATTTTAGAGGAATTAATAAATTTAGAATGAATTGAGAAAGAAATGGAAGTATTGTAAATACTAATAAAGAACTTCGAATATGGGAAGAAAAGGTTTGAATAAACCGTAATTAATGAATCGTAAATGTATGTGATGTTAATTTAAAATGAATAAAGAATTATTTTAAAACTGAAAGTTTTAAATTATTTAAAGGAATAAGAAGCAAATTGAGGAATCTAAATTGGAATTTCAATTAAAACTATTTTATATCATAATTAAGGAATAAAATCTGAAATTAAAGGATTTTTGAATACATAAAATAAGTTGGAAATCAATTTGAGGAAATTGATTTAAGTGATTGAAGTTGGAATTTTCTCTGGATAGCCAAGTATGATTTTCAAGCAATCTTAAATATAAGTTAAAGGTTTTAAGGTTGTTTTAAAAAGCATATTTTATAAAATTTATTATTTTTAAATGTTTAAATTCTAAAGTAAATATTTTTCAAAACTATTATCGTAGTAATTATTAAATGACTTGGTATTTTTTTTTAAAGAAAAATCTAGTTTATATTTTATAAAAGTAGCCTTATTATTTATTAAATATTTCTAAAGTACATAATTTAATTAAGTATTAAAGTAGTTTCAAATTTTTGAGGCTATGAAGTATGCTTTATAACTAAGTGCTTTTAAAATTATTTTAAAGCTAAAAGTATTTTATACTTGGCGTTTCAGTGGAAATAAATATTGGGAAATTATTCCGGGAAAGGAATATGTTTGAAACTGTTTTCAAAAGGAGTTTGAAAGATGAAATTATATCCTGTGAAGATATATTTTTGAGATTTATAAATAATTTGGAAAATTATTTATTGGTTGATGGTGTTTGTGGATATTAATTGATAGTTAAATAACCTACTATCAATATTGGCCAACTGCGTTGATCGTTTCGAAGAGACCGGGATCGAGATTAATTTCTCGAAAACCACTTCGATCCGGTTTGTACGTTTCGTGTAAACGATTTTGAATTCGAAGATGGAGCAGTGAAGTGCAAGGGCTAGTCGCTACTAATCCTGAGGATATTTTCAAAATGGATGTAGTAGAAGTAGTGCCTTCGGTTCCGTTCGAACCCGGGACGGACTTGTATGGATGAATGCTTGCGAAACATCATCAGGTGGGCGATAGGTATTCTAAGTGAATCGTTCTAAAAGGTAACGCTTAGCCTCAAGCCTCATCAAATGGGAATGACTGAAAATCAGGGGATATGCAGCAAGGTTAGGTGGGTCATGCCCAAGCAGGACAAGATAATTCCCCTGTCTAGATGTCCCTTATATATATTTCGGCTTAGTGGGTGGTTGGTCGCGCCAACCACGGGGTTTATCTTGTTCGGGACTGTTCAGTAAGGAATGGTTCCGGCCTTATGTTGCAGGGGATGAAGGGAGTAATCCTCGATACGGTGATCTAGGCCCCGTACTGTAACAGGTGGTACCCCAGTGCCTAGTCGTTAGTTGGAAATTCATTCTCCCTACGAGCCATGTACGATTTTTGTTTGTATTACCCACTCTGTGTCTAGTAGATGGAACTTAATGAATGTAACAATTTCGGCTATTTTATAAATATTTGTATATAGACCCTATCATAATGTCAGAGGATTTCTATAAAAATTGTTTTAGCTATCGTAAGGTAAAAACCCGACATGTTTATTTGTGGCGTGGTCTTACGAGACGCTTTTGTTTTTCAAAGGACTTTTGAAACTTTAATAATCAATTGGGTGTGATTTTCTCACGCTGGTATTCCAGACTGACTCAGGTGTTATGTAACTGTAATGCTCGGGTCAGACTGAGTATTATAGAATACAGGATATGATGCCGTGGAGCTCAGGAGACGAGCTGGATGACGATACGTATTCTCATACTTGTATATATGTATATATATATATTTCCGCAGTGTTGAGTTGTTGTGTACCCATTTGTATGATATTGATGTTGAGTTGTGATTGATGTACTCTGATTGATGTAATATATAAACAGAGATATATTTGATTGAGTAAAGATTATTTATTATCTATTATATTTTATTCCGCTGCGATGGTTAGATTCTGTTATTGTTTTCTATTTTCTTCTTCTACCTCTTCTTCTTAAACCCAAATGGTTCGTTTTTCTGTGCAACTTGAGTTGATTGTTGTAGAATAGTGTTGACTCAATGGGTACGGATTTGCGGGTTGTTACATGCCCCATCCCCCCATGTCGACATATAACAGTCAGAAAGTAGTTACAATTTCTAACTTCAAATTCTTGTAACTACCAAGTGACAATTCATTTTGAACGGCCAATAGCTCCTATAAATACCTATTTCTTCCAGAAAAACTTCTCTACCTCCATTTCTATTCATCTCCTCTCATACTTCAACTTATTTCTTAAATTATGGCTTCTCCAATTAAGAATTTAAGTGAAAATCTTGAAGAAACTCTTACTTCTTTCAAGAATATTCTCTCTTTTATACTTAGAAATCAAAGGCACTTAGAATTAAGCCAAATGCAGATGATCAAAGAGCAAGAGAGACACTTCGACGCACTTCGTTGGATGATCTCAAGCCTTAGCAAAGACGAACCCGAAGCAAATCCACCGGTCACTCTCGACAAAGATAATTGGGATGTTATCAAAACTGATCCTATCTTTGGAGAAGATGGATGGGTGGAAGTCCCAAGGAATGTCTGACCATTATGTTTGTTTGTTTGTTTGATTTGATTTGATTTAGATTTGATTAGGATTTGATTGAATTGTTTTTAAGTTTGATTTGGATTTGGTTTGTATATAACTTCATATACTATACATGATTGGTTTGCTATGTATGATTTTGATTTGATTGTCAAGTTACACTTATATATATGCTCACACACTTGATCACTTACACGTTCACTTTACACTTTTATTCTATATATACTTGATTATCTTAGAACAGGTAAATCTTTTATTCCTTTTTGCTGATGTCAAAGGGGGAGAAAGTTATAAAAATATGTGTGTTTGGTGTAAGGAGGAGTCATGGAATAAAGGGGAGTTGTAGTTTTAAGAAGAAGTCACAGAGTAAGGGGGAGTTATGGAGAGTTATGGTATGGTAAGAATATTTTATAAATAAAGGTTGTCATCATCAAAAAGGAGGAGATTGTTAGGAACTGAGTTGATGATGTTTTGATTACAACAACCTTATATAGTTATTATAATTTACTTTATAAAATATATACTAACATTTCCATATATATATATATATCTGTGTGTGTGTGTGTGTGTGTGTGTGTGTGTGTGTGTGTGTGTGTGTATAGGAAGTATATGCAGGTATCATCGAAGACTGATCAGTATAAAGACTCAAGCATCAAGATGAAGATTAGAGATTCAAGATTCAAGACTCTAGAGAATCAAGATTTCAAGATCTCAAGATAAGTGTCTAGTATTTTGTTAAAACTTCATAATAGCACTCTCATCTTTCTTCTAATTTTCTTTTGGGATGGAACCCAATTTCTATCGAAACCAGTGGCTTACAAACCCACGACAAGTAGCTTACAAACCTATGACAAGTGGCTTACAAACCCACGAAAATCAAAATCATTTAAACTACTTTGTACAAGTTCTCGAGTCCTATGGAGGAGCTCTGTAGGAAGGTTCTTGCAATTTCAGTTTGAATAGATTTTTCAAAATGTTTTTAAATCTGTTTTCAAAATGTTTTAGCTTTCAAAATCATGTTTTCAAAAATATTTTCAAACTTTGTTTTAGCCTTGAAATATTCCTCTATTCTGATTTTAAAAACTTCTATTTTTAAAACATCAAAATTTATTCTGATTTTAAATATTACTTATATAATTGACGGTCTATATCAATTATATATATATTTAAAATAATGTTTTATATTCATTCTATCTTAAAATATTGTTTAAACACTTTACTTTACTTCAGAGAAGTTTCAACTTGTTTTAAATTCAATTGTCTTTACAAAACAACATCTCTATAATTTTGAAGTAAGGGATGTCGACATAAGGGGATACCCCATGTCGACATGGTGACAGTTGGATTCAAAATTCAATTCTCAAAAGAAGTGCCCATTCGTTCGAAAACCTTTCGCCAATGGTTATGACTGTTGTGCATCTATATAAAGGCTTCCAAAACGATTTTTTTTAAAAAAAACTACTTTCTTATTTTCTTCACTCTTTCTTCTCCACCATTCCATATCCATAAAACTTCATATTTTCAAGACCGTGCCATCATTCTGCCAAATTCTCAATAGGAAATCATTTAGATACTCTCTCTATTTGATTCTCCATCATTCTACTAAAGATCAAAGTGCTATTAAGAGTTATAGGATTAATTTGTATTCAAAAAGTCCATAGAGTCTATCCATTCAAAAGGATTGTTATTAAGAAGTATTAGGGTGATCTTGTGTCCCGTAAATCAAGAGAGTTTACCCCAAACTCGGAGATAGGAGGGTTCCTCAAGGCCTTAGAAATTGAGGGTTGTAATTTGGATATTGGCTTATAAAAATCTACACAAGGATATTGCCTTGGTGCAGGACTGGATGAAGGAGGATTCCGAACCAGTATAAAATCCGGTGTGTTCTTTCCTTTTACTTGCTTTACTTTACTATTTGCATTTGTTATATGTTCTGTGATCATTTTGTGTTAGAATTCTATTTAGATTTGTGTTGAAAGTTTTAATTTAGTCATATAGTTCATATATTCTTTAAAACACCATTCACCCCCCCTCTAGTGTTATTTCTGCCTTAAGATCCTTAATCCGCATCCCTAACACTCCCTACATTGAGACTCGAAAATGAATGTCAAGGATGCAGCCGTCATCACCGAAATTATTTTCCAGCGGCAGAAGAGAGAAGTACATGAGTTATTTCCTTTTAATTCCTTCCGAAACACTTTATTCATAAATATTTTTAAATAATACTAATTATTATATCACAATCTTATAAAATAGTTTCAAAAGCACCATGATTTAAGTTCTCAAATTCTCAATTTTAAAATCTTTCTATTTATAAGTATATTATAAATATAGTTATACAATTCCGTTACCTTATTATGAAAACATTTCGTTAATTTACATATTTGTTTTTGCAAACAATGCTTATTGTAATTAGATTTCAATCCAATCTAATTATCGAACGTTTCATGAAATAGAGTTCACAAAGTATTCGTTTTCAGTTTAAATCAACCAATAATCGATGATAACTAAATATTACATCTCCTAACAAGCAACATTCATTGATAACAATATAGGTTTATAAAAGTTATCATTTTATATATAAGGTATAATTTAGATAAATTATTTCATTTACCCAATTTTTAAAATAATATTATGTCAACTTGCCTCGTTTAAGCGTTTAGAAACTCCTATCGATAATATAGCGTCCCACGCACCGACCAGAGTTCATAAACAACTCAACAGATAAATAAACACAATATAAAACAATTTACAACACTAACAAGTAAGTGCTCTCGTGTGTTTGTGTGTGTGTATAGACACACACACACAAACACACTCATTCTAGGGTGTTACTACTCTTTCCCTAATGGATCAAACCCCACAAAGCTAAGAGCTAAACCAAAGCTCTGGTACTAACTGTGACGACCTGCATTTCGAAAGTTTTAAATGGACAATAATCTACACATCTCCAACTCAAACAATCTGTAACACATATAATCAATGGGATTAATTAATAAAATAAGAAAAGAAGAAAACAAATACAGAACCTCGCAGCAGAGTGACAAAATATAATAATCAAATAAACAGTTCACGAAGCTTTTTATACTATACATTTGATTAAAATTTTACAACATCTATCAAAGTTATATATACAACAGAACAATAGAATACAATAGTGCAGCAAAACAACATGATGCAGGGGAATAATACTGGTAATAATATACCAATCTTCGTCTTCGTCGTCAAAAAAAAAATCTTCAATGCATTGAAATCTTAGGGCTGGCCCAAGCTATTAAAAAGACAAAACGCTCGAGTCGGGACTAAAATATCCTTATGTGACTCAAATCAATATCTCATATAAAAATTGTGTGTTAGCATCAGAGATATTTACGGGGTTTGACATCTCCTATCTAGTGTATAACTTGCATGCAATAACTCAAGAGATGTTATGATATTTTCCATCTCTTAAGGATCCGTCAAAATATTTATTTATCGTAGAATACGCTATATATGTAATGTCTAATCAGTAAAATAAATGCTTTTCTTTGAATTAAGGCTTTACATTAATCCCCCTTAAAGCATTTTTAAACATTGTCATACAGTTTGCATATGACGCCCTAGTAGCATGTCGGGGGATAGGGATGCGCCATGATGCGACAACACTAAACCAAAATCATGGTGGTCTCATATAAGGATAAGGGTATGAAAAGGCATGTGAGGCAATGCCCAAGGTATGATACTACAAGTTCGGGTCGCAGGGTTGGTGGTAACGCATCGTAGCCACGATCGCCCACCGTGTCCATCCATTCCATGTCTAGTCAATAGAAGGTCATACCAACTCAAGGTGCACCAATCAAAACCAACATTAAAGATAATAGTATGGACTGAGTTCAAAAGAAAATCGAAGAACGGAAGTCCCCTAGAGGTAGCTAGCTTACTTGGCTCTGTCAAACCGTCATGTTTTAGTTATTTCAAATTGCACAACTGCCGGGGTCCATCCATCGTCGTTCTCTTTCTTCATATCTAACAAACGAACGCCAAATCCAACCACTTAATTCTGGAGTCTCCTCCCCGTACATTGTAGTTAATGTGGTTCTAATATTAATAGAGAGTATGCCGATATGGGGTCCCAGTCTCTGTAACAATCAAACGTCGTTTTACACACCGGTTGGTACTTTTATATTTCAAAATTGATTTATACTTGATATTAAAATATCATATTCACTTCAAAATATCATTTACTTCAAAATATCATATTTACTCAAAATATGTCAATTTCAACTGAAATCATTTCACTCTAATATTTCAATTTCACTTCCAAAATCGTATCGAATTTCAACTTAGGTTATAACTTAATTTTAACCACATTCCTATTTAAATCTACGATTTAAATATAAACGGTTCCCACTTTGACCAGTTCGAATTTTAGAAATAGTTTGAATAATTTTAAATAGTTCAAAGGTTAAAATAGTTTAGATATTAAAATAGATTATATGTGTTAAATGATTTGAAAATTTAAATAATTTTGAAATTTAAAAAGATGAATTTTAAAACAGTTTATAGGAAAATAGTTTATAGTGAAAGTAATTTCAAATTCAAAACTGTTTCTTCCTATTTCCAATAAATCTGGATTGAGGTCCAAATTTAAATCAAACGGATTAAATTTCAAATATTCCAATTCAGATCATCTTAATTCTCAAATCAATTCAAATTGACTCAATTTTGATTTAAATTCCAATCAACTCAATTACGACTTCAATTCAAATTAACTTCGATTTGATTTCAATAGTTCGATTCAATGGTTTAACCACCTCAGTTTATATAAATTTCAAGTCCAATTTCATTTCAATTTATTAATTTAAATCACTAAAATCGAATTAAAATTCAATGTTCAATTTAAGGTTCAAATCTTTTAAATGATTCAATTCTAAGCCCAAGTTTGAAATATCAATTTATATCTCTTTTACTTAAATAACTTCGAAGTTCAAGCAAAAGTTCAAACCTTTTGAAACAATTCAATTTCTGTAATCCAAGCCATATTTCAATCATAACTTCAAATTCCAAATTAGATTATTTTAAACAATTTCTTTTAACTAACTTTAAATTCAACATTTCAAAACTCAAATTCTATGTTGATTCAATGTTTATAAATTCGATTTTTATTTCTTTAAATCAAAATCATTTAAATAGATTCAAATTCAAGAATTTAAAACTATTTAATTTAACCAATCCGGTGTCCGTATATGATTTTCTATCCTATGGCCAAGTGATCAGTTATTTCAGTTTTTAATTACAGGGATGAATATATATCATTTCAATCCAAATCAAAGTGTCACTGGTATATATCATTTCAACCTATTCTTAATTTATTCGAATATAATTCAAAGAACAGTTTATATGCTGTCAAATAAAATAAAGGGTGATAATAGGATATATATATATATATATATATATATGTATGTATGTATGTATGTATGTATGTATAAACTAAATAAACATCCAATTAGCCAATATCAACCAACAGCCATCCATCATAATCAACATCCAAATCTGTAAAAATATCATAATCATTAACTAGTTATCACTATCGGGTGTTTAACTAGTAATTCAATTTGAATTTCAACTTGAATTGCCAATTTAAATTCCAATCGGTTCAAGTCATATGTCAGTTTAAATTTCACTCAAACCACCAAAGAACCGTCAATAAAAATAAATCAGTTCATGATATTAATTTAACGAACATAAAAAATATTTTAGTATTTCGTGAGCATTTAAAATGCTCACCTTTTTTCGAATCTGAAAATTTGAATGAAGTGAATTGCAATGAATTTAACTTCATAGCATAGACAACACCAATACGAATCCAACGCAAAAGACAGCACTCGAATCTGATCTTATACGAATGATATATAAATGAATTAGTAAAACGAATAATTAAAATATAATTAAGATAAACAAATTAACTATAAAAATAACAAAACCATCTTCCTCTCTACGTTGCCCCAAGTCGCACGCGAATACTCGTGCAGCCAAAACCTCACTTCATTCAACGCGAATAATCCTTCCAGGTGCGCCCCATCGGCCGCCGCCCCAAATCCAAGCCCACCATCCAACGCGCCTCCTCCTCTTCAACCATCGCCAAGCCCGCATGCGCTCGAGAATGCATGGAAAACCCAAACTCAGCTATCGAACAAGAACGAACACCGGCCATCGTGAGATGCCAATTGACAATCCGACCATACGTCTTGTAGAGCTCATCGAGATCTACGTTTTTTCGTTTGGAGTCGTTTGATTTTGTTGAATGGATGATAAAAAAATGAGGGAAGATAAGGCAATTTTGGCCATTAATCGAATGAAAGAGAGCGGCTGCATGTTTATTTAGTGTTTGGATTTGCGAAAATGTAAGTATACGCGGTCTTATATATAAATTTTCGACACTATTCACACATAAAATTTTCAAACTCCAAACGAAGCATGTCATCTGGCATTCTATATGTTATACCCCTATTCCGAATGCAAAGGAACATATATCGAGAGCAAATTCCATCATATTCAGATGATAACTTTTCAAAAATCAAATATTTTAAATTAAATTCCTTAAATTAATTTTTACTTGTTTCAAACTGCATGGCCAAACGATAAGTTTGATTGCTACAAACTTGAAACCCTATAATAACTCATTATTAAGGATCTAATGAAACGGGTTTCGTCGGAATCCGAGACAATCCCCAAAAAACTATTATTACACGTAATTAAAACAAGTAATTTCTAAAGATCAATTTAAACACTTTTAAATTGAATTTTAGAATTTAACAATCTAAATTCTTGTTTAAACAAAATTTAAATCAACTTCCGACATCATTCTCATTCATATTAAATTCAGAATTCAATTATTTTAATAATTCCAATATTAAATTCAAACAATTTTAGTTATTTAAAAAATCTCTATAATTGAAATATAAGTGATTTAACTTATAAAATTTAACTTTTAAAACGAATACAAATAATAAAACAACTACTTCTATTTTACAATAATTCAACATCAATGTAATTATTTACAATTCAATATTATTCATTTCTTACAAAATAAATATTTTCTTATCGAATTTTATTATTTAAAATTTTATCTAAGTTCATATCCAGTAAATTACTTTAATAAATCATTAAAAAAATTATTTCTAACTATTTTGTTCAATAATCATATTAAATTTAATAATGTATAATTATTAAAAAATACGGGTCGTTACAATAATAATAATAATAATAATTGATACTAAACATTGGTATGAGAATTACCATTTATATCCCTAAATGTATTTTCATATAGAAAATTGTTTTCTATGAGATTTATTTTTTTGAGTTCAAAATATTTGATCAAAGAACTGACAGTTGTAAATTAGTTGTAGTATATGAAATAAATAATTTATATTACGTGAATGATGGACCTTTGAATTCAATATGCCAATAAAGTAATGGCGGAAATAGTAGGAGCATGCGATATAACACTTATCGATTGCATCAAGTTACGAAAAAATATGTTCGTAAAATAGATTGAAAATTATTTATGAAATAATGAAAAAATTTCGGTGCCGACTGAAAACAGGCATAGTCATATTTCAGCGTGAATTATATGAGTATTCATAATGAAATACAACTAAAATATGGTATTTGTTTTCATAAAAAAAGCAATGCATTATGAAATTCAGAAGTATCTAAAAATTTTAGAATTATTTTGGAAGTATAGACTAAGCCACGGTTTTAAGAAGTAATTTTATTATATGATAATGAAACATATAATATTGGTTGGTTACATCTCAAATAATTAAGTGCTTTGCACCCATTTAATGGGAGCATTATGAGTTGATGAACTCTTCTAATTGATACATAAAAATGTATGCAATAGTAAGTCTATTAATAACAAAAAGGTCTCATGTACTTGATCATATTCATCGGTGAGTTATCATAGACATGGTCATGTGTATTTGATACACAAGTATAATTCTATGTTAAGCCCAAATAATAAATAATAGAAGTAAATAATTTAACATGCGATAGAAATTATTTCATTTGATCGAATAGGTGAGTATATGAAAGAGTGTTCTAAATATAACTAAAAATGAAAAAAGATTCAATCTCAAAAGTCACTCGTTCCTGTGATACATAATGATATATAAAGATTAATCATGCTTTGTTGTAGGATAGAGTGTTCGAATGTAACTGAAAATGAATAAAGGTTCAATCTCAAAAGTCACTTCTCTATGTGATACATAATGATATATCATTAACGAGTAATCAAACTTTGTTGGACAAAATACGATTAATTGTGAGCGAAGTTTAGTTAATTTCTTTTTATAAGGTCATGTACTTAAAAGTAGTAAACAAGGTCGATATTATTTCATTTAATAATAGTTTACAAATCATATGAGATAAAGTTTATAAGAAACCCTAATGTATCCTAGGCGAAGGAGTTGGTAGGTGGCGCAGGTCGAAAGTCTACACGTAATAATTGTACGTGAGAGATCTTATATGAATCTCCCCAAAAGGAGTTTCATTAGATCACATATTTACGTTTTAAACATAAATTTTGTAAACTAAAACTAAATTAGTTTTACATAAAAGGCAATTCATAAAGTGTTTATGAATATCTATTCCATTGCATCGAGAAATAATTGTTGTTTTAAGAAATACCAACTTCATAGTGAAGAAATTTCTTTGAGAAACTATTGATAGTAAAATAGAATTGGATATGATCCAAAGACAAAATTGATAACATGAGATGAAATAAAGTTAACTAACCTAAACGAACACATCATATTAGAGTATCTGATAAGTATTCTCACACATTATAGAAACTATCAGTTTCTTATCAAAGTCGAAGATATAAAATCCTCGGTTATTTAATTAAACCATTAAGAGTGTTGACTCTATGGTATGGTACGATGTGTAGATCCAAAATAGATTCCAAGTTCATTACCAAAATATGATTTTGATATGAAAAGGGATATAACTAAGGTCGAACAGAAAATATCGATGTGACTGATTTGCATAATTCTATCGACTTCAGAATACTGTGGATCTTCAATATGAAAGCTCTGCTTTTATTATAGTCAAATCATGGCATGGCGTCCATTGAGTGACTATAGTTGGGTTGAGTGGAAGTATTAGAAGCAAAGCACTATTCAAAAGAGAATTCGTCTCCTCGATTATATGGGGTTAGCATCACGGTCAATTCAAGTCAACCCAAAGTCAAAATCTTTAGCCAAAGCATTTTAGTTAACAATAATTGTTATTATTGAACTAAGGACTTTGTATTTGGACTGTAGAGTTGAATATGGATGATATTGGAATTTTGACCATTACCAAATTCCATAAGTCCATAGTGACATAGTTTTGACGAGTGTTGGTGTAGATATGCCACAACTTGGTAACGCTTAACACTATAAAAATAGATTTTATCAAGCTAAGTAAGTGACAAACTTGGCTAAAATGTCACATTTCCTGCTAAGTGACATGTGAATATTAACATTCAAATAGCTCGATGTTAATTGCTGATCAAATTTAACACCTAACAAGACACACAACCAGAATGATGAATTCCCTTTAGGACAAATGATTTAAGTAGTTTATAATTGTTATAAACTAATCAAATTAATTCATATTTATAACATATTAATTATAAAATTTTGAATAGGATTTAAGGAATAAATATTATTTTATATATTTATAATTGTTATAAATATATCGATTGATGTGTGATATCAAAAAGCGATTAAATTAGATTTAATTAATAATATTTATTTAGGCTTAAATGGGTAGTTTGCCCATGATGTTAAGATTCTATTTTGGAAGCAATATGGCTCGTAAGAGGTGGCTGAAAAGGCTAGAGGGGTTTGGAGGAGGATGGTTGAGATTTGATGAGAAATGGTATGAGATGTTTTCAAATTTATCTATATTTCTTCCACTATAATAAGACCCTAACCTAATGCACAAAGAAATTTTTAGCTGCCATTTCCTCATCATTATTGGCTGTTATCATCAAAAAGACCTCCAACAAATTCGTCTCAAATCAATTCAAATGGCGATTGCTATTGGACAGTTAAAGGTCTATAATTCAAGGATTATAAATCTCCCGAATCGAGAATATTTCAAAGAAAGGAGAATTCATCATTACAAGGTGTGCTCTAAGGCACTAGTATTAGGTATGTATCTACAATACTATATGATTTATAATTTCTGGATAACATTATATAAATGTATTTATGTATACCATTATTATATTGTTAATTAGGTGAGATTCTTAATATATGTATCATCAATGTTGTCATATATTAGATTGATTATACATATGTTATAATATATTTAAAAAATACATTATATGTATATATATATATATATATCTGAAGTGCACACAAAAATAAATTTTATTTAAATTACAATCATTTAACTAATATATATGTATGTATGTATTAATATACTGCCTAATTTTACCTATATGACTTGTATTTAATTATATCATCATATCGTGTTAATAGTTGAACCTATATTTTATAAATGCATATCTACATAGATTGTATTTTTCGACGGCTACAAATTAATTTTTAATATTTATTCACTATTATTTAATAATATTTAAATAAATGTACCAATTAAATAAATTATATAAAATAAAATATGCTTCAAAAATTAAATTTCAAATTTTTCATAATTTTATTACCATCATATAAGCTCTCGACAAAAAAGTAAGAATTTAAAAATCATTTTTTATATTTTAAGAAAATCAATTTACTAAATGGTTGAAATCAATCAATTAATTAAAAATATTATTCTGACTCAGAAAATTCTGGAATTTTTTTCCAAACTTTAAAGTATCATGCTTGATTTTTTAAAATTTACAATTCAAATAATATACATGAAAATATTTTTATTATTATTTATTGTATTTTGAATAATTAATTAATATATATACTTTAATGCAATAAAATATAAATAATCTTTGTGTGCTGTGGATTCTATTTGGAAAGGTTTAATATATATATACATATATATATATATTAAAGACATAATTAATATACATATATACCCATACATATTTAGATACCATAAATATGCTTAAATATATATATATATATATATATATATATATATATATATATATATATATATAAACGTAATAATAATAATTTTGTTACTGTAACTCATATATATATACGTATATGTTAATGATTTAAAAAAAATCTTTATATATTATGTGTATATATGTATGCATATTTATTTATTGTTTAATGCAATGGTATAATGTATAAATCATTAGTATTTTTACATATAAGTTACATACATACATATATTACATATGTATATATAATATTTTACATTGTTTCAATATTTATACAGATAACAAGTTTACATCCACACATATATTTTGACAACATTCAATACATACAGGATGAGCTAACATATCCGTTATGACATAATACCCAACATTTATATATAAGCATATAATACCTTGGACGGATTATGGAGTAATACATGCACACACATACATATATGTTTATGATCCATATGTGTAATGTTATATTTAGTTGAGTATAAATTAAATAAAATTCTATCCACAATGTATAAATTCAATTGAAATAAGACATTTTATTTAAATTAAATTTAGAAACATTATAAATTAATTAGACTTCATAGGTCCAATATAGATATAATAAGGATTTTTTTTTGAAATTCACTCATATCTTTCGCTGCGGGCTAACGCAGTTCAAACACTATATTCCTATTTAAATAAAATGGGGAAGGCTTTGAGAAGGCACCAGCTGGTATCACTCTGAGACTATCCTACCTTCATCATGGCCCTTATCATGAATCTGAGAGGAAAGGTTAAGGACAAGAGACAAGGAACGATGTGAAGCCGAAGAGAGGTGACGTTGTCGTAAAGAATAAAGGAAGCTACATGACTACTCTTAGCACAACTACAACTCCCACCATTCACAGCACTCACTTTCCCAATCTTCTTAGTATTGCTAATCTTTCCATTCTGATCTCTCCCATCTACACAACTATAACATCCCCCACTTGAAACCCAATGATGAAAGTTGATGTTGCTGCGGTCATCACCAGAATTATTTTCTGGCAATTAAAGTGAATACAGTATGATATGGCTCCACGAATGAAGTAAACAGAGCAAATTAATATATTTTCATTCCATAATAATATATTTCTATTAATATTCTTTACAACTACTTCGGTTCATATTTCCCAAATAACGTGCCCACGTAGGGGTCAAATATAATATTAAATAACATAATAAAGAGTCGGGTCCACATATGAAGATGCGGCCCGCATTCTTGCATATAGCGGAAAAAAAACTTTATTAGGTAGGGCACCTCTTGCTTTGTCTTCTGTCCTCATACTACAGCCAATATCCCAAACCTTCCTAAGTCCATAAACTCGGCCTACCCAAATGAGTACCAGTAAGTTTATAGGGAAAACAATAATAAAAAAACAAGTCAGACATAAATTATGGTGTGAATAATATTGTCCCCAAAAACAAACATATACTGAATCCAACTTACACTGCACAAATTAAGTTTTTGCCTCACTATTAAGACATCATGATTTAAACTACTAACGTAATTATTTCTTATTTATGTCTTTAACTAAATGTTTCCTTAAGCAGATTTTCTTTACTTATGCACACTTTGCATAGACCCAACTATCTTCCTGGTTTAGAGAGCTTTCACATCTAAATATTGAATACCATGCTTTACAGGAAAACCCCACCCCGGTTCCCTTATGGGTTCTATTTTAATCAAGTAATACTTAACCATTTACCCCTGCGATAACCATTAGCTGGTCTCGTTTATTCTTTAGAACATTTTTTAATTTGTTCAATACTACGCCCCAGTGCGGTACTCACTTTACCTCCCTTTAGGGTTTGTTTTTTTCCTATTACTGCTTGGAATCAGCCCACCATGGCTTTCTTCTAAATTTGTTCGTTATTACTGCTTAGAATCACTTCACTGTGGTATTCTTCTAGATTTATTCATCTATTCGAACTGACTAGACCTTACCCTCGCGTACTTAACGATTTGATTAGTTAAGCCTTGGACTACAAATAAATAGCCAATTGCAGTCCTTCTATATCTATTTACTAAATTTCCTTACTGCCTAGCGTCACCCCACTGCCATAATTTATTTTCTTATTTTTCAACTGCTTAGAACCACCCCACCACAGTAAATGTCATGACCTGAATTTCAACGTCTGAATATCGACATCCATACTTCTCCCGTATTCGAATGCCGCAGATTCAAACGTTGAAATTCGATTCGTGCTGGAGCTCATAACACATTAAGTACAACAACACAGCGGAAACAGAAAAACAAATTTTATTGATACATAATGGATACGGCATTCTGATACAAATGAATATCAATATTATCAGAAATACAACAGCGGAAAGATTAACATTAGGCTGAACATTAACTTTGACTTCCAAAAGGGAGAGAGCGAGAATCCAACAGATTGCATCCACAATGCAAAAGCTCCAAATCTCCAACCAAACAAGCTCGAACCACCCATTATGCTGAGCGAAACAAATGCGATAGCCAAAATCCAAAGACTTTGAAGATTTGCCAAAAGCTATACCTACTATTTGATTATCTGAAAACCAAACTCTGGGCTGCCTATGTGGAAAATTATAGGCACCCAGAGTTTATAAAGGGAACAATAAACTCCAGGTCAGTAATGAGACTGGTATGAGCAAACAAAAACAATTTTCTTTGAACAAAAAGAAACAAACGAAATCAAAGGAAATTCTCTATGCTTTTTGGAAAATGAAACTACCATAAGGCCTCCCCGCACACACACAATGCAAGGGCACAATTGGAGGAGATTTCTCCTTATGATAGTCAAACATGCTTGATACACAAAATCCTTTTTGATATTATTATTAGCGCATAGTGCAGAAAACATTTCGAAAGTATAATATTAATCTTAGCCAGCATACCACCATTATGGTATACCTACTATAGCTACCATGTTCAATAGCAGGTTACCGCCACATTCCATGGTAGATTATACAACTAAAATCGTACAGGGCTCGTATTGTTTGATTGTATTTTGAACAAATGGTCAGGCTAAGGGACTTCCTACACCATATGGGTACGCCTCTGGAGGGACGCTTCGAGAACCTAACCGGATCTATGCCAACACAAGGCCGAGTTACCCCTGTAACTAACTGTCACGAGTATGCCATCCCCTGATCGTTATCGACCTTTATCTCAGGATTAAACAACAAATAGTAACAACCATATAGGTTAAATATCTAGGCTCTATAACATGATACCACCTTTTCCAGAAGGAAATGGACATACCCTAAAGGGCGCGACCCTCATAACCTTGCTGCATTCTTCCTGTTTCGACCATTTTCGGGGTGTGAGGTCCGACGACGTCTCATCCACAAAGCTACGCTTTACACAAAAGCCATGCTTTAATCGACAAATGATCAAAAGCACTCAGCATGCCACATTACCAAATTGGGAATGTATCACTAGTAAATATCAACTACTTAACCTCTGAGCTCGTACGTCTCAGAGAAGGGTGTTAAGCTAAGAAAATAAATTCTCTGCCACCAAACAGAAATGTATTTGATATAAATCAGCTTTACATCTCAAAGTGTAATGTCAGAAATACATCCATACAAGTCCGTTCCGGGTTCGAACGGAATCGAAGGTACTTCACAAAGAAGCCCTTGCAAATCTAGGTATTCACAATCCCGATCGGATTCCCCATCACATATGAGATCTCTATACCGGCGTGACTCAGTGTAGAGACATTCGACAGGTAATCCTTTCATTCTCGAAAATACATGGTCTTCACCGCCGTCTTCAAATGCTATCCATTTCGTTGTATCATTATTCGGAATGGGTTATATGACATAAAGTCCTCTCCCGGCTAAATCGAATAATGAGCGCTTAATTTTAAAACCATATGGATAAATTGAGATCTTATTTAAGTCGCAACTTTCAACACATGTTTCCCAAAACCTTTCATCTTGAATGGTTTAAACAATTTTCCACTTTTAATCTCTTAGAACAAAAGCTTTACCTTTTAAAATCCACTTCAATTTGAAACCAATGTTCACCATCTTTCACAAAGATTCATTCATAATATTTAAACAAAAGATCTATCTTTGAGATCCTCTTTTGTTTGAAAACAAAGTTCACCAATCTTTAACAAAGATTCATTCATAGCTTTCAAAACTATTTTCAATTTGATTCACTCATAACTTGAAATCGTTTCAGCAAAGTTGGAAATTCTTTTATTACATGAAAGCTATTATCATTTGAAAACAAATGCTTTTTATTTCAGGAAAATCCGGTTATATTTGCTCCAGTTATAGCTTTTCAAAGTATACATTAGAAAATTAGCGAACCGACGTATCCGGCAAGCTCTATTTGAATTTAAATTTAAATTACCAAAATAATTTATTCAATATACTTAAAAATGGTTTAAAATCCACATATATATACATTACAACTCGTATAGTCCTTTCAAACCATATTTCCCAAACAATTTCAAAACAAGACATAATATATTCAAACTAAATTTAGATTTCAAACTTCCTTTTCAAAAGCTTTTCATATTCAACTTAGTTTCACTTCCAAACCAACTGGATTCAAAATTCAACTTTTAAACAAATAATATTTAAATTCCAAATATCCGTGACTTAACTAATTCCTCGTGAAATCCATATTTGTGTGTGTGTGGTGTAGTCCAGGGGTTTTACACACAATAATAACATATCACAACCATCATCAATTCAAGCATAACAATATAGATAAGCGGCATAATCCTATAATGCTTATTTTCATACACAGATTCATAGATAAAAATAAAAATAAATTACAGTTCACAGCTCAATTCAAGACAATTCATATCATAGAACTTCATATATCAGGGATATCAAACAATTCAAACATTCAATACAATCCAAATATTCATAAGTAAGATCAATAAATTATCTGATTAATTTAAATCAGATTAATTACTTATGAATAAATTACTTATCCTGGTTAATTAATATTAATTAATTACAAACCATTTTGATTAATTATCTTTTAATCATTTATTAATTAACCTTCAATAATAAATTAATCGACCTTTAATTATTAAATAATTAACCTTTAATCATTAATTAATTAACCTTTAATTATTTAATTATTATTTAATTAATTATTCTCAATTAATTATATTAATTAACCCTTAATTAATTACCATTTAATTAATTATCCTTAATTAATTACAATAAGTGATTTGTTATCCCGCTTTTTGACAAAGCCGTGATACCAAAAGATCGGTCAAAAACAAAAGACAGTTCGTCTCAGAGATTGGTTGTACTTCACTTCGCTATGGATATCGATGAATTTTGTCTAAGTCCGGATTGTGCTAGAATTGACAAGACATGATGAGCAAAGCTGTAGAAGCCAGCGTTTCAAGTTTCAAGCCGATCCGAGTTCGTATGCTCAAGATATGATGGATTCAATTTGAGAAAGATAGCCCTTGTTCGGTTCGAACCCATAGGATACCCCAAAGTTTGAATCGATGGTCTGAAATTATGTTCGAATCCATTGATTCGACTCCACCTACTTCGAATCCATCACTTTGGAATACTTCGAATCCATGAAGTTCGTACCCATCCTCATGTCTCAGCTCGACTCCATCTAGTTCGACTCCATGCTACTTCGTGTCCATTGCGTTCGCACCGGTTAGAAAGGAATTAGCCTCGCGTCTACCTAGTTCGAATCCGTCATCCTCGCATTAGTTCGAACCCATGTGATATAGCCGTATCTCGAATCCATCAAGATAGCAATAGTTCGAATCCACCCTCGTATGCGTTAGTTCGAATCCATCAGGCGTATATTGCTTCGAATCCATGAGAAGTTCCTCTGCTTCGACTCCATCGGGCAAGCCCTCACTTCAAATCCATCCTCGCATGTCTATGTTCGAATCCATCCAAAACCCTCCCTAGTTTGAATCGATCAGAGTATTCCTATCTTCGAGTCCGTCAAGCTGAAACCTTTCGAATCCATGCAGTTGTAGGGACTTCGACTCCATCTAATAACTGTCTTCGAATCCACCCTGGTGAGGAAAATTCGAATCGATCAATAGTGACTTGCCCTGATCGATTCGAAGGAGCATTGGTTCAATTAATACGAAGGAGGCACGTCTTCGAATCAATCACCTCGAATCCACCAAGTCCATGCAGCTAAAACCAAGGATTAGACCCAGTAAACTCGGAGGAAAAGGAGGATTGACCCGAAGCACACAGACCACATCATCATCTTCACATGCAGAAGCATGGATTCGAACCTATGGATTCGAACCATATCGATTCGAACGAATCCATAGGACGAGGAGCACCATCTTGAATCGATCATAACTCGAGATATACAAGTCCAAATGCTATGAAATTTTCACAGGAGTTTGCGTATACATAGAAGAATGTCCATGCCAAGTTTCATCACGGTTGGACACTTTCTTGATCGATTCGAACCAAGGGTCGAATCGATCCCAAAGTGGGCCCGGATCTCCAGAATTCGGCCGTATGGGCCCCCTCACGTGCCAGAAGTGGTCCTCCCGGATTTTAGGCGAAATATCAGCCTTCTGCAGTTATAAATAGAGCCTCATGTCATTCAGAAAAGGGGATCGGAATTCTGAAGCGCCAAGACTCTACCAGATTCAATTCTATACCTTGTCATCTATGTTGCATTCGAGTTTCAGAGCTATAATCCATTGTAACTTGCTGTAACCACTGTAATCACCAAGAGAATAATCAATAAAGATAGAAAACTTCAAAGTGGACGTAGGCAAGATCGCCGAACCACTATAAATCCTGTGTCGTTTACTTGTTTTCTGCTATTTCTGTTGAATGTTCATCATTTTTGTTATCTACAAATTTGTTATTTGTGACTGCGAACGGGTGCTTTCACGACTATTGTGTGTTTGTGGTCAATTTTGATGCAAACATTTTGGTGCTTTCACTGAGAGCTGATGATTCAGGATAATTTGAATTTGAAGGCTTAAAGACTTAGATCTAAGAACCATGACGAGACAATCGAGCAGAAGGCCAAGGCCAGAGAGAAGTGAACACCAAGGAAGTCAAGAGGCTTCTTCAGGAGCGAATCAAGCATCGATCTTCATCACTAGGGACGATATGGAGACAATGATGAAGAAATAGGAGGAGCTGATCCAAAGTTTTTTCCAACAGATAGGACAACTTGGAGCACAGAATAGAGAAGCGAATGGAGTTCAAAACGGAGCAGGACCATCCGGCGTAGCACCTAAACTAGGGGACGCGCACATGGAGAAGGTTGATCCAATCACTGAGAGAGAGAGAGATGCATCCATCCAAGCTAGGAGTAGCAGAGGAGTGAACGCCCTGGCAAATCCCAGAATTCCCTCGTGGACTCGGGGGGCAGGTTGAAAGTAATGAACGAAGATTGCATCTCGGTGACAACGACAGATTGGCGGAGATGGTTAGAAGAGCTATGAGAGGCGGTTTGGTAAATAAAGATTTGGAGGATGTTAATAGGAGTCCTTTTACTCCAGCAATCAGACGAGCTAGGAACCCACCAGATTTCAAGTTACCATCATTAGACATGTATGACGGGAGAACAAACCCCACGGTTCATCTAACGAAGTATATGAGACATATGGAATTGCTGAGGGCATCAGAGGAGGTTATGGCTCGGTGCTTTCCATTGTACTTGGCGGATATTGCAGCATTGTGGTTTAGACAATTAGAGAATGGATCCATCGAAACATGGAATGGTTTAATTAAGAGATTTATGAGGCAATTCAGGGTTCACATTACAAGACCCAAGAATGCGATGACTTTGGCAACCCTAAAGCAGAAAGCCGGAGAGACCTTGAGGAGTTATCGAGCGCGATTCAATGCAGCAGCAGCTTCGGTGGATCGAGCAGATCCATCTATGGTGGTGATGGAAGCTGTGCCCGGAGTAGCTGACGGCACAGAGTTCAAAAATTCATTGACTAAAGATCCACCCGTGGATCTAGAGGAATCCTACAACGAGGCAGAAAAGTTTTTACAATTAGAGGATGCGAATGCAGAAGGAGAAGAAGGAGAGGGAATAGAAGTTTATGTGTTTAAAGACAAAAAGCCTTTCGAAAAGGACTCAGACAAGGATAAAGGAAAACGAAAGGCTGAGGATTATAACGACAAGTCAAAGCGGCAACGGAGGGAGCCGCGATTCACTACTTACACCGAGCAAAATGAGAGTCTGGAGCTAATTTATCAGGATACCAAAGAGCAGGTTCCGTATCATAGACCGATGCGAAGGGATCCAACTTCTGACGAAAGGGGATCAGATAAGTTTTGTGTATTTCATGAATTAAATGGTCATAACACTAATGATTGTAGGCATCTAAAGGACGAGGTGGAAGGGCATATCAGGAACGGTATGCTCCTTCAATATGTGAGGAGGCGAGCTTCAGCGGTGGAGCCGGAGCGACCACCGTCTACATCAGCCAGGGGTGGCCCTGAACCGGGACACCGTTTGATCATCAATTGATTGAAATAACGATGGACAAGTCGTAAGCTTCCCACTAACGCAATTAAACCATTTACACATGTACAAGATCGCGAATGATCCCCAGGCATGCTCTGAATGATCATTGACCGTTTCGTAGTAGGAACTTACACTTTGACATCCTTACTTTGCTTTTGTTTCATTTTGATTTGGACATTTAGACTTGGTTTGTTTGGACATTTCTATTTTAAAATTCATCTGTTGAATAGATATTTGATCCTGATAATTCTGAAATGGCTAAGCTACTTACACATGTACGGGGTCGCGAACGGTCCTTAGGCATGCTCTAAGATGGCGATAAACAGCCCTGACAAACGATCCAGGGACCCACGCGAACGTGAGCCTGGTATCGATAATACCAAGCCCTCCCGGGCACACTTTCTCGCCCCGAACGACACCCGACTTCGAACATTCACAACTCGCCACGAACGGCACCCGACCTCGAACGGTCACAAAAACGCCTCGAATGGCACACGATCGCGAACGGTCACAACTCGCCACGAACGGCACCCGACCTCGAACGGTCACAAAAATGCCTCGAACGGCACACGATCGCGAATAGTCTCAACTCGCCTCGAACAGGCACAACTCGCCTCGAACAGGCACGTCTCGCCCCGAACGGCACAACTCATCTCACCTCAAATGGCTCGATCGCGAACGGTCATCATTTGAGGTCCGCCACTTGACCGCGCATGGTCGCACTTCACCTCAAATGGCTCGATCCCAAACGATCGTTATTTGAAGTCAGGCGCTTGACCATGAATGATCGCACTTCATCTCAAATATCTTGATCCCGAACGGTCATTATTTGAGGTCACATAAAACTATAACTTCCTTTGCAGGACATCAACAGGATATGAACGTCCAACTCATGGCATTACAAAATACCCCCTTCCTACTGCAAGGCATGTTTCGGGGGACAAATGTTATCCCGCTTTTTGACAAAGTCGTGATACCAAAAGATCGGTCAAAAACAAAAGACAGTTCGTCTCAGAGATTGGTTGTACTTCACTTCGCTATGGATATCGATGAATTTTGTCCGAGTCCGGATTGTGCCAGAATTGGCAAGACATGATGAGCAAAGCTGTAGAAGCCGGCGTTTCAAGTTTCATGCCAATCCGAGTTCGTATGCTTAAGATATGATGGATTCAATTTGAGAAAGATAGACCTTGTTTGGTTCGAACCCATAGGATATCCCATAGTTCGAATCGATGGCCAGAAATTATGTTCGAATCCATTGATTCGACTCCACCTACTTCGAATCCATCACTTTGGAATACTTCGAATCCATGAAGTTCGTACCCATCCTCATGTCTCAGCTCGACTCCATCTAGTTCGACTCCATGCTACTTCGTGTCACTTGCGTTCGCACCGGTTAGAAAGGAATTAGCCTCGCGTCTACCTAGTTCGAATCCATCATCCTCGCATTAGTTCGAACCCATGAGATATAGCCGTGCCTCGAATCCATCAAGATAGCAATAGTTCGAATCCACCCTCGTATGCGTTAGTTCGAATCCATCAGGCGTATATTGCTTCGAATCCATGAGAAGTTCCTCTGCTTCGACTCCATCGGGCAAGCCTTCACTTCAAATCCATCCTCGCATGTCTATGTTCGAATCCATCCAAAACCCTCCCTAGTTTGAATCGATCAGAGTATTCCTATCTTCGAGTCCGTCAAGCTGAAACCTTTCGAATCCATGCAGTTGTAGGGACTTCGACTCCATCTAATAACTGTCTTCGAATCCACCCTGGTGAGGCAAATTCGAATCGATCAATAGTGACTTGCCCTGATCGATTCGAAGGAGCATTGGTTCAATTAATACGAAGGAGGCACGTCTTCGAATCAATCACCTCGAATCCACCAAGTCCATGCAGCTAAAACCAAGGATTAGACCCAGTAAACTCGGAGGAAAAGGAGGATTGACCCGAAGCACACAGACCACATCATCATCTTCACATGTAGAAGCATGGATTCGAACCATATCGATTCGAACGAATCCATAGAACGAGGAGCACCATCTTGAATCGATCATAACTCGAGATATACAAGTCCAAATGCTATGAAATTTTCACAGGAGCTTGCGTATACATAGAAGAATGTCCACGCCAAGTTTCATCACGGTTGGACACTTTCTCGATCGATTCGAACCAAGGGTCGAATCGATCCCAAAGTGGGCCCGGATCTCCAGAATTCGGCCGTATAGGCCCCCTCACGTGCCAGAAGTGGTCCCCCTGGATTTTAGGCGAAATATCAGCCTTCTGCAGCTATAAATAGAGCCTCGGGTCATTCAGAAACGGGGATCGGAATTCTGAAGCGCCAAGACTCTACCAGATTCAATTCTACACCTTATCATCGTTGTTGCATTTGAGTTTCAGAGCTATAATCCATTGTAACTTGCTGTAACCACTGTAATCACCAAGAGAATAATCAATAAAGATAGAAAACTTCAAAGTGGACGTAGGCAAGATCGCCGAACCACTATAAATCCTATGTCGTTTACTTGTTTTCTGCTGTTTCTATTGAATGTTCATCATTTTTGTTATCTACAAATTTGTTATTTGTGACTGCGAACGGGTGCTTTCACGACTATTAGGTGTTTGTGGTCAATTTTGACGCAAACATGATTATCCCTAATCACTTATATAATAAATCATAAATTAATTACATTGATTAATTATCCTTTAATCACTTGATTAATCAACTTTAAACCGTTATTTAATTACTTTTAATTAAGTAATTATCTTTAAGTAATTAATTGCTTTTAATTACTTAAATTATCTTAATTAATTAATTATCCTTAATTAATTACAATTAAGTAATCATCCCTTAATTACTTACACTAATTAATTAACCTTAATTACTTAAATATAAATCATTATCTTAATTTATTTCTTAATTATCATTTAAATCATTATTTAGTAAACCTTGGAAAATTAATTATCATTAACATAAGAATTTAACTTAAAACCTTTAAGTTAATTTAAAACATCCTTATCTTCTTACTTAAGCTATTTAATTTTATTTAAAATAAACTTGAGAATCTATTAGAATAAAGGATATCTATTAAAACTTAATTAATTAAAAACTTTACTTAATCCCCAAAATAAATACATATAATGTAAAATAATTTGTTTAAGAAAATTATTAAAACTTAATTAACAAAATTCACTTTACTTATTTAAACAAATTTTGTTAACTAAATTCATTTTTAGTTTGCTTTAAAAACCTGGTTAATTTATACAATGCAAAAACCCGGGCCAAACATAAGTTTTCCCGAGCATGTTCCCAAGCAACTTGCTCTCTTATTTCCTTCGAGTCAAACCCCAAATGACTTCGAGCTTAACCTCGAGTAAACCCTGTCTTCCCAAAACATCACATCCAGATATACATAATACCTGTACACATGCATAGGCCATCCGACGAACTCCGATCCATCTTTTCGTTAACCACAACTCATCGAAGATCGACTCGATCCCTCAGACAACCCAGAAACCCAAATCGACGATGAATTCGAAAACGAACCACTCGACCATCCTGGAATAAATACTTGATCACCAAAAATCGATTCGCATCGTCGCCTCAGGCCACCAGAGGCCATGCCACTCTGACCAACGATGCACCGAAGATCCATGCTTTGATTGCGCCAGGTCCGATAAATCCGGTGCTTCATCGACGACAAACTCTCTTCTTAAACCTCGTCAAGCAAAACTGGGTTTAAAACCCTATACCCTCGTCGTACCGCCTCCTTGATCATTAATAAATCCAACTGCTATTTTTCTGTTTATCTTCTTCCTTTATACCTCCTCGGACATCAATCTCGACCCATCATAATTCGTCGATCATTGGAATTTGTAAAAAAACCACTTCTCCGTTCAACACGAATTTCTCACTCAATATGACACTAAAAATTTTGATTCTTCCTTTAAAATTCATAGTTTTCGAACACGAACAAGATAGTACAAGTGACACAAGAAATCTTAGTAGTCAAATTTTTGATAAGTTTAGGATTTAACCGTACTTCTTGATTTCTCGGAAGAAACTCAAATTTGTTCTACTCAAAAATGTTCTTTAGACTTGGATCTTGACAATATAAACAAGTTTTGTTAAAATCTTAAAGCCTAAAAAGGATTTGAGGAAGAATTTTAAATTTTTGAAATAGTTTTTATAACTTGTATTCTTAGAACAGAGAGATATACTTGTTCAACTGACATGCACAAATAGATGTACACATATTTGCATACATGCCAACAGATTTACAAACATTCATCATTTTTCACAACAACCACTTCACAAAACATCAAGATATATCACAGATTCAATTTAAATAGGTCAATTTTTGCTCACCTGGAATTTGACAAAGCAGAGAACAGAGAAGCCTGAGTTTTGAAGCCTTGAAAATGAAAGTTGGCCCTAATCTTTGATCTAGATGAATTTACATGCTCCTTTATTTTACGGAGCTTGTTTGACTTGAATCAAATCTTTATGTTGCTTCAGTTTGATTGCTTCAGGTTCAAACGCTTTGAATTTGCTTTGGTTTTATTCTGGAACTTGGAATTTGATCTTCCTGAGTTTGACTCTGGATCTTATTTGATTTGAATTCATATTAAGTTTGAATCTGATCCCTGCTTGATTGTTTTATTTTGCTTTGTGTTGCTTTGGTTAAAGATTTCAAATTTCCAGGTTTTGAATTTACTCAAGTTGAAGATGTTTTTGATATTGATCTTTAAAAACTAGAATTATATTTTGATCTGATGATCTTTGCTTCAAATTTGATTTTCTGGTTTTTGTTTTAGATTTGATTTCTTTAAATATATGAAAGATGAGGAAAATGTGAATAGAGGGGAAGTGGATGTATATATACTTGAAATTAATTTTATTTATTGAATAAAAGGGAAAAGAAATTTATTTTAAAAAGACGACACTTGTTATTACATGAAATTTTTTACTTAACACTTGTTAATATATGTTGTATTAAGCTTCCACTTCTATTTTGTGTGTATGATTAGCTTAGACTTGTATTTTTCATGCATTTATGCTTTTAATAATAATTTTTTAAATTTAAATAAATCCATTTGCTTTTATTTATATATTTACAACTTCAAAGAATATGTTTCAAATTTTAATTATACCTTAATAAATAAACATACATATATTATATTTTAACTCTTAAAGAAAATGATTTTTAAAAAATCTAGCGATGCCTTAATAAATAATATATATATATATGTGTGTGTGTGTGTATTAGAATTTAACCCTTATATAGTTTTTGAAAAATTACTATATTAAATTTCAAATATAACTTCCAGATCAAAATACATATAAAACTAGAAAACAAATTTTTATTAATTTCAGAATATAGTGTTTTTCAAATTCAGATTCATTTATAAGATATTTAATTTTTGAATTTCAAATTCAAATTAAATTTATAACCAGTTTTCAATCTATATATATAAACAAGAACTTATCTGATTTAATTTAGGAAATTCAAATTAACTCACAATTTAATCCCAAAATCTTATATTAATTACCAATTTATATTTGACTCAAAACCGGGAGCGTTACAGATTTCCCCCTTTAAGAAAATTTTGTCCTCGAATTTTTCTAGACAGGGACACAACAAAGAACAGATGGACACACAAAGAAATAGCTTTCCAGATCAACTGAATATCTATTCTGTATTTGGCTTACCAAATCATAATGTCATTAATAAATATGAGAATGAACTCATTCGATACTTTACGAAATACTGGGTCATCCGGTCTACGAAATATGCAGGGGCATTGGTTAGTCTGGTTAGTCTGAAGGGATAACTAACCATTCGTAGAATATATCAAAACCCCAAGGAATAGACAAACATATACAATTTAATTCAGTTTCATATTTTGTTAATCAATTTATTCTAAATGAAATTTCAAATTTATTAAAGTTAAGAATGAAAAACTGATGGGAAACTGATGATGAGAATACAAAATAGGAATTCAGAACCTTTTCTACAACGATTCCAGGGCCACCATCACACCAAAACTTCTTCTTGTAGCTGCCAGGAAGCATCAAAGAATTGAAATTGAATGATGATCAAAAGAGATTGATGAGAAAAGTTGTTCCTTGTTGTCACAGGGTATTGACCATTTGTAGTGGTACTCCCATGTCCCCTATCCCGTCCTCTTCTTGCCTCATACTCACTATCAGTGGATAGTAAGAGAATTTGTTGAGGCTTACAGACGGATATCTTAGGGATATACTCATTCTAGAGCATTTATATCCCTATCTTTAATGAGCCACCTAATATGTTATGCTCTTGAGCTAAAGTTCTTAATCAACCTTCAGCTCTGATACCAAAATGTCACGGTCTAGGTCTTCGACCTTCCGACATCGGCCAATCTCGACTGGTAGGCTTTTCAACCATCCCAGCCCCGCCGTGGCAGACAATGGTACCATGAACTTGCTTTTACGGCCAGCCTTTCGACTCTCAACCTACATGGTTAGCCAACCCCTCCCCTGAGACATGTAGGGGTAAGAGTCTCCCATTCGCCACCAAACGCGAAGCGAGAACCCCTTATCACGTTGTATTAAGCAAGGTCAGTCATGAGACTAGTGTGAGTAAAAAAAACAATTTTCTTTGAACAAAAAGAAACAAAAGAAATTAAAGGAAATTCGCTATGCTTTTTGGAAAATGAAACTACCATAAGGCCTCCCCACACACACACAATGCAAGCGCACAATTAGAGGAGATTTCTCCTTATGATAGTCAAACATGCTTGATACACAAAATCCTTTTTGATATTATTATTAGTGCATAGTGTAGAAAACATTTCAAAAGTATAATATTAATCTTAGCCAGCATACCACCATTATGGTATACCTACTATAGCTACCATGTTCAATAGCAGGTTACTGCCACATTCCGTGGTAGGTTATACAACTAAAACCGTACAGGGCTCGTATTGTTTGATTGGATTTCCATCAAATGGTCAAGAGGAACTTCCTACACCACATGGTATGCCTCTGGAGGGACGCCTCGAGAACCTAATTGGATCTCTGCCAACACAAGACCGGGTTACCTCTGTAACTAGGTAACTAACTGTCACGAGTATGCCATCCCCCGGTCGTTACCGACCTTTATCCCGAGATTCACCAACAAATAGCAACAACCACATAGGTTAAATATCTGGGCTACATACCATGATACCACCTTTTTCCAGAAGGAAATGGACATACCCTAAAGGGGGAGACCCTCAAAATCTTGTTGCATTCTTCCTGTTTCGACCATATCTAGGGTGTGAGGTACGACGTCTCGTCCACAAAGCTACGCTTTACACAAAAGCCGTGCTTTAATCAATAAATGATCAACAACACTCAGCATGCCACATTACCAAATTGGGAATGTATCACTAGTAAATATCAACTACATAATCTCTAAGCTCGTACGTATCAGAGAAGGGTGTTAAGCTAAGACAATAAATTCTCCGCCACTGAACAGAAATGTATTTGATAGAAATCAGCTTTACATCTCAAAGTGTAATGTCAGACATACATCCACGCAAGTCTATTCTGGGTTCGAACGGAACCGAAGGCACTTCACAAAGAAGCCCTTGCAAATCCAGGCATTCACAATCCCGATCGGACTCCCCATCGCATATGGACATCTCTATACCGGCGCGACTCAGTGCAGAGACATTCGACAGGTAATCCATTCGTTCTCGAAAATACCCGATCTTCACCATTGTCTTCAAATGCTATCCATTTCGTAGTATCATTATTCGTAACGCGTTATATGACATAAATTCCTCTTCCGGCTAAACCAAATAATTAGCGCTTGATTTTAAAACCATATGGATATATTGGGGTCTAAGTAGAGTCACAACTTTCAACATTTGTTTCCCAAAATCTGTCATTTTGAATGGTTTAAACAATTTTCCACCTTTAATCTTTTAAAGCAAAAAATTTACCTTTTAAAATCCACTTCAATTTGAAACCAATGTTCACCAATCTTTCACAAAAATTCATTCATAATATTTAAACAAAAGATCTATCTTTGAGATCCTCTTTTGTTTGAAAACAAAGTTCGCCAATCTTTAACAAAGATTCATTCATAGCTTTCAAAACTATTTTCAATTTGGTTCACCCATAACATGAAATCCTTTCAACAAAACTGGAAATTCTTTCGTTATATGAAAGCCATTATCATTTGAAAACAAATGCTTTTCATTTCGGGAAAATCCGATTATATTTGCTCAAGTTATAGCTTTTCAAAGTATGCATTGGAAAATTAGCGAACTGCCGTATCCGGCAAGCTCTATTTGAATTTAAATTTAAATTCCCAAAATAATTTATTCAGTATACTTCAAAATGGTTTAAAATCCATATATATACATTATAACTTGTATAATCCTTTCAAACCATATTTCCCAAAAAAAATCGGAACATGACATAATATATTCAAACTAAATTTAGATTTCAAACTTCCTTTTCAAAAGCTTTCCATATTCAACTCAGTTTCACTTCCAAACCAATTGGATTCAAAATTCAACTTTAAAAAAAAAAAATATTTAAATTCAAAATATCTATGACTTAACCAATTCCTCGTGAAATCCACGTGTGTGTGGTGTAGTCCAAGGGTCTTACACACAATAATAGCATATCACAAGCATCATCAATTCAGGCACAACAATATAGATAAGCGGTATAATCCTATAACACTTATTTTCATTCACAGATTCAAAGATAAATATAAAAATAAATTATAGTTCACAGCTCAATTCAAGACAATTCATATCACAGAACTTCATACATCAGGGATATCAAACAATTCAAACATTCAATACAATCCAAACATTTATAAGTAAGATCAATTAATTATCTGATTAATTTAAATCGAATTGATTACGTATGAATAAATTACTAATCCTGATTAATTAACATTAATTAATTATAAACTATTTTAATTAATTATCTTTTAATCATTTATTAATTAACCTTTAGTAATAAATTAATCAACCTTTAATTATTAAATAATTAAGCTTTAATCATTAAATAATTAACCTTTAATTATTTAATTATTCTCAATTAATTATATTAATTAACCCTTAATTAATTACCTTTCAATTAATTATCCTTAATTAATTACAATAAGTGATTATCCCTAATCATTTATATTAAGTAATTATCCTTTAATCACTTGACTAATCAACTTTAAATCAATATTTGATTACTTTTAATTAAGTAATTATCTTTAAGTACTTAATTACCTTTAATTACTTACATCATCTTAATTAATAAATTATCCTTACTTAATTACAATTAAGTAATTATCCCTTAATTACTTACACTAACTAAATAACCTTAATTAATCAAAGATAAATCATTATCTTTATTTATTTCTTAATTATCATTTAAATCCTTATTTAATAAACTTGGAAAATTTATTATCATTAACATAATAATTTAACTTAAAACCTTTAAGTTAAAACATCCTTATCTTCTTATTTAAGCTATTTAATTTGATTTAAAATAAACTTAAGAATCTATTAGAATAAAGGATATTTATAAAAACTTAATTAATTAAAATAATTATTTAAAAAAAAATTTAATTAATCCCCAAAAATAAATACATATCATGTAAAAGAATTTGTTTAAGAAAATAATTAAAAGTTGATTAACCAAATTTACTTTACTTATTTAAACAAAACTTTGTTAACTAAATTCATTTTTAGTTTGCTTTAAAAACCTGGTTAATTTATACGAAGCAAAAACCCGAGCCAAATATTAGTTTTCCCGAGCACAGGTACCACGTAGCACAGGCCATCCGACGAACTCCGATCCACCTTGCCGTCAACCATAACTCGTTGACGATCGACTCGATCCCTCAGACCACCGAGCAACCAAAATCGACGATGAATTCGAAAATGAACCACTCGACCAATCTGGAATAAAATCTTGATCGCCAAATATCGATTCGTCTCACCGCCTCGGGTTACCAAAGGCCACGCCACTCTGACCAACGATGCACCGAAGATCCATGCTTTTATTCCTCCAAATCTGGTCAACTCCGGTGCTTCATCGACGACAAACTCTCTTCTTTAACCTCGTAGAGCAAAACTGGGTTTAAAACCCTAAACCCTCGTCATAACGTCGCTTCAACCCTTAATAAATCCAACTACTATTTTTTCAGTGATCTCCTCCCTTCATACCTCCTCTGACATCAATCCCGACCCATCATAATTCGTCGATCATCGGAATTTGTAAAAAAAAATCACTTCTCCATTCAACACAAATTTCTCACTCAATACGACACTAAATTTTTTTATTCTTCCTTTGAAATTCATAGTTTTCGAGCACGAACAAGATAGTATAAGTTACACAAGAAATCTTACTAGCCAAATTTTTGATAAGTTTAGGATTTAGCTGTACTTCTTGATTTCCCAAAAGAAACTCAAATTTTTTCTACTCAAAAATATTCTTAAGACTTGGCTCTTGATAATATAAACAAGTTTTGTTAAGATCTTAAAGCCTAAAAAGTATTTGAAGAAGAGTTTTTAATTTTTGAAACAGGTTTTATAACCTGTATTCTTGAAACAGAGAGATATACTTGTTCAACAGACGTGCACAAATAGATGTACACATATTTGCATACATGCAAACATATTTACGAACAATTCGTCATTTTTCACAACAATCACTTCATAAAACATCAAGATATATCACAGATTCAATTTAAATAGGTCAATTTTTGCTCACCTGGAATTTGACAAATCAGAGAACAAAGAAGCCTGAGTTTTGAAGCCTAGAAAATGAAAGTTGTCTTGATCTTTGATCTAGATGAATTTGCATGCTCCTTGATTTTATAGTGCTTTTTTGAGTTGAATCAAATCTTTATGTTGCTTCAATTTGATTGCTTCAGGTTCAAATGCTTTGAACTTGTTTTTGGTTTGAATTTGCTCAAGTTTTGATCTGAAACTTGGAATTTGATCTTCCTGAGTTTGATCTGGATCTTGTTTGATTTGAATTCATATTAAGTTTGAATCCGATCCTTGCTTGATTGTTTTATTTTGCTTTGTGTTGCTCTTGTTTGAAGATTTCAAATTTCCAGGTTTTGAATTTACTCAAGTTGAATATATTTACGATTTTAATCTTTAAAAACTGGAATTATATTTTAATCTAATGATCTTTGCTTCAGATTTGATTTTATGGTTTTTTTTAGATTTGATTTCTTTAAATATATGAAAGATGAGGAAAATGAGAATAGAGGGGAAGTAGATGTATTTGTACTTGAAATTCTTTTTATTTATTAAATTAAAAAGGAAAAGATTTTTTTAAAAAAGGTGACATTTGTTATTACATGAATTTTTTTACTCGACACTTGTTAATATATGTTGTATTACGCTTCCACTTGTTATTTTGTGTGTATGATTAGCTTACACTTGTATTTTTGATGCATTTATGCTTTTAATTATAATTTTTTTTAATTTAAATAAATCCATTTGCTTTTATTTATATATTTATAACTCTTAAAGAATATGTTTTAAAATTTAATTATACCTTAATAAAAAAACACACACATATGTATTATATTTTAACTCTTAAAGAAAATGATTTTTAAAAAAAAATCTAATTATGCCTTAATAAATAACTAATATATGTATGTATTAGAATTTAATCCTTAAATAGTTCTTGAAAAATTACTATATTAAATTTCATATATAACTTCCAAATCAAAATGCATACAAAATTTGAAAACAAATTTTTATTAATTTCAGAATATAGTGTTTTCAAATTCAGATTCATTTATAAGATATCTAATTTTTGAATTTCAAACTCAAATTCAATTTATAATCAATTTTCAATCTTATATATAAGCAAACACTTATCTTATTTAATCTGGGAAAAATTCAAATTAATTCATAATTTAATCCCAAAATCTTATATTAATTACTAATTTATATTTAACTCAAAACCGGGATCGTTATTGTAAATCACAAAGAAACCCATATGCAACATTAGACTGCAAAGAAACTTACAGGCAGCCTCTAAACATTTTCTTAATTTAAAACTACTTGAACTTCCCCGTCGTAGTTCCTGAAAGTTGAATGCCACTCCTTGCCTTTCCTAGGTGTGCATTCGAGTGAGCGTCCCTACCTGATGTTAGTAGCCCTTCCGTCTTTTAATTTTAACGTAGGATCTCTTCCCCATTCTAACATAACCTCTCCTCGAGTCCCATTAACTTATCTGTTATAACTATTATAAATTTCTCCCCTTTAGCATTGTCCCCTTGACTTGTGAAGTATGCTTTACACTTTACTTATTAAAAGTTCTTCTTTATGTTTTAGCATGGTATAATTCCTTCATATTTAACACAGTACTCTTACTTATAAATTTGGAGCCACCGCCTCAATGTCATTGCCCGACAACTCTAACATTCCTAACAACGCCTTTACACATATCGTTATACCATTTGGTTAGATTTCACTTTCGGTTATTTGTAGTGTTATTTTTAGCAAATAATTTAGATCTTGTTTCTCCTTTTCCTAATCTCTGCCTGCATGTCTTTATATAGAATTTAATTTCCTACGTCCCCCGTAGTACCCAAAAATCCCCAACGTGGTACTTAACTGGTTTTACATTTATTTCCTATAGAAAGATTATCCACAAATCCATGAACCTCTGTTATTTTATAGTTTAACTTTATCATGCGTTTTTAAGGGTATTTTCTTTGTTATTTTCAAGTTAAACCATTATAAAAAATTCTTATAAATCAATATATGCTTAGGAAATTCCTCAAAACCCACTCCAGAAACCATGATTTAAACATTATATAATATTTCCATTAGGTTTTGAAATCATTAAACTAGGAGAAACACATGTAAACATCCCATATTCACTCGTCCTTTCCCAAAGCATTCATTAAATCTTTAGAACTTTGCATGCTAACCCGCATGAACCTCTTCATACACAGAACACATATATCTAAACCGAACCCACAGACGCACACACATATACATACATACATACATACATACATACATTATACGTATGTATGTAACAGCCATACATGTCGGACTTGAATTGCTCAAAATATCAGGTTGTTAATTTATATTTGGCAAAACTCAGCATATACAGTAAGTGAATAAATCATAGAATCACAGACACGGATTATTATAATAATAAGCAGCGGAACAATGGAATAGTAGTTCATGAAGCTACTACATATATATATATATACACATATCAGAGTTAAATAAGATACAACAGAAGTCTCAAATACAATCGTCAAATACAAATTAGAATATATCTCTGGAGTCAACCGAGTAACTGCAAGCTGAATAGATAGAGGGTTCTCCAAGCGAAGCTCCAACTCCAAAGGTGAGTCTCAAATGCTGTGACACTCAGTCTAACCCAAGCGTAAAGCAAAACACAAAGCACTCGAGTCAGGATTAACATTCTTATATCAATCAATCCAACTCAAGTGAAATAACAACTGAAATACAAGTAACTCAAAGGATGTTTGGGATAACCATCCTGTAAAGATCCGTTAAACTATCTACTATGTAATAATATATGCTATTATAATAATGTCTAAAGTAAAGTAAACTATTAAAACAGCGTTAAGGCATTACCCATATCCCTCTTAACACATTTATAGTTTCAATAGTCTATACAGTACCGTAATACCTCCTGATCGGGAGGCTACCAAAGGATACTCCATAGGTACGACACAAAACAAGCTCGTAGAAGGCGAGCTTGGGCATGTGACACGACACTCGAGGAAATGCCAGGGTGATATACCATTTGCAGTCTCGGACTGGTGGTAACGCATAACAGCTGCTACCGCCCACCTCATGACACACTCCCAAATCAAAGGGTGCACCCAATCAAATCACAAAAGCAATAGAATGGTAACGAAGAAATATGCCCGATCGGAGGAATGAACTCATTTGGCATGGTATAGCTCCTGTCTTAGCCATATCATGCTGACTCACGGGAGTCAGATCCACGCAAATACCATATAGAATCATCACCAAACCATCCTACTACATTCTGGAATCTCCACCACATACACAGTTGTTAAAGTGGTTTTCAGTATTGGTTGAGAGTATGACAATATCCGATCCCGGTCTCTTTAACGACCAAACGTCATTATAACACCGCGGTTATTTCAAAACAGTTTATACTCCAAAACAAGAATATCATATCCATTTCAAAACCATATCAATACGATATCATTTTTCACTTCAAATATATACATTTTCAAAACCATAGCACTTTCAAAGTTATAACATTTCGAAACCAAATACTCGAATTTATAACACTTTGGAAATCATAACACTTTGAAATCATAACACTTTAGAAAACCATAACACTTTCCTTTAAATAGTTTGGATATTACTAATAGTATATATAATAAAATAGTTTATTTAAAAATAGTTATATGTTAAAATAGTTTATATAAAATAGTTTATATTAAATAATTTACATTAAAATAGTTTATATTAAAATAATTTATAAAGTAAAATATGTATATAATTTTTTTTTAAATATAACTTGAATATACTTTATATAATATAACATAGTTTCCTCAAATTTCACAAGTCGATTTAACTCAACTCGAATTCAAAATTTTAAATTTTATTCAATCTCAATTCTTCAACTTCAATTCAATTCAGGTTCTCAATAAATCATTTCAAATTATGTCGATTTCAAAACTTCAAATTTTCAACATTTCAAAACTAAATTTGATAATTTGATTAATGTCTCAAATAATTTCATTATTATTAAGTTTTGAAATATTCACCTAATAAATCCAATATCATTTAAATAAAATCCTGAATTACAAGTAAACTAAATACTCCTTTCAATTTATTCAATCTTAAATTATTCGTTTATCACTTCAAATTAAATTCGATTTATAAAATCATATCCATTAAAAATCTCAAGCTCAATAAGTTTCAAATTGATTTAATTAAATAAAATCCTTAACAAATAAATTTCAAATCAATATCTATTTATCCTTCCAACCTTATTTTTATAAATATCATTATAAAAATCTATTTTTAAAATATAGATCCAAATAAATACTTAACTATATTATATTTTAATTAAATCAAACTTTATTATTAAACTTATTTTAAATTAAAACAAATTTATACATATCTTAAAATCAAGAATTTTGAGTATATATATATAAAATAACATTTATATATAATATCTAAATTAATATTTATATAAAACCATATATATATCACTTTAAAAGCTTAGAAATCATTTCAAAATATATATAGAGACCAACGGTGTCTGTATATAATTTTCTATCCTAAGATCAAGTGATACAGATATTTATCATTTCAACCCGCAATTTAAATATATACGTGTATATATCATTTCAATCTGCAATCCCAAATTCAATTCAATGAAAATCGCTTGGGTTTATCATTTCAACCCATAACGATTTTCCCCTATTCTACAGATCGTTCGGGTATGTATCATTTCAACCCGTAGGGAATTCTATACTAACAGGGAACTTGGAGAGTGAGAACAGTGATGAATATAACATATTAATAATAGGCATATATCATCAGTAATTAAATAAAATATAAATAATAGGATATGGTGTCATATCCCATAGGTGAACAGATACAGATAATAGCATATATAACAATTTAATTAACTAACAACAGCATATTCCAATTGTTGTTTCAACTGAAATCAAATTTAATAAATATAAGAATGTTAATCGTGAATGATTGCTCACATTTCGAGGCTAGATAGATTTTGAAAAAGAAAATGATCTACGAATTCCAAAGCAACGCTGGATGGACATGATTCGACGAATAAAGCTGATAAATAGGAATAGGTGAATCAAATCAAAGCTAGATCGATGAAGATAATTATAACTGCATAGATATATATATATATATATATAATTGTATATATATATATATATATACTAAAAATAAACCAAGTTTATTTATACTAATGGCGGACTGCGAAAATGGCGATAGCGAAACAAGGGAGACCAAAAAATATACTGTAGAAATCGATCCAAATCAACCTATTACCATGGAAAATGAAGAAGCTGACACGGGATAGACAGAGGTTAGATATAAAAACAAAGGCCCTAATCGAATTAATGATCGACAGCAGTATCACAAGGCTTCAAATATCCTTGGAAATTCTCGAAAAGTAGCAGATCTGGTGGGACAGAGATATAATAATTTGACTACAAAATCAAATCTAGCAGGATCAACAGAAAAGCCAACAGCTATGAAAGGAATAAAAACATGGACTGATGTGATAGCAGGTAATACTCGAATTGATGGTGGGGTCCAAAAGTTTGAAAACAAGGAAGATGAGGAAGGTTCTTACGCAGATCTGGATGATGAAGTATTCAATGTTGCAAAAGGCATGTGGGGAAACTCAATTTACATGTATGTTTCAGGTAAAAAGCCATATTATGTTCATTTAAATCCTTATATCAAACGAGAATGGAACCCTTCTGGTAAATGGGATATTTACCCTAGGGAAAATGGATTCTACTTAATAAAATTCGGAAATGAATCAGACTGTAAAAAAGTCTTAGATGGAGGACCATGGTTCATAGATAATAAACTTATATTCATTAAGAAATGGGAACCTAACTTAAGACTTAAAAGGGATATGCTAGAATCACACCCAGTTTGGGTGAGATTGAAAAACCTAGATCTATCATTGTGGAATGCAAGGGGTATCAGCAAAATTGCAAGTCTAATTGGCAACCCGTTGGATATGTACGATTACACCAAACAAGTGAAAAGATTAAACTATGCCAGAGTGCTAGTAGAGATTAAAGCAAAAGATAATATTAAAAAACAAGTAAGAGATAAAGATAGACAAGGTAATATCTACATCCGGGAAATAGAATATGAGCATATTCCACCTATATGCACTAGCTGTAAATGTTTTGGTCACAAAACAGAACAGTGTGAAACTGTATCACCTCCTATCACACAAGTTTGGAGACAAAAAACTACCACTGTTCAGACAGATCAGCTACAAAAACCTGTGGCAGAGCCAGACCTAACTAATAATATACATGACAAGTAAAACATAACTACATCTCAGGGGGATAGTACTGAGGCAACAGTGGAGGCAAACCAGAATAACCCATTGAATACTGAGGAGGTGGATAATGGCCAACACCATAGCTTGGAATATAACCAAGAGAAGAACTCATCATCATCTTTGGAAGAAGGAAAGGAGATTAATAATATAGTGCTTGATAATATGGAATCTGAATCTGAGCCAGATGAAGAAAACACGAACAAATATACAAAATCCAATCAAAAATATGCAATTCAATTCAAAGAGCCAGAGGGCAAAGGTAAGCGAGCTTAAGTCGCGAGGTCTCTCCTAAGAAACTGAGGAGTCGACCTCCAACCTCTAGATGTCCATAATAAGTTGGAATGTAAGAGGTCTAAACAATGACACAAGGCGTTTAGACCTCTTAAATCTAAGGAGAAAACATTCTCCTTCTATCATGGGTATTCTGGAAAATAAATTCAGCGATAATAATTTACAATTTTTCACTGAATATTTAGAATCTGAATAGGACATAATGCACAACAATGATGTAGGTGGCAAAGGACGTATACTCATATGTTGGGACAAAAAAAATATGGAATGTCAAACTTTTTGATAAAGATGACCAACAAATTACAATAACTGCTACAAATTCAGGGGGTCTTAAAATCATTCTAAGCTGTGTTTATGCCAGTAATATAGCATCTTATCGAACTAAATTATGGAAAGCCATAACAAACATCAGTAGCAAGATAAAAGAGCCTTAGATTGTCATGGGTGATTTTAACGCAATCTTGAAAGCAGGAGAAAAGAAAGGGGGTCTCACCATTAGAGTTTCCCAGCTTGAGGAATTCAATAACTGTGTCATTGGTGCAGGATTATTGGAACCCATCCACTGCGGACTGAAATACACATGGAGGAGTGGTGAGTGTAAGAAAATTTCTTGTAAACTAGACAGAGCACTGGTGAATGTTGAATGTATAAATAAGTTACCAAACATTAATGTGAACATACTTCCCCCTTCAACTAGTGATCATTGTCCTATACTCATAAATTTAAATGAAAAGAACATGCAGGAGAAAGGTAAACCTTTCAGATATTCTAATCACTGGCCAGAATTAGAAGGTTATACAGAAGCTATACATTTAAATGACATTCCAAGGGAGAGAAAGGTACCAAATGTTACAAACTCTTGCAAATTCTTAAAGCTACCAAATATCAACTAAAAGCATGGAATAAAAATAGGCCTAAGAAAGAAGATCAAATCAATAATCTCCAGACAAAATGTGAGGAATTGCTAAAAATAATTGATAATGAAGATTCAACAGATGAAATATGGAGACAATACTACCAATCTCAAGGTGATCTTAAAGAAGCTCTTCGCGTAAAAGCCATTGATTTAAAACAGAAAGCTAAAGAAAAGTGGATAACTGAAGGAGATGAATGTACGAAATTCTTTTATATGAAAATGGTTATTAGACATAACCTAAATAATAATCATCATTTAATTGATCAAGATGGTATAACTGTGTGAACAATTCAATATTTGAAGAGCAAGCTATAAAATACTACTCAGATATGTTTAATGGAGAAGCTAATCACACATTACCAGAAGTTCAATGCAGACGGGTGGTAAATGCTAGAGGAAAAAGAATGCTGGTCAGGAACATAACTATGGAAGAAGTCTGGTATGCTCCGAAATCCATCCACGAAGACTCCAGTCCCGGGCCAGATGGTTTTGGGGTCCAAATTCTTCATATGCCACTAGGAAGCCCTGAAAGAAGACATTCTATCAGCAATGCAAGATATATTACAAAGTGGTAAATTCATAAAAGAAATTAATCATACGTTCATATGTTTGATCCCTAAAAAGGATAATCCAACAAAGATAGAAGATTACCGACCAATCGCTTGTTGCAATGTGATATACAAAATTCTAAGAAAAATATTATGCAACAGAATGAAACTCATTTTACCTGACCTTATCTCAGAAAGTCAAAGTGCATTCATCAAAGGTAGAAGCATTTCCGAAAACTCATTGATGGCACATGAATTGATAAGAAACTTCAACAAACCAGGAGCAGATAAATTCTGTCTTAAAGTAGACCTCCATAAAGCATATGATAAAATAAACAGAGATTTTATCATACATATGCTAAAAGTAATGGAATTTCCTCTAAAATTTGTGAACATAATAGAAGAATGCATAACCACTCCTACCTTTTAAATACTGATCAATGGGATACCAAAAGGATTTCTAGTATCCAATAGAGGGATTAGACAAGGTGATCCTCTGTCTCCTTATTTGTTTGCTATTGCCATGGAATATTTTTCGCTACAAATGGAGTTGGCCACACACAACAAGTTAATACAACCAATATACAATATTCAGCCTACAGTGACCCACCTATTATATGCAGATGATCTTCTCATCTGTATAAAATCTTCCAACATATCCGCTAGATCAGTCAAAGGAATTTTCTGTAAATTAGAGAGATATACAGGACTTAAACTGAACGAACAAAAAACCAAATGTTATTTTAACAGAACATGTAACAACAGAAATGAGATCCTTAATATCTTAACAGTGAAAGAAGGTGAACTACCTGTTAAATATCTAGGTGTACCGCTATCAACTAATAAAATAACTGATAGAGAATGTGCAGTTTCGGTCCCCTCAATAAGAGAAAAATTACAGGGATGGAGCTCCAAACTTTTATCTTTGGCAGGCAGAATTGAACTAGTTCACACAATTATTCATGCAAAAATTAATTTTTGGATACAAACTTTCCAAATTCCAGATGCATCAATACAAAAAATTGAGAAAGTCTGTGCAGATTTCATTTGGAAAGGAGGTTTGCATAAGATCAAATTTAAGGACCTATGCAGACCTAAAGAGGAGGGTGGTGTGGGGATTAGACGAATAAAAGACATGATAACGGTTTTTTTCTTTAAAACAAGCTTGGAGAATAATTAAAGGTAAATGTTTGTGGGGAAAACGGATGAGAAGCAGATATATTAAGGGCAATTTTTGACGCATGGAGATAGATAATAATGCTTCAACTAACTGGAAAGCAATCATGCGAATAAGGAAAACACTAGCACAGTGTTGTGAGAAAGAAATAGCTAAAGGAAGAGAGACAAATCTGTGGAAAGATCCATGGATAACAGGAGAATCTTTAATTGATATATTAGGTATCAATACTTACTCAGATTATGGATGCCCAGATAAAAGCGTCTCAGACATAATCAAAAACGACGATTGGGATTGCTCGTCTTTACCACTAAATCGAGAAGTCAACGAGAAAATACAGTAAATGCCAATATACAATGGGCGAGAAAGTGATATATGGATATGGAAGCCTACGGGTGAAGATTTCACTACCAAATCAGCCTGGGAAAAGATAAGACGTCGTGAAACTAAAGTTGATTGGAGCAAAGTCATCTGGAACAAAGTAAATAATCCTAAAATCGCTCTCACGGCCTACAAAGCGATTCAAAAGCGCTTGCCTACCAAAGATAGACTAATGAAATGGGGGTTATAACAGAAAATAAATGTGAATTATGTGAACAGGAAGAGGAAACGCATAACCATCTGTTTTTCAAATGCAAAATCTCTAAAGAGATATGGACACAATGTAAAACACAAGAACACTTGCCGAATCAAGATAGCACGTTGGAGGAAGAGAAACTCCACCTGATGCGAAGAGGAGACGGAGTAGACGGCAAATCCAACCTGGCCAGTATTCACATCACTGCAACCGTTTGGAACATATGGAAGGAGCGGAATCGTAGATTATACCAGAAAAAACAACGGAAAAATGTGGAGATTAGTAAAATAATCAGATCTGACATTTAATTAGTGAAGAAGAGAAGCAGAAATCAGGTTCTTACCTCATGGGAACTAGACGAAGCTCGAATTGTAGTAAGGGACCAGCAGAGCTCATCGGGAGGAAACCCAGGTACAAGTCACTGGCCGCCATGATTTCGAAAGAAGGAAGAAAACTGTTGAAGTATAATTGGTATCTTCAGTTTATGTAATTGTTCTCGGTTAACATTGTATATGAACCCAAACGGTATGTCGTATTGGGTCTTTCCTACTTTGGGCTGTATATGCCTATAATAAAATCTTACCAATTATCAATATATATATATATATATATATATATATATATATATATATATATATATAAAGCATATTCTAAATTCAAACACGTTTTTAAATTAAATATATATATATACATTGAAAATAATAACAACTATTATATACATACTTAAAAATTTATGCAAACATATTCGGGTATACAACATATATGCAATTCTATACATGAGCAGGCTAGTTAATGACTAAACATAACTGTATAAATACAAAATGTGAATAAGAGAAAAGTATAAAGCTACAGAACCCATAACATAAATAATTTAAATACAAAAATGTAATTCATAACGGTTAGAAATCATATATTATATGTCTACATTCATAAAATCTATATATATTTAATATCACTTGTACAAAACACAGATCATATATATTTATTCACACAACCAAGTTATACAAAATTTATGCACTTATATAAATGGTTCGATGGCATATTATATACTTCTTATATAAACTTGTATATATAAATAACAACAAAATTAGCACTTAACTTATAAACTAGTATATATAAATACCAACAAAATTGGAAATGACTAAAATAGGATCCGTGCTAGGCCAAATAGGGTTAGCCACCTCCAGCGAACACACTTCTTTGTAAACTACTCATTACTTGTTATTGATTGGTGTGCACCCTTGAATTGGGAGTGATGTTTCGCGGTGTTGCGATCGTTGCGGCGATGCGTTCTCACCAGTCCGGATCAGTCAAACGGTAGTTTCACTATCTTGGGTATTGCCTTATGTGACTTGTCATACTCGTATCCCTATGCACGACCACTATGATTTGTTTTGTGTTATACCTACGGAGTACTCCCTGATAGCCCACCAGTTTAAGTTGGAGTTTACAGTGCTGTATAGACTATGACGCTTATATAAAATGTGTTAAGGGGGATAATAGTAACGCCTTAACACAATTTTGATACTTAATATTATTGATAGGCATTATCCACTTAGCGTACACTACTACATAGTAGATAGTTTAACGGATCCTTAGAGGATGGTTATCCCAAACATCCTTTGAGTTACTTGTATTTCAGCTGTTATTTTACTTGAGTTGGATTTATTAATATAAGAATGTTAATCCTGACTCGAGTGTTTTGTGTTTTGCTTTACGCTCGGGTCAGACTGAGTGTACCAGTATTCGAGAGTCACCTTTGGAGTTGGAGCTTCGCTTGAAGATCAAGCTATCTATCCAACTTTTAGATGTTCAGTTGATTCTAGTGATGTATTCTGATTCTTATATTTGACCATTGTATTCGAGACTTCTGTTGTAACTTGTTTAACTCTGTTATATATATAGCAGCTTCATGAACTACTATCTTTTGTTTCCACAGCATTTATTACTCTGTGTCTATGATATGTGATTATTTATTTACTGTATGTGCTGAATTTTGCCAAATATAAACTTACAATCTGGTATTTTGAGCAATTCAATTCCGACATGATTGGATACGAACGGTTGAAAATATCAGGTCGTTATATTTGGTATCAGAGCTTTGGCTCTAGGTAAAACTTAACATATATGGTAATTTCTTTACAGAATCATATTCGTTTGTGCTAGAATCTTTCATCTTTGATTTGAATTTCCTTTGAATTTTCGAAACGTTCCCTCGGTTCCGAAATTCATTCCTGTCCCTCACTATTCGTATTCTTCTGAATTCTGGCGCATCCATAGTTCCACGATATGATTTATAGGGGTGAAACTCCTTTACGATAGACATCGATTTAACGGAGATTTCTGTATCATCGGTCTACGATGCTATCTATTCCCTACTATACCTGAATTATATCCTTTGAGATCTGATATCGATTTGCCTCAGAATTCTGAATCGATCTTATTCTTGAAGTCACGGTCAACCCGTTTAAGGTTGCCCGTGATTTATATAAACTTATCCATTTTCCTATTTTTGTTATTTAATCATCTTATCTTTGTTTCGAACCAATCTTCGAATCAAAATTTTCTTTGATTTGAGTCCATCAAAAATTCGAATATCTATACTTGTTTCGAAACCCATCCTTGTATCGTCGAGCGAGGAAGTGTATTAAACTAATATTAAAAATGTTTTATATATTGTGTTGTTTGAGCTGTCAATGTTCATTTGGGTTTTCGATCGATTCGTCTGATCGATGCTATCGATTGACTTTCTAAAACACTTGAGCAGAACAAACTAACACAATATTGTTTTCAAATTTGGTAAATAAAATAAAGTTTGTATGATTATATTATATGTATAAGTATGACATTTCTTTAACTAAACTGTTAATAAATTGATTGTTGAAATGATAATATTTGATTATCATTTAATGTTTTGTAAACCATTGACTATTGCAATATAAATAAATAAATTTATAAAACTTGGGTATAATTTGATTGGAATTTGAAGTAAATTTAAACTAGAATTTGAGAATTTAATTTTCGATAATTTCGAACTAAGGTTTTAGAGTTTTAAAATGTATATTATTTAGAATATTTTCGAATAGAAATGGTTTTCAAACAATTTTAAATGATTAAATTAGAGCTCTTCTCTTTTGTCGATGGAAAATAATTTTGGTGATGACGGCCGCATCATCGACATTCATTTTCGAGTTTCGAAGGGAAGATACCATTCTGTAGTTTTGCTACACTATTATGTTGGAAATTAAATTGATTTAAATTTCTAAAGTATGACTATATTCACTTATATATTATATATAGATATATGATTTGGATATATATGTATATACTTATCTCTAAATTGTTTGAAGTAAATCGAAAATTTAACTCTTGAATTTTTGATAAGAATAATTTCAATTATAAATGAAGCCAAAATGTTCGAATAAATATTTAAACTTGAGTAATTGAATTAAGAAAATTTACTTTTATAATACTCAATTACATTCCAATATAACTTACTTAAAATCATTCAGAAGTTGAAAATGTAATTGAATAATTTACATTGTAGAATGATGAAAAAAAAATTAATTTATAAATAAAAATTGAGTGGTTGTAATAAGTGTACATTTGACTTTTAATTATAAAATGTTAATGGAAATAATTAGAATAATAAGTTGAATGAATTGTAAATGGGACAAATTAAATAAAATTTTGTTTGAAAGAAATCTTTTGTATCAAATATTAATAAATTGAAATAAAATCAACTTAATGAATTATCTTGAATTTAAAGTCAATTGTTGAATATAAATATTTAAATTGAAACTTATATGGCTTAAATTAATTGTTTTATTTTGTAATTCAGGTCTATTTTCTTCTGGTTGTTCCTATTCTCCTACCTCGTTCCTTTTCGGGGACGAAAAGTTTTGAGTGGGGGAGAGTGTAACGACCCGTAAATGTTTAATAATTTTATTTTTTTATTAATATATTTAATTGAAATTTTTGTGAAATTTGAAATAATAAAATTTTTGAAATATAAATTTATTATTCAAAATGCGTCTAGTAAAACATAGCAACTGGTAAATTTTCATCCGAAAATATGAAAGTATATTTTCATTTGTAATTTTATTTCAATTTAATCAGTTAGGAATTGATGAAAATAAAATGTTTTCGAAACCTGAATATTTTTACATAGAAAAATTCTAAACCATCTTTTGACTGAGACGTCATTTTTCGTTTTTTCAAATTCGGATTCTTTAGCTCCATCGATCTTATTTTTCTGCGTTTTTACTGCATTTTCCACTAGTAGAAAATTCGAATTTTATAATTCAATCATAACACTGATATCCATATGCGTTTTGATCATCTCGTCGTGCTGATCTCCATAGTATATTCATTTGTGTGCTTCGGTGTTTGGTAAGCGACGGAAACTGTGAAACGATTAATCATATTGGTATGAGTTTGAAGCCTTTTGTTTCTTGCGTCCTTTTATATTATAACGGCTAAAAAAATTAAATTAACAACCACTTCCATTTATTAATTTCAGAATCATAGCTAGCTATTATATTCCAACGGTCTAGTTTATTATTCTCCGGTTCCAATACATAAATTCTGGTTCTTATGTTTCCAATGTAATAAAGCGTATGTAAATAATCAAAGCTTTCATCTCCCCAGATCCATTTTTTTCCGCTTGAAAACTTTTGCATTTTCTTCTCTCCTGTTGCTCTCTTCTTCCCCTCTTGATCTGGCATGCAAGCAAGCTATCATTTTCCTCTTTATTTTAATATATGAGAGAACCATATCTATATGTTTGCACACCTGTAGCCGCATATCTGCCATCATCTTTTTCACGGCCTTACCCTACCCAGATCCTCATTGCATGCCTTCCCAGCTTCCCCGCATGCCGCCCTCTCCTCCTCCCATCAGTGAGCCCCACCATACAACTGCCGAGACTACAACCAACGACTCATCACCCTCCGGCACCATTGTACCGAGCTACGCACAAATCCGACCACCATCTTCATGTTTCCCTTCGACAACCATGCGCCTCCACCGCAACTCCAGCCTATTCCCTTCCACCGAGCACCTACTTCATCCCGACCTCCTCCATGGCAACAACTCACGCCCCGTCTCCCCTCTGTTCGGTCATCCAACGTTCTGATTTCCGCGTTCTCATGCAACGACAAACTGAGCTTTGCCTACAGCCGTGAACTGTCAACCTCTTGCTCCACATCACCGCGTCCATACGCAATCCGCTCTCCGACTCATTGTTTTCCTTCATCTCCATAGCTTCTGGCCGAAGCTATTTTGGTAAGTGGTACAAATTTATGATATTTCATACACGTTATAATATATATATACATATATATCTTATAAGTAGTTTGTATATATTATTATATATATATTGCATGGTTGTGTACTGGTTTATATATGCAGGGTTATATAAACTTTCCAAGCTAATATTGTTTTTTATGTCTGCAATGCATTTGTACACTTATTCTTGTATTTTCTTTCTGATGTTCCTTGCTCATTAAACTTGGACAACATTTGCTGGGGTTAGATTCCATTTACTACATTATTTTGTGTAGTCGGCTACGGAGCTATCTGTTCATATTATTGACTACGCACTTAGTTTATTTTGTAACTTTGAGTCCATTTTTTTTCACCTACATGTCATTATTTTCTGCATTAAAATCTTAAGCCTTTTTTACGTTTTTGGTTTTAAGCTGCTAGTGGTGAAATTTATAAAGTATCTTGCAATGTTATTAAATATTTAATATATACATATTGTTTTAGGTATAGGATACTGTTTTGATTTTTTTAAGTATACATATTTTTGTTTTGTTTTTGGTTTACACAGTATAAGTTCATGAGATTATGAAAGCTTATAAAGGATATTTGTTACTGTGTTTGTTTATATAAAAATCTGTTTTACAGTATCAAAGAAAATTTAAAAATCAGTTGTGGTTGTAGTAGGCTAGCTACACGTTTTATCCAAGCATATATTTGGGTTCTTATATATGTTAAATATATTGATTTTTTATAAAGTATAGTTTATACGAGTTACATTGTGATAGTTTATATATTTATACTAACTTGAATTATGCATGGTATTCTCCGTTTATAAACTATAGGTCATATTTGTAACTGTATAAGCCTAAATAAAATAGCATGTTTCAATGTATACAAATTTATAGTAGTATTTTAATTTGACTCAGCAACTGGTGTGTGTATATATATATATTATGTAAATTTTATATAAAGATTTTACATTTTGAACAAATTTTTTTTCCAGTTGTGTGCTTTTATTTGAACGATAACATTTTTGGTTAATCTGTTCATCCATTTTGTTTTGTCACATTATTGGTCTGCATAGCATAATTGTTATTAACTGTTGATTTTAAAATGTTTTCACATATGGTTGTTTTAATGTCGAAAGGTATACAGATTTAGTTTAAAGGTTCAATATTGTTGTTTATGTTGTATATATGCAAGGTGACATGATTGTTTATTCATATAAGTGTTTATTTCAAATTTTATTTTGTATATACATTTGATTTCAACGAATCTATATTTTAAATTTGGACTTATTTAAAGATGTGTATGTATTTTAAATTGAATATTGGGTTTAAGGAAGATAATGATATAATATACATCTCGTCTAAATTTTTATATCCAGCTAATTCGATTCGATCCCATCGATTTCTATGATCAGATCTATCAGTCGAATTCGTTCCAATCTTGCTTCGATTCGGAATTCATGCTTCGATTCGTAACTCAATTTCATCGTCAAATCCTCTCTAGCGTCGGAAGGTGAGCAATCACTCACGATTAATGTTCTTTTATTTATTAAATTTGATTTCAATTGAAACGACAATCGAAATATGCTGCTGTTAGTAATTTACACTATTGTATATATGCTATTACCTGTATCAGTTCATCTGTGACATCTGACACCATTATCTATTATTTATATTGATGATACATGCCTGTTATATTATTATCATATCTGTTATCACTCTGCAAGTTCCCCTATTAGAATAGAATCACCATGGGTTGAAATGATACATACCCGAACGATCTGTAGAATAGGAGAAAATCGTTATAGGTTGAAATGATTAACCCAAGCAATTTTCATTTGAATTGAAGTTGGGATTTCGGGTTGAAATGATATATAAATACCCGTATATATTTAAATTATGGATTGAAATGATAAACATCCGTATCACTTGACCATAGAATAGAAAATTATATACAGACAACGTTGGTTTATATGTATAAATATTTTGAAAATGATTTCTATGGTTTTGGAAAGAGATATATTGTTTTATATAAATATTAATTTTTAATATTATATAAATGATTATTTTGTATATAGTAAAATTCTTGTGTTTTAAGATATATAGTGAGTTTGATATATATATATATATATATATATATATATATATATATATATATATATATATGCAATTATCAAATCTTGTTTTGAAATGTTTGAATATTTAAAGCTTTGAAAATATTGAAATTGAAATGGTTTATTTTGTGGTTAAAAATCTGTATTTGAAATTGATATAATTTGAATGGTTTATCGAGAAACTAGAATAAATTAAAATTGATGATTCGGGAATTGATTAAATTTGCATTTTGGAAATTGAGTTGATTTGAATCGATTTATGAAATTTGAGAAAGCTATTTTATTATATTAGGTATTTTAAATTGTATTTAAAACTATTTATATATGTTACTTTATCAATTTATTTCATATTAAATATTTTAATAAAAATTATTTTTAATATAAACTATTTTAAATTATAACTATTTTATATAAACTATTTTAAATTATAAACTATTTTATTATATATACTATTATGTATTTTTAAATAGTTAAGTGGGAAGTGTTATGATTCCAAACATTATGATTTCTAAATTTCTATTTCCAAAGTATTATGATTAACAAAGTGTTTGATGACAGAATATTGTTTAAATTTAAGTAAATTATTAAATTAAGTTTTGAAATTATTTAATAATTAAATGAAATTGAATTCTTTAATAAATGAAATTGAATTCTTTAATAAGTGAAATTGTGTATCTTTAATAATTAAGTTTTGAAATTTGTTTAAATTAAATAAGTAAGTATGTGAAATTGAATTTCTTCAATAAGAAATAAAATGTGATTGATAGAAATTAATACGAGACTTGTAATTTAAAGAATTTAATTTAATTCAATTCATAAGTTTTGATATAATGTAGGTAAACTTAAGTGATTAATTTAATGAATTGAAAATTCAATTGGAATTATTGTGGATGATAAATTTACTTAATTTAAATGATACTTAATGAATCCATCAATGAATTTAAATTGTTTTGAATGTTAAATTAACTTAATTTAAATGATTATGGGATGAAACCTATATATGAATTTAAATCAATATTTGAATCGTTTTAAATAAAAATTGAAGTTGAATTATGGAGTTTTGAAATGGTTAATTTGGAAGTTTTGAAACGTAAATTATTGAAATTGATATAGAAAGATGAATGAAATATTGGCTTTCAAATTCTATGTGAGATTGAAATTGATTTTGTTTTTGAAACTTATTAAACGACCAATCGGTGTAATAATTACGAAAGTTATTAAAGAAACTGGGATCGGTTGTGGATATACTCTCTGTCTAAACCGAAAACCACTTTAATAACTATACGCGAAGTGTGATCCAGAATGAAGTGGTTGAAATGATGTACGTGATGACTGAAGAAAGAGAATGATAATGGATAGCCTTAACACTTGTGTCAAATTGGAAATGACTAAGACAGGAGCCGTGCCGGGCCAAATGGGGTTAGCCACCTCAAGCGAACACACTTCTTCGTAAACTACTCATTACTTGTTATTGATTGGTGCGCACCCTTGAATTGGGAGTGTTGTTTTGCGGTGTTGCAATCATTGCGGCGATGCGTTCTCACAAGTCCGGATTAGGAAAATGGTAGTTTCACTACCTTGGGTATTGCCTTATGTGTCTTGTCATACTCGCATCCCTATACGCGACCACTACGATTTGTTTTGTGCTATACCTAGGGAGTACTCACTGATAGCCCACCAGTTTACAGTGGAGTTTACAATGCTGTATAGACTATGACGCTTATACAAAATGTGTTAAAGGGGATAATGGTAATGCCATAACACTATTTTGATACTTTATATTATTGATAGGCATTATCCACTTAGCGTACACAACTACACAGTAGATAATTTAACGGATCCTTAGAGGATGGTTATCCTAAACATCCTTTGAGTTACTTGTATTTCAGCTGTTATTTCACTTGAGTTGGATTTATTAATATAAGAATGTTAATCCTGACTCGAGGGTTTTTTGTTTTGCTTTACGCTCGGGTCAGACCGAGTGTACCAGTATTCGAGACTCCAACTTTGGAGTTGGAGCTTCACTTGGAGATCCAGCTATCTATCCAGCTTTCAGATGTTCAATTGATTCTAGTGATGTATTCTAATTCTTGTATTTTAACCATTGTATTTGAGATTTCTGTTGTAACTTGTTTAACTCTGTTATATATATAGTAGCTTCATGAACTACTATCTTTTATTTCCGTTGCATTTATTACTCTATGTATGTGATATGTGATTATTTATTTACTGTATATGCTGAGTTTTACCAAATATAAACTTACAATTTGGTATTTTGAGCAATTCAATTCCGACATGTTTGGATACAAATGGTTGAAAATATCAGGTCGTTACATTTGGTATCAGAGCTTTGGCTCTAGGTAAGACTTAACATATATGGTAATTTATTTACAGAATCATATTCGTTCATGCTTGAATCTTTCATCTTTGATTTGAATTTCCTTTGAATTTTTAGAACATTACCTCGGGTTCGTATGCGTGTAATTGTTTGTTTGGCTCGAAGCAGGAGATGATTTTCTCGGGATGGTAATTGAAGTATTCGTGGGGGTTTACAGATGTAACAGTTTAAATTATAACAGGTTTTAAATTCCAAAAAGGGAAACAAGTTCCAGGTTTTAAAATCAATCAAATTGAATAAGTTTTAATGGAAAATAAATCAAACTTATACAAGTTATATAATGCATATATCTGGTTTTAAAACATCTTTAAAGTATTTTGGAAATATTATTTAGGAAATGGTATAAAAAGCAATCAATTTAAGATAAAGGAATTATCTTTGGATTTGATTAAAATCTTAAGTATTTCAAAGATCAATTATTTGATTTAAGTAATTAAGGATAATTTATATTAATGATTAAAGTTGATTAATTAAAGCAATTGATTTGAAGATAATTAATCCAATATTAATTAAATAAATGTAAGTGTTTAGGGATGATCACTTATTGAAATTTCATTTATTTAATAATAATTGCGCAGGGGTTAGTTAATTAACTAAAGATAATTAATTGAATGGTGAAATAAAAAAAAAATTTAATTATTTAATAATTAAAGATTGATGAATTATAATTATATGTTAATTAATTATCAATGGTTAAATAAATAAATGATTAAAGAATAATTAATCATACGGTGATTGTAATTAATCAACCAGGATAAAAGAAAAAATATATTCTAGAAGTAAATCACAATATCAAATGTTAACTTTAAACCAAATTCATTTATATGACTAAATAATGATTGACAATTAATGTTTTTGATAATGATTTTTAATAGTTAATCAATTGAAGAATAGTCAATTAACAAAGATAATTAAGTTTAATCAGGTTAACAATTAAGAATTTGTAAGTCATAATAATTAATTAAAGGAATAATTAGTTAATAAAACCAATTAAGATTAAATTGATTCATAATTAAGTAAAATTAAACATTGACTTAAAATAATTAATTAAGATAGTTATATGGATAATTCACCTTAATCACAATCACCTAAATCAACGATGATTGACCATCGTCAAATATTCTGTTCTGGATTGACATTTTTGTTATGATGCTGTGATTGCTTTGTGATGGACTGTGATTTGTGATTTGCTCTTATATGTGTGTGAAACCCCCTTTACCCATAAAAGGACATTTAAACTTCGATGCGGCATGGAGTCGGATTCCAATTGGTTATCTGAAACCAAAATCGAATCATATTAGTGAATCTTTGTGATTGATGATCTACTTTATCTATGAATTTGTGAATATAGATAAGCGTTATGGGTTATACCGTTTATCGATATGATTGAATCTGTGATGATGATGTTGTGCACTATTGTGTTGAACCCCTGGCCACACTTATACACACACAAATATGGATTGCACGTGGAAATGGGTTAAGTCACAGATTTTTGAAATAATCTTAAAATTGAATTTTTGAACCAAAAATAGTTTTGGAATTAGAATTGAAAAGCTTTTGGAAAAAATGTATTTCAAAAATATAAGTTATTTTAAATAACTTGATTGAGTTTTGAAAATTTAAATAATTTGATTTAAATTTGAATTCAATATTTGAAAATTGAATTCTATAATTTGGAAACTATGGTTTAAAAGGTTATTCAACTTATAAATGGGTTTATATGTGTTTCTAAAATCATTTTAAAAGTGATGTTTTGGAATTTAAATTTAACCCAAAGATCTTAACTTGTATAAATGAAATCGGATTTTTCCAAAAAGAAAACTATTTGTTTTCAAACGATAAAAGCTTTCACATAAGGAATGAACTTCCAATTGGTGTTAAAAGGATTCAGGTCTAATATGAAAATGGTTTTCCAAGTTATAGATATATCTTTGGAAACGTGTTTTGAAAGCTATAAGTTAAATCTTTAATTTAAAGATTTAACGAGTTAATCCATTTGGAATGGAAGTTTGTTTTGGAAATCTATAAATGGACCTTTGTGAAACTGGGTGAAACTTTGTGAAATAAATCTTTTTATTTAAAGATTTAAAATGGTAATTTGTTAACCATTTGAAAGAAAAGCTTTGGATTTTTAAGTTGTGACTTAACCGAAATCCCATATCTATATGTTTTTAAATATGGCGCTTACTATTCGGTTTAGCCGGGAGAGGACCTTGTGTCATATAACCCATTCCGAATAGTGATACGACGTTATGGATTGCAATTGAAGACCGGTGGTGAAGACCGGGTATTTGTGAGAACGATAGGATAACCTATCGATTGTCTCTGCACCGAGTAGCTACGGTATAGAGATTCCCTTAGTGATGGGAAGTCCGATCGGGATTGTGGATTCCTGGATTTGCAAGGGCTTCTTCGGAAGTGCCTTCGGTTCTGTTCGAACCCGGAACAGATTTGTATGGTTGTATGTCCGACATTACACTTTGAGATATTAAACCGATCTCTATCAAATACATTTCTACTTGGTGGCGGAGAATTTATTCTCTTAGCTTAACACCCTTCTCTGAGACGTACGAGCTCAGAGGTTATGTAGCTGATATTTATCAGTGATATATTCCCAATTTGGTAATGTGGCATGCTAAGTGCTGCTGTGTGATGATCATTGGTTGATCATTTGTGATATGATCATTTGTTTGATCATTTATCTTTGTGATCATTGCTTTGGTCATCTGTTGACCCAAAGCATGGCTTTGTGCCAAAGCGTAGCTTTGTGGACGAGACTGCATCAGGACCTCACACCCCGGAAATGGTCGAAACATGAAAGATGCGGCAAGGTTATGAGGGTCGCTCCCTTTAGGGTGTGTCATTCCCTTCTGGTAAAGGGTGGTATCATGGTATGGAGCCCAGATATTTACTCATGTGGTTGCTCCAATCTCATTTACTGTGTGGTTGTTGCTTTGAGGCGCCTCGGATAAAGGTCCCAAAGGACCGGGGGATGGCATATTCGTGTAGTAGTTACCTAGTTACAGAGGTAACCCGGCCTTGTGTTGGCAGAGATCTAACCGTAACGTTAGTTCTCGGGACGTCCCGCCAGAGGCGATCCCATGTGGCAGTAGGAAGTTCCTTAGCCTGACCATTTGTTGGAAATCCATTCATCCAATACGTGCCTTGTACGGTTTTAGTTGTATTACCTGCCATTTACTTATGGTGGTCACCACTGTTTAGATGGTAGCTATAGTAGGCATAGTTCAGAATGTCTATGCTGGCTAGGATTTATATTGTACTTTCGAAATGGTTTTCTACAATATGCACTAATAATAATATCAAAGAAATTTTCTCGTATCAAGCATATTTGACTATCATAAGGAGAAATCTCCTCCAATTCTGCGTTTGCATTGTGTGTGTGGCGGGAGGCCTTATGGTAGTTTCATTTTCTAAAAGGCATTGCGGATTTATTTTAAATTATCTTGTTGTCTGTTTTAAAGACCAAATATTTTTGTTTGCTCATACCAGTCCCACGAATGACCTGGAGTTTATTATTCATTTCCTAAACTCTGGGTGCCCACTATTTTCCCACACGGGCAGTCTAGAGTTGGGCTTTTCAGATAGTCAGGTTTAGTAGATTATCTGGAGCTAGTTCTGTCTTTGGATCGGGACTGCACTTGCTTAGCTTTGTGCATCGTTGTTGGGGGTTCGAGCTATTTCTGGATTGGTGCTTTGAAGATGGAGTTCTCTATTGAACACCATATTAGAGTTGTTGTTCCATTGTGGTGTTATCTTTTCTTTTCCGCTGCTATTATCTTGTATCATATCTCTGATGTATATTGATATCTATTGTATCATCTGTTGTATCATATTGTATCTGATATTGTATCAATGTTGCATATTGATTTATGCTATTCTGTTTCTTCCGTTGTGTTGTACTTAATGTGTTATAAGCTCCGACGAACCAAATTTGACGTTTGGATCTGCGGCATTTGAATACGAGTGTCGTATTCGGTGCCGATTTTCGAAGGTCGAGTCAGGATCGTCAAATTTGGTATCAGAGCTGAGGGTTAAACTTTAGCTCAGGAGTATAACACATTAAGTAACTCATTAGAGATAGGGTGAAGTATACCCTAGAATGAGTTTATCCCTAAGATATCCGTTCAAACGCCTTAGTAAATTCTCTTACTATCCACTGATAGTAAGTATGAGTGCGAGAAGAGATCGAGATAGGGGACAGGGAAGTACCACTATAAATGGTCAATACCCTGCAACAGTGGAAACGGCTTTCTTCTCAATCTCCTTTGATTCGATTCCAAAATTCTTTTGATTGCTTCGTGTCAGCTCCAGAAAGAAGTTTCAGTGCGATGGTGGCCTTACGAATCGTTGTAGAAAATCCTTACTTCGTATCTTCATCGGTTTCTTGTCAGCTTTTCCCTCTAAACCTTAATGAGTTTGAATTAAAAATTGAAAATATTAAATAAATTGGAAATTTTAAATTAAGTAAATTGGTTAACTAATATGAAGCTGAATTTGAATTGTATAAATAAAACGATATCGGTTAAAACCAAATTGGAAATTCTATCGTAATTTCTTGTGGATATCAAGTCCGAAGAGGGACAAGTTAATATAATTTGGGAAATTCCAACCCGAATTAGGAATCCTACCCAGCGTTTGAGAAATTGTAGAAGATTGAATCCATCTATCTATTCTTTTGGGATCCGATATATTCTACGAACGATTAGTTATCCCTTCAAACTAATCAATGCCCTTGCATATTCGTAGACCGGTGGACCCGAGTATCTTGTAAAATAATTGTATGAGTTTGTTCTCATATTTGTTGATATTCTGATTTGGAAAGCCAAATACAGAATCGATATCCAGTTTGAATAGGAAAGATATTTCTTTATCTATCATCTTTTCCTTGTTGTCTTCCTTGCAAATTTCGAGGACGAAATTTATTTAAGGGGGGGAATCTGTAACGATCCCGATTTTTAATTAAATTTAAATTGATAATTAAAATAAATTTTTGAATAAAATGGTAGATTGATTTGAATTTTTCAAATTAAATAGGATATTTGGACATTGATTTTAAAATTTAAATTGGATATTTAATATCTTATAAATAAAATGTAACATCCCAAAATTATCAATTAAAATAAATTTAATATATTTAAACTCTTGGAATTTAATTTGAGAATAAATTGAGAGAAATATCTTAAACAAATAAAATAAGTGAAAATAATGTGTAAATAAATTCCAATCTTGTTTTGAGTTGAAAATATTGAAATAATAAATGTTTTAAAATGTTATTTAAATTTAAAATCTTATACATTGGTACTCTGCATATATGAGAAAATTGAATACATATTGGAAATTAATTTAATTTTTTTTTAAGGATATGTGTGAATATAACAAATGGACATAAATGTTTGTATTTCAAGTTTAAATTTGAAATTGAAATTTTAAGTGTTTTGAAAATAAGTAGCATTTAAAATCATTGAGAGATAAAGTATACAATGGTCAAAACAACTTTTCTTTAAACTTTGTACACATGTGTATATATATATACAAAAGAATAAAGATATACATTTATTTTTAAAATGTATAAGATGTAGATATAAAATTTTCTTTTGCTTTGTAAACATCAAAGGCTAAACATACATAGAAGAGATAAGTGAAAGCAAATCAACATAACATACCTTAAAGATCTTACACATCTATACATATATACAAAATAACATCATTTTTTTTAAAATATATGAAATTTAAAATTACAAGAAACTTCACATCTTCCCATGTGCCATCATATAACATATCTTAGCAAATCTCAGCAAAATCTGAAAAAAGATTTTTTGCATCACACATCACAAGTTTCAAAACCAAAGAGCTGTTCAAAAAGAAAATACCAGGCTGCTCCATTCTTAAGAAAAAATACATGTTTAGTTCAAACTTAACTCGGCCAGACCAAAGTCTCAAACCTGAAAACAAATCATCTTTTAACAATTCAAAGACCCTCCTCTCCAAAAATCTGAAGAGAAAAAAAAATTGAAAGCAAGCCTGGAAATCAACTTCAACAAAAATTCAAACAATCCAACTTAGTTTAAAAGGGGAAGCAAAGAAATCAAATCTAGAAGAAGAGTTTCAGCTTTCAATTGGAAAAGGAAAAAAAATATCAGACAATGCAGATTTGAAAGAAACAAGCTATAATTCCATCTTTCAGGTTGATAGGGCTTCAGGCTTTGGTTAGCAAGAAACAGTGCAGTGTTTTCTAAAACAAACTCAAGGCAAGTGAAGTTTTCTTTAAAAAAAAAAGATCTAATTGAGTTTGTAAAACAGTAATGAATCAAAGGTTTTTAAGCAATTGCATCAAATCTAAGTTGAAGGAAAACAAATCAAGATCAAGGCAAAACAATCTTCTGTTTCAAACTGCAGAAAAGAAAAAAAATAAAGAAAACATCTCTGTTATATAACAAGAAATTCAGATTGTCTAAACTCCAAGAAGAAAAAAATGCAGGCTTTGCTTCCTCTCTGTTTTTCTCTGTTACAAATATCCAGGTGAGCAAACCTACCCAAATCTATGTTATATTCAATGATAAAGGTTGTTCTGTTGTTAAAATGCCTGCTTTCCTGTGCGTATGTGAATATATATATACTGTGATGGATGCATGCTTGTGTATATACATATATATATACCCACCTCTGTTATGTTATACTGTTTCAAAGAAAAAAGAAAAAAAAACTATCTGGAAAATGAATAGAACGGGGGGGATTGAAGAATAAGTAAAAAAAATCAACTCCATCGATTTGTAAATTAAAGTATATATCCTGAATCCTCTAAGAAAAACATGATTTTTAAAACAGGAATCATAATTTTTAGTTTAATATTTTGGTTGCAGTTTGTAGATGAACAGGAAACACTTTTTGATCGATTTCTGACAATCACATAATTGTAAAATCTTGAAATTGTTCCTGGAGGTAGATGGAGGAGTATAAATTAAGGGAAAAATGTAAAAAAAATTATTTATTGCAAAGATTTTTGGGTCGACATGGAATTAGGGTTTAACGTGCTGTATTTTGGTCGACTTTGTTCTCGTGCTCGTGAGAAGTAGGTAGTGGATCGAGTTCGATGATATTCAATGGGGTGCTGGCTTGGGGTTGGACGAAGGCGTGGCTGGAGGTTCTGACCATCTGGTGGCCGGTCGAGTGAGCGCGAGGTGATTACAGGTTCGAGGGTTGTTCCAAACTATTGTTCCAGGTTTGAAGGGGTGACGTTCGATTTTGATTTTGGGTCTGGGAATTCGATCTGGTGATTTCGAGGGAGTGTAAAAGTGATTGCCGATGTGTGTAGATCATCATCGATGATCGGAGTAGGCGAAGTTGATGGTGCATGTGCACGCGTGCCAGTGGTATGCCTGGTTGGTTTTAACGTTGGGGAAGAAGAAAACGACCTCGGGTTCGTATGCGTGTAATTGTTTGTTTGGCTCGAAGCAGGAGATGATTTTGCTCGGGATGGTAATTGAAGTATTCGCGGGGGTTTACAGATGTAACAGTTTGAATTATAACAGGTTTTAAATTCCAAAAAGGGAAACAAGTTCCAGGTTTTAAAATCAATCAAATTGAATAAGTTTTAATGGAAAATAAATCAAACTTATACAAGTTATATAATGTATATATCTGGTTTTAAAACATCTTTAAAGTATTTTGGAAATATTATTTAGGAAATGGTATAAAAAGCAATCAATTTAAGAAAAAGGAATTATCTTTGGATTTGATTAAAATCTTAAGTATTTCAAAGATCAATTATTTGATTTAAGTAATTAAGGATAATTTATATTAATGATTAAAGTTGATTAATTAAAGCAATTGATTTGAAGATAATTAATCCAATATTAATTAGATAAATGTAATTGTTTAGGGATGATCACTTATTGAAATTTCATTTATTTAATAATAATTAAGTAGGGGTTAGTTAATTAACTAAAGATAATTAATTGAATGGTGAAATAAAAAAAATTAATTATTTAATAATTAAAGATTGATGAATTATAATTATATGTTAATTAATTATCAATGGTTAAATAAATAAATGATTAAAGAATAATTAATCATACGGTGATTGTAATTAATCAACCAGGATAAAAGAAAAAGTATATTCTAGAAGTAAATCACAATATCAAATGTTAACTTTAAACCAAATTCATTTATATGACTAAATAATGATTGACAATTAATGTTTTTGATAATGATTTTTAATAGTTAATCAATTGAAGAATAGTCAATTAACAAAGATAATTAAGTTTAATCAGGTTAACAATTAAGAATTTGTAAGTCATAATAATTAATTAAAGGAATAATTAGTTAATAAAACCAATTAAGATTAAATTGATTCATAATTAAGTAAAATTAAACATTGACTTAAAATAATTAATTAAGATAGTTATATGGATAATTCACCTTAATCACAATCACCTAAATCAACGATGATTGACCATCGTCAAATATTCTGTTCTGGATTGACATTTTTGTTATGATGCTGTGATTGCTTTGTGATGGACTGTGATTTGTGATTTGCTCTTATATGTGTGTGAAACCCCCTTTACCCATAAAACGACATTTAAACTTCGATGCGGCATGGAGTCGGATTCCAATTGTTTATCTGAAACCCACATCGAATCATATTAGTGAATCTTTGTGATTGATGATCTACTTTATCTATGAATTTGTGAATATAGATAAGCGTTATGGGTTATACCGCTTATCGATATGATTGAATCTGTGATGATGATGTTGTGCACTATTGTGTTGAATCCCTGGCCACACTTATACACACACAAATATGGATTGCACGTGGAAATGGGTTAAGTCACAGATTTTTGAAATAATCTTAAAATTGAATTTTTGAACCAAAAATAGTTTTGGAATTAGAATTGAAAAGCTTTTGGAAAAAATGTATTTCAAAAATATAAGTTATTTTAAATAACTTGATTGAGTTTTGAAAATTTAAATAATTTGATTTAAATTTGAATTCAATATTTGAAAATTGAATTCTATAATTTGGAAACTATGGTTTAAAAGGTTATTCAACTTATAAATGGGTTTATATGTGTTTCTAAAATCATTTTAAAAGTGATGTTTTGGAATTTAAATTTAACCCAAAGATCTTAACTTGTATAAATGAAATCGGATTTTTCCAAAAAGAAAACTATTTGTTTTCAAACGATAAAAGCTTTCACATAAGGAATGAACTTCCAATTGGTGTTAAAAGGATTCAGGTCTAATATGAAAATGGTTTTCCAAGTTATAGATATATCTTTGGAAACGTGTTTTGAAAGCTATAAGTTAAATCTTTAATTTAAAGATTTAACGAGTTAATCCATTTGGAATGGAAGTTTGTTTTGGAAATCTATAAATGGACCTTTGTGAAACTGGGTGAAACTTTGTGAAATAAATCTTTTTATTTAAAGATTTAAAATGGTAATTTGTTAACCATTTGAAAGAAAAACTTTGGATTTTTAAGTTGTGACTTAACCGAAATCCCATATCCATATGTTTTTAAATATGGCGCTTACTATTCGGTTTAGCCGGGAGAGGACCTTGTGTCATATAACCCATTCCGAATAGTGATATGACGTTATGGATTGCAATTGAAGACCAGTGGTGAAGACCGGCTATTTGTGAGAACGATAGGATAACCTATCGATTGTCTCTGCACCGAGTAGCTACGATATAGAGATTCCCTTAGTGATGGGAAGTCCGATCGGGATTGTGGATACCCGGATTTGCAAGGGCTTCTTCGGAAGTGCCTTCGGTTCTGTTCGAACCCGGAACAGACTTGTATGGTTGTATGTCCGACATTACACTTTGAGATATTAAACCGATCTCTATCAAATACATTTCTGCTTGGTGGCGGAGAATTTATTCTCTTGGCTTAACACCCTTCTCTGAGACATACGAGCTCAGAGGTTATGTAGCTGATATTTATCAGTGATATATTCCCAATTTGGTAATGTGGCATGCTGAGTGCTGCTGTGTGATGATCATTGGTTGATCATTTGTGATATGATCATTTGTTTGATCATTTATCTTTGTGATCATTGCTTTGGTCATCTGTTGACCCAAAGCATGGCTTTGGCACGCTTTGTGCCAAAGCGTAGCTTTGTGGACGAGACTGCATCAGGACCTCACACCCCGGAAATGGTCGAAACAGGAAAGATGCGGCAAGGTTATGAGGGTCGCTCCCTTTAGGGTGTGTCATTCCCTTCTGGTAAAGGGTGGTATCATGGTATGGAGCCCAGATATTTACTCACGTGGTTGCTCCAATCTCATTTACTGTGTGGTTGTTGCTTTGAGGCGCCTCAGATAAAGGTCCCAAAGGACCGGGGGATGGCATACTCGTGTAGTAGTTACCTAGTTACAGAGGTAACCCGGCCTTGTGTTGGCAGAGATCTAACCGTAACGTTAGTTCTCGGGACGTCCCGCCAGAGGCGATCCCATATGGCAGTAGGAAGTTCCTTAGCCTGACCATTTGTTGGAAATCCATTCATCCAATACGTGCCTTGTACGGTTTTAGTTGTATTACCTGCCATTTACTTATGGTGGTCACCACTGTTTAGATGGTAGCTATAGTAGGCATAGTTTAGAATGTCTATGCTGGCTAGGATTTATATTGTACTTTCGAAATGGTTTTCTACACTATGCACTAATAATAATATCAAAGAAATTTTCTCGTATCAAGCATATTTGACTATCATAAGGAGAAATCTCCTCCAATTCTGCGTTTGCATTGTGTGTGTGGCGGGAGGCCTTATGGTAGTTTCATTTTCTAAAAGGCATTGCGGATTTATTTTAAATTATCTTGTTGTCTGTTTTAAAGACCAAATATTTTTGTTTGCTCATACCAGTCCCACGACTAACCTGGAGTTTATTGTTCATTTCCTAAACTCTGGGTGCCCACTATTTTCCCACACGGGCAGTCTAGAGTTGGGCTTTTCTTAGTAGATTATCTGGAGCTAGTTCCGTCTTTGGATCGGGACTGCACTTGCTTAGCTTTGTGCATCGTTATTGGGGGTTCGAGCTATTTCTGGATTGGTGCTTTGAAGATGGAGTTCTCTATTGAAGACCATATTAGAGTTGTTGTTCCGTTGTGGTGTTATCTTTTATTTTCCGCTGCTATTATCTTGTATCATATCTCTGATGTATATTGATATCTATTGTATCATCTGTTGTATCATATTGTATCTGATATTGTATCAATGTTGCATATTGATTTATGCTATTCTGTTTCTTCCGTTGTGTTGTACTTAATGTGTTATAAGCTTCGGCGAACCAGATTTGACGTTTGGATCTGCGGCATTTGAATACGAGTGTCGTATTCGGTGCCGATTTTTGAAGGTTGAGTCAGGATCGTCACATTCATTCTTGTCCCTCACTATTCGTATTCTTCTGAATTCTGGAGCATCCATAGCTCCACGATATGATTTGTAGGGATGAAACTCCTTTACGATAGACATCGATTTACCGAAGATTTCTTTATCATCGGTCTATGATGCTATCTATTCCTACTATACCTGAATTATATCCCTTGAGATCTGATATCGATTTGCCTTAGAATTCTGAATCGATCTTGTTCTTGAAGTTACGGTCGACCCGGTTAAGGTTGCCCGCGATTTATATAAACTTATCCATTTTCCTATTTTTGTTATTTAATCATCTTATCTTTGTTTCGAACCAATCTTTGAATCAAAATTTTCTTTGATTTGAGTCCATCGAAAATTTGAACATCTATACTTGTTTTGAAATCCATCCTTGTATCGTTGAGCGAGGAAGTGTATTCGTAAACTGATATTAAAAATGTTTTATATATTGTGTTGTTTGAGTTGTTAATGTTGATTTGGGTTTAGATCGATTCGTCTGATCAACGCTATCAATAGAATTTCTAAAACACTTGAACTGAACAAATTGACACAATATTGTTTTCAAATTTGGTAAATAAAATAAAGTTTGAATTATTATATTATATGTATAAGTATGAAATTTCTTTAACTAAACTGTTAATAAATTGATTATTGAAATGATAATATTTGATTATCATTTATTGTTTTGTAAACCTTTGACTATTGCAATATAAACAAATGAATTTATAAAACTTGGGTATAATTTGATTGGAATTTAAAGTGAATTTAAACTATCATTTGAGAATTTAATTTCCGATAATTTCGAACTATGGTTTTAAAGTTTTAAAATGTATATTATTTAGAATATTTTCGAATAGAAATGGTTTTCAAACAATTTTAAATGATTAAATTAGAGCTCTTCTCTTTTTTCGGGAAAATAATTTCGGTGATGACGGCCGCATCGTCGACATTCATTTTCGAGTTTCGAAGTGGAGAGACCATGCTGTAGTTTTGCTACACTATTATGTTGGAAATTAAATTGATTTAAAATTTTAAAGTATGATTATATTCACTTATATATTATATATAGATATATGATTTGGTTTGGATATGTATGTATATACTTATCTCTAAATTGTTTGAAGTAAATCAGAAATTTAACTCTTGAATTTTTGATAAGAATAATTTCAATTATAAATGAAGCCAAAATTTTGGAATAAATATTTAAACTTGAGTAATTGAATTAAGAAAATTTACTTGTATAACACTCAATTACATTCCAATATAACTTACTTAAAATCATTCAGAAGTTGAAAATGTAATTGAATAATTCACAATGTAGAATGATGATAAAAAAATTTAAATTTATAAATAAAAATTAAGTAGTTGTAATAAGTGTTATACACTTGACTTTTAATTGTAAAATGTTAATGGAAATAAATAGAATAATAAGTTGAATGAATTGTAAATGGGACAAATTAAATAAAATTTTGTTTGAAAGAAATCTTTTTTATCAAATATTAATAAACTGAAATAAAATCAACTTAATGAATTATCTTGAATTTAAAGCCAATTGTTGAATATAAATCAATTTAAATTGAAATTTATATGGCTCAAATTAATTGTTTTATTTTGTAATTCAAGTCTATTTTCTTCTGATTGTTCCTATTCTCCTACCTCATTCCTTTTCGGGGACGAAAAGTTTTGAGTGGTAGAAGTGCAACGACACGTAAATTTTTAATAATTTTATTTGTTTTATTAATATATTTAATTGACATTTTTGTGAAATTTTAAGTAATAAAATTTTTGAAATAAAAATTTAATATTTGAAATGCGTCTAGTTAAACATAGCAACTGGTAAATTTTCATTCGAAAATATGAAAGTTTATTTTCATTTGTAATTTTATTTCAATTTAATCAGTTAGGAATTGATGAAAATAAAATATTTTCGAAACCTCAATATTTTTACATAGAAAAATCCTAAATCATCTCTGACTGAGACGTCATTTTTCATTTTTTTCAAATTCGGACTTCTTTAGCTCCGTCGATCTTATTTTTCTACGTTTTTGCTGCATTTTCTGCTAGTAGAAGATTCGAACTTTTATAATTCAATCATACCATTGATATCCGTATGCCGTTTTGATCGCCTCGTCGTGCTGATCTCCGTAGTATATTCATTTGTGTGCTTCGGTGTTTGGTACGCAACGGAAACTGTGAAACGATTAATCGTATCGGTATCAGTTTGAAGCCTTTTGTTTCTTGTGTCCTTTCATATTGTAATGGCTAAAAAAAATTAAATTAACAGCCACTGCCATTTATTAATTGTGGAATCATAGCCAGCTATTACATTCCAGCGGTCCAGTTTATTATTCTCCGGTTCCAATACATAAATTCTGGTTCTTATGTTTCCAATGTAATAAAGCGTATGTAAATAATCAAAGCTTTTATCTCTCCAGATCAATTTTTTTCCGCTTGAAAACTTTTGCATTTTCTTCTCTCCTGTTGCTCTCTTCTTCCCCACTTGATCTGACATGCAAGCAAGCTACCATTTTCCTCTTTATTTTAATATATGAGAGAACCATATCTATATGTTTGCACACCTGTAGCCGCATATCTGCCATCACCATTTCCACGGCCTCACCCTACCCAGATCCTCATTGCATGCCTTCCCAGCTTCCCCGCATGCCGCCCTCTCCTCCTCCAATCAGCGAGCCCCACCACACAACCGCCGAGACCACAGCCAACGACTCATCATCCTCCCCCACCGCTGTGCCGAGCTACACACAAATCCGACCACCATCTTCATGTTTCCCTTCGACAGCCATGCGCCTCCACCGCAACTCCAGCCTATTCCCTTCGATCGAGCACCTACTTCGTCTCGACCTCCTCCATGGCAACGACTCACGCCCCATCTCTCCTCTGTTCGGTCATCCAACGTTCTGATTTCCGCGTTCTCATGGAACGACAAACTGAGCTTTTGCCTACAGCCGTGAACTGTGACCCTCTTCCTCCACATCACCGCGTCCAGACGCAATCCGCCTCTCCGACTCACTGTTTTCCTTCATCTCCATAGCTTCCGGCCGAAGCTATTTTGGTAAGTGGTACAAATTTATGATATTTCATACACGTTATAATATATATATATATATATATATATCTTATAAGTAGTTTGTATATATTATTATTTATATTGTATGGTTGTGTATTGGTTTATATATGCAGGGTTATATAAACTTTCTAAGCTAATATTGTTTTTTATGTCTGCATTGCATTTGTACTCTTATTCTTGTATTTTCTTTCTGATGTTCCTTGCTCATTAAACCTGGACAACATTAGCTAGGGTTAGATTCCATTTATCGCATTATTTTGTGTAATCAGCTACGGAGCTATTTGTTCATATTATTGACTACGCACTTAGTTCTTTTTGTAACGTCAAGTCCATTTTTTTCACCTACTTGTCATTATTTTCTGCATTAAAATCTTAAGCCTTTTTCACGTTTTTGGTTTTAAGCTGCTAGTGGTGAAAATTATGAAGTATCTTGCAATGTTATTATATTTAATATATACATATGGTTTTAGGTATAGGATATTGTTTTGATTTTTTTTAAGTATACATATTTTTGTTTTTTTTTTGGTTTACACAGCATAAGTTCATGAGATTATGAAAGCTTATAGAGGATATTTGTTACTATGTTTGTTTATATAAAAATCTGTTTTACAGTATCAAAGAAATTTTAAAAATCAGTTATGGTTGTAGTAGGCTAGCTACACGTTTTATCCAAGCATCTATTATGGGTTCTTATATATGTTAAATATATTGATTTTTTATAAAGTATAGTTTATACGAGTTACATTGCGATAGTGTATATATTTATATTGACTTGAATTATGTATCGTATTCTGCGTTTATAAAGTATAGGTCATATTTGTAACTGTATAAGCCTATATAAAATAGAATGTTTGAATGTATACAAATTTGTATTAATATTTTAATTTGACTCAGCAATTGGTGTGTGTGTGTGTGTATTTTGTAAATTTTATGTAAAGATTTTACATTTTGAACATTTTTTTTCCAGTTGCGTGCTTTTATTTGAACGATAACATTTTTGGTTAATCTGTTCATCTATTGTGTTTTGTTACATTATTGGTCTGCATAGCATAGTTGTTATTAACTGTTGATTTTAAAATGTTTTCACATATGGTTGTTTTAATGTCGAATGGTATACAGATTTAGTTTAAAGGTTTATATATTGTTGTTTATGTTATATATATACAAGGTGACATGTTTGTTTATTCATATAAGTGTTTATTTCAAATTTTATTTTGTATATACGTTTGATTTCAACGAATCTATATTTTAAATTTAGACTTATTTAAAGATGTGTATGTATTTTAAATTGAATATTGGGTTTAAGGAAGATAATGATATAATATACATCTCGTCTAAGTTTTTATATCCAGCTAATTTGATTCGATCCCATCGATTTCTATGATCAGATCTATTAGTCGAATTCGTGCCAATCTTGCTTCGATTCGGAATTCATGCTTCGATTAGTAACTGATTTCATTGTCAAACCCTCTCTAACCTCGGAAGGTGAGCAATCACTCACGATTAATGTTCTTTTATTTATTAAATTTGATTTCAATTGAAACGACAATTGAAATATGCTGTTGTTAGTTATTTACACTGTTGTACATATGCTATTACCTGTATGAGTTCACCTGTGACATCTGACACCATTATCTATTATTTATATTGACGATATATGCCTCTTATATTATTATCATATCTGTTATCACTCTGCAAGTTCCCCTATTAGTATAGAATCACTATGGGCTGAAATGATACATACCCGACCGATCTATAGAATAGGAGAAAATCGTTATGGGTTGGAATGATTAACTCAAGCAATTTTCTTTTGAATTGAAGTTGGGATTTCGGGTTGAAATGATATATAAATACCCGTATATATTTAAATTATGGATTGAAATGATAAACATCCGTATCACTTGACCATAGGATAGAAAAATATATACGTACACCGTTGGTCTATATGTATAAATGTTTTGAAAATGATTTCTATGGTTTTGGAAAGAAATATATTGTTTTATACAAATAATAATTTTTAATATTATATAAATGATTATTTTATATATAGTAAAATTCTTGATTTTCAAGCTATATAGTGAATTTGATATATATATGGAATTATCAAATCTTGTTTTGAAATGTTTGAATATTTAAAGCTTTGAAAATATTGAAATTGAAATGGTTTATTTTGCGATTAAAATCTATATTTGAAATCGATATAATTTGAATGGTTTATTGAGAAACTGAAATAAATTAAAATTGATGATTTTGGAACTGATTAAATTTGCATTTTAGAAATTGAGTTGATTTGAATCAATTTATGAAATTTGAGAAAGCTAATTTATTATATAAGGTATTTTAAATTATATTTAAATATGTTACTTTATAAATTTATTTCATACAAACTATTTTTAATATAAATTATTTTTAATATAAACTATTTTAAACTATAACTATTTTATATAATTTATTTTAAATTATAAACTATTTTATTATATATACTATTATGTATTTTTAAACAGTTAAGTGGGAAGTGTTATGATTCCATGCATTATGATTTCTAAATTTTGATTTCCAAAGTATAATGATTAACAAAGTGTTTGATGAAAAAATGTTGTTTAAATTTAAGTAAATTATTGAATTAAGTTTTGAAATTATTTAATAATTAAATAAAGTTGAATTCTTTAATAAATGAAATTGAATTCTTTAATAAGTGAAATTGAGTATCTTTAATAATTAAGTTTTCAAATTCGTTTAAATTAAATAAGTAAATATGTGAAATTGAATTTCGTCAATAAGAAATAAAATGTGATTGATGGAAATTAATATGAGACTTGTAATTTAAAGAATTTAATTTGACGCATTTAATTTAATTCAATTCATAAGTTTTGATATAATGTAGGTAAACTTAAGTGATTAATTTAATGAATTGAAAATTCAATTGGAATTATTCCGGATGATAAATTTACTCAATTTAAACGATACTTAATGAATCCATCAACGAATTTAAATTGTTTCAAATGTTAAATTAACTTAATTTAAATGATTATGGGATGAAACCTATATATGAATTTAAATCAATATTTGAATTGTTTTAAATAAAAATTGAAGTTGAATTATAGAGTTTTGAAATGGTTAATTTGGATGTTTTGAAACGTAAATTATTGAAATTGATATAGAAAGACGAATGAAATGTTGGCTTTCAAATTCTAAGTAAGATTGAAATTGATTTGGTTTTTTAAATTTATTAAACGACCAATCGTGTAATAATTACGAAAGTTATTAAAAGAAACCGGGATCGGTTATGGACATACTCTCTGTCTAAACCGAAAACCACTTTAATAACTATACACGGAGTGTGATCCAGAATAAAGTGGTTGGAATGATATACGTGATGACTGAAGAAAGAGAACAATAATGGATAGCCTTGACACTTGTGTCAAATTGGAAATGACTAAAACATGAGCTGTGCTGGGCCAAATGGGGTTAGCCACCTCGAGCGAACACACTTCTTCGTAAACTACTCATTACTTGTTATTGATTGGTGCGCACCCTTGAATTGGGAGTGTTGTTTTACGGTGTTGCGATCGTTGCGGCGATGCGTTCTCACCAGTCCGGATCAAGCAAACGGTAGTTTCACTACCTTGGGTATTGCCTCGTGTACCTTGTCATACTCGTATCCCTATGCGCGACCACTACGATTTGTTTTGTGTTATACCTATGGAGTACTCTCTGATAGCCCACCAGTTTACGGTGGAGTTTACAGTGCTATATAGACTATGACGCTTATATAAAATGTATTAAGGGGGATAATGGTAACGCCTTAACACTATTTTGATAATTTATATTATTGATCGGCATTGTCCATTTAGCGTACACTACTACATAGTAGATAGTTTAACGGATCTTTAGAGGATGGTTATCCCAAACGTCCTTTGAGTTACTTGTATTTCAGCTGTTATTTCACTTGAGTTGGATTTATTAATATAATAATGTTCCCGATTCAAGTGTTTTGCTTTTTTCTTTACTCTCGGGTTAGATCGAGTGTGCCAGTATTCGAGACTCACCTTTAGAGTTGGAGCTTCTCTTGGAGATCCAGCTATCTACCCAGCTTTCAGATGTTCAGTTGATTCTAGTGATGTATTCTGATTCTTGTATTTGACCATTGTATTTGAGACTTCTGTTGTAACTTGTTTAACTCTATTATATATATATATAGTAGCTTCATAAACTACTATCTTTTGTTTCCACTGCATTTATTACTCTATGTCTGTGATCTGTGATTATTTATTTACTATATATGCTGAGTTTTGCCAAATATAAACTTACAATCTGGTATTTTAAGCAATTCAATTCCGACATGTTTGGATACGAATGGTTGAAAATATCATGTCATTACAATGAAGCAATAGAACCCATAACATAAATAATTTACATACAAAAATGTAATTCATAACAGTTAGAAATCATATATTATATGTCTATGTTCATAAAATCTATATATATTTGATATCACTTGTACAAAGCACATATCGTATATATTTATTCACACAACCAAGTTATACAAACTTTATGTACTTATATAAATGGTTCGATGGCATATTATATACTTCCTATATAAACTTATATATATATATATATATACACCAACAAATTTGTACTTACCTTATAAACTAGTATATATACCCACAACTGATTTTCTAACTTAAGTATATATATACCAATACACCAATGTATATAACTCATGTACTAATTGTATTTTAAAATCAGTTTAAAACATATCTATAAGAACTGACATAAACACAAAACATATATATGTGTATCTAAAATACTGACAACCTGCCATATCAGCTTATATATGATGCATATCTAAAATGGGTGATATACAACACACGTATAGTAGCATGTTATATATATAACTTTAAAATAAAAACCCACAAACCATATATATATATAAAGTAATATATATATATATATACAGACATAATGTATTATATCTATATATATATATCTTTAGAATCGAATGCAAAAATTGAGAAAGACAAAACAATGGAAACCAAGCTTGATATATATATATATATATAACTTTATAAAATCTTTATATACACGTACCGTTTATTGACTTTGCCTATGTCTTTGTAACATATATATATCATTGAAATTCATATATAGTACATCCTTATTTTATGCGTATAAAAACATATAACATATATAGTAATATATATACACAATCGATCATAAATTTATATAAGCCATTAATATATAATATAGACTATAATATTCTTACTCAAATAGATCATAGAACTACAATTAAAATACAGACCGAATATATATAAAAATCTATGTATGAACGTATCTATAGACACCAACAGAGTATATAGTATAGATATAGTATATATACATATAGCTGTTATATTTACATACTATATACAACTTATATAAACATTTATATAACATATCCTATATAAGTACCTTGTATAAAAGAAACAAAAGTGATGCTGATGAAAGAAGAAAATGGTGCTCGGCTAAGGCTAGACAAGGCTGAGTGGAAGAAAATGCTCGGTCATGTGGTAGGCCAATGGGCGGTGGCAGAGAGGGTGAGGGCGAACGTAAGAGGAGGGGATGGTGGTCATGGGGTTCGAGCAATCGGCTTTAGGTGATGCGTGTGGAGTGGGAGGAAGGAGCGAAGAAGCTTGATGGCCGAGGGGAGCAGCTGTGCAAGCGGCTGCTGGCCAAGCGGAGGTTGCGGCTTCAAGGTGGAGGTCGGGGTGGATGTGAGTCGAGCCAGCTGGAGCAAGGCCATGGAATGGGAACGAGATTTACGAATGGTTTTTCTCAGGCAATAGTATCAGGTAAATGAATTTTCTTAAGGGGAGATGAGAAGATTCAATGAAATCAAGGAAGAGCCGATTGAATAATATAAAGGTAAACATATATATATATATATATATATATATATATATATATATATATAAATTTCTCTGAAAAGTAAGGACAAATTGGCAAAGGAAATGACCACTGTAATAAATGGAAATGATGAAAATGGTAACAGCTAGCCATTGAATTCTGCCACTAATAAAAGCTAGCGGCTATTTTATTTTTAACCGTTGGAAAAATTTAAACGGACACAACAATTAAAAGTTAAAACGAATACCTATATGGCTATCTATTTTGCAGATATCGCCACGTACCAGACACCAAAACACAGAGATGAATATACTACGGAGATCACTACGACGAGATGATCAAAACGGTAAACAGATATCAGTGGTACCATCATCCTATCAAAAGTCAAGAATCGGTACCGAAAATGCTGCTAAAATGCCAAAATTAAGATAAATGGAGCAATAGCAGTCCAAATTTGGAGAAAAGAAAGATGTCGTCTCACTCACAAGATGATTTAAAAATTTATTGTGTAAAATAGTCATGTTTTGGAAAACATTTAATTATCATCAATTTTTGATTGATTTGAATTAAAATAAAATTTACACAAGAAAATACACTTTCATATTTTCTGATGAAAATTTACCATTTGTTATGTTTAAATAGACGTATTTCAAATATTAAATTTATATTTCAAATATTTAAAAATTCTCAAAAAATTCTGTTAAATATACTATTAAAACAGATAAAATTTTACGGGTCGTTACAGTCTCCTCCACTCAAAACTTTTCATCCCCAAAAAGGAACGAGGTAGGAGAATAGAAACAATCAAAAAGAAAATAAATTGAAAAACAAAATAAAACAATTAATTTAAACAATATAAATTCAATATAAACAAATTAATATTCAATAATTGATTTTATATTCAAGGTATTTCATTAAGTTGACTTTATTTCAATTTATTAACCTTCAGAACAAAAATTTATTTTATTTATCTCATTTATTGTTCAATTAACTTATTATTCTATTTATCTCTATTAACACTTTATAATTAAAATTTAAGTGTATAACATTTATCACAACCACTCAAATTTTATTTATAATTTCTTTTGACATCGTTTTACATTGTAGATTATTCAATTACATATTCAACTTCTGAATGATTTAGGTAAGTTATATATTGGAAAGTAATTGAGTATTATAGAAGTAAAAATTTTCAATTCAATTATTTCAAGTTTTAAACATTCACTCAAAAAATTTGGCTTTATTTATAATTGAAATCATTCTTTAACAAAAATTAAGAATTAAATTTCCAATTAACTCCAAACAATATATATATATATATATATATATATATATATATATATATATATATTGTATATCAAATCATACTTTAGGAATTCAAATCAATTTATTTTCCAAAACAGAAGTGTAGCAAAGCTACAGAATGGTCTCTCCACTCTAAAGTCGAAAATGAATGTCGATGATGCGGCTGCCATCACCGAAATTATTTTCCAGCGACAAAAGAAGAGAGTATAGATTTAAAAATTTATAAAAAAATTTGGAAATGATTTCTATTCGAAAATACTTTCAATAATATACATTTTAAAAAAATTAAAACCAAAGTTTGGAATTAACTGAAATTAAATTCTCAAATTCTAAATTTAAATTAAATTAAATTTCCAAAACAGTTTCTAAACCATGTTATTATAATTCCATTTATTTATACTATTGAAATAGCTAATGGTTTACAAAACAATAAATGAAAATCAGATATTATCATCTCTAATAACCAATTCATTTAACTACCAATCTTGGATATATATATATATATATAATTTAATCATACAAAATTTATTTCATTTACCAAATTTGAAAACAGTATTGTGTCTGTTTGCTCTGTTCAAGTGTTTTGAAATTCCTATCGATGGCATTAGCTAGATGTACTGATCGAAACTCAAAATTCAAACTTAACAATTCAAACAACGCAATATAAAACATTTTAATATCAATTACAAAAACCCTCCCTTGCTCGATGATTTAAGAAAAATGGATTTTCAAAATAAGGATAGAGATTCAAATACAAAGGGACTCTAACCAGAAGAATTCAACTAGAAGATAGGCTCGATAGGGAGATACATAAATTTCAACGAGAGAAAAGAATGGACAGACTTATATAAATCGCGGGCAACCTTAACCGGGTCAAACGTGACTTCAAGATTAAGATCGATGCAAAATAATGAGCTAAAGCAACAATCTAAACCGAGGACATAAAAATCTTCAGTAAAGCGAGGCTTGTAGTAAAGGAGTTTCACCCCTTTACAAATTATTCAAATATTGGCGAGGCCGCCGATTTATTATAGAGATATACGAATAGTGGAGACAAGAATGGATTTTTGGAACCGAGGGAAACGTTCCAAAATTAAAAGAAAATCCAAATCAAGAGGAAGGAATTCAAGCTCGAACGAAAGTGATTCCGTAATTAAATTTACTTTATATGCTAAATTTTACCTAAAACCAGAGCTCTGATACCAACTGTAATAGCCTTCTATTTTCAACCATTCGCATCCACACATGTCGGACTTGGTTGCTTAAAATATCAGATTGTTAATTTATATTTGGTAAAACTCAACATATATAGTAAATAAATAAATCATAGAATCACAGATACAGAGTATTATAACAATAAGCGGAACAAAGGGATAGTAGTTCATGAAGCTACTATATATATACATCAGAGTTAAACAAGATACAATAGAAGTCTCGAATACAATAGTCAATACAAATCAGAATATATCTCTGGTCTCAACTGAGTAATTGCAAGCTGAATAGATAGATGGATCTCCAAGCAAAGCTCCAACTCCAAAGGTGAGTCTCAAATGCTATGACACTCAGTCTGACCTGAGCGTAAAGCAAAACACAAAACACTCGAGTCAGGATTAGCATTCTTATATCGATAAATCCAACTTAAGTGAATTAACAACTGAAATACAAGTAACTCAAAGGATGTTTGGGATAACCATCCTGTAAGGATCTGCTAAATTATCTACTATGTAGTAATATACGCTATTATAATAATGTCTAAAGTAAAGTAAAGTATTAAATAGCGTTAAGGCGTTACCCATATCTCCCTTATCATATTTTATAATGCCAATAGTCTATACAGTACCGCAATACCTCCAGATCGGGAGGCTACTAGAGGATACTCCGTAGGTACGACACAAAACAAACTTGTAGAATGTGCATTAGGGCATGTGACACGGCGCTCGAGGCAATTCCATGGTAGATGTACCATTTGCACTCTCGGACCGATAGTAACACATAGCAGCTACTACCGCCCACCTAATGACACACTCCCAAATCAAAGGGTGCACCCAATCAAATCACAAAAGCAATATAATGGTATCAAAGAAATGTGCCCGATAAGAGGAATGACCTCACTTGGCTCGGTATAGCTCCTGTTTTAGGCACATCAAGCTGACTCACAAGAGTCAGGTCCACGTAAATACCATACAGAATCGTCACCAAACCATCCTACTTCATTCTGAAATCTCCACCACATACACAGTTGTTAAAGTGGTTTTCGGTATTTGTAGAGAGTATGACAATATCTGATCCCGGTCTCTTTAACAACCAAACGTTATTATAACACCATGGTCATTACAAAACAGTTTATACTCCAAAACCAGAATGTCATATCCATTTCAAAACCATATCAATACGATATCAGTTTTCACTTCAAATATATACATTTCCAAAACCATAGCACTTTTAAAGTTATAACATTTTGAAATCAAAAACAAGAATTTATAACACTTTGGAAATCATAACACTTTGAAATCATAACATTTTAGAAACCATAACACTTTCCTTTAAACAGTTTAGATATTAATAATAGTATATATAATAAAATAGTTCATATAAAAATAGTTATAAGTTAAAATAGTTTATATAAAATAGTTTATATTAAAATAATTTACATTAAAATAGTTTGTATTAAAATAATTTATAAAGTAAAATATATATATATATATAGATTAAATATAATTTGAAAATACTTTATATAATATAAAATAGTTTCCTCAAATTTCACAAGTCGATTCAAATCAACTCGAATTCCAAAATTTAAATTTTATTCAATCTCAATTCTTCAACTTTGATTCAATTCAGTTTCTCAATAAATCATTTCAAATTATATCGATTTCGAAACTTCAAATTTTCAACATTTCAAGACTAAATTTGATAAATTTCATTAATATCTCAAATAACTTCATTATTATTTAGTTTTGAAATATTCACCTAATAAATCCAATATCATTTAAATAAAACCCCGAATTACAAGTAAACTAAATACTCCTTTCAATTTATTCATGCTTAAATTATTCATTTATCACTTCAAATTAAATTCGATTTATAAAATCATATCCATTAAAAATCTCAACCTCAATGAGTTTCAAATTGATTTAATTAGATAAAATCCTTAACAAATAAATTTCAAATCAATATCTATTTATCCTTCCAACGTTATTTTGTAAATATCATTATAAAAATCTATTTTTAAAATGTAAATCCAAATAAATACTTAACCTATTATATTTTAATTAAATCAAACTTTATTGTTAAACTTATTTTATACTAAAACAAATTTGTACATATCTTAAAATCAAGAATTTAACTATATATATATATAATAACATTTATATATAATATCTAAATTAATATTTATATAAAACCATATATATCTCTTTAAAAACTTAGAAATCATTTTAACATATATATATATATATATACCAACGGTGTCTGTATATAATTTTCTATCCTAGGCTCAAGTGATACAAATATTTATCATTTCAACCCGCAACTTAAAAATATACGGGTATATATCATTTCAACCCGCAATCCAAATTCAATTCAATGAAAATAGCATGGGTTTATCATTTCAACTCATATCGATTTTTCCCTATTCTACAGATCGTTCGGGTATGTATCATTTCAACCCATAGGGAATTCTATACTAACAAGGAACTTGTAGAGTGAGGAGAACAGTGACGAATATAACATAACAATAACATGCATATATCATTAGTAATTAAATAAAATATAAACAATAGGATATTGTGTTATATCCCACAGGTGAACAGATATAGATAGTATCATATATAACAATTTAATTAACTAACATCAGCATATTTCAATTGTCATTTCAACTGAAATCAAATTAAATAAATATAAGAACGTTAATCGTGAGTGATTGCTCGCCTTTCGAGGCTAGACAGATTTTGAAAAAGAAAATGAGCTATGAATTTCAAAGCAATGCTAGATGGACACGATTCGATGAATGAAGCTAATAACTAGGAATGGACGAATAAAATCAAGGCTAGATCGATGAAGATAATTATAAGTGCACTTATATATATAACTATATATAACTATATATATAAAGCATATTCTAAATTCAAACTCGTTTTTAAATTAAATATATATGTATATACATTGAAAATAATAACAACTGTTATATACATACTTAAAACATATGCAAACATATTCGGGTATACAAAATATATGCAATTTTACACATGAGCGGGCTAGTTAATGACTAACATAACTGTATATATACAAAATGTGAATAATAGAAAAGTATGAAGCTACAGAACCCATAACATAGATAATTTAAATACAAAAATGTAATTCATAACGATTAGAAATCATATATTATATGTCTATGTTCATAAAATCTATATATATTTAATATCACTTGTACAAAACACAGATTATATATATTTATTCACACAACCAAGTTATACAAATTTTATTAATTATATAAATGGTTCGATGGCATATTATATACTTCTTATATAAACTTGTATATATAAATACCAACAAAATTTGTACTTAACTTATAAACTAGTATATATACCCACAACCGATTTTCTAACTTAAGTGTGTATATATATATAGACACACACCAATACACCAATGTATATAACTCATGTGATAAATGTATTTTAAAATCAGTTTAAAACATATCTATGAGAGCTGACATAAACACAAAACATATATATGTGTAACTAAAATACTGACAACCTGCCATATCAGCTTATATAGGATGCATATCTAAAATGGGTGATATACAACACACGTATAACAGCATGTTATATATATATAACTTTAAAATAAAATCCCATAGACCATATATATGTATACACAAACATCATATATTATATCTATATATAGCTTTAGAACCAAATGAAAAATTGAGAAATATAAAACAATGGAAACCAAGCTTGATATATATATATATATATATATATATATATATATATATATAACATTATAAACTCTTTATATACATGTACCCTTTTTTGGCTTGCCTATGTCTCTGTAACATATATATATCATTGAAATTCATATACAGTACTTCCTTACTTTACACATATAAAAACATGTAACATATATAGTAATACACACACACACACACAATCAATCATAAACTTATATAAGCCACTAATATATAATATAGACTAATATATTCTTACTCAAAACAGATCATAGAACTACAATTAAAATAAGGACCAAATATATATATATATATATATATATACAAATCTATGTATGAACATGTGTGTATATATATACCAACAGAGTATATAGTATAAACATAGTATATATATACATATAGTTGTTATATTAACATACTATATACAACTTCTATAAATGTTTATATAACAGATCCTATATATATATGTATATATAAGTAACTTGTATAAAAGAGATGAAAGTGCTGCTGACGGAAGAAGAAAATGGTGCTCGGCCAATGCTAGACAAGACCGAGTGGATGAAAATGCTCGGTCATGTGGTAGGCCGATGGGCGGTGGTGGGAGGGAGAGGTCGAATGTAGGAGGAGGGGACGGGCGCCATAGGGTTCGAGCGATCGGCTTTAGGTGATGTGTGTGGAGTGCGAGGAAGGGGCGAAGAAGCTTGATGGCCGAGGGGAGCTGCTGTGGAAGCGGAGGTTGCGGCTTCAAGGTGGAGGTCAGGATGGATGTGAGTCGAGCTAGGTGGAGCAAGGCCATGGAATGGGAACGAGATTTACAAGTGATTTTCTCAAGCAATAGTATCAGGTAAATGAATTTTCTTATGCAGAGTTGAGAAGATTCAATGAAATCAAGGAAGAGCCGATTGAATAATATAAAGGCAAACTAATATATATATATAAATTTTTGTCTGAAAGTAAGGACAGAATTGGCAGAGGAAATGACCACTGTAATAAATGGAAATGATGAAAATGGTAACAGCTGGCCCTTGAATTCTGCCACTAGTAAAAGCTAGCAGCTGTTTATTTTTAACCGTTGGAAAAAATTAAACAGACCCAACAATTAAAAGTAAAATAAATGCCGATATGGCTATCTGTTTTACAAATATCGCCACGTACCAGACGCTAAAACACAGAGATGAATGTACTGCAGAGATCAACACGATTAGATGATCAAAACAGTATACAAATATCAGTGGTTTGATTATCCTATCAAAAGTCGAGAATCGATAACGAAAATGCTGCTAAAATGCCAGAATTAAGATAAACGGAGCAATAACAGTCCAAATTTGGAGAAACGAAAGATGACGACTCACTCAGAAAATGATTTAAAAATTTATTGTGTAAAATATTCAGGTTTTGGAAAACATTTTATTATCATTAATTTTTGACTGATTTGAATTAAAATAAAATTTACACCAGAAAATAAATTTTCATATTTTCTGATGAAAATTTACCATTTATTATGTTTAAATAGACGTATTTCAAATATTTAATTTATATTTCAAAATTGAAATATTTAAAATTTCTCTAAAAATTATGTTAAATATACTATTAAAACAAATAAAATTTTACAGATCGTTACAATGTATGTAAGAAAATTTGGAATGGTTAATACTACTCATCTAGATCTTTAAGACGTATAGCTTTAGTCTTCTTTAGTTTCTTCTATCTTGCCCTTTCTTGTCCTCCTATTATTTGCCTTCTTATGCTTCCATTATTAAAGACTTTCTCTGGCTTAATATTTTAGTTCAAGCAGAATGAAATGAATGAATAGAAATGAGAAATGTATATTGTCCCATAATAAGTTGGGCCTAGGCCCTCATGCTTGCTTTATTAGTTTATTCATCTCTACCCACTTTATTTAACTCACCTTTTCCCTTCAGTTAACTTATTTAATTAATTGTAAAATTTAGGGTCATTATAACAACCTCTCTCTACCAACATAATTGAATTTCCTAAGGCCCCAATCATAGCTCTCTATCAATCAAAATCAATCATCCCTTTTCTTTCTCAAAGATCTTACAAGGTTTATAAAGAAATTACTTCTCACCATAATGCTCTTTGTCCACCATCCAAAGACTAACCAACTGCCCCCGTCACTAAAATGTAGAAGTCCTTTCCTAAATTCTACCTTGAAAGGGTCAAGTTTGATTGCAATGCCAGAGATTTTCCCCATAGCCATGCAAATGAAGGCCTTAAAAGAAACCATGAGATCAGGCAGTAGCTGTTTTAATGGAAGGAATTAGCTAAAGGCCCCTCGGACGCTGACAGATCACACAAACTAATCATCAAAGGTTTGACACTGAGAGCGTCGACTATAACCGTATTTGTAGGGAGTACAAAAATGAGTTGTCCAAGCTTCAAATGGAAAGAGAAGAGAAACCCAGGCTTGTGAAAGATTCTCAACAAAAGTTGATTGAGCTACCTGCTGCACAAAGGGCTGAAACTATGGTCCTTAGTGAACAACAAAAAAGGCATAAACATATAGTGAAAGTTTAAACAAAAATATCAAAGTCCAAGAAGCTCAAAGGCCGAACTTCAAATAGAAATCGGTAAGTTTAGAGAAGATATTCAGATTAAAAAGGAGTCCAGGGAGAAAGCACATAATGAATCCTTTGATTTAAGAACCAAGAAAACCAAAATAGAGAAGGAAAGTGCTGACCCCAAAGCCAAAAGTACCAAAACCGAGGAACACACCCAAGCCACTCGCCTCAAATTCTTTGCAAACAATATTGAATAAAGAACCTTAAGTGGATAGTAGGTGGTTATCTTGTTACATTGGTTGAGGCAAGGAAGGAAACAATCAGAAGAGCCAGTGCATCAAGTGGCGATGTTGATGAGGAGAGGCTTAAAAGCGTGCTTCTCTAAGATGAAGATCTAGCTTCCCTAGAATAATGCATGAAAATCAGGGCTGAAGATGCAGTAGTTGAGAAGCGGGTGCCTATTTAGTCTCCTACTAGTCATAGCTCCTCGGGCCATGTGGATGACACTTTTCTTATTCCAAAAGAGGCTTAGATGGGGATCATCACTTCTACGGCAACTGCTCTAGAGGTTTCCATAACCAAAACTCCTATAGCTATAGCCCATAATACTGCTACATCTGAAAGTTATAATCCAAACTCTGCAACCTTCATTCTTTTGATGATTCCACCCTCTCTTACGTCAATTACAATAGCTCTTGAATAAGGGGAAATTGCTAAGTCTTCCTCAAAGGAACCTTCAACTGCCAAAGGTAAATCAGTCGTATCCTCGGTCTTTAAAAAGCTTCAGTCGTCGCCAAGAGACATCGCAAAATTTTATCAATCTGCTGTAAACTTAAAGGTCAATGACCATCACTACCTCCTCTACCATAAGTCATTCAACAACTAGGTCTACCACTGTTAACACAACGCCCGTTCTTCTATTCTATCTTCAAACTCTGGCTATGGTACCGACTCTAAGAATGTAGGAGAATTTGAGGGTTTGGGTACTATAGTTAATGAGAAAGGACATGAATCTACTTCTATGTACGAGAGGTTAGCTCTTGACATGTCCAAAATTAAAGTTAAACTAGAACTGAGCACAAAGAAGCCCCCTGTTGGTCCAAGCAAGTCATCTCATGTTCCACCAATCCCTCTTAAGATCACACCACCTTTAGGCTGTGTTGTTGATGCTTCTAAAGTTTCTCCCGGTGATCCCAAGAATTTCAAGAATCCTTCTAACTAGACTACCAAGGAAGAGATTTCCCCTTTGGAGAAGAACTCCTCGAAGAAGGAGATAACCATCCAGAAGGAATGTCCCCACAAGCAACTAAAAAGGGGTGACAAACAAGGGAAGAAGAAGTAGATGACGACTGCATCTTATTAAAGACGTTTTCATTTTGTCATTTTTCATCTTGCACTTTTTGTCTTTTCATGTATATAGGCCATGATTTGGCGGGAGAGGCTCCCACAACTTTTTTTTTTGAACTGGTACTTTATATACAACAAATCATTGGGACAACAAATCCCATGTAAAATAAACGTTCGAAAGCAAGTTTCGAACTTGTGACATCCTGCACCAAAGCCGAATAAATTAACCACTTGGACAACGGTGCTTGTCAGCTCCCACAACTTTTATGCCAAAAGATATGTAAATAAAAAGATTGTTTTCTACCTAACCTCTATCTTATTTACATTATTGCATCTATTATTTATGTTACCTAAATACTTGTTCACATGTACAATATAATCATCTGTAGTTTCAGTTACATATATATTATTCATTCCTTTATCTATGATATGCAGAATGCCATTATTTACTATAACTCCGTACATATAAATAAATTTTGGCTATTTCTCTGTATTTTTTCCTTTATCATTTGGCCAAACGTATCTTGCTCGACTTAACAAAATCACTTCGCATCGATCAACCTCCATTATCATCGATCTAACATGTCACTTTCGATCATAAGCAAGGTCGTCCTGTCAATGCAGTTATGACTATATGATTCATTTATTACTTTTATTACAAACATCATTACATTTCAGTAGGGTCCCTATAAAATGATTCAATTTCAAACAGATTCTTATCGCCAGGAATCTGTGTATTAGATGCCTATCTCCAAGCATCGATTCTCGACCTTGCCTATCTCTATGCATTGGTCAAAGAATAGATCAATATTGGCGAATAATTTGATCAGAACTAGTGCAATTATTCTCTAATGACTCGATCATGGACCAAAGTAGTACGTTGGTGTTAGAACCTCTATTGTTGGATTTTAATGACAACAATCATACAATTATGCCAAAAAACCTCTAAACTAACTTGCAGGTACATTAACATGAAGATACATAGTATAAAAGAGGATAAAAGTATGTATATGGAGATACAAAAAGAGATATACATGATAGAAACAAGACGAAGGTGACAAACAACGTATTATTAGTCATAGAGTGTCATGTCCAGAGTTTATAGATGTTAAAATCTTCTTAAAGCGGTATATACACATATACATACACATTCAAAATATTTTATAAAACTAATAATAAATTTATTTTAAAAAAACAAAATAAAATAATAACAATAATATATGAAGCAATACTTGACCTTGGATCATTGGTAAAATCATATTTTAAATGAAAAATCAAGTTTTCAAAAAATGCATGGAGCAAGGCTCGAACCCGGGTCACTAGTTTAGAATGCAAGTTCTCTACCCATATGAGCTATGGTAAAAGGAAATATCAATAGAATTCAGTTGACTGAACAAGGTCATTCAGTCGACTGAATATTTGTGCACATGCACAATGTTGCACAATTTGATATGAATGTTCAGTCGACTGAACTACCCATTTCAGTCGACTGAATTGCATGTTTTTGCTATCGATTCCTCTCGGATTCAAATTTTTAATATTTTAGTTGGCTGAGTTCTTCTGTTCAGTCGACTGAAATTGAATAACGACTATATTTTTGAAAAGACACTTCACTTTATCAAACAGAAACAACCCTTGACTCAAGAATTATTTCTATACCTTTTGGGCGCTTATTTTCAGGATAAGTTACAACACTTTAACACTATATATAGCCTTCAATTCAATTGTTTTAATCACTAATTTCTGATTCTATTCACATATTCTCATTATCTAAAATATTTTGCGACTTTCTTTCATGTCTCATTCAAATCACTTGCACATTTAAGCAAAAATTCATTTGTGATTAAATTAATTTCCAATCTTTATAAATTACATGGTATATCACAAAGGAGAAGATTATAGGAAGGGTGTGCGTTATGACTTATCGGTGCTATTCAAAAGCATATTCAATCGGAAACAACTTTACTATTTGTATTGGAAGTCATGTTCAGTTGCTCAGGCGATAGAAGTCCTATTCGTTTGTTTAGGTGGTAGAAGTCCTGTTCGGTTGCTTAGGCGTTGTAATACATGTTCCCCCGGGTTAAGAGAGGGTTGATAGTTAAAATCCAAAAGAAGTCTGGGACTGGACGTAGAATGGGAGTTCGAACCAGTATACAATCAACTGTGTGATCTATTTTACTATTTCCGCTGCATTTACATTGTTTACAACTATTGGCAATCTTTGACCCTATGCATAGCGACTTTCATTTGGTACCTATCTCTGGATACCTTGACATCTGATATTTTAGAATACATAATGTTTTATTGTTCAACTGATCATGTATCACAAAGTCGGACTTTAAGAATACAGTTCTATTGATCTAAAAAGCCAACTTTATTTCTAAACAAAATGGTGGCAATCACTTACTACATCGCATCCTAGTCAATAGGATATTTTATTTGAAAAAATAAATTCAAGTGAAATAGTACCATAAGTGCTCCCTATTCTATTCCTATGAAATTGAGATCCCATCAACAGTCGATAGCATAAAAGTTCTATTTTCAAGCTAATGTTCAGTCATGTAGGGACCTTCCCAATTCAGATAAGTGCCCTCATACTAGGAAAGACCCATTTCAAAATGAGGTCGCCTATCTCAAAGATATAACTTATGACCTTCACATCAAACTATTTTTCCACTCTTATCTATTCAGTTGCTACCCTAGAATCAGCCTCCTCTCTTTCTCTTTAATGAAGTCGAGGAACTTAAGCAATAGTTCCTCTTTCATCTTAGGATCATAATGCTACCTTCAGTGAGAATGGTCTTCTTCTTCAATTAGTGTTATGGTCTCACTTCCCTTGGCCAAAGAAAATTGAGTATGGCTAGACTTGGACTTATGGGTTGTCTGATAAGCTCACAATGCTAGTGGTATTCATTGCCTAGTTGCCTTTGGCTCTCGTCAATCTTTTATTAATAATTGATTTGATGATCCTATTGACCAGCTCCACCAATCAATTTGCTTGTGAGTGTGCTACTACCGAGAATATTTTCTCAATTTGGTACTAGTCACAAAACTCCTTAAACTTGTACTCTTGAACTGAATTCCATTATCAATGATGATATCCATGGAACTCCAAATCAAAAAAAATATTTTTCACTCTAAAGTTAATCAATTTTTTCAAAGTACTCACTGCCAAATGGTTCTGCTTCATCCCATTTTATGAAGTATTCCAAGCCATCATAGCATATTTCACTCTACCTCTCAACATCGATAGCATATCGATGATATCTTTCACTACGCTGTAAATTTCAGCGAGCCAACCATATGCATAAGCTTAGTAAATGGGGCTCCTAATATCTTTACAAACCTCTAACAATTATGACATAGTCTTGTATAATCGACAATATCTTGGTTGACCATTGGCCAGAAGTATCCATAATGAAGGATCTTCTTTGCTAATGTCTACTACCCAGTGTGATCACCATAGCTTCCTTCATGCGCACCCATAAGGATATTCTTAGCTTCTTCTTTGGTGACACTCCGTAGCAAGGGCATTGAGAATTCTTTTCTATACAGTACTCCTTCATACATAATGAATCAAGGTACTTCACATAGGATTTTTTGCTATTCATTTATTTCATTCGGAAGAGTTACCTTCAGCAAATATTTCTTTATTGGAGCCATCCACGACTCCTTTTCCTCCTCGAACTCCATGGTCAAATCAACATCCATCTCGTTGACACTTGGAGCCGACAAAACTTCTACTAGAATGGTTCCCAAGAGTTGCGCATCTCTAGACCTGAATAACTTGGCTAGTGAATTGGCTTTTATATTCTCTTCTTCATGAATGTGCATTATTGTACAATGCTCAATATCGTTCAGTAGTTCCAAAAATATCATCAGATAAAGGGAAAGTCTCCCTCCCTTAATCTGATATTCTTTCTTTTCTTGATAAATCATCAATTAAGAGTCATTGAATACATGCAATATCTTAGCTCTTAGTTCCTCACTATCTCGAGTTTTGTAATCAACGCTTCTTACTTAGCCTCATTGTTTATGTTTAGGAACTCTACCTCAAAGCATAGCATATCCTTCGTTCATCCACGATCACGAGAATTATAATTACTACGGAATCATATTCATTCAAGGCTCAATCTATGTACCATTTCCATCGCGATAATTAGACCAAATCTTCTTCCTCTTCTTCATTATGGATGGTGAAATCGATAATAAAATCAACAAATGCATGTCCTCGAATTTCCTTCTTTGGATGGTAAGATATGTCATATTGGCTCAGCTCCAAATTCTACTTTATCGATTTTCCCGATGTCTTGGGTCGAAGTAGCACTTGCCTCAACTGCTGATTAGTTAGCAATTTTATCAGGTGAGCCTAGAAGTATGATTGGAACTTCCTCGCAGAATGCAACAAATAGTATACCAACTTCTCCAGCTTTGGATAATCCAGTAAACATTTTCTAATACAATACATTGGCCTTTGGATTCCATACTCTACATGTACTAAGGTAGCACTTAGTGCATGAGTAGACACCGTTAAGTAAATGAGCGGATTTTCTCTTTCCAAAGGCTTTAGCAGTATCTATTCCATATGCTCCAACAAATTGTGGAAAGCATTTTGGCATTCCTATGTCTAAATAACTACTCTTTTTTACTTCTTGAGGGTATTAAAGAATGGTACGTATTTTCCCATCACTTTTGAATCGAATCGACTTAGTGCGGTGATTTTCATGTTCATGCTCTACGTCTCCCTCCTCCTCTTTAGTGCAGTAACCTCTCTTAATGCTTTTATCTACTCTAGGTTAGCTTTAATTGTTTGCGCTAAAATTGGGCACAACACTCGTCGGAAGTTTTTTGAAGAGATAATAAATGAAGAGTGCAAATTAAAACAGAGGATTATCTAACAAAACCTCCAAATAGCATGTAAATAAACGCGCAGACAAGCAATTTATAGTGGTTCGGCGTGTTGCCTACGTCCACTGTGAAGTTTTTATACTTTTATTGACTTTCTTTCGATGATTACAAGTCGGTACAGCAATCAACAGTGAATTACAGTCAGGAATTCGAATTCTAACAGCAAGTTTATGATATCAAATGATAGAGATCTCAATCCGGCAGGGTCTGGATGCTTCAGAATCCAAAAGTCCCTTTTCTGTTGGCCCTGGGGCTCTATTTATAGGCGTAGGCTGCTGATATTTCGCTGAAAACTCGGGAGACCACTTCTTGCACGTGAGGGGGCCCACACGCACGATCTCAAGAAGTTTGGGCCCACTTTGGCATCGATTCGAACTCCATTCGAACCGATCAGGAATTCATCCAATCGAGGTGAAATTTGGCGTGGACATTCTTCAACATGTATGCAAGCTTCTGTGAAAATTTCATGGCATTTGGATCAGTGGATTGGGAGATACGATGGATTCGAAATGGGGATCATCGCATGGTTGTTTGGTTCGAAACCAAGCTTTCGAACCGGTGGTTTCGAATCCATCATGGCACGTGCCTTCGTGGCGACGTGGAGCGCAAACTTCGAACCAATCCGGTCTTCACTCCGAGTTGACCGCTTCGACTCCATAAATCTCGGTGAATTCGAATCGATGGAAGACACGTCATCATGGTTGGTTGACCCAGTGGATTTGAATGAGGCTACACAGGATCGTTTCGAACTTGGCATCATGGATGGTTTCGAACGAGGTTCCACGTTTGGGTTCGAGCAATGCTTCGTGGTGGGTGCGAAGCGGCAACCCTCCGATGGGTTCGAGGTCCATTGTTATGAACTTGGTAGGTTCGAACTAACCCGAGGCATCCTGATGGGTTCGAACCTGATGGGTTCGAAGGTGATGGTTTCGAACCTGATGGGTTCGAATCTCAGGCCTTTTCTTTCAAATTGAATCGATCATAATTTGAGCGTATGAACTCGGATTGACTTGAAACTTGAGACGTTGATTCCTATGGTCTTTCTTGCCGTGTCCTATCAATTGTAGCCCAATCTGGACGTGGACAAAATTCAGTGAAATCCATAGCGAGACGAAGTATGACTGGCCTCTGAGACGAACTGTTCTCCGTTTCTGATCGATCCTTTGGTATCGCGGCTTTGCCAAAAAGCGGGATAACATTTTGCCCCCCAAAGTACGTCTTGTGGGAACATGACATGCTTTGAATAGCTGCCATTTTTCAGAACAATCATTGCACTCCTTTTCGTTGAAACTCATATGCTGTATGGTTGTAACCATGGGTTGATATGATTGATTGCTGTATAATAGTGCTTAGCCGTTGGCTGTTGCATTTGTTACGGGACGAGTGTTTGATCCCTGTAAATGTTTAAAATCGATCGTTAGTTCGACATATATGCATACATGTTAGTTTGACCCTTGTGAACGTCGTGCGTCCATGAGTCATGTTGGTTTTGTTCGCCATTGAACTTCGTATCGATTCTCTCCCGAACCGATTTTGAAATTTGAATTGAGTCAACGCTCGATGGTCGTTTTGAAAAGTCCCTTCATATCGATCCTCTCCTGAACCGATATTGAAGGCTGAAGGAATTGAATTTGCATTGTGCGAGTGTAACGTTTCGAACCGATGAGTTAAAGCATCGATGGATTCGAAATCTGTGTTTGTTATGGACGCGGTACACTTGCGCTATGATGGATTCGAAATGGACATTCGAACCGATATGAAAGAATGGGTACGAAGTAGTTGATTTGTGCAAGAGCTTTTCGAACCGTTGGGCCCAGCGTGTGTTTCGCATCGATGCAGCTCGTCGCCTTGTTGTGCGCTTCGTATCGATGACACGCGAGGGTAATTTCGAAACGACAGGGTCCTAGGCCATGGCTTCGAAAGGAGGCTTCGAATCGATAAATCCTTAGGCATATGGGTTCAAATGGGGATTTCGAACCGATGCATGTTTTGACTGGTTGCGACCGGTCAAGTTTACTGGGAGGTGAATCGACCCGGTCATCTCCAACCCCCCATATAAATAGCAAGGACCTCGACATTTTTCACTTTTCACTTTTTTACTGTTTTCTGCATCGTCTCGAAGCTTCAGAGAGGAAGGCACTGTGTTCTGTATTCGAACCATTTGAGATCCAAACGTTCAATTCTTCAAACCTATCATCCAAACTAGGTAACTAACCTCGAATCCACACGGCAAAGCTACCTCGAACCCATCACTCCTTCATCAATTGGCCTTTCTTGGGATTTGGCAAATCCAGATCTGGCTTTTGGAGGAATTTCGGATTGATTCAGAGACTCGTGCACGAATCGATGGAGGGGGGGGCGGGGGCAGCATCATTCTCTCTCAGATTTTGGGTTGATCCCTGTGATTTCCCTTGGAGGGGGCGCAGTTCGCACCAAGTTAACCATGGTGTTTAGTCGTATCGATGCACAACGACCGATACGAGAAGTAGCCGTTGATTGGTCCGAAGCTCTCAACTTCGCATCGATACGAAACATTTCTTTACGACCGATACGAAAGGCGTCGGTTCGAACTCGAGCGATGTTAAGTTGAGGCTTCCCTGATCGGTATGAACTAACTAACCAAGGATCGATTCGAAGTTATCCCCCACTGATCGATTCGAGCTCGGCGTTTTGATGGATTTGAAGCGTGCCCCTCCGTATCGATTCGAAGTCACCCTTCACTGATCGATTCGAGCTCGGCAACTGACTATCGATTCGAAGCTTGCTCCTTTGGATCGATTCGAAGTGGTACGATGATGGGTTCGAACAAGTCACCTGTGATCGGTTCGAAACTCCATATAGTGGATATCAAAGTTTGATATTTTCTGAGCATAATTCCGATGAGCTTCACTCCTGCATATTTGGACATGTCAAACTGCATACTTGACCACCTTTTGAAGCTCGTCGACGGAACAATAACAATTTTTATTCGAACCAATTTTCCTTATGTGAAGGGTCCTGCGATGACGGTCAGCGATGACGGTCATCACAACTGGGCTTTGTAGTTTTGTCGTTTGCGTGTTTTCTTTAATTCTGCGATATTCATCCAAGTAATGCACAGCACCGCACCACACCACACAGCACACATTCATACACTATACACTGGGGAATTCACGGGTCCCTTGTCATCTAATGACGGTTTCTCATGAGTTAGTCAGTTATGGAGCCTTCGAGTTCGCAGCAGCAGGAAACCCCGCAAGATACCCAGAGTACAGTTCCCCCGAGGTTAGAGGTCCCGGACATTGATCCTGAAATTATCGGCCCGGCGCCGGATGAACTTCCCAACGCGTCATTCATTGCTAATCCATCAGATTCCATCCCATCTCATATTTCCGAAGATATGCTGGGGAGGATATGCCTGAGACACGGTTTGTCGCTAGATGGCGTGTTACTACCGGGGCCAAACGACAGACCACACAATCCGCCGGAGGGGTATACCGCATTCAATCGCCATGCGTGCGCAGCTGGGACGCTTCCTCCGTTCAATGAGTATATAAGAGAAGAGCTAACTTTTTTGGGAATCGCACCATCCCAACTTCACCCGAACGGGTATGCTTCGGTGAACAGCCTGTTCGTCGTCTTTATGGAATATCTTCATAGACCACCGGCCCCGACCGAAATCAGATACTTGTTTAACTTCAAAACTCGAAATGATTACCCATCTTTTACATTCTTGGAGGCAGTACGGAATTGTCAAGTGGTCACCGGGTCCTGGACTAGGTTAAGCTATTACAGGACGGAATGGTTCTACGTCAGATGTCCTCCGGGCTTCGCCAGGCGATGGTTATTTAGACGTGAGTACAGCTGAGCTTCCAAACAATTACTAAGGTGATTGCAGTCGAAGTGTGACTGATATATTTTTCTTCTGTACAACAATGATCCAGCGTCCCGACGGTGAAAAATTTAAGGAGATAGTACGAGTGCTCCGAGAGATCCTGAGCGACGACAGGGATATCGACGTGTTATTGACGGATAGGAATCTCCAGGCCTGCGGGTTAATCGAACGATGGCAGAGTATAATATTCGACGGGGCGCAAAGAATTGTTTTGAGAAAACAGGCCAAGCACAAGAAACCCAAAGTCGTTATAGCCGAGGAAGTTGATTCTGAAAGAACTCACACTGACGACGAGCCGTTGTTGGAGCCTACAGACGTGGCTCAAGATGTTGAAGAGCAAAGAAAAGGCAAGGCAGCCGTCGTTACGTCAACTAAGAAGGGGAGATGGAAGTCTGTTGTGACGGCCCGATCCTCTCCCGGAGTTAGAATTTTCGAGATGTCTCCTCCGCGAACCGAAAGTCTTTACGAAGGGCTTACCGACCTTCCAATCCCGGATGATGTGTCTTTCCAGCATGACGCCGGGTTGGAGGAGTTTCATCGTACTCTTGAATTGAGCGAGCCTTTTATTACTAGCTCAGTCGACACTTCTGGTTGGTCGGGGGAAATGCATATTCATACACATTTCACGACACTACATAGTCCCGAGTCTTAGGTCATTGGTTTCGAGAAACCACTAACTCCATTCTCATTTTGCTTTGCAGATATTATGACTGGACGTGGTTCGATGCTGGGGAGTCTACGACATGCTCGCAGATCTTCCTCATATTATGATTCGCAACGGAGAGAAGGGGATAGGAGTTATGATCGCAGGAACTCCGGGTACTCTAGACAAGAATGGAGAGACAGGGATTACACACATCGTTCTCGATCGCGCACCCCTCCTCCAAGGGCTCCTACACAGCCTCCTGTCCACGTTCCTCGTCCTTCTGATTCTTCACACCACCAGTCGACCTCTCAATCTTCTAGGCATGAACTTCGCCATCCCAGATCTGAGGTAATGCCTCCAGTAGTCGCGGAACAACCTCCCACTGAAGTTTCGGGAGAAGGAGCGATTAGGCTTGCTCAGCTGAAGAAGGACTTTCCGAACATTTGCTTTGACAACTACATCTTCCCTCTTCACTTGAAAAGAATTCCGCCGGAGGCCGAACAGACAGCGCACGATTATGTGCACGATTTTTATGCCCAATATAGGGCATGGTACAAGGCGGCTGAGAAGGTGTCTTCACTGGCCTTCGAGCGTGGTGCCACCATTGAGAAGATGCAGGCTGAGTTGGCCCAAAAAAGCCGTATTATCGACGTGCTGAACACCGAGGCCGAATCATCCAGAAAATCAGAGATGGAAGCCATCAAAAAGGCCGATGAAGCCCAGCTTACGATGGATATAATGAAGCGTGAGCACTATGCCACGGTGGAGGACATGGGCCATCGGAATACTCTGGTCACTGCCGAAAGGGATGCGGCGCTAAAAGAGCTAAATGAGCTCAAATCCAAATTCGCCGAAATCGCCAAGGATAGGGACGATGCAAACAATGCAGCCCAGGAGGCGTGCGAACAAGCTGTGATACTTCGGACCGAACGGGATGAGGCAGTGGCCAAAGTGCAAGCGGTCGAGGCGGAGATTGAGGAGAGAGTTCAGCAAGCCGAGGCCAGGCTAGAGGCCGATATTGAAGACCTGCTTATCACCTATAATACTAATGTATTGAAGCACAGAACCTGGCTTCAGGATTACCCAGTGCATCTCCACAGTGCTTGGGAACGATTGGTTGAAGAGGAAGAGGAAGCGCACCCGGGTGAATCGGTCGACCGATTCGAGCTCGAAAATCGGTTGCTAACAGATGAGGAAAAGAAGGTCCTCCATGACGTTATGATCGCTCATGAGAGGGAGATGGTGGGCCGTCGATCTTTGGAGCCGGAGAAGGGTCAGGCGTTAAGCATCGTGCCACTGTTCTTGAAATCACCGCCTCGCCTTCGTCTGAGCCTGTATCTGCGGTTAGCTCACAGACCGTTCCTGCTTACGACCCAGAGTAACCGTGGTTATCACCAATTCGTGAGCACGTCTCCGAGGTCATCCCATCATCAGCAAGCCAAACTGAGGAAGGTATTCTAAACAAATTTCAAGTGCATTTTCGCTAGAACTCTCGTTTCGAAGTGATTGTTCTTAACCCCTTCTCTTCTTTATCCAGTGACCAGGATTACCCCGGCGTCTTCGACCCAAGAGTCGAGTCAAGGGCAGAAGGCTATTACTACTGAAACGACTGTCGTGACGACGGCAGCGTCTACCGGAGCGGCGCAGGAAAGCTCTTTGTCTCTTGACGAACAGATGGTGAGTGAACTGCTCGATCAACAGGGAGACCTCTCTACGGACTTGCCATTTATCATCAGTGAGCTCCAGCCAGGCTCTAGCTCTTTTGTGCAGACCGGAGTTGCCCCCAGTCAAGCACAGACGACTCACGATGAAGAGATTTTGGCCGAGATTCATGCTGAATTGGAAGCCAAGGGGCAAAGCGGTAGTGTCAGTGGTGGCACTATTCCATCTTCCGGTGTGGGTCCGGTCCCTTCTACCCCTCCAGTGGGGAGCCTTCATTTAGATTCGGGTTCTGAGGAAGACGTCGACATTATGCCTTCGGCCGAAGAACAAGCACTGGAGAGAAAGCACTCCAAACGAAGGATCTCTGTCTCCAGCGAGTCCGAAGATGAACCGCTGATTAGAAGATTCAAAAAGAATAAGTAGATGGGCCGCCCAAGCGAATTTTTTGGTAGATAGGAACCAGTGATTTTTCTTTTTGTTTCCCTTTAGTAGGTCGTGTATAGATGCAGGTTCGGCCCCTGCTAGTAGGCATTCTTTTTTGGAAGAACTTATTTGTGTGTAAGTCCTTGTCTTAAGTTAGTTGAAATAAAATTTTGTTTTTCTTATTTCAACTATGTTTTCTACTCAAGTGTTGTGATGATGGGTTTACGACTGTGCTTTTTTGCAAATCTTGAACGCATGTCCACGCTCCGGGGACTTAGAATAATTTACGAGCAACAGCGTGGTTCATGCCCCGAGAGCCCGATGATTATCGATGTTTATGATACAGTCCATGTCTTGGGAACTTGGAGTTAAGGTTTGTACTCCGGTCCATTCTCCGGGGACTTAGAATTATTTCAAAGTTAATGCTCCGGTTCGCATCATGGAAATTTAGGGTCGACATTTACACTCCGGTTCGCACTTCGGGAACCAAGAGGTAATGTTTGCATTCCAATTCGCTCTCCGGGAATTTGGAGTTAGCACGGATGCTTCGGTTCGCGCTACGGGAACCTATAACTTATGTTTATACTCCAATTCATACTTTGGGAACTTGGAGTCCGTTCGCACTCTGGGAACGAATTATTGAACTTTTATACTCCAACTCACGCTGTGGGAAGTCGGAGTCCGTTCGCACTCTGGGAACGAATTATTGAATTTTTATACTCCAACTCACGCTCTGGGAAGTCGGAGTCCGTTCGCACTCTGGGAACGAATTATTGAACTTTTATACTCCAATTCACGCTCTGGTAAGTTGGAGTCCGTTCGCGGTCTGGGAACGAAATATCGAATGTTTATACTCCAATTCACACTCTGGGAAGTTGGAGTTAGCTAACACTCTGGGAGCGATGGACTTATACTCCGGTTCGCACTCCGGGAACCGAAAGTTGAAGTTTATACTCCAATTCACACTTCGGGAATTTGGAGTTGGAGGAGGGACTGTCGTGTATCAATCCCTGTGAATGTTGATGTAGTGTTCTGCCCCCGAGCTTGGGTTTCACTTAGTGAGTGGCCGGTCGTATCACAGTCACTCCCTATTTGAATAAATCCCACCGCATGATGGAACTTAGCTCTCCGTCCGTCGTGATATTGTACGTCACACTCAATAAATCACAGCTCTGGCCCGAAGAGATGGCATTTTATTGCTGAAAGGAGAAAATACAGCAAAGTCAGTTGCCTTATTACAAATTTAAATCTCGGAATGCTAAAATAAAATGCAAAAGAATAAATTGACAGAAAAAGTAAAGTCTTTCATGTGTAGTAGCGACGAAGGCCCTCGCTATTCCAAGCCCTCGGCAAGGTGAGACCGTCAACGGTCGATAATTTGAACGTGCCATCTCCGAGCTTTTGTGAAATCACGTATAGCCCTTCCCAAGTTGGCTTCATGTGCGAAGGAACCGGATAAACCCTTTTGAGCACGAGATCGCCGAGTTCAAAGGTTCGTGGACGGACCTTGGCATTGAATATTCGGGCGACTCGACTTCGATATGCGGCTGCCCTCAAATCAGCCTCTTCACGCCTCTCATCCAGTAAATCCAGAGATTGTGCAAGCAATATGGCATTTGTCTTCGGATCATAATACGTCGCACGATGAGAGCGCACTTCCAATTCGACTGGAATAACGGCCTCAGAGCCGTGCGATAGAGAAAACGGAGTGTGACCAGTCGCAGTTTTGTGAGTTGTTCGATAGGCCCATAACGCCATAGGGAGTTCGTCGACCCACTTGCCTCCGGCCTTCTCTAGTCGCTTCTTCAGAATGGACTTTATAACTTTATTAACAGCTTCGACCTGACCATTCGCTTGAGGGTGTGCCACTGCAGAAAACTTCTTATGTATGCGGAATCGTTGGCAGAAATTTTTGAACTCGGTACTGTCGAATTGGGCTCCGTTATCGGTGATGATAGTATGCGGGAGACCGAATCAGCAGATGATGTTGCGCACTACGAAGTTGATCACTTTCTTTGTTGTAATCATTGCAAGAGGCTCAGCTTCGGCCCATTTAGTAACGTAATCAACCGCGACGTTGGCATACTTCGCGCCACCTTTGGCCAAAGGCAACGCTCCAATTATATCAATTCCCCATACCGCGAACGGCCAGGGGCTAACCATTTGGGTTATTTCAGTAGGTGGAGCTCTAGGAATCTGAGCATGTTTCTGGCATTTGTCACATTTTTTGGCGTAGTCTGATGCATCTCGATTAACGGTAGGCCAATAATATCCATATCGGAGTACCTTCTTGGTGAGTGCCTGCCCCCCAGTGTGATCGCCACACTCTCCTTCGTGTACATCGTGTAGCACTCGCTTGATTTCATCGTGTGCGATACATCGGAGTAGAGGGACAGAATATCCCCTTATGTACATGATTCCGTTTTGAATGACAAACCGTGAGGCTTTCCGAAGGACCTGCCTCTTCTCACTCCTGCGCTCAGGCAGTGTCCCATGTTCAATGTAATTTCGATAGGGGGTCATCCACGACTCCCTACTTGTGGTAGCCTCGAATGCATAGCTGACCTCATTTTGATCGATGCTCGGAGAAGGTAGGGTTTCAATGGGAACAAGCCCCAACTGTTGGGCTTCGCCCGTACTTGCCAACTTCGCCAATGAATCGGCCTTCTGATTGCGCTCCCGAGGGATATAGAAAATGGTATAGTACTCGAAACGATCAAGAATTTCCCTGACTAGAGATAAGTAAGCAGCTAGTCTTTGATCCTTAGCTTGATATTCACCTCGGACTTGACATACGATTAATTGGGAGTCACAATAAATCTCTACAGCGACAATTCTCAGGTCGTGGGCCAGCTTCAACCCAGTAAGTAAAGCTTCATATTCAGCTTCATTATTAGTTGCACGGAACTCGAACTTTAGGGCGTAGCATATAGATCGGCCTTCAGGGGTTTCGAGCACTACCCCTGCTCCCGAACACCGTTCATTGAAGGCACCGTCAGTATATAACTTCCATATGTGTTCAGGAGATTCGCTACTCTCAGGCAATTCCTCGGGTACAGTGAATTCAGCAACGAAATCTGCCAGAACTTGACCGTGTATGGCCCTTCTCGAGGTATAAGCAATATCAAACTGGCTCAATTCGATGTTCCATTTTAGTAACCTACCAGACGTCTCAGGCTGCGTGAGGACCTGTCGTAACGGCTGGTCGGTGTACACGGTGATAGGATGAGCCTGAAAATATGGACGGAGCTTTCTCGAGGCAATGACTAGGCAGTATGCTAACTTTTCCAGCTTGGGATAGTTTCTCTCGGCTCCGGTCAACCGTTTACTCACATAATATACCGGTTTTTGCACTCGGTCTTCCTCCCGGACTAGTGCTGCACTGATTGCGCTTTCAGATACCGCTAAGTAAAGGTATAACTGCTCGTGATCAACAGGCTTTGAGAGAATCGGTGGTGTAGGAAGATGTTGAACCAGCGACTAAAACGCACCTTCACATTCTGCGGTCCACTCGAAGTTTCGTTTTCCTTTTCGGATCAGATCGAAGAAAAGGATGCATTTGTCAGTTGACTTCGAGATGAACCTACTCAATGCTGCAACTTTGCCACTGAGACTCTGAACTTGCTTTATGGTCCGTGGAGTTTGAAGATTCCTGATGGCCCAAATCTTTTCAGGGTTAGCCTCTATCCCTCGGGCATTGACGATGAACCCAAGGAATATTCCGGACGCAACTCCAAAATGGCATTTCAGCGGATTGAGCTTCATCCCGTATCTCCGGAGGATATCAAACATTGATCCTAAGTTCTTTACGTGATCAACAGAATACCGTGACTTTACTAACATGTCATCTACATAAACTTCCATGGTCTTCCCGATCTGGTCGGAAAACATCCGGTTAACCAAACGTTGATAGGTTGCTCCGGCATTCTTTAACCCAAAAGGCATGACTTTGTAGCAGTATAGTCCCAGATCAGTCACGAAGCTCGTATGTTCTTGGTCGGGCACATGCATGGTATTTGATTGTAGCCCGAGTAAGCATCCATAAAGGATAACAACTCGTGTCCGACGGTTGAATCAGCAAGCTGATCGATTCGAGGAAGTGAAAACTGTCCTTCGGACAAGCCTCGTTCAAGTCAGAATAATCGATACACGTTCTCCATTTCCCGTTCGGTTTCCGGACAAGTACCGGGTTGGACACCCACTTCGGGTATAAAGCATCTCTAATGAACCCATTTGTTTTCAACTTATCGACCTCCTCCTTAAGGGCGGCAGATCTCTCTGGATCCATACCACGCCTTTTCTGTTTTACCGGGATGTACCGTGGATCAATGTTTAAAGTGTGGCTCGCGATGTCCGGCGAGATCCCACACATGTTAGAGTGCGTCCAGGCGAACACGTCAAGATTCGCCCGGAGAAATTCAACCAATTCCTGCTGTGCCCCCTAGCTCAATTGAGACCCAATTTTTAACGTTCTCGAATCATCGCCATCATTATCGATCGGGACATCGACAGTTAGTTCGGTCGGAGAAGCTTGACTCCCTGTAGATTCTTCATTGTTGTCGTTGTCCCTTGGGTCAAGGTCTTTCTGGAATTGGTTGTGGTGCCCGGGCCGAGGCCCACGCACCAGTTGTCAATTATTGGCAGAACGGACGCAGAGAGATTCCTCTACGCCCTTCCCCTTCTCCCTTCGTTGCGCCTCTCGCAGCTCCGCAACATAACAGGCTCTTCCAGCAGCCTGATCTCCATGAATCACACAGATACCACAATCGGTAGGAAATTTCAAAGTCAAACACCACGGGGCGATTACTGCCCGAAACTCAGCAAGGGCCGCTCGGCCCAGAAACGCGTTGTACGGTGAGTGTAGGTCCAAAACAACAAATTGTAACATGCGTACTCTTCTGCACTCACCGATCCCCAACTCCACGGGTAACTCACCGTGGGTATATTAGCACTTCCATCGAAGCCATGAATCCTGGACTGACAGGGTTTCAAATCTTTGGCTTCCATCTTCATCTGATCATAAGCCCTCTTGAACAAAATATTGACTGAACTCCCACTATCCACCAGTATCCTCTTCATCCAAGCAGGACCAACCTGGGCGGATATAACAAGCGGGTCAATAGTCGGGGCTTTGACCTTGTCTGCATCACGGTTCCGGAACACAATATCATCTGTCATCGTCTTTTGTTGTTTGGACGGAGCCCCTTCGTCATAACTACTGCAGCATTCGAAGTCCATATGCCTAATCGAGCTAGCATATGACTCCATCTCTTTCCAACTCTTATCCGCTGGATGGGGACCTCCACTGACGGTGTTTATCACTAGCCTTCCGCCCGTTCGGGCGGGTTCTTCCTGCCTTGGCTGATTTGGCCGATCGTTCTGGTTTGACAGGCCCGCACCGCCAGACTGCGGCGCTCGTACAAACTGGTCCAACTTCCTTTCCCTGATCAACTTCTCAATTAAATCCTGCAAGCGTCTGCATTCATTGGTATTGTGGTCGTAACTGTCGTGAAATCTACAAAACTTGCCCGTTTGAATCTGTCTCTCCGACGATGGCTTCGGAGTAGGCTTCTTGTATTGCATGGCGTTACAAGTTTGTAGATATACGTTCTCCAACGATGTATTCAGCGGAGTATAATTATCGAACATAGGGGCCCTACGCCTTGGCCCGCGGTTCTGATCCCGCTTCCTGCTCTGATTCCCATTATTCTTCGGTTGTGATTGTTTGTTCTGGATATTTAACTGCACTTTCCCAGAACTCTCTCCCGATTGTTTAACAGCCACATTACTTTGAATCCCTTCTCCACTGGGTCCTGCGTCGTCCTGTTTCCTAGACTGCTTCGCGTCCTCACGCCTCAAGAACTGGGCGGCTTTGGAGTAGAAGCGGTCCAACGACGCAGGAGGTTTTCCTGCCAACCAATTTCCAAAATCTGAATCAGGGTCAATCCCCTTCATCAATGCCATCAGAATCGAGTTATCATTAGGGTTGGTGATTTCCACACAGGTCTTATGGAATCTCTCCAAATAGTGTCTAAGAGTTTCTCCTGGAGCTTGGGTAACACTAGACAAAGTGTTGACGTCCTTAGGCCTTGCAACATGCATGCGGAACTGTTCCACGAACTTCCTAGCCAGCTGATTGAACGAAGAGATAGAACGGGGTGGCAATCGCGTGAACCACATCGTAGCAATGCCCCCCAAAGAGATAGGAAAGCTCCTACACTTGACAGCATCGTCTGCTCTAGCGGCGCTCATGGACCATTCATACTTCAACATGTGTTGATTGGGGTCCGAGTTTCCCTCGTACATCGGTACCGTGGGCATCCTAAATCGCCGAGGGGGTTCGGCATACAGAATCTCGTCTGTGAATGGAGTGTGACTTCGGGAGATTTCCCAGTCGTCGTTAGTAAACCCCTGACTTTCATGAATCATCTGCCTGATCATTTCCGGAAGATCTGTCACAGCTGCGTTCTGGGCATGTCGAGCCAAGGTGTGGTCGGGTTCCACAATGCGGGACTGGACCGGATGCTGTTGACGGTCCGGATCTCGCCTCCTTGGTTCGACATCTTCTGGTACATACGGCTCAGGAGTTTGTCGTCGTCGGTGGTGGTTCTGATCCGACAAAGTATGGATGTCAACCCCTGGCTCCGTGGCGATGGTTGCAGGACGGTTGTCGGTAGTGTGTTGAGGGGCAGTGCCACCCCGGGAGGAAGGCCCAGTGTGGAAGCTGGCAGATGGGCCGACTCGTATTTGCCCGACCGTCAATGCCGGAAGGTTTCCGGTAGCCTGTGCATAATTCCCATCCATTCGAGATCGTGAAGGTCGGTGATGATAATCGGTGGAAGCTGAACTTTCCGTGGAAGACTGGGATGCGTAATCCCTCCTAGACCGCCTGCGCTTATGACTGTGTAGCTGGCGGGTTAATTCAGCGTTAGCACGTAGTTGCTCCGTCAACCGTTGCCGACTCTGGGTCAGCTCCTGGAGCAACGCTTGAAACTCTTGCCTCGTTACCGGTCCGGATGACTCCGAAGGCCAGGCGACGTCCTGGGTAGATGGTAGCTGGTCGGGATCTGGCCTATCCCGGCCTTCCTGGTTACCAAGATTAGAGGTGGTCCTAGTACTCACCATTTTGAATAGTAAGATTCTTTCCTAGACTTTTATCAAGTCTGAATAGAACGGAAGGAATCTGAGCTTGAAATTCAGATCTTTCTCTTAGATTTATGCAATCCGGTATTGATGACAGATCCGAGGAGCGGGAGAAAACCTGAGTTCAATTCTCAGTGAAAGCACCAAAGTGTTTGCGCTAAAATTGGGCACAACACTCGTCGGAAGTTTTTTGAAGAGATAATAAATGAAGAGTGCAAATTAAAACAGAGGATTATCTAACAAAAACTCCAAATAGCATGTAAATAAACGCACAGACAAGCAATTTATAGTGGTTCGGCGTGTTGCCTACGTCCACTGTGAAGTTTTTATACTTTTATTGACTTTCTTTCGATGATTACAAGTCGGCACAGCAATAAACAGTGAATTACAGTCAGGAATTCGAATTCTAACAGCAAGTTTATGATATCAAATGATAGAGATCTCAATCCGGCAGGGTCTGGATGCTTCAGTATCCAAAAGTCCCTTTTCTGTTGGCCCTGGGGCTCTATTTATAGGCGTAGGATGTTGATATTTCGCTGAAAACTCGGGAGACCACTTCTTGCACGTGAGGAGGCCCACACGCACGATCTCAAGAAGTTTGGGCCCACTTTGGCATCGGTTCGAACTCCATTCGAACCGATCAGGAATTCATCCAATCGAGGTGAAATTTGGCGTGGACATTCTTCAACATGTATGCAAGCTTTTGTGAAAATTTCATGGCATTTGGATTAGTGGATTGGGAGATATGATGGATTCAAAATGGGGATCATCGCATGGTTGTTTGGTTCGAAACCAAGCTTTCGAACCGGTGGTTTCGAATCCATCATGGCACGTGCCTTCGTGGCGACGTGGAGCGCAAACTTTGAACCAATCCAGTCTTCACTTCGAGTTGACCGCTTTGACTCCATAAATCTCGGCGAATTCGAATCGATGGAAGACACGTCATCATGGTTGGTTGACCCAGTGGATTCGAATGAGGCTACACAGGATGGTTTTGAACTTGGCATCATGGATGGTTTCGAACGAGGTTCCACGTTTGGGTTCGAGCAATGCTTCGTGGTGGGTGCGAAGCGGCTACCCTCCGATGGGTTCGAGGTCCATTGTTATGAACTTGGTAGGTTCGAACTTGATGGGTTCGAACCTGAGGCATCCTGATGGGTTTGAACCTGATGGGTTCGAAGGTGATGGTTTCGAACCTGATGGGTTCGAATCTCAGGCTTTTCTTTCAAATTGAATCGATCATAATTTAAGCGTATGAATTCGGATTGACTTGAAACTTGAGACCTTGATTCCTATGGTCGTTCTTGCCGTGTCCTATCAATTGTAGCCCAATCTGGACGTGGACAAAATTCAGTGAAATCCATAACGAGACGAAGTATGACCGGCCTCTGAGACGAACTGCTCTCCGTTTTTGATCGATCCTTTGGTATCGCGGCTTTGCCAAAAAGCGGGATAACATTAATAACCCTTGTTTTAAAATAAGCCCAAAAACATGGCCGATGCAACTTCAAAAGAACATTAAGTGGATTGAGTTTCATCTTAATTTTATGGACTAGATCGAATATCTTCGAGAGATTGCCCATATGATTCACCGATGATTGTGACTTCATAAGCATACAATCTAAACAGACCTTGTTGATGCCGAAAATGGACATCAACACCCAATAGAATCTAGTAGAGATTAATGAATAAAATTAAAACCAAGCCAAAGTCATAAATGTACAAATGGATTTTTATAGTGGTTCGGTAATCTTGGCCTACATCCACATCATATTTTTAATGATCTTGCACTTGATTATGATTATGAGAATGTTTAGATCAGCTGGGATCAACTAGTACAATAATAAAGAATAAAAATGGAAGAGCCTTGGCAACAGAAAGAAGGATCCCTTTTCTAACAATGTGCCCGGTGTATTTATAGGGGAAGACGTGCACGGATTGGGCCGAATTTCGACAGAAGAACCTCCAGGCCAAGATGAGTCCACACAATAATTTTATGGCCCATTAGGCAATAATAAGGGTTGGTCCCGACCCTATTTTGGTTTCCAAATAATGTAAGATCCATTTGGTGGTTCCTTTATGATGTTAGCTACTTGCCCTCCAAATTTCATACCATTTCGACTTACCGTTGTAAGATATCGCACTTTCCATGAAGTTGTGTTGCATGCATTTTGATTTTAGCCAATCCCTCAAATCTCCTCTGATTAGAGAACGATCCCTAGTTAGGCTCACTAGAGTCCCTACATCTTGTTCACAAAATTTCATATGCGTTAGACTTACGAATTTTGAGATATTAATTGTTTTTCACCGAGTTGCACTAGTTTGGCTGAAATATGCCGACCTCTTCTATACGATCCATTTTATACAGATCCCTTTTATTCTGATCCCTTTCTTAGTTGAAGTAATTTACCCATAAATTTGAGCATACAAACTCAAATGACTTTAAATTTGAAATATAGCCTCATGGGGCCTTCCTTGCCACTCTATATCGATCTCACCCAGTTTGGGACAAAAATTGAGGACACACACCGATCCTCTAAGAGAAGAGATAGGCACCGATCCCCTACCTGGGGGAGACTATTCCGTAATTAGAATATACTAGAGAGCCTATCTCTTGGTCTCGGTTGATTGTCTCTTTACATCAGTGTCTACACTTGATTTCTGGAGCTCACAACCATCACTTTAGGATATTGGCCTTGATGATAGTTGAGTTTAACTTGTCTAATCAGTTCGGATATAGCCGGGGCAAAATGTCGGATAACACTTGCCCCCTAAAATGAGCCTTGCGTCGAACATATCGTGCTTTGAATTCGAAGCAAATTAGAGTCACCAGAAAGAAATCCATCCAGTTTTCTGAATAGTCGCTATCCCTTCGTTGAATTATTTTCCCAAAGTGTCGTATCTCTCTTTGATCGTCATGACGCTTGGTCGATTTGCAATAGTATAAATTCTGGGTTGTATTCCATCAGTTGCTATCTGTATTTGGTTCTACGAGGCTAGTAGGCTTTGGCTATTTGATCCAGTTTTGTTTTTGAAAGCTTCAGGTTAGATTCAATTTCTATCCATTTCAAAAATCAAATTTTTTAGAATATACATAGGCATGTTTTAGTACATGTCCTTGCCGTTGGCTCCTGGATGCATTTATACGCTCATGGGTCATCGCTAATTCCTTATAGTTTAATTGCAATTGGATTGCAATTCCATGTTTATATTTTTATTATAATGAAATAGGGGTTGTAATAAGTCACTCGATGAGAAGGAACTTCAAATTTTATAGGAATCATGGCTTAAGAGCCGTATGTAAAGGCAAATGGGGTTTGGCTAGTCGAAGACTTGTGGTTGGTTTGGTATGCCCATAGTGCTAGCAGGAGTTTGTTGACCTACTTGCCTCCAACCTTCTCCAAACTCTTCTTCAAAATGGACTTTGTGATTTTGTTAACAGCTTCGACTTTTCTATTAGCTTAGGCATGAGTAACTGCTGCGAATCTTTTATTGATATGATGCTGATGGAAGAAATCTTTGAATTCAACATTTTTTTGTTGTGACCGCAGCTAAATGTTCAGCTTCAGCCCATTTGGTGAACTAATCCACTACTATGATGGCGTATTTCGCACCACCATTAGTAATATGCAAGGAGCCGATGATGTTAGTATCCCAAGTGGCGAATGGCTATGCACTAACCATTTGAGTAATTTTTTGTAAATGGGGCGTTCAAAATTTTTGCAAACATCTAGCACTTGTCACCTTGTGTAGCGTGATCGGCAGCATCTTGATTGACAGTTAGCCAATAATACCCTTAGCATAGTATTTTTCTTTGTCAGGGTTTGCTTTCCGGTGTGATCGTTGCATTCTTCTTCATAGACTTCTCTCAAGACTCATTTGACTTCGTCATGGGTGGTACACCAAAGTAGGGGAATGGAGAAACCCTTTCTACCCATGACTCCTTATTGGATGACATAGCATGAAGTCTTGTGAAGGATTTGTCATTGTTCATTCCTCCATCCAGGAAGAACCCCTTGTTGTAGATAACCTTTAATTGGAATCATCCACGACTCTTTCTCAGGCTCCGCCTTTAGTAACCATTCGATTTCCATTTGGTTTATGTTTGGAGCATCTAGTACTTCGACCGAAACCAAGCCCATTTGTTATGCATCCCCAGTGCTAGGAAGCTTTACCAATGAGTCGGCCTCTTTGTTTTGATTCTAGGGAATATACGATGTCATGACACTCAAAGTCAGCCAATAGCTCTTGAACTCGGATAAGGCATAGAGCGAGTCGTTGTCCTTTAGCCTCGTAATTTCCCTTGACTTGGCATACTATTTTTCGGGGATCACAAAAGATTTGTATTCTTTTCACTCCCAGTTCTCTGGCAAGTTTGAGCCCTGCGATTAAGGCTTCATACTTAGCTTCGTTATTTGTTGCAAGGAAGTCGTATTTTAGGGCATAGCAGATCGATCGTTCCTCAAGAGTCACTAACACAACCCTGGTACCAGAACACCGATTGTTGGATGCTCCAACCGTATAGGTTTTCTATCGGTTGGTCGGTTCTCCACTACTTTTCGGAGAGTCGTCTAGTGTAGTGAATTCAGGTATGAAGTCCGCTAATGTATGTCCCTAGATAGATCTTTGAGGAAGATAAGTGATATTGAATTGGCTTAGTTTGATATTCCATTTGAGCAACCTTCCAGACGTCCCAAGTCGCTTTTGGGCCCTTCGTAACGGCTCGTCGGTGTAGATATTGATGGGTTGAGCCTGGAAGTAAGGGCAAAGCTTTCGTGATGCAACCAACAGGTAATGCGCAAGATTTTCTGGCTATAGGTAGTTTCTATCGACAACTGTCAATCGCTTGCTAACATAATATACTGGCCTTTGGATTCGATTCTCTTTGCGTAACATTGTAGCACTTATGGTATGTACTGACACTGCTAAATAGGTGTACAAGTCTTCACGATCTAGTGACTTGGATAGGATAAGAGGTCTCTCTAAGCAATCTACCTGAGCTTGAAATGCATCTATGCAATCCTGCGTCCATTCAAAGTTCCTCTTCCCTCTCCTAATCAAATCAAAGAAGGGAATACACTTGTTGGTTGCCATGGAGATGAATCTACTTGAGGCGGTGACCTTCCCATTGAGGCTCTATACCTGCTTGATTATTTATGGTGCTTGGATGTTCCGAATTGCATGAATCTTCTAGGGATTGGCTTCGATTCTGCGAGAGTTGACGATGATGCTTTGAAATTTCCCTGATGCAACTTCAAAAGAGCATTTCAAGAGATTGTGTTTCATTCCATATTTCTAGAGAATACTGAACATCTTTGCTAAGTCATCAATGTGATCGCTTGATCATCGTGATTTCACAAGCATATCATCCATATACACTTCTATCAGTTGCCCAATCTAGCTTTGAACATCTAGTTAACCAGTCTCTGATAAGTATCTCCAATTTTCTTTAGTCCAAACAGCATCACAACATAGCAATATAATGCTAGATTGGTAATGAAGTTGGTGTGCTCCTGGTTGGCGATGTGTATCAAGATCTGATTGTATTCGGAGTATGCATCCATAAATTAAAGAAGTTCATATCTAGTGGTGGAATCGACTAGCTAGTTGATCTTCAGAAGTGGAAAGTTGTCTTTCGGTCATGCCTTGTTCTGGTTTGAGTAGTCGACGCATGTTCGCCTCTATCCATTAACTTTTCTCAAAAGAACTGGATTAGATACCCATTTTGGGTAGAGGGCATCATGGATAAACCCCTTTTTTCTAAGTTTGTCCACCTCCTTTTTAAGTGCAATGGATCTTTTTGGATCCGTTCCATGTCGCTTTTGTTTCACCGGGACATTAATCAGCTCGATATTCAATGCATGGCTCACGATAGTCGGTTAGATCACACACATGTTAGAAGGTTTCAAGCGAACATAACAAGATTTATTCAAAGAAAACTAGCTAATTCCTTCATTATCGTTGCACTGAGCTGTGATCCGATCTTTGGTACTCGTGATGGGCATTAGATGCTTTGAGCGATTATCTACAATGGCTGAAAATCAGGTTTATAAGCATGTCGAATTAAATGTCGAATAGGGTTCAGTCTCATGTTGCGTGCAACTACATAGCTGGCTCTTGCTTTGGGTTTGAATCTGCTTATGTATTCGAATAACACGCTTTCCATTCAATGTAACCACGATCCATTACTCGTCGTTTGGATTGGAGTGATAGTCAGTCACCCATGAGCCCGGGCATTGATCCTGATTAAATCTTTAAGCATCCTTTCGGTCATAGCCTCGAGTCACTGTAAACATTATGTATGAGTCACAGTATTGAGTTATCAAAATCAGTCTTTGGTGATCAAACTTTTACCCCTGGTCTCAGGTTATAAATACAATGCATGGATAGTCGAGTCTCGTCCTAGTCATATTTATACTCCTACCTAATCTCCGAAAACTTAGAGTTGATAGACGAATGGTCGGTTCATATTCATCTTGTTTCTCGCTCGTGCCTCCAAGTCTAGGGCATACATCAATAAGTAGGAAGAAAAGTCATGTCCACTTTAGCTTTATACTCTTTCCCATTGAATCGTGGGATTGAGTTAGTCGATGGAAGGCTAAGTCTTGCCTATCCTGGAATGTATTCTTGTTTTTCTTTCCAGGGAGGATACTTTGATGCTTTATTGGATTTCAATCATGAGTTGAGTACTGGACAGTCAATCACGTCCACTTTTGGTGCAAATGTCGCCATAATCAAGGCGAAGACCTCAAGAATAGATGGTCAAGTTATATCCAACTAATGATTGATGCTCTCCCCACCAGACCAAATAAGGATTAGTGTGCTAATGGGCGAGTCACATCCATTTCATATTGCACTTCTAATCGAATCACGGTAAGAGTCGGCAAATGAATGGTTGTGTTGCATTCATTCGAAGTTAGACAGTCAGTCATATTCATTTTGATTTATATTCTCCTATTAGATCTAGGGACAGAGCTGGATCTGGTGTAGTTGGTTCATGCTCATCCACTTTCATACTCCTCCTGATGGATTGTAGGAGGGTATTAGAGAATGAATGCTCAAGTCACATGCATTCGTGATTTATTCTCCTATCCATGCTCTTGTGATCGGATTTATTTATAAGACATTGGGGTCACATCCATTTGTGTTTGGTGTAGGTCGATATTGACCGTCGACCAGCGGCATGATATATGAAGCTCAGATCACATTACATGTCGATCCGGTGGTATGATATAATATGTCTAGATCAATATTGCCCATCATTCTAGCAGTATGATATTGTCAATCGCCCGTAACTTTGAACGTCATTCTGATTGGTTTTGTATTAAGGCCTTCCTACATTCGTTGCCTTAAGTCGTAAAGAATACCGAGCCTTAGCTATTATGAGCTGTCGTATTCAACATTTAGTGGTTTGTATTCCTGCCCCCATTTTTTGGTCTAGGGAATTAGTTCGTGGATGGTCGAACCTCATCCATAGTATATTTATACTCTTCATGTCGAGTTTGGGTCAGGGTTGGCTAATGAATGATCGAGTGCATTCATTCATTTGCTTATGTTCAATCCAAACCCCAGGGATCAAAATTAGTTGATGGGCAATTAATCACACCCGTTTGATGTCCATACTTTAGTCCATGCTCTAGGGATATAGAGTTATCGTGGAAAATGGATGAACCGCATTTCCCTTAGTCAATACCTTTGCCTCCAGTCAAGGTCAAGGTCGATAAGTGGTCGGTTGTAGCACGACCACTTTATTTCCAAGTTTATCCCATCGAATTGTTGGGAGGAGTTGATTAGCGGATGGTCGAGTCACATCCATCCTGTGTTTTATACTAAACCCATTTATCATCAGCGAGAGTCATTATATGAATGGTCGAACCATGTTCAATTTGCTTAGTACTCCTCCCAGGAAGTCAAGGGAGAGAGTTACCGGGTGGACGATTAAATCACATCCACCTCAAGCTGCGGTCGTGTCCACATGTTGAGCATGGTGGTTGATGAGTAGGTAGTCGGTGATGTCTATTTTAAGTCGAGCTTTTGAATTAGCCCCTGTGTCCAAGGTTAGAGTCAATATGTAGTCGATCAAATCATGTCCACTTTAGTTGGATCCTAGCATCGCTGAGCTTCGTGAGAGGCATATGTATTTTGGCGGACTTCAAGTATCAGCCAAGGAGTGGAATCAGGTCACATCTACTCTAATTCTTTCTTTGATCTCCATGTCAAGTGTGGAGGTTGAGGAATGGACGGCCAGTCGTGTGCACATTAAATTGGAGTTTGTCCTTGCCAAGCTCTGAGTAAGGCATTGATTTCCTATTAGGATTGAAGCATTAAATAAGAAGTGGATGGTCAAATAACATCCACTTTCCATTTCAAGTTCTAGACCCATAGTTAGGGGCATATGGTAGCTAATGAGTGGTTAATCATGCTCAACTTGAGATCCATCAAAGGTTCGATTATGGTCAACGGAGGTTGGTTGGTGCCTAGTTCTAAGTACTTGGTCACCTGCATCGTTTGGAAGTAGTTTAGTCAAGTTGGTCATAACTCACAACATAATTGAAGTTGAAATAAATCTTATTGATAAATGATTCAGAGTCGTATGCTCGCTATTCTACATCGCCCCAGCCCTTCTCAGCTAGAAGTTGGCCATATGTAGTTCAATTAATAACCAGAGTTCTTTATTGATTGGATGTTCTTTGGCTACCATTCTATGTGGCTTGCACATACTTTTGAAACTTTCCTTTCCGGATCATCTTTCTGATCACATCTCGAAGGTATCCGCAATCACTGGTGTTATGACCATGTGTATCTTGGAATACACAAAATTTCCCAAATTTCTTCTAGGTTTCGGTGGATTCCCTCAAGGCTGGTTCCTAGTGCTGCTCTGAGTCAGAGTCTCTATGTAGAAGTTTTCGATTGAAACGTTCAAAGGAGTATATGAGTCGAATTTTGGGATTTTGGGTCATCTCCTAAAATCTGAGTCCTCGTCTACGATATCGCCATTGCTGGACTCGGTTTAAATTGCTTTGGCAACAGGCCTGCATTGTTCTTTTTCCTAGTCTACTTCGCCTCTTTGTTTAGATTCTGGTTCGCTTTATAACGGAAACGATTCAAGGTTGTAGGAGGCTTTCCAGGTAATCTATAACTAAAGTGTGTCGAGGTCAATTTCCCTTACCAGCACCATTAGTATGATATTTTCACTGGGATTGCTCATATCAGTGACAACAAGAATTCTTTGAGCAGCTTGCTTGCCACTTGGAATAAATTGGTAATGACATCACATCCTTGGTGTGAGTCGCATGCATCCTGAATTTTTCAACAAACTTCTGATCCGATTGATTGGATGAGGAGATGGACCTGGGTAATAACTGCATAAACCGCATGATTGTTATTCCTTCAAGGAGTATGGTAAACATCTGCATTCAATAGCATCCGTCACTCTAGCGGAATCCATGTGCCACTCATACTTCATAAGATGTTGTCGGGTGTCTTTTCATAAAATACACTAGTATGGTCGGCATATTGAATCTCCTCGAATAGTCTGCACAATGAACAGCTTCTGTGAATAGGTTTTGACTAGGGGAGATACTCCAATTGTTGTCAGTCCGATCCTTTTTTAAGTTACAACAACTTGTAATGCTTGTGAATGATGTACGCATGGTTGTCCAACATTTGAATGGTTGAGAATGTCGATCGAATGGTGAATCGGTTTTGATGGGGTCGCTGATTAGTAATGATCCCCAAACATTCACCCAATTTGGGTGTGATCTGTATAAGACAGTAAGGAAGGCCTCTTGAGGTTGCACACTAAGTTTCAAGTCATTTGGAGTCCGTGCACCCAAATTATGACCAAAACAAGATGAACTGGTATTCAGAAGTTGGTCAGCTGAGAGCAGTCAAATCGTACAATAGCTGCCAAATCAAGTTGCACACAAAGTTTCAAATCGTACCATAGCTTCCAAATCAGGCATTTAGAAGTTGGTCTAGCAGTCGTAATCTACCCTGGAACCCTAATCCGATAATTGATCTCGGTTTGCGCTATATCACCTTGGTTCTCCAGCCTTAGGGAGTACCATTTGAGTAGCAGTTGCTTGTCCATTCCTTAGCTGCAATTCAACAGCCATCGCTTGATCCCCTATACCTCGGTCAGTCACAAGGCATAAGGGAACTGGATAGAATGCACCATCTTTAAGTTGAGTCCAAAATCTAGAATGTGGGGCCATCGAAGAATGGTATACATTTTTCTATTCCTTTTGAATCGAATCGACTCAGTGAGACGACTTTCAAGTTCATGCTCTGCATCTCCCTCCTCCTCTTCAGTGCGGTAACTTCTCTTAATGCTTTTATCTACTCTAGATTAGCTTCAACAATCCTTGATTATAAAATGAACCTAAAAGCTTACCCGATGCAACTCCAAAAGTACATTCAGTGGATTAAGTTTCTTCCCAATTTATAAACTAAATCGAATGTCTTCGATGCCTATGTGATTCATCGATCGTTGTGACTTCACAAGCATACCATCTAAATACACCTTGTTGATGCCAAAAATAGGCATCAACATCCAATAGAATCTAGTGAGATTAAATGAAGAATGAAATTAATTAGAGCCAAAATCATAAATAAACACATAGATTTTTATAGTGGTTCGGCAATCTTAGCCTACATCCACTTCATATTTTTATTGATCTTGTACTTGATTATGATTACAAGAATGTTTGGATCAGCCAAGATCCATTAATACAAGAATAAAGAATGATAATGGAAGAGATATGGTAATAGAAAGAAGGATCCATTTTCTGATGCTATGTCTGCTATATTTATAGGGGAAGACGTGCACGGATCAGGCTAAAATTTTGGCATAAAAACCTCCAGGCCAAGATGAGGCCACATAAGCATTTTGAAACCCATTGGGGATCATAGTAGGAGTCAGCCCCGACCCCTATTGTGGTGTCCAAATAAGGTGCAATCCCTTTGGTGGGTCCCTCATAATGTTAGCTACTTGTCCTCCAAATTTCATGCCATTCTGACTTACCGTTTGTGAGATATCCCCTTTTTTGTGAAGTTATGTTGCATGCATTATGATTTCAACCAATCCCTCTAGGGGGATATGGGGCGATCCCTCCAATCTCCTCTGATTGTACTGCGATCCATAGGATAGGCTCCATAAGTTCCCTACATCTTGTTCAAAAAAATTCATATGCAATGGACTTATGGATTTGAGATATTGATTGATTTCCATTGAGTTGCACTTGTTTGGCTAAAATATGTCGATTCCTTCTGTACGATCCCTTTTATACAATCCCTTTTATACCGATCCCTTTCTAAGGTAAAGTAATTGCCCATAACTTGAGCATACAAACTCCAAACGACTGAAGATTTGAAATATAGCCTCATGGAGCCTTCCTTGTCATTCTATATCAATCTCACCCAGTTTGGGACAAAAATTGAGGATATGTACTAAACCCTTAGGGAAGGGATAGACATCGATCCCCTGCCTGGGGGAGATACTAATCTACACATAGAATATTTCGGAGAGTCAATCTCTTGGACTCGGTTGATCGTCACTTCACATCTATGACTACACTTGATTTCTAGACTTCACAATCATAGCTCTAGGCTACTGGCCATGATGACAGTCAAGTCTAACTTATCCAGTCAGTTCAGATATATCAAGGTTGAAATGCCGGATAATAGACCTCATTGTCCATCTAGTCCAATCTTTGAACATTCTACTCACCAATCACTGATAAGTAGCTCCAGCATTCTTTAGATCCAATAGTAAAAATCGGAAATAATATATACCTAAATTGGTGATGAAGCTTATTGTTCTTAATTTGGTATGTGCATTGTTAGCTAATTGTAGCCGGTGTATGAATCGATGAAGGGTAGTAGTTTATGTCCAGTTGTTTCATCAATAAGTTGTTTAATCCTTTGAAAAGGGAAGTAGTCTTTCGGGTACGCCTTATTCAAGTTCGAACAGTTTATACATGTCTTCCATTTTACCTTTACCTCTCTTAACCAACAAAGGATTTGGCACCCATTTTGAGTACATTGCATCGTGAATACAACCATTTGCATTCAGCTTATTTATATCCTCTTTCAATGTACCAGATCGCTATGGTTCCATACTACCCATCCTTTATCATGGGTCCACATTCAATGCACGACACGCTAACTCTGATGAAATTCCATATATATATATATTTAAATGCATCTAAGCAAACATGTCCATATTAGCTTGGAGATACCCTACCAACTACTTTCTCGTCTTCAAGCCCGTGTGATATCTAAAATTGAAAACTCGCATGGGATTATCATCATCGATCGAGATGTTTATCGTCAGCTCTGTTAGGGCTTATCTCACATCCTCTTACTCTTTTCGTAGGTCTGTAGGCTTGTAGAACTTGTTGTTGGACCGAGCCAGGGCTTAGAAAATAGTTGCTATGCATCAGAATGATTAATGTAGGGAGGCTTCTTTGCATTCTTCCCTCTCTCATATCATTTTGCCTCTCCGAGCTTTGCAACATAGCACTCTCGACCTGTATTTTTATCAACTTAGATATCCCCACTCTGCTCACGATAGGAAATTTTACCATTAGACACCACGGAGCAATTGCGATCCAAAAATGAGCAAGTGCTAGTCGATCCAGAAAGACATTATACACTAAAAATCCATCGATAACCATTTATCTACAACCGCACAACCTTGTAGTTTCCTTTACTGAACTCAACAGGTAGTTTGATGAACCCAACAGATTCCTTGGCCTCTACAAAAAAATCCTTGGATACGGGATTTAAAACCTTTAGATCCTTTTTTCCTAGGCATGTCTATTCAAAAGTAAGGGTTCAACGCATTGTGGTCGGCTTAATCATAGCCATAAACATATAGGGTCAAGCGTCGGCCCTTGCACCCAATCCACATCTTAGTTTGGTGATATCATATCATCATTCATCATTCATTGCTGCTCCATGGGAGTCTCATCCTCTTTGGCAAAACATTTTTCATGATGTACATTCCTCAATGGGCTGTCATATCATTCCATTTCATTCCATCATTTCTTTGTATGATGAGGTCCTCTAGTGATAGTATCAATTAAAATTAATCTCTCTGGCTATCATAGCCCCTCTCCTTTGGACCCAGCCTGATTCCATTAAGTAGGTTGCCCTTGGGATCTATTGTTCTTTTTCCCATCAGCTTGCGGGTTCCTATCATTATTTTTTAACTTCTTCTTATATATCATATCATGAATGACATCCTTCAGATGCTTGCTTTCATACTTATTGCGATCATGAGTCTTATGTAAGTGAAAATATTTCCCCAAACACCTCTCTACCTTGGTCTCCTCCCTCAGAGGCGGTTTCTTATAATGCTTTATACCTTCTATGACATAGTAGTTATTCTGAGCTGTATCATTCAATGGACTATAATCTCTAGGTATAGTATACCTCATGCGCCTCTTGGTGTCCTTCTTCTTACCACAAGCCCCTTTGTTCTTTCTTTTACTATGTTGCTCCCGACATTAATTGCATTGTTTCTAGCACTATTCCCACTTTTTTTGATAGCAACATAGCTTTATATCACACTACTCGGCCCCTTTTAAATATTAGCAATCAATATAATAGCAAAATATGTCTGTTTTAAGTATAGAAATTAGGATGCCTTTCTGTAAAACTCCTCCATGTTAGATGGATGTTTACTCTTCAACCACCTACAAAAATCCATCCTCAAGTAAACCCATTGATCAATGCCATCAAAAAATCTTCTCCCTAGGCTTTCTTACTTTAATAACTACAACATTAAATATTTACAAAAAGTTCATCGGAGTCTCTAAGGAGCACTAATGAATGTTTGATAATGACATCACCTTTTAGGTCACACTATACGAACCTAAAACTATTCCATTATCTTCCAAGCTAATTATTAAATGATGATATGTCATCCTTTCAAAAATATAAGAAAGCACTTACCACTAACAGCATCCATAGCATGAGCATTATCCACATGACATCTGTACTTCAATAGATACTGCCTTGGATCATTTGTTCCATCATAAGATGACAAAGTTGGCATCAAAAACTTCGGATACCTCTCTTCAAAAATGTTTTCGATAAATGGGGCTCGAGGTGGTAATGAACCCCACTCATCATTACGTGCATGCTAGCTCTCATTCAGTAGCCTTCTAACTATATCAGCAATATATTCTTCACTACTCTTAAGGAGTGGATGGCAATCGTTGGGAACACCCTTAAGTATTTGACTCTGCAAACCTTCTTGGCTTATTACATAACGTCAAGGCTCTCCAATCTTTGGGTAAGCGAATCACCCAACCCTTCTTTCTTTACATCTTTTCGGATTACGTTCCCTCCTACCCGAGTCAATGGTGTTTAACGAACGCCTTCTATTAGAGCACTACCAATCTGAGCACCTAAAGCTTGCCCTTAACTTTTACTAACATCGTGCAAATCCTCTTCACTATCAAACAAATTCAATGCCTCAGAAATTAAGTTGGCACCGATATGAGACCTCCTAATATCGACATGTTTTGCTCTTGCATGATTCGCTCCATCAGCTCTCTTCTACAATGGCCCAGCCCCTCTCTACATCGGTTATTTTCCATCTCTTCTATCCCTTTACATAAATTATAAGATTTCTTCACTGGAATAAGAAGATGATGATTCACTTCTAATTCTTCTTCACCTCTATGATTCAGCCTTCTATTGGGGCTAAACCAAAGATATCAATTTCTCTTGCATGCTTTCATCAATACCATATACATATTTTTCTTCTCTAACATCTTCGCGTTCATATCCAACGTCATCCTCTTCATTTTGGCTCTTGCCCTAACTTAGTCAGTTTAGAAGACGATCTTGGTAGGGTAGTCAAATGCTTAGTTGTTTCATCATTAGCACGTTCATATCATTCATGATCTCCTTCAACAACAGTTCCAGACATAGAAGCAGCTTTCTTTGGAGTCATTCCTTCATAGATCCAGTAGTAAATTTCTGACTAATCTAAGTAACTACGAATCTTCAAAAAGCAATTCCTAGATCTAGCTTTTAGATCTCTTCCAATCCAAATTCAAGGCATATATCTACAACTAAGAGCCTTCTTGCCAAAAATTGACACAACACTCCAAACCAATTAAATACGAGATAAATTAAGTCAGAAATGACAACGGAAAGTAAAGAGATGATATTTTTAAAGCGGTTCGGCCTCAAATTGTTTGCTTACATCCGTTATCTACTGAGTACTAATGAGTTTGCAAAAAAAATTCATAACTAGAAATCTATTGAAATTCGAGTGCAAGCAACACATCATGGCAAAAATGAGGTAGAGAATCAAAGAGTCCCAAAAGACAATTTTTCATTGCCAAAAGATGGATATTCAAAGTCAAATTCATCCACTAAAGTTGCTAGATTGTGGAAGAACATGTTAGAGCTCTGATCCATACTTTTAGGCATGAAGAATGAGTACAACACTCATAACTTGTTTGTACCGACATGACCATGTCAATGTTGACATGTTTTTAAACTAGAATCTTCGTTTCTTCTTCATGTTCGTTCAAGTATCCAAGTTTCAATTCTTCATTGACAAAATTACTCCTCTACTTCACATATATATAAACATGATTTTTCCTATTCATTTTTGTCTTTTTCTTCAAAGTACATGTCAACTTCATCTACAACTCAAATGTGGGCTGCTTCTTCGAAAAGTTGGTACCGATATCAACCATGTCAATGCTGATGTTTGCACAAAAAAGGAGCAAACACCCACAATCGATTTTCCAATCTAGAGTAAATGAATGGTAAAGCAAAAAATAGGTAAAGAACACTAGAATTTATAGTGGTTTAGCCATAATGAGCCTACGTCCACTACTTGTTTTTATTTCTTTCATTTATTTTTCTAATCTACAAGTAAATTCCAAATTGTACAATGATTTGTAAGAAAATTTTATGATTCAAAGGCTTTGTGTAGATGATCTCATTACTTGGAGCATTGCAGATATAAAAAATAATGTCTGATTTATGACGCCAAAGGTCTTGTATTTGTAGAGGTAGATTTGAGGAGTACTTCATGTGGCCATTTATGAAGTTTCCCCGTATATCACCCCTGTAAGGGATATTCCTTGGAATCTGGAATATGCTCAGTATCCTTCCAACTATAGGCTGATTTCCTTCTTGATTTGTGCTGCGGGGCCTAGTTGAGAAGTTGGTCCACATGGGCGGGGCGGACATAGACGAGTTGGCGGCTACGTTCATTGGCAACATGGAAACTAGGTCCACATGGAGATATACCTTTAGGTCCAGAAGAAGACGAAGTACTTGGTCCAGTAAGGTGGTGTCAATCACCAAATAGGACTTTTTGTCTTGTGGTTTTCCAACCACCAAACAGAAAGTTCTATTCAATGGGTATTAACCACCGACAATGACTTCTATTGTGTGATCTTTCAACCAACAAACAGAAAGTTCTACTTGATGGGTAACAACCAACGAATAGAGAACTTGGTTTGGGGTATAGGGCACCGATCAGGGTTTGATCTAGATGCTTGGCACTCCTTCATCCTATACTTTCCCCTCTAATTTTCTCCTTTCTAGCCTTCAAATTAACTCCAACCATACGTGGGTGAAAATGCCCATAACACTTGCCCCTCAAAGTTCAGCTCATAGAACGCGAGGTGGGATTTGTTGATCTTATTTTGTAAGTTTCTCAGTAAGAATGAGCCTCCGGTTCCCTTCGTTGACCTTATGGCAGTAGGCTCATAGCTTGGCATTCAGAGTGGTCTGGGGAGCACCTGCTTGAAGCTAGGAGATGTTTGGATCAAATTTGTCCCGCCCTTTAAGGGAGTCAGTGTGGTATAGCATCGGTCCAGTGTGGGCCGGTTCGCTGTGTGTCGGTTTGGCATGGGCCGGTTCAGCATGGTTTTCACCCCTATATAAGCTACAGTGCCTTACTTCCTTGGCCACGCTTATTCTACAAACTTCTTCAAAACTCGCGACTCGTTGTCTCCCTAGACCTCTATTGTTGCTGCTTCAGCAGGCTTTAGCCCAACTCCAATTTCTCGACCTGAAGTTTATCTAACAACTTGGTGAGACTTTCTCCTACATCTGAACCCTTGCACCACTTTCTAACACGTCACTAGTGCTATACAGAAGCCTCGACTCTATTTGATCGCGTTCTTTTAGGTAGTTTTGCGCATGGAGGACTGGTGAACAGAAGCGTTGAATTATATATACGTGTGTGTGTGTGTGCGCGCGCGCATGCACATGCATATATGAGAACTCCTTCCTTTGCTCTAGCCCCTGAGATGGGTTGTTATGCAAAACATGTACGTCAGTCCCCGTTGGACTCGCTTCCAGACTACTTTAGGGAATTTGGGTCCTTCTTCCTCAGGGCCTTCTACCCTACTCACTTGGGTCATCGTTCTAACCAGCCTAGCTCGGTCCATTCTATACTAAATGGGTATGGACCATCCGAACTTATGGTAAATCCTAGGGACTCCGTGGCTTCAAAACTAATGGATAAATAATTAATCTCCTAGTGGCAACAATGGGTATCTCCCGAGAGGACCTTCTTCTGCCCTCTGTGGAGCAGCGAGCACATGATTCATCGGAGGGGTATATGGCCCACTCTCATTACCATTATTTGGCCGGAACTTCCCCTCCTCTCGGTCTGTGGATAACGGGGTTTCTTGTCTACTTGAAAATAGCTTCTTTCCAGCTCCATCCGAATGGATATGCTATCCTCACGAGCTTGTACGCCATTTTCATGAAGGAGTTTCAAATACCTCTTATGACGACCGCCCTATAACTCTTGTACCCTATATACCTGAAAAGATCGCTGCAAGGTACCTGACCGATGCAGAATGGTAGCCAAGGGTTAAAAGAAATAAAATCCAATACAGAACCTATAGAACATCTCAAAGCACATAGATAAAATATATTATAACAACATAGATGTAAAACAGGTGTGACAATGATATAATCAAGTGACCCATAAATAAGAACATTAGAGTGCCTCAGGTTCACAAATTATATAAAATTAAAATAAAGAGTTTATACATCCCAAATCTCCATAATAAACCCTATAATTGTCTCTAATAATACAAGAATGGACATAGCTACATAGTACTGCCCAGTGAAATATAAGAGGTTGCAAGCTCCAAGTATAGATATATGAAAGCAGCCTCCTGCTTGTACTCCGTACAGGTCCTTACGCTACCAGAACATGTTATCCCTAATCTACTAATTTAAGAGCATCCAAGGTAATAAGAAGCAAAGCAGAAAACCTTGAGTCGGATAATAGTCTGGTATAAGTGACACATCATTTCAAAAATACTATATAAATCTTATATAGTAAACATGGACATAGGGTATATAGAGCCATACCTGACTTGTCCCTGCACCAAAAAGAGTTAGCACATAACAGTAGATATATGCTAATCTATTATCAAAACCATATAAGTGTACTACAATTAATGTACAATGTCCAATGTCCAATGTCTAGATATATAGTCAAGATACCTACATCGTGTGACACCGTAGAGTGTTAAACAACCAGAGCCAACATATCTCCATCAAGCAATCCTCACCATCACTCATGTGCGTTGGATATATGATAACTCATATGGCACAATCACAAACTAGGGATCCAATCGTAATCCTGACTCATTGGTGCTGAAATCCATGCCACTTTGAAAGGCTAGGAACTAGGCCCACAATCACAAAGTCAAAGTTAATCTACCATCACAAGATCCAGACACAATCGCAAATCCAAGTGGGCATCCCCACATACCCCTTCTTTACGAGCACACTAGATGCCTCTTAGTTATCAATGATTCCTTACGCAAGCGTATCCATAATGAAACTCAATCGTTATTCCATCATGGCTATTTCTACAATAGGACACAATTGCAAATCCCACTCGCAAGACCCTATCATTAAACTTGCCCTTGTGGATAGCTGACACAACTCCCATCATTAAATCGTTGTATTCGAAATGCCTCTAGACACCCATCGTAAGTCATAGAGCCATCATACCTAGGTTTCAAAGTCGTCGTCATTATCGTCGGTTACGTCATGTCGAAGCACCATGCCATCGCCTTGCTAATTGCCACACAAGAGCCAAGGTTATCCTGGGTCATAAGAAGTTGCCAACTTCATCCCACATCACACACAAGAGCCTTGGAACACGCCACAAAGAAATACATAAAGTATTGTTATGCCATGACGAAAATCCACAACTTTCATCCTGTAAAGGCCCGAAAATCCGTACTCCTTTGAGCTGGCAACATTCCACAACAATCCAGCCAAAGGGGAACAAACTTCCAAATCTTTATGGTTAAAGAAAAAGAAAGAGATAGAAGAAAAGAGAAGGAAGAGAGAAGAAGAAAATAGAACAGCAACAGAAACAATATCAGAATCTCACAGTCGCAGCGGAACAACATATAATAAATAAATAAATAATCTTTAAACCACGAACTATACATTTTATACATTACATCATTATCAGAGTTTACAACAACAATAGACAACAAAGAAATACATCAATGGACAGTTATATAAACTTGTCCTCATACAGAATACACAGCGGAATAATACATAGTATAATATCATATACAAGTAGTACGTCTCGATATGCAGCTCGCCTCCTGAGCTCCATAGCACTCCTAAATCCAAGATGACCTGATAGACCTTAACTCCGACTGCCCGTGTGGAAATTGGTGGGCACCCAGAGTTTAGGAAGGGAACAATAAACTCCAGGTCAGTCATGTGACTGGTGTGAGAACTTAAAACAGTTATTTATCTTTTAAATAAGGAACAGGAGAAATTTTAAAAGAAAAATTCGCAATGCTTTTTGAAAATGAAACTACCATAAGGTCTCCCGCCACACACACAATGCAAACGTAGACTTGGAGGAGGTTCCTCCTTATGATAGCCAAAGATGCTTACTACGTAAATCAAATCATTTTTGATATTATTATTAGTGCATAGTGTAGAAAACAATTTCGAAAGTAGAATATAAATCTTAGCCAGCATAGGTACCATTATATTATGCCCGCTATAGCTACCATATTAAACGGCAGGTTCTACAACTAAAACCGTACAAGGCTCGTATTGTTTCTTTGGATTTCCAACAAATGGTCAGGCCAAGGAACTTCCCATTGCCACATGGAAACGCCTTTGGAATGACGTCCCGAGAACCTAACCGGATCTCTGCCAACACAAGGCCGGGTTACCCTTAACTGGGTAACAACTGACACGAATATGTCATTCCCCGATCGTAACCGATCTATATCCGAGGATCCCCGATTTCCAACAACCACAAAGTAATAAATTTGCAGTAACCACATAGGTTAAGTATCTGGGCTCCATACCATGATACCACCTCTATCCAGAAGAAATGACATACACTAAAGGGGTGCTACCCCCTAATAACCTTGCCGCATCTTTCCTGTTTTGACCATTTCCGGGGTGTGAGGCTCGATGAAGTCTCGTCCACAAAGCCACGCTTTACAAAAGCAGTGCTTTGGGTCAACAAATGATCAAAGCAATGATCATCAAGATAGATGATCAAACAAATGATCCTATCATAAATGATCAACACAATGATCATTTCACAGCATCACTCGGCATGCCACGCTACCAAATTGGGAGTATATCAAAAATAACTTTCAATTACATAACCTCTGAGCTCGTACGTCTCAGAGAAGGGTGTTAAGCTAAGAGAATAAATTCTCCGCCACCAACAGAAATATATTTGAAAGAGATCAGCTTTATATCTCAACTTGTAATGTCAGACATACAATCCATACAAGTCCTTTCCGGGATCGAACGGAACCGAAGGCACTTCCAAAGAAGCCCTTGCAATCCGGATATTCATTAATCACGTCCGGACTACCCGTCACTAAGGGTGATAAAACCTCTATATCGGAGATCAGCCGATGCAGAGTAACTCGACGGTAATCCTTCCGTTTTCACAATTATCCGGTCTTCAACACCGGTCTTCAAATGCAATTCATAACGACGTAGCACTATTCGGAATGGGTTATATGACACCATGGTCATTTCCCGGTTAACCCGAATAGTGAGCGTAAGTGTGGCATCCAATTCAAACAATCACAACAAATACCTATTTAAAGGTAAATATTGATAGTCGGTTATTCAACTATCAATAAAGATGCGCCACATCACCAGATTCCAAATAATTTCTCAAATTATTTATTTTCCCAAAAATATCTTTACAAGATATAAAATTTTCCACACTTCAAAAATAAACAACGTTTATTTTGAAAACCAATTTTCCCTTTCCACTTATAAATTCCATAGTGAATTTATATTTCAAAATATCTACTGATCTACATTTTCCAATAGATTTCAAATATCCAATTCCAATTTATCTTCAAAAAGATAAATTCTCAAAAACGTTCCATTTCGTATTGGAAAAGCAATTCCATACTTATTTAAAAGTAAGTGATTCACAAATATTATTTATTTTCACAATTCGAAAATATTCGGTATACTTAAACCATAGTTAAGTATATTTTTTTCATTCCTCAAGGAAAAACGTTCTTTTATTCACATTTACTTGGGTCAAAACGAATGTTACGTAAAACATCGTTACGACGACCCAAAATCACTAGTATAGGGACTCAAAATTTAAAATAGATATATATAAATCCCAATACCATACAAAGTATTTCCTTTCGGAAATCATTTACTATAACAACAGTGTTATAGTCCACCATTTCCTTCTTTTCCTCGAAAACGTCTATTTCAACAATGAATGTTGAAATCACGACTTCCTTTCCTTCTATTTCTCGAAAACGTCTATTTCAACAATGAATGTTTAAATCTATGTTTTCGATACTTGATGCATTTTAAAACATCTTTAAATCGTTTTAAATTCTATTTAAAACATCCTTTTCCCAAAAGATATCCCTTTTATTTAACGATATATTCACGGTTCAAAAACGTGAATATAACTCCTTTAACAAATTCCATATTCAATTCATCAAATTCCAATTATTTCCGAATTTATAACAATGTTTATAAATTCCATCTCTATTTATGAACTTCAATTTACTAATCTGTTTTATTAAATCCAATTCAATTTTGTATAACCCAACTATAAACCAAAATCTATATTATAAGTTGAATACTTATAATATTATTTATTTACCAAATCGTTCCTTTGAACTTCACAAATTTTTAAATCTTATTACTCATAAGATTTCTTTATATATTTTCTTTCAATTTCAACTTATAAACAAAAATTTCTTTTATTAACTATTTCTATCAGTATCCCATTTAAATACCCAAAAGCCAGTTTATAAGTTAATTTCCTATAAAACTTTTATTTTCAACATCTATTCATTTGATAACTTTCACAACTTATAAATCTATAAATTTTAATGAAATTCATTTTATACATCAACTCAACACTTTATAAACCCGTTTCAAAATCCCAATAAATTTAATTCACAAATATCCATTTATAAAATCTTTTATATAAACCGATAATAAAATTTATCCAAAATCCCAATTTAACTATTTTATAAAAATCTATGTATTTTAAAAATTACCTTTCTGTCATATTTCATAAAAAATGTTAATTTTTATAACATAAAAATTTATAAGCTTATTTATTTTAAAATGAACCAATACAAAAATTTAATAAAACATATTCTTTGAAAAATCACTTTAAAAACCCTTTTAAATTCAAAATTGTTATTTTAAACTTTAAAAATGAATCCGATGATGCAACAGCATCGAATAGTCAATCACGGCACAAATATCATATATCGATATGATAATCAATAATCACACAATATCTATAATCATATAAATATTTGTGAGGAATCCAGTTGGATCCCTCCAACCTGTTTCCCTGCATCCACAGATGATAGCACAATACCAATTCCACTTCAAGGTGGAATATCGCGGTATATGGGATTTTATAAAATATTATCCGCTTACTAACTACGCAATAGGGTCTCATCCGCTATACAAGGCGGGAAATCAATTCCAATATATACATATGCCAATATATATATATTGCTATATATAGTATATCCTACTATATCTACTATCACAATCAAACAGCAATCAATAATTGCAATCATCATTCAAAAATTTTAAATCTAACTATTTAAAATTTAAATCGATCTGTTCGATTGAGTGAGGAGTTCTCACCTTGATTTTATTTTGGGTTTCGGCGTTTGTTTCGAATAAAATTAAACGAACGTTTAATTTTACCCGAAATTCAAACGAGCTCCAATCGATTCCAAATCAGCTTCATCACGAAGAGCACGACCATACGATTCCAACGCAACTGATTTCGTGCGTTTTCGACCTCGCATGGCAAAGATATCACGTTTTAAACATTTACACGATTTAATATAAAATTAATTAACAACTTAATTCCCAATACCATATAAACGAATCCTGGCCGCTCATCACACCTTCTCCCCCTTTCTTCTCTTGCGTGCGCACGGCTACAGGAAGGAATTCACGCACAAAGAACCCATGCTTCACAACTAGGGTTGGACATCACGACCACCAACGACGACCGAAAATCGATCGGGGACCCCCACCGCGTGCGCCCATGTGAGAGCCACCCACGGCCAGAGTCACTGCCAGCTCGGCCCCACCGTGCGCTCGAAAAACGCGCACGACCTCCAGCTGAACCCGAGCAGATTGCGGCCTCCACACAACACCGGTTCACATCTCCACCGTTGAACTCGTAGTGCTCGATGAGCTCTCCAACTTTCCTGTTGAGGACGAGGTCTAATTGTGAATGGATGAGGAGATCGGAGGGAGGAAAGGAGGGAAGTTTCTGGCCATTGGAATCAAAAGTGGCGGCCGGCCATTATTTCTTGAAACCCTAGTTTTTTTTCTATTTTTTTTTTGTGTGAATTTTGGCCTATTTATAGAAATCAAACGACACTATTCATCCGGGTTTTCAAAACTCCGATTTACGCGTCGAAACTGACGTTTCTGGGGTTTATCCCGCGTTCCGGACACAATGGAACAGGTTTCGGAAGCTAATTCGATCATCTGTGCGAGATATGGAATTAAACGATCAATTTAAATTAAACCGATTTCGATGCGTTTTAATTTGTACCGGACAAACGGTAAATCCAATCGACTTGAAATTTGAAATCTTACAATAATATAACATTTCGGATCCGATGAAACTGGTTTCGTCGAAATCCGAGACCGTTTGAAAAATGACTATTTTAACTCGCCAAATTAATTTTAAAATAATTTCGATGCGTTTCGAGCTGCCACGGTCAAACGACAACTCCGATTGCTACGAAAATTGAAATCCGATAATAACAAACTATTATGGATCCAATGGAACTAGTTTCGTTCAATTTTGAGACTGTTCAAAAATTGGCTATTTTTCAGTCGATAATTAAATATTAAAATATTCAATTTTCACAAATCAACTTTAAATTCAGTTTTACAAGTTCTACAACATTTCTATAACTTTAATATGATATAACAAAATTTTCCAAATCATTTTCAATCTTATTTAACCCAAAATTAAATTATTTCTGGAATTTCACTATTATATTATCGATTTAATTGACCAATTAAATCCAAATATTCGATAAATAAATTGTTCGACTTAAAAATTCCACTTATTGATATTCAAAATTAATTAAATATCCAAATTTAAATTATCACAAATTCTGGGTCGTTACAATCCTCCCCTCTAAAAGAATTTCGTCCCAAAATTGCAACTTAAGGAGAATGATCTAAACCGTTTATTATTTTTCTCAATTCAAATAGTTTTATCAACTTTCTAACACAAATATTTTATTAAAGATTCATTATCATTTCAATTAGCTTTCAAACTTCAATTATAAATTTCAAAGAACATTGTTCTCTTAACAATCCAAATTTAAATTTCAAAATTTCTCAAAATTTTTCTAACACCCCGAAATTTTCGAAAAATTTCGCCAGCGTCTCCTTTGCGCGGCTCGATCGGTACGACTACAAAATGGCACCACGGCCGCTCAGAATCAAAAAGAAAAGAGAAAGCCAAGTGGCTGGAGAAGAAAATCACCAAATCTCATATAAAAACTGAAATACATACCTTTTTGTCGAGCGATTCAATTTTTTTATCTTTGAAACCAAAATTCCAATTCCTTTATAACCTGTATATCCTGCTAGTAGTAGTATCCAATTCCAACATTCATATCATTTTGCCAATTCAATTACAAAACCTTTCAACATATGCTTCTTATACACTTTGGTTTATTATTGAAGTTACATATTCAATTTCATTCGTTTCAATTTCAATTCAATTCAATTCAAGTGATTAACAACTCGCTTTCTTTTATTCAATTCATTTTTAAGTGAAACGAATTCATATCCATTCTAATTGATTTTAATTTCCATTTCATTTCCAATTGATTCCATTCAATTTTGTTTACATTCCATATTCATATTCATCTCGAATTTACTTAAGCTATTTTACTTCAAACTCAAGTTCATTTCCTTGTAAACAATCTTCAATTTCATTTCCATTTTCATTTAATTCAATTCATTTACAAATCATATTTACTTTCATTCCATCAATTAGTTTAGCTTACTAATTTTCATTTCAATACTTCGCTTTGCTTAAATCAATTTCAATTCCAATTCATTTTAATTACTCCAAATTTATTTTCAACTTAATAATATTCCATAAATATTTTTATATAGCATTCCAGAGTCTTTTCAGCTTTTCCAAAACCAAATCCAAATTTTCCAAACAACTTTTATTTAAAATAATTTGGCAGCAATTTCTCTTTTGGAAACTCGAAAATGAACACCGATAGTGTCGCGCTCACCATCGGAATTATTTTCCAGCGACCAAAAGAGTTTAGAGCTTTTCATTCCTTCAAAATAATTTTCCAAAAATCTTTGAAAATCATTTTCAAATCAAAAAGGAATTTAATTCCTAAAATTTCCAAATTCTTTCAAAAACATTTCCAAAACTTCTCTAGAATTCTATTCATAATTATAAATCACATTTATAATTTACATTCTCAAATTTCATTTGTATATGGATTTCATTTTCTTATCTTTTTATCTAAATTTTCATATAACAATGACTTCAATTATATTTCAATTTCAATGGTAATAGTTTAATATTATTACTACCTAACAACCATGCATCCATATACTACAATAATTTATAAAGATAATTTTCTTTATCTACAAAAATAGTTTTGGGCAAAAATTATTTCATCTACCCAATTTTTTTAAAACAATACTGTGTCGAAATGTTCTATTCAAGTGTTTAGAAACCCCTTCGATCCAGTTGTACAGACTGTGCCGACGAAGGTACATATGCCACTCAATAAACCAATCATCACAATATAAAAAAAAATTATATTCACTAACAAATACGCGCTCATATCTATTATTACACTCAAACTCATTCTAGAGTACTACTGACTCTATCTCTAATGAGTAACACCCAACAGAGCTAAGGTTGTCGCTTAACCATATGCTCTGATACCACTTGTAAAGGCCCGAAAATCCGTATTCCTTTGAGCTGGCAACATTCCACAACAATCCAGCCAAAGGGGAAAAAACTTCCGAATCTTTATGGTTAAAGAAAAAGAAAGAGATAGAAGAAAAGAGAAGGAAGAGAGAAGAAGAAAACAGAACAGCAACAGAAACAATATCAGAATCTCACAGTCGCAACGGAACAACATATAATAAATAAATGAATAATCTTTAAACCAAGAACTATACATTTTATACATTACATCATTATCAGAGTTTACAACAACAATAGACAACAGAGTAATACATCAATGGACAGTTATATAAACTTGTCCTCATACAGAATACACAGCGGAATAATACATAGTATAATATCATATACAAGTAGTACGTCTCGATATGCAGCTCACCTCCTGAGCTCCATAGCACTCCTAAATCCAGGATGACCTGATAGACCTTAACTACGACTGCCCGTGTGGAAATAGGTGGGCACCCAGAGTTTAGGAAGGGAACAATAAACTCCTGGTCAGTCATGTGACTGGTGTGAGAACTTAAAACAGTTATTTATCTTTTAAACAAGGAACAGGAGAAATTTTAAAAGAAAAATTCGCAATGCTTTTTGAAAATGAAACTACCATAAGGTCTCCCGCCACACACACAATGCAAACGCAGACTTGGAGGAGGTTTCTCCTTATGATAGTCAAAGATGCTTACTACGCAAAATCAAATCATTTTTGATATTATTATTAGTGCATAGTGTAGAAAACAATTTCGAAAGTAGAATATAAATCTTAGCCAGCATAGGTACCATTATATTATACCCGCTATAGCTACCATATTAAATGGCAGGTTCTACAACTAAAACCGTACAAGGCTCGTATTGTTTCTTTGGATTTCCAACAAATGGTCAGGCCAAGGAACTTCCCATTGCCACATGGAAACGCCTCTGGAATGACGTCCCGAGAACCTAACCGGATCTCTGCCAACACAAGGCCGGGTTACCCCTAACTGGGTAACAACTGACACGAATATGTCATTCCCCTATCGTATCCGATCTATATCCGAGGATCCCCGATTTCCAACAACCACAAAGTAATAAATTTGCAGTAACCACATAGGTTAAGTATCTGGGCTCCATACCATGATACCACCTCTATCCAGAAGGAATGACATACACTAAACGGGTGCTACCCCCTAATAACCTTGCCGCATCTTTCCTGTTTTGACCATTTCCGGGGTGTGAGGCTCGATGAAGTCTCGTCCACAAAGCCACGCTTTACAAAAGCAGTGCTTTGGGTCAACAAATGATCAAAGCAATGATCAGCAAGATAGACGATCAAACAAATGATCCTATCACAAATGATCAACACAATGATCATTTCACAGCATCACTCATCATGCCACGCTACCAAATTGGGAGTATATCACAAATAACTTTCAATTACATAACCTCTGAGCTCGTACGTCTCAGAGAAGGGTGTTAAGCTAAGAGAATAAATTCTCCGCCACCAACAGAAATATATTTGAAAGAGATCAGCTTTATATCTCAACTTGTAATGTCAGACATACAATCCATACAAGTCCTTTCCGGGATCGAACGGAACCGAAGGCACTTCCAAAGAAGCCCTTGCAATCCGGATATTCATTAATCACGTCCGGACTACCCGTCACTAAGGGTGATAAAACCTCTATATCGGAGATCAGCCGATGTAGAGTAAGTCGACGGTAGTCCTTCCGTTTTCACAATTATCCGGTCTTCAACACCGGTCTTCAAATGCAATTCATAACGACGTATCACTATTCGCAATGGGTTATACGACCCCATGGTCCTTTCCCGGTTAACCCGAATAGTGAGCGCTTATTTAAAAATAAGTGTGGCATCCAATTCAAACAATCACAACAAATACCTATTTAAAGGTAAATATTGATAGTCGGTTATTTAACTATCAATAAAGATGCGCCACATCACCATATTCCAAATAATTTCTCGAATTATTTATTTTCCCAAAAATATCTTTACAAGATATAAAATTTTCCACACTTCAAAAATAAACAACGTTTATTTTGAAAACCAATTTTCCCTTTCCACTTATAAATTCCATAGTGAATTTATATTTCAAAATATCTACTGATCTACATTTTCCAATAGATTTCAAATATTCAATTCCAATTTATCTTCAAAAGGATAAATTCTCAAAAACGTTCCATTTCATATTGGAAAAGTAATTCCATACTTATTTAAAAGTAAGTGATTCACAAATATTATTTATTTTCACAATTTGAAAATATTCGGTATACTTAAACTATAGTTAAGTATATTTTTTTCATTCCTTAAGGAAAAACGTTCTTTTATTCACATTTACTTGGGTCAAAACGAATGTTACGTAAAACATCGTTACGACGACCCAAAATCACTAGTATAGGGACTCAAAATTTAAAATAGATATATATAAATCCCAATACTATACAAAGTATTTCCTTTCGGAAATCATTTACTATAACAACAGTGTTATAGTCCACCATTTCCTTCTTTTCCTCGAAAACGTCTATTTCAACAATGAATGTTGAAATCTACGACTTCCTTTCCTTCGAAAACGTCTATTTCAACAATGAATGTTTTCGATACTTGATGCATTTTAAAACATCTTTAAATCGTTTTAAATTCTATTTAAAACATCCTCTTCCCAAAAGATATCCCTTTTATTTAACGATATATTCACGGTTCAAAAACGTGAATATAACTCCTTTAACAAATTCTATATTCAATTCATCAAATTCCATTTATTTCCGAATTTATAACAATGTTTATAAATTCCATCTCTATTTATGAACTTCAATTTACTAATCTCTTTTATTAAATCCAATTCAATTTTGTATAACCCAACTATAAACCAAAATCTATATTATAAGTTGAATACTTATAATATTATTTATTTACCAAATCGTTCCTTTGAACTTCACAAATTTTTAAATCTTATTACTCATAAGATTTCTTTATATATTTTCTTTCAATTTCAACTTATAAACAAAAATTTCTTTTATTAACTGTTTCTATCAGTATCCCATTTAAATACCCAAAAGCCAGTTTATAAGTTAATTTCCTATAAAACTTTTATTTTCAACATCTATTCATTTGATAACTTTCATAACTTATAAATCTATAAATTTTAATGAAATTCATTTTATACATCAACTCAACACTTTATAAACCCGTTTCAAAATCCCAATAAATTTAATTCACAAATATCCATTTATAAAATCTTTTATATAAACCGATAATAAAATTTATCCAAAATCCCAATTTAACTATTTTATAAAAATCTCTGTATTTTTAAAAATTACCTTTCTGTCATATTTCATAAAAAATGTTAATTTTTATAACATAAAAATTTATAAGCTTATTTATTTTAAAATGAATCAATACAAAAATTTAATAAAACATATTCTTTGAAAAATCACTTTAAAAACCCTTTTAAATTCAAAATCGTTATTTTTAACTTTAAAAATGAATCCGATGATGCAACAGCATCGAATAGTCAATCACGGCACAAATATCATATATCGATATGATAATCAATAATCACACAATATCTATAATCATACAAATATTTGTGAGGAATCCAGTTGGATCCCTCCAACCTGTTTCCCTGCATCCACAGATGTTATCACAATACCAATTCCACTTCAAGGTGGAATATCGCGGTATATGGGATTTTATAAAATATTATCCGCTTACTAACGGCGCAATAGGGTCTGATCCGCTATACAAGGCGGGAAATCAATTCCAATATATACATATGCCAATATATATATATATATTGCTATATATAGTATATCCTACTATATCTACTATCACAATTAAACAGCAATCAATAATTGCAATCATCATTCAAAAATTTTAAATCTAACTATTTAAAATTTAAATCGATCTGTTCGATTGAGTGAGGAGTTCTCACCTTGATTTTATTTCGGGTTTCGGCGTTCGTTTCGAATAAAATTAAACGAACGTTTAATTTTACCCGAAATTCAAACGAGCTCCAATCGATTCCAAATCAGCTTCATCGCTTAGAGCACGACCATACGATTCCAACGCAACTGATTTCGTGCGTTTTCGACCTCGCATGACAAAGATATCACGTTTTAAACATTTACACGATTTAATATAAAATTAATTAACAACTTAATTCCCAATACCATATAAACGAATCCTGGCCGCTCATCACACCTTCTCCCCCTTCTTCTCTTGCGTGCACACGGCTACAGGAAGGAATTCACGCACAAAGAACCCATGCTTCACAACTAGGGTTGGACATCACGACCACCAACGATGACCGGAAATTGATCGGGGACCCCCACCGCGTGCGCCCATGTGAGAGCCACCTACGGCCAGAGCCACTGCCGGCTCGGCCCCACCGTGCGCTCGAAAAACGCGCACGACCTCCAGCTGAACGCGAGCAGATTGCGGCCTCCACACAACACCGGTTCACATCTCCACCGTTGAACTCGTAGTGCTTGATGAGCTCTCCAACTTTCCTGTTGAGGCCGAGGTCTAATTGTGAATGGATGAGGAGATCGGGGGGAGGAAAGGAGGGAAGTTTCTAGCCATTGGAATCAAAAGTGGTGGTCGGCCATTATTTCTTGAAACCCTAGTTTTTTTTCTATTTTTTTTTGCGAATTTTGGCCTATTTATAGAAATCAAACGACACTATTCATCCGGGTTTTCAACACTCCGATTTACGCGCCGAAACTGACGTTTTTGGGGTTTATCCCACGTTCCAGACACAATGGAATAGGTTTCGGAAGCTAATTCGATCATCTGTGCGAGATATGGAATTAAACGATCAATTTAAATTAAACCGATTTAAACCGATTTTGATGCGTTTTAATTTGTACCGGACAAACGGTAAATCCAATCGACTTGAAATTTGAAATCTTACAATAATATCACATTACGGATCCGATGAAACTGGTTTCGTCGAAATCCGAGACCGTTTGAAAAATGACTATTTTAACTCGCCAAATTAATTTTAAAATAATTTCGATGCGTTTCGAGCTGCCACGGTCAAACGACAACTCCGATTGCTACGAAAATTGAAATCCGATAATAACAAACTATTACAGATCCAATGGAATTGGTTTCGTTCAATTCTGAGACTGTTCAAAAATTGGCTATTTTTCAGTCGATAATTAAATATTAAAATATTCAATTTTCACAAATCAACTTTAAATTCAGTTTTACAAGTTCTACAACATTTCTATAACTTTAATATGATATAACAAAATTTTCCAAATCATTTTCAATCTTATTTAACCCAAAATTAAATTATTTTTGGAATTTCACTATAATATTATCGATTTAATTGACCAATTAAATCCAAATATTTGATAAATAAATTGTTCGACTTAAAAATTCCACTTATTGATATTCAAAATTAATTAAATATCCAAATTTAAATTATCAAAAATTCTGGGTCGTTACACATCCCCTATTTGGCCACCAGACAGAGCAAGTTCAGTTCGCCCCCCAAACAGACCAAATCATGTTTGGCTATAATCCTGTTCGACCCCCCGAACAGCAAATCCTGTTCAGCTACAACCCTGTTTGGCCCCTCCATGTAGCAAATCTTCTTCGGCTATAATCATATTAGTCTACAATCTGCAAGTGCTCCCTGTATTCTTCCTCCATCCTTGAATAAAAAAGGATATCATCTATGAACATAAATAAAAACTTATTCAGTTGTTCCCTAAAAACAAGGTTCATAAGGTCAACAAAGTATGTCGGTGCGTTGGTTAGCCCAAATGGCATAACCAACCACTCACAGAATCCGGATGGTGTGCAAAACGACATAATCAGCATACTCTCATTTGCCACTCTCAACTGGTGAAACCCCACCGCAAGGTCCAGCTAAGAGAACACCCTCGCACCATGGAGCTGATTGAACCAGTCATCAATACGTGGAAGTGGATATCAGTTTTTCTTTGCCACCTTACCCAACTCATGGTAATCTACACGCAATCGTAGAGAGCCATCCGCTTTAGTGGTGAATACTATAGGCGAACCTCGCTCAGATATGCTTCTACGAATGAACCTTTTCCTTAACATGTCATTCATATGGATCTCCAGCTTCGTCTGCTCTCTGGGTGCTACTATTGGGCTCGCGTACTTCAACAAATCTATATAAAACTCTATCTCTTATGTGGTGGTAATCTGATCACCTCCTCAAATATTTCTAGGTACTCCTTTGCTATAGGCACAGATGATAACTCATCGTGTAAGACTCGAGTGAATATAAAAAGCTAACCATCACCTCATCGTTAGGCAGGCACTCTATCTCCAACCTACATCCATCATCCATACCTATTGTTACCAACGACCTCTTGCAATCCACCACTACTCCATACCTTTACAGCTAAAAACTTTCCATAGTTTTGTTACTCACCTTTTTTCTGGAAGGATTTCAGAAGCCAAAAGTGCTTTCAAATAGAAGAGTTGCGACACCACCTAGTGCTATCTCTTTACCAGAGATGACATTATGGCTCCTATTTTAGAAAAGTAGTCGTAGTAAGAGCTTGGATTCGGTCAATAAGACAGACTTTAGGCGCACCTGAGCGAGTTTCCTTGGTGGACAATAGAGAGCCAAAGTTGAAGATGCTAGGGCTCGTAGGGTCGGTGGAAAGTGCAGACCCCAATTAATAGAATAATTCCAAACCCTATAAAAAATCAAAACGAAGCAAGCATAAGAAAATAAACATCCATAATTCGATAATGTCAAGTTTTGACCCACTATGCAAAGGCTAGTCAATCCTCTAGTAGGGTTTATGAGAATCAAAGGTCGATCGACTATCTCAGGTCTCAGTCTCAAACTATCTACCAACTCACTAGATATGAAGGAATGTGAAGCCTTGGCATCAAATAAAACATGCATAGGAGTATCAGAAATAGAAAGGATTGTGAAGCCTTGGCAACAAATAAAACATGCATAGGAGTATCGGAAATAGAAAGCATACCATGTGTGACAACACTCTTCCCCTTCTCCTTCACCGATAGAGCCATCGACGAAGCTGGAATAGCATTCAAAGCATAAGCAGACACAACCTGCTTATTTCTTAGTGGTTCTGGACAATCCTTCTTGATATGCCCATGCTTATTGCAGTTGTAGCACTTCTTGCTCTTCGCCTTGCAGTCTTCGACAACATGGCCCTTCTATCCATAATTATAGCACGTAAGTTCTCACTTGCACTTCTTCTAGTTAACCTACTTCCTTTTTCCTCCCCCGCCAGCTTATAGCTTTGGCACATCCTTTGGAGCAACAACCAACTTGGGCTTAGGATGCAGACTCTCATGTCGAAGAGCCTTCTCTACTAGCTTTTTGAAGGTCTCATCGATGTGACTCACAAGCTTCTTTCTAAGATAATCATCCAAGCCTATGATAAACTTCACATTCTACTTGAGGGGAATATCAATAAAAGATAAACCATACTTCGATATCATGTTGAACTCAGCCACATACTCTGACACAAATATATCTCTCTGTCTCAATTCAGCAAACTTCTGGAAGAGCACCTACTTCTGAGCGCCCGATATATACTTCTCTTTAAATCTCACCTTGAACTACTCCCACGTAGTTTGATCCTTGGGAGTAGTAACCTTGATGGCATTCCACCACCCCATAGCTCTTCCCTAAAGCTATCTAGAGGTCAGCTTCCTCTTCATCACATCCTCTAATTCCATATCCTCAAACATGCATTCATAAGAGTCCAACCAATCCTGCACCTCAACGGCTGATTCCATTCCAAGAAATGGTTTGCCACCTAGAGTATAGAAATCATTGCTCAATTTGGCAGAGTCATCCCTCAGTGCTTGCACAGGAGCACCACTATCTACGGCCATAGTAGGAGCAATTTGGGAATTTTGAACCATGTTGCATACCATTTATCAAACACGTTCTATATGTCGGGGTTAACAACCCCCAATCATGCCTTCTCCTCAATTCCCAAGCTAGAATTGCTATCATCATTCCTCGTTAGCTGATTCATTCTTATACGCTGAAATAAGAATGATCGGTCTCTCAAAAAGGAATAGCTGGTGTCTAAGAATGTAAAGCGACTTATATACTATATACATACATATATATATATATATATATATATATATATATATATATATATATATATCCATATAGTTTTGTAAACCAAACATAACAAATACGCTCTCTCATATATCGCTAGATCAATTCTAAGGTGATAGCTCCTTCCTTATCTCTAATAGGTCCAAGTATCAACTTAAGTCGTCTATGCAACATAGGCTCTGGTACCAAATTTGAAGACCACCCTACACATCCTATAACCTATATACCTGAAAAGAGCACCGTGGGATACTCGGATGATGCGGAACGATAGTTAAGGGTTAAAAGAAATAAAATCCAATACAGAACCTGTAGAACATCTCACAATGCACTGATAAAATATATTATAACAATGTAAATGTAAAACAAGTGGGATAATGATATAATCAAATGAACCGTAAATAAGAACATTAGAGTGCTTCGGATTCATAGACTATAAAAAAATTAAAATAAAGAGTTTATACATCCCAAATCTCTATAATAAAATTTATAACTGTTTCTAATAATACAAGTACTGACATAGCTCCACAATACTGCAGAATATAAGCAAAAGTAAGCTCCAAGTATGGATACATGAAAGCAGCCCCCTGCTCGTGCGCTGCCCAAAGTTGTTATCTCTAATCTATTGATTTAAGAGTACCTAAGGTAATAAGAAGCAAAGCATAAAACCTCGAGTTATACAATGGTATGGTGTGAGCAATACATCATCTCAAAGATGTATAAAAATCGTATAGAGTAAACATGGACATAGGGTATGCAGAGCCAGACTTGATCTGTCCTTGCACCAAAAAGAGTTAGCACATAACAGTCGATATATGCTAATCTATTATCAAAGCCATATAAGTGTACTACAATCGAAATACAATGTCTAGTTTCTAGGTATATAGTTGAAATACCTACATCGTGTGACACCCTAGAGTGATAAACAACCATGACCAACATAACATCCATCAAACAGTCCACACGATCACTCGTATTCATTTGATATATGGTAACTCATCTGGAACAATCGCAAAGTAGGGATGCAATCGTAGTCCCGGCCCATTGGTGCTCAAATCCGTGCCACTTCGAAAGGCTAGGAACCAGACCCACAATTGCAACGCCAGTGTAATCTTCTATTTCAAGATCCGGACACAATCACAAATTCAAGTCGGCTTACCCACATACCCCTTCTTTATGAGCACACTAGAAGCCTCTGAGTTATCGATGATCTCTTTTGCAATGTCTCCATTATGTAACTCAATTGTTATTCCATCACGGCTATTTCCATAGGAGGACACGGTCGTAAATCCCACTCGCAAGCCGCCATCGTTAAGCTTGCCTTTGTGGATCACCGTCACGACTACCATCATTAAGTTATTATCTTTGAAATGCCTCTAGATACCCATCGCAAGTCATAGAGCCATCATACCAAGGTTCTAAAGTTGCCATCATTATCTCGGTGTCATCATGTCGAAGTGCCATGCCATCACCTCGCTAATCGCCACACAAGCTCCAAGGCCATTCTAGGTCATTTGGAGATGCCAACTTCACCCCACATCACCCCCAAGAGCCCTAGAACATGCCATGAAGAAATCCCCAAAGTATTGCTATGCCATGATGAAAATCCAAAACTCTTATTCTCTATTCGACCCATAGACAGAGCAAGTTCTGTTCGGCCCCCAAACACAGCAAATCATGTTCGGCTATAATCTAGTTCGGCCCCTCGTACAACAAATCCTATTCAACCATAACCTTATTCACCCCCACCCCATGATAGCAAATATTATTCGACTATAATTCTATTCGAGCCAACAAACAGCAAATCATGTTCGGCTATAACCATATTCGGCCCCCAGATAGAGCATGTTATGTTCGACCCCAGACAGAAAATATACAATTTCTTCAAACTCTAATTTCACATTGATCTTATCACTGCACTCTGTTCCCGTGTGCCTTTGGTAAGCATCGCTACAACTCTAACTTACTCGAGCCTATCCGTCGAAGCCCGGTTTCACGGTTACTACCTCTAGTTCTCTCCAATATGCGTTTTAACAATATAAGAATTTACATAAACACAATACGCACAAATCACATCCAATCACACATATAACCATAGCAAATCAACATGTAATACATTTTAATGCAGCCTATCACACACAAAGGCAACCATACTTAAAAAAACATGATAAAAGTGCTTTAAACATTTTAAAATTCGATTTTCTTTAAGTTTGACATTGAAAATGGTTTTAAAACCTAATTTTCATTTTGAAAATGAGTTTAAAACATATCAAAACCTATAGATACATATATAGTATGGTAAGTGATGATAAATCACTCACTAAACGCCCAAAGATAAAGGTTTGCATGCAATCTGAGGCAAATATGAAAATCCCAGCTAAGATTTGATTTCCTTCCCAAAGATGTATATTTGAAGCTCCCCGATGAATCCCCTTGCTAATCTATGGTTTGGATGAGAAATGGAAGAAGTTGGGTGAAGAGAGGAATAATGGAGGTTGGGGATGGATTGAGAAGCGATAGAAAAATTTGATTTGTGGGAGGGTGACACTCCTATTTATAGGCAAAACCGTAAGCCCCCCCGAAGGTATGCCGAACAAAGCATGCCAAATCGAGCATCGAACCAAGGCAGCTCCTCTTCAAGCTCCAAACATGCCTAGAACGACAAGATCCAAATCTTTAAACAACTATATCTCCTAGTCAAAAAGTCCAAACGCTATTATGACTAATCTACGGAAAGGGAAATAATTATATTTTTCTAATGAAAGTGGTCTCGAACACCAATTGGGCTACAATCAAAAGTTATAGCCGATACAAGCCTTCTGGGAGTAAAATCCTTAAGAAAAATTATAAAGATGGGAAATGTCTCTAATAGGGATTTCCTAAAGCCATAGGGTCATATGACCGCATATGCATTAAAAGTAATATTTTACGATCCTCTGATGCAAAAAATATGGGTTATTACACCTCCATCCCAACACTAGATCAGGTCTTTATACGCGATAAAGAGCAAGTAGGAGGGCTCTTCTATTGTCTACTTTTAGGCGGGGAGTAAGTTCAAACAGGTGGAGAGTTTGTACTAAGTATAGCATGTTCAAGAGGGAATATTTCTTTGTTCTATTTTTTTTAGGAATCTCATTCTAGAGGCCAACTTCCTTTTTTTTCCTCTTATGTTTTAGATGTCGTGAAAGTCGCGATTGGAAATGATCTGGATGACCTGCTAGGGAAGCTCAACGGATCCCAAAAGGGCTCCAAGAGGTTCCTAAACTCATCATCGATGACAACCTAAGGCAACTTGGCATGTTGGAATGGTTATTCGATTGGAAGAGAAAGAAAACTTCCATTTAGAAGACCATTAAAGATAAAAATAACAGGAAGAATCGGCCGTTAAAGAGACAAGCGGTGCCTCATCCTCTCAACCTTCGGTTTCTGGGGCTGCTTCTAGTAAAAAGTTAAGCTTGTAAGGCTCAAAAGTTTCCACGTCAGGTACCCTTTGTAAAGCCCCAAGAAAGAGTGGTCGGATAAAGACCTTAAGGGAGTAAGAGAACGATAGTATTTGGACGAGGAAGGAGGAAGTGATAGGTTCTCACTCTCGAGATAGCGACCGCACTACCTCTAATCCTGGTGAAGAGGCTCATTCCTATGGGGATCAGCTCCATCATCCGATCTAATCCTAAATTGAAGAGGTTGTAAATGTAGTGTTTATATCTAAAGAGGAGGAGGAAACCTTTAACCTTAGGGATATCGACGCTCTAACTATATTATAGATCCGGAACTAAGGATTAGCTATGGGAGTCTCAAAACTATCGCTGAAATTCAACAGCAATTAAAGTCCCACGAGGACCCTAAGGATTCGTGTAGCCATCAAAACACACTCACACTCCACAACCACATAGTCTCACATCCTTTAGGCGCTTTTATGACTCTAAATCTTTGTATCTTATCATTTGCAAGTACCATGAGTTCGAAGAGGAAAATGCTAGTGGCTAAGATGAAGCAATTGGCTCCTCTCAAGGGTGTGAAGAAAGCTATGTCTTCCTTTAAGCCAAGCATGAACATTGGGCAAACTCCTATTTCATTGAAGACTGGAGAGATCTTTAGTTATTGCCCCTCTGGGGATGTGGGTGACCAAAAGCCAAAAGATGATTCTCGAAAGAGGCCTTGTTCTCCCAATAGCAAATCAAGGTCCTAAACCCAGTCTCGTCGCTCCAAATCTCCTCTAATTTCTCCAATCAGTGTATCTGACTCTGAAACTTCCAAGCATAAAAAAAATGGCATCAGAGGAACAATAGGGCCTACCCTCGAGAAAAAGAAGAAAAGGAAGGGGCCGGCAGGCGCAGTTGTTATCAACGACCCTTTTAATATGCTCTTTGATGAGTTCCAACATCCCTATCAACCTAGGAATCCCATGACTTGTCCGCTGGCAGTGCTACCACCATGTTCCTTTAAATGGACTATTGACATTTTCACCGATGGGATTGGCAGCCTTAAGGTATTGTCCGATTACAATGCTAAGGTGATGAAGGTGAACGAGGAGCTTGGTAAAAGAATGGCGAGCTAAACTTGAATTTTTTTACTTAAGTAAACGGCTACACATGGAGGGGATAAAGCGTAAGGAGGTAGTGGAGGCACTAGAGTGATCTCGAGCTGAGCATGCTAAAGAAATAGAGGATCTTAAAACCGCTCATACCTAGGACCTTGAGCAAATGAAGAATGAATGCTCCACTAATATCAAAGATGCCAAGAAGCATTGGAATGAGAAAGCCGCTCACTTCTTGGAGGACTACAAGAATGTAAGGGACAAGCTAGGCAAAAAACTGAATGAAATTCGAGTGATTGTTAGCAAGGTTAAGCCTAGTATTGAGATATCAACCGCAATGGCCACGGAGTGGAAGAATACGATGCAAGGACTAAAGGGAAGGCCTTGAAAATGAGTAAGGCTATTAAAGTCACCAGAGGTGAGAAGCTACAGGTGGAACATGTTGACTTAGACAGTCGGTTGGACCAGGTGGACTAGGTTTTTAACGAGATTTATTATAGAATATGATGGAGAAAAGCTTGGCGTGGATGGACGATTACCTAGAGGTTATGGTTATCATCCACAAATAGTTGATTAGGGAGGCGCACGCTACCAGCGAGCGGAGTGGTTCGCCATTTAGTCTCGAAGCCATCGACTCCTGCTTCTCGACGGAGGAAATGGAAGTCGTTCGTCAAGGATATGCAAAGTTGGCTGAGGTTGAAAAAACAAAAAGAGAGATAATGGAAACAAAGAAAGGCGGTGGCTCACATTCCCAAGAAGCACAAGGTCAGACCCATAGGCCGGCCATGCATGCTCCCATGCTTGACATTCCATTAACTATTTTTCATTTTTCTCCAGATCCACCAGTCGGGACCCAGCACATGGACATCCCACTTCGGTAGCTCATTCTTAGATCTCGGGTGATGCTACCTCGCTTTTGTAAAGAGGTAGGGTATTTCTTGATGGCTCGTAGGCCATGACCACATATGCATGGTTTTGCTTAGGTGGGTCATCGTCTAACCGCCTCCTCTTTCTCCTAGCAGAGGATGCCTCTGATGTGCCACCACCAAGGTTCGTGTCCCCGTCTCCCATCGACCCTTCGATGGACAAGGCACTTCGGGAGATGATTGTTGCTCTCCAAGAAGAGACCGATGCTGATTGATCCTTTCAAATGTTCCGAAAAGGAGGCAGTTTCATGTAACCAAGCCCTAGTGGATTCTACCGCTGACGTAGCCAGGTTAAATCTAGACGCTGGAAAAGAGATGATATCTATGAAGAAGAAACAAGCTGAGCTAGGTGCCGCTGATGCTGGAAAAGAGGGGACATAAAAGCTCCATGGGTGCAAGGACCCAAAGCCCTACTTTAAACAAACTACCTCCAAATCCAAGTCAAGATGATGACCATGTTTCCCTTCCACATGCATTCCCCTTTTGTATACATATGTTAAGCTGTGAATCTGTCATGTTAGTATAGTTGTCTTTTGTAATGAACATTCATACTTTCATTTATAAAAATTTGATGTACTGTCTGAGGTTAATCGCACAGCGTTAACATTCTATGGATCTTTAGTTTATATGCTTTTATCTGCTACACCATTGTTATTAGTATGTCATGATTATTGCCTAATCGGTGTCATGTTTATCTGTGGACACGGAAGGTAAAGAAAAAAAGAAAATGGGAATCCAACTGGGCGGCCGACATGCCATGGCAGCTGATAAGTTGGTTCTTCCTATATTTGATATCGATTGTTACGGTGATTACCCATTAGATTGTTAAGCCCTAACCACGGGTAGGTTGGGCTTGCCATTGTTTATGAGGAGGTAAAAGGATAGCCATGGACCCCTGAGTAGAAACTACTATGGTCTGTCACTGCCGGTCGGGAGTTTATGGCCAATCGTTTACGATGGTTTACCAGTTCCTCGATCATGTCCTGATTAGGGTATGTTTGATTCACCGATGTCGGCCGAGAGTTAAGGCCAATTGTCAATGATGGAGTACCAGTTCCTCGATCGTGTCCTGATTAGAGTACGTCTTATTCAGGCTATCGACTGAGAGTTAGGGCCGATCATCAACGATGGACTACCCATTCTTCGATCATGTCCTGATCAGGGTAAGTTTGATTCATCATTGCTGGCTGAGAGTTAGGGCTGGTTGTTAACGATGGACTGCCCATTCTTTGATCATGTCTTGATCAGGGTAGGTCTGATTCACCGCTTCCGACCGAGAGTTGCATAGAGGGTGGAGCGATAGCATGGTTTCGCTAACGGGTTGTGGAATCAGGTCCTAAGCTAATGCTATGCCTCCTTACATTGTTTTAATTGGTCCATTATGTTAAAGTGGCAATTTAGAGTCATATTTCATGATGATTACCTATTGAGACAAGATTTAAAGGAAAATCATATTTTATTAGAATTTGTCTCATAACTATTGTAATTATAGAGTTTCAACACAATAACAGAGAAAACTCAAGTAAAGTAACGACGGAGATGTTGTGAATTCCAAGCTTTTTTGAATATAGCTCCATCTACTATGCCGAGGATGAAAGTTCTGTTGCCAAAGTCATTATGTATGACATATGGTCCTTTCCAAATTGGATTGAATGCTCCTGGCCCACAAAAAATCAGCTTTAGTAATAGGTTCCCTTCCTTGAGTGGGCGATGCTTGACTTTAGAGTTGTACTGTGCTGCCACCCATTGCTTTTGTGCTTCGGCCTTAAGGGCGGCTTCCTCGTGTCTCTCATCTACCAAGTCGAGGGACATATTAAGAAACTACTTGTTCTCGTCCAGGTCATAATGATTTCTTTTATGAGATGGGACTGCGGTTTTGACCCGTAACATCACCACTGACCCATAAGCTAATGATAAAGGGGTATGTCTCATTATCATCTTTAAGGAATTGCGGTAATCCCACAATGCCTGAGGCAGTTCGTCCACCCATGCTTCCTTTACCTTTTACAGTCATTTATTATTGAGTGTCTTCAGAACCTTGTAGACTGTCGCCACTTGTCTGTTAGCCTGTGTGTATGCTACTACGGAGAAGCTCTTCTTTACACTGTGTTGTTGATAGAAGTCGGTGAACTCCATACTATCGAACTGCAACCCATTGTCTAAGATGATCTGAAGGGGGGCTCTGTACCTGCAAATTATATTCTCGACTAAAAAGTTTATGACCTTATCCATTGACACTTTAGTAAGACGCTCAGCCTCGACCCACTTAGTAAAGTAGTCAACCAATATAATAGCATGTTTTGTTCCTCCCTGCCCCAGTGGAAGCTCTCTAATTAAGTCTATCCTCCAAACCATGTAGGGCCAAATGGCTAGTCATGTAAATTAACTCCATTGGGGGTAACTTAGGAATCTTCATAAACTGCTGGCATTTGTCGCACCTCCTTGCATACTCTATTGCATTACGGTTTAATGTCGGCTAAAAGAATCCATATCGCCCTTTTTAGCCTAGGTTTACCCCCAGTGTGGTCTCCCCAGCTTTCTCCATGTATGTTCACTAGCACCTCCTTCGATACAAAATCCCATCCTGGATGACAAAGCGGGGAGCATTTTGTAAGATATACCTAGCTTCGTTCCTATTACTCGACAGTGATCCTTCGCCTAGGTACCTTAACAGCAGTGTCGTCCAAGTTTCTTAGCCATCGATAGCTACCACCATCTTTACTTCCTCGATGGTGGGTCTGTGTAGGGTCGTCATGGGTATGGACCCCAATAAAGGCTTGCCCCTTGAACTTGCCAACTTCACCAGATCATCCGTATCTCGGTTTTGTTCCTAGAAGGACGTATTTCATTAAGCAAGATCTTCACCTTCTACAAGTAGGACTTCAAACAATCACTCTTTACCTAGAGTTCCCCGGGCATTTGATTCACCACAAATTGGGAGTCGCTATGGACGCATAGTGATGTAATCCCCAGCTCCTATCCAATTTCCAATCTAGCTATCAAAGCCTCATACTCTGCCTCGTTATTCGTTACTTTGAATCCCAACTTGATTACGTAACATGGTTCCTTCCTCTGCGAGTCAGGAATACCAACCCCGTACCAGTGTTCCATCGATATAACTTCCTATTTAAGGGCCTCCTCCTCCTATAGCAGCACTTTGTCATTCCGAATGGTGAACTTAGCCAAAAAGTCTGCCAGTGCATGCCTTTAATTATAGTTCGCGGTTGATAGCTTATCTCATATTGACTTAGCTTAATACTCCACTTAGTAAGTCTCCCTGAAGTATCCGACCTGTGAAGAACTTGCTTTAGGGCCTGAACTATGAGTATTCGAGTAGGGTGTGACTGGAAGTAAGGTCTCAGCTTCTTGGATGCAATCAGAAAACATTTAGCCAGTTTTTCTAGGTTGCGGTATCTAGACTCTGGCCTAATGGAATGTTGTCTTATGTAGTATACGGGGCATCGTACCTAATCTGCCTCCCTTACCAGGGCTGCGCCCAAAGCATGATGCAATACGGTTAAATAAATGTAGATATTCTCTCCCTCCACTAGTATGGACCGAACATGTGGTTTTTGTAGTAGCTCTAGTAAATTCAAGAATGCGGCCAAGCATTCATCTGCTTAAGTGAAACTGCCTTTCTTCTTCTAAGCGCCTCAAAGAATGTGACTCACTTGTTTGTGGCCTTGGATATAGATCTGCTCAAAGCTGCTACTTTTCCATTTAAACTTTGCATCTATTTCCGTATCACGGGGATCTTTATGTCTCGCAATGCCCGACCTACTCTGGGTTAGCTTCTTTCCACCCAACGAGTATGATTAAGTCAAAGAGCTTCTCGCAAGCCAATCCAAATGAACATTTTAGTGGGTTCAGCTTCATTTCATATTTTTGTAAAATTTTAAATATTTTATCCAAGTGAGAGATGTGATCTCTAGCCTTCCTAGACTTTACCATAATGTCATCAACATATACTTTCACGGTTTTGCCAATCTATTTGACGAATTTTTATTCACCAAGTGTCGGTAGGTAGCTCCTGCGTTTTTAAGTCTGAAAGGCATGACTTCGTTGTAGTAGATTCATAAGCCAGTAATGAAGCTAGTATGCTCCTGGTCAGGGACACGCATTATGATTTGATTATACCCAGAGTAAGCGTCCATAAAGGACAAAAGCTCATGCCCTATGCTTCCACTACTACTTGGTTGATCCTTAGGAGATAGAAACAATCTTTTGGACATGCGTTGTTCAAGTTTGAAAAGTCAATACATATTCTCCATATGCAATTGGACTTCTTAATAAGAACCGGGTTTGCTATCCATTTCGGATAACGTTACTCCAAATGAAATAGTTTTTCCATAAGGTTCTTACCTCTTCATTTAGCGCCGCATATCATTTTGGGTCCATACTCCTTTTCTTTTACATCAAGGAAGGCTTCTTTGGGTTGTCATTCAAGGCATGATAAGCAACCGAGGGAGAGATCCCACACATGTTCATATGAGACCATGCAAACACATCATGACTGTCCCATAAAAATATGATTAGCTATATTTTGAGATCTTTTTCCAGACTAAACCCGACTTTCATAAGCTTCGTAGGGTCTTTCTCATTAACTTACACAAACTCTAGAGCCTTTCCAGGCTTGGTTGCGTCCCCCTCTCCTATGTCTCTTGGGTCAAGCTTATTATGAGGATCGCCTGTGAACTCGAGTGGGGGTCCTCTGCTAATTGCTATGCAAAGGAGTTCTTGGCGCAGAATGCAACTTCCATGCCTTTTCCTTTCTATCTCAGCCTATTCTCCCTAAGCTCTGCAACATAACCTTCTCTGGCCCTGTCATAGTTTCCCTTCATCACTCTTGTTCCATTGGTGGTTGGAAATTTCATTGTCAAGCACCAGTGGGCCATAAGTGCCTGAAAGTCAGATAGAGCCAGGCATCCCAGGAAGGCATTGCAAGCTGATAATCCATTCAGCGGTATGAAAGTTTGTTTCCGTATGGCTGATTGAGGACATATTCCTGTCTCCACAAACAAGTCTACTCTTCCCAAGGGCATAGTTCCCTCTCCCATGAAACCATGTAGCCACTGGTTGCAAGGTGAGATGTCTTCCATGGATAAGCCCATTTTTTTGAATGCATCTTTGAAAAGGATATTGATGGAATTTCCATTATCTATTAGAATCCTATGCACTTCTGTTGGGCCATGCATGGTCGTAATCACCATTAGGTCCGTATGCGGGTACTGCTTCCCCTGCATGTTGTGGTCATCAAAAGCTATTACCTCCTGCTCCTGACCAGGAGTTTTAAAGGAATGTGATATTTTTCGATGGATTTAAATGGTTTTAAAAGGTAATTTAAAATGTACTAAGAAACGAAGACATAGGTTTCAACATTTATTGTTGTGATAGATGTTTTTCGAGAAAACGAGGAAGATATAGAATATAACACTGTTGTTATAGTAAGTGATTTCCGAAAGGAAGTATTTTATCTAGTTTACATGATTTATGTAAATATAAGTAGTCAAATCCCTATTGTAACGACCCATAAATTTGCTACTTCAAAAATGAGAGATTTTGTTTATTTTTAGGTTTAAAAGGAATTTAAAACTTAAATAAACATGTTATATATAATAAATAATTATCTATTCTTATAGTTGATAAATTAAAAAGTATAAATTTGAATTTTAGAACAAATCAAAAAAGTTATGTTTTGTTAAAAATAAATAAAGGTTTAAATAAATGGATTTAAATATTTATTTGAAAAGTTAAATCTTATTAAAAACATCTAATAAATATAATAAAAGTAAGTTAATAATCATTTTACAAAAATAATCAAAATTTGTCGCATTTTGTCAGTTTTACATACACTGTAAATTAGAGATTTTGATATTAATTAAATATGATTTTAAAATATAAAGAGATATGTTTTAATTTATTTAAATAAGTAAAAAAGTTCATTTTAAATTTGGTTCACATAAATGAATAGTTTAGCTAAAACGTCAAAATGTGACCGTAAAACATTTTGTTGAAAATAAATGTTTTGCCGATTAAAAGTTGTCGCAACGTTGTCGCACCTCTATTTTCTTATATGTGAACATATATTCAAATAGTATAAGTATTATCTAATTCACTAATCAACATTTACTTTTAGTAAATAAGTTTAGAAACAATTAGCAAAAAAAGCACAAAATGACAAAACATGTCACATCAAATCCAACCAAATCTTTACTTTTCTTTACTTAAATATTAAGTGATTAAGACATAAAGTAATGATGTGATAAAGTGATGGTAAGTGTTGAAAGGTAAAATAAGGTAAGGACATTTTAATAATTTTGTAAAGGTTTAGTTTTTTAATTTACCACTCCTTACTTTTCCTATAAATACTCATCCATTCTTCTAATTTTTCACACAAATCATTCTCTTCTTCTTCCTTTAAGCTATTTTAATGGCTTCTCTCTTTAAGAGAGGTAGGAGAATTAAAAATAGTGGAGTGCTTAAGCACTAATCCACTTTTTACTCTCTAACCTCTTCTTAATTCACTTCTTATTCTTCTCTTCTTAAAAAATGGCCTTAGGCCGTGAGGACGAAGGTGTTTAAGGGCTTAGGCCAAGAGCAAGGTAGCAGAGGAGGGTCATGGTTGTGAGCAAAGCAAGTAAAAGTGGAGATGGTCGAGCACTTGGAAGCATGGTTATGATAAGGTTTAGAAATGTTCAGTGAAGTGTTGGTTTGGATAAGAACGTTGGTAGGAAGTTAAATAATTTAGTTAAAGGTGAGAAATTCTCATCGCTTTTGAATTTATATTTTGGTTATGTTAAAACAATCACATTGATACCCTTATGACAAATGAATGTTTATACCAAATTGATTGTTAATGTGGGTGATTGGATAGTTTGGTTAGATAATTGAATTATGATAATATATCCCGTTATGGTATCAACAAGTGAATGTTGGATTTGAAATCATATGTTATGTGATTTGTTGAATGGATGTTATGTTAGTGATAAATATGGACATTGGTTATGTTCATTTTGATTAAGTAATCACCTTTCTTAATAAGACCATATTTTAGTGATATGATATACTTTGGAAAAATAAGTCTCTTTTCAATTAGAAGTGAAATTAAAGTAAAAATAAAAGAGAATTTGAAATTTGAAGTGAAACGAATTTGAAAAGGTTAGTTAAATTAAAATTGAAATTGAAATCGATTTTGAAAATTGAAGTTGAGATTAAGGATGAATTGAAGTTTAAATTGAAATTAGATTTTAAAAATAAGTTTTAAGTGCATTTAATTTGAAGTAAGAATTGAAATTGAATTGAAATTGGAATTTAAAATTTAATATTAGAATAATAGGAATAAAATAATATTATAATATGGTAATAGTGAAGATATATTTTAAATACTTTAAAAAGTGAACATATTGATTTAAAATGATTTGTAATGATTTTATAAGCAGTAGAATTCAATTTGAATAAATTATTTCAAATATTGAAAAATAAGTTAAAACTAGGTGCGTCATGCAACGATAGTTCGCGATTTCGCGCCGAAAAGTTCAAATGAGTGTGTAGAGTGGAATATAACTCGAAATTCAATGAGATAAGAAAACTCTGGACTATATTATCCATATCTTTGAAAAAAAGAAAGAAAAACAGATTTCGTTTTGTAGATTTTGGATTAAGTCCAAAACAATTTTCTAGAAAAATCGAGCTAGTGCAGTTAAAGTGACCATAACAGGGAATTTGTTTAAATGAGCATTTTTAGTTGTGGATAAATATGAAATAAATTTGATAAATCTATTTAAATGTTTTGAAAGAAATTTGGATTAAAAAATATGAATTATCGAATGTTTAAAAAGTTGATTTAATCAAATAAGCTCATATAGCACTTTCCGCAACACTTTTATGCTGTGAATTGTATAACTTTTTGAAGATGAGTTTTCCTAGAATCAATTCTGAATGTTTTTAAAAGGAAAATTAAGCATTTTAAAAGATAATTTGGAATCTTTATAAGCAGTTCCAAAATAAAGTTGATAACTGAGTATGCAGAAACGACTAGTACAGTTGTCCCACCTGTGAGATCTGGGAAGATAAAACAAGATGTTTAACTAAGGTTAGAGATGGAGCAATTAGTGCCCTGAACTTACCTGGCCTATGTTTTCTTTTCTTATGCGAGGGGTGGAACAGATGGAAAGGAAAGCCCGAATGCTCTTAAATAAAAAGATTCTGTTAAGTTTTCCAAAATAAAAGAAGATTAGTATTATCCAAAATTTAAGCAATCTCCAAAATGAAAGATTTCTATTTACTCAAAAAATGCTTTGCTAAAATTGATTTTAGGGTTTATCGTAAATGATGTCTTAAATAACATTGTTTTTGACCCGCCTAAAAGTTAAGAAATTTGGATCGAGAGTTAAGTGTGAAAATTTGAGATATATTCTAAAGCAAAAGAATGAATTCCTTAGAATTACTGTAGGTCAAAATAAAGAGATTTAAAAATCATCCGAAAAGAATTAAAATGAAAAGAGACTTAATAAATCATGTATACTTATATTCACTTTTTATCGATAATTGAATTTCGAAGGAACTTGGGTCGGATTTGAGCGATTCCTATCCGAAAATCACTTCAAACCAATGTATACGTTCGAATGTGAAGACTTGTTGAAGACGTTGATTATTAAAGACCGTGGATCATCATAGCATGAAGACTTCGGTTTGTCCAGCTCCTGGAAAACTTGTATGGACATTTGTATGACATTGCATTTCTAAAGATTACGTGCATTGGTTTTTACAAATGTACATCAATAGTGGCGGAGATGGCAACTTCTCTTAGCTTAACACCCTCCTTGAGACATATGTGCTCAAGGGTTGTATTTTTGTGGAAGGCAATTAGTAGTCAATGGAAATGGTAATGTGGCATTCAAAGATATAATTTGTGCTATGTGAAAAGGTAATCGTTGCCTCAAGCCTCATCAAACCGAAAATGACTGAAACCAGATTAGATGTAGCAAGGCTAAGTGGGTCATTACCAAGTAGGGTATGGTCATTCCCTTCTGGATATACTTCTTCCCGCTATGATATTCGGGATATGAATGAATGTGGTGTATGAAAATCGAGCGCCCTGATAAAGATCGGTAACGACTAGGGGATGACATATTCGGTACTATCTACTTATAGAGGTAGGTCGATCTTGTGTTGGTGGAGGGCTAATGTTCTATGCCTCGGGACATCCATCTAGTGGTGTACCCATTCGGAAGGTAGATCCTTCACTTCGTCATTTATATGAAAATCCATTCTCCAATAAGAGCATACGGTTTTGTTTGTATTGGCATAATGAATAGCCTCGAAATTCTATATGGGTAACCATTTCAAAAAAGATTAATAAGTTTATTTGCTAACGTTTTCAATGATATGTCATTATAAATAGTATCAAATGTTTTGATATAAAAGTGTTTTAGTTATCATAAGGTAAAAACCTGTCAGTATTTATGTGTGGGTGTGGTCTTATGAGATACTCTTTATTTTCAAAGGATTTTTATTGAAAGGCTGATATATGACACTGTCATTTATTATTGAGTTTTCTTCAAGTTAGTTTATCAAGCCTGATCCGGGTATTTTCAATACTCGGGTCAAATCTGAGTAGTTTCAGGTTAGTCGAAGATGGTTGGAGTTTCCAGAGGAGAGCTGGAGATATTCATCTACGTATAGACATATTCTATTATCCGCTGTACTTAGTTTTTTAGTTTATATTTGTCAGCAATTGTAAGGATAGTGGTTTATGACTGTCTAGGCTGAATTTAGGTTAGACTCGGATATATGAATTTTAAAAGTTTTCCACTGTAAAGATATTTGTTCAATATTATACGTTATTCCATTCGTGTGAGATTCTGTTCTGTCTTATTTTCTTTATTACCCTTCATGTTCCGTATTTTCATGCAATTTGAGTTGGACATATGTGGTTTATTGTCGATTCAATGGGTATGGAAAAATGAGCCATGATACCTATACTACTATTTTGGGTAATTGTAACGATGTTTTACGCAACATTTGTTTTGACCCAATAAAGCAGGTTTTGGAAAATATGAAGCTTTTCTCAAAAGATTTGTAAATATACTTATTATAGATTTTAAGTATGTAGAGATATTTTCTAATCATTGAAAATGAAATGGTTTGTGAATATACTTATGCCATTGAAATAAGTATATGGAAATATTTTTCCAAATATCAAAATATTAAAATGGTTTTGAGAATATATCTTTTTAAATATATTTTGAGATAAAATTTGGAAAGTGATTTGATTAATAAAGATTAATTAAATAGGCCTAGTAACTGCTTGTGTGCTAGATTGTATTTTTGGCCATTTTTGGATCCTTGACTTGATGAGAGAGCTGATTAGTCCTGCACCTAGTACAAGGCAAACTGTAGGCTTGATTATTGTCTCGCGTTAAGAATAATGTTTCGAGTAGGGCGAAGTGACTATGGTACTCCAATCTACCGAGCTTCCTTCTTGGCCGACGGATAACAAGTTGAGTTGGAAACGTGATAAGTCTATGAGACTTGGTTTCCATATGAGGTTGAGGGCCTCTTATCGATTATTGGTCCGGAGAGAACCGTGATTCGATTTACAAAAACCACCTCGGACCAATGTATGTGTTCGAAAGTGCAGATTTGTTGAAGATGATGATTTTTGAAGACAGAGACCTTCATGGTGTAGGACTGCTTTCCCCTAGCCCCGCGATTCCTTATTATATATCTGTGTGTATATGTGTATGTGTGGTGGCAGTAGTGCTCATTTTGGAAATATTCGATGCAAGGACTGCTCGCTACTAATCCTAGGATGGGCGACTTGTATGGACGAGTATTTTACATTTCATTCCTAAGATACACGTATATTGATTTTTTACAAACGTACATATCTTGGTGGGGTAGGAGGCAGCCATCTTATACTTAACACCCTTCTCCGAGATGTATGAGCTTAGAGGTTGTACTTTTGTGGAAATCAAACGTTTGTTATAAGAAATGAAAATGTGGCATTCAAAGTAGAATATGTTCTATGAAAGTTAAACCTTACCTTAAGCCTTACACATAGAAATGGCTTAAATAGGGTATTCCATAAGGCTATGTAGTTCGCAACCGTTAGGGTATGGTCATCACCTTTCTAGATTACTCTTTATATTTTGGGTTTTGTTATGTATGCTGTGGCCGTGGATAGGTCGAAAACAAATAGGGTGATGTCATATTTAGTTCTATTTCTAATACCAGATGGGTCTTTGGGTAGGCCGATCTTGTCAGATGTAGAGGATCATAATGTTGATCCTCGGTACATTCCACTAGAAATATACTGTACGGAAAGCAGTCCCTTACCTATCATTGTATGGAATTCATTCTCTAATATGAGACTTTTTTATGCTAGAATTTAATAAATGTAACAGTGTCGGCTATAATTGATATGTATTTGTATCCTAGACACTATTATATACCAGAGGATTTGATATGAAGTTTTTTAGTTTTCGTAAAGTAAAAACCTGTTTGTGTTTATATGAAACGTGGTCTTACGAGATACCTTTGTTTTTAAAGTTTTTTATTAGTTAAAAATCTAATTGAGATGTGTTTTCTCACGCTGGTTTACCAGATTGGTCCATACGTTGTTCCCTTCGAATGCTCAGGTCAGACCGAGTATATTTACAAATTTAGTTTGGATGCTTTAGAGCTTCTGAAGACGAGCCAGAGGTCTTCAAGTCGTATTCATATATATATATTTATTTTCCATTGTATTGTTTATTTAAATTATCAGCATTTATGAGGACAGATTGTTATAACTGTCCAGGCTGATGATTAGTTAGTTGCGTACTCCGATTTGACGTATGTATATTACAGTTTTTCCTTTTGTAAAGATCATTGTTATATCATATATTGTTCCACTGCATTGTGATATTCTATGTTGTTTGGTTTTCTTTCTCTCTTCTCTCCTCTCTCTTCACTCATTTCTTCTTTCTTTCCCCTAACTATTCGCCTTTTCATTCAGTTCGAGTTAGACATGTGTGGTTTATTGTCATCTTGAAATTTGCAGAATTGCGGGTCGTTTCAATGACAATCCTACTAGAGTGCCCATGCTCAAGTACACCGCTAGCAAAGTGTATCGAGGGCCTCACATGGACCCCAAGCCAACATAGGACCGGCCTATCCCTTACTAAATATTACCGAATGTATCACCTCCCTGGTTGCCAGCCAACAACCATACCAAATCACTAGCAAACATAAATAGGTCAATATCGAATTAGTTCGGGTGATGACGATACCCTATGGTGCTAACCATATAGCCCAACCACATATCATCTATTTTATTCATTAGTGGGTGTGAGCCTACGTTTTAATGTTTTTAGCAGATCCTACCTGGAATGCTAACACTGCATTTCAAGTAATGATGTAGTGCTAGCATTCATCCATACAAGTTGTTCAAGATATGAACAAACCTATGGCACTAATTCTACTACATCCTCAGGATTTGCAGTAAGTATTCCTTGCACTTCAAAGAACTCCTTCTTTGATTCCATCATCTTCAAGATGTCCCAATTCGAATGCTTATGCCAGTTCGAAGTGGTTTTGAGATAGTATATCTGATCTCGGTCTCTCTAAACTAACAAAGATAGTTTCAAAACTGGCCATGATTTGATACCTTGTTATTTAACTATCAAATAAATAAACAATTCAACCAGAGATTTAATTTCATATGGAAACCCACCTTGGTTAAGCACATAAGCAACCACTAAGCCTCTTCAATTCCCTTTCATCAATTAAAATCACTTTTCAAATATTTGTATTAAAATACCTTATCAAAAGATATATTCACACCCTCTCTACTCTTTTTAATACTTGAAATTTTTTGATACACTTACCTCAACTGTATACCTATATTCATAAAACATTTTTCTTTGGATACTTAGAAATCTTTTCAATATGCTTATAAAATATACCCATATACTTATCACAATGGTATAAGTATATTCATAAATACTAATAAAGATTTTATTTTCAAAACTATACTTAATTGGGTTAAAACAAATGTCATTTAAAATATTGGTAATAATAAACCCAAAACATTTTTGGTGTTAGGTATGAAAAAAACACTTTATATACCACCATAATTTAAATGATCATTTATAGAAATAAAACCTCATTTCCTTTTATAAAACTCCTCTACAAATCTGCTTTATAAAACTCCTTTCTATTTATAAAACTCTTTTCTATTTATAGAACTCTTTTTTATATTAACAAAACTAATTTCTGTTTATGAAACTCTTTTCTAAAACTCCATTTACATAGCTCCTTTACATTAAATGTAAATCTTTGTTTTTAGGATAGCGCTAAATATTTTTTCATAAAACGATCATTCCATATACTAATATAAATCCACAAATGTGATTTATTTTCTAGTTCATCAGAGTATATAATTTCTTCCTTTTTATAAAATATCATTTATAAAACTATTCTTTTATTTATAAAATAACATTTATTAAACTATTCATTTATTTATAAAATAAAATTCATAAATCTATCCTTTTATTTAGAAAATACTGTTTATAAATCTATCATTTTTATGCACTATTTTATACAAAATGTTTCTGTTTGTACCAGAATTGGGTACAATACCCTTTGGATGTGTTTGAAGAGATAAAATAAAGAATGTAAATGTAAAATGAGGAAGATCTAACAAACATACCAATCAATAAACAGGAAAAACGAACAGAAACAAAAAGATTTCGAGTGGTTCGGCGTATAGCCTACATCTACTATGAAATGGCTGGCTTTTAGTGATTTTTGCTCGTTGGTTAGAATGAGTTACAAAAGTAGAATTCAAGTACAATAGCAATTTCTACAGAGTCTGGACGTAGAAGAGCCAAAAGTGTCCCTTTTCTGTAGGTCCAGGGTCACTGTTTTTAGGCATAGGCAGCAAATATCCCGCCTAGATCTCGGAAGACCTCTTCTCTCATGTAGGTGGGTCCACGTGATTGATCCCTGGTCGTTTGGACTCCATCTGCGATCGATACGAACGCAATTCATATCGATCAAGATTTATCCCAATCGAGTCAAGATAGGCAACGAACATTCCTGAGGTTGCACGGAAGCTCCTGTGAATATTTGGTGGCATTTGGACTTGTAGATTTTGAGTTACGATCGATGCAAGTTTGGATTTGTTGAAGGCTGCTGAGTTTGCATCGATCTGTTCACATCGCTTCTATTCGCATCGCTTCCAGGAACGTGCTAACTAGTGACGTGGAACTATCTTTTAGGATCGATTCACTTTTCATGCCGAGTGACCGAGTCATCCATCTTTACGTGTCTACTTCACATCGCTCTACGCTTTGTTTCATTCGTGTTGCTCTAATGCAATTCACTTCGTATCAATAGCATAGTGACCGCCTCGTATCGATAGCCTTCACTCCAATTCGTATATATATAAACTTAAACTCTTCGTATCATTTGAAGATCGATTTCATACCTATGCCTTTAAAGTGTCGTTTCATATTATTTATTGGTGGCATGTTTCATATCAATCGTTGACCGATCGATACGAACCGTGCAAATGACGATCTATACGAACTTGTGTATAAGTGAAAGTGATACGAAATCTCTTCAGGAGATGGATACGAAATAGAGTGGATGTGATGGATGCGAAGTGGAATAGGTACGATGGAAAGGAAATGGTGTTCCATGGATGCGAACGAGTTTGATTCCGATGGATACGAAGGAGGCCGCTGTGGATGGATGCGAATTAGGATGGATATGAAGAAGATTTCCCTGGATGGATTCGAATGAAACCGATATGAAGGAAGTGGACTGATGGATACGAATGAGTGCACTGCTTGATTTATACCGATCATATTTTAAGCTTATGAACTCATATTGATTTGAAATTTGGAACGTTGGCTTTCATAGCTTTGACTGCCATGTAATGTTAATTGTTGCTCGATGCGGACTTGGGAAAAATTACCAGCATCCATAGGGAATCTGTGTATAACCATTTTTATGGATGAACTGTCTTTGGTTTCCAGTCAATTCCTTGGTGTCATGGCCTTGCCAAAAGGCAGGATAACAATTTCTCCCCAAAGTACGTATTATGTGAACATGACGTGCTTTGAAAAGCTACTATCTTCATTCTGAAAAGTTCTATTCCATTCGCTGAATAGTTGCTATTTTTTTGTCAAGTGATGCAACCTTTGATTGATCTTCAATAGTACAAATAATGAATTGTTGACTGCCAATTGTTGTACTGTGCACTGTTGTAATTGTCACCAGGTGAACATTCAATTCCTGTGAATTTTAAAGATTGAATGTTAGTCTGTCGTACATGCACGTATATTAACCCGACTCTCGTTAACATTGGCACATTCATGAGTCGTTATCAAGTGTTTTTATAATCGAGTTTCGTATCGATCCTCTCCAAAATCGATATGAAATTTGAATTGTTGCAACGTTTGATGGCTGTTTTAAGGCATCTCTTTGCATCGATCCTCTCCTGGATCGATCTAAGAAACTGGAATGCACGCTTTGTTTCGATAGATATCGATACAAAGTTGATAGTCTTCGAAGACAATTCGTATCGATGGATATGAAGCTTAGGTCTTCAAGAAAATAGATACGAAATGGGTGTTTCGTATCGATAGGATATAGTGACAAAAATAAGACTTTTTTGTATCGATGAAATTTGTACTGATGCATACGAAGCTGATGACCGGTCATTGATGGATACATAATACTAATTTTCAGACTGTTCTAGGTTGATGGATACGAACGAGCCTCTTCGTATCGATGCAACTTGTGATCGCTCCAATAGGTTTTTGGCTATTGGGAGATGAAATGTTTTTTGTTTGGATAGAAACCCATATATATATATATACCATTGTACTTAGCCAAATTTCTCGCTTGCCTTTATTTTCCCTTTTTTCCTTCGTATCGATAGAGAACTCGAGAAAAAAGAACTGTCTTCGTATCCAAATTGAATAACTCATTAATTCTTCCAACTGATTGCTTAAGCTAGGTAATTAACCAATCAAAACCACTCAAAAATGATGAGTCTCGAGTTTTAATGCCAACTCGTCCAAAGTCGTTACCGATTCCGACATTGTTGATGCCAGAATTTGGTTGGAGTGAACTCAAGGAGGGAGCAATGGTGTGCTAGCTGCTTGGGGAAGAAGGAGTGAGTAGGGATACGAAGGAATTGGTGGAAGGTCGTTCGGCCTTAATTTCATATCGACGAAGCGATAGAGAAACTTGATTTTGCATCGAACCTCGGTCGGGAACTTCGCGTCGATCACCTGCCTTGGATTTCATATCGATTGTTGATTCTTGGACCTTGTCTTTATCACTTCAAATCGATAAGGACACAAAGCATATTTGTGATGAATACGAACTCCGTTGTAACCCGATCGATGCAAAGTCGATGTGACCCGATTGATACCAAGCTAGTGAATTTCGATCGATATGAAGTTAAGGCTTCCTTGATCGATACGAAGTGAATGTTTCTTATCGGTACGAAGTGAATTTTTTGGACTGGTACGAAACGAAAGTTCCTTGATCGATACGAAGTTAAGGCCTTTGCGAGGAACGATCCAAGTTTGGACTTTGATGGATACGAAACTTCATGCATTCTTGAATACTTGACTTTGACGAGCTTCTACCTTGCGTAATTGGACTTAACTGTTTCATTGCATATTTAACTGCCCTTCGAAGCTTGTTGATGGAACTGTAAATTGACAAATTTGACGAACTTCAAGTTGGATCGATCTCCAAAGTCTAGATGGCAAGGTTGTGAAGGTCAGCAATGACGGTCACTTCGGTAGAATTTCGAACTCTCGTCGCTTGAGCATCTTATCAATTTTTGTAAAACTTTCTTAAGCACTATATAATATTTCATTGCACGACATATTCATGCACTTCTTTCTGGGGCACACACGGGATTATTGTCATCTAATGATGGTTTTTACTGAGTTGATTAGCGATGGAACCCGAAAGTTCACAGCAGCAGGAGGCTCAAAGTCCACCTCCTCCGATAATAGAGATGTCGGCCATTACGGCCGAAGTCATAAGTCCAGCTCCGGACAAGTTACTGGGAGCAATCTTTATTGGAAATCCACAAGATTCTGTACCATCTAACGTCTTTGAAAATATGTTGGGAAGAATCTGCCCGAGGCACGGGCTACCGTTGGATGATCTCCTGTTACCGGGGCTAAATGACAGGCCACATATTCCCCCAGAAAAATACACAGCTTTTAATCGATTTTCCTGCACGGTCGGAACACTTCCCCCATTTAATCAATATATTCAAGAAGTGCTAGCTTACTTAGGGATTGCTCCATCACAGCTGCATCCGAATGGATATGCGATGTTGAATAGCTTATCCATCATTTTTATGGATAATCTCTCACGGCCCCCGACTCCGAAGGAAGTCAGATTCTTGTTCAATGTCAAGAGTCGGGGAGATAATCCCTCATTCACATTTTTAGATACAGTCAGGAATTGTCAAGTTGTGACTGAAACTTGGACCAGACTTAACTACTTCAAGACCGAATGGTTCTATGTTCGGTGCCCGTCAGGGTTTGCTAGACGGTGGTTAGTTAGACGTAAGTGCCGCAATTTCTCTGGTGACTAACGACATAGTTGTAATTAATGCCGAGTCTAATATTTCTTTCCTTTACATCCGCAATTCCACGAACTGAAGGTGCCCGATTTAAAGAAGTAGTGCAAATTCTTCAAGGGGTACCTGGTGAGACTAGGGAGATTGACTCGGTGTTGATAGATGAAAATTTGAGGGCCGTTAGGCTAATTGACCGAGACTAGAGCATAAGGTTTGATGGATCTCTTAATTCCCCTATTTGTTTATTTCAGTAAGATGAGTACGTTCTTTGTGCTATTTGTTGGTTTTATATTTCAGCAGTATTATTATTCGTATAATTAATGTATAAAATGGGCTATACCTTAACTTATGATGATTTTTTCAATAAAACTTAATCCTTGTCAAATCCAATTCCGTCACTGCTGCCGCCAAATGCTTTGAAAGATAGATCTCCATCATTCCAACCTTGAAATAAATGATTTTATAAAAAATTCCCCAAAAAGTTATTAGAAACATATAAGATATAAATCTAACAAAATCATTGTTTATCAAAATTTGTGGCAACAATTTTCTAAACAAAGAAAATCATAGCAATAACACTTAATTGTTCTATGCTTCCTACACATGAATTGTGTGTGTATATCTTAGTATTGGTCTAATAGGTATAATGCTTGATTTATTAGATAAAGCAAACAAATTTTTGACAGCAACAGACAGTGATTTAACATAATCCTTATTGAAGAGGAAAGATTTACCATCACTTCATAAATTTTGTACAATATAATGTGTTACGTAAGGACCGTTTTAACCTTACAATACATGAAGCACAGGCTTGATTTATTTATATAGCATACTAACATATAATACATATGTAAACTATACCAAATCAAATCTAGCTTATGTGGGTTCAATTCAACATGCATTACCAAACCTGCACTGTTTGATATGGTATGATATAATTTTATTCTTTAAACCAACATAGCTATACCAAGCATTATATAGATATGTCTGTAATTTTCTTAACCTTGTTCACTGATTTCACTCAAAATAACTATTTTGAAAATGAGTGTAAACTGGGGCAAAAACTAAATAACATATTGAAATTATGGACTAACAACGTTAAACATGATATATATATCATAGGAAACAAATTTTATTTTGAAACTTCAAAAAATAATGAGTTAAAAAACAGAATAAAACCAAACATTTTAGATATTCCAAGGTTACTTTTTTAACCTTCTTTGAAGCTGTTGTTAGTAAATTACTTGAAAATGTGAATGAAAAAAATATGTTTGAAAATATGTATGGGAAAAAAGGAAGCATAATTTTGAACAATGTTAGAGGATTGGTAATATCTAGTGAAGCCAAAAAATGATAATTTAAGCAGCACAAAAAATTTAAATGTGAGAAAACTTAAATCATACTTGAAAAGAGTTCCACGCTACTCGTCAATTGATGTAGCACTTTTCATTAACTCAAGAATAGATACTTTGTGAATCAGAATCTGTTCGTATGATTAGGTGGCAAATAAAACTAATGCTTGTAGTTGAACATAACATAAAGGTGAAAAGCCAAAGGATGAATAACCATTTGCTCTATTAACTAATAATATTTTCATTTTCATGCTATATATTTTTACCACAATGAGTATCAAAACTTTATGGGGTTTAGAGTTTATTACGCTCATCAATAAAATGCTTGAATATTGGTTCTATGATGAGTTTTTTTCCATATCAAAAAACTAAGTAAAAAATCAATATATATTGAAAAACTATCAAGAACAAATGGAAATCTTCGATGTACAAAGGGAAATAAAAACAAAACACTATAAAGCAAAGATCAATACCTCAAAATCCAATATTTTGTCAGAATTTCCAAGTTCGCTATTAACTTTATGAACATTTCAACGTAACCTCAATTTATGTTGACTAAGATTCCATTATTTGAAACCGATCAGGTCCTAAGTTAAAGTTGTTTTCCATCATGTTAGATTTATAAATTTGTACTATGTTACAATTCATTGGTTTCATTCAACATAAAGATGAGCGTTAATGATACAAATCATTGGTAAAGATGTGACACCTGTGTCAACAAAAGTCTATATCATTTTGCAAGTTGATAAAATGATATATATATTTTTTTTTCGAAAATAAAAATTATACATACCCAGACCAAAAGCTGTCAACAAGTCTGACAGGTAACCGGAATACCAAAATAGAGATATGAGATAGACAATGGCACATAAAAACAAAAAAACAGGAAAATAACAGAGAACGGCGAGCCGTAGGGGCAAAGAAACTCTGGGATCAAGCACAGAACAGTCAGCATCAGCTACTGAAAATCCACCGCCCATCAAAAAAAACACATAGTCATCGAGTTTCGGCAAGGACACCACCCAATGACGATGTCTAGAGACGACCGAGCAATAGACGAGCAGCCCAACAGACGAAACACCATAATAGAAGCACAAAAACAGAAGGTAACCCCAGAACGAAAGGCCGAAAGCCGAAAAAGAGAGCCGACAATCCTCAAGCCAAACTCCAGACGGAAGGAGAGATGAAAATCTCAACCAAAACAGATAAGCCAGATCCCTAGGAACGACAAGGAAAAGATATCTGACGTAAAGAAATCCGAGCAACCAACGCTCAAAACAAGAAAAAGAGGAGATCCTGCTCCGGCCAAACATGAACAACCTGGACCTGAAAGCAATAGCAGCGAAATGAGAGGAAAAAAGGGGGGGCGGGTGAGGGAAAGCCAGAACCGTCTGACTCGCAACCGGGACTCATCCAATTCCCGCTCTCGCGGAAGATCGAGAACAGGAGATAGAAAGCAAGGACACAAAGGGGCCAGATCTGGAACTGACCGCCCCCTTGAAAGGACGACCATGAAAAACCAAATAAACATCATTCCTAACCCGACGAATAATGGATGCGGGATCCATGGGAGAATCGTCATGAATAGCCTTGTTACGAGCACACCAAAGGTGCCAACAGAGCAGACAAGGAATCAAGCGAAAGACAATAGAGCGCAAGGATTTACCCGATATACCGTTCCACCAGGTTCTCAGTAAGTCACTCGGCGATCCGTAGCTCCCACGGATGCCAATCAGATTCCCAAAATAATTCCAACAAGCATTCGCTGAATTACCCGAGAAGAGTAAATGATCGGAGGATTCTGATGCCCCGTTACTGCAGCACCTGCAACGGGATACAAAAGGGATCCCAATACGCTGAATGTTCTCATCAACTGGCAACCCCTTATGAAGGGTTCGCCACATGAATAAAGAAACATTGGGAGGGATTCGGGAGTCCCATATGAAAGAAAAAATAGGGATAATCGGAGCCGGAGTACGAGTTGAGTTCCATGCTTTGGAAATGGAAAACGACCCACCATCCCAACCGGAAAGGCCTCCGTGAGAGTCAGAGAAGGGTTTGATCGATTGCATGTGCTTCCAAGTCTCACTTGCGTAGCTTGGCGACCCAGAAAAGCCTGCGGATGCAAGCCGTTGGTACTTGGCATGCAGGAACTGAGCCCATAAGGAATCGTTTGCCCCAAATCTGTACCACAACTTGTAGGCAAAAGCCGAACAAAAGTCCTTGAGGTTGCGCACATTAAGTCCGCCCTCGTTCTTGGGATGACACACCACGTCCCAAGAAACCCAGTGATGACGATGGTTGTCGCTCTTCGACCCCCAGAAGAAGGATGAGGCCAAAGATTGGAAAGAACGGAAGAAAGACTCGGTTGGGGTCATCGCAGCGAAGACATGGGAACCCAACGAGCCTAAAACCGACTTGATAAGCACTAGTTTACTAGCTTGAGAGAGAAGCGACGCATTCCAGTGAATAATCCTTCCCCTGACCTTATCCGTCAGGGGGTCGAAAATGGCGTTGAGTTTCCTACCCCTGTAGAGAACAACACCCAAGTACGGAAGTGGAAGGGAGGCCGCGCTGAAGCCGGTGAACGAATGGACCCACGAAACCCGGGCAGGATCCATGTCTTTCGCATGAACGAAGCAGCTCTTAGAAGAGTTAACGAGCTGACCCGAGCAACGCTCATACTGATGGATGACACAAATCAGCCGACGAACAGACAAACGATTGCCGTTCGAAAAAATGACAATGTCATCCATAAAGGATAAGGAAGAAACAAGGGGACACCCTCTCGGAAGACCAAAACGGTGAATCTGACCGAAAATCGTTAAGGTGTGGATCCCACGAATGAAGGCTTCCGCCGCAATGACGAAAAGAGATGGAGAAAGAGGATCCCCTTGACGTAGGCCTCTTCCCGACCGAAAGAAACCGTAGGCCGATCCGTTAATCTGAACAGAGAACCAACAGTTGGAGATAAGCCTCCAAACCAGATCGATAAGGGTTTCAGGAAGCCCGTAGGCCCGAAAAACTCTAATGACCAAAAACCAAGACATACGATCATAGGCCTTAGCCATGTCAAGCTTGAAAACAACATTGGAGCCTCTTACCTTCCGTTCAATCTGGGACATCAGTTCTTGAGCTAACAGGACGTTATCAGTGATTAAACGGCCCTTAACAAAACCAGCCTGGGAAGATGAAATGATGCGATCAAGGAACGGAGCTAAACGAGTGGCCAAAACCTTAGAAATCACCTTGTTGGAGAAATTACACAGACTGATTGGCCGAAATTCCACGCATGAACGAGGGATGTCACACTTTGGAATCAGGACCAAGTTTGTGGAAGACCAACTAATGGGAAGAATGCAACCGGAAAAGAATTGCTGGATAGCCAAGCAGAAGTCCGGTTGAATAATAGGCCAAACACTCCGATAGAAGGAGCCATTGGAGCCATCTGGACCGCAGGCACTGTCCTTACTTAGAGCAAAGACGCGGACTCGAATTTCTTCCGGAGATGGCGGAGCAGCCAAATCGTCAATCCCCTCAGAAGGAGACAAACTGGGAATGAAGGAGATGATAGCGTGGTCCGGCTCGGACACAGACGGAGAACCCAAAAAAGATTGAAAATGAGACAAAATGATCTCCTTGACTTCGGACGGCGACGAAGCCACAGAGAGATCCGGCCTCAAAATTTCACGAATAGAAAGAAGGTTGACTTTCTTGTGGATAGTCGAGTGGAAAAATTTAGAGTTCGAGTCGCCCAAATAAATGGTATCTGCAACATTATTTTTGATTAATGTTATAAACATCGATAAACTCCAAATTCACAATTGCATTGAGCTAAACAATAATAAAGACCTAATTTTAATGTTAATTAAAAGTCGGGATTAGGAGAAAAGAAGAAGATATATATGGATCATGGTGTATCAATCCAAGCATGTAAAGAATATTTTATATACATTTCTACATTCATATAATAAATAAATATTCAAACAATTAAAGCAGCTATATCTAAAAGTCAGGGGAATCAAAATGCACTAAGAAATTTCAATAAATAATAATACTTTTAGAAAATGACAGTTAATATTAGAGAGCACACAATTTTCTATGAATCATCATTTGTTAGAAATGTAAGAGTATCGGTAGAGTAATGAGACACTCGATATTATATCAAGCAAAGCAGCAAAGCAGTTAGGTTAGGTAGACTATTGGGCCAGTTTGTATTAAGCCAAAACCGTGTAATATATTGTATCAGCTATTATCACTACAAACAACAACTCATATATTATCGCAATGAAGTATTAATAAAATCAATAGGATCCTTCCATCGGAAATTCAATCCAATATTCTCTAAAAATACATTCAAAAATCAACTGATGATCGAATACGGTATCAGAGCATCAGCTTAATGGCACAACTTCAGCCTAAATATCATTATAATTATCATTACTTTATAATTTAGGAGTTTTAAAAAAATTCTCATCAAGATTAGGAATTTGAAAGTGCTTATCTAGAGGGAAGAAAGTACCCTGCCTAAGCACATTACAGACATTGGCTGCATCAGACTTCCACTCAAGAAAGAAAAATCAAATTCAAATTCAAGAAAATTATCAAGAACTAATCAAAACATAAAAGAATTATGCATTGCCTGAAAAAGTCACTATAAAAAACCAATCATCTGGGCTAGTGGCTGCACGTACCTGATTCTTGATTATCTTGGACCCACAGAAGCAATTCTTGCATCAGAATTGTCTACTTTTTCTTGATTTCCCTTCAGATTCTGAAACTACATCATGTGCAATAGCTCTGCAACATCAACAACATCTGACTTTGATCAAACACCAACCGAGAATCTCATTAAAACCATCATTAACCCACAGAGTCAATTGATTATAGCCCATTTAGAAGAAGATTATTATCTTCTATGTAAAGTACAGGTTGAAACAGCTGTCAGGGGCTATGGACTTGAAGATTTCCTTACCGGCACTTATACAATTCCACCAAGGTTCATTACTAATGAAGAAAACAAAACTGTCAACAACCCAGAATTTATAAAATATCAAAGACAAGACAGTCTAATTTGTTCATGGTTACTATCATCAATAAGTGTTAAATTGTTGCCACAAGTCATTGGAAGTAAAACAACATATAGAGTTTGATTAATAGTTGAAAGGATCTTTAATTCCTAATCTACAGCCAAAATAATGCATCACAAAAGACAACTACACAGTATATGAATATCTTGCAAAGATTAAAACAACATGTGATTTACTTGAAGCAGCTGGACATAAGGTGCCAATATCTAAACAGGTGTTAATTATTTTGAGTGGTTTAAGCGAGGAATATAAAGCTGTTGTAGTAGTTATATCATCTAAAAGAATTACACCATCAATTGAAAATGTACATTCTATACTACTAGCCCATGAAGGAAGTCCAGAATTCAAGAAACCCATAGATCTAGACATGTCTATCAATTATGCAGTAGGTTATAAAGTCAAGAATCAATACAACAATAAAGGAAATGCATCTGTTAGAGGAAGAGGCAGAGAAAGGTGGAACAATAACAATAGTCTAAAGCGCCAAATATGTGAGAAAATTAGACACACTGCTCCAAAATGTTATTTTGGACTCAATATGAATTACACTCCCGGCCAGAACTCAAACAATTAGAGAAATGACAATTTTAGTGCAAAAATGGCACAAGTACAACAAGACACAAGTAACCAGCTGAGCAATAATAAAGCAAGCAATCAATGTGATATTAGCAGGCCAGGACAAACTTTTGATATAAGTTGGTACCTAGATTCAGGAGCAACCAACCACATCACCAATAATCTGGACAATCTGAATCTAGAAAACAAGGAGTACAAACGTAATAGATCCATACACATGGGAAATGGTGAGGCCATTAAGATTACACACACTGGAATTGCTTGCATCAAAGGTGAAAGAAAACTATATCTCGATAATTTACTGATGGTTCCATAGATAAAGAAAAATATCTTAATTGTATCACAATTTGTTGGTGATAACAATATTTACTTTGAATTTTATCCGAAATATTTTTTGCTTAGAGACATACTGACCAAGGAAATTTTATTGCAGGGTGAGGCTATGAAGGGTCTGCATAGGTTTAATCTTGTTGATTAAAGGAATTCTAATTCTGGTAAAAGTGTTGAAAGTTGTAATTTTTCTAAACTGGCTCAGAATGAAAAGAAACCGAGCAACTTTGAAGTATGGCATTACAAACTGGGTCATCCTATGTGAACATTGTGAAAAAGCTTCTATCTAAAAATAAAATTCCCTTTGATAATGTTACACTATCATACATTTGCACTTTTTGTCAAATGGATAAGGGTCATAAATTAGCATTTACTGATTCCTTAACCAAATATGATTTCCAATTGGAATTGATAGCTGCTAATCTCTGGGGCCCTGCTCCAATTAGTTCAAACTATGGATATAAATGCTATATGTCATTTGTAGATACAATTTCCAGACATATTTGGATATATTTTTTGAAGGCAAAATCTGAAATACATCATACTATAGTGCACTTTATTACACAGGTTGAAAAACAGACCAACTATCAAGTTAAAATCATCCAAACTGATGATGGTACAAAATTCAGAACAGTCAACAACTTTTTTAGTGGGAAAGGAATAGTTCATAGAACAACGTATCCTTATACTTCTAAGCAAAATGGTCCAGTAGGAAGAAAACATAGGCATGTATTTGAATCAGGTTGAACACTACTTGCTCAGGCAAATTTACCTCTGAAATTCTGGCCTGATTCCTTTAGTACTACAATTTACCTAATTAATAGGTTACCAACTAAAGTACTAAAGGATAAAAGCCCAATAGAAAAGTTATTTAAAATAAAACCTAAATATCAAAGTTTTAAAACATTTTAGATCTACACCATGCACTTTTCTAGGGTATGCCTCAAATCAAAAAGGTTATAAGTGTATTGATGGTTATGGTAAAATATTTATAACCAGACATGTTGTATTCAATGAACATATCTTTCCCTATTCTGATCTTAGCATTAAAACAACAAGGAAAATATACGATCCAAAGGTCTTAATACCTCCCATACCTTTGCATCCATCTGAATGAACTCAAGAAGAGACTGAGAGCAATACAATGAACTCTGCTCCACAACACACGGTGTTCTTTGAACCAGGTCAGGCAGAGTCATCTGGTCCACCTGATAATACAACAAATCCAACACAAAGTATGAATCAACATGAATCAGATACTCAAAACTATGAATCAGAAGACAGTTTAGATCAAAATAGTGAATCATCACATATCGAAACTCAAGTCAGAACTGAACATCATATGATCACTAGATCAAAGAGTGGTATATTCAAGCCAAAGATATATACATCAATCATATTAGATTAGCCAGAAACATTGGATTAAGCATACAAAGACAAAAACTGAAAAGCTGCAATGAATGATGAATACATTGTTCTTACTAAAAATAGGACATGGAGTTTAGTTCTACCACCTGAGAGCAAAAATATAGTAGGTCGCAAGTGGACATACAAGTTGAAGAAGAACCAGATGGTACCCAAATATAAAGCAAGGTTGGTGGCAAAGGATTATATACAAGAGCATGGTATTGACTTCAATGAAACATTGTCACCAGTGGTTAAACCAACAACTGTTAAAGTCATTCTTACAACTGCACTGTATAAAAACTAGAGCATCGAACAATTAGATGTGAACAATGCTTTTCTTAATAGGGAGTTAAAGGAGGAGGTGTACATAGAACAACCACCAGGCTATCAGCAAGACAGAAATTATGTGTGCAAATTGAATAAAGCATATATGGTCTCAAAAAGCACCAAGAATGTGGTTTGACAAATTGAAAACCACCTTATGTGACATGGGTTTCCAGTCCAAAAAATCATACAATTCATTATTTACAAAGATCAATGATATTGTTACCATTTATATACTAATATATGTTGATAATCTGATTCTAACAAGTAACAGTGAAACTGAGATCAACAAAATCATTCAATATTCAGACAAGCAATTTTCAATCAAGGACCTTGGTCATATAAATTACTTTTTAGGAATCGAAGCTAAAAGGAGATCTGACACAGAAATCATGCTATGTTAGACCAAATATATCAGAGAATTGCTGAACAAGTCAAAGATGATTGATGCTAATCCTCAACCAACTCCAATGATAAGCAGTCAATATCATTCTAAAAACAAGGAAGAAGCCAAATTTAATGATAAACAATACATTAGTCTAGTTGGTGCATTACAATATGTTACCATAACTAGAGCTGATGTTTCGTTCAGTGTTAATTAAGTTTGTTAATTCAAAAGGATATTGACTGATTAAAAGGAACACCTAAGATACTTAAAAGGAACATCAGATTATGGAATACTACTAAATAAAAGTAAACACATCAACATAACTGGCTATGTAGATGCAGACTGAGCTATAGATCCTGATGACAGAAGATCAACAACATGCTACTGCATATATATTGGTGATAACCTAGTGTCATGGTACTCAAAGAAACAGTGCACAATATCTAGATCAAGTACTGAGGCAGAATATCAAAGTATAGCAGGTGCAACTGCAGAAGTTATATGGATACAATCACTGATGTATGAGTTACAAGCGAACACAGACAACAAATCAACACCGTGGTATGATAATTTAAGCACAATTTACTTATCAGACAATCCAGTACTTCATTCGAGAACAAAACACATAAAAGTCGACCTATAATTCATAAGAGAGCATATTTTGAACGGAAAGCTTCGAGTTAGTCACATACCTGCCACTTACCAAGTTGCAAATGTACTAACAAAAGCGCTTACAATAAGGAACTTCATTTTCTTTAGGAAAGAATTAAAGGTTAAGCGAAAAATCAGCAAACTGAGAAAGACTCGAGCGATAGATCCAACAACAAAACTTGTTGAAGCCAGCGAGGTCTTGCCAATATTGTCAGATCTCTAAAGCACCAAAAGATTTGAAGAATTTGCGATCGAAAATTGATATGGGTAAAGAGGTGGCTCAATATGGGAACCCCAACCCTAATCGTTTTGAGGGGGAATGTTAGAAATGTAAGAGTATCGGTAGAGTAATGAGACACTAAATATTATATCAAGCAAAGCAGCAAAGTGGTTAGGTTAGGTAGACTATTGGGCCAATTTGTATTAAGCCCAAACTATGTAATATATTGCATCAGCTATTATAAATACAAATAACAACTCTTGTATTATCACAATGAAGTACCAGTAAAATCAATAGCATTTTTCATCAGAATTTCAATCCAATATTCTTTGAAAATATATTCAAAAATCAACTGAAAATTGAATATCATTAAGGAATAGTATTTTGTGATAAAAAGTTAGCAAATACAGTAATATCAATCTAGTTATTCAACCGTATGCTAAAATCAGATTTGTTATTTAGCTTAACAACATTAAATATATATATATATATATATATATATATATATATATATATATATGCAAACTAAGTGGCATGCATCATGCATAGAAGAGTGATCGAATTAACTATATTACAATAGAAGTTGAATACCCATTTTACAACAAATTTTTTTATATGGTTATTATTTCAATTTCCTTACTATAGTAAAACATGCAAATGTTTTCATGGATTATACTCTCTTAAATTTAAGCCCATTTGTAGCAATGTCCCATCTTAATTGACCTTTTCCTAACGAAATTGAAGTCGGTCAAAATGTAGCGTTTAAACAATGAATAACACAAACATTTCTCACCACTCAATTAGTGTCACTAAATTTTGAGAAAAGAATAAGAATCAACATTATTAATTCTTCATTTTTATGCTAATGCATTACAAAGAAAAGTTTTTAATATTAATTCCACAATAAAAATTTATATCGACAATGTCATCATCATAACAGAATAAGTAAACAAAGTATAAAATATCACTTTCCTCATAACCGCAGCAACCAAAATTGGAATGTAAACATAACAATTCAATAATTTGTATAAAAGCATGCTTAATTTGAAAATGAAGTAATATTGTGAATAGTGTTAAGTAAAATATTTAAAGAAATGTCTGCTATAAACGCTTCATTTAGGAAACACTTTGTCTAGTCAGTGAGTAGTTAGTCCTTTGAAGCTACTGATCTACCATAGATGAAAATCGGTAGCTGTGGATCCTAGCAGCATGACTGAAGATATGGAAGTCTAAAGTATAGTCATAACATGTTGTGTAAACAACCATCACTATATGCTACAATATAAGAAAAGTTAATTGTTGGAATTGAAGTTTTAAAATCATCGTATTTTAGATTGTGAAAGTACTGAACCGTTCACATTATAGTGTATATATGACCATTATTTAATAAAAGTTATGACGAATAAAGACTCAAAAGTATCAAATTTACACAAACCTAGAACATATGATATAGGGCAAAATTTAATACAAATTATTAACACCATTATCAATAGTTTAGTTTAATAACATGTTATATATCCATTAAATTATATTGCATTCATATAATATACTTGGGTATGGTAATCGTTTTAAGAGCACTGTAGTAAGCTAAAAATTATAATGTCTATGTAACTATTAAATGGAAATAAATCAAAAGAATCATATGAATACACCATACTTTTCTGTTATAAGCGAACTGAATTGTATAAAAAGTAATCAAAGATTAAAAAAATACATAAATTTTATACTAGTTATTCGTTTGTGCAATTATTTTATAAAATATATCAGCTAAGTTCATTCATGTAATTATTTTATAAAAATTATCATATACTAATGAATATTAACCAAAAACCGAACTAATATTGATCTAAGCACTAAATATGTTGAATATGAGCAATTAGCCCGAAACTCAGCCTTAAATCAACACGTAACAAGGAAATAATGCTAGTAGAGCGCCCTCCCAATTGTCACTACTTTCAATTCTCCTTCTCTTCTTTTTGTTCCTAAATGCTCTGCATGAAGATTGAGAAAACAATCTTTCTAATTCGAGACAGGTTAAAATTTTGTTTAAGGCTTTGAATCTTCTTATATTTCACATAGTTCTCTCCCATTCTTGCACAAAAATCATCCTTTTTACAACTTCTTCTCATAATCCGATCGAAAAACAGGAAAGCAACAATTTTGTTCTGGCCAACCTTGGAACCGGACCGAAATGGATGGAATTCCAACGTGTTGGACATAATCTTGAACCATGTTTCTTAGTATATTGTTCGAAATTAGAAATGGTGAGCAACAATATGGTTAAAAAGATGGAAGAAACTACTTGAAAATGTTGTAAAGCCCTGTAATGACCCACCTTTTTGGACGGTTTAAATCGACAATAAACCACACATGTCAACTCAAACCATTCAAAAGGGAGGATTATTAATAGGGTAAATAAGAAAATGAGAGAAAAGACGGAAAAACCAAACACAGAATTTCACAGCGGTGACAAAATATAATAATCAAATAAACAGTTCATGAAGTTGTTTTACAAATAACATTTGATTACAATTTTACAATACAAATTCGATTTATACATACAACAGGTATAATAGGATAATGCAACGGAACAACATGAAACAATGGAATAATAATAATAATATAATACTAAACTCTATCTTCGTCCCCCAGAAATAATGCTTTCAACCCTGAAAAGCTCGGGCTGTAGAGCATAATGAAAAGACAAAACACTTGAGTTAGAACTAAACGATCTTATGTGAGTTAAATCAACAGTAAATAAATATGAATGTAATGACTTTAGAGATGTTTACGAGATTTTACATCTCCTATCCAGTGTATAACGTGCGTGCAATAACTTAAGAGATGTTCGGAATTTCCACCTCCTAAGGATCTATTAAACTATTTATATGTATTAATGTATGCTCTACATATAGTGTCTATCAGTAAAATAAAGTATTAAAATAGCGTTAAGGTGATACCCATATCCCCTTTAACGCATTTTATAAATGTCATAGTCTATGCAGTACTGTAAACTCCACAAAACCGATGGGCTATCAAGGAGCACTCCATAGGTATGACACAAACCAAAATCGTAGTGGGCTCAATAAGACATATGACAAGGCATAAGAGGCAATTCCCAGGGTAGGATTCTACCGTCCCGGACTGGTGGTAACACATAGCAGCTACAAACGGCCACCTCGGAACACACTCCCATAATCGAATCGAGGGTGGAAACAAATCAATCACAAAGTAACAGATATGATATCGAAGGAATGTGCCCGATCGGAGGAGCATCCTCACTTGGTCCAATTTAGCTCTTGTTTTAGTCATATCAAGCTGACTCGAGGGGGTTAGGGCTGCATTCTTACCTCATACTAGTAGCGTTCGCCAAACCATCCTACTTCGTTCTGGATTCTCCACCACGTACATAGTTGTTAAAGTGGTCCCGGTATTGGCAGAGAGTATAACAATATTCGACCCCGGTCTCCTTAGCAACCAATCGTTATATTTTTCACACCGTAGTGATTTTATAAAACATTTATATAATAAATCCAAAAAACAGTTCATACTTTCATATCAAGATATCCATATACTTATCCCGAAAGTATAAATATATTCATAAATTGTAACGACCTATCTTTTTGGACGCTTTAAGCAGACACACTCGTCGACTCAAACCATACAAAGAGACAGATTTTTATTGGGGTAAATAAGAAAAAGCAGAGAAAGAAATAAAACAAACACAGAATCTCGCAGCGGAATGGCAAAATATAATAATCAAATAACAGTTCAGGAAGCAGTATTACAAATAAATTTTATTATACTTATACAATACAGAATTAGAGTTTCACATATCATAGATAAATAAATAATGCAACGGAACAGTATGAGTGCAGTGGAATACATATAGTAAATAATTGTAATATGAATCTTCGACTTCGTCCTCCAGAGATAAGGTCTTCAAATCCTGAAATGCTCAGGCTGACCCAAGCGAATTGAAAAAACAAAACACTCGAGTCAGAACTAAAAGATCTTATGTAAGTTAAATCAACGGCAAATATGCGTGTGACGGCATCAGAGATGTTTACGGGTTTTGACATCTCCTATCCGATGTCTAACATGAGTGCAATAACTTAAGAGATGTTCGAGATTCACATCTCCTAAGGATCCGTTAAACTATCTACTATGCAGTAAAATAGGCTATTATAATAGTGTCTACAGTAAAGTAAAGTATTAAAATAGCATTAAGGTGTTACCTATATCCCCCTTAACACATTTTTATATATTTCCATAGTTTATACAGTACCGCAATTCCTCCGTAAACTGGAGGGCTATCAGAGGGCTCTCCATAGGTATGGTAAAAACCAAACTTGTAGAAGGCGCGCTAGGGCATGTGAACATGGCACTCGAGGCAATGCCAGGGTAGATATACCATTTGCGTATTCGGACTCGTGATAACGCATAACAGCTACTACCGCCCACCTCGAAACACACTCCAAAATCAAAATCAAGGGTGGCCACCAAATCAATCACAAAGTCAGAATATAGTATCGAAGGAATGTGCCCGATAGGAGGAATGACCTCACTTGGCCCGGCATGGATCCTATTTTAGTCACATCTATGCTGACTCATGGGAGTCAGGGTCACGTCATACCTCATACAGAAATCGTTCACCAAACCATCCTACTTCATTTTTGGAATCTCCACCACATACATAGTTGTTAAAGTGGTTTTCGATATTGGCAGAGAGTATGACAATATCCAATCCCGGTCTCTTTAACAACCAAACACTTATTTCACAGTGATTCTTTTACCTTTCAAAAGTCCATTCACAATTTATATCAAAATATTATATTCTCAAAACCATATCACTTTCGAAATCATATTCACTTTAAAATCATATTGTTTTCGAAATCATAATTTCTTTCAAAAATCTTATTTCCAATTAGGTTAAATCCTCACTTCAAAATCATCATATTCAATTAACTATAACATTTAAATCCTAACTTAGGTTATAACATCATTTAACCGTATTCACTTTAAAATCGAGGATTTAAAATATAATGTAATGATCCCGGTTTTGAGTCAAATTTAAATTAGTAATTAATCTGATTTTTGGATTAAATTAAGAATTAATTTAGTAATTAATATGAAATTTTGGATTAAATTGTGAAATTAAATTGAAAATGTTGGAATAAATAAATATATATATGTTTTTAAAATATTTATTTGGAAATCTAAATATTTTATAAATAAATTATAATTTGGAAATTGAATTTGAAATTCAAATACATATATGTTGAAAATAAAGATTTGGAAAATAAATAAATTATGATTGGAATAAAATTTACACTTATAAAAGATATTTGTTTACTCATTTATAAATACAAATTGATTGTATATTAATTATTGAACTTGAAATATAAAAATAAAAGTTTTGAATATATATTGGATTTAGAAAAATCTATAATTTAGTAATAGAAAAACTTGTTTTGTATTTATAATTTGATGGTTTGAAAATTTTACTTTGGAATTGATATAAGTATAATTTGCTTAAATTAATAAAAAGTTTAAAATACTTTTCTTTTATACTTGAAATAAATTAGTTTTGTACATACTTAAACTAAATAGAAAATGTATTACATAAACATTTGTAAATATAAAATAGATGTTTATTTATTTAAAAGGTTAGTAAATTGAGTTTAAAATTTAAATAAGATTTGGATATATGTAAATACAAACACATGAAAATATAATTCATGAATTAATATACAAAACATAAAAAACACGTTTCATGAATTAAATATTAAGTAGGGATTTAAAAAAAATTATGAATAGAGTTAAGGTCTTTAACATAAAATTACAAATTTAGGACATTTGTACAATTATAAAGAGATATATCTAATAAGTGTAAATTAAAGGGAAATACAAACTTACAAGTGTAACTTAATAATACAAGTGGCAAAGATCATTTTCTTTTGAAATCGAATAATATACAAATAAGAAATTAGCTTCATAATTCAGTTCAAAAACTTTCTTCATCTTTCTAAAATTGCAAAACCAGAAAGTAAAGAAATAAACTCAACAAAGCCTAGTTCTATATCAAACAAATCTGTAAAAAAATACAACCTGAAGCTTAAATCAAAATTCAAAAATCTGAGAATCAAAACCAGAGTGAAAATCAAAGCAGTAAAATCATCTCAAACAAGATCAAAAACTTCAAATCTGAAGCATTTCAAAGCAATCAACTTCAGTTTGCAAAACCCGGAAGCTTTAAGCCTAGAAATCAGAAAAGAAAACAATATATGTTTGCAAGCCTGTAAACCACTCAGATCAAAACCTGAAAAATAAAGCAAAGTTTAAAAGCAATAAAAACTATGGCAACCTAATCAAATTCAAGTTCAAATGTTGCTCAACACAATCAAGTATAGATCAAAATAATTTCTGGACCATCTCAAATTCTAGATCAAAGTGTTCCAACTTTTAGATTTAAAAACTCAAAATCACGAACAAATTCCTATCCTTTGTTCTTCATTCTGAGGTGAGCAAACACACTTATCTTTTACTATTGTGTTGAATACTTAATGTATGATATAAGAATTGCTTGATTTGTTGCCTGCATGCTGATATATAGATGTAAATTTATGTGTGCAGACAAGCAAGCATGCCTCTGCTTTTATATAAAAGGTTTGATTAACCTGTTCAAAAATGCACATCACCCAAAAGAATCAACATTAAGTTTTTATTTCTAAATAAAATTTGCTTGTACTTGTCAAATTCAAATTATAAAAATAGTCTCAGGCATTTATATTAAGCAATTTTTTTTAAAATAAAGAAATCACAGTGGAAAATCATATTGAGTTAGAAAATCAATTGTTACAATTTCATGTTTTAACTTCATAATCTAGTTCGAGCTTGAAAATGTTGATTTTTGAAACTAATATCATAATTTTTAATATTGGGAATGCTTGGGTTTCTTGAGTTGACCATTTTTAGCCTTTCTGCCAAATTTCGACAATCAACATTGAGATAGATATCGGGTTCAAGGTTGGAAGTAGCCTAGGTGGTGGGGGTTCGCGGATAAATGGTTGTAAGATTTGTAGTGCTTTGTGGTAGCCAGGGATTGATGAATTAGGGTTAGGTTCACATTTTTGATGGTTGAGCATTTGTGATTGGTGCATCATCGAAGTTGGATCGGGTTGGATCGCACTAGGGGGATTAGAGGCGTAGGAGTGTGAAGCGGCTCTGATGTGGTTTGCGTGGCCTCTAGTGATCTTGGTCGGCGGGACGTGGTGATTTTGGTAACCGAGTCTTGTTCTAGTTGAGTGCTGTCATACTTGATTTTGAACCACGGCGATCTCGTGGGTTCTGGGTGTTCGGTTGATTTGAGGTGGTCGTTGTCGACTTGTAGGTGGCGGTGAGGTTGATGGAGGTGGTCAAATTTGTGTGCATCGTGCACGCGTACACAATTATGTATGGTGTTGTCGGAAAGTTGGGAAAGAAAGGACAGGCTTGGGTTCAAACTCGAAGTCGAGTGGTGTTATGAATGTCTTGAGGCATGACGTGGGAAGATGTCGGGTTGTTCCCAAAGCAAGCATTTTAAACAATTTTTTAGTTTAAATGAAGTCGAGTTTTGAATTTTTTTAAGGAATCCAGTTGTAACATTCCTGAAAATTTACCAAGTTTAATTTAGCAATTAAATTAAAATTTTGAAAATAAATTATGAATTAATTAGAGATTTCTAGAATAAATAAAATTTTAGATTATAAAGTAGAATTTGGTTAAAAATTTAGGGATAAGTAATTTTATAAATAAAATTTGATTTTTAAAAGTAGACATTGATTTAAAGATAAATAGCAATTTGATTTAAAATTTAAGATTAAGTATTTTATAAACAAATATTGAATTTAAAAATAAAATAACAATAAAGTAGAATTTAACAACTTTAGAAGGCTAATGATACTTGTTTTCTAAAATGTTAAATATATTTGGAAGATGTATTAATTTTCAAAATATTACTTTTAAGTCAAATTTTCTTATATAAATAAAAGTGATTAATTGTTAATATGAAGTCAAAAATTTTAAATCCTTCTTTTCTTTTAAAAGTTGTACAAAAATATATAATAAACAAAATGTATATGAAACAAGAAATAAAAATTAAATACATACATATATATATATATATATATATATATAATTATTTGTAAAAAAGTATTAACAGTTTGAAATAAGTTTAGTATTCTTTTTTTTCTTTAAGTTATGCAAATGATAAATATACACATACAAATGAATAAAGAAGTACATTTAATTTTAAAGTGAATATGATAAAAAATAAAAAAAATTCTTTGTCTTGTAAATTTTTTTTATTACAAATGATAAACATCAAAGGCGATGGAGTAAAGCAATCAACATGCATAGATCTCATAATCATTCCTTTTTACAAATGGCATTCCTTATGATTGCTTAAATAAAATAATAGAATTTGAAATTATAAAAAAACTTTCCATCTCCCCATGCTAAAATTATTTTAGTCTCAGCCAAATCTGAAACACGGTAGAGAAAAGATTGAGTATCTCATATCTCAACTCCCAAAGAAGAAAGAAAAAGAAAAATCAGAAAAGAAAAATGCCACTCTCTTCTCAAAAACTGAAAGCAAATCAACCTGAAACAATTTACATTCACTAGTTGACAAGCCTGTAGTGTAATCTGTAGTTCATGCAAGATCAAGCTCAACAACACAGGGTTTTCAAAATCAAAAGGCAAGTTAAAAACGGCTTGAAGCAAAACCTGGAAAACACTTCCAGTTTCATTAAGAACTAGATCCTCTAAAACAATCTAAGGCAAGTAAATTTCTTTTTTTTAAAAATTTGAATTTGAGGTTAGTAATCAGCAATAAAAACAAAGATTTAAACAATCATATCAATCAGTTATAGAAGGAAATTAAAAGCAAATGTAAATCTGAAGTCTGCAGCCTGGAAAATAAAGCAAATTTGAAGCTTTAAACAAATTCAAACTGCAGGTAAAAATTAAATTTGTTTGTTATTGTTGAAGTAAGTAAACAAATACAACAGGAGATTCAGCAAAGTTTTGTATTTACAAACTTTTGCAGATCTAAGCTTCAAAAGAAATTAAAGAAATAAAATGGCCTGTCTCTATTCAACAAAACCAAGTTCCTCTCTGTCTTTCTGAAACCTTCAGGTGAGCAAACACACTCGAACCCATTCATATGTTTTGATATTTGAGTTGATGCTTGAAATATATGTGTTTGGTTGATAACTATGTCAGTATGTTTGCATGGCTGTGAATTTGCTTGTGTATATATGTTTGTATACGTCATATGTCCTTGTTCATTGTTACACGTTTATGGAACCTGTTATAAATATTCAAAATCATCCTATCTGGATGATTTCAGCACTCAGTTTCTAAACGAAAGATATTTATAACCATGAAATGCTAATTTTAAAAATAATTTCATGAACATTTGTTTTATTGTTATTTTTAAAATAAAAAAATACAGAGATGATCAGATTTTAAACAAAAATTCAAATGTCAGGGTTTCGATTTAGCCGGGACATTTGTACAATTATAAAGAGATGTATATAACAAGTGTAAATTAAAGGGAAATACAAACTTACAAGTGTAACTTAATAATACAAGTGGAAAAGATCATTTCTTTTGAAATTGAATAATATACAAATAAGAAATCAGCTTCATAATTTAGTTCAAAAACTTTCTTCATCTTTCTAAAATTGCAAAACCAGAAAGAAAAGAAATAAACTCAACAAAGCCTAGTTCTAAATCAAACAAATCTGTTACGAAATATAACCTGAAGCTTAATTAAAAACTCAAAAGTCTGAGAATCGAAACCAGTGTGAAAATCAAAGCAGCAAAATCATTTCAAACAAGATCAAAAACTTCAAATCTGAAGCATTTCAAAGCAATCAACTTCAGTTTCAAAACCTGGAAGCTTTAAGCTTGGAAATCAGAAAAAAAAACAAGATCTGTTTGCAAGCCTGTAAACCACTCAGATCAAAACCTGAAAAATAAAGCAAAGTTTAAAAGCAATAAAATCTACAGCAACTTGATCAAATTCAAGTTCAAATGTTGCTCAACACAATCAAGTACAGATCAAAATAATTTCCAGATTATCTCAAATTCCAGATCAAATTGTTCCAACTTTCAGATTTTAAAACTCAAAATCAAGAACAAATTCCTATCCTATGTTCTTCATTCTGAGGTAAGCAGACACACTTATCTTTTACTATTGTATTGAATACTTAATGTATGATATAAGAATTGCTTGATCTGTTGCCTGCATGCTGATATATAGATGTAAATTTATGTGTGCAGACAGGCAAACATGCCTCTGCTTTTATATGACAGGTTTGATTAACCTGTTCAAAAATGCACATCACCCAAAAGAATCAATATTAAGTTTTGATTTTTAATAAAATTTGCTTGTACTTGTCAAATTCAAATTATAAAAATAGTCTCAGGCATTTATATTAAGCAATTTTTTTAAAATAAAGAAATCACAGTGGAAAATCATAGTGAGTTAGAAAATCAATTGTTACGATTTCATGTTTTAACTTCATAATCTAGTTCGAGCTTGAAAATGTTGATTTTTGAAACTAATATCATAATTTTTAATATTGGGAACGCTTGAGTTTCTCGAGTTGACCATTTTTAGCCTTTCTGCCAAATTTCGACCATCAACGTTGAGATAGATATCGGGTTCAAGGTTGGAAGTAGCTTAGGTGGTGGGGATTCACGGAAAAATGGTTGTAAGGTTTATAGTGCCATGTGGTAGCCAGGGATTGACAAACTAGGGTTAGGTTCACAATTTTGATGGCTGAGCATTTGTGATTGGTGCATCGTCAAGGTTGGATCGGGTTGGATCACACTAGGGGGATTAGAGGCGTAGGCGTGTGAAGCAGCTCTGGTGTGGTTTGCATGGCTTCTGGTGATCTTGGTCGACAGGACGTGGTGATTTTGGTAACCAAGTCTGGTTCCAGTTGAGTGCTATCATACTCGATTTTGAACCACGGCGATCTCGTAGGTTCTGGGTGTTCGGTTGATTTGAGGTGGTTGTTGTCGACTTGTAGGTGGCGGTGAGGTCGGTCGGAGGTGGTCAAATTTGTGTGCATCTTGCACGCGTACACGATTATTTATGGTGTTGTTGGAAAGTTGGGGAAGAAAGGAAAGGCTTGGGTTCAAACTCGAAGTGGTTTGTGAATTTGCTCAAAGTTGAGTGGTGTTGTGAATGTCTCGGGGCATGACGTAGGAAGGTGTTGGGTTATTCCCGAAGCAAGCATTTTAAACAATTTTTCAATTTAAATCAAGGCGAGTTTTGATTTTTTTTTTTTAAAGGAACCATGTTTAATTTTTTTATGAAATCAATTTCTTTTATACATAATAAATGTTTTATTTAACATTTTATTTTAACTTAAATGTGTAAGTAATTTTAAAACTTAATTTGGGAATGAAATTAAGTCCTAAATAAAAAGATAAAATGTTTTAAAGTTTATGAGTTAATCATAATTAAGTAATTAGTAAAGATAAAGATAAATGGCTTATCTTAAATAATGTTTTGATTATTAGTTAACTTAAAGATTTAAAAATTTAACTATTTGTTAATAATAATTTATTTTATTTAATAGGATTTAAAAGATGTAAGAAAGTATTGAGCAAGTATAGTTACTTGGTGTAATTAATTTTAAATTAATCACTTTGTGTAATTAAATTAAAGTTATGTATTTTGTGTAATTAATTTAAGGATTAATTATTTATTTTGATAAAATTATCGAGTAATCAATGTGATTAATTAAAGGATTTATTAATTAAGTTAATTAATTATTTAAAGATGATTACTTAATGAGAGTAATTAAAAGTAATTAATTAATGATTAAAGGTTGATAAAGCAAGGAATTAGACAATAATTAATTAAAGGATAATTAATTAATGTGATTAATTAATTTAGGCAATTAATTTGAGGATAATTAATTGAAGGTTGATTTATTAATGAAATTAATTAGGAATAATCACTTATTGTAATTAAGTAAATGGTAATAATTAAGGGCTAACTAATTAATGTAATTAATTAAGGATAATTAATTGAAGGATATTTAAATAATTAAAGGTTAATTGTTTAATGATTAAAGGAGAATTAATTAAAATGATTTGTAATTAATCAATGTTAATTAAATAGCATTAGTGATTTATTCATAAGTGATTAATCTGATTTAAATTAATCGGATAATTAACTGATCTTACTTATGGATATTTGGATTCTATTTGTTGCTAAACTGTTTGATATCCCTGATGTGTAATGCTTTGTGATATAAAGTGTTTTGATTTGAGCTGTGATTTGTTTATCTGTGACGAATGTAATTATTTATCTGTGATGAATTTATATTATCTGTGGATCTGTGAATAAAGATAAGCGTTATAGATTATACCGCTTGTCGTTACTACTGTGCTTGAATCTGTGATGATTGATGTTGTTGCACTATTGTGTAAAACCCCTGGACTACACCATACACACAGAAACATGGATCGCATGAGGAAATTGGTTAAGTCACAGATTTTTGAAATGGTTGTAAAATTTAATTTTGAATCCAAATGGTTTTTGGAAATGGAATTGGGTTAAATATGAAAAGATTTTGAAAAGGAATTTTAAAAGATAAAAGTTATTTTGAATAACTTGATAAAGTTTTGAAATTTAAATAATTTGATTTGAATTTGAATTCAAGATTTGAAATTGAATTCTATGTTTGGAAATTATGGTTTAAAAGGGTTATAAAAGTTGTAAATATGTTTATATGGGTTTTAAACCATTTTAAAAGTATTTTTTGGGGGAATTTGAATTTAACTCAAGTTTTATACTTGAAGGGTTTTAACTCATGCAAATGTAACCGGATTTTTTCGAAATGAAAACAATTTGTTTTCAAATAATAATAGCATTCATATAAAGAAAGGATTTCCAATTTGTGTTGAAAAGATTTCAAATTGAAATGAATTTTTTTTGAAAGCTATAAATGAATCTTTGTGAAAGATGGTTGAACCTTGTTTTGAAATTGAAGAGGATTTTAAATGGTGTATCTTTTATATAAAAGATTTGAAATGGGAATTGTGAATGAAACTTTGAAAATAGTTTTGAAAGCTATGAATTGAGTCTTTGATTTAATGATTGGATGAGTTGATCCAATTTGAAAAGGAAATTATTTTGAAAGCTGTAAATGAATCTTTGTGATAGATGGGTGAACTTTGTGAAGTGGTTTTTTTTGTTTAAAGATTAAAATGGTAATTTGTTTAAACCATGTAAGGAGAGGTTTTGGGCTTTAAGTTGTGGCTTAACTAAGATCCCAATATCCATATGTTTTAAAATATAGCGCTCACTATTCGGTTTAGCCGGGAAAGGACTTTATGTCATATAACCCATTTCGAATAGTGATACGACGTTATGGATAGCATTTGAAGACCGGTAGTGAAGACCGGGTATTTTCAAGAACGAAAGGATAACCCGTCGAATATCTCTACACTGAGTCGTGCCGGTATAGAGATCTCCATATGTGATAGGGAGTCTGATCGAGGTTGGGAATGCTCGGATTGCAAGGGATTCTTTGTGAAGTGCCTTCGGTTCTGTTCGAACCCGGAACAGACTTGTATGGATGTGTGTCTGACATTACACTTTGAGATGTAAAGTTGGTTTCTATCAAATACATTTTTGTTTGGTGGCGGAGATTTATTCTCTTAGCTTAACACCCTTCTTTGAGATGTACGAGCTCAGAGGTTATGTAGTTGATGGTTACTAGTGATACATTCCCAATTTGGTAATGTGGCATATGAAATGTTGTTGATCATTTGTTGATCAAAGCAAGGTTTCGTGTAAAGCGTAGCTTTTTGGACGAGACTGCATTAGGACCTCACACCTCGGAAATGGTCGAAACAGGAAGGATGCAGCAAGGTTATCAGGGGTCGCACCCCAGGGTATGTCCATTTCTTCTGGAAAAGGGTGTTATCATAGTATGGAGCCTAGATACTTAACTCATATGGACACTAAAAATTTATTACTTTGTGGTTGCTTTGTGGTTGAGAGCTCTCGGATAAAGGTCGCAAATGACCGGGGTTGGCATACTTGTAGGTGTTACTTCCGAGCAGTGGTAACCCGGCCTTGTGTTGGCAGAGATCCGGGTAGGTTCTCGGGGAGTCCCTCCAGAGGCGTACCCATGTGGCAATGAGAAGTTCCTTGGCCTGACTATTTGTTGGAAATCCAATCACCAATACGCGCCTTGTACGATTTTAGTTCTAGAACCTGCCATCTAATATGGTAGCTATAGTAGGCATACTATAATGGTACGTATGCTGGCTAAGATTAATATTATACTTGCAAATGTTTTCCACTATGCACTAATAATAATATCAAAAAGGGTTTTCTCCAATTCCGCGTTTGAATGGTGTGTGCAGCGGGAGGCTTTATGGTAGTTTCATTTTTCAAAAAGCATTGCGAATTTCTTTTGAATTATTTACTTTTGCTTTTGATAAAGATAAACTGTTTTCGTTTTCTCATACCAGTCCCATGACTGATCCGGAGTTTATTGTTCCCTTCCTAAACTCTGGGTGCCTACAATTTTCCACACGGACAGTCTAGAGTTAGGTTTTTCAGATAATCAAATAATAGGTGTAGAGTCGATAGCTTTCAGCTTTTGGATCTTGGCAATCGCATTGCTAACTGCATGACTAATCTTGCATAATTCAACTTGATGGTGGTTCGAGCTTTCAACTTGGAGTTTTAGAGCATTGAAGATGGGGTTGTAGTTTGGATTCTCAAGTTGTCTCTCTCTTTCTTTTGAGGGCATATGTGGTGTTCATCTTTTGAAGTTATTGCTTTCCGCCGTTATATATTGTCTCTGATATTGTTGTAACCATATTGTATCAACTGTTGTATATCAGTGATATATTATTTTATTCCGCTGTGTTGTTGTACTTAATGTGTTATAAGCCCCGGCACGAATCGAATTTCAACGGTTGAATCTACGGCATTCGAGTACAAGTGAAGTACGAGTGGCGATTTTCGAACGATGAAATTCAGGTCGTGACATATAAACACCTCTAATTTATTTAATTGAAATTTAGAAAGATAGTTTAGATAGTTATAAATAGTTTTAAATAATCGTAAATAGTTAAATACTTTAAATAGTTTAATTAAAGATCAAAGATACTTTTAAATTGATTTAAGATAGTTATTTAGATTTAAAATAAATTTAATATAATTAAAATAGATTAAATAGATTTGAAAATAGGTTAATTAAATTTAAAATAAGTTAAACAGGTAAATCAGTTTTTAACAAATTAAATGGTTTAAAATAGGTTAAAATGATTTGATATAGTTAATATATATTAAAATAGTTTATTAATTTGAAAAATCCAAATAATTTAGAAATTTGAAAAATAATATATTTTTAGACAGTTTGTATTAAAATATGAATTTGGAACTAATATGAATTTAAACTATTTATTTTATTTCAACACATCTGAACCATTTCAATTACCAAATCAACAAAACCACATTTTTAAATCTTTCAATTCAAGTTATTTCCAATCCATGTTCGAAATATCAATTTTAGCTCTTCCAATTTAAATGCATTTCAAAGTTGTAGTTCTAACTAATTTCAATAACTCAATTCCGATAAAATTTCATTTTTACTTAAAATTCAACTTTAAACCTTTAATTTAATTTCTTAAAGCGGTTCCTTTAACCAATTCACATTTCAACATAAAACTTGATTTTTCAACAATAATTCAATTTATATAAATCAAATTTTTATTTCAAAATATCATTTAATTGGATTCAAAATCAAGGATTTAAAATCATTTAATTTAACCAATCTGGTGTTCGTATATAATTCTCTACCTTAGGTTCAAGTGATATAGATATTTATCATTTCAATCCGCAGTTTAAAATTTTACGGTTATATATCATTTCAAACCGTAATCTCGAATTTAATATAAAAATCCATAAAATCGCTCGGGTCTATCATTTCAACCCATGACGATTTTTCTCTAATCTATAGATCATTTGGGTATGCATCATTTCAATCCATAGGGAACTTGCAATATTATAACAATATAAAATACAACATCCATTCATCCAATACAAACAATCAAACATTTGTCACAATCATCATCCAAATCAATTGATAAACATCGAAAGATAACAGGTTATCATTTATAGGTAATTTTAAATTCAATAATAAATTAAACGACAATTTAATTCAAAATAAATTCTAATTAACTGGAATGATGATTTAACTATACCAAACAGCCATAAATAAATTTCTAATCACATCATACATCAATTTAACTAACATAAGAAATTTTAGAAGTTGTGAGAGGGCTAAACACTCACCTTTAAATTTAAATCGAATTTAAATCCAAAATAGGGCTCAAATTCAAACGATCTCATAATTCTTCTAAATTAGCGTTAAACTGTCTGAAATTTCGATACGATCCTAGCGAATAAACCACACATGAATCGGACCTCGTATGCAAAAGTTATTGACATTAGAACGATTTAAAATTAAATTTAAAATAAACAAGTAAAACAGAATTTTACCCCCAGAGCCAGTCAGCACTCCATCACAAACCTAGCTACAGACAAAAACCCAACGCGTTCTTCCTGGCCGAGATCGACTACAACCACCATTGCTTAATCGTGTCGTGCGCCTCCAGCCACCGCCAAGTCGTGTCGCGCGCCTCTTCCAAGGCTTCTCGACCACCGACGATCAACGCACCCTCACCGAATAGCACCTTCAAGCCTCAAGTCGCCACCTAGAATTTTTACCTTGGTTGAATTTTTCTCGATAGTCCGACGGTTAAATCGACGAATCACCTATACCGATGAACTCCCCTCTGTCCCCTCTATAAAACGATATCAATGATTTGACGATCCGACGTAGTTCATCGAAAAGTATTGAACGACCGAGAATACACCATCGAATTCTAGGCACACAGAAACTCAAATTGAGAAACAAACTGCAAATTTGACTTGCGCTCGATGGGAGCTTCAAATCGATATATAATGTGATATAGTTTGAGGAGTTTGAATTTTTAGAATGAAATTTGAAATTGAAATTGAGGGGATGGAATTTGTTTTGTTTGTCTGCCATTGAGAAGAGAAGCCAGAGAAAATTTTACGTATATACAAATGAAATAAGGAGGAGTTAGGGTTTACAAAGGGATATTTATAGGTAGATCAGAAATAACAATGAATGGACAAGATTAATTTAGAAAGTTGAACGATAAACGACCCGAAAAGCCCGTTCTATCTCGGAAACTAGAATGGGTCATCCCATACATCAAAAAAGATGTTTTAGATGATTTTAAACTCAATGGAATAGGTTTCAAGTCCTAATTCCATCGTATGAAGAAGTTATGTTAAAATCAGCCTATTTCAAATTGATTTCAATTGATTTTAATTAAATTGATTCCTAGGCATTTCGAGCCCGTGCGATCAAACGACAAGTCCGATCTTTACGAAACTTGAAATCCTACAATAATTCACTGTTATGGATCCGATGAAACTGATTTCGTCGAAATTAGAGTCAGTAGCCAAAATGGCTATTCTCGCTTTATAATGTTAAATTAATTAAATCACTTTTTCAGTTCAAATTCTATAATTATAATTTCTATCATTTTGGATTACTTAGAAATTTAAAACCTTTTAACCAATTTCTATATCAATTTATTATTGAAAGATTCTCAATTTACAGTGTTTATGTTCAATTTCAATAAATTCAGCAATTATAAATTAAATTTTCAATAAATTCATTTCTTTGGTTTTCAATCCCGTTATTCAACCAATTATCCACTTGTGGATATAATTATCATGATTTATATCTTATTATACTATTATTTTCCAATTTCATCTTCATTTCAATTTGCATAATATTTAATTTCATTCAATTTTAATAAATCCATTTATTATAGATTAAATTCAAATAAACTAATCGGGCATGATTTCAATTCTCCTTTTTTTCTTCTCAATTATCATATTATGAATAAAGTTTGCATTGGTTACATCTTATTGAATTAACATTCTTCGATTATCAATTTAATCTACATTAACTACACTAATTTAGTGAATTAATTGCAATTGATTTCAAATTAAATCTAACGAACTAAACAAATAGGTAACTTATAACCATTGTTACCCGTTACTTTTAATAACATGTATCAGTTTATTACTTGCAAATTATTGTTGTACTCACTTACATAATACTAATTTTATTCATTATCATTGATTATATACCATTCCATTAATTCATTCAATATTTAGATTTGCTTTCTTATATTACATTTAGCCAATTATATATTCACAATATTCAAAAAAAATGGACTTCCATTAAGATTGTTAACAATTAATCTTGAATTAACATTGTTACATCTTAATTTAGTTACTATTTCATTAATATACCATAAATTTTTATTTATTAAGTCACAAAAATCTTATCAAAATAATAAATTTTAGTTGTCAAAAATTACGGGTCGTTACATGAATATCAAGGAAGATTTCTTGCAATCAATTTCGAAAATAATTTATAAATCTCTCTTAAACCATTTATAAACTATTTATATGCTTTAAAACCATTTATAAAGTTATTAAATAAATTCCATGTGACGACCGACACCCGGCACCATCTCAATCCGACACCAAACCACGCATGTCCGACCCAGAGCGCGCCGATTCCAGATGATCATGAGAAAGAAAAGAGAGGGTGAGAAGAAAGAGAGAAGAAAGAAGAAGAGAAGATAAGAAGATGAGAGAGAACCAGTTCCAAAACGATACAGAACCTCACATCGCAGCGGAATAACATATAATATAGATCAATAATCTTTACAAAGAGAAATTGTAGTATACATAAATCAATATCATAGTACACAATAAGTAATTATCAGCTTGGACAATTATAATAACCTTTCCTCACAAATGCTGACAATTTACAACAACAACAATGCAAAGCAGCGGAAAAATAAACAGATAAGTGTATACGACATGAAGATCTCTAGCCCACTGGCTGAAGCTCCAAAAGCACCAGATCTGAACGTATAAATGTACTCGGTCTAACCCGAGCATTGAAAGGGAAGAACGCCTGGATCAGTCTGGTAAACCAGCCTGAGAAAAACACATCTCAACTGAACTTTTATGTTTTAAGATTACCAAAACTTTTCTTTTATTAAAACAAAAGGTATCTCGTAAGACCGCATCGCAAATAAATACCGACAAGGTTTTTACCTTATGATAACCAAAACATGTCATATCAAGTTCTCTTTAAGCCTGTCAACTGATGCTTTCGGATGCGGATTGTGCCATATCCGCATCTGCATCCGAAATCATTTTCGAATGTCCGATATCCGCATCCACGGATACGAATGGATATCGGATAATTATCTTATCCGCTAACGAACGATAAACCTAGAATTATGAAATGAAATTTTAGTTTAACATAAATATTTTTCAATCTCATTGATTATAAAAGTGTTAAAAATTAACAAATATGATGATAATGAATAGTTTCGAACAGTTAATAAGCATTAAATGCATATAGTATAAATTAATTACTTAATAAAATAATAAATGAATGTCTTTCGCTGTACTAAAATACACATAATTTGAACTATAATCCTGACAAAACGGATGGATAATTTTCGGATGCGGATGTCTATGTATCCGCATCTGCATCCGGTTTTTTCGATATCGGATATTTGTCCGCTTTTCGGATGCGAATGCAGACGGACTTTGGATTTTTCAGGTATTCATTTACTGCCCTAGTTCTCTTATATTGTAATAGTCTTTATTATACGAATAATATTAAAATAGTTGGAATTATTACATTATTAAATTCTAGCATACACCTTGTAATACAAGGCTTTCTACAATAGAAAATGGCATACATGTATTGGATTTTGGATTTCCTTACAAACGACTAGGTGTAGAGACTACCTTTCCATACCTCTAGAGGGATGTACTAGGGTCCAGATACTGGGCGCCTAAACCAACACAAGACCGACCTACCCCTCGCTGGATAGTACCGAATATGTCATCACTCTGGTTGTTACCGACCTATAATCCGTGGCTACGAGCATACATCAACAATAATCAAATACACGACGTCATAGCCTGTAAAGATATATCTAGAAGAGCGATGACATCTCCTGATGGGAGCGACCCACTTAGCCTTGCTGCTTCTATCCCAGTTTCAGTCATTTTTCAAGGAGTGAGGCTAAAAGAGGTATCTATTACCTTTCACATGTCACATATCACATCATCTTTAAATGCCACATTGCCATTTCCGTTCACTACTAATTGCTTTCCACAAAAATACAACCCTCGAGCTCGTATGTCTCAAGAAGGGTGTTAAACTAAGAGAAGTTGCCTTCTCTGCCACCATATGATGTACGTTTGTAAAAACCAATGTACGTAATCTTAGAAATGCAATGTCAGACACTCATCCATAAAGTTGTCCAGGAACTAGACAAACCGAAAGTACTCTCCTACCATATTCTATCGGATTAGTAGCGACAGCCCTTACAATGGATATTTCATGACAAAGAGACTATTGCTACTATATGTATATATGGATTTTAACCCTAAACGATCAACAAGAAGTCCTTCACTATGAAAATCCTAAATCTCGATATCATCGACCAATCTGCACAATTGTCGTATATATGTTGGTCCGTAGTGGTTTTCAGATAAATCTAATCACGGTCACTTTGCACCGACAATGCAAAATCATTTCTCAACCTTACACAGAAACCAAGTCTCGTAGACTTATCACGTTTCCAAGTTTCAACTTGCTATCTTTCATCCAAGAAGGAAGCTCGATAGATTGGAGTAATCACTCCACACTACACGAATCAACATTCTCAACACAAACGATAATCAAGCCTATATAGTCATTTACGTACTAAGTGTACGATTAATTAGTTTATACATCAAGTTGAGAATGGCCAAATTTGATAGCCGGTTATTTAACTATTAAAGTAACAAACAAAATCTAGTGCATAAGTAGTCATTGGGCCTGATTTTATTAATCGTTTATAAATCAAATCACTTTCCAATTATTCACTTTAAAATATCTTTAAAAGATAATATTCAAAACCATTTCACCTATTGGATATTTGGAAAACATTTTCATATACTTATTTTAATAATAAGTAAATTCACAAATCATTTCATTTCATAACTTAGAATATATTTCATATACTTAATTCAATGATTAAATATATATGCATATCTTTAGGGAAAACGTCATTTAAAACATATCTTACTTGGGTCAAAACGAATGTTGCGTAAAACGTCGTTACAAAAACCCAAAAATACCAGTATATGGATTCAACTAAGTATATTTAATATTTCCTTTCGAAAATCATTAACTATAACAAAAATGTTATTGTCCATTCCTTCCGTATTTTTCACGAAAACGTCTATTTCAACAATAAATGTTGAAATCTATGTTTTCGATACTCAACACAATTTCATTCACTTTTCAAAACCATTTAAACTTCGTTTATAAATATCACTTTCAAACCATTTTCTTAATAGATTATTCACTTTGAAAATGTGAATATAATTATTTTAAAACTTTTATATTCAACTTATTGAATTAAATTGATTTCACCTTTATAAAACAATGTTATAAATCTTGTTTTCATTTTATAAAACTTCCATTTCGTACTCACTTATATTTATAAAATTCTATTTTATAAATCCATTCCTTTCTAAATTTCATTTGCTATGAAAATCCAATTATAACCCTTTTTATAAAAAATCTAAATTAATTATATAAACCCATTTATAAGATATTGACTTCAAATCCAATAAAAAATATTGGTTTCAAATTCAATTATAAAACTATTAATCATATTTCAGTTGAAAATCCATTTATATAAATTTATAAAACACCTTTTAAAAGCTATTCTGCTATTTATAAAATATACTTTTATAAAACCATTCGAAATCTCTATTTCAAGTATTTCTCAAACCATAAATTTAATAACTTCAAAAATCACATTTTTATTTATTTCACTAAAATCCTTCCTTTTAAATCCATTCAAATTATTAAAACGTATGTATTTCAAAAATCACTTTGAAATCCATTTTAAATTGAAATCATCATTTTGATATTTTAGATTTCCAAAAATATGGCCCAATGCTGCAAAAGCACTAAATAAGGGGATTCACGTCAATAATAGCAAACATGGCATCCATCACATCAAACATCACATAATACAACATATATAACAATATGTGTAAATAAACATCAACCATGGTGAGGAATCATGTTGGATCCCTCCAACCTTTCATGTGCAACAAATATACATATGAGAAAATATGTACGATGTCTGCTTCGAGGCAGATGCGCGTACAAAGGGCCATCCGCTCATACAAGGGAACGTACAGGGTCTCATCTGCTCCAATCGACAGGACTATATCCAATTACTAATAATATAGCATAACATCCAAACAATCGTCATATTGCATAAAATAAACTTATTCCCACTTATACAAAAATATAAGCGAGTCAGAAGAGTGAGTTTTACTCACTTTGCTTATAGTCGTCATAATAGCGATTTATTTCGATTAAAATTAAACGAGCGTTTAATTTTAACCAAAATTTTTCAATAGCTCCAAATCCATCCAAACCCGCTCTAGAATGTAGTGCTCGTCAATACGAACCCAACGCAATTCGTTCGTGCAAAATGGACCTCGTATGACAAAGCTATCAATTTTGTAAGTTTTACACGAATTATATATTAAATAATTTACATTTTTTGGTTTATTTACCCACAAGAAAATCATAGCCGTTGAATTTTTGATCAAAGATCTGGGCTGCCCATTCCTTTTCTCCTCCATCATCTTCGTTCTAGATCGAAACCACGCAACCCATACATCACGCGTCCTTCTTTGATCATCACACCACCATCGCTCGTTGAACACGACGATCTGGCTTTACCACGTTGAAGCTCCTTCCACCATGCACCAATACCCTCAGCGATGACGAACTCGGCCCGACCATCCCCATGCAATTCGCTTACGAACACCAGCCCTTTATGGCTCTGTTGCGCCTCTATCGTCGCACTATATCACATCATGACCGTTGAACTCACTGCCCTCTACAATTTTCGTTTAGGAAGTTTCTCATAAAAGTCGATGGATTTGGAGATAGTGGAGGAGGAAGATCGAAGTTTTTTGGCTGTTTGTGAATTTAGTGGCGGTTGGGTTTTCTGAATTAGGGTTTGTGAATCTTAGTCATCTATTTATTGGCAATATAAATCACTATTCACCCCAAAAAAATTTCGAACTCCAAACGAAGCGTGCCGCCTAGAGTTCATAATGTTTTACCCATATTTCGAACATAATGAAATATATATCGAAGGCCAATTCCATCATATTTAGAAGATATTTCGAATCGAGTTATTTTAATTAAATTTACTTATATAAATTTCTATGTGTTTCAGCTTCGCACGACCAAACCGTAAGTCCGATCGACATGAAATTTGGAATCCTATAATAATATGCTATTACAAATCCAATGAAACTGCTTTCGTCCAATTCTAGGATAGTGTTTCGAATGGCTATTTTCCATGTATTAATTAAATATTAGAATTTTCTATTTCTGTAAATTAACTTTTAATTCAATTTTAGAAGTTCTCTAACTTAATTCTAATTCAAATAGAATTTAAATCAACTTTATAATTCATTTTCATTCTTATTATATTCAAATTTAAATTATTTCCACAATTTCAAATATTAAATTAAACAATTTAATTATCCAATAAATCACTATATTTGAAATATAAGTTATTTTAACTTACAAAATTTATTTCTGCATATTTAAATTCAATTAAATATTTCAAATTTAGACGACTGAAAAACTGGGTCGTTACATTCTTCCCTCCTAGAAAGAATTTCGTCCCCGAAATTACTAAGTAAGAAAGATGCTACAACTCCATTAGCTTTCAAAGCTAATTAGTTGAAATAGATTATCAAATTCTTTTAAGTGTTTCACTTTTCTAAATTAATTAGTTAAACATTTCTAAGTTTCCATTCATTTGTAGTTGTTAACCAATATCTTTCCATAAATCAACTAACATCATTTCAAAAACCAACAAATTTCATTTCAAATTATAACTCAAAAATCAATTTTTTGTTAATTTTTTCCAAATCTCTCAAAAAAATTCAAACACTTTAAATTTTTTAGAAAATTTCACCAGCGTCTCCTTTGCGCGGTTCAACCGTAGTAAAATCACAATATATATATATATATCACAAATATACATCTCATCATCTAGGATGAGGCATCCCGTAGAGAAAAAATATAAAAGTACGATATGTAATCCGAGATATGTACCTTATGTATTATTAGCAAGCATATACGGCTAATATAACACTAAAGCGAGCTCCAAATGCAAAGCATACGCCGTCTGCACCTACTAATTACTCAACAAACAATAAGTAACATGTATATAGCACATAATATCAATATATAGCATATACTAATACAACAGCTATATGCAAATGAAACACATGCAATCATAAGCAACCCTCAAACAACTAACATCCAACAAATAAATTCATTTGTTTACTGTTTAGTTTTCATCCAACTAATTCACATTCAAGTTAACTAACAATCATTTTATTATATTCATTCTCATTTTGCTTTCATTTGATTCTCATCAAATTAATTTGCATTCATTTACACTCATCACTTCAATTTTTTACTAATATTCAATTAGTTTGCATTCTACAAATTTACATTCATTCCAATTCATTTATTAACATTCACTTTTATTTGATTCATCAGTACACTTAATTCAATTCGCTAACTCAAATTTATTTAACCTTTTTGAAGTTAAATTCTAATTTCATATTCTACTTTTAAAATTTTCTAATTACAAGTTCAAAAACTCTTGTTTTTAACTTGTTATTACTAAATGTAACGTTATACAACTTAGTTATTTAAACTTTCAAATTCATATTATATAATCCCTTATCACTTAAGTTTAATTTCATTTCAATAAATTATCTAATCCAGTTCAAATCCAGTTCACTTTACTTAACTTTCCTTTAGTCAAATTTCAAGTCATATATTTTATTACGCTAACTCAAATTTATTTAACTTTACCAAAGTTAAATTTTTATTTCATATTATAAGTCCATACTCATTTCACTTATATTTATCAATTTCAAACTTGGATTTTAAATTCAAACTTGTTTATCACACAAAAATTAAATTTTCAATTTACTAATGGTAGCAAATCCATCACCCAGAAACTCGAAAATGATACTGATGATGCGGCCATCATCATCCTTATTATTTCCCAATAACTATAGTGAATTCAGTGCTTTAAATTCTTTTAAAATACATTTATTTATAAATCACATTTATAAAAAAATTACTTATAATTTTTCAATTATTCACTTTACTTATATAAGATTCATTCCAAATTTGTTTATCTTGTTGTTTAGATTTGTAATAATATAACATCTTTAGACGTTGAAAAACAACTGTCAAAATCAACGAGATTCAAATTCTTAGTTTAAAAACATTTTTATTTATAACACATATTTATAAATATACTCATGTAGTTTCATTTCTTATATATAAGATTATTTCACAATTATTATTTCATACTTTATAATTCACTAGCTTATATAATTTATTCTTTTACAATTGTTATCTTTATTTAGATTATTCAAACAGCTCTTATTAGCTTATATATATTTACATTTTCAAACAACCAAACAATCAATATATGTAGTTATATATAAAATATAATCGAGGTAAAATTATTTCATTTATCAATGACGTGACATCCCACATACCAACCAGAATTCATAAGCCACTCAATAGATACATCAATACAATATAAAACACTTTTATATCACTAACAAATACGCGCTCATATATATAATAAACTCAAACTCAATATAGTGTGCTACTGACCTTACCTATATTGAGTACACATCAAAGCCTAGGAATATACTAAACCTAAGCTATGATACCAGCTATGACGACCCACACTCGGCATCCTCTGAATCCGACACCAAATAATGCGCATCCGACCCAGAGCGCACTGATTGCAGATGATCATGAGAAAGAAAAGAAAGGGTTAGAAGAAAGAGAGAAGAAAGAAGAAGAGAGACTAGTACCAAAACGATACAGAATCTCACATCGCAGTGGAATAACATATAATATAGATCAATAATCTTTACAAGGAGAAACTATAGTATACATAAATCAATATCAGAGTACACAATAAGAAATCATCAGCTTGGGCTGTTATAGTAACATGTCCTCACAAATGCTGATAATTTACAACAACAATAATGCAAGGCGACGGAAAAATAAACAGATACGTGTATACGACATGAAGATCTCCAACTCTCCTGCTAAAGCTCCAAAAGCATCAGATCTGAACCTGTAAATATACTCGATCTAACCCGAGCATTAAAAGGGAAGAACGCCCGGATCTGTGTGGTAAACCAGCGTGAGAAAAACTTTTTTTTTATCAAAACAAAAGGTATCTCGTAAGACCGCGTCATAAATAAATACCGACTAGGTTTTCACCTTACGATAACCAAAATATTTCATACTAAGTTCTCTTATATATTATAATAGTATCTATTATACATATAATATTAAAATAGTTGAAATTGTTACATTATTAAATTCAAGCATACACCTTGTAATACAAGGCTTTCTACAATAGAAATTGGCAGACATGTATTGGATTTTGGATTTCCATACAAATGACTAGGTGAAGGGACTACCTTTCCGAAACTCGGTACACCTCTAGAGGAATATACCTAGGGTCCAGATACTGAACGTCTAAACAACCACAAGGCTGGCCTGCCTCTCGCTGAATAGTACCGAATATGTCATCACTACAGTCGTTACCGACCTACAATCCTAGGCTATGAGCATATATCAACAATAATCATACACACAATGTCATAGCTTGTAAAGTGATGCAGCGCGTACCGCGACCTTGTGAACGACCTACCTATGTCGCGAAACCCTAGATCGTGAGGAAGAAGACGTTTCAGAATTCCTTAGGTCGCGAGCGACCTACCTTATGTCGCGTGCCCTTATGCCGCTCCAGTTAAGTCGCTTCAGCGAAGGTCGAAAACGAGAGAAGATCGAGAACGAGAGATTCGATATGTCGTTCCCACATTCCTTAGGTCGCTGAAGATTGCCAGGTTATGAACGCTTTCCTCAGGCCGCATTTCTTATGTCGTTCTAGCCTAAGTCGTGAAGCAGAGCAGCTTTCCTTTAGGACGCGTATGAAGTCCAGAAGGTCGCGAAGCCTAAGTTGCTTCTTCCTTAGGTCGCTATGACATTACTTTGTTGATGAAGATTCTTAGGTCGCGAAGTCTTATGTCGTTTGTGTTGAAGTTGTGTACCGCTTTTCTTAAATCGTTTGTGTTGTATTTGTTAAGTCGTATTGTTGTTTTAACTTTTGTTAAGTCATGTGATATGTAACTCGTATGTCGTAGGTCGCATGTATTGAGCCGTGTATGATGTGTTATAAAACCCTATAAATAGGGGTGTTGATCATTTGTAAAAGGAGATTGATTTTGAATAAACTTTTGTTTGAGTGCTTTGTGCCTCTTTAAAATTGGAAGTTGAGTGTTATCTCCTTTCTCCATCTTCGGTTATTCGAGTGCGCTCGAATCAACGGACTTGAAGCCGATTCATGGAATCTCGTGCGCGAGATCAACGTTGAAGAATCGTAGATCTTCTAACACGGTATCGTGCACGATCAACGTGTTAAAGATAGCTTGAATCCGGTATCTCGAGAGATCAACGGATTTGGGCATTTATCTTGGGTATTATCAATCCATCGATTCATCTTTGTATCGTTCCATCGTCGTCTTGTTGTTGTTGCATCATTTGTTGCCAACTTGTTGTTATCCGCTGCGTCAATTTGGTATCAGAGCTAGACTTAGCCAATCATAGCTAAGCCGAGCCTATTGGGAGCCGAGTTAAAGTGTTGGAGTTAAAGTTGAGCCAAATCAAAGCAAAGCCGAGCTAAGTAGAGAAGCCGTGCATCAATTTGTACGATCAAGGCCGAGAGTTAGAGTTAAGTTCAAGCCGAGAGTTAAAGTTAGTTTGAAGTTTGTTTGATTCGACAATGCCTCTAAGAAGAGTTAATCGATTTCAAAATGTTGAAGATGTGTATAGAAGACAAGAAGCTGAGGCAATGGAGTAGCGTATCAACGAGAAATTCAATGAAGGTGTTGAGAAGTTAGAGAAATTGATGATTGACATGAATCAAAGTCAAAGGAGAAGGTCACCAGTCTCGAACCATGGAGGAAACCGAGTTTCGCCATCGGTTTTGGAAGCGAGAAGGGTGTCACCACAATCTTTTCGAGATAGGAGAGAATCATCAGTTTCTATGAGACGAGAACACCATGAGTACAAAAATGAAGAGAGAAGAACTCTACGGGGTTTTGAAGATGAACCATATCGTGATGATGAAAGACATGGTAGAAGAGATATGCGTGATATAGAGATGTAGATGGACGGGATAGATGTCGAAGTACATTTGATTTTGAGGAGAATGGTGATAGAGGTAGTATGTATTATCGAGATCGAGACCAATTACGAAGTCAATATCGGGATGTAGAAGATGATCGTCGATGGGAGTCGGGGATGAAAACAGAGATTCCAGAATTCAAAGGGGGAATGATAGAGGAAGAGTTTCTGGATTGGTTATCAAATGTTGAAGAAATTTTTGACTTCAAGGAAGTACCCGAGCATCGTAGAGTTAAGATTGTTACTACACGATTGAGGGGAAGAGCTATGGCATGGTGGCAACAAACTAAACTGACACGGGAAAGAATGGGAAAGTCGAAGATTGTTTCATGGGAGAAGATGAAGAAGTTGATGAAGGCTACTTTCTTGCCTTATAATTATCAGTCACTTATGTATCAGCGCTTGCAGAATTTGAGACAAGTGACAAAGTCGGTAAATGATTATGCAGCTGAGTTTTACCAACTGATTGCTAGAAACGATATCATGGAAACAGAGGAACAATTGACATCTAGATTTGTTGGAGGATTGAGAATGCAAATTCAGGATATGGTGAATATGTTTGATCCAAGATCCGTTGCTGAAGCACACCAGAAGGCTCTAGCTTGGGAGAAGCAAGGTAGAAGAGGAGGTGGTGCGTTTACAAGTTCGATCAATCAGATGAAAGAGGCTAGTAGAAATACTAATGTATCAAAGGCTGTTAGTAAACCGGTTGTCAATGAAGTTGCTAAGACCAAGGTCAACAACAATTTCAAGTGTTATAACTGTCAGGAGTTTGGTCATAAGAGCAATGAATGCTTGAAGCCTAAGAAGCGAGTAATGGTTGCTGAGGTTGAGGATGAGGATGCAGAAATAGAATGTTTCAATTCACCACAAGTTGAGGAGGAAGAAGAATTATTGGCGGGAGACGAAGGATATTCTTTAATGATGAGAAGATCTTGCTTGACGCCAAAGCAGGAAGAGGAGACTAGTTGGTTGAGGAGTAATATTTTTCAGTCGACGTGCACTATTTTGGGAAGGGTTTGTAAGTTTGTTATTGATGCAGGAAGTTGTGATAACATCATCTATACAGAAGCTGTAAAGAAGTTAGCGTTAAAGACAGAAAAGCATCCCAAACCTTACAAATTAGCTTGGTTGAGGAAAGGTGGGGAAGTGAAGGTTAGTCGAAGAGCTTGTGTAACTTTTTCCATCAGAAAGAAGTATAAGGATGAAATTTGGTGTGACGTGGTAGATATGGATGTATGTCATTTGTTGTTGGGGAGACCGTGGCAATTCGATAGAGCCATGCAACACGATGGTAGGACTAACTGCTATAGTTTCATGTTCGAAGGCACTCGAATCACTTTGGTTCCTAAACAGCGACAACAAAGTGAAAGCAAGTTGGAGGAAATCGAGGAACTAAAGACTCTGTTATCTTTGAAGGAGTTTGTCAAAGAAGTAGAGGATGGGCCTGAAGTATTTCTGTTGATTGGACGTGAAAGTAGTGCAACGGTTGAAATTCCTGAGGAAGTTAAGCCAATGTTGAAGGAATTTGAAGATGTATTTCCTGATGAATCACCGAAAGAGTTACCACTGTTGCGAGACATACAACATCAGATTGATCTTGTTTCGGGAGCTGTGTTACCGCATAGACCACATTATAGAATGAGTCCGAAGGAGCACGAAGAGTTGAGAAGCAGGTGGAGGAGTTACTTGAACAAAGGTGCGTACAAGAAAGTTTAAATCCTTGTGCAGTACCAGCCTTGTTAGTGCCGAAGAAGGATGGAACTTGGAGAATGTGTACAGATAGTCGAGCACTAAACAAGATTACAGTGAGGTATAGATTTTCAAAGCCAAGATTGGATGACTTGTTAGATCAGCTGAGTGGAGCTGCTATCTTTTCAAAGATTGATGTGAAGAGTGGGTATCATCAGATTCGAATTCGACCAGGGGATGAATGGAAAACCGCATTCAAGACACGGGAAGGGTTGTATGAATGGCTGGTCATGCCGTTTGGTCTTTCGAATGCATCTAGTACTTTTATGCGAGTGATGAATCAGATCTTTCGACCGTTTATTGGCAAGCTCGTGGTGGTATACTTTGATGATATATTGATATATAGTGCGAGCACAGAGGAGCATATTCAACACTTGCGAAAGGTGTTAATTATTCTTCGTCAAGAACAATTCTATGCAGCGACGAAGAAATGCATGTTCATGACGCCAAGTGTTTTATTTTTGGGATATGTCGTGTCCAAGGAGGGAATACAGGTGGACCAGAGTAAAGTTGAAGCAATCAAGGATTGGCCACAACCCAGGACTGTAACTGAAGTGAGAAGTTTCCATGGATTAGCATTATTCTACCGAAGGTTTATTCCATATTTCAGTAGCGTGATGGCACCAGTGATAGATTGTATGAAGGGAAAGCAGTTTTCGTGGACGGAAGAGGCAGGGTCTACTTTTGAACAGATCAAGGAACTTTTAACGTCAGCACCAATTCTAGTATTACCAGATTTTCAGTTGTTATTTGAGCTACATACAGATGCATCTAAAGTTGGAATTGGAGGAGTGTTGAGTCAGAGGGGACGTCAATTGCTTATTTTAGCAAGAAACTTACTAGAGCCAAGACAAGATACAGTACCTATAACTTGGAGTTCTATGCTATTGTCCAAGCCATAAAGCATTGGAGACACTACTTGTTTTATAAAGATTTTGTGTTGTTTACTGATCATGAAGCCTTGAAACATTTGCTGGGGCAGGATAAGGTTGCAGCCAGGCATGCTTCGTGGATCGCATACTTGCAGCAGTTTACATTTATTGTAAAGCATAAGTCGGGAGTTACAAATCGTGTGGCAGATGCATTGAGTAGAAGAAATCATTTGTTGACAACGATGAGAGTTGAAGTGATGGGTTTTGAAGTATTTCCAGAATTGTTTGTTGAAGATCCTTACTTTGCTAAGATTATAGAAGAAGTCGAGAAAGGGAAGACGGATGAGTATTTGTTGGTGGATGGTTTTCTCTTCAAAGGAAATCGGTTGTGTATACCAGAGTGCAGTTTGCGAATGATGATTGTGAAGGAATTGCATGAAGAAGGTCATGTGGGAAGAGATCGTACCTTGCAGTTGATTTCTCAATCATATTTCTGGCCTTCCATGAGAAAATAAGTTGAAAGATTTGTGCGGAGATGTCACATATGTCAAGTTTCCAAAGGGACAGCTACGAATGCAGGATTGTATATGCCATTGCCCGTGCCTACTAGACCCTGGGTTGATGTTAGCATGGATTTTGTTTTGGGTTTGTCAAGAACTCAACGGGGAAATGATTCTATATATGTTGTGGTGGGTAGATTTTCGAAGATGGCACATTTCATAGCTTGTAAAAAGACCGCCGATGCAGTCCGTGTTGGTCAATTGTTCTTTAAAGAGGTTTATCGACTACATGGGCTACCTGAGACCATTGTTTCTGACCGGGATACTCAATTTCTAAGTCATTTTTGGTTGAGTCTGTGGAAGATGGTTGGGACTAAGATGAATTTTAGTAGCGCCTATCATCCACAAACGGATGGGAAAACGGAAGTGGTGAACATATCTTTGGGAAACTTGTTGAGATGTCTTGTGAAGAATAATTTGAAGAGCCGGGATGTGAAATTGTGTCAGGCGGAATTCGCACATAATCATGCTGTTAATCGAAGTACTGGATTCAGTCCATTTCAAGTAGTATATATAGCAATTCCGAAGGGACCGTTGGATTTGTCGACAGTTCCACGTCAGAAAGGGGTTGTTAAACGAGAATTGTGATTTCGTGAATGAGTTGTAGGAGTGTCATAGGATTGTTCATGAACGATTGCTTAAATCAAATGAGAAGTATAAGCAACTGGCAGATAAGAAGCGAAGGAGTGTGGACTTCAAAGAGGGTGATTTTGTTTACGCAGTATTGACGAAAGATCGTTTTCCAGTTGGAACTTACAACAAATTGAAAGCTCGAAAGATTGGTCTAGTAGAAATCGTAAAGAAGATTAATGACAATGCTTATCAGTTGAGATTACCGGATCATATTCATACTGCTGACCTTTTCAACGTCAAACATTTGATTCCATATCATGAGAACAAGCTTGACGAAGGAGAGGAGAGCGTGAATTTGAGGTCGAATTCTTTCCAACCAGGGGAGGATGATGCTGCGCATACCTCGACCTCGCGAACGACCTACCTATGTCGTGAAACCCTAGATCGTGAGGAAGAAGACGTTTCAGAATTCCTTAGGTCGCGAGCGACCTACCTTATGTCGCGTGCTCTTATGCCGCTACAGCTAAGTCGCTCCAGCGAAGGTCGCAAACGAGAGAAGATCGCGAACAAGAGATTCGATATGTCGTTCCCACATTCCTTAGGTCGCTGAAGATTGCCAGGTTATGAACGTATTCCTCAGGCCGCATTTCTTATGTCGTTCCAGCCTAAGTCGCGAAGCAGAGCAGCTATCCTTTAGGACGCGTACGAAGTCCAGAAGGTCGCGAAGCCTAAGTCGCTTCTTCCTTAGGTCGCGTACGACATTACTTTGTTGCTGAAGATTCTTAGGTCGCGAAGTCTTATGTCGTTTTTGTTGAAGTTGTGTACCGCTTTTTCTTAAATCTTTTTTGTTGTATTTGTTAAGTCGTATTGCTGTTGTAACTTTTGTTAAGTCGTGTGATATGTAACTCGTATGTCGTAGGTCGCATGTATTGAGCCGTGTATGATGTGTTGTAAAACCCTATAAATAGGGGTGTTGGTCATTTGTAAAAGGAGATTGATTTTGAATAAACTTTTTTTTGAGTGCTTTGTGCCTCTTTAAAATTGGAAGTTGAGTGTTATCTCCTTTCTCCATCTTCGGTTATTCGAGTGCGCTCGAATCAACGGACTTGAAACCGATTCACGGAATCTCGTGCGCGAGATCAACGTCGAAGAATCGTAGATCTTTTAACACGGTATCGTGCACGATCAGCGTGTTAAAGATAGCTAGAATCCGGTATCTCGAGAGATCAACGGATTTGGGCATTTATCTTTAGTATTATCAATCCATCGATTCATTTTTGTATCGTTCCATCGTCGTCTTGTTGTTGTTGCATCATTTGGTGCAACTTGTTGTTATCCGCTACGTCATAAAGATATACTTAGAAGAGTGATGACATCACTTGATGGGAGCGACCTACTTAGTCTTGCTGCTTCTATCCATGTTTCAGTCATTTTCCTAGGAGTGAGGCCAAAAGAGGTATCGATAACCTTTCACATATCACATCATCTTTGAATGCCGTATTGCCATTTCCATTAACTACTAATTGCCTTCCAAAAAAATACAACCCTTGAGCTCGTATGTCTCAAGGAGGGTGTTGAGCTAAGAGAAGTTGCCTTCTCTGCCACCACATAATGTATGTTTGCAAAAACCAATGTAAGTAATCTTAGAAATGCAATGTCAAACACTCATCCATACAAGTTTTCCAGGAACAAGACAAACCGAAGGTACTCTCCTATCACATTTATTGGATTAGTAGCGACAACCCTTTAATGGATATTTCATAACGAAGAGACTACTACTACTATATGTATATCGGGATTTTAAACCCAAACGATCAACAAGTAGTCCTTCACTATGAAAATCCTAAATCTCGATATCATCGACCAACCTACACAATGGTCGCATATATGTTGGTCCAAAGTGATTTTCAGATAAATCGAATCTCGGTCTCTTCGCATCAACAACGCAAAAGTGTTTCTCAACCTTACACAGAAACCAAGTCTCGTGGACTTATCACGTTTCCAACTTTCAACTTGCTATCCTTCGGCCAAGAAGGAAGCTCGATAGATTGGAGTAATCACTCCACACTACACGAATCAACGTTCTTAACACAAACGATAATCAAGCCTACACAGTCAGTTACGTACTAAGTGTATAACTAATTAGTTTCTACATCAAGTTGAGAAACTAAAATGGCCAAATTTAATAGTCGGTTATTTAACTATCAAAGCAACAAACAAAATCTTGCACCTAAGTAGTCATTGGGCCTTATTTTATTAATCGTTTATAAATCAAATCACTTTTCCCATTATTCACTTCAAAATATCTTTAAAAATATAATATTCGAAACCATTTCACTTATTGGATATTTAGAAAACATTTTCATATACTTATTTTAATAATAAGTAAATTTACAAATCGTTTCATTTCAACACTTTGAATATATTTCATATACTTAATTCAATGATTAAGTATATATGCAAATCTTTAAGGAACACACTCCCATAATCAAATCGAGGGTGCCGCCAATCAATCACAAAGTAACAGATACGGTGTCGAAGAAATGTGCCAGATCGAAGGAGCGACCTCACTTGACCCAGTATAGCTCCTGTTTTAGTCATATCAAGCTGACCCGAGGGGGTCAGGGCTGTGTTCGTACCTCATACCAGTAGTGTTCTCCAAACCATCCTACTTTGTTTCGGATTCTCCACTATGTACACAGTTGTTAAAGTGGTTCTGGTATTGGTAGAGAGTATGAAAATATCCGACCCCGGTCACTTTAACAACCAATCGTTATATTTTTCACACCGTGGTCATTTTATAAAAGATTTATATAATAAATCCAGAAAATAATTCATACTTTCATATCAAGATATCCATATTCTTATCCCAAAAGTATAGATATATTCATAAATACCAAGGAATATTTCTTTCAATCAATTTCGAAAATAATTTATAAATCTCTCTTAAACCATTTATATGCTTTAAAACCATTTATATGCTTTAAAACCATTTATAAAGCAATTAAATAAATTCCAAAATAGTTTACAGCTCTTTCTCTTTCATAACTTCTACGCAAATTCCTTTATAAGGCTTCCAAATCCCTTTATACATTATAAAAAACCTTGATAAAATCCTTTAAACCTTTATAAACTTCTTTATAAAACCATTATAAATCTTTTATAAAATCTTTTTATAAAATCCATTATAAAATCTCATACAAAACTTTTATAAATTCCTTATAAACCTTTTACAAATTCTAAAATCTTTTACAAAAATCTTTTATCAGTAAAAGTTATTATAAAAGTCTATATTTATTATCTTGAATCAAAACTATTGTTAAATTAAATTTAGAATATATACATATTAAAATTATATTAAATATTTTATTAAATTAAATTTTAAACTATTTAAAATATATATATTTAAAACTAAATAAAATTATAAGTTAAAATCTCAAATTTACATTTGAAACCATATATTAACTTATAATTTGAAGCTTTAAAACATATAAAAAAAATTATTTTCCAAACATAAATTTTAAACAAAATCATTGAATTAAATTTAAAAATAAAATTTATAAATCAAACATACTTTACTATTTAGAAAATAATTTAAAACTGACCAACGGTGTCTATATATAGTTTTCTACCATATGGTCAAGTGATAGGGTATGTATCATTTCAACCCCAAAAATAGTTAAATTTTCCAGATATATATCATTTCAACTCGTATCTCAAATCAATAATTTCCAAATCAATAAAATCGCTTGGGTTTATCATTTCAACCCATAACGATTTTCTCTAATATATAAGATCATTCATTTCAACCCATAATGATAATAGGGATTCAAACATCCAATCGTCCAAAATATCAACAAATAAACATCCATCACAATCAACATCCAAATTAGCCAATGAATCACAACAGTTGACTGGTTATCGTTGTTAGGTGTTTAACTAACAATTTAAATTCAATATTAATTTAAATAGCAATTTAATTCAATATAAATATATATATTAAATTTAAATGATAATTTAAAATACCAAATAGCAATCAATAAATTTCTTATCACATCATAAATTTAATTTAACTAACATGAGAAAATATAGTATTTCTTGTGTGGGTTAAATCACTCACCTTTGATTTCTAGTCGATTTAAAATCCAAATAAAACCAAAAATTTGAATAGTCTCGGAATGTTGCCAAACTTGTCCTATATCTTCTGGAATTTTGATACGATCCCAATGAAAGAAACCGCGTCCAAATCCGAGCTCGTATGAACAAGTTATAATAGTTAGAACGTTTGAATTTTAAATTTTAAACTAAAATAAAGAAAAAGGGCATTAATGTAAAATGGTCGCCTTCACAAACCCTAGTACCTCGATCGCGACCCTCGTATACATCCTTAGTCGCCATCATCAACTTTGAACTACCACCGCTCCGATCAACTTCGACCAGATCAGACCACACACGGTCGCTCCTCGCGCACAGCCACCTCCAACAGTGGTGGCGCGACCACCATGGTCGCCTCCTAGGTCTTCGCACCGCCGCCCCCTTCCTCTTCAATTTCAGGCAATCCATTAGGTGATGAACGGCCGCCATGGATTGACCCCATTTGTCCAGCTCTACGTCGTGGTACCTTCCGATCATCCTATCGATGAAGAACCACCGTCGAATTGAAAACCCTAGGATGGACGACCCAAACTTCTTCAATAATTTCTGGCCAAACCATGATTCAATTGCAAAAATAAATTGTAGATGTGGATTACGCTCGTCGAGAGCTTTCCAATGATATATTATATGACATAGTTTGAGGAGTTTGATTTCTGGAGTTTGATTTGAAATTGAAATTAGGGTTTCTACCATTGAAAAGGAAGGAAGGAGCATTGTACGTACATCAAACGAAATTAGAAAGCTGCTAGGTTTTCAGCAAGTATCTATTTATATAGACAAATGGATAAGAATGAATGGACAGATCGAATTGGGTCAAAACGATAACAACGACCTGAAAAGCCTGTTTCGTTTCCAAAACAAAAGTAGGTCATCCTATATGTCAAAATATATGTTTTTGATATTTTAATCTCAATAAAACTAGTTTCAAACCCTAATTCCATTCTATACAGAAGTCAGCTTTAAAAAAATAAAATTATTTTAATTAAATTCATTTAATTAATTTCTACACATTTCGAACTCGCACGATCAAATGATAAGTCTGATTAATACGAAACTTGAAATCCTAAATAATTCACTGTTACGGATCCGATGAAACTGGTTTCATCGAAATCCGAGACAGTGGAAAAATGGCTAATTTTCACGTTAATTAAATTAATTATTATTAGATTGATTTAATCACTTTTAAATTCAAATTTAAAAGTTAATAATTTTATCATTCTTGATTACATAGAAATTTATAATTTTTGAAAATAAATTTTCCATATTAAATCCAATATTTAAATATTACATAAATTTTAACGTTCAATTATAATGGAAATAAAACGTATTTTATTATAATTTAGATTTCAACAATTCTTTTATTTCTATTTACACTCTTATTATTAAATCAACCAATAACTTATGAAATTTATTAACGTAAAGTTTACATTTTATTACATTCATATTTTTACGGTTATCATCTTAACTCGTATTAACTATAATATTTAATTATATTAGTTTCACACTGATTTCATATTCCATAATAAACCTATTCAATTTATAACATATAATTTTAACATTAAATCCAACACTTAACTTATTATTTATTTACAATTATAACCAAATCAACTTTATAATTATTTCAATTGATTGAAATTACATTAAAATGGTTATCAATTACATTAAATCAACATTATTAAATTACATTCTAATAATCTTTTCCATTTATAAATCATAAATTTTAATTTCTCCCAATATTAAATTCTAAAATCTTATTTAATTTAATAGTTTTAATTATAAAAAATACGGGTCGTTACGAGCCTCTTGAAATAGGACAAATAATTTAGGTAGAAGAGAATATATGTTTACTTGCATGACTGTACATCTTGTAGACAATTTTATAGTAAAATTGCATATAATAATATTAGATTTGTATAGTAATGTCAGATTTGTATATATGACTGTACCATACTATTATTAGATTTGTACGATCTGAATATTACATTAAATATTGCTATGAACATTTCCTTTCTAGAAAAACTAGTTCAAGGTATAAATATATATTGTAGGTAATAAAAAACTTCGAACATGTGTTCAAGAATGCAAACTTATCTATAGATATAAAGCTCTAATTAAAATTCAATTAGATTGAAGATCGTAACTATGTAATAGATCGAGCTTAATAGCTACCATTTGTGTTTACTATTTTTGTAATTCATTAGAATTATATGTTCGTGATTCTAACTATTTACCTTTTTATTTTGAAGTTAATATTGGATAATATCATTCGTATACTATTATGTCTTTAGAAAATTTTAGTAAAATTTCTTTAAATCTATATTCAAACTCTACATGTGCAGTTTTCTACGTAGGTTGTCCCAAGCCAGGATAAAGGAGGATGGTTGTGATGGGCTTAGGGAGCCAACATAAAAATCATAGCCTCTCTTATGGGAATTGAACCTTTTTATATTTCATTGGGGAGTAACCCTCTTTGCGACGCTCCATATTGAGGCTCGGGTATGGTGATAAGTGAGCAAGGGCTGGGTCATCACTCCCTTAGTAGTGCGCCATATCGAGGCTCGGGTATGGTGATAACTATGTAAGGGTTGGATCGTCACTCCCTTAGTGGCGTGCTACATCGATGCCCCAATATAGTGATGAATGATCAAGGGACTTCGCACTTTACTCGGCGGGTGCGAGCGGCAAGGAAGCTAGTCGATGAAAGTAGGATTCAGTTAGGTAGTTGGAATGTAGGATCCTTAATAGGAAAGTTAAGTGAGATAGTTGATACTATGACTTGGAGACATGTAAATTTCTTATGCATTCATGAGACCAAATGGATGGGCCAGAAGGCGAAGGAGGTGGAGAAAATGGGCTTCAAGTTATGGTATACGGGAAAAGAACATAACAAGAATGGGATAGGCATCTTAATTGACAAGAACCATAAAAATGGAGTGGTCGACGTTAGGAGACAAGAGAATAGGATCATCCTAGTCAAGCTAGTAGTTAGTGGTATGGTTCTGAACGTCATTAGTGCCTATGCTCCACAAATAGGCCTAAGTAAAGCCGTTAAGAGGAATTTTGGAGAAGAAATAGATGTCATGGTTAGAGATGTGCCTAGTAGCGAGAAACTTTTCATAAGAGGAGATTTAAATGGCTACATTGGTAGTGCATGGTGGTTTTAGGTATGGCGATAGGAACAAAGAAGGAGAAGAAATATTAAATTTCGTTATTGCTTATGACCTCATGGCAGCGAATACCTTCTTTAAAAAGAGACAATTGCACTTAGTTACCTTCAGTAGTGGCCAACACTCTAGCCAGATTGACTTTGTCCTTACTAGAACTGATGACAAACGAGCTTGTGTAGATTACAAAGTCATATGTGGAGAGTGTGTCGTCTCACAACATTAGCTTTTGATATTTGAGTTTCGTCTTCAAATACGTGTTCGACGGGATAAAAGAGTCAAGATTAGTCAGACGAAATGGTAGAAGCGAGACGCCTCGTGGGTATTGAAGGATAGAGTGATGGGAGAAGGGGCATGGAATATAGAAGGAGAAGCAAATGACATGTGGGATGAGATGGCAACGCACATTCGAAAAGTGGCTGCTGAGGTGTTTGGAATGAAGAAAGAAAATAAAAGTGAACCTAAAGATTTGTGGTGGTGGAACAATGATGTGCAAAAGGCTATCAAAGAGAAGGAATGCTATAAGTGCTTACATCATCACAGGAGTGAGGACGACATGCAAATGTACAAAGTGGCAAAAAAGAACGCAAAGGGAGCAGTAAGTGAAGCAAGGAGTCGGATATACGAAGATCTATACTAAAAGCTAAGTACGACAGAGAGTGAAAAAAACATCTATAGGATAGCTAAGCTCCTTGAAAGGAAGACGAAAATTTCAACCAAGTTAAATGCATCATAGATGACAATTATAGACTTTTGGTGAATGACGAGGTGATAAAAATAGATGGAAATATTACTTTGACAAGCTATTCAATGAAGGTTATAGTATACGATCGATCTAGACGACTTTTTTGATGACACTAATAGACATTTTGTTTGGTGAATTCAAAAATCCGAGGTAAAGGAGGTGCTAAAATGGATGAAAGCCGGCAAGACATTGTAGCCTGATGTCATCCCTATTGAGGTGTAGAGATGTCTTGGAGATGCAAGGATAGCCTGGCCAACTATGTTGTTCAATAATATTTTCAAATCAAATTAGATGCCAGATGAGTGGAGGATAAGCATATTAGTTCTACTTTTTAAGAATAAAGGAGATATTCAAAGTTGTACAAACTACAAAGGAATTAAGCTTATGAGTCATACATTGAAGCTTTGGAAGACAATCATTGAACATCAATTAAGAACGATGACAAACGTTTTAATAAACCAATTTGGTTTCATGTCCAGGAGGTCGACCACAGAGGCAATTTTCTTGATAACACAACTTATGGAGAGGTTAGGGAGCAAAAGAAGGATTTGCATATAATGTTTATCGATTTGGAGAAAGCTTATGACAAAGTACCAAGAAAGGTTATGTCGTGGGATCTGGAAAAGAAGAGAGTTCCAATAAAGTACATTACCCTTATGAAGGATATGTATGATGATGTTGTGACTAGTGTCAGAGCATGCGAGGGTGAAATCAATGATTTTCAATTAACATAGGATTACATCAAGGGTCAGTTTTGAGCTCTACATTTTTCCCTAGTGACGGATGAGGTTACAAGAGTATACAAGTGAGATCCCTTGGTATATACTCTTTGCTTATGATGTTGTGCTAATTGATGAAAGTAGAATTGGGGTTGATAGACAAATGAAGCTGTGGAGACAGACTTTAGAATCAAAGGATTTTAGGCTTAGTAGAACTAAAACAGAGTAAATGAAGTGTGAGTTTAGCGGTGTCGGGCCAGAGGATGGAGACTTCACTCTGGCCTGACAAGTAGTGCCTAAGAAGGAATCCTTTCTATATTTAGGATCAATACTGCGGTATGATGGTGTGGTTGATGAAGATGTTAGTTTTACAATTCGAGCAGGATGGGTGAAATGGCGACAAGCGTCTGGCATTCTCTGTGACAGGAAAGTACCACAGAAACTTAAAGAAAAGTTCTGCATAACGGCAATTAGGCATGCGATGTTGTATGGTGCAGAATGATGGCGTACTAAAAGCCAACATATCCAGAAGATAAGGGAAGCAGAGATGCATATGCTGCGTTGGAGCTACGGTCATACAATAAGAGACTGAATTAGAAATGATGATATACGTGATAAACCTGGAGTGGCACCAATTGAGGAGAAGCTAGTCCAATGCCGCTTAAGATGGTGTGGACATCTCCAATAGAGGCCTTCCGAGGCACCTATGCTCGTCGAAATTATAGGCCAAATCGAATACTCAAAAAGAGATAGAGGTCGACCAAGGTTGGCATGAAAAGAAGCAGTAAAATGAGACTTGAAGGATTGGAATATATCCGAAGAGCTGGTGTCGGACAGGAGCATGCAGAAGTTAGCGATCCTCATACCATAACAATGAGCTAGGATGCTTCATTTTATTCTATGGTTTGTTTTAGTGGTAGTGTTATAAGTTTTAGGTTATACGACTAGTGAATAGGGGCCTAAGGTGTAGTGTTTTGTCTTTCGTCAATATCACTATTAGTACTGTTATTACTATTAGTATTATTATCATCATCGTGGTTTTTATTTTATTATATATATACTATCTTTTTTTTTATTTTACCTATTTCTTATTATTATTTGTTCAATTATTTGACTTTATTTTACTATTATTATCATGTTATTATTGTTGTTGTTGTTATGACATTTAAATTGACTTTGTCATTTAGTTTTGGGTTTCATCTCTAGCCGAACTCAACTTGTTTGGGAATAATGGCTTAGTTGTTGTTGTTTTTGTTGTTGTTCTTTAAATATATATTCATGGGCAGCCAACAATGGTAGTCATTGGCAATAAACACAAATACATGTGTATGGTCACTACTTTTTGATATAGGTTAGTAAATGATGGTATATCTGGAAAGTGTTTGGTCCCACATTGTTCTATAAATCAATCCACAAATAAAAATATTAAATTTTTGTTGGTAAAATCTTTGGTATTGTATACCAATGAAAATGATTTGAGAAAATTAACTAAATATTGTGTTTGATGGTAAACAAAATGTTAATTAAAAGGTGAGCAAAGCCATACGTTTGTATTGTTGAACAAATGAATGCAAGTTTTCTTTCATAACAATAGTGCAGTAGATCATATCTCTTACCATGATCATTACATGATATACCAACCAAAAAATCTATTTATGCACTGCTCAAAATACTTCACCGTCTTCATGGACTATAAACCTTTTTTTATTCACTACTGCAAAATGAGTTAAGTTAACAATACATCATATTTTAATAAAATTAGGCAAAACAAAATATACATATATGTATACACACGACTATGTGTGTACATACATACATATATATACATACGTACATATATATCAAATACCACAATTCAATATTTAACAAAATTCGATTATAGTTGGAAGTAGCCTTACACATCACATGCATGGAAGAGGCATAGTTGCATAAGAAAACAACCAAACATGAGTTGACAGAAGGATTTATAAATAACTTAAACCAAAACTAAAAGTAGATCAGCAGCTCAAAAGAAAAAAAATCAAACAATTTTAGGAACCTAATATGTTAACAAAGACCACTTCAAAAAACCATGACATATATAAATTTAATAGATGTACCTGTAACAGCAAATTAAACTATGAAGATTATATCTTTTCTAACTCCTTATGTACATGTAACAACAGATATAACTCACATATACGTATCATTCGTTACTATAGTTCATCACGAAAGCCCCTATATTTGTGAACCTAATCCAAAATCACCCAAATCAAACAATCCAAAAATCAAACCAACCCAAATCATCATTAGTTCTAGCCAAATTGGTAATAACATCACCCTTAAGCATGGATAATAGAATAAGCAAAAACATATTAATCAAAATGATACCTGAAATGCAGAAGACATGAATAATTAGCACTTGAAGGCAATCAATGAAGCAGCTTTCTTTGTTCTAAAGAGCAAGTAGGTTTAGTAAATAATTAAAACATTCAAATGGTAGAAAAACAATAAATTGAAAATAATGTGTGAAAATGATTGAACATTACCTAGATTTCAAAGCAATAGGAGTAGAAAGATGGAGGAAGGCTCCATATGTACATATCAGGAAGCGAGCGGTTGTTGATTCCTAGGACGTTACATATTCATCGCCATTAATTTCAAATGTTAGGGTTTGTAGAAAATGGGTAGGAGGATAACATATACGAAGCAGGAAGCGGGTAGTTGTTAATTGCAGAGACTTTCCTTATTGCCCGCCATAGACTTCAAGGCTTCAAGGAAAAGAAAAGAAGAAGAAAGTAGCGGCGGGTAAGAAAGTAATTAACAGGGAAACGCTTGCGTTTAAGAACTGAGTAAGATTGGAAGGTGCTTTTGCATTGTTGAAACCAGACTCAATAATAGTATAGATAGCATGTATATTAATACGACATGCGCTTCGCGCGTGAATTGTTTTTCTTATAAATTGTATGTGTTTAAATCAGTCAAAAAATGATATTTTATTTTCAAAGTATATTAAGATATATATATATATATATATTGTAAAGAAATATTTTGAATTTGTAAAGGAACTTTAATTTAAATCCTATTTTTAAAAGCGTTTTGAATTTGTGAAGCACGTTTAATTATTAGATCCTACTTTTAATGGCATTAAAATTTGCAAATGAGTTTAATATTAGATCCTATTTTTAAGCGATATTAAAATTTGGTAATATATAGAGGGGCGTTTTCGGTAGTTTATGTTGATACCCGAAAAGTGTGAACCAAAGCTATTATAACTATTATTAAAGATATGTGCATTATCATAAATTATTTAAGATAATATAAATATGTATAATTTTCAAACTTATTTATAATTAAATAAAATAATTCAATTGAATAAGTAAATTAAATGTTAGTTAATAAACAATATTATACACATATATAAAGATACATGTGTATAATTATAGACGTTATAATATACATATTCAATTTAAAATGTTTAAAGGAATAAAATTAAATTAAATTAAAATGTTAATTAATTAAATTGATTAAATAAGATTTAATTAATAAAATTAATATAAGATTATACATAAGATTATTATACAAGTTAATCAAATTATAAAATGTAATATAAAATTAAACTTATATAATATGAATGTATAATAAAAGGTGGAACAATAAGAAACCCCAATTAAATTTGAAAAATAAATACATACATATTGTATGTATACAATGATTTCAGACGTGTTTGATACTTGAATCATGAGGGTATTTTGTAATAAATACGATGTTCACTAATCGATATCCGTTAATTTATACATATGTTAAAGATAATGAATCATTAATATATAAATTGCCCCTAGTATTTATATACTAATAAATTACTTGCATGCTCCTTAGTTATTGATATTCCTTATGCTAAGTGTGACGACCATACTTTCTACGTCGTTGAAATTAATAATTTCAATTAAAATAAAATGTCCAAGTTCAATTTGAGGATAATTTTTTGACAATATAATTTTTTGAGTTAAAGATTATTTGATAAAGGATATTATTTTAATAAATTGAATTAATTAATAAGAAAATATATTGAACTCGTATAAAATATTTACAATGAATATAAAATAATTTTATATGGTAAATAATTTTCATATGTTTGAAATAGATGAAATAAAATTTATTTAACATTTATAAAATGAATAAATTAAAAAAATAGTAAATTTAAGAATTTGGTGTGATATATCGAAATATATTTTCTTAAATAGTTACTTCAATTAAATTGAAAATATATTCATAAAATATTTGATACAACATATACATATATGTGTATGTGGGTGTGAATAAAGAGAGGATTATGTAAAAAAAAACGCAATGAGAATTTTAATTGCATAATGACCTAGTTGTAACTAATAATTATTCTAGAATCTTCCTAACCATCCATTCTAGACCCTACTTCCTTTTATCCCATGACCGAAAACCCAAAACCCCTTTCTTTCCTCCCACTAGCCCTAATCCCCTTAAGCACGCCTGGGGAAAAAATGCAGATGCGTAAAATTTAAAAATAACAATAATAACAATATATAACAAAGCGATTGGAAAAAAAGTGCAATGGCTTGAAGACTAGAGATGGTGGAGGCATGTGATTTATCATTGTCGTGCCGCGCGGATGATAACATGGGACTCGTCCTTGTAGGCGTAGGCAACGGGAGCATTAAAATAGGGAAGACGGGACCCAGGTTCTAGCTGCTGAAGGTGGCATGAAAGGCCGACGTTGCTGTGTTGAGGTTGAAGTTGAGGTTCAGTGACAACATGGTATTTGAGTATTATGGAGGAAAGGGCGGAAGTAATAAAGCATTGATTTAGGAACTTCTAGCTTCGATTTAGTGAGTAATCTCTATAACTCACAACTATAGTCTAGAACTCTTATGCTATGATTTTTATTGATTATTGGATGATGAATTTGTGTTGATAAGGATTAAGGTTGAGTAGCACATTCTTGTTTATTGGTTATTTTGATGAGATACAAGTTGATCGTCGCTCGCACACATTATAAGTTATGCACAATAAAAAGATGATTGCAATGGTTGGACACGACATTTGAAATTAATCGGAAGCGAACAAATGAATTAAAGTAGGAAGATTTGAACAAAATGAAATATTTTAAACATAAATTGTGATTTTGGTAGGATTTTTTTATATTTTTCTATTGAAAATGTTATTATTAATAGGAATTATAAAAGTGGAGTAATTTTGAGAATTGCGTGAGTAGAAATAATTTGAAAAGAGACGGTTTTAGTTTTTTTCTTAAATTAGTGGACTTTCGAATATATATATACACATATGTATGTATGTATGTACGTATGTCTATGAATATCAAATATATAAAGGGTGTTTTCAAAAAGAATACTCAATTTTTATATTATAAATTGATGAGTTTATTTTATGGGATTTTAATAAACAAGTAGTATTATATAATAATATTTTTGGAATTATAATAAGATGTTTGCTATTTTACTGTATAGAGACTATTAGTAAAAATTTATTATATTTATTTATGGATAATTTTGGAAGTCATATATATTTACCAGTTGATTTTTTACATAAAAAAGGAAATTGTTTTAAAAGCCTTTAGAAATATATATATATATATATATAAAGAAATTTGAATTAAATTATTATGGAAAGTTTAATTTTGAGGGTAAGGTTATACAAATCTATCTATAGATCAATATTTTGCAATGTTAAATGTTTGGAAGATTTACTATAAAATAAGATTTTGGTTTAATGAATTGTTTTTCAATAAAAGTTTTAAAAGGGCTTTGGAACATGACGAGGGTTTTAAATAAATTTGATTTTAGAATTATATTATTATTTTGGGAAATATTTCAAAATGGAAATCCTTATTGGGAAAATGAGATTATTTAAACCTTCTTTGGTATTATTATTTTCAAATTATTAAAGGAGAACTTTAAATTTTATGGATTATTTTTAAAAGGAGTTTAAGGGATTTGAAATTGAATAAAAGTTTAAAACAAGTATTTCCTTATGATTAAATACGAAATTTAAATAAAGATTTTAGAAAAGAATAAGGATATATTTATATAAATCTCACTGAAAATTATTATTGGTCTTTTGAAATTGTATTGAAGATTTTAGGCAATATTTATCTTGTTTATCTTTGGACTTGTTGCATAAAATATTATTGGAAGGAGTGAGTGTAGTGCACAAACAATGAGTAAATGAGGGAGTATCACCTGGTGGTATGATACACCGGAGTCGATATTTATGCAGTTATTCCTTGAGTATATGGCACTCGAACGGGTATAGCGATATCGGGGTATGGCATATAACTTGTATAGTTGAGGTGAGCATGGCTATATACCTATGGTAATGTGTCTATACACACACACACACACCATTTTGTGTGCTCCTGTCATCCACTAAGGAGTGAACCAGATTAGGCTGTTATGCATCCTAGCGATCTGATTATGGAGTCGCATCCTAAATCCATGACATACCTTGTGTTATATAGTTGTGTGTTATTATTATGTCAAATTTCCTCATGTCACATAAGCCGGTAGTCTATTACCATTTAGGGCACTTTCAGGGTTATGACCATTGCACGACGTAGTCTTACACCCGATGGATACCTAGTCACTATGGCCATCGAGGTAACTAAAGACTGAAGGAGTAGTGCTAGATGGGTACGTATGTAGGCTCGTGGAGCAAGTGAGTGGTTGTTAATTTCCTATCTGGTTATGATGTGTGATGGATAGACTTATTTTATTTATACATCTATTGAGTTTGATGGTGATGATTTATGACTATAATTGAGACTGTGTATCTAAAGTGTGGTCAATCCCCGTGCCTACCCATTATGAGATTATCAAGGATGATAATCCATTATTTACTAATAGTTGTTGCTGATATATGTTTAATTGTATGGATGCTTGTTTTTTTAACTTATGTGTGTATGACGAACCCAGGATATGTCTACTTTATGATTATTTGAGATATAATCTTAGGCATTGGTGTGTGTAGCCTTATGGTAGTTAATGATTTCTTATGTATTGATGGTGGTTGAAGTTTTAGATGTTTCGCTCATTTTATAAATTAGATTATTGGATATGTTCCTGACTTTTCTTTGATATGGGTAATGATATATTTATGGTTAGACATATGTTGTTATATTTTAGGTGTCCACTTGACACTTTGAGTCACACATGAGTATACATGCATAATGCTATACATTGACGTCACATCTAGACATAAACTGACACATTTTTTATTTATACATTACTTGCGTCATTCCTTGAAATTTCAAGTTCAATGACGAATTGATCATCTTGTGGTTGTGGGCATAGTTGGGGACTAGTTTATCAGTTGACTGGTGTATCATTATTTACTTATATAGCCTCATCTATGTTCATGAGGATGAGATGTATGTTTTGTATATATACATTGTATTTATTTGATAGATAGCGTGCATTTGACAATTTTTGTAGACCCACTTGGGCTGGTATATTTACATTCTATTATATGTTATCATTGGGTTGACGACTTCATGTTTTCTATTGATTAATTTTATAATATGCATTGTTCTATCCTGGAATCGCATGTGATTATTGCTTTGTGCAGATATTGGATATGTATAGATGAGTAGTTTATGATTTTTGAAATAGGTATCGGTGTTAGTCCAAGGGAATATTCATGTGTGATAGTCCAATATCGCCTTATTCTTTGTACTATCAAACAGTAATACCTGGTAATACTCTTTAATGGTATGAGTATAGAAATGGATGTTACATTTGGTGTTAATGCAGCTTTAGAACAATACATAGTATAAGAGACATGAATCTTGACCTTAGATGAGATAGAGCTTCTGTCCTAATGGGAGTGTGGTAGATTATTGTATATACTTTAAATATAATGGGAGAATACGACAATTACTTGGGTAATCATTTGATTACTTATTTATATTGTTTGTATATAATGTATTTTTTATACCTCTTTTTGAGTGTACATCTCCGTATGAGATGTAAAGAAAGAGATGAAGGTTATGGAAGTAGAAGTAGATCGTCTGACCAGTAGTGTCGGCATGCATGATGAAAATTAGTCCTCCGTGTGGCTTTGTATGAAATAGCTCATTTAGGGAAGCTTTAGAATCCCCTAATTTCAACTCGTACTTTAGATACAACACATAAATATGTCGTGATGAAGCGAGTTGAGAAGAAGGATCAAGTAGTGATCAGAATGGCGCTACGGAAGCCGATATATTGCTTTTTGCTGATCGCTTTTTTTGGTTTAATTTGATGTGTGTTTTTGTTATATTAATGTTCGAAAATTTATCAACCAGCGATTTCCTTCAGTTTTGGAGAAGTCGAGGCGGTTAAATGAATCTATTTTATGAAAAAAATATTAATAATAATAATAACAACAACAATAACAACAAAAACAATCGTATATTTCTATATATTACAAATTTATAGAATGACTAAAAATTAAATTGAATGCTTTCTTTCTATTATGAATGGGTGAATGATGAGTGATGAAGTAGATTGTTTGTTTGCTTGTTTTTGTATGTATGTATGCTTAATGAGTGGTCGATTATGTGGTTGTGATCATTTTATTTTATGATCCTGTTTATAAATATTATTAGTATATAGTATTATTATAGGCAAGCATATGTTTTGAAGCTCGAGAAAAAAAAATTTATAAGAAAAAGATGGGATAGGTGATTTTGATAAAGTGAGAAGGTTAATTATGTATTGGAATACTTGAAAATGTTTTAGTAGTTAAATTTGTGTTAATTTGTTCGTTGAGTGCTTTAATAATTCTGGTCGATGTGTTTGGCCAATGCATCGATAGGGATTCATAAACACTAGGATGAGATATTTCAACATGTGTGTTTACAATGTTTTTAAAAAAAAATACATGATGTTTTGAAAAAAATACAATATTTTATAAAAGATGTACCACATTGAGAAATATTATAAACAATATTCGAAAAGGAAATCTTTTGAAATGAGTTTGACAATATTTTGTAAAGAGTAATTGTTTTTTGAAGTGGAAAAAATATATATATGTATGTGTGTGTGTATACATATATCCGTGTGTGTGATGATAAATGTATAAAGATAACCAAATCGTGATTCTTTGATGTGATTTGAATAAATGGTATAAGTAAACTTATAAAATATAAAAATATATGGATCAAGGAATAAATGTATATATGGTTAAAATAATAATAGGATTAAAATAAAAATGTTATTCAAATATTTTGAATAAGGAATTGGTTTTAGGAATAAAAAATTGAAATAGAACCAGTTAACAAATAAATTAGTTAACCCCAAAAATGATTAGGAAATAGAGTTAATCAATGAGAGGCCTTGTTGAGGCTTGTCGAAGTCATTGAGTTCAAGAATGTTTCCATAGTTTTCCTCAGCGTTTCCATCGAGGCCATAGTCGTATGAGACATGGTGTATGGTCGAGTCAACATGCAAGTTAAAGTCGAACTAAATATGCTATGCAAGTTCAAGGTCGAAGTAAAATATGCTATACAAGTCACTAGTCCAAATAGTTCAAATAGTCAATATGCAAAATCAAAATATAATTCAGGTCATGAGTTCGAAGTAATTCAACATGTTATGCTATGCACTTGTTTAATTTCCAAATCCTTATGTGTATAAAGTTCAAACAGTACAATAAGCTTTCAAAATCACCAAATCAATTTAGGGTTTACAAATTTGAAAAGTAAGAAATCAGATGAGAGAATTCGACCCCTTCCATGAATCCCCTAGGTCCATATTCATAGGGTTTGGCAAGTGGCAAAATTCGACAATCATTAGCTTTGACATTATCAACATTGTTGAACATTAAGCCTGACAGTTCATCAGCTTCGACATTAGTAGCATCGTTGAGCATCAACGCTAACATTCTTGGTTTACATAGCTCGGCTTCGATGTTGGTGGCTTTATTATGTTGATCGACTCTGATTGTAATCATAATGTAGCAGCATTGATGAAAGATGATGTTCATTGGAGGCAGCTTCAATGAATCTTATTAATATTGATGATTCTCGACACTAACAATGGTTGTCGATGACGACGACTTCATACACCATGATCTTCTTGATTAATGGTTGGCGGCATTACCCGCTATTTAAGAGCAACATGGGCACAGAACAGTGTTTTGACATAGTAATTGGCTTTAGTGTAATGGCAACGTTGATGATCCTCGACGTCAGTATACAACAGCCAATGAAATGACGCATCGACAACACCTACGGACATTGACGATAACAATCATTAATGTCGTGGATGTACATGTATGGTGTCTTCCAAGCATCTTCATAAGAGTCAACACTATAGTAGAATCAAACCTCGACAACATTCATAATCATGTTTCCTCTTTATAAAGCAGTTTCGATGAGTAACGACGTTGGTATGGTAAACTCCATCAGTACTTAATAACTCTGATCACAAGCAACATCAAGAACGGTTGACATTGGAAATGTCGACAATGATAGAATATGGCTTCATTCAACATTGCTTCGGAAATCATGAGTTTCAACGTCAATGTCCAGTGGTTGTTGGAATGTGGTAGCATAGTATTACTTAGTAGTGATGACTGTCATCATAGAAAAAGACCTTTTCTTTCTTATGAAAGACGACATCGATTCCCCAAAGCATCGTGCTTTATATGTGCTAATGGACTACACGTGATGTCGCTATTCTTCGGCTTCACTCATCGTAGCTTTCACATCAATGCTTCTTGGCGTTATATTTTTGAACATCTTCGACGATGATGGTAGTGGTAGCATTTGGCCTCTAGTGTAAAGGAACCATTGACTTTTCAAATCAATATTCTCGACGCCGTCCTTTTTCCCATTTGTTGATCTTCTTGTGCTGATCTACCCATACATTTAAATTAATCCAACGACACCCATTTGCTTACTTCTTCCTATAAATACATAGGCATCTCTTTCTTTCCTCTTTTACTTGCATTTTCGAAAACTTGAACAACAATTAAATTCTCGTAAATAGTTTCGAGCCCAATATCTTTAATAGCAATTTTCCACCCCACGTATAGCTTTCGTTCAATTAACTCATAAATCCATTTTCACAAATTTTATGCTGAAATCGTGATGCTCGAATGTTATTAATTTTGAAATCAGTAATCGAGTTCAATTATCAGGTCTTAATAACTCATATTTGGTTATGAATTGTCATTACTAACCTTCCATGATATTGGATTAGTTGCTTAGTGGTGTTAATTTGGGGATTTAGGCATTTTATGTTTTATGATGAAATGGGTGTCATATCAAACCCAGACCTGTTACTCTTAGACTTATGTTGGTGTTATCGCTCATGATGCAATTGATAAACTTGAAGTAGGTTGACTAATCTTGTAGTTGTTAAATCATTGGCGTAATGTTTCTATGTCGCATAAATAGGCCTTGATATCAATCGATGTTGGTAGGGAAACTGGTATGTACTAAGTTTATTCACCAAAAAAGCGACATATTAGGCTTGAAATTCGATATTTTATTCACGACATCATTACAATGATGTCGACATTGACATTCTGCGACATTGTCATTATACTCAAAATCGACAAAACATTATATTATCTTATTATTTCATTAACTATCTTTTTTGACTCAAAGCTTTTATTTTGTGAGTAATCTATCTAGAATTACAAATGTCGTTGTCATTAGGACACTTAAATCGATTTGATGCAACATCGACAATTTTGGTTTTAATTAACTTCGATGTTATAATATCCTTAACGTCGATAAAACTCTTCATTAACCTACATCGATCAAGATGTGATGGGTAACCTTTTTGTCGAAAGATAGTGTATACCAATTAGTTGGAGTGTTATTTAATTACAGTTGATGTCATCACTCACTGATTCATATTAACTCATGCTATCGCCATTCATTGATGGACGTTACCTCTCATCATCATCATTCATTGATGTTAACGATTTTCATTACGTTAATTTTAACTACAGTAGCAGTGTTCATTAATGCTTTGTGATACCTATCATTGTTATAACTCTTGACTTAGGTTTATTAATGTCGCCTAACCACTATTACCTCTCGTATAATTCTTGTTCATTAACACTTGTCTTCATTACTTATTAATGTCGATGATCCACCCAGAATTATAAACGACATCGTTATTAGAATAGGACATCAATAGTCTTTGTATTCATTAAAGTTGATGTTGCGGCACTCGCATGTCTCATGACATCAATAATACCCTTTGTTAACCAATTATTTTGATTACTCACCATATTTATAGCGTTAGTGATTAAGGTAAGATATGATAACCTTTCATTGTTAAGTGAAAACATATACTAGTTAAAGGCGATGGCATTTAATCATAGTCGACGTCGCTTACTTTTGACATTGATTCGTAAAGCCTTAATTAAACATTAGCGAGCTTCTGGCTTATCGTTATTGTTTCATGAGTAGTTTTCATATCTTAAATTAAGCTTTATTCGACAATATTATCTATAGCCTATCTTTGTTAACACATTATGAGCTATTTGACATGGTTAACTTAACAACAATCAACATTGCCGTTACTTATTAACGTCGATGATATTTATTACTTTGTTGTAAATTATAGTTTCAAAGCTTATTAGCATTTTAAATCATAAGTTACACAGCGTTGTAGAAATGTGTTTATTAGTGTTAATGTCCAATCCTATTCAACTTTTGTATTGTTCTCTCATGGGCTCTCTTATTCAGATTGAAACTTAGGTTTGCAATAAATTTGTCAAATGACATCTAAGGAATGTTTCCTCATAGCTAGTTCAGACTTTGTCAATAATAGATTATTGAGATAACAGCGTATTAAATTTTTTCTCTAACATGTACATGATCGTTTCTCAAATTTAGAATAGTATAACCTGGCAAGTTAATGGAAGATCAACAAGTCAACATGAAGCCTACTAAGAAGCCTAGTAAGGGGCCCAAAACTTCAATCTGAGTTAGAAAAAAAGAAGACAGTCTTTGAATCCACCGTATACAATGACCCAGGAAGAAGTGGATTTTATTCTAAGACAGTTTGACATTACTGGAATAGAAGCCATTCTTGTAGGTCCTTTAGATAGTATTACAAATCCACCTGAGGGATACTCTGCCTTCATCGTAGTACATATGTGGCAATTGGCTATCTTTTGTTTTTAGGTTTCCATCAAAGATATCTGCAGCATTTAGGCATTGCTCCCATCTAATTTCTGCCCAACTCATATACATATCTGACCTGCTTAAAGGTTCTAGCTCAAGATCCAGGGATCCCTTCCCTCAAGACTGAAATCCTCTATTCCATAGAAATCCCTGCTAAAGTCAGTGACCAACCAGATCATTAACTATATCGCATTCGTCCTTACCCAAAAAGCTTGATCTTTGAAGGTGTTAACAAAGCAAGGGAATGTGAGACTCAATACTTTTTCATCAAATGTTTTTCTAACATTAAAGACATTCTCTACTCCCAGTAAGGTGTTATTATTGTTTTTTTAATACCATGCTCACTCATTATCTTTTACTAATAGATGCTTTTTTCTAGATTATGCTCCTAAATAGCTAAAACCCCAAGACCAGGAAATCCTTCTATCCTTTACTAAAGCTACCGAAAGCATGGGGAATAGGCTTAAATTACTGACTCTGGCTAAACTCCATAAGTATTCCATTAATTTGGATTGTCATAAGCTCTTAGTACAGCCCCCTAAGGTCAAACTCAATATTAGAGGAGATTGCTTAGTGGTGATGGGCGGATTAGAATCCTTCACCTCCAACTCTCTAGTTCAGTCTAATGCTGCTGGTAAGTTTTAATATACCTAAAAGTGGAATTTCTAATGTTATTAGCCCACTAACTTCATTTTCGTTATAGGTTCATCTGCTCTTGTTATTGCTCCCATGGAAACAAAGGTCAGAAGGAAAGTTTCAAAAAAGAGAAAAAGTAATGGTGAAGTTCCGGCTTCGTCTTAACCAACCAATCCTATCTCCATTAAAGATTCCATTGCCCAAGCCATTGATAAATTGGATGAAGATGAAATGTGTGATGATGTTTTTATTGACGCTTATTTTGCTCCCCAAGGTAAGAGGCCTAAATTTCCGGGTGACTTCACCCCCATTATCACAGATGAGATGGGACATGCGAATATTGATTCAAGCCCCGAAGCAACACCTTTGGACAAGCATTGGAAAAAGCCCAGAGACGCTCAAACTGAGATATCCATGGAGGCTCAAACTCCCAACCCCCTTCTTAGTATTACATTTCCTACTTCCCCAACGTCTAACAACCGCATGTGTGCTGAACTTGGTCTAATTCTCTCTCCAGATGATCCTCTTCCTTTGAGGTCTCAAATTCGAACTTCATTTATGAATTTTGAGGAACTTGCCCAATCGGCCATTCATTCTACCTCAATCACGTCTCTTGGATCATTTCTACCTTTAATTTATTCTAATGACCACCTTTTTTGATCCTCAAACAACTTATATCCGTATGTTTTCAGTGTTTATTTGATTAACTATTCTAGGTGGGAAAGCACATGCTTCTTCTCCAAGTTACCTCTCAAGGGCCATCTAATGAAGTGGTTGAGCTTAAAGAAAAGATATCCTCGCTTCAAAATTGTATGATTGACGTTATTATTGAGAAAGTTGAGGTGATCCTTGAAAAAGGCAAGCTTGCTTCCTCCCTCGAGGAAGAGAACAAAGCCAGATGGTTGGTAGAAGGAAGGATAAAAAGCTTAGAAGATGACCTTAAGTTATCTCACAGACTTAAAGCAGATCTAAAGAGGGTGATCGAGGAAAAAAATGAGCTAGCCAAGGAAAATTTGGAACTAGCCAAGAAAAATATATCATCAAAAGACCAATTGCAAAGAAAGCCTAGCCTCCTAGATTACTCAAATAACATTATCAGTGATGCCAAGAAAAAAGTTGCTTCTTTTCTTAACGTCGCTCTTCCTAAGATCACCGAGAGATGTTATGAAGACGCTCTGTACGTGGCATATGCCAACAACATTAGGAAATTCCCAAATTTGGATTTCCCATCCCTTCCCGCCTTGAATGAAAAATGCAAGCTAAAATTCAGTCATAGAATAAGGAACGACAAGAAGGCTCTTGAGGTAGAATTCCCCGTCGAGGAAGAAATTTACGTTGGAGAGTGGCTAACTGTAACATCCCGCCTTTTCGCACGGTTTAAAATCGACACACGTGCCAATTCAAACATTACAGAAGGGCGGATTGTTATGGGGTAAATAAGAAAAACAAGAAAGAAATAAAACAAAACAGAATCTCACAGCGGAAGGATAAAATATAATAATCAAATATACAATTTATAAAGCTGTTTACAAAACATTTGATTATATTTATATAATACATATCAGAGTAACACATAACAGTAATAATGCAGCGGAACAGTATGAATGTAGTGCAATAATGTAAATAATAATAATACAAATCTTCATCTTCGTCCTCCAGAGCTAAATCATCAAATCCTGAAACGCTCGGACTGACCCAAGCGAATTGAAAAGACAAAACACTCGAGTCGGAACTAAAAGATCTTATGTAAGTTAAATCAACAGAAATAAATATGAGTGCGGTAACTCAAGAGATGCTCGGGATTTACATCTCCTAAGGATCCGTTAAACTATTTACTATGTAGTATATTTCGCTATTATAATAGTGTCTAATTGTAAAATAAACTTACTTATTAACAGCGTTAAGGGGTTACCCATATAGCCCTTAACACAAATAATGCCAATAGTCTATACAGTACCGTAATACCTCCTGATCGGGAAGCTACCAGAGGATACTCCATAGGTACGACACAAATAGAAACTCGTAGAAGGCGCGCTAGGGTAGGTGACACGGCACAACTAGGCAATGCTAGGGTAAATATACCAATTACGCATCCGGGCTGGTGGTAACGCGTAGCCGCAGCTACCGTCCACCTCGGACAAACTAACCCCTACAATCAAAAGTAAAGTGGCCACCAAATCAATCCAAAGTCAGACTATAAAATCGAAGAGGAGTATCTGATAAAGGGCACTAACCCCTTGGCCCGAGAATCGATCATGTTTTAGCCACCTTATGCCAACTCACGGGAGTTGGGTCCACGTATTTACCTTATAGGACACGCCGTCACCAACCTACTTCATTCTGGAATCTCCACCGCGTACACGGTTGTTAAAGTGGTTTTCGGAGTTGGCAGAGAGTATGACAACTTCCGATCCCGGTCTCTTTAACAACCAAACGTTATTATAATACCGTTGTTATTTCAAAATAATTTATACTTTAAACCAGAATATAATATCTCTTTCTAACAATATAAATATGATATCCTTTCCATTTCAAAGCAAACTCATTCGATATTATTTTTATAAAACCCAAATTAATATAATATCATTTTATTTCAAATATATTTCTTTTCCAGAATCATATTGCTTTCAAATTTATAATATCTGGGAACCAAACATTTGAATTATAACTTTCAAACATAAAACTACGAAATTCATAGCTTTAAAACCATAAGTTTCAAAACTTAAATGGTTTGGATATTCAACAGTATATAAAATAAAACAGTTGAATTTAAAATTTCTTTATAAAGTAAATAATTTCCACGCCTTTACAATTTTATTCACTTTAAATTCAGTCTAAACCCATAACTTTTAGATTCACTTTCAGTTTGAATAAAAACACTTCGATTTCAATATTTTTAAACTTTGAGTATTTAATAAATTTCAAAACTAAGATTGGGAATTTCTATTCAACAATTCATTGTCCTATTATTTAGTTTTGAAATGTTTACATAATAGATCCATAACCATTTAAAATAAAACTCAATTTATTAACACTAAATATTTCCTTCCATTTATTTATACTAGAATTATTCATTTGAAAATTCGGATATAAATATCATACTTTTAAAACTTCAAGTTTAATAAGTTTTACATCAACTTATGGAGGTTAATTTTTAAATAAGCTCAATTCCAAATAAATTTCCAATTTACATTCCAATCTTAATTGGTTTAAATAATTAAAACTCTATATATATACTATATCTTAAACCTGTACTTGACCATATATTATAAATGATCAAACTCCATTATTCAACTTATTTATTTTATTTAACAGATTTATACATAGCTTAAATTAAAAATTTAACTATATATGTATATATATATATAAAATAATATTTATATAATATCAAAATTTAATATTTATTAAACCGTATCCTATCCAAACCATAGAAATCATTTCAAAAATAGTTTTATACATATATACCGCAGTGCCTGTATAAAATTTTCTATCCTATGGTCAAGTGATACGGATATTTATCATTTCAATCCGCTATTTAAAAATAAAAATGCGGTTGTATATCATTTCAAACCGCAATCCCGAATGAGATGAAAATGCATAATAACTTGCAGTTAATATAAATAAACATCCATTCATCCATCAAAATCATACATCCATTTATCACATTACCATCCAAATTCAAACAATCACATCAATAAATAATAATTAATTACTGACAGTTAATTTTTCAATAATGAGTTAAATAACTGTTTAACTGTAGTTTATATGCAATAATAAATAAATTTAACTAGCAGTTTATATGCAAAAAATAAATTTGACAAAAATTTGAACTGGCGGTTTATATGCAAAAAAATAAATTTGACAAAAATTTTAACTGGCAGTTTATACGCAAAATGAATTAAATAACAAGTAATTCTATGAATGCAAATTTACTGAGATAATGATGAAATATATGCCAAACAGCTATAAATAAATTTCTAAACATATTATACATCAATTTAACAAACATAAGAAATTTTAGAAGTTGTGAGTGGGTTAAAACACTCACCTTTTGAATTTAAATTGAATTTAAATCCAATTTAAACCCAAAATTAGACATTCTCCAAATCCATCCAAACAAGCGCCAAAGTGTTCAAAATTTTATTTCGATCTTAACAAAAAAAATCGTGCGTAAATTGGACAATGTATGAGGAAGTTATACGCGTTTGAACGATTGAAATCTAAATTTAAAATAAACAAAATAAAAAAACAACACACCTTAATAATTCGCCACGTCATCATCCTGCAATTTCCCTCCCTCTCACGCGTTTTCATCTCAGAGAGCATGCACGTAATACATAACCCATCAAGCTTCACCCGCCTCCCCCTTTGACCGATGATCACGAACGCCTCGCACCCCTATTCGACGAGCCGTCGCCGCAGTTCGCCATGCCCTGAAGGCCGCCCCCCATGGCCAACTCACGGCAGTTCGCCATGCCCTGAATCGCTCCTGTTTTAGCCACCTTATGCCAACTCACGGGAGTTGGGTCCACGTATTTACCTTATAGGACACGCCGCCACCAACCTACTTCATTCTGGAATCTCCACCGCGTACACGGTTGTTAAAGTGGTTTTCGGAGTTGGCAGAGAGTATGACAACTTTTGATCCCGGTCTCTTTAACAGCCAAATGTTATTATAACACCGTGGTTATTTCAAAATAATTATACTTTAAAACCAGAATATAATATCTCTTTCTAACCATATAAATACGATATCCTTTCCATTTCAAAACAAACTCATTTGATATTATTCTTATAAAACCCAAATTAATATAATATCATTTTATTTAAAATATATTTCTTTTCCAAAATCATATTTCTTTCAAATTTATAATATCTGGAAACCAAACATTTGAATTATAACTTTCAAATATAAAACTACGAAATTCATAGCTTTAAAACCATAACTTTCAAAACTTAAATGGTTTGGATATTCAACAGTATATAAAATAAAACAGTTGAATTTAAAATTTCTTTATAAAGTAAATAATTTCCACGCCTTTACAATTTTATTCACTTTAAATTCAGTCTAAACCCATAACTTTTAGATTCACTTTCAGTTTGAATAAAAACACTTCGATTTCAATATTTTCAAACTTTGAGTATTTAATAAATTTCAAAACTAAGGTTGGGAATTTCTATTCAACAATTCATTGTCCTATTATTTAGTTTTGAAATGTTTACATAATAGATCCATAACCATTTGAAATAAATCTCAATTTATTAACACTGAATATTTCCTCCCATTTATTTATACAAGAATTATTCATTTAAAATTCAGATATAAATATCATACCTTTAAAATTTCAAGTTTAATAAGTTTTACATCAACTTATGAAGTTTAATTTTTAAATAAGCTCAATTCCAAATAAATTTCCAATTTACCTTCCAATCTTAATTGGTTTAAATCATTAAAACTCTATATATATACACCATATCTTAAACCTGTACTTGACCATATATTATAAATTATCAAACTCCATTATTCAACTTATTTATTTTATTTAACAGATTTATACATAGCTTAAATTCAAAAATTTAACTATATATGTATATATATAAAAAATATTTATATAATATCAAAATTTAATACTTATTGAACCGTATCCTATCCAAACCATAGAAATCATTTCAAATATATATATATATATATATATATATATATATATATATATATATACCGCGGTGCCTGTATATAATTTTCTATCCTATGGTCAAGTGATACAGATATTTATCATTTCAATCCGCAATTTAAAAATAAAAATGCGGTTGTATATCATTTCAAACCGCAATCTCGAATGAGATGAAAATGCATAATAACTTGCAGTTAATATAAATAAACATCCATTCATCCATCAAAATCATACATCCATTTATCACATCAATAAATAATAATTAATTAATGACAGTTAATTTTTCAATAATGAGTTAAATAACTGTTTGACTGTAGTTTATATCCAATAATAACCAAATTTAACAAGCAGTTTATATGAAAAAAATAAATTTGACAAAAATTTTAACTGGCAGTTTATATGCCAAAAAACAAATTTGACAAAAATTTTAACTGGCAGTTTATATGCAAAATGAATTAAATAACAAGTAAATTATATGAATGCAAATTTACTAAGATAATGATGAAATATATGCCAAACAGCTATAAATAAATTTCTAAACACATCATACATCAACTTAACAAACTTAAGAAATTTTAGAAGTTGTGAGTGGGTTAAAACACTCACTTTTGAATTTAAATCCAATTTAAACCAAAAATTGGACAGTCTCCAAATCCATCCAAACCAACGCCAAAGTGTCCAAAATTTTATTTCGATCCTAAAAAAAATCACGCGTAAATTGGACAACGTATGAGGAAGTTATACGCGTTTGAACGATTAAAATCTAAATTTAAAATAAACAAAATAAAAAAACAACACACCTTAATAATTCGCCACGTCATCATCCTGCAATTTCCCTCCCTCTCACGCGTTTTCTTCCAAGAGGACACGCACGCGATATAGAACCCATCAAGCTTCACCCGCCTCCCCCTTTGACCGATGATCACGAACGCGTCGCACCCCTATTCGACGAGCCGTCGCCGCAGTTCGCCATGCCCTGAAGGCCGCCCCCACGGCCAATGACCAACCCCTTTAAGCCGCCGCCTCTGAAAAATGTAGGGTTTCGAAACCCTAGAACGAAAATTCGCACCGCCACACGTCGAGTAAGCCCACAACACCACCATCAATCAACTCCCCTCGACGAGTTCTTCAATACCCAGATTTCAATTTTACCGATTTCGGCTTAAATCGAAAAGCCCCAATTTCATGCTTAGGGTTTCGAAATTCATGTCTTTGACCGCGATTTCAGGTTGACTCGAGTATCAAATGCAAAAAAAGAAGCTGCGCGTAGACTCGTATCGATGAAATCTTCGATTCTAATTTTTTTTTGAAATTTTTCGAAGAGTTTGAATTTTCATTTAATTTTTTGAATTTTGCAATTGGATCTAGGGTTTGCATCCATTGAGGAAGAGGAAGAGCTGATAAAATGTACGCACAGACAAATAAGAATATGCAGAGGCTAAGGTTTATAGTAGGATATTTATAGAGAAAGTTGAATAAAGGATGGATCGGATCTATCAGATATACGCGCTAAACGATATATGGCCCGGAAAGCCCGTTTCGACTCTGGAACAAAATTGGGTCAACCCATATATCAAAATAGATGTTTTAAAATATTCTGAACGCGATGGAAAAAGTTTCACGTCCAAATTCCATCGTATGAAGAAGTTATGCTGAAATCAGTATTTTCAAATTGATTTCAATTGATTTCAATTAAATTGATTTCAAGGCGTTTCTCGTTCGTACGATCAAACGACAAGTCCGATCGCTACGAAACTTGAAATCCTACAATAATTCACCATTACTGATCTGATGAAACTGGTTTCGTCGAAATCCGAGTCAGTGGCCAAAATGGCTATTTTATCACTTTTAAATAAATTAATAATTAATTTACCACCTTTATATTCAATATTTATAACTAGTAGATTTTTGTCATTTTTAATCCCTTAGACATTTATAATAACTAAAAGCAAATTCACATATCAATTTCGTGTCAATTATTCCTGTAAATATAGTGTTCAAATGTCAACTGCAATTAATCCAATTAGTTGCAAATTAATTCCAATAAATTTGATTTTATTCCATTACAACTTAATATTCAATCAATTATTACTCAACTAACATAGTTAACATTGTTTTATATTTCATTACGTTAATATTTTCCAATTTTCATCTTTAATTTGCATTAATTACTGTATTTCAATTATATTGGAATTTTGTCAATTTTACTCACTAATTAAAATTTAAAATCTCAATTAATTATTTCATCTTGGTTTCATTTTTTTATTTCATTAATTGTCATATTATGAATGGAATTTTACCTTGGTTACATCTTATTGAATTTAACATTCTTCACTTACCAATTTATTCCACATTAACTGCAATAATTTAGTGAATTAATTGAAATTGAGTTCAAATTAAACTTATCAAACTAATAAAATAAGTAACGTACAATAATTATTGTCATTAACTCTTAATCACACTTTTATAGGTTCATTATTTACAAACCAATATTATAATTACTTACATAACACTGGCTTTACTCAATTACCATTTATTTCAAGCTAGTTCAAAAATTTATTCAATATTTATATTAGTTCTATTATATTCAATTTATAATCAAGTGTAACATTTAACTTGAATTGGTTGGAATTCCTTTTAAGTTATTAATAATTTACTTATATTAACAAATTTCCTTAATTTATTCCAATTACCGTTAAATTTATACTAATTCATCAATTTGTATAATATATCTCTTGTTTCCTTAAAATAATTTATGTTTTTATTAAGTTTTCATTTACACTTCCGTTACTTATTAATAATCATTAAAGTAACGTTTATCAATAACATATTATAATTTATTAACATTTAAATGAGTTTGATTTACAAATAAATTTATTGACCACTTAATTAGGCAATTTATACTGATTTGTTATCATACCTATAAATCTACACTTATAACTAAATCCTACATTTTAATAAATTTATTAAATTGAAATGTTCATTCAAGTTTATAAATTATTAACTTGCATTAACATAATTCCTTAATTTGTCCCAATTACTGTCAACAATCTTTTATTACATTAAATCAATTTAATACTTTCCTTAAATTTCTCATATTCAATTTATATCCAGGTAAGAAATCTTTTCACTACTTAATTCATTAGAATTGTATTCAAATTACAAATAAATAAGTTTTAATTACTCTTGCTATATTTTAATTTAGCGTTCATTCCAATACTAATTTATCACCTTTATTATTTCTACAAAAATTTAATTTCAAAATCCTATTTAATTAACACATTTAATTGTCGAAATTTACGGGTCGTTACACTCCCCCCACTCAAAACTTTTTGTCCCCGAAAAGGAAAAGAAGGGAAAAGAAGAATTACGAAATTAGTATATCATTTTTAAATACTAAATTTATAAATAAATAAATTTACAAAATTAGTTAATTTAGATAAAATATACCAATTTATAACCGTTAAATCATTTTATACTCAAATTAATAAAGTTTGGAAAATAATTTCAAATTTTTCTAAGTCCAAAATTTACGGAAAATTTTGGCAGAGTCTCCTTTGTATGGGGAGGCTCAGGAGAAAATATAATATCAGTTATAATAATATACAACATATATTTTTCAAAATAATATATATCCCAACTCGGGAAAATAAAATAATATAATAACGCTGTAAACCGTAATCCGAGAACGTACCTATTTGTCGGGCAAATTACGCTTATTTTATGGAACCAAAAGCAGTAGCAATTGCTTCCATAACCTGCATTTCACTTATATAATCTAAAAGGTTAATAATTATATAAAATGAAATATTTAAGGTTGTTTTAACCACAACAACAATCAATTCCAACAAATAGCATACACATAAAATGCAAATCAACCATTCAAGCAAAAAAACAAATAGTTGCTCGGGTCAAACTTTAAATTATATGGAATGAAAAATAAACTATCAAGTGCACCATTTGCTCAACAGTCTTAGGTGAAACTAAATAGATTATTTATACATCCAAACAATCTTAAAGTATCCTCACCCAAACAACCATAAATCAAACAACAACAATTCCAAACGACAAATCAAATTTATTTATTATTTATTTCATTTCGTACATTTGTTGTTTGATTTTTTTTCTTCATATAATGTTTTCTTATAATTCACATTTATTTCTTGTGAAATTTCATTTCATTTATTTATTTATTTGCATTACATTCGTTTCTCAAATTTCATTTACTTATTTAGCACTTACATTTCTATTATATTAAATTAGTGGCCTTTCAGTCATAACTTAGATTTATAACAATTATAACATTAGATTCTTATTAGTAACAGCAATTTATTGAACACTTCATTACATACTCCTATTTGTGCAGTTTCAATTTCATTTTCTTATTAAACATCTCAACTTTTAATATTAGGTAAGTTATATATATGTTTTTAAGGATATAATTTGAAAGTTATATAAATTTACTCTATCTCTTTTAATTAATTTATTGTTCAATAATTTTATCCCTTACTTCATAGGTTACAATTTCAAATTTCATTTAATACCATTAATAACCTGGCATTAAATCTCTTATTTCATTTAGGGTTTCAATTATTAGTTAAATTCCATTTTACTACATTAATTAAACTATTAATAAATGGAAACTTAAGAATTAAATACCGGGTTTAATAGAAAAATAAATAAATATATACTTACAATTTATATTTGAACCAATTTAAAATTTATATTTTTTTTATCAAAATCAATCTGCAGTAACACTACTACAGTGGCCTTCCCACTTCGAAACTCGAAAATGAACATCGATGATGCGTGCACTCATCACCGAAATTATTTTCCAGCGACAAAGAGGGGAGTACATAACATATTCCTTTTCAAATTTCTCTTTAAATAATTCTTTCAAATTATATTGAAATATTTATATTCGAAAATACTTCTAAATAATATTATTATATTTCAAAATCCTTTGAAAGAAATTTTCAAAATCCCGGACTTAAGTTCTAAATTTCCAAATTTCCATTGATTTTATTTTCAATCTTATTTTACCTATTATTTATAAATTTTATTCCTAACAACCAATATATTGCAACCAAATATAATCTTTGTAAAAATTTATTTTATATATATAGAAAATATAATAGGCAAAATTATTCCATTCGCCTATATTAAAACCAAATATTATGTCGATCTGCCCTATTAAGTGTTTAGAAACCCCTATTTATGTCACAGCGTCCCATGCACCAACCAGAATTTATAAATACAAAACGGAACAGATTAACACAATATTAAAACCTTTTTATAACACTAACAAAATACGATCTCTCATATATACACTCAGTGACTCCCATATGGTATTTCTACCCTATTAATAAAGACTCAGACCCCCCAAAGCTAAGATTTATCGCTAGACCAAAGCTCTGATAACAGATGTAACATCCCGCCTTTTCGCACGGTTTAAAATCGACACACGTGCCAATTCAAACATTATGGAAGGGCGGATTGTTATAGGGTAAATAAGAAAAACAAGAAAGAAATAAAACAAAACAGAATCTCACAGCGGAAGGATAAAATATAATAATCAAATATACAATTTATAAAGTTGTTTACAAAACATTTGATTATATTTATATAATACATATCAGAGTTACACATACCAATAATAATGCAGCAGAACAGTATGAGTGTAGTGCAATAATATAAATAATAATAATACAAATCTTCGTCTTCGTCCTCCAGAGCTAAATCTTCAAATCATGAAACGCTCGGACTGACCCGAGCGAATTGAAAAGACAAAACACTCGAGTCAGAACTAAAATATCTTATGTAAGTTAAATCAATAGAAATAAATATGAGTGCAGTAACTCAAGATATGCTCGGGATTTACATCTCCTAAGGATCCGTTAAACTATTTACTATGTAGTATATTTCGCTTTTATAATAGTGTCTAATTGTAAAATAAACTTACTTTTTAATAGCGTTAAGGGGTTACCATATAGCCCTTAACACAAATAATGCCAGTAGTCTATACAGTACCGTAATACCTCCTGATCGGGAAGCTACCAGAGGATACTCCATAGGTACGACACAAATAGAAACTCGTAGAAGGCGCGCTAGGGTAGGTGACACGGCACAACTAGGCAATGCTAGGGTAGATATACCAATTACGCATCCGGGCTGGTGGTAACGCGTGGCCGCAGCTACCGCCCACCTCGGACAAACTCCTCCCTACAATCAAAAGTAAAGTGGCCACCAAATCAATCCAAAGTCAGAGTATAGTATCGAAGAGGTGTATCCGATAAAGGGCGCTAACCCCTTTGGCCCGAGAATCGCTCCTGTTTTAGCCACATTATACGAACTCACGGGAGTTGGGTCCATGTATTTACCTTATAGGACACGCCGCCACCAACCTACTTCATTCTAGAATCTCCACCGCGTACACGGTTGTTAAAGTGGTTTTCGAAGTTGGCAGAGAGTATGACAACTTTCGATCCCGGTCTTTTTAACAACCAAACGTTATTATAATACCGTGGTTATTTCAAAATAATTTATACTTTAAAACCAGAATATAATATCTCTTTCTAACCATATAAATATGATATCCTTTCCATTTCAAAACAAACTCATTTGATATTATTTTTATAAAACCCAAATTAATATAATATCATTTTATTTCAAATATATTTCTTTTCCAAAATCATATTGCTTTCAAATTTATAATATCTGGAAACCAAACATTTGAATTATAACTTTCAAACATAAAACTATGAAATTCATAGCTTTAAAACCATAACTTTCAAAACTTAAATGGTTTGGATATTCAACAGTATATAAAATAAAACAGTTGAATTTGAAATTTCTTTATAAAGTAAATAATTTCCACGCCTTTACAATTTTATTAACTTTAAATTCAGTCTAAACCCATAACTTTTAGATTCACTTTCAGTTTGAATAAAAACACTTCGATTTCAATATTTTTAAACTTTGTGTATTTAATAAATTTCAAAACTAAGGTTGGGAATTTCTATTCAACAATTCATTGTCCTATTATTTAGTTTTGAAATGTTTACATAATAGATCCATAACCATTTAAAATAAAACTCAATTTATTAACACTAAATATTTCCTTCCATTTATTTATACTAGAATTATTCATTTGAAAATTCAGATATAAATATCATACCTTTAAAATTTCAAGTTTAATAAGTTTTACATCAACTTATGGAGGTTAATTTTTAAATAAGCTCAATTCCAAATAAATTTCCAATTTACATTCCAATCTTAATTGGTTTAAATAATTAAAACTCTATATATATACCATATCTTAAACCTGTACTTGACCATATATTATAAATTATCAAACTCCATTATTCAACTTATTTATTTTATTTAACAGATTTATACATAGCTTAAATTCAAAAATTTAACTATATATGTATATATATAAAATAATATTTCTATAATATCAAAATTTAATATTTATTAAACCGTATCCTATCCAAACCGTAGAAATCATTTCAAAAATAGTTATATATATATATATATATATATATATATATACCGCAGTGCCTGTATAAAATTTTCTATCCCATGGTCAAGTGATACGGATATTTATCATTTCAATCCGCAATTTAAAAATAAAAATGCAGTTGTATATCATTTCAAACCGCAATCCCGAATGAGATGAAAATGCATAATAACTTGCAGTTAGTATAAATAAACATCCATTCATCCATCAAAATCATACATCCATTTATCACATCACCATCCAAATACAAACAATCACATCAATAAATAATAATTAATTACTGACAGTTAATTTTTCAATAATGAGTTAAATAACTGTTTAACTGCAGTTTATATGCAATAATAAATAAATTTAACTAGCAGTTTATGTGCAAAAAATAAATTTGACAAAAATTTGAACTGGCAGTTTATATGCAAAAAAATAAATTTGGCAAAAATTTTAACTGGCAGTTTATACGCAAAATGAATTAAATAACAAGTAAATTCTATGAATGCAAATTTACTGAGATAATGATGAAATATATGCCAAACAGCTATAAATAAATTTCTAAACACATCATACATCATTTTAACAAACGTAAGAAATTTTAGAAGTTGTGAGTGGGTTAAAACAATCACCTTTTGAATTTAAATTGAATTTAAATTGAATTTAAATCCAATTTAAACCCAAAAATTGGATATTCTCCAATCCATCCAAACAAGCGCCAAAGTGTCCAAAATTTTATTTCGATCCTACAAAAAAAATCGTGCGTAAATTGGACAACGTATGAGGAAGTTATACACGTTTGAACGATTGAAATCTAAATTTAAAATAAACAAAATAAAAAACAACACACCTTAATAATTCACCACGTCATCATCCTGCAATTTCCCTCCCTCTTATGCATTTTCTTCCTATAGAACATGCACGCAATACAGAACCCATCAAGCTTCACCCGCCTCCCCCTTTGACCGATAATCACGAACGCCTCAGACCCCTATTCGACAAGCTGACGCCGCCGTTCCCATGCCCTGAAGGCCGCCCCCCATGGCCAATGACCGACCCCCTTTAAGGCCGTCGTCGCCTCTGAAAAATGTAGGGTTTCGAAACCCTAGAACGAAAGTTCGCGCCGCCACACGTCGAGTAAGCCCACAGCACCACCATCAATCAACTCCCCTCGACGAGTTCTTCAAAACCCAGATTTCAATTTTCCCGATTTCGGCTTAAATCGAAAAGCCCCAATTTCATGCTTAGGGTTTCGAAATTCATGTCTTTGACCGCGATTTCAGGTTTACTCGAGTATCAAATGAAAAAAACAGAAGCTGCGCTTTGATTCGTATCGATGAAATCTTCGATTCTAAATTTTTTTTGAAATTTTTCAAAGAGTTTGAATTTTCATTTAATTTTTTGAATTTTGCAATTGGATCTAGGGTTTGCATCCATTGAGGAAGAGGAAGAGCTGATAAAATGTACGCACAGACAAATGAGAATATGCGGAGGCTAAGGTTTATAGCAGGATATTTGTAGAGAAAGTTGAATAAAGGATGGATCGGATCTATTAGATATACGTGCTAAACGATATATGGCCCGAAAAGCCCGTTTCGACTCTGGAACAAAATTGGGTCAACCCATATATCAAAATAGATGTATTAAAATATTCTAAACACGATGGAAAAAGTTTCACGTCCAAATTCCATCGTATGAAGAAGTTATGCTGAAATCAATATTTTCAAATTGATTTCAATTGATTTCAGTTAAATTGATTTCAAGGCGTTTCTCGTTCGTACGATCAAACGAGAAGTCCGATCGCTACGAAACTTGAAATCCTACAATAATTCACCATTACTGATCTGATGAAACTGGTTTCGTCGAAATCCGAGTCAGCGGCCAAAATGGCTATTTTATCACTTTTAAATAAATTAATAATTAATTTACCACCTTTATATTCAATATTTATAATTAGTAGATTTTTGTCATTTTGAATCCCTTAGATATTTATAATAACTAAAAGCAAATTCACATATCAATTTAGTGTCAATTATTCCAGTAAATATAGTGTTCAAATGTCAACTGCAATTAATCCAATTAATTGCAAATTAATTCCAATAAATTTGATTTTATTCGATTACAACTTAATATTCAATCAATTATTACTCAACTAACATAGTTAACATTGTTTTATATTTCATTACGTTAATATTTTCCAATTTTCATCTTTAATTTTCTTTAATTACTGTATTTCAATTATATTGGAATTTTGTCAATTTTGCTAATTAATTAAAATTTAAAATCTCAACTAATTATTTCGTCTTGGTTTCATTATTTTTATTTCATTAATTGTCATATTATGAATGGAATTTTACCTTGGTTACATCTTATTGAATTCAACATTCTTCACTTACCAATTTATTGCACATTAACTGCAATAATTTAGTGAATTAATTTAAATTGAATTCAAATTAAACTTATCAAACTAATAAAATAAGTAACGTACAATAATTATTGTCATTAACTCTTAATCACACTTTTATAGGTTCATTATTTACAAACCAATATTATAATTACTTACATAACACTGGTTTTACTCAATTACCATTTATTTTAAACTATTTCAAAAATTTATTCAATATTTATATTAGTTCTCTTATATTCAATTTATAATCAAGTGTAACATTTAGCTTGAATTGGTTGGAATTCCTTTCAAGTTATTAATAATTAACTTATATTAACATATTTCCTTAATTTATTCCAACTACCGTTAAATTTATACTAATTCATCAATTTGTACAATATATCTCTTGTTTCCTTAAAATAATTTATGTTTTTACTAAGTTTTCATTTACACTTCCGTTACTTTATTAATAATTATTAAAGTAACGTTTATCAATAACATATTATAATTTCTTACCATTTAAATGAGTTTGATTTACAAATAAATTTATTGACCACTTAATTAGGCAATTTATACTGATTTGTTTTCATACCTATAAATCTACACTTATAACTAAGTTCTACATTTTAATAAATTTATTAAATTGAAATGTTTATTCAAGTTTATAAATTATTAACTTGCATTAACATAATTCCTTATATTTGTCCCAATTACTGTCAACAATCTTTTATTACATTAAATCAATTTAATACTTTCCTTAAATTTCTCATATTCAATTTATATCTAGGTAAAAAAATCTTTTCACTACTTAATTCATTAGGATTGTATTCAAATTACAAATAAATAAGTTTTAGTTACCCTTGCTATATTTTAATTTAGCGTTCATTCCAATACTAATTTATCACCTTTATTATTTCTACAAAAATTTAATTTCAAAATCCTATTTAATTAACACATTTAATTGTCGAAATTTACGGGTCGTTACACTAACATTCGATAATTCTCCTGTTGATGAAGAGCCAAAACTGGATGAAGAGGAAGACGACGATGATGATGAAGGCAAATATGATTGCGACGACGAAGGCGACCGTGATGATGATATTGGTCATGGTGGAGGTGATTGAGCGGGATTTTTGGGAGTGCTAGGTGATAAGGATGGATCTAGTGAAGTCAATTTGGACTCAACTATCAAGGATGCTGAAGCTACCAACTTACTGAATCTTCCAAAAAATGATTATCCCAACATATGCAGTGCTTCTCAAGACCAAAGACCCAAGAACGAGGGGAAAATCTCCTCGATATTGGTTTCTCTTTCTTTGGTATAGTTCATTTTACTCAAATGTGCTAAGTTATGAAGTAATTTTTTAGTTAACATATCGATTGCTTTAGTTATGAGGAAAATCAAAATACTGCTATGAAGCAATACTTGAAAAGAAATAGGCGAAAATTAATCGATTAAATAGAGAATTAGACAAGAAAATGAAAGATTATAACAAGCCGTCCGAAAAATATAAGAAACTTGTCGATAGCGCATCGATGTTAAGATTCTTCAAAGAAAAGGAAGTCACTCCTCGTTTGAAGAAAGCTCACCGTCACCAGGAAATATTTGTGAAAGAGAATTTTGAACTGATGACCCTCTTTTAGATGCTAATTAATGAGAGAGACACCCTGGTGGAGTTTTTGTACAAAGCTTATTCTAGGGGCAAATTTGTCGATTTCTTGCATTTGGTTGACAACCATAGAGGTTTTTTCATTACTTTCCACGTAGATATTTAGACGAGTATGTGTCTGATCGCTACCCTAGGATGTGTTGGAACCTTCCCAGAGCAGCATTTGTTCCACATTCTTCTAGCTCTCTTCCCCTCCCTCCTCCAAAAAAACTCAAGTACAATAGGAAGAGATTTATTTATAAAATGTATAAGAAATCGATTATGTATGAACCTAAATGATTATACAATAGTGGTATGTTTCTTGTTTTACTTATAGTTTATTGTTTTAGCTTTTTATCCTTAATCTAATTTTAATGCATTGTACAGAATGAAGATCTCTCAAGCAGTCCGGTCTCTAAGAATCTCTTGAGCAAATTCGTCAAGCTAAGAAAAGACTTTATGGAAAAGTTTTCGATGTCAAAATATTGCAATTAGCAAGACATTGCTTTCTTAGAGATTTACAAGAAGTCTACATGCATTACACTCATTTTTTCTTTGACTTGATAAGTGATGAAAAAAGATAGGTTGCTCAGCGAAATCCAATCTTACCATACCAAAATAATATGTGGTTATGATAGTCCTCCAGTTATGGAATGGGATTATCATCAGTTCACTCTTGTTTATACCTAGAAGGAATTAAGAACTCCTTTGATTCTATACTTATATTGTTTGCTAAGTCATTTGAAAAGGCCAAAACCATAGTCACGAAACTTTGAATGCTGATTAAATGTTGTTCAAAATAGACTTGCGATGTAACCTTAATCCTGTATTACTTGTGAACTCTGCTTACTATCAATAGAAAAGTTTTTTTTCATTAATTAGTTTCTATGTCCCTTGTTCTTAATAGGAGACTCAATAAGTGTGTACATTAGATTATCTAGATGCTTCTTGAATTATTGATATTAAGGATAGGTTGCTCGCTTATGTAGAAGAAAAACGATCATCCTAAGACGACTTAACTTCGTGATTCCTGAATAATCCTATAGCGCAAGAGTGGCATAATAACTACTTCATATTAAAATCGGTGTTTAGGAATTACAAGGAAATGATTGCTCGCATTGAGGAGTATTTAAAGAAAAGGAGAAAGAGCTTCAAGCATTAAAATAGAGAACTAGCCTGATTCATGAGTCTTGTACATCAAGCGAAGCTGACGTAGAGATAACTAAATTACATCAGAGAATAAATGATCTTGAAGTAGACTAAATAAAGAGTCAAGTTCATTGTCAATCATTAGAGCTTATTGCAATTGAGGGTGAAGCCGGCCTTCCAACGCCCACTCCAAGAAGAATTACTAGATCATGTTCTTTGGCGAGTCAACAATTCTTTACTTTGCTAAACCCGCCTCCGGGCTTAAGCAATGAAACAATCTCGACATGGAGCAAAAAGGTCAAATTTGGGGTCATATACATTTTGGTAGGAAATTGAATGAGAAAGTATCTCAGCGTATAAGAGAATATGAGAGCAAAGTTAAAGAGCTCGAGTGTGAGGGATATACTTTCAAACAAAAGATCGAAGAGTTGAATAACATGGTTAGAACTTTACAAGGAGCCAATAAGACTCTTCAGCACGTTTTGAATATTTAAACTGCTTCGACTAACGATGCAAATACTATTCAAAATAAAAGAAATTTAAAGAACTCTTGGACGTGGCTATACGTCATATTTTTGATCCCATAATTGCCAGGGATTTAGAGGAGACTGCACAAAACCTCGAACTTTAGTGATGATTTGCTTTAAACTAGTTTTCTTTTCCGTTTGTCATTTGTGCCTACCACTTCGTACATAATGTATTAGTTAGATTGTAAGTAAATTTAGAATTGAATGGCTGTTACCTCGAATGTAGGGTATATAATCGTGAGTTGAATTTCACTTTTGATCACAAATTGCTTGATGATTAGTATTTTACTTTTCCATATTTGAGCTTTTCAATGTGCAGATTAACTTCCCACTTGCTTAGAGAATCAGAATTTTACCGATTGAACTTGATTTAAATACCAGCTAGCTTGCTTCAATAATGGAGATTCTCATTAAATGAATTTGATTTGAAAATTGACTTAAAGAAGCCCTGAAACTTAATTTGGTAACTGAAGAGGACTAGAAACCCAAATTTAGCAATAGTGATAATAGACCAGAAACCTATATATCACAACACTAGAATTACCTTTTCCCCAATGGTTATAACTGTTACATATGAAAATTGTAACGGTTATAACCGTTACAAGCAGGTACATGACAAATTTTGTAAGATTTTTCCCAACGGTTATAACCATTGGGAATTGGGATTTTCCCTACGGTTATAGCCGTTAGGAAAGTTATCCATTCCCAACGGTTATAACCATTGGGAATTGGAATTTTCCCAACGGTCATAACCGTTGGGAAATTTATCAATTTCCAACGGTTATAACCGTTGGGAAAGTTATCCATTCCCAACGGTTATAACCGTTGGAAATTGAAATTTTCCCAATGGTTATAACCGTTGGGAAATTTATCCATTCCCAACGGTTATAACCATTGGGATAATCTCAATTCCCAACAGTTATAACCGTTGAAAAAACCCTTCCCCAAGATTAAATGCCAACATGCGAACTTCAAATAAAAGTTTCAGCTCAATTGTATATAAAGTTTCAACTGTACAACAACAATTATATAATCAATTTTCATAACACACAAATATGATATTAGATTCCACAAATGTCATACAAAGCAACTTCATCATCCATCATATACAACAAACAACAATACATCACAATTCAATATATAATCATTCATCATCCATACATAACAAACATCAAAACACCTAATAACTTCAAAGTATCACAATCTAGAAATAACTCAAAATGTTTACAAATAACAAATCAAGAAGATTATACATAATGCAAGCGATAATTGGACCAAATTACAAATTCGACCACTAATTAGATTGAAAAGTTTGTGCCTACCTTTGTGGTCATTCAAAAATTGATTCTTCCGGATTTAAAACATCCTCTACGCAGGCACCTTTCTCTTCCACTATTGTTCTATGTCGAGCTACTGTAAAATCAAAAAAACATTAATACATTACAAGAAACTTACTCTCAACAACATTAATAGATAACATTTTAACATCTAATGTTACATTCCTTGTTCTGATGCTAAATAGTATATGCAAAATTAAATTTATGTTAGGAAGCATGACATATTTATTTTGGTAATAGAAACTGTTTCTTTTCAAGTATCATTTCAATCAGTTATCTTATTAGTTTAGAATATTCACCAATACTTCCTCTTTTTGAGTAACAAAAAATATCTCACCTTTTCAAACCAATGCTGTAGTGCAATTAACCAACGAAATATGATATATATTATTCTACTCTTTAGCAGAAAATAAATTAATATTATTAAAATATAAATAATATATTTCTATTATTATAGAAAACTGATAGCTAGTCCTGAAATCATTTCATGATATTCTTGATTTAAAAATAATATATTTTAATGATTCATATTGGTTAGCAAATTCGAAGGAGTTAAAATTTTAAAAATGATTGGATTTGCATAGAGGATCTTGCTATTTGACATAACATATCTCCACGATTGGACTTCGTCCCAGGATAAAATCACATGAAAAACATAAGGAGATTGAAGGAAATGTAGATCCATCTCTTGTAAAAATAATCTATAGTATGCCTATTTTTAGTAAACCAAAGTCAAATGAAGACTTAGGTATAATGTGATGTTCAAAGCAAACATGAATTATCAATGACATATATGTACATATTCAAACAGGTTTGCACTGCAACAACACTATAGTTATTGTAAGAAACAACATTTGAGTGATTAGATTGGAAGTAAATGTCATGTAAACCTACGGGAATCAAACACAGGTTAAGCTATCGATTATCTAGCTTAATTTTATTTTAAGTTTATACTGTTTAATGCATTTCTTTGTTATCATGGTTTTCTTACATTAAATTTCCTTTGTAACTTAATAAAAGTGAAATGCAATCTTCTTAACCAAGCGATAAATCATATAATGCTTCAACTGACTAAAATCTTAAACTCTAAATTATTTGTTAAATGAGTTTATAGAAATATTTTCAAAAAATAAATTATCTTTAAAAAAAGAACCATGGTTTATCTTTAAAGAAAGTGGTCAAAATTACATTATCAGAACAAAATTGAAATTACTAACAAATTATTATTAAATATAGAAACAAAACTTGGTTGGAGTCCACTACAAATAGTCCAATTTGCTTAGTCCCCATTATTGCATCAGGCAACAAATGAAGCAAATCTCTCACTTTTAAGTATACCGCTCACTTGAAATGACGTAACATGATATAAATAATTATAAATAGCAGTAACTATCTTGGGCAAAACTCACTGGGTTATATATGGTTATTTTGAGCAACAAAGAATTTAGAAATAACCGAAACCAACAAACAATTAAATTTAGAAAATGCTTACCAATAAACAAAGAAGTGCTAGCCTTAGATAAATAATGGCGGCAGAACACATAATATGACATAAATGTGAAGACGGACATTGAGAAATGTAGTAGTATTCTAACTCTTACAACAATCTATTGTTAAGCCGGTTGTAGACTACCTCAGGAGGCAGTGTTGATGTGTTCAGTTCAGACAGTTGTCTACAACATAAAACCTAAGATAATTCAAGTACATATTTTTGTGAAAAGAAATGTGAGCTGGCATATAATATTTGTTTACATTTTAGGATACTTTGTGGACATGAAAATTTATATAATATTACAACCTAACTTATATAGAAATGAATCACTTTAAACCAAAAAGTAAACATACTAAACTCATATCAATATACATATAATCCTCGAGTACTATATTTTGCGAGAAATTTGATCCAAAATACATATTATAACTATATCATGAAAACGATGGAAATATACAAACAGAAAACATGTTATAAAGAAACGTACTCTTATAGCACTTTACCAGTGAGGAGCCCTTTATATTTCCAAGCTGTAATTATACCGAGCACAGTTGTCCATTTTTTTTTGGCAAAGCCAGCGGGGTTGACTGGGCCCCTACCAGTTATATTGCAACACAATATAAAGGTACACTCTTGCCAGATACAAGCAAAAAGGAAAAATCAAAAAAAAAACAAGGAAAAAAACAAAGGAAAAACAACAACCTAGCATGCCCAACCAAGAACCAAATCATCAGGGTAAGGGCTTTTGCTGTTCTTCAATTGCCTGAAAGTACTAGACCTTACTTCATACCAAAGCACTTCAACATTCTTTCTTTGATTTTCAAAAACTATAGCGTTCCTTTCTCTCCAAATAGCACTCAAATATATTTTCAAGCAAACTGCTAACACTCTAGCTCCATCATTCCTCCATCTAGTAGCTTTATAAATAATACTCCAGACATTGTTAGAATTAGCAGAGGATAGGTTAAACCCAGTAATGCAATTGATTCTAATCAACAAGTAGTCAAGAGCTGAGCAATCAAAAAAAAGATGTTCAGTAGTTTCCTCATGCAACTCACAAAACAGACACTGTGGACAACAAGCCAAACCGTACTTGTTCAATATAATTCTTGTAAGCAAAGCATGGTTAATAACTTTCCACAACATCAAGTTATCTTTAGGAACAGAGTCACTAGTCCAGATAACAGAGACCACCTAGATGCAGGCAATGGTGCATTAGTAGAAACATGTTTGTAAACACCTTTATCATAGTGTGGCTTCATGTTCCAAGCAACAGAATCAAGTTGATTAGCAGAGCAGAAGTTTTGTTGAATATCACTCCACAGCTGCCTGATCATCTGATTACTATTGTATGGCATCTGCATTTTTCCTTCATGTAAAAATTCATTAGCCTTAGCATCATAGTGTATTCCAGATTGTAATATCTGAGAATAAGCAACACTGTGGATAGGATCTGACCTTTATTAACCCATAGATCATCCCAGAAACTAACAGCAGAATTAGCATTAACTTGATATTGTATCATAGGCAAGTAAACATCTCTTAGCTTTAAAATATTTCTCCAATTCCAGCTGCAATTTTGAGGTATATCCATACACCAAAAATATTCTTTATATTGTAATGCCATGTCCAATTAACCCATAAACTTCCTCTCTTATTGATAAGGTCATCAAAATGTTTACTAATCGCTGCATTATTCCACTTCCTAGCATTAATTACTCCAAGACCACCTAATTTCAAGGAAGTCTCAAATTTTGAAAATGAACAAGGCAGCAACTTCCTGTTGTGTATACTTCCAGACCAAAAATATCTATTCATGGAAGACCTAACAAGATGCAATAGTTTGGCTGGAAGGATTAGAGTATGGGCCTAATAGACAAGAGAGGAAAAAACAACAGATTTAATAAGCACTAACCTTCCACTTTGTGACAAATGCCTATTAGCCCATGCAGACATGACAGAAGTAATTTTATTGTAAAGGGGTAAACAGTCAGCATTAGTAATTCTTTTAGAAATTAAGGGAAGACCAAGATACCTCATATCAGTATCCATACAAGAGAAACCAATATGTTGATGTAAAGTAGCTGCATGAACATCACTAACACCAGCAACTAACATGGAAGATTTGGCTTGGTTTATTGAAAGGCCAGTCATTCGATAGAAAGACTGCAGAGCCTCTAATAATCCACTCAAGGAGGGAAACTCAGGTTTGGTAAACAACATTACATCGTTAACAAACATAATAGACGTTATTTGATGATGAGAGCACTTAGGGTGGAACTTAATAATCTTTTGATTATATCTAGTCTTTAGGATAACAGTAAATACTTCCATGACCAACAGAAATAAGTAAGAAGATATAGGATCACCTTGTTGTATACCTTTACTACTTCTGAAATAACCCACTGGTCTACCATTTATTACAACAGAGAAGGAAGGTGTGGAAATGCACACATATATCCAAGACACAAAATTTTTAGGAAATCCCATCACGGCCATTATCCTAACAATAGATGCCCAGTGTATAGAGTCATAGGCCTTGGATATATCAATTTTAAGTGCAGCAGCAGGGGGCACATTTCCTCTACTATAACCTTTTAATAATTCTTGAGCAAGAAGGACATTATCTAGAATATTTCTAGAAGGAATAAAAGCAGCTTGCTTGCTAGAGACAACAGATGGCATTACACTGACAAGACGAGATGCAAGAATTTTAGTGATACATTTGTATACAACATTACAACATAAAATAGGCCCGAAGGAGGAGACACTGGTAGGAGGAGAGACTTTAGGAATTAGAGCAATGTTAGTGCAGTTGACTTCCCCAAGTAACTTGCATTTGAAAAAGAAATTGTGAATTGCTTGACAGAACTCATGGCCTAGCACACTCCACGTAGAAATAAAGAAGGTCACATTAAGACCATCAGGCCCACCAGAAGATTGCTGATTCATAGAGAATAGAGCAGCCTTTATTTCCTCATCAGTGACAAGCCTAATAAGAGAAGCAGCTTCCTGAATTGAAATGCATGGCAGGGCAAGAGAAGAGATTTGCTCTAAATCAGGAATGAATCCATTAGAGTTGCCAAGCAGATTAGAGAAGTAATCTATAAACGCTTTGTCAACAGAATCTGCAGTAGTAAATAGAGAACCATGTTCATCATAAATGCTAAAAATATTATCTCTAGCATGCTTAACCTTTAATGAATCATGAAAGAACTTAGTGTTCTTGTCTCCTTCATCCATCCATCTTTTATGCAATTGTTGCCTTTTCATACTTGCTTCCAAGACAAGAGCATTGTTAACCTCCCTGTATAATTTCCCTTCTTCAGCAGCAGCATGAACATCAAGAGGATGCTCCATCATATAGTCGTGTTGTCACTTCAGCTGTTCCTTCAGAGTGGTAGACAGCAGGCTGCCAGTACCAAAGGTGGTAGTAGCCCACAGTTTGATCGCTTATTTAATGCTTTTTAACTTCCTGCAAAACTTATACATAGGATTACCATAGCAAGAAAATTCAGTATTAACTTGAGAAACTAATACAAGAAAGTGGTCATGCTTAACCCAAGCATTAAAAAATTTAAAACTTCTCTTTTATATTCTTAAATGGTGACCAAGAGTTAAAATCAATGGAGAGTGGTCATACATAATCGGTTGAGGAAGGAAGACAGACAGGGAAGGCCAATAATTGAGAGCTTGGAAGTTACTGAATGCATGATCAATTGTTGTGAAGGTATGAACACCGCTACGACTTCTGTTGTTCCAAGAATACTTAGCTCCTGGTTTGTTTACCAAGATAAAGTCAGACTCAAAAATAGCAAGATTGAAAGGTGCAAGATCTCCAGGGATAAGAGGAGTTCCACCCAATTTGTCATTATAGTCATAGCAGGAGTTGAAATCCCCCAAAACAACCCAGGGGTGAGAAGATTGTCTTAAAGGAGGCAAGGAGTTAAAAAATGAATTTCTGGATAAGACAGAGTTGTCAGTGTATACAAAAGTGATGTAGAAGGAAGACTGAGTTTGAGTATCATGGACATGAAAGTGGATGTATTGTCTAGAAGATAAAATTGAAGATTGAGTCAACACTGCAGGATCATAGATAACTAGAATTCTACCATATGATGCAGAATCGAGGTTATGGTGGAAGGCCCAATTTGGGTTAATATATGCAGCAACCTTAATGGATAAAGAAAGATTTAGCTTTGTTTCAAGCAGACCAAAGAGACATATATCATACATGGAGATAATACTTTTGACCTGATCAAGTTTCAAATTGCAGTGGGCATCTCAGAGATTCCAAGAAGCAATTTTTTTATTCATTAAATAATTATTGAGGTAAGGTGGAGTTATTTCTTCTCTTAGCAGAAAGAGATCTTGTTTCAATTTTCCTACGTGGCAGAGCTTGAGGGGTGGTCGGATGTGGGATTGGAAAAAAAGAGATGAAAGGATCAGGAGGTGGAACAGATTGAGGAAGAGGGGAGGGGATACATGAAGGCCAACCTGGCAACTCAATAGAAAAGTTATAACGAGGAGGTACTGGTGGTTGAACATCAACATTAGAAATGTGCATGGAGGTAATTAAATGAGTAACTTGAGACTCAAAAGTTTTGCACCAGCTACTGTCAAAATCTGATACAAGAGTATCACCATGTGCATGCACATCAGTTGTGTCAATATTAACTTCCTTGCTACTGCTGCAATTAGTTGTAACAATTATAGGCAAATGCTGCACTATAGTATTTGAAGAAAGAACTTTATTTTCAGATTCATTACCTTCAACAGAGGTTGTGATATTCAAGGAAGAATCCTTGAGTATATCTTCACAATTAACTTCATTAGTAATTTCTCCTTCCTTCTCATCAAAAATTTCCAATATGCCTTGCTCATTCTCATTAGATTGCAGCAAGTTGTACTTGTTATGTGTGGTAACAGTACAAGCTTGGTCGACACTGAGAATTTTATTCCCTACATCAAGTTCAATTTTATTTTCCTCATTGCCATCATGAGCAGATTTTTCCTTTGCACCTGGCATTTTCAATGATGTGTCTTCCAATTCTTCACGTATAATTCTTTTTTTTCCCCTTATTTTATTAACTTTTTGCCAAACTCGCTTCACTTTGTCTTGTTTGTCTATGTTTTTCCCCTTCTTCATCTTGTTCTGATCCACATCACTAGTTTTTTGCTGCACATTAATTTCACATATATTAACATTTCCTTCACATTCAACTTTCTTGCAACTATTTACCAAATGCCCAAACTCCTTACATATAGTGCAAATTTCTGGTTTCCACAAATAATCTACATTCACAACCTGATCAGAACCATCAAGCAATTTTACTGTAAAGTTTTCAAGCAAATCATTCTTTGGATATACTTCAACTAAGCATTTAGCAAATGAGATACGTTCAAAATTTTCAGTTGAAGCATCCATACAAAGAAGTTTTCCAACCCTTGATGCTAACCAGTTAATACCCAATGGTGACCAAGCATACAATGGAATATTAGACAACTTAATCCAAACAGGAACAACTTTGATGCTACTGCAACTATTGCCTATATTTTCATCCCAAGGCTCACTATAAAGAGTTTATTCCTCATCACAACTGGGTCAGATTCAGATATTCTTTTCCTATCTTCCTCATTAGAGAACTTGAACAAGAACAGGAACCCACCTGATTTGACAGTAATAGAGCCACTTAATTTCCATGCCTTTTTAAGGTAATACAATGCTGTAGAGTAAGGAAGTGGGTTGTCAAGAAAAAAACCAAAAAGGTATTCTTTTCACATTGTGTTTCCTGCCTTAACAACTTCAGCAGTGGCACAATAGCATCTCCATTGAACTCCAGTTGGATGTCGCGTGGTACATATTTACCAGCATTATTGGGTTTGGCTTTGAACAGAGAGTTCCAAGCAAGTTGTGACTGAGTTTGTGGAAGCAAAGGTGGAGATGAGTGAATTGAAGCTGAAGACTTAGGAAGAAGAGAGGAAGCTTCAACAAATGTGGCAGAGACAAAGGGAACACTGATTGGACAGGGGATGGAAGAAGAAACAGGGACTGGCAGAGAAGGAAGGGATGTGGCAGAGGGAGGTACAAGGATAGGGGATGAAGGACAAGGTTGAAGAGAAGAAGTGGGATGGGATGGGTCAGCAGGAAGAGAAATCAAAGATGGAGGGGTCCCCATTAAAGAAGAGATTTGAATATGGTGAGCATCTCACAGTTGTCCATTTTTACTTCTTCTTTACGTTCAATTTCACTACTTTGAAGTGCAGCCTTCTCACATTCAAATGCTTCTGGTGTAGTAACGTGTGCATCTCTTTGAAATAATTCTTAGGCCTTTGAACAAACACAAACTATTAGTTAATGTAATAATAATCACATATGATGTTCAGTATAACAATAGTATGAAGATGTTGTATGAATGGAAAAGGTACTGTAATTGTAGGCACTACAATTACGATATTTAGCTATTAAAGGTACCAAATTGTAGGCTACAGACCACTTCTTATTTGATCTGACTATCTTGACAAAATAGGCCAACAATCTACTAAAAATAATGTAATTATCAAAATCTTACATAATAATCAATTTTTTAACCATGCAAAATTACAAGGTATTAGGTTTATTTCTTGGACAAAATAGTAAATATTAACTGAAAAACACAGTAGTTGAGAAAAGAAAATGGCAAAAAAAATTTGGTTGAAAGTATGGTTTTGCTGCATGAAAGAAGATGATCGAATATGCAAACTAGTTTTCACTTTAAACAACGCAAAAACAAGTGTTTTACATTTTATAAACAATTGTTGAAGTAAAAAAAGATGATCAAATACTACAGAAAATTTGAACGTTGAAGAAAATAATAATGACCATGTATTTTATTAAAGCATACATATTTTAATAAATGAAAATAAACAGAGGTCAGGCATACATATTTTAATCAACATGGATATGATTAAAGCAATAAAAACAAAAGGCAAGTGCCATTTCTTGATTCATCAAGATGTGCATTATGAAGTTCGATCTATGATAAAGAGTAGTGCATAAATAAAGTTGTAATATTGTCTTCCACATTATGGGTGCAGTGAGACGAAAGTTCAACAAATGTCAATATCCAAACTTCTTGCACTAACAAAAGAAAAAGGTACATGAAATGTCATTATCCTCATTTTCTGTTATTTTCATGCTTTTAAATTAATAAAAAGATGAATCCATTCATATCTTGTTCATAGGAAAAATAGAATGCCTATAAGCTATTCTAATAGATTAAGAAATACATATTGCTTATTATTCACGATAACTTAAATTGATGTCCGTGAGAACCAGTTAACAAAAACTTATTTTATGAAAAAAAATTAAAAACCAAAAGAAGTACGTAATAGTATGAAAAACAATTTGCCTAACCTAAATGCTGCTGACGGTACAAGGATCGACAACTGATTTCTAATGCATCATAGTTTAGAAATCTCATCCCCAAAAATATCCATGCAATAGCCAACTAAAATAGGTTTAACAAAGTAAGTTTATATAAAATAGGACAATATAAATATTTAAGTTATAATTTCATTGTGTAAACCTTTTTTAGTGAATACTCAGATGTACGATTAAAGTTTAAAATTTTATAGTGTTAGAAATGAACTTCAATCTAATTGTTGGGACTGGTGTAAAATATTAAATTGTATGTCATGCTTTTAAATTGCATGTCATGTACTAACATCAAGATTAAAATTGTCCAATCAAATCTTAATCACTTAATAAATAACACAAACCAAATAACAACCAACAACATAAAAAATATGCTCACCCTCCAACTCTTGAGTAAGTGCTGCTTCATTAGTGTTAGCAGAACTATTCTCGGCAAGAAAAGTGGAAGGTGCTAACTTTGATAATCTAGAAGCAGCAGTAGAAGTCATTGATTTAGGTTGATTTCTTTGATGACTATGCCGAAGAAAGCAACAGTTACTATGTAAGTATGGTTGAGATTGTGAGAAGAGAAAGAAAGTGGAAGATGCAAGGGAGAGAACGATTTTAGATTTTGTTAAGCAACACTTTATAAGTAATACAAAAAATAAAAAATTGTGACAATGCTGTAACTTTAATTCATACAACTTTTTTCATCAGGATAACATATTTTGTTGAACAAATCGTTTTGCATTACTTGTTTGCATTTGGAGATAAAATGTCAAAAAGTACAGGTGCATATATATTTTTTGAAAAATAACTAAAAAGATGAAAAGGTTTTATGCTAATACGATTTTTTTTTGGAAAATCTTTGTATAATGATATAAAATTGTTAACTTTTAATTTTTTATGTAGCTTTGATAAGTAAAAGTTAAAAATATAAAGAAATATATTATGAACATTATGTTGAGATTATGATTTGAGTTTGTGAACTTATTTATGTATCAAAACTTTCATTTCAAAGCAGATGTTAAGTGAATAAATCACTTAACCTCATGCTTTACAATAAATCAACAGATAAGTAAATGAAAAATTGTTAGCTCCCAATAAGAAATTCAACCATTATTTTATCGTTGTACCACACTGAGAATATCTTAGAATCAACAAACAATTTCACAAGCACAATGTTCATAGTTTGAATTTTCACTCTGAATTGATGAGGTACTGAATATGGCAGTCCATCCTAAAAAAGAAAAGGTGGAAAAACTCAAAAATCATAGGTGGAACACAAAACTAAATTGTAGTGTTGTTATTTGACTCAAATCTTGTGAATGCAAAAGAATAAGTTGATGACAACACAAATCCCATCATGAGATTTTTCAAGCTTTGAGCATTACTACATTGCCAAGCTAAGGATATTTAAATCTCAATAAACTGACCTAAAAGTTTAAGCTAGTTACAAAATCTTGCCCATCAACAATGTACATCGTGCTTAAGTAATGAAAAATAATATCTTCTGAATGTAGGAGATTTAAGTAGGTTCCCTCTGTAAAAAGAGGCTTAAATCTGTCTACACCTCATTAACTTGCCAAATCATCATCAGGAACTAATCTTAGACTGTTATACTGAACTTTAATCATTTTTAACTTTTTAAAGAACATAAAGCAATACTATGTAGTGTTGTTACTGAACTCGGATCTTGTAAATGCAAAATTTTAAGCTGATGACAGCACAAATATATTTCTAAGTTCATTTAGCCTATGGTTGTCACGAATTTACCACCCCCAAGGCAAGCTAATCTCAATAAATTGCACTTACGTTAAAATTACTGTTAAAATCTATGAGCATCAAAAATAAAATAATTACCTTAGCAATGGCTATAAATATCATATGAAGGTAAAGAGATTTAAATAGTTTATGTCTATAAAACAGAACCTTAAATCTATCCACATCCAATCAACTTAAAAATCATAGATGGCAACAGATTTATAAGACTACCATTTGAAACAACACTAGTTATTTAAAACTATAAAGGCTCAGTTACCTTCAGGTTCTCGATCAAGAATTTCAGAAGCAGAACTGGCATATAAAGCTGTGTTTTTTATCATCATTGCTAGATAAATCACCAAAAAGAAAAATTATATAATTAGCTCATAACAAGGAACTCAACCACTATTTAATCATCAATTGGATCACAAAAGGGTGCTCAACTTATAGTCAACATAAAAAGGTTAATTATAATTTTATACTTACAGAATATTCATCTTCAGTTAGCTTTTCGTAACTTAATCATAGATTTGGCGATAGATCTGGCGATGGAAGTTCTCATTCTAAAGCAACAGATTTTGCGATAGATCTAGAGATGGAAGATTGGTTGATGGTTGTGCTGGTGAGTTCAGATCTAACCCGATTGTGGTGGATGATCAGCGACAGTAAGCGGCGTTGAAAGTTCGAATGAGTTAGGGAAGGCCATTTAGTTGATTGAGGTGCGGATCTGAAGGAAGAAGGGGAAAATGTTAGAATTTAGGGTAGAAAATAAAATTACTATGCTACCCGTTCTATTTTGACATATTTACAGTATCATCGACGGTAATAACGGTAATAAGCGTGGTAAATTGTTATAACGGTAATAACCGTTAGTAATTTGTAACAGATATACCGTCACAAATTGAGACAGAAAAATTGTTACAAAATGGATTGTTTGGTGTAGTGTATAAAGGAAGACTAGAAATCTATATCTGAAAGAAGACCAGCAATCCATATCTGGCAATAATAATAGAAGACCAGAAATGAATATTTGAAAGAAGACAAGAAATCAATATCTAGTAATAATAGTTGAAGATCTGAAATCTTTATCTGGCAACAGGATGTTGCATTTGCTTGGGAGAGTATTTAGCTCATATCTGGTAGACCTACTTCCAGAAGATAGATTGACATGAAGCACTTCTTGGCTCGGACTTTGATAGATTGGAAGCACTACTTAGCTCTGATTTTGATAGCTTTGTTTGACACCGTCTTAGGCGATGAACTTTACTTGGATCGAAACCCATGTCACCTTCATAGATAATGACTTAGGTATCTTGTCTAGTGCATTTTCTTAGCTACTTTAAGTAGAACCAAATACTTACCCGACCTTCCTTTAGGATATGCTTCAGTAAGGCCTTTGATGACGGCACTTAAGGCTTAATTCAAGGCTTTAGTGGGGCTTTTGATGACGGCACTAAAGGCTTACTTCGTCCTTCCTCTAGGAGGCGCTTCAATCACGTCATGTTAGCAGGCGGCTTTCCCGATGCTTTAATATTATCTTTTATGGCGGCACTAAAGGCTTATTCTGACCTCCCTCTAAAATGCGCTTTAGTAAGGCCTTTAATAACAGCAATAAAGGCTTAGGGCCTTTGATGGCCAGGGACATCTTGCGGTCATGAGCCTTTGATGGTTGGGGCCTTTGATGGCCGGGGATCTCTTGCAGTCATGAGCCTTTGATGGCTATGTAGATTCACTTATTTTGTTCAGAAAACCTTTATTGATGATTGACTTAACATATTTGTACAAAATGGTTAAGTTTTTCTTGCCTTAGAAAATTGATGATCATTTCTTCTAAGCTCCGGCATTGATTGGTATTATGACCATTTGCAAGGTGATAGTGACAATATGATTTTCCTTGATTCCATTCGAACTTAGGTATCCACTTTTGCGAAGGCCAATAGTTAAGCTCATCCTTATTCATGAAATAGATGTTTTCAAGAGAAGTAGTGAGAATGCAATCTTTTGGAAGTCGTGATTTTGAGGCTTTCCCTCTTGGCTAATGCTTAACCCTTTTCCTGCTTGCTATAGGTATCTCATCTTCTAGATTAGTTTCCTCTTTGATGTCCTTTGAACTTCATTCAGGGTCAAAGATGACTAATGACCTTATGCCATTTCTGAGCAAACGTGTCAAAGTCACTTATTATCTCTTTCTCAAGTATAGTTCCCTTGGTTTTGAATTGGATGGTCTTTATCTTTAAGAACAAATTACCCTTCTTCAAACTCTCTCTTCCCAAGGAAAATATTTGAGTAGGGCCTATGTGAAATGGATTTATGCTCCAATTGTTCGTATCATAAAGGGATGTCTGCTTCTTCTCATTTATAATTTGCAAGGTTGTTAATCTCAACACTCGTGCTTTATAAAGTTGAAGTTTACCAGTAACTTAATAGGTAGGCCTAATAATTCAAGGTTAAGGAGACCCTTGTTTAGACATCTTAACATGATTAATTGCATGATGTTAAGGATCAAGGTTGGTAATCTCGGAATGGGATATGCTTGGTTAGGAAAGTTCTTTATGCCCTAAACATGTAGGCTAGGGAAGTTCCACTTGGGATTTTAATGAAGTCGGAAGTTCGAGAGCTCGTTCTAGCACTGAATGTTAATGAATAAATTCACCAACCCCAAAACTGATTAGGAAATAGAGCTAATCAATGAAATGCCATGTTGAGTCTTGTCAAAGTCATTAAGTTGAAGAATGTTTCCATAATTTCTCTTAGTTGTTCCATGAAGGCTTTAGTCATATGAGACATGGTGTACGGTTGAAGTCAATAAGTGAGTCAATACAAGTTAAAGTCAAACTAAATATGCTATGCAAGTTCAAGGTCGAAGTCAATCTGCTATACAAATCACAAGTCCAAATAGTTCAAATAGTCAATATTTAAAGTCAAAATATTATTTAAGTCATGAGTTCAAAGTAATTCAACATGCGTTGCTATGCACTTGTTTATTTTCAAGTCCTTATGTGTATAAAGTTTAAATAGCACAATAAGCTTTCAATCCCAAATTAATTTAGGATTTACAAAGTTGTAAAGGTAAGAAATGAGATGAGAGAATTCGACGCTTTCCATGAAGGCCTAGGTCCATATTATAAGGTTCGACAAGTGCCAGGCTTCGGCAAAGATTCGACAATATCATTGTCATCGAACATTAAGGTTGACACTTCATCGTCTTTGACATTAGCAGCATCGTTGAGCATCAAGGTCAGCATTTTCGTGTTTACATTGCTTGGCTTTGACGTTGGTGGATTTTATTGTGGTGATCAACTTTGATTGTAATCTTGGTGTAGTAGCATTGATGAAAGATGACGTCCGTTGGAGGCCGTTTGAATGAATCTTATTAGTATTGATGATTCTCGACACTGATAATGGTTGTCGACAATACGACTTTATACCCCATGATCTTCTTGATTGATGGTTGGCGGCATTATCCACTATTTACGAGCGGCATGGGCATAGAATAGCTTTCGACATAGTAATTTGCTTTTGACCTAGTAATTTTCTTTAGTGTAATGTCGGCATTGATAATCCTCGACGTCAGTATACAGCAGCCAATGAAATGCCGCATCAACAACACCTGTGGACATTGATGATGACAATCATCAACATTGCGCATGTAGATGTATGGTGTCTTCCAGGCATGCTTATAAGAGTTGGGCAGTAGTAGGATCGAACCTCAGTAGCATTCATAACTTGTGTTTCCCTTTGTAAGGCAGTTTCGATGAGTAGCGATGTTGGGATGGAAAACTCAATCAGTATTTAATAACTTTGATCACAAAAATCATGGCAATGTCGACACTGATAAGATATGGCTTCATTCAACATTGCTTCAGGAGTCTAGACGTCAATGTCCAGTGCTTGTTGGAATGCAGTAGTATAGTGTTACTTAGTAGTGATGATACTCATCATAGCAAATGTCCATTTCTTCCTTATGAAAGACGACGTCGACGCCCCTAAAGCATCATGCTTTATTACTGCTAACGGACTTCACGTGATGTCGCTATTCTTCGGCTTCACTCATCATAGCTTTCACATCAATGATTCCCGGCGTTATTTCTTTGAACATCTTTGGCGATGATGATAGTGGCAACAAAACCTTACTGGTGAAGAAAAAGTGTTTCATGGATCCTGAATAAAAATGAACTTATAGCCAATGATTTGAAGTATGGTTTTAGAAAAATTAAAATAAAATGATATTGAATGAGATATCATTTGTAAAAATCTTGAATTATAATTATTTTGAAGGAAAAAATCTTTTTAAGAATTTTGTGAAGAATAACTTCTAAATAAAAGTAAAGGAGGGAAAAAAAGAAAAAGAAAAGAGAGGTGATACTATTTGTATTTTGAAAAAAATATATAGTTATCATGAAATTGCGAAGATTATTTTGAAGTGAATTTTGCACTTTTCAGGAGAAACTTTTCCCCATTAAGATGGTCTACAAACATTATGTGGTGTAAATGTACATTTAAATTTGAATTTTGTATAATGTAATTGTTTAGAATTTTACTTGAAATGTAATTTTAGTATGCGAAATATTTTAAATCGAAGTACGAGAGAATGAAACCTCATTTTTAACTTATTAGTGTAGTTTGTTATTTAAAGATAAGACTAATGTACTTGCTTACTTTTAAAAGGAAAATTTAAAAATGAACAACATGTATATTGGGTGTTTTGATCGAACTTTGCTGTTTAAAAGGTGAAAATTTGATTTTACTTGAATTATAAATTTTATAAATTCTGGCATAGAGTTGTGAAATTTTATATTTGAAGCGTTGTAGTATCATAGACATAACATTTAAATTTGTAATCTAATTCTATTGATTTTTATTTCATTGGAAAGATGTTTTCATAGGTAACATCTTTGATGTTACCAATTTTCAAAATTAAGAAGTTTGCTAGTACAAAAATGTATTTGAAGATGAACTAAAATTTTAGCATGTGTTTGAAATTTCAACGCTAAAGCATTGTAGTATTATGATAATAACTTTTGTTTCTCGTATCTATTTTCGACTATCTTGTACTTTCATTAAAGCTAATATAATAAGGAATAAGTTTCCATTTGGAAGTTCTGCAAAATTTTATTTTGTGCTAGGTGAAAATTTGGTTTTCAAAAAGTGGGTCTGTGTTAACTATTCATTCCAAAATTAACTTAGCTTAGAAAAAAGCCATAAGTTTTAATATATTTAGAATTTTCTCGATTTGAAAGATGCATTGGAAAACTAATTGATTGAGCTATAACTTTACTGTTGAACGAGTCAAACAATTTTTGTATTTTGACACCTAAAAATCTTAGTTGGAAAGTTGCATAACAAGATCGATATGTTGTTTGTTTAGTAAATGAAGGCAATACTCCTTTATGTTTATGTATACAGTCACATGAATTTTGTATCGAGTTAGGTACATGAAGAAAAGTTATTTGATTTAAGTTTGGCTCAATCTCACTTATGCTCACACAAAACTAAAGTAAGCTTGCTTAAAAATGCAAATATAAGGCATGTTTTACACTTTTATTGGTATATATATGCGATCTTGTGTTGCTTTCCCATGTCGCCGATGCCATATTGTTAGGATACCTCTTTGGAGATGTATATTATGTAATTATATATGTTGTGAATTTTTTTAATGCTCTCTGTAGAGGAGACTCTATCGAAACTTCTCGAAAATTTTGACACATGGAAAATTTTCGCTAATTATATCATATGTGAAAATAGAAATCGTTAAAATGAATCTATTCAAATTCTTAGCTTACGATATCATGATTAAGAGAAATTTTGATCTTTATTTGAGGGAAAGAAACACACTGTATTGAGTTAATTCTAAAGTGGAAGAAGATGAAGATTAAGATGATGTTAGTGTGTAGAATGCTAGGGTATGACTTGGAAGCAACATTCTTTCCTGCAAGAAACTGCAAGGATGCAATTTTCTTAAAGGGAGAGGTCTGTAACAACCTTGTTTCTATGTTATTAAAATAAATAATTGCGATTAAAATAAAATATTTAAGTTCAATTTTTGGATAATTTTATTTTCGAGAATATAGTTTATTGAGTTAAAGATTATAAAGGATTTTGTTTTAGTAAACTCAATTAACTAACAAATTCTTGATAGAAAATATACTAAACTTGAATAAAATACTTACAATGAATATAAAATAATTTAATACGGTTAATAATTTTTATATGGTTGACATGAATGAAATAAATTTTATTTAACATTAATAAAATGAATAAATTAACAAAAATAAATAGTTAGTAAATTTAAGTATTTTGTGTGATCGATTAAAATATATTTTTGTAAATAGCTACTTTAGTTAAATTGAAAATATATTTATAAAAGGTTTGATAGAGGTTTTATAAATGTGAATTAAAATGGGATTTAACGTAATAAAAAGTGAGCAATCAAAATTATAATTTAATAAGGACCCAGTTGTAACTAATAGTTGCCGTAGAATGTTCAAAACCATCCATTCTATACCATTCTTCTTTTTATCCCATGACCAAAAACCCGAAACCCATTTCTTTACTACCCCTAGCCCTAATCCCCCCACGGACGACTCAGGGAAATAAACGCAGACGCACTAAACTAAAATAACAATAATAATAATATATAACAACATGATCAAAAAAAGAATTGTCATGGCTTTATGACGAGAAGTTGGACGCACACAATTTATCATTGTCGTGTTATGTGGATGACGACATAGGACACCTCCCTGTGGTGCATGCGACAAGAGCAGTGAAATAAGAACACGCGCAGCTGATGGTGGCATGAAGGGCTATTGTTGCTTGGTTGAGGCTTACATCGGGGTTTGGTTCCAGTGGGATTTGATTATTCTGAAGGAAAGGGCGGAAGTAAAAAAGCTTAGATTTGTGGAGTTATCTCTATTACTCAAAACTGTAATCTAGAACTCTTATGCTAAGATTTTTCTTGGCTACGAGATGATGAATATATGTTGATATGGATTGAAATTCTGTGGCACGTTCTTATTTATTGTTTGTTTCGATAAGATACAAGTTGATCATTGAATACACACATTGTATGTTGTGTAGAATAAATAGATGATTCCAATAGTTAGAATGACTTTTGAAATTGATCGAAGGGGAATAAATGAATTAATGTTGAAAGTATTGAATGAAATAAGATATTTTATATATAACTTATGATTTCAGTATAAATTTTTTTATGTTTACCATTAAAAATGTTATTGTAATGGAAATTATAAAAGTGGAATAATTTTGAAAATTGTACGAATAGAAATTATTTGGACTAAGATAATTTTTGAGATTTTTTTAAATTAGTGGACTTTTGTATATATAATTTTATTTATCTATAAATGAAAAATATTTGAAGGATGATTTTAAAAAGGGCATTCAAAATTTATATTATAAAGTGATGAGCTTATATTATGGGATTTTAATAAATAAGAAGTTTTATAAAGTAATATTTTTGGAACTATAATAAGATGTATGTTATTTAATTATTGTATGGAAACTATTAGTAAAGACTTATTATATTTATTAAAGAACAATTTTGGAAGTAATATATATTTATAAAAATTGGAAATTATTTTTAAATCCTTTGGCAATATATATATATAAGTATTTGAATTAAATTATTATGGAAAGTGTAATTTTAAGGATTTGGTTATCAAATATATTTGTTAACCAATGTAGTACAATGTTGAATTTTTGAAAGATTTAATATAAAATAAGATTTTAGTTTGATGATTTATTTTTTAATAATAGTTTTGAAAGGGATTTGGAATGTGAATAGGGATTTTAAAAATATTGATTTCGAAATTTTATAGTATGTCTTTGGTAGCATTTTAAATCGGAAATCTTTACTGGGAAAATGAGATTATTTAAATTTGTTGTTTAAAGGGAATTATGAATTACAAAATTTCTTTGATATTGTTATTTTCAAATTATTAAAGAAGAATTTATAAGTTTATGGATTATTTTTAAAAAGATTTTAAGGGATTTGAAATTGAGTGAGAGTTTAAAATATAGATTTCCTTGTAATCAAATAAGAGACTTTAAATAAAGATCGTAGAAAAGATTAGGAATTTATTTATATAAACCTCATTGAAAATTATTATCGATCTTTTGAAGTTGTATTGAAGATTTTGGAAAGTGTATTTATAACAAAACCCCTTTACGAACCAAAATAGTTGTATTGCATGCTATGTTTGATTTATTTTCTCCACAATGAGGATATTGGATAAACGAAGTTGTAGTATTGATTGGTTATAGAACTTCTGATAATATTTCTCTTCTTATTCTTTGGACTTGTCCCATGGAATATTATTGGATGGAGAGTGTGTAGCGTATAAGCATTAATTAAACCAACAAGTAACTCCTAGTGGTATGGGACAATGGAGTTGATATTTTTCAGTTATTCCATGTGAGTAGATGACAACTTGAGCATAGATAGCGATACTGGGGTACTATATATGACGTATATATGAGATAACACCCATTGGGGTAAGCACCATTGTGTTCATATGGCTAAGTATATATATTTATCATTTTGTGGGCTCCTATTATCCATCGAGTGTACCTGATTAGGCTAGTATCCATCCTAGTAGCCTAATCATGGGGTCGCACCCTAAATCTGTGATGCACCTTATGTTATATATTTTTGTGTTATTGTTGTGTGCCATTACCCATGTCACATAAGACAACAGTCTATTACCATTTGGGGCACTTGCAAGGTCGTGGTCATTGCATTGTCTGTTCTTGCACTCTATAGATACCGAGTCAAGATGGTCATCAATGTAGCTAAATACTATAAGAGCAGTGGTAGACGGGCACGTGTGTAGGCTCTTGGAGCAAGCCAGTGACTGTCAGTCTTCCACCTGATTATGGTGTGATGGAAGACTTGCATTATTTAACAACCTCTATTGAGTTTGATGGTGATGATTTGTGACCATAGTTGAGACTGTGTGTCCAAAGTATGGTCATTCCCATGCCCACCCAATATGAGATTATCAAGGAGGATAATCCATTCTTTATTGATGTGTGTTACTGATATACGTTTAATTGTATGGATGATTGTTTATTTCACTTATATGAGTATGAAGGACCCAGATTATTTCTACTTTATGATTATCTAAGAGATAATCTTGGGCATTGCTGTGTTCTCACCCTATGGTAGTGGATGATTTCTTATGTGTTAATGATTGTTGATTGTTTTGATGTTTCACTCATTTTATAAATTATATTATTGGATGTGTCCTTGAGTTTGCTTTGATATGGGTGATGATATATATATGGTTAGAGATATGTTGTTATATTTGAGGAGTTCACTTGACACTTTGAGTCACACATGAGTATACAGGTCTGCTGCTATAAATTAAGATAACATCTAAACATAGTCTGAACCCATGTGTTATTTACATAATACTTGGGTAAGTCCGAGACATTTCAAGTTCAAAGACGAAGTGCCCAACTTGTAATTGTGAGGCATAGATGAAAACTAGTTTATTAGTAAACTAGTATATCATTATTTACTTATGTAGCCTCATGCATGTTGATGATGATGATGATGATATATATATATATATATATATATATATATATATATATATTGGACATATATATTGTATTATTTGATAAATAGTGGGCATTTGACAATTTTTGCAGACCCATTTGGAGTTGTACATTCATATTCTTTTGTATGTTATCACTGCATTAATGACTCTATGTTCTCTATGATTTATTTTATACTGTGTATTGCTTAATCCTGGAAACGAATGAAATTATTCCTTTATGCCGATACCGGGTACATATAAGTGAGTAGTTTTTGATATTTGAAATACATACCGGTGTTAGCCTAAGGGAATATTGATGTGTGATAGCGTAATATCACCTTATTCTCTGTATTATTAGACAATATTACGTAGTAAGGCTCTTTGGTAGTTTGAATATGGAGGTGGGGTGTTACAATAAGGATGTTATGTGTAATACTATTAATATATTGAATAGATGAGGTAAGGTATATGCACGTATTTTTTGATATTCCCTAAGGTACGTGCATTTAAACTTATGCCATCATGAAATGGTAGGTACGAGTGGATAATATCTTTCGATTATTGATATTCCTCAAGGTCAAAATGAGATCTGGACAATGATCATGGGATAGGATTTGTATATGATACAATCAATAAAGCGTTATCCATCGCTTGTGGACCTATGTTTCGTTGATATTCCTTGAGATTAAAATCCCATGGTAGGCGAGTCTTAATTCTCACTAGAGAAGTCAAAAGACTTTTATGCTCGTCAGAGGGTTTTGAGAAACAAAGAAGTCTAATGGAAACTTATTAGTTAAATGAAATGTAATATTCAAACTTACTAATATTTTAAGAACATCTACTATGAGTTAATGCCCTATTCTACCAAATCAAATTTGCAGAAATGAACATACCAGAATTATTTTCTGAAAATACAAACTCACTAGACCTAACTGCATAGACTGATTAAGGGAAATTAAGAGAGCATTCATGTATAAACGTCGGCGGTCATTGATAACTGAAGTTCCAAGGGAAATGTGCTATTAATGCAGAGCCAAACTAATTTTAGCCTATAACAAATGGGTCTAGGACCTAGAGATCGTCCAAGTATATGTGTTATCTTGTTAGACAGACTATTGCAGAGACAACACTAAAACATGAATGTCCATCAGATCATCGATAGACTCAAAGCTTTTCTAGGGAACAATCTTGCTCTGTAAAGTATGAACTTGCGAAGAAATTGTTTAACACAAAGATGTCAAAGGGCATGAAAGTAGACGATTACGTCCTAATGATGAAGGGTTATATCGATGGATTTTCTCAATTAGATGTTATGATAGGCAACTAGCTGCAAGTGGATCAGATCCTAGGGTCTCTTACTCCATAATTTGTTTAATGACCCGCCTTTCCGACCTTCAATTGTTGACACTAATACATCCATGGTATTCTTGTGCCGAGCATTCAAGTGTTAGAAAGACATATTGTTAGGGTAAAATAAAAAAAACGTAAACATAACAAGAAAGATGAGAATACAATATCAAAATCTCATGGCGGAACGATAACATATAATATCAAAAAATGGTGAAGACTGTCACCCTATGATACACTGCATTTCAGACTTACAATTCTAAATACTATCATCAGCTTAGATAGTTATAACAACTCATCCTCACAAATGCTGATATATACATGGTAGTAATGCAGCGAATATAAGAATACTAAGATAAGTGAAACATCTAGCTCATCGCCTCAAGCTCTAATGAACATTCAACTAAAACCTGGCTTTCTCAAACTAATCAAAAGAGCACATAAGGAATTCACGGAAAACAAAAACCACGTGTGAAACATAAGTCCGGTATGAAAACCTAAGAAACATGTGATCAACATATAACGGTACTTTTGAGACCGCATGAAATGTATTAATGGTTATCCCATCAAAAGAACAACCATCTAATAAGTCTATAAGGTGATATAATAGACAACGTCTAGGGTGTAGAATATAAGTAAAAATAGATATGTTGCTTACATCTCATGACACAACAATATTGAAGTGCAACTAGAACAGATAAGGTATGTTTACACAATGGATTTTTCATGGAGATCTCCCTGGTAAGTTGAATCCTATCTTTCACAAGGGTCAGAAATTATCTATGAGCATCATGTATCTCTAGATAAAATGTACTAGTAAGGAATATATAGTTGGTCCATGTCTAAAACGTGATCCCGAATATCATCAACTCCTACCGGCCGACATACTAAAAGCATCTCTGGACATGAGTTGAGATACTCTATCGTGGGATAGCAAAATCACAAGCTATGCCCCTACTCTATTTTCTATCGTTCCCAATGTCGCGGTCACGCTTTGCATCTCTCGTATGACTCTTCATCGCTCAAATAGATCGTGGATCTCCAAATAGATTCCAACAAGATGAACATATCACGAATCTCTACATAGATTCAAGCTTCTCAAACAGATCTTGAATCTTCATGTAGATTCCAACATCTCAATCGCATATATGGTTTTTGAGGTGGTTATGGTTTCAAGTCATCTTATATAAGTACACGCCCTAATACCAGGCACTGCAAAACCAATCGATAGATTTTCGGTTAACCTAACCACGGTCCTTTCAGAAATAAACAAACAATACATAAGGGTGGAGATCGTCTCCTATCCTAATAGATTTCCTTATCATTTTTCTTAGAAGAGTAAGATGAGTTTATACATAAGATATAGCATCACTGAAGATAATTGTACCATATAATCATCGTGTTTCTTCTAGATATTTCCTAACTTATTTTGGTCAAATTTCGATAGTCGACTAGTCAACTATCAAGTTCAAATTAGATGATCATATATGAAAACCAAGTCTCTTATATTTATCACGTTTCTAACCATTTTATCTTACACTATCCCTCGGTCAACAGTGAAGCCAGGTAGGTTAGAGCACTAGTTGCACCAAAATCCTGCCTGGACACTTCATTCTTAACCCTCATAGATATAACAAATCTACTACGTCGGCTTATAGTGCTAAGTACATGACAAGATACTTTGCATAACGAATATAGACACAAAACACAATTTAGTCGTACAAAGCACGATTAAGCCACATAAGCAGCTTCTAATCCCTTTTTTCTTTAATTGCTACTTTTATTAATTAAAACCTCCTTTATTAATAAAACTTCTTTTATCTAACAAATTCGTTTATCAATCACTATTACTCGTTTGTATTCTTTCAATACTTCAAAAATTACTAATATACTTATCTCTAATAGTATAAGCATATTCATTAATATTTAATAAGATTGCTTACTTGAATCCTCTACTTTTTCTATCTTTTTTTAAAATATTCCATATATGTTATTACTTTAAAATATCCGAGGTCTAAATACATTCACAAATATATTTCAAAGGGTTTAAGACAAATGTTACTTAAGCATTTTCACAACAACCCAAAGCCATTTCACTTATAATTATCTTTAAAACATCTTACAAAGATCTATTTACTTTACTAAGTATAATAAAAAAGGGTTAAAGACAAATGTTGTTAACACATCGTCACAACTGACCCAAAACTACTTTATACTTGTCATTATCTTTAAAAACATTCTTTTAAAAGATCTAAGTATATCTACTCTTATTAAACAAGGTAATATACTTTTAGTAACTTTACAATACCATTTATTATAACATAAAGTGTTGTAATTCAAAACTACCTATTATTCTTCATAAAATATCACGTAAACTTTTTTCCAGGTCCTCCTTTCCTCCCTTCCATCTCTCCTCTACCAACTCCATCCCTGTCGTACCCTACATCCCACCTCCCATCGATCAATCCACATCTTTGACCATCCCACCTCCTACCAATCCATCCATTTCTTCATCTTCTCCAATTGGTTTGACCCCTCCTACACCTCTTGATCCAACTACCTTGATTCCTTCTACTGACCCACTGCCTAGCTATATACCGTCTACTCTCAACCTTTCCCCCTCCTTCATTATTCCATCCAAAACTTGTACTTCACTGTTCATCTCCAAACCAAAGAATGCTGGTAATTTTCAACCATTTTTTATGACCTGAACTACACTTGATCTGCTCTGCAAGTACGAGATGAAGTCAAAACTGGTGGAACTAATTGGTGGAAAGACCACCTTGTTGGCTTCTTTACAGACGGCAACCTTTACTATTCCGTTACTTTGGCACACCTATAGAGGAAATGAATGCACAAAGGTAATATAAAAGTAAAGTTTGATTCTAAGAATTTATACTTTTAATTCTCTTGCCATGAAGACAGAGCAAGGATATTAAAATCAGATCCCATTTTCATTAGAGGTAAGATGTTCACGGTCTCTTCATGGTAGGCTGACTTCGGTAATATACATTCTATGGTCCAAAGTGTTTCCATTAGGATACAATTATACAATATGCCCCTCATTACTTTGACGTTAATCGGCATTAACTGGCTATAGGTAATCTAATATGTTCCAACAAGGCCATAGAAAAACTAAGCCATTTTGAGTGTACGAAATATTTAGTGAAGATAAAACCAGACCATGAGTTGCCCGAGTCCAGCCTCTATGGTGATACTAATTCGAGAGCAAACATTGGTTAAGATTGGAAACTCATGAGATGTACGAGTTGCGAATGCTTTGGTCACAAGACTAGTACTTATAATGTTAATATTGATTAACCAGATGTAATTCTATCAAATGTGAACCCATCCCAGTCTCCAGTTTGTGCAAGAAGATCCTGTAGTATTTAGGAGACTTTTAAAAAGAGATGGGAAAAGAAAATGCCAAAAAATGCAACAGTTAGAGATAAATCCTAGACAATGTCTTGGACAAAGAAAAGAATACAAGCTCAGCTTGCCTGAAGAAAGATCGTTGAAAGGTAAGCACCAAAGTGTATTGGATGCAGATAAACAAGATGTTGTCGACTTGAAAGCAAGCAATGCAAATGTTTTGATGCACAAATCTGCTAGTCACATGCACAGAGCTCAAATGTGCACATACTTGCAGATCTCCCACTCAACTTAAATTCTGGAACTCCACGTGAGCTCCATGCATAGAGCCATATCAATTGTCTCCAGTTTCATCCAAACCCACCTTTCTCATACTCAATCCAACCATGTTCACTCCCTCACACACCAAACCCAACCTGATCACTCTCATGCAAAACATGCACACCATTCACATACAACCCCTTGTTATGAAAACATCACTTCTCCTATTATTCCTATCGTTAACTATTTTTCTCCAATAACCTTTTCAAATGATCACAACTAAAGCCATTGAACCTACCACTACATCGACACTTGGTCTTCTTTAGGGCCAATCCAACGATAACACCATACCTCTTAATCATTACTCATCCTCAACCAACATCCCACCTTCTACCAACTAGTACATTTCCCACGCAGCTTCATCCACCACCACTACTTCCTTGCCATCCAATATCACCTCACCTTGCTCCTATACTAAACTTACTTAATCCATAGCTAATATCATGACTGCCAACAACATATCCTTCGCTTCTTTCATTGACCCTAAATGTAACATCCCCCTGCTTGGAGGCCCAAAACTAACGGCTACGGATGCTGCAGTCATCCATAGTTATTAATCCTTGACAACTAAATACGGTAGTGTTAGATTCATTGATACACAAAAACACATGAATATGGAAAAAAATTAAACTTCAAACAAAATCACATTCCATTTCATAATATTTCCAATTGATTACATAACACACAATCGCAAATCACATTCAGAGAAAATATATTTACTGCAACATACGCCAAGAGCGACATATGAAGCTGCCTCCGTGGATGATCTGAGTATATACGGGAAATATAAAAACTTTGCCATTACAAATAATATAGTGGAATTAAATAAAAGAAAACTCTATACAGCAATCATTCCTCCAACATGTCTCCAAAAGCTTTATCCGTCGAATGAGGCACCTGAAAACCTCAAATCTCTAACTACTAAAAATCAATTGAGTACCGAGAGTTTAAGGGGAAAATATAAACTTTGAGTCAAACAAAAAGCCTGGTATGAATAACAATCTACCATCTCAAATCATTTAGATATCTAGTGAGACCACATCGCTTAGCGAAATGGGTTTTCCCGACACGGTATCCTAAAACCTTTATGTACTGTGCTCCTTCATCCACAATGTTAAAACAATTCAAAACAATATAATATGATGATATGCAAAAAAATGAATTAATTCTGGATTACCCATCCCCAGTCATTTTTGACTATCTATCTCAATTATAGTTTCTAGGATTACTATTAACCTATTAGTGTTCATGTGCTGACCAATAACCAGTAAAATGTTTAAGGACTCCATGTCCAATTACGTAGTTCTCATTGGAATCACTATGAACCTATTGGTAACTCCAATATCTTTACTTTTATCCTAGTTTTCATGGGTTGACTAGTAACCTATTGGTGACTTCAATATCCTTTCTTCTTACCCTAGTTTTCATGGGCTGACTAGGAACCTATTGACATCTGTCAATATCTTAATCCGGATATAGTTTTCATGGGCTAACTATAAACCTATTGGCCCTGCCAGTATTAAATCATAGTTTCCATGGGCTTACTATGAACCTATCTTTCTAACATCTTCCTTTACCACTTCTTCCTTGCCATCTAATATGTCCTCACCTTGCTCCTATATGAAACTTCCTTAATCCAAAACTATTATCATGACTGCCAATATCATATCCTTTGCTTCTTTCATTGAATCAAAATGTAACATCCCCCTACTTGGAGGCCCAAAACTAACAGCTACGAGTGCTATAGTCATCCATAGTTATTAATCCTTGGCGACCAATTATGGCGGTGTTTCATTCATTGGTACTCATAAACACATGAATATGAAAAAAAATTAAACTTCAAACAAAATCACATTCCATTTCAAAATATTTTCAGTTCATTACATAATCCCACAATCGCAAATCACGTTCAGAGAAAATATATTTCTTACAACATACGCCAAAAGCGACATATGAAGCTGCCCCCTTTGGATGATCAGAATATATACATGCAATATAACAACTTTGCCGTTACAAACAATATAGCGGAATCAAATAAAAGAAAAATCTTTATAGCAATCATGCCTCCTGCACGTCTTCGAAAGCTTTATTCATCTAACGAGGTACATGAAAACCTAAACTCTCAAACTACTCAAAATTAATTAAGTATTGAGAGTTTAAAGGGAAAATATAAACTTCGAGTCAGACAAAAAACTAGTATGAATAATAATCTACCATCTGAAACCATTTAGATATCTAGTAAGACCACATCGCTTAGCAGAATGGGTTTTCCCCTCACTAGTATCCTAAAACCTTAATAAAACCATGTATTGTGCTCCTACATACACAATGGTTAAAACAATTCAAAACAATATAATATGATGATACGCAAACAAATGAATCAATTCTAGATTACCCATCCCCATTCATTTTTTACTATTTGTCTCAATTATTGTTTCTAGGACTACTTTTAACCTATTAGTTTTCATGTGCTGACTAATAACCGATAAAATGTTTGAGGACTCCATGTTCAATTAGATAATTTTCATTGGGATCACTATGAACATATTGGTAACTCCAATATCTTTACTTTTATCTTAGTTTTTATGGGTTGACTAGGAACCTATTGGTGACTCGTATATCCTTTCTTCTTACCCTAGTTTTCATGGGCTGATTAGGAACCTATTGACATCTGCTAATATCTTAATCCGGATATAGTTTTCATAGGCTAACTACAAACCTACTGGCCCTTGCCAGTATCAAATCATAGTTTTCATTGGCTTAATATGAACCCGTCTTTCTGACATTTTCCTTTATACATAATTATCATGGGCTAACCATGAACCTATTGGCCCCTGCCAATATCATTTCTTAGACACACTTCTCATGGGCTTACTAAGAACCTATTGGTCCATGCTAATATCTCTCTTTAATATTTTAGCATCCTATATTCTGGTCTTTCTGACCTCCTAGATGCAATTCTACTCATCTAGGAGTTTAATCAGTTTATATTCATGACTAGGTTAACCTAGCTAGTTCTTCAACCTTTATTATCAAAATACAGTTATGGGTGCATTATAATGCGAATATATTTATATTTGAAGAATCATGAATAATAGCATAACAATACCACTCCTATGGGTTTAATATAAAATATGGTTATTCCCTTCAATCTATTAATTTATCAAGGAAAGTTTCTTCTCAAAACCATTACAAAAATTCCTTTAATTGAGCCATAGTTTTCCTTTAAAAATGAGTTTGGATTTCAAAGTATTTCGAAACCTTCAAAACCATGCTTTCGACTTCATAGCATGACCTACTTCAGAAACATTAAAATCTATCTTCAAAATAATAGGCTCCTGCCTTTTCAATAATGTTTGACGGCTAAATCTCTGTCGGATTAGAAAATAGCCGATCAAATTTTAATTAAAAATGACCGCAAGCGCACGAAGTACAATTTTAGTACGTGGCGAGTACGGGTTGATCCATAGGGAATTATTTAGATTTTAAAATTCTATCCAATCAAATTAACAAAGAGATTGAAATTGTATGAAGCTAAAGATTTCTAAAAACTAACAAAAAAATAAAAGTGGATAAAAATATAAGAGTAGAAGGCAATTTAGAGATAAATACACTCTCTTGATTACATAAATCAACAAAAAATGAAATTATGATCTTTTTTATTCATTGGTGAGTTTAATTAATGTGTTTATCATAAGTATGTAATATTTGTCTAATTAATCAGCCCAATATAAACCATCAAACCATAACACACCCATTAAACCACTTCTTAACTCCCATGAAAATTGCAATGAAATCGAAAATAAAATCTATTCTAAGTATGATCTATTAACTATTGATTAGAAATATAGACCATCAAATTTTAATTTTAGAATCCACTTTATTACCATAATCATATGTAGATAAAAAGGTAATTTGTGTTTGTGTTTGTTTAAGCATAGCCTATTTGATGTCAACAACATAAGATATCAAATTCAAAGCTAAAAAACCAAAAATCCTACCAATTCAAATATAGTCATTAAGCATAAAAAGAGATCAAAAATGAGCAAATTATGTTGAATCTACATAATTAAAGAGCTTCATTACCCTTAAATTGAAGGGGTTTAGCCTCTCATATTTATTAACATTTCAACAAATGTAGCATTCAACATGAAATAAAAACAAAAGGAAAATAAAGAGCAAATTAAACTAAAATGAGAGCTAGTCTACTTGCACAAAAATAAACTAAGCTAACAAAATGAAAGGAAATAAACAAGAAAAGAACATAAAAGAAGAGTGCATGAATTAAAATTGCATTAAAGAAAATTACATAAGAGAAATGGCTAAGAAGCCATTAAATAGAAAAAAGAGAGCTTTTGTTTATTTGTGAGCCTAAAACTAAACTAACTACAAGAAGATGCTCAAAGGAGGCTAAGAGATTAATTACATGAACATATGAGGTATTTATATAAATCTAAAACCCTAATCCATATTTTTGGGGACTACCCAAAACACCCTTGAGGAAATGTGGCATCCAAGTGGTCATTAGCATGATCATAATGTACCATTACATGTGCATGTAAAATTAATCTTCATTAGAATGTGCATTAGCTCCTAATTGTACATTATGGTAAGTAGGTAGGTGGAGTCCTCCATGTTGCATGAAATGAATCATTTCCATCTTCATTTGTTTTCTAACTCTTGTGCATGCATATTTTCATGTAGACATCTTCCATTTGAATCCAAATTCCTACCAAATAATATTAAAATATCCATGTAAATTTTCTCAAATTTATATATGCACAAAAATGACCATTTTACCCCCATATGAAGATGAATAAATGATGATTTGAAAATAATTTAAATTTTGGTTTAAACATGTTAAAACACCATATATGCTCATTTATTTAATTAAATTAGATTAAATATGAAAGTAAAAATATGTACATTTATGTGCACATCAAATACCCCCACACTTATCTTTTTATTCATCCTCGAATAAACTAAAACTTAGACAAATCCATTTTTGTAAGGAGCATGATTGCACTGAGCGTATGCAACAAGCCGTTAAACCTCTAGGTGTCTCTAATAGGACAAATATTGTCTCATAAGGGTTTTTAGTGGATACTACCCATAAAATCCAAATACCAAACGAAAAATTCCTAAATGCAAGATTTATTTACAAAGGGAATGCAAGCTTTTAAAAATATTTACAAATGAAGAATTTACTTTTAGATTGACATGAATAAGTTAAATATAGGTTTCAGTCATTATCAAGAAATTTAAGTCCTTTTAATTGTCAAAATTTCGAACAAAAATTAAGTTATCGTGACAAATAAACTCAAGTTTGGCTAGTTGTTCGGTTTATAACATATCGTAACTATAAAAAGGATCCGTAGTTGATTATCAAAGTTTATCAAAGTGGAATTTTCATTTCTTTTGAATAACAAATCAAATCAAATAAGTAAAACTTGTGCTTAGATTTTAGTTTCTTATTCTCTCTTATTTGAAAATTTTGTTAGTGTTACCTGGAGATTTTGACCAAGTAACTAGAGGTCGCTTGGCATTAGTGCACCGTTCGACGCCAGTACCCTTCGGCATAAAACCCCATTTGGCATAGCAGAGTCACTCGGCATGTGACCTTGATCGGCATACAAGCCTCGCTCGGCATTCAACCTCGCTCGGCATACAAGCCTCGCTCGACATTCAGCATCGTCCGACATTACGCCTCGTTCGGCATTCAGCCTCGTTTGGCCTTCTCCCCTCGATCGGCATCAGATATCATTCGGCCTACATGATTCACTCAACATACTACCTCATTCGGTTTAGAGACATGGCTCGGCATTTGCCGCTCGGCATTTGTGGCTCGGCACACAGAAGTCATTCATATTGGGCCAAGGTATCTTGCTACTAGGCCCTGCAAGAAAGTCCAACCCATCTTCGTCTATAAATAAAGAGGCAGGGGCACAGTGAAAGGGACCTTTTTTCGAGAACATCGGGGAGACTCTCCCGCATTCAAGATTCATTCAAGACTTATCTTATTTGCTTAACAATTGTAATCAAGTATTTGGTGTACGGATTGTATCTGTAATCAATTATTGAGAAAAGCAATAAAGATTAACCTCAAAGTGGATGCAGGCAGTTATGCTGAACCACTATAAATCTGGTGTTCTTGCTTTCTGCGTTTAACTTAGCATATTATTCTCTGTTTAAATTTACTTTCTTCATTAATCTCTCTACACAATCTCTCTTAAGGGTGTTAGTGACCAATTCTGGTGCTTTCACTGTGAACCGAATTCTCAGGCCGATAGAATCTACTTTGTAGCTACTGTATTGAAAAATCCCTTGAAGGAGATCCGACTTATTCATTGGACGCCCGTTGAATCTATTCAGAGTTTCGACCAACGATTCTACTATGGGAAGGCCACGTACTCGATCAGCTTCTCACAATGCAGACGTCCACGAGACTGCTAGTTGTTATCCCGTTTTTTAGCAAAGCCATGATACCAAAGGATCGGTCGAAAACCAAAGACAGTTCATCTCAAAGATTGGTTGTACTTTGCTTCACCATGGATATCGACGAATTTTGTCCGAGCCCGGATCAGGCTACAATTGATGGGACATGACAAGCAAAGCCATGAAAGCCAGTGTTTCAAATTTCAGTAGCTTCCATACAAGGTAAAGATTGTCCCCGCCAAGTTTCAGCTCGATTGGATCATTTTTTGATGGATATGAAATCACTTCGTATCGATCTCAGATCGAGTTGAAACTTGGTGGAGGTGGTCGCGTGGGCCCACTCACGTGTCCGAAAAAGTGTCTCGAAGTTTGAGAGAGATCTGAGCCTCCTACGCCTATAAATAGCACCCTGAAGCCCTCAGAAAAGGAGGATCTTTTGGCCATTCAACGTTCAGACTCTGCCGGATTCAATTCCACACTTCATTGTCGCTATTGTAATCAGATTTGAAAGTTATCATCAATTGTAATCTGCTGTACTCGATTGAAATCATCAAGTGAATTAATAAAGACATAAACTTCAGAGTGGATGTAGGCAAGATCGCTGAACCACTATAAATCCTGTGTTTCTGATTGTTACTGCTGAATTGTTGTGAATGCAATTGCTTAGATCTGAGTTTTGTATTGATTATTGCTGATCTGTGTTCATAAACAGTTGCTTTAATTCACTGAGAAATGCTAATTCAAGAAAAGTTGAATTTGAAGATTTAAGAATTCAGATCTAAGAGCTATGACAAGACAAACAAGTAGAAGGCAGAGGCCAGAGAGAAGTGAACATGAAGGAAGTCAAGAGGCTTCTTCAGAAGCATATCAGGCATTGATCCTGCATGGGGGCACCACACTTGGAGCATGTTGATCCAATCCCAGAGAGAGAGAGAGAGCGAGAGATAGGGGCCTCTGAGCAACCTGGTAAGGAATGAACGCTCAGCCAGGGGGCAAGTAAAATTCTCTCCTGAACTCGGGGGGCAGGTCGAAAACGATGAACGAGTCGCAAACCTCTCACTAGCACGGCAAAATCATTTACACATGTAAGCGATCGCGCACGATCCATAGGCATGCTCTGAATGACTACCAACCGCATCATAGTAAGGGTTTACGCTTTGACATCTTCATCTTGCTTTTTTCTTTGATTTTGATTTGAACATTTAAACTCTGCTTGTTTGGACATTTCTGTTGTGGGACTCGTATGATTATTGCTTTGATATTTGCAATTTTGTGAAAGAATTTACTTGTATGCCCGTTGGATCGCGAACGGTCCACGAGCACCCCTTGCATGGCGATGAACCGCCAAATGTCTTTGATTCAGAAACTACCTCGAACATGAACTCCGGCATCGATAATACTAAGTCCCCCCCGGGCACACAATTTGCCTCGAACGGCACACGATCACGAACGATCACAATTTGGCTCGAACGACACACGATCGCGAACGGTCACAACTTGCCTCGAACGGCACCCGACCGCGAACGGTCACAATTCACTTATTTTGTCCGACCTCGAACGGTCACAATCAGCTTTGAACGGCACTCAATCACGAACGATCGATACCCGCCGCGAACGGCATACGACCGCGCACAGTCCCATCTCATCATTCGCCGCGAACGGCATCGACCGTGAACGGTCCCATTCCATCCTTCGCCGCGAACGGCATCGACCGCGAACGGTCCCGATTCATCTCAAATGACACACGATCCCGAACGATCGTCATCTGAGGTCATATGAAACTATCAAGTTCCTTACAGGCTGTCGACAGGGTATGAACATCCAGCTCATGGCATTACAAAACATACCTTCCTATCGCAAGGCATGTTTTGGGGGCAAATGTTATCCCGCTTTTTGGCAAAGCCGTGATACCAAAAGATCGGTCGAAAACCAAAGATAGTTCATCTCAAAGATTGGTTGTACTTTGCTTCACCATGGATATCGACGAATTTTGTCCGAGCCCGGATCAGGCTACAATTGATGGGACATGACAAGCAAAGCTGTTATCCTGCTTTTTGGCAAAGCCGTGATACCAAAAGATTGGTCAAAAACAAAAGACAGTTCAACTCAGAGATTGGTCGTACTTCACTTCGCTATGGATATCGGTGAATTTTTTCCGAGTCCGGATCGGGCCACAATTGATAGGGCATGACAAGAAAGACCATAGAAGCCAACGTCTCAAGTTTCAAGTCAATCCGAGTTCGTACGCTCAAGATATGATGGATTCAATTTGAGAAAGATACCCGTTGTTCATTTGGAACCCATGAACTTCGAACCCATCACTGCTTGCTACCATTTTCGAATCCACCAGCCATTGCCTGCTTCGACTCCATCACCTTTGATTCCATCAACTTTGACTCCATCACCTTCGACTCCATCACCTTCGACTCCATCAACTTCGACTCCATCACCTTCGACTCCATCAACTTCGACTCCATCAACTTCGACTCCATCAACTTCGACTCCATTGCCTTCGACTCCATCAACTTCGACTCCATTGCCTTCGACTCCATCGCCTTCGACTCCATCAACTTCGACTCCATCGCGTTCGACTCCATCGGCCGACCTTGCCTCGAATCTACCCTGTGACCTTGCCTCGAATCCATAGTCCATCCTACAATAGTAACTTCGAACCCACACAAGAGAGCACCATGTCGCCGCCTCCGCATGCTAAAGGATCGATTCGAACCTATGGGTTCGAACCATATGGATTCGAAACATATGGATTCGAACGACCCATAGGATCGATTCAAACTAACCAGCTTGCCGAAGATCCAATCTTGAATCGATCATATCTCTCAATCTCTTGATCCAAATACCATGAAATTTTCACAGGAGCTTGAATACACACTGAAGAATGTCCACACCAAATTTCGCCTCGATTGGACGCATTTTTGATCGATTCGAACTTCACTTCGAATCGATCCCAAACTGGGCACGGATCCCGAGAACGCGGGCCTGTGGGCCCCCCGTCACGTGCCAAGCAGCCTCCCCAGTTTTTGGGCGGGATTTCAGCCTTCCACGCATATAAATAGAGCCCCTGGTCATTCAGAAAAGAGGTCGGAGATTGGGAAGAGGGAGAACAAGCCTAGACTCTGCCAGATTCAATTCGAGGTCTTTCCAACATCATGGGAATCAAGTGTGAAAGCTACACCTTGCTGTAATCTGCTGTAATCAATTGAAAATCATCAAGTGAATCAATAAAAGATAAAAACCTTCAAAGTGGACGTAGGCACGAACGCCGAACCACTATAAATCCTGCGTTGTTTACTGTTATCTGTGATTTGCTGCATTTACTATCTCTTAGATCTGAGTTCCATGTTTGCTATTGCTGGTTTGTGTTGATAAACGGGTGCTTTCATGGTATTGGGTGTTTGTGACCATTTTTGGCGCAAACATTTTGGTGCTTTCACTGAGAACCGAGCTCAAGAGTTCTACCAATTGATAGTTGATTCAGAGAAAATTTGAAAGTTTAGATTTGAGAAATTATGGCAAGACAATCGAGTAGAAGGCCAAGGTCAGAGAGAAGCGAACAACAAGGAAGTCAAGAGGCTTCCTCAGGAGCGAACCAACCATCGATCTTCATCACTAGGGACGAGATGGAGACTATGATGAAGAAGCAAGAGGAGTTGATTCAGAGTTTATTTTAATAGATAGGACAGCTTGGAGCACAGAATAGAGGAGCCAGTGGAGTCCAGAACGAAGCTGGACCATCCGGCGTCGCACACGGATTAGGGGGCACACCCATGGAAAACGTTGATCCAGTTTCGGAGAGAGAAAGAGGAGCATCCGCGCAACACGGTAGTAGTAAAGGGGTGAACGCTCAGTCAATGGGGCAAATCCCAGAGTTCCCTCGTGAGCTCGGGGGGCAGGTTGAAAGTAGTGAACGAGGATTACATCTTGGAGACAACGACAGGTTGGCAGAGATGGTTAGGCGAGCTTTGAGAGGCGGTTTGGTGAACAAAGATTTGGAGGATGTTAATAGAAGTCCTTTTACTTCAGCAATCAGGCAAGCTAGGAACCCACCGGATTTCAAATTACCATCGCTGGATATGTATGACGGGAGAACGGACCCCACGGTCCATCTGACAAAATATATGAGGCATATGGAAGTGCTGGGGGCATCAGAGGAGGTTATGGCCCGGTGCTTTCCACTGTACTTGGCGGATATTGCGGCGTTATGGTTCAGGAAATTAGACAGTGGATCCATTGGAACATGGAATGATTTAACTGAGAGATTTATGAGGCAATTCAGGGTTCACATTACAAGACCCAAGAATGTGATGACGTTGGCGACTTTAAAACAGAAGGCTGGAGAAACATTGAGAAGTTTCCTGACACGGTTCAATGCGGCGGCAGCTTCGGTGGATAGACCGGATCCATCCATGGTTATGATGGCGGCTGTGTCCGGAATAGCAGACGGAACGGAGTTCAAAAATTCATTAACTAAGGATCCACCCGTAGATCTGGGAGAATTCTATCATGAGGCAGAAAAGTTTTTACGATTAGAGGATGCAAATGCGGAAAGAGAAGAAGGAGATGTGATAGAAGTTTATGCACTCAAAGACGAAAAGCCCCCTAGAAGGGACTCGGACAAGGATAAAGGTAAAAGAAGGATTGAGAATGACGGAGACAGATCAAAGCGGCAACGGAGGGAGCCGCGATTCTCCACCTACACTAAGCTAAATGAGAGCCTGGAACGAATTTATCAGGATACCAAAGAAAAGATTCCGTATCGTACGCCAATGCGAAGGGATCCAACCTCTGACGAAAGGAAGTCGGATAAGTTCTGTGTATTCCATGAATTGAACGGTCATAACACTAATGATTGTAGGCACCTGAAGGACGAGGTTGAAGGGCATATCAGGAACGGTATGCTCCTTCAATATGTAAGGAGGCGAGCTCCTGTGGCGGAACCAGAACGGCCACCGTCCACATCAGCTAGAGGCGACCCTGAATCAAGGCACCGTTTGGTTATCAATTGAGTGAAATAACGATGAACAAGTTGTAAGCTTCCACTAACGCAATTAAATCATTTACACATGTGCGAGATCGCGAACGATCTCCAGGCATGCTCTGAGTGATCATTGACCATTTCGTAGTGGGAACTTACACTTTGACATCCATGCTTTGCTTTCGTTTCATTTTGATTTGAACATTTAGACTTTGCTTGTTTGGACATTCCTGTTTTAAAACTCATCCGTTTAACAGATGTTTGATTCTGATAACTCTGGAATGGCTAAGCTACTTACACATGTATGGGGTCGCGAACGATCCTTAGGCATGCTCTGAGATGGCGATGAACCACCCTGACAAACGATCCAGGAACTCACCCGAACGTGACCCTGGCATCGATAACACCAAGCCCTCCCGGGCACACAATTCGGCTCGAACGGCACCCGACCTCGAACGGTCACAAATTCGCCTCGAACGGCACACGATCGCGAACGATCACTTTCTGCCTTGAACGGCACCGACCACGAACGGTCATGGTTCACTAATTATGAAATCCGACCTCGAACGGTCACCACTCGCCTTAAACGGCACACGATCGCGAACGATCACAACTCGCCTCAAATGGCACAACTCACCTTACCTCGAATGACTCGATCGCGAACGGTCGTCATTTGAGGTCTGCCACCTGATCGTTGACTGTTACACCTTACCTCATATGGCTCGATCGCGAACGATCGTCATTTGAGGACCCTCACTTGACCGCGCACTATCGCACTTTACCTCGAATGACTCGATCCCGAACGGTCGTCATTTGAAGTTGAGCGCTTGACCTTGAACGGTCACATTTCACCAAGGATGACTCGATCCCGAACGATCGACACATGGATTTTACGCGCTTGACCGCGCACGGTCGCACTTCACCTCAAATAACTCGATCACGAACGATCGTCATTTGAAGTTAGGCGCTTGACCATGAACGGACGCGCTTCATCCCAAATAGCTCGATCCCGAACGATCGTCATTTGAGGCCATATGAAACTATCAAGTTCTTTGCAGGTTGATGATAGGATACGAACATCCAACTCAAGGCATTACAAAACACACCTTCCTACCACAAGGCATGTTTTGGGGGGAAAAATGTTATCCCGCTTTTTGGCAAAGCCGTGATACCAAAAGATTGGTCAAAAACAAAAGACAGTTCAACTCAGAGATTGGTCGTACTTCACTTCGCTATGGATATCGGTGAATTTTGTCCGAGTCCGGATCGGGCCACAATTGATAGGGCATGACAAGAAAGACCATAGAAGCCAACGTCTCAAGTTTCAAGTCAATCCGAGTTCGTACGCTCAAGATATGATGGATTCAATTTGAGAAAGATACCCGTTGTTCATTTCGAACCCATGAACTTCGAACCCATCACTGCTTGCTACCATGTTTGAATCCACCAGCCATTGCCTGCTTCGACTCCATCACCTTCGACTCCATCAACTTCGACTCCATCACCTTCGACTCCATCACCTTCGACTCCATCAACTTCGACTCCATCACCTTCGACTCCATCAACTTCGACTCCATCACCTTCGACTCCATCAACTTCGACTCCATTGCCTTCGACTCCATCAACTTCGACTCCATTGCCTTCGACTCCATCACCTTCGACTCCATCAACTTCGACTCCATTGCCTTCGACTCCATCAACTTCGACTCCATCGCCTTCGACTCCATCGGCCGACCTTGCCTCGAATCTACCCTGTGACCTTGCCTCGAATCCATAGTCCATCCTACAATAGTAACTTCGAACCCACACAAGAGAGCACCGTGTCGCCGCCTCCGCATGCTAAAGGATCGATTCGAACCTATGGGTTCGAACCATATGGATTCGAAACATATGGATTCGAACGACCCATAGGATCGATTCGAACTAACCAGCATGCCAAAGATCCAATCTTGAATCGATCATATCTCTCAATCCCTTGATCCAAATACCATGAAATTTTCACAGGAGCTTGACTACACACTGAAGAATGTCCACACCAAATTTCGCCTCGATTGGATGCATTTTTGATCGATTCGAACTTCACTTCGAATCGATCCCAAATTGGGCACGGATCCCGAGAACGCGGGCCTGTGGGCCCCCCGTCACGTGCCAAACAGCCTCCCCAGTTTTTGGGCGGGATTTCAGCCTTCCACGCATATAAATAGAGCCCCTGGTCATTCAGAAAAGAGGTCGGAGATTGGGAAGAGGGAGAACAAGCCTAGACTCTGCTAGATTCAATTCGAGGTCTTTCCAACATCATGGGAATCAAGTGTGAAAGCTACACCTTGCTGTAATCTGCTGTAATCAATTGAAAATCATCAAGTGAATCAATAAAAGATAAAAACCTTCAAAGTGGACGTAGGCACGAACGCCGAACCACTATAAATCCTGTGTTGTTTACTGTTATCTGTGATTTGCTGCATTTACTATCTCTTAGATCTGAGTTCCGTGTTTGCTATTGCTGGTTTGTGTTGATAAACGGGTGCTTTCACGGTATTGGGTGTTTGTGACCATTTTTGGCGCAAACAAAAGCCATGAAAGCCAGTGTTTCAAATTTCAGTAGCTTCCATACAAGGTAAAGATTGTCCCTGCCAAGTTTCAGATCGATTGGATCATTTTTTGATGGATACGAAATCACTTCGTATCGATCTCAGATCGAATTGAAACTTGGAGGGGTCGGTCGCGTGGGCCCACTCACGTGCGAGAAAAAGTCTCTCGAAGTTTGAGCAAGATCTGAGCGTCCTACGCCTATAAATAACACCCTGAAGCCCTCAGAAAAGGGGGATATTTTGGCCATTCAACATTCAGACTCTGCCGGATTCAATTCCACACTTCATTGTCGCTGTTGTAATTAGATTTGAAAGCTATCATCAATTGTAATCCGCTGTACTCAATTGGAATCATCAAGTGAATTAATAAAGATATAAACTTCAGAGTGGACGTAGACAAGATCGTCGAACCACTATAAATCCTGTGTTTCTTATTGTTACTGCTGAATTGTTGTGATTGCAATTGCTTAGATCTGAGTTTTGTATTGATGACTGCTGATCTGTGTTCATAAACGGGCGCTTTAACGAATATCGTGTGTTTGTGGCCAATTTTGGTCCAAACATTTTGGTGCTTTCACTAAGAAATGCTAATTCAAGAGAAGTTGAATTTGAAGGTTTAAGAATTCAGATCTAAGACCTATGACAAGACAAACAAGTAGAAGGCAGAGGCCAGAGAGAAGTGAACATGAAGGAAGTCAAGAGGCTTTTTCAGAAGCAAATCAGGCATCGATCCTGCATAGGGGCACCACACTTGGAGCATGTTGATCCAATCCTAGAGAGAGAGAGAGATAGGGGCCTCTGAGCAACCTGGTAAGGAATGAACGCTCAGCCAAGGGGCAGGTAAAATTCCCTCCTGAACTCGGGGGGTAGCTCGAAAACGATGAACGAGTCGCAAACCTCTCACTAACACGGCTAAATCATTTACACATGTAAGCGATCGCGCACGATCCATAGGCATGCTCTGAATGACTACCAACCGCATCATAGTAAGGGTTTACGCTTTGACATCTTCATCTTGCTTTTTGCTTTGATTTTGATTTGAACATTTAAACTCTGCTTGTTTGGACATTTCTGTTGTGGGATTCGTATGATTATTGCTTTGATATTTGCAATTTTGTGAAAGAATTTACTTGTATGCCCGTTGGATCGCGAATGGTCCACGAGCACCTCTTGCATGGCGATGAACCGCCAAATGTCTTTGATTCAGAAACTACCTCGAACATGAACTCCGGCATCGATAATACTAAGTCCTCCCAGGGCACACATAATTTGCCTCGAACGGCACACGATCGCGAATGATCACAATTTGCCTCGAACGGCACACGATCGCGAACGGTCACAACTTGCCTCGAACGGCACCCGACCGCGAACGGTCACAATTCACTTATTTTGTCCGACCTCAAACGGTCACAATCAGCCTTGAACGGTACTCGATCGCGAATGATCGATACCCGCCGCGAACGGCATACGACCGCGCACAGCCCCATCTCATCATTCGCCGCGAACGGTCCCATTCCATCCTTCGCCGCAAACGGCATCGACCGCGAACGGTCCCGATTCATCTCAAATGACACACGTTCCCGAACGATCATCATCTGAGGTCATATGAAACTATCAAGTTCCTTACAGGTTGTCGACAAAGTATGAACATCCAGCTCATGGCATTACAAAACACACCTTCCTATCGCAAGGCATGTTTTGGAGGGCAAATGTTATTCCGCTTTTTGGCAAAGCCGTGATACCAAAACATCGGTCGAAAACCAAAGATAGTTCATCTCAAAATTGGTTGACTTTGCTTCACCATGGATATCGACGAATTTTGTCCGAGCCCGGATCAGGCTACAATTGATGTGACATGACAAGAAAAGCCATGAAAGCCAGTGTTTCAAATTTCAGTAGCTTCCATACAAGGTAAAGATTGTCCCTGCCAAGTTTCAGCTCGATTGGATCATTTTTTGATGGATACGAAATCTCTTCGTATCGATCTCAGATCGAGTTGAAACTTGGTGGGGTCGGTCGTGTGGGCCCACTCACGTGCCAGAAAAGTCTCCCAAAGTTTGTGCGAGATATGACCCTCCTATGCCTATAAATAGCACCCTGAAGCCCTCATAAAAGGGGGATCTTTTGGCCATTCAACGTCCAGACTCTGCCGGATTCAGTTCCACACTTCATTGTCGCTGTTGTAATCAGATTTGAAAGCTATCATCAATTGTAATCCGCTGTACTCGATTGGAATCATCAAGTGAATTAATAAAGACATAAACTTCAGAGTGGACGTAGGCAAGATCGCCAAACCACTATAAATCCTGTGTTTCTGATTGTTACTGCTGAATTATTGTGATTGCAATTGCTTAGATCTGAGTTTTATATTGATTATTGCTTATTTGTGTTCATAAACGGGTGCTTTCACGATATCGGGTGTTTGTGACCAATTTTGACGCAAACACTAGTGTGCAGCAAGTTGGGCCTAGCAACGAGTAAGCAATTCAAGGCGTAGGACCCTCTACCCAAAATCAAACGGAAGTCGTTACCCGGACAGAGTTCAACGACTTAATGAGGGAACTCATGGAAAGTAGAAGGCAACTTGTCGAGTAGATTCAAGCCAATGCTAATCTCATGGCTCAGCTTACCCAGTAGCAGCATCAGAATGTTAGAGGTAGCCCTGCTCCTTATTCTTCATCTGATAGCTCGACCACAACTGATGAACCTCCTAGGCGTAGACGCCGTAAGACTGAAGCTGCATAGGCAGGTGCCACTGATCGATCCGCCAGGGATCAAGCACGTAAGGAGATCGGACGCCTGGCTCACCAAGACCCCAATGAAGCTGGCGTTCAGGATGCACGTTTGGCCGACCGCCAGTAGGCGGGACATCAACCCGCACGGTCCCGTGGAACGGAACCCAACCTCCCATCCTCCATACAAACTCCAGACTTATCGTCCATGGTTAGGCAGTGAATGAGAGAGAACCAAGTCTTGACCAATGAAGATTGGGGAGTGTCCAGAAGTCATACTCCCTTCATAGAAACTGTCCTACAGGCTGAGTATCCCAGGAAGTTTAGTATGCCGACTATTCTAGCCTACGAAGGGAAGATTGACCCTAGGCAACACGTGATGAGATACGAGTGGATGATGGATCTGCAAGAGCGAATGACGCGACTAAGTGTAGGTGTTTTCCAATCACTTTGTCTATAATCGCCACCATGTGGTCTACTCGACTTCCTCCGCGGTCTGTATCCAGCTTCGACGAGTTGGCGATGAAATTTGTTGAACAATTCAGGATACATACCACTTGTCCAAAGGATGTGATGTCCTTATCAGGCGTAATCCAGGCTCCGGGAGGGTCTTTGAAAGCATACATGCAGAGGTTTCATATTGCCACCACTGAAGTTAGCAATCCTAACGACCATGCAATCTTGATGGCGATAATGCGAGGTGTAGATCCAGACTCGGAGTTTGGAGATTGGTTGGAAGGAAAGCCCCCAACTACGTGGGAGCGATTCTATTCCAAATCTCACCAGTTCATAAGGAGGGAGGAAGCTTGATGGACAAGACGAGCTAAGGCACCCAGGTCTATTCAGGAGACTGTGAAAAGTAACATTGCCGTGAAGCAACGCGACGACAACTCGGGAAAAGTTCAAGTCAACGTCCAAAAAAAGCCTGGGCAATCTAAAGGATCCAGAGGTGGAAATCCCGGAAAGAAAAAAGAGACAAGGAGATGGAAGTCGAGGATTTCGACTTGCAACGAATACACCCCCCTGAATACGTCTCTTGAAAACATTTGCCTATCTACCCGTAACACCTTCCAATAGAGAAAGCCGCGTCCGAAAGAGTCCACAGAGGAACAGAAGCGGACGGGGAAGTACTGTCGCTTCCATGAGACCCACGAGCACAATACTGAGGAGTGTAGACACCTCCATGATGCCATAGAAAGGTTAATTAGGGAGAAAAAGCTACAGTAGTTTGTTAAGAACCCACTAGAGGATAGGCAAGGAACGTCAGACCCCGGACGCGAGCCGGCTCCATGCCACCCAGAGGAACCTGCCCGGACCGTGGATTGGTTGATCATAAACACTATAGTCGGAGGACCTCATCCTGCAGATAAGAATTGGCAGGAGATGGAACGATATGCTACCTCCTTGAGGCATGCAAATTATGAATGTTGCTCGAATATGGAAGATGGAACCCCCGCAAAACAACAACACATGATGACAGATGATATAGTGTTTAGGAGTCGAGATGCAGACAAGGTGGAGGCTCCAAATATCAACCCGATGGTTATATCTGCAACGATCGGGCTAGCTTACGTTGAAAGGATTTTGATTGATTGTGGAAGCTTTGTCAACATCATCTTCAAGAAGGCTTATGACCAAATGAAGATGGAGACAAAAGATTTAAAACCATGCAAATCCCGTATCAACGGCTTTAATGGTGCCGCAACTGAAGCAGTGGGGTATATTGAGTTACCAGTAGAGCTGGGAGATGGTGAGCGTACGAGAATGTGAATCCTACCGTTCATAGTAACGGATGTTGACTCTCTATACAATGTATTTCTGGGTCGTCCGGCCCTGGCAGAGTTTAGGGCAACTTTGGCCCCATGGTGTTTGACATTAAAATTTTCGATAGACAAAGGAGTCGGCGTAGTACATGGCGATCAGGCGACCGGTCACGCATATTATGTGGCAGAGCTGAGAGAAGCTCAGCGGAGGGAAAAGGAAAAGGTTGCGGACAGCGCCGTCCGCATCTGAAACACTAACGATTGACAAGTAGTGCCCAAGCCCTGGCTCGGGTAACATTCTCGGATCTACAGAGACATAGATCCGAGAGATGATGATGGGGGACCCAAGGAAGTGAATGCAGCACCGGTCGAGCTGACAATCGACATTGCAGTCAGCCGGAATGACCCGTCACGAGTTCTTAAGATTGGATCGCAACTCTACCCGCCATTGGTCGAGGATCTTACTGATTTCCTCCGAGCGAATCTGGACGTTTTCGTTTGGACACACTTTAATATGTGCGAGATTTCTCCCGCCATTACAAGTCATATGTTGAACATAAACCCGAAGTACGTCCCAGTAAAACTTAGGCGGAGAGGCATGGACCCAGAGAGGTCCATTGCTCTCAAAGAGGAGGTGGACAAACTCAAAGCCAATGGGTTCGTCCGCGACGCCCTCTAACCTGAATGGGCATTTAACCCTGTGCTGGTAAGGAAAGTGAGTAAGAAGTGGAGAACTTGCATTGATTATTCTAATTTAAACAAAGCATGCCTGAAGGATAGTGTCCCCTTACCTAGAATCAACCGACGGGTCGATTCAACGGCCGGACACGAGCTACTATCATTTATGGATGCGTACTTCAGATACAATCAAATCCCATCTCGACCAAGAACACACCAGTTTCGTCACAGACGTTGGGTTGTATTGCTATGTAGTGACGCCCTTCGGATTGAAAAATGCTGGAGCGACTTATCAGCGTTTGGTGAACCGAATGTTCAAAGATCAGATCGGTAGAACAATGGAAGTCTATGTAGATGACATGCTCGTGAAGTCACGATAGTCAAACGACCACATTCGAGACTTAGCAGAGATGTTTGATACACTCAGGCATTATGGGATGAAGATCAACCCTTTAAAGTGTTCTTTCGACGTCGCATTAGGAAAGTTCCTGGGTTTCATTGTGAATGCACGTGGAATTGAAGCTAACCCGAAAAATATTCAGGCAATTCAGGACATACGAATGCCCAGAACTATAAAGAAAGTACAAAGCCTGAACGGAAAGGTGGCCGCGCTGAGTCGATTCATATCTAGAGCTACGGATAAGTGCATACCCTTCTTCGATGTTATAAAGAAAGGAAAGAGGAATTTCGAGTGGATGTATAACTGCGAGGAAGAATTCCGAGCTTTGGTTAGACATCTAGAAAGTCTCCCGGTGCTATCGAAACCAACTGACCATGAAATGCTATATGTATACCTGGCTGTATCCCAACATGCTATCAGTACGGCATTGCTTCGCGAGGAGGACCGTGTTCAAAAGCCAGTGTATTATGTCAGTAAACGTTTGACGGGGGCAGAAAGAAATTATCCCCAGATTGAGAAACTAGCTTACTGCTTGGTCATTGCATCATGCAAGCTTCGCCCATACTTCCACGCACACTCGATCAGTGTTTACACTGATCAACCCTTGCGATAGGTACTTCAAAGACCGAAAACTTGTGGAAGGATGTTAAAATGGAATATCGAGTTGAGTCATTTTGATATTACCTACCTACCATGAAGGGCTATACAGGGGCAAGCGTTAGCAGACTTCATTCCTGAATTCACCTTGATAGACGAACCAAATGGCCACAATGTCATATCTCCCGTTCGATGGAAGATGTACACTGATGGGGCATCTAACGACAGTTGTTTGGGGGTTGGCATAGTTCTTGTGACTCCTGAAAATCGATTAGTTTGCTATGCTTTGAAGCTCAAATTCACAGCAATGAATAACGAAGCCGAGTATGAAGCATTGATTGCCAGCTTGAGATTTATCAAAGAGCTGGGAGTAAAATCGGTTGATATCTTTTGCGACTCGCAACTGGTGGTGTACCAAGTGCGGGGAGACTATCAAGCGAAGGGATAGAGACTTGCCCCGTATTTGGTCCGGGTTCAAGAGCTGCTAGCGAATCTCGAGTATTATGATATTTCACATGTCCCGCGTGAGCAAAACAGAGCAGCCGATTCATTGGCAAAATTTGCAAGCACTGGCGATGCACAGCAGATGGGATTGTTTCTCTTTGAAACCTTACATGTTCCTAGCATTAATATGATGGAGGTAGATTTCTTGTCAGAAACAGAAATCGAGAAGGAATCATGGATGACCCCATTCAAGCAGTACTTGTTACATGGGGTCATGCCCGAAAGAAGGAGCGAAAGATGACAAGTCATTCGTAAGGCTTCGCGTTATGTAATGCAAGATGAGGTAATGTATCGGAGGGGATTCTCGACCCTCTTACTCCGGTGCATTGCCCATGATGAGATAAAACGAGTCCTGAAGGAAGTACATGAAGGGGAATGTGGTGACCATGCCGGAAGGCAGACGTTAGCGAATAAAATCCTCGGCTATGGATACTATTAGCTAGTTGTAAATTGGGATGCCGCAGACTATGTGAGAAGATGTGACAAATGTCAGAAATATGCGAAAATCCTGAGAGCTCCACCAACGGAACTCACATGGATGGTTAGTCCCTGGCCATTTGCAATGTGGGGGATCGATATAGTCAGTTCCTTACCCTTATCCAAAGGTGGTGCAAAATACGTGATAATTGTGGTCGATTACTTTACCAAGTAGGAGAAGCAGATCCTTTGGCCACTATCACCACCAAAAAGGTCATTAATTTTGTTGTACGAAATATTATATGCCATTTTGGCCTTCCACGAACCATCATTACAGACAACGAAACTCAATTCGAAAGCAAAGAGTTCAAAGAATTTTGCAGAAAATATGGTTTTGAGAAAAAGTTTGCGGCAGTTGCTTATCCGAAAGCCAATGGAAAAGTGGAAGTCGTGAACAGGATAATAAAATCCATATTGAAAAAGCGTTTGGAAAAGGCTAGAGCCAAGTGGGTGGATGAGCTTCCAATAGCGCTTTGGGCTTATAGAACCACCCACAAGTCCACGACTGGCACACTCCATTTGCATTGGCATATGGCATGGAAGCTATTATACCCGTAGAACTTGAAGTTCCATCACATCGGGTAGCTTGTTATGACTCTGAGACGAATCAAGATCTTTTGCTGGAATCATTGGACTTCATTGACGAGAAGCGCGAAGAAGCCAATTAAAGAGCGGCCGCATACAGACACCGAGTCGCTTGATATTATAATGAAAAAGGCCAACCGAGAATCTTTGGTGTGGGTGATCTCATTTTGAAACAAATATTCCCAGTTCCATCACATATGAGCCCCGCATGGGAAGGTCCATACGTCATTGAACGGAAGCTTGGAGAAGGAACTTTCAAGCTAGCGATCGTTGATAGTGCGACACTCCCCCGAGCCTGGAATAGAAAGCACTTGCGGCATTATTATTCTTAGTTCATTTCTTTCATATCTTAGTTGCAATTATTTCCAGCAAGTTTTTATTCCTAGTTTACGGCATGTAATAAGACAATTTAGCTTGTTTGTATTGATAAAGGCTTGAAGCCATTTTTTCCATGAATTGTCAATGTCTCTGTGTATGATAACGTTGTGACGAATAACTAAGAGATACATTATTCCATCTGACGTACGAACGCACACGAGCACTCAAAATCTCCAAGTCCCCGGAGTGTGGACTGGAGTACTCTTAGTCCCCAGAGTGCGGACCGGAGTATAAACGACTCAAAATCTCCAAGTCCCCGGTGTGCGGACTAGAGTACTCTAAGTCCCCGAAGTGCGGACCAGAGTATAAATGACTCAAAATCTCTAAATCCGCGGAGTGTGGATTGGAGTACTCTGAGCCCCAGAGTGTGGACTAGAGTATAAACGACTCAAAATCTCCCAGTCCCCGGAGTGTGGACTGGAGTACTCTGAGTCCGCGGAGTGTGGACCAGAGTATAAATGACTCAAAATCTCCAAGTCCCCGGAGTGCGGACTGGAGTACTCTGAGTCTCCGGAGTGCGGACCAGAGTATAAATGACTCAAAATCTTCAAGTCCCCGGAGTGTGAACTGGAGTACTCTGAGTCCCCGGAGTGCGGACCGGAGTATAAACGACTCAAAATATCCAAGTCCCCGAAGTATGGACTGAAGTACTCTGAGTCCCCAGAGTACGGACCAGAGTATAAACGACTCAAAATCTCCAAGTCCCCGGAGTGCGGACTGGAGTACTCTGAGTCCCCAGAGTGCGGACCAGAGTATAAACGACTCAAAATCTCCAAGTCCTCGGATTGCGGACTGGAGTACTCTAAGTCCCCGGAGTGCAGACTAGAGTTTAAACGACTCAAAATCTCCAAGTCCCCGGAGTGCGGACTGGAGTACTTTGAGTGCTCGGAGTGCGGACCAGAGTATAAACGACTCAAAATCTCCAAGTCCCCGGAGTGCGGACTGGAGTATTCTAAGTCCCCGGAGTGCGGACCAAAGTATAAACGACTCAAAATCTCCAAGTCCCCGGTGTGCGGAGTGGAGTACTGTGAGTCCCCGGAGTGCGGACTGGAGTACTGTGAGTCCCCGAAGTGCGGACCAGAGTATAAACGACTCAAAATCTCCAAGTCCCTGGAGTTTGGACTGGAGTTCTCTGAGTCCCCGGAGTGCGGACCAGAATATAAATGACTCAAAATATCCCAAGTCACTGGAGTGTGGACTGGAGTACTCTGAGTGCGAACCAGAGTATAAACGACTAAAAATCTCCAAGTCCCCGGAGTGCGGACTGGAGTAGTCTGAGTCCCCAGAGTGTGGACCGGAGTATAAACGACTAAAAATCTCTAAGTCCCCGGAGTGCGGACTGGAGTACTCTGAGTCCTCAGAGTGCGGACCGGAGTATAAACGGCTAAAAATCTCCAAGTCCCCGGGGTGCGGACTGGAGTACTCTGAGTCCCCAGAGTGTAGACTAGAGTATAAACGACTAAAAATATCAATGTCCTCGGAGTGCGGACTGGAGTACTCTGATTCACCAGAGTGCGGACCGGAGTATAAATGGCTAAAAATCTCCAAGTCCCTGGAGTGAGGACCGAGACACAAGTGACTTGAAGTCATCAAGTCCCCGGCATACGGACTAAAAATACTCTAAGTGTTTGAACCATGGAACGCAGGATGAGCAACACCAAAGGATTTCAGAGTTATATAAAAGTGAATTGAGAAGTTCATGTAACTCACGGTAGCTTGGGTTTCAACAACAATCATTCAGAAAGCTGAATGATAAAAGTCTTACGAAAGACAAGAACTAGGCTTTATTTATTCAAAAAATGAGTTTCTACAACAACTCCTCCAAAATTCGGAGTCAAAAGTTTATTTACATGGACTACGAGAATAAATAAAAATAATTGCATAATCTAAACTAGCTCTCGTTGAACGAGAGCAACGATTACTTCTTCGAATTCTTCCCAAACGACTCCTCCTTCGTGCATTTTCCCTTGGTGATTTTCTTTGTTGGGGACGTAACGACTGAAGAAGTACGGGGAACTTCCATTGGCCTGGACCTGCCAAGGAGGATGACCTTTAACGGCTTATTCAGAGCATCGTCTAGGTCCTGAACTTGAGGCTCGACTTTGATCTCGACCGTCTTTTTCTTATCCTTCTCAAGCTGCTCCTTCATGCTCAGTTTAGATGTGTGTTTAGAGGCGCCTGTAATCTCGATTTCATAACTCTCGTCGATGGGAGAGGAAGTCTCAGACTTGTCCTCATCAAGCGCTCTGATCACCTAAGCAACTGGACCGAGAGCGTCCCCTGCATGAGTAGCCTCACTTGTCCTTTCCTTCATCTCCTTGGCGACATCGCTCCTTGGAGTAGGCTTGGGATCAGAACGACCTGCATAAAATCATGAAAAACAAGCATTAGAATACAATAGCTCTCGTGAAAAATGATGACTTTTGGAATAATAGAGTGAAGGGTTATCTACCAGGTTCCGGCTGGCTCTCAGCCGTCCAAGGGGTCTCACCCTCTGGAATGGGAGATAGAATGTGAACGCTGAGGCCGGGGTCCACCGGGTCATAACTGATATGTTGCTCAAATGGATGAAGTATCGCCGATCGGCCGGCTAAGTTGGGGCATGAGCTTGAGACTCGATCTCGAATGAACTGGCAATAACATCTTTCCCTTTCGTCGAGAAGGAGCCTTTGCAGTAAAGAGCTTTTTCCGCAGACAGGTCTAAAGGGTCGTTTCCCTTAAGAAATTCTTTTATCAAAGCATCTTCATCAACCTCCTTGGTACCAAGTTCGACCTTCCTGATTTTTATTAAGGTCTCCCATGCCTCAGCTAAAGATTCGAGGTAGCCCTCACCCAGAAAAGTTAAGTCTCGGTGCATGAGGATGCGGGCATTGAATTCTGCGATCAGTTGGTCGAACATTCTTTTGACCTCCTCCCTACCAGCTTCTTTAGCCGCCTCAAGGCAGGAGTCAACCTCCGTAGATGCTATTATCTTGCCCTCTTCATGGGCTTCATCTTCCAGCACCCTGACTTTAGAAAGTTCATCATCAAGCTTCGCCTTTAGGAGTCGTGTAGCAACGATTTCATCGCAATATCTTTGCGACTCTTCTTAGGCAGCAATTTTTTCTTCTCTTTCTTTGCGGAGTTGCTCCTCCAGTTCTTTGACTCGGAGGCCAAATGCATCCCTCTCTTTCTACACTGAACCCTTCTCTAAAGCTAGGGCCCCACAGCATTGGACCGCCTCATCAATTTCTTTTTTATGGGTTGACTCCAGACGAGTTACGGCCTCGGTAGTGTCTTTAGCGCTCTGTTGGATGGCTTCAAGCTGAGACTTATAAGAAGCAAGCTCTTCATCCTGAGCTTTAACAATGTCTTTATCATGGATAGCCTCAAGCTTCAGGAGATCTATCTCATGCCGACGCTCTATCGAAACTTCTGAAACTTTCTTGGCTAAGTGCACGAATGCATCATGTTGAACGTTGACATCATTAGTGCAGGCTATGGCACTTTGCTTAACATGCCCTAGAATATGATGAATCGTCGGAAGAAACTTTAAGCCGTCGAAGCATATCTTCAGGAACGAAGCTTTAAGCTCAGCGAGTCGCTCAGCGACCGATGGGTTAGTTACAAGAGCGGGAGGAGTCTGTTTGGAGACTGCGGTTGTTCTGTGGGGGTCTCGAGATTGCCTGGTGCTTGATGAGCCAGAGTGTTGATCCCAATAGGCCTCAGGCTGAGACCCCTTATATCCAAACTTCTCTTTGCTATGCTCCGGTTGAGGAGGATCGCGAGGATATGAGGGCTGGTTATAAGTTTTCCTTCGGTGTGATGACTCTCGAAGGTGGTAGTCTCGATCGTCGGATTCATCTCTATCTCGTTGCTTGCCGGAGCCCGAATCCCGGCCAGATTGGTAGAAAATCGATGACTCGCAAAGGCGGTCAAGTCCATGTGTGCGCCCCATGTCATATATGCAAAATTCAAATAACGATGAGTTAGCAAGGAGTAGGTTGACATTAGAAATTTAAATGCAAGGTGAAGTGCATGTGTTTGCGTGTGTCCTAGTGTTTCCCCCCAACGAACCAATGTCTTCACTAATAGGAGTTTTTTCTCCCCGATTATGGGCTTGAACGCTTGTATCGCCGCTCGTGGGCAAATTAAGCTTAAGGGCCTCTAGATCGTCGTACTCATAGTTGAGAAGATCTTCCCGTATGGTGAGGTTCGACAGACCCTTTAGAGAACTCTCTAAGTGTGGAGAGGAAGCTTCTTTCTCCGTTGGGATAAGGGTAACTTTAGAAGTTACACCCACCGTTTTCTTCCTCAGCTTATAGGTCAGTTTCTTCTTCCTCTTCGAAGAGGAAGGTGACGTTTCAATGTCGTGAATTTCAACTATTGGGTCTCGGGATGGATTAACATTTTCGCCCTGTGCTTCGGGCGTTTCGGTTTCTTTAAACTCCCCCTCCTCTGGCGTCTCAGGGGCGTTGTGTGCTGAGGATTAGGCCTTCTTCTTTCCTTTTCCCGAAGCAGGTTTAGATAGGGAAACACCTTGGGAGAGGCTTATTCGGCGACCTTCCGCCAACAACTTGAACTTTGAAAGTGACTCATTTGAAATGAGTGATCTGATGTCCCGGTCTTCCGCGGGAAGGGCTCGAATAGCTTCAACTGCTTCAGAGTACTCGGAGCCTTCGGGATGTGAGTTGATACCAAAAAAACGAACGAAGAGTCATAAACGATGTAAATCTCGGCAAATTCAAGTATCGATCCGGAAAAAGAACTGACTTCCTTCTGCCCATCTTCTGGCAAAGCTAGGGGGCAACGAACATAGAACCACTCTTGCTTATACTGGGAAAATTTACTCCATGCCCCAGTCAGAATTTGGCATTTGTTATGCGGCTCGAGAAACATGAAAGATAGGCTATCCGTCCGTCTCTTGATGCGATAGATGTGTCATATATCGCCCGGAGTCGGAAGCCTGAAGAGGACACTCATAAAGAGGATGCAAGTGTCGTATATGAATGCATGGCTGTTCGGATGCAGTTGCGATGTGGTAACCTCGATATACTGCAACACGTCTCGAAGAAATCAGTTGAATGGTGGCAAGCTGCCAACCCAGCACATGAATCTATTACAAGCCGTGTATCCGACCGAGGGAAAGTGCGGACGATCACGCCCCGATGGAACTAACACATCATCGAAAGGGATTCCATGGACAGAGCATATCCGACGAAGTGTACTTTCATTAATCCTTGAGGCCCGCGGGTCGATTGGGTCATCTAATAAAATAGCTGCCTCCAAAGCGTCGGGAGCCAAGTCGACAGATGCAGTCGCAGGGCTCGGTAAGTCTTGAGCAGGGGTAGTTGATGGATTTGAAGTTCCTACAACTTCTTGTCGAGAGGATGGCCCAGGTCTATCAGAGATCATTGTAGAGCTTGATTTCCTAGACATCTCTAATGAAGATTTAATCTGGCAAGGCACCTATTTGAACTATACTTAAAAAACAATCAACATTAGACTTAACGACACAAATATTCCCCTCATGTGGTGTGTGAACTAGTGCGATCATACAAATGTAAGTGTCGGGCAGTGAAAAGACACTGGATTGATTAAATAAGTCTAAGCTTTGAATAGTTGTCTTCGAAGACCGTCATCGTTGACCGTCTACGGAAGCTTGCCGTAAAGCGGTTTATGTTTTGAACCCGACATCGTCACTGCATTTGAAAGGTTATTGACAGTTAAACAAATTAAAGTCCAAATTGTCAGTCATTCAAACACGGGATTTATTAGTTCGGATTGTTCGGTATGCTTTGCGGTTTGAATCTGTCCTTGTTCATTATCCTATGTTCAGGCATAAAACATGCGTTGAGATAATTATGCGTTAGGTTCGACTGGTGTTGCTGTTGTACACAACTTTCCTAACTAATCATTTCATAGTTCGGCGTTCAACTAGTCATGCCGAACCACAATTATGCCGAGCCACCTCGCTCGGCATTCTACCCTCAACAACGCTCACCTAAAATTCATCATCACCGTTCGGCATGAGGCAAAACATGCCGAGCAGCAAACATGCCGAACCAAGCCGTTCGGCAAAACACTCTCCTAATTATCCTTTTCATTGTTCGGCATAAAAGAGTCTTGTCGAACCACACTCATGCCGAGCCATGCTGTTTGGCATTTTACCAGGATCCTACTTCTCTCCTACCTTCCATCCTACCTCGTTCGGCATGAAGTCATCATGCCGAGCTGTGACCATGCTGAGCCGCATCGCTCGGCACATTAAAAACTTAAAATTCATTATGGTGCAACCGTTCCTCGCTCGGCATAAACAAGCCTTACCGAGCCACACCAATACTCATTCCACCAACACTCTCCTTTGAACACCTCTAACGCCTCTTTCCTCCCATCACTCCTCCTATCCCTGAAATGTATTTGACCTTCAATTCATTGTCCTCTATCCACGTGTTTCCTACCATCCTAAGTCTTACAGAGATTCACGAGTGCGAATCTCGTGTTATGTTCCTTATTCGGAATTAAGGTGTTAAAAGAGGGAACTATTACCTAAGAAACAAATCGAAGCTTGGGGATGTTCTGGGGTAGGAAGCACGATTCTATTCGGTTCTTTCATTTGGGAAGGGAGGCGAGGCAATGTATCAAGTTTGAGAAGAGAAGGAAAGGGTGGGTAATTCGCGGAGGTAAGAGGAAAGTCTGTAGGTTCTACAGGGCGTAGGTCAAAGTAGAAAAGAGAAAAAGAAATAAAGTGCCGACCTTTATAGGGGAAAGAAAGGAAGTCGAAGGGATAATGACCGGTAGAACCGGTCAAAATACCTCCCTCGCTCCACATTGATCTCGTTCGGTTTTCAGCCCTGGTCAGCATTTATACATCGCGCGGCATCAGCTAAGCCGTTTGGCATTATATGTCGTTCGGCATTAGCATGTCATTAGGCATATGATGCCTCGTTCGGTATTCAGAATAAAACAATATCGAGAAGACAAGGCTAAGGCTCAAAGCAAAGCACGAAGGACTCGTGATTCAAAGCGCATCATGTTCGTCTACACGATGCACTTTGGGGGGCAAGTGTTACCTGGAGATTTTAGCCAAGTAAATAGAGGTCGCTCGGCATTAGTGCACCGTTCGGCGCCCAGTACCGTTTAGCATAAAACCCCATTTGGCATAGCAGAGTCGCTCGACATGTGACCTTGATTGGCATACAAGCCTCGCTCGACATTCAGCATCGTTCCGCATGCAAGCCTCTCTCGGCATTCAGCCTCGATCGGCATACAAGCCTTGCTCGGCATTCAGCATCGTCCGGCTTTATGCCTCGTTCAGCATTCAGCCTCGTTCGGCATTCATGCCTCGTTCGGCATTCTCCCCTCGATCGACATCAGATCTCGTTCGGCCTACATGATTCACTCAACATACTGCCTTGTTCGGTTTAGTGACATGGCTCGGCATTTGCCGCTCGGCATTTGTGGCTCGGCACACAGAAGTCATTCATATTGGGCCGAGGTATCTTTCTACTAGGCCCATCAGGGAAGTCCAACCCATCTTCATCTATAAATAGAGATGCAGGGGCACAGTGAAAGGGACCTTTTTTTTGAGAATGCCGGGGAGACTCTGCCGCATTCAAGACTCATTCAAGACTTATCTTCTTTGCTTAACAATTGTAATCAAGTAGTTGGTGTATGAATTGTATCTGTAATTGATTATTGAGAAAAGCAATAAAGATTAACCTCAAAGTGGACGTAGGCAGTTACGCCGAACCACTATAAATCTGGTGTTCTGCCTTTCTGCGTTTAATTTAGCATATTATTCTCTGTTTAAATTTACTTTCTTCATTAATCTCTCTACATAATCTCTCTTAAGGGTGTTAGTGACCAATTCTGGTGCTAACAGTTAATATTAATAATATTTACATATGCCTAACTCAGAAAACTAAGGGCAGATATATTATCCATGCACTGCCTTGCAGGCTTAGTGAGGAGAATACAGAGCGTGGCGACTGAACACACAAGTGTGTACACCTATCGTCTGTAGGAATTATTAATAAAAAAAATTATATACATACACCTAACTCGGATAAACTAAGGCCGGATATATCGATCGTGCATTACCTTTCGGGCTTACTTGAGAAGGGTACAGATCATGACGAGGTACACACTTGAGTGTGAACACATGACTCTAGGTGTTAATAAAATATATACATATATACAAAAAATTGCCTTTTTTAATATATTTTTTTTTGTTTTTCTTTGAAGAGAGAGTTTTTGCAAAATCATCTTAGCACCATTTAACTTATAAGATAACAATTGTTATATCCTTTTCTTTAAATCCACCACTTTTTTAAACAAAGATTTCCAATTCGGATGTACTTCATAATTATCACCATGAACCTTCATATATACTAGTTAAACCATCGTTACTTGTAATCTAACTTTATTTTTATTTTTTTTGAGACAAATAAATTGTCAAAATTTTCAATTTAAAAACCAAAACTTATACTTATCCAATAGTGTTTCTTTAAAAGTAAAGCAATATGCTAAAAAAATATGGAATTTTTTTTGTTTTTTTTTGAGTTTTGGAAAGAAAATGCAAAAAAATAAACCATGAAAAATAAAAAAAGAAGATGAGACTCCCCAAACACTTGTTTTAACTGTGTCCCTACAATTAAACCAAGTGAAAGGAGAAAAATAAAATAAAAATAAAAACATGACCTATATTTACATGACATCAGAAAGTATATCATCAAAGAGTAAATGAACCGGTATTTAAAGACAAATTCATTTGCCTCGTCAAGTATGGGAGACACAACTTAAGCACAGAAAACCAAACCATAAAAGATTTCAAAATTGAACGTTGATTTGGAAAAACGAATTCATTTTGATTGAATATCGTATGAGTTGTTTTATATTCGATGATTTTTGGGGTTGATAGAACAATTGGTTGAAGTTCTAGTTTATTTCCCCAAATTGAAATCCAAACTTATCATTGAAAATTTCTTCAGAATTATAGAATTCAAAATCAAAATGGTGATTTAAATCTTTCTCTTCGGAATTCAACAACACGTCTTCGAAAAGTCCAAAGAATTTATGTTCACAAAATTCATCTTCCTTTGTTGAATTATTCACAACTTCGTTACAAATATCAATTTCAAAATCCAAAGTTGTTGTATTCCATTTTACAAAATCAAAAAAGGAATATCGAATTTTAAATCGAGTTTCTCACCCTTAAAAGAATTTAAATCCAACTGAATTACCGCATTTTCAACAACTTCATTAAGATTGTCATCTTCAATTTCAAAAGCTGTCATTTGAAAATCGCTAATTTTGGTAAAAGATGGATTATTATTTGACTCGTCATTGGGAGTTGATTTTATTGCTCACGTTGTGCTCTTTGTGAATTTTATCCATTTGCTCAACAAAATCAAATTTATAATTATTTACTTGAGAATTTTCGATTTGAGCTTGTTGAGAACAAAAATTATCAATCGCATCAAAGTCGAGATTATTCTCATTGTCAAAATCATTTAAAAAGTTGTTTCCATTTTCATTTTGACTTCGAAACTCATTTTGAAGTTCGAAATGGAATTGGTATGGGTTATACTCGAAGTCATTTGATTTTCGAAATGAATTTAAATTTTGATTATTTTGAAAACTTCGACTTAAATCATTGCACAAATATGAATTACACAAATCATTAATCCTTTGATTTTGTTTTGTAAAGAGTTCAAGTAAAGACGAAATCATTTCAATGCTATTTTTAAGAGTTGAGGGTGGGTCATCATTTTGAAAATTTTATGGTTCAAACTCGAATTGTTTGTACAATAGTTATCATTAAAATATTCAAAAGAATTTGATGTAAAATTATATGGATTATATTGATTTTCACAATTATTGTAAAATTCATGTGAGTAGGGAAACTCGGACATTTTCAAAATGTTTTTTTATAAAGGAAAATAAAAATATTTACCAAAGGGAACTTTATTTAAAAATGAAATTTAATTTTTGTTTTTTGATTTTTCAAAAAAAAATTGTTTTTGAAAAGAGTTTTGTTTCTAAAAAAACTAACTTAATTTTTTTTTGGATTTTTGATTTTGATTTAAAAATTTCAAAAGAAAGGATTTAAAAAACTCTTTTAGTTTTTTTATTTTGAATTTTTTTCTTTTTTTCAAAATATGCATGAACTAATGCAACTAAATGAATGTGAGTGCTTAACTATAAATTTTCTATCCTAAGTAGCTTCTAATCCAAAATTGTATAATCATACTTTGTCTTAGCTCAACAAGATAGCTCTTAGTCAGGTAACAGACATGATTTATCGGTGCACCACGAATCACCGTAGTAATGTAGCTAAATGTTTAAGTACCTTCAAAGAAACAACCATTATAATATTTAGGAATCACCGTAATATTTATAAATGGTTATTGCTTTGTCGTATCCTAGACACTAAGAAAAAAATTATCTAAAAAGGACAACTTGTCAATGTACAATTAACCCCTAGGTGAGATAGTGACACCCTTAAGGTGTCTAACCGTCATTATTAGAAAATTCTAAGATGAAATGCAAAACTGAAATTAAACGTGTATTAACAATGCAACGAAGAATGAATTTGTTCTTGTTTTTGATTTTTTTTTTCTTCTAAAATGTAAGCAAATAACAACGCAAGGCAAATAAAAACAAGAGATAGATGCACGATACCAGAGTATGCAAAATTATTTGCAAATTACTTTAGAATTGCAACTTTTTTGATAAGCAAGCTAAGCAGCAGAGCAAGCAATTTTTGGCAAGAAAATCCCTTTTTTATTTACTACAATCTTAAAAAAACGATATATATATATATAGTTATATATATATATATATATATCAATGAAAAAAACGAAAACAAATGAAAACAAGAGAGGAATGGAACAAAGCAAAGTAAATGAAAAAAAACAATTGTTTATTTGTTTTAAAGGAAGAAAAATAAAAACAAAAGCAAAATTTTATTGATTATCCCATAAAAAAAGCAATTTTTTTAGAAAACAAAATAGTGCAATCCAATTACAAAAGAGAATTCAAAATTTTTAAGGTCAAGACAAAATTATGTATGAAATTAAAAAAAGAGACAAAACCACTTCACCCAGCCCAAACAAATCAACCTAATTCAACACACCGAGTTATATTCCCCATTCTAACTATTTCCATGAACAGTACCAAAAAAAATTCTTTAGTAAAAATTCTCACTCGCAGTGCAATTTATTCCAAATTGAATGTTTCAAATCGCAATTTAATTCTCAATTCAAAATTCAAGCCACTAGAATTCGGCCACTAGAGATGCGACTGTTATCGGCAAATGGTTCGGGCTTACTCGAAATGTTGAATTGTTGAGTTGGCGAAAGCGATTGTTTTAATTGCGAATTTGTGATGTAGCAAAGGATTTATGGCATAGTGGTGATTGCAGTAGGTAAATGAAGTGGTAGCCCTAATTTTGGGACTAGAGGTGGTGGTGATTTAGTTGCTGAGGTGGTCGATTGGAGGAGGTTTCAGGTTGCGATTGGTGGAGTGAAGAAGTGAGAGGATGGACAGAGGAAGTGCAACAACCCGCATATTTATGATTATATATTTAAATGTTGAATTTAAATATAGCATCGTTAGTTGAATTTGAAGTTCAAAATGTGACTTTTTGTAAACAGTCGAATCCAGACTCGAGACCACTTTCATTGAGTACAAAATGGCTTTTGCGACCTTTTTAAGTACAAACATCGATATGTTTGGAGTTGATTAGAATTTTGTTATTTTCATTTGGGGCTTTGTGTTTGGGTTTCAGCCCGCTAACCCAACAAGAGAACCCAACTCCTCTATGTAATAACTCCGACTCCACTCCTCTTCATTCATAACATTTCCTAACACTCAAGCAAAAGGAAAAATAAGGGAAAAGAGAGGAGATTAGAAATTTCTAAGCCCTAGTTCTCGTAGGAAATTCAATTTCTAGCTCTAAAATCAAAGAGAAGCATCCTCTTCATCTTCTCCATCTCAATCCCTCTTCAATTTTCAGGATTCCCTATAACCTAACTTAGGAAATTCATTTCATTTGATAATAGATTGAAGATTCTAGAGGTGCTGGTTAAGAGAAATCAATCCTAGCTTGTTTTAGAGCTTCTCATTTCTATATTTGGGTTTAAAGGTGAGTTCTTGAACTCATATCTATGTCTATAGCTTTCATTGTTGCTAGGTATGAATTCCTAACATCTATTTCATGTTTAATTGCTTTTGATTTGAATTGATTTGGTGAATTTTTCAATTTTGGTATTTTGAAGTCAATCCTATCTTGGGTATTTGGACATGTTTTTTGTGGTGTATCGAAGAGCCTATAGAGCTCGATTGTCGATTGACATAAATCCCTAGCATCCATCGCTTGTTTGATCGCTTCTAATTTGGATTTTGACCTCTTAGGGCTAGGCTGATTTTTGCCTAGCAGAAAAATCCAGACGTCTAGTAGGGGTCCCTGGAAAAAGAAAAAATAAAACGCAGAAAAAATGGTGAGACAATATCCAAACGTCTGGATAAATCCAACCACACATCTGGTCCTGTGCAATTTTTCCTATTTTGGCTGTTTTTGAGTGGATTTCTAATTTTTATCGATTTTTGTTGATCCAGTTAGTTGTTGCCAATTATTATCGACTTTGATGACTTCATTTACGGATTTTTGGCAATATCCATTTGATAGATTTGATATCGATTTTTATGATCTTAATTCATGTCGTCGAATGTGAATTTTTAGTAATAAATTGTTTTTACAATCATTTCTGTGATTTGTCACTTTAAAATACAAAGGTTTCCATACTAGTAGTAAATATTCAAACTCTTTCACAAAAATGATTTCAACATTACTTTTAATACAAAGCTCATTTATAAAACTGTTTTCCAATATATTAGTATATACAAACCTTTACCTCATTCATTCGAGAAATCCAATTAAACGACTTGGCAAAAAAGGTGGTATGAAACGCTTGCATTCACTTCATTGGTTAATTCTTAGACATGTTCGATTGAAATCTTGTGACAATTTTCAAGTGGAAATCTACAATCTATTCGTAAATGTTTAAGTTAAGCTAGTGGTTATGGGACATAGAGCTAATGTGACGCCCCACCTCTATACCCACGCTAGCCAAGAACACTATGGAGTAATGCTGTCAACTAGCACGGAGAATAAGGCTGTTGAGGAGCGACCATCCGTGTATTTCTTTGGGCGAGCACCGATATGTCAGATAGTAAAGCATATTTCATTTAAGGAGGAAATCCGACATACCGATACAAACTCAAAGCTATGACACAGTGGCTATATATAATCTTTAGAAACAAATATAGAAATAGACCTAACATAAATCAGTCACAGATAATTCATATCACAAAGGCGGAAGAAGATATGAATATATAACTAACACATGAAAGTGTACATCAGAGTAGTGGTCAAAAAGATCCACGATAATACAAAAGAATAGCAACTCGTGCTATACAAAAGAATACAACTATGAGTCTATATCTCAAGTGTATACAACAAAAACTGCTAATCTAAATAGTTAGCCAAAAGTTAGAGTAACAAATCCCGGGAGGAAGTCAAGCGGAAGCACTTGTAACATCTCGGTCTGACCCGAGTATTATTTAAGAAAATAATAAACGGATCAGTCTAGCTATAAATATCAGATGACATGGTATAAAATAAAAGATATGGCATAAACATAAAATATCCATACTGACATACTACTATAAGTATGCAAATGATGATCAACAGAAGATCAATCAATAAGAGATAAATCAATATCACAAGAATCTTCTCAAAGATCCAAAGAGGGCATCATACCCTAAACTTGTACTCATAACAAGTCAATGACATAAATTCCAGAAATCAACACAGGAAATCCAGAAATCATAGAAAAGGGAAAGAGGCCTATCACATGACGGTCCGAAAGACCATGGGGAGCTACCCCCATATGGGTGAGTCGGAATCACCCAGATGAGGTCTAGGCTAACCAAAAAGCAAAAAGGTATGTGTGAGTGGAATCACACAAATGGTGTCTAGCCTAACCTCGCAAACAGAAAGGTATGTGTGAGTGGAATCACACAAATGGTGTTTAGGCTAACCAAAAAGCAAAAAGGTATGTGTGAGTGGAATCACACAAATGGTGTCAAGCCTAACCTCGCAAACAGAAAGGTATGTGTGAGTGGAATCACACAAATGGTGTCTAGACTAACCTTGCGGACAAGAGATATGTGTGAGTTGGAATCACGCCCATGAGGTATAGTCTAACCTTGCAAACAAAGAGACATCGCACAATTGCTAGTCTAAATCATAAAATGATCGTCATGATCAAAGAGAAGTGTCAATTACAGTAAGCTAGTAAATATATGAGCTTAGCTTCATGTCCCATAACCACTAGCTTAACTTAAATATTTACGAACAAATTGTAGATCTCCACTAGAAAATTGTCAAAAGAGTTTCAATCGAACAAGTCCAAGAATTAATCGACGAAGTAAACGCAAGCGTTTCATACCACTTGTTTTACTAAGTCGTTTAATTAGATTTCTCATACGAGGTAAAGGTTTGTATATACTAATAGATTGGAAATCGGTTTGAGAAAACGAGCTTTGTTATAAAATAGTGTCGAAATCATTTGAAGAAAGAGTTTTGATATTTACTACTAGTATAGAGAACCTTTATATTTTTAAAGTGACAAATCATAGAAGTGATTGTAGAAACAATCAATCATAAAAATTCACATTCGAAGACGTGAATAAAATCCAAAGAAATCGATAAAGAATCCATCGAGTTAGATATTCAAAAATCCATAAAATCGGCCGAGAAGCCCAAGATAGTTTGTCTCGAAGAATGGTCAACTCAGCATCTCAACAAAGCAAGTTCTGTTGAATGTTTTTTAGATAAGATCCCCTATGGAGGGGGGGTCCAGGGGGGTGGAAACCCTTCAAGGTGGGGGTGCGGAGGCAACGCCCCTTCTACGGGGTTCGACCTGCCCGGTTAGATCGCGGGGTCCACGGGGAGCGCCCCGTCCAAAACGGTACGACCTAGTGAAGACCTAAGGGAGGATAGGATCGAGCAACCTCGATAATAAATGATAACAACAAATAGGATCATCACGAATCGATTTAAATTTGAAAACCACGCAAAATAGGGAAAATAGGCAAAACAGCAACAGGTCGGTCGGCCGGCTACAGAGCTCGGTCGACCGGACCCTGTTCTGAAAAATTCTCGGGAAGCAGGTCGTTCGGCCGAGCTCTGTAGTTGGTCGACCGGACCTGAGACAGAGAAGTGCCATGCACTTTTAGTAGTAGGTCGGTCGACCGGCCCAGTGGCTCGGTCGGCCGAACCTGATTGTTTTACAAATTGAAACCCATTTCAAATGAGGTGTGAACTCCTTCAATTTGCAATCGGACAAGCATGGACGTTAGGGGATTACGCCCATCGGCTACCCGGTCCTATTAGCTCCTCGATGCATCACCAAAAACATGTTCCAACATCAAAGTTATGATTTTTAAAGATTTGAACTCTAAACACTAAAAATTGGAATATTCACCAAATCAATCCAAACCAAAAGCAATTACACAAGAATAAGTGTTAGGAATTCATACCTAACAATCAAAGATAATTATAAGCATAGATGTGAGATAAAAATCTCACCTTTGAACCCAAATCAATGAAGGAGAAGCTTTTAAAACAAGCTAAGATCAATTCCTCTTCAATAACAACTCAAGAAGCTTCAATCTAAGCTTACAAGTAAAATATTTCCTATGTTAGGTTTAGGAATTTCTGAAATGGAATGGAGAAAGAGTTGGAGAAGATGAAGAGGATGCTTACCAATGGATTCTCTTAGAATTTGGAGCTAGATCTTGGATTTTGCAAATAAACTAGGGTTATGGATTTCTATTTCCCATTCTCTTCCACCATTTTTGCTTTAGAACTGAAAAGAGGAGGAAGTGAGAGTGAATGGGGAGAAGTGGTTCAGATTTGGGTATTAAGTTGGCTAGTGGGCTGAACCCAAACCCAAACTCAAAGTGAAAATGGTCAAATTTTTAGCTAGCTCCAAACATATCAATGTTTATACTCAAAAAGGTTGCAAATGGCATTTTGAACTCAATGGGAGGGATCTCGAGTCCTAATTCGACTGTTTGCAAAAAGTAGCTTTTCGGACCAAAATCCGACGAACGATAAAATATTTAAATATACAATTGATAAATATGCGGGTTGTTACAGCTAAACTCATTTATTTGCTATCTTAGTGTAATTTACACTTTTCGTTGATCAATGATGATCACTTTATGGTTTAGACTTGCGATATGCAGTGTCTCTTAGTCCACGTGGGGGACTGTACCCCGTTCTTTGGAGTTTCGTCTCACTTTTATGGGCTAGCGACCCATGGTCTTTTTATGGAGTTCGGTTCACTGGGCGTACCATTGTACCACATTGTTGTTCCAGCTTATTTGAGTTTTAGGTTCCTCGGACGTACCATTGTACTATGTCGTTGTGCCGGCTCTATGGGTTAGCGACTCACGGGACAACGTCCCGTTTGTGATACATGTGTTTGTGAGCTTTCATGCTCCCGTTTGTGATAGAACTCCCCCCTTTGTGTTTTCTGGATTTCTAATTATTGATTTCTAGAATTTTTGTTTCACCAATTTTGAAGATATGCATTGATAAGCTTAATCTATATTTGTGGTATGGTGAATAAAAATAAAGAATATGACATTCTTTTTCGTGTATGAGAATATTTGAGATATTATATGATTTTTGTTGTTATCATTTATATTTGTCATATATATTATCCTATCTCATCTTATATGATATTTATAGCTAGATTGATCCGTTTCTTATTTTTCTTATTAAATAATACTCGGGTCAGACCGAGGCTTTGCAGGTGCTTCTACTTGACTTCTTATCAGGGACCATCATCTGACTTTTGGCTAACTACTTTAGCTTAGCAGTTTTTGTTTTTATAAATTCGAGATAGAGGCTCCTTGAAGTATACATATTCTTTTGTCTAGCACTTGTTCCTATTCTTTTGTGATGTAGTGGATCTTGTATGACCACTACTTTGATGTACACTTCTAATTGATATATTCATATCTATTTTCACCTTAGTGATATGAATATGTGTGACTGATTTGTGTTATGATTATTTTATATTTGTTTTCTGAGATCACATAGCCATTGTGTAGTAGTTTTGAGTATGTAATTGATGTGTCAGATTTCCTCTTGAAACAAAATTCATGCAATACTATCTGACATATTGGTATTCGCACAAAGCAATTACACAGATGGTCCCTCCTCAATAGCCTTATTCCTCGTGCTAGTAGACGGCATTACTTTGTAGTGTTCTTGGCTAGTGTGAGTATAGAGGTGGGGCGTCACAGGAAGGCGTAGGTTTGGTGTTACTTGTTTGAAGTTGAAGTTAGGCTGTAAGTTTGCAGTAAGTCGAGGAGTTTGTTGAGAGGCGATTGGTTTGCTGGTGAGAAGATTTGCAGGAAGATGATGATTTTGGCAGTAAGGTAGCAGTAAGTTATGGTGATGACTGGAGATAACTTGATGGTTTTAGGCAGTTATGAATGCAGCAGTCGTGTATTTTGAGGAGCAGTGATGTGGTACAACTGTGAGGAGTTTGGTGAAGTATTAGTTGTAGTTGCAGTTGTGTAATGTGGAGTTGCTGGTGAAGAATGACACGGTAGGGGAAGAAGGAAATTTTGGGGTGATATTTGATGAAGTGGAGTAATGTTGTTTGGAACAGCAATGAATGTGGTGGTGGTAGGGATGAGCTGAAGGCAGATATATGGTATGATATGAAGGAAATGGTACAGAGAATGTAATGACAGTAAACAATGAGGCAGTTGTGGATTATTGTAGGGAAGGTGGAGGGTGTTGCAGGTTGATGTATGTGGCTGTAGTTGTGTAGGGTAGTTGATGTTGGCAGTGGGAAGATGAGGCCAAGGCAGTGCAGCAATGTTGTTTTCGGGTTGGTCAGAGAAGGTAGTGAGATGTCTCAAGGAAAAGTGACAGTGTTGTTTGCGGGTTGTCTGAAGGTAGTGAGATTGCTGGTTGGTCAGCAGTGTTGTCAGTAGTGTTGTTTGCGGGTTGTGCAGCAGTGTTGCCACAGTGAAGTGGAAAGGTGAAGTGCTGTTGGATGAGGTTGATGGCGGAACTGTTGATAGGGGTGATTTGAGCAAGGTGGTGACAGTGGCTGTTTGAATGGCCAAGTGTGTTTGGGTTGGTATGTGGCAATGGAGAGTTATGTTTTGGTGGATATTAGACAGAGGAGGGAGTTGCACCGGTTGCTGGTATTAACTAATAGCAGTTGCAATGTATAGGGAGAGGCAGCAAGGGTTGAACTGCACTATAACTGATAGCAATTGCAATCTACAATTGTTGAAATGACAACGATGTGGTATGTGTGATGTCAGAAGGGGAATATTGGAGTTTGGGCAGAGAGGATTAGTTGAAGTATGAATAGATAGTGAAATGTTGGGTGGTTGATATGTTGTATATAGTTTGATGGTGAATTGTTTGAAAGAGAAGCAGTTTTGTAGTGAAGTAATGGTTCGTGTTGTATGTGTTCTAAATTGAAGTAGGCAAGAGGCAGTTGTGTTCGCTAATGATGTACGTGGTGAGGAGGCTGACTGCTGATTGGTGATGTAACTGCAATGGTCAGTGGGATGGCTTGGAGTTTATTTGTGATGGGTATTAGAAAGTGGTCAGTAACAGTGGTACTTGTGATGGGTATTGGAGTTTATTTGTGGCTTGCAGTGGTCAGTGGTATTTGAAAGTGCAGTGGCAGTGCAAATGAAACTTGTAAAAAGAACATGTAATTTGCAGTGTAACAGTTAAAGGAAAAATGGCACAGCAATGTGACAGTGTGATAAATAATTGTAAAATTAAAACAGAATGTAAATGAAAGTGAAATTGAAATATATATTTTTAATTGTGTATCCTGTTTTTTTAACAATGCAAATAGAAAATAAGAGATTTACACAAACAAAATGCAAGCAAAAAATCAAACAACAAACACACAACACTCTTTTCTTATGCAATACACACACTAAAATCAAACAACAAATAATTCGAAGAATAAAAATTAAAATCAAAGCAATTCCCTACAACGGCACCAAAAACTCATTTTACGAATAAATCTCTATCAGATTAGAAAATAGCCGATCAAATTTTAATTAAAAATAACAGCAAGCGCACGGCGAACAATTTAGTACGTGGCGAGTACGAGTCGATCCACAAGGAATTGTTTAGATTTTAAAATTCTGTTCAATCAAATTAACCAAGAGTTGAAATTTTTTGGAGCTAAAAAATTTCTAGAAACTAACAAAAAATAAAAGTGGATAAAAATATGGGAGTAGAAGACAATTTAGAGTTAAATCCACTCTATTGATCACATAAATCAATACAACATGAAATTATGATCTCTTTTTTGATCATTAGTGAGTTTAATTGATGTGTTTATCATAAGTATGGAATATTTGTGCTGTTAATAAACCCAATATAAACCATCAAACTATAACACACTCGTTCAACCACTTCTTAACTCTCATGAAAATTGCAATGAAATTGAAAATAAAATATACTCTAAGTACATTATATTAACTATTGATTAGAAATACAGACCATCAAATTTTGATTTTAAAATCCACTTTATTACCATAGTCATACGTAGATGAAGAGGTAATAGTGTTTGCGTTTGTTTAAGCATAGCCAATTTGATGTCAACAACATAGGCTATCATATTCAAAGCTAAAAATCAAAAGTTCATCCCATTTAAATATAGTCATTAAGCACAAAAGGAGATAAAAATGAGCAAATTATGTTGAATCTACATAATTAGAGAGCTTCATTGCCCCTAAATTGAAGGGGTTTAGCCTCTCATATTTGTTATCATTTCAACAAATGTAGCATTCAACATGAAATAAAAATAAAAGGAAAATAGAGAGCAAATTAAACTAAAATGAGAGCTAATCTACTAGCATAAAAATAAATTAAGCTACTAACATGAAAGAAAATAAACAAGAGAATAACATAAAAGAAGAGTGCATGAATTAAAATTGCATTAAAGAACATTACATAAGAGAAATGGCTAAGAAGCCATTAAATAGAAAGGAGAGCTTTTGTTTATTTGTGAGCCTAAAACTAAAATAACTACAAGAGGAGGCTCAAAGGAGGCTAAGAGATTAAGTACATGAACATATAGGGTATTTATATAAGCCTAAAACCCTAATCCATATTTTTGGGGACTAACCAAAACACCCTTGAAGAAATGTGGCCGTCAAGTTGCCATTAGCATGAGCATAATCCACCATTACATAAATTTACTCTTCATTAGAATGTGCATTAGCTCCTAATTGTACATCATGGTAAGTGAGTTGGTGTGGTCCTCCATGTTGCATGAAATGAATTATTTCCATCTTCATTTGTTTTTAAACTCTTGTGCATACATATTTTCGTGTAGAACTCTTCCATTTGAATCCAAATTCCTACAAAATAATATTAAAATATCCAAGTAAATTTTCTCAAATTAATATACGCACAAAAATGACCATTTTCCCCCTATATGAAGATGAATAAATGATGATTTGAAAATAATTTGAATTTTGGTTTAAACATGTTAAAACACCCTATGTGCTCATTTATTTAATTAAATTAGATTAAATATGGAAGTAAAAATATGCACATTTACATGCACATCAAATACTTTAAAACCTTCCTTTCGGAACCTTTCCATTATATTAAAGTAATAACGTTTAACTTTAGAAGCATAGCTTCGAAACCAGTTGAAAGTACCCCTCTTGACACCATTGCAAATAACCCTTCCGAAACCGTTGAAAGTCACTCTTTCGAAACCATTGGGTTTATACTTAAAAATATTATTTGGCTCAAAGAGAATATAGATGAAAGCATCTCTTCTGAAACCATCTTTTATCATATAATAATATCGAGAAAACCTGACGGCGTCGGCAACATCTCTTTCGAAAGCTTTAAACCATTTAAACAAACATTGAAGGATAGCGCCAAAACCCCTTTCGAAGTCATTTCCTTCGAAAGCCTTTAGGAAGAAGCTTAAAACATCTTTTAAAAACAAACACTACCTTTCAAAAGCATTGATGACTTCAACACCATCGAAAGGCTAAAGAACGGCAACTGGACTTCGACTAGGTCGGAACCCCTTCTTTTATAAGCATTCTTTCATAAGTAAAGGAACCCATTCGAAAGCAAATTATGTTAATGGAAACCCTTTCAAAACCTTTTAAAACCCCTTCCAAAACCATATGCTTCGACTCCTTCGAAGACTTAAACAAAACAAAGGCAGGTGCTTTCTTTAAATCAAACCAAGGTGGCGACTTCTTCGTAAGCCATGCTTTCAACACTTACCTTTTGCATTTCTCCAATCCACTACGTACTGTCATTGTGATACCTTGTATATTGGTTTTGGCTTAATAGGTTTTGACTGGGTTGAAGGTGGAAGCCCTGTGTCAAAAGGTACTTCCAATGTAGGCGAAACCATCTTTTCTGAGTAACCTGGCTTTATACTACTTAAAGCAAATATTTTTCTAACTAACCTGCCATGTGCCAACACCATATTGGTTGTCCTAACTTTTTTCAAATTATTTACAAAAATAACTACCGCTAATTTCAGGTCTAAACCACGGTAAAGTTAATCAAATAAGCCCTTCCATTAAGAAAAATATTATTGCAAAGAAGTCCCTCTTCAAAATAATGCAAACTACTTTAGGAAAATTCCCAAAAATTCATTTTACTTGTGTTATCTAACATATCAAAATTGCAGACCCAAAATCTTAATATATTTTTCGAAATAAATTTATAAACTTTTCCTTTGAAAATCCATAACAATCTTTCCATAGCTTGGAAAATTATCGAAATTGAAATCCAACTCCAAAACCATATTTTCCTTTGAAAATCCGTAACAATCTTTCCATGGCTTGGAAAATTATCAAAATTGAAACCCAACTCCAAAACCATATTTTATACAACATAAAAAATTTCCCTTGGAATTTAAATATCAATATAAATCGGTTTTACCCTAAAACCGTGTATAATTCCCTTTAAACAATCTAGTTTAAATTCAACAAATTAATATTCTAGCATATCATCGTCCAATTCACCCTAAACACGAATTTATCCTTAATTTCGAAAGCATATGATTCAAAAAAATAGAGTGGAATTATTTTTCACCTTGATTAAGTTAAGGAGATTGGATTGAGATTAATTTCCACTAAGCTTGATTCTCTAGGTTTTAATTGAATTCTTCTTTCTTAATGGTCGGTCAATCTTTAATCTTTTGATTTGTATTTTTCAAAATGACGTGAATGGAGTAAAATGGTAAGAACAAAAATATATAGGGATAAGGGTTATGGGCGGCAAATTCCTAATATACCCTTATGTAATTTGATTAACCCAAAAACCCATTCTTAAGCCCATTAATTATTTTATTAGGCATCGCCATAATTAAATTGATTCAAATCTCAACCCCCTTATCACTTAACATTTACATTATTCTTATTTAATTTATCTAATTAAATCTCCTGAATAATATTATCAAAAATTAGGGGCATTACATGCTCCCTTCCATAGAGAATTTCGTCCTCGAAATTCAGTAAGGACTAAATACAAAAATAGCAATCATATGTAACGACTCCTAATACCCATACTAGTCTACCTGGCTGGGATTTATCTATATAAATCTAATATAAACATACTCTCAAAGCATATCAAGATAAGTATCTCGAATCCTATCCTCTATCTCCAAAGTACGGTCCTTCTTGTTGTCGCTCCATTGAACTTTCTCTAGCTTGACTGTCTTGTTCCTCAATCTTTCCTCATCTCTCGCGACAACTTGAACTGGTTGTCCAACAAAAGTCAAATTATGCTCTACTACTAGATCTTCGAACGCCATTGGAGGAATGGTGGCATCTGGATTATGCAACACTTGCGACGATGGGACACATGGAATACATTATGGACACCTACCATACTGCACGGCAACTCTACTCTGTATGCAAGCTTTCTAATCCTTTTTATAATTGGAATGAGCCAACATATCTCAGTGCTAGTTTCCCTGACTTCTCGAACCATACCACACCCTTCATTGGTGATACTTTAATGAAAACCCTGTCTCCAACTCAGAACTCTAGGTATTTATGCCTCTTATCTGCGTAACTCTTCTGCCTGGATTGAGCTTCCTTCATCTGTTCTCGGATCAACTCAATCTTTTCTGACGCCTCCCTTATCAAATCTGGACCTAAGACCAATCTGTCTCCAGTTTCCAACAAACATACAGGGGATTTACATAGCCTTACATACAAAGCCTCAAAAGGCGTCATTCCTATACTAGTCTGGTAACTATTATTATAGGAAAACTCAACCAATTGTAGGCGATCTTCCCAAAATCCACCAAAGTCCAACACCCAAGTTCTCAAAAAATCCTCAATTACTTTGTTGACTCTTTCTGTCTGCTCATCTGTTTGTGGGTGATATGCGGTACTCATCTTGAGCTTTGTTCCTAACACTTCCTGTAAACTCTTTCAGAATATTGTAATGAATAAAACATATCTATCGCTGACTATGCTACTAGAAACTCCATGAAGTGTAACTACATTCTTCATGAACGACTTCGTCAAAACAGGTTCTATCCTGGTTGACTTTACTAGAATGAAATGGGTTCTCTTGGTCAACCTGTCCACAATAACTCATATACTCTCTTTTCCTTTGCTTGACCTTAGCAACCCATCTATAAAATCCATCTATATCGAATCACATTTTCAAACTGGAATCTCCAGAGGCTGAAGCAACCCACTCGACTTCTGATGTTCGGCTTTCACTTGTTGACAGTTTACACACTGCCTAACCCACGAGCCAACATCCCTCTTTATGCTTTCCCAATAGAAGCTCTTCTTTTTATCCTGATACATCTTGGTCCCTCCAGGATGAATCGTAAACTTGGATCGATGACATTCCCAAAGGAATTCTCTCCTCAAGTTCTTAACATCTGGAACACATAATCGTCGTTTCTTTCTCAACCATCCTGTCTGGTCAAGAAAAAATCTTTCAAATCATCGACCTCAATTCCAACCTCAAGCCTTCTGATCTTCTCGGTTAATAGTGGATCCTTCTTCTGGTTAGAAGTAGTTCTCTCGATTAACACTTGACGAGCTTCTAAGCAGGACAACATGGCAGTACTCTGATTATAACTAGCAGTCAATCTTAACTGCAACCACAACTAGTCAAAGCTTCTAGATCCTTCCATTCTGCCAACATAGCCAACGCAACATTCTGATATCTTTTGCTAAGAGCATCGGCCACATTATTACATTTCCCTAGGGTATATTCTATACTAAAATCATAAGCAGCCAAAAACTCCAGCCACCTCTGCTGTCTCATATTGAACTTTTTTTGAGAGAATAAATATCTTAAAGACATATGATTGGTATACAACTCAAATCTCTCCCTTAAAAGATAATGATTCCAAATCTTCAAGGCAAAAATCACTGCAGCCAACTCTAAGTAATGAATAGGATTTCTTACTTCATGTGGTCTAAGCTGCTTGGATGCATAGGCAATGACGTTTCCCTACTGCGTCAACACTGCTCCCAATTAAGTCCCACATGCATACATCCATCAGTGTATACTACCAACCCCTGGTTTCCATCTGGAACTACTAACACTGATGCATTGGTCAACAAATGCCTTAACTTAAGGAATGCTTCTTAACATTTGTCGGACCAAATGAACTTCACATCATTCTTGGTAAGCTTAGTCAAAGGCGCTGCTACCCACAAGAAATCTTTAATAAATCTCCGGTAATAGCCAATAAGTCCTAGAAAACTTGTAACCTCGGTCATCGTCTCTGGTCTCTTCCAATTATTAACAGCTTCAATCTTTTCTGGATCGACTGACAACTCTTTCTCTGAATCCATGTGACCAAGTAACTTAACCTCTTTTTTCCAAAATGACACTTGAAAAACTTTGTCTTTAGCTGATTCTGCGTCAGCGTCTCAAACATTACTCTAAGATGATCTTTATGCTCTCTTTTATTCTTAAAGTATACCAAAATATCATCTACAAATACCAACACGAATCTATCCAAATACTCTTGAAAGACTCCGTTCATCCAATCCACAAAAAAAGCAGGTGCATTCGTCAACTCGAATGGCATTACTAACCACACGTACGAACCATATCTAGCCTGAAATATTGTTAAAGGAATACTGTCATCTACTACTCTTAACTGATGGAACCCATCGCCAAATCCAACTAGGAAAACACCTTGGCTCCACTTAACTGATCAAATAGATCATCTATCCTCGGTAGAGGGTACTTATTATTTATCATCCTTTCGTTCAATTTACTATAGACGATGCACATCCCTAACGACCCATCTGGTTTCTTCACGTAAATCGCGGCCGCTCCCTAAGGCGAACTGCTTGGTCTAATAAATTCCTTCCTTCCAGACCCATTAGTTGCACCTTCAGTTCCTTCATCTCTATCACTGTCATCCTATTAGGTAGTCTGCTTACAGTAGCACAAGAGCTATCCAAAACTCAACATCTCATTTCGGTGGCAGTCCTATGACCGGCTCAAAGACATCTACAAACACTTTTGCTACCCGAACCTAACTTAGATCCTCTCCCATTTCCATTACACTTAGCAAAGCATAGCTACTCCGATCACAATTCTCTACTGAGATTATAATTTGGTTATGACTATCGCGGTGTCTTAGTGATATCTCCTCGTCCTAGCAAAATATCTTAGCCTTATACATCCTCAACGAATCCATACACGAAATGATACTGAAACCTACGAAATCGAAAACATACAGGCTGCATGCAAACATATGACCTAACAAATCAACTTCTAACCGGTCACATCTTATCCCTACAGTTAGACACCCTCTTATTGGATTTACAACCCTTAAGGAAGTAACAAGGTATGTGGGTTCTAAGCATAACATATCAACCAAACACTGAGATATAAATGAATGTGATGCAGCGGTATCAAAAAAGTATCCTAACTGGAATACCCTGAATCAAAAATGTACCTTTCATCACAGACTTTCCTTTATCAACTGCAGTTGACTTAGCAGATGATCCAATAGAAAAAACCCTTCTCTTGTCCTCCCTGGCTGGCTCTGAACATTAGTTCTTATAATGCCCAACTTGATCACAGTTGAAGCACTTCACATTCTTCTTGTCTGTACCTTTCTTTCCCTTTCCTGACTAGCACTCATTTGTATAATGACCCTTCTTGTCACATTTATAGAAAACTAAATCAGCCTTTGCCTTCTTGGCAGCATCCCCTTTCTAGACTCCCTTCTCCTTTAAGAATTTCCCCTTCTTTCCCTAAGGACGCTAGGATTCAACTGGTTTCTCTCTAGCAGAAACAACAAGCACATCTTCATGGTGAATGGCCGACCAACCACCACATTTTAAGGTTCTTGGATATGAGTCATGGTCATTCTATCAAGCAGAGGTCTCAGTCCTCGAATGAACCTCTCATTCCTTCTAATTTCAATGTGAACCATAGCATATCGATATCCAGATAGCTCATCAAACTTAGCAGCGTACTCGATTACTGACATCCCCCCTGAACTAAATCCATGAATTTCCTTATCAATGCCGACTTAGCAACCTCAGATAGAAACCTCTACTGAAACCTCCTTCTGAAATTAGCCCATGTCGGTTCTTCCTTTGGACTCTGGTAATCATACTATTCCACCAGTGAAGCGCTGCCCCTTGCAACTGCCTAGAGGCCAACCTCCTCTTTTGTCCATCATCCAAGCCTAGATCAGTAAAGATCCTCTTATAGTATATGATGTGCACGTAAATGTGCATACTTTTACCACCATATTTAATCTATTTAAATTGAATAAATGATCATACTGGGTATTTTAACTTGTTTTAACCAAAATCCATATTAATTCCAAAATGTCACATATTCATCTTCATCCAGGGGCAAAATGGTCATTTTTGTGCATATATTAATTTGAGAAAATTTAATTGGAAATTTTTATATTATTTTGTAGGAAATTACACTCAATTACAAGTGGGTTCATGAAGGAATATGCATGCACAAAATCAATACAAAGGAATGAAGATGGAAATAATTCAAAGTGAAGATCATGGAGGACCCCACCTACCCACATACCTTAATGTACAAATTAAAGGCTAAAGCACATGCTTATGGATTTAATGGCTTCATGTACATTTAAGTGGGGATTAAAACATGCTAATGATAACTTGGCCTCCACACTTTCTCATAGGCATTTTGGGCATTCCCCAAAAATAGGAATTAGGGTTTTAAACTTGTATATATACCCCTTATGTTTCATGTAACATAACTCTCTTCTTCTTAGTTAATCTCTTTACTTAGTCTCTCTTCTCATTAGTTTAGGCTCCAAATAAAAGAAAGCTCTCTTTCTCTTTTCATGGCTACTTAGCCATTTTTATTTTATGTAACTTTCTTTTCATTTTATGCAATGTTAGTTATTGTTTCTTTTTAATTACATGTTCATTTCCTTTTATGCAAGTAGTGTAGATTTATTTTTCATGCAAGTAGTATAGTTTTTCTTTATCTTGCTTTCTTTTTCCTTTTCTTTTTCTCTCATGTTGAATGCTACATTTGTTCATATGATAACAAAAATGAGAGCTTAACCCCTTCAATTTAGGGGTAATGAAGCCTCTAATCATGTAGCTTCAACATTTTGATGTTTATACTCTCTTTTTGTGCTTTAATGGTAACACTTGAAGCGGTTTAATGATGTTGTTTAGCTTTGATTTTGATAGTCTATGTTGTTCATAACAAATAGGCTATGCTTAAACAAACATAACACAAATTGCCTCTTCATCTAAATATGATTATGGCAAAGAAGTGAATGTTGAAATTGAAATTTGATAGCCTATATTTCTAAACAATAGTTAATAGGCTATGCTTAAAATAGATTTTTATTTCCACTTTGTTGTCATATTTCATGAGAGTTAAATGTGTATTAGTGGTTGTGTTATTAGTTTGATGGTTTATATTGAGCTAATTAATAGCACAAATATATCATACTTATGATAAGCACATCAACTAATTACACTAATGAAAAGAAAAGAGAGATCATAACTTCATTTTGTTGATTTATGTGATCTAGAGAGTGGATTTATATCTAAATTGTCCTCAAACTCTCATATTTTTATCAATTTTCTTTTAGTTAGTTAGCCAATTTTCTAATTTTCTAGCTTAACTTTCACTCGACTTTGGTTTAATTTGATTGAATAGAATTTTTAAAATCATCAATTCCCTGCGGATCGACCCGTATTCGCCACGTGCTACATTCGTACACCGTGCGCTTGCGGTTATTTTTAATTTAAATTCGTTCGACGGTTTTCTAAACCGATAGAATTTCCGTTGACGAACAAGTTTTTGGCGCCATTGCCGGGGAATTGTTTTGATTTTATTTTCTATTTTTCGAATTATTTTCTTTTAATTTTTGTGTGTTTGTTTTGTGTGTTTGTCTTGCATTTAAAAAAAAATTATTGTTGTGTGTTGTGTGCGTTTCTTAGTTTCTAGTTTCCTTTTGCATTGCATTTTCTGTTCACATTGCATTCTCTGTTAAAAAAAAAATCTCTCTGTTACAGTCTTGGATTGCATTTTTCACTGTTACAACTTTTTCATCCCAGAATTCATTACTGCTTTCATTTCCATCCCATACTACAACCTTCCTCAATAGCCAACATCCCTGCGCCATCCTCTGCCACAGACCACAACTCCCCTTGCTTCTGCACCATCCTCCACAACAGACAACTTCACAAACATTTCATTCCCTCCCAGTCCAGTGCTTCACCCCACTTCTCCTTCCATTCTACCCACACTTCTACAAAACAGTCATCACCACACAACTACACTGCAATACATCCCCCTACAAACTGCAGTTACACAACTCCTGCCTTCTTCCCATCAATACAATCACCCACTGGTCACTTCCACAGAGACAACCTTCATTGCCTTCCCTTGCATATTCCTACATCAGCGACCACTTCATCTCTGCTCCCACTCATTCACGTCACTTGCACCAAGCTTCACCCCAAATTCCACTGACAACATCCCCATATCACTGTTTTCATCCCAGTGCCTCTTTCCCCCAAACTATCATCAACTCATTCATCCCACCACAAATCATACAACAAAAACAACTTCCTCACTGTCATACCAATACTCCCCACATCACTTCAAGCGAACCACATTACTGCTCATCTGCACTACAACAGTTCAACCAGTCATCTTCGCTTCCCCATCAACTGCATACCTTCATCAAAACAAACCACAGCGCCTTCATCAAACAAATCAGCCCAACATCAACAGCAATTCTTTACCCACCATCCTCTTCCATCCGACTTCCTTCGCCAAACTGCATTTCAATCACTACTCCTCAACAAACCCATCAACTTGCTCAAACAGCCTCATCCAATTTGACAACCTTCTCCCTTCAACCTCGAATTCACAATCGAACCACCAATATTCTCAAACCATCTCCACGACAATCGCGCCTGCAAATCCCCAATACAGTGCGACAAACTCCTCCGACCTCAGTCACTAACCCATCGCCTGAATCAACGTCACCAACATCGACAGCTACAACCAGAACAGTCGATTGCGACACCTACAAACTCCGACACCCACAGCCTCACCTGCAATACAACTGCCCCCGCCTGCAATTTCCACCAGACCACCATACGTCTTCCACGAACTTCACCCGAAGCCCAACAAATCCCCTCAAACCTGCAATCGTTGTAACCCCCAATTACGCAACCATCTGTAACTCGAACTCCAACAAACCAGAAATTGCAAGGAACTAAACCGAACTTCATCTTTAGTTGCTGATTTATAGTGGATTGAATCTTGAATTGAGATTTGAAAATTTCGATTTGAAGCTTTGTGTGTTGAGTGCGTTTGATAGGAGTTTTATTCTGAATTCACGCACGCGTGTGTTGAAAATTATTTTCAAATTGGGTGAAGATAACAGTGAGTCGCGTGTTTTGAAAACAAAACTTGATATGGATTTATGGGCCCGGCTTTGTTTGTTGTGAATTTTGTTTCTGAAATTACAATTGTGAAGTTGTTTTGTGTTATTATAGTTTGTTTTGTTTTTTTTTTTAATTTGTTTTAAGTTCTCTTTCATTTTTATTCTTTCTTTTCTTTTCAAAAAAAAGCCAATTGTATATGTCTTGTTTTTAATTTCAAGTTGCAAAAGCAGAAATTCAAAGGAGAGGAACCGCTGCCAATGCTTCGCTTTGCTTTATAAAAAGAAAAAAAAAACTGCTTACTTGATATATCTATTGTTTTTATTTGTCTTGCATTGTATATATCTATTGTTTTGTTTGCTTTGCATTGTTATTTGCTTGCATTTAAAAAAAATTCATTCGTAGCTGCATTGTTAATACACGTTTAATTTCAGTATTGCATTTCATCTTAAATTTTGATTAATAATAACGATTAGACATCGATAGCTTTTAATTGTATATTAACAATTGTTTTCTTTGAACAATTTTATTTCTTGGTGTCTAGGCTACGGCAGAGTAATAACCATTTATAAATATTACGGTGATTCGTAAATATTATAGTGGTTGTTCCTCTGAAGGTACTTAAACCTTCGGCTGCATTGCTACGGTGATTCGTGGTGCACCGATAAATCCTGCCCGTTACCTGGCTGAGAACTATCTTGTTGATCTAAGACAATTTGTGATTATACAATTTTAGGTTAACTTAGGATAAATCATTTGTAATTAACCCTTGCATTAATTTAGTTGCATTGGTTCATGCATATTTAAAAAAAAAAACTCAAAATCCAAAACTAAAAAAATTGTAAATATTCCTTTTTCCTTTGAAAATTTTAAATCCTTTTTCTTTGAAATTTCAAAAATCCAAAAAAAATTATAAAACCTTTTCATAAACAAAGAAAAAATTAGAAAAACCAAAAAAAAAATCAATTTCCCTTTTGAAAAATAAATTTTATTTGTAAATAATTTTCCTTTATAAAAAAAAACATTCTTGAAAATGTCTGAGTTTCCCCACTTACATGAATTTTACAACAGATGTGAAAATCAATATAATCCAAATAATTTCACTTTCAATTCTTATGAATATTTCAATGACAACTATTGTTCAAACGATTCAGATTTTGAACTACAAAATTTTCAAAATGATGAACAATCCTCGAATTTCGAAAAAAGCATTGAAATAATTTCGTCTTTACTCGAACTCTCCACACAACAAAATCAAGAGATAAATGAGTTGTGTAATTCATATTTGTGTGATAACTCGAACAAAGTTTCAAAATAATCAAAATTTGAATTCACTTCAAAATTTAAATGATTACGAGTATAACCCATGCCAATTCAATTTCGAGCTTCAAAATGAATTTCAATATCAAAACGAAAATGTGAACCAATTTTCAAATAATTTTGGCAATGGGAATAGTTTCAATAACGATACGATTGATAACTTTGGTTGTCAACAAATTCAGAATGAAAATTTTCAAATTAATAATCATGAATTTGATTTTGTTGACCAAATGGAAAAAGATAAGGGGATTTATTACTTGAAAAATACAAAACTTTTTGTGAAAATCATAATCAAATCTCAACTTGCGAAGAATCAAATAATAATCCACCGTTTATCGAAATTGACAATTCTTGTTTTCAACAAGTCCAAATTGAAAATTTTCAAGTTAATAACTACAAATTGGATTTTGTTGAACAATTGAACGAAATTTACGATGATCACACGGATTCGTTGTTTGAAACATACATGAAACAACGTGAAAAACAAAATCAAATTCCAATGTGTGACGAGTCAAGTGATAATCCATCTTTTACCCAAATCGACGATTTTCAAATAACAACTTTTGAAATTGAAAATAACAATCTTAATGAAGTTGTTGAAAACACGGTAATTGAGCTGGATTTCAATTCTTTTGAGGGTGAGAAACTCGATTTAAATTTCGATCTTCCTTTTTCTGAAAATTTGAATACACCAACTTTGAATTTTGAACTTGAGACATGTAATAAAGTTGTTGATAATCCAATAAAGGAAGACGAGTTTAATGAACATGAATTTTTTGGACTTTTGGATGACGAGTTGTTAAATTCCGAAGGGGAAGATGAAAATCACCATTTTGATTTTGAAATCAATAATTGTGAAAATGTTTTCTATGATAAGCTTGAATTTCAAACTGGTGAAAATAAACTTGAAATTCAATCAATTGTTTTGTCGACCCTAAAAATCATCGAAAACAAAACAACCCGTTCAATTTTTAATAAAACAAAATTCGTTTTTCCAAATCGACAATCAACTTTGAAATCTTTTACGAATTGGTTTTTCGTGCTTAAGCTGTGTCTCGTATACTTGGCGAGACAAATGAATCGGTTTTTGAAAGACCGTTTCATTTACTTTCTAACGGCATACTTTCTCGTCTCTTGTAAATAATCATCTTTTCATTTTGAATTAAATAAAGGTTATGTTTTTTTTAAAAAAAATTCCTTTCACTTGGGTTGACTGTGGGGACACAGTCAAAATCAAGTGTGGGGGGAGAGTCATCTTCTTCTTGAATTTTTAGGATTAATTTTTTTTTCTTCTTCCAAAAACTCAAAAAAAAATCAAAAAAAAAAATCCCAAAAACAAATTTTCTTTTGATTTATTTTTAAAAGAAACACTATAAGATAAATATATGGCTTTGGTTTATTAAATTGAAATTTTTGAAAATTTATTAGTCTTAACAAAAATAAAAATGAAGTTTGATTACAAACAATAATGGTTTAACTAGCATATAGGAAGATTCATATGTGTTAATTATGAAGTACATCCTAATTGAAAATCTTTGTTTTAAAAGGTGGTTGATTTAAAGTAAAGGATATAACATTTTTTTGTCTTCTAAGTTAAATGGTGCTAAGATGATTTTGCAAAACCCCCTCTCAAAAAAAATATAAAAACAAAAAAAATAACATCCAAGTATTCACTCTCATTTAAAAGTCCTCACGGTTATGCATAGGTAATTACTTGGAATTTTTGATTATGTGATTTCATACTCATTTAAAAGTCCTCACGGTTATGATGTATGGAACACATGTAAAAAAAAAAGACTTAATAAAAACCACCTACGGTCGATAGTGTATGCATGAAAGTGTGTGCACTCGCCATGCTTTGTACTCCCCTCACATAAGCCCGAAAGGCAGTGCATGGGTGGTATATCTGGCCTCAGTTTATCTGAGCTAGGTGTGTAATTTTTCTTGTAAATAATGAGAGAGCAAGCAATTGAAATCCTAACACTATTTCTACTTATTTGATTTGATTTGTTATTGAAAAGAAATGAAAATACCACTTTGATAAACTTTGATAATCAACTAAGCATCCTTTTCATAATTACACTTTGTTATCAACCGAAAAAACGAGTTAAACTATAGTCTATTTGTTATGATAACTTTGTTTTTATTGAAAATTTTAACGAGTAAATGACCAAAAAATTTCAAGATAACAACCAAAACCTATATTTAACTTATTTGTGTCGATTTAAAAGTAAATCCTTCATTGTAAATATTTTCAAAAATTCACATTCATCTCTTTGTAAATAAATCTTGCATTTTGTAAATATTTTCATCCTGCATTTGGATTTTGTGGGTAGTATCCGCTGAAAACCATCACGAGACAACACTCATCCTACTGGGGACACCTAGAGGTTTAACGGCTTGTTGCATATGCTCAATGCAATCATGCTCCCTACGAAAACGGACTTATCTTGGTTTTCCTTTATTCGAGGACGAATAAAAAGATAAGTGTGGGGGTATTTGATGTGCACGTAAATGTGCATACTTTTACCACCATATTTAATCTATTTAAATTGAATAAATGATCATACTGGGTATTTTAACTTGTTTTAACCAAAATCCATATTAATTCCAAAATGTCACATATTCATCTTCATCCAGGGGCAAAATGGTCATTTTTGTGCATATATTAATTTGAGAAAATTTAATTGGAAATTTTTATATTATTTTGTAGGAAATTACACTCAATTACAAGTGGGTTCATGAAGGAATATGCATGCACAAAATCAATACAAAGGAATGAAGATGGAAATAATTCAAAGTGAAGATCATGGAGGACCCCACCTACCCACATACCTTAATGTACAAATTAAAGGCTAAAGCACATGATTATGGATTTAATGGCTTCATGTACATTTAAGTGGGGATTAAAACATGCTAATGATAACTTGGCCTCCACACTTTCTCATGGGCATTTTGGGCATTCCCCAAAAATAGGAATTAGGGTTTTAAACTTGTATATATACCCCTTATGTTTCATGTAACATAACTCTCTTCTTCTTAGTTAATCTCTTTACTTAGTCTCTCTTCTCATTAGTTTAGGCTCCAAATAAAAGAAAGCTCTCTTTCTCTTTTCATGGCTACTTAGCCATTTTTATTTTATGTAACTTTCTTTTCATTTTATGCAATGTTAGTTATTGTTTCTTTTTAATTACATGTTCATTTCCTTTTATGCAAGTAGTGTAGATTTATTTTTCATGCAAGTAGTATAGTTTTTCTTTATCTTGCTTTCTTTTTCCTTTTCTTTTTCTCTCATGTTGAATGCTACATTTGTTCATATGATAACAAAAATGAGAGCTTAACCCCTTCAATTTAGGGGTAATGAAGCCTCTAATCATGTAGCTTCAACATTTTGATGTTTATACTCTCTTTTTGTGCTTTAATGGTAACACTTTAAGTGGTTTAATGATGTTGTTTAGCTTTGATTTTGATAGTCTATGTTGTTCATAACAAATAGGCTATGCTTAAACAAACATAACACAAATTGCCTCTTCATCTAAATATGATTATGGCAAAGAAGTGAATGTTAAAATTGAAATTTGATAGCCTATATTTCTAAACAATAGTTAATAGGCTATGATTAAAATAGATTTTTATTTCCACTTTGTTGTCATATTTCATGAGAGTTAAATGTGTATTAGTGGTTGTGTTATTAGTTTGATGGTTTATATTGAGTTAATTAATTGCACAAATATATCATACTTATGATAAGCACATCAACTAATTACACTAATGAAAAGAAAAGAGAGATCATAACTTCATTTTGTTGATTTATGTGATCTAGAGAGTGGATTTATCTCTAAATTGTCCTCAAACTCTCATATTTTTATCAATTTTCTTTTAGTTAGTTAGCCAATTTTCTAATTTTCTAGCTTAACTTTCACTCGACTTTGGTTTAATTTGATTGAATAGAATTTTTAAAATCATCAATTCCCTGCGGATCGACCCGTATTCGCCACGTGCTAAATTGGTACACCGTGCGCTTGCGGTTATTTTTAATTTAAATTCGTTCGACGGTTTTCTAAACCGATAGAATTTCCGTCGACGAACAAACATCCAATTCTCAACCTCAACAGCATCATCCGTTCCAATAAACGGCTTACCACCTAAAAATGTGTAGTCTCTGTTCAACTTAGCGTAGTTATTCCTAACTGGAGCCACATGATTAGCTTCTCTAGCATTACCAGCAACCCCAGCTTGCAAAAGATTGGCTAACAAATGATACACCAACCCCGCATCTGCTAGCGGATTTCCAGCACCTACACTGGCTTCAGGATTTGGGTTAGCATTAGCATGTCGACATTAATTCCTCCTGGTATTAGGTCAAGCATTTCCGTTGGTTGTGATGTTTCCTCCGCCTAGGTTTCCTCTTCCGTTTCCTGCTCCCATATCTTCTTTCTCGTCTGATTCATTGAAATTAAGTTTCAAATTTTTTTAGGTTTATCTTTTCTTTTAAAGTTTCATAAACCTATGCTCTGATACCAACTTGTAACATCTCCTTACTTGGAGGCCTAAAACTAAATGCTACAAATGCTATAATTATCCATAGTTATTAATCCTCGACGACTAAATACGGCGATGTTAGATTCATTGATACACAGAAACACATTAATATCAAAAAAAATTAAACTTCAAACAAAACCACATTCCATTTCAGAATATTTCCAATTCATTGCATAATCCAATAATCACAAATGACATTAAAAGAAAATATATTTATTACCACATACGCCAAGAGCGACATATGAAGATTCCTCCTTGGATGATCAGAGTATATACAGGCAATATACCAACTTTGCCATTACAAAAACACAGCGTAATCAAATAAATGAAAACTCTATATAGAAATCATGCCTGCTGCATGCCTCTGGAAGCTTTATTCGTCTAATAAGGTACCTAAAAATCTCAACCCTAGAACTACTTAAAATCAATTGAGTATCAGAGAGTTTAAGGGGAAAACATAAATATCTAGTCAGACAAAAAGCCTGTAATGAATAATAATCTACCATCTCAAATCATTTAGATATCTAGTGAGACCACACCGCTTAGCGGAACGGGTTTTCCCTTCACTAGTATCCTAAAACCTTTATAAAACCATATACTATGCTCCTGCATCCACAATGGTTAAAACAATTCAAAACAATATAACATGATGATATGCAAAACAAATGAATCAATTCTGGATTACCCATCCCCGTTCATTTTTGACTATCTGTCTCCATTATACTTTCTACGATTACTATTAACCTATTAGTTTTCATGGGTTAACTAATAACAAGTAAAATGTTTAAGGACTCCCTATCCAATTACTTAGTTTTCATGGGTTGACTAGGAACCTATTGGTGACTCCAATATCCTTTCTTCGTACCCTAATTATCATGGGCTGACTAGGAACCTATTGGCATCTGTCAATATTTTAATCCGGATATAGTTTTCATAGGCTAACTACAAACCTACTATCCCCTACCAGTATTAAGTCATAGTACTTATGAGCTTACTATGGACCTGTCTTTCTGACATCTTCCTTTATACATAGTTTTCATGGGCTAATTATGAACATATTGGCCCCTACCAATATCTTTTCTTATACACAGTTTTCATAGGCTTACTGAGAACCTATTGACACCTACCAATATCTCCCTTTAATATTTTAGCATCCTATTGGTCTTCCTGACCTCTTGGATGCAATTCTACTCATCCAGGAGTTTAATAAATTTATATTCACAACAGGGTTAACCTAGGTGGTTCTTCTACCCTTTATCCCCAAAATACAGTATGGGTCCATTATAACGTGAATATATTTGTATTTGAATAAGCATACATAATAACATAAAAATACCACTCTTGTGGGTTTGATATATGTTATCCCGCTTTTTGGCAAAGCCGCGATACCAAAAGATCGATCAAGAACGAAAGACAGTTCGTCTCAGAGATTGGTTGTACTCCACTTCGTTATGGATATCGATGAATTTTTGTCCGAGCCCGGATCAGGCTACAATTGATAAGACATGAAAAGCAAGACCATGAAAGCCATTGTTTGAAATTTCAGGTTAATCGGAGTTCTTATGAGCGAGATATGATCGATGCAAGTTAGCCAAAGTACACAGTTCGAAACCATCGGCTTGTTGAGAGGACGCCCCATTTCGAACCGATGGAGTTCGAATCCATCAGAAACTCCTTTATTCGAATCCATCGGTTTGCACATACTTCGAGTCGAACGAGTTTGAACCGATCAGGCGTGATATTAGTCGCTTCGAACCCAACGGTTCGAACCCATCAGATAGGCATCATCTCAACAAGTTCGAATCCATCAAGCTCCGCGTACTTCGAATCGATGACATTCGAATCGATCAGCAGAATATTGATCACTTCGAATCAATCAGTTCGAATCTATCGCATGAGCATCCCCTGAGCACTGTTTCGTATCCATCGAGTCCGGAACACTTCGAATCCGTCACCATATATCCAACTTCGTATCGATCGACCTCGCACCCATCAAGAATGCCAGATCATTCCTTCGTGTCCATAAATTCTGCCATGTTCGAATCCACTCGGCTCGTCTTGATCCCCTTTGTATCGATCCATTTCGAATCCATTGATGCGAACTGGGTCGCGGCACACAATACGAACGAGGCGAAATCCATGGGTGCGAAGCGGTCAACTCGGAGATAAAACAGGATCGATGTGAGGAGTGCGCGCCACGTCACCAGAGATCCACGTGATCGATCGAGTCGAAGGGAATGGATTCGAAGTGATGGGTTCGAATGCAACAGCCCTCACGAAAAACCACAACTTGAAACGATCATATCTCCTAAACCACCGATCCAAATGCAACAAAATCTTCGCAGTAGTTTCCATACAAGGTAAAGATTGTTCCAGCCAAGTTTTAGCTCTATTGGATCATTTTCTGATGGGTTCGAAATCACTTCGAATCGATGTCAGATCGAGTCGAAACTTGGTGGGGTCGGTCGCGTGGGCCCACTCACGTGCCAGAAGAAGTCTCCCGAGGTTTGAGCGAGATCTGGGCCTCCAACGCCTATAAATAGCACCCTGAAGCCTTCAGAAAAGGGGATCTTTTGGAGCTTCCACCATTGAACGTCCAGACCCTGCCGGATTGAATTCCAAACTTCATTATCGCTGTTGTATTCAGATTCCAAAGCTATCATCAGCTGTAATCCGTTTAATCAATTAATATCATTAAGTGAAGCAATAAAGAGAGAACCTTCAAAGTGGACGTAGGCACGAACGCCGAACCACTATAAATCTTGTGTTGTTTACTGTTATTTGTGACTTGCTGCATTTATTATCTCTTAGATCTGAGTTCGGTGTTAATTATTACGGATCTGTGTTGATAAACGGGTGCTTTCACGACTATTGGGTGTTTGTGGTCAATTTTGACGCAAACATTTTGGTGCTTTCACTGAGAACGGCTGATTCAGGATAATTTGAATTTGAAAGCTTAAAGATTTAGATCTAAGAACCATGACGAGACAAACGAGTAAGAAACAAAGGCCAGAGAGAAGTGAACACCAAGGAAGTCAAGAGGCTTCTTCACGAGCAAAATAAGCTTCAATCTTCATCACCAGGGACGAGATGGAGATAATGATGAAAAAACAGGAGGAGTTGATCCAGAGTTTATTCCAACAGATAGGAAAACTTGGAGCACATAATAGAGAAGCGAGTGGAGTTCGGAACGAAGCAGGACCATTCGACATAGCACCTGGATTAGGAGGCGCTCCCATGGAGAACGTTGGTCCAATTTCGGAGAGAGAAAGAGGAGTATCTGCGCAACCTGGGAGTAATGGAGGAGTGAACGCTCAGTCAAGGGGGCAGATCCCAGAGTTCCCTCGTGAACTCGGGGGGCAGGTTGAAAGTAATGAACGAAGAATACATCTTGGAGACAACGACAAGTTGGCAGAGATGGTTAGGCTAGCTTTTAGAGGCGGTTTGGTGAACAAAGATTTGGAGGATGTTAATAGGAGTCCTTTTACTTCGGCAATCAAGCAAGCTAGGAACCCACCGGATTTCAAGTTACCATCGTTGGACATGTATGACGGGAGAACGGACCCTCGGTCCATCTGACGAAATATATGAGGCATATGGAAGTGCTGGGGGCATCAGAGGAGGTTATGGCCCGGTGCTTTCCATTGTACTTAGCGAATATCGCGGCATTATGGTTCAGGCAACTAGAAAATGGATCCATCGGAACATGGAATGATTTAACTGAGGGATTTATCAGGCAATTCAGGGTTCACATTACAAGACCCAAGAATGTGATGACTCTGGCAACTTTAAAACAGAAGGCTGGGGAGACATTGAGGAGCTTTCTGACGCGATTCAATGCGGCAGCGGCATCGGTGGATCGGCCAGATCCATCCATGGTTATGATGGCAGCTGTTTCCGGAATAGCTGATGGCACAGATTTCAAAAATTCATTGACAAAAGATCCACCTATGGATCTAGGAGAATTCTATCATGAGGCAGAAAAGTTCTTGCGATTGGAAGATGCGAGTGCAGAAAGAGAAGAAGGAGATGAGCCCATTGTTTACACGGTCAAAGATGGAAATCCTACCGAGAAAGGTACAGAAACTAGCAAGGGGAAGCGAAAGGCTGAGAGTGGCTATAACAGGCCGATGCAACCACGAAAGCAACCAAGATTTACCACATACTCAGAGCTGAACGAGAATTTAGAGCGAATCTATCAAGATACCAAAGAACAGGTCACATATCGCAGACCAATGTGAAGGGACCCAACTTCCGACGAAAGGAAATCAGATAAGTATTGCATATTTCATGAACTGAACGGTCATAACACTAATGATTGCAGGCATCTGAAGGACGAGGTGGAAGGGCATATCAGGAACGGTATGCTCCTTCAATATGTGAGGAATCAGACTCCAGCAGTGGAGCCAGAGCATCCGCCGTCTACCTCAGCTAGAGGTGGCCCTGAGTCGGGACAACGTCTGATTATCCATTGATTGACTGAAATAACGATGAGCAAGTTGTAAACCTCTCACTAATGCGGTTAGATCATTTACACATATGAGTGATCACGCACGATCAATAGACATGCTCTGAATAACTACCAACCGCATCATAGTGTGAGTTTACACTTTGACATCCCTGCTTTGCTTTATGTTTTGATTTTGATTTGAACATTTAGACTTTGTTTGTATGGACATTTCTGTTGTGAGATTCGTATAATCATTGCTTTTATATTTGCAATTCCATGAAAGAATTTATCTTGATGCCCGTTGGATCGCGAACGGTCCACGAGCACCTTTTGTATGGCGATGAACCGCCAAAGTCTTTGATTTAGAAACTCCCCCGAACATGAATTCCGGCATCGATAATACTAAGTCCCTCCCGGGCACACCTAATTCGCCTCGAACGGAAAACGATCGCGAACGATCACAATCAGCCTCGAACGGCAAACGATCGCGAACGATCACAATCAGCCTCGAATGGCAAACGATCGTGAACGATCACAATCAGCCTCGAACGGCACACGATCGCGAACAATCACAATCAGCCTCGAACGGCACATGATCGCGAACGATCATAAATCGCCTCGAATGGCATCCGACCGCGAACGGTCACGATGCACTTGTATGACAGTTGATCGCGAACGATCACTTTCGGCCTTAAACGGCACCGACGGCGAACGGTCATGATTCACTTATTATGAAACCCGACCTCGAACGGTCACCATTCGCCTTGAACGGCACTTGATCGCGAACGATCACCATTTGCCGCGAATGGCATCGACCGCGAACGGCATCGACCGCGAATGGTCCCATTCAATCTTTTGCCATGAACAGCATCGACCGCGAACGGTCCTATTCCATCCTTTGCCACGAACGGCGCAGGCCGCGAACGGTCCCGATTCATCCCAAATAGGTCGATCCCGAACGATCGTCATTTGAGGACACATGAAACTATCAAGTTCTTTACAGGTCGATGATAGGATATGAACATCCAACTCGAGGCATTACAAAACACACCTTCCTACCGCAGGGCATGTTTTGGGGGGCAAATGTTATCCCGCTTTTTGGCAAAGCCGCGATACCAAAAGATCGATCAAGAACGAAAGACAGTTCGTCTCAGAGATTGGTTGTACTTCACTTCGTTATGGATATCGATGAATTTTTGTTCGAGCCCGGATCAGGCTACAATTGATAAGACATGACAAGCAAGACCATGAAAGCCAGTGTTTCAAATTTCAGGTTAATCGAAGTTCGTATGAGCGAGATATGATCGATGCAAGTTAGCCAAAGTACACAGTTCGAAACCATCGGCTTGTTGAGAGGACGCCCCATTTCGAACCGATGGAGTTCGAATCCATCAGAAACTCCTTTATTCGAATCCATCGGTTTGCACATACTTCGAGTCGAACGAGTTCGAACCGATCAGGCGTGACATTAGTCGCTTCGAACCCAATGGTTCGAACCCATCAGATAGGCATCATCTCAACAAGTTCGAATCCATCAAGCTCTGCGTACTTCGAATCGATGACATTCGAATCGATCAGCAGAATATTGATCACTTCGAATCGATCAGTTCGAATCCATCGCATGAGCATCCCCTGAGCACTGTTTCGTATCCATCGAGTCCGGAACACTTCGAATCCGTCACCATATATCCAACTTCGTATCGATCGACCTCGCACCCATCAAGAATGCCAGATCGTTCCTTCGTGTCCATAAATTTTACCATGTTCGAATCCACCCGCCTCGTCTTGATCCCCTTCGTATCGATCCATTTCGAATCCATTGATGCGAACTGGGTCGCGGCACACGATACGAACAAGGCGAAATCCATGGGTGCGAAGCGGTCAACTCGGAGATAAAACAGGATCGATGCGAGGAGTGCGCGCCACGTCACCAGAGATCCACGTGACCGATCGAGTCGAAGGGAATGGATTCGAAGTGATGGGTTCGAATGCAACAGCCCTCACGAAAAACCACAACTTGAATCGATCATATCTCCTAAACCACCGATACAAATGCAACGAAATTTTCACAGTTGTTTCCATACAAGGTAAAGATTGTTCCTGCCAAGTTTCAGCTCGATTGGATCATTTCCTGATGGGTTCGAAATCACTTCGAATCGATGTCAGATCGAGTCGAAACTTGGTGGGGTCGGTCGCGTGGGCCCACTCACATGCCAGAAGAAGTCTCCCGAGGTTTGAGCGAGATCTGGGCCTCCAACGCCTATAAATAACACCCTGAAGCCTTCAAAAAAGGGGATATTTTGGAGCTTCCACCATTGAACATCCAGACCTTGCCGGATTGAATTCCAAACTTCATTATCGCTGTTGTATTCAGATTCCAAAGCTATCATCAGCTGTAATCCGTTGTAATCAATTAATATCATCAAGTGAAGCAATAAAGAGAGAACCTTCAAAGTGGACGTAGGCACGAACGCCGAACCACTATAAATCTTGTGTTGTTTACTGTTATTTGTGACTTGCTGCATTTATTATCTCTTAGATATGTGTTCTGTGTTAATTATTACGGATCTGTGTTGATAAACGGGTGCTTTCACGACTATTGGGTGTTTGTGGTCAATTTTGACGCAAACAATATAAAACATGGTTAATCCCTTTAACCTATTATTTTATCAAAGAAAGCTTCTTCTCAAAACCACTACAGAAACTCCTTTATTTTAGCCATGGGTTTTCCTTTTAAAAATGAGTTTGGGTTTCAAAGCCTTTCGAAACCTTTGAAACCAAGCTTTCGACTTCTTAGGATAATCTCCTTCGAAAGCATTAAAATCTATCTTCAAAATATTAGGCTCCTACCTTTTCAATACTTTAAAACCTTCTTTTCAAAACCTTTCGATTATATTAAAGTATTAACGTTTAACTTTAGAAGTATAGCTTCGAAACGAGTTGAAAGTACCCCTTTCGACACCATTGGAAGTAACCCTTCCGAAATCATTGAAAGTCCACCTTTTAAAACCATTGGGTTTATACTTAAATATTATTTGGGTCAAAGTGAATATAGGTGAAAGCATCTCTTTCGAAACCATCTTTTATCATATAATAATATTGGGGGAAACCCGATGGCGTCAGCACCATCTCTTTCAAAAGCTTTAAACCATTTAAACAAACATTGAAGGATAGCGTCGAAAACGCTTTCGAAGCCATTGCCTTCGAAAGCCTTTAGGAAGAAGCTTAAAACATCTTTCAAAAGCATTGATGACTTCAACCATATCGAAAGGCTAAAGAATGGCAACAAGGCTTTGACTAGGTCTGAACCCCTTTTTTCAAAAGCATTCTTTCATAAGTAAAGAAACTCATTCGAAAGCAAACTTATGTTAATAGCAACCTTTTCGAAACCTTTTAAAACCTCTTTCAAACCATATGCTTCAACTTCTTCAAAAACTTAAACAAAACAAAGGCAGGCGCTTCTTTTTAAAATAAATCAAGGTAGCGACTCCTTCGGAATCCATGCTTTTGACACTTAACCTTTCGCCTTTCTCCAATCCACTGTATACCATTATTGTGATACCTTGTGTATTAGTTTTGACTTAATAGGTTTCGACTGGGTTGAAGGCAGAAGCTCTGTGTTGAAAGGTACTTCGAAAGTAGGTGAAACCATCTTTTCAGAGTAAACCTGGTTTTATACTACTTAAAGCAAATCATTTTCTAACTAACCTGTTACGTGTCAACACAAGATTGGTTGCCTTAACTTTTTTCAAATTCTTTACTAAAATAACTAAAGCTAATTTTTGATCTAAACCATGGTTAAGGTAATTAAATAAGCCATTTCAATAAGCAAAACTATTATTATAAAGAAATCCCTCTTCTAAAATAATTTAATTTGCATAGCAAATTTCTTTGGAAAAATCCTCAAAAATTGCAGAAATTCATTTTACTCATGTTATCTAACATATTAAAATTCCAAACCCAAAATCTTAATATATTTTTCGAAATAAATTTATAAACCCAAAAAACAAAATTTTCCTTTGAAAATTCATAACAATCTTTTCATAGCTTGCAAAATTATCAAAATTGAAACTCAACTCCAAAACCATATTTCATAGTACATAAAATTTTTCCATGGCATTTAAATATCAATAGAAATCGATTTTACTCTAAAATCATGTATAATTCCCTTTAAACAATCTTGTTTAAATTCAATAAATTAATATTCTAGCATATCATCATCAAATTCACCATAAAAGCAAATTTACCATTAAATTCGAAAGCATATGATTCAAAACAAAATAGAGATAGAATTATTATTTATTTTGATTAAGATAAAGAGATTGGATTGAGATTGATTTCTCTAAGCTTGATTCTCTAGCTTTTATTGAATTCTTCTTTCTTAATGGTTGATCCTTCTTTAATCTTTTGGTTTGCGTTTTTCAAAATGACATGAATGGGTAGTAAATGGTAGGAACGAAAATATATAAAGGTAAGGGTTATAGACGGGAAATTCAGAATATACCCTTATGTAATTTGATTATCCTAAAAACCATTCATAAGTCCATTAATTATTTTATTAGGCACGGTCTTAATTAATTGATTCAAATCTCAACCCCTTATCACTTAACATTTACATTATTCTATTTCATTTATCTAACTAAATCTCATAAATAATGTTATCAATAATTAGGGGTGTTATACTAAAACAATTCTCCATGCATCCACTACCAATTATACATCTATGAATCATTTTGCCAGTAATGAATAAATCAACACCAATGTTTTTTCTAAACATGATAAATCTGATGATAATAATACAATATCTCGTATAGAAATCACTGAACAACATCTCACTGAGAATAGTAAAAAGAAGGAAAAAAAGAAAATGAAGAAATCCAAACCCAAACTACAAGAGACCTTTGACTCAAACTATGACAATGGTAAAGATTTAGGAATCAAGGAACTATTTAGCAATAAAAAAATCCAAACATTAATGACAATGTATATATCTCTATAAGATCCAGAAAGCTGAATGCTTCATCTAAAAGTTAAGTCTTCAATAAAACATGATCGATCTAATTGCAGTCTAGAATATCAGAGGTGCTCACCTATAAGTCAAACAAAATGAAATCAAATATCTTATCAATTCCCACCAAATCCAAATAACTGAAACTGTTGAAACTAAGCTGAATGATCCTCTGACCAAAAAAGCACATACTTATATAAATTAAAATTAGAATTATGTGGATAATCCCCATGAAGCTCCTTTTGGTAGAATCATTTGTTGGGGAAATCTCGGTCTTCCCCGCTTCGTGAAGTTAAGATAGGCACTTTAAGATTAAAAGTAGCAATGGAAACACAAGAGTTTATAATTCTCCAATATGGAGATTCTTCCACTATACAAAAGAATAGTAGGATTACAATAATATGATTACAAAAGTAACTCACACTTGGTGGCTCACTCAAGCTTGAGGATAAAGACTTCTCAAGCTATCACTCTTTTCTCTCAAAGAGGATCTCTCTAACTCTCAAGTTTTTTCTCACTCTAAGAATTGGCTTCTTCCTTGGTTCTTGGATGGCTAGTAATAGGGCTCCTTCTCCTATTTATACTACTCAACCTCCATAATGAATGGTGGAGATTACTTGCATCCGACGGTAGAGATTGATTCTCTAGAATGCTCCACACTCTCTAGGAATCTCTACACTCTTCCACTCCCTTCTTTATTCTTCCATACTCTTCCGTAAGGTTCTAGAAAGTTCTACACATCTTTAGAATATTCCAGAGGGTTCCACACTCTTCCACAAGCTTTTAGAAAGTTCTACACTTCTCTAGAGTTCTCCTGAACATTCTAGAAAATTCTAGATTTCTCTAGAAACGTCTAGAATTTTCTAGAAACTCTCCAATTAAGGAGGGATCCCAACAAATCTCCCCCTCCCGACTTAATTGGGGGGTAGTAGTACGCCGGCACCTTGACAGCAGTCTTCAAACTTCTTTGTTGGTACTACCTTGGTCATCATGTCAGACCAGTTCTCATCTGTGTGAACCTTGTCAAGATGTATTTGCTTTTCCTCGAGGACTCCTCGGATCCAGTGATATCTTGTATCAATATGCTTTGTGCGGGAATGAAATGTTGAATTCTTTGCCAAGTAAATTGCACTTTGATTGTCACACATCAAGACATATTTTTCTTGATCCACTCCCAATTCATGCAACAAGTTCTTCACCCACAATATCTCCTTGCAAGCTTCAGTAGCTGCGATATACTCTGCCTCTGTAGTGGATAACGCAATACACTTTTGCAGCTTTGATTGTCATGAAATAGCTCCCCCTGAAAAAGTGGTTAGGTATCCCGATGTTGATTTCCTTGAATCAATGTCACCAGCCAAGTCTGCATCTGTATATCCTTCTAACACAGGTTTTCCTTTTCCAAAGCATAAATATCTTTTGGAAGTTCTACGTATATATCGAAGGATCCATTTGACTGCAACCCAATGCTCATTCCCTGGGTTAGCCAAGAAGCGACTGACGACACCAACTGCATAAGAGATATCTGGTCTTGTGCAAATCATTGCGTACATGAGACTGCCTACTACAGAAGAGTATGGTTTCTTCTTCATTTCCTCCTTGTCTTTTTCACTTGTCGGACTCTGCTTCGAACTTAGCTTGAAGTGCCCAGCTAGTGGAGTGTTAACCGGCTTTGATTTGTGCATGTTGAACCTTTCCAAGGCTTTCTCAATATATATCTCTTGGGATAGCCATAACAGTCTTTTTGATCTATCACGAGTTATTCTCATCCCAAGAATCTGTTTAGCCGGCCCCAAATCTTTCATGGCAAAGCTCTTGCTTAGATCTTTCTTTAAAGCAGCTATCTTTGTGCGGTCTTGTCCAATGATTAGCATATCATCAACATAGAGCAGAAGTATGAGAAAGTCACCACTTACATACCTCTTTATGAAGACACGATGATCGCTTTCCGTCTTTTTGAAATCATGTTCTGCCATGAATGCGTCAAACTTCTTGTACCATTGCCTTGGTGCTTGCTTAAGTCCATATAGACTCTTTGTGAGGCGGCACACTAGATCTTCTTTGCCTGGAACTTTGAATCCCTCAGGTTGTTCCATGTAGATCTCTTCCTCTAGGTCACCATGTAGAAACGCCGTCTTGACATCGAGTTGTTCAATCTCCAAATCTTGCACGGCTGCTAGGCTAAGCACAACTCGGATTGATGACATCTTTACCACGGGAGAGAATATCTCTTCAAAGTCAGTACCTTTTTCTTGTCCAAACCTTTGACGACTAATCGAGCTTTGTAGCGAGGCTTTGAACAGTTCTCTTCGGTCTTGATTCTATAAACCCACTTATTCTTCAAAGCTCTTCTCTCTTTTGGTAGCTCCACTAATTCATATGTGTTATTCTCATGCAAGGATTGCATTTCTTCTTGCATGGCTATTCTCCACTCTTCTTTATGACAATCACTCATTGCTTCTTTATAGGTTTGAGGCTCCCCCTCATTAGTGAGTGGAACGTACTCCTCTGTGTTGTATCGGGTGGATGGTTTTCTGTCCCTTGAGGATCATCTTGGCTCTGGTGCGATTGGAGTGCTAGATTGAGGTTCTTCCTGAACTGGTTCATCATGAATTTCATGATCTTCAGCTTCACTGCTTTCTTGTGTGTTGTTATCTTCATGTCGAACCAGAGTAGGTTCAATGTTCTTACTGCTTCTCAATCTTGGCCTCTCTGAATTCTTGATATCTTCAATTGTTTGGTCTTCGAAGAATACAACGTCTCTACTGCGAATAACCCTCTTGTTAATTGGGTCCCACAACCGGTACCCAAATTCATCCTTAGGTGAACGAAGATAGATACACTCCTTTGTCTTTGCATCAAGCTTAGCTCTCTCATCTTTGGGGATGTGAACAAATGCCCTGCACCCGAACACCTTGAGATGATTATATGAAGCCCTCTTGCCCGTCCAAACTTCCTCAGGAATGGCCCCATCCAAAGGAACTAATGGTGTGAGGTTGACAATGTCGGCCACAGCCATTATAGCTTCTCCCCAGAATGATTTGGGTAACTTAGCATGAGAGAGCACACAACAAACTCTTTCTTCAATGGTTCAGTTCATTCTCTCAGCTAGCCCATTCAATTGTGGTGTCTTGGGTGAAGTCTTCTATAGCCTAATGCCATATTTCTTGCAATAGTCTTCAAAAGGACCTCTATACTCACCTCCGTTATCTGATCATACACACTTGATCTTCCGTCCAGTCTCACGCTCCACCAGAGCATGGAATTCTTTGAAGGCATCAAGCACTTGATCCTTTGATTTTAACAGGTGCAACCATATTTTCCTTGAATGATCATCAATGAAGGTGACAAAATATAGAGCACCACCAATGGATCTCTCAGACATCGAACATACGTCAGTGTGCACGAGGTATAGAATGTTCTTTCTTCTTGTGGGCGGAGAAGATCTTTGGAAAGCAACCCTATGTTGTTTTCCAGCTAAACAATGAGCACAAGGATGAAGTGGTTTACCTTTCACGTCAGGGAGGAGTTGTTTCTGAGTGAGTATGTGAATACCTTTCTCACTAATGTGCCCAAGTCGTTTATGCCATGTGTCCATATCATCAGTAGAGATGTTTACTTCTCCTTTGCATAGCTTAGCTTGCATTACATACAATGATCCTACCTTCTTTCCTCGAGCTATTATCAAACTTTCTTTGGTGAGCTTCCACTTCCCTTCACCAAAGTAATTCATTAGACCGTCATCATCTAGCTTTCCAGCGGAGATAAGACTGAGGCACATGGTCGGGACATGCCTCACATCTTTCAAAACAAGCTTGCACCCGGTGCTTGTCGACAGAGTGATGTCTCCTATTCCAACAATCTTGCTTCTATCTTGATTTCCCATTTGCACCGTGCCAAAGTCACCTCTTTGGTAGGATGAGAAGAAGTTTTCATGTGGAGTAACATGGAAGGAAGCACTAGAATCAACAATCCAAAAACTCTCATCACAAGAAATGTTTAGAATGTTATTTTCACCAACGAGATATAGCAGATCTTCCTTTAATACTATGGCAGTAGTACTATTTTCTTCTTGCTTCTTTGTTAGGCTTATTTGGTCAGGCTTAACATTACCGGCCTTTTGGTCTCTTTTGAAGCTTCGACATTCCATTTTCTCGTGACCCATCCTTCCACAGTAATAGCATGCAATTTCGAGCGTGACTTGGATCTACCTCGAGATTGATGGGGATTTCGGCTCTTACTATGTCCACGGGTTTCATTCCTACCCTGATTCTCAACAACATTAGCTTCGGGATGGATAGACTCATCTCGTTCCATTCTCCTTGCTTCTTCACCAAGAAGGCTGTCACTGACGGTATGCATAGTTAACTTTCCTTCCGGAGCTGAGTCACTTAGCGTGACAACAAGTGTGTCCCAACTTTTTGGTAAGGAGCTAAGGAGTAGAAGGGCTTTTAGCTCATCATCGATCTTCATATCAATTTTTGTTAGTTGATTTACGAGCCCCTTGAAGTTATTCAAGTGCTCAATCATACTATGACCATCCTTATACTCCAATTTCACCAACCGTCGAACTAAATTAGCCTTGTTGCAAGGCGTTTTCTTCTGAATCATGGACTCAAGCTTTGTCCATAATTCATAGGCATTGGTATAAGTGGAAACATGCTCGAAGAGAATTTTGTCGATGTACTTACAGATCATAGCAACAGCCTTACGGTTCAACAGTTCCCACTGAGCATCGCTCTTTCCTTCCACCTTATTTTTGTAGATGATGGGCTCATGCAAATCCTTACAATACAAGTGGTCCTCCATCATTGGCTTCCAATAGGAGTAGTTGTTAGCTGTGAGCTTGAACATGTCTCCATCATGAGCGACAATATCCACCATCTTGAACTTACACGAGCTTGATTACGACTACGGATGAACCTGGCTCTGATACCACTATTGGGGAAATCTCGGTCTTCCCAGCTTCGTGAAGTTAAGATAGACACTTTAAGATTAAAAGTAGCAATGGAAACACAAGAGTTTATAATTCTCCAATATGGAGATTCTTCCACTATACAAAAGAATAGTGGGATTACAATAATATGATTACAAAAGTAACTCACACTTGGTGGCTCACTCAAGCTTGAGGATAAAGACTTCTCAAGCTATCACTCTTTTCTCTCAAAGAGGATCTCTCTAACTCTCAAGTTTTTTCTCACTCTAAGAATTGGCTTCTTTCTTGGATTCTTGGATGGCTAATAATAGGGCTCCTTCTCATATTTATACTACTCAACCTCCATAATGAATGGTGGAGATTACTTGCATCTGACGGTAGAGATTGATTCTCTAGAATGCTCCACTCTCTAGGAATCTCTACACTCTTCCATTCCCTTCTTTATTCTTCCATACTCTTCCGTAAGGTTCCAGAAGGTTCCACACATCTTTAGAATATTCCAGAGGGTTCCACACTCTTCCACAAGCTTCTAGAGAGTTCTACACTTCTCTAGAGTTCTCCGGAACATTCTAGAAAATTCTAGATTTCTCTAGAAACGTCTAGAATTTTCTATAAACTCTCCAATTAAGGAGAGATCCCAACATCATTGTCATGTGGAATCCTTCCATTTTCCATTTCAACAATATTATTAAGCACTGCCAGTTCATTTATCTTAACCTATCTAATTATCCCTCCTCTGTCATTTTTTAAATCGCCTTCATATATGCTTCCAATCAGTCCATTTCCAAACTTGTCTTTCTAGACCACATCCCATCCCTCTCCTCATTAAACATCTCATGGATTTATATAAGAGACTACAATTGCATGCATAGTGTATCACAGGAAGCTGGTGGAACCCTCTTGTCTCTCAATGATATATCTCCTCTTAAACACTCCCTCAATCTTTCTGGTCTATATTCAATTTCCTATCCTAGCCCCCAATACACTTGGAATAAAAATAAACATCATGGCAAAAGAACCCTTTGCAAGCTAGATCATAGCTTTTTCAATCTACCTACTCTGTCTTTATGGCCTTCCTAACCACCATTATCCCCACCCCAGGCGTATCTGATCATAGTCCCCAAGTTCTAACCTAGAAAAATTAACATGTCAAAAAGCACCCCTCCATTAATTTTTTTAATTTTTGGACTAAACATCCATTTTTCTTAACATTGTTTTGTAGGCATGAAGCATCATTATCCATGTAAATCCCTTGTACAGGGTACAATCTCAACTGAGGAACACAAAGAACTGTCTTAGAACATAGGCTTTATCAGAATTCGGCAAAGGCTCACATAAATCTTCTGTCAGAGCTCAACTAGATATAATTCAATCTAACATGATTCTCTCCCTTGATGGTATTAATCTTTCTAAACTTGAACACATCATTCAATAATAAATCTTTAGTGCTCTCAATGATGAAATCATGATGTTAAAGAAAAATCTTGGCAAAGACTTTTTCTTTGAAGGTGACAGAAACATGAATTCTTTCAAACTTCCCTTAAAATATAAAATATAAATCCAAGATCCTAATAATTATTGATTCAAATGGTGATCTCTGCTCTGAACTTGAGGATGCATGCTAACAATGCCATGATACAATATTTTCTACAATTTTCAACTCTCAATCCGGTCAGACTCTTTCTCTTGACATAACTAAGAATTCAACTTTCCCTAAAATCTCTTCAATTGAATATCATGGATTAACTTCCAAAATCGATGATTCAAAGATAAAAGATGCACTTTTTAATCTCAGTTCTACCAGTATGGAGGGGCCTGATGGTTTTAGCTCATACTTTCATTCATCAAAGCCATTCAACATTTTTTACAAACCAATATTTTGCTTGGTGGTATATATTCCACAAATATAGATATGATTCCCAAGAACTCCAATCCTACCATAGTCAACCACTTCAGGCCGATTGCTTGCTCTATAGTTATCTACAATGTCATTACCAAGATCATTGCCATCAGAATTTAACCAGTCCTCTCTAGAACCATATCCCCTAATCAGATTACATATCTTCCCAACAAGGACATTCTCTATAAAGTTCTGTTGACACATGAATTACGCAAGGGATATAGCACCAAAAATATTTCTCTAAGATGTATGATGAAATTAGACATACAAAAAGCCTTTGACTCTATCAGTTGGTCTTCACTAATTGCCATTATGATCAAGATGAATTTCCCCGAGCCTTTTCTAGCATGGATATATACTTGTATATCTACTGCTCATTTCTCTGTTATTCTAAATGGTGCTTTCGTGGGATACTTTACCTCTTCTCAAGGTATTCGTCAAGGACACCCGATTCTGCATATCTATTTATCATTGTTATGGAATTTCTAACCTATCTGCTGCATAGAGAATTCAAATGAAATTAATAAAATCGCATTCCAAATGTAGAGACCTATAGATTTTTTGTTTGATGTTTGTCAATGGTCTTGTTATATTCAAAAAGCCTGATCACCACTCCATTCTATCTACTAAGAACATGCTTTAAAACTTTCAGAATTCCACTGGTCTTTCCATCAACTATGAAAAATCAAATATAATGGCTGCTAGCCTCAACAATTTTCAAATTGATGCACTGATTCATGTTTCAAGCCTTGCATACATGCCCCCCAATTCTATCAATATTTGTATTCCACTAACTACTTCCAGTATTAACACTAAGCAATGTATGTTGATGTATGAAGCCATCATTGGCAAACTAAGCTCATAGCCAGCACATCTTCTACTCCAGGCTGGTAAGATGACAATTGTCCCCACCATAGCCACTTTTATGACTACTTACTTCTTAAGGACCTTCATACTTCCCAAGAAGTTAATAAACAATCTGAATAGGGATTTCAATCACTTTTTATGGCATGGAGACCGTTTCTCCAGAAAACCAATCCCCATTACATTTAAAAAATTAAATATCCCCTAAGACAAAGGTGGAATTGGGATCTTAAACTTGAATATATAGAACAAAGTTGCTACCTCTAAACATCTTTCATTTTTTCTAACTGAATGCAATTTTCTACGGGGTATCATGAATGATGACCTATCAGCTGAAGAACAAAAAAATTTGGTCTATGTCAATTCCTCCTCATTTCGGTTGGTTTCAGAAAAGTTTGTCGAATTTGAGATCGACTTTGCTTCCTCTTATCGAATACAAAGCTACCAATGATGACAATTCATTATTCTAGTACACTCCCTAGGCAAGGCATGGCATAATTCTCAAAGACTCCCTCTCCTACAGTGAAAAACATGCCTTTGGCTTCCTTGATAATGCTCTAATTACTATTTATATCCATGATGGTAGGATTTTGTTGCCTAACTCTAGTTGCTCAAATGTCAGGAACCTTTGGTCCTCTCCTATGTCTCAATTTTATGATATGCAATCTTCTAGGCTCTTGTGGACTAATGAAAACTGTTCTCACTCAATAAAAATTGTTTACGCTACGTTGATCAATAGCAACACTTCAGCTCCTTATCCTTAGTGTAAAAGAATTTGGAATAAACATGGATCCTATAAGGACAACTTTCATCTATGGAAGGTCTCGACCAACGCCTTACTCAATAAAGATAAGCTGGTAAGCACTGGTTTCCTCCAAAGTGATTACTATGTTCTTTGCACATTTGCCTCTGAAATAATATTTCATATGTACTTTGAGTGTTCCTATGTTCATAGCCTATGAACCAAGCTTTTAAATGAATTTAATTATCCAGATGCTTCAACAGACTCTATAACAGAATGGACATCCATCTTTATGACCACTAGAATGAAGACCCCGCATAATAGAAAGCTACTTTTAAAAAAGTTCACGGTTGAGGTTTGACCCGAGAGAAACAAAAGGATTTTCAACAACCAAGATTCTAATGGGATAATCTTTTCTAATTCTATCAAGGCAAATATACATCGAGATCATATGAGAATTTATGGGAAGAGAATTAAGAATCCTACTGACTAATAGTAGTATTCTTTACTATGCTATTTTCTTTCTCATGACTGCTACGTTTATCAGTATTAGTTGTTTTTTCTTTTTCTTACTACCTTGCTTGATATCATTACGTGGGCTTTCTCCCTGTACTTTTTCTTGGTTATTAATAAAATTGGTAGGGATCCAATATAAAAGCCTACTAGCTTTTTAAAAAAATACTTAACTTATGTTTCCAAATTTATGTGTATATATATACATTAAAAATACTTATAAATAGGTTTAAATATCTATGTAAAATATTATTTAAAAATAACTAATTTATAACTTGACGAAAATAAATAAAAAGCATGTTTTATATTATAAAACCCCCTTTATCTTAAAAATTCATAAATAATTATTAAAATATACCTAAAATTCAAACCAACTTTGAAATACTGAAAAATATGTTAGAAAGCATCCCTACAAAGAATAGGGGAAAATATCAAATTTAAATATCATTTTTACACTTTAAACCTTAAGTAATGTACTACAACATTTATAAATGCTGTTAAAAGTAATTGATAAAGAATAACATTGAAAAGCATGAACTTTACAACCATTTTTTAACCACATCAAAAAATGATTTAAGACTTGAAATTTTTATAGTAAGTACCACCATCAGGGTACCTAAAAATCATCAGAACAAATCTTGTAAGAATATTTTTCAATATAATTATAGGTATTCCCAAAAATAAGTTATTTACTAAAGTGTTCATGTAACGACCTTTTTACTACAAATTTTAATCACTTTGTTCAACTAGTTATCAAATATTTTAAAGTATAATTTTTTTTGGTGATAAGTACACATATAATAATTTTTTAAAATGTGAAGAAACCCCTAATAATGTCTTTCAACGTCGAATTAAAAATTCCCAAAAATAGAGCATTTCAAAGTGCTCATATAACGATCTTCTTGTCGCTATAACTTTTTGCAACTTTATTCTACAAGTTAATTAATGATTTGAACTTTAAAACATTTTTCCAGTAATAATTACTCTTATAATACTTAATAGGAATGCAAAGAAGCCCATAGGATTCTTTCAAAGCTGAATATGAAAATTGTCGAATATAAGGCATTTTCAAAATGCATCCATGACGACCTTTTCGCTTCTAACTTTCACAACTTTGTTTCACAATTTTATAACTTTTCAAATCCATTCTTTGCTTCCACATACACCAAATAAGTGCATACAACAACCAAAATATATTATATAACAATATATTCTACACAATCACATAAAACAATTTTAAGCATATTGTGATTCAAAGTGCGCTTATAGCGAGTATAGCTATACAGACCATTCTATATCCATTTCAAATTCAACATACTATCCAAACAACCATTTAAACGTCGACCCAAGGCCACTTCACATGTTATAGAAGGTAATAGGAGGGATGTTATACCATATAAAGTTATCATTTGCTTTAAAAACAAGAGGGTCCAAAGTTTATAATTCTAATTAGTTAATGTCACGTTAACTATATATTTATACACACACACACACACACACACACAAAGTATACACACACAAGACGTGAGATAACTCACCCAAATCCAAGTCGAACACAAACTCAAGCACCCACAAAATTCAAGAACACCTTTTACCATACCCAAATTTCCAAAGATCCAACCTTAGCACCAAAGCAACATAGCATCACTTTCCCCTCTCTTCCATTACTCATGGCTCTAAATGAGTCACCCATTTTTCCCATCTTCCTTCCATTTTGAATTTAGATCCATGCTTCAAAAGGTGTTCAAAGGTGTTGATTAGAGTTTGGTGGAGTTTGAAGAAGATTTGAACAAAATAGAGAAAGATTAGCGAAGAACAAAGTGGATTAGTGCTAATCTACTTATACCATTTTTATTCTTTCTAATTTTTTCAAGTTGTTTGAGATAATGAAGTGTTAACCTAAGTCTAGCCTTCTCCTTTACCCCCCTTAGCCGACCAAACCAATCTCCCCTCCTGCTTTCACTTTATATACCTCATCACAATCTTGAAAACATCTTCTTCCTTTCACACTTAACCACTAAACTTTTAGAAGCTTCTAGAAGTTTTTTTAATTTTTACACAAAATATCTTTATTTGCTAATTACCTGAATAATGATTAATTATACAAGCGTAAAAAGTTCAAACAACTTCTGTTGAGAAAAAAGTAGTTTATTGATAAAACGATTTTTGGTCATTTTATTTATATTTCATCGAACTATAATTTTTTTGTAAACATTTTCTAAAACAAGTTTACAATCATTAATTATATATTAATAAGGGGTTAAAAAGGTTATTAAATCATTTTTATCACATTCAATCCAAGATTCAAATATTTAAATAAATCAAATATTTAAATATGAAGTGTCTGAAATTCTAGGTCGTTACAGTTTGAGTCGTTCAGATTAAACTATAATATGAACCGGTTGAATGTAAGTCTCATGGAGTTTCTTAATATGTTTAGCTCAATCGAGTCTGCATCTAAGGATCAAGGCGTAATGCTCATGGTTAAGGGGAAAACATTATCTTCGAATAGTTGGAAGAAGTGGAAATAGGTAAATAAGAAAATAAGAAGACTGCTCCAACTGACAAGGGTAAATGTCATCATTATGGCAAGAAGAGTCGTTGGAAACAGAATTGTCCAGAGTACTTGATGGTTTTCAAAGAGAAGAAATAGAATAGTTCTGCTACTTCTATAAATATATTTATCATTTATAATTATTTTGAAATCAGTAAAAAATTTTGCATTTTGTATATTAAATATGGAACTTATACCTATAATTCACTATAGGGACTAACGAACATATATCATATGGCGAAGGAGAAATGGGACTTCAAGTTGTTGATGGATCACTAGTAGATGCAATGGCAGTTGGAGTGTATATTTAGCTATAACGACCCAAAATTTTAGTTATTTGAAATATTTATTTAAATTTAAATACTGAAAAGTTAATTTTATAAGTTAAAGAACTTGAATTTCAAATATAGCGATTTATTGGATAATTTAATTGTTAAACTAAATAATTGAAATTTGTTTAAATCATTGAATCTTGGGTTTTAAGTTGGATAAAAATGATTTAAAAGCTTATTTAATTTCCATTAATAAGAATTAAGATAAACTTTTAAATTGGATTTAAAATTTATTTAACTGATTTTGAAAATAACTCGTTATAATTAACACACAAAAATAGCCTTCCGGGGTACTGCCTCGGATTTCGATGAAACCTATTCCATTGGATCTGTAATAATGAATTACAATATGTCGTCAAGTCTTGTAACGATTGGACGTATTGTTTGGTCATGAGTGATAGAAACGCGTTAAAATTTAATATCTAAAATTTAATATAATATGTTCAAAAGGCTATCTTCTGCATATGATCAAATTAGGCCTCGGAACAAGTTCCATTACATTTGGGATAGTGGTATAACATATAAAACGCCAGATGGCACATCTCGACAGGAGTCCGAAATTATATAGCTTGCTAATTTAATATATATATATATATATATACACATATAACTTGATGTGACCGTACGCTAGCAATGCCTCATCACCTTATATATGCCTCATCACCTTAACCTTAACCATACATAATGCCAACATCACCACACCCCCATAGGAAGGCCACACTCCACCATTATGCAGCCATTATTCCCCTTTCCCTATTTATACTCACGTTTTACTAAAGATATGTTCGTTCTCTTCCAATTCAAATGCAACCAAATCCAACGGCCTCAAGTAATTGTCGCCACCAGAGGCGGAGATAGGCCTGGACCTCAACTAAGGATTTGACCATGTCGACATGATGAGGCATTTGAATGGTGCTGATAGGCTTTGACGAAGCGAGGCGACGTAGAGGGAGGTTCGACGTCGGCGCAGCCTTGATGGCTTTTCTGGAAAACCGATGGGTTTTTAGGGGATGGGCTATGAAGAGAAAAGATAGGGGTGGATGTGGGTAAGCTTCGGCCAGAGTTTTGGAAGGTGGCATCGCGTGGTGGTGGCGCAGTTCAAGGATGAACGGTAATCTTGTATTGTGTTTGCACAAAAAATGGACAAACGCCTCCAAGTCGTATGAATTAGTTGATTTTATGTTGTTTCTAGTGGTGTGGGTGATTGATACAAATATATAAAAAGCAGGGACTAAGATGTAAAAGACACACAGATTTATAGTGGTTCGGCCAGAACGTGCCTACGTCCACTGTATATGTTATTCTCCTTTTTCTTTCAGATTACAAGTACAAAGCTTTGTATACAAGTATATGAAAGTTGTTTGAAAGTTCCTTCCGTGCTTGAGCTCTCAAACTTGTCTGCCATTGTTGTACCCCTGCCCCTCTATTTATAGAGTGAGGTTGGGGGCGGGGGTCTTGGATGTATATAGCTGCTGATGGGCCTGGGCTGAAGCAATCTGGCCTGGCGCATCTGGTTCGGCGGAGCTTGGTTCGACCGTGCTTGGTGTGGTTGGTCCGGAGGTTCATTCGGTAGTGGGTGGAAAAATTGTGGTTCGGCATTAGTAGGGAGAGGAGCTGGTCCGGCGTTGGTAAGGAGAGATGTTGATTCGGCATGGCTTCTGGACCGGTGTCTTGGTGATTCGGCAGGAGGATGGAGTGACGTTGGTTCTGCAGGTGGTGGTTCGGTAGGCTTCGGTTATGTGGTGGTGGGTTTTGGTCCGGTGGTAGGTTGGTTCGGTGATGGTTTGAAGTGGATTGGTCTGGTGGTAGGTTGGTTCGGTGATGGTTTGAAGTGGATTGGTCCGGTGGTTGCTTGGACCGGTGATGGTGGATGGAGCACGGTTCGGCGTGGGTATGGGTACCGAATGGGCACGGATACCGGATAGAAATGGCGAAGCTGATGCCTCTTGGTCTCATGATTCCATGGGTGAGAATTCGCCCAACATTTTCCCCCCAAAGTGGGGCACGTGCTTGCAGGTGTCGTGCTTTTTTTTTTCCAGTTGGTGTAGCTACGTTCGGTTTTGAGTGCCGAACCATTTGGTTCGGTTGTCCTGTGTACGTCTATAAATAGGGGCTACACCCCTTCGTTATTCCTTACCGAATCAGAGAGAGCCGAACCAACTTGAGTGCCGAATCAACCTTGTACTGAATCAACCTCGTGCCGAATCAAACTCGTGCCGAATAGGTATGTTTCTCTTTTCGCCGAATGGGCTTGAAAATTTTACTACCGAGTGAAAATTATCCAGGTGATGCCGAATGGACAATTGCCGAATGAGTTCGATTATTGGGAATGCCGAATGAAGCTTTAACCTTTAATGCCGAATGAAACTCGAAAACTTGACCACCGAATGGAACTTGATAACTATTCGTTTATATTCCCATACTCCTTGTTCTAATACCATGTTTTTCTTGTGCTGCAGATAAATGTCTCGCAAAGCGGAAACTCGATCAGATAGAAAGAAGTCCAAGGATAGAGAAGAGTCTTCTTCCGTGCCCCCAGCCCAACCAGGACCGGCGCAACATGGACCTGCCCCGAGGTCGTTAGTGGATGGGTATGGTCCCCAGGAACTTCTGGTCTCCCCTCCCGATTGCTTTCCTAGCTCCTTAAAGGAGGAGCAACTTGATGTTATATCTCGTTCCTTCGGGATAGATAGAGCGCTTGTGCGGTTGCCGGGGGACGGAGTGATGCCGTACAATCCCCCTGAAGGATATTTTGCGTATAGTAGGTACCACTGCATGTGTGGGGCCATTCCTCCCATTAATATCTGGATAGTCAGCTTCATTACTTATCTGAAGGTGGCTCCTTTCCAGCTTCAGCCCAATTCCTACGCCATCTTGGTGTGCTTATACATTATTTTCCAGAGAAGGTACGGACGCCCCCTTCCAACCGGGAGATCCGGTATCTATATAACTTGAGGGGTTACAAGAAGGGATCTCCGTACGTTAGCTTGGAAGCGGCTGTTCCTTTCAAACCAGTCCTAGACCTATATTCGAAGCTTAGTATGTTTAAGAAAGAATGGTTTTTCATCAGGGATGACTCCGTTTCCTTCTGCCTTTTCACCTCTGGCTGTGAGCTGAACTTCATTTATAGTTTCCTTGTTTCGGCTGCAACGCTTCTTCTTATATGCTTTCATTTCTTGCTAGCGACAGGTGGCTTTGCGGTCGTGGAGAATGATTCCTTGGTTCAGACGGCTGCGGAAATAAGAGCCATTCCGAGACGGGATCGGTCGGCTTCTTACTTGATCAGGAACGCTACTCTCCTGGAGCACAACTTGATCCTTCCACGCCAGTCCGTGGTTAAGCAGAGAGATACAGCTGAGGAGAAGGCTGCCAAAGCCAAGGAAGGGGCCACGGTGAAGAGTGGAAAGAGGGAACCTTTTACAAAGCCTCCCGTTGTCGGAGGTAAGAAGCTTAAGAAGTCTGATGGTCCCTCTCCTAGCACTTGCCTAATTGCCCCGGGAGAGGAAGATGTGGAGGAAGATAGAGGTGAGGGTGAAGGAGGAGATGGATAGAGTGGTGGTGGCGTCGATGCCTTAACCTCTGGGCAAGCGGGAGAGATTCATGAGTGGACGAATGGCTTTCCGTCAGGCTTTTGGGGAGTCGGAGGAAGGATCGGCTTTGGTTGAGAAGGCAATGGAGGTTGACAAGGCTGGGGCTGGCGCCGATTCATTCTCTAAGAGTTCTTCAGCTGTGGCGACTCCAGTGACTCAAGGTGAACTTTTGACTTCTGCAGACTCCATTTACGATAGGGACTTAGGAATATTTTATGGTTCGCTCCCGTCCTGGAATGAGATTCAGGACTTATTGCAGTATCCTACTCCTCCGCAGGGTTTGTATAATAGATGTGTCTTCTCACTCTTTTTAACTTAACATATTTCTCGAATTATGGACCATTGTATGTTCGTAACACTTGGCTTTTATTCCAGGAGCAGGTAAGGCGACCAAGTAATCAGATATTCGGCACCGTCTCGAACAGTATAAGCTACTCAAAGCTTCTACCAAACCAAAGCCGCCAACTAGCCGTTCTCGGGATGTAGTTAGATATCGCCCTCTTCTTGGAGTCATTGAGGAAGATATGCAAAAGAGGAAGGGGGCCCGATCTTCGTTTGAACCTTCTCCTGGCCCCCAGCCTCCAGTCCAGCCCATCCATGATATTACTGAAGAGGATACTGAGTTTATGCCTTCCCCCCATCCGTCCGAAAATCCAACCGTCACTCCGATAGACCGTCCTGGTTTGGATCGCAACCCCTTTGCCGGCCACCCGGATCTGTACCCGAGTTTTCAGGATATCTCTTTTGACGAGGTCACGGGTGAGCATCTTCTTCCCCGCAATCCCATGGTACGGGTGCTTGATGAGGCTAAGTCGTTAGACCTCGATTTGCTTACTACTCGGATTGTGACCATGGGGAATGAGGCCAAGGCAAGTATCGATCGGGTGGCTGAGGAAACCAAGAGGTTAATGGAGCATCATGCTCAACTGGCCAGGGCTGGGAAGGAAATCAGAAGTGCTAACATCCGATTGCGGCTACAGGTTTCTGATCAGGCCAAGCAGCTTGCCGATCAGGCTATCCAGATATCCCAGCATGAGGCGGCCACCCGACGACTAAAGAAAATCATGGAGAAGGCTAGCAAGGCTAAGTTGCGAAAGGTGGAGGCCGCCTGCAAGGAGCGGATTGACATAGCCATTGCTACGGTGGACGAGGTTCGGAGGGCGGATCTTGAGCAAGTAGAGGAGTTATCTGGGAGGCTTGAGGCCGCAGAGCTTGCTCAGGCTAGGCTAAAGGAAGAGATGGAGGAAATGAGGAGGTCTCTCCAGGCTGACCGCTTGAGATATCGATCGGAGAGGGATGTTGCCGTCGCCAAGTTGTTGTCCTCCGAGGCCTGGGTGAGGGAGTTTGAGGAGAATGAGGGGATGATGGATGAGATGTTGCAGGATATGTACTTCCGTACCTGGAAGCAGGTTAATCTATCCTGGATGGATGACTATCCCCGGATCATGGCTAGGATATATCTCCGGGCTTTGGAGGAGGCCAAGGCCGATGCGGATAAGGAAGGTGGAGCGGCATTCAGGATGGACATGGTAACGGCCCAGTTCTCAAAGGAGGAGAAGGTAGCGGTGAAGGAGGGGATGCGGCTACTTGCTGCGGAGGAAGCCGGTGTGCAGTTGGGGGATGAGGACCAAGAAGCGGGTGCTGGTGAGTTCTCCCTATTTTAGTTTTTCATGACTTGATCGTCCGTTGTTGGTTTAATGGATTCCTCTTCTGAATTGGACCAGTGGGACTTCTGATAAGCATGCTGGGAGCTCCGACCCTGCGGCTAAGTAGGCTTGGAGAGCTGGTAGGATGAGGGTGAGGTGCGGACGCAGCTGGTTCCTTGTCCGGATTCGGTCACCTTTTGATTTCCTTTTATCGTGTTTATGTTAGTCCAAAACATTGATGTGACTGTAATAATATTGTTTATGATGAATGACTTTATGTAATTTCATAACATAAGCTGATTCCTTTATGTTGGAATGTTATCGCTATTTTGTTGTGCTGTGTAAGTGATGTAACTATGCATGTTACTAGTGGCTTGACTGTGCCTGATGCCAAGTTTTTTGCTTAAAGTATAATTTTCTCATTTTGCAACGTAAATGTGATGTGTGAATATGAACTGCAGTTATGCATTAATGTATAAAAGTAGAAGGTACCGCCCTTCATGTTTCGGCTGTGGACGGCAACTTCGTGCGCCCTATAAGACTAAGCATGGAATGCTGTTGAGTGTCTCGTCATCCGATTGTAAGTTTCTGTTCCCATTAGCGAGCGTTCCCTATTTCATGTCCTGTACTTTCAAGCACCGTTACGGAGAATAGGAGAAAAGTTTTAAATGAAATGGAAATATAGGAAAAGTAAAAATTCCAGTCACGGAAGGCCGTCGATGTGCTTAAGTTCGTGGCAAACGGGTTTTGTAGTCACTTTCCCTAGCTGTGGGTCTTGGAGACATTTGTCACCCATCTTACGCCTCTGCGGGGAGTTTTCTTTTTTACCACAGCCGCACTTAAGACACATCAGAGCCGATCGCGCACAATAACTACCCGGGCCATTATGGCCCGTAATCGTGGGTATTATTCGATTTACTGTGGCCGGCTAGCGTGGGGGCCGATCGTCAACTGTGAACTGCCCCTGGCTGGCCACACCTTATGTTGGGGCTTATGGTCGGTTCACAGTTGCCGGCGAGCCGAATCGCTGTAATGAGCTACCATGGCATAATCGGCCTTCTCGGTGGCTTATACTCGGCTTATTACAGTCGGCTTTAAGGGCCGAGGCAAACAATGAGTTAACTCGCGGTAGAGGGATACCGGAGCAAAGTGTCTCATTGGCGAGGGCATAGGATCGTAGCGTACCTGTTAGATTTTGTCCAGGCGGGGTTGTGTTGTGAAGCTCTGAATTGAAATGTCATCTGCAAAGGATTTTGTTCAACAGCAAAGGATAAAGCTTAACAAGTAGCCAAGATATAAAGGAACAAGTTAACAAGAGCCAAGTTTTTAAAGTGGTTCGGCACGAAAATGCCTACGTCCACTGATTCTCTTTGTTAATTCACTTCATATGGGCAGTACAAGTTAATAGAAGTATCGACGGAGGTGTCGGATGTTCCATGCCCTCTGGAACACCTCTCCGTCCACTGTTGACAAAATATAAGCTCCGTTGTGGAGATCTTCATGAATTACATATGGTCCATCCCAGATGGGGTCCAGTGCCCCGGGGCACGGAAAGATTCGCTTGAGGACAAGATCTCCTTCTTGTAAGCTGCGATGCTTGACTTTGGAGTTGTATAGTGCTGTCACTTTTTTTGTGAGCTGCTACTTTGAGTGTTGCATCATTTCTTCTCTCCTCAAACAGATCCAAAGATATGAGGAGGAGTTCTTCGTTTTCTTCTGGGTTGTAGTGGATCCTACGGTGGGAAGGCACAATAGTCTCAACTCGGAGCATTGCCTCCGATCCGTATGCCAAAGAGAAAGGAGTATGCCCTGTTGATGTTCTGAAAGATGTGCGGTAGGCCTAAAGTGCCGTAGGAAGTTGATCCACCCAAGCACCCTTTGACTTTTCAAGCTTCTTCTTGATCAGCGTTTTGAGAATTTTGTTGACAGCTTCGACTTGGCCATTTGCCTGGCTATAAGCCACGGATGAGAAGCTTTTGTGAATCCCGTGCTCTTGGCACCAGTCGGTGAATTCCTCGCTGTCAAACTGAAGTCCATTGTCTGATATGATTTTGAGTGGTACTCCGTACCTGCACAGAACATTTTTGATCAAGAAGTTAATGATTTTTGTCGAAGATATTTTATTTAGAGGTTCCGCTTCCACCCATTTGGTGAAATAGTCAACTGCTACTATAGCATATTTAGCTCCGCCTCGGCCCATTGGCAGTTCACCAATCAAGTCAATTCCCCATACTGCAAAGGGCCAAGGGCTAGTCATTTGAGTGATCTCATTTGTCGGTAGTCGAGGAATTTTGGCAAATTTCTGACATCTGTCGCATCTTCTGACGAAGTCTAAGGCATCTTTGTTTAAAGTGGGCCAGAAATACCCATATCGGAGTTTCTTTTTTGCTTGGGTCTGCCCTCCGGTGTGGTCTCCACAACTTCCCTGATGGATATTGGATAGAATTTCCTTGGCTTCTCTTCCAGCAACGCACCTCAATAAGGGGTTAGAGAAGCCGCGCCGATAGAGGATGCCTTCTTGCATTGTGTAGCGGGAAGCTTTCCTTAGAATTTTCTTAATTTCATTTCGCCCGTCGGGTAGGGTGCCGTTTTGTAAGTATTCTCGGATAGGGGTCATCCATGTTTCTTCTTCGGTTGCAGCTATCAGATTTACTTGCTCGAAACTTGGTGCCAGCTGTTTTGAGATGGTTAATGCTCCGAAAATAGTGATGTTCTTCATGCTAGCTTGTTTTGCTAGTTCGTCGGCCTCTTGATTCTCTTCTCGGGGAATGTGTTTGATTAAATAGTGATCTAATTGATTAAGTAGTAGCCTGGTCTTCTTTAGATACGCTGTGAGTCGTTCTCCTCGAGTCTGGAATTCTTCCAGTATTTGATTTACAATAAGTTGAGAATCACTATGGAGACATAAAGAACTGACTCCAATTTCCAGTGCAAGTTCTAATCCGGCTATCACTGCTTCGTATTCTGCGTCATTGTTGGTGGCAGCGAATTTCAATCTTAGGGCGTAGTGCAGCTTCTTTCCCCTGGGAGTGATTATCACAACACCTGCCCTCGAGCCTTGTTCGTTCGACGCTCCATCTACGAAGAGATTCCACTTGATATCTTCTGCTATTTCAGATTGGTCCTTACCTTTGCTAGTAGTGAATTCGGCAATGAAATCAGCTATGGCTTGCCCCTTGATAGCGGTGCGAGGATGGTAAGTGATATCATATTGACTTAGTTCGATGCACCACTTAAGTAATCGCCCAGAAGTGTCGGGGCGATGGAGCACTTCCCTTAGCGGTTGATTGGTTAAAACTCTGATGGAATGAGACTGGAAATAGTGTCGCAGTTTCCGCGACGTGATAAGCAAACAGTATGCTAGCTTTTCAAGTTTATGGTATCTGACATCTGCCCCTGTGAATCTCTTGCTTACAAAGTATACGAGTCGCTGCGCGCGGTTGTCTTCTCTCACCAAAGCGGAGCTCAAAGCGTGGGATGATACAGCAAGGTATAGGTATAGTTCCTCACCTTCATTTGGAGTTGAAAGTACCGGTGGTCTCTGGAGGTGTCCGATTAAGTTAAGGAAGGCTGTCGAGCATTCGTCAGTCCATTCTAACTTTCCTTTGTCTTTCTTTAGAGCTTCGAAGAAAGGGATGCATTTGTCGGTTGCTTTAGAGATGAACCTACTCAGGGCGGCCACTTTCCCGTTTAGGCTTTGCATCTCTCTTCGAGTAGATGGTGTCTTGATATCTTGTAAAGCTCGGACTTGTTCGGGGTTTGCTTCAATCCCCCTGGCATGAACGATGAATCCTAAGAACTTTCCTGATGATACTCCGAAGGAGCACTTTAGCGGGTTCAGCTTCATTCCATATTGGCGAAGTACTTGAAACATCTCGTCCAGGTGGTTTATATGGTCCTTGGCTTTCCTCGATTTTACCAGCATGTCATCCGCATAAACTTCCATAGTTCGTCCTATTAGTTCTGCAAACATCTTGTTGACGAGGCGCTGATAAGTAGCTCCGGCGTTTTTAAGTCCAAATGGCATTACCTTGTAGCAGTACAATCCTCGGTCAGTGATGAAGCTAGTGTGGTCTTGATCGGGGGAGTGCATAGGGATCTGGTTATATCCTGAGTATGCGTCCATAAAGGATAAAAGTTCGTGTCCGGCAGTGCTGTCCACGAGTTGGTCGATTCGGGGGAGTGGGAAACAGTCTTTCGGGCAAGCGTCATTTAAGTTGGAGAAATCGATGCATGTTCGCCACTTCCCATTAGCTTTCTTTACCAGTACCGGGTTGGCGATCCATTCCGGGTAGATGGCTTCACGTATGAAGTCATTGGCAAGTAAGTTCTTTACTTCTTCCTCGAGGGCTGCTGATCGTTCTGCCCCCATACTTCTCTTCTTTTGCTTTAGCCGTACCTTGGTAGGATCGATGTTTAGTGCGTGGCATGCTATGTCCGGGGAAATTCCAGTCATATCAGTGTGCGTCCATGCAAATACATCCATGTTGTGGCGAAGAAAATCAACGAGTTGATTCTTTAATTCTCTTTTTAATTGAGATCCGACTCTCAGCAGTTTACTTGGGTCGCGTTTGTCTACAGATACGAATTCCATAGCCTCTGCAGGCTCGGCGGTGGCCTCCTCCTCTTTGTCCCGGGGGTCTAATTCATTGAAAGGATCACTGGTATACCGAAGAGGAGGGGCTTTCTTTAGTTGCTATGCTTCCAAGCTTTTCATGCAGAGAATAGTCTCTGCATTTTTCCCTTTATCTCTCCTGCGATTATTGCGAAGTTCGGTTACATAGCAGTCCCGAGCGGCGTTTTGATCCCCTTCTACTTCTCCCACTCCATTATTCGTTGGGAACTTCATCTTCAGGCACCATGGGGCAAGGACAATTTGGAAGTCGGACAAGGCTGGTCTTCCTAAAAAGGCATTGTAGGCCGAGTGGTTGTCTATTAGCACGAATGTTTGTTTCCGAACGGCGGAGCGGGGATGACTTCCCAATTCAACAAAGAGATCCAATTGTCCGAGGGGCATCTTTGCTTCTCTAGTGAAACCGCGTAGCGGTTTGTTGCAGGGAGACACGTCCTTCATTGACAGCTTCATTTTGTCGAAAGCGTGCTTAAACAGAATATTCACTGAGCTTCCAGTGTCTACTAGGATTCGAAAAACTTCAGCTGGGCCGAACCAAGCAGAGATGACCATAGGATCCATATGAGGGTATTGCCTTCCTTCTAGGTCGCGCCCACTGAATGTGATGTCATTATTTTCCCTCCGCTTAGGGTGGCGTTCTTACATAACAGAATTGACGCAGTCTCCCTCGCTTCTGAGCGAGTTTCCATATCTTTCCATTTCTGCCCAGCTTTTGTCGGCGATGTGTGGCCCCCCAGATATTGTATGAACCACTATCTTCTCTTGGCTGGAACTGCTGGTGTTGCGGTTTCCTCCACCTGTTTCTGGGTGGAGCTGCCCTGGGTTTTCCTTGGCGGAAGCTGGAGTCCTGTCCTGGCCCTTTACATAGCGTTCCAGCCTCTTTCTCCTGATGTGTTCTTCAATTAGGTCTCCGAGATGGCGGCATTCATTGGTATCGTGCCCATGAGACTCGTGGAAACGGCAGAATTTTCCGGACTGGATTGCGCGATCTGACTCTTTCTTATACGGGGGGCGCTTGTATGTAAGTTCGTCCTGGGTGGCCAGGAAGATGTTCTCGACTGTTTCATTCAAGGGAGTGTAAGCGTCAAATCTCGGCCCTGGTCGGTACAAGCGCTTTTCTCCCTTCTTTCCCCCTGCATTGTCTCTGGAGTCGTTTCTCCGAATGTCCTTCGCTGCGGTGGGGGCGTTTCCATGAGCCGTCTTAGCCTGTGGTCCTGTCTGCCTTTCAGTGGCAGCCTCTTCGAGTCTCATGTACTTCCCAGCTTCATGGAAGAAATCGGGCAAGGTAGCTGGTTTTTCTTTAGTTAGTCTTCTAGCAAACTTGGTATCCGGATGCACACCACTACAGAGGGCCATCAGGACAAGTTTCTCATCGGCATCTTGAACTGCTGCCGCTGCGGCATTGAACCGGGTTAGGTATTGCTGTAGTGGTGAAAGAAATCGGGCAAGGTAGCTGGTTTTTCTTTAGTTAGTCTTCTAGCAAACTTGGTATCCGGATGCACACCACTACAGAGGGCCATCAGGACAAGTTTCTCATCGGCATCTTGAACTGCTGCCGCTGCGGCATTGAACCGGGTTAGGTATTGCTGCAGTGTCTCTCCGGGTTTCTGTTTGACAGTAGATAGGGAGTAAGCATCCTTGGGTTGTTCCACATGAATGCGGAACTGGCTGATAAACTTCTCCTTCAACATTTCCCATGAACTGATGGATCCTTGGGGTAGATGGAAGAACCAGGAGGTAACTAGATCTGCTAAAAATAGTGGAAAGCATTTACACAACACTCCTTCCGTTGCTCCGCTCATGAGCATATGCTGTGTGTATCTTTGCAGGTGTACAACGGGGTTGGAAGTTCCCTTGTACGGTTCCATCGTCGGCATTTTCCATTCTCGAGGGGTGATGGCGGTTTCGATGTCGCGGGTGAAAGGGCTGGTTACCCTAGCGCCTATCCCTCGATCCCTTTGCTCCCGTCGGACGCATTCCCTGAATAATCGTGCCATTCTTTCATCAGAATTTGGAGTGGACAAAAATGAGCTTGGTTCTTCCCTGCGGGATCGATCTCGTCCAAATGACCTGTAGGGATGGTATAGTCTATCACTTCTGACGTTATCCAGTGGCTGTCTTTGGCTGCTCGGATGCATGCTAGGACCAGCTACGGTTGGCCCCTACCTTGATCTTCCCCTGTGGGGTTCTGTTTCGAGCATTTCCATGGGGTCAACTTCGGGCTGGGTTCTAGCTCGGCTCCGTTCAGCGGGGTTTCTATGATTAGGCGGCATGACTAGCTCAGCTACATCCGACCTTCGCCTGGTGCCTCCCCCATTGGGTTCGGTTCCAAGCGCTTCCTCGAGTCGGAGTTCGGGCTGAGTCCGGGCGCGGCCCCTATCATTGTTGTTCCTGTTGATAGCTTCTTCGAAGAGGGAAGACCTTTGTTGTCTCCGAGATCCTCCAGATTGAGACTCACCCCATGATTCAGTGTTGCGGTTGGATTCTTCGGCATCCCTCAAGCGTGACATGAGTTGGTTCACCAAAGCTTCTTGTTGGGATGTGAAGCGGTTAGTCACTTCAACCACAACTCTGTCTAGGTCTGCCCAAGTGATTGCTGTCGGTTGTTCCGCGGCAGGGGCTGTCGGAATTGCCTGATCTACATTTGGCACTGCTGTCGTAGTGGGATGGTTCTCTTGATCTGGATCCACTGGATCTGGAGCGCTGCTGGTTGCAACGTTCTTTCCCTTGTTGGCGTCTTTTCTCGGCCTGGAAGTCATGTTTCCTAGGCAATGAAGGGTGCTATTGGGAAAGAAGGTTGAATGAGGGAAGCTGAAGCTTCGAGTTCCAAGTTCTCAGTGAAAGCACCAAAAATGTTTGCACAAAAAATGGACAAACACCTCCAAGTCGTTTGAATTAGTTGATTTTATGTTGTTTCTAGTGGTGTGGGTGATTGATGCAAATATATAAAAAGCAGGGACTAAACTGTAAAAGACACACAGATTTATAGTGGTTCGGCCAGAACGTGCCTACGTCCACTGTATATGTTATTCTTCTTTTTCTTTCAGATTACAAGTACAAAGCTTTGTATACAAGTATATGAAAGTTGTTTGAAAGTTCCTTCCGTGCTTGAGCTCTCAAACTTGTCTGCCATTGTTGTACCCCTGCCCCTCTATTTATAGAGTGAGGTTGGGGGCAGGGGTCTTGGATGTATATAGCTGCTGATGGGCCTGGGCTGAAGCAATCTGGCCTGGGGCATCTGGTTCGGCGGAGCTTGGTTCGGCCGTGCATGGTGTGGTTGGTCCGGAGGTTCATTCGGTAGTGGGTGGAAAGATTGTGGTTCGGCATTAGTAGGGAGAGGAGCTGGTCCGGCATTGGTAAGGAGAGATGTTGATTCGTCATGGCTTCTGGACCGGTGTCTTGGTGATTCGGCAGGAGGATGGAATGACGTTGGTTCGGCAGGTGGTGGTTCGGTAGGCTTTGGTTATGTGGTGGTGGGTTTTGGTCCGGTGGTAGGTTGGTTCGGTGATGGTTTGAAGTGGATTGGTCCGGTGGTAGGTTGGTTCGGTGATGGTTTGAAGTGGATTGGTCCGGTGGTTGCTTGGACCGGTGATGGTGGATGGAGCACGGTTCGACGTGGGTATGGGTACCGAATGGGCACGGATACCGGATGGAAATGGCGAAGCTGATGCCTCTTGGTCTCGTGATTCCATGGGTGAGAATTCGCCCAACATATTGATTTTTTTTCTCGGTGAAGGCGGCGATAGGGAGGCTCGTTAAGATGGGGTTAGGGTCGGCGGAGTAGGGGGGTTCTCTAGTGATGGTTGCGGCGAAGGCTAGTGGCCTGAGGTGGAGTGAGAATGGTCAAAATGCTCATGGCTGGGTTGGGTTGTTGCATAAGAAATACAGGAGAGCAAGAGACGGGTTTAGGAATTTAAAAAAGGTTAATTATTATAATTGTGTAATTAGTTGTTTAATTATTAATTAAAAATATCGTAACTTAAAATGATGATAACTTCTTCATGCGAGATCCAACAGAAATGAAATGAGTTAAGTTGCACTCGTTGGGATGTCATCTTTGATATGGAGTTGGTTTAGCAACAAATGGAGCTTGTTGAATTTTACGCTGAATTCGAACGTCGTTCAAATTCAGTAGGAACCAGGATGCGCAAGCAACGAAAGAAAATTTTGGTGAGTTAAACTCAACTTTTTGGTTAACTAGTATGATTTATAGTCGATAAATTTTTTTGAATGATTGTTTGGATGAATTATCATATTTATTTGTTGGTTTGGATATATTCCCACCTATTCAGCGGATGAGACTCTACTATGTTCCCGTGTAAGAGCGGATGCAGCAGTTGATTTATATTTTATGATTATATAATGTTTGTGATGCACGGGGACAGGTTGGAAGGATTTAATAGGATTCCTCGTTGTTGATTGAATTGTTCCCATAATATTTCGTTTTATGGATTATTGAAAAGTGAAAACGATTATGGACACTATGATTATAACATCGTTATATGTTTTAAATATAACCCAGTAGTGATAGAAAATAAATATCGATATTGGTTAAGTGTTGGGTGGCCATTCGCCTCAAATTAGTATTTTAAAAATACTACAAAATGTTGTTTAAGTTGGAATTGGTTTTCAAGACTAGAAATGATTTTTAAATCCGAAATTGGATTTCGAAAACATTTTGTTTTAAAGATTATCTATTTATATTAATATTATTTTAAAAAGTTAATTAATTAAATATTTTTAAAACTATTTAATTATAGTGATATTATTTTAATGTTATTTAATCATATTAATATTGTTTCAAGGTTAATTAATTTTAGTAATATTATTTTAAAGTTATTTAAATTATACTAGTATTATTTTAAAGTATTTTTTATAGTAATATGGTTTTAAAGAATATATAAAAATGTGAAAAGATTAATCATTTAAGAATAATTAGCGTTTGGAATTAATAATAAGGATTTTTAATAAGGTTTGAAGATAAATTGTTATTATTTATAAAAATGGTAATATTAATTATTACTGTTTCTTAGACAACATTTTGAAATTATTAATTATTATTTTTAAGATGTTTGAAAATTAATAGGTTTCATTTATTTATAATGTTTATTGTTAAAAATTACAATTATAATGGTGTTTTGAAGTAAAAGATTTTAAATTATTCATAAATGTTTTCGAGACACATGAATAGAGTTAAAAGACTTGGATTTTATAAAGAAATTTATAAAAAGGTTTGTAGACTTAAGGAAAGAATACTTACGAGGTTAAAGAGTTTATAAATGGTTAGATATTTATAAACAAATTTTAGAAAAAGGTTTATAGATTTATAAAAGAAGTTTTAAAATGGTTTATGGATTCATAAAGGCTTTGTAAGTCATTTTCAAAATGTATAAAAAGCTTATAAGTGATCGAATTTTTATAAAGGGATTAAAAAGAGTTTTCGAAGGTTTATAAAATGATTTATAAATGATTTTAGAGAATTGTAAGAGAATTTATAAATGATTTTAGAATCGAATGAAAAGATAATCTTTATCAATTTTGCAGATATACTTATACAATTGAGATAAGTATATGGATATTTTCTAAGTACCGGAAACATAGGAATTAGCGGATATACCTTTGTAAAGGTACTTTTGTGCAAGTAATTTGCAAAGTGGTTTTTATTTATAAAAGACCTATTAAAGGAGCCTAGTGCTTGCTTATATACTGAACCAATATGGGTTTTCCCTATAAAAGAAATTCTTTTTTGAATGTTTATTATTCAATAGTTAAATAACCAACTATCGAAAATGAGCCCAATGTAACTTTGGAAATATATAGGAGAAACACGTAAGTTATATGGCATAGTCATCTTCGATGATACTGTACTATGCATACAAATCTCCTTTCATTCTCGTTGGACAATGATAAGGTAATCTGTATACTAACGGTTAGGAGGTGATCTTCGATCTTTTCTTTGACTGTTTATTTCTTATAGAACCGGGTTGAGTTTACCGAAAATTATCGAACATTGTTTCGAAGAGACCGAGATTAGATATATTATCCGAAAACCACTTCGATCCAACAAATGCGTTTCGAAGCGAAGATATATTGACAAGCATTGAATCGAAAATAGAGATATGAAGTGCGAGGGCTAATCGCTACTAATCCTGAGAGTGATTCCAAAATGGGTGTAGTGGGAATGGAGACTTCGGTTTCATTCAGACCTAGAATGGACTTGTATGGGTGAATGCTATCATCACATTTTCATTGGAGGGAAATGAGCATTCTAAATGTAATCGTAGCCTCAGGCTTCATCAACCGGAAATGACTAAAACATAGGAGATGCAGCTGGGCTAATTGGCTCGCTCCCAGGGTATAATCATCCCTATCTAGAGTCGCTATTATCTCTCATTTTTATGCTTTAAGGCCCATTAATAGAGGGGTGATCATATTCGGCGCTATCCAGCAAGGGCTAGGCCAATCCTATGTCGGTAGGGGATCCAAGCGAGGGCCTTGGAGTTATTTTATCTATAGGTGCACCATGACGGACGGTACCCCAGTAGCCCAGCCATTATACGGAATCCATTCTCTAATAAGCACCGTACGGAATTAGTTGTGCCCAACTATGCTAACACGTGAGATGCAAGCATTTCATCCATATTTATAGTTTACTTTGACCCCTAGACATCATTATAGTATAAATGGATTTTCTATAGAAAACGTTTTGGTTATCATAAGGAAAAAACCTGTTCATGTTTATATGCGACGTGGTCTTACGAGATACTTTTAGTTTCAATGATTTTTCTTTGAACTTTAAATCCAATTGGACGTGTTTTCTCACGATATTTTTTCAGACTGACTCAGGTGATATTTTATTATAATACTCGGGTCAGACCGAGCATATTACGTATTACTTTGGATGGTTTGGAGCTACAGGAGACGAGTTGGAGGCTCGAAGACGTATTCTCGTAGATGGTTATTTTCCGCTATATTCATTATTGTATCTATCAACAATTGTAGGGACAGGCTGTTGTAACGACCCATAAATTTTCGATAATTAAAATAGCTAATTTAATAAGATTTCGTGATCTAGTGTTATAAAAAAATTGTATGTCGTTTGGAATAATAATAAATGTTGGATCCATTGGGTATAATAGAGTAATTGATTGATAAGTAAAATCTTTTAAAATCAAATATTGAATATTGATCAAGTAAATTGTTTAAATTAAATATTTTAAAAGTTATTGAATAACTGTAAAATGAAAATAGTGTTCTAAATTGTGAATTGGTTTTAAAAGTTGAATCTTATAAGTTCAATTTCAATATTTCAAAAGATAATGAATTATTGGATAATCGAAATTGTTTAAATTTAATACTTGGAATTTATTTAATAATTTAATAATGGGAATTGAATAACCGTATAATGGGAATGGTTGTTCTATAATTTTAATTCGTTTCAAAGGTTAAATTTTTAAGTTCGTTTGAATATCTCAAAAGATAATGATTCAAGAATAATAAAAATTGTTTAAATTTAATATTACAAATGTTTAAATAATTAAATTCCGAATTTTATATGATTAATTTGATAATGAAATTTAATATATGAAAATGGAGTGAGTAATTGAAATTTTATTTAATATGATTCAAATTGATTTCCAAAGTGAATGTAAGTTATATCGGGATTATAATAGAGTTAATAAGATTTTAAAATTGGAATTTATTGGATAATTGAATAACAGGTTTAATATGATTAAAAATGATTTTTAAAATTTTTTTTTATCATATTAAAGTTAGAATGATGTTGTAGAACTTTTAAAATCGAATTAAAAGTAAAATTGTGAAAACTGAATATTTTAATATTTAATTGACGAGTTAAAATAGTCATTTTTCAAACAGTCTTGGATTTCGACGAAACCAGTTTCATCGGATCCGTAATGTTATATTATTGTAAGGTTTCAAATTTCAAGTCAATTGGATTAACCGTTTGTCAGGGGCAAGCCAAAACGCATAGAAATTTAGTTAATCGGTTTAATTTAAAATCGACCGTTTATTTCCATAACTCTCACATACAATCGAATTAGCCTCCGAAACCTATTCCATTGTGTCCGAAACGTGGGGTAAACCCTAAAAACGCCAGCCGGCACGCTTCGTTTGGAGTTCGGAAAATTCTCGGTGAATAGTGTTTTGCAATTTTCTATATAAGGACGATGATATTCTCGTTTGCAAACCAGAAACAAAACCCTAGGGTTTCTATTCGTAGCCGCCACTAACAGAACCCACGGCCATAAACGCACCCAATTCATCCCCTCCGATCTCCCAATCCGTCGACATTCATGTGAAACCTTCAACATGAAAGTTGTAGAGGGCATCAATATCTCTCTATCCAACGGTCAAGATCGCGAATGGTGTTACGAATCGATGACAATCCTCACTTGAACGGCCGGCAATTGCACGCGTGTCCCGAGGCTAGGTGATGGCCGAGCTCTACGGGGTTGTAGCCGAGTGTAGTGCTCATGACGAGCTTCGACGTGGTGGAGGTTGATCGGCTTCGAAATGAAGGAAGCAGCCGCGATAATTGCTTGATGTTAGGCGGCTATGGGTTCATGTTGTACACGCGAATACTGGAAGAGAACGTGATGGAGGAAGGTGGAAATCAACGGCCCTGATCTGCAAATTTGAAATGTGCGGCCTGATGGTATTAGGGTTAGAGATTGTAAATTTAATTATTTTATAATTCGTGTAAACTTCTAAAATGCATAACTCTTTCATACGAGATCGAAAACGCACGAAACGAATTGCGTTGGCTTCGTTTTGTCGAGCACTACGCTATGGAACTGGATTGGAGTTATTTGGAGCTAGTGAAACTTTCGAGTAAAATTAAACGCTCGTTTAATTTTATTCGAAATAAAACGCTGGAACTACATTGAAATCAAGGTGAGTGTTTTATAACGCTCACAACGTACTGAATATCTTTATGCTAGTTAAATTAGACATTATGAAGTGTTATGAATTTTATTTGTCGTTGTTTGATAAATTTAATTGTCATAAAGATTGACATTTGAATTATCCGTTGAAAATTTAATTGATCAGTTAAATTGAAATTAAATTTGAATTGCGATTAAATTACCTGACATTGATAACTATGAAATTGACATGAATTGTATTGTCTATTGGATGATGTATTTCGATGGATGCTATTGGTTGATATTTAAATGTTAGGATGTTTATTTGCTTATATATATATCATGTTATGCATACATATGAAACTGTGATTTGATTTAAGTGATATATATTCACCCCTGACATTTAATTGAAATAAATAATTACTTGGCCATAGGATAGAAAATTATATACGGACACCGAATTGGCTAAATTAATAATTTTCAAAATCGTCGATTTGAAATTTATTTAAATGTTTTGATTTAAAAGTTATAAATAGAAATCAATTTATAGAAATCGAATTTATCGGAAAATTAAATTTGGAATGTTGAAATAAATTTTGGTTAAAAGAAATTGTTAAATAATTAAAGTGGAGACTTTGGAATTTAAAATCGGGATATGATTGAATTTCGAAAATTGATTTGTTTAAAGATTTAACCTTAATTCGAGCTTTGAATATTACTAAGTAAAAGTGATATAAAAATGATATTTTGAAATCGAGCTTGGAATTGAATCATATTTGAAAATTTGGATTTAAACTTGAATATTGATGGATAATTTTGTTAAGTGTTATAAATGGATATTTTTGAAAAATCAAGCTCCAAGTCGATATAAATTGAAATTGAATTAATTGAAAGTGAATATAAAATTGAATAAATTTGAAGTCAAAATTGACGTTGATTGAATCGAAATCGAAATTGAATCGGTAGAACGGAAATTGAAATTGATTTGAATTGGGAAGTTATAATTGAAATGGATTGGTTTTGAAGCTGTTTTATTTTGTTTTCCAAATTACTCTGTTCTATAAACCATTTTTGAATACTTAAATTATTTTAATCTATTTTAAATCTACTTAACCCAATTTAAATTATTTTAAACTAATTTATCTATTTAAATCCATTTTAGATTTTAAGTATCTTTTACTATTTTAATTATTTAAAACTACTTTTAAACTACTTAAACTATTTTCTAAAAATTTCAAGCTGGTTAATAAGGTGAAATGTTTATGTTTAAATCTTGAATTTGAATATGAATACGAATTGGATTAAATGAAGTTGCAACTTAAATTGAAATTCAAAATGATTTTGAAATCGAAATGAGATATTGGGGAGGAAAATGATTTTTGAAACGAAATCTTACATTTGAATAGGTACGATGATATTTGAAATGGATTTGATTTTTTGAAGCGAATGTGATATTTTGATATCAATTATGAATCGATTTGAAATGTAAAAGAGCCAACGGTGTAATAATACGTAGTTATTAAAGAGACCGGGATCGGATATGGACATACTCTCTGTCGATACCGAACACCACTTTAATAACTATTATACGCGGAGTGTTGATCCAGAATGAAGTGGACGGTTTGGTGAACGCGTTGACTAAAGAAAGAGAACGATATTGGATGACCCCTGACATGACTAAAACAGGAGCCGCGCCGGGCCATTGAGGTTCGCCATCTCTAGCGGACACACTTCTTCGATACCATATCTATTACATTTGTGATTCGATTTGGGTGCACCCCTTGATTTGGGAGTGTTGTTTCGCGGTGTTGGGGTAGCTACTGGCTATGCTCAACATCAGTCCGGATCACGCAACTGCTAGTATCCTAATTGGTATCGCCTCATGTACCTTATCATATTGATTATCCTATTCGCGACCACTACGTTATGTTTTGTGTTATACCTATGGGGTACCCTCTGGTAACCACCAGTTTACGGTGGGGCTTACGGTGCTGTATAGACTATGGCATTATAAAAATGTGTTATGGGGGATTATGGTAACGCCTTAACGCTATTTTGATACTTTATATTACTGATAGGCATTATCTACTTAGCGTACATTACTACATAGTAGATAGTTTAACAGATCCTTAAGAGATGGAAAATCCCGCAACATCTCTTCAGTTATTGCACGCACGTTGACACTGGATATGAGATGTCAAACCCCGTAAACATCTCTGACGCCGTTACACTCATATTTATTTACGATTGATTTAACTTTCATAAGGATATTTTAGTCCTGACTCGAGTGTTTTGTCTTTTCATTACGCTCGGGTCAGTCCTGAGTTTTTCAGATTTTTAAAGATCTATTCTGGAGGATGAAGACGAAGATTTGGTATACTATTACTATTATACCCTTGCATCATGCTATCTGCTGCATTATTTTAATTGTTCTGTTGTATTTGTATAACTCTGATAAATGTTGTATAAATAATTGTCAAAGTATAGTAAACAGCTTCATGAACTGTTTATTTGACTATTATATTTTATCGTTCCGCTGCGAGATTCTGTGTTGTTTCATTTCCTTTATTTCTCTTTATTTTCTTATACCCCAATAACCATCTTCCCTTTTGAATGGTTTGGAATCGGCGTGTGTATTTGATCATAGGTTTAAACTATCCAAAAAGGCGGGTCGTTACAGCTGTTATAGCTATCCAAGCTTAAATAGGTCAGTGTACTCTGATTGATGTATGTATATACATATATTGCAGTTTGACTTTCGTGTAAAGATTTGTTGTATATTGTAGATTATTCATTCCGCTGTGAGATTCTGTGTTGTGTAGTTTTCTTCTTATCTTCTCCTTTTTTCTTTTTCCCTAACCATCGGGTTTTCCGGCATTCGATTGCTCTGTACGCAATATAGTAGACGTATTAGTGTCAATTTTCGAGGGTCGAAAATCCCAGTTCATTGCATTTGGTATCAGAGCTGAAGGTTAAGCGAGAAACTTGGCTTTGGTGGGGTACTCATAAGAGATAGGATCGGTAGCACCCTAGAATGAGTTTGAGTGTATATAAATGAGCACGTATTTGTTTGTAATATAAAAAAATGTTTCATATTGTGTTGGTTAATTTGTTGAGTGGCTTATGGATTCTGGTCAATACGAGTAATTAACGTTATTGATAGGGATCTCTAAACACTTGAACAGAGCAATTGGACATAGTATTGCTTTGGAATTGGGTAAATGCAATAAAGAGATGATTTTTTAGAAAATTATTATGGTATATATGGCGTGCTTGGTTGTTAAGAAATGATAATGTTATACTATTATCATTTTTTTTTCATTGTTTATGATCGAATAAAAGTTGATATTATAATGTAAGCAAGACTAACAATTGAGAATTGATTTTTTATAACCAGATGGAATTATATAAATATGATGTACAAAAGTAGTTTATAAATAAAAAAGGGTTTAAAAGCTGGGAATTTGGGAATTTAAATCCCGTTGGGTTGGAAATGATTTTTCAAAGTTTTGAAATATTAATAATATTATTTGGGAAATATTTTTGAATGGAAATATGTAAAAAGAATTTTGAAGGAACAGAAAGCACTGAACTCACTTCGATCGCTGTAAAATAATTTCGGTGATGACTGCAGCATCATCGATGTTCATTTTCGAGTTTCTAAGAGAGGAATTGCTACCATAGGGATTTTGTTTTGGTAAAACTAGTTTTAATTTAACATTTTCAAAAGGATGATTTGATATGCCTAAGGGGATTATGTGTATATATATTTGATTTCAAAAAAATTTGAAATAAGAACAGGGTGTATAAACTTTGAAAATATTCATCGAATAATTAATGAAAATATGAGAAAATAAGTTGATAACTTATAAATTTCGTGAATTAATAAGTTAAACATTTTTTTAATTTGTTGCGTATGAATGTTGAGAAAATCAAATTTGAAATGAAATCTATCTTAAATTAAGTTAAATTAAATAATTTTTGAAATAAATTTGATTGAGATTTGAAATGGATTAGTGGATGAACTTATCTAATAGGTTAGCGAATTGAATATGGTTTTGGAATATGGTTGATAAAATTGAATATTGAAATTGGAAAATGTGTTAAGTTAAATGGAATTGAAATTGACTTTTATTTAAGTCGAATGTGAACATAAGTTGTAAATCGAAAATAAACATGAGAGTTGTATAAAATATTTATAATAAACTTAAGAAAAGTGGATAGAAGGGTTCTTGAGTGATATTGGTATTCAAAGAATAAACTAAGAAATAAATGGATGTGAATAAGACAAATGTGAGTATAAAAAGAATTTGAGATAGATAAGGAATCATTTTAAATAAATATGTAAGTTATACATATATTATTTTATTCGCATAACGGTTTGATCCAGATTCGAGCACGGGATTTCAAGATGATTTATATCGACCAGAGTTGGAGTTTTTCACTCGATTCTCGACAGCGAACACTAGATATGGATTTTTGATTGATTCTAGAATTCTCTATAATAGTATATGGCTATGTAAGGAGAATGACGGTTTCTGATCAAGGAACCGGATCTGAGTTCGTACTAGAGTGGTTGTGTGAATGATACTAGTTCAGAAGTGAGATTATGGGATCGAGCGAGCGCTCAGATTTGATTGTGCGTACGGATGATATATGTACATCGTACGGGCTTTAGTAAAGCAAATGTTGAAAATCGAAATTGCAAATTAATATGATTATGAACTATATGATTAAATATCATTGGTAAATAAGATGTAGGTATATAAAAGCAGGAGCTAATTTGATGCCTTTGATTTCATAATAAAAATTCGGTTGCCGACTAAAAGGTACATGTTTTTATTGTTGTTTAAATTTGATGAATTTGTGGTTGATCCACTTAGCTTTAGTTTTCTTTTGTTAGTTTGGGCACGCAGTGGAGATTTGTAGTATTCTGATCTAGCCGTGAAAAGGAGAGGCTGGCGAAATTTTTCGAAAATTTATAGGGTTAGGAATTATGAAGAAAATTTGTAATAACTAAATTTTGATTTTGAGTTATAACTTGAAATGATTGAATGTCATAATATTGGTTGGAATCTATGAACTCGAAAACTTAGTAAAAGTAATAACAATGTTCCGACAAATTTATTTTGGAATGTTAAAGCTTAAAAGGATTTGGTAAGTTATTTCAACTAATTGGTTCTAACAAAGTAATGGGTTTGGGCGTTCTTCCTACCTTGGTAATTTTGAGGATGAAATTCTTTTGAGGGGGAAAGAATGTCACGACCTGTAATTTTAGTTATTTTAAATATTTAGTTAATTTTAAATATTGAAAATTTAATTTTATAGGTTGAATAACTTAAATTTCAAATATAGCGATTTATTAGATAATTTAGTTGTTAAATTTAACAATTGAAATTTGTTTAAATCATTGAATCTTGGGTTTTAAGTTGGATAAAATGATTTAAAAGCTAATTTAATTTCTATTAATAAGAATTAAGATAGTAGAACTTTTAAATTGGATTTAAAAGTGATTTGCTGATTTTGAAAATAAATCGTTTTAATTAGCATACAAAAATAGCCTTCAAGGACACTGTCTCGGATTTCGATGAAACTAGTTCTATTGGATCCGCAATAATGAATTATAATACACCATCAAGTTTTGTAATGATTAGACGTATCGTTTGGTCGTGCGGGATAGAAATGCGTTGAAATTAATATCGAAAAATTAATATAATAATTGGTTTCGGAAAGCGATCTTCTACATACGATCAAATTAGGTCTCGGAACAAGTTCCATTGTGTTCGTAATAGTGGTATAACATATAGAACACAAGGGGCCTTTTTTGACTGGGGTTCGAAATTATATAGCTTGATAATTCAATACACACACAACTTGATGTGACCATACACCAGCCATGCCTCATCACATCATCTATACCTCATCACCTTAACCTTTACTTAATCATACACATTGCCTCATCAACATCACCACACCCCCATACGCAGGCCACACTCCTCCACTATGCAGCCATCATTCCCCTTTCACTATTTATACTTGCATTCTACTGAAGGTATGTTCATTCTCTTCTAATTCAAATGCTCCCATATCCAACAGCCTCAAGTAATCATCGCCACCAAAGGCGGAGATAGGCCTGGACCTCAACTAAGGATTTGACCGCATTAACATGATGAGGCGTTTAAATGGTGGTGATGGGCTTTGGCGAAGCGAGGCGGCGTAGGGGGAGGTTCGACATCGGCACAGTCTTGATGGCTTTTTTGGAAAATCAGTAGGTTTTCAGGGGATGGGCTCAGAAAAGAAAAGGTAGGGGAGGAGGAGGGAAAGCTTTGGCCAGATTTTGGGAGGGTGGCGTAGCGTGGTGGTGGCGTAGTTCGAAGATGAATGGAAACCTTGTTTAGGTTTTTTTTCTCGATGAAGGCGGCGATAGGGAGGCACGTTTCGGTGTGGTCGGGGTTGGCGGAGTTGGTGGGTTCTCTGGTGATGGTCGCGGCGTAGGTCGGTGGCCTGAGGTGGCGTGAGGATGGTCAAAATATTAGTCGCTGGGTTGGGTTGTTGCGTAAGAAATACGAGAGAGAGAGAGAGAGAGACATGTTTAGGAATTTAAAAAAGGTTAATTATTCTAATTGCGTAATTATTTGTTTAATTATTAATTTAAAATGTCATAACTTAAAATGATGATAACTTCTTCATGTGAGATCCAACCAAAACGAAATGAGTTGCATTGCACTCGTTGGGACATCATCTTTGATATGGATTTGGTTTGGCAAAAAATGGAGCTTGTTGAATTTTACACCGAATTCGAACGTCGTTCGAATTTAGACGGAACCAGAACGTGCAAGCGACGATAGAAAATTTCGATGAGTTAAACTCACTTTTTCGATTAACTAGTATGATTTATAGTCGATAAAAATTATTGAATGATTTCTTGGATAAATTATTATATTTATTGATTGATTTGTATATATTCCCGCCTTTTGGAGTGGATGAGACCCTATTATGTTTCCATGTAAGAGCGGATAACCCTTTATATACGAATCACCCTTGAAGCACTTGATTATATTTTATGATTATATAACGTTTGGGATGCGGGGGACAGGATTGAGGGATCCAACGGGATTCCTCGTTGTTGTTTGAATTGTTCCATAATATTTTATTATATGGATAATTGGAAAGTGAACATGATTGTGGACACTGTGATTATAACATCATTATATGTTTGAAATAAAACCCAGTAGTGATAGAAAATCAATATCGATATTGGTTAAGTATTGGGTAGCTATTGGCCTCAAATTAGTATTTCAAAAATAATATAATTGCCATTGAATTTGGAATTGGTTTTGGATACTAGAAATGATTTTTAAATCCGAAATTTGGTTTCAAAAATATTTTGTTTTAAAGATTATCTATTTATATTATTTTAAAAAGTTAATTAGTTATATTGTTTTAAAGCTATTTAATTATAATGATATTATTTTAAGGTTATTTAGTCATATTAATATTTTTTAAGGTTAATTAATTTTAGTAATATTATTTTAAAGTTATTTAAATTATAGTAGTGTTGCTTTAAAGTATTTTTTTATAGTAATATGGTTTTAAAGAATGTATAAAAATGTGAAAAGATTAATTATTTAAGAATATTTATTTGGAATTAATAATAAGGATTTTTATAAGGTTTGAAAATAAATTATTATTATTTATATAAAAGGTAAAGATTAATTATTATTGTTTCTTTGACAATATTTTGAAATTATTAATTATTATTTTTAAGATGTTTTAAAATTAATAGATTTCATTTATTTATAATATTTATTGTTAAAAATTACTGTTATATAATGGTGTTTTGAAGTAAAAGATTTTAATTATTCATAAATGTTTTCGAGACCCATGAATAGAGTTAAAAGACTTGGATTTTATAAAGGAATTTATAAAATGGTTTGAAGACATAAGGAAAGATTATTTATGAGGATAAATAGCTTATAAATGGCTAGATTTATAAACGAATTTTAGAAACGGGTTTATAGATTTATAAAAGAAGTTTTATAAATGGTTTATGGGTTCATAAAGGGTTTATAAGTGATTTTCAAAATGTATTAGAAGTCTATAAGTGATCGAATCTTTACAAGAAGATTATAAATGGTTTTCAGAGGTTTATAAATGGTTTTGGAGAATTGTTAGGGAATTTATAAATGATTTGAGAATCAAATGAAAAGAGAATCTTTTTCAATTTTGTAGACATACTGATACCATTGAGATAAGTATATGGATATTTTCTAATTATTGGAAACATAGGAATTGACGGATATACCTTTGTAAAGGTATTTTTCTGAAAGTAATTTACAAAGTGGTTTTTATTTATAAAAGACTTATTAAAGGAGGCTAGTGATTGCTTATATACTGAACCATGTTGGTTTTCCCTGTAAAATAAATTCCTGATTGAATGTTTGTTATTCAATAGTTAAATAACCAACTATCGAAAATGGGCCCAACGTAACTTTGGAAATATCTAGAAGAAACACTTGAGTTATGTGGCACAATCATCCCCGATGATACTATACTATGCATATAAATCTCATTTTGTTCTCCTAAGACAATGATAAGGAAATCTGTCTACTAACAATTACGAGGTGATCTCCAATCTTATCATTGACTGTTTATTTCCTAAAGAACCGAGGTTGAGTTTACCACAAATTATCAAACGTTATTTCGAAGAGACCGAGATCGAATATGTTATTCGAAAACCACAACGATCCAACGAATGTGTTTCAAAGTGAAGACATTTTGATAAGCATGGAATCAAGGATAGAGATGTGAAGTGCAAGGGATAATCGCTACTAATCCTGAGGGTGATTCCAAAACGGATGTAGCAGGAATAGTGACTTCGGTTTGTTCAGACCCAGAACGGACTTGTATGGATGAATGCTATTAGCACATTGTCATTGGAGGGTAACTAGCATTCTAAGTGTAAGTGTTCCATAAAGGTAATCTTAGCCTCAGGCGTCATCAACCGAAAATGACTAAAGCAGAAGAGATGCAGCAAGGCTATGCGAGTTGCTCATAGGTAAGGTATGATCATCCCTATCTAGAGTCGCTATTATCTCTCATTTGTAAGCTTCAGGGCCCATTAACAGAAGAGTGATTATATTTGGCACTATTCAGTAAGGAGTAGGCTGGCCACATGTTGGTAAAAGATCCAAGCGAGGTCCTCGATGTTATTTTATCTAGAGGTGCACCGTGACGGGTGGTACCCTAGTAGCCCCGTCATTGTATGGAATCCATTTTCCAATAAGCGCCGTAAAGACTTAGTTGTGCCCAACTATGCTAAAACATGAGATGCAAGCACTTCAACTATATTCATATTTTACTTTGACCCTTAGACTTTATTATAATATAAATGGATTTTCTATAGAAAATGTTTTGGTTATCGTAAGGTAAAAACCCATTCATGTTTACGCGCGACGTGGTCTTACGAGATACCTTTAGTTTTAAAGATTTTTCTTATAACTCTAAATCCAGTTGGGTGTGTTTTCTCACACTGGTTTTCCAGGCTGACTTGGGTGTTATTTTATCATAATGCCTGAGTTAGACCGGGCATATTATAGATTAGTTTGGATGTTTCGGAGCTTCAGGAGACGAGTTGGAGGCCCGGAAACGTATTCTCATAGATGGTTAATTTCCGCTGTATCCATTATTGTATCTAGTAGCAATTTTAAGGACATGTATATAATTGTCCAAGCTAAAATAAGTCAGTATACTCTGATTGATGTCTGTATATACATATATTGCAGTTTGACTTTTCGGTAAAGATTTGTTGTATATTACAGATTATTCTTTCCGTTGTGAGATTCTGTGTTGTTTAGTTTTCTTCTTATCTTCTCCTTCTTTCTTTTTCCCTAACAATCCGGGTTTTTCGGCATTCGATTGCTTGGCACATAATATAGTGGACGTAATAGTGTCGACTTTTGAGGGTCGAAAATCACGGTTCGTTACACTAGCTTTGCCTAATGGATTAGTTTAACTTTAAATAATTACTATTATGTGAAAAACTTCATTTGTGGAATAACTTCTATGTCTGGATTGTTAGGTTGGATTTTTTTTATTGTGTTGATAATGTTACAAACATTACGTTGAGTGGAAATAAAGCCTACAATGGTGTTTTGGATAATGACATTTATGTCATTAATATATATTATGTCTCTGCTTTGAATTATTCTTCTAATGTTAACATTAATAATAAATATCCGTGGAATTGTAGGCTACATCATATAAGTGAGAAATGACTACACAAATTGAAAATCAAAGGTTTTCTACCATTATTTTATACATGTGAGTCTTAGCCTAAAGGAAAAATGACCAAGCATCCTTTTAGTAGGAGCAATAAAAGAGTTAGTGAACTCTTGGGTCTCGTACATACTAATGTATGTAGCCCAACTCCTACAGTTACCTAAGATAATTCTTCTATTTTGTAACCTTTACTATTGATTTTTCAAGACTAGTGTAATGAGTATCTTATGGAGCAAAAATCCGATGTTTATGAGTTTTTATTGAATATAAAAATGAGGTCGAAAATCCAACAAACCATAAGATTAAACTATTTCGATCTGATCGAGGAGATAAGTATGTTGACAAGAACTCCAATTTACTTAAAAGATATTGGGATTGTCTCTCAGGTTACTCCACCCTATACTCCGCAACAAAAAGGTGTTTCGGAACAAACGAATTGAACCCTAATAGATATCATTCGTTCCATGATGAGTAAAGTCGAGCTCCCTCGTTCCTACCGGGGTATGCACTAGAAATCGCAGTGCATATGTTGAGTTTGATAGCCATGAAATTTGTGCATAAGACACCACATGAGATGTGGCATAGGAAGAAACCCGACCTCAAACATGAGAAGGCGTGGGGTTGTCGAGCATACGTTAAGAGCGTTGGTCCCAATAAACTCGTGGAAAAATAAGTCTTATATAAACTCATAGGATATCCTAAGAATTCTATGGGATATATTTTCTACAATATCGAGAAACAAAAGGTTATTATTTCACAATATGATGTTTTTTTATAGAATAAATTTCTATGAAAAACTTAACGGGGAAGTTGTTGATTTGGATGAGATTCGAGAGATAATATAGTACATTAACTAGTGGGTGAACCAAATTCACCCATAAATGAATATACACAACCTATTAGAAGGTCAAATAGGGAATCTCGTGCACCAAAGATCTCGTAGGCGACGAGAAAGTGGAATGCGTCTTAAATAGCTAAACCCCTTTCTCATTCCAACAAGCATTGCAGAGTGAAGATAATACACTATGGCTTTGAGCTATGAAATCCAAAATGGATTCATGTATGAAAAAAAAGTATGGACTTTAGTTGACATACCCAAAGAGATAAATCCATCAGATGCAAATGAATTTTTAAGAAAAACATAAATGCATATGGATATGTGGAGAATTACAAACCAAGGCTAGTTGCAAAAGGATTTCATCTAATTCAAGTTGTTGGTTATGATGAAACATTTTTGTCCATAGTAATGCTTAAGTCTAGTTCGATAATGCTAACTATTACTGCATTCTACGACTACAAAATATGACAAACATATTTAAAAATGTCATTTCTAAATGGTAATTTAGAAGAAACTATTTATATGTCACAATCTAACGGCTTCATGGTCAGTAGGAGTGAGGGCAAGGCTTGAAAGTTATTAAGACCATTTATGGACTTAAACAAGCTCCAAGGAGTTGGAATATAAGTGTTTTGATATGGTAATCAAACAGTTTGGTTTTTATTGAAACATGGAGGAAGCATGCATACTCCAAAGGAAGTAAGGAGGTGCTATCATGTTCTTAGTACTATATGTCGATGATTTATTATTAATTGGCAATAATGTTTCGTTATTGCAATCAATGAAAGCTTGGCTTTCTAAGAATCCCTCTATGAAGGATTTGGAAGAAGCATCCTATATTCTAGGTTTAAAGCTCTAAGAGGTTGTTGGGATTATCCCAATACCTGTACATAGATACCATATTGAAAAGGTTCGGTATGGAGAATTCCAAGTGCAAAAATGTTATAACGCAATCTGAAATAGTCCTTTCTGATGATGAGAGAGAATGTATGAAGAGGATACCATATGCAAAGGCAATTGGTTCCATGATGTACACTATGCTATGTACTAGACCATATGTGACCTACGCATTAGGATGTGTAAGCTAATACCAGTCCAATCCCGCAGAAAAGCATTGGACTGCCGAGAAGTGTATACTTAAGTATTTAAGAAATATTAAGTACTTATTCCTTATTTATAGGAATGGAGACCCCTTTTGAAAGGTATAAAGATTCTAACTTTCAAAGTCGAAGATAGCAAGTCAGTGTCAAGTTACATCTTTACTTTAAATGACGGATAGTCATTTGGAAATGTTCCAAACAGGAAACCGTAGCTGATTCTACAAATAAAGGCCGAATAAATCGCCCTCAATTAAGAAGCTAAAGAAGCAGCCTTGATGCGCAAATTTATAAGCGAGCTAAGGGTGATTCCCGACAAGGAGAATCTGATGACATTGTTCAGTAACGACAATATGGCAATACATGTCGCAAAAGAGCCTAGAGCACACAAGAAATCAAGACACATTCTACAAAAGTTCCATCTAATTAGATAATTCATTGAGAAGAAAGAATCCATGATTCGAAGAGTAAATAAAAAGGACGACATAGTAGATCCATTTATGAAGGGACTAGCTCGGTCAGTTCATGTCAAATTGATCGAAGGATGAGATTAAGATTCCTTAATTGGCCCAAGTGCAAATGTGAGATTAATAGAGCTAGTGGTATTTCTTCGGGGCAATTCTATAGTGTACTGTAAACAATTAACTTCGTAACAAAATCTCATTCAAAATAAAAGGCGTTTTCCTTTCTATTTATTTAATTTAATTATATTTAATATAAAATCCAGAAATTATATATTTTGGGATTGTAGTTACAATGTGTTGTAACCATGGGAAATTTTTCACAATAAACATAAACGTATCGTTTTATACCTAGTGAAGATGTATTGAGACTAAATATATATAAATGAGTACGTAACGCTTTCCTAATGTTAGGAAGTATATTGCCCGTGGCTGCTTGGGGTACCAAAAGGTTACTTATTGGTAGTTGTCGAATAACTACAGAATGACACACTTGATAATTTCTTATTAGTTAATATAACTAAGGTCAAATAGAGAATATCAAAGTGAAATATTACAAAATTCTCTCGACCTGAGATTATTTTTAAACTTGAACGTGGACACTCTACGTTGATTATAGTTCAATCACGGCATGATGTCCATCCAACAACTATAGTTAGGTCTGATTTGAAGCATTGAAAGTAAAACATTATTTAATAAAGAACTCGTTCCCTTGGTTATATGAGGTTAGTACCATGGTCAAATGTAATCGACTCAAAGTCAAAGTCTATGGCCAGAGAATTTTAGTTAATAGCAATTGTTATTATTGAACTAAAGAATTTATGTTTAGATTATACAAGTTGAATGTGGATGATATTGAAATTTTGACCAATACCAAATTCCATAAGTCCTAATGTGATATAGTTTTGGCAAAGAGAAAATTGGTGTAAATAATTGTCACTACCCAAGGCCGCTTAATATAGTAAAATTGGATTTTAACAAAACAGTGTAAGCGGTAAATTCGGAAAACATTTACACTATCAACTAAGGTGATGTGCGAACATTAATATTCGAATCGTTCGATATTAATTACTGACTGAATTTACATCTATGAGTCACACTACCGCGGTATTGAAAACTTCGAGCAGCGCATGGTTTGATTAAATTATATATGTTATAAATTAATTAAATTAATTAATATTTGTGAGAATATTAATTATAAAAAAATTATTTGATTTATTTGAATCAGTATTGAATATAGTGCATATATAAAAGTTATATATGTACGTATCGATATACGATATCAATGTACATTTGAATTTGGTTTAAAATATGCAATCACTGATTGGGTTTTGGAATTCATGTAGGCCTATAGGACAATCAAGCATGGATGGTCATGATGGGTTATTAAGGGGTTTGTTATTTTTGAAATAAATGTTTGAATTGGTGGAGAAAGAAAAGGTAAATGTGAGATCTAGATCTCCTCCTTTTTTTTATTTTTTTTTCTTATAAAAACCCAACTCCTCCATTAGTTTGTGGGTTACTCTCTCTAGCCTCCACAACTCCTCTTGGTCACAAGTTTTAGCCCTTCTCTCCTCTCTATATTCAAACAAATCGAATCGAATCGAATTAAATTAAAGGTGTGTTGAGCTCTTCGATTAGTAGGTTTTCAGGAAGGGATTAGATCCGAGTCAAGGTGCTTGTTCGATTCAACATTCAAAGTGTTACATCAGGCCATGGTTTACGTAACATCCAACTAAACACAATTTATATATGTGTTCGTTTATGTCATTATATGTGAAAAGATTAGAATTATAGGTATCATGAGTTGAAGCGGATATGCACAACTTAATCCCCCCTTGGAGTTGGTCGGTCCACCGGTCCTTTCGAAGGTCCTATGTATTGGGGAGTCTTCAAACAAAAAAAAGGTTAGAATTATATATCGTGAATTCATATATTTGTTTGTTGTTGAATCTATATGTATATATGTATGTGTTATAAAAAATTTTTGCATATCTCCATTTCATATGTTGGCCCTGATAAATAAAAAACATTTTTTTCAAAAGTATATTGCTATAAATAATTTTTAAATATAATTTAAATTTAAATTGATATCATATTCATTATAATTATATAACTAATTTATTTAGTAAAGCTATATGTACATACGTTTTCAAATTATATATAATTAAACGAAAAGAAAATATGTGTATATGTATGTATTTTTATTTACAATTTTAAGTTTTATTTATATTTTATTAATATATATATATAGATTTATGTATGTATATATATAATAAAACGAGAATTTTTTTTAAAGGACAAATAATTTAAAATTTTTATTCATAAGGACACGCACAAATAAATTTCTTCAAAAGGACAGGCCCAAAGCCCATTCGCGCATTAAAAAAATTCTCCATTTCCTTCTTTTGTATTCCTGGTCGACTTTCAAATCCACTCATCTTCATGACAGAAAATTAAAATTAAGAAAAAAAGGGCAAACGAAACCATAACAAAATCGCTACCTCCATCTCAATCGCATACGTTAGAAACAAGCAGAATTTGAGCACAAATCTGATACCTTATCCCCTCAATCTGATATTCGACAAAAACCTAACGCCCTAGCCCTCATTCTGATTTTCAGCTCGAATCTGGCAACAAAGAACCTCAATCTGAGAATCGAGCCGAAATTGAAAACCTAGAATGTGAATTTGATACCATAGCAGCTGTTTTTGATAATCTTCATGAAGCAAATATCCTACCTATAGTAGAGATGAAGCAGGAACATGCAAAGTTAAGATTATTAAAAAGAACAATGGAAGAAGATATACAGAAAGGGAAAGAAGAACAAAAAGGAAACATGAAGGAAAAAGAATAGAAGAAAAGGTAAATGATATTATGAAATGAAGCTTGACAAAACCATTGTAGGTTGATTATGATACTACTGAACTTATTTTACAGAAAAATGAAGAAACAATGCAGGAAAAAACACCTGGTGGCAAATCAACTGTACAACAAATACCAAAAAGTGAATTAAGATCGAAGATGAAAAATGAGAAAATAATTCAGCGGCAACTTCAATAGGAAATTAATACCATTAAGTTATTAAACTTATACTATTAAATCATTAGATGTATTTTAATAGTGTTAATACGTTTAACAGGAAAAAGCACAAACAGATAAGGGAAAACAAATAGCAGTTGAGAAATATGAAGATGATCAAGCCAACACGGTAAAAATACAAGCCATATCAGTTTTGAAGATTTTCATGGTCAAAAAGTGATACCTATAGTTCGTTTGGTAGAAGACAAAGCTTAGTTGGTTAAGAAATAGATTTGTTGTAAAACTGATACTAATATATTGATATTAATAGTTGGTTATAATGCTTAGAAGATAATTGCCATTTGTTACAAAACTAATACTAATATATTGAAAATATGATACCAAACATCTGTTAGAATTAACATGATAATTTGTATTTAGAAAAATTAATTCTAGCACACACATAAAAACTGATACCAACAACCTGCAATTGTGATACCTATTTCTAATTGTGTGTAGCTGATTAATTTTAGTTTACAAATTATTTCACCATCTTTTTTCTAGGAAAACTGATACTAAATTCTTACAAAATGGTACCCACTATATAAAAAGTTTTAGTTCATATGTCAATGTTGTAATTTTTCAATAAAATGATACTTATATTTCACAAAATGATATCCATTGTATAAGAAACTGATACATATATTTCATAAAATGAACCTATTGTTTGTTTTGTTGAAGACAAAACTTTCTAATTTTAAAAATAATTTTTCATTACTTTATGACAAAACCGATATAGTAATATTCATAAAATGATACCCGCTATAATTGATGGAATTTACTACTCCATAATTGAATTTTTTCTATCACAAATATAAAATTGACACTAATGTAATGCAATACCGATACCTACTATCTGTTTTTATGAACATCATATCTTAAAATTGAAATACTATTTGAACCAAAATGATACATACACCTTATAAACATGATACTCACTTTATCTTTCTTCGAACTTTATACTTTAAATTACACAAATTACTTTCATTGTAATTTGTAACAAAGATAACACAAATATAAGCTAAAAATTATACATGCAATATGTTTCTTTAGAAGTTATTATGTAGCAGTTTTAGAAGTATTTCAACCATAATTTTTAAAAAATTGATGCCTACATTTAGCAAAAATGATACCAAATTTTGGCTAGATAAAAATACCATATTTTATCTCATGTTTATGGAAACTGATACCACTATATCATGTTATATATTGTTTTGTTTCAATGCTGTTTGTTTCACTGACAACTTAATGCCACATTTTCAAGAAATAGGACGATGATGATTTTGTCAATCCATGTAATAAAAGCATGCGTACAACATCAAAACAAACAGATAGCAAAATCTGAAAATGTTAAGCCAGAAACTGCTTATAGATGTGGCTTACAAGCTGTCTTCAAGATATTAAAACTGGTCAAAGAAAAAAATGGACTGACCAAAAAGCAATTTGACATCTTAAAGAAGATAACTTTTTACAACTTCTTCAAAGTCATTTATGAAGAAAAAATAACAATGAAAGAATGAAAAAAACATCAACAAAACTTGGATGCTTTATACAGCTGCTGCTGTATGGAAACTGATACCTTCGTCTTAGGAGAAGACAAAATGAAGGTCACTTCCAAAGAAATAAGCTTGTTGTTCGGGCTGCCATTAAAAGGAATAAACATAGAACCAACAAAAGAATTGACAGGCAAACCATTCCACTAGAATGCAAAGACTTTGCAACTAGAAAATTTGACACATGTACTTACACAACAAGAAATGTTGTGGAAAGAAGAATAAATCAAGAAATATCAAAAAGGAAAAAAGAAAATGAAGAAGATCTGCCTTTGTTGATAATAATGAAAAAACTATTGACATTTTTCTTTCCCAACAACCAACAAAAACTAAGATGGGGAATTCTACCCTATTTGATTGATAGTGAAACAATGCAAACTGTCTCATGGCCAGAAACAATAGAGAAAATTTTTAGTAAATTTGTGAAAAAGTTTATCTCCAAGCCAACAAACATGTCTGAATGTTCCATGCTTCCATTGGTAAGATGTGTTATGCAAAATATTATTAACTGAAAAAATATATTATATTCAACATTCCTATCTAATTATATCTTTAAATGTTTATAGTATTGCATTTGTGAGGAAATGAACCTCATACAACCTAGAAGGCAACTTGCTGAAGATTTACCCAGATTTGCAGAATGGGATGTAAGAAAGCTTAAAGACATTGTTGTGAAACAATTTTTGAATGATACAAAAGTTGGCAATGTAAGTTAAAATTAATTCTTACTTACACTAGTGAGTGTCAGTTTACATTTTATGTTCTCTCTGTCTATAGTATCAGTTTCAACACTTAGAATAATTTTTCGTGTCTGCATATATCACATATGCCCCTTTGCAGCATCACTCTAGATTCTTATTAGTATCAGTTTCCATGTTTTGCTTTACATTTTTGTTTCCATACTATCAATTTGTCCTCGGCATGGTACATCTTGTCATTTTGCACAGTATCAGCCATAATATACAATAATACTTGGTATCATTTTTAGCATTGCATATAATCAATTAGTAAGTGTACATAGTATCAATTTCATTATTATTCTATTTTCTTCTATTAAACTAATCACTTATTAATGTCATTTATAAGTTACAAAATACTATCATAAAACATTTGCATTTAAATTTTAAATCAAAATTACTATTTCAATTACACAGGTAAAAGAAATAAGCACTATTCTTCCACATGAACACAAGCTACTCAAAATAGCATCGACAAAAGAAGAATCAAGCGACAAAAGAATAGAGAACCAACGGAAAAAAAAAACAAAGAAGTTGAACAGAGCACTCAATGTTTTGAAGATTTTGTAAGCCTTAATGTTTTGCAAATGCACATTAAAGTTTTGGAAGAAGAAGGTAAGGAAAAAAAGGCAATTAGACAAAGAAAAGAATTTAAGGGTAGAGGTAGAAAAAGAAAATTTGAAATTTAAAGAACTCAAACCAAGACTGGAAGAAAATGAAAAGAAAATTTCAGAAGTTGAACTAGAGAGTAAGCACATGGAAGATGAACATGACAACATTCTAAATGAACATGCACATGAAGAAACAGAAATAGAAAACAGGGGAAAAAAATCAACAAATGAAAACATTGATGGTGACAATGAAGACAGAAATGATGAGTCTAATGTAGAAAAAGTTAACACAGCAACTAAAATAAATGAAGATGTATGTTTAAATATAGAAGTCCAAAATGAAGAAAAAACATTCACAGCTGAAAAGACTGAAGAAGAAAATCCAAAGTGTCAATAAGTACCTACAAAGTATCAAGCAAAATTAATATAAATGGATAGGTACATGATTTTTTATTATTGAAAATAACATTGTTTGATTCTAATTCATGCTTGCTTATATTATATATAATTCTATGTATAAGTTTAAATAAACTGATACCTAAATGTATTAAAAAATGATATCTATGTTCCATTTCTTATAACTTGATGGTATGTAAATTGAACTATTTATATTGATCATCATTTAGTAGAAAACTGATACCAAAATAATGCAGAATTTATATGTATCAATTCTTTGATTAGAACTGATAGTTGGTTATTTTACAAGTAGTTTTCACTAGTAAATAAATCAAAACTGACACACACACACACACACACACACACACACACATATATATATATGAAAAACCGATACTTGCTTTCTGTATGAAAAACTGATATCAACGGAAAAATGATACCCATAAACTGCCACTATAAACATTATCGATACTAATAATATTATATTCATTCACCAATAACAAAAACTGATAGCTTCTATTGTTAATATAGATTTTCAACTGGAAAAAATGTAGAAGAAGTTGAAGACACAACTGCTGACACTAATACAGAACAAGAGCACCAAACAAGTGAAAAAGAAAGTACATGCATGAAGACTGAAACAGAAAATCAACTAGACGAAAATGTGCTCCAACTAAATGAAGATAAAGATATGGACACAAAAGAAAAAAGTGAAGACGTGTTGAACAAAACAAATGAAACAGTGTTGCAAACAAATGAAGATAAAACGGCGCAAAAAGAAATAAAAGAGGCTCAAAAATTGGAAGAAGACACCAGTAAAGAGAGCAAAGTTGCACGATACAATGATGTAGTACTAGACCTAACACCTCCATCTTTCAACATCAATATCACACAACAGTTGTAAGAGGGAATAACAGAAAAGGACAAAGAAAACAAACCAGCAAAACCTCATGGTCAGAAAAGGAAACAAAAAGTTCATAAACCATCTTCTTATGTAAAAAGAATAAAAATAAGAGAAAGGAAGAAAAAGGAAAGCCCCGGCTTTGAATATGGTCAAAGAATGAAAAAAAACAGCGAAAAAACGAAAACCTGAAGAAAATGAAAATGAAGAAAAATTAGAAGAAAATGAAAATGATGAAAAAGAAAGTGCAAAAGAGTCAATCCTAATGCCAATTCAAGTAATAGAGCCAACACTATCAAATTTAGGACTAGGACACTGCAGCAAAACTTTGGCATACTTGAATATAGAACAACAAAATACAATCAAAACTTTCTTTGCTATGACATCATCAAATGAGTAAGTTTACAGACATATATACTAATTTTGCTGGTTAAAATAACATTGTGTAATTGATATGTGCCTTATTTTCTTAAAATAGAGATATAGCATGGATAGATAAAGACACAATTAGAGAAGGATGTACAATAACAAAAATAGTACTACGACAACTTCCTAAAGAAAATGCAACACGTGGATCGATACACACTTTTTTTTTCTTAATAATACTGGTACCAATAAAAATAATTGCAAAAAATAATGTCTAATAGCTATTTCCAATGCTATTTGTACCAAAACTGATACATACTTATAACCAAAAATGATACCTAATTACTATTTATTACAAAGTGGTGGTCTATTAGTTGAATTATATATTAACTGTTATGTTTGACAAAATAAATACCCAAATAGTGCAAAACTAATTCGTAGTAGCAATTGATATCAATTCATACTCTCTTTTTTCTACTAGCAATTGATTCGATAGCATGTTCAAAAATGATACTAAGTCAGTGCAAAAATGATACCCAGAAGCATTTTAGTCATGTTACATGCTTAGTTATTCTTGTAATTTGTAATATATATTACTATTATTAAAATAAAAGAAACGAATTATCATTGAATATTGTTTCACTAATAATAAAAACTTACATTTTATTGTTGTTAATACAAATAATTGACTGGTATATATCTAAATATGGGCTGAAAGAGCACAACTATGCATTCACAACAATAATGACGGTAAATAAAACTTTAGCATGCAATAATATCATAAATACTGCATATATATCGAATTCTAACTTATTTTTTTATTTAACAGCAATCTATAGTTTTCAGTATACATGGAATTATAAAATCTTTAGTGTTGCCTTTCCTTGAACAAATTGTGGATGATGAATATGCAAATGATATATATTTCCCATTGCATTGCGAATAACATTGGACACTTGTAACTTTGACATACCCTACAATGAAATGGAGTCATCTGGATTCTAGACATCCTAGAAGAAATTCTAATGAAAGAAACAACCCCAGTCTAAAGCAAGCAATGATATTGGTATGATATATTTTTGCTATGAAGCAAAATAATTTAATTAAACAAATCGAACAATAGCTAACTTTGTATTGTTTTGTTTTCAACAGAGAAATAAAATTGAAGAAATGCTGAAAGAAATTTGGAAGAAGAAAAATATATAGGATAAGGAAGTGAAGGAAAATAAAATGCATCAGACACCATGTGCACAACAAGGATCGAACACGTAAGTTACCTATGTTGTTCAAAATGATACGTACTGACAGTTAAACTAAAATTGTAAATTTTCTTTTAAATTAATACAAAGATACTGCAAACTACAGACAAATCTGATATTCAAGCTACTGACAAAAACGACTAACTGTTAAACTGTTACATAGAAACTAAAAATTACAGAACAAAAGTATTAGGAAATCAAAATCTACGGTTTCTATGATAACAGCTATTCAATGGAAATCGAATATGCATATATATTTCCATTTTATAGGTAGTAGCCAGAGTAACATCACTAGAAAGACAAGAACAGGACTTAAAGAACATTACAAGAGACTACAAATCGATTGGATCAATGAAGAAACAAGAGAGATACACAAATCAGACATACACAGTTTTCAGACGTCTGGATGCACTACTCAAACGTCTGGAAAAACCCTCTGGAACAACAAAAAAGACAGGATCAGACGTTTGGTGATGCATTCAAACGTCTGAAATACTACTGTATACAAAAAAATATAGAGTTAGACGTCTGATACAAATACCAGACGTCTGATTTCGAACTCGGAATTTAAATTCAAATTTCAATTGCCACATTTGAATAGACATCTTCGCTTCTCTTCACTGCAACTCTTCATCGCCATCAGAAGAAACTGTAGAGCACTTGTTAATGGATGCAACTACTCAAGTAATCTCTCTACAACTATATATAACATCAAGAATCAAAGAGAACACTCGCCTTACTGGCTTGTGCTCTTTACTTACATACTCTGTCATATTCTTGATCTCTAGCAATCTTTTCTTGTATTTTACTCTTCCATATATTCAGTTCTCCTCAGTCAATAATCTCTAGATATATATTGAAAGTATTTGTACTTAATAGTCAATATCCGTGTTATAGAACACATACTTGACAAGAACAAGCTATTGTAACCAAGCCTATTACTCCGGGCGAAGTGAGGGTGTTTGATAGTCGAATTTCGAAGGGGGGCTTCAGGACTGGACGTAGGACGGAAGGTCCGAACCAGTATAAAATCCTGGTGTGCTTATTCTATATTTACCTAGATTAACTTTGTCTTAAGTTGCATCATATATTTTTTCATATATACTTGCATATACACTACACGATCCACCCTATATACTTTCAATTGGTATCAGAGCAAGGATTGATCAAAGTACAGTAACACGTTTTTGAATCACTTTAATATGGCAAGTATTTTTCAAGTAGGACAATCCACAACACGACCCCCACTTTTTAATGGATCTGACTATGCATATTGGTCAACACGTATGAGAATTTTTATGGAAGCTAATAGACTAGAAATTTGGTCGGCCACTCAAAATAAATATGAAGCACTTGACACTGTTATGAACACATGGACCGATGCACAAAAAACCATAACTTCTATCAATGCCAAAGCTATGAATGTTTTATTTTGCTCACTAAATAAAAATGAATTTTCACGTGTCATGTTATGTAACGCTGCATTTGATATTTGGCATGCCTTACAAGTTACACACGAAGGAACAAACAAAGTTAAATAAAGTAAGATTTCAATTTTACGAAATCAATTTTCATTATTTAAAATGAAACAAAATGAATCTATAGTAGACATGTACTCTAGATTCCAAACCATTCAACATGATTTAATGGGACTTGGAGTCAAATTCAACAATTATGATTTAGTATCTAGAATGCTCAATTCTTTAACTCTAGAGTGGGAAAGAAAAGTATTAGCTATCGAAGAAGTTAATGATTTCTCAACACTCTTAGTTGAAGAATTGACAGGAAATTTAATGTCCTGTGAAGCTAATTTGCAGGCATGAAAAGAACAAAATTCGAAAAAGAAGAACATAGCATTCCCGGCAACTAATGAAGACTCCGACTTAGATGAAGAAGAAATTGTCTTTATTGCCAAAAACTACAACAAATTCAAGAAATTTAGGAAAATTACTAGATTTCAGAAAGTAGAAAAATCAAGCTCAACAAATCAAACATCACTCAAATGCTATGAATGTGACCAATTTGGACATATGAAGAAAGACTGTCCCAAACTCAACAATGATAAAAAGAAGAAAAAATTTGAAAAATTCAAAAAGAAGAAGGCTTTCAAAGTAACATGGGATGACTCGGATTCTCCATCATCAGATAGTGATAGCGATAGTGACGGAGAACAAGCTAATGTGTGTTTTATGGCACAAACTGATGAGGTATGTCCCAAACTTAGTTATGACGAATTATTAGAACTTAACATGGAATTAGATGATAAATTTAGACAAATTAAAAAATTGAACAAAGAACATATTGTCAAGATAAATAGACTAGAACTTGAAGTAGGAATGTTAAAAGATGAAAAAATTATTTTAGAAGAGGAACTAGAATTATCTCAAGAAAAAATTAAAAATAATTTGGTCGAAAATAAGGCTATTGCTAGTAATGTTGATAAAACAAAATTAGAAAAGGATAACTTGTTAAAAGAAAATATCAACTTGAAGAGTAATATTGAAACATTGAAAATTGAAAATTTAGAATTAAAAAAAATTAGATAAAATTACAAATAATGTTTCAAAATTTAATATAGGAAAACAGGATTTGGAAAATCTTATCAAAACTTCAAAACCATCAGGTAATAGAAATGGAATGATTTAAAAATACTACTAAACAAAGAGGGAATGGTATTAAGAAATATAGTGGTATTTATAAAAAGTCTAAAAGTTCACCTAAGTCTAATATGAATACCAAAAATATGAAAATTTGGATTTCTAAGACAAATAATAATTTGATTAGACAAAAACATACGAATAATTTCTTTAAAATGAAATCTATAATAAGAATTATATTCATAAAGGTACCAAACCTTCTTGGGTATGGCTACCTACTTCCGCTAACATCTATGACCCTAACGAAGTATATTGGTACGAACTAAACATTTTTTATTTTACAGGTACCTAAAATAAAAAATAAAGAGAAATGGATACTAGATAGCGGATGTTCCAAGCATATGATCGGAAATTCAAAAATATTGTCAAATATAACATACATCGATGGTGGAACGGTAACTTTTGAAGATAAGTCAAAAGGATACGTCTTGGGCATTGGAGAAGTCATCAACTCTGGTATTTCTAACTCTCCTATTGTTACAAATGTTTTGTTAGTAGAAAATCTAAATCACAATCTACTGAGTATTAGTCAATTATGTGATAAAGGTTTTCAAATCAATTTTGAAAAAGATATATGTAATATTTTTGATAATAACAAACAACTTATATTTGAGGGTTTTAGAAACAAAAATATTTATGTCTCAAACATGAATATAAATAAAAATTCAAATGTGTGCTTAACCGCCAAACATGACAATCCATGGTTATGGCATAAACGTTTTTGTCATATTAACTTTAAATATATCAACAAATTAGCAAAATATGAGCTAGTTAGAGGTTTGCCTAAAAAAATTACAAAGCGGAAAATTTATATGAAGATTGCCAAATTGGAAAACTAAAGAAAAGCTCTCTTAAATCTAAAAATAATATTTCTAAAAGACCATTAGAATTATTACATTTAGATTTATTTGGTCCAACGCAAGTACAATCTATAAATCACAACAAATATGTTTTTGTAATAGTTGATGATTTTTCAAGAAATACATGGACTTTATTTTTAAAACATAAAAGAGACACCTTTGGTATGTTTAAAATATTTATTAAAAGAATTAAAACACAATTGGATTTAAAAATTTAAAATATTCGAAGTGATCACGGTGGAGAATTCGAAAATGATCTTTTTACCAATTTTTATAATAAGAAAAGAATAAGTCATAATTTTTCTTTCCCCACACACCTCAACAGAATGGTGTAATAGAAAGAAAAAATCGAACGTTACAAGAATGTACACGAACACTATTAAATAGTACTGGTCTACCAAAACATTTTTAGACTGAAGCTATTGCCACAACTTGTTATGTTTTGAATCGAAAAACCATATGACCTATGACTAAAACAAACTTGTTTCGAAATATTTTTTGAAAGAAAACCTAAAGTATCATACTTTAAAACTTTCGAATCAAATTTTTTTATATTGAATACAAAAGATAATTTAGGAAAATTTGACCCGAAGGCCGGTGAAGGAATCTTTGTTGGATATTCGTATCGCAGCAAAGCATATAGAATTTTAATAAACGAAATAACACTATTGAAGAAAGTTTACAAGTTTCATTCGATGAAAATCTTTTTAACCATCATACTAATGACGATGAAGAAATAATTCCAATAACAATACAACAAATTCTGTTAAAAATGAGACAAATGTGCAAAATAATACTTTGATATCATCTCCTAGAATTCTTAAGGATCATGAAAAAGATAATATCATTAGAGATCTCAATTCTAAAGTAACTAGAAATCAACTTAATCAAATAAGCTATATAGCATTTATGTCAATTTTGAACCAAAAAATTATAAAGAAGCCTCAAATGATAATTTTTGGATAATAGCTATGCAGGAAGAATTAAATCAATTTGAACGTAATAATGCTTGGGAATTAGTACCAAGACCAGAAGATCAATCTGTTATAGGAACAAAATGGGTATTCAAAATAAAGTAGATGAAAACGGAAATATTGTTAGAAATAAAGCATGTTTAGTTGCTCAAGGCTATAATTAAGAAGAAGACATCGAATGTTATCCCACTTTTTGGCAAAATTGCGATATCTAAACTTTACTAAAAACCAATGATTACTAGTCATAAATATCAATTATGGATTGCAGGTACACAATGGATTTCGATGAATTTTGTCCGAATCCGGATCGGGCTACGATTGACAAGACATGGCAAGCAAAGCCGTGATAGCCAGCGTTTCAAATTTCAGGGTAATCGGAGTTTATATAAAATGAGATATGATCGATACAAGTTAGAAAAGATGCGCTGTTCGCATCCATCAGAGAGTTGTCACATTGGTTTGTTCGAATCCATCAAGTTCGAATCCATCAGGAATGAGCAACTTTGAATCAATCAGGTTTGAACCGATCAGATTCGAATCCATCATCTTCGAATCCATCAGATTCGAATCCATCGGTTCCGCATACTTCGAATCGTTCGAGTTCGAATCAATCAGATAGGCCCCGCCTCGGCTCTATTCGAATCCATCAGGTCATGCATAGTTCGAATCCATCGGGTTCATATCCATCAGGATGCCCATACGTTCGTGTCCATCAGCCCCGCATCAATCCATTTCGTATCCATCGAGCGATCTCATTTCGTCTCGATCGCCTACCATCTGCTTCGTATCCATCGGTTGGAGGGCCTGTTGTCTCTAGTTCGTATCCACTAGGTGATCATACTTGAATGATTGTTCGTATCCATCGAGCTAAGGCTAATATTGCTTATTCGTATCGATCCACACTGGTCGATACGAACAAGAATTGGGTTGATGAATACGAACGAGGCTACCTCTATCGATATGAATTAGAGCATCTCCACCGATCAAATATATACAACGGTCATCGAGGCAAACGAGGCGAAGTTTGTGGACAGGAATCGGTCAATACGCCACTAGAATAGGATCGATCCAGAAAACTCGCTCCACATCACTCCACGTCACTGCGCGCGAGCTCTGGATCGATGCGAAAGGTATGGATACGAAATATGGATTCAAACGAGACAGTGTACACGAAAACGTAATCTTGCATCGATCATATCTCCTAAACCACATATCCAAATGCTACGAAAATTTCACAGTAGCTTGCGTACGAGATAAAGAACAATCCTACCAAGTTTCAGCTCGATTGGATCATTTTTTGATGGATACAAAATCACTTCGCATCAATCACAGATCGAGTCGAAACTTGGTGGAGTCGGTCGTGTGGGCCCACTCACATGCCAGAAGAAGTCTCCTGAAGTTTGAACGTGATCTCGGCCTTCTACGCCTATAAATAGCCCCCTGAGGGCTACAGAAAAGGGATCGTTTGCCATCCAACGTCCAGACTCTACCGGATTCAATTCTACTCCTAACCAATAAACGATTCTCTTCACTATAATCGCTGTAATCGATTGTAATCGGCAAGGATAATAAATAAAAAGGAAAACTATTGAAGTGGACGTAGGCCGGAGATAGCCGAACCACTATAAATCCCGTGTCTCTGTTATTTATTTCAGAACTGTTGTCTGCTGTTTGTTTGGATCTGTGATCTGTATTTGGGATATTGTTGATTTATATTCATAGTTTGGTGCTTTCACGATACTTGGGGTTTGTGACCATTTTTGGCGCAAACACTTTGGTGCTTTCGTTGAGAGGGACTAACGCCCACTACATCGGATTCAGAGTTCAGATTTGAAGAGTTTGAAAAGTTTAGATTTAGAGACGATGACTCGACAAACAAGACAAAGAGATGATCGGAGCCAACAAGGAGGAAGCCAAGAAGCATCCTCTGGAGCTGGAAAAGGACAAGCTTCGATGTACATCACTGGAGATGAGATGGAGGCTATGGCTAATTCGATACACGAAAGCATGATGAAGACTCACCAAGAGATGATGCAGAATTTTATTGTGCAGATAAGAGCGGTGAATTTGCAGAACCTTGGACCAACTACAGCAACTGTTAATGCTGAACAAGGAGTTGGGATTGCGGAAACTAGCAGAGATCAAGCTCAAGATCAGAATGTGAGACCAGGAGGCAATCAACAAGGACTTGGGGGAAGACCCTCAGGGTCCGATACTGGAAGGTCGATGGATGGAGCTCAACAGGCTAGAACCAATGTTAATACCAATGAGCTACACGAAGAGTATGTACCAGAATTCCCTTTAGGGCTCGGAGGGCAGGATAGAAACATGACAAGGGGAAAACCCCCGGATGGAGACGAAAGAATGGTTGGTCTAGTGCGACGAATCATGAGAGGAGGATTGTCTAATGAAGGATTGGAAGAAGTCAGTCGGAGCCCGTTCACTTCGAATATCAGGAATGCAAGGAACCCGCCAAAGTTCAAACTACCTATGCTGGATCCTTATGACGGGAAGTCAAACCCAACGGTGCATATTACTCGATAAATCAGGCACATGGAGGTGCTGAGGGCATCCGAGGAAGTGATGGCTCGATGCTTCCCCCTATACTTGTCAGATTTGGCTGCGCTTTGGTTTAGGCAGCTAGGAAACGGATCGATCAGAACATGGGGCGAGCTTGTAGATTTCTTCATGACACAGCTCAGGGTCCACATGACGCGACCCAAGAGTGTGATGACTTTAGCCTCAATAATGCAAAGGATCGGAGAGTCCATAAAAGATTTCTTACTACGATTCAATGCAACGATGGCTACTGTACGCCCGGATCCATCGATGATTTTAATGGCGACGGTGGCAGGAGTTGGGGAGGACACCGAGTTTAAGGATTCTTTGGCATGAGATCCGCCACAAGATCTTGGAGAATTTTATCATGAAGCTGAAAGATTCATTCGGCTGGAGGAATCACGAGCTGAAAGACGGGAAATAAATGCCGTGCAAGGCGAAGGAACCGCCAGGGAACAGTCCGGAATGGACAAAGGAAAGAGAAAGCAGGACGATAAACATGATGGTCCTGACAAACGAAAGAAATTCCAAGAACCCAAATTTAGGCAATATACAGATCTGACGGCAAGCCTGGAACGAATCTACACTGAGACTCGGGGGCAATTCCCCTATCGAAAACCACCCAAGAGAGATCCCACTGAGCAGGAACGCAGAACGGGAAAATACTGCCCATTCCATGAGCTGGATGGGCACACTACAGATGAATGCCGCCACCTAAAGGATGAGGTGGAAGAACATACCAGGAGTGGTAGATTGCCACAATATGTCAGAGAACAGGCAGCGGTGGTAAGGCCTGAACAACTACTGCTTCCACCTAACAGGAATGATCCTGGATCGGGATCACGACTCGTCATTGACTGATTAAGATGGCAAGGGCCAAGTCCAGGATTTGGGCTTCGGTTAAATAATTTCATTAGATTTGTTTTCAGAATAAACGGCTACTCAACTCACTTATGTATGGGAACCGGAGAGATCCCTAGGCATGCTTTGAGATGGAGATGGACCAATCTGCCCGGAGAGGCAATGTTTTGTTTTTTCCTGATGTTTGAGACTGAACATCTAGGACCTGAATTTAATAAATGAATTTGAATTTCTTGAAATAAACCTTTGACTGGAGAGTTAAAGAATGAATATTAAATACCAATATAAAAATGATTGTTTTATGACCCTACCCGGAGAGGCGGGGTCCGGAGTGCAGGAAGTGAGTTGCTTCGCTCGATTCACTAAACGTCGTCTCCCATTCACCGGAGAATGATTGGATCGGGATTCGATAAGAGCCCGGAGTGGCTGTGATCGGCCTACGATCTAGGCCATGACACCGCTTGATGTTCAGATACACTGAACCGGAGAGCAAGAAGTGAGTTGCTTCGCCGGAGAGCGAAAGGATCGACTCACTTAACGCTGCTTCCCCTTCACCGGAGAGTAACAGGATGGGAACCAGCAAGAGCCCGGAGAGGCTATGATCGGTTTTGAACAACCAAGACATCGTTATATGCCCTAACTGGGGCCGGAGTGCAATAGGATCTTTCTATTCAGTCGCTAAGTCTGGGATGGACTTAGGAAGGGTCCAGAGTAACCATTAATAGTCCGGAGAGACTACAGAACTTCATTCTCAACTTCCATTGAAATAAAGAATATTGATTCAGCTTAGAACAGCCATAAACTTGATTGATAATACTGCAACTATGAATAAAACATGGATTCGTTACACTCGATTTAGACTGTTCAAAACATACCTTTTACAAAAAGGCATGTTTTGGGGGCAAATTGTTATCCCACTTTTTGAAAAAATTACGATACCTAAAATTTACTGAAAATCAATGATTACTAGTCATAAATATCAATTATGGATTGCAGATCCACAATGGATGTCGATGAATTTTGAATGAATCTGGATCGGGCTACGATTGACAAGACATGGCAAGCAAAGCCGTGAAAGCCAGTGTTTCAAATTTCAGGATAATCGGAGTTCATATGAATGAGATATGATCGATACAAGTTAGAAAAGATGCGTTGTTCGCATCCATCAGAGAGCTATCATATTGGTTTGTTCGAATCCATCAAGTTCGAATCCCTCAGGAATGAGCAACTTTGAATCGATCAGGTTTGAACCGATCAGGTTCGAATCCATCATCTTCGAATCGATCAGATTTGAATCCATCATCTTCGAATCGATCAGATTCGAATCCATCGGGTTCTGCATACTTCGAATTGATCGAGTTCGAATCGATCAGATAGGCCCCGCCTCGGGTCTATTCGAATCCATCGGGTCATGCATAGTTCGAATCCATCGGGTTCGTATCCATCAAGATGCCCATACGTTCGTGTCCATCAACCCTACATCAATCCATTTCGTATCCATCGAGCGATCTCATTTCGTCTCGATCGCCTACCATCTGCTTCGTATCCATCGGCTGGAGGGCCTGTTGTCTCTAGTTCGTATCCACTAGGTGGCCATACTTGAATGATTGTTTGTATCCATCGAGCTAATGCTGCTTATTCGTATCGATACACACTGGTCGATACGAACAAGAATTGGGTTGATGAATACGAACGAGGCTACCTCTATCGATATGAATTAGAACATCTCCACCGATCAGATATATACAACGGTTATCCAGACAAACGAGGCGAAGTTTGTGGACACGAATCGGCCAATACGCCACTAGAATAGGATCGATCCAGAAAACTCGCTCCACATCACTGTGCGCGCGTGCTCTGGATCGATGTGAAAGGTATGGATACAAAATATGGATTCGAACGAGACAGTGTACACGAAAACATAATCTTGCATCGATCATATCTCCTAAACCACAGATCCAAATGCTACGAAAATTTCACGGTAGCTTGCGTACAAGAAAAAGAATAATTCTACCAAGTTTCAGCGCGATTGGATCATTTTTTGATGGATACAAAATCACTTCGCATCGATCACAGATCGAGTCGAAAATTGGTGGAGTCGGTCGTGTTGGCCCACTCATGTGCCAGAATTAGTCCCCCGAAGTTTGAGCGCGATCTCGGCCTTCTACGCCTATAAATAGCCCCTGAGGGCTACAGAAAAGGGATCTTTTTGCCATCCAACTTCCAGACTCTTCCGGATTCAATTCTACTCCTAACCATCACTGTTGTAAATGATTCTCTTCACTATAATCGCTGTAATCGATTGTAATCGACAAGAATAATCAATAAAAAGGAAAACTATTGAAGTGGACGTAGGCCGGAGATAGCCGAACCACTATAAATCCCGTGTCTCTGTTATTTATTTCAGAACTGCTGTTTGTTGTTTGTTTGGATCTGTGATCTGTATTTGGGATACTGTTGATTAATATTTATAGTTTGGTGCTTTCACGATACTTGGGGTTTGTGATCATTTTTGGCGTGAACATCGACAATGACGAAGCCTTTGCTTAGTAGCAAGACTGGAGGCGATAGGTACATTACACGCTTTTGCAAATCATCATAATTTTAAACTATTTCAAATGGATGTAAAAAACACTTTTTTAAATGGTTTTATTAAAGAAAACGTATATTTTGAACAACCTCCATTGTTTGTTCACGAAAAATATCCCGACCATGTTTTTAAATAACAAAAGCATTATACGATTTAAAACAAGCCCCCCGTGCATGGTACGAACGTCTTAAAAATCATTTAATTACATCTGGTTTTCAAATAGGCAAAATCGATACAATTTTATTTATAAAACGAGAAAATAACGATATTTCAATTGTACAAATTTACGTAGACGATACTATTTTTGGTTCAACTAATGAAAAACTCTGTAATCAATTTTCAAATATTATGAAAAATGAATTTGAAATGTCTCACATGGGAGAATTAAATTTCTTCTTAGGTTTACAAATAAAACAACTTGAAAATGCTATTTTTATTCATTAAGAAAAATATTGTAACGATCTATTAACTCGTTTTGAAATGGATAAAACTTCAAGCAAACCAACACCGATGAGTACTAGCGTTCACTTGGAAAAGGATTATAACGGAAATGATTTCGATGAAAAATTATATCGTAAGATGATTGGTTTCTTACTCTATTTGACGGCTAGTCGACCTGATATTATGATGAGTGTATGTCTATGTTCTCGATTTCAAGCAAAATCAAAAGAATCTCACGTAAGAGTTGTTAAATGTATCCTACGATATCTATCTAGTACTAGAGATTACGGTTAGTTTTACCCTAAAGGATCATCGTTTGAACTAGTTTCATATAGTGATGTGGATTTTGGTGGATGTAAAACAGATCGTAAGAGTACTAATGGAACATGTCACTTTATCGGACAATCATAGTTTCATGGTTTAGCAAAAAGAAAAATTGCGTTTCCTTATCTACTTGCGTAGCCGAATATATTTCAGCAGTCTAGCATGTGCACAAGCAATATACATGCAACAAACACTTGCGGATTTTGGGAAAATTATTAATAAATAACCAATATATTGTGATAACATGAGTGCAATAAATCTATCAAAAAATCCTACGAATCACTCGTGCACGAAGCATGCAGATATATGTCACCTGGAGATTTGACCAGGCAACTAGGCACTCGGCATATGCATACCATTCGGCATCCCAAGCTTTCGGCACGACATACTTGTTCGGCTTCCAGGGTCGTTCGGAACAAATGGTTCGTTCGGCATTCAAGTTCGATCGGCTTCCTGGGACGTTCGACATTCAAGAGCATTTGGCATTGAGAGCCGTTCGGTATTGCATATCATTCGGCATTAAGTGCCGTTCGGCATCTATGGACGTTCGGCATGACAGAGTCGTTCGGCATTCCATACTGCTCGGCATCCAGACCTTGTTCAGCACTCAACCCCGTTCAGCATAAATCTCGATCGACATTCGAGATCGTTCGGTATCCAGAGGTGTTCGGCATTCATGCCTTGTTTGACATCCGAGATCGTTCGGTATCCAGAGGTGTTCGGCATTCATGTCTTGTTCGGCATTCGAGATCGGTCGGCATCCGGAGGCGTTCGGCATTCATCCAATCTCGACCGGCTTCGGTTATTGCTCGGCCTGCACTCTCCACTCAGCATATCACTTCGTTCGGCATGAAGATATCGTTTGCCATTTTGCTGTCCGGCATCTATGGATTGGCACACAGTACTCACTCTTCTTGGGCCGAGATATTTTGCTACCAGGCCCACCAGGGAAGTCCAACCCATCTTCACCTATAAATAGAGAGGCAGGAGCACAGTTAAAGGGACCTTTTTTCCGAGAACACCGAGGAGACTCTGTCGCATTCAAGACTCATTTAAGACTTAATCTTTTTTGCATAGCAATTGTATTTAATTAATTGGTATATGGAATGTATCTGTAATCGATTATCGAGAAAAGCAATAAAGATCTACCTCAAAGTGGACGTAGGCAATTACGCCGAACCATTATAAATCTAGTGTTCGTTTTTTCTGCATTTAAAACTTACGTATTGTTCTCTGTTTAAATTTACTTTCTTCATTAATCTCTCTACACAACCTCTCTTAAGGGTGTTAGTGACCAATTCTGGTGCTAACATTTTGGTGCTTTCACTGAGAATCGAATTCTTAGGACGATAGGATCTACTTTGTTGCTACTGGATTGAAAAATCCCCTGATGGAGATCCAAATCATTCGCAAGACATCTGTTGATTCTACTCAGAGTTACAACCGACAACTCTACCATGGGAAGACCACGAACTAGATCGGCCTCTCACAACGCAGATGTCAATGAAACTGCTAGTGTACAACAGATAGGACCTAACAATCAACAAGCAATTCAAGGCGCAGGAACATCCACCCAGAACCAAGCTGAGGTCATTTCCCGAACAGAGTTCAAAGACTTGATAAGAGAACTCAGGGAAGTAGAAGGCAACTTGCAGAGCAGATCCAAGCCAACACTAATCTCATGACCCAGATTGCCCAGCAGCAGCATCAGAATGTTGGAAGTAGTCCTGCTCCTTATTCTTCATCTGATAGCTCGATCTCAGCTGACGAACCTCCTAGGCGTAGACACCACAAGACAGAAGCTGCATGGTCAGGTGCCACTGATCGATCCACCAAGGATCAGACACATGAAGAGACCGGACGCCCGGCGCATCAAGACCCAAATCAAGTTGTCTTTCAGGACGCACATTTGGCCGACCGTCAACAGGCAGTACATCAACCCGCACGGTCCCATGGAGCGGAACCCATCCTCCCACCCTCCATACAAACTCCAGATTTATCAGCCATGGTCAGGCAGTTAATGAGAGAGAACCAAGGCCTGACCAACGAAGATTGGGGAGTGTCCAAGAGTCATACTCCCTTCACAGACTTTATCCTACAGGCTGAGTACCCCAAGAAATTCAATATGCCGACTATCCCAGCCTACGAAGGGAAGACTGACCCTAGGCAACACGTGATGAGGTACGAATGAATGATGGATTCGGCAAGGGCGAATGACGCGACTATGTGTAGGTGCTTCCCAGTCACTCTGTCCGGAATCGCCACTATATGGTTTACTCGGCTTCCTCCGCGATCTATATCCAGCTTCGACGAGTTAGCGATGAAATTTGTTGAACAATTCAGGATACATGCTACTCGTCCAAAGGACGTAATGTCTTTATCAAGCGTAATCCAGGCTCCGGGAAAGTCTTTAGAAGCATACTTACAGAGGTTTCATGTTTCCGCCACTGAAGTTAGCAACCCGAACGATCACGCAATTTTGATGGCGGTAATGCGTGGTGTAGATCCAGACTCGGAGTTTGGAGATTAGTTGGCGGAAAAGCCCCCAACCGCGTTGGAACAATTCTATTCCAAAGATCACCAGTCCGGCGATAATTCGGGAAAAGTTCAAGTTAACGTCCAGAACAAGCTTGGGCAATCTAAAGGATCCGGAGGTGGAAATCCCGTAAAGAAAAAAGAGGCAGGGAGATGGAAGTCGAGGATTCCGACCTACAACGAATACACCCCCCTGAATACTTCTCTTGAAAACATTTATATTTCTACCTATAACACCTTTGAATACAAAAAGCCGCGTCCAAAGGAGTCTACTGAAGAACAGAAACGGACAGGGAAGTACTGTCATTTCCATGAGACTCACGGGCACAATACTGAGGAGTGTAGACACCTCCATGATGCCATAGAAAGGTTGATCAGGCAAAAAAGCTATAGGAGTTTGTTAAGAACCCACCAGAGAATAGCCAAGGAACGACAGACCCCGGAAGCGGGCAGGCTCCACGCCACCCAGAGGAACCTGCCCGGACCGTAGGTAGGTTGATTATAAACACTATAGTCGGAGGACCTCATCTTGCAGGCAAGAATTGGCAGGAGATGGAACGATATGCTACCTCCCTGAGGTATGAAAATTATGAATGTTTTTCGAATGTGGAAGATGGAACCCCCGCAAAACAACAACGCATGATGACTGACGATATAGTGTTTAGGAGCCGAGACGCGGACAAGGTGGAGGCTCCTACTATCGACCTAATGGTTATATCTGTAATAATCGGGCCAGCTTACGTGAAAATAATTTTGATTGATTGTGGAAGCTCTGTCAACATCATCTTCAAGAAGGCTTATGACCAAATGAAGATGGAGACAAAAGATTTGAAACCATGCAAAGCCCGTATCCACGGTTTTAATGGTGCTGCAACCGACGCGATGGGGTATTTGGAGTTACCAGTAGAACTGGGGGAAGGTGAGCGTAGGAGAGTGCGAGTCCTACCATTCATAGTGATGGATGTTGACTCTCTATACAGCGTATTTTTGGGTCGTCCAACCCTGGCAGAGTTTAGGACCACTCTGGCCCTATGGTGTTTGACATTAAAATTTCCAATAGACAAAGGAGCCGGTGTAGTACATGGCGATCAGGCGATCGGTCGTGCGTGTTATATGGCGGAGCTGAGAGAAGCTCAGTGAAGAGAAAAGGGAAAGGTTGCGGACAGCTTCGGCCGCATCCTAAATACTAAAGATTGACAAGTAGTGCCCGAGCCCTGGCTCGGGCGACATTCTCGGATCCTCAGAGATATAGATCCGAGAGATGATAATGGGGAACCTAGGGAAACGAATGCAGCACCAGCTGAGCTGATGACCGACATTCCAGTCAGACGGGATGACCCATCATGAGTTATTAAGATTGGATCACAACTCGACCCTTCAGTGGCCGAGGATCTTACTGATTTTATCCGGGTGAATCTAGACGTTTTCGCTTGGACACACTCTGATATGTGTGGGATTCACCCACCATCGCAAGCCTTATGTTGAACATAGACCCAAAGTACGTTCCTGTGAAGCAGAAAAGGAGAGGCATGGACCCGGAGAGGTCCGCTGCACTCAAAGAGGAGGTGGACTAACTCAAAGCCAATGGGTTCGTCCGCGATGCCCTCTACCCTAAATGGGTATCTAACCTTGTGCTGGTAAGAAAAGTGAATGGGAAGTGGAGAACTTGTGTTGATTACTCCGATCTGAATAAAGCATGCCCGAAGGATAGTTTCTCTTTACCTAGAATCGACCAGCTCGTCGACTCTATCGCCGGACATGAATTATTGTCATTTATGGACGCGTATTCGGGATACAATCAGATCCCGATGCACATTCCAGACCAAGAACACACTAGTTTTATCACAGACGTGGGGCTATATTGCTATGTGGTAATGCCTTTTGGATTGAAAAATGTGGGAGCAACTTATCAGCGTCTGGTGAATCGAATGTTTAAAGACCAGATTGGTAGAACGATGGAATTCTATGTGGATGACATACTCGTGAAGTCACGGCAGTCAAACGACCACATCCGAGATTTGGCAGAAATGTTTGACATACTCAGGCATTACAGTATGAAGATCAACCCCTTAAAGTGCTCTTTTGGCGTTGCATCAGGGAAGTTCTTGGGTTTCATTGTGAATACACGTGGAATTGAAGCCAACCCGTAAAAGATTCAGGCTATTCGGGACATATGAGTGTCCAGAACTATAAAGCAAGTACAAAGCTTGAACGGGAAGGTGGCTGCGCTGAGTCGATTCATATCCAGAGCCACAGATAAGTGCATTCATTTATTTGATGTGATAAAGAAGGAAAAAATAAATTTCAAGTGGACATCCGACTATGAGGAAGCATTCCGAGCTCTGATAAGGCATTTAGAGAGCCCCCCGGTGCTATCAAAACCAATAGACCACGAAATGTTGTATGTGTACTTTGCAGTATCCCAGCATGCTATCAGTACGGCTTTGGTTCGTGAAGAGAATCGAGTTCAAAAGCCGGTTTATTATGTTAGTAAACGTCTGATGTGGGCAGAAAGAAATTATCCCAAGATCGAGAAATCTGCCTATTGCTTGGTGATTGCATCAAGCAAGCTTCTCCCATATTTTCAGGCACACTTAATCAGTGTTTACACTGATCAACCCTTGTGACAGGTACTCCAACGACCGAAAACTTACTGGAAGGATGTTAAAATGGAATATCGAGGTGAGTCAGGGACATACAGGGACAGGCGCTAGCAAATTTCATCGCTGAATTCACCATGACAGACGAATTAAACGGCTTCAATGTCATACCTCCAGTTCGGAAGATGTACACCGATGGGGCATCTAAGGATCGTTGTTCGGGGGTTGGCATAGTTCTTGTAACTCCTGAGAACTAATCAGTTTGCTACGCTTTGTAGCTCGAGTTCACTGCAACGAATAACGAAGCTGAGTATGAAGCATTGATTGCGGGCTTAAGAGTCATCAAACAACTGGGAGTAAGATCGGTTGAAATCTTTTACGACTCGCAACTGGTGGTGTGCCAAGTGTGGAGAGACTACCAAGCAAGGGGGCAGAGACTTGCCCCATATTTGGTCCGAGTTCAGGAGCTGCTAGCGAATATCGAGTATTATGATATTTCACATGTCCGCGTGAGCAAAACAGAGCAGCCGATTCATTAGCAAAATTCGCAAGCACAGACGATGCACAACAGATGGGCTTGTTTTCGGTTGAAGCCTTACATGTTCCGAGCATAAACACGATGGAGGTAGATTTCGTGTTGGAAACAAAAATCGAGAAGGAGTCATGGATGACCCCATTCAAGCAGTACTTGTTACACGGGGCCGTGCCCGAAGGGAGGAGTGAAAGGCGACAAGGCATTCGTAAGGCTTCTCGTTATGTAATGCAAGATGGGGTGATGTATCGGAGGGTATTCTCGACCCCCTTACTCCGATGCATCGCCCATGATGAGATAAACGGGTCCTGAAGGAAGTCCATGAACGTGAATGTGGCGACCATACCGGAAGGCAGACGCTAGCAAAGAAAATCTTCCGCTATGGATATTATTGGCCAACTGTAAATCGGGATGCCGTAGACTATGTGAGAAGATGCGACAAATGTCAGAAATATGCGAAAATCCCGAGAGCTCCGTCGACGGAACTCACATAAATGGTTAGTCCCTGTCCATTTGCAATGTGGAGGATCGACATAGTTGGTTCCTTACCCCTATCCAAAGGTGGTACAAAATACGCGATAGTTGCGGTCAATTACTTTACCAAGTGGGCAGAAGCAGAGCCTTTGGCCACTGTCACCACCAAGAAAGTCATTAAGTTCATTGTACGAAATATTATATGCCGCTTTGGCCTTCCATGAACCATCGTTACAGACAATGGAACTCGGTTTGAAAGCAAAGATTTCAAGGAATTTTGCCAAAAATATGGTATTGAGAAAAAGTTTGCAGTAGTTGCTCACCCAAAAGCTAATGGACAAGTGGAAGCCGTAAACAAGATAATCAAATCCATATTGAAAAAACGTTTGGAAAAGGCTAGAGGCAAGTGGGTGGATGAGCTTCCAACAGTGTTTTGGGCTTACAGAACCACCCACAAGTCCGCGACTGGCCACACTCCATTCGCATTAGCATATGGCATGGAACCCTGGGTCAAATCAAGATCTCTTGCTGGAATCATTGGACTTCATCGATGAAAAGCGCGAAGAAGCTAATTTAAGAGCGGCCGCGTACAGGCACCGAGTCGCTCGATATTATAATGAAAAAGTCCCACCGAGAATCTTTGGCGTGGGTGATCTCGTTTTGAAACGAGTTTTCCCAGTACCATCACATAAGATCCCCATATGGGAAGGTCCATACGTCATCGAACAGAAGCTTGGAGAAGGAACTTTCAAGCTAGCGACCGTTGATGGTGCAACACTCCCCCGAGCATGGAATAGTGAACATTTGCGACATTATTACACTTAGTTCATTTCTTTCATATTTTAGTGGCATTTATTTCCAGCAAGTTTTTTATTCCTAGTTATGGAATGTAAAAAGACAATTTATCTTATTTGCATTAATAAAGGCTTGAAGCCATTTTCTCTATGAATTATCGATGTTTCTGTGTATGATAACGATGTGATAAATAAATAAAGAATACATTATTCTGCCTGACGTACGAACGCGCTCGAGCACTCAAAATCTCCAAGTCCCCAGTGTGCGGACTGGAGTGCTCTAAGTCCCCAGGGTGCGGACTCGAGTATAAACAACTTAATATCTCTAAGTCCTCAGAGTGCGGACTGGAGTACTCTGAGTCCCCAGAGTGCGGACCAGAGTATAAATGACTCAAAATCTCCAAGCCCCCAAAGTGCGGACTGGAGTGCTCTAAGTCCCTAGAGTGCGAACTCGAGTATAAACGACTTAAAATCTCTCTAAGTCCCCGGATTACGGACTAGAGTACTCCGAGTCCCTAGAGTGCGGACCAGAGTATAAACGACTCAAAACCTCCAAGTCCCCAGAGTGCGGACTGGTGTACTCTGAGTCCCCAGAGTGCGGACCAGAGTATAAACGACTCAAAACCTCCAAGTCCCCAAAGTGCGGACTGGAGTACTCTGAGTCCCTAGAGTGCATACCGGAGTATAAACGACTCAAAATCTCCAAGTCCCTAGAGTGCGGACTGGAGTGTTCTAAGTCCCTAAAGTGCGGACTCGAGTATAAACGACTTAAAATCTTCAAGTCCCCGGAGTGTTGACTGGAGTACTCTGAGTCCCCGGAGTGCGGACCAGAGTATAAACGACTCAAAACCTCCAAGTCCCAAAAGTGCGGACTGGAGTACTCTGAGTCCCCAGAGTGCGGACAAGAGTATAAACGACTCAAAATCTCCAAATCCCCAGAGTGCGGACTGGACTACTCTGAGTCCCCGGAGTGCGGACCTGAGTATAAACGACTCAAAATCTCTAAGTCTACGGAGTGCGGACTGGAGTACTCTGAGTCCCCAGAGTGCGGACCAGAGTATAAAAGATCCAAGTCCCCTGAGGGCGGATTGGATATAAATGACTTGAAGTCATCGAGCCCTTGCGTACGGACTGGAAAATATACTAAGTACCCGGAGCATGGAATAAAGAATATACAGTGCCAAAAAGTTGTCAACTTGTTTGAAGATGAATCGAGAAGTTCATGTAACTCGCAGTAGCTCGTGTTTTGACCATGGTTATACAAAAATAGTCCTCTGAGAGGCAAAAGAACTAAGTTTTATTCATCAAAAATAAGTTTATTTACATGAACTATGAAAATAAATAAAAATAATACATAACCTAAACTAACTCTCATTGAACGAGAGCGAAGACTACTTCTTCAACTTTTTACCAGACGACTCCTCCCTAGTGCGTTTACCCTTGATATCTTTCTTTGACGGGGGAGTGACAGCTGAAGAAGTACGAGGAACTTCCATGGGTTTGGACCTGCCTGGGAGGATGACCTTCAACCGCTTATTCAAAGGATCATCTAGGTCCATAGCTTGAGGTTCGACCTTGATCTTGACCGTCTTTTCCTTCTCTTTGTCAAGCTGTTCCTTCATGCTCCGTTTCGATGTGTGTTTAGAGGCTCCTGTAATTTCAACTTCATAACTCCCATCGATGGGAGAGGAAGTCTTAGATTTGTCCTCATCAAGCGCTCTGATCACCTGAGCATCTGGACCGGGAGCCTCTCCTGCGTGAGTGGCTTCACTCAGTTTTTCCTTCACCTCCTTGGCGACATCGCTCCTCGGAGTGGGCTCAAGATTAGAACGGCTTGCACAAAATCATGAAAAACAAGTATTAGAATGCGATAGCTTCTGGTGAAAAATGACGACTCTTGGAATGTTAAAGCAAAAGAGTTGCCTACCAGGTTCCGGCTGGCTCTCAACCGTCAAGGAGGTCTCACCCTCTGGAATAGGAGACAAAATGTGAACGCCAAGGCCGGGGTCCTCCGGGTCATAGCAGATGTGCTGCTCAAAGGGATCGAGTATCGACCGGCCAACCGGCTGATTAGGCACACGAGCTGGAGACTCGATCTGGGTGGACCGGCAATAATCTCTTTCCCTTTCGTTGAGGGGAAGCCTTTTCACTAAAGGAATTTGGCCGCTGACAGGTCCGAAGGCTCGTTTCTCTTAAGAAATTCTTTTATCAAAGCTCCTTCATCGACCTCCTCGGTACCATGTTCGGCCTTTCTAATTTCTATTAAGGTCTCCCACGCCTTGGCCAAAGATTCGAGATAGCCCTCGCCCAGAAAAGTTAAGTCCCGGTGCATGAGAACGCGGGCATTGAATTCTGCAACAAGCGGGTCGAACATGCTTTTGACCTCTTCACTACCTTCTTCCTTAGCCGCCTCAAGACGGGAATCGATCTCCACAGATGCTATCTTTTTGCCCTCTTCATGGGCTTCATTCTTTAGCACCTCAACTTTGAAAAGCTCGTCCTCAAGTTTCGCCTTTAGGAGTCTTGTAGCAACGATCTCGTTGCAATACTATTGTGACTCTTCTTAGGCGGCAGCCTTCTCTTCTTGCTCTTTGCGGAGTCGCTCCTCAAGTTTTTTGACTCGAAGGCTGAATGCATCCCTCTCTTTTTGCACCGAGTCTTTCTCCAAAGCTAAGGCCCCACAGCGTTAGACTGCCTCATCGATTTCTTTTTTGTGGGTTGATTCCAAACGAGTTACGGCTTCGGCGGTATCATTGGCGCTCTGCTGGGCAGCCTCAAGCTGAGATTTGTAAGACGCAAGATCTTCGTCCTGAGCTTTGATAATGACTTTGCCATGGATAGCCTCAAGCTTCAGGCGATCAATCTCATGCTGGTGCTCTATGGAGATTTCTAACAGTTTCTCAGCAAGATGAACAAATGTGTCATGTTGAACATAGAAGTCGTTGGTGCAGGCGATAGCGCTCTGTTTGACATCTCCAGGTATATGATGGATCGCCGGGAGGAACTTCAGGCCATCAAAGCAGATTTTTCGAAATATAACTTTAAACTCGGCCATTCTCTCCAATACTGTTGGATCTATTGCGGAAACAAGAGGAGATGGCTTTGAAAGTTTAGCTCTCCTGTAAGGATCCCAGGACTATCGTGTGATAGAGGAATCAGAGTGTTGATCACGGGGGACATCGGATTACGACCCCTTACGGTCGTGCTTATCTTTGCTTTTCTCCGAGTGAGAAGTGTGATATTGGTGGTATTTGGGCTGATAATATGTTTTCTTCCGAGATGATGAGTCCAGGGAATGATAATCCCTATCGCCATCACCATCTCTGTCCCGACGTCTTCCGGAACCTGAGTCCCGTCCAGAGTTATGGAAGATAGACGACCCGCGGAGACGATCAATTCCATGTGTACGTCCCATGTCACCTACACAGAATTTAAATAACAACGAATTAGCAAAGAGTACTGTGACGATAGAAATTTAAATGCAAGGTGAAATGCATGTGTTTGTGTGTGTCCTAGTGTTTTCCTCCGACGGACCAGTTTCTTTACTAATGGGAGTTTTTTCTCCCTGATTTTGGACTTGAACGCCTGCATTGCCTCTGATGGGCGAGTGAAGTTTAAGTGCCTTCGGATCGTCAAAATCATAATCGAGTAGATCATCGGGTATGGAGAGGTTCGATAAGCCTTTTAACGAACTTTCTAAATGCTGTGAAGAAGCCTCTTTCTCCGTTGGAATAAGGTAACTTTAGAAGTTCCGCCAACCTTTTTCTTCCCTATCTTGTACGTCAATTTCTTTTTCCTCTTCGAAGGGGAAGATGACGTTTTGATGTCGTGAACTTCGACTATCGGGTCCTGAGTGGGACCAACGTTCTCATCTTGTACTTCGAGCGTTTCGGTTTCCTTAGTCTCCCCCTCTTCTAATGTGCCAGGGGAATTACGTCTCGAAGACTCAACCTGCTTTTTCCCTTTGCCGGCGGTAGGCCAGGGTATGGTAACTCCTTGAGGGAGGCTTATCCGGCGACCTTTCGCCAACAGCTCGAACCTTGAAAGCGACTCGTTTGTAATGAGAGTTATGATGTCCCATTCTGCGGTGGGGATGGCTCGAATAGCCTCGACGGCTTCAGAGTATCCGGGTCCCTCAGGACGTTGGTTAATGCCTGAAAAGATGGAAAAGAGTTAGAAAAGGTACAACTTCGACCAAGCGTAAGTATCGGTCCAGAGAGAAAACGTACTTTCTTCCACCCATCTCCTCGTGAAACTGGGGGCAGCGCACATAAAACCATTCTTGTTTATACAGGGTAAACTTGCTCCATGCCCCAGTTAAGATTTGACATTTGTTGTGCGGCTCGAGAAACATGAAAGAGGGGCTATCCCTCCGCTTCTTGATGCTATATATATATATATATATATATATATATATATATATATCTGATATTGCTCGGGGTTGGAAGCCTAGAAAGGACACTCATGAAGAGGATACAGGTGTCGTAGATGAATGTGTGGCTGTTCGGGTGCAGTTGCGACGGGGCAATGTCGATATACTGTACATCTCGAAGAAATGAGTTAAACGGTGGCACGCTACCAACCCAGCACATAAATTTATTGCAAGCTGTGTACCCGACTGGGGGAAAGTGCGGACGATCGTGCCCCGATGGAACTAGCACGTCATCGAAGGGGATTCCATGGACAGCATATCCGACGGAGTGTGCTTTCATTAATCTTCGAAGCCCATGAATCGATTGGGTTGTCCAAGAGAATTGCTGCATCCAAAGCGTCGGGAGCCAAGTCATGAGCAGGGGAAGTTGACGGATTTGAAGTATCTGCGACTTCTTGTCGAGAGGATGGCCCAGGTCTGTCTGAGATTGTAGCAGAGCTAGATTTCCTAGACATCGCTAATGAAGATTGGATCTAACAGAGTACCTGTTTGAACTATACTAGAAAAGTAATCGATGTTAGACTTAACAGAACAAATATTCCCCCCGTGTGGTGTGTGAACTAGTGCGATCATTCAAGTATAAGTGCAGAGAAATTATAAATCATAGAGTTGATGGTATAAAGTTAAGCTTTGAACTGTCGTCTTCGAAGACCGTCATCGCTGATCATCTCCGAAAGCTAGCCTTGCAATGTTTTCAATTTTGGACTCGGGCATTGGCAAAAGCTTTTATCTGTTTTTATCGATTTAAGCTCGGGTTTGTGATTATGAAACTAGGAAGTTATCAGTCCAGATTAGTTCGATATGATAGTATGCTTAGGTCCTTGTCCTTGTTTTTGTCATATGATTAGGCAAGGTGAATAGGTGAATTCGATGAGGGTTATGTTCATGTTGGAACGATTTCGGTTGTTGTTATCAACTCATCAAGGGTCAAGGCCGAGCGACATTTGAAACGCATGGCCTAAATGCCGTTCGTCCTAAATACCGTTCGGCCTGAATATCGATCGGCCATTATTTTGTTCGGCCATTAGTCTGTTCGGCCATTATTTTGTTCGGCCATTATTTTGTTCGGCCGTTAGTCTGTTCGGCCATTATTCTGTTCGCCCATTATTCTGTTCGACCTAAACCCAAGTAACGATCGGCATAAGTTTCAATCTTCCAACCCTGCTTACGTCGAGCCGCTTCGCTTGGCATTTTGCCCTTAACATCATTTTTCCTCTTTTCCTCCATCTCTCCCGACCGGCATGGCCGAGTCCTTCGGCATGCCATACCGAACTGTGTCGATCGGCATCCTGCCCACTCCCTACTTCCTTTCTGTTCTTCCACTCCAACCTCGTTCGACATGGGGAGGATCATGCCGAACCATAGCCATGCCGACCCACACCACTATGCCTTATCCCTAATTCCATTCCCATGCTCCCTTACGATCACTCGGCATTAAAAGATCATGTCGAGCCACAACAATGCATCTTCCACTTTTATCTTCTCCATTCCACCCACCTTGAAATCACCTAAAAGCATACTAACTTCCAGCCCTAGAATGCGTCCGAACCTCAATTCGTCTCTCATCCACACCCCTTCTACTTTCTACGATCTATGGAGGATTTACGCGTTCGAGTTATGTGTTATACTTCCTGATTTGAGAGAGCGATCGAAAGGTTCTTACCGAAGAGAACGGCAGGAGCTTGGAGGACTATGAGATTAAGATTGGAAATTATTCGAATTTATCTTAGGAAAGAGTTGTAAGAAGGGCATGATGGATTCGAAGTAGGAAGGGAAGATCGGAGAGGTGAATAAAACTTAAGGGAGGTAAGTTACGTGTTCTTGGAAAATAGCGGAGGTGAAAAAGTAAAAAGAAAAGGAGTAGAGTGCAGGGTTTTATAGGGGAAGAAGGGAAGTCGAAGCGACTATGACCGGTAGAACCAGTCAAGACGAAATCATTCGGCATCGGCTATATCATTCGGCATCCAGAGTGCTCGGCTTCGACCATGATGTTCGGCATTTGTATGCCGTTCGGCATGCATCGCCTCACCTTGTATTCAAGAGAAAACATTAGCAAGAAGACTAAGCCAAGGCTCGAAGCGAAGCACGAAGGACTCGCGATTCAAAGCGCACCACGTTCGATCACGTGATGCACTTTGGGGGGCAAGTGTTACCTGGAGGTTTGAACAGGAAATTAGGCACTCGGCATATGCATACCGTTCGGCATCCTGAGCGTTCGGCACAACATACTTGTTCGGCTTCCAGGGTCGTTCGGCACAAATAGTTCGTTCAGCATTCAAGTTCGATTGTCTTCCAGGGACGTTCGGCATTCAAGAGCATTCGGCATTGAGAGCCGTTCGGTATTGCATATCGTTCGGCATTAAGTGCCGTTCAGCATCTATGGACGTTCGGCACAACAGAGTCGTTCGACATTCCATACTGCTCGGCATCCAGACCTTGTTCGGCGCTCAACCCCGTTCGGCATAAATCTCGATCGGCATTCGAGATCGTTCGGCATCCAGAGGTGTTCGGCATTCATGCCTTGTTCGGCATCCGAGATCGTTCGGCATCCAGAGGTGTTCGGCATTCATGTCTTGTTCGGAATTCGAGATCGGTCGGCATCCAGAGGTGTTCAGTATTCATCCAATCTCGATCGGCTTTGATTATTGCTCGGCATGCACTCTCCACTTAGCACATCACTTCGTTCGGCATGAAAATATCGTTCGGCGTTTTGCCGTTCAGCATTTATAGATCGGCACACATGAATAACTCTTCTTGGGCCGAGATATTTAGCTACCAGGCCCACCAAGGAAGTCCAACCCATCTTTGCCTATAAATAGAGAGGCATGGGCACAGTGAAAGGGACTTTTTTTTCGAGAACAACGAGGAGACTCTGCCGCATTCAAGACTAATTCAAGACTTAATCTTTTTTGCTTAGCAATTGTATTTAATTAATTAGTATACGGATTGTATATTTAATCGATTATCGAGAAAAGCAATAAAGATCTACCTCAAAGTGGACGTAGGCAATTACGCCGAACCACTATAAATCTGGTGTTCGTTTTTTCTGCATTTAAAACTTACGTACTGTTCTTTGTTTAACTTTACTTTCTTCATTAATCTCTCTATACAAACTCTCTTAAGGGTGTTAGTGACCAATTCTGGTGCTAACAATATACGACATCATTTTTTGTGTGACAATCTGGAAAAAGGAATTATTACATTAGAATACGTAAATACCGAAAATCAAATAGCAGATATTTTCACAAAACCACTAAACGAACAAACATTTGTTATACTACTATGCGATTTAGGAATATGCTCACTTAATGATCTTCTAAACTAATATCATATCTTCATTTATTCTACGTTTAGCCAAAAGTGCTTTTATCCACAAATTAACAGTTGCTAACTCCTTTACCTTAAATTTCTTAGGTGGTTGTTTTCTGAAATTACCTATAGATAACTTTTAAAGTTATATATAAATCTTTACAAAACAAGAAGGAAAGAATATATAGCTTTCATAATTTTACAAATTTAGTCATATCTTCTGATAATTCTCATTTGTCCTTTTCAACACCTACAACGGATGGCTCAGCGGATACACCACAACGCCTTCCTACTCCTACACCAAATAAGGAACCGGCGCATATGTGGTCCTCCTATCACACAAGATTCACTCTCAATAACAAGAAATCTAAATAATCTTTATTTGTATCTCCTAACACAAGGGAGAAAATTGATGAGATACATCACTATCAATAACAACATATAAATCTACAATGAGAATTATATTTTGAACAAAAAGTCACGGCATGACGACTAAGCTTTTTGGAACAAGTAGCGATGAAGTTTTGCAATTCATGGAAGAAGGATGTACACAAACCACTTCCGATTCCCTGCAATTCTTTGGATTCCTCATCCTCGTATCGTATATCATTAGATCCGTCACCAAAGCAATTCTCTGGTCCTCCAAGAACCGAACGAGGAAATATATGGTCTCCACTCAAACCACGGAGGGCAGAAGATCACGAAACTCCATCTCCGTCTAAATAAATCATATTATTTTTTATTTTATCTTTATCTACGTATATTTGTAATTCTGTTTCACAAAAATATACTACATGTTGTTTCAAACAATAGAAGGCCAAAAAATAAGCAACACCCTTTAGAATTAGTCTATTTTTAGAAAGATTGGTTATTCTAAACGTCTGTTTATGGACATCAGACGTTTGACACTCTGGCATCCCACTAATTTTGCATCATTGTGCATTTGTCAGACGTCTAATATAAATTCAGACGTCTGAAAATTGTCTCTACTTACTTAAAATAGATACCAGACAATTTCAAACGTCTGAACTATGAACAAGACGTATGAATAAAGTCACTCCACCATATTATAAAAATTCGATATATTTCAAACATCTGATATTTAAACCAGACGTTTGAAAAATCTCTTTGACTATAAATTTTAAAAATCGACCAAATTCAAATGTCGACCAAATCAAACCAGCCGTCTAACTTAATCTCTATGTCAAAGTTAGGTAAAATCAAACGTCTGAATTACCTTTCAGACGTCTGAAATTCAATCGACACTCTTATATGCCCAGATAATGACTATTTCTTTTACTATTTCTTGCTTAGTTTCATTTTATCCTTCGATCGATAACGATTTTTGGCCAAATTTTCTATCTCTTTCAAACTTGAGCGAATTTGATGCCTCCTAGAATAAAAAAATCCTAAAATCTCCATGAGAAAACAAGACCAACCAACTACTTCAGACCCTCAAGTTTGCTCGGATGATCAAATTGAACATGGATGAATCGAGCACCATACTCACTCAAGAGATATGAGGATATTCAAAAGAAGAAACTACACATAGGTCCATTCTATAACTTACTAAAGTTTCTAATGTATGATTTGGATGAAATGTGTGAGAATGCCGGTTCAGAAACATTGATATCGTTCAATTCCAATAACATCCAAATTGATCAGTTGGCTATATTTCTCTTCTACACTAATTTGGATAGCACGGCTGCTTGGAACACTGAAAATGAAGATAATTGGCTATAGCCTTTATGGCAACACGATTAGACTCACTCCGGGAATAATAGCCAGAACTCTCGGATGTTCCGACACGGGCGTAGATTTATATAATATTCCCGATATGCGTTTCAAACCAAGGAACAATATAACACATCAAATATGGGAGGATGAAATGCCTAAATTTGCATCCAAATATCTACGACCAAAGGCGAGACTTCTTACTCGAATGATCATCAACGGTATCATTCCTCGTCTAGGAAGTCATGAGCAGATAACGGAGTTAGAACACAAAGCTTTTTATGCTCTATTCAACGGAATAAGGGTGAATTGGGCCAAATTTATATTTGACGAGCTCAAACATTTTTGGACTCGATCACGGCCATCGATTATCTACCCCACATACATCATGAGACTTCTACTGCTCACAACATCCCCTCCTACTTATCCACTTTTGAAGAAATTTCTCCAAAATATGCTTCCATAAAGCTATTCTCACTAATGCACCTACTGGAAATTCCTCCGGAGTTTATATATTTTAAAGACTGGATGCACAATCGCCAAGCCAGACAAATTGGGCCTCCACCTCAACCACACCACGAACCATCACAAAAGGAGGAACAACATCATGAGACAACTCCTCCTCCTGCACCAATTGATTATACGAGCTAGGATGAGATTTTGGAAACTCGAACAGAGATAAATCCAAATGAAAACATTCGTGATCTCACCCTTCAAAATGAACATATCTTGTCTCGAAATCAAAAAGTTTTAGCTAAGCGTATTGATAGCTTTGAAACATCTTCTACTACACGCCTAGCAACAGATGAAATGTGACGCCCCACCTCTATACTCACGCTAACCAAGGACATTACGGAGTAATGCCGTCAACTAGCACGAAGAATAAGGCTGTTGAGGAGCGACCATCTGTGTAATTGCTTTGTGCGAGCCTCGATATGTCAGATAGTATAACATGCATTTCTTTTCAAGAGGAAATCCGACATATCGGTACAAACTCAAAGCTACTACAAAGTGGCTATATGGCCTTCGGAAACAAACATAAAATAAACATAACATAATCAGTCACAGATATTCTATCACAAAGGTGGAAACGGATATGAATATAACACATAAAAAGTGTACATCAAAGTAGTGGTCATACAAGATCCACTACATCACAAAAGAATAGATACAAGTGTTAGACAAAAGAATATGTATACATCAAGGAGTCTCTATCTCGAATGTATAACAACAAAAACTACCAATCTAAAGTAGATAGACAAAAGTCAGATGATGGTCCCAGATAAGGAGTCAAGCAGAAGCACCTATAACATCTCGGTCTGAACCGAATATTATTTAATAAGCAAATAATAAACGGATCAGTCTAGCTATAAATATCAGATAAAATGAGATAGGATACGAGATATGACAAAAACAGACGATAACAATACTGTCATACTATGAAAAGTATGCATTAGATAACAACAAAAATCATACAACATCTCAAGAATCTCAGAAATAAAAAAGAATGTCATATTCTTTATATTATTCACCAAACCACAAATATTGACAAACATATCAATGCCAATCGCAAAAATTGGTGAAACACAAATTGTAGAAATCATCAATTAGAAATCCAAAAATCTTAAAGGGGGAGGCCTATCACAAACGGGAGCATGAAAATACGCCAACACGTGCATCGCAAACGGGTCGCTATCCCATGGTCGCTAACCATAAATTCGAAACATCGACGCAGTACAATAATGGTACGTCCCATGAACCGAAACTCAAATAAATCGAAACATCGACACAGTACAATAGCGGTACGTCCAATGAACCGAAACTCAAATAAATCGACACATCGACGCAGTACAATAACGGTACGTCCAATGAATTGAAAAGTCGGGACATCGATGTAGTACAATATAGGTACATTCGATGAACCAAACACCATAAAAGAACATGGGTCGCTAGCCCATAAAGAAATGATGCGAAGCTTAATAGAACGAGGTACGGTCCCCCACGTGGACAAAGAGACATCCCATATCGCTAGTCTAAACCGTAAAATTATCATCATCGATCAACAAGAAGTGCCAATTACACTAAGCTAGTAAATAAATGAGCTTAGCTTCATGTCCCATAACCACTGGCTTAACTTAAATATTTACGAACAAATTGTAGATCTCCACTCGAAAATTGTAACAAGAGTTTCAATCGAACACGTCCAAAAATTAATCGACGAAGTAAATGCAAGGTTTCATACCACTTGTTTTGCTAAGCCGTTTAATTAGATTTTCTCATACGAATGAGGTAACGGTTTGTATGTACTATTAGGCTATTTTTATAAATGAGCTTTGTATTAAATAGTGTTGAAATCATTTTGGTGAAAAGGGTTTGAATATTTACTACTAGTACGGAAACCTTTGTATTTTAAAGTGACAAACCATAGAAAAGATTGTTGAAGCAATCAATTACCAGAAAATTGTAGGATCGATTTCACCCTAGAGGGGGGTGAATAGGGTGATAGTATAAATTATAAAAATTGATTGCGGAAGCTTATAAAATAATTTCAACACAGATCACAGAATAGTAGCAGCACAGATAAAAGCAGAATAACAAATGCAGAAATAGAACGACAGAGAATTTACCCAGCTTCGGCAAAAACCTGCCTACGTGCTGCCCCCAAGGTTTCTACTAGAAATTAGATAGTCACACGCTTACACACGTAAACTCGCGACACCCGCTACTGACTAACCTAACTCTACGCTCAAAACCCTGCCACAACTCAGCCACTGAGTTGCGAATTCTCAAGCTACGCCACGTAGCTTGTCCCCTAGTCACACGACTAGCAAATACAATGGTTTGAAAAGAGATTTAAAAATTAAAAACAAATTCAAAACTAAAAATAAGATAAAGCCCTTATTTAAAACAAAAACCCTAATTTAAAAGGCCGGCCCCTTTTATTATTTAGACCCGTTCTTTTCCCTGTTCCTTTTGAGAAAATGCCGACCGTTGCTTTCTTTGTTCGATGAATTAGGGCTTCGTTCCCTTGTGGAAATTAGGGCTCTTCAATTTAAGCCGCCGCTCTTGATTGCTGGTTGGTTGCCTTGTCGATCACTTGTTTCTTCACGGCGCTTCAACTGCATCGAGTTCTTATTTGATTTCGGTATGTGCTTTTCTCCTTCTTGTTTTCTGATTTGCTGCTTGCTCGAACTCCGATGCTTTTTCAATTGCCGATGATGATGATTTGGGTTTTACAGCTTGAATATGATCGATGGATTAGTGCCGATGATGACTGTGGGTTTTTATATGGATTTGATTTCCTTTAATTCGTTCGTATCACTTTCCTAATATTTGCGACTTGATGCGCACGGCTTTCCTGATTTTTTTTTTTCAACTTGCTACTCACGGCCTTGATGTTGATGCGTTCGATACTTCTTGAATAACAAGGCAGAAACTTTCCTCTTTTTAATTGCTGACTATTTCAAAAATAAAGATACGAATTTTTTTTCTGTTTCGTGCATTCTGTAACTTGCTTCTCTGCTACTATATGTATTCATCAATGTTGGCATCTGCATTGCATTTCTCAGTGAATTCCATTTCACTTTATTGCATTTGGTCTCGAGTTTCACTGTTGCATGCACTTGTTGTCGCAGTATTGTTGTTCATATGAACTTGCATTCATTCGAGTTGTATTTACACCACCTCTTGAGCTTCAGTAGTTGTACTCATTGTTTCTCGTCATTGACTTCTGTATATTTGGGCTTGTTGTTGTGTTGACTTGAATTGTGCATTTGTGGTTTCATATGCATTCTGGTCTGACCTGCACACTTGTTTATGCTTGAACACTGCACTTGTATATATTCACTATCACTTGCTCTTAGCTTGGAGTTGCATCACCATGCATATTTGAAACTCTGTTTTGTTGCATCTCTGTCCATTGGGTATTTGCTGCATTTTCAAACACTTTTTATGGTCTGGTTCCTTCATGATATTGTTCTTGTATCATTACTGTTGTTGTTGCTGATATCTTGGTTCGGTCTGTCATTCGAGTTTGAGACTGTGGCGATTTCATTGTGTACTTGAGAATGCGCTGCATATTTAGTTTGCTCCTTTTCTGGTTGGTGTTGCTGTTATGTTGATGGCTAGCCTTTGCTAGTTCATTCATGACATGTTGTCCATGTGTGTTCATTTGTGTTTGACCTTTGTTGTCACTGGTTCATTGTGGTAGTAGCTGTCTTCACTGATGCTGCACTTGGTCTTGTTGTAACTGGACCTATAGCTTCCATCCATTTGATTTGAACTTGCAGTTAAGAACAGTTGCTTTTGATCTGTTATGTCTGTTGTCCTTTGAGTTATTTCTTGCATCATAGTCTGGTTGGTGAGTTATATTTGTGAACATTAACTTGGGGCAGATGCTATGTCTTTGTGCATTTCACTGTGTTCATTTGCTTCATGTCATATTATGTTGTTTCATTGCTGCACTTGAGTTTTGTTACTTGAGCTGCTTTATTGAGTTCCATTTGAATTGACTGTACTTGTACAACTTCATTGTGGCTTGTACATGCTGTATTGTCTGGTCTGGTCTGCATACATGATTGTTATAGTCCATTTTGCTGTTGGTCTTCATTGCATTCATGTCATGTTGCCTTGTGTTGAATCCAGTTTCAACACTCGGATTTGACCTTGTGCTCGTGTCGTGATTTTGAATATATTGCACGTGAGTTGAACCCGGCTTTTCATTCGGGTTTGACCTGTGCTCACCTGTCCTTGTAATATTATCAAGTGTATATCGATGTGCACGGCCATGTGGCATGTACAGTGACACACTGTGCATGTCACACTGTTCGTGTGTGATGAATTCAAATGTAAATGATGACGAACAACCCAAATAACTGAGGCAAATCATACTTTCAAAAATCATATTTTATTTTATACTGTAAAAATATTTCTTTTTCAATTTTACTGCGTTAGTGAATATTTCTGCAGATTGCTCAGATGCTGGATTCAAACTGGAATGCAGTTGAAGACAAAATACGAGTGTGAGTGATATGTAGTGAGGTTATAAATGTAAATTGAAGTCGTGATGTATTCAAAAATGTATATGTATAGTGAGAGCTTGAAATTGTACTATTCAAGATTGTAATAAATATTTGTTTGAATAAAATTTCTGTTTGAATTCAAATTCCATTCAAATTCTGTGTAATTTATTTTATTCAACAAATATTTATTTAATCTATGAAAAATAGAATAGTACATTACCAAATACATTTAAATGAATATATATGTTTATTATCATCAAACAAAAACATATAAGCGCATATTCAACAATCTCCCCCTTTTGATGATAACAAACATATATTTAAGATTTTGACCGTGTTAAATGTATTTGATCAATGATATACTCTAATTTCTCCTCCTATTTGAATGCTTCCTCTCTACATGATGCTCCCCCTACATATATGCATACAAATAGAAATATATAATTAAGTCTAGATGCAAATGGAAAATTATTTGACCTTTGCTTGATTCTATTTGACAAAATCTTAACTTTTCTCTCCCCCTTTTGTTATCAGCAAAAGAATAATAGTGTTAGAAAAATAGAGATTAAGTGATCAATATTAATCCAACATTAAACTCAAATTGAATATAAATATTAAACTTCAATAAGAATCAAACAAAAAATCATAACTACCCTTGTTAGGCGCATATTCCACTTTTAGAATGAATGATGGAAATGATGTTCTAATATAAAATCATACAATTGTATCAACTTGTGGTACATTTATATCAGGAATTTGAATACCTACTAATCATGCATAACCGTTAGGACTTTTAAATGTTTCAATTTACTTTTAAAAATGAAATCAAGTATCTTCTAACCACGCATGACCGTGAGGACTTTTAAATGGGATTAGAATCAACTTGTCTATTAAATCAATTAATTTTGATATGCGTTCCATACATGCATAACCATAAGGACTTTTAAATGAGCATGGAAGCACATAAAAAAAATCAAGTATTTCACCCATGCATGACCGTGAGGACTTTTAAATGAGAGTGAATACTTTGGATATTTATTTATTTTTAAAAAATATATGAAATGGAAAACAAATGTTCCCTGATTATAGTACCACATATCGACCAACTATATATACGTTTTGATAAACCATGGTCGATAGAAATATGATAGATATAGAAATGGCCATGGAATTTTTACCCAACAAAAAGTTTTATAACTCTTGTTTGAATTCCTAAAGAAATTTTCCAAATATACTCTCTTGAGTAATGCAAGTTAAATATCAACACTTATCACCTTTTCAATCACTATTTATCTTTTTGATAATTAGCAGGGAGTCGGATTAGTCAAAATTTGTCATTTAAAATCAAATAAAAATGACTAATCTGAAAATATGGTCAAAAATGATTTTCTTAAAGAACTTTTATGAGAAAAAAATTATGCTAATTGAAAATTATTTGTAATGAAAAATATGCAGATAATTTCTTTGAACTCACCATAAATCACATTCAACTAGTAATTTTTCTATCAACTAGATTACCAGTGTAATCTGCGTCTGAATTTCTCTTTTACTCCAAAATATCACTAACTATATTTGATAGACCAGATCATGAAGTGTGCAAGAAAACTCAAACGGCATTCTAAATGGCATTCTCTTGAATTTTGGATTGAAGCCGTGTAAATAATCAGAAAATCGTGAATATAGAGTCAGCCGAATTCTAACCAAATGCATTATCATCCAACAAAAAACACAATATTTAATCCAAACAAATATGTATGAAGTAATTCAAAGATTAGTGTTTTTGGCATAAATGTAATTGGCCAACTATTTTGAATAAATCAGAATCAAAGTCATCATCTTTTCATCATCTCGATATTGGCTGATTCAGAATATGGTGCAGATTATCACATTTAATATATCGTTCAAATAAATATACCATTACCTGTTTTACCTTTACGATATTTTTCGTTGTTTATCCATTGTGATTCTGTCACCTTTATAATAGGCTAAGGAACTTTGCTTTGTCATCCATTGTGTTTCTGGAACAGCCAAAAATCCAGAGAACACTATTATTGTTCCTTAGCCTGCCACCACACCTACACGATGAAAGATTTATGTGACCTATTTGTTTTTATAGGTCCATGGTTGTTAGTGGCAGAAAATTTTGAAAAACAATTTTGTAAAGACCCAAAACTATTTATAATTGTTCCCTTTGGCACCCAAATTTGTTTAATTTTGAGAGATTTTATATTTGTGCCTTTTGGAACCCAAATTGGTATGGTTTCCACATGTTTGGGTCTATTACAACAATTATTGTGATCGTGTCCATATTTTCTACAAATTGTGCACATGGAATTTTCTTGATTAATATCGCTTTCAACATTTTCAGATTGATTATATCCAAGTCCTTGTCTAGCTGTATTAACAGTTTGCTTCCCTAATAGCAGATTCAACGATTTCTCACTTTTTGAAAATTTATCTAAGGTTATTGACAATTGTTGGACTTGTATTTTGAGAGATTCATTTTCGTTCAATAATTGTGTGCACTTTTTGATAGAATTTTCTCTCCTAGTATTTTCGTTCTCTTTCAAAATCAGAATTTCATTTTCAAGTGATTTTATATTAATTTCTGATTTTTTAATTTCTTCTTCGAATGTTGGACACTTATCACACTTAGGGATCCTACTTTGATAGGTTTTAACTAATTGGTCAAGTTGTTTATTTAAATCTATCAAAGTATCCTTTTGTGATTCAAGTTTGGCATACTTCTCCCTAAGTCGTTCAAAACAACCATTCACTTCGTGGAAATATATCAGTAATTCAGAATGAGAAAGTTTTGATACCTCACTTGGCTCGTCATCATCACTATCAGTTATTTCACCATGAAGACACAAGTCTGCTTTTTCATCCTCACTGTCAGCACTTTGATTATCTTCATCACTTGTATTCCACGTGGCAGCAAAACTTCTCCTTTTTGATTTCTTTTCAAAGTCGCGTCGATTTTGAGGACAATTGGGCTTGATGTGTCCGGGTTGGTTGCACCTATGACAGATGATCTTTTGTTCTTCTGGATTGATCCAATATTTATTTATTCTGCTTTTCAATTTTCGATTTAGAGCTGAATTTCCGTATTTGTAGTTCCACCTTTTGACTTTCTTTATTATCAGCTCCAATTCTGCTGCTCCGTCATCGTCATCATCATCATCACTATCACTTTCTATTGTTCCTTTAAGAGCTATTGATTTCTTTCGAGTATCACCTCCTTCACGTTCTTCCTTGAATTTCATTTCTAGCTCATAAGCAGTGAGATTTCCGATGAGTTCTTCGACTTTCATTTGTTTCAAATCTTTTGATTCTTGAATGGCAGTCACTTTGGCTTCAAAACTTCGTGGAAGGACTCTGAGGATTTTTCGGACTATCTCCAACTCTGTATATGGTTTTCCAAGGGCTTTTGATTTGTATACGATATTGGAAAGTCGTCCATGCATCTCTTTGACATTTTCTTTTTTTGCCATTGTGAAATTTTCGTATTCGCTGCTTAGCATGGCAAGGTGAGATTCTTTGACTTGAGATGTTCCTTCATGAGTCACTTCTAGTGTGTGCCATATTTCCTGTGCAGTTAGACAATGTGAGACACGATTAAATTCAAATTGATCCAATGAACAGATAATAGAATTCATAGCTCTAGCATTAGCATCTTGTAATTTATTTTCTAGTTTGGTCCATTGATCCATCGGTTTATCTATTTCCTGATTGTCTACAATTATAGTTGGCGATCTATAACCTGTCTCAACAATGTTCCAAGCGTCAATGGTTTTCACAAAAAATTTCATTCTATTTTTCCAATAAGCATATTCACCATTGAACATTGGTGGTCTAACTATGGACTGACCCTCAGCAAAAGCATTATTAAAAGAAGCCATTTTAAAAATTCAAAATTTTTAAAATAAAAGTTGGTTTTTGCAAAACGAATTTTTTAAAACAGAAGTTGACTTCTATTCCTAGCTCTGATACCACTTGTAGGATCGATTTCACCCTAGAGGGGGGGTGAATAGGGTGATAGTATAAATTATAAAAATTAATTGCGGAAGCTTATAAAATAATTTCAACACAGATCACAGAATAGTAGCAGCACAGATAAAAGCAGAATAACAAATGCAGAAATAGAACGACAGAGAATTTACCCAGCTTCGGCAAAAACCTGCCTACGTGCTGCCCCCAAGGTTTCTACTAGAAATTAGATAGTCACACGCTTACACACGTAAACTCGCGACACCCGCTACTGACTAACCTAACTCTACGCTCAAAACCCTGCCACAACTCAGCCACTGAGTTGCGAATTCTCAAGCTACGCCACGTAGCTTGTCCCTTAGTCACACGACTAGCAAATACAATGGTTTGAAAAGAGATTTAAAAATTAAAAACAAATTCAAAACTAAAAATAAGATAAAGCCCTTATTTAAAACAAAAACCCTAATTTAAAAGGCCGGCCCTTTTATTATTTAGACCCGTTCTTTTCACTGTTCCTTTTGAGAAAATGCCGACCGTTGCTTTCTTTGTTCGATGAATTAGGGCTTCGTTCCCTTGTGGAAATTAGGGCTCTTCAATTTAAGCCGCCGCTCTTGATTGCTGGTTGGTTGCCTTGTCGATCACTTGTTTCTTCACGGCGCTTCAACTGCATCGAGTTCTTATTTGATTTCGGTATGTGCTTTTCTCCTTCTTGTTTTCTGATTTGCTGCTTGCTCGAACTCCGATGCTTTTTCAATTGCCGATGATGATGATTTGGGTTTTACAGCTTGAATATGATCGATGGATTAGTGCCGATGATGACTATGGGTTTTTATATGGATTTGATTTCCTTTAATGCGTTCGTATCACTTTCCTAATATTTGCGACTTGATGCGCACGGCTTTCCTGATTTTTTTTTTTCAACTTGCTACTCACGGCCTTGATGTTGATGCGTTCGATACTTCTTGAATAACAAGGCAGAAACTTTCCTCTTTTTAATTGCTGACTATTTCAAAAATAAAGATACGAATTTTTTTTTTCTGTTTCGTGCATTCTGTAACTTGCTTCTCTGCTACTATATGTATTCATCAATGTTGGCATCTGCATTGCATTTCTCAGTGAATTCCATTTCACTTTATTGCATTTGGTCTCGAGTTTCACTGTTGCATGCACTTGTTGTCGCAGTATTGTTGTTCATATGAACTTGCATTCATTCGAGTTGTATTTACACCACCTCTTGAGCTTCAGTAGTTGTACTCATTGTTTCTCGTCATTGACTTCTGTATATTTGGGCTTGTTGTTGTGTTGACTTGAATTGTGCATTTGTGGTTTCATATGCATTCTGGTCTGACCTGCACACTTGTTTATGCTTGAACACTGCACTTGTATATATTCACTATCACTTGCTCTTAGCTTGGAGTTGCATCACCATGCATATTTGAAACTCTGTTTTGTTGCATCTCTGTCCATTGGGTATTTGCTGCATTTTCAAACACTTTTTATGGTCTGGTTCCTTCATGATATTGTTCTTGTATCATTACTGTTGTTGTTGCTGATATCTTGGTTCGGTCTGTCATTCGAGTTTGAGACTGTGGCGATTTCACTGTGTACTTGAGAATGCGCTGCATATTTAGTTTGCTCCTTTTCTGGTTGGTGTTGCTGTTATGTTGATGGCTAGCCTTTGCTAGTTCATTCATGACATGTTGTCATTTGACCTTTGTTGTCACTGGTTCATTGTGGTAGTAGCTGTCTTCACTGATGCTGCACTTGGTCTTGTTGTAACTGGACCTATAGCTTCCATCCATTTGATTTGAACTTGCAGTTAAGAACAGTTGCTTTTGATCTGTTATGTCTGCTGTCCTTTGAGTTATTTCTTGCATCATAGTCTGGTTGGTGAGTTATATTTGTGAACATTAACTTGGGGCAGATGCTATGTCTTTGTGCATTTCACTGTGTTCATTTGCTTCATGTCATGTTATGTTGTTTCATTGCTGCACTTGAGTTTTGTTACTTGAGCTTCTTTGTTGAGTTCCATTTGACTTGACTGTACTTGTACAACTTCATTGTGGCTTGTGCATGCTGTATTGTCTGGTCTGGTCTGCATACATGATTGTTATAGTCCATTTTGCTGTTGGTCTTCATTGCATTCATGTCATGTTGCCTTGTGTTGAATCCAGTTTCAACACTCGGGTTTGACCTTGTGCTCGTGTTGTGATTTTGAATATATTGCACGTGAGTTGAACCCGGCTTTTCATTCGGGTTTGACCTGTGCTCACCTGTCCCTGTAATATTATCAAGTGTATATCGATGTGCATGGCCATGTGGCATGTACAGTGACACACTGTGCATGTCACACTGTTCGTGTGTGATGAATTCAAATGTAAATGATGACGAACAACCCAAATAACTGAGGCAAATCATACTTTCAAAAATCATATTTTATTTTATACTGTAAAAATATTTCTTTTTCAATTTTACTGCGTTAGTGAATATTTTTGCAGATTGCTCAGATGCTGGATTCAAACTGGAATGCAGTTGAAGACAAAATATGAGTGTGAGTGATATGTAATGAGGTTATAAATGTAAATTGAAGTCGTGATGTATTCAAAAATGTATATGTATAGTGAGAGCTTGAAATTGTACTATTCAAGATTGTAATAAATATTTGTTTGAATAAAATTTCTGTTTGAATTCAAATTCCATTCAAATTCTGTGTAATTTATTTTACTCAACAAATATTTATTTAATCTATGAAAAATAGAATAGTACATTACCAAATACATTTAAATGAATATATATGTTTATTATCATCAAACAAAAACATATAAGCGCATATTCAACAAAAATCACATTCGAAGATGTGAATTAAATCTAAAGAAATTGATACAAAACCCATCAAAATGGATATTTTCAAAATCCAGAAAAAGAAGTTATCAAAGTCAACAAAGGTGATAACAACAAATCAGATCCACTAGAATCGATAAAAAATTGGAAATCCACACAAAAGGCAAAATTGGCTGAGACAGCAGATTCAGTCGACTGAACCAGGGTGGTCAGTCGACTGATACTGGCTTAGGAAATTTCCTGGGTTCTGGTTCAGTCGACTGACTTCCTGGCTCAGTTGACTGAACTGGTATTTCTAGTATTCTCAGCCTAGCCCCAATGAAGAGCGAAAATCGTAACAGAGGCGATCAAACGAGCAATGACGACTGGGGATTTATACCACATGACAACCCAGCCTTATAGGCTCTTCGACACACCCCAAAAACATGTCTAAACATTCATAGTAGGATTTTCATAAATTGGACAAAAAGAATCAAAAATTGAAAAATTCATGAAATTCATTCAAATCAAAAGAAAATGAACATGAATAGATGTTAGGAATTCATACCTAACAATAATGAAATCTATAGACATAGATGTGAGATCAAAAACTCACCTTTTAACCCAAAACACAAGTGAGAAGCTATAAGGCAAGGCAAGAACAACCCCTCTTCATTTTAACCCAAGAAGCTTCAATCTAAGCTCATAAGAAAGACATTTCCTAAGCTTGGGTTTAGGAAATTTCTGAAACTGAAGAGGAATTGAGATGGAGAAGGTGAAGAGAATGCTTACCTAAGCTTCTCCATGATTTCTAGCTTGAAGTAGATAATTCCTAAGAGAATTAGGGCTTAGGAATTCCTAATTTCTTTTCTCTTCCCCCATTTTTACTAAAACTTGAGTGTTAGAAAATATTATGAAGGAATGAAGAGGTGTGGAGTTGAGTTTGGTTAATATGTTGGGTTAATGGGATGAAACCCAAAGCCCTAAATGAAAATATCAAAATTTTAATCAACTCCAAACATATCGATGTTTATACTCAAAAAAGGTCGCAAACGCCATTTAGAACTCAATGGAAGTGGTCTTGAGTCCTAATTCGACTGTTTGCGAAAAGTAATATTTCGGACTTTAATCCAACTAACGATGCTATATTTAAATAAATTATAAAATATGCGGGTTGTTACAGACTCCTCTCCTTAAGGAAATTGCATACTCGTAATATTTAAGAAGAAAATAACGAGTAACAACCACAAAAGCATTTCAACACAAATAAAAAAAATTAAATAAGAAGTTATCCTCTAAGGAGCACGAGAGAGTAAGTCCGGATATGTTCGCTCGATGAGTTCTATGGATTCCCAAGAACAATCCTTAGGATTCAAGGACCTTTGAACTTTCACAAGCGGGAAATCTTTATTACGAAGACGTTTAACCTCTGGCAATAATAAGAATAGGATGTTGCTCATAAGTCAAATTAGGCGAAACTTCAATTTCTTCAATAACATCGGGCTCAAGAATAAAATCAGAATCCCTAAGGCATTTCCTGAGAAACGTGAAACATGTCATGAGTAGCAGAAAATTGAGCCGGTAATAAAAGTCGATAAGCCATGGAACTAATGCGTTCGGTAATGGTAAATGGGCCAATATATCGAGGCGCTAATTTTCCCGATCGACTAAAACACACAACACCCTTCATAGCTGAAACATGAATAAACACCAAATCTCCCACAGAAAATTCTAATTTGCTTCTTCGATTATTGGCATAGGATTTTTGTCTACTTTAAGCTTCTTTCATCCTATGACGAATAAGGCCAATCTTTTCTGTGGAATTACGAATAAAATCTGGACTTAAAACCAGCTTCTCACCGGCCCCAAGCCAACAAGAAGGAGATCGGCATGGCCTTCCATAGAGTGCCTCGAAAGGTGCCATACCAATACAAGATAGAAAGCTATTATTATAGGAAAAATCAACAAGAGAAATATGATCTTCCCAACTTCCACCAAAATCAAGAATACATGCATGAAGAAGGTCTTCCAGACTTTGATTCACATGCTCGGTTTGTCCATCGGACTGAGGATGATAAGCGGTGCCAAAATTAAGCTTCATTCCCAAAGCCTTTTGAAGACTCTTCCAAAATCCACTGGTAAATAATGGATCACAATCACTAACAATAGAAGTAGGAACTCCATGCAATTTAACAATTTCTTTAACATAGAGTTTTGCCAAAAGAGGTACGGTCCGATTAGATCGAACGGGAATAAAATGGGCGGATTTTGTAAGTCTATCAACAATCACCCATAATCTGTCATAGCCCGAACGACAACGGGGAAGTCCGTCAAAAAAGTCCATGGAGACTTGATCCCACTTCCAAATTAGAATGTCCAAGGGTTGCAATAACCCACCGGGCCTTTGATGTTCGGCCTTTACGAGTTGGCAAGTTATGCAACGCTTAATGAAGTAAGCAATATCGGATTTCATTCCATCCCAATAATAAAGTTGTTTCATATCCGCGTACATTTTACTACTACCGGGATGAATGGTAAATTTAAAATGATGAGAATCTTATAAAATGTCTTTATGAAGATCACTAATATTTGGCACAATAAGTCTATCAAATTTTTGAATGCCGCCATGAGCATTGATTTCAAATTCTTTCAAACCATCACTATTTCTATCCCGACAACTTTGGCTAAGAAGAACCAATTCGGGATCATACTTTTGAGCTTCAAGAATGTGGTCTAAAAGAGATGGATGAGCTTCATGGCTACATAAAACAAGAGATGAACATGAATCGGGTTCGCGAACTCGAATCTCACAAGTGGACAAAGTCTCGAGATCATTCCATTCGGATATCATCATAGAAACAACCGCTTGTTGCTTTCAGCTAAGGGCATCGGCAACACGGTTTCCCTTTTCGGGAGTATAAAGAATATCAAAATCATAAGATGTAAGGAACTCGAGCCAACATTGTTGATGCAAATTAAGTTCCTTTTGAGAAAATAAATACTTCAAAGATTTATAATCGGTATAAAGAACAAATTTGTCTCCCAAAAGATAATGATGCCAAATTCTAAGGGCGAAAACAATAGCCGTGGGTTCTAAATCATGAGTGGCATACCTAGTCTCGGTAGGCTTTAACTGCCTAGAAGCATAAGCAATAACACGTTCCCTTTTCATAAGAACGGATCCCAAACCAACACGACTAGCATCGGTATAAACAATAAAGCCTTGGTCCCCTTCAGGAATCACAAGAATAAGAGCATCGAAAAGGAGTTCTTTTAATTGATCCTCTTTTCCGAAAAGCTAATACTTCCAAAAATTATAATTATCTTCTTGTAATCATCTTTTTAGAAAAAAATTACTTATTCCAAGTCAATTTACTGTGTCTGACTATCTCATCATAACGTTTAGGAGATTCCTATTGACAACGTTGATCAGGCGCATCGACCAGAATTTTTAAGCACTCAATGGGCAGTACAACACAAAATCATCTTCTATATGATAAAAATATCTCTTAAAAACTTTACGAATATTCTTTGCTCGTTTTAAGAACAAAAATCCGATTATACCTATAAATATCTTATGAAGAAGATTTGCAAATTTTAAATTGTTGTTTTCATCCAAAATCAATGAATACAAGGATGGTCTCGACAAAATATTCGCAGAATACTCGATTCTTAAGATGGTGAAATAAGCTAGACAACTCGAATGACATCACGAGTCACTCATAAGAATCATAACGAGTGCGGAATGCGGTACGTGGAACGTTATACTCCGCAGCTCGTAGGTTACGAAAACCTATGTCAAGGTCGAGCTAAAAAGACCTTAACACTGCTCAAAAGATTTCTTAGGTGATAATCCTAAGGCAAGCTCAAAGATACCCTGGAAATTCTTGAACTACTTGAATGAGGGGAATAATACCTTCCTCAACAAGTAGGTCTAGAGAATAAAATGATGCCACCGAATTGGAATCGAAATCATTAAGAAAAATAGAAATCTGCTTAACAGATTGAGAATATCAAAGATGAATAGTCCTCTCAGGACATTGTATATGGGCTTCATAACGATTGAGCCAATCCATTCGCAAAATCATTCTGAAGCCTAAGTAACGCATAACATGCAAATCGGCTTGGAATTCATAATCACATAAAATAATCTCGACATCTTTACAAAGCAAACTGAGTATTGCGGATTCACCAACCGGATTCACAATTCTCAGTGAAGTCATCAAAGCCATAACACTAAAAGAAAAAGTATCAATAAGTTCTTTTGATATAAAAGAATGGGATGCATTCGTATCAAAAATAATTCGAATAGGATGATCACGAAACATAATAATGCCATCAAGGATAGAATGAAAAATGCCTTAACCAAGAGAAGGGTTACTAGGGGCTTGCACAACATTCAGCTTTTCCTCTTTCTTACTTTGAAGTTTGGGACATGAAGATAAAAGATGACCCAAACCTTTGCAATAGCGACAAGTAAGGGGCTTTGGACACTTATTTGCATAGTGATTCTTAGAACTACAATTGTAGCATTTTCCATGATTAGGGATTGGAGTATTTGGTACCAAATTTTCCTGCTTCCCTTTCTTGTTGGGATTAGGGCTTTTGAACTTAATATGCCTCCTCTTGTTGTTATTGAGGCTCTTTTTGGAACCTTCAACATCATTATCACTTCCTTTATCGGCCTATTCTTGTCGTAGAGTGATATCTACAAGCTGATCAAAAGGAACTTCTAGTTTCAGAGGTAAAACCTTTTTAGGGTTCTTACTCAAAGTACAAATAAACCTTTGATTCTTTACAAGATCCAAAAGTTGTTGGACAGGCATGAATACGTCATACAGAGAAGGACTATTGGATTGACCGGCGCTAGGACTGCCAAATTTAACCATCTCTTCTTCTCAAAGAAAGAAAGAAAGAAAGAAAGAAAGAAGAGGAAAAAGGTTATTCTCAAAATGATTATCAAACAATCATGATTGATAAAACAAGGCATCATAAAAAAATTAGGATAAAACGGGTCCTAAGACTCGAATAAATCCTAAGGCATGATTCCTAAGAAAGACTTAGGACATTGATCTTTGCTAAAATATTCTATATTATTCCGAAGTTTGGTTTTGCTACCAAGCTGGGATGCTCCACCTTTATAATCACGCTATCCAAGGACACTACGGAGTAATGCCGTCAACTAGCATGAAGAATAAGGCCGTTGAGGAGCGACCATCTATGTGATTTCTTTGTGCGTGCCCGGATATGTTAGATAGTATAACATGCATTTCTTTTCAAGAGGAAATCCGACATATCGGTACAAACTCAAAGCTACTACACGGTGGCTATGTGGCCTTCGAAAACAAATATAAAATAAACGTAACATAATCAGTCACAGATATTCATATCACAAAGGCGAAAACAGAGATGAATATAACACAGAAAAGTGTACATCAAAGTAGTGGTCATACAAGATCCACTACATCACAAAAGAATAGATACAAGTGCTGGACAAAAGAATATGCATACATCAAGGAGTCTCTATCTCGAATGTATAACAACAGAAACTACCAATCTAAAGTAGATAGACAAAAGTCGGATGATGGTCCCAGATAAAGTGTCATGCAGAAGCACCTATAACATCTCGGTCTGACCCAAGTATTATTTAATAAGAAAATAATAAATGGATCGGTCTAGCTACAAATATCAAATAAAATGAGATAAGATACGAGAAATGACAAAAGTATGATAACAATACTACCATACTGTGAAAAGTATACACTAGATCACAACAAAAATCATACAACATCTCAAGAATCTCAGAAATAAAAAAGAATGTCACATTCTATATTTTATTCACCAAACCACAAATATTGACAAACATGTCAATGCCAATCGCAAAGATTGATGAAACGCAAATTCTAGAAATCATCAATTAGAAATCCAGAAATCTTAAAGGGGGAGGCCTATAAAAAACGGAAGCATGAAAACTCGCCAATACGTGCATCACAAATGGGTCGCTATCCCGTGGTCACTAACCATAAATTTGGAACATCGTCGCAGTACAATAACGGTACGTCCCATGAACCAAAACTCAAATAAATCGGAACATCGACGCAGTACAATAACGGCACGTCCAATGAACCGAAACTCAAATAAATCGAAACATCGACGCAGTACAATAACAGTATGTCCAATGAACCGAAAAGCCGGGACGTCGATGTAGTACAATAATGGTACATCCGATGAACCAAACACCATAAAAGAACATGGGTCACCAGCCCATAAAGAAATGAGGCAAAGCTCAATAGAACGAGGTACTGTCCCCTACGTGGACAAAGAGACATCGCAAATCGCTAGTCTAAACCGTAAAATGATCATCATCGATCAACAAGAAGTGTCAATTACACTAAGCTAGTAAATAAATGAGCTTAGCTTCATGTCCCATAACCACTGGCTTAACTTAAATATTTACGAAAAATTGTAGATCTCCACTCGAAAATTGTCATAAGAGTTTCAATCGAACAAGTCCAAAAATTAACCGACGAAGTAAACACAAGCGTTTCATACCACAATTTTTTGCTAGGCCATTTGATTAGATTTTCTCATACGAATGAGGTAAAAGTTTGTATGTACTAATAGGTTGGAAAACGGTTTTATAAACGAGCTTTGTATTAAATAGTGTTGAAATCATTTTTGTGAAAAGGGTTTTGAATATTTACTACTAGTATAGAAACCATTGCATCTTAAAGTAACGAACCATAGAAAAGATTATAGAAGCAATCAATCATTAGAAATTCACATTCGAAGACGTGAATTAAATCCAAAAAAATCGATACAAAACCCATCAAAATGGATATTCCCGAAATCCCAAAAAAGAATTTATCAAAGTCAACAAAGGTGATAACAACAAATCGGATCCACTAGAATCGATTAAAAATTAGAAATCCACACAATAGAAAAAATTGGCTGAGACAGCAGATTCAGTCGACTGAACCAGGGTGGTCAGTCGACGGATACTGGCTCAGGTAATTTCCTAGGTTCTGGTTCAGTCGACTGACTTCCTGGTTTAGTCGACTGAACTGGTTTTTCCAGTATTCTAAGCCTAGCCCCAATGAAGGGCGAAAATTGTTACGGAGGCGATCGAACGAGCAACGACGACTAGGGATTTATGCCACATGACAACCCAGCCTTATAGGCTCTTCGACACACCCCAAAAACATGTCCAAAGATCCATAGTAGGATTTTCATAAATTGGACAACAAGAATCAAAAATTGAAAAATTCACCAAATCCATTCAAATCAAAAGCAAATGAACATGAATAGTTGTTAGGAATTCATACCTAACAACAATGAAATCTATAGACATATATGTGAGTTCAAAAACTCACCTTTTAACCAAAAACACAAGTGAGAAGCTATAAGGCAAGGCAAAACAACCACTCTTCAATTTTAACCCAAGAAGCTTCAATCTAAGCTCATAAGAAAGACATTTCCTAAGTTAGGGTTTAGGAAATTTCTGAAATTGAAGAGGAATTGAGATAGAGAAGACCAAGAGAATGCTTACCTAAGCTTCTCCGTGATTTCTAGCTTGAAGTTGATAATTCCTAAGAGAATTAGGGGTTAGGAATTTCTAATTTCTTTTCTCTTCCCCCATTTTTACTAAAGCTTGAGTGTTAGGAAATATTATGAAGGAATGAAGAGGAATGGAGTGGAATTGGGTTAATATGTTGGGTTAATGGGCTGAAACCCAAACCCAAAGCCCTAAATGAAAACATCAAAATTTTAATCAACTCCAAATGTATCAATATTTATACTCAAAAAGGTCTCAAACGCCATTTAGAACTCAATGGAAGTAGTCTCGAGTCCTAATTCAACTGTTTGCAAGTAGTAGTATTTTGGAATTTAATCCAACAAACGATGCTATATTTAAATAAAATATTTAAATATATAATCATAAAATATGCGGGTTGTTACATGAAACATCACTTTCAACTGTATTATCAGTTCTCAAAGAGGTTCTTCAAAGAGTTCGTGGTCCAACATCCCCTTCCGAAGATTGGCCAACCCCAGTGCCTTCTCCTCCTTCGAAACATTCCAAACTTTTTGAGGAGAACGAACCTCTAAAACAAGCTCAGACATCTTATACAAAGCAACCTAGTTCTTCCCAAAAAGAAGATAAAGGAGATGATAAAGAAAAGGCTTCCCCCAAAAAACTCATAGATTTTTAGGATTACATCATATGGACAATTGAAAAAAATCTATGAATGTACTCAATTACAATTATTAATGAAATTCTATTTTAGTGTGTTATCTCTGAATATATCTTTGACAATAGGTTAATATTTTAACATTTAGAAGTTAGATATCCTTTTTGATAATGTCAAAGGGAGAGAAATATATATATATATATATATATATATATATATATATATATATAATAAGCACATATTCAGGTGGAGATTTATAAATTAAATATAAGTACATTGTATAGTTGTCATCATCAAAAAGGGGGAGATTCTTAGGAAATCAAAATCTATGGTTTCGATGATAACAACTATTCAATGGAAATCGAATATGCATATGCATTTCTATTTTATAGGTACTTGCTAGAGTAACATCACTAGGAAGACAAGAACAAGGCTTAAAGAACATTACAAGAGACTATAAGTCGATTGGATCAATAAAGCAACAAGAGAGATACACATAGTAGACATACACAGTTTTCAAATGTTTGGATGCACTACTCAGACGTCTGGAAAAACCCTCTGGAACAACAAAACAAACAGGATCAGACGTCTGGTAGATGCACTCAGACATCTGAAAGACTACTGTATACAAAAAAATAGAGTCAGACGTCTGATACAAATACCAGACGTCTAATTTCGAATTTGGAATTTAAATTCAAATTTCAACTGCCGCATATAAATAAACATATTCGCTTCTCTTCGCTGCAACTCTTCGTTGCCATCAGAAGCAACTGTAGAGCACTTGTTACTGGATGCAACTACTCAAGGAATCTCTCTACAACTATATATAACATCAAGAATCAAAGAGAACACTCACCTTACTGCCTTGCGCTCTTTACTTACACACTCTGTCATATTCTTGATCTCTAGCAATCTTTACTTGTATTTCACTCTTCCATATATTCAGTTTTCCTCAATCAATAATATCTAGATATATATATATTGGAAGTATTTATGCTTAATAGTCAATATCCGTGTTATAGAACACATACTTGACAAGAACAAGCTATTGTAACCAAGCCTATTCCTCCGGGAAAAGTGAGGGTGTTTGATAGTCAAATTCCGAAGGGGAGCTTTGGGACTGGACGTAGGATGGGAGGTCTGAACCAGTATAAAATCCTGGTGTGCTTATTCTATATTTACCTAGATTAGTTTTGTCTTAAGTTGCATCATATATTTTGTCATATATACTTGCATATACACTACACGATCCACCCTATAGATTTTCAAAAAGTAATACCTAGATACTCAAAATGCTTAGTGACTGCTAAACTAATACTGCAAATTACAGACAAAAACGAATACCTAGATACACAAAACTGATACTGCAAATATTATTTTAAACGGGCTTGACTGTGGTATATACGTGATGATATTCATCATATCAATGAACAAAAGTCAAATACCACTCAAAATAGCCCCTGAACAAATGCTGAAATCTAGAGCAAGAATTGTACATGAGATATTGACTGACAAAAGGCACTGCTGGAGCTTAGCCAAGTTCATGTCAAGTTTGGAAGATGAAAGATAAATGAACAAATCAAACAATTTGCAAAAGGTGCTACTGTTTTCACATGAACTAATGTACTTGTGAAGTAATGATGTTCTGTTATTAAAACAATGCTGATCTTACTTGAAAAAACAATGATAATCGCTGGAATGATTTGCTATAATTGATGTTCTTTTCTTTACCTGTTTTTGTATTCTAACAAGATTGTATATTGAATGTTCTATCATGTAACTATTGATCCTACATAATATTATCGGTTTTATGATGCAGCTACCAGTTGTATAATAATATTATAAGATTTTATATCATATATCAATACAAAACAGTAACTGGGTATCAATTCTAATAACTAATAATATCAGTTTTGCTAAAACTGACACTCAACATACTTTATGAAATAACAATTAGTGCCAGTATCAGTTTTTGCTAACACAACTTATCGTTATGATTATTTATTAGTACTAGTGTCAGTTGTAGTACGTATAATAATACACGAAACTGATACTAAAAACTAACCAAAATTGATACTAAAGTCCTTTATATCAAATCAAACAAATATTATCTTCAACCAATAGAAAGCATGTATGAATCCAATCATTTTCTTCAATCAATTACACAATGATTATTAGATCCCATATACTATGCTATCAACTTTGTTATAACTAAGTGAAATATACAAATTTGAACAAAACTGATATCACACAATGGAAAAATGATACCATATTTTATACCAATTAAACAGCTGATACAAACAGTATGCAATAACTATCAAAACAAATGTTTGAAATAAATAGATAAATAAACACCAGAACTGATACTGTAAAAACATATAACTAATAATGAAACTGATACTATCATTTATACTAAATAGCTAAAATGAAAATCAATTTGATAATATGCTATACTGAATACAAATTAATAACAAGGTTCAATTACAGTAAACCACCAAAACAAGTCACACATCCACTTATTAATCTGAACAAATTCAAAATGTAAAATCAAATCATATCCTCTTCAAAGCTTGACAATTTCGTTTGTTATGACCAAACTGCTCGCACTCGCTACATCTATTTTGCTTGTTATGAAAATATGAAAATCCTCCTTTGCGCTTAATTGATGGTCTACCAGCTCCACGTTTCTCCTTTGGTGGCTTGATAACATCTTGAATGCTGGCATCAATAATAGGCCTATCATAATTTGGAATAGGATTTATAGCATTGGCATAAGAACATCAATAAGCATCAATAGTGAAATAATACTCAACAAAATCATATACAGACAACTTAGACTTGTTTATACACATTATAGCATGAGCACAAGGAAATCCTGTAATTTTCCATTGGTTGCAACTACAAACCCATTCCTTCAAATCAACACAATGAGAGTTTGGAGATTTCACTTCAAAACAAAAACCATAAGATTTATATACATCCCATCCAAATCCTTCTTCAATCAATTCACCTAAACGCAACTCCATAGAAGGACAAAGAGTTGTTTTCCACAAAAAATACTCTTCTCTCCTTTTAGCCATTTGTTCCACAACCTTAACACGAATACCATCTGAACACAAAGTAATAGGCAATGCTCGTTCATCTAAAATCCAATTAGTAAAACTTTCTACAACATTGGAACTATATTCACCATAATGTTTCTTTTGAAAAAATAAATCCACCCACTTATCAAATGGCTTATCCTTTAAAAAAATTCACACCAGCAACACCACCAATTTAACAGAACTTAGAATGTGCACCTTCAAAGTCACATAGATTAGAAGCTCTAGAACACATTTTGAAAAGATCAACAATAAACACTTTTGCATTTTTGGCTTTTACCGTTGAAAGAAGATTTTGTTCCATATGCAAATAGCAATAACTATGATAAGTTGAAGGAAAATCATCATGAACACCTGAAAGCAAACCTTGGTGGCGATCTGACTTAAAACCAAAGTACGGTTTTCTTGAAGCATTTGTTCTAAATGGTTCAAAAACCATGTCGAATTATCCACATTTTATATAGGTACTACACTCATAGCTATAGGGAAGAAACCTGCAAATGCAAAAATAATTTGTAAAAAAAAACTAAAACTAATAATGACCATAAATCTAAAAAAATTCATGAAACTGATACTAACAGTAAAAAAACTGATACCAAAAAAAACCTAATACAACCATTATTCAAATATTGATAGCCACGACATTATGCATATTAATCTTCATTCTAACACAACAAAGTAACGAACATTAACCTATATTGTGATACAAAGGAAATTCCAATACTACACAACTATATTTGATACCATATATTAACATACTTGAAACTGATACTAACTTTATACACAAGCTGGTACTAATCTCATGCTAACCAGTATAAATAGGATACCAAATGCAAATTTACAATTCAATACAATGCAAATTCTGATACTAAAAACTTGCTAACTGTAAACTACATATCATAAAACTGATACCAACATAATACAAATTATGATAACAAATTAATATTAATGTTAATACCAACTATTATGATCTCAATACAAATAAATCAAAACTGAAAACAAAGACATACCTTGATCACCCTTTTTTGCAGTAGCACCCATCAACACACCAGGACGTCCCTTCAACTGAGTGGCATCTAAGAATATCGTAGGACGACAATGCTTGAATCCAAGTAAACAAGCACCAAAAGCAATAACCACCCTCTCAAATTCATTACTACAAGCATCAACATCCATTTCAACAAAACTATTTGGATTAGACTTCTTCACTGCTTCCAAATACCAATACAAATCATTATAAGACAAAGCATCATTACCATGCAACTCCATTAATGCAAGTTGTTTCCCATGATAAGCATAACCGTAAGATAATTAAACATTGTATTCTCTTCTAAAATCAACTATAATATCATTAGGCTTTTTACTAGGACAATCGCGGATCTCATCAATAGTCAATGATTTAACAAACGAACTAAATAAATGTGGATTATTCACATTTCTAACACCAGCTCCACAATAATGATCAACAACCATATTTCTCATAAGAAACTTATTCAAATCTCCAGAATCACAAGAAGCATGGACTTTGAAAAGACAACCATTCTTATATGAAGAGAAAATTACAGTAACTCTTATAGCACATTTCTTAAAAAATACTAATTCATATCCTTTTTGAATTTGATATGCCATCAAAAATTCTCTAAAATGCTCAGCTCCTCCAAAACAAAAAACAGCAAAATCAAAAATGCATAATGTCGACCCTCTCCTCAACATATCTTTTAAATAACTTTCACCATTAACAACAACATTTGAACAGACAGATACAGTAGAAGATGAAGAAGCATGAACGTTAGATGAACTTGAAATAGAATTAATATCAACAAATTTCAATTCAGAACCCTTAACCTTAACAGTAAAACTGAAGAAAGAACTTTTCTTGTATAACTGAAAACAAATTATACTCTGAATATCAGAATCAGTATCAACCATAATAACTCTATCCTCAAGTACATAAGAAATCTGAATAGAAGGAGTTAATTGAGACCAACATCGACATATCTCATTCTTCAAATCATACAAAGAGTAATCAATAGACAATAGAGTGATAAAAGTGTTATTATTCAATACAAACAAACAAGAGTGTTATCACTGCTGCCAAAAAAATAAAAATAAAAACATTAGTAAAAATATAATCAGTTTAGAACATTAGTTTTTTTATTTCATAAAACTGATACCTACCATGTGATGACCCAGAATTTTTGGATATTTAAAATTGGAATATTGAATTGATTTTAAATGTTTAAAAGTTAGTGTTTAATTTGAGTTTTAAATATCACTAATTTTTGGATAATTTAAATTATTGGATTTAATAAATTGGAAGTTGGGTAAAATATGGAATCTTCAGTTTAAGCTTGTTAAAAAAATAATTTATTGGCTAAGAAAATTTGTACTAACATTACTTAAGACAATAGAACTTTTAAAATTGAAGATGGTTTGTTCAGTTTTGAAATATATCGTTTAAATCGATATTTAAAAATAGCCTTCCAAGGCACAGTCTCAGAATTCGACAAAACTAGTTCCATTGGATCCGTAATAGTGTATTATTATCGAATCTCAATTTTCATAGCGTTTGGAGTTGTCGTGTGATCGTACGGTAGAGAAACGCGCCGAAATTTAAATCGAAAACTTAATATAAACAGGATTCAAAAAGCTATCTTCTCCATACGATCGAATTAGGCCTCGAAACCTTTTCCATTGCATTCGGAATAGGGGTATACCATTATGAATGCCTAGCAGCATGCCTCGATAGGGGTTTGGAATTTTAGACCGTGTAAATCGAGACGATTTGAATTTGAATTTAAATTAAATATACATATATTCACATACAATCGACAAATTAAACACGTTTCCTCCCTTAGAACACGTGTCCACGGCCTTCTCTAATCACCTATCAGATGTCACTTTCCCTTCTTTTCATCCGGCCGAGAAAATTGAAAATAAAAGCTTGGAAAAAAATGTAATGGTCGTAAAAAAAAATTTGAAATCCAATTTCAAAATTTAACCCAACGGCCTCCCCTTCAAAACCCTAACCTCACACTTTCCCCTTTCATCAAATCGAATCGTCCTCATCTCTTTTCGAAGCAATCACGCTTCTTCTACCCTCATCCTCAGTTCTAATGCTCTAAGCTAGATCGAAATCAACTTCGATTCGAAGCAAGATGGGCGCAGGCTTTGGAGCGAGCGTGTTGAGTGGCTGGAAGGCGCAAGGAGAGGCGGTGCCGTGTAGGAAGGTCAGAGCATCGTGGATGGAACGATGGCGATGTCGTTCAACTTCAAGTGACGAAGCCAGTGTCATCTCTCGCGAGCTAGGTCGTGTGTCAGAGGGATTCCGGTCGCGCTCGCGGTGGTGATTTCTACAGGAGGTAGGCATATTGATCGATTCGTTTTTTTTTATATTTAAAGATTTTTATATTAGATAGGTATTTGTATACAGTGAAAATAAATAAAAAATAAAGTATATCTAATTTTTTTTAGTAAGCTATATTTAAACAATTCTGTTTTTTATTTAATATATAGGTTTGAAAGAAAATCTTTTTAATTTATTAGGATTTAATATATATATATATAAATATAAGATTTTGGAAAATATATATGAATTTTAAATTATTGAAGAGTTGTTTAAAAATTAGATTTTAGAATCTATATAAGTTATTTTATACGTATATATGTGGTTTCAAAATGAAAAGAAAGAATATATATATATTCACTTACTGTTAAATTTTTATAATAAGTATTAAGGTGGATAACTTATTTAATTAGCTCATTTAATTATTTTAGTCATTTAATATAATTTAATAAAGGAAAATTAGTTTAAATAAAAATCTTAGTTAATTAAATAAATAAATGGTAATTAATTATTCGACTAATTCAAATGATAATAAATCATATAATGTTTATTCAAGGTCAAAATCATGAAGAAAACAATTCGAGATGGAAATGGGTGGCAAACAATAAAATCGAAGGTGAGTTAATCTCACTCATTCGGATTACCTTGTAAATTTAAATAATTAGATTTAAATTATTGGTCGTTTGCTTGAATTGATAATTCATTATCAGCTTGGACGTGATATGTTATATATATATATATATATATATATATATATATATATATATATTGGAGTGATTGATTTCCCGCATTATATAACGGATGAGACCCTATGCTCCCCGCATAATAGCGGATGACGCTTTATACCGCGATATCCCTCTCGAAGTGGGATTGGTATTATTATATTGTGTTAACATCTGTGGATGCAGGGAAATAGGTTGGAGGGATCCAACTGGATTCCTCAAAATATTGAAATTTGTTTTCATATTCTGTGATATGATTTATTGATAATCTATGATATATTATATTGGTAATTGAAATAATTGAATGCTTTGTTTGGCTGAGAATATTTTGGTATTTTGAGTTGTCAAAAATATAAAGATTAGATTTTAAAAAGAAAATAAAAGAGTGAATTCTAAGTGAAATAAATATAGTGAAATTAGATAAATTAAAAGATTGAATTGGAAAAGGATAAATGTTGATTTTTAAATTCTAATAAATAAATTCCGAGAATGGGAAAAGAGATTTTGAATAAATGAGAATAAACGAATTTTGAAAACTCAGGCGATATTTATATAGAATTAAAAGTTTTATTTTAGAAACTCAAGATTTAAATGTTTGGGAAAAATAAAAAGGAGAACTTTGGAAATAGAATATGAATTGATATTTCAGATCTAAATAAGGTTTTAAACCAAAATAAAAGAGTAAAACCTGAAATTAATAGTTTTGAAATAAAATTTAGTAAGTAAAGGAATTTATTTTAAAATGGAATAAATTTTGGAAATCGGTTTGGAAATTGATTAAGTGTATGAAACTGTGTTTTAAAAGGAGGGTGAGACTATGGAATTTAAACTGGGTTTATAAATAAAATGAATATTTATCGGTGGATAATTTGAAAGTATAAATGCAGGATGAGAATTTATAAAGAAAGGGTGATTTGTTTAAAAATGAATAGTGGTCTATTTTTAAAGGTAATGGAAAGGAAAGTGTATTTTCCTGAAAAGCCAAGTATGTTTTCGAAGAAAGATTTCCAAGTATAAGTTAGAGGTTTTAAAGTGGTTTTAAAAGAATGTTTTTGAAAGAAATTATTATTTAGTAGTTTTAAAAAAATTTGAAATTAAATATTTATTAAGTTATTTATATGAGTAAACTGTTTTAAAAGTTAAACTAGTATTATGATTTAAAAGATAGTTATTAATATTTATACCTTATAGAATAACTTTTATTTTATAATTAGTTTTGGCTTAAGTTTTACATGAGAAGTTATTATAAAATTTCATAACTAGTATATTTAAATAAAGTATGTTAAATAGTTTTTGTTTTAAGTGTTTTGAAGTATATGTATATATATACATAGTTTTGGATAAAGTGATTTAAATTATTTAAAATCTAAGTATTAAGACTTGGTGATTTTCAGTGGAAATAAAACAATTGGGTGGGATTTATTCCACGAGAGAAAAAGTGATTTGAAACTATTTTCAAAGGGTTGAAGTGTAGAAAAATATCTTGCGAAGGTATTTTGAAATAAAAAATTTGAAAAATTATTTAAATCTAATGGTTGTTGTGAATGTTATATGATAGTTAAATAACGGACTATCAATATTGGCAAATGCGCTGATCATTTCGAAGAGACCGGGATCGGGATTAATTTCCCGTAAACCGCTTCGATCTGGTTTGAACGTTTTTGTGAGGAAGACAAGAGCTTGGAGTCGAAGATGGAGCAGTGAAGTGCAAGGCTAATCGCTACTAATCCTGAGGGTGATTCCAAAATGGATGTAGTAGGAATAGTGTCTTCGGTTTCTTTCGGACCCGGAACGAACTTGTATGGATGAATGCTATTAGAACATCGTCAGAAGGATGGTGAGCATTCTAAGTGAATGTGTGCTAAATGATAACGCATAGCCTCGAGCCTCATCAATCGGGAATGGCTAAAATAAGGGAGATGCAGTAAAGCTAAGTGGCTAGCAACCAATTAGGGTAAGGTCATCCCTGTCCAGATGTCCCTTTTTATTCGGCTGTGTGGGCGGTTGTTGATCCCAAGCGCGGGGTGATCTTATTTGGACTATCTAGTAAGGGGTAGCTACGGTCTTGTGTAGCAGGGGATCAGGGAGGATCCTCGGTACGCTGATCAAAACCAGGTACTGTGACGGGCGGTACCCCAGTAGCCGGCCATTGTATGGAATGCAATCTCCAATAAGCGTCTGTACGGTTTTGATTGTGCCCAACTATTGCTAGAACGTGAGATGTAAGCATTTCAGCTAGATTCTATTTTATTTTCAATAGACACTATTATAATATCAGATGGATTTGATAAAAAGCGTTTTGGTTATCATAAGGTAAAATCTCGGCAAGTTTATTTGTGGCGTGGTCTTACGAGATACCTTTGATTTCAAAGGATTTTGTAAACTTTAATAATCCAATTGAGTGTGTTTTCTCACGCTGGTATTCCAGACTGACTCGGGTGTTATTTCGCTATAATGCTCGGGTCAGACCGAATATTATAGAATACAAGATGTGATGTTGTGGAGCTCAGGAGACGAGCTGGATGGCGAGACGTATCACACGTATTTGATGTATTATCCGTTGTGTATGGTTTGCTGCATAATCAGTTTTGTGAGGACGAGTTATAATAACTGTCCAGTTGTGTGTTATAAATTTTGTTGTACTCTGATGATGTAATGTATTATTCAGTTACATATTCTTTTGTATAAAAATCTATTGTTATCTATTATATATTATTTCGCTGCGATTGAGAGATTCTGATATTGTTCTCTATTTTCTTCTTCTACCTCCTTCTTCTTTAACCCTAATGGTTCGGTTTTCCGGCATTCGGTTGTTCGACATTTTATATAGTGGACGCATTGATGTCGATTTTCGAACGTCGAAAAATCGGGTCGTTGCACTTGGTATCAGAGCTGAAGGTTAAGCGAGAACCTTGGCTTTGGCGGAGATTACTCATTAAAATAGAGTCCGTAGTACTCTAGAATGAGATTGAGTGTATTAATAGATATGAGCGCGTATTTGTTAGTGAATATTAAAAAAAATTCTATAATGTGTTGATTGGTTTGTTGAGTGGCTTAGGATTCTAGTCAATACGAGTAATTAATGTTATTGATAGGGTTCTCTAAACAATCGTGTAGAACAATTCGACACGGTATTGTTTTAAAAAGGGTAAATGAAATAATTTTGCCCAAAGTTATTTTTATATAAAAGAAATAATTTTTCCAAAATTATTAAAGTTAAATATATCGTTGCTTGGTTGTTAGGAAGTGATAATAATAAATTATTATCGTTGTTGTTAAGAAAATTGAATAAAAGTTTAAATTATAACCATGGTTAAGAAAATAAATTCGTTTACAGAATGAGATTTGTAGATGTGAATTATAACCGTGATTTATAATTTAAATGAGATAAAATTCCAGAGTAATATTTGAATGTGGATTAAAAGGATTTGGAATTCGAAATTTTAGAAATTAAATTCCTTTGATTTGAAAATGATTTTTTAAGGGTTTTGGGGAAATAATGGTGATGTTATTTCAGAAATATTTTTGAATTGGATTTGAAATCTGGTGTGATTTGGAATTTAAAAATATTTTAAAAGGGTTTTAAAGAGATAAAGCACTAAACTCTTTTCGATCGTCGGAAAATAACTTCGGTGACGATTGCAGCATCATCGATGTTCATTTTCGAGTTTCCAAGAGAGGAATTGCTGCCAAATTGTTTTAAATTGGAGTTGTTTGCAAAACTGGGTTTGGTTTTGAATTCAAAGGATAATTTGATATGCAAATGAATTATGTATATAATTGATTTCAAAAATGATTTTTGAAATGCTGAGTAATTTTTGAAAAGAATCTGGAATCTTATTTAAAATGTTTATGGAAATATAAATGGATTTGATCACTACTAAATTTGAATTTTCTAGCACAGAAAAAATTTAATTGAAGGAGAGTTAAAAATTTAAAGTAAGTAAGAAAACGAAATAAGTTAGAATGTAAGCTAATTAAATGAACTAAATTAAAAGAAGTAGCAATAGAAAGTATATAAGTTGGGAAACTTATAGAAGTTAAAAATTTGAATTACTTGAAGTGTAACTGAATCAAGTAAAATAAAAGTGAATTTCAAGACAAATCTAAGAAGACTAAGTGGCCACTGAAATAAAAATTTCATTAAGTTAGAAATAAATATGGGAATGAAACAAACTAATTTAAATTGTAAGTAAATGGAATTTAAACTAAATATTTGAAATTCAATTTGTATTATGTTAAGTAAAGTAAAATTGAAAAATATAGTTGAGTTGGACTAAATAAAACAAAAGATTGAAAATAAAAATTAGTAAGTAAACTAATTGATTAAGTGGGTAAGCAAATAAACTAGAATTGAATATTGGAATGATATTTAATTTAAATTGTGCAAAGTAAAGTGAAGTTATAAAATTAGTTCGAAGTGGACCAAAAATAATTAAAGTTTGGAAATAAATCCATTGGGATTTAAAATAAATTAGTAAGTGGAACTAATTAGAGAAATGGTTAATTAAGTATGGGTTTGAGATAAGGTGGATAGAATTCAATATTAAATTTGATTTCGAAATAACTTAAGAGTTGAAGAGAAGTTGAGTTCAAAAGCAATTGAAATTTTAAGTCAAATGGAAATAGATATATAAACCGAAGTGTTGAAGTGAAAATGAATATAAGAAGTATATAAAATGTTTATATTGAACTTAGAGAATGGCGAAGTTCTTAACTATAAATTGGTATTGGAAATATACTGGATATTTGAATGAAGATTGAGTAAAGTGTGAAATGAGATATTGTAAATAATTAAGCGGAAATAAAAAATAAATGTGAATAAAAGAGAATTTATATAGCTAATAATCAATTAAGGTAAATATGTAGGATGTATGTATATTATCTATTTCGCATAGCGATTTGATCCAGATTCGAGCACAGAATTTCGAAGTAGTTATACCAATCCGAGTTGGGATTTTTTACTCGATTTTCGACGGCGAACCCTAGATATGGATTTTTGATTGATTTTGAAAATTCTCTATCATAGGCGAACCCTAGAAGAATGACAATTTTTGATCAAGAAATCAGATCTGAGTCCACACTAGGAAGTCGGGTTGATGATACTAGTTCGGAAGTGAAATTATGCGATCGAGTGAGCGAACGGATTTGATATTGCATATGGATTATATGTGTAGATCGTACGGGCTTAAGTAAAGCAAACGTTGAAAATTTTGAATAGGAATGAATAAAATGATTTTGAATTCTGTGATTGGGTATTATAGTTAAGTAGGATATACAGGTGTTTAAAAGCAAAAGGAAATTGATGTTTTGATTTCAAAAGATAAAATTTGAATTGTCCGACAAAAAGGTATGTATTTAATTTTTCATATGAAATTTGATGGTTTTCTGATCTAGCCACCTGGCATTTTGTTTTCTTTTGAAATTTAGGGGCCCATAGAGGCATTTTGTAGTCATACCGATCTAGCCGCGCAAAGGAGACGTTGGCGAAATTTTTTAAAAATTTAAGGAGTTAGAAAAAGTTTGATAATTTAAAATTTGTTTTTAAATTTGATTTTAAATTATAATTTAAATGGTTGAGTAAGCAAGGTTGTTTAGGAACTATGGAAGAGTTTGGGAAAGTAGTAAGGGTGTTAGTGTGTCTTTAATAAAAAGATTTTTTCAGGTATCATTAAAAACTGTTTGGTTTTCGGAAAAATAGTTAACGAGTTATGGACCATTCCTCTTAAACAGTAATTTCGAGGACGAAATTCTTTTAAGGGGGAGGAATGTGACGATCCGGAATTTTTGGATATTTGAAATTGGAACATTTAATTGATTTAAAATATTTAAAAGTTAATGTTTAACTTGAATTTCAAATATGACTGATTTTTGGATAATTTAAATTATTGGATTTAATAAATTGGAAGTTGGGTAAAATATGGAATCTTCGGTTTAAGCTTGTTAAAAAAATAATTTAATGGCTTAGAAAATTTGTATTAACAATACTGAAGATAGTAGAACTTTTAAAATTAAATTTAAAGATGGTTTGTTTGGTTTTGAAATATATCATTTAAATCGATATTTAAAAATAGCCTTCCGAGGCACAGTCTCAGAATTCGACGAAACCAGTTCCATTGGATCTGTAATAGTGTATAATTATCGAATTTCAATTTTTATAGCGTTTCCAGTTACCGTGTGATCGTACGGTAGATAAACGTGCTGAAATTTATATCGAAAATTTAATATAAACAGGATCCAAAAAGCTATCTTCTCATTACGATCGAATTAGGCCTCGAAACCTTTTCCATTGCATTTGAAATAGGGGTATACCATTATAAACGCCTAGCGGCATGCCTTGATAAGGGTTTGTAATTTTAGACCGTGTAAATCGAGACGATTTGAATTTGAATTTAAATTATATATATATATATATATATATATATATATATATATATATATATATATATATATATATATATATATATATTCACATATAATCGAAAAATTAAACACGTTTCCTCCCTTAGAACACATGTCCACTGCCTTCTCTAATCACATACCAGATGTCCCTTCCTTCCATTTTATCCAGCCGAGAAAATTGAAAATAAAAGCTTGGAAAAAAATGTAATGGCTGTAAAAAAAAATGAAATCCAATTTCAAAATTTAACCCAACGGCCTCCCCTTCAAAACCATAACCTCACACTTTCCCCTTTCATCAAATCGAATCGGCCTCATCTCTTTTCGAAGCAATCGTGCTTCTTCTTCCCCCATCCTTAGTTCTAATGCTCTGAGCTGGATCGAAATCAACTTCGGTTCGAAGCGAGATAGGCGTGCGCTCAGGAGCGAGCGTATGGAGTGGCTAGAAGGCGAAAGGAGAGGCGGTGCCGTGTGGGAAGGTCGGAGCATCGGGGATGGAACGATGGCGATGTCCGGTTCAACTTCAAGTGACGAAGCTCGATGTCATCTCTCGTGAGCTCGCCCATGTGTCAGAGGGATTCTGATCGCGCTTGCGGTGATGATTTCTACAGGAGGTAGGTATATTGATCAATTCGTTTTTTATATTTAAAGATTTGTATATTAGATAGGTATTTGTATATAGTGAAAAAAAATATAAAAAAAGTATATCTAAATTTTTTCAATAAGATATATTTAAAACAATTCTGTTTTTGATTTAATATATAGGTTTGAAAGAAAATCTTTTTAATTTATTAGGATTATATATATATATATATAATTTTGGAACATATATATGAATTTTTAAATATTTAAGAGTTGTTTAAAAATTAGATTTTTGAATCTATATAAATTATTTCATAAGTATATATGTGGTTTTAAAAGAATAAGAAAGAATAAATATACATCTTCATATATATATATATATATATATATATATATATATATTCACTTAGTGTTAAATTTTTATAATAAGTATTAAGGTGGTTACTTATTTAATTAGCTCATTTAATTATTTTAATCATTTAAAATAATTTATTAAAGGAAATTTTGTTTAAATAAAACTCTTAGTTAATTAAATAAATAAACTGTAATTAATTATTCAACTAATTCAAATGATAATAAATCATATAATATTTAAATCATGAAGAAAACAAGTCGAGATGGAAATAGGTGGCAAACAATAAAATCAAAGGTGAGTTAATCTCACTCACTCGGATTACCTTTTAAATTTAAATAGTTAAATTTAAATTATTGGTTGTTTGCTTGAATTGATAATTTATTATCAGCTTGGATGTGATATGTTATACATAGTGTGTGTGTGTGTGTGTGTGTGTGTGTGTGTGTGTATTAGATTAGTTGATTTCCCGCATTATATAGCCAATGAGACCCTATGCGCACCGCGTAAAAGCGGATGACCCTTTATACCGCGATATCCCTCTCGAAGTAGGATTGGTATTAATATATTGTGCTAACATCTGTGGATGCAGGGAAACAGGTTGGAGGGATCTAATTGGATTCCTCAAAATATTGAAATTTGTTTTCATATTCTGTGATATGATTTATTAATAATTTGTGATAGATTACATTGGTAATTGAAATAATTGAATGCTATGTTTGGCTGAGTATATTGTGGTATTTTAAGTTATCAAAAATATAAAGATTAGATCTTTAAAAGGAAAATAAAAGAGCGAATTCCAAGTAAAATAAATATAGTGAAATTGGATAAATTAAAAGAATGAATTGGAAAAGGATAAAAGTTGATTTTTAAATTCTAATGAATAAATTCTGAGAATGGGAAAAGAGATTTTGAATAAACGGAATAAACAAATTTTGACAACTCAAGCGATATTTGTATAAAATTAAAATTTTTATTTTAGAAACTCAAGATTTAAATGTTTTGGGAAAAATAAAAAGGAGAACTTTGGAAAAAGATATGAATTGATATTTCAGATTTAAATAAGGTTTTATACCAAAATAAAAAGTAAAACCTGGAACTAATGGTTCAGAAATAAAATTGAGTAAGTAAAGGAATTTATTTTAAAATGAAATAAATTTTGAAAATCGATTTGGAAATTGACTAAGTGTTTGAAACTGTGTTTTAAAAGGAGGGTGAGACTATGGAATTTAAACTGGGTTTATAAATAAAATGAATATTTATCGGTGGATAATTTGAAAGTATAAATTCAGGATGAGAATTTATAAAGAAAGGGTGATTTGTTTAAAAATGAATAGTGGTGTATTTTTAAAGGTAATGGAAAGGAAAGTGTATTTTCTTGAAAGCCAAGTATGTTTTCAAAGAAAGATTTCCAAGTATAAGTTAGAGGTTTTAAAGTGGTTTTAAAAGAATGTTTTTGAAAGAAATTATTATTTAGTGGTTTTAAAATTTTCAAAAAGTAAATATTTATTAAGTTATTTATATAAGTAAACTATTTTAAAATTTTACGTAGTATTATGATTTAAAAGATAGTTATTTAATATTTATACCTTATAGATTAACTTTTATTTTAAAATTAGTTTTGGCTTAAGTTTTACGTGAGAAGTTGTTATAAAATTTCATAACTAGTATTTTCAAATAAAGTGTTTTAACTAGTTTTTATTTTAAGTGTTTTAAAGTAAATATATAGTTTTGGATAAAGTGATTTAAATTATTTAAAAATCTAAGTATTAAGACTTGGTGATTTCAGTGGAAATAAAACAATGAGGTGGGATTTATTCCATGAGAGAAAAAGTGATTTGAAACTATTATCAAAGGGTTGAAGTGTAGAAAAATATATTATGAAGATATTTTGAAATAAATAATTTGAAAAATTATTTAAATCTGATGATTGTTGTGGATGTTATATGATAGTTAAATAACCGACTATCAATATTGGCCAATGCGCTGATCGTTCGAAGAGACCGGGATCGGGATTAATTTTCCGAAAAGTAATTCGATCCGTGTTGAACGTTTTCATGAGGAAGACAATAGCTTTCGAAGATGGAGTGGTTAAGTGCAAGGGCTAATCGCTACTAATCCTGAGGTGATTCCAAAATGGAGGTAGTAGGAATAGTGCCTTCGGTTTCGTTCGGACCCAGAACGGACTTGTATGGATGAATGCTATCAGAACATCGTCAGGAGGACGGTGAGCATTCTAAGTGAATGTGTGCTAAAAGGTAACGCATAGCCTCGAGCCTCATCAGCCGGGAATGGCTAAAACTGGGGAGGTGCAGCAAGGCTAAGTGGCTAACAACCAATTAGGGTAAGGTCATATTTATCTAGATGTCCCTTTTTATTCGGCTGTGTGGGCGGTTGCTGATCCCAACCGTGGGGTGATCTTATTTGGACTATCTAGTAAGGGGTAGCTTCGATCATGTGTAGCAGGAGATCAGGGTGGATCCTCGGTATGCTGATCTAGACCAAGTATTATGACGGACGATACCCCAGTAGCCTTGCCATTGTATGGAATCCAATCTCCAATAAGCGTTTATACGATATTGATTGTGCCCAACTATTGCTGGAACGTGAGATGCAAGCATTTCAGCTAGATTCTATTTTAATTTCAATGGACACTATGATAATACCAGACGGATTTGGTAAAAAGTGTTTTGGTTATCGTAAGGTAAAAAACCGGCATGTTTATTTGTGGCATGGTCTTACGAGATACCTTTGATTTCAAAGGATTTTGAAAACTTTAATAATCCAATTGAGTGTGATTTCTCACGCTGGTATGCCGGACTGACTCGGGTGTTATTTCGCTATAATGCTCTGGTCAGACCGAGTATTGTAGAATACAGGATGTGATGCTGTGGAGCTCAGGAGACGAGCTGGATGACAATACATATCACACGTATTTGATGTATTATCCGATGTGTATGGCTTGCTGCATAATCAGTTTTGTGAGGACGAGTTATGATAACTATCCAGTTGTGTGTTATGAATTTTGTTGTCCTCTAATGATGTAATGTATTATTCAGTTATAGATTCTTTTGTATAAATATATGGTGTTATCTATTATATATTATTCCGCTGCGATTGTGAGATTCTGATGTTATTCTCTATTTTCTTCTTCTACCTCCTTCTTTAACCCTAATGGTTCGGTTTCCGGCACTCTATTGTTCGGCATTAGATACAGTGGACGTATTGATGTCGATTTTAGAGCATAGAAAAATAGGGTCGTTACATACCATCTACAAAACTAATACCTACTTACTGATAAAAAATGATACTAAGAAAAAATAAAAATGATACCAGAAACTGAACCTAAACTATAATACTTTACACTCTATCACAACTTTATATACAGCCCAAGCAATCATACTTTTCCAATCATACCAACATTAATGCAAAATTATATAAATTAAATATAAAGCATATTAGAATACAACACTGCATAAAGAAATGAATAAATAAAGCCCAAAACCTGCTGCTGATTTCAAAAGTTGCCATAGAAAAACGAAGAAGCAATCAGAATAAAAACACTGCACATAATTTGTAAAAACGAACACAACTAGAAATCGCAATCAAATTTTTTTAAACTGTAATAGAAAATAAAACAAAAAATAGAATAATATGAGCATACCTAGTTAATACAATTTGAAGAAAAACGAGATCAGAGTAGAAATATGAAAAGAACGAGATCGACAAACACGCATGAGAAAATTTGATCGATGAAATACAATTTTCAAAAGAAAGAAATTGAAATGTCAGAATGAGGTTAATCGATATTTTGATTGCAAAAGAGATATTGGATCGCGATAGAAAATTTGATTGAAAGAAAGAAGAAGAAGAAGAAGAAGAAGAAGAAGCGCGAAAGTGGGCCGGAAGGAAAATACGATAATTTGTCCTTAAGATAAAATTACAAGCGTGCTCTCCTACATCCAAAAAAAACCCTACAAATTGTCCTTGAGAAAAATTTCCTATAATAAAACTACATTCTAAAATTTTAAAAAAATATAATTTTTAAAATCCGTATGGAAATTAATTTGAGTTAAAAAATTAATTTTAAATCGTACAAAATAAAAAATAGTTTTTGTCAAAATTGTTTATAACCAAAAAAGATTCTTTTATTTTATTTTATATTTAAAATATGTAATTTTATATTTATAAATTATAATTTTATAAAACTTTAAATATATGCATGAATAAATTGTATATATATAAACTATATTTTAATTTGTATGTATATGTATATAATATAATGTTTAAATCTAATTTGAATTTCAAATAAAATATTGTTTTGAATCTTAATCTGATTTCAATTATGAATATTATTAAGCTATTTTAAATATTTAATTTTGAATTGGTTTTATATCCAATATGTATATGGGTATACATAATTATATAGTGTGTATGTGTGTATTTATATGTACATATATACATATATATGTAAGTATACATTAAACGGTATTAATTTTAAAATAGTATCTACCAATAAACACATATATAAATGAGCTAATATGTTGATTGTGCTGTAAATCCCAATACTTATATGCGAGCATATTAATCCATATACCCATTATATATTGCACATACAAATACACATATATGTGTGTTTGATATATATATATATATATATATATATATATATATATTTACACACACATTATATATCACTTATCTTAACAAATCATCAAATCTTTATATTAATAATTAAATAAAATATAGATTTTATTTAGATTGATCTAAATTAATTTAGAATTCATAGGCCCAACAGAATCTAAAATGGTAAAATATATTGAAAGTTATTCATTTAACCCACTACGTGCATGCCTAGTTCCAATAAAAAAGTGCTAGTTTGCATGGATTCGACGTCCATATTTTGTGCCACATATGTTGATCAGTAATTGGTGAAAATGTTGTTAAGTTCGGTCTATTTTGTAATATATACTCCATTAAGTTTAATTGAATTAACGTTATTATGTCGACGTCTAACACACACCGTACGTGGAATTTTTTTTTAGTGTTTTATCCCCTTCTTTGATCAATTAGACTCAAGAGCGTTGTTTCTACATAATTTCTTCATGGATCGTTAATTTATTAAGTTTTGTTTTAGATTGTTTAATTTTACCTTTTCCTCACTGTTCAAATTCCTGTAATCTCATGTCCTATTTTGATCTAGTATCTCATTTTAAAAGTTACATTTTAGCGTAGATTTTGCCAAATTTGCTAACAATCCAATTCCTTAGGTATATTCTGACTCTCGAACATTAGAAACTAGATTTTCTGTGGCGTTGTTAACCATAGTAGTCCATTAAATTCCCCTTGTGGTTTATAAGTGTTTCAAAGTTATTTTCTTTAAACCATATTTTTTTTAAGATTTAAAAGGTATGTTTCTGGGTAGTTGGTCTTGAGAGTCGAGTAAGATAGAACAATGGTCATATGAGAGATAGGCAAGACTGTATGCTTTGGATAGGGGGAATTTATCTTCATAATCCTCAATTATGATGAACTTATCTAATAAGGTCATCGAGGGTCCTCTCCACCATTAGACCAGGTAAATCTCCTACCAATAAGAGGTATTCTATAAGGTGGTTTTGATTAATGAAGTTACCGAACTCTATCAGATCAATATAAACGCCTTTTCTAGGTGAGTGCTCCCCAATGTGCTTAGTCACATTGAACTGTACACATACAGTCCATGGACCATAGGAGAGGTTTCTAAAATAAGTGCATTCAGTCCAAAAAGATTGTCTAATGGTTTTGATATTAGGCGCATATGCGTTAGTGATGTCAATAATTTGGTTGTCAACCTACTTACAAACACGTTATTTTGCACTCACCCAACCTACTTACAAACACGTTGTCCAGCCTACCGCACTTTGTTTGGCTTACTTCCAAACATGTTGTCCATCCTAAATTCGTACTGCCTGCACACATGTAGAATTTGTAAAACTGCAAGTGTCCATTAAAATTATTGATACTCCTTATTATAAATTGAAACTAAAACTCCAAAACAATACAAAATATAGAACAGACAAAGGTCATTAAAATATAAATAGCATAAAAGATATATATGACATTTATTTCTCTTCTTTGTTGCATGGAAATGGCAAATAAATTAGCCAGCATAGGGATTCTTACACAATCGTGGGCACTGAACAGTTGTGTTAAAAAAGGATAAAAACAAATGGCATATAATTGTCTTTTCTATAGTATGTACCACAACATATAAGTTATGAAACCTAATTTGATAAAACTATAGTGAAGACTATTTGCTATAACAATGCAACATCTAAACATTGAATAATTATTTTCTATCATTCTTGGTGTTTAACGATGTAGCATTTCTCTTTTGAGTTTTAAATAATTGATTTCTACCCTTGTAAAAGTTCATTTAAATAGACCATGTAGATATACATGTTTGACAAATATTTTCTTCAGTACATCATTTTGCATGCCCCATAAACTCATCGATCAACCGATGCTTTTTAAAATTCATTAACATTTATCATGGATGATACATATATATCCATATCAAACTAATGTCTTCCAACGGGTACAATCAACAAATTCATGGTTCATTGTTGTGTAGATGTATGTATGCTTTGATGCATGGACGTGCTAGTGTAAATATATTTACTGTATGTGTGCATATATCTACTTCAGCCTCACCTGCTATTTTTTAGAATCAATAATTTAACTTTTGTAAAAGTTAATATACATGTGCATTTATGAACGTGCATATAAAAAGAAATTTTGCTTGTATCGTGCTTCAACGCATTTTTCCGTAAAAAATAGATTCCTTTTGAGATAAAAGGCAGTATACCTATTCAAAAGTTGTTTCTTCTCCAGCAAATTGCCTAGTTTGCCGATTTGCACAAAAATTGGATTACTCCACCATATTGATCACATGTCACTGATGCATCTGCAAAAAATCATTGATGCATTCAAACACAACCAAAATAACGTCTTTATATAGTGAAATTGTCATAAAATTTACCGAAATCAGTTAAATATATTAATCCAAAACATGCCAGTTTCATCTTATATATTGATATCACTAATAGTAGTATGGCTATATTTTACTTATAAATGGAGTACAATATCAACGAAAAACAATTTAAAAAAATTATTCAGTATGTGACCCACCATCCTTAGAAATTTGAAGCAAATTGAAGAAGGTGTTGATTACCATTACGTAAAAGAGCTCATTTGATTATTATTGGTTGTTCAAACTTATGGCACATACATTGTAAGGTGCATGTTTTATGGCTAGGATACTGAAATAACAGCTAGCGTGTAGTATAATTTGAATTTGAGAATTAGGCCAAGAACTGTATTGTTGCTGTATATAATTTAAGCGATTAATTTAGCATACTTGCATGAATATAGCCAGATTCATGCTAAGTTTATGAAAGTAGTACATACTACATTTATTTGTCATCTTGTGAGATTATTTTCATTCAAATTTCAAATTGCCTAGTTTGGATATTTCAATTTTATCATTATAGGAATGATAAAGTTTCATCCCAGAGACGATGTAAACTTCAGTTTTTATTTGACCTTGGAAGCCTTGGTGGAGGACAATATGTGGCAAGAATCTGAACCTATCTTGTATACTCATTCGGGTTTACACCATGGTACATTAATTAGTTTATATGTTGTATTATTCATTAGTTATTACATATTTGTATTTACAACCTTATGTCTAACTGGACGAAAGAAATAAGTATCACGTATATAAACTCTCACACAATGCTTCACATGTTGTAGTGTAAAATGATATTACAACTCATAGATTGAAGCAAATAAACTGGTTCAAAATTATTTCTACATTACCATTTTACAAATATCATCAATTTTAGATAATATGAATGTATGTGTGTGTGTATGTGTGTATGTAATATATGCATGAGGTGAAGAGAGAGACCTTAAAATCGCAGGAAATATGCATTGCAGGCGTGAATTTGAAAGCGGAATATATCACGTTGGTTGAAAATCATATGTTTTTAGAAGAAATTATGGTTTATTGATTTGCTGGAAAAAATAGCACAAGCAAATCAACCATTAATGTATATTTTTCATGGCTTTACTTTAAAAAAATTAAGCAAATCATACTGCTAATCTAAGTTTTTTTTTCCATTGTGCATTAGTAAACTATACTATAATACAAACCTGGATACTTTCTAATCCGAGTAGGACAAATTTAAACTAAACTTATCACTGATGTTTCAATCAAAAATTAGCGTGTTCGACAATTAGAAACAAACAATCAAATACACAAATGGTTGGTGTTAATCGATGCTATTAACATTTTACATGATTAAACTTATATTATGGTCAGTTAGTACTTCAATGTTTTTTTCTATAAATTACATTTAGAGTGTTAATTTTCCATATTTTATGATATTAAAAAAAAAGCTTGATTGTTCATAGTACAGAGCGTTCAGCAAGCATTCATCTCATGATTTCTTCGATTCTTCAAATGGTGGTTGTATTTCTATTATTGAATAGCCTTAGATGAGAAAAACTTTTTGACTATCAAATGCGATATGAATATAAAAAAGGAATTGGTGTTCATGGAGAAATTATTTTCAATGTTATGTCACAGCTTTATAAGTCACATAATCAAAGGAATATGACCTTTGGTTTATATTTACACTCCTGGATTATAAAAGAACAGCTATTGAGGTAGTTATTTATAAGCGTTGTGTTTATAATTGGGAGGGTAATTAATATATACAATTGAAAAATGGAATGAATAATGTTGGCATGATAGGTAAACAATAGTAGAGCAACATAGAGAAAAATATACCAAAATATATATGATACTAATTGCAATTTGTTATACCTTATTTCAGGTTTTATTTAAATTAATGGAAATAATATTGGTTTGCTTTTCTAGGTTTATCTTTTAACCTCTATCACTTTCATATATTAATTCAAAGAAACGGGTTCATGATATGGCATGCTCAAACAAAATTATGAGTAATGAGTAGCAAAATTTACCTCAAAATTTACTCTAGAAGATTTGTATGGTTCTAGTGGCAGTTGACAGTTTTCATCTAGCAGCATAGTAGTGGGACCTCAACCGTAACTACCCATATTTAAAGAAGTATACGAGCACAGGGAGTGAAATCAAACATCTCTGACCATTAATGACCAAAGTCTTCTAACCCAAGTCTTCCAGAAAATAATAAAATTACTCTTCTTTGCGGTATGAAATTTATAGCAATTAAATGAATTTTTTATTTGTGTTTACGGTCTGATGCTCCATCATTTTATCTATATGGATCTTGTTTCATATGCAAACTTATTACATGATCTTACAAACAAAAGATATATAAAGTAACTCGTTATTATTTATTTCTAGGGATGCATCAAAAACATACCCATGAAGCAGATATATGGAAGCTATATTGGTAATAACCTAGGTAGGGTAACCGTTAAATTTTTTATAACCATTTTAATGCCAAAAATAACCGATGTCTCAGAACAATAGAAGCTGTTTCAACCTAATAAACATAAGGTTCGCAATATCGGTGTACGTAGAAAACTGAAATATTAAATACTTTCACTTGACATATTATCTATTTGGTGGCATAATTCACATTCCAGATTATTATTATTTTTCCAATTTAAAATGAAATAACCAACAATTATGCATATCAAATAAATAACCCAATTAAAAAATAAATTCAGCTCAAGTGGATAAAAGCCAAAAGACACATTAAAAGTGTGTATACAATAAAGTTAAGAAATGTAGACAAATAGATTGAATAATAAAAAGGTAAACAATGTATAGACATAAAACCGAAGATATTTACCTCAAAAGGTATGAAATGTTGCATTATGAAAGTGGTCCATTACTCAATCTTCCAATCAAATTTCAGCTTTGATCGTAGGCATGATCCATATAGACGTAATTCCTACATCATAAAATGATACTGTGTTTAGTGTCAGCAGACAATTGAGAATAGCAAAGTAGAATTAAAGTTGGTCCTGAAGACAAAATATGCAAATAAAGGAGTAGAAAACCATGGCACTCTTGCTTGAAATTGTATGCCGACACTATAACTGTATGGGAATTCTCCTAGAACACATGGGGTAAAAGTTACATAAAATGCAATACCAACGACCAAGACATGCTTTATACATGCCTAAAAGAACTCCATAAATGGATATCTATGAAAATATTGATCTAATATTAGAAATATTAAATCAGTATAAGTATACAGATGCGACTACTACGGTATAGAAGAATTAGTATATGGAGAATCAACACATACGTGCAATCATTTAAAATACAATATTGACTTGACATAACCTATATACTTAGGGTCACCCATTCTTGAAGTTGGATTTTTTTTTCTTGCAAAAAGATGTGTATGGCTTGTCTTCTAGTCATCCTCAAATAGGTTTCACAGAGAAGGGTCTCATATCCTCATAAATTCTTAAATTTCAATTATTGCATCTAAGGGAAGCCTCGGATTGTCGCACTGCCTGAAGTGAGATAAAGCTTCCTTATATAAATAATTTGTCAACAAAACATAAAAATATTCGCTAAGACATATTCTATTTGAGTTAACATTTTCTTGACAAAAACAGGAAGGTAGTAACAAAATCAAAATAATCAAATGTTAAACTCTTACTTTGGATAAAGCAATGTCAAATGAAGAAAACATGTATGACTAGATATAACATATATATATATGACTTCGGTATCAGACGTGCAATTCACAATCGTATAGGTTGGATTTATTTAGACTATTTTCCCCTCGATATGCATATAAAAATGTATGTGTAAATCAAATCTTTGATATATTGGTTATATATCCAATAATACGAAACGCAAATTAATTGCTAACCATTATAAACAGCTAGTCCAAAAGGTTGTACCATCAATAAACCCAACAATTTTCATAAAATAGAACTGGTACTAAAAGTTGGTAGTATCAGTATCAATTAATGCCTCATAAAATCCGCCTACAGCACTAAATTCGCTCAATTGCAGTGCTATCTATAAAAAAAGTAAAAGCACAATCTGACATTAATAACATTATACGTATTTTAAACAACTGAGTACTCATTTTTATTGAAGAAAAGCATTCTCTGAAGGTAAATATTATAGAGCTCCAAATTAATCAAACCCTAGAAACACTACTCCAGTATCAATATCTCTCCATTCATTGGAACACAGATCTAAGCTACAATGATTATTAATCAATAAGATTTAAAAGCATTACACAATTTACTTAGCTTGAGCAGATCCAAGTTCAATTAATCATTTCTTAACTTTATAACAAAAAGGGGATATTTAAGTTTAAATAATAGATTTATCATTTTCTTCCTAAATTTGTACATGCATTATATATCATTTATGTAAGAGGCATGTGTATTGTATAAATGCTGTTGGAATATGTTTATGACAGAAAAAAGTAAAAAAAATACTTACATGAGAATAAGAATTGGCACGGTCGAAGACAACCTGTCGACGTTGTCATGCCGACAATTGTTTTGATTGTCAAAGAAGGCGAATACCTGCTAACGTTGTGGAGGAAAAGTGAAAGAGATGATGCAGTGAAGACAGTTGTCAGACGATTGGCAGAAGATTTAGATTTGAAGGGCTTGGCGACGCTGAAAGCAGGAGAGGTCAACTCCATGGGTAAAAGGCTAAAATTGTTGGGGAGGGGGGTGGTTGTTGGAGGATGAATACCTAGGGTTTGGATGTGAATTGATGTGAAGGGGAGGAAGGATATGGCCGTATATGAAAAGAAGAATTAAAGGTGCAACGTTTGAGTTCAAAATAAAAGGAGGGGCTTCTGAATGACTGAACTAAACTCAGTAATAATAGTATAGTATAGATGACGCATGTATTACGGTGTCAAAAAATCGAGCATGAAGCAAGATGAGATGATAACACAACTCAAGGTGTGACCACCACAGTCAGCCATTAAGGCAAACAAGTAGCCTACAAGGTCCAGTTATCAAAATGCACTAACAAATATGGCGAGTTATAGAAATAACAAGCTTCCCCCCAAGGTACTACGGCTCAAAAATTGTAAAATACTTCTCAAAAATGGTAGTCACTCGAATAATGTTGATGGGTCACATACCACTCTGTGTTACTTAAATACTTATTACAAGTTTATATATTCACTCACTGAGGATATCCTATGTAACAAGTCCTATTAATAACCAATAAAGTTTTACCGAATGTCCAATACCACTTGGTACAACTAAATCATTTATTTAAATTCTCATCGCATAGAAAGGAATTTTGTTAATAAAATCCTTTTATACTTTTGTATAATAGTTTATATGAAAATTAAATTAACATATAGGAGTATGTTTGTGTGTGTATAGAGCCAAGATCCGTAGATTTCCTTGTTTAGTACCATCACCTAGTGTAACGACCCAACTTCCAAACATCAGGAGATTGCATCGTTAATAAGAAAAGAAAGGGATAGAGAATAGAAAGAAAGAGAAGAAGAAGAAACAACACAAAGAATCTAAACAGTGGAACGAATAAATTATATTAATAATATAAAATATTACATAGTTTACAATCACTATTAGAGTACACAGATATACAACACATACTAGACAGTTATAAACACCTGTCTAGTATTTACAACTAATACAATCCAGAGATAACACAGAATACACAGCGGAATACTATATCTAACGCAGAAGCCTCCTGCTCCATTGCTCCTCCAATATTCGTCAAAGCTAATCTGAATCCCTTGGCTACTCGTAAAAATTTGAGTACCCAAGAGTTTATGGAAAACAAAAATAAACTCCAGGTCAGACATGGGTCTGGTGTGAGTAACAGGTTAAAGTGGCTTAACTTTGAAAAACCTTTTGAAAAGAAAAGTATCACGTAAGACTTCCCACACATAAACATGGAAAAGTTTTTACCTTACGCTAACCAAAACATTTGATAGGAAATCCGATGATATTATAATAGTGTCTAGGGTTTCCAAGTAAATATGAAATAGCCGAAATTGTTACATTTATTAAATTCCAGCTACTAGCCACAAAAGTGGGTAATACAATCAAAACCGTTGGCACTTATTGGATTTTGGATTCCATACAATGGCAGGGCTACTGGGGTACCGTCCGTCACAGTACGTGGCCTAGATCAACGTACCGAGGAGTACTCCCACTCCCCTGCAACCAAGGCCAGACCCATTCCTTACTGAATAGTTCCGAACAAGACAACCCCGCAGTTGGCGCACGATTCCAACTGCCCACTAAGCCGAATAAAAAGGGACCTCTAGACAGGGATCAATCTTGCTCTCCAGTGGGTGCTACCCACGAAGCCTTGTTGCACCTCCCCTGTTTTTTCCATTCCCGGTTGATGAGGCTTGAGGCTACGATTACCTTCAGAGGACACATTATCTTAGAATGCTCATCGCCCACCTTACGATGTTCTGAAAGCATTCAACCCATACAAGTTCGTTCCGGGTTCGAACGAAACCGAAGGCATTATCTCGTTACATTCGTTTTGGAGTCACCCTCAGAGTTAACGACGATAACCCTTGCACTCTAAATCACCATCTCGAACCTATAAGTACTATTCCGTCAAACTCATTACGGAATCACCCACAGAGTTATACTGACGTATAGCCCTTACACCTCGAGTCTTCACTTGCTCCACTTGGATTAACGACCTAACGTTTAATTGGAATCGATGTGGTTTTCAGATTCCAAATATGGAAACCCGATCCCGGTCTCATCGAAATCCAAAGCGTGTCTTTTAGGTCCAAGTTGTTTAAAGTTTAAAACAGTTCAATCTAATTATCTATATACACACAGATAGATAACTCATAGATTCACAACAGATAATTATCATTATCATAACCATAGATAATCTACATTTATCACTATCAAAGATAACCCAAATCACCATCACAATGCAACCAATACATCCATATCACTCAACATTATTAATCTCATAGCTGAGATTCAAAACCATTAAAAGCAACCAATAACAACCATCCATAAGCAATGACCTATAATCATACTATATATAATTAATTTAAAATGAATTAAATTAATTACATCATCTTTAATTAATTTAAAATGAATTAAAATTAATTAATCACACCATATAAAACTTGCTTATCATCATTAATTAATTACAAATTAATTAATTAATTAACGTCAAATTTATCATCTTAATTAATCAATCCTGATTAATTATACTTTAATTAATTCCACAAAATTAATTACCCTAAACCAAATACAGTAATTAACCTTTAATTACTTCACTAATTAATTAACTACAATTAATTATATTTAACCTTAATTAATTACAATTAATTGGTACAGGTTTCAACTAAAACCTGTTTCAGTAATTAAACCCGAGCCAACTACATTCCTCTTCGAGTCGACATGTCCACTGTTTCGAGTAACTCCCCCACATGCTTCGAGTCACTCCCGAGTCACAACTCCACAACTCCAACAATTCTTTCCTCACCAGAAAACAAAGTGCACCGTGCATATGCACGTTGACTTCGATCACCTCCGACCATCTCTGGTGGTCGTCCCACATCGGCAACCTTCTCCCCATCCAAACAAGATCATCTGATCATTACTTCAAACGCGAAATTTGAATTTGAGTTCTCAACTTAAAACCTAGAATAGCAAGAACCCCCACCTCCCAAAACCTGTCAACACATCAACTACGGTGTTCCGACCCCCTGAGGACCTCCACCTCCGGCCACAACTTCGTTTATGTCCAAACTATCAACGCTTAAAGCCGAGTTGAACTCGATCATCCTTATAATCCATACCGTCCCAATCATTATGCATAGTTAAAACTAGGGCTACAGGGAAAAAATCACTACCGCCGCTTTCCTATTGATTTTCATCAACATTAAAAAAATTTCCTGAATCCATGCTCAATTCCAAATCAATGCTAAAGATTACAACATCCAAAGATTTATATATTACCAGAAATCTCTATTTTCTCCTTTTCTGTTCATTACAGAGCTCCACCTAACCCTTATTCCTAAAAATCCGGATTTTAGTGCTAAAAATCATGATTTGATCTATAGATTCATTCCTTAATACTGAATCTTAAAATTCATAGTTTGAAAATTTGTGTTTTAAAACATGCACTGGTATTAAAAGATATACAGAGATACTATACTTCTAAATTTAATTAAATTAAATTTTAAACCTTATTCTATGCTAATACAACATCTAGTTTGTAAATAGATCCTAATAAAAATTGTTTACAGTAAGAATTGAACCTAATTCAAAAAACATGGATCAGTAAATATTGAACAGAGTTAATTCTGTTGAACAGAATCGTATGTCTCACATTCATATAATAGCAGGTTCACACATCACATTTATCTAACCATCATAAACATGCAACCAGAAATTTTCATACTAAATGTTTATTTCAAAAATAAAGTTACTCACCAAAATAAGGAAGAAGACAGAGCCCAGATTAAAGCTTTTAAAACTGGAAATATGCAGTTCCCCCCTTTTTTTCCAAACTTGAATTGCTCTTTATTTAAACTGTATGCATGCTGCTTTTGAATTCCAGATTTGGAGTAATGCAAATTTAAAACAAATTTGCTTTGAAACTGACTTGCTTCAGAACTTTTGCAGGTTTGATTCAGATTTGAAAATGTGCAGACTGTTTTTTATGCAAGTTTTAAAATAATTTGACTTGCATGTTAGAAAATGTGCAGGCTTTCCATTTTTTTGTTTTTTTTGAAGATGTTCAGGTGGATATTGACTTGAACGCTACAGATTTCATGATTTGGTTTTTAGAGGAAGTGTGTTTCAGATTTTCATGGCTTTAGAAGATGATTACTGACTTTTTTTTTCATAGCTTTTGGTTTTGAAAAAGAATTGAAGAGGAAGGAAAATAGATTTATAAATAAGTTGAAAATTTGATTTTATTAAAATAAAAGAAAATGACTAAAATAAATGACACGTGTCTCAACCTTTAACATTTGTCATTATCCTTGCTTTATTAATTAACACATGTTAATTTAAGTTGTAAAATGTTTACATTTGTCTTTAGATATGTTAATTAGTTATAAGTAAATGTTAATTAGTTATATAGTTAACATGTTAAAATAAGATAAAAGTGAATCTTTGTTTAATTAATTAGTTAACATGTATTTATTTATATGTAGATAAATTTTTAAAATGAATAAATATTAAAATTATACAAATGATTCAAAATCAAAATAAATTAAAAACAATTATACTTTATATTTAAAATTTTGAATTCATGTTCAAATTGAATTTTTGAAATCTAGTTTATTTACAAATATAACTACACAATTCAAATTTTTGAAAAACAATTATTATTTTATTTGTTGAAACAATGTATTATTATATTTTTTAAAATAACAATATTTAATAACTATAAACAACTATTAAAAGAAATTGTCTTCTTATTAATAAGTTATTTATCATTACATTATATTTAAAAGAAACTCAAAATAATCTCATTGTTATTTATTTAAATTTTAAACTTGAGTTACACATATTTTAAATCATATTTTAATAAATTTTCTTATGTATTTAAAACCATATTTATTTTAAAAGTTTAACTTTTAAATAAAATCATAATTTTCAATTTTTTACTAAAGATACATATTTTATAGAAAACAGGATTTATTTATTAACTAGATTAAAACAATACTTATTTACAATATATACAATATTCTATATATATTATAAATAAACAATTTATTAGATTTAAAATAAAATCTATCAATTAACTATGTATTATTGAATTATTTAATTAATTCAAATATTATTACAAATATTATCAAATCAATTTAATTTTTATTACAGATTATTAAATTGATATTGCTTTCAAATTCCGGGTCATCACATTCCTCCCCCCTTAAAATAATTTCGTCCCCGAAATGTAAAACAAAGGTAATTTAATAGTCTATTTAAAGATTTAATTTTTAAACACAAGCATATACCAATGATATGCTAACAACCATAGCAATCAATTCACCCAATCAAACAAATCTAATTATCCAGAAAAATTCCGGATAAAACTTTCACGAGTTTCCCGGGTATAAATATTGGGATATTCGCTTTATAAATTCCAAACAATCAATACAATTAAACTATAGAGCTCCTATTCATCTATATCTATAGAACTAGATAACATATCAGACTACAGACGAGTCTGATTCAACAACCAAACCTATAAAACTACTGGTTCCAAAACCAGAGATAGACCATACACGTACTCCGTGAGAGATACGTGAAACTCATCGAATTCCAGTTATCCAAACACCAATCCAACCAAAACACAAAGAAGAGATCCAAACATCACTGAGCTAGCTTCTCCTATCTTACCAAAACTTATAGCTCCTGAATCAGAGAAAACTCCAAAAATAACGAAGTCTCCAACTTCGAATTCCAAATTTCTCCGTCCCTTATCCACAAAAGTCTTCGGACAAATCCTAGGCTGCCAACATCCAAATAGATCAGCTCAACCCTTGCTGATTCCTCTAGAACAAATCAGAACTAAAAACAACCCAACACAATGATCACCTCAAGATCAATCCAAAACCAAATCATAATTCTACTCCATAAACATCAGAAAACTACCAACTTCTCCTGACCCGGAAGAGACAATCAGAAACACTATCAAACTGCTTCCGCTGCACAACTCTGATCCGAAGTAGATAAGAAAATGCTGACGAAGAATCACAAGCACCAACTGAACATCACCTCCAGAAATATGGTTCTACAGATTCATAAAGAAAACTCAGAAATTCCATCAAAACTGGGTTACTTCATCAAACTCCATCTCTATGAATCGTTCTCCAACTAAACAGAACCACCAGTTCCACTCCTGGAATTCTAGTCGATAAGAAAACTCAATTTCTAGATGCAGGCAAATCTCTGTCTTCTCAGAAGACATCCAGAACAATCTTCAAGAATCCAAGAGAACACTCAAACAATCGCAAGTCACTTTTGCGATCAACCCAACTAAATTTCCAAATAAAACCGTCCTCTCTTTACCAATCAGAACAGACTACACAGGCCTTGTCAATCCATTTAAGAAACGGATTCACTTAGCAGCTTCTGAACTCCATCCTCAGAAAAACTACTCCGCTATGACCTCTCTATCGGCACACAGAACACTCTGAGCTGCATTGCTGACATCGATGCCAAACTTTCTAATCCAAAGCTCTTCGAGAAACTCGGACTCCAAAGCAGACAGAAACACCACAACATCCTGCTGAATACAGCCACAACTTCGGGACAGTCACACTTACCAAACTTGTTCCAAAGAAAACATTTTCGGAAACAATCCATAGTTACTGCTTCTCATCACGCAGTTATAACTTCCTGAGGTATCAAGATACCTTCACTTGCTCCAGCTCAACCGAACAGATCCAAACCCAACTCACCAAACTTTGCACTTCAAAGATGTCTCCGAACCTTAACAGGTTTCCTTCAGAGATCGATGAAATACTTCAACACAACAAAACTAACTCGAGACGGTATTAGGTCTACAGTCTTGATAAATACACTTCCAACCTCAAACATCATACTCCAACCAATGGTAGTAATCGTGTTACAAACACTACTACCTTATCTACTTTTATAACCTATATTGGAAAACCCGAACAGGTAACCCAACAGATAGGTAGAAATAGATAAATATATATAAATATATATAAAATTACAAATACGCTCTCTCAAGATAGACACCACTCCAGAGCCTAGGTATTCACTCAACCTAACGCTCTGATACCACTGTAACGACCCAACTTCCAAACACCAGGAGATTGCATCGTTAATAAGAAAAGAAAGGGATAGAGAATAGAAAGAAAGAGAAGAAGAAGAAACAACACAACAGAATCTAAACAGTGAAACGAATAAATTATATTAATAATATAAAATATTACATAGTTTACAATCACTATCAGAGTACACAGATATACAACACATACTAGATAGTTATAAACACATGTCTAGTATTTACAACTAATACAATCCAGAGATAACATAGAATACACAGCGAAATACTATATCTAACGCAGAAACCTCCTGCTCCATTGCTCCTCCAATATTCGTCAAAGCTAACCTGAATCCCTTGGCTACTCGTAAAAATTTGAGTACCCAAGAATTTATGGAAAACAAAAATAAACTCCGGGTCAGACATGGGTCTGGTGTGAGTAACAGATTAAAGTTGCTTAACTTTCAAAAACCTTTTGAAAAGAAAAGTATCACGTAAGACTTCTCACACATAAACATGGAAAAGTTTTTACCTTACGCTAACCAAAACATTTGATAGGAAATCCGATGATATTATAATAGTGTCTAGGGTTTCCAAGTAAATATGAAATAGCCGAAATTGTTACATTTATTAAATTCCATCTACTAGCCACAAAAGTGGGTAATACAATCAAAACCGTTGGCACTTATTGGATTTTGGATTCCATACAATGGCAGGGCTACCGGGGTACCGCCCATCACAGTACGTGGCCTAGATCAACGTACCGAGGAGTACTCCCACTCCCCTGGAACACAAGGCCGGACCCATTCCTTACTGAATAGTTCCGAACAAGACAACCCCGCATTTGGCGCGCGATTCCAACTGCCCACTAAGCAGAATAAAAAGGGACCTCTAGACAGGGATCAATCTTGCTCTCCAGTGGGTGCTACCTGTCGCGATCCGACTTCCTATCTCCAGGAAATCGTATCACTAGTGAAGAAAGAAAGGGATAGAAGAAGAAAAGAAAGAGAAAGAAGAACACAAACAACATCAAAGAACTCACAGCGGAACGAATAAAATATAATAATTAACATAAATATTACATAGTACCTCATTACATCAGAGTACACAACTATACAACACATATTAGACAGTTATAAACTTCTGTCTAACTATACAACTTAAGAACAACAGATATAGGTACAAACAAACACAGCGAAAATCAATATATATCTACACGTCGTAGCCTCCTGCTCCATAACTCCTCTAGAATTCGTCAAGCTAACCTGAATCACTTGACTACTCATACATAATATGAGTACCCAAGAGTTTAATAAAACAGAAAATAAACACTCGGGTCAGACAGGGGTCTGGTGTGAGTAAACGGGTTAAAATTGCTTAACTTTTAGAAAACCTTTGAAAAGAAAAGGTATCACGTAAGACTTCCCACACATAAACATGGAAAAGTTTTTACCTTACGCTAACCAAAACATTTGATAGGAAATCCAGTGATATTATAATAGTGTCTAGGGTTTTCAAGTAAATAAGAAATAGCTGAAATTGTTACATGATAAATTTCCATCTACTAGCCACAAAAGTGGGTAATACAATCAAAACCGTAGGGTCTCGTAGGTAAAATGGGTTTCCATCAATGGCAGGGCTACTGGGGTACCGCCCGTCACAGTACGTGGCCTAGAGCACTATACCGAGGATTACTCCCTTCATCCCCTGCAACACAAGGCCGGAACCATCCCTTACTGGACAGTCCCGAACAAGACAACCCCGCAGTTGGCCGCGACCCAACTGCCCACACAGCCGAATAAAAAGGGACTTCTAGACAGGGGAAAATCTTGCTCTCCAATGGGAGCTACCCATGAAGCCTTGCTGCACCTCCCCTGTTTTAGCCATTCCCGGTTGATGAGGCTTGAGGCTATGATTACCTTTAGAGGACACATTATCTCAGAATGCTCATCGCCCACCTGACGATGTTCTGAAAGCATTCAATCTACACAAGTTCGTTCCGGGTTCGAACGAAACCGAAGGCACTATCTCGTTGCACTCATTATTGGAATCACCCTCAGAGTCAACGACCATAGCCCTTGCACTCTGATTCGCCATCTCGAATCTATAAGCACTATTCCATCAAACTCATTACGGAATCACCCACAGAGTTATACTGACGTATAGCCCTTACACCTCGAGTCTTCACTTGCTCCACTTGGATTAACGACCTAACGTTTAATTGGAATCGATGTGGTTTTCGGATTCCAAATATGGAAACCCGATCCCGGTCTCACCGAAACCAAACGCCATTTTAATGTCCAAGTTGTACTTAAGGGTTTAAACAGTTTAACTTATATTCAGGGTGAAATAAACAAATAGATGAATTATATTATCATAATAGATAATTCATACTAACATTCATCTTCACAAAGCAGCATATCACATAACAGAGATATCCAGTATCAACCAATATCAACATCCAATATCAACCAATCACCCAATATCATTCAACATCCAATATCAATCAATCATCCAATATTAATCATTCATCCATAACAGAATCGATTAACTCTAATCAATTGGATTACTTAAATCATTCTTCATTTATTTATCCCAAATAAATAAATTAATCATCTCTAATGATCTTCTTTAATTAATCTTACTTGATTAATTATATTTAATTACATTCAAGTAATTATTCTAAACCATATTCAGTAATTAACCTTTAATTACTATCATTAATTACAATAATTAATGATCCTTCATTAATTAATTAATCATTTTATTAATCAACCTTGATTAACATCATTAATTATATTAATTAATCAATCCTTATTAATTAATAATTACTTTAATTAATTATTTAATTAACTTATAATTAATCAACTAATTAATCCTAATTAGTAATTAACAATTTGTAATTACTTATTTTAATTAATGAACTTCTTAATTAATTAATTTCCAATTTAATTATATTAATCTTTGATTAATTAATCCAATTAATCTTTAATTACTTCATTAAGTAATTATTAAGCAATTTAAATTAACAATTAATCCTATTTAATTACTTAATTAATTAATTACATTTTAATTAATTACCCTTAGTGATTTACCTTAAATTAATCTCATTTATTAATTAATTAATCACATTAATTAATTAACTACAATAATTAAGTAATTAACTCTTAATAAGTAATTATCTCTAATTACTTTCATTAAGAAATCTTAATTAATCTCTTATTTAATTACCTAACAAATAATTAATTCCATCATTAAATAATTCTTAAATTAATTAATCACTTCATAATTAATTAACTTTAAGACCATTAAATTAATCAATTCTTTAATTGATATCATTAAGTGATTAACCAATAATTACTTCAACTAATTACTCCATAAATAGATTATTTGAATTTAATCAAATTTTAATAACCAAAACTATCTATTTGATTTACAATATTAACTTAAACTTTAACTGAAAAGAAAGCATTTAGAAATCAATTTGGGGTTTAAATCATTTTAATTATCTAATATAAACTTACCTTTTTTAATAAAATTTGTAATCTTGTATTTAAAACATTACTTTTTAAAATTTATTTTAAACTTTTGATTTAAATTCAAATACTCCTTTTAAACTAAAATTCAAACTTTAATTAAGTAAAATTACTTTCAAAGAAATCATCTCAAATGTTTTTTAAAAAAAAATTTGAAAGTAAATTCAATTTATATTTTAAAGTTTGAATAACTTAATTTCGAAACAATCAAGTTTTAAACTTGGTTAAAATATTAAAGCTTGAACTTTCAATTATTTATACTCGAGTTGCCATTGCAACTTGACTTCAATCTATTCCAACATAAATTGCTTAAAACTGTATATCATAATACAGTAAGTATCAAGAACAAACCATCAGCAACCCAAATAAAACACAAATCCAACTCGAGCGATCCCCGAAGAAAAACCCAACCTCTCATCTTCGAGTCACCCCCGAGATGCACGCAAACCTCCCTCCGAGAAAACTACGTCTTCCCCAAACTTCGAATTCCCAGAAACACGAGTTCACTCCTCAGGAAAAAAACGCTACCCACCATTAACATCCACTACGACCCTGCTTCGAGGAAAACACGCGAAAACAAGAAGTCCCACCCGATAGAAGCCTTCTTCTCCAATTCCAAAATTTCCAGCAGATCAATGATGTGCACGGTGCACGTGCACCGTCCATTCTGGCCGCCGTCGATCGGCACGACAACTCCTTACAACCCCAAAACCTCACGCGAACACGAATCCAACCCAGCTCGACCCATAATCATCTAAATCAAAATTCGAACCAAATGTTCGAACCACTGCAGGAAGCTCAAACAACAAACCCAACGCCATTGGCCAAAACAACCACCGGAAACTTCACCCATCACTCCTAAGCATCACCGCAACCTCCTCACCACCATTCCCCATACGCGAACAATTCCGATCAAGTATTTAAATCGCGATGATCGAAACAGTACAGCCGAAAGAAAAAAATAGTCTAAAACCCTAATTTAATCTAATTCACACAATTTTGTTAATAGAAAAATTCTTAGACAATTTTCCCTAAATCTCTAACATTCAAGCAAGGTACAACCAAAGTATCAAATCAATCTATTGGATAAATCAATGGTAATTCACAAAAGTTTCCAAAATGAACAAAACTCAAATTCTCATGATTCACCAAATTAAAAATCATGAAACATGTATTAAAAATCATGATTTTTACTCACTATTTCATTTATGTAATCCAAATCAAAAGTTAGGATTTTTGATTTTCATGTATAACAGTATTTGTTACTGTTATTCCTAATTTAAATTCTTTTGCTAAAATTGGGATCCTAAAATTCTTTAAAAGCCATTATCTACCTTAAACAAACAATTTTTATTCAAATTTCTAAATCAAATATTGATTTGATTAATAGGTATTGAATACTTCTTTAACAGAACATTCACTGCATATTAACAGAGTAAACTTCTTGCTTGAATTTAAACAGACAAACTCATACATTATGTACACATAAATTTAAACTTTAGAATGATAATCCAAGACAATATCAACCTATGCATACAGTAAAAATTCAGATCAACTGTTTTTAAAAGAAAATTTACTCACCTGTGATTTAAATGCAGAACAGTTTTCTTTTCCCCCAGGTTTTGAACTTTAAATCTGGAAAATACTTTTGCTTTTGAACTTTTCTTTGTATGCTTCAATCTTTGATTTAAAATGTTGAAACTTCAGTTGTTGATCTTTATTTTGGCATGCAGGTTTGTTGAATTGCAGAGATTTTGCAGTTGTTGAAGATGAATTTTAGAAATGCAGATTTGAAGTTGTAGATTGAAGTTGAATTGCAGGTTGAAGATTTATTTTTGGTTGCAGGTTTTGAATTGCAGTAATTTGATTTTTCTTTTTGGTTTTAAACTTTAGATTTGAGAAATAGTTCGGGTTTTGAAATTTTTCTGGTTGCCATTAGTTTGAGAAGGAAATGAATCAAAGAGATAAAAATGTTTTGAAAAAAAAAACAAGTTTTCTTCATAATAGATTATCAAAATTTAAAATGAATTGTTGCCACATGTTGGCTTAAAAATAACATTTGTCATCAATTTGTAAATTTTCTTACAAGTGTTAAATCCTTGCATAATTCTATTTGAAACCTTATTACAAAGATAATTATATTTTATATTTAATTTAGCAAATACTTACATATGTATATATATAAGTTTACCTTTAAAAGAAAATGATTCAAAACTAATATAAAAAAATTTCTTTCTATTCTAAAAATCTAAAACAATTATACATATGCATTTGTAACTATTTTAAATCTAAGCAATTTTAAAGAAACAAAACAAAGCTTTTAAAACTTATTTAAACTTTCATATTTAAAATAATAACAATCTCATTTTTTTTTAAGAAAGACAAAACAAAACTATCATATTAAAATAAACAATTATCTTACATTTTGAAAGCAAATGAATTAATTCTAAATTAACTTTTGAAAAAAAATCAAGTTTTAAAAATAAAGCTTTAAATTATAATCTCAAACATATTCAAATTATCAATAGTTAAAAATTAAATTTCAAAATAACTCAAATTATAACATATACAAACATATATATTACAATTTGAAAATTAAATCTTAAATTTAAAACAAAAGCTCTTTGTTGAATATGCGCTTATATGATTTTTGTTTGATGATAATAAACATATATATATTCATTTAAATGTATTTGTTAATATACTATTTATTTTTCACAGATTAAATAAATATTTGCTGAATAAAATAAATAACACGGAATTTGAATTCAAACAGAATATTTTATTCAAACAAATATTTATTACAATTTTGAATAGTATACAAATTCAAGCTCTCACTATTCACTATACAACTTTGATACAAATTCAATTACATCACTATTTTACATATCATCACCTCACTACATATCACTCACACTCGTATTTCACCTTCAACTTCATTCCAGTTAGAATCCAGCATCAGAGCAATCTGCAAAAATATTCACTAACGCAGTAAAATTGAAAAAGAAATATTTTTGCAATATAAAATAAAACGTGAATTTTGAAAATAATATTTGCCTCAGTTATTTGGCTTGTTTGTCATCATTTAAATTTGAATTTATCATACACGAACAACTTGTGACATACACAGTGTATTACTGTATATGCCACAAGGCCGTGCACGCCGATATATACACTTGATAATGCTACAGGGATAGGTGAGCACAGGTCAAACCCAAATGAAAAGCCGGGTTCAACTCACGTGCAATACATTGAAATTCACGACACGAGCACAAGGTCAAACCCGAGTTTTTGAAACTGGATTCAACTCAAGTAAAATTTCAAAAATCAACAAGAAATGGCCAAGAACTCAACAATGTCTGGACAACATAAATGAACAGTGCAAGCATGAAGTATGCACAGCAAATAATGTATACCAGTGAACAAACCAGCAGTATACAAGTACAAGACCACAAAGGCAAGTATGGACAGAGTTCGAGCACAGTTAAAACTCAAGCAAATGAAAACTCAGTGACATGCACAATAATCAACACAGTGAAGAACATGGATGTCAAAAGTGTACATGGAACAATACTACAGCTCGATCAAATGGCCAACATGATCAGGAAACATAACATGCAGTTTGCTGTGATACGAGCTCGAGCACAGTTGAAGCTCAAGACATCAAGTGATACAAGTCAGAGCAACAAAACCAGACACATGAAGACCAACAAGCTACATGATGAACAAGTGCAAACCGAATGCAACAAGCATGAATCAAGTACAGTGGCAAATGCATCAGTAATTAAGCATATAATCACACCTAGCATGACAACTGACTCTAGTGACACAAGTGATACCAAACACTACAAACTGCAAATATCCAAGTACTACAAGCCCAACACAGTGCAACTTACAAGTTTCGTACTCGAAAACAAATGACAGTGATTCAAACTACTCACAACAATGCTCGAAGACTCGCCAAGTATAGGACACAGTAGTGACAGTAAGCAATGCAGCAATAATGGTCAGGTAATATGCATCAGGCATTAAAACAAGTGAGTAGTTCAAATGAAAATAAACTCGATCAGTAACCAAGGCTACAACAATGGAAAAGTAATGTATGCAACAGAATTTCAAATGAAACAAATCCAACTTTATATGCAAATAAACAGTGAAGTGATAAAAATGCAAGTGATAGTGAATATGTACAAGTGCAGTGTTCAAGACAAAGCAAGCAAGTGCGACAGGCAGCAAACAATAATCAACGTCCAGAAATTCACATCACAAACCAATGTCAAGTTGAACGAATTCAAAGGCCGAAGTCATAATAAAATCGCCAATTCAATGTTGAACAAGTCAACAATGTAAAAATACCAGAAATCAAAGCCGTGAGTATCAAGCCAAGTCAACAGAGAAATTCACGGTGCTCATCATAATTTTAAAAGCCGTGTCAATCAAGCAATCGAGTATTTACACAAATGAATTAGTCAAGGAAAAATCACGAGCATCCAAGTAAAATCGAATGGCCAGAGCAAATAATTTGACAAATTCAAATATATTCATACGAACGCAAATCTAGGGTTACAAACCCTATATAAAGAAATCATCATCGGCAATTTCATTCATGGAGTTCAATGAAGCATAACAGAACAGCATAAACAAAAATCACATACCGAATCGAAGTTGAACTCCATCAACTCGAAGTAGCCAGAGAGAGAGCAACGAGAAATCGATCGAGCAAAGCAATTCTCGAACAACCACAGATTCGATCGAAGCAATAACGGCTCTTCGAAAGCCCTAATCTGAATCAAGAACGAAAGCCCCAATTTTGCAAAAGGAACGGTCGCCATTATACTCAAGCAAAAAAGGAACCAGGCCGATAAAATAAAAAGGAGAAAAGGGGGACGCAATCTTTTAATTAGTGGGCCGGTTATTTTGGGCTTAGTTGTTTTAAATTAGGGCTATTTTATTTTAAATTGTTTTTAATTTGTAATTTTCTTTTTTTAAACCGTTTAATTTCTAGTCGTGTGACTAGGGGACAAGCTACGTAGCGTAGCTTGAGAATTCGCAACTCAGTGGCTGAGTTGTGGCAGGGTTTTGAGCGTAGAGTTAGATTAGTGTGTAAGCGAGGGACTATCTAATTTCTAGTAGAAACCTTAGGGGCAGCACGTAGGCAGGGTTTTGCCGAAGCTGGGTAAATTCTGTGTTGTTCTGTTTTTTTTCTGTTATTTATATTCTGCGATATCTGTGCTGCTATTCTGTGATCTGAATTGAATATTTTATAAGCTTCTGCGATTAATTTTTATAATTGACACTATCACCCTATTCACCCCCCTCTAGGGTGAAATCGATCCTACACTCTTCTATTCACAATATATATCAATTTTATATATATTATAAATAGAATAAAAATTTAATTAGCTTTGACAAACAAATCTTATCAAATTTAAATTATTAAAAAGATATTGATTACTATTAACAGATTAAATATTTATTAACCTTTAAAAAGAATAAACTTATCAGTTTAAATTAAAATTATAAAGAAAAATTATCAAACCAGTTAAATTATTAACACAGATTATTAAATTGTTACTGCCCAAAATTCCGGGTCGTTACACTACCCACGAAGCCTTGCTGCACCTCCCCTGTTTTAGCCATTCCCGGTTGATGAGGCTTGAGGCTACGATTACCTTTAGAGGACACATTATTTTAGAATGCTCATCGCCCACCTGACGATGTTCTGAAAGCATTCAACCCATACAAGTTCGTTCCGGGTTCGAACGAAACCGAAGGCATTATCTCGTTACACTCGTTTTGGAGTCACCCTCAGAGTTAACGACGATAACCCTTGCACTCTAAATCACCATCTCGAACCTATAAGTACTATTCCGTCAAACTCATTACGGAATCACCCACAGAGTTATACTGACGTATAGCCCTTACACCTCGAGCCTTCACTTGCTCCACTTGGATTAACGACCTAACGTTTAATTGGAACCGATGTGGTTTTCAGATTCCAAATATGGAAACCCGATCCCGGTCTCATCGAAATCCAAAGCGTGTCTTTTAGGTCCAAGTTGTTTAAAGTTTAAAACAGTTCAATCTAATTATCTATACACACACAGATAGATAACTCATAGATTCACAACAGATAATTATCATTATCATAACCATAGATAATCCACATTTATCACTATCAAAGATAACCCAAATCACCATCACAATGCAACCAACACATCCATATCACTCAACATTATTAATCTCATAGCTGAGATTCAAAACCATTCAAAGCAACCAATAACAACCATCCATAAGCAATGACCTACAATCATACTATCTATAATTAATTTAAAATGAATTAAATTAATTACATCATCTTTAATTAATTTAAAATGAATTAAAATTAATTAATCACACCATATAAAACTTGCTTATCATCATTAATTAATTACAAATTAATTAATTAATTAACCTCAAATTTATCATCTTAATTAATCAATCCTGATTAATTATACTTTAATTAATTCCACAAAATTAATTACCCTAAACCAAATACAGTAATTAACCTTTAATTACTTCATTAATTAAATAACTACAGTTAATTATATTTAACCTTAATTAATTACAATTAATTAATTATTCTTAATTACTTATTATTGATTAATAAATATTTATTAATCAATCTTAATTACATTATTAATTATATTAATTAATGATTCTTAATTAATTACTTCATTAAATTAATTACTTTCAATAATTAATCTCACTTAATCCATAATTATTAATCACCTTTGATTAATCTCTTTCTGTAATTAACTACTTTAATTACTTCATTCAACTAATCTTTATTTAATCCTTTGATTAATTTTACAAAATAATTCAATCTAAATTATTTTCAAAATCCAAACCTCATTCATTAATTACATCCAGTATATATCTTTAATTACTTCACTAAGTAATTTAGTTCATTAATTACATCAAGTAATTATTACCAAATCCAATGTTTAAAATTAATTAAACTTAATTAATTAATTTAAACATATCTCAATAACTCCATTAATTACATTAATTCTTCTATTAAGCAATTAACTTAAATAAACTTCATAATTGATTGTCATTTAATTAATTAATCAAATTAATTATTTAAAATTAATCATATTAATTAATTGTTAAATAATCCTTAGTTAATGACCTTCATTAACTATTACTCAAACTTTAATTACTTCTCTTAAATAATAAACTTTCATTAATCATTATTAATTTATTTAAAATTAATCATAAATACCCAATTAATTAATCTTTAATTATTAAGTTAATTAAGTGTTATCTGTAAGTTAATTTGTCATAATTACTTGATTAATTAATTCTTAATTATAATTAATAACCCTTAATTAAAATCTAATTAATAATCCTTAATTACAAAATTAATAATTCCTAATTAATTAACCTTAACCATTAATTAATTAGTTTAAACCTTTAATTACTTATTTAATTAATCCAAATGATTAATTAATAAAATAAATTAATTATCCCTTAAATTCCTTATAGATTTAAGGAATACAAATCTTTAAATTTTGATTTACTTAAAAATCAACTTTGTTACTAATCAAGTTACCATTTACAAAATACTAAAACAATTATTTTAAATTTACTTCCAAATTTCATTTTTAAATTTAAGATTTAAAATTGGGTTCAAATTATCTTTAGAAAAGTTTTAAAACACATTTTTAAACCTTTCATTTCACAAGTTTAAGAATTTCTCAATTAATAAAGAAGTTTAGAAAGTTTTAAAACTAAATTCATATTTAAATTCAAATCAAACTAAATTACTTTTTAAACATTCAAAATAGTATAAATCATTTGAAATTCTAAAACTTTCCTACATTCCAAAATGAAAATACATTTTTAAATTTGAATTCAGGTAAACCTCCAGATTTTTAAACCTCTACTTATATTTTAAAAACTTATTTTAAAGATTTTAACTACTTAAACATTTCTAAAGTAATTAACCAAATCAAATTTTAAAACTTCATCTTACCTAAATTTTAAGATTCAACTTAAACTTGAAAATTCCAGTTTAATAATCTAGGCTTAAACTTATTTAAATCTTGCTTACATTTAAATTTCAGTTTTTTAAAAATTTACAGAACAAATTGGTACAGGTTTCAGTTAAAACTTGTTTCAGTAATTAAACCCGAGCCAACTACATTCCTCTTCGAGTCGACATGCCCACTGTTTCGAGTAACTCCCCCACATGCTTCGAGTCACTCCCGAGTCACAACTCCACAGCTCCAACAATTCTTTCCTCACCAGAAAACAAAGTGCACCGTGCATATGCATGGTGACTTCGATCACCTCCGACCATCTCTGGTGGTCGTCCCACATCGGCAACCTTCTCCCCATCCAAACAAGATCATCTGATCATCACTTCAAACGCAAAATTTGAATTCGAGTTCTCAACTTAAAACCTGGAATAGCAAGAACCCCCACCTCCCAAAACCTGTCAACACATCAACTACGGTGTTCCGACCCCCTGAGGACCTCCACCTCCGGCCACAACTTCGTTTATGTCCAAACTATCAACGCTTAAAGCCGAGTTGAACTCGATCATCCCTATAATCCATACCGTCCCAATCATTATGCACAGTTAAAACTAGGGCTACAGGGACAAAATCACTACCGCCGCTTTCCTGTTGATTTTCATCAACATTAAAAAAAATTCCTGAATCCATGCTCAATTCCAAATCAATGCTAAAGATTACAACATCCAAAGATTTATAGATTACCAGAAATCTCTATTTTCTCCTTTTCTGTTCATTACAGAACTCCACCTAACCCTTATTCCTAAAAGTCTGGATTTTAGTGCTAAAAATCATGATTTCATCTATAGATTCATTCCTTAATACTGAATCTTAAAATTCATAGTTTGAAAATTTGTGTTTTAAAACATGCACTGGTATTAAAAGATATACAGAGATACTATACTTCTAAATTTAATTAAATTAAATTTTAAACCTTATTCTATGCTAATACAACATCTAGTTTGTAAATAGATCCTAATAAAAATTGTTTACAGGAAGAATTGAACCCAATTCAAAAACATGGATTAGTAAATATTGAACAGAGTTAATTCTGTTGAACAGAATCATATGTCTCACATTCATATAAATGGCAGGTTCACACATCACATTTATCTAACCATCATAAACATGCAACCAGAAATTTTCATACTAAATGTTTATTTCAAAAATAAAGTTACTCACCAAAATAAGGAAGAAGACAGAGCCCAGATTAAAGCTTTTAAAACTGGAAATATGCAGTTCCCCCCTTTTTTTCCAAACTTGAATTGCTCCTTATTTAAACTGTATGCATGCTGCTTTTGAATTCCAGATTTGGAGTAATGCAAATTTAAAACAAATTTTCTTTGAAACTGACTTGCTTCAGAACTTTTGCAGGTTTGATTCAGATTTTGAAAATGTGCAGACTGTTTTTGATGCAAGTTTTAAAATAATTTGACTTGCATGTTAGAAAATGTGCAGGCTTTCCATTTTATTTTTTTGAAGATGTGCAGGTGGATATTGATTTGAATGCTACAGATTTCATGATTTGGTTTTTAGAGGAAGTGTGTTTCAGATTTTCATGGCTTTAGAAGATGATTACTGACTTTTTTTTTCATAGCTTTTGGTTTTGAAAAAGAATTGAAGAGGAAGGAAAATAGATTTATAAATAGGTTGAAAATTTGATTTTATTAAAATAAAAGAAAAAGACTAAAATAAATGACACTTGTCTCAACCTTTAACATTTGTCATTATCCTTGCTTTATTAATTAACACATGTTAATTTAAGTTGTAAAATGTTTACATTTGTCTTTAGATATGTTAATTAATTATAAGTAAATGTTAATTAGTTATATAGTTAACATGTTAAAATAAGATAAAAGTGAATCTTTGTTTAATTAATTAGTTAACATGTATTTATTTATATGTAGATAAATTTTTAAAATGAATAAATATTAAACTTATACAAATGATTCAAAATCAAAATAAATTAAAAACAATTATACTTTAGATTTAAAACTTTGAATTCATGTTCAAATTGAATTTTTTAAATCTAGTTTATTTACAAATATAACTACACAATTTAAATTTTTGAAAAACAATTATTATTTTATTTGTTGAAACAATGTATTATTATATTTTTTAAAATAACAATATTTAATAACTATAAACAACTATTAAAAAAAATTGTCTTCTTATTAATAAGTTATTTATCATTACATTATATTAAAAAGAAACTCAAAATAATCTCATTGTTATTTATTTAAATTTTAAACTTGACTTACACATATTTTAAATCATATTTTAATAAATTTTCTTATGTATTTAAAACCATATTTATTTTAAAAGTTTAACTTTTAAATAAAATCATAATTTCCAACTTTTTACTAAAGATACATATTTTATAGAAAACAGGATTTATTTATTAACCAGATTAAAACAATACTTATTTACAATATATACAATATTCTATATATATTATAAATAAACAATTTATTAGATTTAAAATAAAATCTATCAATTAACTATGTATTTTATTGAATTATTAAATTAATTCAAATCTTATTACAAATATTATCAAATCAATTTAATTTTTATTACAGATTATTAAATTGATATTGCTTTCAAATTTCGGGTCATCACACCTAGCCTCCGATATCCACTACATATTTATATTTAAATATGCAATCCATATGATAGGAGAGAGAAAGACAGAATATTTAATTATAAACATGTAGTGGATATCGGAGGGCTACAAATGACGCTAAATAAAGAGGGTTGCGGATCCTAACTTATATACATGCGCGCGCGCATTTTTGAAAATTCAAAACATATTAAAATAGATACTCGATTTTATGGAAACTTCTTTATCGAAAATAATTTTTATAAAAAGGAGAAGATAAATAGGCTTATTTATAAAATCTCATACCGTGATAATTAAAATAAAATGGCTTTTTCTCAAACCTTTTTTAAATGAATTTTTACCTTATATAAAAATCAATAAAAACATAAAGTGATGCTTCAAGTTACAAATATATTTCATCAGGAAATTTTCTTCAAGGATAATTTTTAGGGCTTTTTTTAGATGTAGGACAGTCCGCTAATTATTTTCTCATAAGGACATACGCACGTATTTTCCTTCCAGCCCACTTTCGTGCGCTTCTTCTTCTTCTTCCTTTCGATCAAATGTTTTTATCGCGATCCAATATTACTCTCGCAATCAAAATATCGATCAACCTTGTTCGGTAATTTCAATTTCGTTCTTCTGAAAATTATAATTCATCTATCATATTTTTCTCGTGCGCGTTTGTCGATCTCGTTCTTTTCATATTTCTACTTGATCTCATTTTTCTTCAAAGTTTTGATATAAAGTTGTTTGGGTTGTATACAAAGTTGTGATAGAGTGGAAAAGTATCATATTTTAGGTTCAGTTTTTGGGTTTCATTTTTATTTTTTCTTATTATCATTTTTTTGTTACCAGTAACTAGGTATCAGTTTTGTATACGGTAGATATCAGTTTTGTAATTGAATAATTAATGTTCTACATTGAACATATTTTTACTAACGTTTATTTTTCATTTTATTTTTGGCAGTGGGGATAACAATCTTCTTTGTCTGTTTGTGTTGAATAATAACACTTTTAGCACTCGATTGTCTATTGATTGCTCTTTGTTTGATTTGAAGAATGAGATATAAGCTTGTGATGATTGGAAAAGTATCATTGATTGGGTTGTAGCTTGTGATAGAGTAGAAAAGTATCGTATCTTAGGATCAGTTTTTTGGTGTCATTTTTACTTTTTCTTAGTATCAAATTTTTTTGATTATCAGTAACTAGGTATCAGTTTTGTATACCTTACAAGTATCAAATTTAATTGTGAAACATCACAATGTGAATTCAGTTTTTTCTTTTCTTTCTTCTTCTAAACTTGATATGTATTTAGATAGACTTCAGCAATGTTCATCATTTGTCAATATTGCATGTACAATCCTTGCTCTTGTGGATAATATTTCATTCTTTTCAAGTTTTATTGGTATTCTGCTTTTGTTCGGTGAAACGATGAATATCATTACAAATATTCCATAGTCAAGCCTGTCGAAACCAAAATGTAATGTTAGTATCAGTTTGCATAAGTTGTATTATGAGGTTTACAATTAGTACAAAACATTGAATTTCAGGGATAATGGTACAAGCATATAGCATGCTTTGAATTAAAATATTTAACAGTTTTACTAGCACACTTAGTATCGATTTGTGCATGAATTTTTGCGTTTGTAGCTATTACTTTAAGATATATTTGCTAAATATTTTGTTTTATTTTTTTATCATGTAGTTATCTTTTTTGTTTTTGTAGGTGTCAGTTTTGTTTATGTAGGTATCAGTTTCTTTTATGTATGTATCAGTTTCGTTTCTGTAGGTATCAGTTTCTCTTATGTAGGTATCGGTTTCTCTTATGTAGGAGGTATCAGTTTCTCTTATGTAGGTATCTGTTTCTCTTATGTAGGTATCAGTTTTGTTTCTGTAGGTATCCGTTTCTTTTATGTAAGTATAATTTTCTTCCTGTGGTAACTGTTTATTTCTGAACTAACTGTTTTTGAAATTGGGAGATAATATTTTTCAATATTTTGTTATGAATCAAATTCAATTAAATATAAAAGGCATACAATGATGTATAGAATTATGTATGAAATGTTATAATGCAAAAACACAGATAGTTTGAATAATGAGCAACTTTCAATTGATTATGACTAGTAGTTTCAATTGTATTGTTCATTTTGTTGTCAGTAGATATCATTTTAACCAAAAAATACTTACGTGTCTTCTGCTTGTTGTGCACACTTTATTTGATGCATATCATCTAGTTTCACCTCCATGCCTGCTATGTTATTGCTTTTTCAGATTTCTTTGAGCATTTCTTATATTTTTTGTCTCTAATAGACAAAATGTTAAAAAGTTAGGTCATATTCACCTTTTTTATCTGTAGTAAGTAATTTTTTTAAAAGAAAGAGAAATCTCATACCAATTTTATAGTTTCTTTTAAACTGGATGTGGATTAACAAAATCATCATCATCCTATTGTTTCAAAATAAAGACAATAAGTAATTTTTGAAACAAATTATATTGAAATGTAACAATAGGTTGTGTATTAGCTGCAGTGAAATATCTTCAGTCAAATATGTAACGGTTTCAAGTTTGCAGTAATTAGGTATCAGTTTGTATTAAGTAGGTATCAGTTTTCTGTAAGTATGTATCATTTTTTTTCAAGTAGGTTGCTCCATCTTTCTGCATATACAACAAATTGCTTCTCTGACTTCACTGTCCAAACCCAACTCATCTGCCATGGCCAGACTCCAATCCACCTTCCTCGACCAACACAATCATCGCCAACGACTCGTGACCTCAACCTCGACCAACCCGCGACCTAATCAAAATTTTCTCCTCACCGCCTCCTGTAAAACACCAACCACAACCGCGATATCAAACACAGACCCAAAGAAATTGGAAATTATAATTTTGGTTTAGCGAAAGTGATTTTGGTTTTGGGGAAATTGTGGAAATTGATTTTGCTTCTAAGCAATTGAACGAGAAATCGATTTGTTTTGATTTAATTTTATTTTTAAAAGAAAGTTCGTCAAATTCTGAGTGAAAGCGAGGAGGAGACGAATAGAATTCTTTGTTTTGTTTTAATTTGTATCTGGGCTTTGGGCTTTGTCCTTACGGTAAAAGGTTTTTGCGTGTGTCCTTGCGAGCAATTATTTACTTTAATTTGTCCTTTAAAATTATTTCCCTTATATTTCATATCGTTTAGCTCAAATAAAAATTTGTAATTAATTATGATTTATATTTAATTTAAATGCATAATTCATTACTTGTACAGGCCTCAAAAGTACCAGCTGCTACCATGAATCATGAATGAAGACGGGAATGAGGGGTGGACTCCACATTGTTGATGGGCGATGGCATAAGGGGAACTCCAACGTATAGCGAAAGTAACAGGATCAAGAAGTAGAGCATTAGACTCCCTTTCTCTCAGTATCGGGGTCACGGGAATTGGCAACAATTCATCCTCTCCGGTTTCCTATCCGCTGTCAGGGGCAGGCTCTTTGACCGATCCAACTTCATCACCCCTTTTGAATGTTTAGCGACTGGTGGATTCTCGTCCGGTCTTTCATCTAAAGCCTCAAAGGCTCGGAAAAGAATCTCCGTTTGCTTCAGGAGCTCGTGCGAGAAGGTCGGAGGTATTTTGTGTGAAATTATCGCCTGAAGTTCTAGGAATTTAATACGAAAATCAAAACGAAGGTCCATCGATAACTTGGATGAGGCAGGAGAAAGTTAGTAGCCATCGGAGCTGGAGGAAGAAATAGATCTTCGCGCCTGGGATATTCATGGACAAGGCAACGGTGGACCGGATCTGAGCGGTAAATAAGCAGCCTTTTAATGGCCGAATTTTCCGAAGTAAAACCACCGGGCAAGGTCGCGACAGGCTGAAGCGCGATGGTCGCCGTCCCCACCCCGGACGAAGATAGATCCGCTGTTTCGACGTTGATTCCATGGAAGCCAGGGTCGGATAGCAGCTGCTTTATGAAATTTAATTGGATGGGAGAAAGGAGGGCCACCACTGAGAGTACGGCGTAGCATTTGTAAAGAACGGTAGAGAAAGAGCGCACAGGGGAGGGTTGCAAAAGTTCTATTTCAACGGAGATTGAGCCCACTTAAAATGCATTAAAATGCCTTACTAAAGCATTGTACTTTCTCTATCTCCGTTCCGTTATTTTTTTACGTTAGTTTCTTACTGTTTAAACTACCACTTCTTAAAAACCCTATTTTTTAAATCAGTAAAGAAAAAATTCAATTTTTCACTGCTAAATTATTTTCTGGGTTTACCGACTCTTTTAATTGTAGTTTAAATATGAATTGAGTTTCTAAATCAGTGAAGAAAAAATTCAATTTTTCACTATTAAGTTTTTAAATCAGCAAAGAAAAAAAATCTATTTTTCACGTTTTGCGTGATGAGAAAGGTAGTTCTGGAAATGGTAGAGGGCTACTAAATTATTTTTTGGGTTTATAAACTTTTTTAATTTTTGAAGGGCTGCTAAGTAAATACTCGAATTGAAATAGAATTTGCCTATAGGGATATCATCAGTCCACAGCATGTGTCTGGATTATCTAATTTATTTTTATTCTACTATTTATTTATTTTTTAAGTTTGCACTCTGTTAACCCGCCTTTTGGCAATGTCATGGACATACGGGTTTAATTAAATACTCGTTTGTCAAGATCGGAACACGATGATTTGCGTTAGTCAGATGGATAGACGATCGGTCATGGATGGTTCGGTGTGGGCCATTCGGCAAGGGCGGCTCTGTTGTATGTAACTCGGTCATTGGTGGTGTGGGTCGGCATGTTGAAGTTGTTCGGCACCTGTGGGTCAGCTAAACTCGGTGAGCTAAGGTCGGTCGGCATTGGTGGTTGTTCGGTCTTGGAGGAATTGTTCGATTGGTATTGGTGGTCGTTCGGCCTGGAGGGGCATGGATCGATCGAGGAGTGGAGATGTGGCATGGATCTGTCATGCACCAAGGTAGTTCGGCATTGTGAGTGGGTCGGCAGTGGAGTGGATCAGACAGGTAGGATCGAGGTGGATCGGTTGAGGAGGGTCGGTCGTGCAAAGGAAGGAAGGTCATGTCGTTCGGTCATGGTGTGAAAGTTGAGGTAGTTCGGCCAGATATGGTTCGGTCGGATATGGCTCGGTCATATATGGTTTGGCAGGATGGTGCGGACCGGCATGGCTGTGTGGATCGGCATGCTTGAGTTCACAAGTGGTTCGGCATTACATCAGCTCTGGGTCAGTGTTCTTGATACTTCGGGTTGGCTTTGGAAAATCAAGTTGGGGTCGGCATGGACGAAGACGTAAGCTACTCCGGGTCGGCTACCAGTTTGCTTCGGGTCAGAGACGAGGTTTATCAAAGCTACTTCGGGTCGGCATATTCTGAACTCAGGGTCGGTCGTGGTGTTGAGTCTGGATCGGCTATGGTCTTTGTGGGCCCAGACCACACAGAAAGCCCAGTAACTCGAGATTTGCCTACAAATACAGCATGTGGGGCTTCAGAAAAGGGATCATCATTCTGCTTCCTTTTTTCTTCCCTACTAAGGCTGCTCTGCCATTGTTGTTCCAAAAACTCTGGATTGTAACTGTAATTGATTCTAACATCAATAAAAAGGAAATTTCTGGAGTTGACGTAGGCCGGAGTCAGCCGAACCACTATAAATACTCTGTTCTTACTGCTCTCCTTCTTATTTTTACTGTTCTTCATATTTATACTCTCTAAATACATTCTATCAGTGTTCTGTGACTGTGATTTGGTGCTTTCATCTGTATTTGAGTGTTGGTGACCAATTTTGACGCTAACATTTTGGTGCTTTCACTGAGAAAGCTGAAAGTCTATATGATGGATCGTGTAGTATATATACGAAAGTATATGTGACTAACTTATATGATGTAACTAATATAAAATTAATCTAGTAAAATATAAACTAAGCACACCATAATTTTATACTGGTTCGGACCTTCCGTCCTACGTCAAGTCCCGAAGCTCCTCTTCAGAATTCGACTATCAAACACCCTCACTTCTCTCGGAGGAATAGGCAGAGGATTCAATCAAACGTCTGGCTAGTGCATTCAAGCGTCTGATCTTGTGCATGTCGCTTTTCTTGTGTCTGTGTCATTGCTCTTCTGATTCTATCGACTTGTAGCCTCTTGATACGTTCTTTGACTCTTGTTCTTGTCTCTTTAGTGATGTTACTTTAGCAATTACCTGCGAATAAAAATATATATGCATATTTGATTTCGATTGTATATTTGTCGTCATCGAAATCATAGAATTGATTTCCTAACAAAAGCTAGCACTCAGGGATTCAGAAGCTTGAAGTTTGGATTTTAAGGCATAGGAATTTGGATTCTGTAGACTATGAAAAAGCAATCAACCAAGAGACAAAGGACGGAAAGAAGTCAGCGGGAGGGAAGTCAGGAGGCTTCCTCTGGATCTAATCAACCCTCTGTCTACAAACTAGGGACGAGATGCAGGTCATGATGAATTTCATGCAGGAACAGATGAAAAGGCAAGAGGAAATGATGCAGGCGCTTTTCAGACAATTTGGACAAGCAGGAACAGCAGGAGCTCAGATCCATCAAGCTGGATCAAAAGGACTCAACGGGCAAGCAGATGAAATGGTTTAGTAGGGGGCAGCCCCCAATCAGAAAACAACTATCAATATGGATGGAACAAGACTTGGAGGCACATCGCTAGGAAATGCTGGACCAATCCATGGAGGAATACCAGATGACGCTGCACAGCCCGACGCCAACAGGAGTACGTGACGAGGAGTATGTACCGGAATTCTCTCGAGGACTTAGAGGGCGGTTAGGAAATGTAAATGGGGGGCAACCCTTGGTAGGTAACATTGGATTGGCTGACATCATCAGGCGAACCATTCGCAGAGGTCTGACAAACAGGGATTTGGAGGGAGTCAACAAAAGTCCGTTTACCCGGAACATCATGATAGCTAGGAATCCACCTGATTTCAAGCTACCCACTTTGGAAGTATACAACGGAAAGATGGATCCCACTGACCAGTTGATGAGGTACACAAGGCATTTGAAAGTGCCGGGGCATCATAGGAGGTCATGGCCCAATGTTTTCCCCTGTACTTGACTGATATAGCTGCTATGTGGTTCAGACAGCTGGAGGATGGATCCATTGGAACATGGACAGAACTTGTGGATAGGTTCTTAAGTCAGCTTCGAGTTCACATAAAAAGGCCAAAGAATGTGATGACGCTGACGTCAGTTAAGCAGAGAGCGGATGAATCGCTAAGGACTTTCTTAACTCAGTTTAATGCAGCAGTTGCTTCGGCGAATCGGGCGGATCCATCAATGGTTCTGATGGCGGTAGTGTCAGGAGTCAGGGATGATTCGGATTTCAAAGTATCATTGATACGCGATCCATCGCGGGATCTCGGGGAATTCTTTCACGAAGCTGAGAGATTTTTTCGACAAGAGGATGCATGTTAGGATATGAAGCCAAAGGAGGTAAACATGGTGTGGAGGTCCTCTCGGTGAAAGCTCAGGTAAGGACAAGGATAAAGGGAAGAGAAAGCGCTGGGGAGAACCAAAATTCTCCACTTACACAGGACTGAATACAACATTGGAGCGGATATTCTTGGATACTTGGGATCGCCTCCGTTATCGAAGGCCGACGAGGAGGGAACCCTCAGAATGCGAGAGGGCATCATGAAGGCATTGTCTCTTTCATGACCTGGTTGGGCATTATACTAACAGCTGCCGACATTTAAAGGATATAGTCGAGGAGCATGTAAGGAATGGTCATAGCGACAATATGTCGAAACTCGGAATGCAGCGGTGGAACAGGAGCAGCCACCATCTACCTTGAACGATGATGGCACAAGGACAAGGAACGGTGGCCGTTTGGTCATCAACTAATCGTGATGGTTTGGAATAAGTAACAAACTCTGGGCAAACGGCCAAATCACTTACTCATATATGGGGTCGGAGATAACTCTTAGGCATGCTCTGAGACGATGGTTTACCGAGACGCTCCGTTTTGTGAAATCTTTTTTTTCCTTTTGGCTTGGACATTTGCTTTTTCTGCTTTGGTTTTGGAGTTCGGTTTGAACTCCCGGTTTTGTTGGTTTCTTGGTTTGGATTTTGGTTTGGATGCTTGCTTTTTTATTTGGATTTTGATTTGGACTTTTGATATGGCTTTTCGATTTTCTGGTTTGAATTTGGACTTTGAATTTTAGATTTTGGTTGACTTTTTGTCTGGTTTTTGTTTAAAAGGTCGTCGAGCATGAACTATGTAACGACCTGTAAATTTCGATAATTAAATTTGTCATTTTTAATAAGGTTTTCGTAATTAGATCTAGTAAGAAATAAAAAATTACAATTTAATATTGAAATGAACGCTAAAATGAAATATAGCAATATAATAAAAAAATAAAAAAAAATAATTATTAGTAATGTGAATAAGATTCTAATAAATGAAGTAGTGTAAGTGTATACCTGGATATAAATTGAATATGAGAAAATAAAGGATAAGTATTGAATTACTTAATGTAATAACACAGGGTTAATAATAATTAGATGTAAATTAAGGAAATATGTTAATACAAGTTATTAATTAATGAACTTGAATGAAATTCTAGTTAATAAAATAATTTAAATGTTATGACTTGGTTATAAATGGGATATGAGGAAGCAAATATAATTATTGAATTAATGTGTGAAATAATATAATAGATGGTAATTGGTTAGGAAGAATGAACATACAAGTATTATAAAGGGTATAATGGAGACAAAGATTTGTTACTAGTTAATTCACCAATTACAAATAAAGAAAATCAAATGTACTTAATGATAATTAATATAATAATGGGAAGGGTGAATGTAAATTAAAATGGAAACGTAATTTTTTTTATAAGGTAATAATTGGTGTAATAGAAAGCATGAGTCCAAGTAAATAAATTTTATTAAGAATATTAATTGTAATTAATGTGAATCAAAGTAATAGTAACGATCGTAAGTTACTATTTAATTGTCCTATTAATTTGTTGTAACTGTTATATTTGGAAATGAGATTTTATTATAAGTAAATAAAGGTAAGTATTGTATGAATATATGAATTAATGTATGATTTTATGGTAATAGAATAAATTCATAGGATGTAAGTAATTATAATAAATAATTGAAATGATAAGCCTAAGTGAAATTTTAAGGCTATGGTAACAATCATCATAAATTACCAGAATATATCCAGTCTACCAAATTAATTGGAAAACAATTACATTTAAATAAAAATAAATGTCTCATTAATATAGGTAAAAACTGTAATTGTAAAGTGTAAATGTAGTAAAGCAACGGAAAGGCATATTTTATTCCTAAGTTAACATAAAGGAATGAAACCTATTGAATGAATAAATTAAGGTTCTAATTTTAACAAATGTATATATTTGACAACTTCAATATATTTGGAAATAATAATTAATACAAAGGGAAGCTGGAAATTTGAATATATAAATGGAATGAAATGTGAGACAAGTGTTTACTACGTTATAAAGTAATAATAGACTCAACTAAAGGGTGGGAATTGAACCTAATCTGTTTAAATTGGAATTTATTAAAATTAATATGGATTCAATTTATAATAAAGGGATTATTTTAAGTAAATGAAATAAATACTATAATTGGTGAATTAATTTACTTTAAATTGATATGGGAATTGGTTTTAAAGAATTATAAATTACTAAAGTAATACAAGATGATAAAATTTATGAATTATAGAATTTGAATTTAAATTGTGATTTAATTTATTTAATATTAATTTATTTAATTAACTGTAAAAATAACCATTTTGGCCACTGACTCGAATTTCGACAAAACCAGTTTTATCGGATCCGTAACGGTGAATTATTGTAGGATTTCAAGTTTCGTAGCGATCGGACTTGTCGTTTGATCGTGCGAATGAAACGCCTTGAAATCAATTTAATTGAAATCAATTTGAAATATTTGATTTTTTGCATAACTTCTTCATACGATGGAATTTGGACATGAAACATGTTCCACCGCGTTTAAAATATTTTTAAACATCTATTTTGCTATGCGGGTTGACACAATTTCGTTTCGGGGTCAGAACGGGCTTTTCGGGCCATTCATCGTTCAACGCGTTTATAAATCGGGTCCATCTATTCTTTTCAACCTTGTCTATAAATACCTTGTTATAAACCCTAGCCTACCTCTATTTCTCATTTGTCTGTACGTACAATTCAACTACCTCTCCTCCTCATTGGCAGACAAACAAATTCTAGATCCAAACACAAATCAAATTCAAATCCAAAGCAAAAAATTTCAAACTCCTCAAAAAAATTCAGAAAAATTATATATCAAAACTCTCGATGTACGCATCCTAGATCTGCAGTTCGTTTTTGGTTTTGAATCACTGTCTGTCCGAAAATCGCAGAACTATTCTTGGTCGTCCGTTGCGTCGTAATCAACTGCTACGGATCATCGAATTAATTGAGGGGTTGTGTGGAGATCGTCGAGGGGATGACATCTAGATGGTTTGTAGGGGATGTTAAGGCTAGATCGTCGAAAATAATTCAATCTAGGACAAAAAGTTCTCGGCGTCTGCTGCTATTTTGGCATCTATCGACGCGGCTGGGGGTTCGTGGATGATGGAGACGTGCTCGGCAAGTAGTGCGGCGGCGAGGGAACGGGCGCAGTGGCGCAACGCACGCAGATCAAGGTGGCGGCGCGTTCTGTTGAATGCTAGGGTTCGCGTTTTCCGGGTCCTGTTCGAACGAGGCAGTTTGGGTTTCCTGTAGTCGTGTGGGAAAGATGATGACATGGCGTTGGGTTAGTGTCTTTTGTTTATATTATTTAAATTTAATTTTCAACCCATTTTAATGCAATAACTTTCGCATACGATATCCGATTTACGCGTGGTTTCTCTGCTAGGTTCGTATTGGAATTCCGGACATTTTGGTGCTGCTTTGGATGAATTCTGAGACCGTTCAATTTTTGGATTTAATTTGGATTTAAATTCAATTTAAATTCAAAATGTGAGTGTTTTAACCCACTCACAACTTCTGAAATTTCTTATGTTTGTTAAATTTAATTTATGTTGTGATTTTGAATTTATTTATGACTGTTTGTGTATTTTTAAATCATCCTCTCAGTTAATTGCATTTATGTAAATTAAATCGTTATTTAATTTATTATTGAATATAACTGCTTGTTAATTACTTGTTATATATTAACAGTTATATATTGGTATTGATTGATTGTTTTGGATGATGATTGTGATGGATGTATGATTTTTTGATGGATGAATGGATGTCTATTTATATCATCATAATCTGCAAGTTCTTTATTGATTTGTGGTCTATATATAAAATTATATACAGATACAGATACCGTGGTCTATATATAAAATATTTTAAAACGATTTCTATTTATAGGGTAGAAAATTATATACAGATACCGTGGTCTATACAGATACAGATACCGTGGTCTATATATAAAATATTTTAAAACGATGTCTATTTATAGGGTAGAAAATTATATACAGATACCGTGGTCTATATATAAAATATTTTAAAACAATTTCTATGGTTTTGTAAAGAAATATATGGTTTTATGAGATAGTGATTTGGATTTTATAAATGTTATTTTATATATAGTTAAATTCCGGGTTTTAAGCTATGTATAAAATCGATTTGAAGTATAAAAGAAGTTAATAATTAAGTTTGATTTTATTAAGATAAAATATGATTAAGCATTTATTTAAATTAAATTTCTGGAGTTTATAATGACTTAAATGAGAATAAGGTTGGAAGATGAATATGGAATTTATTGGGAATTTAATAAAATTTAGAATTTTAAAGGGTATGATTTTTATAACTTGATTTTTGTTTAGAGTGATTTAAATGAATATCAAGTTGATTTAAATGAATATATCAAGTTAAATAAATTGAAAGGATATCCAGTTGTTGAAGTTAAAAGTTTTACTTAAATTATATTGGATTTATTAAGTAAATACTTCAAATCTAAATAATAGTAATTGAAATTTATATATATATATATATATATATATATATATATATATATGGAATTAACAAAGGATTAGTTTTGAAATGGTGGAATATTTTAAGCTTTGAAATATATGGAAATTTAAAATGGTTTATTTGGAGGTTCAAATCAGAATTTGGAATTTATTTGTGAAATTAAAGAAGCTATTTTACTATATAAAGTAATTTAATATTTAAACCCTTTAAGTAATTGAAGTTATGTTCAAAGCTATGGGTTTCAAGGTATATAGATTTGAAGTGCTATGATTTTTGGAAAAAGGATATATTTTGAAATAAAAATGATATCATATTGATTTGGGTTTTAAACGTAAATGATATCGTATTTATATGGTTTTGAAATGGATACTATATTCTAGTTTTGAGGCATATTTTTTTTAAAAGACCGCGGTGTTATAATAACATTTGGTTGTTAAAGAGACCGGGATTGGAAGTTGTCATACTCTGTCAACTCCAAAAACCACTTTAAAAACCGTGTACGCGGTAGAGATTCTAGAATGAAGTAGGATGGTGGCGGCGTTTCCTTTGAGGTAAATACGCGGACCTATGAGTTGGCATAAGGTGGCTAAAACAAGAGCGATTGACGGGCTAATGAGGTAGCACCTTTGATCGAACACATCCCTTCGATATTATACTCTGACTTTTGGATTGATTCGGTGGTCACTTTTGATTTTTTTTGATTTGGGGGTGTGGCTCGAGGTAGGTGGTAGCTGCGCGCTCCGCGTTACCACCGGCCCAGAAGCAATTGGTATATCTACCCTGGCATTGCCTAGTTGTGCCGTGTCACCTACCCTATCGCGCCTTGTACGAGTTTGGTTTTCTGACGTCGTCCACTCATATTATTTACCGTTGATTTAACTTACATAAGATCTTTTAGTCCTGACTCGAGTGTTTTGTCTTTTCAGTTCGTTCGGGTCAGCCCGAGCATTTCAAGAATTGAAGGCCTTATTTCTGGAGGACGAAGACGAAGATTGTATTATTACTATTATTTACTATAGTGTTCCACTGCATCACATTGTTCCGCCGCATTGTTATTATTCTTTGGTATGTGTAACTCTGATATATATTGTATAAGAATAATCAAATGTTTTGTAAAACAGCTTCATGAACTGTTTGTTTGATTATTATATTTTATCGTTCCACTGCAAGATTCTATTTTTTTTTTCTTTCTCTACTTTTCTTATTTACCCTATAACAATCTTCCCTTCTGTATGGTTTAAGTCTGACGTGTGTGGTTTATCGTCGGTTTAAAGCATACGAAAAGGTGGGACGTTACAGACTATGCTCGGCAAGGGTCTGGAGAGACCAAGGTTCGGTCTAGGATTTAGGACCCATAATAACTATCGGTCACTATTACAGGTCATCGAATATGGACTATGCTTGGCAAGGTACAAAGAGACCAGGATTTGGCCTAGGATTTTGGCCTCCTATTATCTATCGGTTACTATTTCAGGTCATCGGATATAGACTATGTTCGGCAAGGGTCCGGAGCGAACATGATTCGGTTTAGGACTTAAGCCACAGTATTACTCAACGTTCAGGGATATTGAACCAGGAACATCATGGTATTACTTGACATAGGTCGTCAGGTGCAGGTTGCGCTTGGTAAGAACTCGGAGAGGTTACGGATTTGGATATTGGCTATGAACAGCTAAGGATTTGGGCATGAACCCGAAGCGGTCCCAGATTTGAATATCGACCCGAAGAGGTCATGGATGTGGTTATTGGTTATTGGATATGGATGGATTAGAACTCGGGTGCCAGGTTCGGATGGATGTGGAATTGGATAAGGATTTGGTTACCGGATAGGAATCGGATATCGACTCGGAGCAGTCGTAGATTTGGATAAGGATACAGTGGTGGCACTTGGATAAAATAGATTGGATTATGAATCGGAAGGTATGGCCATGGGTAACATGTGGACTTTGGACATCGGATCTGAGTTTATTCAAAACACACCTTTCGGTAGCAAGGCATGTTTTGAGGAGAAAATGTTAACCCGTCTTTTGGCAAGGCCATGGACAGGCGGATTTAACTAAAATACTCGTTTATCAAGATCGGAATACGATGGGTTTGAGCTAGACGGATGGATAGACGATCGATCATGGATGGTTTGGTGTGGGCCGTTCGGCAAGGGCGGCTAGGTCGTATGTAGCTCAGTCATTGGTGGTGTTGGTCGACGTGTTGAAGTTGTTCGACACCAGTGGGTCCGCTAAACTCGGTGAGCTAAGGTCGGTCGGCATTGGTGGTTGTTTCGTCTGGGAGGAATTGTTCGATCGGCATTGGTGGTCGTTCGGCCTGGGAGGTATGGACCGGTCGAGGAGTGGAGAGGTGGCATGGATCGGTTAGTCATCAAGGTAATTCGGCATCGTGAGTGGGTCGGAAGTGGAGTGGATCAGACAGGTAGGATCGATCAAGGTAGATAGGTCGAGGTGGATCGGTTGAGGAGGGTCGGTCTTGCAAAGGAAGGAAGGTCATGTCGTTCGGTCACGGTGTGAAAGTTGAGGTGGTTCGATCAGATATGGTTCGGCAGGATGGTGTGGACAGGCATGGCTGTGTGGATCGGCGTGCTTGAGTTCACAAGTGGGTCGGCATTGCATCAGCTCCGGGTCGGTGTTCTTGATACTTCTGGTCGGCTTTGGGAAAATCAAGTTGGGGTCGGCATGGAAGAAGATGGAAGCTATTCCGGGTCGGCTACCAGTTTGCTTCAGGTCATCATCAAAGCTACTTCGGGTCGGCATATTCTGAACTCAGGTTCGGTCGTGGTGTTGAGTCTGGATCGGCTATGGTCTTGGTAAGCCCAGACCACTTAAGAAGCCTGGTAACTCGGGATTTGCTATAAATACAGCATGTGGGGCTTCACAAAATGGATCTTCATTCTCCTTCCCTTCTTCTTCCCTACTAAGGTTGTTTTGCCATTGTTGTTCCAAAAATTCTGGATTGTACCTGTAATTGATTTTAACATCAAGAAAAAAAAATTCTAAAGTGGACATAGGCCGGAGTCAGCCAAACCACTATAAATCCTCCATTCTTACTGCTTTCTTTCTTATTTTTACCGTTCTTCATATTTATACTCTCTAAATACACTCTATCTGTGTTATGTGACTGTGATTTGGTGCTTTCATTTGGATTTGAATGTTGGTGACCAATTTTGGCGCTAACACACTTCGACCGCCTACCAAACAGTGTTCGATCAGAGGTTAATCGTTGACCATGATAGCCTTCAGCATAAAGCAGGATGATCTTAGCACTACACCTTGAACTATAATCCAAAACGATTTTAATTATACATGTGCCTATGACAATATGATTGCTCCTTGACATCAAATGTTATATATTAACCATAGACCATGATGGTTAACTATAGACATGGCATGTACTTATACCCGAGGTTAATACACCATGATTATTATAGTTGTATTGTTTGCGTTGTGAATGCGAACATATTGTATATTAAAATATAAAATTAATTAAATTAAAATAATATAGTATCGCGTATTACACTTAACAAAGATAAATTATAATATACAAACGTAAAGGTTTAAATATCAACTATTCAAATTAAAACACAAACTCGCATTTGACAATTACTATATCTGAGTACAAAAATATTATTAATGTAAGCACGAAATAGATTTAGTGCAAATTAATAAAATGATTTTATTTATTTATTTTTATTTAGAAACTTCTCTCATGTTCCCGTTGTAGATGCACCTAATCCAAGAACAAATACAAAATGATACATGAGAATAATATTATATAATTTTAACAAAATAATATAAAATGCTATATAAAAAATGAAACGCTACACCGAAAACCAAATTTTTATTGTTTTGTTGACCAAATATGTTATATTAGATGATCAAAACAAAATGTTATATAAAAGAAGAAATGTTTTGTAAAAAGTAAAAGTATATACTACTGTAACATTTAATATTCAAATAATACATTCAATTAAATAATAAAGTCAAATTTCCAAAAATCAGTAAATGTGCAAAAACATGAACGAAAATTACTCTTAAGCGTATAAAAAGTACAAACACATATGCTAATTCTTTTATAAAGTATCCACTTCCACAAATAAAAAAAATAAAAAGCTAATACTAAAGCATAAAATACTAATATATGGTAATATTATAATATGAAATGCTATATTTGAATTTAAAACTGAATTATTGCCTAATAGTAAAGCACAATTCTATTTAAAACTGAGGTTGACACCATACACAAAAGAGAACTACATAATATTTGACATCACATGTAATATACAATGAGCATCAAAACAAGAAATGCTCTATTCAATCTGCCGATTCATATAATGATATTATAAATAAGAAGAAAATATAAAATCCTACAAAATAACAAATTATAATGCTATCAAAAAGTAACTGTTGAAAAGATAATGAACATTTGCTCAAACAAATCAAAATGGCATATACATTCTACACCAATTATTCAGTATTATCGCAAATAATATTTCTTCACATATATTAACACGCATGTCCTCCTCCTAAAAATTTAAGAAAAAAAAAAATACAAAAAAACAAAACAAAGGAAAGAAAGAAAGAAAGAAAAGGAGGGAGTATACATCAATTTCAAACAATAAGGTGCTCATTACAACTTCTGTGGAAAATATATAAACAGCTCTACATTAATATATTTCATATAGCAGCCATTGAAACTTCCATGTTTCTGCTCCTAGAAAGTAAATAGTGTAAAGGCCAAAATTCCTGAAAGTATCATCAATGGAAATGATGACAAAATGACAGACTTGGGGGTAGAATTGGGTAGCCATGGGTATGCATCAGGAGGTGGCATAACGCAGTTATCGCCGTTGAAATATATACGTCTAGGAAAAGCCCATCCCTTATCAAATGTGAAGTCCGCTGTATCCTTCCTAAACAGGAGTTCTGACTGCACATTTCCTAATGGGCCAGCCTCCATCAGCAAATCATTGTAGTATTTAACTCCCCATAACATTGCCGTGTCATCTAAATATTCAAAAAGAAAACAACGTCTAAATATTCAAAAAGAAAACAACGTTAAAACAAGCTTTACTCACACCTTTAATTGGTATGTACATTCGTATGCATATGTGTGTACACATGTATGCATACACACACATACACACATATTTATTTATACACACACATATACGTGTGTGTACACACACTATGAATATTTATGTGTGTGTAAGGAAGTGTATAGCTAAGCCCATTAATTAGCAAATTGGTATGATTAAATTAATTTGAAAATCAAGGGCCGTTTATATCTAATCTCAATTTGAGCGTAAGCAGATTAGCACTAACACTTTTTGTTATGTGTGTGTCTAACATTACCAGCTGACTAGAGGTCACAGATTTGAGCCTCACATCTGCTTCAAAGTACATAAGCTCAGCGCTCTGAGGTTTCAAACCAATATATTTTCTTGAATTAGTAAATAAATACATTTGGTACAATGAGCCTCACGTCTGCTTACAAATTTCATTTCAAGGTTTGAGGTTATAAAAAGAAACTATGTGCACAATGATTATCATACAAAGTTTAGTGAAAGCTGAACAAGTTTGATATGAAAATTAAAACGAAAGAAATATATGAACTGTGTACCATTAAAATAAAAGCAATGATGAAAGGTTGAGCAAGTCAAACTTACTGATGGATGCGTAAGGCGACAAGGACTTGTAGTTGAAGCTGAATATTTTTGTAAGATTATCGAAATTTGGGTGCTGGACAACCATATTCCACTGTGTGTAGTTCATTCTGTAGTTGAAATTTGTAACAGTGACCTTCACCCTCCAGTATTCTTTGTAATTGAGTTTAACATGCCAATGTACTCTTATAGGACACATGTGCTGCGTGCATTGAACCAAGGGCGTGAATGTGCCTTTGCCTGGTCCATTTACAGCAGAAGCCAAATATGGTGAATCTCCCCTGATTTCCAAAAATATTAATAGATTAATAGGGAAAAAAAGGTTCTAGAAATAATGAATGCCATAAAAAAGGGAATTATCAAAGGTTAATCGAATGTTTGATGTATAAACACTCAAGTCTTTTAACTTTCTACAAAAAAAAAAAAAAAAAAAAAAAAAAAAAACACTTTAGATTGGTCTTCTAAATTCATTGATTTATAATTATAATTAGTATTTATAAGCATCTTTCATACGTGTACTGTGAGGAACACAAGTCAACAAGAAAGCATTTAGTGGTCAGTCTTACTGTTAAGGTAACTTTAAATATAACTCCAAAGAAAAGATGTTGGAATCAAACATACATATACATACATAGAAAGACAAAGGGAGATCAGGTACTCCCCCTATGCTACATGTCAATCTTTGTAAATATATTTTTATAATATTCAAAATCATCTTCACAAGAATTGGTTTGTTTGAATAATCCCGAAAGTTTTCAAAATTATATTTCAGACAGATGATTAAATTTAACGACGGAAATCAACTTAACCTTTCTATCCAAAAAAAATAAAGCCAAAGAAAGAAGGAAAAAAATCAACTTAACCTTTTTTAGAATCATAGAAAGTTTGAAATGGTCTCGATTTTTGAGAAAAAGGATCTTGAAAGAAATAAGAAGACATCTACAAATTTTGAATTGTACAGCTCTAAAAAGTATTATGGTGTAGCACAAGTGGTGTAGTCAAACCCCTTATATGTGTGTGTGTATACATACATACATACATACATATATATATACACACACACATACATACATGTGTGTATATGCATGTGTATAAAGGAAGGATCTACGTCCCAGCTATTTTGCATTTTCGATTTGTGCCCGACCCATATTTTGATATTTGACAATATTTCTGCAAATGTGGTCTACATATTATAATCATCTGTACAACATATATGTACACACACACACAACACACACACACACACACACACACATATTCCGATATCTAACGACCCCCAAAAAGTAATATTTTTGAGCTAACCCTTGCAAAGATTATGTTTATGAAATGTATATCAGGACAGCAAAAAGGTCATCAAATTACGAAGAATCATAAATACCAAAAAAATAAATCAAGCACAAGCCGTGCATACAAAAAACATGGGATGCGTGCGCGTACACACGGGCATAATATATGTGTGTGCGTGTGTGTGCGTGTGTGTGTTTATGTATATGTGTATATATATTTATGTGTATGTGTATGTATGTGTACATGTATAATATATAGGGCAAGGATCAGCTATACTTCATTTTTGCTACATCTCAGATCCCCTGATTTCAACCAGATGTTCCAAATTAAATAATAAATGAAGTGACAGTACAGAGAGTATAATCATTTAATCGGAACATGTGGTTTGAAATCGAGGAATTTGAGGTGTGGAAAAAATGAGGTGTGTGTCTATGTTTGTGTGCGCGTGCACGTTACTATATGTGTATATAACAAGGGAGAGAAAATGTGTGCACGCACGTAGACATGCAAGATATTGGATATAGCACTAGAAAAGGGAAGTTAAACTCACTCGACACAACTTCCTGGATTTGTAATGTTGTTTTGGCATCCACATGTACATGTTGGGCAATCAACAATTGTATCATTGTAAAAGGACGACAGAGATACACAGCATGAAGGTGTCTTCTGGGATAGGAATTGGGAGTATGTACATGTTACATTCCATGTCACTGCATGGAAAAAAAAATCTAGTAAAATACAGCTACCGACTTTAATTACCAATTTAAATAAACTACATATACGTCCGTAATAAGAACAACCTCTCTCAAGTCGTACAATGTTTCATAGGCATGATACCCACTCTTGCTTAATATATAATCCTTTAGACTGTTGCATTCTTTGCAAATTCATGTATATTTTAGCAATTCTAGGCTGAATTGTGTTTGCTAGAGATTAGGAACAAAAGTTATCCAAAGAATGTTCAGCATATCCAAATGGACCTTAAAAGCACATAATTTCCATCCATAAGCTGAAGTACAATAGATTTTTGGATCCATTGTATCTTGAAGTGCTTAGAAACGAAATACGGGCAAGGCAAATGGGGAAAAATAGTTGTATCAAGAAGAAGAATAACAGAATTTTCACGTTCATAATTTCATATTGCCATAGGTCTAGACTAGACACTTCTATTATAATGGAATTTCACATAAAAAACTCTTCAGTCCAAGCTAATAAGTTTATGGGGCAACAATTCACATAATTAGTATTAAAGATAGATGATATTTAAAAAATTAACATTTTCATTAATAGGAACAAGATACTTTCAATCATTATTTTCTAGTTTCAAAAACAGTATAAAAGAAAGTATCATTTTCAACCACAGAAAACAGATGCTTTCATTTATTATTTTTATGGAAAATGACACTTTTAATTGTTGAAATATATTATTCTGGTGCGATGTGTTAGAAACTCATCACCTTGGATTGACAGGTCCTTCAGCCTACTTTTCACTTTATTATATATATATATATATATATATATATATATATATATATATATAGTGTTGTGTATGGAAGATACTATACAACTGAAGTATGCTTTACCAATCTCAGACATAAAAGGAATTCATTCGCTAAAACATTAAACAACCTTAAGTTTGTATCAACTTATACCCAACATTAACTCCAAAAAAAATGGTTATAATAATTTAAATGCAACAAAATTAATCCTATGGAAACACAATTTCAACTTACTTAAAGCCTGAGTAGTTCTCCTTCCATCTGCAGTCTTAAACGAACTAGGTTTCACAATCTTAGCTATCCCACAAGTATAGCCAGGCCCAGGGGCCTTAAGTGTAAAGTTTTTCGGGACTCTAACAGTTTTATTGGTGGTTCCAGCTGCACCCACACTAATCTGAAAAGAACTTGCGGCGTTTGTGGGATCTTGAGCCCAGGAATTTATGACCCCACCTTTGCAGCAATTAGCAATTTGCATGTTGTATGGGGTACCGGGAAGAAGATCTACGACTGTAGGGTCTTTTTTGCAACAATGAGGAGTGTTTCCTTTGTATTTTGAGCAGTCACCCTGCTCCGTTGTTTGAGCTCCGACCATTGACCATATGACTTCTTTTTTAGCCCATGTCCAGCCTAGGGTCCAACCCGGTGCTTGTATGTGACGGTATTGTTGAAAGTTGTACATAGTAACAACAGCCTAAAAGAAGGAAAAATGGAAATCATGAATTTATGTGTTCTTGTCCATTCATATTCTGTTAAATTTTTTGTTAGATCTTTCAGCTGTTTGATTTGTTCAATAATGCATGTTTAATAGGAGCATGCTTGTGTTCGACCTGGTTTTCGGGGTTGTTTAGCTGTTTTATTTCCTGCACGGGCTATTTTAGCCCAGGTATCATGCCTTTTCTCTGTGAATAAAAGGTTGCAACCTTTTCTTCATTTTTTTTTTCATTGAACTAGCATTTGGCATCAGACCTTTTACAATCCCTGATTAACTGACGCAACGGGATGACAACAGAAGGTAGTAGCAACAACAGTGGATTCGTGCAACTGGCAATTCCACGACTTGATGGTGACTATGATCATTGGTCGATGTTAATGGAGAACTTCCTGAGATCAAATGAGTACTGGAGTTTGATTGAAGATGGAATTCCTGAAAAGCAAGAAGGGGCAGTGATGACAGAGGCGCAACTCAAAGTAATCTCTGACATAAAGTTGAAAGATTTAAAAGCAAAGAACTTTCTCTTTCAAGCTATTGGTCGTGCTGTGTTAAAGACTATCCTTAAGAAAGATACTGCTAAGGATAGTTGGGATTCATTGATAAAGAAATATCAGGGGACTACACGTGTGAAGCGAGCTCAACTCCAAGCACTTCGGAAAGAGTTTGAAGTTCTACAGATGCAATCCGAAGACACATCGGATAAGTACTTTGCAAAGATACTATCCATTGCAAATAAGATGTGGATTAATGGTGAAAAGCTTGGAGATGTGAAAATAATTGAGAAGATGTTGCGCTCCATGACTTCTAAATTCAACATATGTGGTGTGTTCAATCGAGGAGTCAGATGATACTGATAATTTGTCAATTGACGAGTCGCAAAGCTCATTTTTGTTTCATGAGCAATGGACATCCAAGTCCAACTATAAAGAGGAAGAGCAGGTACTCAAAGTTACTACACATGTTGAGAACTCTTCCAACAGAGGAAGAGGTCGAGGTGGATTTAGAGAAAGAGGTACAGGCCATGATCATGGCAATGGAGGATGAAGCTATGACAAATTGACCGTCGATTGTTATTATTGTCGCAAAAATGTGCATTTTAGTGGGAATGCCCTGAGAAGGAGGCCAAGATAAATTTTATGGAGACCGAGGAGGAAGTACTGCTCATGACTGTTTTGAAAAACAAGCATGCTGAAGGAAGTGACATGTGGTATCTAGACTCAGGATGCAGCAACCATATGACAGGTAACAAAATGTTATTTTGTGAATTGAATGAATTTTTTAGAGAAACTATGAAACTTGGCAATAACTCTGATATTAGAGTTATGGGGAAAGGAAGTGTGAAAGTTATGATGAACAAAAGGCCACAAAGTCTAAAAAATGTGTTCCATGTTTCTCAACTTAAAAATAATATGAAGTCTTTGCCAATTACAAGAGACTGACTGGATATGCAATTATGATCCAAAAGGGATTATGTCATGTTCTTGATTCACATGAAGCTTTAGTTGCTGTTGTAAAAATGTCAAGTGACAGAATGTTCCCGTTGAAAATTGAATCATTGGAACATGCACAGAATTGTCTTCAGTCCATAACTCAAGAGATATCGAAGTTGTGGCATACTCAATTTGGTCATTTGAATTTTGATAGCCTAAAGACCTTAGAAGAGAAGAAGATGGTAACTGGATTACCTCAAATTCAACCTCCAATGCAAAGATGTGAAGAGTGTGTTCTTTCTAAGCAACATAGAGAGCCTTTTCCAAAGAAAGTTGCTGGATAGCTACTGAACCACACCAGTTGGTGCATTCAGACATGTGGTCCCTTGAATCTAATCTCCAACAGCAAAAGGAGGTATTTTATTAGGTTCATGGATGAGTTTAGTAGAAAAACATTGGTATATTTCATTATAGAGAAATCAGAGGCAGTTGTGATGTTTAAGAAATTTAAGGCTCGCGTGGAGAAAGAAGCAGAAAGAAGTATTAAAGTCTTTCGTTCAGATCGCAGTGGAGAATATACTTCAAATGAATTTTTGGATACATGTGAGCAAAATGGAATCGAAACACAACTGACAACAGCATACTTGCCAAACCAATGGTATCTCTGAAAAGAACAGGACTATCATGAACATGGTGAAAGTATAATGTCAACGAAAGGCATGCCTAAAACTTTATGGCCTAAAGCTGTAAACCAAAGTATACACGTCCTTAATCGTAGCCTGACTTTTGCTGTGAAGAATATGATACCTGAAGAAGCCTGGTCTGAAAAGAAACCTTCCGCTGATCAATTTAGAGTAGAGGGAATTAATTTAAAGGACAAAAATTCGTATATTTTTAGCCTCAAGGACACGATCTCAATATTTTAACCACAAGGACAAACATTCTTCTAAAAATTATTCAAAAAGACAAACATTCTTCCAAAATTATTCATAAGGACAAACATTCTTTCAAAATTGCTACCGAACTAAAAACTGATACCTAAAAACTGTTACCGATAACTACAAACTGATACCTAAAAAAAGCTATCAATAACTAAAAACTAATACCTAAATAAAGTTGTCCTTCAGGCTAAAATACTGAAGATCTGTCCTTGAGATTAAAATGCTGAAAAAATTTGTCCTTCGCAATAATTTCCTGTATAGAATATTTGGTCGTGTAGCTTATGTGCATGTACAAGATGAAAAAAGGAAGACATTTGATGCTAATGGAGGAAAATGCATATTTCTCGAAGTTAGTAAAGAATCAAAAGCTTATAGACTTTATAATCGTGTAACTAAGAAAATTGCAACTTCTAAAGATGTAATCGATGAAAACAATTGTTGGAAATGTAAAAATAAAGAGCAGAAGTTGATTCATGTGGAATTAAGTGATAATGAAGAAACTAACACTGAAGATGCATCGACAGAATTAGAAAGTTCAAGAACTGACATGCAATGTGATGTTCACGAAGAGGAGGTCATAACATCAAATGTAAATATGCAAAGGAGGCCAGGTTGGATTTCAGACTACATAATTGGCGAAGAGCTTTCAGACGAAAATATTTATTTTCTCATCTTGCATTAGTTGTAGAAAGTGATTCCATCTTGTTCGATGATGCAACCAAAAGCTTAAAGTGAAAAAAGACTATGGAAGATGAGATTGAATCAATCGAGAAAAATGAGACATGGGATTGGTTGAGTTGCCCAAGGGAAAAAACCGATTGGTGCAAAATGGATCTATAAGACAAAGCTAAATGAAATTGGTGAAGTTGATAAGTAAAAAGCTAGATTAGTGGCAATAGAATACACTCGGAAGTATGGTGTCGATCATGTTGAAGTATTCTCTCATGTAGCTATACATGATATGATTCGGATGTTGATTGTATTAGCAGCAATGAATGATTGAACTCTTTTCCAGTTGGATGCCAAATTGGCCTCTTGCATGGAGAGCTAAAAGAGCGAGTGTATGTTGAATAACCGCCAGGTTATGTTAAAGATGAAAATAAGCAAATAGTTTGCAGATTGAAACAAGCTCCACGAGCATGGTATAGTCAAATTGATAATTACTTCTCTATGACAAGTTTTCGTAAATGTCCATATGAACATACACTTTACATCAAAGCCGAAGAAGCGGGAGACCTTTTGATTGTTTGTTTATATGTTGATGATTTGATTTTTACGGGAAACAATGAAGACATGTTTAGAGAATTTAAACAATCTATGATGAGAGAATTTGAGATGATGAGGTTAGAAAAAATGAAATAATTTTTGGGAATAGAAGTAACAGTTTGCAAGTGAGATATTTATATGCTAAAGTAAATATATTCGTGAAACTTTAGAAAAGTTCAAGATGAAAGATTGCAATCCCGTAAACAAACCGAATGTTCCTGGATGCACTATTAACAAAGATAAAAATGGTATGGAGATTGATAGCACTGTCTATAAGCAATTAATTGGTAGCTAATGTATTTATTGGCAACCAGATCAGATGTTGTGGCATGTGGTTAGTTTACTTAGTCATTTTGTTGAAGCCCCTACTGAACTTCATATGGAATCTGCAAAGAGAGTGCTTGGATATCTAAGCGGCACACTAGATTACGGTGTGCTTTACAAGAGGAAAGGAAATGCCGAGCTATTTGGTTACAGTGACAGTGATTATGCCGATGATCAAGATGACAAAAAAGTACATTAGGTTGTGTTCTTCTTGAATGGAGTTGCCATATCGTGGTCTTCAAGAAAACAACCGATTGTGACATTGTCAACCACTGAGGCCGGGTATATCACAGCTGCTTCATGCATGTCAAGATATTTGGCTTAAAAAACTTTTGGATGATGTAAAACATATGCAGAATGGGGTTGATAAACTATTTTGCGATAATAGTTCAGCTATTAAACTGTCTAAACATTTTGTTTTTCATAGAAGAAGCAACCACATTGATGTTCGTTTTCATTTTCTCAGCGATCTCACAAAGGATGAAGTAGTTGAATTAGTTTATTGTGGTAGCTAGGACCAGGTAGTAGATGTTCTTACTAAGCCTTTGAAACTTGAAGCCTTTGTGAAGTTGCGAATCATTGGAGACATGTTCTGGTTCTAAGTTAAATTATTTGCTTAAGAGCAATCAGCTTAGGGGATAGTGTTAGATGTTTTAGTTGTTTGACTTGTTCGATCATGCATGTCTTATAGGAGCATGCTTGTAGTTGACCTGATTTTCAGGGTCGTTTAACTGTTTTATCCACTGCTCGTTTGTTTTCGTTGTAAGGCTATTTAGGCCCAAGCATTATGACTTTTCTCTGTGAATAAAAGGTCGCAAATCTTTTTTTTGGCATTAAAATAACGTTTTTATCGTTGCAAATTTCTGTATCAAATAAAAGATCCATTTATTCTTGTTACTCGGTAAAAAAAAAAAGCGAAGATAGAGGCCACAATCTCAAATTCACCCATCATTCTAGCTTCAACTAAACCACTATGCCCTACTAGGATTTATTTTTTATATACTAAAATACTTGATATTATTACTTATTAACTATACGTTTGGATTTAATTTTCTAAAATCAACACTTAGCACATATATACAAGTTGGTAGAACTACTAATTAATACAAAAATAATAATAAAGATGGTGTGCACGTTTTTCGGACGAAATACAAAATTAAAAATGGCAAACCAAACGGGGTCTTAAATAACTCATTTTTCATATTTAACAAAGATAGTGAACTCGTTTTGTTTGTTTACATTAATAAATAGTTCGATGAAAATTCGAAAATGTAATCGAAATTCTTTATTCAGATTTTCAACTTTGTATCGAACGAAAGTTGCTGCACACATATACACACATTTTGAACATGCATATACATATAATAACAAGTCGTATAGATACAAAATAAAGTAAACAAAGTTACTTTTAAATGGTTTTTAGAAGCCATTAACTTATAATTAAATGGTATATTAATTTCCTTAAATCGTGCCACTTTTTGTGCAACCAAACATGTCATGTTTCACGGCACCAAGGGGGGAGTTGTTTTGTAACATGGGTGTGTGGGTGACCTAAATATCCTTCACTCAAAGCCTTCACTCAAAGCGATTTAAAGTCATGCATTCCTTTTGCCAAAAGGAAGATACCGCTTCACTTTGCTTCAAAATACACAAGCCATAATTTTCACAAAACAACTCCACTCGGTATTTTTTTTTAAAACCAAAGAGAATTGAATAAAAAACCACTTCTATGTATATCAATTTTTATGATTCGGAAAGGAGTTATACAAAAAAAAAGTGAGAAGCAGTGTCATTTTTCCGGTCCAGATTTCAAACTCTGAAATCTCTCTCCACTTTGAAGAATCATATCAAATCCAAAATTATCCAAATGACCTCAAACTTCTTTTGAAATGACCCTAATTAAGTCCTCTATCAAAACATGTAAAAATAAAATAGGCTCTTTTGTTAAAAGTTGGAGAAAAATAAGAAAAAAGGAGGACCGTCGTGAGCATGAGAGGGAAGGTTGGAGCTTGATTTGGTTTCTTTGTTTTTGGTGATGGTAGGAAGGTCGTAGGGTTCTTGCTTTGGCTAAGGTTGCCTTGGCCATGGATTTTAGGCTTGGTTAGCTGTTGGTGAGATCTCTACAATTTCATAGAATCATATAATAATATATATGCAAGTTATGGTATATTTAGTAACCTTAACTAGCTAATACGTTTAACTTTGGATCCCTTAGCTTTATTAAACGTGTAAAACATCTCTAAATCAATTTTAATCACTTGTACACCTTTTATAACAAGTAAAATGGTCTATACTTAGTTTATGAATGCTTGATAACATGTAGTGTTGATTGTCATTCATTGATGTGTTTATTTCGGTGTTTGATTGTTTTGATATGTGTTCGAGCAGTTTATGAGCAATAACTTTTTCCTTATGCATGGGTGGGTGGACATAAAATTTGAGAATAATATTGAATACGAACATTTTGTGATCAGAATTTCACGGTTTGATTATAAAGTGTTCGATGAAAATATTTGTAACGGAAATAGTTATAACAAAATATGCTTATCATAATTTTAAAAGGAAAAGATACTTGTCTTTTGAAATGAAATCCTTTAAAGAAATAGAAATTTTTGGAAATACATATTTCTAAAGTGATTTTATGATTTATATAAAGATATTTATAAAAAATGTGTTTTATAAATGAAAAGAGAATTTCGAAGACTAAAAACCCGGTGGTTTTAAAATGGTTTTTCAAAGATTTTAAGAAAATAAACAATATTATGTTTTGAAAGTATATGTGAATATTAGCGCAAAATGATTTATTACTTTGAAAAACAAAATGATTTGTTATATTACCGATGTTCGGGTAATCCATAACTGAAAAATAGACAAAGGGTTCTGGAACCCTCAATATAGTCCACTCTTGGTACAGAGAGATATATTTATTGATTTTTGAAAAAGCTAGGACCTAATTGCTTTGTTTATGGGAGAAAACCTCTCAATCTAGTTACATATATTTTAATATGCTTTCACAGTATAGTATTTGAGAATTTCAAATAAATATATAAAATACAACACTGTATTGTTATACAAAGCATTTGATACTAATTTCAAAAGTGATTTGTTTTATATCCCGAAGAAAAGTATGATTTGATATAAAATGTATATATATTATTATTTCAAAGGTTCTGAAATGAAACAGAAATTTTAGTTCGAAGAGATTATTTTTGAAAATGATTATATTTTAAAAATAATAAAGTTAATCAGATTACATAAATATGAATGAACGAATATAAGCCTAAGTAGGTAGATTTGAAAGCTACATTTGCATTGTTATATGTTATGTAGTTTGTGAATTGCATATATGTTTGCGCATCATAGACTTCTTAAGTCCTAATTGTGGTAGGAGAACTACGTTGATTTGATCATTTATCTAATTGGATACCCAATTAGATACGTAGGCAGTCACAAGTGGTAGTGATACAGCTCCAATAATTAGGAAACATTTTCTTGTTCAATGTTTGCGGTACCTTTCTTGTTTACCATTTTATTCCACAATGACATGTTTATTGAGTTTGTAGAACTGGGTATTGTCGTCTTTCACATCAGAGCTGTGCAACGATAGATTTATAGTATTTGAGTTTGGTATGTTTTGAAGCACACCTTGTACATTAAATGATTACTCTGGTAAGTTGTATCATTAAATTGTACCATATACATTTAGTAGTGTTGTATATTTATCTGATGGTGATGTGTATTTAGTCGGTAGTTGTCATTTGTTCGTTTTAGAACAGACAGGTTTATAGCGATTTTGAGTGGTCTGAAAATTTGGATCGTCGCACTTATTAGGTGTTTGCAAGGCCCATGTGTTATCGTCGATTGTTATAGGATGTGGTTCATACCCGAGTCAAGCAAGTTCAACTGGCTCTCATCAACTGTTGACATGCGTAACTGTAAAAAAGAATAATAGATACTTGAAAAAACCTTCAATATTACATGTCAACTCGTATTTATACATCGAACCACTCGATCTATGAACGATGTAGGCCTACTTTTTCTCCATCGCTCTCCCTTAAAACAAATGTGAGGCAACTCCTAAAAATAACACCCCCCGACTTGAATTCCATAGAGTTCAATTCGAGATGTGCTACATGACTGGATGGTCACCATTGACTCTGATACCACGTTGAGTTTTGGTACTTCACTACTTCATACAGATGTGGTGGAAATTGCTTGGCTCACATTGGCTCTTGGCGCACACATAAGAGTTGTCTAACATTACGTGCCAAAAGAATTTACCAGTATGGCAATATTACATGCACGCCGATTAATATTTATATGATGCATCATTCAAATTATAGTATATGTGAGACTATTCTCCTTTTCATATTGCTTTCCTTTAGCACAAGCGAGTCAACCCCTAACATAAGAACACTAATATTTCAAAGAGGATGTTAAACTCATGATACAAAACTTGTCACCCTTGTCAAGTTTGTGGTTTACAGTAATCAAAAACTGCAATATTTTCCACCTAAAATGTGTGTCCCTTTACAGAAAATTCGAATTAATCAATGAGAATTGGGTCTTATGCTGGAAAAAATAAAAGTAACAAGTAATAACAGGAAAACTATAAAACATCACTGTTGCAAATATACAATTTTACTGTTGAAAATAAGAAAAGAGTAGTGACACTTACAACATATCCATCGGGGGTCCATTGCATGATATCCCATTTTATGGTTATGTTCCCATTAGGGTCGAGTGCATCATAGGCTTCTGAGAGATGAAACAAAAGCAAAAAACAAATCAGAATTATATTTTTAAGCAGATACAGAAAGCCTAATCATTAAAGTTACTTCCCACGTCAATGATTTTAGAATGAAGACCTATTAACATATGTGAGAACTAATCAGATCTCCGTATCAAATACAGCATTTCAGTATATTCATCTCCATTATAAAATTAACCATTACTTCAGATTCATGTATAGCTGCCTTATCAAATTAATAAGTGGACAGAAAACAACAAAGATCAATTCTATACCATAAGCATAACAAATTGAAAGGAAACGCAACACGGGAACTTGCCTGTCGATGAAAAACATAGAAAGACAAGAATTAATGCAATAAAACTGGCTAAAGGTGTGAGCTTTGCCATGACAGTGAAGTTTGTAGATCTGAAGTAATAATAAAGGGAGGAAAATTTACGAGCAAAGAAGAGTGTTTAGCTAGCTGAGGATTTAAGAAAGAAGAAGATATTGGTAGTAAAATGCAATTATTAAAAACAATGAGTAATAAAAAATGCGTTTGTCCCATGTGAGAAGGTAGAGACTTGAACTGTGTGTAAGCTGGATCGAAAGATTATTTCCCCACGTCGCCGTTTTAAGGATATTTAAGATCTGGAAGAAGACCTTTTGTTCCTAATCGGAAGTTACAATTACCAATTTTATTTCGCAAATAAAAGTATTTTAAGACGTCCCCACACACTGTGGTGCCATGAGATAATTGCTCAATTTTACTCACGTTTTGCTTTCTCGCCCCCACTATTTTATGTAAATATCAAACTTCATTTTTTAATTTTTCATCTACACGTGTGCCAAAATCACTTTTTTTTTATAAGAAAATAGACACAATGACAAATTTAGAAGAAAAAAATGTAAGTTGAACAGCAGTGGTTATTTTTAGATTGAACGGCAATGTTAGTTATAACTACAATTTTGTATGGTATAAAACAGAATATAATGCTAGTTATACCTAAGTATAACTCGGATTTGTCCTTTAGCCTAAAAATAAAAATTTGTATTCTTCCGTCTAATTATTTTTCAAAGTTTGTCATTTTATCTAATTTCCCTTTTTTTATATTTGTGGATAACTCATCAAATGTTTGTAGAGAAATTTGCAAATATTTGAATTATCTAGACTACAAATATTTACAAAGGACTCTGCAAGTATTTGCAATGTCTTCCGTAAATATTCTTATGTTTTCAAAAAAAAAGTGTTTTGGTTATAGAAATATTTGACTAATATTCAGATTTAATTTTAAAAAATAATGAATTTTTTTCTTTTTTTATCAACATTAAAGATAGGATTGTTATTTAAAACATACTTTTGAAAGGGTTTTTCACATACTAAATTTGAAAATAAGGGGTGAAACCAAATTTTCACAGAAGAAAACCTAAAGCATAAGCATCGAAAGAATAAAGATAAAAAAGGATGTTAACTTTTTTCTCCTCAAATTTGATTGAGATCTTTGAATTGATCGAGCCAGGGTTCCATTTTTGTTATCTTCGTCGCCGTTGCACGAATCCTATTAATTGACAGCATGAAGGTGAGCGATTAGGCTGAGTGGGTTAAGGCATCGCCTTAACCACGTCTAGGACAAACTTGGCTGTTATTGATACCACGTTAGGGATGAACGTGGTTGTTATCAACCTCGTTAGGGTCAGACGTTGGCATTGCTCTAACCACACTGAGACTGTGATGACCCGCATTTTCGATCCTCATAAGTCGATACTAATATATCAACTGTATTCACATGTTGAGCATCCAAATGTCCGAAAAGATGGACTGTTAGGGGAAATGAAAGAAAAAACATAACAAAATCTCACATCGCGATGAGTTATTTATAATATACAACAGATATTTACAAAAGAAAAACTTTGGTACACATACATCAATTAGAGTAACCAACCAATCATCAACCTGAACAGTTATAACAGACTGTCCTCACAATTGCACATAAATATAAATAACAAATGCAGCGGAAAATAAAATATGCATGAGTACGTCTCAGAGACATCCAACTCGTCTTCTGAAGCTCCAAAGCATTCATAACTAGATCTGAAATATGATCGGTATGACCCGAACATTATAAGAAAATAACGGCCCGATCAATCTGGTAAGCCAGCATGAGAAACACACATCATATGGATTTTAATATTATAAATTCTTTCAAAATAAAGGCATCGCGTAAGACTGCACCACATAAACATGAACGGATTTTTATCTTACGATAACCAAACCATTTCATAGAAAAATTTGTGATATTATAATAATGTCTAGGGTTTAAAATAAATATTGAATCATAACCAAAATTGTTACATGGATTAAATTCCTGCATAATAGGTATACAACTAAGTCCGAAAGTCACTTATTGAAGAATAGATTTCATACAATGACAAGGCATGAGGGTACTACCTACCAGAGTACACCTCTAGATAAAATATACCGAGGGCCACATATGGACCCCTTGCGAATCAGGACCGGACTACACCTTATTGGATAGTAACCGAATATTTCATCGCCTTGATTACTTCACAACCTTTTCCTGAGAACTCTTGTAACAACCCACCTCGGAACAGGCCTAAATTTAGATCCAGAAAAGTCCTATCGAAATTTTGATCAATTCTAAAGTAAGTTGTTGGTTGTAAAAAGAAATAAAATTACAGAGCCATAACTAAACTTTTAGAACTCACAGCGGATGGAACAAAATATAATAGCAAAGTGTACCCATTTATTTCAAAACCTTAAAAATGTCATTATACAAAAAGTCCATAAAAACTATAACATAACATCTGTTACAACAATTATCTAAATACCTCGAGCTTACCTTTTCAGTACTTGGGCAGCATATTTTAAAATAAGAATATGTCTACAACCATAAAACCAATAAAACTATTTTATACTTCTTTATAAGGAAAAGGGACGGGTCCAACCACTTAATACCTGTAACGCCCCACCTCTATATCCACGCCAGCCAAGGACACTACAGTGTAATGCCATCAACTAGCGCGGAGAATAAGGCTGTTGAGGAGCGACTATCCGTGTAATTGTTTTGTGCGAGCACCGATATGTCAGGTAGTTTAAGATGCATTTCATTTCAAGAGGAAATCTGACATGCCGATACAAACTCAAAGCTACTACATAGTGGCTATATATAATCTTCGAAAATAAATATAGAAATAAACCTAACACAAATCAGTCACAGCTATCCATATCACAAAGGCGGGAATAGATATGAATATACAACACTTAAAAGTGTTTATCAAAGTAGCACTACAACAAAATGTTGATTTAATAGCAAGTAGGGATTGCACAGTAAATTGGCTTGCTGTCATTTGATGCTAATCCCTTTTCTTATTTAATTGATAACGCATTTAGCCGCAGTTAATTAGACAATAAAATTACTTCGCGGACTTCTTATTCCTGCCCCCCTAAATTTCGCTATTTCGTTCTCCCCAAAAAAAGATCCCGCTCTAAACCTAAATTCATCCTTCAACCACGACCCCCTCAAATTCAATCTCCATCTCATAAAAGCCCAGAGAAATTCGATCCCCAACTCACGACTCTCCACAACTATCCACGCCTGAAGCTGTCGCCTATTGCTCTGACTCTCCATGCATCCTTGAAGAAGCAGTATCAGGCGTCGTTGAAGAAGCAGTAGCCGGCATCGTTGAAGAATCTGTAGTAGGCATCGCCGAAGAAGCTGAAGCATTGAAAACAGTAAGCTTTGATTTGTATGTTGGTATTTTTTTAGTTTCTGTATGTTTTGATCTGTATTTTATTTTGAAATCGGTAAGCTTTGATTTGTAGATAAGTTTGACAATGTTAGCTGAGTTCTAATTTCACTTGCCATGTTAACTGAATAATATAAATAGTATGAGTAAAATGGTTTGACGTTTTGGACTGAATAGTTTTGCGTGAGTAGATGACAGTGATTCAAAATAGAATGCCTGCACACATACTTGTGCTTTTATTTTTCTGTATATGTACGAACGTACATGTCTTTTATGTTTGTATATGTACATTCATACGTACCTCGCACCTGTTTAATCACAGTTTACAGGTATAATTTGTTCGTCTGTGTTGGATGTTTAGTTGATTTCCTGAATCCTCCCTTTAAATTGCTGGTTGAGGTTACGTTTGCTTTCATATGTTTGAAGAATGGATTGGATATTTTCCAGATATCTTTTGACCTAAACAACGCAACGAACTAAGTCAAATTCAGGTTATACAAAAGTGACGTCTTTTTATCGTTTCAGGCGATGTGTTTTGGGTTCAATTTCGCAAACAAAATTCTAGATTTTAGTTTGGGTTTTGTAATTGATCTGCGTTCAGGCGATTTGGGGTGAATTTTGGTTTTGGCTTGAACTGGAAGCATAAGTGATTTTGCAGATTCTCGAGTTCGGGTTTGGGTGAGTTGGAGGATGGCAATAGTTGATTGTTTTGGTGAAGGGGGGAGGGGGTTTCAGGTTGAAGCGGATGTTGCTGCAGTGGTTGTGAGAGCTGTGGATGTTCGCGATTGGAGGAGGTCGTTCATGGGTTTATGGTGAAGATAGTTGGTTAGAGAGGTTGCGGGTAGAGGAAGTTGAAGAGGTGGTTCAGGCAGAGGTGGAGGCAGCAGGTATGTAGGCTGTAGCATTATGGTTGAATGTAACTGAAATCCAGAATTATGTGAATTGGTTTTATTTAAAAAAAAAAAATAGGAATGTATGCATAGGATTGGAACTAGTGCAGTAAGAGGTTGGTGGAGGTTGAAGGCAGGCAGAAGGTTTGAAGTGTTGACAGTTTTGTATTTGCATGCTCAGTGGGATGGTGAAATTGTGATGATGTTGATGGTGAACTGAAGTGGGGTGTTGATATTGAAAATTGGGTGATTGGGGTAGTTGTATTTGGTTTGTGTAGTTGCTGTTGAGGAGGTGCACTGTTGAGGAGTAGTTGTAAAGGAAGTGTGTTGTTGTGTGACTGTGAGATGAACAGAGGATGGGCAGTTTATGGTCGATCTGGTGGCGGTAGTGATGTTATGTGATAGGGGATGTTCGTTTGAGTGAGTGGTTGTTTGTTTGATTGGGTAGCAGTGGAGCAGTGTGGAATTTTGTTTGGTTGATGCACAGTGCAAATGAATTGACAGCTGCAAAATGTGGTATGGGGGCAGTGATATATTTTATATGCACATAGTATGGCATAGAGTATGGCAAGGATGTTGATTGTTTAGGGGCTGTTGACTGGGTATGCACTGTGCACTGATATGCACAGTGATGGTCAGAAAGTAAGGGCGGATGGATGATCAGTTGCATGATATGACAGTTTTGGTCAGGTTGTGGGTATTAAAACACATGCAGTTTGATGGTGTAGTGATGTTTGTTGAGAGAAGAGGCTGTGATGATGAATGGGTATGATTATTGAGTGGTGAAGTTTTAAAACAAAAGTCCTACAAAAGCTCTATTTGAATCACATGCAAAGACTATAACAACTGATATTGTAAATGAAAATGTTTTAAAACAAAAGGCACAAACAAATTAATATTCGGTTGTAGTTGTCCATGCAATTAATTTTTGTCCACCAATTTAGTCCTTCAGTTTTCAGCTTCTATCATATTCGTATTTATATAACATCAAACTACCACCGATATCTATAAAAAGAGTCACACTTTCATCATGACTTCAACACTTATTTATATAACATATGCACAATTGGCTTACATACATGGTAGCATTGGTGTGTGTCATTGGCTTACGTACATTTGAACATAAGCTTTGACTTAAGAAGTAAAGTTAGAAGTATTTCAAATTTACACTTATTCAACGTCAACTTTGTTGATGTGTTGTGTTGCAGGTTAGATTTAAATTGGATGACGAATGGAAAAAAGAGGGCATATTTCAGCAAATGGGGTGCATTTTTAGAGCTTCAAAAGCTAGATTAGTTCGCAAAATAGCAGTTGCAAGGAACGAAGAAGAAAGAAATCAATTGAAACCCGACAACCTAAGTATGAATGAGTGGAAGAAGTTTGTCAAGTCCAAAACAACTCCAGAGTTTAAGGTAAAGTCAATTTCAGGTTCTGTTGATGAAATTAAGCAGTAGTTACACATTTATTGTTGATGAGATTGTATGCTTTAAACAACGTCACTACAAGAAAATGGTATATTTATTGCAAGAATGGACAGCATTGAAACATAAATTGATGTCTTTGTTTAATTATTAGTTGCTTAGCGTCAAATACAGCGCATTATCCATGCTGTTAAAGTTTCCCACAACAAAACGAAAAATTAGGCGGTCCGTATTATTTCCCTCCCTCCCATTTTCATTACCACGAAATTCCATTTTCACTGCCAGGTCCAAAACCCTAAATCACAGAAAACTCCCCATTTTCATCGCTCATCAAAATCCTAACGCGTTCGAATCTATCTTTCGGTATTATCGCATCTTTAGAATCCTACACTCCAAAGTCGTCTCTCTGTAATATATTCCTTTAATTAACTTTCTTCTTCATATCTCTCAATGATTGATGGAACCGATTTATGTGATTTTGTTCTTACTAGGTGCATCTAAGAGGAAAAGCAGGAAAGAATGTTGATTTTGAGAAAATAGCAAGGAGAACTCCAGGTTTTACTAGGGCAGACCTTCAAACTCTTATAAACGAAGCAGCAATTCTCGCAACAAGATGCGACTTAAGGGGATCAGCAAAGACGAGATCAGCAACGACGAGATCAGCAAAGATGAGAACTCCAGTCTAAATCCGGTTTCAATTCAAATTTATCTAATTTGATTTAATTGCTTTAATTTTACTTTCTAATTTGATTTTAAGCAGTAATCTAGGACATGCTCTAATTGCTTCTTTTTTCCTGTAGGGTATTTGACTTTTAAAGTATATACAACAGGCGATTTCATTGTTAGGGATATTGGAAATTGCAGTCCACGCTTAATGAGATGTACGATGGCTCAGGTATTGTTTTCAATTTTTATCACATTTTAGGCTGCACAATGCCATACTATTACCAGACAAAAGATATGTCATCGCTATGTATACATATCTAAGCCTTTGTAAGAGTTCAACGCACACTGATCAGGCATTCACTAGTGAAAAACAACTATCTAAAATAGACAGTAATTTTGATCGCTGATTCTGAAAATAATAAGGTTAAAGAAAACATAGGCCAAATAGTGATAGCTATGAATACACTGAATAGTGCCAACTAACTGCAATCCTTGCAACTGATTTGGCATCATAGTACATTGAAGCAATGTTTTTCACTCAGATGCAAGTTCGAGTCTTGAACATGACCTTGTGGAATATTCATTTTTTAAGTGAATGCTAGTTCTTGAAATGACATTTCTCAGACCCTTCTGTACCTACGAGCCTAACGATCTGGATTACACTCTTTACTACTAAGTACTATTATCTTGTAATACCAGATACCGTGTACTGGAGATCTCCTGTCGACATCTAGCATGTCGTTGGCGCTAATGATTCAACCGCTGGCACTTCCTCATCCAGAAGAAGAACCTATACAAGTAATATGAATACCCTGTCATTTTATTTAGTTACTTTTATGCCCTGTCCTCTATATTGCAGAGGCATATATGATTTGATTATTCGTGAAGTTTCATCTTTGAATCTGCGAGTGCATAAAATCTCTGTGTGATCTTTCCCTTGGTGTCTATGTTCACTATTCTTTAAATCGCACAGCGTGCACATGCGCATGCACATATATATAAATATATACATATATTCACGTGTGTGTGTGTTCATGTGTTTGCGTGTTGAGTCTATGATGTTACACCCCCAAATAAAATTTTCAGATAATATAGAACCATGGCATGTATGTCATGATACTTTATTTTCCTATATTACAGATTGCCGTGAATCGATTTTGCTTCACCTTTTTAAAAAAAAAAATCAAAATACATCATTATTGAAGACTGATACAATGACAGAAGCATGGCAATTCTTTGTTTATAAGTTCTTTCTTTGCATCCTCAATCGTTATCGTATCTGCATCTTTTGGCTCTTCAATTTTGGCAATGCTAGCAGTTTTTGGTATAACCATGTAAAGAACTAGCAAAGATGACAAGATTCCTTCATGAATATAAAGCCAACGTAACCCATGCTTGCACACAACATTGTTGTAATGTTAATTTTTTTAATATATTGGATTGGAAATTAGTTTTATTCTGTTTTTTTTAAAATTGAACATAAATGAAATTGTTACTTTTGTTAAAATAAATTAGTTATAGATTGCCAACAGGATTGGCTCGGTTGGTTGCCAGTTCAGACCACGAGATTAAATGTCATGAGTTCGATCCTCGAGATTGACACTTGTTGGCATTAATGAATCATGTTAAAAAAAATAGTTATAGATTGAAATTATTTTTTTAAGATTTAATATTTGTTGTATGAATTAATAAATACTTAATTATGTTTATTTGGTAACAAATTTGATACTAAAAAGAACCTCGATAAATTTGAATTGCTAGATGTACCCAAAAGAAAAGCTTAGATAGATGATGGATGGATCTAAAATTGAAGGTTTGTATTTCAGTGGATGATATATTTGAAAAACTGTAGGATTGTAATAAAGTAGATGAATATCTCAATGTTTTGAAGGATTTAAGTGAAAATATTGGTAATGATATATTAAATAGAGTGAGTTTTGAAAATATGGAGTGTTGTAACTTGAAAAAGTTAGTTAAATTTGTAAATATATTGTATAGCAAATTGATATTTGTTGTTTATATTTTAAAATTTTAACATAAATTAAATGGTTGTTAAGATAAACAAGTTGTAGAAGTTAATTTTTTAGGCGTATTATTTGTTACATGAAGTAATAAGTGCTTAATCACATATATTTACGTAATTAAAAATTTAAAAAGAAGAAGATACAAGCTTGCTAGATGGAAAAATTGCTTAGATAGATGAGATGAAATGAATTTAAAATTGAAAAATGTGTATTTAAGCGGTTGATAAAATTTTGAAAAAGTTGGATTTAAGTTAGTTTGTATTTGAGCGGATGATAATTTTGAAATTTTGGAGGATTCAAGTGAAAATATTGCCAATGAAACTGAACAGAGAGAATTTTGAATATATGGAGAAGCTGAATGAAAATATATATGAAAATTAACTGGAAGTAATCGAGAGTTCGAAGATACAAAGGATATAGATGAAAGCGTAGCTATATCATTAAGAAGAGCGAACAAAATTTCTGCTTTACTATTAAATAATTGATTGATTGAATTGCCAAGTTATTCTTCATTACATTTTCTATTCATCCTGCATTGATGTTTTTATTTATTTCTACTTTAATATGATGTTTCCCTTCATTTTCCAGGTCGTTGATTTTGGAGAAAGTGGACCTTTAAGGTGTTCACGCTGCAAGGGGTACATTAATCCATTTATGAGATTTGTTGACCATGGAAGACAGTTCATTTGCAACTTATGTGGTGAGTGCTTGATGTGTGTGCGTGCCCGCGCGTGTGTGTGGTGCGCGCGTGCATGCGTGTGGGATTAAGGATCCACTACACTCCTCTTTTGGGTTTGTATTAAAGTGGTTGACGTGATACATAGTTTGATTAGCAATCTTGGTAGAAGGTACTAAAGGCTTCAGCAAGCCGACTCAAAAAATTGGTTATGTGGGATATAGCGTCATGCTTTTCCTATTGCGTTTGCATAGTAATTAGACACTTTTGCTTGATAATCAAAGTATAAGTCTTCCCTACAGGAAAACTGCTTGTTAGTACCTTTCTTATTTTTTTTGGAGAAAATTTAGTAGCTGATATTGCAAACTTGGACATGTTGTGCTTTTCTCCACTGTTTTCAGTCCTGTTTCTCCACCTTAAGTTTCATGTTTATTATGTGGGTCTACGATCTCAACTGTTCTAAGCTAGTCTACCTATAAGAAGAGAAGTCTATAAATCCTATTTGTATATGGAAAAAGCTATATGTAGCTTAACATGCATCTTTGCTTTTGGCAGGATTTACTGATCAGACTCCACGAGATTATTTTTGCAACATTGGTCCAGACGGTAGGCGTCGAGATGTTGATGAGAGAGCTGAGCTATGTAGAGGAACAGTGGAGTTTGTTGCTACAAAAGAATACATGGTATGCAAGCTTGTAAAGTAATAATCTATCTTATATTTCTTTTAGTTTATTTGTCAAGACTATATCATTACGTGAACTTGCAAAATTCGCACTCGACTTTCCATTTATGTTTTGTTAATTGTTACTGTTTTAATGATGGTAACTCTTCCTGCTGTGTATTTGTAAATTGAAAGTTTATCAGACAGAAATTCTTTGGAAGTACTGACCTAGTAGGTAACACATGCTGCTTAAGTGATTATAAACTGCAGAACGAATTTCTTTTATAACCAGTTGTATTGTTTATTTTCTTTGTACATTTACCTGTTTTCCCCAATAGTATCTTGTGCATTAAATATACTTGCTAGAGATGCAATCCTGAAATACATTTGTCACAACTAAATTTCTTGTTCATGAATATCACGCTGTCATCTTAGATGTTAGCAATTTTGCTTACCCTTTCTTTTTTTACTATACTGCAGGTTCGCGATCTAATGCCCGCTGTATTTTTCTTCCTAATTGACGTATCAATGAATGCGTTACAAACAGGTGCTACTGCGGCAACTTGTAGTTCAGTTAGCCAAGCAATTGCTGATCTCCCGGTAAATCTTCATATTATAGATCATTTACTTATTGATTTGTATGGATGCTCTTTAAACAATAGTGACAGCCATGTCTATGGTCTTAAAATTGTATATTCATGCCCACGCAGTCATCCTGCTTGCTTTAAATATCTCATATATTTCTACCTTTTTCCTTCTATTTTCTGCTTATAAAATGAAATACAAGATATTCAAATTTGAATTGTATTCGTTATATTTGCTTACAGTCAAATGCATTACACATCAGAGTAAAAAAGACTGATACAATGACAGTTAAAAACTATGCAAGTTTTATCAATTAAAAACTGAACATCTAACCGAGCATTTGCTCAGTTAAAAACTGAGTCTATGCTTAGTTAAAAACTGAGTCTATGCTCAGTTTAAAGTTGAGCAAGGTTGCTCGATTAAAAGCTTAGTACAAGCTCGGTTAAAAATGGAATATAAGATTGGTTAAAAACTGGGTAAAAAACTGAGCATAAGCTCGGTTAAAAACTGGGTTAGAATGAGGATAGAGGAAGTTGTTGTTGGTTGTGGGAAGTCAGGTGATATGGTTTGTGGTGAATGTAAGTTGCGAAGGCAGTTAGTTTAGATGGTCAGTTGAAGGGGCAGAGGGCTTGGCAGCAAGGTGGAAACTGAAGTGGGGTAGTTAAGTTGGCAGAGGTGGTGAAATTGAAGTAGTGGAGTTGATGGCAGTGAATGGCAAATGGGTGTCTGATTGTTTCTGTGCAGGGTTGACAGTTTTAAGACTAGTGGTTTGTGGTGAATTGGTGCAATTTAGTTGATAGGCAAGTAATTGAACTGATGGTGAATGTGGTGTGTTTGGCAATGAGTTAGAAGGAGTCGAAGTGGATGTTAAGAGTCCAGCTGTAGGCAGAGGAAGGGAGATGGCAGAGGAGAAGGTTTTAGTCAGTGTAGGCAGAGGATATGTAAGTTTAAGTCAGAGTAGGCAGTGAGTCAAAATTTTACACTGAACAATGATAGTGGTAACTTTAGAATATTTTTTTGTTTGAAAAGGCTAACTGCAAAAAGCACAGAGGAGCTAAACTTTAACATTGCACGGTGTTACTTATATGGATGAAATCAGCACATAGTTAAAGAGTGATATAAGTAAAATGGTATGAATCTGAAAAGGGTATTCGTCAGACTAAAATATTTTACGGTGGAAGGAGTGTGCAGGTATGGCAGTTAATAGTTGTGCACGTGTACTGCTTATGCAACAATAATGTCGGATAGAAAATTTACGAAATATGTAAAAGGGTATTTATTAATATAAAATAGGCTGGAAATGAATGGAACAAAACAATTGGCGTACATAGAAATGTATACAACAAAAGAATAAGTATACATCATGGAGTCTATATCTCAAATGCATACAACAAAATCAACTACTAATCTAAGTAGTTAGCCAAAAGTCAGAATAATAATCCCTGGTGAGGAGTTAAGCAGAAGCACCTGTAACATCTCGGTCTGATCCGAGTATTATTTAATAAGAAAATAATAAACGGATCAGTCTAGCTATAAATATCAGATGAAATGATATAGAATAGGAGATATGTCAAAAATGTATAATAACCATAATGTCATACTGTGATAAGCATCTAATTGAAAATCAACAAGAGATTAATCAATATCACAAAAATCTTCTCAAAGATCAAAAGGAATGTCACACTCCTTATTTCATTCACCAAGCCACAAATATTGACAACATATAAATGCCAATCATAAAATTGGTGAAACACAAATTCTAGAAATCATCAATAGAAATCCAGAAATCATAAAAAGGGGGAGGCCTATCACAAAACGGAAGCATGAAAACTCACCAACACGTGTATCACACAACGGGATGTTATCCCATGGTCGCTAATCATAGAGCCGGTGCAACGAGTAGTACAACGGTATGCCCGAGGAACCCGAAACTCGTAAAATTCGGAACAACGACGTAGTACAACGGTACGCCCGAAGAACCGAACTCCTTAAAAACATGGGTCGCTAGCCCACAAAAATTGAGTCGAAAATCCAAGAAATAAATAGGTCGTTAGCCTATAATAAAAATGAGACGAAACTCAATAAAACGAGGTACCGTCCCCTCCGTGGACAAAGAAACATAGCATGACGCTAGTCTAAATCACAAAAATGATCGTCAATGATCATCAAGAAAGTGTCAACTACACTAAGCCAGTAAATATATGAGTTTAGCTTCATGTCCCATAACCACTAGCTTAACTTAAATATTTACGAATAAATTGTAAATCTTCGCTAGAAAATTGTCACAAGAGATTCAATCGAACAAGTCCAAGAATTAACCGACGAAGTAGACGCAAGCGTTTCATACCACTCGTTTTACTAAGCCGTTTAATTAGATTTCTCATACGAGTGAGGTAAAGGTTTGTATATACTAGTAGATTGGAAAACGGTTTGAGAAAACGAGCTTTGTAATAAAATAGTGTTGAAATCATTTTGAAGAAAGAGTTTTGATATTTACTACTAGTAGTAAAACCTTTATATTTTAAAGTGACAAATCACAAAAATGATTATAGGAACAATCAATCATCAAAATTCACATACGAAGACGTGAATCAAATCCAAAGAAACCGATACCGAATCCATCAAAGTGGATATACCCAAAAATTTCTAAAATAGAAGTTATCAAAGTCGACAAAGGTGATAACAACTAATCGAAAAATAAGAATCGATTAAAGATTGGAAAATAAAGCAAATTGAGCATAAATAGGCAAAACAGGAGCAGGTCAGTCGACTAAATTCCCTGAGTCAGTCGACTGAATTCAGACCTAAAAAATTCTTGGGCTTCAGCTCAGTCGACTGACTCAGAGAATTCAGTCGATTGAACATAAATTCCTGCATTTCCTATCCTATTTCAAATGAAGTGCAAACTCTCTCAATTTGCAATCGGACAAGCACGGATGCTAGGGGTTTACGCCCATCGGCTACCCGGCCCTATAAGCTCTTCGATTCATCATCAAAACATGATCAAAACATCAAAGTTAGGATTTTAAAGATTTGAACCCAAAACACTAAAAATTGGAATATTCACCAATTCAATCCAAACCAAGAGCAATTGCACATGAATAAGTGTTAGGAATTCATACCCAACATTCGAGGATATTTATAGACATAGATGTAAGATAAAAATCTCACCTTTAAACCCAAAACAAATGAAGAAGAAGCTATAGAGCAATGGCAAGGACAATCACTCTTCAATTCCAACCGAACAAGCTAGAATCTAAGCTTAAAAGAGAAACATTTCCTAAATTAGGTTTAGGAATTTCTGAAATTGGTAAGAGAATGAGTTGGAGAAGAAGAAGAGGAGGCTTACCAAAGCTTCTTCTATAAATTTGGAGCTAGAACTTGATTTGCAAATGGAAACTAGGGCTTGGAGTTTTAATTTCCCATTCCTCTCTCCATTGTTGCTAAAGCTTGAGTATTAGGAAATAGAAGTGAAGTAATGAAGAGAAGAGGGGTGAAGCTTGGGTCTAATGAGCTCAAACAAAACCAAAGCCCTAAGTGAAAAAGTGGAAAAATTCTACTATCTCCAAACATATCGAAGTTTATACTCAAAAAGATCGCAAACGTCATTTTGAACTCAATGGGGGTGGTCTCGAGTCCTAATTTGACTGTTTGCAAAAAGTAGCTTTTCAGACTAAAATCCGACTAACGATGAAATATTTAAATACTCAATCGTATAATATGCGGGTTGTTACAGACTCCTCTCCTTAAATAAATTGCGTCCTCGCAATATTTAAGAAGGAAATAAAAGTAACAACCATAAAAGCATATCAACACAAAAGAAATTTGAAACAAGAAGTTCACCTCAAATAGCACGAGAAAGTAAGTCCGGATGTGTTCGCTCGATGAATTCTCTAGATTCCCAAGAACAATCCTTAGGATTTGAGGACCATTGAACTTTCACAAGCGGGACATCTTTATTTCGAAGGCGTTTGACCTCTGAAGCAATAATACGAATAGGATGTTGCTTATAAGTTAAATTAGGCGAAACTTCAATTTCTTCCACAACACCGGGCACAAGAATAGAATCGCAATCTCGAAGGCATTTCCGTAATTGAGAAACGTGAAACACATCATGAATAGCAGAAAACCGAGCCGGTAATAAAAGGCGATAAGCCACGGAACCAATACGTTCGGTGATGGAAATGGACCAATATATCGAGGTGCTAACTTTCCCGATCGACTGAAACGCACAACACCCTTCATAGGTGAAACACGAATAAACACAGAATCTCCCATAGAAAATTCTAATTTCCTTCTTCGGTTATCGACATAGGATTTTTGTCTACTTTGGGCTTCTTTCATCCTAAGTCGAATAAGATCAATCTTTTCTGTGGAATCACGAATAAAATATGGACCTAAAACCAGCCTCTCACCGGCCTCAAGCCAACAAGAAGGAGATCAGCATGGCCTTCCATAGAGTGCCCCGAAAGGTGCCATACCAATACTAGATTGGAAGCTATTATTATAGGAAAACTCAACAAGAGAAACATGATCTTCCCAACTTCCTCCAAAATCAAGAACACATGCATGAAGAAGATCTTCAAGAGTTTGATTCACATGCTCGGTTTGTCCATCGAACCGAGGATGATAAGCGGTGCTAAAATTAAGCTTCGTTCCCAAAGCTTTTTGAAGACTCTTTCAAAGTCCACTAGTAAACAATGGATCACGGTCACTAACAATAGAAGTAGAAACTCCATGCAATTTAACAATTTCTTTAATAAAGAGTTTGGCCAAAAGAGGAACGGTTCGGTTAGACCGAACGAGAATAAAATGGGCGGATTTAGTAAGTCTATCAACTATCACCTATAAGCTATCATGACCCGAACGAGAACGGGGAAGGCCGTCGATAAAATCCATGGAAATTTGATCCCTCTTCCAAATTGGAATTTCTAAAGGTTGCAATAACCTACCGGGTCTTTGATGCTCGGTCTTAACGAGTTGGAAAGTCATGCAACGCTTAACGAAGTTAACGATATCAAATTTCATTCCTTCCCAGTAATAAAGTCGCTTCATATCCGCGTACATTTTACTACTACCAGGATGAATGGTAAATTTAGAACGATGAGAATCTTCTAAAATGTCTTTACGAAGATCACTAATATTTGGCACGACAAGTCTACCAAATTTTCGAATACCGCCACGAGAATCAATATCAAAGTCTTTCAAACCTTCAATATCAATTTTGTCCCTTAATCTTTGGCTAAGAAGAGCCAATTCGGGATCTAGCTTTTGAGCTTCAAGAATGCGGTCTAAAAATGAAGGATGAGCCTCAAGGCTACATAAAACAAGAGATGAACATAAATCGGATTCACGATCTCGAATCTCACAAGTGGATAAAATTCCGAGATCATTCCATTCGGATATCATCATAGAAACAACCGCTTGTTGCTTACGACTAAGTGCATCGACAACACGATTTCCCTTTCCGGGAGTATAAAGAATATCAAGATCATAAGATGCAAGAAATTCGAGCCAACGTTGTTTACGCAAATTAAGTTTCTTTTGAGAAAATAAATATTTCAAAGATTTATGATCGGTGTAGAGAATAAACTTTTCTCCCAAAAGATAATGACGCCAAATTTGAAGGGCGAAAACAATAATTGCGAGTTCTAAATCATGAGTGGCATATCTAGTGTCGGCTGGCTTCAATTGCCTAGAAGCATAAGCAATAACACGTTCTCTTTGCATAAGAACGGCACCCAAACCAACGCGACTAGCATCGGTATATAGAATAAAATCTTGGTTTCCTTCGGGAATCACAAGAATAGGAGCATTTGAAAGGAGTTCTTTTAATTTCTGAAAAGAAGCTTCACATTTGTCCGACCAAATGTATTTAACACCTTTCTTTGTTAAGATAGTAAGAGGCACGACAATTTTAGAAAAGCCTTTGATAAAATGACGGTAATAACCCGCCAATTCGAGAAAACTACGAATTTCCGTAACACTCTCCGGTCTCTTCCAATTTTGAATCGCTTCAATCTTTGAAGGGTCCACTGATATTCCGGATTCGGAAATAATATGACCGAGAAACTTCACACGAGATTGCCAAAAATAGCATTTAGAAAATTTTGCTTTTAATTGATTACTCCTAAGAGTTTCCAAACACAACCCAAAGATGCTTTTCATGTTCCTCCTCGGTTTTTGAATACACAATAATATCGTCAATAAATATGAGAACAAATCGATCGAGGAAATCTCTGAAAACTCGATTCATAAGGTCAATGAAATAAGCCGGGCATTCGTTAAACCAAATGGCATAAGTAGCCATTCATAAGATCCATAACGAGCACGGAACGATGTCAAAGGAATGTTATCCTCTGCAATACGAAGCTGATGAAAACCGGTTGCCAAGTCCAATTGTGAAAAGACTCTAGCACCACTAAGTTGATCGAACAGATCATCAACCCGAGGTAAAGGATATTTATTCTTGATAGTAAGATCATTAAGCTTGCGGTAGTCAACGCAAGCCGAAGTGTACCATCGGATTTCTTCACAAAAATATCCGAAGCTCCCCAAGGCGAGGAACTAGAGCGAATAAATTGCTTCGTCTCCAGTTCGGATAATTGTGTACGCATCTCCTCATTCTCTTTATTGGACATACGATAAGGAGGACGAGTGATAGGTTGAGCTCCAGGGACGAGATTAATTTTGAACTCAATTGCTCGCTTAGGTGGTAGTCCTAAAACGGGCTCAAATATGTCGGAAAATTCACAAACAACGTGAATAAGAGAAATGACATCTTCCTCATCATCATTATCGTCATCATGAGGATTTAAAGAATATAAAGATGCTTCCAAGTTAGAACCCGAGTCTTTAAGAACAATAGAAATCTGCTTAACAGATTGAGGATGTCGAAGATAAATAGTCCACTCAGGACATATGATATGAGCTTCATAACGGTTAAGCCAATCCATTCCCAAAATCATTCCAAAGCCTAAGTAACGCATGACACGCAAATCGGCTTGGAAAGAAAGATCGCATAAAATAATTTCCACATCTTTACAAAGCAAACTAAGTGTTGCGGATCCACCAACTGGATTCCCAATTCTCAAAGAAGTCATTAAAGTAACAACACTTAAGGAAAAAGTATCAACAAGTTCTTTTGATATAAAAGAATAGGATGCTCCCATATCAAAAAGAACTCGAATAGGTTGATCACGAAATATAATGATGCCATCAAGGATAGAATGAGATATACCTTTACCACGAGATGTGTTGCCAATGGCTTGAGCAACATTTAACTTTCCCTCCTTCTTGCCTTGAAGTTTGGGACATGCAGATATAAAATGACCCGAACTTTTGCAATAGCGACAAAAGAGAGGTTTCGGGCATTTATTGGCATAATGGTCTTTAGAACCACAATTGAAGCATTGCCCACTACTAGAGAAAGAAGTCTTTGCTACAGGGGTTGTTTGCTTTCCTTTCTTGTTAGGGTACGGGCCTTTGGACTTAATAGGCCTTTTCTTGTTGTTGTTGAAGTTTGGGTTGGCACCTACCACTTCAACATCACTCTCCTTATCCGCCTCTTCAAGACGAAGAGCGATATCAATGAGTTATCAAAAGAAACTTCCAATTTTAGAAGTAATGGCTTCTTGAGATTTTTATTCAAGCCATAAACAAATCTTTGGTTCTTCTTCAATGGGGTGTTTATGTATTCGACTCCGTATTTAGAAAGTGACTCGAAGGATGCGACATAATCTGCCACGGAGGATTCACCTTGAACAAGGTCTATGAAACGACGAGCCAATGTCACCTTCTCAGCTTCTGGCACAAACTTTAATTCGAATCATTCCCGGAATTGCTCCCAAGTAAGTCCCGTTTCATTTATTTCAGAAATTAGAAGCTCGTACCACTCTAATGCTCTTTCTTGGAGCATACTAGAGGCCACCTAAACTCGGTGAAGGTCAATAAGATTCATGCGAGAAAAGATACGATCGCATGTTCTTAGCCAAGCCTGGACTTCAATAATAGTTTCAGAACCTTTGAATGGCTTCCCACCTAAGTTGGTATAATCGTTGCACAAGCATGCAAATCCAGACTTAGGGTGAGTAAGTTCCGGATTAGAACCGGCTGCTTGAGCATTCTTTACCAGATCAAGAAGCTGCTGTGCAGACATAAAAACTCCATCCTGGGAAGCAGCACTAGATTGACCGGCGCTGGGACGGCCTGGTCTAACCATTTCTCTTCCTTAAGAAAGAAAGAAAGAAAGAAGAAGAAAAAGGTTATTCACAGAATAAATATCAAACAATCTTGATAGAAAAACAAGGAATCATAAAAGAAAATAGGATAGAACGGGTCCTAAGACTCAGATAAAACCCTAAGGCACGACTCCGAAGATGGACTTAGGACGATGATCCTTGTTAAATTATTCTACATTATTCTGAAGTTTGGCTTTGATACCAAGCTGTAACGCCCCACCTCTATACCCACGCCAGTCAAGGACACTACAGTGTAATGCCGTCAACTAGTGCGGAGAATAAGGCTGTTGAGGAGCGACCATCCGTGTAATTGTTTTGTGCAAGCACCGATATGTCAGATAGTTTAAGATGAATTTCATTTCAAGAGGAAATCCGACATGCTGATACAAACTCAAAGCTACTACACAGTGGCTATATATAATCTTCGGAAACAAATATAGAAATAAACCTAACACAAATCAGTCACAGATATCCATATCACAAAGGCGGAAATAGATATGAATATACAACACTTAAAAGTGTTTATCAGAGTAGTGGTCTACAAGATCCACACTATCACAAAAGAATGACTACAAGTGCTACACAAAAGAATAAGTATACATCGTGGAGTCTATATCTCAAATGTATACAACGTAATCAACTGCTAATCTAAATAGTTAGCCAAAAGTCAGAATAATAATCCCTGGTGAGGAGTTAAGCAGAAGCACCTGTAACATCTCGGTCTGACCCGAGTATTATTTAATAAGAAAATAATAAACGGATCAGTCTAGCTTTAAATATCATATGAAATGATATAGAATAGAAGATATGGCAAAAACATATAATAACCATAATGCCATACTGTGATAAGTATGTAATGGAAAATCAACAAGAGATCAATCAATATCAAAAAAATCTTCTCAAAGATCAAAAGGAATGTCATACTCCTTATTTCATTCACCAAGCCACAAATATTGACAACATATAAATGTCAATCATAAAATTGGTGAAACACAAATTCTAGAAATCATCAATAGAAATCCAGAAATCATGAAAAGGGGGAGGCCTATCACAAAACGGGAGCATGAAAACTCACCAACACGTGTATCACACAACGGGACGCTATCCCATGGTCGCTAACCATAGAGCCGGTGCAACGACGTAGTACAACGGTATGCCCGAGGAACCTGAAACTCGTAAAATTTGGAACAACGACGTAGTACAATGGTATGCCCAAAGAACCGAACTCCATAAAAACGTGGGTCACTAGCCCACAAAAATTGAGTCAAAACTCCAAGTAATAAATAGGTCATTAGCCTATAATAAAAATGAGACGAAACTCAATTAAACGAGGTACCGTCCCCTCCATGGACAAAGAAACATAGCATGACGCTAGTCTAAATCACAAAAATGATCGTCAATGATCATCAAGAAAGTGTCAACTACACTAAGCCAGTAAATATATGAGTTTAGCTTCATGTCCCATAATCACTAGCTTAACTTAAATATTTATGAACAAATTGTAAATCTTCACTAGAAAATTGTCACAAGAGATTCAATCGAACAAGTCCAAGAATTAACCGACGAAGTAAACGCAAGCGTTTCATACCACTCGTTTTACTAAGCCGTTTAATTAGATTTCTCATACGAGTGAGGTAAAGGTTTGTATATACTAGTAGATTGGAAAACGGTTTGAGAAAACGAGCTTTGTAATAAAATAGTGTTGAAATCATTTTGAAGAAAGAGTTTTGATATTTACTACTAGTATTAAAACTTTTATATTTTAAAGTGACAAATCACAAAAATGATTATAGGAACAATCAATCATCAAAATTCACATACGAAGACGTGAATCAAATCCTAAGAAACTGATACCGAATCCATCAAAGTGGATATACCCAAAAATTCCTAAAATAGAAGTTATCAAAGTCGACAAAGGTTATAACAACTAATCGAAGAAGAAGAATCGATTAAAGATTGAAAAACAAAGCAAATTGAGCATAAACAGGTAAAACAGGCAAAATAGGAGCAGGTCAGTCGACTAAATTCCCTGAGTCAGTCGACTGAACTTAGACCTGAAAAATTCTCGGGCTTCAGCTCAGTCGACTGACTCAGAGAATTCAGTCGACTGAACCTGAATTTCTGCATTTCCTATCCTATTTCAAATGAAGTGCAAACTCTCTCAATTTGCAATCGGACAAGCACAGACGCTAGGGGTTTACTACCATCGGCTACCCGGCCTTATAAGCTCTTCGATTCATCACCAAAACATGATCAAAACATCAAAGTTAGGATTTTAAAGATTTGAACCCAAAACACTAAAAATTGGAATATTCACCAATTCAATCCAAACCAAAAGCAATTGCACATGAATAAGTGTTAGAAATTCATACCCAACATTTGAGGATAATTATAGACATAGATGTGAGATAAAAATCTCACATTTAAACCCAAAATAAGTGAAGAAGAAGCTATAGAGCAATGACAAGGACAATCACTCTTCAATTCCAACCCAACAAGCTTGAATCTAAGCTTAAAAGAGAAACATTTCCTAAATTAGGTTTAGGAATTTCTGAAATTTGTAAGAGAATGAGTTGGAGAAGAAGATTCTATAAATTTGGAGCTAGAACTTAATTTGCAAATGGAAACTAGGGCTTGCAGTTTTAATTTCTCATTCCTCTCTCCATTGTTGCTAAAGCTTGAGTATTAGGAAATAGAAGTGAAGTAATGAAGAGAAGAGGGGTGAAGCTTGGGTCTAATGAGCTGAAACAAAACCAAAGCCCTAAGTGAAAAAGTGGAAAAATTCTACTATCTCCAAACATATCGAAGTTTATACTAAAAAAGATCGCAAACGTCATTTTGAACTCAATGGGGGTGGTCTCGAGTCCAAATTTGACCATTTGCAAAAAGTAGCTTTTCGGACTAAAATCCGACTAACGATGAAATTTTAAATAAAATATTTAAATACTCAATCGTATAATATGCGGTTTGTGACAATACCTTCCATTTAAAAGCAGGTTTCTAGAATCCCATAACCCAATCATACGTTATAAATAGCTAATAATGTGGGAGACGGTACCGATGTTGCTTAATACCTTTTATTTAAAAATAGGCAGACACTGGTCATTTAATACCTTAATTAAGGCAGACCCCATCATTTAATACCTATTTTCAAGGCGTGCACCTCAATGGTACTATCTAGTTGACATCATATGGAATCTCTTAGGTTACTTAATACTTTCATGTGGAAAATAGGCAGACTCTGGTCATTTAATACCTTGGTTAAGGCAGACCCCGTTATATAATACCCATTTTCAAAAGCGAACCCCCTCACAGAGATACCACCTAACATAACCCCTTGGCCACTTAATACTTAATCTGAAAAAAGAGGTAGGTCCAACCACTTAATACCTCAAGATGCCGAAGTGGGCCCTTCGTTTTATAGCACATACTCATAATGACGTCTCACATTAGTCCAACTATTCGTAGGAGCTGTTAGCCAGATTAGCTGGACAGATTTCACCTACAGAATTTGGGACCAACCTAGTGTCATTACAAATATTTATCATAAGGATATCCCACATCAATCAAAGTGTACATAACTGCTGGTAGCCTCAAAGTGAATGATAGACTTCCGTCATGTAACTTTATTAGCCCCGCATCCCTATGACTTAGCCATAAATCAATTATTCTCCATGTACACACATACACACATACACACACACACTCAACTCACCGTTTCATAGACAAGGCCTTATAAGGAACCTTCCTTATTACGCCTTAAAGTAATAATTAGGATATATAAGAGTTTCCTCTTATTTTCGTCTAACCATCAACTGCCTTCCTAATGGGGGAAATAAATGAAAATAAATGCATAATTAACTACGCCATATACGCAATAATTGTGTAACGACCCAGAATTTTGGCTATTTGCAATTGAAATATTTAATTGATTTTAAATATTTTAAAAGTTAATTTTTAACTTGAATTTAAAATATAACTATTTATTAGACAATTTAAATATTGAATTTAATAATTGAAAATTTGATAGATTATTGAATCTTGAGTTTTAAGCTTGATAAAAATAATTTAAAGGCTTATAAAATTTATATTAATAATAATTAAGATAAAAAACCTTTTAAATTAAATTTAAAAGCGATTTGTTCAGTTTTAGAAATATATCGTTTGAATTAAGTTTTAAAAATAGCCTTTCGAGGCACAGTCTCAGAATTCGACGAAACTAGTTCTATTGGATCCATAATAGTGTATTATTATCGTATTTCAAATTTTGTAATGTTTGGAGTTATCGTTTGGTCGTACGGGATATAAACGCATTGAAAGTTATATCGAAAATTCAATATAAAAATTGGATCAAAAAAGCTATCTTCTCCATACGATCGAATTAGGACTCGAAACATTTTCCATTGCATTCAAAATAGGGGTATAACATTATAAACGCCTAGCGAAACACCATGATAGGAGTTCAAAATTTTAAGCTGCTTTTAAATGAGATATTTTGAAATTAAAAGAATATTTCATATTGTTTAAGTCAATCCTACCGTATGTTATTTCCAATCAGAAGTGATTGTTGCTTCTACTGTACGCTCCTCTCTCTCCTTCTTTTAAATCATGCACCTCCCACACTCTTTGTAAAAAAAATGCATGACACAGTAAACAAAAAAAATCAAAACCGAGTAATTCATTTCGTGAATTTTTTTCCTAAGTAATTCATTTCGTGTTCAAGCTTAAACTTCGACCTAAACGTATGGTGGAGTGCGATTGCGTTTTCGTGGTTTTGGGTGAAAGTAGAGCAACTAGGGCTGAGATTTTCTTCGATCATGGTCATCGATTTGTGATTATGATGATGTCTTCGAGCTCAGGGGATCTAATAGCATGTTCGGCCAGAGTTCGAGGAGGTCCGATCGCCAATTGTAAGGGGCGACAAATCGCCACCGTAGCAGCATGAAACACAACAAGTCGTGATTTTCCAAGCAAGCTCGAGTCTCGATTTTATGGCCTAGGTAGGTGGAGGTCGACATGAAAATGACGATGGCACTGCCAGATTTCCATTTCGAGTGACGGAGCTCCGTATTACCATCGAACGTTTACGACAGTGGCTTCATGGTTCTCGTGTGCACAAGGGAAGAACCGCGTTTGGGGGAAGATGATGTTTAGGCGGGAGGGTTTGAGTTTGGCAATGAGTTCGATCTGGGTTTCTTTCATTCGTGGGCTTTCTTCTTGTAAAAAAAATAAGCAAAGGGAGGAAGAATAGGAGCGGGCCGGGCTTGTCTTCTTGGGTGGATGTTTATATTTTATATAGATTGTTTTTTTTTTAAAAAAAATTGTTAAGTTGTAAATATCATAATTAATTCATACGAGGTCGAAAAATTACGAAAAGGTGGCGTTGGATTCGTAATGAAGTAGGCTTCGAGATAATTGCTTTAGAGATTTTTTTGGAGTCGGTCGGGATTTTTGATTATTTAAAATCTAGATGTTTGGGAAGAAAATAAGTCAAGGTGAGTTAATCTCACTCAATTTTGGATTATTACAATTAAATTTAAATAGTTAAAATTAATTATTGATGGATTGGTTGAATTGATATATTTTTATTAGTTGAATGTGGTATTATATATAGTAGTATATATATTGGAGTGATTGATATTCCCGCATATTTTAGCAGATGAGACCCTATGCCCCCCGCATAATTGCGAATGATCCTATATACCACGATATCCCCCTCGAAATGGGAATGGTATTTTTATATTGTATTAATATCCGTGGATGCAGGGAATAGGTTGGAGGGATCCAACTACATTCCTCAAAAATGTTGAATTTTGTTTCATATTCAGTGATATGATATATTAAATAATCTGTGATAGATTATAGTGTGATTTGAACTTTGGTGTTATGGTATTATTGGCCTAGATTTTGATATTTTAAAATATCATAAATATATATTGAGTTGGAAGAAAATTAAAAGGATTTTTGGAAGTGAAGTATTTATGTTGAAATTTGGATTAATTAAAAGGAATGAATTTGGGAAAAATAAATAGTTTGATTTTAAATTTGTATTTAATAATTTTGGAATACAAAAAATAGAGATTTTGGAATAATTAAAATAAAAAGATTTTAAATAATAAAACTTAAGCAATATTTGTTTAAGTGAAAAGGATTTTAAAATTTGAGGTTATAAAATAGTTTGGGAAAAGTAAACAGGAAATTTGAAAATAAAATATGAATTTGTTATACTAGACTTTAAATAAGATTTTATATTATGAAAAGGAGGTGGAATCTGAATTTAGTTGGGTTTTTGGAATATAGTTGGGTTATTTGGGAAATTGTTTAAAAAATGGAATTCAATTTAGGAATCGATTTGTAATCGTTTAAGTATTTTGAAATCGTTATAAACAGAAAATGAGACTATGAAATTTATAAACAAGGTTTATAAATAAAATAAAATGATTATCAGAGGATAAAATTAAGATATAAATTCACGGTGAGAATTTATATCGAGATGGGAAATTCGGTTTAAAAAGAAAAGATGGATTTTTTAGAAATGTGAAAAGGGGATTTACGGGATTGGGAGGTAAATCTAATTGGGAATAAATCAAGAGAGATTTATAAATGTTAGACTGGCTATATTGGAATAGAATTTTTTTTTTTGAAAATTTAAGTTTGTTTTAAAAAGAAGGATTTTTGATTATCAACTAGGAAATTTAAAAATTGTTTAAGAATAATTCAGACAATTAATTATTTAGTTGTTTAAATTTTTTTAAGTATATTTAATTATTAATTAAGTTAGTTTATATTAAGTCGATTATTATTTAAAAATTAATCGGTATTATTATTATTTTAAAAGGATAAATTATTTAATATTAATATTTTATATAATATCTTTTTATTTAAAAAGTATTTACCTAAATTAAAACTTGGAAATTTATATAGGAATTTTATAAGTGTTGTTTTTGAGGGAATTATTAAATAAAGATTTCGGGAAGTAATGGTATGCTTTCATGGTGAAATCGAAGGCAGTGAGTGCCTGCAGTTAAGTTTTGGATTTCTCTAGGATAGAGACGTAACCATTGAGCTGTGAACACATGGTTGATACCGCAGTGGTACTTTCCATATTATTTAAAGAAAATGTTTTCAAATTATTTTTGAAAAGAATAGTTTGTGAATATACTAAATTCGGTAAGATAAGTATATATTTTGATAAGGGATTTAATTTATTAAAATTAAATTAAAAGGAGATTTAATGTTTTCAGTGGGAAAGAAAATATTTGGTTGAATGATTGTTTATTTGATAGTTAAATAACCGACTATCAAATCTGGACCCAAATATAACTTTGGGAATATTTAGGGAAAACACGAGATTTATTTGGTATAGTTACCGTTCGATGTGTTATACTATACGTATAAACTCATTCGTTCTCCTAGGACGTTTATAAGGAAATCCGTCCACAAATAGGTAGGAGGTGATCCCCGATCTTATTTTCATCTGATTATTTCCTAGAGAACCTGGGTTGAGTTTACCGAAAAATATCGAATGTCGTTTCGAAAAGACCGAGATCGAATGAGTTATCCGAAAACCACTTCGATCCAACGAGTACGTTTTCGAAGTGAAAACAAGAGTATGGAGTTGAATATGGAGCAGTGAAGTGCAAGGGCTAATCACTACTAGTCTTGAGGATGATTCTAAAGTGGATGTAGTAGGTATAGTGCCTTCGGTTCCGTTCGGACCCAGAACGGACTTGTATGGATGAATGCTATCAATACACTGTCATTGGAGGACAATCAGCATTCTAAGTGAAAAATTCCCTAAAAGGGTAATCATAACCTCTAGCCTCATCAACCGGGAATGACTGAAAAGCAGGGGAGATGCAGTAAGGCTAAGTGGGTCGCACTCAATTAGGGTATGTTTATCACCTTTCTAGATACCCTTGGATATTATTACCACGATACATGGAAGGAGCTCGAAAAAGGTGGGAACACTCGAAGTGATAGCATATTCGGTCTATCCAGGTTAGGGGTAGTCTGGTCTTGTGTTGCACAGGATCCCGACGTGGTCCTCGGTACATTTTTCTAGACGTGTATTGTGATAGGTGGTACCCCAGTGCCTAGTCATTCATATGGAATCCATTCTCCAATACGTGCATTTACGGTTTTGGTTGTAGAGCCTGGTATGCTGGAATTTAATCAATGTAACAATTTTAGCTATTTGGATAAGTATTTGTACTTAGACACTATTATAATATCAAAGGATTTGATATGAAATGTTTTGGTTATCGTAAGGTAAAAACCGGTCGTGTTTATTTGTTGTGTGATCTTACGAGATACCTAAAGGATTTTGATAACTTTAATAATTCAAATTGATTGTGTTTTCTCACGTTGGTTTTCCAGACTGACTCGAGTGTTATTTTATTATAATGCTCGAGTCAGACCGAGTATTACAGATTCAGGATAAGATGCTATGGAGCTCAGGACACGAGCTGGATGACGAAGACGTAATATACGTATTTGATTTTATTCCGATGTGTATTGTAGGCTGTATATTCAGCTTTTGTGAGGATAAGTTATTATAACTGTCCGATAATGTGTTATTAATGTGTTGTACTCTAATGATGTAATGTATAAAAACAGTTATAGTTCTTTTTATATAAAGACCATTTTTTATCTATTATATATTGTTCTGCTGCGATTGTGAGATTGTATGTTGTTATTTTTCTATTTTCTTTTTCTACCTCCTTCTTCTTTCTCTTACGATCCGATATTTCCAGCATTCGATTGTTAGGCATGTAATACAATGAACGTATTGATGTCGATTTTCGAGTGTCGAAAATTTGGGCCGTGACACTTGGTATCAGAGCTGAAGGTTAAGCAAGAACCTTGGCTCTGGTAGGGATTACTCATTAGAGATAAGGTCAGTAGCATCCTAGAATGAGTTTGAGCTTATTAATAGATATGAGCACGTATTTGTTAGTGAATATAAAATTGTTTTATATTGTGTTGATTGGTTTTTTGAGTGGATTATGGATTCTGTCAATATGAGTAATTAACGTTATTGATAGGGATCTCTAAACACTTGAATGGAGCAATTCAACATAGTATCGTTGAGAAATGGGGTAAATGAAATAATTTTACCCAAATTATCTTTATATATAAAAGGAATAATTTTCAGAAATTATTATAGCTGTATATGGTGTGCTTGGTTGTTAGGAAATGATAATATTCAAATATTATCATTTGTTGTTGTGTTGATTGAAATAAAAAGTTGATATTATAATCAAAAGTGAGAAAGTAGTTCATATAACAAAATGGAATTTGTAAATATGAGTGTATAAATGTGATTTATAATTTGAAATGAAATGTAATTCTGAAGTATAGTTAAATATAGGTTTAAAAGGATTTAAAATTTGGAAATTTGGGAATTTAATTCCTGGTTTTGAAATGTTTTTCAAAGTCTTGGAAAAATAAAAGTGATATTATTTGGAGAAAATATTTTTAAATTGAAATTATTTAAATATGATTTTAAAAAGAAATAAAAGTACTGAACTCACTTCGGTCGCTGGAAAATAATTTCGGTGATGACTGCAGCATCATCGACGTTCATTTTCGAGTCTCCAAGGGAGGGATTGCTACCTCAATGATTTGCATTGGAGTTTGTTTGCAAAACTGGTTTTTCTTTTGAAGTTCAAAGGGATGATTTGATATACTAAGGATTTTGGATATATATGATTTCAAAGATGATTTTGAAATACTTAAGCAATTGTTTAAACTCTAGAGTTTTGATTTAAATGTTTTATGGAATATGAATAAGTTTGAAAACTTATAAAAATTTGAAATTTGATTTTGTGGAATGAAATTTAACTTTAAGTCAAATAAGTGTGAATTTTGAGAAGTTAAGCCTAAGTAGGCTATTGAAATATAATTTATTAAGATTGAAAATAAGATGTGTGGATGGACTAATTAATTTAATTAGTGAGTAAATGGAATTGAAATTGAATGTTGGAATGGGATTAGACTTAACTTGATTTAAGTACAAGGTGAATTTTGAAAATTTAGCCAAAAGTTGGACTAAATAAAATAAAGTTTGGAAATAAAATTTATCGAGATTTGGAATAAATTAGTGGATGGAACTAATTACAAAAATTAGTGAATTAAATATGGTTTGAGAGATGGTTGATAAAATTCAATATTTAAAATTTGGTAGATAAATTGAGTTCAAATGGAATTTGAAAAATGAATTCGAATAGAAATGGATATAAACCAAAGTGATGAAGTGGGAATAAACATAATTTTTTATGTAAAATGTTTATAATAGACTTAAGAAATTAATGATGAAATTCTTAAGTAAAATTGGTATTGGGAAATATACTAAGTATTTGAATGAAGATTAAATAAAGGGGGTGTAAAATGATGTTTGTGAATAATTGATTGTAAGTGAAATGAATGTGAATAGAAAGAAAACTGTTATGGATAAGAATCAATTGGAAATAGATACGTAAGTTGCACGTATATTATTCATTTGCATAATGATTTGATCCAGATTTGAGCACATAATTTCAAGACAGTTATATCGATCTGGGTTAGGATTTTTCACTCGATTTTCGATGGCGAATACTGGATATGGATTTTTGATTGATTCTGGAATTCTCTATCATAGTAGATAGCTATGCAAGGAGAATAACGGTTTCTAATAAAGAAACTAGATCCGAGTCCGCACTAGAGAGTCGTGTGAACGATACTAGTTCAGAAGTGAAATTTTGTGATCGAATGAGCGATCAGAGTTGATATTGCGCACAGATGCTATATGTACGTTGTACGGGTTTTGGTGAAATAAATACTGGAAATTGAAAATGCTAGATAAAATGATTTTGAATTGTATGATTGGATACTATTGGTAAGTAAGATGCAGGTATTTAAAAGCAAAAGCTAAATTGGTGTCTTCGATTTTAGAAGAAAATTTTGATCGTCCGACAAAAAGGTACATGCAAGGTACATGCTTAAATGGTGTTTGAAATTGATGATTTTTTGACTGAGCCACTTGGCTTTTCTTTTCTTTTAAGGATTTCGGCCGTAGAAGCAGTTTTGTAGTTTTTCGGATCAAGCTGCGCAAAGGAGACGCTGGTGAAATTTTTGAAAATTTAAAGAGTTAGAAAAATTTTGAAATTTTTTTTGATAACTAAATGTGATTTTAGATTATAACTCGAAATGGTAAGTAAAATATATTTTTTGGAATCTATGGAGGAAATTGGAGATTAGTGATAGTGATAATGTGGTTTAAATAGATTGGTTTGAGAAGTTGTTTAAAACTGTGTGGTTTTGAAGGAAATAATTACTAGATTTTGCACCATTCTTCTTACCTGGCAATTTCGAGGGCGAAATTCTTTTAAGGGGGAGTAATCTGACAACCCAGAATTTTGGCTATTTGAAACTGGAATATTTAATTGATTTTGAAATATTTTAAAAGTTGATTTTTAACTTGAATTTCAAATATAACTATTTATTGGACAATGTAATTATTGAATTTAATAATTGAAAATTTGGTAAATTACTGAATCTTGAGTTTTAAGCTTGATAAAAATAATTTGAAGGCTTACTAAATTTATATCAATAATGATGATGGTGAAACCTTTTAAATTAAATTTAAAAGTGATTTGTTCAGTTTTAAAAATATATCGTTTGAATTAATATTAAAAATAGCCTTTCCGGGCACAGTTTTAGAATTCGATGAAAATAGTTCCATTAGATCCGTAATAGTATATTACTATCGGATTTCAAATTTCGTAACGTTTGGAGTTATCGTTTGGTCGTACGGGATATAAACGCGCTGAAATTTGTATCGAAAATTCAATATAAAAATTGGGTCCAAAAAGCTATCTTCTCCATACGATCGAATTAGGACTTGAAACATTTTCCATTGCGTTCGAAATAGGGGTATAACATTATAAACGCCTAGCAGCACTCCTCAATAGGAGTTCAAAATTTTAAGCTGCTTTTAAATGAGATATTTGAAATTAAAAGAATATTTCAAATTGTTTAAGTCAATCCTACCGTATATTATTTCCAATCAGAAGTGATCGTTGCTTCTACTGTATGTTTCTCCCTCTCTCCTTCTTTTAAATCATGCGTCTCCCTCCCTCTTTTAAAAAAAAGCATGACACAGTAGACAAAAAAACAAAACAAAGTACTTCATCTCATGAATTTTTTTTCCTAGAATAAGCAATTCATTTCGTGTTCAAGCTTAAACTTCGACCTAAACTACGGTGGAGTGCGACTGCGTTTCATGGTTTTGGGTGAAAGCAGAGCAGCTAGGGCTGAGATTTTCTTCAATCATGGTCATTGATTCGTGATTTTGATGATGTCTTCCAGCTTGTGGGATCTTATATCATGTTCCACCGGAGTTCGAGGAGGTCCGATCACCAATTGTGAGGGGCGACAAATCGCCACTGTAGCAGCATGAGATACAGCAAGTCGCAATTTTCTAGGTAAGCTCGAGTCTTAATTTTATGGCCTAGGCAGGTGGAGGTTGACGTGAAAATGACGATGGCACTGTTGGATTTCCATTTCGAGTGACGGAACTCCGTATCACCATCGAACGTGCATGGCTGTGGCTTCATAGTTGTCGCGTGCACAAGGGAAAAACAGCATTTGGGGAAAGATGATGTTTAGGCGGGCGGGTTTGAGTTTGGCAATGAGTTCGATCTGGGTTTCTTTCATTCGTGGGCTTTCTTCTTGTAAATAAAAAAATAAAAAAAATAAGTAAACGGAGGAAGAATAGGAGCGGGCCGAGCTTGTCTTCTTGGATGGGTGTTTGTAGTTTATATAAATTGTTTTTTTTAAAATATAATTTTTTAGCTCATAAATATCATAATTTATTCATACGAGGTCAAAAAGTTATGAAAAGGTGGCGTTGGATTCGTAATGAAGAAGGCTTAGAGATATAATTACTTTGGAGATTTTTTTGAAGTCAGTGGGGATTTTTGATTTTTCAAAATCCGGATGTTCGGAAAAAAATAAAATAAAGGTGAGTTACTCTCACTCAACTTTGGATTACTACAATTAATTTTAAAAAGATAAAATTAATTATTGATCGATTGGTTAAATTGATATATTTTTATCAGTTGAATGTGGTATCATATACAGTAGTATATATATTGGAGTGATTGATATTCCCGTATATTTTAGCAAATGAGACTCTATGTGCCCCGCATAATAGCGGATGACCCTAAAGACCACAATATCCCCCTCAAAGTGGGATTGGTATTTTTATATTGTATTAACATCCGTGGATGCAGGGAAACAGGTTGGAGGGATCCAACTGGATTCGTAAAAAATGTTGAATTTTATTTCATATTCAATGATATGATATATTGAATAATCTGTGATAGATTATAGCGTGATTTGAACTTATTTCGTGTTATGGTATTACTGGTCTAGATTTTCATATTTTAAAATATCATAAATATATATATTGAGTTGGAAGGAAATTAAAAGGGATTTTGGAAGCGAAGTATTTATATTGAAATTAGGATTAATTAAGAGGAATGAATTTGAGAAAAATAAATAGACTGATTTTAAATTTGTATTTAATAATTTCGGAATATGGAAAATAGGGATTTTGGAATAATTAAAATAGAAGGATTTTAAATAATAAAACTTAAGCGATTTTTGTTTAAGTGAAAAGGATTTTAAAATTTGAGATTTTAAAATAGTTTCGGAAAAGTAAAAAGGAAATTTGTAAATAAAATATGAAATTGTTATACAGACTTTAAATAAGATTTTAAATTATGAAAAGGAGGTGGAATCTGAATTTAGTTGGGTTTTTGGAATATAGTTGGGTTTTTTGGGAATTATTTTAAAAATGGAATTTAATTTAAGAATCGATTTGTAATCGATTAAGTATTTTGAAACCGTTATAAACGGGAAATGAGACTATGAAATTTATAAACAAGGTTTATAAATAAAATGAAATGGTTATCAGAAATAAAATTAAGATATAAATTCATGGTAAGAATTATAACGAGATGGGTAATTCAGTTTTAAAAAAAGATAGATTTTTCGTTTAGAAATGTGAAACGGGTATTTACGGGATTGGGAGGTAAATCTGATTGGGAATAAATCGAGAGAGATTTATAAATGTTAGACTGGCTATATTGGAATTGAAAAATATATTTTTCTGAAAAATAAGTTTGTTGTAAAAAGAAGGATTTTTAATTATTAACTAGGTAATTTAAAAAGCATTTAATAATAATTCAGAAAATTAATTATTTAGTTGTTTAAAATTGTTTAAGTATATTTAATTATTAATTAAGTTAGTTTATACTAAGTCGATTATTATTTAAAAATTAATTGGTATTATTATTATTTTAAAAGGATAAATTATTCAATATTAATATTTTATGTAATAACTTTTTATTTAAAAAGTATTTACCTAAATTAAAACTTGAAATTTTATGTAGGAATTTTGTAGGCATTATTCTCGAGGGAATTATTAAATAAAGTTTTTGGGAAGTAATGGTATGCTTTCATGGCGAAATCGAAGGCAGTGAGTGCCTACGGTTTAGTTTTGGATTTCTGTGGGATAGAGACGTAACCATTGAGCTGCGAACCCATGTTAATACCACAATGGTACTTTTCATATTTAAAGAAAAGGTTTTCAAAATATTTTTGAAAAGAATAGTTTGTGAATATACTAAATTCGGTTAGATAGGTATATATTTTGATAAGGGATTTAATTTATTAAAATTAAATTAAAAAGAGATTTAATGTTTTCAGTGGGAAAGAAAATATTTGGTTGAATGTTGTTTATTTGATAGTTAAATAACCGACTATCAAATCTGGACCCAAATATAACTTTGGGAATATTTAGGGGAAACATAGGAATTATATGGTATAGTTACCTTTCGAGGTGTTATACTGTATGTATAAACTCGTTCGTTCTCCTAGGACGTTTATAAGGAAATCTGCCCACAAATGGTTAGGAGGTGATCTCCGATCTTATTTTCATATGATTATTTCCTAGAGAACCGGGTTGAGTTTACCGAAAAATATTGAATGTTGTTTCAAAGAGACCGAGATTGGATAAGTTATTCGGAAACTACTTCGATCCAACGAGTACGTTTTTGAAGTGAAAACAAGAGCATGAAGTCAAAGATAGAGCGGTGAAGTGCAAGGGTTAATCGCTACTAATCCAGAGGATGATCCCAAAATGGATTTAGTAGGAATAGTGCATTCGGTTCCGTTTGGACCCAGAACGGACTTGTATAGATGAATGCTATCAGTACATTGTCATTGGAGGACAATAAGCATTCTAAGTGAAAAATTCCTTAAAAAGGTAATCTTAGCATCTAGCCTCATCAGCCAGGAATGACTGAAAAGCAGGGGAGATGCAGCAAGGCTAAATGGGTCGCACCTAATTAGGGTATGTTTATCACCTTTCTAGATACCCTCGGATATTATTACTACGATACATGGAAGGAGCTCGGAAAGGGTGGGAACACCCGAGGTGATAGCATATTCGGTCTATCCAGGTAATGGATAGTCCAATCTTTTGTTGCAAGGGATCTCGGCGTGGTCCTCGGTACATTTTTTCTAGACGTGTACTGTGACAGTTGATACCCCAGTGCCCAGTCATTCGTATGGAATCCATTCTCCGATACATGCCTTTACGGTTTTGGTTGTAGAGCCTAGTATGCTGGAATTTAATTAATGTAACAATTTCAGCTATTTGAATAAGTATTTGTACTTAGGCACTATTATAATATCAGAGGATTCGATATGAAATGTTTTGGTTATCGTAAGGTAAAAACCCGTCGTGTTTATTTGTGGCGTGGTCTTACGAGACACCTAAAGGATTTTGATAACTTTAATAATTCAAATTGAGTGGGTTTTCTCACGCTGGTTTTCCAGACTGACTCGGGTGTTATTTTATTATAATGTTCGGGTTAGACCGAGTATTAAAGATTTAGAATAGGATGCTATGGAGCTCAGGAGACGAGTTGGACGACGAAGACGTATTATACGCATTTGATTTTATTCCGCTACGTATTGTAGGCTGTATATTCAGCTTTTGTGAGGACAAGTTATTATAACTGTCCGGTAGTGTGTTATTGATGTGTTGTACTCTGATGATGTAATGATAAAAACAGTTATAGTTCTTTTTGTATAAAGACAAGTTTGTTATCTATTATATATTGTTCCGCTGCGATTGTGATATTCTGTGTTGTTATTTTTCTATTTTCTTCTTCTACCTCTTTCTTCTTTCTCTTACGATCTGGTATTTCCGACATTCGATTGCTCGGTATGTAATACAGCGAACGTATTGATGTCTATTTTCAAGTGTCGAAAATCTAGACCGTGACAAATTATACGTTAATTACGCAAATAGAGATTAATAAATATTCATGCCTAATAAGTTCTAAATGCATGGATTTTATGCTCTAAACTAGCCCTAAATGTCAATTCCCTAACCAAATATTATTACAAGTCATTTTCCTTCAAATTCCAAAGATTTCATGGGATTCTAGTATCCAAAGCATGGAATAAATATTCATAATCAAAACTGCAATAACATAAATGTAAATAAACTAGAAATTTAATTTATTACACCAATTCAATAGAATATCTTAAACCATAAGAATTGCAATCTAAACACCATATTCTATTCAATTCCTCTTCTACAAAGAAATATATAAGAATAAGTGGTGTAAACTGTGACTAGAATTTGTATTCTAAATCCCTTATTTTATTGAAGAATCACATTTGAACGAAAGAAGAAAGAGAAGTGGAATAGACTATGAAATTATCAAAAATTGCATAAACGAAACAAATTCCATCAAATTAATGTAAATAGTTGGGAATCTCAACATAGAATTGACATATCAAAATAAAAAGAAATTTTAGGGATTTTATCTATCATATTTTCGAAATTCCAAAATTCCTAAGGCATATTCAAATCCAAAAAGAAATACACTAATCAATTGCTGAAAAAAATTCTAAGGTTTCCACTCACAGATTACCCTTAGCTTCGCTTAAATGGATTTGTAGCCTTCTAATCTCTTCCAGAATCTCTCTCTTTTGATATATACACACATAATAGGGAAGATATATATATATATATATATATATATATATCGTTGGATTCAGAATATTTGGAGAAGAATAAGATAAGAATAGATGGAGGAATAAGAAATAAATAAGAAATAAGTTGAATTATTATCTAAATTTCCTACGGAGTTTCTGAATCTTATTAGTGGGATGACAATGACAGAATTTCATCATACTCTCTAAAATAGTATGAATAAAAAGTGGAGAGGATAGGGTTCTATTTATAGTGGTTGAAACGCACCAGAACCATAGGATGGAAGTAGGTAAGAAATGGATGAATCTTGAGCGTACAACTCAGTATAACATTGCTTCAACCCTAACCGCCACTGGAAACTTTCGTTGCCAAGCAGTCAACCACCTATGCACGACCAGTCGACCGCTGCAGTTGACAGGTTAACCTACATAGGTCGATCGCTCCTCTATTTCAGGGAACGTTTACTTTGTTCCATTACACAATTATTTTATTCCCTAATTAACTTTTTAACGTTAAACATTAATTAAACATTTACTTAGCCCCAAAGCTAATTTTTGAAATTTAAACCCTAAATTTGATTTCTCATTTGAATTTGAATTCAAACTAAATTAATTTAAATCTTAAAACTTCCAATGCTCATAACTTCTTTACTTAAGCTCCGTTTTCAACATATTATATTTGGAAACAGATCAGAATTTCACCACGAACACGACGGAATAACTTTCGTGGTCAAATTCGAACTTTTATAAAAAAAAATATTTAATTCTTGTCATATTTGATTCAATTTACTTTATTTATTTATGATTTATTTTACGGGGTGTTACATTCTCCCCCCTTAAAATGGATTTCGTCCCAGAATCTTCCAAGGCACGAACATCATAACGCGCAATAACATCCATGTTATACAACCAAGTTCTCTTCAAAACCATCCACTCAACCGATAGTGCAATGTGATTATGTACTACGGACATGCTAAAACGAGCTCAATCCTAGCGTGAGTGCGTAATCGTGTCATGAAAGTATGTATGCAAATATTCTAAACATGCATAAATATTTCTACGTGCGTGTAAAGTGATTTGTGAAAAAGTGTAACAATCATCTCCTACCATCCAATCTAGCAACCACGATGCAACCAAAATTCTAATTTTTGAGAAAAAAATTACCAATGAAAAGCTCTAAGTGAGTGCTCTTCATCTTCTCCTCGGTCTTCCTTGTGCATTCATCGGATTGTCCCTTCATTGTACTCAGACCAACTTAATTATTTTACTGCGGAATCTCCTAGTACCAAGCTCCACAACACGTGCGGTGGCATGAGGCACTGCCGGCTTCATCTTAAAATCCCCCAACCAATCGGGCTCTATTATGTTAGCAGTGTCATGATGGTATTTCCTAAGTATTTCCTATGGTAACAAACGTGGAAAACATTGTGGACTCCAACCAACTTTCTAGGAAGCTCCACACGTTACGTCAGTTTTTCTGTCCTTTCTAAAATTCTGAATGGCCCAACAAATCGAAGCACCAATTTTCTTGACTTGCCAAACAACTTTTTTAAGAGGGGTGATTTTAACAAATACCATATCTCCAACCTCAAATTCAAGCACTTTCCTTCTTCTATCCACATAAGATTTCTAACGATCTTGTGCTGCCTTCATCCTTTTCTTGATCAACTCTACTTTTTCCATGGTATCACAGATCAAATCGGGTCTGAGTGATACTTTGTTGGTGGTTTCCCACCAACAATTGGGCGATTTTTATGGCCGTTCATAAAATGCTTCAAAAGGGGTCATACCAATCATCGCTTGGTAGCTATTATCATACACAAACTCAACCAAAGGTAGATGCTGCTCCCAATGTCCTCTGAAATCCAAGACACAAGCTCTCAACAAGTCCTTCAAAATCATATTCAACCTCTCTATTTGTCCATCTGTTTATGGGTGATATGCCATGCTAAGGTTTAAATAAGTTCCCAAAGCTTTTTGTAGGCTCCTCCAAAACCCACTAGTGAACAAAGGGTCCCTATTGCTGACTATGCTTACAGGGATTCCATGCAGACGAACTACCTCCTTAATATAAATCCATGCGAGAGAGCCGCTAGTCTATTTCTCTTAATCGAAATAAAATAAGCACTCTTAGCGAGTCTGTCCATAACAACCCAAATATCATCATTTCCCTTCTCACTTTTAGGCAATCTTTCCACAAAATCCATTGAAATATGTTCCCACTTCCAAGTTAGAATTTCCAAATGTAATAATAATACACCAGGCTTTCCTTGCTCGGCTTTTATTTTCTTACATGTCAAACACCTAGCAACAAACTCAGTTACGCATCTCTTCATTCCATTCCAAAAGAAATTTCCCTTCATGTCCTTATACATCTTATCTCCTCCGAGATGAATAGTCATCCTTGAGTGGTGACACTCCATAAGCACATCTCTCATCAAATCATCAATCATTGGAACACAAAGACGTCCATCCCTTCTCAAACATCCCTTCTCATCAACTGAATACCTTCTAGCATAGGGAAAATGTTATCCTTTTCTTGGTTTCTTCAAAATCTCTATTAACCCCTCATCCTTCACTTGCTCGTGCCCTATACAATCCATCAAGGCTGGTCTAATCTCCATAATTGCTAGAAAAACTTGGATGGGTTCTATTGATAATTGAAGGTTAAAATTTGAGAGAAACTCCAACTGTCTCCATTCATATATAGCACTTAGGTTAGCATATCTCCAAACTAAGAGCGTCGGCGACACGTTCCCTTTTCCAGGGGTATATAAAATATTAAAGTCAAAGGATGCTACATACTCCATCCACCTTTACTGCCTAAGATTCAAATCTTTTTGGTAAAATATGTATTTATTGATTTATGATTAGTGAATAACTCAAGCCTTTCCTCCAAGATATAATGCCTCCATATTTTTAAGATGAAAATAATGGTTTCCAATTCTAAATCATGCACTGGATACCTCTTCTCATGGTCCTTTAGTTGTCTACTAGCATAGGCAACTACCTTTCCCTTCTTACATAAGAACTGCCCCTAATCCTGTGCTACATGCATCTGTGAAAACTGTAAGTGGCTTGGTTCCATCTGGAATAGTGAGCACGGGCGCACTAGTCAATAATTCCTTAAGGTTTCCACATCCCTTGGTACATCTATCATCCCGAACAAAAACTAGATTCTTCTTAGTGAATTGGGTCAAAAAGGCTGCTATTTGTAAAAATTTCTCGATGAACTTCCTATAATAGTCTGTCAACCCTAGAAAACTCCTAACCTCTGATGCATTACTAGGAGTCTTCCATCCTTGGATAGCTCCCACTTTAGCAAAGTCCATAGCCATCCTTATTTCGAAACAATATGCCCAAGGAACCTAACTTCAATTTTTCAAAAGAGGCACTTAAAAAACTTGGCTTTAAGTTGGTTTCTTCTCAAGGTTTCCAATGCCTCCCTAAGTTGGTCCTAATCCTCCTTCTTGCCTTTGGAGAAAACCAAGACATCATAAATAAACACCTCGACAAATTTATTAAGTTTCTCTTTAAATACTCTACTCATCAAATCCACAAAGTATGCTGGGGTATCCGTCAGTCCAGAAGGCATTACTTCCTACTCATAGAACCCATCTGGAGTACGGAATGCAGTCATTGGCTTTCTTTCACATGCAATCCTCAACCGAAGGAATCCCATTGCTATGTCTAATTGTTAACCCCTACAAGTTGGTCGAACAAGTCATCTATTCTAGGCAGAGGGTACCTATTCTTTCTTATCGACTTGTTGAACTCCCTGTAATCGATGCAAAGTCCCAATGAACCATCTGCCTTAGTAGCAAAAACAACAGGGATTCCCCACTTAGAAGTACTCCTAGGGATGAATCTTTCTTCAATAGATATAAGATTTTCTTATCCAACCCCCTTCATTTTTTGGAGGCCATATGTCTCAAAGGCGGAGCGACGGGGCTTGCGTCCTTCTCTGAATCAATTCGGAACTCAATCTCCCTATAGGATGGGAGACCCGAGACCTTCTCAAGGACATCAAAAAATTCACAAACTGTGGGTACAGATGATGGTTCTCCAACAACAGATAGATTTAGTGAGTATAAATGGCTTAACTCAACTAAAGCTTTGGGTGTATAAAGAACTTCTAGATCTTGACCTCCACAACTCCTTAATCGTACTATCCTCTTATTATAGTCAAGAATGGCTCCATAATATGACAACCAATCATACCTGAGATAATCTCATATCCCTAAAAATTTAGAACGTATGTAGTACATATGAAATCAACGTCGCATATGTCTAACATTAAGTCTTTGCAAATAAGAGAAAGATGGGTCGAACCCCCAATGGGATTGGAAACCTCTATTGGGTTGTTGACTATCTAGGTTTGAAGATTTAACGAATTTAATGCATCCCTAGCTATAAAGGAACGTGATGCCCCTGAAACAAATATGGTATGAACAGTAACCCCAGAAATAAGAGTTATACCTTCTAAAGCTGCTTTTCCTTGGTCTCTAGATGGCTTGCTGGCAATAGGGACGACTTCAATAACGTAGGCATGTCCGCTTGATCCTTCCTAAGCCATCTTGGGACATCGATTCTTGTGATGCCCTTCCTCATGGCAGTTAAAACACCTACCCTTAAAGGCTTCCTTCATCAGACTCATCCTACAATCTTTAGCTTCATTGCCCTTCCTTTGGCATTTCTTACACACCTTCCCATCCTTCTTAAACTTCCTCTTCGATTTCTTGTTGGCCCAAAAGCTCCCCGTCTTGGACCCTCCTGTTAGTCCTTGAGAAGGATGGTTTTGATGAAAACAACCTTAGGACTTATTATAAAATATAATTACTAACATTATAGTTTAGATATATATGAATATGCAGGATATAAACATGCATGTACCAAGAATGAAGACTGTATAGTATAGAGATACAAGACTGATGAATTTAAAGATCGAAGATATCAAGATTGAAGACTCATGAGTATCAAGATATCAAGAGTTCAAGATTTCAAAGTACAAGATAAGTATTGAGTCTAGAATTATGTTAAAACTTCTTGAAAGCACTTACATCTTTATTCGAAATTTATTCGTAGAATGGAATCCACTTCGAGCCTGTTAAAGGGATGGTACCCTAGTGGTTGGAACCCACGACAATATCTAGTGGAACATATAGTGGTCTTATTTTGATATCCACTAATTTTATGAAAATGCTTTTCAAAAATATATCTCTTATTTTAAAATGTTTTTCAGAACCTTCTTTTCAAAAAGACTTCTCTCCTATTTGAGATACTTTAGCCTCAAAATTATCTTTATCATTTTTAATATTTTGATTTCAAAATTGTCCTTGATTTTAAACTATCTCTTGTTTTAATATTTAGCTTTTAAATATTTATATACTTAGATTTTAAATCACTTTATAGCTTAAGATTATATATTAAAAATTACTTTCTAAACTCTTTTATATGTTTAAACTATATTCAAGTATATTTATAAAAGCTTAGAAATTGTTTTGAAAAATTATAGAAACCAATTTTAATAAGAAAATCAAAATCGCCGTTTTTGCCTAGATCATGTAGACATACTCCTATCCCTCCCCATGTCGACATAGTGCCAGTTAATATTCAAAATTCAAATTTTCAAAAGAAGTGTCTATTCGTCGTATCCTTTCACGAACAAATATGGTTGTTGATCTTCTATAAATACCAGTAGTTCTAAACGAATATTCAATCAAATTTCACTTATTTTCTCTCCTCTTCATCTTCCACATTTATTCTAAAGAATCCCAAAACTATATTCTGCCGAAATACCAAGTGAATCAAACTTGAATATCTCTTGTTTGATTCTCTGCCACTCTCTCCATAAGATCTTAGTGCTATTCAAAGTTATAGGATTAGTTGTAAATCAAACTATTGAGTAAAAGGTGCGGTTGAGCCTTGAAATCAATTGGGTGTGATTGTTGCCCCGGAAATCGATTAGGTGATCTTATGGCCTGGTAAATCAAGGGATTTGCCCCAGACTCGAATACAGGAGGGTGTACCTCGTGGCCTTGAAATCGAGGGTGTAATCTAGGAGATTATTTTGAAAAGAAATCCGTACAATTGTGCGGGACTGGATGTAGGGTAACTCCGAACCAGTATAAAATCCTGGTGTGTTCTTTCCTTTACCGCTTTTACTTATTATTTGCATGATTCTGTGATTATATTCGTGTCTGTGTATTGCATTTGTTATTAAATTACATAAGTTTCAAAAAGGTTTATTAAATCCACAAAACACTATTCACCCCCTCTAGTGTTATTCTAGCCTTAAGATCCGTAATCCGCCTTTCTAACATTTGGTATCAAAGCAAGGTTTTCAGAGTTTTCATAATCTGAATTTTGAAAAGTTTTTAAAATGGCTACCAACACTAGTTCTGTTAACACTATCACTAGTTCATTTGTAGAGGGTCAGTCTATTGCCAGACCACCACTTTTTAATGGCAGTAACTATGCATATTGGGCAAGCAGAATGAAAATATATTTACATTCAATAGGAGTAGACACTTGGAATATCACACAAACTGAATATTCTGAACCCACGGCTAGTTTTGCACGGTGGACTGTTGAGCAAAAGACTATTGCATAAAATAATTCCAAAGCCATGAATATTTTATTTTTTTCACTTGATAGAAATGAATTCAATAGAGTATCTGTTTGTAAGTATGCATATGATATCTGGAAAACTTTGTAAGTTACTTATGAAGGAACAAGCAAAGTCAAACAGACCAAAATATCCATACTCATGAATCAGTTTCAATTATTCAAAATGAATTCAAATGAGTCCATCTCAGATATGTATAGTAGATTTCAGGATATTGTGCATTCTCTAATATCATTAGGAAAAAGTTTCTTCGAAGAAGATCAAGTCAGGAAAATTCTAAATTCTCTTACTCCGGAATGGGATCAGAAAACTCTTGCAGTCGAAGATGCAAATGATATCAGTACTTTAAAGATTGAAGAATTGATTGGAAATCTAATGTCATTCGAAGTTCAAATGCAAGGTAGAAGAGATAACAAGGCATTCGAAAAGAAGTCAATTGCGTTCAATGCATTAACATATGAGTCAGAATCGGGTAGTGATGGTGATGAAGAAATAGCCTTCGTGACAAGGAATTTTCGAAAGTTTCTAAAATATAGAAAGATGGACAACCTCAAAAAGAATGATCATAGGAATTCTGAAAATCATAATGCAAATGTTTCAACTGTGATGAACCAAGTCATCTCAGAAGAGACTGTCTGTATCCTAATAAGCAATAGTTTCCTGCAAGCAATGATTATAAAAGAAAACGAGCATATACCACTACTCTAGACGATTCAGACTCAGATTGATCCTCAAGCGATGATGATAAGAAGACTATGTGTTTTACGGCTATTCATGATTCTGATGATCTCAGAGATACAAATCTAGAAAAAGGTACACGTTTACAATATTTTTGTTGAAACTGTTTGCTTAAAATTGATTGTTTGATTGCTTTTGAAATTATGTGTTGTTTGAATTTTAAATTATTATTATTATTATTATTATTATATTTTTATTTTTAAATATTATAATACTTTTTATTAAAAGAGTATTATTAAATTACTTCAGTAAAATATATAAACATTAAAAATAATATATATATATATATATATATATATATATATATTAAAGTATTTAAGAATAGATAGGTCACATGAATTCTCTGACCCATATCGACATGGCCCTACCCATGATGTTGACATGCCTGTCAAAAAGTTGAAATTCAAATTGGAATTCAAATCTTTGAACTTCCCTCCACCTTTTCACCAACTCTAATACTCTGGAAAGGTACCTCTTGACCAGAGAACTTGACTATTGAATATCTATTTATTTCCTTTATCCTATCATATCTTTTCACTTTCATTTCAAAACTCAAACTCTCTTTCACTCTTTCAAACTCTCCACTCTCTTCAAAAATGACTTCTTTAAGCACTCCAACCACAATGAGATTGTCAAAAACCATTAAAGAGTATCTCTATAATGATCCGGAAGCAATTAAGGCTTATATAAGCTATGCTAATTATGAAAAAGTTCATACGGAAAAGTTTGCTATCTTTAGCGATTTCTCTACATATGAAATCAACACTCTTCTTGAAAAGAACCATATTCTTAGTCTTTTTGACAATTCTGAAAATGATTTTATTTTCTATCCAAATCTTGTTAAAATGTTTTATGCGAATTTGAATCGCGGTTTTCATGAAGGAAATGAAAACGAAATTTGGAGTAGTGTTAAAGGCACTAAAATTGTTTTAGATTGTGAAATTTTGGGCAACATTCTCAATTGCAAGAATTCGGGAATAAATCTTTCTACTTTTAATATTGATGAACATGATCGTAAGACATTTCATCATATTTTCAAAGGAGATGACAACTTTGAATTTAAAAATTGTAACTTTCGTCTGAAAGAACGTATTATTAATCTTCTTTTGCAACATACTATCACTCCTAGATCGAGAAATTTCAATAACCTGACTTTGAAAGTTTGTAAAGCTCCTTTTGATATTTTTTATCATTATGACATTAATTGGGCGCAAGTTATTATGGATGAACTTCGTCGTAAGAATTTGGAAATGGGTGAGAATACTTTGTATCATGCAATCCAACTCACTCGGATTTTTAATTATTTTGGTGTTGATTATAAACGGAAAGAATTTGTTTCACGAAAAGTGTTTAATCATGCCAATATTTCTCTTATGAAAATTCCTTTCATATTTCAACAGTACGAATCTCTTGCCGAAAAGGATGAAAGGTTGGCATATGAAGAGATGGAAGAAGAAAACGAGGAAGAAGAAGAAGAAGACGGTGAGGAAATGGAAATTGAAGAAGAGAATGAAGTCACCTCCTTGGAAAGTATTGAATATCCTATCAATACTAACAATCCTTCCAACAAAACTCTCCTCAAAAATCAAAAGATCATAGTGGAAAATCAATGGATTCTCAAAAGATTCGTTAGTAAGAAATTGGATAAAATGACCACTAATATGAACAAGTTCTTTGCTAAAGTTGGTCGAAAACTTGGCCTATCATCATCCTCCTTATCCTCTAGCATATTGTAAAAACTAGGATATGATGTACTAGTTTATTTTGTATGAACTTGTATTGCTCTTTTATCATGTTATGAAGTATCTCATGTATTAGCTCATCTATCTATATATTTTTTTTATCTATTTTATGTTTTTCTATCTTATCGTACCTATGGAATAAATGATAGTATAATATATAAGTTTATATACACACACACACACACATACTTATGCATAAAACAAAGCAGAAACATAAATCAACACACCCATGTCGACATACCCCAACACCCTATGTCGACATATAACTGCGTGATTTAGTTATGTTTTTAAATTTTGAATTTAAAATAACTAACTTGTGTTTATTCAATTTAAACGAATACCTGCCTATTTAAACACCTGTTTCTTCCAGAAATTTGTAAACTCTTTATTTCTACTCATCTCTATTTTCATCTTTTAACTATTTATCAAAAATGGCATTCTCTTCTCAAACTCTAAGTGAAAATCTTGAAGAAACTCTAAAGTCATTCAAGAATATACTTACTTTTATTCTCCGCAATCAAAGGCACTTAGAACTAAGTCAAATGAAGATGATAAAAGAACAAGAGAAGCATTTCGATGCCCTCCGTTGGATGATTTCTGCCCTAATCAAAGATGATTTCGATGCAAATCCTGAAGGAACTTTGATTCAAGATAATGAAGATTGGGAAGATATTAAAAAGGACCCTATTTTTAGAGAAGAAGGATGGGTTGAAGTTCCTAAAATTCGATCTTCTTATAATTTATATTGTTTGAATTGTTTGATTTGATTTGATTTGCTTTGATTAGAACTGATTTGGTTTGAATGGAATGTATAACATTATATAAAACATAGTATATGGTTATTGGATTTAAACTATCATATTTGTTATGTTAAGTAACTCATGTTATTATATATATATATATATTCCATCTTAATTTGTCACAGGTACTCTAATATTAGTTTAAGGGGGAGTTTTATAGTTTTATGGTGGTTTTTTTGTTGATGACAAAAGGGGATAATTATAAAATAGAGTAGTTAGGCTTAGATTAAGAGGGAGTTATTAGTTTTAGGAGGAGTTATTAGTTTTAGGGGGAGTTATAGTAAAGGTGAAGTATATTTTATAAACATAGGTTGTCATCATCAAAAGGGGGAGATTGTGTAACGACCAGTAAATTTATAATAATTTTATTTGTTTTATTTATATTTTAACTGAAATTTGTGAAATTTTAAAAAATAAAATTTTGAAATAAAAATTTAATATTTGAAATACGTATATTTAAACATAGCAACTGGTAAATTTTCATCCGATAATATTGAAGTTTATTTCATTGTGTAATTCTATTTTAATTTATATCAGTTAATATTTGGTGATAATGAAATGTTTTCCAAACCTGAATATTTTTATATAGAAAAATTGTAAATCCTCTTCTGAGTAAGACTTCATCTTTCGTTTTTCAAAATTCGGACTTCTATTACTCTGTTTATCTTATTTCTGACCAAATAGCAACATTTTCTAGCACCGAATAACGACTTTTGATTGGATGATCGTACCACTGACATCCGTATACCATTTTGAGCGTCTCGTCATGCTGATCTCTACAGTATATTCGATTGTCTATTTCACGGTCTGGTACGTCGCGAATTCAGCAAAACGATTACCGTATCAATAACCATTTCCAAACCATTTGACTTTTGGGGCCTTTCATTTGTCTACCAATAGAAATTAAACAGCCACTTGTTTAATTATTCCGTGATTTCAATGGCATGACTCTTGGTATTCCCACTGTTCAAATAGCAATTATGGTTCCTTGATTTCGTTTGTTTTTTTGGTGTCCGTTATTCTATATGGATAGCAAGCGACATATAAATTCTTATAAAATAAAGTAATCAGTCTATTTTTTTTATGGAAGCTATGTTATCCTCTTTCCTAAGTTCCCTCGTCCACCATTTCCTATCTTCCTCTTGCTTGCATCCATCGGCTTGCTTTGCTCCTTCTCCTCACCTCACGGAAATAACCGCCCACCACCATTCACCTCCTTTGCCATGTTTTTCCTCACAAGCCAGCACGTCCCTTATAAAAATAAAGTACCCAAGTTATATCTTTGCATCTCTCCCCACGTGGAACAGCAGACCCCACGTGTGGCCGTGCCAACCCCACTAGTACCGAGATCACTAGCCACACTTCAACCCACTTCGACGACAACCTCTCCAGCAGCCTCCCAGAGCTGCACCGCCTATACCTCCAACCGATAGCCGCTCACCACCCGTTCAAGCCACCACGTCAGAGCACTTGCATCCACCCTTACATCGGCCACCCTTCCTCCTCTTCCCTCTCTCTTCTCTAGATAAGTTTATATATATATGAGTTAGAGTATATTTATAATATTGATAGGGTGTTAGCTATGCTTACATTTTTCTTACAGTAATATGCCTATTCTTATATATGTATAAAACGTATGTTCTTATATGGTCTGTTGGTTGCTCATATATAACTTATACCAGTTAGTTAGGATTTGTTAAGAGTAGATACAATAACAAAGTAAGTTCACATTGTTTAAATTAAATATTGTTATATACATAATAGGTATATGGGTTTATCTGTATACGTCATATCGGTCTTCATACCGAAAATTAGGCTATGTATTTATTTAAACTGTTGATAATATGTTAACATGGATTTATTATAATTGTTATATTTAGATATTGTGATTTTTCAGTTACGGATTGCATATGTTTTATACTAACTTTTGCAAATAATTGGGTAAGTTCGCCTGTTATTGTTTCGAGATATATACGAATAAAGTGTTCGACAGTTGTGTATGTATATATTAGTTCCTATATATACACCTGAGTCCTGTCTTATATATATATATATATCAGTTATATGGATATATTTGTGTAAGGTATATTATATATGCTAGTATTTTGTATATATGAAACAGTATAAATTTGTATATATCAGTCAAGTATTGTGTTTTATAGTATGTTGTTGGTACTGCATATATATATGAGTTATATTATATTTTCTATAAGCCTGCATACATTTGTTTTGTTTTCCTGTTTGTACTATTGAAAGGAAAGTTTTTATATATATCTGAGTTAAAGTATTTATATATAGTAGGTCCTGGTTTCTGTAGTTTAACAGTAAAGTATATATCTTGACTTTAAGTTAAATGTAAGGTGTAGATATAGTCTATAATATATATATATATATATATATATATATATATATATATATATATATCAATGTTTAAGGTAGATATGTTTGTTCTATTATGTGTGTTTTATTTAAAGCAATGATTTTAATATATTTAAATTTAAAATGTGTTTGAATTTAGAATATGATGTAAATAGAAATATATAGTTATATATTTATATATATGAGTTCGCCTACCATTTATCTTCCTCAATTCAGTTCTAATTTGATCTTGTCAATTCTGAGTTATCTGCTTTGTTCGTTGATTCGTGCCAATCTAGCTTGTTTTGGAAGTCATGCTTACATTTCGTAACCCAATTTCAATGCCAAATATCTCTAGCCTAGAAAGGTGAGCAATCACTCATGATTAACGTTCTTGTATTTATAAAATTTGATTTCAATTGAAACGACAATTGAAATATGCTGCCATAGTTATTTAAATTGTTGTATATGATATTTTCTATAACTGTTCACCTGTGGGATGTGATACCATATCCTATTGTTTATATTTTATTTAATTACTGATGATATAAGACTGTTATATTATTATCATATCTGTTATCACTCTGCAAGTTTCCTATTAGTATAGAATTCATTATGGGTTGGAATGATACATACCCGAACGGACTTTAGAATAGGAGAAAATCGTTATGGGTTGAAATGAAAGATCCAAGCGATTTTCATTTGCATTGAATTTGGGATTGCGGGTCGAAATGATATCTACCCGTATATATTTAAATTACGGATTGAAATGATAAATATCCGTATCACTTGACCATATAATAGGAAATTATATACAGACACCGTTGGTCTATATATAAATATTTTAAAAATGATTTCTATGATTTTGAAAGGGAATATATATGGTTTTATGTAATATTGGAAATATTTTTAAGCTTTATATAAAGTATATTTAATAATAACTTTAATCTAATAAAGTTTGATTTAATTAATATAATATGTCTAAGTATTATATCTTTGAACAGATTTTTCAAGGATTTGTATAAGTTAAGGAGGATAAAGTCGAATTAAGTAAAAATGTATCTAATTAAGAATTCTACCTAATTAAATCAATTTGAACTATTGAATTTGAAGTTTAAGATTTGATTTTATAACTTGATTTTTGATTTAAAGTGATTAAATGGATATTTCAAGTTTAAACAAATCGAAAGGAATATTTAGTTTAAAGGTAAATTTAGGTTACTTAAATAAAACTGAATTTATAAAGTGAATGTTTCAAGACTAAATAATAATGAGGGTAAGTCGAGATCTCTATGAAACTGTTAAATTGAACTTTGAAAATGTTGAATATTAAAGCTTTGAAATATACTGGAATTTAGTTTATTTATGATTCAGATCTGTATTTGAAATCAATAAAATTTGAATTTGTTATTTAGAAAACTGAATTGAATGGAAATTGATAGGTTGAGATTGAATTTGATTTGAATGGGAAAGTCGAGTTGATTTTGAAGCGATTTGTGAAATCTGAGGAAATTGCAAATACTTTACTTTATAAATTATTTAATATATATATATACATACACTATTTCGGAAAATAGATATATTTGAAAATGAAAGTGACATTTTGGTTTTGAAGTATAAAATAATTTGAAATGACCATGGTGTTATAGCGTATATTTCTGCATTGTAGATAGTTCCATGGATCCTTATAGGACGGTTATCCCAAACATCCTTTAAGTTAGTTGTATTTCAGTTGATATTTCACTTGAGTTGGATTTATTGATATAAGAATGTTAAACCTGACTCGAGTGTTTTGGTGTTTTGCTTTACGCTCGGGTCAGACTAAGTAATACAGCATTTGAGACTCACGTTTGGAGTTTGGAGCTTCGCTTGGAGATCCAACTATCGTTTCAGCTTTCAGCTATTCCAGTTGATTTGTTCAGAGAGGTCATCAGTTGTATTAGAGACTTCACTGTATTTGAGATATTTTGCTGCATTTTATTTTTAACTCTAATGTTTATATAGCATCTTAATGAACTACTATTTATCTATTCCGCTACATTATTTTATAATACTCTGTATCTGTGATTCTGTAATTGATTTATTTACTGTATATGTTGAGTTTTGCCGAATATAAATTAACAATATGATATTTTAAGCAATTCAAGTCCGGTATGTGCGGATGCGAATGGTTTGGAGCTTCGCTTGGAGATCCAACTTTCGTTTTAGCTTTCAGCTATTCCAAATGATTTGTTCAGAGAGGTCATCAGTTGTATTGGAGACTTCACTGTATTTGAGATATTTTGCTGTATTTTATTTCTAACTCTGATGTTTATATAGTAGTTTCATGAACTACTATTTATCTATTCCGCTACATTATTTTATATTACTCTATGTCTATGATTTGGTGATTGATTTATTTGCTGTATATGCTGAGTTTTGCCAAATATAAATTAACAATCTGATATTTTGAGCAATTCAAGTCCGGCATGTGTGGATGCGAATGGTTGAAAATAATGGATCGTTATAGATTGTTAGTCCTTGAGAAGGATGGTTTTGATGACAACAACCTTAGGACTTATTATAAAATATAAATACTAACATTATAGTTTAGATATATATGTATATGCAGGATATAAACATGCAGGTACAAAGAATGAAGACTATACAGTATAGAGATACAAGACTGATGAATTTAAAGATCGAAGATATCAAGATTGAAGACTCATGACTATCAAGATATCAAGAGTTCAAGATTTCAAAGTACAAGATAAGTATTGAGTCTAGAATTATGTTAAAACTTCTTGAAAGCACTTACATCTTTATTCAAAATTTATTCGTGGAATGAAATCCACTTCGAGCCTGTTAAATGGATGAAACCCTAGTGGGATGGAACCCACGACAATATCTAGTGGAACATATAGTGGTCCTATTTTGATATCCATTAATTTTATGAAAATGCTTTTCAAAAATATGTCTTTTATTTTAAAATGTTTTTCAAAACCTTCTTTTCAGAAAGGCTTCTCTCCTGTTTGAAATACTTTAGCCTCAAAATTATCTTTATCATTTTTAATATTTTGATTTCAAAATTGTCCTTGATTTTAAACTATCTCTTGTTTTAATATTTAGCTTTATATACTCAAATTTTAAATCACTTTATAGATTAAGATTATATATTAAAAATTACTTTATAAACTCTTTTGTATGTTTAAACTATATTCAAGTATATTTATAAAAGTTTAGAAATTTGTTTTGAAAAATTATAGAAAACAATTTTAATAAGAAAATCAAAATCACCATTTTTGCCTGGAGCATGTCGGCATACTCCTACCCCCTCATGTCGACATGGTGCCCGTTAATATTCAAAATTCAAATTTTCAAAAGAAGTGTCTATTCATCGTATCCTTTCACGAATAGATATGGCTATTGATCTTCTATAAATACCAGTAGTTCTAGACGAATTTTCAATTAGATTTCACTTATTTTTTCTCCTCTTCATCTTCCACATTTATTCTAAAGAATCCCAAAACTATACTCTGCCGAAATACCAAGTGAATCAAACTTGAATATCTCTTGTTTGATTCTCTGCCACTCTGTCTATAAGATCTCAGTGCTATTCAAAGTTATAGGATTATTTGTAAATCAAACTATTTAGTAAAAGGTGCAGTTGAGCCTTGAAATCAATTGGGTGTGATTGTTGCCGCAGAAATCGATTAGGTGATCTTGGCCTGGTAAATCAAGAGAGTTTGCCCCAGACTCGAATACAGGAGGGCGTACCTCGTGGCCTTGAAATCGAGGGCATAATCTGGGAGATTATTTTGAAAAGAAATCCGTACAATTGTGTGGGACTGGATGTAGGGTAACTCCGAACCAGTATAAAATCCTGGTGTGTTCTTTCCTTTACTGCTTTTACTTATTATTTGCATTTGTGTTTGATTCTATGATTATATCCATGTCTGTGTATTGCATTTGTTAGTGATTAAATTACATAAGTTTCAAAAAGATTTATTAAATCCACAAAACACTATTCACCTCCCTGTAGTGTTATTCTACCCTTAAGATATGTAATCCGCATTTCTAACACCTCCTTGTTTTAGGGTCAGTGCAGACTTCTCCTTTTCTATTCCCTTATCTTCCTCATTGGCCATGTGAAACATTGCCATTTCTACCAACATCTCATACGCGGCCCCAATAGGTATGTAGGTCAACAACACTTCTCTTAGCGAGGAATTTAAGCCATTCGTGAACTTCATGGCCTTTTTCAAAAGTGTATCTATTAGGCTCAACCCGAATTTAGCCAATTCAGTAAACTTAGCTATGTACTCCTTAAGGGTAGAATCTCCTTATCTCAACTGAATGGACTTTTCCAATTGCAAGCTAACCTCTGCTCTAGATACGAATCTCATCTCAAATCGGTCCCTGAAGTCATCCCAAGAGAATATCCTTCCAGGGTGCTCATCTGCCATAACGTTCCATCAATTCAAGACCTCTTCCTTGAGACGCCAAGCTGCTATTCTTCTTTTTGGTTGATTGTCCCAACCAAGCTCTCTAAATATCTTCTTGCAGTTTCTAATCCAAGTTTTAGCTTCCACATATCCTTTAGCTCCAGAGTATGTCTTCCGTTCCACATTGAGAAAGTCCTTACACAACTTAGGAAAGTCGACAGGACGGGGTGCTGCCTCGGTGGGCAGGGTAGTTGGTGCATCTGGATGAATAGGAATCCACTCGACAGTCCTAAAGTATGGTTTAAACCATTCGGACATTCCACGAAGGATGGTCTTCCGCGGTTAAGGTTCCCAAAGAAGATTGATTATCAACCATATCAACTATCTGTAGGTTAAACCTTTAGTGATGCTTTCCTAAGTCAATTCTTAAACCATAGAAAAGTGCACTTTGGTTATGTAAATAATATATACGTGTGCATACATATATAATTGTTAGAGAATCTGTGTAATTTGGTTAATTTTTTCACCTTTTTAGGTTCAGTTGATTATTGATATTATTAATGATTTTATTCTAAGTTTCAATTATGATGTATATTTTCATCCTCAAGTCTCAATTAATTAAATGTAACTGAATTCCCAAATTAACGGAAATTAATTGATTTAACAAGCATTAGGGAGAGCTAACTTAAAAATTAAAGTGTAATCAATTCTCTAAATTAATTTGAAATCAAATGTATCATAGATACATATTATAAATTATTCTAAATTAGTTTAATATAGTAAACATCTTTATCATAATTTTCCTCTACTTTTAACTCCATACGAAACTAAATACAAATTCAATCTCATATGGTATTTATTTACATACATATATATTGGAACGATGCAGGGGTGCGATATTTTTCTAACACTTTAATGGTCAAAATTTTCATTAACTGTTTGCAAACTAAAAAAATTTCATGCCAAAGATGCTTCCATCTCAAATTTCATGAATTTCAAAACGATGATGATACTTCGTATTTTAAAACTACTTTTAAATTATCAGAAAGAAGCTTAGTTTAACATCTTAGTTTTTATAAATTTACTAGGTAATATGCATAATTTAACTAACATGTTTGTTTTTAGTTTATTTGGCATTTGGATATTACAACAGCGTAATATATTTTTATGGTTTTAAAAGCAATATTATATTTACATTTTTTATGCTTGAAAGGAAACATTATATATTCAATATATTATTTAACATGATCATGTATTTTATCTGACGTGAATAATAATATGATTATGTTATAAACTACATATCATGTTGATAATTTAATGTGAAAATGAATAATATTAAAAGCATTAGTACTGATATTGGATTAATACTCCAGGAAGAGTTTATGTCAATTTTTGATTGAATCTCCGATGAAAACTTATGGTCAATGTTTACAGCTGCAAATAAAAAAAGATAACGTGAAAGTGAGACATTATTGAATAAAAAAGTCAAAATTAAATGAAATATATGTTTAAATGTAGAGTTGGGTATTAAGTGATACTAGTTTGTTGAAGAAGGATAGATATGATAGGTGTTTCTATTCTATAAATTATTACAAGGAATTCTAAGGAAATTAACAAAGATATTTAAGGCATATAATAAAAATGCAAGTTTTATTTATGATTTTTGTGGAAAAATGAATAATTTACCTCTAAGTAAAAGATCGTTTCTATGGATCTCAGTTCACAATAAAACAAGTTAACTTTACATATTTCTTGCAATTTATAAAATTATTACTTTACAGCACAACATTCTTACTTCTATTTCAATATTTATTGCTTTTATGCATAGGTAAGTGCCTATTTTATAAAATTATGTTTTGTATTGCAATATAAGTATCTATTATAACTTATTCAAATAATAATATTTATTTTTAATAGTTTATTTCATCGATTATGTGTTCTTACATCATTTGATCTAATTGCCATCTTTAATAAAATATTATGTATTATTTTCTTTTCATATTAAATTATATGAGCTAGAAAATATAGTGTTTCCTAGTACCATGATTTTTTTTCTAATTTAGTTAATATTGTCTATGTAAAAAATTAGAGAAATGCAGCAATGTACTTCTACCTATGTATCCAATTTTAAATAAAGTATAACAATGCATGTAGCGATCCAAAATTTTATTGCTTTGATTTGTGAATATTTGAAAATATTTAAATATTCAATTAATGGTTTTTAATGGTTAGATAATCCTCTTTTGATTAATAAACAATAATGATGAACTCATTTTAAAAGTTTGTTTACCAAAAATAAGTAGTTTGGAGAAAAATTGAATATGTTACCAGAAATCATTTTTCGAATTTCGACTTTTTATCGAACGAAAGTTGTTGCAACAATTTTTGCACACATGTGCACACCCATTTACACATATATAACATTTCCTATTTGCTTATAGAGATTTGTTGGCTCTAATTACCATTTGAAGAATTCAAAGTACAAATTAAATAAAGTAAGGTTTAGTTAAATAGATGACTTTCTGTCTATTATTTTATGTGTATTTGGAAAAGATGTTCACATGATATCTTGTACTTTGGCATGTGGAGGTAGCTTATCATGGAAGGGTTTGGAAGGTAATTGTGTAATTTGGCTAAGGGGTATTGGGTGTATTTTTGTCACTTTTTCTCAAGTTTATAAATACATACCACACTTTAACAAATTCATTTTTCTCATTTCCACTTTTTCTTCTTTTTCTTTCATTACTTCCATTTCTTTTTCCCCTTAAGTTTTTATAAGTAAATTCATATCAAAACACCTTTTTTTTCCTCTTCAACATTCTTATATAACCTTGCAGTAGCCTAGCCGTCACCATGAAAACCCTAGGATCCAAACTTTCACACCCAAAATCCCAAAATAGGCTTGGGCCATGAGCAATTAGGAGGAAGGGGAGGTCTTTGTTCATGAATGCATGGTGAAAGGAGGGATCTCGTGTGGTTCCTAGATGGAGGGTGCTCATAGTTTCCTTTGGTTTGTGTCGGTTTGGTTTTAAAATGAGATATCTCACTTTAAAATACTTTTGAAATTGGCAAAATGTTGTGATATTTTAATGCTATCCTATAGTATTGTATGTATGTATTTGTGATGTTTATATATTAATGTTACTGATTCACGCTCGAAAGTAGATAACATAAATAACCATTGTCTTGTGGGAGACAAAATCAAAAGTGAATGGAAGTTGAAGTATCTTCGTAGCGAATAGGACGTTATAGAAGTACTTTTAAGAATGGAAATTTATAGAGAGACCCTAAAGGATTCCTCCCCTTGTTGATTTTTCTTTGCATATTACTTGCTATATACGATGTGATGAAGTGGATATTATGGGTGGTCAACTTGCTTTGATGATTTGTTTTTCTTACGACATTGAAATCCCATGATCGCTTTTAAGTGATTTACCGCGTTATCTTCAAAGGTATTTTGAAAATGGTTTCCGAACTTGACTTTTGGTTTCCATACCTTTTTGGCAGGATATTTAAAGTGGTTTAAATATTGAAAGAAATGTGGTTAAAATCAGTTGATTTACAAAACAAAGTTTTTAAGTCATGGTCCATTTAGCAAAAGTCATATGGATGTAGTTTGAAATTCTACGTTTTTAGTAAAGTATAAAAGGTTATCTTTAAATACTTTACAAAGTCATTTTAAATGTTATTATGAAAGTGGTATAAGTATTTAAAAAGATGTTTTAAGTTTTAAATATATTTTTAATATTTTATTTAGTTATGTAAACAAAAGGTTTAAATTTTACTCCTTTTATTTCAAAGTCAAGTTTTGTTAAAAGCGACCATCTTTAAAGAGATGTTATTAATACAAGTTTCAAATTTGTTTTGAAGAGTTTTAAAAGTAATTTTAAAAAGAGGTAGGAAGCATCAGGTTGTGATAAATGTTCTAAGAAAAGGAAAGAGATTATGGACTATAGCATTATTGTTACAGTAAATGATTTGGAAACTTAGAAAGGAAGTTGATTTATTACACTTTGTTATTATTAAATTAAGTTGCTTACTTGTGTAATGGGAAGATGTTTTAGAGTGGTTTGGAATTTATCAATTAAAAATGTATTTACTTTTATAAAGGAAAAGATGTTGCCGTTTTAATCAAACTATGGTTTAAACAAGTGATTTTGGAAAAAAAAATTTAAGAACAAGTATATTGCGGATCCTATTTTAATTTCTAGACTTTGAGGTACGAAGCCTGTTTCTATTTTGAAAGTTAGAAGTATTGTCGTGTCAAGTTTAGAGAGGTAATGATACCCCTACTTGAATGATTTCATTTCTAACCGATGAAAAATACTTGTTTAAAATCGAAGACTAGAAATGAGTTTATGGAGTTAGTTTTCTAATTATTTTAAAAAGACATTATTTTGTGGAAGGGATTTCTTTGTCGATGCTATTAAGCAACGCAAAATAAATATGATAAAGTAGTTCTTCAATATTGACATGTTTATGAAAACTAAGTAATCTTATATTTAACATTAAAATCCGATGAGTAAAATTTTCTTTTGCCTGCGAGATCTAGTATCATAGTATTTTAATTACGACAAAGCCAAGTGCAACCAGTGCTTCGACTTACCTGACTTCGATTCTGGGCAAGGGATTAAGAAATCGAAATGTCGGAAACGTGGTATGTATAAAAGGGTTAATTCTGATAAATAGGTCATGATCAATTAAGTATATAGAAGGTACTTCATCTTATACTCGATAATAAATTTTGAGGCATGGAAGCCCGTTTCGATCTGTGAGAGTTTAAGAATGTACGTAGAGGAAAGGGTAGTTCTCTAACTTGTCCGACTTCATTGTTAATCGATGGATAGCACAGGACTGAAACCAAAAAGTGGTGATAGGTATATGATGTCTGACTTTCGATCTGCAAACTAATTACTTACACCGGATAATGGCTTTATCCACTATCGACAACCTGACCATTTTTTTGCTTAGGAATAATATGAAAGCTTCACGATTTTATATAGTTTGAGATTCCGTTAGGAGAACGCATTCAAGCGAAATGTCTCTTGCTTTGAGGGTAATATTTGAGATCCACTTTGAACTCTTATATAGTCAGCTTACTTCTGAAAAAATGGGGATTGAGTCAATCGAAAACAATCAATTATTGGTTCGGAGAGACCAAAATCAGATAAGCATAAGTTATCCAAAAACCACTTCGAATTGGCATATGCGTTCAAATTGAAGACATGTCGAAGATGATGGAATTGAAGATGGAGTTCTTTGAAGAACAATGGCTACTTGATACTAATGCTAATGATGTAGTATAAGTAGTGCCTTCGATTTGTTCATATCATAAACAAAATGTATGGATGAATGCTGGCATTGTATTATTGCTTGGAGAGTAGTGTTAGAATTCCAAATGGGATTTGATAAAAAGGTAAAATGTAGCCTTAAACTTCATACCCGGTAATGACTGAAACATGAGATATGCTTTAGGACTCTATGGTACTCTACCATTAGGGTATAGTCATCACTCGACATGGATCGATATTTATGGATTTATGTATGCTTGGGATTTATTATGATTGTTGGCCACAACTGGAATGATGACATATTCAGTACTATCCAGAAAGAGGTAGGCTGGTCTTGATTTGTGGAGAGTCAGTTAACGCTTTTGGTATATTTTTCTAGAGGTGTACTACAACAGGCGATACCTTTGTAAACTTGTCATTGTATTGAATTCATTTTCAAATACAAGCTTTACGGACTTGGTTGTATACCAAATATGTTGGAATGTGAGATGCAAGCATTTCAGCTATGTTATATATTTATTTTAAATCACTGGATTTTCTAATAAAATGGTTTGGTTACCATATGGTAAAAACTCACCCGTATTTATATACGGTGTAATCTTGTGAGACATTTTATTTTTGAAAAATTTTATAACATGAAAAATCCATATGATTAGAGTTTCTCACGTATTGGTTTACTAGACTGATCCAGTTGTTTTTATATAATATTTAGGTCAGATTCGAGTATTTTTCTAGAGTAGCTTTCGATGAATTGGAGCTTTAGGAGACGAGCTGGATATCTCCAAGACATATTTCTGTACTTTTTTTTCTGCTGCATTATTTGTTTGTATTCATCAGCATTTGTAAGGATGGGCTATTATAACTATCCATGCTGATGATATGTTAGACTCTGATTGTTGTATGAATATCAAAGTTTCTTTTTATAAAGATCATTTGGATATTATATATTACTCGTCACGATGTGAAATTTTGTTCTACCTTTTCTTTTCTTTCAACCCGACAATTCATCTTTGCAGCACTCGGATGCTCGGTGTATTAACGTCAATATTTAAGGATCAAAAAGGCTGGTTGTTACAATGTAAATGTTGGAATTTCATTTTTTTTGTCAACCAAATTTGAAACATTATTTCGCTAGGAACACATTTTCTATACTCTAGGTTTAGAACGTTACTATTGTAGTGAACAATTATTAAATTTATATGTTAAACATAAGATAAACATATGTTGAACTTATGTCATATAGACTTGAAAATTAAAAGTCAACTTTAGTAACGTAATGCTTACCAAGTTCGGAACAACAAACACTTAATGCTAACATTTGTTTTACAAAGTCATTGTAGTCCAAAATTATTAGTTATACCTTTTCCTTTCAAGATTACACAACAAAAGGCATTGTCATTAGCGATGACTATAAAGCGACGCCAGCCGTCACATGCCATCGGTAAAAGGCGATGCAAAAATAGTCGACACCAATAGGTTTAGCAACTGCTTTAGCGACGGCGTCGTCGCAAGTTTAGCAACAGCTAGCGTCGCTACGTCAAACACGTGGCAAATCCGGAGTGGTTGATAGGCTATCGCTGGCCGATGCAAAACTGAGTAAATTGGTCGTAGCAAACCGTCGTTAGCTGACACAAGTCTGGACAACTTGGCCGTCGCTAGCTGTTGCAAGCCATCGCAACACTGGATATTTTTCTAAAATTTGCAACTTCTATTGAGCCATCAACCACGCAAATATCATCATATCTCTATACATCTCATCCAAAACACGTATAAATCCAATTTCGGAACTACATCCATCGCATATCACCCATAAGCAAGTATATAACGCAAAAACAAATATCCACATCAATATTCCATCAAACAACGTCTATATTCCATCAAACTACACATCCAAAAATCCTTCAAACAACACAACCATACCGACAAATATTCATGTCCATCAAACAAATATCCACAAGACCATCAAGCAGCACAACCGTTAAACAAGTATCAAATCCATCAACACTTGTCAAATAAAGACAAAACGAAATGAACAAAATCCATCAAACACCACAGTCATACCTACTGATCGTCATCTCCCGACCCATCTTCCTCAGCTATTCTCCCACGCACTACTAAATATGCCGCAATCCGCTCATCTAGCAGTTGCGCCAATCCTCCGCTCTTCCGACAATCATTGAACTCTTCCATCCGCTGTTTCAACTGAGCTATCTCCTCCTCTGGGTGAGATCTCCTACAAACCGTCTGGATCATTATCGCCTGTAAAATAGTTAATAGCGAACTATAATTTATGCTCGATATTAAATAAAATTTATGTATTAGTTAATAAAGTAGTCTACCTCCTGATTTTCGTAAATGTAATGCCTATTTCGTGAAGGAGGGTGTAACAACCCTAGATTTTTTTATATTATATAAATTTGAATTTCTTTTATTTTTAAATTATTTTAATTTTTTTATTTCAAACATTTCATTTTTAAATATAATTGTTGATTATTATGTAAATTATAGTTTCAAACTGGTATAAATTGGATATTTTACTTAAAAGTGAATTTTTGGTCAAACTGGTCAAACTTTGACTTTTAAATTTCAAGTTTTAAATTATTTAAATTATTAAATTTTATCTTTTATTATGAAAATAGATGTAATAACATGAACACTGCTTTTCGTTCCGTTGGAAACGGATACAAACTGTGAAAGTTATGTATATTTCAATATTGAGGGTAATTTGTTTTATTTAGCAATTTATTTAAATTATATAAATTATATTTTTATTGTCATATTTTATTTTAATATGTGTTAGTATGTTATTTTATGTATATTTTTGTCTTTTAATATTTTTAAAGTGATAATAATTTTTTTTCAAAATATATTGCATTTATTTTCTATTTTTAAAGGCTAGTTTCCATTTTTCTGCTATTTTCTTTATTAAAATTTATTTAATTAAAATTTATTTATTTATTTTTGTGAATGCATTTTTATTTGGTGTTCTTATCTTTATTTATAAATATTTTTCAAGTACATAAAAAATTTCCAAAGTTCATTGCATTTATTTTCAAATTTTCTAGCCTAGTTCACATTTTCTTTGCTATTTCCTTGATTTAATTATATATAATTAAAATTTATTTATTTATTTTTGTTTATTTACTAAATTTTAGTATTTTTATCTAAATTTATATATATTTCAGTTATTTAAAATTTAAAAACAAATGGTTGGATATATGAAAGGTTTTAAACTTTTAAAATTCCAGGGTCCTTTTGTCTTCCGACCTTTCACTTTCTCAACCTCCATTCTTTATGATTTTGGCCATACTTTTCCTACTTTCTTTCAGCTGCATTCTTCATCATTTTTCACGAGAAAAACATTTCTCAAAACCATAAAAATTTGTGCGGCCATTTGCTTGAAGAGATTTGGTAAAAACCCTTCTTTTTCTTCTTTGTTTTTTCTACTTTCTATTGAATTTTGCATATGCTCTCTACAGTCATGCCTCGACTCCTCCTCAACCAGGCTTTGGCCAACCATCCCCACCCCCTTTCTCTGACTATCACCCATCCTACTACCCGTCCTCTTCAGGCCGAGCCAACCCAAGGCATAGATCACCATAAAATCCATCAAAAACCATCACTATATACACTAGATGAGCCACCTTTGCCAACACCTCCTTCTTCAACCTCTAGCCGCCACTACCTCCACCACCACCACCTCTGGCCTGACCTCCACCCTCTTCCATGTCACTCACCACCACCTGGAGCCACTGGCCATGACCCATGACCTCTGGCCGAACCAAAATATAGCCAAGATGTGATGTTATCTACCTTATGTTGTAGCCTTGTACACCTAGACCTATTCACCTTCAAAACAAATCTTGGCTGACCACTTGCACACCCAAACCAGACCTATAGCACCCCTAGGCCGAGCTAAACACTTGCATAACTGAAGTACATGAGGTAGAGAGCAAGTGCAATGCAAATGGATAGTGCTTTGGGTGTTGATTCCTATGTTATTTGATGATATATTGTGTTGAATACTTATGTATGTATGTATTGTTGTGTGTATATGTTATCAAGCCATATAGCTTTGGATCTCCACTCTCTCAAGTCTTGTCCGTATTATCGTGCCTTCGTTGTGTCAGTGCGTGTGCTTTGGTAGCGATCTCCGGCTTTGAACAAGTTAGTTATTCTCGCCAGACAATACGTACATATATAACTAGTAAATTGACCCCTTTTGAATCTGTAAAATGCATTATCATGTTACACCTACTATATTATGATTATATGATGTTCACCTATGCTTAAACACCTTTTATAACATCTGTTACTGTTATATCATGTTGTTCTGTTATTTTTATCAGTTTATCACACTGCAAGTTCCTTTTAGATTAGAATCACTATGGGTTGAAATGATACATACCCGAACGGACTTTAGAATAAGAGAAATCGTTATGGGCTGAAATGATAGGCCTGAATGATTTTCAATTATTTTCATTTACTTGGGATTGTGGGTTTGAAATGATCAAACCCGTGTTCTCTTTGTAAATTACGGGTTGAAATGATATATTATCCGTTTCACTTTACCTAGTGTAGAAAATGATATACAGACCCGTGGTTAAAATATGATTTTCTAAAAAATTTAAAATATTTTAGAAATGTAAATATTATAATATTTTGATTTAAATTTGATTAAAAATGATTTTTGTAAAGTATTATTTATTTTATGAAAACTTATAAGTGAAATAAATAAATGGTAAAATTAGAAAATTTGAAATGTAAGTTATTATGGGAAATTTTAATTTGGTGATATTGGAATTTAAATTAAATATGAAATATGATAAATTCATGATAATTTGGATTGAAGGGAATTTAAGGTGATTTTATAATATATTAATGATTTTTGAATAAAGCTAAAATGTGAAATGAATGAATAATTAAGTTGAAATTTTGAAATATAACTAAAATTGGAAATTTTTGAATTTGGTTTGAAAGTGAATTTTAAGTTAAGTAAATAAAAATGGGATTAAATTATATTTGAAAATTTTAAAATTAAGTGTTAAATTTAATTTAATGAATAAAAAAATTTAATGTTGGAATTTAATAAGTGAATTATTATTAAATTTTGATTTTTGAATGGAGATTTAACTTTATAAAATCATGAATATAAGGGTATTTGAATGATTGTTTTAAAAGTGAAATTATATGATTTTATAAGTTAAAAATGATTTAAAATATAATATAATTGTTGTGAACTTATACTGAATATTTGAAGTTAATTAACTGCATTTCTGAAATGCTATTAATTCTAATGTAAATGATAATACAGTATTTGTAAATGCTGTAGTTGATAATAATGAACCAAATAGCTAAGTTTAATTAAAGGCTATTATAGCATTTTTGTATATGTTATAATTATTGAATTTAACTAAGTTTTATTGAAACTGATTTAACCCTATTATAGCATTTTTAAATGCTATCTTTTGTTAAACTGAACCGTTTGAATGTAACTTTCTGTAGCAATTTCTAAATGCTGTGAAAGTTAAATTTTCATCTTTTTTAATAAATTAAGTGAATAAATGAATTTTGAAAGACTAAAATTTTGAAAATTTAGCAATTTAATTATTAAATATAATAACTTCACTTTTTGATTTAGAATGAAGTAATTTGTTTTGAAATATAAACTATTTGAATTTGTGTTGAAATGGTATTTTAAATAAACGAATGTGGTTTGGAAGATAATATATTTTGATATTTGAAATGGATTTTGAATGATATTGAATTTTGAAATGATATTTGATTTCAAAGTATAAATCACTATTTTGAAATTTTAACCACGGGATGTATTTAATTTATGGTTTAACTGATCCTTAGAGGATGGGCGATCCCAAGCATCCTTTATGTTATAGTGCATTAATACTACAGTTCACTTGAGTTGGTTTACATTATATAAGTATATATGTCATGACTCGAGTGTTTTGTGTTTTACTTTACGCTCGAGTCAGCCTAAGTATTTACTGCTTGGCTTTGGATTTCTTTTCTATAGCTAGGAATCGCTGGAGATTCTGCTTGTCCAGTTATCTATTCCTTTCAGTTCAGTTGTTCTATTTCAGTTCTGGTATTCATAAACTTCTATGTATTTGAAATTTCTATTGTATATGTTTTCAGACTGATATTATGTATTATGTTTTTGAGAGTTGTTATAGTAGCTTCATGAACTACTATGGTATTTTAATTTCCGCTGCGAGTTATTCTGATATTTCTGTGTCTGTGATTCTGTGATTATATTTCATTTGCTCCAAATTTATTTACAATGCAATATTTTGAGCAATTTAAGTCCGACATGTGCGGCTGCGAATGGCTAAAAATATCGGGTTGTTACAGTTAGTGTCAGAGCTTTGGTTTTTAGGCAAACCTTAGCCTGCGGAGCAAAGACTCATTAGAGATAGGGTAGAAATACCCTAGAATGTGTGAAATCAATCTCAGAATCCTTTCTTTGTGAGAGAACGTATTTTCGAAGTATAAAAAGATTTCCAAATGATTTTTAAAGGATTTTCAAAGATTATTTTGGTATAAAAATCTTCTTATTTTGAAATCAAGATTTTCTAAACTTCATCCCTTCGGTATCCACCTTGTTAGAAATCTCTTGGTCAAGATTCTTATCGATTAGGATTCCTTGAACTTTGGAATGCTCCCCACTTGTTCTGAAATCCAGTCCGGTCTTCCCTATTGGTATTCCTTTGATTTTGGAGCATTCCATAAACTCCACTTTGGAATGACCTCTCTTAAGATTAGGGATTCCGCCAATCTTTGAATGATTTTGTAAAAGGGTAAAACTCCTTTACAATTGGCATTGATTCACCGGAGATTTTTATATCCTCGGTTTACAATGCTATCTATCTCCCACTCTACCCGGATTCTATCTCTGGCGATCGAACGTTGATTTGCCTTAGATTTCCGAATTGATTATATTCCTGAAGTCTCGATCGACCGATTAAGGTCGCCCGCGATTTATATAGGCTTATCATCTTCCATTTGGTAATAAAATTATCTTATCTTCGTTCGAGCTTATCTTCGAACAAGAATTCTATTTGATTAGAATTCCTCTAAATTTGAATCTCTGTTTGTTTGAAATCCATCCTTGAATCATCCCTTGGAAATTTGTGTTTGGTTGAATTTGAAATTTTGCATACATCGAAATTATTATTTTGACAAGGATGACCCTATTTTATATATAAAAGTGAAATGTTTTCAATAAGGATTTTGTTTATCTTTTGAAAATAAAAATTTGAAACTTTGAAAGGATTTGAAATTTTGAAAATTTATAACAATTTGATTTATATAAAAGGATTTATAACTGAAGGGTTTTGAATTTTGAACTTCGAGGAATCGAACTCCGGTGTTCTAAAATCGGTTTTAAGATTTGGAAAATATATTATAATAATATGATTTTAAAATATTTTTCGAATAAGAAATGTTTCAAATGTATTCGGATAAATTCCAATGATTTTTAAGAGATTTCAAAGAAGTTTCAAGAAAATATAAGTCCAGAACTCACTTAAGTCGCTGGAAAATAATTTCGGTGATGAATACTTGCATCATCGACATTGATTTTCGAGTTTCTGAATGGGGGAGAGGCCACTCTAGTAGCTTTGCTATGCGAGTGATTTTGTAAAACCAAATTTTGAATTCAAATTTTGAAGTATGGTTTGATGTTCAAAAGATATATGTATATATATATATATATATATATATATATATATATTAAATGATCAAAAATAAGCCGGTGTTCAGCCCTCGAGATTCAGATTTGTTTCGGTATAACCTTATCTATTGAAATTGATTTACTGATTTATCGGTGATTTCCAACTCTTGGATTGAAATTATGATTTCTTTGACTATTTTGAAGGTCCGAGCACTTCCAAATCAAGGTTAACTTTTCAAAGCTAAGAAATTTTGAAAGGTATAAGGTATTTGATAAAGAATAAGTTTAGTTTTGTATGAATAAAGTATAAAGTAATTTGATTTATATAAGTTTGAAACTGTTTGTTGAGTGAAATAAATAAGACAATTGTGAATTATACTGGTATGAAATATAGTTTTGAAATGATATTTGAAGTAAAATGTTGAGTTCTGTTAAATTTATAAGTTAAGAAAAACAGTGAATTTTGACATAACAAATGAAAGTGAGTTTTAGAATATTTTATCTAAGATTTTGTTGTGATAAATCATATGTTACTTTTTTTTAAAATGTGAAATTTTGAAGTCTAGAAATATGATTTATAAGTTTAAATTTGTTAAATTGAAGTTTTATGGTTTTTAAATGTAACGACCCTGGATTTCTGGCCCCGTTTATTTTAATATATATTTAATTTAAATAAATAAAATGTGAACTGATTATATTAAAATGAATATGACTTTGAAAATATTATCATTTGTTTATACAAATTTGTGTTTTAAAAAGGAGATTGATTTGGAGCATTTAAAATTAAATCTTTTAATAATATTTGTAATAAAATTAATCTTATATAATTTAATTAAAATACTTTACTTTGTTTATATTTAGAATAAAATAATACATATAGGTGATAATGTTTGAAATTAAAAATCTAATTCTAGCAATACAAATTATAAATGTAAAATATGAGTCAAATTTATGTATATAATTTAAATAAAATACAAATGAATTATAAAATGAGAATAGATGTAAATATAACTTATGAATCTAATTCAAATATTAATGGCTAAAATAGAAAATATAAATAGTTGATAATGTTCAATATAAATATAAATATTATATATAAGGCAAACACATGAATATAACTTAAAAATTGATAGTTAAAATACAAATGGAAATGAATATAAAAATAAGTATAAAATGTAACTAAATCATATTGTACATAATTTAAATATTGATAATCAAAGTTAAAATGAAAATAAAAATAAGAATTAAGTGTTAGTGTGTGTTTGCAACCTAAAGCTGGGAAATTGTAAACCTGGTATGACATATACCAGATAAACATTTTCTGTTTGAATATAAGCAAGAATTTATTAATTAAAATATACATACAACATAACTTTAAAATTGTAAATAAAGCATAAAAATAAGTTTAAGTATAAAACAAAAGTTATATAGAATAGAATGAAATCTAGGCCAAAGTATAAATAAAATAATAAAACAATAAACATACACAAGAACATCTTCCTGCAAGATACAAAATAAAATATCTTCATTTCAAAGTCAAATGAAATTAGTATGCAAAACAAATATTTATATCAAGATTGTCTTCATTCACAAGCCTTTGACCTGCAATATGTCAGCAAAACAAATAATAATTATGTAAACATCTTTAGAAACCCAAGTACTAAATGTTATCAACTCAGCCTACCATTTGGTCTATGCAAATGCTTACAAATCCATGCATCTAGACACTAAATCTGTCAGGTGAAGAAAAATAAAGATAATGCTTGGCTAGTTGATACCTACCTTAAGCTTCCTGATCTTTTCATATATATAAATATGATTACATCTGAACCATTTGGTTCGATCAGCAAATCACACAAAAGGGTAGAAAAAAGAGAGATCAAACTGAATTCAAAACAAAAAAATATACAGACAGTTTCAGGCCTCAAGCATATTCATATTGCAGCTTTCATGGAACATAATTGCTCTTGTTCTGGAATGTTTTGGTGAGTAAACAAAGTTTTTAATTAAATAGTCATGATTCTTTAACTAATATAATTTGTATATGGTTTTATGTTTGAATATGAATATGTATATGATATACTGCATATTTATCTCCTCTGCTATGTGTTCTTGGTGGTTACAGTTACTTATTTTTATTCAAAATTCAAACTATTTCCATCAATATTGAAATCTGTAATTAGTTCAACTCAACAAAATGTTAAAACTAAAGTAAGATTTGATTTCTAAAGCTAATTTTAAACATGTTGAAGGGCGTATTTCTCTGTAACATATTATACAGGTAATTCACATATTACTTGATAAATTTGAATGTTTAAATTTGTTAGTTTGGATTCAAATCTTGAATAAACATTCCAAAGTGGGATTTTTAAAACAAAGATCAAAATTTAAAAATTAATATTCAAAGAGCAGTTTGGGATTAAAGTAAATTTGCGTTTCTGCCTATTTGAAGTGATCAATTCAACTTTAGTTAATGAAACTTGGATTCAAGCAAGCTTATACATCCACGAACTCGGGAAAAATATGAATTAATTTTTCTATTGATTGAAATTCGAACACGAGACTTTATTAGGATTTTTATTAGGTGTTTTGTTCTTCTCTGTAAATCATCGATTTCGCCATCCTAACGTGATCGAGCTGCGGGAGAGTGTGGGAGAGGAAGGATGGTCGTGTTGTCAAGTCATGGACGAAGTATGGGCGATGCCGATGATTCCTGCGGTGGTGGCAAGGCGATTTCTTGAGTGTTTGTTGCAGTTTTTTTAGCAAACAGTAAATTTTTGAATTCGAATTTTTGGGTGCAGTTTGAGTTTGGATTACGAGCTTGGTGATGATTTGTGACTTGTTGACGTTGTCGTTGCTCGCCGGAGAAGGGAGATGCCGCCGTGCACGTGTACGGCGAGGAGGATGAAGTTGTGCATCGTGTCAGTGGGTATTCTCGTGTCAATACTCGGGTCTGCTTGATGTTAGCTTCGGGTTTGTTGTGTGCTGTGCTCGCGCCAGTTATGAATGTGTTTTTATATTTAGTTTAAAGCTTAACATACTGTTAAAAAAAAGAGAGAAAAGGGAGAAGAAGAAGGTGTTTCAGGTAGTGGCTCGGGTGATTTAGAGGGGAAACCGAAGCGTATGTCGAGAAAATCATGGGAGGTCTCGGGTTTTTGGTCAAACTGCGGAATTTCAGTAATGTAAAGTTGAGCAAATTTGTTTTACAAATTTTTTTAGGCATTTTGAGCTTAGAAAATGTTTAAAAAAAAAGTTAAGCTAAGATTTTGTCCAAATTTTAATTATTTGGTCGAAAGCTTAACGATGTTATTAAACACTTAAATCATTTTAATTAAGAAATTAATTTAAATTTTATATAAGTTAATTAATAATTAAAGTTTGTAGTTAATACTAAAATTGATTTTCAAAATAAAAGAAAAGAGAGACTTTTAAAACGTAATTAAGTTGAATGATTGATATCAATAAATTATTTCGAAAGTAATTAAGAACGATTAACATTTTAAAACTTAATTAGAGTTTGGATTATGTAACTATTTTGTGATAAATAAATAGTAATTCGCTACTTGAGTAAATAAATAAATGATTAGTAGTTGAGTGATTAAGAATAAATCAAACACAGCTAGTGATGGATTATAAGTAAATAAATAATTGAAATCAACTACTTAAGTTAATTAATGAATGAATTAATAGTTAGTTAATCAAGTAATTTAATTATGAATTGATAGTTAATTAATTAAGAAGCTTGATTAAGAATTAATTGTTGATTATTAAATAGTTAGCAGATAATAATTGGATAATTAAGTTTTATTAATAAGAAATTAAAGATATTAATTAATGATCAAGAAACAGTTAATTAAGTAATTAAAATTAAATCACTTGATTAAGGAAGTAATTAATTAATAGTATGAAATAAAATAAAAATGTAATTAAGACTAAATAATTAATTAAGAAATCATCAGTTAAATAATTTGAAATGAAATAAGTAAATATTTGTTAATTAATGATTAATTAAACAGAGTTAAGTGGTTAACTCTTAGGTAATTAATTCTAAATTGAATTAATTACAAATAAGACTTAAAGATGATTGCTTGCGGGTTGTTATGTTGAATATCTGATTGTGATATTTATTTGATGATATTCTATGATGTTCTGTGATATGTTGAGTTATTTCTATGATGATTGTGTATGATTCATCGGTGGTAATGCTATGTTAAATCTACTATCGAATTTAAGTTATTTAAACTGTTTAAGTTAATTAGACAATTTGGCCCTTAAAATGGCGTTTGGATTTCGATGAGACCGGGATCGGAAGAATCAATTTTGATTCTCCGAAAACCACATCGATCCAATTTAAACGATAGGTCGTGAATTCTGAAATGAAGATCGAGATGGTGTTTTCAGAATGCAAGGGTTATCGTCGTTGACTCTGAGGGTGATTCCAAAATGAGTGTGACGAGATAATGCCTTCGGTTTCGTTCGAACCCGGAACGAACTTGTATGGATTGAATGCTTTCAGCACATCGTCAGGCGGACGATGAGCATTCTAAGAAATATGTTCTGTAAAGGTAATCGCAGCCTCAAGCCTCATCAACCGGGAATGGCTAAATCAGGGGAGATGCAGCAAGGTTAGGTGGGTCATGCCCAAGCAGGACAAGATATTTCCCCTGTCTAGATGTCCCTTTTTATTTCGGCTGTGTGGGCGGTTGCTAGCTACAACCGTGGGGTTTATCTTGTTCGGGACCATTCAGTAAGGAATGGTTCCGACCTTGTGTTGTAGGGGGTCGGGAGTGATCCTCGGTACGGTGATCTAGGCCCCGTACTGTGACGGGCGGTACCCCAGTAGCCCTTCCATTGTTGGAAATCCATTTTCCCTACGAGACCCTACGGTTTTGATTTGTATTACCCACTTTTGTGGCTAGTAGCTGGAATTTAATGAATGTAACAATTTCTGCTATTTTCTATTTACTTGAAAACCCTAGACACTATTATAATATCACTGGATTTCCTATAAAATGTTTTGGTTAGCGTAAGGTAAAAACTTACCCGTATTTATTTGTGGGGAGTCTTACGTGATACCTTTATTTTCAAATGTTTTCAAAGTTACACAACTTTAAACCGTTTACTCATATCAGACCCATGTCTAACCCGGAGTTTATATTTTGAATTTCATAAACTCTTGGATACTCAAATTTTTATGAGCAGCCAAGTGATAGGTTTTGGACTTTGATTCCTGGAGGAGCTTGGAGCAGGAGTTTCCAGACGTACGTAGTCATCTATCTAGTGCCGCTGTGTTAGTTGATGTGTACTGTATCTCTGATGTGTATAGTGATAGATGTATGTATGACTGTCATATGTATTGATATTGTATAACTCTGATATATGTAAAACTATGTAATATTTATGTGATATATTATATTTTGTTCCGTTCCGCTGTGAGTTTCTGATATTGCTATTCTTCCTTTCTCTTTCTTTTCTATTTCTATCCCTTTCTTTCTTAATGATGATACGTCTTTCTGGTAGTAGAAGGGCGGGTCGTCGCAGTTGGTATCAGAGCATAGGTTGGTGATAACCTTGGCTCTGGTAAAATTACTCATAGAATAGAGTTTGTAGTACTCTAAAATGAGTTTGAGTGTATTAATAGATATGATCGCGTACTTGTTAGTGAATATAAAATTGTTTTATATTGTGTTGACTTATCTGTTGAGTGTTTATGAATTCTGGTCGATGTATGGGACGCCATTTCATCGATAGGGATTTCTAAACTCTTAAACAAGGTAAACCGACACAGTATTATTTTTAAAGTAGGGTAAATGAAATAATTTTACCCAAAATTTTATTTTGATATAAAAGAAATATTTTTCGGAAATTATTATATATATTCGAATGTTTGGTTGTTAATACTACAACCAAATAAAAATTTAAAATTGGAATGGTTTATAACCAAATAAAATTGTCTAAGTATGGTTTAAATAAAAGGGAATATAATTAAAGTTAGATTAAACTAGAATTTAAGTCCTGGGAATTTGAAAGGTTTTTAAATGAATTTAAAAGAAAGGTTTAGGAATTTAAAATTTTGGGAATGTTGAAATATTTTTTCCAAAAATTTGAGGGTAATAATGGAGTATTGTTTTGGAAAATATTGTTGAATGGAAATTGTTTTGGGAGGAAATTGTGGAAGTAAGGAAGCACTGAACTCACTTCAGTCGCTGGAAAATAATCCTGATAATGATGGCCACATCATCAGTATTCATTTTCGAGTTTCTAAAGTGATGGATTGCTACCAGGATAGTTGGTCTTGATATTGTTTGGGCTTGTTGGGTATACAAGTGTTTTAGAAACTTCAAAGGGAAAATTTGTTTTGGTGAAAACAAGTGTTTGGAATTTGAAAATTTGATTTGACATACCAAGTAGGTATGTGTAGTTATCATTTCAAAATGATTTTGGAAATGAAAACCGGGCAATTGAATTCTAATAAATTCTTTTTGGATAATGTGAAAGTTTAAATGAATCAACTATTGAACTTATAAAGTAAGGTTGGTATTAATAAGAAGAAATTGGGAATTTTAATCCAGGAATTAAAATTTAACTTAAGTGAATGAAAATAAAAGAAAATATATTGGAGTTTAACCTAAGATAAGTTAAATAAAATTGAAATTGAATTAAATTGGATATAAAATTGGAAGGTAAAATGATTGTATTGTGAAATGAAAATTTATACCTTAAGATGGTAAGTGTTATATATATATAATTTAAAATTGTGGTTATAAGATGAAATGATTCAAATGAGCAATATAAGCTTTTAAGTAAATAAAATTTAAAAGAATGGTAAGTAGCTAAATTTAACTAAAGTTGAGTTGGAATAAAACTGAATGTAAATGAATTCAATCGAGTTACAAATAATATTGAATGGAATGAAATTCTTAAGTAAATAAGTAAGTATTGAATTGGATTAAAATAGAATTGGTGTGAGTTGTAAACAAATCTAACTCAAGCATAAATTGAATGACATTATTATAAATAAATTCGATAATGAATTGTTAATGTAAATTAAAATTTAAGAATGGATAAAAGAATAAACTAATTAGTAAATAGTTGGGATTTGATTAAAGGAAAATCAAATCAAAAATTTAAATGGAAATTGGTGGAATAGAATAAACTTAAGTTATTGGGTAGAACAGTTTGAAGAAAATAAATAACTTGAGTAAATTATGATATGATTATTTAAAATATTGGTTGTCGAGTTTAATAAAATAGTTTGGAATTAAACTTTTTGAAATTAAAGAAAATGCAACAAAGAGATTGTGAATAAATTAATTGGGATGGAATCAAGTGTAAGTTGAGTGGAATCAATTTAAAAATTGTTATAAAGCTTAAGTAATTATTTATTCACAATAGTATTGTTGAATTGCATAAGAAAATGGGTTGTTTGAAGTAAACGAGATTAGATAAAATTTTATGAATTATTAGAAGCGAAATAGGATGATGATGAATATGAGTTTGTTTTGCTTAAATGGATTGTATATAAGCAAGTAAGTTATAAATCACTTTAACTGAAGAGAATGATTTGAGAATTGGTTAGAATTAATTGTGATAAGGATTGAAACCTTACATATGTGCTTATGAAAATATGTAATGCTAATGAAAAAAAAATTTAGCAACAAAACAATTTCAAATTGGAGATTGAAATAAATTAATGAATGAAACTAATTTAAAATAATGATAAAAATCAATTATAAATGGAAGATAGTCAATAAAATTCAATATTCAGAATTAAAGATAAATTGAATTCACATGGAATTAGAAATTCAGATTTGAAATAAAAAGATATAAAGGTTAAAGTGGTAGAGTAATAATGTAAGAGTATATATATAATTCTTATATTAGATTTAAGAAATGAATGGTGAAATTCTTAAGTAAAATTTGATATTGAGAAAATTATTCCAAGTAGATAGAAATCAAAATAATGTGAATAAAAGAAATTGATATAGTTGATAATCAATGGATATAAATACGTAGGATGAACGTATATTATTTTATTCGCACAACAATTTGATCCAGATTCGAGCACATAATTTCGAGATAGTTATATCGATCCGAGTTGGGATTTTTCACTCGATTTTCGACGACGAACCATGGATATGGATTTTGATTGATTCTGGAAATTCTCTATCATAGTTATGGCTATGCAAGGAGAATGACAGTTTCTGATCAAGAAACCAGATCTGAGTCCGCACTAGGAAATCGGGTGAACGATACTAGTTCGGAAGAGAAATTGTGTGATCGAGCGAGTGATCGAATTTGATATTGCGTACGAATAGTATATGTACATCGTACGGGCTTGATTGAATAGATATTTGTAACGATCTCGAATTTTAATTAAGTTTAATTTGTTAATTAACTTAATTTTTGAATAGTAAATTGTGGAATTAATTGGAAATCAATATAAAATACTAGTTAAAATATGAATTATTGAAACAAAAAAAATGTATTTAAATTAAATATGAATTGAGATTTACAAAAATAAATAGGTATGTAAGTTTGCAGGAAGGAACCAGATAGATGTATGGTTATACAAACAATATTAGTTACATATGAACAAATGAAATATATATCAAAGTGTGAATGAAGACAAGCATTTAATGCTGGCACAATATTCTTGTATCAGCCCCAAAGCTAAGTAAATTATTGCTAATATGGTGCAAAGTTTATACACTGTGCTGTACAAAGCTTATAATCACCTGTATAAAAGAATAAACAAAAAAATGTCTTTAGTGAAGCAAAGCATAATATCAGCCGAGAAAAGGGAATGCAAGTAATGCAGCCATGCATGTTGTACAAAACAATAATATATATCCCTGTACAATACAAGTATCTCAGCCCATCTTCTCAGTACAAAGAAAATCTTGCATCAGCCTCCATTTGAAAACAAAATATCTGATATATGTTGTAAAAACAATAATATAATACCCTGTACAGCTCTCCCTATTTATCAACCATCTTCATTTCAGTTTTGACCATTATTCAAAGTAATATCATTCAAACTTAAACAAAAATATTTCAACAAGTAAACGAATCAACCTGGAGACAGAAGTAAGGATTTAAAATCTGGAAACAAGGCAAAGTCTTCAGCCTGGAAGTTTAAAAACTAAAGAAATCAAGCAAATTCAGAAATCTGGAAACCCAAAAGTAAATGCCAGTGCAAACTATATCTGGAAAATAAAATAAAGTTGCAGGAAAACAAAAAAATCAAAGTTAAAGGCAAAAAAAATGTGCAGGATCAAATTTCTTCTCTGTTCCTTGTTCTTGTTCTCTGCCTTATTCAAGATCCAGGTGAGTAACATTTTATTAAAACAATTTAAAGAATAAATATGTGAGTATCAGCAAGAAATTTTAACTTGAGTATATATTTGAAAATGCTGTATCTATATATGTTTGTATCTGATCTTCTTCTCTGTGTAGTTACAGAGTATCAAATAACAAGGAATTGTATTTCTTGTTTCCTAATCAACATCAGACTTTGGTTTCAAAACAAAGTAGTTGTATTTATGTATGAGTTGCAATTTAAAAATAGTTTCGTGATGTATAAATGCATGTAGAAGGAAAGATCGGAATTTTTACAGTCAAAACTTGAAACTCTGGGAAATTCAAATTTTGTAAAATATTAGTTCGATTATATAAATTGAATCTATGCTCCAAAATAGGATTTTTAAAACTAATATGAGGATTTTTAGTTAACTATCCTAGTTGCAGTTAATAGTTGAACAAAATATGCATTTTTGCTTTTTTTTGGTGATCGAATGATTCGAGTTGCTCGGGGTTGTTTGTGGAGGTGAAGGAGCCTACTGGGTGTCGGCGAAAAATGGCCGGAGGTGGAGAAGATGGACGTGGCGGCGGCGGCGAGCACTTTTTTTAACCTATTTTTTGATGTGGAAGAGTAATTGGCCTCGTTCGTCGTTTACACTGGACCGAGTGCGAAGCGGTTCTGGGTGATGGTAGAGGGGTAGTTGGCGATGGCGTGGCCGAGATTGTGGTGGTTCCGGTTGTCGAGGCGTCGCACACGAGGCGTGGACAGGTTTCGAGTGGTGTTTCCTGTCATTGTTTCCAGGTTTCGAGTTTATACTCGAATTCGATTTCGCGTGAGTGATGGAGATTCTGGCGATCTAGAGTTGATATGTGGGGGGTTGTTGACTTGCTCGTTGACGTGGTGGTGACCGGAGGTGATCATCGGTGATGTACACGTGCACGGTGTCAAAAGTTGGGGCATTTGGTTTCTGGGTGGTAAAGAAGAAGGGCTGGGTTTTCTTCGTGCTTTCTTCGAATACGACTCGAAGTTTTGGGGTGGAACTCGAAGCAAGGAAGAGGGGTCTCGAGTCAAAAGTTTGGTTCCAGGTTTTACCTGAACCTATCTTCCAGGAATTGAAATTTAGTTTGTAAATAAAATGAAGTTTTAAATTAAATTTGGTTTAATAATTTCAAAACAATTAAGTGTATTAAAGAAGTTTGAATTTAAAAATAGAATTGAATGGTAAATGGAAATTTAAAACAAGTTGAAGATTTAAAGGTTTAAACCTGAAATAAACTTTTAAATCAGATTTTAAATTTTAAAATAAATTTTAATTTATAACTTAAATGTTTAAAATAAAAAAATACTAAAGTTAAAAAGAGGAAAGGAAAATTTATTTTTAACTCTTAAAGAATTTCCTTTAAAATAAATTATTTTTTTTACATATAAATTTTAAAATGTTAGAAAATTCTATTTTAAACTTATTTAAAAATAAATAAGAATTCATTTCAATCTTGAATTTAAAATGGAATTGAAAAGGGAATTTGAAAACAATAAATTAGATTGATTTATTTAATAATAATAATTTGTGGAATTATGAAGTGTAATTACTTAATGATAGTAATTAAAGAATTAATTATTAAATATAATTAAGTGAGTTAATTGGATTAGTTCAGATTTATCACTTAAGTTAATTAATTTAGAATAACCACCTGAAAATTTTAGAAATTATAATTACTTATAAAAGTAATAAATTGATAATTACCGAATGTAGTTAATAAATGATAATCAGCAATTTGGGTATAATTATTTGTTAAGGGGTTAGTGTAGTTTAGCAATTAAAGAATTAATTAATAATTGTGATTAATTAAGATAAATTAAACAATTAAAGGTTAAATTGATTCATTTATTAAGATTGATTAGTCCGTAATTAAAAGTGAATTAATAAATGATAAAAGGGGATTTTATTCTAAATAAATTGTAATTAACTTATGATAATTAACCTAGATTTATAATTAATACAGTTGATTTAAATTTATCAGTCAACTAATGAATTTTACTTGTGAATGTTTGAACTTGACTGAATAATTAAATTGACTATACCTATGGATGCTTGGATGTTAAATTGTTTGATATCTCTCACACGTATGCTTTGTGATATATCCTGATTTGATGTGGTTTATCATCTGTGATATATATATGATCTGTGAATAAAAGATAAGCGCTATAGTTTATACCGCTTATCAAATATATTGCCATATTTGTATCCGTGATGATTGATGTTATGCATTATTGTGTTAAACCCCTGGACCACACCATACACACACAAATATGGATTTCACAAGGAAATCGATTAAGTCGCAGATTTTTGAAAATAGTTTTGAATTTGAATTTTTAAATTCAAATGGTTTGAAATGGGTTGGGTTTAAAGTGAAAAGCTTTTGAAAAAGGAATTTCTAAGATGAAATTTATTTTGAATAACTTGATAAAGTTTGAAATTTAAATAATTTGATTTAAATTTAAATTCAAAATGTGAAACTGAATTCTATAATTTGAAACTAGGGATTAAAGATGTTATACCAGTTATATATGGGTTAAACTATTTTAAAATGTATTAATTTGGGAATATGAATATAAATTAAGAACTTTAACTTGTATAAATATAATTGGATTTTCCTGAAACGAAAACTGTTTGTTTTCAAATAATAAAAACTTTCACATAAGTAATGAACTTCCAATTTGTGTTAAAAAGATTTCTAGTTTAAAATGAAAATGATTTCCAAGTTATAGAAATGGTTTGAAAGCTATAAGTTAAATCTTTGATTTAAAGATTTAACAAGTTAATCCAATTGAAATGAAAATTTGTTTTGAAATCCGTAAATGGAATTTTGTGAAATTAATCTTTTTGTTTAAAAGATTGGAAATGGTAATTTGTTTAAACCATTTGAAGAAAAGTTTTGGGTAATAAGTTGTGACTTAATTGAAATCCCAATATCCATATATTTCTTATAAATATTGCGCTCACTATTCGGTTTAGCCGGGGAAGGACCTTTGTGTCATATAGCCCATTCCGAATACGTGATACGTCGCATATGGATAGCATTTGAAGACCGGTGGTGAAGACCGAATATTTTCGAAAACGAAAGGACAACTCGTCGAATGTCTTTGCATCGACTGGTCCTCAATATAGAGACTCCATATGTGATGGGAAGTCCAGACGTGATTAGAGATTATCCGGATTTGTAAGGGCTTCTTCGGAAGTGCCTTTGGTTCTGTTCGAACCCAGAACAGACTTGTATGGATTGTATGTCTGACATTGCAAATTGAGATATAAAGCAGATTTCTTTCAAATACATTTCTATTGGTGGCGGAGAATTTATTCTTTTAACTTAACACCCTTCTCCGAGACGTACGAGCTCAGCGGTTATGTAGTTGAAGGTTATCAGCGATATATTCCCAATTTGGTAATGTGGCATGCTAAGTGTTGCTGTGAAATGATCATTGTTTGATCATTTGTGATATGATCATTTGTTTGATCATTTATCTTTGTGATCATTACTTTGATCATTTGTTGACCCAAAGCATGGCTTTGTACCAAAGCGTGGCTTTGTGAACAAGACTTCGTCGGACCTCACAGCCCGAAATGGTCGAAACAGGAAAGATGCGGCAAGGTTATTGGGGGTAGCGCCCCTTAGGGTATGTGCATTTCCTTCTGGATAGAGGTGGTATCATGGTATGGATCCCAGATACTTAACCTATGTTGTTGCTGCAAATTTATTACCTTGTGGTTGTTGGTTATCGGGATCCCGGATAAATATTGGTTACGTCCGGAGGATGGCATAGTCGTGTCAGTAGTTACCCAGTTAGGGGTAACCCGGCCTTGTGTTAGCAGAGATCCGGTTTGGTTCTCGGGGACTGTAACGACCCGAAATTTTCGAACCCAAAAATTCCAGATAGTTATGAAAAAGAAGAAAGAGATAGAAGAAGAAGAAAAAGAAGAAGAACAGAAACCCCAAACATCTCACATTCGCAGCGGATAAAATATAATAATCAATAATAATAATAATAATTTACAAAAACAATACTATCTGTCCACTACATTTAATATACATCAGAGTTTCACATTTATACAGTCACTGAATATATATATACAATTATCATATCTCAGATTATCAATAATATAAATACAGCGGAAATAAAACTCTATACGATATTGCCATCCAGCTTGCCTCCTGAGCTCCAGAACGTACCTACCTGAAAATCTGTAATACTCGGTCTGACCCGAGTATTACACCAAAGTAACACCCGGGTCAGGCTGGAAACCAGCGTGAGTAAATCCAACTAACATGGAATACCAAAGAAATCAACTTGTATAAACCCGGGGTAACATATATCAATTTATCTAATTCACCATTTGCTATAGATAACACTTATTCCACATATCAATTTCTAAGTACCAAACTTAGATAAAAATAATCCAATTCACTTAAATCATTTCCTTTCAACCTATTGATTTCTCAAATCAATTTATAAAAATTCGAAGTGGTTTCGGGTATTACCCAATACCCGACCCCGGCCTCTCCGAATCTCATGTCATCCTAACCCAACTTATTCAAATGAAATACACAACATTTCATATCAGAGATATCAACTCATTTCTAAGCAACCAATACCAACAATCATTCATAAGCAAAGCTTAATCACATACAATTCAATGCAATTGATTCTAGTTGAATTTCAAATCTCCGTTGCTCGGATTTCTTTTTTTTAATTAATTCCAAAACATTTAATCAGTCATCCATTCACTATCCATTCATCTTAATTAATCACCCTGGATTAATTATGTTGTAATTACATTCAAGTAATTATCTTTAGCTAATTTCACGATATTAATTATTCTTAACCCAAAATCAATAAGACATCTTAATCACTTCATAAATTAATTAACTATATCAATTACATTAATCCTTAATTACTTATAATAATTAATTTCTCATAAGTCACTTATTGGGATTAATTCATCTTAACTTACATCCTTAATTATATAAATTATGAATTCCAATTATATTTCCATTATTCCAATCCAATTAAATTTCATTAATCAAATCATGATATTAATCACTCTCAAACAATCTCGATCTGTATTTAACTTCATTAATAATTTACTTACTCATTAGTTAATTATCTTATTTACCTTTTGATTTTTCCCGCAAAGTACTTATATTTCATTAATTTCATTAGGCAATTACTTGCCACTCTATTCAATTATTATTCTGAATTACTTACTCTTCATAAATTAACTCAAAACTTAATTAATTTGTTCAAACCACTCATTACTAAATTAATTAACCTAATCGCTAATTATTTTTAATTAATTAATTATCTATTTTAATTACCTTACTAATTTAATGGATCTCAAACCATCAAATCCTTATTAACATTAAAATAAAAACAATTCTTATTTATGATTTAAATTTAAACAACTTAAAACCCCAATACTTCAAGTCAAACCTTAATTAACTCGAGATCCAACCAAAACAAAGTCACATCATCAATGCACATCCAATCAGTTTAAGCACTCAACCAATTATTTAAATTTAACCGTTTTAAATAAAAATCCAGATACGTGAGGTTTACTCACCTTTGATTTGTTTTTTCGCAATCCATTCCCATCCGGCTTGTTTCCCTTTCAGATTCAAACCTTGAATTAAACATTCGCAATTCATTAACATTAAATTAATTATCTTAAATTACTAGATTACTAATTTTATAATCATTAATTATCAATCTAAACTTATTTAATTTAACTCATTATTTGATGTAAACGTTTTGAACTAATAGTTTCTTTTGACAAACTATTTTTGACAACCTAAAATTTAAACAAGTTAACTACAACATCATTAACTGTTGTGACAACCTAATTTTATTTGTATGAAAGTATAGTTATATATAAATTTACAAAAACAGAAAGAGGGATAACGCATACCCAAATAAATCGCCCCTCCCTTCAACGAGTCGAACTCGACTACAGCCCCAAAACGCAAACCAGTGAACCTCAAAATGACCCATGCGAGACCGACCCTTCCTGATCGTCGCCGCCTTCCACTGCGTCGCCGCGAGTCCTTCGAGTGCGCGCGACCAACAAACCTCCACTCGACTCAATTTCGCTGCCTTGCAACCCTCCTTTTGTCGAGCGCGACTGCGCCCCATCCTCCCTAGCTCGAGTTCGAGCTTGAATACCGCGTCGCCATGCCCTCCATGATGCCCCAGTCTTCGCCGATAGAAGTCGAGAAGAGGGCAGTTTCGCTCGAATGGAATTCGAGATTCACGCGTTCGAGCGATTGATTTCCGCTTACCCTATATATATTTTTTTTAATTTTGATTCGAAGAGGATTTGTTTGTTTCATCTGAAGGTGGATTCGAAAGAATTAGGTACAGGAGAAAAAGAAAGGGAGTTCGGCCATGTTAAAATTTTTTTTTTTTTTCAATCGACAAGTTCGATTCTGCTTCAAGATTTTAGAGGAAGACGGGGAAGATATTTCCCTAAGATGGCTTCGGTTGCAAGCCAGAGTGAAATCACGTGAGTAGGGGATGCAATTTAGATTTTTAATTGATTTTATATAATCGAATATTGGAGATACCTCGTGTTCCATAACGCGAAATCCCGAACCCCGAATCAAACACGCCGACAGGCGTTTATAAAGTTTTACCCGCGTTCCGAACACAATGGAACGTGTTTCAGAGGCTAATTTGAAAGTATGCGTGAGTTACGGAAGAAAACTATCGATTTTAAATTAAATCGATTAAAATAGTTCTAAGCGTTTTGTGCTACCAGGATCAAACGACAACTCCGATTGCTACGAAAATTGAAATCCAATAATAACAATCTATTACGGATCCAATGGAACTGGTTTCGTCGAATTCCGAGACTGTGCCTCGGAAGGCTATTTTTCAATTCAATTTAAACGATATATTATTAAAATTGAACAAATTATCTTTAAATTAAATTTCAACCATTTTATTTCAGTATCATCATTATAGATTTTATAAGCCTTCAAATTATTTGAAACAGGCTTAGAATCTCAGATTCAACAATTTACCCAATTTCAATTATAAAATTAAATATTTAAGCTATACAATTAAATGATTTCATTATCAAGTAAATATTGATATCTTAAATTCATATTAAAATTAACTCTTAAATATTTAAAACCAATTAACTATTCAAATTTAAATTGCTAGAAATTCCGGGTCATCACATTCCTTCCCCCTTAAAAGAATTTCGTCCCCGAAATTACTAGCTAGGAAGAATGGACTAATACCCGTTTATATTTTTCAAAACCACAATTAGACAACCTACCAACTATCCTTTATTAAGAACCCACTACCACCTTAACCAACTTCCCAAAACCTTCTATAGTTTTTACGCCATACCCTTTTGCTCACTTCTCTACATTTCAATTTAAAACAAATTTTGAATTGTCAAAATTTTCTCAAAATTTTTCTAACTCCCTAAATTCCCGAAAAAATTTGCCAGCGTTTCCTTTGCGCGGCTAGCTCGGTACAACTACAAAAGGCCTCTACGGGCTCCCAAATTCCAAAAAGAAAACAAAAGCCAAGTGGGTGCATCAAAAACTCAATCCAATATCATACAGAATCACAATACGTACCTTTCAGTCGGGCAATTCAAATTTATCCTTTAGAACCAAATCCAATTTCCCTTTTCCTTTATAACACCTGCATATTCTATTTAACAGCAATATCCAATTGAAACCTTCAAATCACTGTATACATTTCCCTACAGAAATTTCATATCTACTTCTATTCAAATTAGCTTCCACTATTTCATATGAATTCAATTTATTTTCAAATTTGAATACTGAGTTGTATCTTTCATTTAAACTGATTCATATTAAGTTCATTTTCTAATTTACATTAGTCTTTAATTTGGAAACGTTTTGTCGTTAACCTAATTTTTCCCAAAATTTTCAAAAATTTTCTAACTCCCAAAATTTTGGCAGAGTCTCCTTTGTACGGAGGAGCTTTTGCAATTTGACAAGAGATATAAATATATATACATCGACCCACACGGTCGGAAAAAGCAAAAACAGTTCATATTTCCTAATTTTATTGCGTAGGCGTACCTTATTTAGCAATTTAAGCAAGCAGCTTATAAATTTATCAATTAGCATATCCCAAATCTAGCCAAACGGCTTCCCTGTACCTGCACTTACTCAGTTTAAATATGTAAGTGTCATATATATAAATTCTATTAGCATTTCACTTACTTTTAATAGCTAAACACAAGAATTACACAAACAACAAGCATTACGAAAGCAACAAACACCAAACGCTTACCATAATCGATTTATATGATTTTTAAAGCTAATTCAAATACTTTCATCCAATTCATATGCCATTTCATTTAATTTTAATGGTTTACATCGCAATTGCTTACATTCATTTCATTTTTAAGCAAAACAAACTCATAGAATTTAATTACTTTGGTTTACGCCAAACAACAATTATTGTTAAGCAAACTCGACAATATTCGCTTCATAGGATATTCTATTTCATTTAATTCTATTTCATTTCTACTTTATCTACCAACCAACATTGCCTTTCATTTTATTTCTGCATTAAATTCATGCAGACAATTTATTTAGCTTGGCGCATTCAAACTTAAAATTTAATTACCATTTCCAAATTAATTTAATCCAAGTTTCTATTTAATGGGTTTCCATTCCTATTCGAAGCCAAACTTCCATAAATTCTAAACTTAAGTGAATTTATTTTAGTTTATTTCAAGACCAAACTTAAGTTTCTTTGATTTGATTCTCATTTAATCAAATTCCATTTAATTTAGTTAGCCTATCCATTTAAATTTTAGTTTTAAATTCATTTTCTCAATTTATCAAAATGATATTCAACACATATGCCACCGAACTTAAGTTCAGTCTGATAAACCAATTCAATCACAACTTGATTTAGTTTTTATTCTATTAAACTTCAACCATTTATTATTTATTATTTAACTCCATAAGCCCATTTAATATTTTCATTTACTTACTTAATTCGTTATCGGATTTATTTTATTAATACACGGTCATTCTCAATTTATTTCTATTCACTTGGGTTTTGTTTGCAACTCTAACCATTTCTCTTATGATTCACTTTCATTTCAATCGACTATACTTCCATAATTCCTAAATTTGCTTGCAAACTTCATTAAATATTATTCAAATCACACTTGGATTTTATTTGCAATTCAAACCATCACATTTTTCAATCCAACTCTATTTCATTTTTATTTTACAGTATCTCCTCTTATTTAATTCATTATCAAACCCAAGTCGAATTCTATTTATAACTCGAATTCATTTCCAAACTTCATTATCTATTTACAATCCATTTTAGTTATCCAGGTTAAATTTTATTAACATTCTCTATTAAATAATTTATTTAGATAATTAGCTTACTTCCACTTTTAATTCAACATTGGATTTTTAATTACAAAGAGTCACTTCATTAAAATTTCTCGAGTTTCAATTTTATTTTACAATTTCAGTTTGAACTTCTCTTGATTTTCCAAAATTTCATCTCCTTTATTTTAAAATTTTAGAAATGCCCATAAAATCTCATAATAATATTAAAATAGCTTTTATAAAATATTTCTTATAACTCGATGTCTCAACCAGTTCATCCTTGTTCTCACAGAAATTCAATCATACGTTGATCAGGCGTAGGACTGAAAATCTATAAGTACTTGGTAAACCCGTTTTCAACATCCAGTAAAAATATTGAAAACATTTTGAAATAGAGGAAATATCCTTGGTGACAATGCTCTGAAAATCATCACCCCCATCCATGGTCACAGTTACATACCAGGGTTACGTTGCAGTCGCAACAAAAGTCCATGTAACTGCAGGCTCTCCGCGGCACTCTCGATTACGCCATGGATCCCACACAACAGATCACAGTTACATCTAGGGTTACGTTGTCGTCACAGCAAAAGTCCATGTAACTGCAGGCTCTCAGCGGCCTCTGATTTTCGCTGACGAAATGAAACTTCTCCACTCCTACATAAGTCGCAGTCTACCGAGATAAACTCAACCGCAGACTGTTGGCTCTCAGCGGCACACACAACTTCCGCAATGTTACCATAGGTCGCAGTTACATCCTGGGTTACGTTGCAGTCACAACAAAAGTCCATGTAACTGTTGGCTCTCCGCGGCACACACGACTTACGCTATGGTAACTCAACTCATAATCCTCAGGAACTAGTTTTGTCCGGACTCCCCACAGGATCAACTTTAGAACCCCCTTTGGGGCTCAAGGCAGCGCCACCCAGTGGCACTCCTGAGAAGTCCATTTCAAGGGAGCGCCTTTTTCCCCAGAGCTATCATCAAAACATCTTATACTATACACATATAGTATCTTTCAAATCATACACCTAGTATGAATTTCATAAAAGATCCTTTACACAAAATCGATTATATCCAAAAATCGATAATTCTCAAACTAGGCTTTCCAAATTCAATATTGATTTTACCCAAAAATCAAAAGTCTTTCCAAATCCAAAAGTTCCCAAAACCTTTTCCAAAATCCACATAAGATCCTTTATATATATCTACAGATATATAAAATTTTTAAAACTTTGGATCCTTTCAAACTTGTATAAAACTCCTTTTATACATCAACACTTTTGAAAAATCCATCAGAGTGAGATATACTCACTTATTTCCATTTTCCATTAATCCCCATTTGGATTATCACTTCAATTCTTATCTCAGTTGGGTATTTAATCAATAACAGTTGGAACTCCGACCAGTTTATTTTTAGGAAATAGCTTGAAATTTTAAAAATAGGTAAGTAGTTGAAAAATAATTATTAGTTTGCAAAATAACTGCAAAATAGTTAACTAATTATAAAATAGTTGAGAAATAGCTAAATAGTTTCAGAAATTTTAGATAATTGTAAAATAGTTGTAAAATAGTAATTAATTTGTAACATTGTTGAAAAATAGTAATTAGTTTAGAAAACTGCTGAAAAATGGTTAAATAGCTCCAAAAATAATTGTAAAACATGTACAAAATAATTTGGCTTCAAGAAAGAAAGGTTGTATATATTTAATAGCTTAGAAAAATAAGTTTTTATCGAAACAATTTATATTGGAAATAGGCAAGAGCCAACTGTTCACTTTCCCAACAATTCAATTTAAATCTCCATTTAAATTGACCCAATTCCAATCCAAATAACTCCAAATTCCATTGGACTTGATTAATTCCCAATTCAAGTTGAATCAATCTTGATTCTTTCCCAAATTTAAATCGAATTCTAATTGATTTTAATCCTGTTCCATTTTAATTATAATTTCATATTATTCCAATCAATTTGAATTATTATCAATTTAATTTCAGAATCCAAATCACTTCAATTTAATCCATTCCAATTTCCCATTTAAAATTTTTAAACTTATATATTTTCAATCACCAACCCAATTACTTCAAACCAAATTAAATTTTGAACTAATTCAATTTCAATCTTGAATTTTAAACTACCTCGAATTATATAAATTCGAGTTAAATTCTCAAAGGTTGATTTTAATTTTTTAAACCAAATTGACTTTTATTTAAAGTTTTTCAACAATCTTAAATTTTCTGAGTCCAATTCTTCATTTCAACTTATCACTACTGATATTTTTTTTTTATTCCATAAACATTTTAATTTAGATTCCAGAGTTTAAACCAATTTCCAAAATTTCAATACCACCTTAGACTTCAACTATATCCAAAATTCTTTGGCAAATTCAATTATCCCTTTGAATTTCACAACCAAACTCAACTCACAAACAATTCCTTTTTAAAACAATTTTGGTAGCAATTTCTCTTCTAGAAACTCGAAAATGAACATCGATGATGCTGCAGTCATCACCGACTTTATTTTCCAGTGACCAAAAGAGTTCAATGCTTTAATCTCTCTCTAAAAACTCTTCCAAATATTTTTGATTTCAAATCTCCCAAATTTCAAACACAAAAATATTTTTGAAATAATATTATTCTTTCTTTAAAACCCTTGGAAACCACTTTCAAACCCAAAGGAATTTTTATTTTTATTTTTCCAAAATTCCAAACTCCCAATCCATCAAATTCATATTTAAACATTACTCTGAAATTTTCATCTTACTCTATTTCAAATATTCTCTGGAATTCTATTTCAAATTATAATCTCATTTATTTATGAAGTTTATTTCAATTTATAAATTACATTTACAATCTATATTTCAAATTCCATTTTGATTTTAAACCAATTTCACTTTAATTACAATTCCAAGATTATTCTAATTACTTTGGACTAGTATCCATTCAATTGAACCCACTTCAATTTCAATCATTTCAATTCAATCCAATTCAAGTCTTCCATTAAATTTTTGAACTTATACATCTTCCATCCAAATCCAATTAATTCAAATCGGATTCAATTTGAATGAGTTCAATTCCAACTTCAAATTTAAACCATCTCGAATCATATAATTCGAGCTAAATTCTCAAAGATTGGTTTAACCTTTTTAAACCAAATTTAACTTTGTTCATTTAAAGTTTTTAATCAATTTAATGTTTTTGAGTTCTAATTCTAGAATTTCATTTTTAATTAATTTAATTTTAATTTGGTTATATTACATTCCTTCTTAACTTAATTCCAATAATTTAACACCCCATCACCTTAATATTTACTAGAAGGAAATATTGCTTTATATATCAAAATATACTTTTATATAAAACAATTTAAAATCTTTATAAACAAATAACAAGTACGCGCTCATATATATACACTCAATTCATTCTAGAGTACTCCGGACTCTAGTTAATGAGAAATCCCCACCAGAGCCAAGGTTCTCGCTTAACCTTTCAGCTCTGATACCAAATGTAACGAACCGAAATTTTCGAACCCGAAAATTCCAGATAGTTATGAAAAAGAAGAAAGAGATAGAAGAAGAAGAAAAAGAAGAAGAACAGAAACCCCAAACATCTCACATTCGCAGCGGATAAAATATAATAATCAATAATAATAATAATAATTTACAAAAACAATACTATCTGTCCACTACATTTAATATACATCAGAGTTTCACATTTATACAGTCACTGAATATATATATACAATTATCATATCTCAGATTATCAATAATATAAATACAGCGGAAATAAAACTCTATACGATATTGCCATCCAGCTTGCCTCCTGAGCTCCAGAACGTACCTACCTGAAAATCTGTAATACTCGGTCTGACCCGAGTATTACACCAAAGTAACACCCGGGTCAGGCTGGAAACCAGCGTGAGTAAATCCAACTAACATGGAATACCAAAGAAATCAACTTGTATAAACCCGGGGTAACATATATCAATTTATCTAATTCACCATTTGCTATAGATAACACTTATTCCACATATCAATTTCTAAGTACCAAACTTAGATAAAAATAATCCAATTCACTTAAATCATTTCCTTTCAACCTATTGATTTCTCAAATCAATTTATAAAAATTCGAAGTGGTTTCGGGTATTACCCAATACCCGACCCCGGCCTCTCCGAATCTCATGTCATCCTAACCCAACTTATTCAAATGAAATACACAACATTTCATATCAGAGATATCAACTCATTTCTAAGCAACCAATACCAACAATCATTCATAAGCAAAGCTTAATCACATACAATTCAATGCAATTGATTCTAGTTGAATTTCAAATCTCCGTTGCTCGGATTTCTTTTTTTTAATTAATTCCAAAACATTTAATCAGTCATCCATTCACTATCCATTCATCTTAATTAATCACCCTGGATTAATTATGTTGTAATTACATTCAAGTAATTATCTTTAGCTAATTTCACGATATTAATTATTCTTAACCCAAAATCAATAAGACATCTTAATCACTTCATAAATTAATTAACTATATCAATTACATTAATCCTTAATTACTTATAATAATTAATTTCTCATAAGTCACTTATTGGGATTAATTCATCTTAACTTACATCCTTAATTATATAAATTATGAATTCCAATTATATTTCCATTATTCCAATCCAATTAAATTTCATTAATCAAATCATGATATTAATCACTCTCAAACAATCTCGATCTGTATTTAACTTCATTAATAATTTACTTACTCATTAGTTAATTATCTTATTTACCTTTTGATTTTTCCCGCAAAGTACTTATATTTCATTAATTTCATTAGGCAATTACTTGCCACTCTATTCAATTATTATTCTGAATTACTTACTCTTCATAAATTAACTCAAAACTTAATTAATTTGTTCAAACCACTCATTACTAAATTAATTAACCTAATCGCTAATTATTTTTAATTAATTAATTATCTATTTTAATTACCTTACTAATTTAATGGATCTCAAACCATCAAATCCTTATTAACATTAAAATAAAAACAATTCTTATTTATGATTTAAATTTAAACAACTTAAAACCCCAATACTTCAAGTCAAACCTTAATTAACTCGAGATCCAACCAAAACAAAGTCACATCATCAATGCACATCCAATCAGTTTAAGCACTCAACCAATTATTTAAATTTAACCGTTTTAAATAAAAATCCAGATACGTGAGGTTTACTCACCTTTGATTTGTTTTTTCGCAATCCATTCCCATCCGGCTTGTTTCCCTTTCAGATTCAAACCTTGAATTAAACATTCGCAATTCATTAACATTAAATTAATTATCTTAAATTACTAGATTACTAATTTTATAATCATTAATTATCAATCTAAACTTATTTAATTTAACTCATTATTTGATGTAAACGTTTTGAACTAATAGTTTCTTTTGACAAACTATTTTTGACAACCTAAAATTTAAACAAGTTAACTACAACATCATTAACTGTTGTGACAACCTAATTTTATTTGTATGAAAGTATAGTTATATATAAATTTACAAAAACAGAAAGAGGGATAACGCATACCCAAATAAATCGCCCCTCCCTTCAACGAGTCGAACTCGACTACAGCCCCAAAACGCAAACCAGTGAACCTCAAAATGACCCATGCGAGACCGACCCTTCCTGATCGTCGCCGCCTTCCACTGCGTCGCCGCGAGTCCTTCGAGTGCGCGCGACCAACAAACCTCCACTCGACTCAATTTCGCTGCCTTGCAACCCTCCTTTTGTCGAGCGCGACTGCGCCCCATCCTCCCTAGCTCGAGTTCGAGCTTGAATACCGCGTCGCCATGCCCTCCATGATGCCCCAGTCTTCGCCGATAGAAGTCGAGAAGAGGGCAGTTTCGCTCGAATGGAATTCGAGATTCACGCGTTCGAGCGATTGATTTCCGCTTACCCTATATATATATTTTTTTAATTTTGATTCGAAGAGGATTTGTTTGTTTCATCTGAAAGTGGATTCGAAAGAATTAGGTACAGGAGAAAAAGAAAGGGAGTTCGGCCATGTTAAAATTTTTTTTTTTTTTCAATCGACAAGTTCGATTCTGCTTCAAGATTTTAGAGGAAGACGGGGAAGATATTTCCCTAAGATGGCTTCGGTTGCAAGCCAGAGTGAAATCACGTGAGTAGGGGATGCAATTTAGATTTTTAATTGATTTTATATAATCGAATATTGGAGATACCTCGTGTTCCATAACGCGAAATCCCGAACCCCGAATCAAACACGCCGACAGGCGTTTATAAAGTTTTACCCGCGTTCCGAACACAATGGAACGTGTTTCAGAGGCTAATTTGAAAGTATGCGTGAGTTACGGAAGAAAACTATCGATTTTAAATTAAATCGATTAAAATAGTTCTAAGCGTTTTGTGCTACCAGGATCAAACGACAACTCCGATTGCTACGAAAATTGAAATCCAATAATAACAATCTATTACGGATCCAATGGAACTGGTTTCGTCGAATTCCGAGACTGTGCCTCGGAAGGCTATTTTTCAATTCAATTTAAACGATATATTATTAAAATTGAACAAATTATCTTTAAATTAAATTTCAACCATTTTATTTCAGTATCATCATTATAGATTTTATAAGCCTTCAAATTATTTGAAACAGGCTTAGAATCTCAGATTCAACAATTTACCCAATTTCAATTATAAAATTAAATATTTAAGCTATACAATTAAATGATTTCATTATCAAGTAAATATTGATATCTTAAATTCATATTAAAATTAACTCTTAAATATTTAAAACCAATTAACTATTCAAATTTAAATTGCTAGAAATTCCGGGTCATCACAGGGACGTCCTTCCAAAGGCGTTCTCATGTGGAAATGGGAAGTTCATTGGCCTGACCATTTTGTTGGAAATCCAAAGAAACAATACGAGCCTTGTACGGTATTAGTTGTAGAACCTGCCATCTAATATGGTAGCTATAGTAGGCATAATATAATGGTACCTATGCTGGCTAAGATTTATATTCTACTTTCGAAATGTTTTCTACACTATGCACTAATAATAATATCAAAAATGATTTGATCTTGCGTAGTAAGCATCTTTGACTAACATAAGAAGAAATCTCCTCCAAGTCTGCGTTTACATTGTGTGTGTGGCGGGAGGTCTTATGGTAGTTACATTTTCAAAAAGTATTGCGAATTGACTGTAAAATCTTTTGTTGATTGTTTTAAAAGATAAACTGTTTGTTGCTCACACCAGTCCCACGACTGATCCAAAGTTTATTGTTTCTTTCCTAAACTCTGGGTGCTCATTATTTTCTACACGAGCAGTCTAGAGTTGGGTTTTTCAGATAGTCAGGTTTAGTAGATTATCTGGAGTTAATTCAGTCTTTGGATCACACCAGTCTTGCTTAGCTTGGTGCATCGTTATTGGGAGTTCGAGCTATTGCTGGATTGGTTCTTGGAGTTGGGAGTTGCGGTTTTGGAGTTGTTCCTTGAAGACTATCTTAGAGTTATTTGTTCCGCTGCTGGTGTTATCATTTTCTTTTCCGCTGCTATTTCTTGTATCATATCTCTGATGTATATTGATATTCATTGTATCACTCTGTTGTATCAGATATTGTATCTGTGTTGTATATTAATGTATTATTTCTTTTTCTTCCGCTGTATCGTTATACTTAATATTGTTATAAGCTCCGACGACTCGAATTTGAACGGTCGAATCTACGGCATTCGAGAACGATGTAAAGTATGGATGTCGATTTTCGAGCGCGAAAAATATGCGTCGTTGCAATATTGAAATTTTGTAAAGAAGTCAATAAAATTTGGAAAGAGTTAATATTGTAGATTTCAGTATTGAATTGCCAGAATGGATGTCTGGAATTCATTGTGTATTCCGTATATCTCATCTTAGAAATTTGTTTATGATTCATCAATTGTTGTTAAAACAGTAGTCCAGGGATTTGGAAGTCGAATCATATTTGACCGTGGTCAGGAATCCGGTTCGGATTGATGATCATCAAGAGGCAACTCTTGATAATTTTAGGGAAACTTATCCGAATTTGTGTTCAGATAGCTAGTGTTGTTTGTTAGGATAGACTGTTTGATTGTTTGCTAATATATGAATGATATGTATGTTTGAATGGTTGGTGTAACAGCTTTTAAAATTATCTTTGTTTTAAATTTCGGGGACGAAATTATTTTAAGGGGGAAGGAATGTAACGACCCTGGATTTCTGGCCCCGTTTATTTTAATATATATTTAATTTAATTAAATAAAATGTGAACTGATTATATTAAAATGAATATGACTTTGAAAATATTATCATTTGTTTATACAAATTTGTGTTTTAAAAAGGAGATTGATTTGGAGCATTTAAAATTAAATCTTTTAATAATATTTGTAATAAAATTTATCTTATATAATTTAATTAAAATACTTTACTTTGTTTATATTTAGAATAAAATAATACATATAGGTGATAATGTTTGAAATTAAAAATCTAATTCTAGCAATACAAATTATAAATGTAAAATATGAGTCAAATTTATGTATATAATTTAAATAAAATACAAATGAATTATAAAATGAGAATAGATGTAAATATAACTTATGAATATAATTCAAATATTAATGGCTAAAATAGAAAATAGAAAATATAAATAGATGATAACGTTCAATAGAACTATAAATATAAATATTATATATAAGGCAAACACATGAATATAACTTAAAAATTGATTGTTAAAATACAAATGGAAATGAATATAAAAATAAGTATAAAACGTAACTAAATCATATTGTACATAATTTAAATATTGATAATCAAAGTTAAAATGAAAATAAAAATAAGAATTAAGTGTTAGTGTGTGTTTGCAACCTAAAACTGGGAAATTGTAAACCTGGTATGACATATACCAGATAAATATTTTCTGTTTGAATATAAGCAAGAATTTATTAATTAAAATATACATACAACATAACTTTAAAATTGTAAATAAAGCATAAAAATAAGTTTAAGTATAAAACAAAAGTTATATAGAATAGAATGAAATCTAGGCCAAAGTATAAATAAAATAATAAAACAATAAACATACACAAGAACATCTTCCTGCAAGATACAAAATAAAATATCTTCATTTCAAAGTCAAATGAAATTAGTATGCAAAACAAATATTTATATCAAGATTGTCTTCATTCACAAGCCTTTGACCTGCAATATGTCAGCAAAACAAATAATAATTATGTAAACATCTTTAGAAACCTAAGTACTAAATGTTATCAACTCAGCCTACCATTTGGTCTATGCAAATGCTTACAAATCCATGCATCTAGACACTAAATCTGTCAGGTGAAGAAAAATAAAGATAATGCTTGGCTAGTTGATACCTACCTTAAGCTTCCTGATCTTTTCATATATATAAATATGATTACATCTGAACCATTTGGTTCGATCAGCAAATCACACAAAAGGGTAGAAAAAAGAGAGATCAAACTGAATTCAAAACAAAAAAATATACAGACAGTTTCAGGCCTCAAGCATATTCATATTGCAGCTTTCATGGAACATAATTGCTCTTGTTCTGGAATGTTTTGGTGAGTAAACAAAGTTTTTAATTAAATAGTCATGATTCTTTAACTAATATAATTTGTATATGGTTTTATGTTTGAATATGAATATGTATATGATATACTGCATATTTATCTCCTCTGCTATGTGTTCTTGGTGGTTACAGTTACTTATTTTTGTTCAAAATTCAAACTATTTCCATCAATATTGAAATCTGTAATTAGTTCAACTCAACAAAATGTTAAAACTAAAGTAAGATTTGATTTCTAAAGCTAATTTTAAACATGTGGAAGGGAGTAATTCTCTGTAACATATTATACAGGTAATTCACATATCACTTGATAAATTTGAATGTTTAAATTTGTTAGTTTGGATTCAAATCTTGAATAAACATTCCAAAGTGGGATTTTTAAAACAAAGATCAAAATTTAAAAATTAATATTCAAAGTGCAGTTTGGGATTAAAGTAAATTTGCATTTCTGCCTATTTGAAGTAATCGATTCAATTTTAGTTAATGAAACTTGGATTGAAGCAAGCTTATACATCCATGAACTCGCGAAAAATATGAATTAATTTTTCTATTGATTGAAATTCGAACACGAGACTTTATTAGGGTTTTTATTTGGTGTTTTGTTCTTCTCTGTAAATCATCGATTTCGCTACCCTAACGTGATCGAGCTGCGCGAGAGTGTGGGAGAGGAAGGATGGTCGTGTTGTTAAGTCGTGGACGAAGTATGGGCGATGCCGATGATCCCTGCAGTGGTGGCAAGGAGATTTCTCGAGTGTTTGTTGCAGTTTTTTTAGCAAACAGTAAATTTGTGAATTCGAATTTTTGGGTGCAGTTTGAGTTTGGATTATGAGCTTGGTGATGATTTGTGACTTTTTGACGTTGTCGTTGCTCGCCGGAGAAGGGAGATGCCGCCGTGCACATGTACGGCGAGGAGGATGAAGTTGTGCGTCGTGTCAGTGGGTATTCTCGTGTCAATACTCGGGTCTGCTTGATGTTAGCTTCGGGTTTGTTGTGTGCTGTGCTCGCGCGAGTTATGGATTGTTTCTTTATTTAGTTTAAAGCTAACATACTATTAAAAAAAAGAGAAAAAAGGGAGAAGAAGAAGGTGTTTCAGGTAGGGGCTCGGGTGATTTAGAGGGGAAACCGAAGCGTATGTCGAGAAAATCATGGGAGGTCTCAGGTTTTTTTCAAAGTGCAGAATTTCAGTAATGTAAAGTTGAGCAAATTTGTTTTACAAATTTGTTTAGACGTTTTGAGCTTAGAAAATGTTTAAAAAAAATTAAGCTAAGATTTTGTCCAAATTTTAATTATTTGGTCGAAAGCTTAACGATGTTCTTAAACACTTAAATCATTTTAATTAAGAAATTAATTTAAATTTTATATAAGTTAACTAATAATTAAAGTTTGTAGTTAATACTAAAATGGATTTTCAAAATAAAAGAAAAGGGAGACTTTTAAAACATAATTAAGTTGAATGATTGATATCAATAAATTATTTCGAAAGTAATTAAGAACGATTAACATTTTAAAACTTAATTAGAGTTTGGATTATGTAAATAGTTTGTGAAAAATAAAAAGTAATTAGCTACTTGAGTAAATAAATAAATGATTAGTAGTTGAGTGATTAATAATAAATCAAACACAGTTAGTGATGGATTATAAGTAAATAAATAATTGAAGCCAACTACTTAAGTTAATTAATGAATGAATTAATAGTTAGTTAATCAAGTAATTTAATTATGAATTGATAGTTAATTAATTAAGAAGCCTGGCTAAGAATTAATTGTTGATTAATTAAATTGTTAGCAGATAATAATTGGATAATCAAGTTTTATTAATAAGAAATTAAAGATATTAAATAATGATCAAGAAACAGTTAATTATGTAATAAAAATTAAATCACTTGATTAAGGAAGTAATTAATTAATAGTATGAAATAAAATAAAAATGTAATTAAGACTAAATGATTAATTAAGAAATCATCAGTTAAACAATTTGAAATGAAATAAGTAAATATTTGTTAATTAATGATTGATTAAACAGAGTTAAGTGGTTAACTCTCAGGTAACTAATTCTAAATTGAATTAATTACAAATAAGACTTAAAGATGATTGCTTGCGGGTTATTATGTTGAATATCTGATTATGATATTTATTTGATGATATTCTGTGATGTTCTGTGATATGTTGATTTATTTCTATGATGATTGTGTATGATTCATCGGTGGTAATGCTATGTTAAATCTATTATCGAATTTAAATTATTTAAACTGTTTAAGTTAATTAGACAACTTGGCCCTTAAAATGGCGTTTGGATTTCGATGAGACCGGGATCGGAAGAATCAATTTTGATTCTCCGAAAACCACATCGATCCAATTTAAACGATAGGTCGTGAATTCTGAAATGAAAATCGAGATGGTGTTTTCAGAATGCAAGGGTTATCGTCGTTGACTCTGAGGGTGATTCCAAAATGAGTGTGACGAGATAATGCCTTCGGTTTCGTTCGAACCCAGAACGAACTTGTATGGATTGAATGCTTTCAGCATATCGTCAGGCGGACGATGATCATTCTAGAAATATGTTCTGTAAAGGTAATCGCAGCCTCAAGCCTCATCAAGCGAGAATGGCTAAAACAGGGGAAATGCAGCAAGGTTAGGTGGGTCATGCCCAAGCAGGACAAGATATTTTCCCTGTCTAGATGTCCCTTTTTATTTCGGCTGTGTGGGCGGTTGCTAGCTACAACCGCGGGGTTTATCTTGTTCGGGACTGTTCAGCAAGGAATGGTTCCGGCCTTGTGTTGTAGGGGGTCGGGAGTGATCCTCGGTACGGTGATCTTGGCCCCGTACTGTGACGGGCGGTACCCCAGTAGCCCTGCCATTGTTGGAAATCCATTTTCCCTATGAGACCCTACGGATTTGATTTGTATTACCCACTTTTGTGGCTAGTAGCTGGAATTTAATGAATGTAACAATTTCGGCTATTTTCTATTTACTTGAAAACCCTAGACACTATTATAATATCACTAGATTTCCTATAAAATGTTTTGGTTAGCGTAAGGTAAAAACTTACCCGTATTTATTTGTGGGGAGTTTTACGTGATACCTTTATTTTCATATGTTTTCAAAGTTAGACAACTTTAAACCGTTTACTCATACCAGACCTATGTCTGACCCGGAGTTTATATTTTGATTTTTATAAACTCTTGGGTACTCAAATTTTTATGAGTAGCCAAGTGATAGGTTTTTGGACTTTGATTTCTGGAGGAGCTTGGAGCAGGAGTTTCCAGACATACGTAGTTATCTATCTGGTGCCGCTATGTTAGTTGATGTGTACTGTATCTCTGATGTGTATAGTGATAGATGTATGTATGACTATCACATGTATTGATATTGTGTAACTCCGATATATGTAAAACTATGTAATATTTATGTGATATATTATATTTTGTTCCGTTCCGCTGTGAGATTCTGATATTGCTGTTCTTCCTTTCTCTTTATTTTCTATTTCTATCCCTTTCTTTCTTAATGATGATACGTCTTTCTGGTAGTAGAAGGGCGGGTCGTCAAATTAAAAGTTAAAATAAAATCTAGAATTTTATAGCATTTCCAAAATGCTATAGTCTTTTGACAGCATTTTTAAATGCTGTTGTTTTGAATTTAACTATGTTTGAAATAACTAAATATCTATTACAGCATTTTATAAATGCCGTTATTCTTGAACTAAACTATTTTGGAAACTATAAGCTACGATAGTACTTTATAAATGCTGTCGTTGCTAAATTTGACAATGTTTTGAATGTTATAGATTTTAACACTGTTTGAGTTATATTTTAAAGTGTTAAATGTTTTAATTTTTGGAATTGAATATTTGTGAAATTTAAGGAGTTTTGAATATAGTTTAATATTTAAATTTGAAATTTTAAGGAATTTAAATTGAATTTGAATTTAAATAAGGTTTACTTGGTTATGTGTTAAATGGAATGAAATGTAATGAGATAAACGAATTTTGATTGGAATTTTGAAATGTATTTTGCAGTGATATTTGAAATAATAAATGAATGACATATTTGATTTTTAAAATGATATTTAAATCTGAATATTTGAATTTGAATTCAAATAATGCTTGGTAATGAGGCTTTGAATGATATAATCTTTATTTGATAAAGAATGTGAATTTGGAATGATAATTGGTTTTGATAAGTGAATATTTGAAGTTTATATTAGCATGAAAGGATATTTATTTACTAGAAATTCTAGTTTATTTAAATGATATTGGATTTATGAAATGAATATTTCAAAAATATGTAATAATGAAGTAAATTTGAGATATATGAAATTATAAAATTTAATTTTGGAATATGGTATATTTAAGCTTTGAAATATATTAAAGATTGAATAGTTTATTTTGTGGATCAAATCTTTATTTTAAATTTGATAATATTTGAAATGGTTTTGTTGGAAAACTAAATTGAATTGAAGCTGATGGTTTGAATTGAATTAAAATTGGAAATTTTAGATTTGGGTTTAATTTAATATTTGTGAAATGTAAAGAATTAAAGGAATGTTTTACGATTTCAAATGTATGATTTCGAAATGTAATGATTTTCAAAGTATAATGATTTCAAGTATTTTGGTTTCGAATGATTTATAACTTTGAAAGTATTATGATTTTGAAGTGAATATATGTTTGAAATGGAAATGAATTTGTTTGACCTACATTTTGTTGATTTGGAAATTTGGATTATTTTCTAAATATATTGTTTTAAGAAACTTTGAAACTGAATATATGTAATTTGGAAGAAATGATTTGGCGAAATGATATATGATTTTGAAACTGAAATGTTATTGAAACGAATTAAAATTGAGAACCTTGATTTACTAAATACTTGGTTTGGAAGTTATCGAACTTATATAAAATGGATTTGTATAAGTATGAAGTTGATTTGAAACTATCATTTTGGAAAGGTACTAAATTTTTAAAGTGAAATCTTATATAATCAAAGTCTATATAAGTGTGATTTGATATACTATTGATTTTGGAAAGTATTCGATTTGAAAATGAAATCTTATATATAATGGAATTTATATAAGTGCGTTATTTAAAGCTATGATTTTGAAGGGATAGTATATATGGTATATTATATTTTGAAGTAAGAGGTATGGGAAGTACCCTCCGGAAGAAGTATAGTGATATGCTTCGACCCAGATGGTCTTGGGGAATCCAGGAATGGATTCGACCGATAAACCCTAATGGACTTGGGTGAATTCAGAAATGGATTCGAACTGATATGGTTGTCCGGACTTAAACTCATGAGTTCCTCGATTATTTTTTCAGGGTAGATGGTTCTTTAGTTTACCCAATGGTGGCGATTTCGATCCTGGGATCTGTTGTTATGGATCTTCCGGGAAGGAAGTGCATCCATTGCGTAAATCATTGAATCAGCAGCGTACCACTGCAGCAGGGGTCGATGGTCCCTTATTTACGAACTGGCTACGATATTTTTCTGGAATCCAAAAGGTAGAAGGATCTTCTGGAAAGTTTTGTGTCCATTACGTAAATTCTGGATCAGCAGCGGGCCATTGCTATCGTATTATCATCATTTGACATTAGATTTTGAGCGGAACTTCTCATACCCATTTTTAAGTATTTACACTGGGTGTTGAAACATGTCTGCTAAGTACTTGGAGAATTCTAACTTTGCGCCTGATCAACGCATAGCCAGAGTCTGCAGGAACAAAAGTAAACTTGTTAAGACATCGGGTTATAAAATTATTTTGATAAAATATCTTGATAAAGTACTATATAAAGAATATTTTGATCAGTTATTTTCCCCTCTAAAGATTTTAAATTTTCTAAAATATTATTTACTTTGAACCATCAGATTTGAATCAAATGACTATTTATCATATCATAAAATATTTAAAATGTTATGAAATTTTAATTGAAACGTATAATGGTTAAATAGTGGTTCATCCTTGTTGTTCAACCTGCTTTCCCTCCTAGCTACTTTTTCCCTACCTTCTTTGGGGATGTCTCCCAACTTATTGTTCTTTCTTGTTGTTTCTCCACTTCTTTCCTTTTCGAGGACGAAAAGGTTTGAGTGGGGGAGAGTGTAACATGCCTAGATTTTATTTATATTACATAAATTTGACTTTCTTTTATTTTTAAATTATTTTTAAATTGTTTTATTTCAAAATTTTCATTTTTAAATATAAATGTTGATTATTGTGTAAATTATAGTTTCAAAGTAGTATAAATTGGATATTTTGCTTAAAAGTGAATTTTGGTCAAACCGGTCAAACTTTGACTTTTAAATTTCAAGTTTTAAATTATTTAAATTATTAAATTTTATCTTTTATTATGAAAATAGATGTAATAACATGAACACTGCTTTTCGTTCCGTTGGAAATGGATATAAACTGTGAAAGTTATGTATATTTCAATATTGAGGGTAATTTGTTTTATTTAGCAATTTTGTTTATTTAAATTATATTTTTATTGTCATATTTTATTTTTAATATGTGTTAATATGTTATTTTATATATATTTTTGTCTTTTAATATTTTTAAAGTGATAATAAAAATTTTCCAAAATATATTGCATTTATTTTCTATTTTTAAAGGCTAGTTTCCATTTTTCTGCTATTTTCTTCACTAAAATTTATTTAATTAAAATTTATTTATTTATTTTTGTGAATTTATTTTTATTTGGTGTTCTTATCTTTATTTATAAATATTTTTCAAGTACATAAAAAATTTCCAAAGTTCATTGCATCTATTTTCAAATTTTCTAGCCTAGTTCACATTTTCTTTGCTATTTCCTTGATTTAATTATATATAGTTAAAATTTATTTATTTATTTTGTTTATTTACTAAATTTCGTATTTTTATCTGAATTTATATATATATATATATATATTTCAGTTATTTAAAATTTAAAAACAAATGGTTGGATATATGAAAGGTTTTAAACTTTTAAAATTCCAGGGTCCTTTTGTCTTCCGACCTTTCACTTTCTCAACCTCCATTCTTTATGATTTTGGCCGTACTTTTCCTACTTTCTTTCAGCTGCATTCTTCATCATTTTTCACGAGAAAAACATTTCTCAAAACCACAAAAATTTGTGCGGCCATTTGCTTGAAGAGATTTGGTAAAAACCCTTCTTTTTCTTCTTTGTTTTTTCTACTTTCTATTGAATTTTGCATATGCTCTCTACAGTCATGCCTCGACTCCTCCTCAACCTGGCTTTGTCCGACCATCACCACCCCCTTCCTCTAACCATCATCCATCCTACTACCCCTCCTCTTCAGGCCGAGCCAACCCAAGGCATAGATCACCACAAAATCCATCAAAAACCATCACTATATACACTAGATGAGCCACCTTCGCCAACACCTCCTTCTTCAACCTCTATCCGCCACTACCTCCACCACCACCACCTTTGGCCTGACCTCCATCCTCTGCCACGTCACTCACCACCTCCTGGAGCCACTGGCCATGATCCATGACATCTGGCCGAACCAAAATATAGCCAAGATGCGATGTTATCTGCCTTATGTTGTAGCCTTGTACACCTAGACCTATTCACCATCAAAACAAATGTTTGCCGACCACTTGCACACCCAAACCAGACCTATAGCACCCATAGGCCGAGCCAAACACCTGCGTAACTGAAGTACATGAGGTAGAGAGCAAGTGCAATGCAAATGGATATTGCTTTGGGTGTTGATTCCTATGTTATTTGATGATATATTGTGTTGAATACTTATGTATGTATGTATTATTGTGTGTATATGTTATCAAGCCATATAGCTTTGGCTCACCACTCTCTCAAGTCTTGTCCGTATTATCGTGCCTTCGTTGTGTCAGTGTGTGCGCTTGGGTAGCGATCTACCGCTTTGAACAAGTTAGTTATTCTCACCAGACAATATGTACATATATAACTAGTAAATTGACCCATTTTGAATCTGTAAAATGCATTATCATGCTACACCTACTATATTATGATTATATGATGTTCACCATGCTTAAACACGTGTTATAACATCTGTTTCTGTTATATTATGCTGTTATGTTATTTTTATTAGTTTATCACACTGCAAGTTCCCTTTAGATTAGAATCACTATGGGTTGAAATGATATATACCCGAACGGACTTTAGAATAGGAGAAAATCGTTATGGGCTGAAATGATAGACCTGAATGATTTTCAGTTATTTTCATTTACTTGGGATTGTGGGTTTGAAATGATCAAACCCGGGTTCTCTTTGTAAATTACGGGTTGAAATGATATATTATCTGTTTCACTTTACCTAGTGTAGAAAATGATATACAGACCCGTGGTTAAAATATGTTTTCCTAAAAAATTTAAAATACTTTAGAACTGTAAATATTATAATATTTTGATTTAAATTATATTAAAAATGATTTTTGTAAAGTATTATTTATTTTCTGAAAACTTTGGTAAAATTAGAAAATTTGAAATGTAAGTTATTATGGGAAATTTTAATTTGGTGATAATTGGAATTTAAATTAAATATGAAATATTATAAATTCATGATAATTTGGATTGAAGGGAATTTAAGGTGATTTTATAATATATTACTGATTTTTGAATAAAGCTAAAATGTGAAATGAATGAATAATTAAGTTGAAATTTTGAAATATAACTAAAATTGGAAATTTGTGAATTTGGTTTGAAAGTGAATTTTAAGTTAAGTAAATAAAAATGAGATTAAGTTATATTTGAAAATTTTAAACTTAAGTGTTAAATTTAATTTAATGAATAAAAAAATTTAACGTTGGAATTTAATAAGTGAATTATTATTAAATTTTGATTTTTGAATGGAGATTTAACTTTATAAAATCATGAATATAAGGGTATTTGAATGATTGTTTTAAAAGTGAAATTATATGATTTTATAAGTTAAAAATGATTTAAAAAAATATAATTATTGTGAAATTATACTGAATATTTGAAGTTAATTAACTGCATTTTTGAAATGGTATTAATTCTAATGTAAATGATAATAGAGTATTTGTAAATGCTGTAGTTGATAATAATGAACCAAATGGCTAAGTTTAATTAAAGGCTATTATAGCATTTTTGTAAATGTTATAATTGTTGAATTTAACTATTTTTTATTGAAACTGATTTAACCCTATTATAGCATTTTTAAATGCTATCTTTTGTTAAATTGAACCGTTTTGAATGTAACTTTATGTAGCAATTTCTAAGTGCTGCGAAAGTTGAATTTTCATCTGTTTTAATAAATTAAGTGAATAAATGAATTTTGAAAGACTAAAATTTTGGAAATTCAGTAATTTAATTATTAAGTATAATAACTTCACTTTTTGATTTAGAATGAAGTAATTTGTTTTGAAATATAAACTATTTGAATTTGTGTTGAAATGGTATTTTAAATAAATGAATGTGGTTTAGAAGATACTATATTTTGATATTTTGAAATGGATTTTGAATGATATTGAATTTTGAAATGATATTTGATTTCAAAGTATAAATCACTATTTTGAAATTTTAACCACGGGATGTATTTAATTTATGGTTTAACTGATCCTTAGAGGATGGGCGATCCCAAGCATCCTTTAAGTTATAGTGCATTACTACTACAGTTCACTTGAGTTGGTTTACATTATATATGTCCCGACTCGAGTATTTTGTGTTTTACTTTACGCTCGGGTCAGCCTGAGTATTTACAACTTAGCTTTGGATTTCTTTTCTAAAGCTAGGAATCGCTGGAGATTCTGCTTGTCCGGTTATCTATTCCTTTTAGTTCAGTTGTTCTATTTCAGTTCTGGTATTCATAAACTTCTATGTATTTGAAATTTCTATTGTATATGTTTTCAGACTGATATTATGTATTATGTCTTTGAGAGTTGTCATAGTAGCTTCATGAATTACTATGGTATTTTAATTTCCGCTGCGAGTTATTCTGATATTTCTGTGTCTGTGATTCTGTGATTGTATTTCATTTGCTTCTAATTTATTTACAATGTGATATTTTGAGCAATTCAAGTCCGACATGTGCGGCTGCGAATGGCTAAAAATATCGGGTTGTTATAGAGGGTCAATCAGAGCATCCCAGATACGGTTTGACTCCTCCAAGGTCAACTCACGGCCAATGGACTGCATGCGCCACTCAAGCTTGCTCTGCTTCATATCTTTCCTGCGGTGACAAGTAGAAATTTTCTACAATAAATATTCAATTTAAAATTTATGAAATGTGAAGTAAAAATAATTAAGTATGTTTACCATTACGGATTGAGATTTATCATCCGTCCAAACATATGAAACTTTGCCATACTCATATGTTTGCTCAGTGACATGCGTGTGTGTGAAGACCTCTGCTATTGTAGGCTCATGATTATACTTCTTATACTGAAATTATATATATGAATAAACAATGTTACCAATATGATTGAATATCAATAATCTATTTACAATCGCAATGTATAAATATGCCAATTCCTTCTGATGTTGTTGGAAGGATTTAGAGCCATCATGGTGTAAATCGGGATTTTTATTCCTATTTGCACGGTTTCGTGATGATATTTCCTATAGATTAAAATATATTATTAACTAAAGTTATGTAACTAATATATGAAATTTAAACAAATTATTATAACAATATAAAATTAAATATTTTACTTTAAATTCAGGAGTATCCCAGAGCTAGAGAAATTCAGCTCAAGCATCAGCGCTCATCCAAGCAGGTTTTTTATTCCAATTCTTTGTCTTTAAGAGAATATTCTTATAATTCTCCACATCTTTTGGTTCCATTGATTTCTAAAATTTTCCATATTTTCAGGATCAACACATACTGCAGCCTACATATTGAAATTAATTTAAAATATATACATCATATTAACTTTCAAATGAATTATAAATTTATGCTTACCATCAGTTGGTCCATATAGCGTTCATAACATGGTCTGGGAACATCCCAATGAGCCCAACATCTTGACATCCGACTCTTGAATGCCTTCTTAGAGACTTAAAGAATGTAGTCCGAAGGCTCCACCTCGAAACTCCTATATAAAATTTGATGTAACCATTTAATAAATTTTCAATAATACATGCAATAAATTTGAGACTTACCCTGAACTCCTCGAAACGACCTATGCTAGTGGTCGTAAATCTAGTGCCTTGCTGTTGTAACCCATGCGAGGAGAAGGAGAAGGCCGAGATCTGCTGGAATGTCTCCTGTAAGATATTCATATCTGCGGCAAACATATCATTTCATATAATGAAAAAACATATCAATTTATTATTAGAAAATATGTTTGATCAATCATCACATAAAACTTCCACTAAATCGTCATGAATGAAACAAGATCTCCTTAATACATATGTAGAATTAACAAAATAAAATAATACATAGCTCACAACATAGTCATCACTATTAATAACAATGAAAACTCGGAATATACATTTTACAACAAGCGATATAGATATTCAGAATTATCAGTCTTTGTCGTTTTTTTGATTCAGACTCGGTCTCGTACTCTATATCGTTTTCTTCTATACTCTCAAACGCTTTTATTAAAAAATTTGATTCATCATTCAACGACCCTATGTCAATATCATCAGTTACTATTATTTCTTATTTAGCTCAAAATCTTGTTGATATGCTGCTTCATCTAGAATATTATTTCCGTCAAACGTAAATCCTGCCTTTGTTTTAAAAACAGTCGACCAATCCACTTTATCTCTTTTTAAGGATGGATAAGGAGTTAAATAAACTCGTAATGCTTGGTTGGCTAATACAAAAGGATCATACTTATAATAATGTGAGGTATGCTTTATTTCAATAAGCTTATAATCTTTATGCAAGTTGATTCCATAACCAGGAACATTATTGAACCAATTGCATTTGAATAATAAAAAAATTTCTATAGATTGTATAAATATGACAACTCTAAAACCTGTATTAATATGCCGTAAAAATCTTTTATACGGTCATCAGGATCATCAATATCTTTGATAAATACACCGGTGTTATATGTTAATTTTTCAGCACCATAATCATTGGTGTTGAATTTAAATCCATTGATGAAGAATATTGGATAAGTTTTAACATTTATTTTTGGTCCGAGCGTAAAATGTTGTAATCCTTTATCAACGACACAATTTCTTGTATCATAAACGTAGTTCGAAAGCCAATCAGCAAATTCTTTACTAAGATTGCCAAATGGATGCTGTGATTCGTAAATACTGCAAATGTATAGAATATGTTACGTTATAATTAATACGTAAGTATACTTGAAATAAATATGAATTTATTATTACCTAACAAATGGTGCAACTTCCGCACAGTTAAGAAGAACATATGTGTGTGCTATATGGTAATCTCTATCGTCTAACCATATTTCCATACATTTTCCAACAGGTCGGCCATGCTGTCTAAAAATAGATAACATTGTTTGAGAAGAGTCTTGTTCGACGAATTCATCATTGCGAAGATCACTTAAAAATGACAAGTTCATATGGTAATTGAATTAATGGGAGAAAAAGAATGCTTCTTCTTCAAGATATGATTTGCAAACCTTCAACTCGTGCTTTTTGTCTAATTTTTTCTTTAGATGATTCAAGTACCCACTACAAAATTAATTCAATTTAAATTTACTTATGTAAATCTAAATTTTAAACTAAAATAAATATTACGAATTTTCAATATTATCTCTCGAATGGATACATCCATCCATATTGCACAGAACCGTGAAGAAGTGCTTCAGATGAAAGATGAACAAAAAAATGCTCAATTACATTAAAGAAACTTGGCGGAAATATTTTCTCCAGTTTGCTGAGCAGTTTATGGATTTCTACTTCAAGTTTACGTATATGGTCGACTATTAATATGGTCGAACAAAGCTGTTTATAAAATAAACTTAATTCTGTTATAACACTCCATACTTTTACGGGCAACAGTTCTTTGAAAACCAAGGATAATAAATATTCCATCATGATATGGAAATCGTGACTTTTCATCCCACTTAATTCATTTTTTTAAAAGTCAACGCATCTACAGAGATTAGAAGAAATCCCATCAAGGTATCTTAGTCCTTCCACCAACTTTAGCACGAGTTTACTTGCTTACTGTCTGGTTCATAGCATGCTTTTGGTTTTTTTACTTCCACTAGGCTTTATATGAAGTTCGGGACATTTACAAAAGTGTGCTATATCAAGTCTTGAATTCAGATCGTCCTTAATTTTCCCTTTAACATTCAAAATTGTATTAAACACATTGTCAAACACTTTTTTGTTGTTGTGCATCGCGTTAATATTATGTCGATGTAAGAGATCTTTCCAATAAGGGAACTCCCAAAATATACTTTTTTTGCACCAATTATGAATGTCCGATTTACCTGGAATTTCAGTTTGTGCTCCAGTTTCATGTATGAATAGTCCTTTGCAATTTCATATATTTCTTTACTTGACTAAATTTTTGGTGGTAGCATTCTCTCTTCTCTGTCAACTTTAAAATTTTTATCTCCTCTAAAAGTATGCTTGATATGGAGAAAACATCGTGACAATCGGACCATGAAATTTTCTTTCCATAAAATGCTTGTGTTTCTTCCATGCAATAAGGACAAGCTAGACGATCGACAGTACTCCAACCTGAAAGCATTGCATATGCAGGAAAATCACTAATAGTGCATAACAAAGAAGCAAACATACGAAAATACTTTTTTTGAAATGTCACATGTTTTAGTTCCTTCATGCCACGGTATTTTCAACTCTTCAATCAATGAGTGCAAATAAACATCGATTTCTGTCGGATCATCAGGACTAGGGACGGCGATAGGAAGAAACATATATGGAGTTTCCATACACATCCATGGAGATAAATTATAAGGAGTAACGAAAATAGGCCAAGATGAATATCTACTACCAAAATGAGAGAATGGTGAAAATCCATCTGTACATAAACCAAGTCTGACATTAGGCTCTCAGCAGCAAATACAGGATATGTCTTATCGAAATGTTTCCATGCTTCTCCATCTGGTGGATGTGTCAAAGTTCCCTCTTCATGCATTCTCACACTACGCCATCACATATGACATGCCGTAGTTAAAAACGCATATAAACTTTAAAGTCTGGGAGTGATGGGTAAATAATGCATTCTCTTGTGTGGAACTTCCTTTCCTTTCTTGTTTCTTGGATTGTATCTTTTCTCATTACATATTTTGTAGTTTCTAAGGTTAATGTCGTCTTTTCAATGCAACATGCAATCTTTTATACATATATCTATCTTTTCGTATGGCAGACCGAAAGCCTACATAAGTGTTTTCACTTTATAACGACTGTCGCATATCAGATTATTGGTGGCATATGTCATTTTGCATCTTGTACACTCCAGCTTCTGTAAAGTTGAATTTTGATTTCGTAGTGATGTATTTAGCGGTTACTGATAATTTAGTTTCGTTTTTATAACCATCCTATGACAGCCTCTTAGCATCATCCAATAAATCATAAATTCTTTTCGCTCCCACATTCGGTTCTTCTTCGATATTTATGTTTTCATCGTCAACTTGAATGGTAGGGAACATTGATCGTCCTGCATTTTCTAGCATATCTTCAATTGGATTTTTCATGAAGTAATCGTTCTCTGACACTACAAGATTATGTGTAGGTGCAGCAAGTTCTCCGTGATGATCCTACAAATAATAATTTGGTAAAACCAGATTTATAAAAATGTTGTAACGAACCGGGAAATTTTCGGCCCTCGAAAATCAACATCAATACGTTCTCTGTATAGCATGCTGAGGAATCGAGTGTCAAAATACCGGATCATTATGGGTGAAGAAGAAACAGATAGAAGAAAACAAAAACAACACATAGAATCTCACAAATCGCAGTGGAACAATGTATAATAAATAATAGCAGGTTTTCATACAAAATAATATGTAGCTGTTAATATACATACAATCATCAGAATACAACAATCAACCATCAATCTGGACAGTTATAAAAACTTGTCCTCACAAATACGGAATATACAACATGACTCACACAGCGGAAATAACCAAGTATGTATAATACGCCTGAGAATCCTCTAGCTCATCTTCTAAGCTCCATAGCATCTTAACTTGAATCTATAATACTCGTTCTGACCCGAGCATAAAAATAAAATAACACCCGAGTCAATCTGGAAAAGCAGCATGAGAAATCACACTCAATTTGAATTATTACTATTATCAAAATCCTTTTGAAAACATAGGTATCTCATAAGACCGTGTCACATATAAACACGATAGGTTTTTACCTTGCGGTAACCAAATTTTTTTTATATCAAATCTTCTGATATTATAGTAGTGTTTATTGAATATAAATATAAAATAACTAAAATGCTTGCATCTCACATTTCAGCATAGATGGGCACATCTAAAACTATACAGTGCTTATTGGAGAACAAATTCCATACTAGGGCAAGGTAAGAAACTACCTTCTAATGGTGCATCTCTAGATAAAATGCATCGGGGTCTGACAAGAACATCTTGTACCCCTGCTACAAAAGACTAGCCTAACACTTGACTACTGGTACCGAATGTCATCGCCACTAACGGGCCCCGAAACACATATAAATAAAAGATAGTGATGATGATAAATGTCCACTCTAGATGAGTGATGATCATACCCTAATGGAAGCGACCCACTTGGCCTTGCTGCATGCCCTGTTTTTGTCATTTCCCGGTTAATGAGGCTTGATGATACGTTTAGCTTAAGAATAACATTCATACATGGAATGCTAACACTGTCTTTCAGGAAACAATACAATGATGGCATTTATCCATACAAGTTGTTCTGGGTCTGAACAAACAGAATCTCTAAAATCACCGTCTCCGTTATCTTCACGATATCACAATTCGTAGCGCACATGTAACGACCCTGAATTTCCGACCCGATTTAAAATATTAAATTCATCGTTTTAATGTAAAATTTTGAAAATTTATAAACGATTTCAATTTACGTCCAAACTTTAGTTATGACATACGTCTAGTTAGATATGAGCATGGAAAAAGTTTCGTCGCAAAATATTACAGTAAACTTCGTTCACGTTTTACTGTATATCAGTTCATATAAAGCTGCGTAAAATTTATCTTTCAAATCTAAATATTTTTATACAGTTATGTTGTAAAAATTATTCTGATCATGATTATGAAATTCGTTTCGTCGAAAACTGACATCGCCTGCTCCGTTTAAATTGTTTTACAAAACACGCAAATTTTAGCGGCGTAAATGCGAATTTTATAAAACCATCGTATCGCAATAATCCGTATACCGTTGGAATCATCTCGTCGCACTGATCATAACGGTATATTTATTTGCGCGAATCGGAGTCCGGCATAATCCGTCGCGTTAATTTAACGGTTTTTTACGGACCGTTTAAATAAATAGTCAGCCCAAATTGAGCCCGTTACAACAGAAATTTGAAAAGAAAATAAACCTCAGCTGAACTGATGCATTTACTAGGGTAGTTGAAGGGTAAAGGGTGCATTAGACGTTTGGGAAATGAATTGGTTTGTGGGATACGAAGCATCAAGTAAATTATATTTACTGGTTCACTGTCTTCTCCCATCTCAATTCACTTTCGTTCAAAAAAAAAAAATTCACTTCGTCCAAAAACTTCAAGCAGCTTCAGGTAAATTATCTTCAACCTTCTCCCCTCCTTCATCTTCTCTCATATTTTCAGCAACAATTTTTTTTCTTTCTTAAAGACGACCAAATGAATAGGAGTATAGGCCGAAAGAAAGAAAAAAAAAATGAAAGCATGCACAGACCTCACCTCACCTCTCCAAAATCAGTCGTGCCTCCCCATGGCCGAAACCACTGCCACCACACCGGAAACTCCACCCACTACAAACCCACGCCACACACCTCCCTCCCCATTTCTTCTCCCATCCTTCTTTCTACAAAGAAAATATACAAACCAAACGTGGCCGCCCTCCTTGAACTCCTCTTTCATAGCCATGTGTGTGAACTTGTACACGGTATATGCGTGCAGTGTATGATGGGGGATCTGAATATATGAGTCACGTGCTGGAGGGGGGGGGGGTGCATGCATGATAATGGGAAGGCCACGGCTAGTTTATATAGTGATGAGCATGCCGTACATTATGTGCGTGTTTGTGTTGGGTGCGTGCGTGCTTGTGGTGTTCTGTGCATGCATGGGTATGGAATACATGTACATGTTTGGGTGTGTGTGTGCTGAGTGTGGATGCGTGAGTTAAAAAAAAAAAAAACAAACGTGTGTGCATGTATTGGGTTATGGTGTGTGAGAGGGTGGTGCATGCGTTAAGGAAAAAAATTGCATACATGGACGTTGAACTGGGAAAATGCATGCTGGAGCATGTGCTTCTTGAAGTCATGGGTTAAGCCTGCAAATGCAAGAAGAAAAAAAGCATGCAGTGGGGGAAACGTATATAATCATACATGCATGCGTTCTTGCATTCATGGATTGTTTTAAAAAAAAAAAAATTTTTTTGTCTTGGCTTGTAAAAAGAAGAAGAAAAAAAAAAGCAAAGGAGAAGATGCTGCGTGCATATGTAGTGTTATTCTGTAATGTTGGGTACGGTGTGCTTGGTTGGTTGCGTGTGTTCTTAAAAAAAAAAAAAAAGGAAGATTGCATGAGTATGAAACTAGGTATGAGTGCGTATAGGGGGTCTCGTGCATGCGTGTACTTTAAAAAAAAAAATGAAATTGGACGGTATCGATTTGTTGAGTAAACCGTAACCGTTTTCTTTTCTCTATTGTTGCAGCAACCGACTGAGTTTCTTTTGCGGCAGCACCGATCTTCAACTTTTGTTCTTTTTTCCGTCGTCGGTAAGCGCATTTATATAAATTTATAAATTATATATAAACGTTCATTGCATTAATATCGTTTTCTTTTGTCGATATTACAGTGTTCGTTGTTCGTGTGTACCGACTTCTTTTCGTGCTTCTACTTGTTTCGCCGTCTATTCCTTTATCCACGAAAGGTGAAATAAATTTTCACGACATATGTTCTTATGCAAGTTTGGTTGATAAATGATTGCTATGTGATGTTGAATTGGATGTTAATTGTTTTGTTAAGTGACAAATAGTTTGCAAGTGAAATTTGAATAGGATAGTTAACCAATTTAAATCGGATTATATACGTCGAACCTTGATTTGTTAAATTTGACCCCTTCATATGTTGAATACTGATTAGTTAAACTTGACACTTTGATTGTAAATTTAAATTGACGTAGAAATTGGTTAATTTCACTTTGTACCATTTAACGTATATCGGATTAATTGTTTAGTGTAAATTCGAAATTGAAATTGAACGGCAAGTGAAAAACCGTAACGTAGTAATCTTTAATCTACATGAAATGATAGTGTAGATTCTAGAAATAGTTATATTAATTTACATCAATAACAAATGTAAATTAATACGATTATTTCGGAATTATTTAAATAAATTGTTGAATTGTTATGTATGGATGCTATTGCTTGTTTATTTACTTTGACACCATCCCAGCTATCACACTGCAAGTTTCCTTGGTATGTTTGATTTTGAATTGAAATGGAATTGGGTTTAAATGATAGATACCCAAATAACTTTGACTTAGGATAGAAAATTAAATTTAAAACCGATTGGTCAATGTTTTGATTTAAAATGAAATAAGATTTTATTTGACTAATAATAAGGTTTTGAATAAAATTGGAATTTAAATTTAAACGAACGAAAATGTGAATATTGAATTTGAAACAAATATTAACGTCGTAATTGACAAAAGGACATTGTTTTTAAAATTTAATTATTTAATGATTAAATTTAGAATTAATTGATAATTGATTTTGAAATTATGAATAATTAAGTTGAAATGTGTAATAACCAATTTGGAATTATTAATAATCCAGTCTTGAAATTTATTTATAATGAAGTTTGAAGTTATTAATAACGAAGTTTTGAAATTTGATAATTAAGTTTGAAATTATTAATAAATTAAGTTTTGAAATTATTAATAATTTGGTTTTAAAATTAATAATTAAGTTTGGAATTATTAATGGATAAGTTTGAAATGATAATAATTAAGATTTGAAATTATTTGATAATTGAATAAGATTGAATTGTTTAATGACTAAACTAAATTGAATAGAATGAATTATGTAATAATTGAATTGAATTGAATATTCTTTATTAATAGAAATCGAAATTTTGAATAAGTGAAACCAAATTCTTAATTGAGATTTGAAATTTGTAACGAAAGAAATAAATATATGAAATTGAATTTCTTTAATAAGAAATAGAACGCGCTTTATCGAAAACAAATGAAATGCTTGAAATTTAGAGAATTGGATTCGATAAATTCAAATTGAATAAATATGTAAGCTTTGACAATGAAACGAACTTAAGGAAGTAATGAATTGGAAATTTAATTGAAATTTTTTAATGATAAATAATGTAATGAATATCGAATAAAAACGATAATTGAAATTAAAACGATTTGTACGTTAAATGATTTTGGAATGAACGTATACATGGAATTAAACGAATATTTGAATTGTTTAAATTAAAATTTCGAAATTGAATTATAGAAAATTTGAAATGGAAGTTGTGAAGTTAGGAAACGTAAATTTTGGAAATTGATTTAGAAAGACTAACATAATGTTGATTTACGAAGTATAATTGAAATTATATTTGATTTGTTTTTGAAATTTATTAAACGACCAATCAATGAAATAATTACGAAGGTTATTAAAGGAGCCTGAATCGGTTAGGGACATACTCACTGTCTAAACCGAAAACCACTTTAATAACTATACGCGGAGTGATGATCCAGAATGAAGTGGTTGGATTAATGTACGCGATGACTGAAGGAAGTGAACGATAATGGATGGCCTTGACACTTGTGTCAAATTGGAAATGACTAAAATCAGGAGCCGTGCCGGGCCAAATGGGGTTAGCTACCTTGAGCGAACACACTTCTTCGTAAACTACTCATTTACTTTTGTGATTGATTGGTGCGCACCCTTGAAATTTGGAGTGTTGTTTCGCGGTGTTGCGATCGTTGCGGCGATGCGTTCTCACCAGTCCGGATCAGGCAAACGGTAGTTTCACTACCTTGGGTATTGCCTCATGTGCCTTGTCATACTTGTATCTCGTATGCGCGACCACTACGAATTTGTTTTGTATTATACCTATGGAGTACTCCCTGATATCCCACTAGTTTACGGTGGAGTTTACAGTGCTGTATAGACTATGATATTTATTAAATGTGTTAAGGGGGATAATGGTAACGCCTTAACGCTATTTTGATACTTTACTTTACTGTTAGACATTATCTATTTATCGTACATTACTATATATAGATAGTTTACCGGATCCTGAAAGATGTTTACTCCATTCATCTTTGAGTTATTGTTATTTCAAATTCTGAATCATATTATCTGTATAAGAATATATGTCCTGATTCGAGTGTGTAACGACCCAGAAATTTTTATTAATTAAAATTTGAATATTTAATTAATTTTAAATATTAATAAGTGAATTTATAAGTCAAATAAATTTTATTTTGAATTATTGGATTTAATTGAATAATTAAATCGATAATTTAATATGTTAAATTATGGAAATAATTGAAAATTGGGTTAAATATGATTGAAAATGATTTGTAAAATTTTATTTTATCATATTGAAGTTAGAAGGATATTTTAGAACTTTTAAAATCGAATTAAAAGTTAATTTGTGAAAATTGAATATTTTAATATTTAATCGACTAGTGAAAATAGCCAATTTTTGAACAGTCTCAGAATTGAACGAAACCAGTTCCATTGGATCCGTAATAGTTAGTTATTACCGGATTTCAATTTTCGTGTCAATCGGAGCTATCGTTTGATCGTGGCAGCTCGAAACGCATCGAATTATTTTTAATATTAATTTGGCGAGTGAGAATAGCCTTTTTTCAAAAAGTCTCGGATTTCGACAAAACCAGTTTCATCGGATCCGTAATGTGATATTATTGTAAGGTTTCAAATTTCAAGTCGATTGGATTTACCGTTTGTCCGTTACAAATTAAAACGCCTAAAAAATCGTTTAAATCGGTTTAATTTAAATTGAACGTTTGTAGCCATAACTCGCACATATGTCCGAATTAGCTTTCGAAACCTGTTCCATTGTGTCCGGAACGCGGGATAAACCCTAGGAACGTCAGTTTCGGCGCGTAAATCGGAGTTCGGAATTTCCGGAATGAATACTGTTTCGTTTTTCTCTATAAATAGCACCCAACACCTTCATAAAAATAAAAATAAAAAAATAAAACCTAAAACCCTAGCCGCCACTTTTAGGTTCAGTGGCCAGAATTTGATTTCACTTCTCCTTCAATCACTCTCAATCTACAAACAATCAAGCAAAGTGTTCAACACGAAACATCTAGAACTCGTCGAGAGCTAGAGATCTATACGGTGATGATGGATTTTGGTGCAACGGAGGGGGAGATAAATGAGGCCGTCGGCCTTGGCTTGCGCACGCAAAACGAGGCAACATAGGGGGCCGAGCTCGACCCTATTGTGGCCGAAGGCAGGTGGTGGAAGGAGCTTCGAAGTGGAGTGATCTGATCGAGTTGCAAGTGAACGTGGAGGATGAATAAATTAACCCTAATCTATATGTGATGGGTTTGGGTGGAGCGGCTTTGTCTGGAGATGCATACGTGATGGGGAAGAAAGCAAATGCATGGCTGAGATGGGGGGGTGTAGGATCTGACGGCAGATTTTGAGAAGGTTTAATATTATAAAGATTTTGTTGTAATTAGTTTATATAAATTTGTGTAAAACTTGTAAAATCAATAACTTTTTCATATGAGGTCGAAAAAATGCGAAACCAGTTGCGTTGGAATCGTATGGACGAGCACTACGCGATGAAAATGGATTGGAGTCGTTTGGAGTTAGTGAGAATTTTGGGTAAAATTAAACGCACGTTTAATTTTATTCGAAATAAATCGCTAAAACGGAAATTAAAATCAAGGTGAGAACTTCTCACTCAATCGAATCAGTTTCGATTTTATTTTAAATAGTTAGATTTAAAATATTTGAATGCATGTTTGAATGATGATTGTTATCTATTGATTGTTAAAATAGACATTATGCGCCGTTAGTAAGCGGATGTTATTTATTAAAAACATATACCGCGAATATTTCATAAACAGTGAAATTGGTATTATATATAATAGCAATATATATATATTGGCATATGTATATATTGGAGTTATTGATTTCCCGCATTTTTTGTTTAGCGGATGAGACCCTATTGCGCCGTCTATTAAGCGGATAATATTTTAAATCCCATATACCGCGATAATTTCGTACTGGAGCGGAATTGGTATTGTGCTAATGTTTTTGGATGCAGGAAAACAGGTTGGAGGGATCCAACTGGATTCCTCAACAATATTTATTTGAATTCAGGTATTTTGATATTTGATTGATTATCATATACGATATGTGATATCGTTGTTATCGTGATTGACTATTTGATATGTAGCATCATTGGACCAAGTTTTGGAATTTTAAAATGATTTATAAAGTGATTTTTGAAAATATACTATATGTTTGGAATTTGATCTATTTTAAATAAATAAACGTTATAATTTTTAAAGTTATAAAAATTATGATTTTTGAGAAATATAGTTAAAAACTGATTTTTGAGAATATGAACTAATGATTTTATAAAATAGTTTAATCGGGACTAATTGAATTTATTGTGAAAAGTTTAAATATAGGATTTATAAAATTTAATTATTTTATGAATCAAAATGGTGAAATAATAAAGGAGATTAAAGATGTTTTAAAATAATAGTCTAAATTGATTTTTATAAAGGATTTATAAATTGATATTTATAAATTAAAACCTTTGAATTATAAAACGAATTTTTGTAAGTGTTTGAATGAAGTGAAAATGAATTTTGTAAATGAATGTAATTTATAAAATTTAAAAATGGTGAAGTTATAAATGAAATTTATAAATAGTAAGATTTATAAATTTTATAAAGTTATTAAAAGAATAGTTTTGAACAAATCATTGAATCTTATAAGTTATAAGATTTATAATTATGAAGTTCAAAGGAACGATTTTGCAAACAAATAAATTATAAGTGTTTAACTTATAATGTGAACTTTTGTTTTATAATTGAGTTATAAATCGAATAGGTTAATAAAGGAATTTATAAAAGGAAGTTGTTATAAAATAAATAGAAATGGAATTTATAAACGTTGTTTTATAAATTCGCAAATGACTTATGTTGATAAGTAAATTGTTGAAACCTATAAATGGAGTTATATTCACATTTTTGACTGTGAATAATCCTTTGAAATAAAATGAATAAAAGGATGAAATTTGTTAACAAAGAATATTCACGTTTTTGAATAGTGAATAATATGTTAAAGAAAATGTTTAGAATGTGATATTTTAAATGGAATTAAAACGATCTAATGATGTTTTAAATGCATTGAGATTCGAAACCATAGATTTTAACATTGATTGTTGAAATAGACGTTTTCGAGAAATAGAAGGAAATGGTGGACTATAACACTGTTGTTATAGTAAATGATTTCCGAAAGGAAATGTTTTGTATAGTATTGGGATTTATATATCTATTTTAATTTCGAATCCCTATACTAGTGATTTTGGGTTGTCGTAACGATGTTTTACACAACATTCGTTTTGGCCCAAATAAATATGTTTAAGATAATGATTTCCTTAAAGAATGAAATATATACTTAATTTCGATTAGAGTATATTAAATATTTTCTAAGTAATGAAAATAAATAAAATTTGTGAATTACTTATTAAATAAGTAGGGAAATGTTTTTCCAATATAAAGTGAATATTAGAGAATTTATCTTTTTGAAGATAAATTAAAAAGGAAATTTGAAAATGAATAATTAAAATCATATATTCATAGATATTGTGAAATATAAATTCATTATGGAATTTATAAATGAAAAGTGGAATTTGTTTAAGAATAAATGTTGATTTATTTTTGAAGTGTGAAAACTATATATCTAGTAAAGATATTTTTGGAAAATAAATAATTTGGAAAATTATTTGGAATCTGGTGATGTGTGCATATCCAGTGACAGTTCAATAACCGACTATCAATATTTCCCTTTGAATGGGTAATTGATATGATTTGTTTGAATGTGAATGCTACACTTATTTTTGAATAAGCACTCACTATTCGGGTTAACCGGGAAAGGACCATGGGGTCGTATAACCCATTCCGAATATGTGATACGTCGTTATGAATTGCATTTGAAGATCGGTGTTGAAGACCCGGTATTTGCGAGAGCGATAGGATGACCTGTCGATTGTCTCTGCACTGAGTTGCAGCGGTATAGAGACTCCCTAAGTGATGGAAAATCCGATCAGGATTGTGAATATCCGGATTGCAAGGACTTCTTTGTAAGTGCCTTCGGTTTTGTTCGATCCCGGAACAGACTTGTATGGATAGTATGCCTGACATTACAAGTTGAGATATAAAGCCGATTTCTTTCAAATATATTTCTGTTGGTGGCGGAGAATTTATTCTTTTAGCTTAACACCCTTCTCTGAGACGTACGAGCTCAGAGGTTATATAGTTGAAGGTTATCAACGATATATTCCCAATTTGGTAATGTGACATGCTGAGTGTTGCTGAAATGATCATTGTGTTGATTATTTGTGATAGGATCATTTATTTGATCGTCTATCTTGGTGATCATTGTGTTGATCATTTGTTGACCCAAAGCATGGCTTTTGTATAAAGTATGTTTTTGTGGACGTGACTTCGTCGAGCCTCACACCCCGAAAATGGTCAAAACAGGAAAGATGCGGCAAGGTTATGCGGGGTAGCTCCCTTTAGGGTATGTATATTTCCTTCTGGATAGAGGTGGTATCATGGTATGGAGCCCAGATATTTAACCTATGTGGTTACTGCGAATTTATTACTTTGTGGTTGTTGGTTATCGGGATCCCGTGAGAAAGGTCGTTTACGATCGGGGAATGGCGTGCTCGTGTCAGTAGTTACCCAGTTAGGGGTAACCCGGCCTTGTGTTGGCAGAGTTCCGGTTTGGTTCTCGGGAATGTCCTTCCAGAGGCATTCTCATGTGGCAATGGGAAGTTCCTTGGCCTGACCATTTGTTGGAAAAATCCATTCTCCAAATACGAAACTTGTACGGTATTAGTTATAGAACCTATCATTCACTTATGGTGTCGCAACACTGTTTGGATGGTAGCTATAGTAGGTATAGTTCGAAATGTCTATGTTGGCTAAGATTTATATCTTTATTTTCGAAATAATTTTCTACACTATGCACTAGTAATAATATCAAATGCTTCTTTTTAATGCGTATCAAGCATCTTTGACTATCATAAGGAGAAATCTCCTCCGATTCTGCGTTTGCATTGTGTGTGTGTGCGGGAGGCCTTATGGTAGTCTCATTTTTAAAAGCATTGCGAATTGAATTTAAAAATATTCCTCTATTTTGATTTTAAAGATAAATAAACTGTTTTGAGTTCTCACACCAGTCACATGACTGACTCGGAGTTTATTGTTTTTCTTCCTAAACTCTGGGTGCCCACCAATTTCCACACGGGCAGTCAAGACTTAAGGTTTATCAGGATATTCTGGATATTCAGGAATTGCTAGAGGCAAGCTGGATGGCATGGCGTATTACTAGTATATAGTATTTCTTTTCCGCTGTTTGTTGTTTGTTGTTGTACACTCTGATGTAATGAAATGAAATGTAATGTAATGTAATAACTGATATAGTTCTTTGTTTAAAGATTATTCATTTATTATTATATGTTGTTCCGCTGCGAATTGTGAGATTCTGATGGTGTTCTGTTGTTGTTTTCTGTTCCGTTCTATTTTAAAAAATTTCTATTTTCTTTTTCCCTCTATCTTCTACCTTTTTCTCTCTTTTTCTTTTCTTAAATTCTTTTTAAAAACCCTAACTATTCGGTTTTTCGGCAACGAAAAATCGACATGTTACAGAGTGTTTGTTTATGCTTATGCTCGGATCAGTCTGAAGATTGCTGTTGCTGTTCTATTTGGAAGCTGAAGACCGAAGACTATCTTTATCTTTATTTATCAGTATTGTTCTTTCTATTTGGACTATTGGACATCTATGTTGTTCTATTTTATTTTATCTGAGACATTGTTGTATTTCCGGGTAGCTTCATGAACTACTCTTATGACTATGTTGTATTTCCGCTGCACTATTCTGTTATGTTATATTTCTGTGACTCTGTGATGATTCTCATTTATATATATACTCCATTTATGATTCGTGTTTTGTACTATTTAAGTTGACATGTGTGGATTATTGTCAATTTAAATGGTCCAAATATACGGGTTGTTACAGTTGGTATCAGAGCTTTGGTTCCCGATAACCTTAGCCTGTGGAGTTTTAAAGCTCACTAGAGATAGGGTAACTATACCCTAGAATGAGGAGAATCATTTCAGAATCCACATCTTTTGATTCATTTTTCTTATTGAATTCGTTTGAGTAGAATTTCCTTAAGTTCTATAAATTCTTATCTTGATTCTAAATCACTTTTGGTATTCCAGGATGGCTGCCAGAAGAAATGTTAGAGGTGGAAGGGGTGGAAATGCTCCTGCTCCACAAGCTCCCGCAATCCGATTCTCCACTCTTAGTAAGGAGTACACTCAGCTTGGTGGAGTCAAATTCACTGGCTCCGAGAGTAGCATTGAAGCACAGCAATGGCTAAAGAGTTTGGAGAGGGTCTTTACTGGCTTGGAGATCACGGACGCTCAGAAGTGTCAGTTGGCCGCTTGGCAACTTCAGGATGCTGCACAAGACTGGTGGGAATCCGTCACTTCTCGTACCGATGAGGAAACCATCACTTGGGCCCAGTTTAGGTAGAAATCTATCTAAATTACATCAAAATAAATTCCTTCTATCTTGTTCAAATTTTGACTCGTTTTCATATCATTTGTAAATAGGGACTCCTTTATGGCTCAGTGGATGCCAGCCGCTGGGAAGGCCCAACTCTATCGTTCTTTTATGGATCTCAAGCAAGGCAACATGACTTTCACTGAGTATGAACGGAAATTCAACGAACTATCCAAGTTCGGACCTGGCTTGATTGATACACCACTGCTTAAGAATGAGAAGTTCATACATGGTGCACGCCTTGAGTATTACGAGCTTCTCACTGCTCATGTCCATGGAACATTCACTGAGTTGATGGACTTTGCTCTTCGATATGAGGGAAAGCCAAAGGAAACATCATCCTCCAAAGCCCCAGTTGCTCAGACATCAGCTAGTAAGTCGGGAAAGAGAAAGCCAAACTTTGCACAACAGACGAAAAATTGGCAGCAAAAAACAGGCTTGGATACTCTCAGAAGAAGCCCATTGACATATCATCCATTACTTGCTTCAACTGCAACCAAAAGGGTCATTATGCTAGTAGCTGCCCATCTCCAAAGAGCGCAGCTGTTCCGCCACCAGCACAGATGACTAGGAGGGATTTGTGTCATATCTGCTTACAACCTGGACACTTCAAGAAAGACTGCCCAACACAGAAGCGAGGTACACCATCTGGAGTCTTTGCTCTTTCCACACCTGCCCCGGAAGTTCCTACCCCGGAAGTTCCGGATAATCAAGGTACTTTACAAAATACTTTGATGTTGCATACCTTGCCTGTTAGAGTTTTAATTGACACCGGAGCAACACACAGCTTCATATCTGTTGACTTGTGTAATAAACTTGGTTTGGAATCTACTCTTGCATCTATTTCCTTATGTGTATCTAACCCTATTGGAGGGCCCGCTAACCTCAAAAGGGTTTGCAAATATGTCACTCTCATGCATGGCATTCACCGCTTTACTTGGGATTTCTATGTTCTTGGATTCGAGGCATTTGATATTCTTTTAGGCATTGATTGGCTACGAAAGTTCGAAGCCGTTATCTCTTGCAAAACTCGAACTGTCTCTCTTATTGACGACAAGAGTATGCCTTTAGTTGTTAAAGGCAAATCACCTCAAGAATATGCTGGGAGTTTTATATTCTCTCTTGACTCCCATCCAAATGAACTAAGCTCTACTCCAGTTGTCCAACTCTTTTCTGATGTATTTGTAGAAGTTAATTCTCTACCACCTCCGTGGGAAATCGAATTCCGCATCGACCTTATTCCTGGTGCACGACCCGTAGTTCTTCCTCCAAGGAGAATGGCTCCTAAAGAAAAGGCAGAGTTGAATGTTCAAATTGAAGATTTATTTTCTAAAGGTTTGATTCGACGCAGTCATTCAGAATGGGGTGCTGCAGTTGTATTTGTCACAAAATCCGATGGCTCACTCAGAATGTGTGTGGACTATAGAGAGCTAAACAAACTCACACATAAAAACAGATATCCGATGCCTCGCATCAACGATCTTTTCGACCAGCTTCATGGAGCTAAAGTCTTTTCTCAACTTGATTTGGCTACCGGTTTTCACCAACTCAGAATCGCTGAAGATAGCATTCCTAAAACAGCATTCCGCACTGAAAATGGTTTCTATGAATGGCTAGTTATGCCGTTCGGTCTTACTAATGCTCCAGCCTATTTCGTTGACTTGATGAATAGAGTTTTCCGTGATGTTCTTAACAAGTTCGTTCTTGTTTTCATCGATGATATTCTCGTCTTTTCCAAAGATGAGAAAGAGCATAGATCACATTTGGCTTTTGTTCTCGAAACTCTTCGCAGACACCAGCTTAAAGCCAAGTTTTCGAAATGCCACTTTTGGCGAGATGAAGTTCGTTTCCTTGGCCATATTGTTTCGGAGAATGGGATTTCGGTCGATCCAGCTAAGATCGCCGTAATTAATGTAAGTTCTATTCTTACTTATCAATTCTATCTAAACAAATTATCAATATCTAAATTCGAATCCTTGGAATTTGCAGGATTGGGAGACTCCCAAAACTCCTACAGATATCCGCAGTTTCTTGGGATTAGCTGGCTATTATCGCAGATTCATAGAAAACTTTGCTCGTATCGCTGCCCCACTTACCGCACTGACCAGAAAGAATGTGAAATTTATTTGGGGTGAAAAGTGCGAAGCAGCTTTCAATGAGATGAAGCGAAAATTGACATCTGCCCCAGTTCTTACAGTTATTGATGGTAGCGAAGGATTGACAGTCTATACAGATGCCTGTCGTGATGGTCTTGGAGCAGTCTTAATGCAGAAAGGAAAGGTTATTGCCTATGCGGGTCGATAGTTAAAGACTCATGAAGCAAATTACGCAACTCATGACCTAGAGCTTCTTGCGGTTGTATTTGCTCTTAAGCTATGGAGGCACTATCTATTGGGAACAAAATTCGAGTTATTCACTGACCACAAGTCATTGAGATATATTTTCTCGCAAAAGGATTTGAATCAGAGACAAGTCCGATGGCTTGAATTTCTAGCTGCATATGATCTTGATATTAATTATACTTCAGGGAAAGCGAATGCCGTAGCCGATGCTTTGAGCAGAAACCAAGCAATGGCATGTTGTAATCTTGTTGAGGGAATGTTATTCCAGCTTTCCGTCTCCCCAGCTCTTATGGATCGTATTATAGCCAAGCAATATGAGGACACTTTGTTTTATCGCATCAAAGAAATAGTTCTCGGCAGAGTTGGAAATGCTGACAATAAATTGGGTGCACATGTGGATAGTAACGGAGTCTTGAGATTTGACAATCGCATTTGTGTTCCAAATGGTGATGGTCTAAGGCAAGAGGTGCTGAGAGAAAACCATAACTCTTCACTTTCATTTCATCCCGGTGTTACTAAAATGTACCAGAATATGAAGAAGTTATATTGGTGGAGTGGGATGAAGCGTAATATTTCTACCTATGTCAGCAGATGCACAACTTGCCAGCAAGTAAAAGCTGATCACAGAAAGACAGCTGGTTTACTTCAACCATTAGAGATTCCAGGATGGAAGTGGGAGCAAATTTCTATGGACTTTATTGACGGGATGCCAAGGACTAGAAAGGGGAACGAAAGCATATGGGTGATCGTCGATAGATTGACGAAGTCCGCTCACTTTATTCCAGTCAAGTCCACTCGTACTGCTTCGAGTTTGGCCGAGATATATATGAGGGAAGTCGTTAAACTTCATGGTATACCATCTAGTATCGTATGCGATCGAGATCCTATTTTCACCAGTAAATTCTGGAAAGCATTCCAGGATACTTTGGGCACTAAACTGAATCTAAGCACAGCTTATCATCCTCAGACAGATGGCCAAACTGAGAGGGTGAATCAGATTTTAGAAGACCTTCTCCGAGCTTGTATTATTGACTTTGGTGGATCGTGGGAAGACCATCTTCATTTGGTAGAATTCACTTATAATAATAGTTACCAGGTAAAGATATTGAATTTCAAATTTGATTAAGTATATTTGAATTTGAATTTTTAATTAGTCATCAGTAATAAACCAGGCAAGCATCGGTATGGCACCGTACGAAGCCTTGTATGGACGGCCGTGCAAATCGCCAGCTTGTTGGATCGAGTCTGGAGATAGACTAGTGCTTGGTCCAGAAATGATTATGCAAGCTTCTGAAAAGGTCGAAGAAATCAAAAAGAAGATAAAGACGGCACAAGATAGACAAAAGAGCTATGCTGACAAAAGGAGAAGGGATCTTGAATTCAGCGTAGGAGACAAAGTATTTCTGAAGGTGTCGCCTTTGAAAAATATTGTTCGATTTGGAAGGAAAGGGAAGCTAGCTCCGAGATTTGTTGGTCCGTTTGAGATTACGGAAAGAGTCGGAACATTGGCATATAGAGTTGCATTACCAGAGAAGTTTGCTGGTGTACACAATGTGTTTCACGTCTCTCACCTTCGCAAAGTTGTGCACGATCCATCTATGACTATCCCTACTGCTCAGTTAGAAGAGATAGTTATCGAGCCTGACTTGACTATTGAGCGTAAGCCGCTCCGGATAGTCGATCGTGAGACAAAGCAACTCAGAAGGAAGTCGGTAAATCTCGTCAAAGTCCAATGGAGTGCAGATGAGCGAGATTGCACATGGGAGACTGAGGATAGTATTCGGGATTCAAACCCCGAATTACTAATTTCAGGTATAATTCAAATTTCTTAAACTATCTTGATCTTTTCTGCTTATTTCATTTCTACTTCACTCGTCTCGTTCCTTTTCGAGGACGAAAAGTTTTGAGTGGGGGAGATTGTAACGACCCTGAATTTCCGACCCGATATAAAATATTAAATTCATCGTTTTAATGTAAAATTTTGAAAATTTATAAACGATTTCAATTTGCGTCCAAACTTTAATTATGACATACGTCTAGTTAGATATGAGCATGGAAAAAGTTTCGTCGCAAAATATTACAGTAAACTTCGTTCACGTTTTACTGTATATCAGTCCATATAAAGCTGCGTAAAATTTATCTTTCAAATCTAAATATTTTTACACAGTTATGTTGTAAAAATTATTCTGATCATGATTATGAAATTCGTTTCGTCAAAAACTGACATCGCCTGCTCCGTTTAAATTGTTTTACAAAACGCGCAAATTTTAGCGGTGTAAATGCGAATTTTATAAAACCATCGTATCGCAATAATCCGTATACCGTTGGAATCACCTCGTCGCACTGATCATAACGGTATATTTATTTGCGCGAATCGGAGTCCGGCATAATCCATCGCGTTAATTTAACGTTTTTTTACGGACCGTTTAAATAAATAGTCAGCCCAAATTGAGCCCGTTACAACAGAAATTTGAAAAGAAAATAAACCTCAGCTGAACTGATGCATTTACTAGGGTAGTTGAAGGGTAAAGGGTGTATTAGACGTTTGGGAAATGAATTGGTTTGTGGGATATGAAGCATCAAGTAAATTATATTTACTGGTTCACTGTCTTCTCCCATCTCAATTCACTTTCGTTCAAAAAAAAAAAATTCACTTCGTCCAAAAACTTCAAGCTGCTTCAGGTAAATTATCTTCAACCTTCTCCCCTCCTTCATCTTCTCTCATATTTTCAGCAACAAAATTTTTTTTCTTTCTTAAAGACGACCAAATGAATAGGAGTATAGGCCGAAAGAAAAAAAAATGAAAGCATGCACATACCTCACCTCACCTCTCCAAAATCAGTCGTGCCTCCCCATAGCCGAAACCACTGCCACCACACCGGAAACTCCACCCACTACAAACCCACGCCACACACCTCCCTCCCCATTTCTTCTCCCATCCTTCTTTCTACAAAGAAAATATACAAACCAAACGTGGCCGCCCTCCTTGAACTCCTCTTTCATAGCCATGTGTGTGAACTTGTATGCGGTGTATGCGTGCAGTGTATGAGGGGGATCTGAATATATGAGTCACGTGCTGGGGGGTGCATGCATGATAATGGGAAGGTCACGGCTAGTGTATATAGTGATGAGCATGCCGTACATTATGTGCGTGTTTGTGTTGGGTGTGTGCGTGCTTGTGGTGTTCTGTGCGTGCATGGGTATGGAATACATGTACATGTTTGGGTGTGTGTGTGCTGAGTGTGGATGCGTGAGTTAAAAAAAAAAAAACAAACAAACATGTGTGCATGTATTGGGTTATGGTGCGTGAGAGGGTGGTGCATGCGTTAAGGAAAAAAATTGCATACATGAACGTTGAACTGGGAAAATGCATGCTGGAGCATGTGCTTCTTGAAGTCATGGGTTAAGCCTGCAAATGCAAGAAAAAAAAAAGCATGCAGTGGGGGAAACGTATACAATCATACATGCATGCGTTCTTGCATTCATGGATTGTTTTAAATTTTTTTTTTTTTTTTGTCTTGGCTTGTAAAAAGAAGAAGGAAAAAAAAAAGCAAAGGAGAAGATGCTGCGTGCATATGTAGTGTTATTCTGTAATGTTGGGTGCGGTGTGCTTGGTTGGTTGCGTGTGTTCTTATAAAAAAAAACAAAAACAAAAAGGAAGATTGCATGAGTATGAAACTGGAATATGAAACTGGGTATGAGTGCGTATAGGGGGTCTCGTGCATGCGTGTAAAAAAAAAAAAGAAATTGAACGGTATCGATTTGTTGAGTAAACCGTAACCGTTTTCTTTTCTCTATTGTTGCAGCAACCGACTGAGTTTCTTTTGCGGCAGCACCGATCTTCAACTTTTGTTCTTTTCTCCGTCGTCGGTAAGCGCATTTATATAAATTTGTAAATTATATACAAACGTTCATTGCATTAATATCGTTTTCTTTTGTCGATATTACAGTGTTCGTTGTTCGTGTGTACCGACTTCTTTTCGTGCTTCTACTTGTTTCGCCGTCTATTCCTTTATCCACGAAAGGTGAAATAAATTTTCACGACATATATTCTTATGCCAGTTTGGTTGATAAATGATTGCTATGTGATGTTGAATTGGATGTTTATTGTTTTGTTAAGTGACAAATAGTTTGCAAGTGAAATTTGAATAGGATAGTTAACCAATTTAAATCGGATTATATACGTCGAACCTTGATTTGTTAAATTTGACCCCTTCATATGTTGAATACTGATTAGTTAAACTTGACACTTTGATTGTAAATTTAAATTGACGTAGAAATTGGTTAATTTCACTTTGTACCATTTAACGTATATCGGATTAATTGTTTAGTGTAAATTCGAAATTGAAATTGAACGACAAGTGAAAAACCGTAACGTAATAATCTTTAATCTACATGAAATGATAGTGTAGATTCTAGAAATAGTTATATTAATTTACATCAATAACAAATGTAAATTAATACGATTATTTCGGAATTATTTAAATAAATTGTTGAATTGTTATGTATGGATGCTATTGCTTGTTTATTTACTTTGACACCATCCCAGCTATCACACTGCAAGTTCCCTTGGTATGTTTGATTTTGAATTGAAATGGAATTGGGTTGAAATGATAGATACCCAAATAACTTTGACTTAGGATAGAAAATTAAATTTAAAACCGATTGGTCAATGTTTTGATTTAAAATGAAATAAGATTTTATTTGACTAATAATAAGGTTTTGAATAAAATTGGAATTTAAATTTAAACGAACGAAAATGTGAATATTGAATTTGAAACAAATATTAACGTCGTAATTGACAAAAGGACATTGTTTTTAAAATTTAATTATTTAATGATTAAATTTAGAATTAATTGATAATTGATTTTGAAATTATGAATAATTAAGTTGAAATGTGTAATAACCAATTTGGAATTATTAATAATCCAGTCTTGAAATTTATTTATAATGAAGTTTGAAGTTATTAATAACGAAGTTTTGAAATTTGATAATTAAGTTTGAAATTATTAATAAATTAAGTTTTGAAATTATTAATAATTTGGTTTTAAAATTAATAATTAAGTTTGGAATTATTAATGGATAAGTTTGAAATGATAATAATTAAGATTTGAAATTATTTGATAATTGAATAAGATTGAATTGTTTAATGACTAAACTAAATTGAATAGAATGAATTATGTAATAATTGAATTGAATTGAATATTCTTTATTAATAGAAATCGAAATTTTGAATAAGTGAAACCAAATTCTTAATTGAGATTTGAAATTTGTAACGAAAGAAATAAATATATGAAATTGAATTTCTTTAATAAGAAATAGAACGCGCTTTATCGAAAACAAATGAAATGCTTGAAATTTAGAGAATTGGATTCGATAAATTCAAATTGAATAAATATGTAAGCTTTGACAATGAAACGAACTTAAGGAAGTAATGAATTGAAAATTTAATTGAAATTGTTTAATGATAAATAATGTAATGAATATCGAATAAAAACGATAATTGAAATTAAAACGATTTGTACGTTAAATGATTTTGGAATGAACGTATACATGGAATTAAACGAATATTTGAATTGTTTAAATTAAAATTTCGAAATTGAATTATAGAAAATTTGAAATGGAAGTTGTGAAGTTAGGAAACGTAAATTTTGGAAATTGATTTAGAAAGACTAACTTAATGTTGATTTACGAAGTATAATTGAAATTATATTTGATTTGTTTTTGAAATTTATTAAACGACCAATCGATGAAATAATTACGAAGGTTATTAAAGGAGCCGGAATCGGTTAGGGACATACTCACTGTCTAAACCGAAAACCACTTTAATAACTATACGCAGAGTGATGATCCAGAATGAAGTGGTTGGATTAATGTACGCGATGACTGAAGGAAGTGAACGATAATGGATGGCCTTGACACTTGTGTCAAATTGGAAATGACTAAAATCAGGAGCCGTGCCGGGCCAAATGGGGTTAGCTACCTCGAGCGAACACACTTCTTCGTAAACTACTCATTTACTTTTGTGATTGATTGGTGCGCACCCTTGAAATTTGGAGTGCTATTTCGCGGTGTTGCGATCGTTGCGGCGATGCGTTCTCACCAATCCGGATCAGGCAAACGGTAGTTTCACTACCTTGGGTATTGCCTCATGTGCCTTGTCATACTTGTATCTCGTATGCGCGACCACTACGAATTTGTTTTGTATTATACCTATGGAGTACTCCCTGATATCCCACTAGTTTACGGTGGAGTTTACAGTGCTGTATAGACTATGATATTTATAAAATGTGTTAAGGGGGATAATGGTAACGCCTTAACGCTATTTTGATACTTTACTTTACTGTTAGACATTATCTATTTATCGTACATTACTATATATAGATAGTTTACCGGATCCTGAAAGATGTTTACTCCATTCATCTTTGAGTTATTGTTATTTCAAATTCTGAATCATATTATCTGTATAAGAATATATGTACTGATTCGAGTGTTTGTTTATGCTTATGCTCGGATCAGTCTGAAGATTGTTGTTGCTGTTCTATTTGGAAGCTGAAGACCGAAGACTATCTTTATCTTTATTTATCAGTATTGTTCTTTCTATTTGGACTATTGGACATCTATGTTGTTCTATTTTATTTTATCTGAGACATTATTGTATTTCTGGGTAGCTTCATGAACTACTCTTATGACTATGTTGTATTTCCGCTGCACTATTCTGTTATGTTATATTTCTGTGACTCTGTGATGATTCTCATTTATAAATATACTCCATTTATGATTCGTGTTTTATACTATTTAAGTTGACATGTGTGGATTATTGTCAATTTAAATGGTCCAAATATACGGGTTGTTACAGCACAAATCGAATCAAAGTGGTTTTTGGATAATTAAATCCAATCTCGGTCTCTTCGAAACAATTAACGAATTTTTCCAGATTTGATAGTTGGTTATTTAACTATCAAATTTCACACATAAACAGTCACTTGGCCCATATAATAATCTTTCAAAACTTTTATTCCAAAATATCTTTACAAAGATATATATATATATATATATATATATTCAAATTTCTTTTAATATTTCAATATTTGTAAACGATTTCAAGTACTTAAATCCATAACAGGATATTTCTAACCATATATTATTTCAACACTTAGAGATATTTCCAAATTCAATTCATATTTCATTACTTAGAAAATATATTTCTACATAAATCATTTCAACGTTACAATATTTCCAAACTTCATTCCCGTACTTAGAAAATATTATAAGTCTACTTTTTCCAAATCATTTCTAATATCCATACTTCGAAACATTTTCATCACTTATCCCATAAATCTTCAGAATTTTATTAATTCCATTTACAATTTCCAAAAATTGATTATACTTATTTATAATCCCAACTAACAATTTATAACTATTTTTATGAATTCAGATTCATTTTCAAAGTTTTCGTATCTAACATTTTGGAAATTTTCTTAATTTCTAGAATTCCATTATAAGATTTCACTTATAAAATATCATTCATTAAATAAAATCCGATTTACAAATCTCAAGAGTATTTATAAATAACTTGAACCAATTTCAAAAACTTTATATTTATAAAATAAGTATTTTTAAAGAATAATAATAAATTTTCAAACATGTCTAAGCAATTATTTAAAATATTCAAATCCCTTTTAAATGAACAACAATAACTAATTTCCAATTTATTTATAAATAATACTAATCGATTTACAATGCTTGTTTGTAAACTTAGAATTTGTTTCGACAAATTTAAATATTTGAATAACTAATGGGCCGAAATATTTTAATCTAAATAATAGTTTTTAAACAACATAGTTTAATAAATAAAAATCCTTTCCTAATAACAAAACTTACTTCTTGGAAAAACTATTTTCTAAATTTTACATAGCCGATTTTATACATATAAATCTCTCTCGATTAATCAAAAATCAATTTACATTTCCAATTTCACAATTATTCCCAACTTCCATAATAGAATCCACTATTTCTTTCTAAACCGATTTCCATATCTTATTTTAAATTCACATTGGGAATTTATATTCCCAATATGTCAAATGATAATCATTCCATTTTATTTATAAACATCGTTTATAAATTGTATAAACTCATTTCCAGTTTATAACATATTTATATTAATATAATCCAATTATAAATTGCTTTCTATAAAAAAATCATATGAAAATCTATTTCATAAATAATCCAAACTATATTCCCACTACCATTCAATTCTCGATCCCTGCTTCCATTTCATATTTAAAGAAATCACATTTAATAATCCATCAACATACTCAATTTAAAAATTTCCATTTGAAACCATTTTACGAAATAGCTAATTAAGTATCCAAAATCAAATTATTTATTTTGTCCAATCAGTTCCTTTTTAACAATCTCAAAATTTCTACATAAATACTTTCATTTCAAAACCGCCTTTGAATTTCCTTTTAGAACACAAAAATATTATTTATGGTATTCAGAATACCGAAATTAGGGCCAGTGCTACTATAACATCTAATATATCAAATCATACAACAGTCCATAACAGATTATTCAATCATATCATATATCATTATATATGAAACAATCAATATATTTTTGAGGAATCCAGTTGGATTCCTCCAACCTGTTTCCTTGCATCCGCGGATGTTATATAACATAAAATACCAATCCCACTTCGAGGTGGGATATCGCGGTAATATAGGGTCATCCGCTATTATGCGGGGTGCATAGTATCTCATCCGCTCCAACGGTGGGAAATATCCAACTAATAATATAATACTGATATATATATATAATAGAACATTCAATTGATAAAATATTATCAATCCATCCAATCAATAAATATTTTTAATATTTAAAATTAAAACCAGCAATCCAAATTCTAGTTGACTCTGAAAAATCCCAAACCAATTTCATTGTGAAGCTATCGTCATCACGATCGCAACGCAACTTGTTTTATTTGATTTCAACCTCATATGACAGAGTTATCCAATTATAAGTATTCAATTTTTATTAGAATAATATTTTCCTTAATTACAAAATTAGTAACTTTAATCACCTTTATTAACACTTCTAATCCCCTCCCTCTCTCGTTCAAACTCGCGATGTGTCCAGGTAATGAACACGAAACCACGAACATCATTAAAGCGCCTCCACGTAGCCAACGGAGGCCACCGCTAACCTATCCCCAAACACTCCAGCTCCGCCTTGCCTAACGCCGGCAACCACGTGCCTCACGGCCTCGCCAATCTCCATGAAAACGCCTTCGACCTAAGTAGGAACGGAGGGAGATTGCAGCTTCCTCGCCACGCCGAATCCCACGAACGACCCGTCCACCTCGACGCATCGTCTCCATTCGCGAGAGCAAAATCCTTCGCCGCTTCACCCTAGCGCCCTCCAACCACTCCACCCGGGCCTCGCCTATCGTGATTTAATCGTGCGAGTTCCCCATCCCTTTTTTTAATATATATCACGAAGTCGAACTGAAGAAGAAGGAGAAGAGAAGATTAACGATTTATAAAAAGAAGAGGTGGCTTTGGTTAGTCATAGGGTGGTTCGATCAGTGTAGGGTTTGACTTTGAAAACTTTATAATATTATTTAATTCCAAAATTTCTAACTTAGCATATCTCGGAATCCCAAACTCCTATCGAGACGTGCTGCCTATCATTCTTAATGTTAGACCCCTATTCCGAACGTGATGGAACAAGTTTCGAGGCCTAATTTGATTGTATGGACAAGATAGCTTTTTGAACCCAATTAAAATTTTAAATTTTCAATATTTATTTCAATGTGTTTCCACCCCGTACGACCAAACTGTGAATCCAATCACTACAAAATTTGAAATCAGATAATAATACGCTATTACGGATCCAATGGAACTAGTTTCATCGAATTCTGAGACTGTGCCCCGGATCGCTATTTTAACTCGTCGATTAAATCGGCGATTTCAAAATTTGATGAAATCACTGAAAATTTCAATTTTAAAAACTTATTTATTCGATTTTGGTTCAAATAGAATTTATATCAACATTAGAAATCGTTTCTATTCATATTCAACTCAATTTTCACTTATTCATCATTTCCGTATTATGATAAATCGCTATATTTGAAATTTAAATTCATTCTATACTTTCAACCAACATCTTCACATTCAAAAATCAATTTATATTCTAAATTCAATATTTAAAACCATTTAAAATTCAAAATCCAATGATGGAAAAATCCGGGTCGTTACATTCCTTCACCCTTTGAAGAATTTCGTCCCCGAAACTGTTAAGGCGGGAAAAATGCAATAAACCCATTAACTTATAAAAAACACCTAGTTAAAACTCAACATTTCATTTTTCCAAATCTTTTACTTTGATTAAAAATAATTAGTTTTTATTTCTAAACCAAAATCCCTTATTCAATTACAATTCGAAAACAAATTTTGGTCAACAAAAATTTTCTAACACCCTAAATTTTCGAAATTTTTTGGCAGAATCTCCCTTGTACGGAGAGCCTTTTGCAATATGATAAATATGATAAAAAGACATACATCGGCTCTTATGGCCAGAAAATTCAATATACAATAATATTTTCATCTCCATGCGCTAAATTCGTAAGCGTACCTTACTTTAGCGTTATTAAGCAAGCTTGCTCAATTTATATGCAATCTATTATCCCGCCTTTTAGCAAGGCCGTGATACCAAAAGATTAACTGGAACCAAAGACAGTTCTCCTTGATTACCAGTTATGTACAGGTCAGCTATGGATGTCGATAAATTTTGACCGAGTCCGGATCAACCTACAATTAATATGGCGAGACAAGCGAAGCTACGGAAGCCAACGTTTCAAATTTCAAGTCAATCGGAGTTCGTATGCTTAAGAAATTGATCGATCAAAATCAAGTCGCTTCGAGTTGCTTGGGGTTTGCTTCGAGTCGCCCCTAGCTTTACTTTGGGTTTTCAGGCATACTACTTTGTGTTAGAGAAGGGCCTACTTCGGGCCAAGGAGATAGTTATTTCGAGTCAGAGCTGTGAATCGAGCGAAGTCAAAAGCGAATCCCGTAGTTTGTATCCATCAAATCCATGCTCGTTCGCATCCATCAGATGTCACTCTTTCTGTATCCATCAAACATCCTTACTTCGTATCCATCCAAGGCAGCTTCCTTCGTATCCATCAAAGTCGACCTTGTTCGTATCCATCAAAGTAGACCTTGTTCATATCAATCAGAAGTCATCATTTCGTATCGATCCTGTCCTTACACGCTTCATACCGATCATTTCATCAAAGGATGTCTATTTCATATCGATCTCCCTTCATACGAGGAGCAGCAGCCAATAAACATCCACCATCGATATGAAACCGACACCTCTTATCGATACGAAGCCAAACCCAAATGATTGATGTGAAGAAGTGCACGCCAGCATCGATATGAAAAGGATGACACGTGGTCGATATGAAGGAGGCAAAGTCAACTCGGCATAAAAAAGGGATCTCCCCTGAATTCTCGAGCCACGTCATCGATGCGCTTGGCATGGAAACCAAGAATGATGGATGTACAACTCTTGATAGATACGAACGTGATAGCCTACCTACAATATCAAACTTGCATCGATCATAACTCAAGATCTACAAGTCCAATTGCTACCAAATTTTCACAGGAGCTTGCGTACTTCTTCAAGAATGTTCATGATCGATCTTGACTCGATTGGACAATATATTGATCGATACAAAATTCATTCGTATCGATCATGGACCGAGTGCAAATGTCAAGGGAACGATCATGTGGGCCCACCCACATGAGAGAAGAGGTCTTTCGAGATCTGGGCAAGATATTTGCAGCCTACACCTATAAATAACAGTCCAAGAGCTTCAGAAAAGGGATCTTTGCTCTTCTACGTCCATACTCTGTCGAAACTACTTGTACTTCAGTTCAACTGTTGTAATTCATTGTAACCAGCGAACAAAGGTCAATAAAAGTCACCATTTCAAAGTGGACGTAGGCCATACTCTGAACCACTCTAAATCTGCGTGTTTCTGTGTGTTTCCTTTTGAATTTTGAGTGTTCTTCACATTTATTTTCTCTACATTTCTGCTATCTGTGATTTGGAATTGTAAACGTGGGCTTTCATCGGCAATTGGGTGTTTGTGACCAATTTTGGCACAAACATTTTAGTGCTTTCACCGAAAAGGCTAGCATTCATGGATTCTACAACTAGGTTTTGGATCTGAAGGCTTAAGGACTTAGATCTAGAAAGCAATGGTAAGGCGATCAACAAGGAGACTAAGAGCAGAAAGGAGCCAGCATGAAGGAAGTCAGGAGGCTTCCTCAGGAACAAATCAGGCCTCAATTTTCATCACCAGAGATGAGATGGAGATGATGATGGGAGCTATGTATGAAGAGTTGTTGAAAGAAAAGGAGGAGATGGTGCAAAATATTCTCACAGTTGGACAGGTGGAGCAGCAGGAGCAGCTGGAGCCCAGATCCCCAGAGCTGGACCAGAAAGACTCAACGGGCAATCGAATAGAGCAGGACCATTAGGAGCATCCCCTGAGCTATGGGGCATGCCTCAGGAGCAAGTTGATCCAAACTCGGGGAGGATACCAACTTAAACTGCGCAACATGGCATTATTAGAGAAGCAGGTGCTCGTCCAGGACGGCAGATTCCAAAATTCCATCGTGAACTCGGGGGGCAGATTGGAGGCAACTGACAAGGATTACAGCTGGACGACAATGATAGATTGGTGGAGATGGTCAGCCGATCCATGAGAGGTGGATTAATGAATAGAGATATGGAAGATGTGAACATGAGCCCCTTCGCTCCTGCAATTAGGTAGGCCAGGAACCCACCTGAATTCAAGCTACCAACGCTAGAGACATATGATGGAAGGACGGATCCTGCGGTTCATCTGACAAGGTATATGAGGCACATAGAGGTACTAGGGACATCAGAAGAGGTCATGGCCCGGTGCTTCCCATGTATTTGACAGACATAGCAGCACTATGGTTTAGACAATTGGGGAGCGGTTCCATTGGATCGTGGATCGAGTTGACCGAGAAGTTTATGAGGTAGCTCATAGTTCACATTTCGAGGCCCAAGAATGTGACGAGTCCGGCGACGCTAAAACAAAAAACTGGGGAATCTTTGAGGAATTTTCTAACACAATTTAATGCAGCATCATCGATGGATCACCCAGATCCATCCATGGCTTAATGGCAGCTGTATCTGGCATAGCTGAGAGAACAGAGTTCAAAAATTCACTGACAAGGGATCCACCTATGGATCTAGGAGAATTTTATCATGAGGCCGAAGAATTTCTATGATTAGAGGATGCAAATGTTGAAAGAGAGGAAGGAGAGGGAGTAGAAGTTTATGCAGTCAAAGGCGGAAATCCTCCCGAAAAGGATTCAGGCAAAGATAAAGGAAAACGAAAAGCTGAGGATACCGACGATGAATCAAAACGACCGTGAAAGGAACCAAGATTCACCTAGAGTTGAATGAAACTTTGGAACGGATCTACCAAGGCACTAGGGGGCAGGTTTCTTATCAAAAGCCAATGAGGAGGGATCCGACCAACAATGAGAGGAAATCAGACAAGTACTACTTATTTCATGAGCTAAGCGGCCATAATACCAATGATTGCAGGCACTTGAGGGATGAGATAGAAAGGCATATTCGGAATGACATACTATTACAGTACGTGAGGAGGTGAGCCACGATGGTGGAGCAAGAACGACCACCACCTGCACCAATTGGGAATGACTCAGGATCGAGGCTTTAGCTTGCCATCAACTGATTGAAATAATGATGAGTAAGTGGAAAACTCCACACCAACGCGATTAAGTCATTTACACATGTACATGATCATGAACGATCCTCAAGCATGCTTTGATACGACTATCAATCGCATTAGTGTAGGTGTTTGCACTTTGACGTATTTGTTTTGCTTTTATTTTCTATCTCCCATGTTTGGACTTGATTTTGTTGGACATTTCTGTTGAAAGACTCATTTTGAATGTAAATCTGCTATTTATGATTCCATAACGGCTAAGCCACTTACACATGTACGGGACCGCAAACGGTCCTCAGGCATGCTCTGAGATGGCGATAAACTAATAAACAATTCTAAAGCTCACTCAAACGTGAAATCTGACATTAATGATACTAAGTCCCCCCGAGCACACACAACTCGCCTCGAACGTCACCCGAGCACGAACGGTCACAATTCGCCTCGAATGGCACCCGACCGCGAACGATCACAACTCGCCTCGAACGGCACCCGACCGCGAATGGTCACAACTTGCATCGAACGGCACCCAACCGTGAACGACCACAACTTGCCTCGAAAGGCACCCGACCGCGAGCGGTCACAATTCACCTCGAACGGCACCCTACCGCGAACGGTCACATACCACCCGAACGGCATACGATCTCGAACAATTGCCATTCGCGGCCTGGTTGGATTATCAATCTCTTTCCAGGTCATTAATAGGATATGAACATCCAGTTTATGACCTAACAAAACACACCTTCCTAAAACAAGGCATGTTTTGGGGGGCAAATGTTATCCTGCCTTTTAGTAAGGCCGTGATAACAAAAGATTAATTGGAAACCAAAGACAGTTCTCCTCATTTGCCAGTTATGTACAGGTTAGATATGGATGTCGGTAAATTTTGACCGAGTCCGGATCAAGCTATAATTGATATGATGAGACAAGCAAAGCTACGGAAGCCAATGTTTCAAATTTCAAGTCAACCGGAGTTTGTATGCTTAAGATATTAATCGACCAAAATCGAGTCGCTTCGAGTCACTTGGGGTTTGCTTCGAGTCGCCCTAGCTTTACTTCGAGTTTTCAGGCATACTTCCTCGGGTCAGAGAATAGCCTACTTCGGGCCAAGGAGATAGCTATTTCGAGTCAGAGTTGTGAATCGAGTGAAGTCAAAAGCGGACCCCATAGTTCGAATCCGTCAAATCCATGCTCGTTCGCATCCATCAGATGTCACTCCTTTCCGTATCCATCAAACATCCTTACTTTGTGTCCATCCAAGGCAGCTTCCTTCGTATCCATCAAAGTCGACCTTGTTCGTATCCATCAGAAGTCATCATTTCATATCGATCTTGTCCTTACACACTTCGTACCAATCATTTCATCAAAGGATGTCTATTTTGTATCGATCTCCCTTCGTACGAGGAGCGGCAGCCAACAAACATCCACCGTCGATATGAAACCGAAACCTTCTATCGATGCGAAGCCAACCCCAAATGATCGATGTGAAGAAGTACATGCCAGCATCGATATGAAAAGGATGACACGTGGTCGATACGAAGGAGGCAAAGTCAACTCGACATAAAAAATGGATCTCCCCTGAATTCTCGAGCTACGTCATCGATGTGCTTGGCATGGAAACCAGGAATGATGGATGTACAACTCTTGATCGATACGAACGTGACAGCCTACCTACAATATCAAACTTGCGTCGATCATAACTCAAAATCTACAAGTCCAATTGCTACCAAATTTTTGACAAAATCTTGCGTAGATCTTCATGAATGTTCATGATCGATCTCGACTCGATTGGACAATATATTGATCGATACAAAATCATTCGTATCAATCAGGGACCGAGTGCAAATGTCCTGGGATCGATCGTATCGGCCCACCCACGTGAGAGAAGAGGTCTTCCGAGATCTGGGCGAGATATTTGCAGCCTACACCTATAAATAGCAGTCCAAGAGCTTTAGAAAAGGGATCTTTGGCTCTTCTATGTCCAGACTCTGTCGAAACTAATTTTGTACTTCAATTCTATCGTTGTAATTCATTGTAACCAGCGAACAAAGATTAATAAAAGTCAGCCATTTCATAGTGGACGTAGGCCATACACCGAACCACTCCAAATCTACATGTTTCTGTGTGTTTACTTTTGAATTTTGAGTGTTCTTCACATTTATTTTCTCTACATTTCTACTATCTATGATTTGGAATTGTAAACGGGGGCTTTTATCGGCAATTGAGTGTTTGTGACCAATTTTGGTGCAAACACAATCGCGTAACAAAAATATAGCCAAATGGTCTTCTTGTACCTGTACTTACTCAATTTAAAACACGTAAGTACCAAAAATAAGAAATTTATTAACATTTCACTCATTCAATTAGTTAAACACATCATTTGCCTGTGTATACACATATACAAGGTTCAAACATTCAATTATTAACTTCCAATCAACTTATATATCATTTATTCCTTTTTCAAATGATCCACATACCATTCATTTGTTTAATTTGTACCTATTCACTTCCAATCAATTCGCAAAACAACTCCTTGTACCAGATTTATATGCACATTTTCATTATACTTCAAAATCATTCCATTTTAACTTGATTCCTAAACAATCTATCCTTTCAAATCTAAGACATGGATTAAGAAGTAGAAATTTACTAGCAATTTAACACTTACTAAGATCAATATTTTCTTTTAATCAGAAATATGACTATTTGCAACAATTTGTTAGCCAACTCTATGGACCTAGTAATCCATGTTGAACTTATATTGTTTCATATATTTATGATTTGAAGATCCTGTTATGGTCATTTTGAATTTGACATCATTCTTTTGACGATGTTAATAATGGTTGTCACTCTTACGGAAAATTTTATAGTTTACCAACAAAAGAACCTTATAGTTACATATCCATTTTACATTTTTTATGAATCAATATTTGAAAACATATTTCAATTCATTTTTTACTTAAGTCAAACTCTTTTTAAACTCGAGTTCACATCCATTTTATCACAATCAAATCCAATTCCATTATATAATTCAAATTCGGATTTCCATTTGAGAATTCGCTTAATTTGACTGGACTTGAGTTAATTACATTTTTTATAATCCAAACCTGGATTTTCATTTCTACTAATCCAAATATTTAACCATTTCATTTTGGTATACCATTCCATTTCTCAATTTAATAAGTTGTACAACTTATTATTCACAATTCATAAATTCAATACTTGAGTTTATTCCGTTCAAAATTTATAACTTATAGTTATATAACTATTTCACAATTCAAATTTTATATTTAATTCAATTCGATATAATTCCAATTCCAATTCAATTTTTATTTAACTTAAGTTAAATTTCAATTCATACAATTCTTTTTAACTTACTTAAGTTAAAATTCAATTCCAAATTCAATTTTCACACTTCCTTTCCTTATTAACATCATTCTCAATTTATAAGTTCAAAACTTATTTCCTTCTGGTTTCACAAAGTATATAGTTGAGAAATTTCAGAATTCAAACACCCAGTTTCATTTCAAATCATTTTGAAATCAATATATATATATAGCTCTTTTGGTGTAACAAACCATTTCTTTTGAATTTTCAAAATCAACTTGGTTTCGTTCAAACCAAATTCCCTTCGGAATTTCTGAAACAACACTTATTTTTTAACAAAAATCTCCATATCAAATTACTACAGTAGCAATCCGTCACTTAGAAACTCGAAAATGAATACTGATGATGCTGCGGTCATCACCATGATTATTTTCCAGCGACAGAAGTGAGTTCAGTGCCTTATCACTTCTAAAATCCATTTAAAACAATTTTCTATTCAAATACATTTCTACAATAATATTACCATTATTTATTTCAAAACAGTTGGAAAACATTTTCAAAATTTTCGGGATTTAAATTTCCAAATTCTGGTTTGGATCAAATTTTAGTTTTAACTACTTTGTATAATTCGTACTTATACCTTTTAATTTGGTTATATACAACCATTCCAATTTATAATCTTGTTTTGATTATAAAAATAACATCCAAACACATCAATATACTATAATAATTTCAAAATATATTTCTTTTATACCAGAATATAATTTGGGTAATATTATTTCATTTACCCACTTTAAAACAATACTATGTCGATTTAACTTGTTTAGAGTTTAGAAACCCCAATCGATACAGCTGTTCAGATCGTGCCGACTATAATTCATAAACATTCAACCAATAAGTCAACACAATATAAACAATTTATATTCACTAACAAATACGCGCTCATATTTATTAATACACTCAAACTCATTCTAGGGTACTACTAACCCTATCTTTAATGAGTAACCCCTACCAAAGCCAAGGTTCTCGCTTAACCTTGCGCTTTGATACCACTGTAATGAACCGGAGAATTTTTGGCTCTCGAAAATAGACATCAATACGTTCTCTGTATAGCATGCCAAGCAATCGAGTGTTGGAAATATCGGATCATTATGGGTGAAGAAGAAAGAGATAGAAGAAAACAGAAACAACACATAGAATCTTACAAATCGCAGTGGAACAATATATAATAGATAATAGCAGGTTTTCATACAAAAGAATCTGTAGCTGTTAATATACACACAATCATCAGAGTACAACAATCAACCATCAACCTGGACAGTTATAATAACTTTTTCTAAAAAATACTGAATTTACAACATGACTCACACAACAGAAATAACCAAGTACGTATAATACGCCTGAAAATCTCCAGCTCGTCTCCTGAGCTCCATAGCATCCTAACCTGAATTTATAATACTCGATCTGACTCGAGCATTATAATAAAATAACATCCGAGTCAGTCTGGAAAACTAGCGCAAGAAATCACACTCTATTTGAATTATTACTACTATCAAAATACATTTGAAAACAAAGGTACCTCGTAAGACCGCGCCATACATAAACACAACGGGATTTTACCTTACGATAACCAAAACAAATTTTATATCAAATCATCTGATATTATAATAGTGTCTATAGAATATAAATATAAAATAGATGAAATGCTTGCATCTCACATTTCAGCATAGTTGTGCACATCCAAAATCATACAACGCTTATTGGAGAATGGATTCCATACTATGACAAGGTAAGGAATCACCTTCCAATGGTGCATCTCTAGATAAAATGCACACGGTCCGACAAGAACATCTTGTACCCCTGCCACATAAGACTAGCCTAGCACTTGACTACTAGTATCGAATATGATCACCACTAATGGGCCCCGAAATGCAAACAAATGAAAGATAGTGATGATGAAAAATGTCCACTCTAGATGAGCGATGATCATACCCTAATGGGATCGACTCACTTGGCCTTGCTGTATGCCCTATTTTTGTCATTCCCGGTTGATAAGGCTTGAGGCTACGTTTACCTTAAGAATAGCATTCATACTTGGAATGCCAACACTGCCTTCCAGGCAACAATGCAATGATAGCATTCATCCATACAAGTTATTCTGGGTCTGAACAAACCGAATCTCCAAAATCACCATCTCCGTTATCTTCATGATATCACAATTCGTTATGCACAAATCAGATCGAAGTGTTTTTCGGATAATTAAATCCGATCCCGGTCTTTTTGAAACGATTAATGAATTTGGTCTGATTTGATAGTCGGTTATTTAACTATCAAATTTCACACATAAATAGTCACTAGGCCCATATAATAATCTTTCAAAACTTTTATTTCAAACTATCTTTACAAAGATATATATTCAAATTTCTTTCAATATTTCAATATTTGAAAACAATTTCAAATATTTAAATCTATAGCAGGATATTTCCAGCTATATCTTATTTCAACACTTAGAGATATTTCCAAATTCAATTCATAATTCATAACTTAGAAAAAAAATATTTCCATATAAATCATTTCGTTGTTACAACATTTCCAACCTTTATTCCCGTATATAGAAAATATTATAAGTCTATTTTTTCCAAATCATTTCTAATATCCATATTTCGAAACATTTTCATCACTTATCCCATAAATCTTTGGAATTTTATTAATTATATTACGATTTCCAAAAATCCATTAAACTTATTTGTAATCCCAACTAACAGTTTATATCTTCTTTTGTGAATTCGGAATTATTTTCGAAGTTCCCGTATGTAACGACCCAACTTCCACACTCCAGGAAGTCGCATCGCTAATAAGAAAGAAGAGGATAGAAAAGAGAAAGAAAGAGAAGAAGAAGAAACAACACATCCGAATCTAAAAGCAGAACGAATAAATTATATTAATAACATAAAATATTATATAGTTTACAACCACTATCAGAGTACACAGATAATACAACACATACTAGACAGTTATAAACACCTGTCTAGTATTTACAACATAATACAATCCAGATACAACACAGAACACACAACGGAATACTATATATCTAACGCAGAAGCCTCCTGCTCCATTGCTCCTCCAATATTCGTCAAAGCTAACCTGAATCCCTTGGCTACTCGTAAAAATTTGAGTACCCAAGAGTTTATGGAAAACAAAAATAAACTCCGGGTCAGACATGGGTCTGGTGTGAGTAACAGGTTAAAGTTGCTTAACTTTCAAAAACCCTTTTAAAAAGAAAGGTATCACGTAAGACTTCCCACACATAAACATGGAAAAGTTTTTACCTTACGCTAACCAAAAATTTGATAGGAAATCTAGTGATATTATAATAGTGTCTAGGGTTTTCAAGTAAATATGAAATAGCCGAAATTGTTACATGATTAAATTCCAGCTACTAGCCACAAAAGTGGGTAATACAATCAAAACCGTTGGCACTTATTGAATTTTGGATTCCATACAATGGCAGGGCTACCGGGGTACCGCCCGTCACAGTACATGGCCTAGATCAACGTACCGAGGAGTACTCCCACTCCCTTGCAACACAAGGCCGGACCCATTCCTTACTGAATAGTTCCGAACAAGACAACCCCGCAGTTGGTGCGCATATCCAACTGCCCACTAAGCCGAATATAAAGGGACCTCTAGACAGGGATCAATCTTGCTCTCTAGTGGGAGCTACCCACGAAGCCTTGCTGCACCTCCCTGTTTTAGCCATTCCCGGTTGATGAGGCTTGAGGCTACGATTACCTTTAGAGGACACATCACTTAGAATGCTCATCGTCCACCTGACGATGTTCTGAAAGCATTGAATCCATACAAGTTCGTTCCGGGTTCGAACGAAACCGAAGGCATTATCTCGTTACACTCGTTTTGGAATCACCCTCAGAGTTAACGACGATAACCCTTGCACTCTCATTCACCATCTCGAATCTATAAGTACTATTCCGTCAAACTCATTACGGAATCACCCACAGAGTTATACTGACGTATAGCCCTTACACCTCGAGTCTTCACTCGCTCCACTTGGATTAACGACCTAACGTTTAATTGGAATCGATGTGGTTTTCGGATTCCAAATATGGAAACCTGATCCCGGTCTCATCGAAAACCAAAGCGTGTCTTTTAGGTCCAAGTTGTTTTAGAGTTTTAAAACAATTCAATTATATTATCTATATACACAAGATAGATAATTCATAGATTCACAATGGATAATTATCATTATCATAACCACAGATAATCTACATTATCACTATTATAAGACAATCCATATCAATATCACAATGCAACCAATGCATCCATATCAATCATTACTAATCTCATTTCTGAGATTCAAAACTATTCAAAGCAACCAATAACAACCATTCATAAGCAATGACTTATAATCATACTATCTATAATTAATTTAAAATGAATTAAATTAATTACATCATCTTTAATTAATTTAAAATGAATTAAATTAATTACTTATATCAAAATAAATCTTTGCTTACATCATCATTAATTAATTACCAATTAATTAATTGATTAACCTCTAATTTATCATCTTAATTAATAAATCTTGAGTAATTATACCTTAATTAATTCCACAAAATTAATTACCCTAAACCAAATACAGTAATTAACCTTTAATTACTTCATTAATTAATTAACTATAATTAATTATATTTAACCTTAATTAATTACAATTAATTAATTATCCTTAATTACTTATTATTGATTAACTAATATTAATTAATTAATCTTAATTACACCATTAATTATATTAATTAATGATTCTTAATTATATTTAATTAATTACTTCATTTAATTAATCACTTCAGTAATTAATCTCACTTAATCCATAATTATTAATCACCTTTGATTAATCTCATTCTGTAATTATCTATCCTTAATTACCTATCAAATTAATTATTCCTTAATTAATTTCTTTAATTAATCACTTGATTAATTATACAAAATAATTTAATCCAAATTATTTTCACAATCCCAATATCATCTGTTAATTACATTTAGTAATTATCTTTAATTACTTCACTGAGTAATTTCACTTCATTAATTACATTAAGTAATTATTATCAAATCTCATGTTTAAAATTAATTAAACTTAATTAATTAATTTAACCAATCTCAATAAACTCATTAATTACATTAAGTAATTAATGTCCTAATTACTTTTATTTAAGTAATTAACTTAAATAAATTTCATAATTTATTATCATTAATTAATCAATCTAATTAATTATTAAAAATTAATCATATTAATTAATTACTAAATAAACCTTAGTTAATGACCATCATTAACTATTTTTAATTCTTTAATTAATTTTCTTTAATTTCTTCTTAATAAATGTCTAATTTAAATTAATCCAAATTATTAATTAAATAAATTAAATAAATAAGTTATTCCTTAATTATCAATTTATTTAATTATATATTTATCTTAATAATTTCTAAGATAACCCATTCCTTATTAATAATTGTATTAATATTAAAATGTACTTAGAACATTTTAAAAAAAAATTAAATTCAAATTTTATTTTGAATCTAAAATTCAAAACGATATTAAGAATTAACCAATTTAAATTTCATTTAGTATTCTTTAAAATAAATGTAAATAACATTTATTACTTAAAATTAAACTTATAGAAGATAAATCTTAATATACTTATTTTAATTAAAAATTAAGTTTAGAATACATTATTATTTAAATTTCAAATTCAAGTTAACAATCATTTATCTTCCTTTATAAACCATTTATAATGATTTCATTTAAAAAGAAAATCAAATTAAATGTTTGAAAACATATTTACTTCTAATAAACAATTTAAATTTAAACTTGTTTGAAAAACATTCAAATTTTAAACTTATTTAAATATCCAGATTTGAATTCAATACATTTGAATAATTCCTTATTTAATCATTTGAATTAAAACTTGAATTAAACCTTTTTTTGAATTAAACCTTGATTTCAAAATCCTTTGTTTTAAAAATACAATTTGTTTTCTTAAAACCTGAAGATTCAAAAAAACTTAAGAACACTGAACTTAGATTTAGATTCAACTGTTGTTTTGAATCATGATTCAAATTCAAAACAGAATTAAATTTACAGAAAACTGCAGGTTTTAAATATTTTTATTCTTTATTTTTAAAAACAATCTGAAACCCCTTTTAAATTTTTTTTTTAAAAAACTTATAGGATTTCAAACTTCCTTAAAACCAAACTCTTCTGCAGATTTAAACTTAATCAAATCTTACTGAAATTTATTTAAATTTTGATTTTAAAATTTTTTTTAACCTGCAGACAGTTTTTCCAGAAACTGTATTTTTGCAGTTACCCGAGCAAAACTCAAAATGCTACGAGTCAGAGTCTAAAGTACTTCGAGTAAATCTACCAGAATCACGAGTAAAAACCAGAGTCTCTGTTATCTACACAACCCAAGTTCAACAGAATCTTCCAAGATGCACGGTGCACCTGCACCGTGACTTTGTCCATCTCTGGCCATCCACCCAAACTCCAAAACAACGCCTATCATTCCCAGCTATGATTCTGATCATCATAATCCATCATGTCTACTTAAATCAAAATCAAGCAGCAACCCAAACCTGGAAAACCAAAATGCGACAAATACCCAAACCTGACAACACTTCCACCACCATCCTCCGACCACCGTTAATCTGGCAACTCTGATTATGACATCAACAACGTTCAAGCTATCGGCCCTCTAATTCTCACTGCACTCGATCGCTTGGAGAAGATGAACTAATCAAACTCTCAACCTAGTAGAAACTAGGTCTACAGAAGAAATTCAACTGCCACTGCCTCCTCGACGAATTTCATCACCACTCTCCATTTTTCCACACATCACCGATCACTTCTCTATCAACACCCAAGATCCCTACCCTTCCAAACACATAGATCAACAGAATTTCCCCAAAAACCCAAAAATAGTGCAAATCAGAATTGCACCTTCAATCCTAATTTTAAAATTGGGATTTTAGTGTTATAAATCATGGTTTAAATTATGTATTCACTTTATAATACTGAATTCATGGATTTACAGAGTTTGATTTTTTTTTCTTTATAAATTGATCACTACTGTTACTTGTTATATTTTTTTTCTAAACCTGAACAAAATTTAAACTTGATTCTAAACTTAATAAACAAATTTGAATGAATCCTATAAACAATAACACATAGTGCATTATGTAATGTTGGTTTTTGAACAAATCCCTGTATCTGGAAATAAAATGCAGAGCACAGCATTATCAAATTATTCATACATTCCTACAGGAAAAATAACTGATACAAATGCATAAATTTTTCACAATAAAACATGCAAATAACAAGCAACTTCCTAAAATACTTAACTTCATTAATTAGAATGTTACTCACCTCAATTTTGATGTGCAAAGCAAAGCATTTGAAAAGGACTGGTGCTTTAAAAACTGGAAATCATTAAATTTGAAACTTTAAATCTTGATTTGAATTCTGCTCCTAATTTCACTTGCATGCTTGCCTCCAGATAGGAGATGATGTAAATGAAAAATATGCAGGTTTGCTTTGTATGTAGCTTGGTTCCAGATTGCAGAAAAATGAACTACTGGTTGGTCATTTAATTAAAAAAAAAACTGCATGCATCCTCTTGTTTGAAAAGATGCGGACATTTGTTCATCCCAGGTTGAAGAAATTAGATTTTTTTCTGGTCTGAAGAGAGGGTGATCACTAATTTGGATGAATTTCTGGTTTTTAAAAGTGATACAGGTTGATTGATTTTGAAAATGAATGGTTTTACAGGCTTGAACATAGGTTTGTTTTCAGTTTTGAACAGATTTTTGATTTCAGATCTGTTTTGAAAATTGCAGGTTGAAGATTACTTGATGAAGATAGGAAAGAAAATAGAAGAGGAGGAGTGTAACAACCCGCATATTTATCGATTTTTATATTTAAATATTTTATCGTTAATCGGATTTTGGTCCGAAGCTACTTTTTGCAAACGGTCAAATTAGGACTCGAGACCACTTCCATTGAGTTCGAAACGTCGTTTGCAATCTTCTAAGTATAAACATTGATATGTTTGGGGTTAGTGGAATTTCACCACTTTTTCACTCGAGCCTTTGGTTTGGACTTTTAGCCCATTAGGCCCAAGTTCCACCCCCCTTCTTCTTCATTGCTTCATTTCATTTCCTAACACTAAAGCTTCAACAAAAATGGTGAATGGAATGAGAAATTAAAACTCTAAAGTCTTTGTTTTATTGCAACTCCAACATTCAACTCCAAATTCAAGAAGAAGACATCGGATTCAAGCTTGTGGTTGCTTCTCCATTTGCCTTCAAGCTTTGTTCTTCATTTTCATTGGGTTTTGGAGCAAAGGTGAGATTTTTATCTCACAAATCTAGTCTATAACTATATTGGACTATTGGGAATGATTCCCTTTCACTTTTGCATGCACATTTGCATTTGGTTTGGATTGGATTGGCGAAAAACTCCAATTTTTAGCGTTTTGGTGAAATTTCTGCATTTAGGTCGTTCTGGCCATTTTCGTGTTTTCGGAGTTAGGTCGCTCAGGACCTTAGGTCGTAGGTCGCTCAGGACCTTAGGTCGTAGGTCGTATGGTCGTTAGGTCGCTCTGCTTTGACTCTGGCCATTTTTGCTCACTCGCAGTTAGGTCGCTCACGACCTAGGACTTAGGTCGCTCGCGAGTTAGTGGCTTAGGTCGTTGGGTCATATAACCCATTAAGTCGCGCCTCTTTTAAGTCGCCCTTCTCTTGACCTTGTTAGTTCGCTCAACATTGACCTCGTTAGGTCGCTCAACACACCGTGTCGCTAGGTCGCTCGACTCTGGACTTCATTAGCTCGCTCAACCGTCTACCTTTATAAGTCGTAGGTCGTCTCCGACCTTAAACCACTCGGCCGCATTAGGTCGTGTACCTTTTAGGTCGCGTGTTGCACTAGGTCGTATGACCTTAGGTCGTTAGGTCGTATGGCTTTAGGTCGCTAGGTCGTATGACCTTAGGTCGTTTGGCTTTTAGGCCGCTTCCACGCTAGGTCGTTCGACTCTTAGGCCGTAACACTTAGGTCGCTCGCCTCTTAAGTCGCTAGGTCGCGTGCCTTTAGGTCGCGTTTCTTTATTAGGTCGCGTGTCTTTGTTAGGTCGCTGACCTTCTTAACTCGCATGACCTAACCCCTAGGTCGTTGGGCCTCGTTTCATCTTAGGTCGCTGCTTCTTATAGGTCGCTCGGCTCCTTAATTTCTTTAGGTCGTTTGAGTGTTAGGTCGCGAACCCATTTTAGGTCGCATGACCTATACCCTTTAGGTCGCTGGACCACTAGGTCGTGCCCCTTAGACCCCTAGGTCGCAACCATTAGGTCGCTCGACCCTATCCCTCTTAGGTCGTTAGACCTCATTTTGTCTTCACTATGTCGTACCGTTCAGGTCGAACCCCGTAAGCGGTGGCGTTGCCCCCGCACCCCCACCTTGGGGGGTTGCCACCCCCCCTGGACCCCCCCCTCCGTAGGGGATCTTATCTGAAAAATATACAATAGAACTTGCTGAGCTGATTTCCTTGGATTTTTATCACATCTTCGAATGTGACCTTTGTGATTGATTGTTTCTACAATCGCTTCTGTGATTTGTCACTTTAAAATATAAAGGTTTCAAAACTAGTAGTAAATATCAAAACTCTTTCAACAAAATGATTTCAACTCTATTTTTAATAACAAAGCTCTTTTCTTAAACCGTTTTCCAATCTATTAGTATATACAAGCCTTTACCTCACTCGGATGAGAAATCTAATTAAACGACTTAGTAAAACAAGTGGTATGAAACGCTTGCGTTCACTTCGTCGGTTAATTCTTGGACTTGTTCGATTGAACCTCTTGTGACAATTTTATTAGTGAAGATTTACAGTTTGTTCGTAAATATTTAAGTTAAGCAAGTGGTTATGGGACATGAAGCTAAACTTCTATATTTACTAGCTTAGTGTAATTGACACTTCTCGTTGATCTTGATGATCGCTTTATGAATTAGACTAGCAATTGCGCGATGTCTCTTTCATTGCAAGGTTAGACTAGACACCAATTGTGTGATTCCATTCACACATACCTTTCTGCTTTTTGGTTAGTCATGACCTCAATCTGTGTGATTCCACTCACACATGTGGGGTAGCTCCCCATGGTCTTCGGACCGTCATGTGATAGGCCTCTTTCCCTTTTTATGATTTCTGGATTTCTTGTGTTGATTTCTGGAATTTATCTCTTTGACTTGTCATGAGTACAAGTTTAGGGTATGATGCCCTCTTTGGATCTTTGAGAAGATTCTTGTGATATTGATTTATCTCTTATCGGTTGATCTCCTGTTGATCATTATTTGCATACTTATAGTAGTATGTCAGTATGGATATTTTATGTTTATGCCATATCTTTTATTTTATATCATGTCATCTGATATTTATAGCTAGACTGATCCGTTTATTATTTTCTTATAAATAATACTCGGGTCAGGCCGAGATGTTACAGGTGCTACTGCTGGACTCCTCCCCCAGTGATTCACTACTCAGACTTTTGGCTACTTGTTTAGATTAGCAGCTTTTGTTGTTTACACTTGAGATATAGAATCATAGTTGTATTCTTTTGTATAGCACGCGTTGCTATTCTTTTGTATTATCGTGGATCTTTTTAGACCACTACTCTGATGTACACTTTTATGTGATATATATTCATATCTCTTTCCGCCTTTGTGATATGGATATCTGTGATTGATTCGCATGTTATGCTTACTTCTATATTTGTTTCCGAAGATCATTTTATAGCCACCGTGTGATAAGAAATTACACGGATGGTCGCTCCTCAACAGCCTTATTCTCCGCGCTAGTTGACAGCACTACACCGTAGTGTTCTTGGCTAGTGTGGGTATAGAGGTGGGGTGTCACAAGGAGAAATGTTTTAAATAGGCTGAATTTTGATTTTAATTAAAATAAAAGAAAAACTAAAATACATTGACACTTGTCATCTTGAATTAGTATTTATTTAACACTTGTTATTAGATGTCTTAAGGAATTAACATTTGTCTTTAAGAGTTAAATTAGTTATAATTAAGTTAATTTGTATTTTATTAAATGTTAATACAAAATGAATGTAAATCCATGTTTAATTAATTAGTTAACATGTATTTATTCACATGTAAATAAATTTTAAAATGAACAAATCCAATTTAATTTATAAAATGAAGCTTTTACAAATATTTCAAAAACAAATCAAATTAAAAACATTTATACTTTTAAACTTCAAAGCTTTGAATTCTGATTCAAATCAAGTTATATATATACATATATAACTACACAATTTAAATTTGAAAAACAATTATTTTTATTAAAAATTTATTTGTTAAAACAATGCATTATTATATTTTTAGAAATAACAATATTTAATAACCATAAATAACTATTAAAAGAAATTGTCTTCTTATTAATAATTATTTATTTTATCACATTATATTTAAAAGAAACTCAAAATAATCTCATTGTTTATTTATTTAAATTTTAAACTTGAGTTACACATATTTTAAATCATTTAATATTTATCTTAGGTATTTAAAACCATATTTTATTTATTAAATAGCTTTTAAAAAGTTTAACTTTTAAATAAAATCATAATTCACAATTTTAATAAAGATATATAATTTATAGAAAACAAGATATATTAATTAAAACAAGATCTATATACAATATACAATATTCTATATATATTATGAATATAAAACAATTTATTAGATTTAAAAAGATAAAGTCTATCAATTTCTATTTATTTTATTGAATTATTAAATTAATTACAAATTTTATTACAAAGATTATCAAATCAATTTAATTTTTATTCCAGATTATTAAATTTGATATTGCTTACAAATTCCGGGTCATCACACCGTATCTAACATTTTTGAAAATTTCTTAAGTCTTCAAAATTCCATTATAAGATTTCTCTTATAAAATCTCATTCATTAAATAAAACCCGATTACAAATCTCGAGAGTATTTATAACTAACTTTAACCAATTTCCAAAACTTTATATTTATAAAATAAGTAGCTTTAAAGAATAATAATAAATTTTCAAACACATCTAAGCAATTATTTAAAATATCAAAATCCTTTTTAAATAAACAACGATAACTAATTTCCAATTTATTTATAAATAATACTAATTGATTTACAAAGCTTGTCTATAAACTTAGAATTTGTTTTAATAAATTTAAATATTTGAATAACTAACGTGCCGAAATATTTTAATCCAAATAATAGTTTTTAAACTACATAATTTAATAAATAAAAATCCTTTTGTGTAAAAACAAAATTTACTTCTTGGAAAAACTATTTTCAAAATTCTACATAGCCGATTTTATACTTATAAATCTCTCTCGAATAATCACAAATTAGTTTACATTTCCAGTTTCACAACTATTCCCGAATTCCAAAATAGAATCCACTATTTCTTTCTAAACCGATTTCCATATCTCATTTTATATTCACACTGTGAATTTATATTCCCAATTTATCAAGTGATAATCATTCCATTTTATTTATAAACATCGTTTATAAATTTTATAAACTCATTTCCAGTTTATAACAGATTTGTATTACTAAAATCCAATTATAAATCGCTTTCTATAAAAAAATTCATTTGGAAATCTATTTCTTAAATAATCCAAACTATATTCCTACCACCATTCAAATCTCGATCCCGACTTCCATTTCATATTTAAAGAAATCTCATTTAATAATCCATTAAAATACTCAATTTAAAATTTTCCATTTAAAAACCATTTTACGAAATAGCTAATTAAATATCCAAAATCAAATTATTTATTTTATCCAATCAATTCCTTTTTAACGATCTCAAAATTTCTATATAAATATTTTCATTTCAAAATTGCCTTTGAATTTCTTTTCAAAACTCAAAAATATTATTTATGGTATTTAAACTACCGAAATTAGGGCCAGTGCTACTATAACATCCAATATATCAAATGATACAACAATGCATAACAGATTAATCAATCATATCGTATATCATATTTTATGCAACAATTAATATATTTTTGAGGAATCCAGTTGGATTCCTCCAACATGTTTTTCCTGCATCCACATATGTTATATAACATAAAATACTAATCCCGCTCCGAGGCGGGATATCGCGGTAATATAAGATCATCCGCTATTATGCATGGCGCATAGTTTCTCATCCGCTCCAATGGCGGGAAATATATCGAATTACTAATATATATAATGATATATATATATATATATATATGTATATGTATAAAATATAACATTCAATTCATAAATTATTATCAATCCATCTAATCAATACATAATTTTTAATATTTAAAATTAAAACCAGCAATCCAAATGAGTGAGATTTACCAACATTGATTTTTAAATTGTCGAACCTCAAGATTTTAAATTAAATCGAACAATGTCCGATTTAATTTAAAATTCCAGTCGACTTTGGAAAATCCCAAACCAATTTTATTGTGAAGCTCTCGTCATCACGATCGCAACGCAACTTGTTTTGTTTGATTTCATCCTTGTATGACAGAGTTATACAATTATAAGCATTCGATTTTATTAAAATAATTATTTTCCTTAATTAAAAAATTAATAAATTTAATCACCTTTATTAACACTTCTAATCCCCTTCCTCTCTCGTTCAAACTCGTGATGTGCCCAGGTAACGAATACGAGACCACGAACATCATCAAAGTGCCTCTACGTGGCCATCGGAGGCCACCGCCGACCCATCCCCAAACACCCAAGCTCCGCCTTGCCTAACGCCAGCAACCACATGTCTCGTAGCCTTGCCAATCTCCATTAAAATGCCTCTGACCTAAGTACGAACAGAGGGAGATTGTCGCTTCCTCACCACGCCGAATCCCACGAACGACTTATCTACCTCGACGCATCGTCTCCATTCGTGGGAGAAGCAATCTTTCTTCGCTTCGCCCTAGCGCCCTCCAGCCGTTCCACCCAGACCTTGCCTATCGCGATTTAATCGCGTGAGTTCCCTTTTTTTTATATATATCGCGAAGTCAAACTGAAGAAGAAGGAGAAGGGAAGACTAGCGATTTATAAAAAGAAGAGGCGACATTGGTCAGTCATAGGGTAGCTCGATCAGTGTAGGGTTTGACTTTAAAAACTTTATAATATTATTTAATTCCAAAATTTCTCGCTTAGCATATCTCAAAATACCGAATTCCTATCGAGGCATGCAACCTATCGTTCCTATTGTTATACCCTTATTCCGAATGCGATGGAACAAGTTCTGAGGCCTAATTCGATCGTATAGTGAAGATAGCTTTTTGAACCTAATTAAAATATTAAACTTACAATATTTATTTCAACGCGTTTATATCCCGCACGACCAAACGGTGAATCCAATCACCACGAAATTTGAAATTCTGAAATAATATACTATTATGGATCCAATGAAACTAGTTTCATCGAATTCTGAGACTGTGCCCTGGATCGTTATTTTAACGCGTCGATTAAATCGACAATTTCAAAAATTAACGAAATCACTGGAAATTTCAGTTTTAAAAACTTATTTACTCAATTCTGGTCAAATAGAATTATATCAACGTCCAAAATCATTTCGATTCATATTCAACTCAAATTTCAATTATCCACCATTTTCGTATTACGATAAATCGCTATATTTTAAATTTAAATTCATTCGATACTTTCAACCAACATCTTCATATTAAAAAACCAATTTACATTCTAAATTCAATATTTAAAACCATTTAAATATTCAAAATCAAATGACGGAAAAATATGGGTTGTTACAAATGTACTTTAACTATATCTGGTTTCGAATGCTTCAAATATTGGCACTTACTACAAGGGCAACGAAGTTCTTCATTATTTCGACTATTAGATGCAGCGAATCCAATAAATTCACGAATACCATTGTAGAAATGTTCCTTCACCGAACCTTTCGTACTAGTTCTGACTTCATACATCTAAGTACGGTCGATAAAATACTCGAACATTGTTCCTAATTTAAAAATATATGTTAGTACTTTGACAACACCTAAATTTTGTTTAAAACAAGATTAAAGCCTTTTGGGACTAAAGACTTCATACACACAACTTCTGTCTAATTTCGACAGCACTTCACTTCACTTCTATTCTACACATAACTTTGCATCCTAGGGGTATATTGTTATTGTATTTTCTAAAATAAATTAAACCCTTTTGAGACTAAAGGCTTTAATTTGTTGTTGTTATTGTATATGTTAAAATAATACTTAACGCTTCATTTCTTAGTTTTAAAAAAAATCGGTTTTTGTACAATATTTGTTTCAAAAAAATATTATTTCAAACTAATTTATTATTTCTTAATTTATTATTTCATTTTCATTTCTTAATTTTATAATTCATTCAACTATCTAAATTTTTTTATTAACCAAATTTGAAATTTTAAAATATATTTTACAACTCGTTTAACTATATAAATTTTGAACTGATTTTGTAAAATAAAACTAGAAGTTTGCACTAATTTTAATCAATAATTATACACTAATTTTTGCACTTATTTTATTCAATAATTATACACTATTTTAAAACATATTTTACAATTCATTTAACTATCTAGCATCATATTAATTAATAATTATACATTATTTTTTGCTCAAATTATAATAAACGTTGTTTTAAACTATACTTAACATTCGCATAATTTTTTTTAAGACTTAGAGAACCAACCTTTGCTTGTAAACTCTAAGGAAGTATGTGCCGAACCCACAACACATACTTAGGTAATTTACAAGGATATGTAGTTGGTGGAGATTAAACCCTTAACCTTTAAGGTGGGCGTCGCATGTCCTAACCACTGTACTACCTTGGGGGTTTTGCATAAACTTATCAATTAGCATGTTAATCAATAATTATATACTGATTTTTGGATTTTAAATCAACCTTGCCCTTTGGTGCGAAAAATGAGAAAAGTTCAGGTTCGTGGATTTTTGATCTCTGTACATAGATCTTCGTCTACTAGCGACGGCCATCGTTTGCCGCTTATTTTACCCGTCGCCGACAAACGCAAAAAACTAGCGTCGATTTTTGTAGAATATTTGTTTCAAATTTTTTTTGCTATTTCAAACTAAAATTTATTATTTCACTTCACTTCATTTCTTAATTTTATAATTTATTTAACTATTTAAATATTTTATTAACTAAATTTGAATTTTTAAAACGTATTTTACAATTGAGTTAACTATTTAAAATTTAATTTAGCGATTTTGTAAACTAAAATTTGAAGTTTGCACTTATAATAAATTAAAATAAATTTATTTTATACTAACCACTAATACTTATAATTAACACACACTAATTAATTAAAAAAATATTACTTTTGTTTAACTGTACTAGTTTAGCAGCATATTAATCAATAATTATACACTAATTTTCGCGTAAAATATAACAAACATTGCTTTAAAGTATAACAAAAATTCGTGTAAACTTATCAGTAAACATATTAATCAATAATTATATAGTAAATGTTGGATTTTAAATCAACTTTAATTTTTAATTACAAATTAAACAATCAAACCACTAATTAATATCCCCAAATCAACTAATACACTATTATCATCAACTAATACACAATAATCATCAAGCTCAAACCCATAACAACTCATTTTCGAAATTGGGTTTTCAATTATATCCCCAAATCAACTAATACATTATTATCATCAACTAATATAGAATAATCAACAATTTCTAGCCCATAATCAACCAATTTTCGAAATTAAGGTTTAATCATACCTAGATTAAGCTGAAATGGGAGAGGAGGAGATATCAACAAGCTTTGGAGGGTTTAGACGATTGAGGTAGCTGGAGGCTGCTGCGTCGACTAGGCGTGGCCAAAAAATTTGTGCGTCGTTTTAGTTTTGATGGAAAATGTTAATGATTTCCAATTCGAGGGTTCGTCCTGTTTATTCAGAGTTTGCGTCAGCTGGCGACAGCTAGCGAAAGCCGTTTATTTTAGCCGTCGTCAGCCAACGCAAAAGGATCCCGCTATAGGCATCCTTTCTCGTAGTGTTACCTAAGTAGATTTATCAACAAAAGTTTGTTAGTAGTGCTTAATAAAAAGCTATGAAAAAAATTACATTTCAAAAGCATAGCTTTCATCATCATATAATAACAAATTCAAAAAAGTAGTCTTAAATAAATTATGCGGTGAGCCCCATGTACATTGCACAGGTCACACTAGTATTTTGAGATATTATTACATGAACGTATTCTTGAGTCAAGTTTTAGTTTATAACAAAGAACTTTTTTAAAATAGTTAAATTCATAAAGGAAAACTAGTAAAATACAGAAAAATATAAGCTTATTTAAGCACTTTTTTATAGTATTTTGTAATAGCATTTTATGTATGCCTTGATTAAACTCTGTAAATAATTTCATGTGGATTATCTTTGCAAATAAATTTGCATATTATATCATTAGTAAGAGTATTTAAAAATAATTTAAGTACTAAAAGAAATTGTAAAAAGGATTGTTAATTTAGCCAAGACCAACGCCCAGAGCGTTTCCTGCCATTCAACTATGCAATCTCAACCGTTCAACAGCCAATCTTAGCTTTATTAAATATCCCTTGCCATAAAATGCGATAGGGGTTGATTTTTGAAGTTCATAAAGTATTTTTTTAGCAAACAAAATATATGAGCTCTTAGGTTTTGCAACATTGTAATCTTAAGTGCTGCACATAAAAACACAAACCAACATATATCTCGTAAGATATGAATTATTATACCATACCTAAAAACCCACAAAAATATTCACATAATAAATCTGTAAAATATTTTTGTTAAACATCTTTAATATTTAAATATATAATTGATTCCGAAATGGACATGAATATATGATTCCATAATTGAAATTGGATTCATGCAGTAATAGATTCTTACATATGAAAAAAAAGATAATGTTGACTTAGATTACAAACTTTGAAATGTTCAAAAAGCATGACCAAATTTTTTTTATAGCTCAAAACCAGTTCATAATTTCTTTTATTGCTTTTTTCTAATAGGAAATTATTGTCAAGGACAATATTTCTCAGCGTTTTAGCCTGAAGGACGGACCTTCAGTATTTTAGCCTGAAGGACAACTTTCTTTAGGATCAGTTTTTAGTTATTGATAGCAGTTTTTAGGTATCAGTTTGTAGTTATCGATAGCAGTTTTTGTTATATTTTGGTGATACAAAATTACAAATAGAGGAAAATAAATATGCAAAAAAAAGAAAGAGAAGATTTTGTTTCCTCTAATTAATAGGCATATTTGAGTATGTTTATTTCTCTCTCTAATTGGCTAATCAAATTATTTTTTGCCATCTAATGTTAACTTGGGCATTAAGAATTGATTATATAAATAGAGACTAGAAGAGAGGGTAAAAGTGTGGTGGAAAATTTATTTGATAATTTTCTCTTCTTCATCTTCGTTTATTTTCTCCAACAATTTTAGCCATATAGATATTTGCTCCCTTTCTCAATTTCATTATTGATTCAATGGTATTTTGTTTACTTTAGCTTTGTTGTATTAATTATAAACAAAATATTGGTGAATCAATAAAGTGTTTGGTTGGGTGGAATATTTTGTGTTATTGCGTTTTGATTTCAATTCCGTTTTGTTTTCAATCCAAGTTATTTCTTTGTGATTTGGGTGACAAAGATCCGTTTATAAAAGCTTCCGCAAAGCGCTACTATTTTCATAACAGTTTGGTATCAGAGCACATATCATCGCAAAGCTTAGAGTAATTTTGGTTTGAAAAATTATTATGTCAGATATGATTTCGTTTTCAAAGATGGCTATCTTGGATGGGAAAAATTGGGGTATTTGGAAGCCTAAGATGGAGATGTTTTGTACCTCAATGATCTTCATGATCCGATTGATGGAGATGGAAAGAAGTCCTCTGATGTAGATGAGAAAAAATGGAAGAAGATGGATAAGAAGGTGATTGCTTTGATTCGCCAGTATCTTGATGATTTATTTTTCCATCATGTGGCTAGTTGTGAATCCACGAAGGCATTGTGGGACAAGTTGGTATATTTGTATGAGTTAAAGAGTGCTACTAGTAAGGCTTTTCTGGTTCAAAAGTTGGTACAACTGAGATTAGATGAAGAGAAGTCTGTTGTAGAGCAATTGAATGAATTTCAAGATGTAATAAATCAATTGGCAAATATGAAGGTCAATTTTGATGACGAGTTACATGCTCTTTTATTATTGAGTTCGCTTTCAGAAAGTTGGGAAACTTTGGTTGTTTCATTGAGTAATTCCAGTGCTAATGGAACTATCTCTCTGGAAACTGTTCGAAGCAGTTTTTTGAATGAGGAGCTTAGAAGAAAAGGATCAGGTATGAAATCAATTCAAAGTGAGGCTATGGTGGCAAGGAACTCGAAGAAAGATACAATTTGGAAGAAGAAGGATGCTAATGGCAAAAGTGTTATCACTTGTCATTATTATAATAAGTAAGGTCACATATGCAGCAAATGTTATGCTTATAAAAAAGATCAGAAAACGGCTGCGTATGGTGATACTAGTAGTGATGCACATGTAGGTTTTGCTGAAGGTACCGATAGTGATGCTTCTTGTGATGTCCTCTTTAGTGAAAATAAGTCTTGGAAGATGGATTCGGGAGCCAGTTTTCACATTTGTAGAGACGTGAATTGTTTTTCTTCTTATGAGAAGTGCGTCGGCATGATTAGGACAGCCAATGGAGAAGAACTACCGATTTGTGGTATTGGATCTATCTGATTTCGTATGCATGATGGTGTGGTTAGAGAAGTCTATGGAGTGAGACATGTACCCATTTGTTCGCATAATCTTATTTCTCTCGATCAGTTGGATCGCCATGGTTGCACTTATGAGACTCAAGGTGGAGTTTTGAGAGTGAAAAAAGGTGGTCGTGTAAGTATGAGAGGAGTATTGGAAGAAGGAAACTTTTATAGCTTGGTTGGTTCTCTAGTTGACAATGGAAAGCGAGTGACGGTTGAAGGACCTATCCCATAGCAAGGTGGAGAGGTTAATGTGGTCACTGCTTATGATTCTAGCATTAATGATCTTATTTAGACACGGGTCTTCATGTTGATGATGCTCGAGGGATCGATAGTGATCAGGTAATGAGCTCAGATCGAGTGATAGACGGATGTCGAATTGCAAAATCCACAAAGACAAGACGGAGATCTTTGTGGTATTACAAACGTTTTTGAGACCGGATTTGTGTGGTGCACCTCATATGGGAGATGCATCACTTGTAGACGGTGGTTGAGGTTTGTAATTTAGTGTGGTTGTGATATGGGGATTTGTTATATATCTAGATATGACATGCTTGATATGTTGGAGATATATGCTTTTGCATAAATGTGGAGTGTTAAATTTTGGTGATACAAAATCACAAATAGAGGGAAACAAATATGCAAAAGAAAGAAAGATAAGATTTTGTTTCATCTAATTAATAGGCATATTTGAGTATGTTTATTTCTCTCTCTAATTGGCTAATAAAATTATTTTTTGCCATCTAATGTTAACTTGGACATTAAGTAATTGATTATATAAATAGAGACTAGAAGTGAAGGTAAAAGTGTGATGGAAAATCTATTTGCTAACTTTCTCTTCTTCATTTTGTTCTTTTTCTCCAACAATTTTAGCCATATAGATATTTTCTCCCTTTCTCAATTTGGTTATTGATTCAATGGTATTTTGTTTACTTTAACTTTGTTCTATTAATTGTAAACAAAATTTTGTTGAATCAATAAAGTGGATGGTTGAATGAAATATTTTGTGTTATTGCGTTTTGATTTCAATTCCGTCTCGTTTTCTATCCACACTACAACAAAAATACCCTGTTACAACTCTCTTTTTACAACAGGCAGTTGCTGCCCGTTGTAATAGTAGGCTATTACAAAGGTCCATTCAGAACCGTTTAATAGATGCCCTATACAACACCCTTTTTACAACGGGCAATTGCTGTCCGTTGTAATAGAAGGATATTACAACGGTCAATTTAGGACCGTTGTAATAGATGCCCTATACAAGGCCCTTTTTACAACGGACATTTGCTGCCCGTTGTAATAGAAGGCTATTACAACGGTCCATTCAAGACCGTTGTAATAGATGCCTTATACAAGGCCCTTTTTACAACGGGCATTTGCTGCCCGTTGTAATAGAAGGCTATTACAACGGCCCATTCATGACCATTGTAATAGATGCCCTATACAAGGCCCTTTTTACAACGGGCATTTGCTGCCGTTGTAATAGAAGGCTATTACAACGGTCCATTCAAGACTGTTGTAATAGATGCCCTATACAACACCCTTTTTAAAATGGTTTAATAATATTAAATAATAATAATGATCTATTAAAATTAATTTATAATAATTACTAATTAATAAAAAAACTAGTAGCAAATAATAATTAAAAATATAATACTTAAAAAATAATTGGTAACCTATATATATAGTAATTAAATTTTAATAATTTATATTCAATTACAAGTAAGAAGTAATATAGTAATAATTAATAATGTTATCCCATTTTTGGTCAAAATTGGAATATCAATGTTGTGTGCATTTCCACCACGACCGAACCAAGAAGAAGCAGCCAGCAAGCGTATATAAGTCTAGGATTTCACTCAAGGTTCAAATATAAAAGTTCATTCGGTGAAACAATGCGAGAGTCCATTCGGCACTCCAACACTCAAGCCCATTCGGCAGTATGAAACGAGATCTCATTCGGCATTCGAAATACCATGGCTCATCCGGCATTCCCAATGTCAAGATACATCCGGCATTCCCAATGCCGAAGTCCATTCGGCATTCCCCCTACTGCCGAACCAACCGAGGCACCGGACCAATTCCCCTCTCCTCCACCTACCGGTCCAACACCTGCCGAACCAAACACCTACGAACTAACCATCTCCACCGGATCATGTCCCACCGAACCAACCTACCTCCAATCACCACCGAACCAGCCTCTACCGAACCATGCCACTACCGGTTCAACTCCATCTCTCCGGTCCAACCTACCACCGAACCAAACTCATTCCCAACCTATCACCGGTCCAAACTCCAACCACTCCAAACGCTACCGAACCAGGACGCCGCCATGCAAGAATTGCTTCAGCCCAGGCCCGCCAGCAGCTATATACATCCAGAACCCCTGCCCCCAGCCTCACTCTATAAATAGAGGGGCAGGGGTACAACAATGGAGGACAAGTTTGAGAGCTCAAGCACGGAAGGAACTTTCAAACAACTTTCAGTTACTTGTATACAAAGCTTTGTACTTGTAATCTGAAGAGAAAAGGAGAATAACATATAAAGTGGACGTAGGCACGTTCTGGCCGAACCACTATAAATCTGTGTGTCTTTTACAGTTTAGTCCCTGCTTTTTACATATTTGCATAAATCACCCAAATCGCTAAGAACAACATATAATCGACTAAATCGTACGACTTTGGGGTGTTTGCCCATTTTTTGCGCAAACAAATAATAATTAAGACGTAATGTTAAATATTTTAATAAAAATTAATTTTCAAGAAATTGATGTCATATTCAAACAGACCGTTAGGGAGTTTTGTTTAGTATGACTGGCTAAAATAAAATATCTGAAGCCCAAATTTGATGGCACGTTCTTTTATAATGTCTCCGAATCTCTCGCCTTCCGTCTTCTTTTCCAGTTTTCTCTATTTCTTCCTTTTGCGTTCATTTTCTTTTAGGATTAGGGTTTCGGTGCCATCTTCCAGAAAAATCAACGACCTCTGATTTGAGACCTTCTCCACGTAAAGGCTAGTTATTATTTCGGAACAAATTAAGTATTTTGAAAAACTTTCATCTTCGATTAAATCTCACATTATATATCCTCAATAAATCCTCAAACACGATTTCATTTTAGAATCTTCGCATCTGGGTTCGCGTTTACTCCACTATTTGATACCTCCAGCTGTCGTGCGTATGATTCCTCTTTTACTGCAACGTGGTCTTCGAAGCTACAGTCAACACGCAATGCTCACAAAATTCGAAGCAGCACAATAAGACTCCATCTTCTCGAAAAGCAGATCTAATACATATCAAACTCGAACACAAAAAGAATGTTGAATTCCTCTCAAACTGGTTGAAGCTCTGAAGTTCAACCTCACCGAGATCTGAAGGTGATAAATGCCATTCTATCGTTGCGTTACGGAGGAGAAAAGGAGGTAGTCTTTCTTGCGTCTTTGTTGTAACCGGTCCTTAGCTCCATATCGAAGCGAGTAGCATGAATTACAGAGAGTTACTAGGTAAGACCGAAGTTCCTTTTAATACTATTGCCATTACAGTAATCAGCTTTGATATGTTTGGATTTGCTGATTAAATCTTGTAGTCGTTTAGAATTAGCTCTAACCTGATCTCTGCTGGGATACTTTTATTTTGAAAAGTGCGCTGATTTCGTTCAATCCATATATGCCAGACTGTCGTGCTAATTGCAACATCGATCATATTAAAAACTGAATTCTTCTTTTGCAATCTAGTTTCCAGATATTCAAGCACCTCTCTAAGAGTGTCATTCAAAGAATGGTTAAGGTTTAATTTCTATTTGATAGACTGCCAAATCTGATTAGAGTAGTTGCATTGAAAAATTAGATGCTCATGCATTTCATCCTCACTATTGCATAGTTTACATTTTGCATCTTGAATGTTGTTCCAATTGCTGAATCTGTCCAGCGTGTGCAATCTGTTCATAAATGCTAAATATAGACACATTGACATTTTATGAGCATTTACTTTATTCCACATATATCATGATGAACATTACAAACTGGTTCATGTACTCTAACACAATCCCAGGCTGAACTTAAGCTAAACTCTTCATTTTGATTTGGTTTCCACCACCAAAATCTGCTGTCATATTGGTATATATGTGAATTTTCCTAATTTTCTTGCAAACCCTAGCAGGCACAGATAAATTGTTGAGGCTTCAATTAGCATTGTAAATTATAGCAGACCTAAAGTCACTAAAATTTATTGGTATATATGCTGGATATCAGTTTAGTACCAAGGTCTTTGGTTCCTTACTAACCAAGGGAAAAGTCGACATGTAAAAGTTCTCAACCCATTTAAATCGCATATGTTGTGATATCTCTTATCAGTAGAATCTGACTGACACTATAAATAAGTAAAAGGTCATCTCATTACTCTAAAGTTCCCTTTTCAAAGCAAGTCGAAAATTAAATTTGGATGAGCCAAAACGGACGAATTTCTTAAAGTTACTTATTGAGTAATTTGAAAATGGTTATTTTTGCATTTTTGACGTTTAATAAAAGATCTGGCTAATAATAGTTGAATTTGTTTACTTTTTTTCCTTTGGATAAGCAAAAGGCCATTTGACAAAAGCGAAAGCCAAGTCATATTTGATCTGAAAGTTGTGAACTTATTTTTTAACTGGTGTATTGTGACCATTGTAACCTCTCTCCTTTACAAATATGAGAACGTTCAAGAAATGATTGGAAGATTGGAAGTTGGTCCAGGGACAATAACCGATAAGATTAGATCGGTTAAGACTTGGCTTATGCAAACTTCTAAGTTATATTTTTCTGTCTAAAGCATAAGAATTTATTTTGTAATTGTTCTAAAATATAGTCAATATGGTGACACAACTTACTTTCTTGAGCTCATTGGTGGCATCGTAATAAAAGAATGGTTAAAAAATAAGTATAATTGGATAAACGTAACATAAATTTTTCTATAAACACAATCGAACCATACAAAGCTAATGCTCTATTCTGGGAATGATTTGATATTTGTATGTGGAACTTTGCTTAAATTTGAAAGTTCCTTGGTTTACCCAGCACTTGAATAAAAATGAAAACACATTGTGTAGTAATTCAAGTTAAATTAGGGATCAAACAAATGCTTAAAGTTTCCTCTACATATTTTTTTGTCTAATTTTATTAATTTTACATAAACGATTTTAAGGTGGTTGATACGAAAGGACAGAGTGAACAATTTTTTATATAAGCAAAGTTTTTCCTTTCTGATAAATCTCCACATCAAAGTACAATATGAAACAATAAATCAATTTTGTGCACCAAGTAACTTGATATTAAACATCAAATTAATTTAACGTGCCCACTTTTGTAATCGTGCATTAAATGGTTATTGTTTATATTCTATACACATCCACTCATAATGCTTTTGAAAGTTAGTACTAACCACAAACAAAATAAAATAAAAAAAGAGGTGAAAAAGAAGGATTCTTAATTAAAGCTTTGTGATTACTGGTTTGTTTACCTATCTGTTTTCCAACTCTAGACAATTTCTTTTTCTCATTAATAGATTACTAATAAAAGTTGAAACTGATAATAGCTACTAATCAAGCAGTACATCAACTATTATTTTTATGTAATGATAGCCATACCAGTTTTGGATTTGGGCAAACTTTAGCTATCCTTTCATGCTGCTTTTAGCAGTGCTTCAATCCTTCGTAGATTCAGGTTTTTATTTGACAACTGCATATATTAAAAAGTGAAATTAATTAATTAATTAAGTCAATAACATGATGTTAAATGCAGTAAACTACAAACATCTTTCGTGATCCGATATGCTAGTCATCTTTAAAAAAATTAATTTCTATTTCACTAGCCCTTGCAAATCCTATTATCCAGGATGATAGTTAGGTAATCATACGTTTACTTGATTTTCATTTGGATATTTAAATATTTAACCGTAAATAAAATTTTCACATGCGGTATTCATTTCCTAAGATTTTCAGTTTGCTTGATTTACTAAAGTTTGGATACATATTTTTGTTTCACATCTAGTTCATTTTCAGTTTGTCACTTCCCATTTTCAAATGTAATTTTTCATTTTGTCATTTATATTTGTATTTATCAAATATCCACCATGATAACGGCCCTCTGATTTTGCATGTTGCTAATGTGCTTTACTATGATTGTACTGACACTTGGAATTCTTCAGAAACTTGGTGTAGCAACAGAGTCTTTCGATCCGTGATTTCAGTTGCTACAAGAATTTAAGAAAAGAGGCGTGCGTGCAAACTTCAGAAGGTAATTAAAATTATAAAGCTTGCATTGATCGAGATTACATATTCTTTACTTATCTTAAGGTTTGTTACAGGGAGCACAATAAGAAAGTTTGTTGCTTGTGGTTAACACCACTCATTGCTCTTCCTGAAGTGCTTCTGCCCAGTGAAGTAAACAAACGAGTAATTGTCTACTTGTTCAATATCTTTTTTGGTTAACACGAACACTAGTTCAATAGGTGTCTACTTGTTCAATGGTTGTCTGAAACGTAAGTTTCTCTTATATTGTTTGTGCACTGGATTCAATTATGTTGTCTTTGATGTTTTAATTCATATATTAAAAAATTGCAGATATGCTAGATGCACTCGTTCAGTCTGTATTGGTAAGTTTAATGTTGTAATTTCTTATTTTGTGTAAGCCATTCATGTAAGTTAAACCTTGCATGTGCTGCATACCACTATTATGCTAGATAACCTTTTGAATTAATGTGTATAACTAAATGTAAGTCTACTTCATTCATAATAAAATAGCAGTTAAATATCTTTTGGCTTAAATGAATTGTAATACGGAGTGTCATGTCCATTTCCATTCAATTATGTTCTTTCGACATCATAGACTGAGTGTATGTTGTGATGCCTTAAGTTAGTAATATCAAATTGAGGACACATACTCTATTGATGGCCAAGTAATCTAAGTGATAACTAAATGCCTGTTATTTTTATTGTCAGGATGCATAGGTAGTAGCTCTGTGATATCTTTTAGCTTAAATGTCTGATTTGATTATTAATATTGAAATGTATAAAGTCTTAGTTATATCTATTAAGTTAAATGAATCATGATGTTTGATTTCATGCCCATTGTTATTCAATTACGTCCTCTTGGTATCATTGATTAAAAATGTATATATAATAACGATGCCTGATGAGGTTACAATATCAAGTTGTTGAAAAATGTGATGGTCTCCAAGTTAGAATAATATCAAAATGCTCAAGAAGTTAGTAATATCAGATTGCACAGTGACATAATTTTTTTTAAAGCTACAATGCCTGATGAAGTTATTAATATTTATGAAATGCACAGTAGCTAATACCAAATTGGTGAAACATAATTAGTCATGGCATCTAAGTGAGATTAGTGTAGTAGCGTAGAGGTATCTTTTAGCATAGACTATAATGCCTAATAAAGCATATCAACTTGGTTGACCTTTTTAACAAACTTGTAATATCTATTGCATTGTACAGTGCCACCCGCTTACTATGCACATCTTGCTGCATCCCGTGCAAGATATTATGTTGAGGATGATTCAGACTCTGGCAGTACTCCAAGTGGTGGACCTAGGGCTAGACCAGCTGGTGTCCGGCCTTTGCCTCTTGTTAAGGATAACGTGAAAGATGCCATGTTTTATTGTTGATATAGTGGATTGCTTTCTACTTAGTTTTGCTAGCAAAATTACTGTTGTAAGGTTTTTGTTCTGCAAGTTTGATGCTTGTTGTTGATCTTAGTGCTGACTTGATTTTTGGCTGGTAATCATTAATAAACGGATGTTGGGAATGGTTTATATATTTGCTTTCGTTTAAGTTGTTTTGGTTTATATATTTGCTTTCGTTTAAGTTGTATTGTATGGATGCTGCTATAAATTTTTTTAAAATTTGCATTTATTTTGCAACGGGCAACGTGAGTTGTTATATGAGCTTCTTACAACGATCAATGCATGTTGTGAAACATGCTATACAACTAGTATGGTTAGTCTATTGCAACGGTTTATGACCGTTGTATTATAGTCTATTACAACGGTCATAACCCGTTGTAAAAATGTATACTGCAACGTGCTTTGCCGATTGTAAAATGTGGTGGATCTATTACAACGAGGCCTATTACAACGAGCACATGCCCGTTGCGAAAATCATATTACAACGGGATTTGTCCATTGTAAAAAGTCTGTTTTATTGTAGTTCTAAATTATCTCTTTGTGATTTGGATGATAAAGATCCGTTGATAAAAACTTCCGCAAAGCGCTACTATTTTCATAACAGTTTTTAGGTATCAGCTTTTAGTTCAGTAGCAGTTTTGGAAGAATGTTTGTCCTTGTAAATAATTTTGGAAGAATGTTTGTGCTTATGAATAATTTTTAGAAGAATTGAGGTTGTGTCATTGAGGCTAAAAATATACTAATTTTTCCTTTTAAATTATTTTCCCTTTAAATTATTTCCCCTTTTTCTAATAACCAAACATCGAAACCAAATTAATAAAAAAAACAGCAACAAAGAGTGAAAAGGACATGAACTTATTAGAACTGCGTATGTTTCTAAAGCAACACCATAGTAAATGGGAAACCACAAGCAACTCTAACTTAATGTTTACGTAATAAGTCTTTCTTCAGCACCTTGAATCCATGCCATTCACCCATAATTAAATTTACACCCACTGCGTGCACGTGTACATACATACAACTCATTATTTTATCATATAGGCATTATTGTGTAATTAGTGAAATGTTTACAATAAAAATAACGAAATAAATTGTCGGAAAAGAGTAAGCATTACTAGTTTTAAGTAACCAAAAACTGTAAACTACCAAAATGCATGCATGAATTGTTTTAAAATTTTACAGGAAAACCAGATATGCAAAATGTAAATGCCCATAACATAGAACATATTAAAGAAGATATAATATAAAAGTATTTATTAGACAACCAAGCATATGAAATTCTTTTAACCGATAACTTGGTTAACACTTCAAAACTAAAATATTAAACGGTGATCAATACTATATATTTTATAGCATAACTACTTTACCTTTGTATGCCAAAAAGAAAAAAGTGGACAAATGTAATAGGTTGCTAATAAACTCCTTCCAAAACACAAGCTTGAAAACACAAAACGAAGCCTTTATATTACAAATGATTGGAAGAAACAAATTTCAACTCCATGTTGTTTATTTAAAATGCATGGTGAATATATATATATATATATATAGTGCAGGAAAACATGTGTTCTATCAAACTGATCAAAATCAAAACAGTTTTTGCATAACTTCTCTTTGTCGCATTCTTAGGATTTTAAACAATCAAAATATCAGCAGTCAACAACTGTGCACAAAATAATTAACAATAAGAATAAGAAATAGTGATTCATGTAAATAAATATGTTTGAATTCTTGATGGCAAAGTTCAATGGTATCGGAAGCTAGAACAGTAACTGTAACATCAATGCATAGATATATGGGTGTACCTCATTACATTCAAAGGCTTGTTAAAATACCCTACAATGTCATCTATCTTTCTGTGTTATATTGTTTCACATGCAAAATTCCTTCCAATTTTTATTTCTTAGAAAGCGACTTAAACTAATACACACAGACAGAAATGCGTGACATAAAAATCAAAAGAAAACTACACTTTTTGAAAAAAAAGGGATTTCTCATAGTTTACAAAGTCGTACAGAAAGCATCAGTATTAACTAACCATATTGAACGGAAAAAAAATAAATTCAACTTCAAGCTAGTTTCTAAAACTTATATATACATTCCATGCATAAGAACTCAAAAATTAAACCTAGAATATATAAATTCTTAAACTCTTCTTATCAGAACCCACCTTACGATATCTAGGAAGAACAACAGTCGTTATTTGAAACTATTGAAATTTGAATTCGTCAAATAGTCCTCCATTTCAATTTGATACTCGTCAATACAATGTGGTTTTTGATAGGGAAGAAACTTTATGTCGATTGAAGGCGCGGTGGGTTTACTGAGACAGTGAATATATGAATTGGTGAGAAGAAAGGGGGAGTAACCGCTGAAGAAAAAATTCTTTGTTTCTACAATTTGACGAATTATAGAAACTATTTTACTGAGACAGTCAAATAGTCCTCCATTCCATGCTTGTTCATTCCAAATGCAGCTATGCTATCTTCGATTCAGATGTAATTTCTTCTAGCATTGTTCAATCCAAATATGGTCTGGAGAACCCGGTGGGGGATCGGTAAACTAGGAGGGTATAGCAAAGCCGTCCAGAAACCTTATTACTAAATGTGGTTATGCTCAATAAAAGTGTATATTCAATATAATTGCATAATGCATATGTGCATGTGTTCTCTGCTCTTCTTAAGAGGATTACACATTTTACTCAAAAAATAATAGAATTGCATAATGTTTTTTTGCCGATGAGTATGATGTCGACATATAATGGAATTACTAAACATAAACCATTTAGGCCAATAAGTGCAAATTATTTTAATTGAGCTACTATGTAAGCTAACTAATGTGTACACGTTAAACTAATTAAATCACTATGTATAAATTTAGGTTTAAAATCGTAAGTTTTTTTTTCTTTTTCTTTCGATCTTTTAGGTCAAAAAATAAGAATATGAATACATAAAATGTTAAAATATTAATAGATATTGATTGTAGGTAAATAGTGCAAATATCCCAAATGCCAACTATTTATTCTAGTTAAATATTTCACTTGCTTAAATAGATTTTAACCTATCAAACCTAGCAAACGTGATGTGTTTCACAGTTCATCTGAATGTTTCAACTAGGTACAATATGGTAGGATAAAAGATATTACTTGTGTCATATCATTTTTTTAGCCTAAATTTGGACAAGGAAATATATAGAAGCTTGTTATGTTTTGCACGATCGATCATTTTTTGTTTGTTTTCATTACCGTAACTCTCCCGGATGCTTAACATGTTTCAATCTATAAGGGATACATTTAAACATACAAACCGTAACGACCTGCCTTTTCGACCCTTGAATATCAACAATAATACATCCACGGTATTCATTTACCCAGGCCCGGCCCTTTCGTAAAGCGAGAGAAGCTTCCGCTTAGGGCCCCTAAAAACCTAGGGCACCAATTCACCAGCAGCGATGCAGGAGAGAAAAAAAAAAACTAAATCCCGATTTCATAAACCAACAACGACTCTCCACCTTCAGGCAGCAGGCTCCATCTCCTCCAGGCAGAAGGCTCAGGGCCCTATCACCTGTGCAGTTAATGCGCTCGGTAGATTCGAAGCGGTGGAGGTGCAAAAAGTCATAGCGGGGATACATCGAGGACATAGCGGAATATAGCGGATGACTCTAAAATAGCATATAAAACTCATACTTAATGTTTTTACAAATATATAAATGGTAAATAAATGAAAAATTATCATTCAATTGAATTATAAATAATACATAAATAATTTTAAATAAAAACGTGCGCGAATATACTTTAAATAAACGAAAAATTGTTATATAACATAACTGAATTTGGTAGAATATTAGAGTATTTTCATTTCTGAAAATATATTAAAAATTAAATCAAATAAATTAGTTTCATAATTTTATAATGTATAAACGCAATTTTTCAATTCATTTTATTAAAAAAGATATAGCGGGAATAACAGAATATAGCGGAAATAACGGGATATAGCGGAAATAGTGGGGATTAAAGTGGAAAGACTATATTCTGGGGCTATGTGGAAAAATCGTAGCGGCAGAAATCGACTATGAGATATAGCGGGGTTGTAGCGGGGCATTAACTACACAGCCTATCACAGAACTCGGCAGGCTCCATCTCCATTCTCCTCCCAGCAGCAGCTCCATCTCCATTCTCCTCTAACGATTGTCAGTAATAATATTAGTACTGATTTTATAATCGTTGGTATAAAAGATTGATAGTAATACTAATTTTGATTGGTTTTTTTGGAGCTAGTATTGTTTGTTACTAAATGAATTTTAGTCAGTAATAATATTAGTACTGATTTTATAATAGTTGGTATAAAAGACTGCTAGCAACACTAATTTAATTTTTTGAGCTAATGTTGTTTGGAAAGCAAAAGATGGTTAGTAATACTAATTTTTTTAGCAAAAGATTGTTAGGCAGCAGGCTCCTTCTCGGCACTAGGCAGCTTGGGCACAAAACAAAGAATGCACAAATTCAATCGAAGTACTACTTAATTTGAAATTTTGTATGTTTCAAAGTTTTAATTTTTGAGTTAGTTTAGTTATTGTATTGTAATTTACTAATTCAGTAATTTGTAAAATCAACATCATGTATGTTCTACAATGCAGATTCAGTTTTGATCCTATATTCTAATTTTAAGTTAGTTAGTTGTATATTAATTTGAGGGTTGATTTGTACATTTATATACAAGATTAGTATATTCAAATTGGTATTTGACATAAGTGATAATTGTATAACAATGATTTATTTGGTAATAGCTACTGAATTTTTTTAGTGGTTAGTCAACATACAATTTATCGGTAGATAATTATTTCGACGATTTAATTAATGGTAATAGCATTAATTTTGTATAAGGGCGTTGATTTTACAATTGGCTTTAGCTATCAAAATACCTTGGACAGGCCCTACATGTGCTGAGCATCTAAGTGCCGAAAAGACGAATTGTTAGAGTAAAATAAAAAGAATTCAAAACCAAAAAGAAGAGAACGCAATATCAGAATCTCACAGCGGACGATAATATATAATATCAAAAGAATAGTACAAATGGTTGCTCCGATATAGAAATTTCGGAGTTACAAAACCTAAGTACTAACATCAGTATGGACAATTATAACTGCATGTCATCACAATGCTGATATGTATAATATAGTAATGCAGCGGAAATAAGAATACTATGGTAGGTGAAACATCCAGCTCTCTCTCGAAATCCAATGAACATCAACGAAAACCCGCCTTTCTCAAACTACTCAAAAGAGACCGCGAGGAATTTAGGAAAAACAAAAACCAAGCATCAGACATAATTCTGGTATCATACAGTAATTTTGAGATCGCATAGAATGCCATAATAGTTATCACCTCAAAAGAACCACCATCTAGTAAGTATAAAAGGTGATATAATAGATAATATCTAGGGTAAAGAATACAAATCAGAAAATAGCTAGAATGGTTACATTAGTTACATTCAAATAACATATTAGAGGTTACAATTAAAACCAATAAGGAACGTTCGCATAATGGATTTTTTGCAGAGATCTTTCCGGTGAAGCCGATCCGAACTCCATGCACAAGGATCAGAAAGTTCCTTTCGAGCATCGTATATCTCTAGATAATATATGCCATTAAGGTAAGCATAAGCAGTCGATCAACCGAACATAAACATGAACAACGTGAACCAAATATCATTAATTTCCTCCGGCCAAAAATCGATAAGCATCTCTAGATATGAAGTTGATAACTCCCTAACGCAGGTCTGCTAAACCCCAAGTTGTGCAGCCTACTCCATCTTTAGTCATTCCAGATGTTGAGGTCATGTTCGACATCTTTCACACGAGTCTTCGTCACTTGAACAGAACCTTAATCCCTAATTGGATTCCCACATCTTGAAAAGATCTCGAAACCACACATGGATTCCAACACCTCGAACAAATCCACTTCCAAGAGATAGAACACGTATCTCCATCTTAAAGTGGTTTTTGATAAGTAAAACATTTACCGATCTCAGTATCTTCAAGACTGAATCAACGAATTTAGTCATTCAATAATAAAGGGAATAATCACATATGGAAACCAAATCTCGTATACTCATCACGTTTTTGATATTTTCATCTCGCACCATCCCACGGTCAAGAGTGAAGTAGGTAGGTTAGAGCTCTATTTCTCATATCCCTACTCGAACGTCAACCTGAACTCTCGCAGATAGACATGCCTACTTCGTTGGCTTTTAGTGCTAAGTATACGACTAAATGTTTTCCATAAACCAGTATACATACAAAGCATGATTAAGTCATAAAAAGCATGATTATGTCACATAAGCGACTTCTAATCTCCTTTTTGTTTAATTAATCTTTTATTAGTTAAAACCTCTTTTATTAATAAAATTTTCTTTATCAAATAAAACTTCATTTATCAATTTCTACTATTCATTTGTACTCTTTCAATACTTCAAAAAGTATTCGTATACCCATCTCAAATGGTATAAGTATCTTCACAAATCATAACAAGATTTCTTAATTTAAACCTTTTCTTTTTCTATCTTTTCCAAAAGATTCTTTTACAATTCCCTTCAAAATATCCTTTTAAGTACCTAAGTACTTTCACAAATCCATTCAAAAGGTTTAAGACTAATGTTACTTAAACATTGTCACTGCAAACCTAAAACCATTTCATGTGTGCTTATCTTTGAAACATTCTTTTAAAGATCTATTTACATTCATAAGTATAATAAAAAAGGTTAAAGACGAATGTTATTAACACATTGTCACAACAAACCGAAAACCATTTCATACTTATTACTATCTTTAAAACATACTTTTAAAGATCTAAGTTAATATTTGGTTAAGTTCGATAGTCGACTAATCGACTATCCAGTTAAAAATGATCGCTTATAGAAATCCTGCATCGTATATTTAAATCGTTTGTGACATTCCAACTTAATTATTCCTCGTCCAAGGGTGAAGCCAGGTGTTATCCAGCCTTTTGAGCATGTAGTATTTAGATAGATTAGACGAGTCGAACTCGAAGTTATCAAGGCAGGAAGCCCAGAGAAATAGCCCAAGAGTGAAGAAACCAAGCACAAATAGAATTACAAGAAAAATGCAAACTAACATAAGCCAAAAGAACCAGCAATCCACCTAATTGGTGGGTCAGTACCTATCCGTGTTTTGATCTCCATATTTATCTATCTTCTACCTAATAATTTACTCGACGTTAGAGGTCTACTCGAAGTGTTGTTTTGTTGATCCAATGCAGCCTATCGATCTCTACGAACTCTTAAATCAGCAACTCAGTTCTTCCATGACTCCATTATTTGGACTCCAAAACAAGTTAACATTAGTGCAAACAACTATGAACCATGAAAATAACCACAAAACAAGCCAAAGCGAAGAGTTCAAGATGACTAGATTGGCAATCTTACGGAGTCGTATGGATCCAAGCCCTTAGAGTTGTACCAATTCGTATAAGTTAATGAGGTGATGTCCTATTTTGTGGAGAAACAGTCTAAGCCATGGAAAACAAGGTGGAGATCTTCTTGACGAGATTTTAGGCATCCTACCTCTATAAATAAAGGTGCAGGACTCATTTTTCAGGGTCTTTTAGCTCTTGCTCTCCTTTCTCTAATTTCTATCTCTGTCCGAGTTGTACCAACCCGTAAGAACTTTTTCCACTAAGTCAGAATATAAGCAATAAAATCATTAAGTGGACGTAGGCCAAGATTAGCTGAACCACTATAAACTATTGTGTGCTCTTTTCTTTTCGTTTTCCATTTATTTTCTTCAATTTTTATTCCCCACTCAATCTATTGAGTGTTTGTGCCATTTTTGGTTCAAACATTTTAGTGCTTTCACTAAGAATGAGATTCTCAGGCTATTTGGATCCATCATCTACTATTGGATTTCTTAATTCCAAGAGATAGATCTAATTTTCCTACCTTATTTTCTACTATTTAGATTTTCTAAAAAAAATCTAAGAGAAGCTATTTGCAATGGCCCCATCAAGAAGAGACCATTCTACCAATTCTTGAGCTACTATTGAAGTTGAGAACCAGAATGCTCAACATGCGGATGATGCTACTCAACCAAAGCAACCAGAGATCCAGAATCTAGCTGAAGTCATGACCATAATGGAGATGGTATGATGATGAAGCAGATGGAAGATAGATTCCAGCATAGTCATAATGAGATGAATTAAACAATGCAGAGCTTAAGGCTATTGAATGAGTTAACTCAAAACAGCTGTAGGAGGAGCATAAGGTATTCCATCTTAGAGTCTGAAAGTTCTTCATCATTCGAGCAAAGACGGAGAGACAAAAAGCAGAATTAGACATAGAATGCTATTGGAACATCTTACGAAGGAAGAAGACAAACTCCAAGCACTAGGTTGTGGGTCGGTACCGACCTAAGAGCATCGGTCTATATCGACCCAACCATTAGTAGGCTCAGAGCTCGTCATTTGGAAGGCGGCATGGATCTGGCATCTGGTCGTGTCGTGGATGATCAAAATTTGGAAAATCGTGCTGCTGCCGATGGTGCAACTCACGGGAATCAATCAGGAGGGATTGTTGGACGATTGATCCATCGAAGGTTGGAGAACCTAGGTATCGAGGGCCAAATCAAGAGTGTTCGCTAGGCCGAACACTTGGGACAGTTCTCGATTACCTCCGTTCAGTCGAATCTATGGACCTAGAGTACTTAGAAGACATGGTCAAGAGACTTATAAGTGAATATCACTTCAGAAGCAATGGTGAGTGGGGTACCTCTCCTAGTCTGAATCCGTTTTACAGAAAATATCCTATGTGAGAGACATCCCCAAAGGTTTGAAATGCCGAGTATGCCGTCATACAGAGGAACAATGAATCCTAGGCAGTATTTAATGAGATATAAGTGGCATATGGATTCCTCCAGAGTTTCCAATGCCGCGAAATGCCGCTATTTTCTGATTTTCCTAAAAGGAGTAGCTACGACGTGGTTCACTCGACTTCCATGAAGGTCCATATCGTCTTCCACTGAGTTGTGATGAAAGTTTATAAAGTAATTCTGCTTGCATATTCATGACCGAAGCATGTGATATCTCTATTAAACCTCTTCCAAGCCGTTGGAGAGTCGTTAAAGAATTTCTTGAATTGATTCCACACAGCCGTGATAGAAGTTACATATCCCAAGGATAACAGAGTGTTGATGGTGCTAATCAAGGGAATACATCCCGATGCAGATTTCAAGGAATGGTTGGAAAGGAAAACCTTATCGATGATGGATGCTTTCTATCGATAAGCCAAGGGTACTTGCGCTTGGAAGAAGCACACAAACGTCCATGGAGGGATGAGGCTGGGAGTTGAGCTGAAGTAGTGCAGCAATGCCACTATAAAGCAATCTGGTGGAAGTTTTGGAAATGTAGATGTGAATGTTGGCAATAAGAATGATAGTCGAAAGCAGAATGGTGATGGGGCTAAGAAGCAAAAGCCAAAAAATAGGAATTGTATTAGGACTTCTACGTAGGAAAGCTATACTAAATTGAACAACTCAATAGAGAATATCTATCTGACCACTCAAGGCACTGAATAGTATAAAAAGCTGACCCCAAGGGAGTCGATTGAGAAGGAGAAGAGATCTGGTAAGTTCTGTAGGTTTCATGAGATGCACATACATAATACCAACGAATGCATGCACTTGCACGCTATGATTGAGGAACTGATATGTAAAAAGAAATTGCAATAGTTTATGAAGGCCCCATAGGAAGGTGGGTAAGGAAATTCTAATCCCCCTTGGTCGACATCCCAACATGGGCAAGCTGGTCATAGTGGTGAGGAGCCTAGGCGGCTTGAAAAGCACTTATGGGTTAACATAATGATTAGTGGACCATATCTAACCGATAAAAGTATAGCTGAAATGGACAGATATGCAAGTGCTATAAAGCATGTTGTGGATGGGAGCTGCCTTGCAGTTGAGGATGGAACTCTAGAAAAACAATACAGAATGATGACATTTTTTTCTATAACAGAGATGCTGATGGAGTGGAGGCTCCAACTATCAACCCACTTGTGATTACAGCCACGATTGGTCCTACGATAGTACGAATGGTGTTGGTTGGCTATGCGAGTTCAGCTAACATTTTATTTAAAAAGCTTATGATAAAATGCTCTTAGAGGTGAAGGATTTGAAACTTTGTATATCTTTAATACAAAGGTTCAATGGGATGACTACTAAGCCGATTGGATATGTAGAATTGTCGGTGATACTTGGTGAGAGCAACCACACATGAGTGCGGGTTGTGGCTTTTTTAGTGTTGGAATTTACTCAGCTTACAATGCATTTTTGTGTTGGCCGGCCCTAGCTGAATTAAGAGTGGCTATAGCTTCTTGGTGCTTGGCAATGAAGCTTCCTATAGATAATGGCGTAGGGATTGTCTAGGGAGATCAGGTGACTGGCCGCGAATGCTAAATTGCCCTGCTAACAGAGGCGAGGCGAAGAGAGAAAGGAAAGGTGCGGAGGGGACTCTCTACATCAAGTATTTGGATGCATAGCAAACAAAGCCTAAGCCCTGGCTCAAGAAGCATAGTCAATTCCATAAGGATATGGACCTGCAAAAAGAGCCATTAGATGGAAGAGCAGCTCCAACTGAGCCGACGATTGATATTTCGGTCGGTTGGGATGACCCAACACAGATCCTGAAAGTGGGATTGCAGCTTGGTGTCAGGATGATGAAGGAGTTGATTTGTTTTTTTAGGAAAACCTAGATGTGTTCACCTGGATGCACTCTGATATGTGTAGGTTCTTGCCAGAGACAGCGAGCCATGCATTGAACATAAATCCCAAATGCGTTCCTGTGAAATAGAAGCATTGTAGCCTGGGTTAGGAGTGATCCGCTGCACTCAAAGAAGAAGTGGAGAAGCTGAAGGACAATGGCTTCATCCATGATGCTTTATACCTGGAATGGATATCCAATCCCGTCTTAGTGAAGAAGGTTAATGAGAAATGAAGGACTTACATTGATTATTCTGACTTGAATAAGATGTGCCCGAAGGACAACTTCCCACTTCCAAGGATTGATCAGTTGGTGGATTCGACAGCCGAACATGAATTGCTTTCATTCATGGTGCATACTCTGGATACAACTAGATTCAAATGCATGTCTTAGAACAGGAACATACTAGCTTTATTACTGACTTGGGATTGTATTGTTATCTGGTCATGCCATTTGGGCTGAAGAATGCTGGAGCAACCTACCAGAGACTGGTAAACAAGATGTCCAAAGATCAAATTGGACGTTCAATGGAGGTTTATGTGGATGATATGCTTGTGAAATCACTGCGTTCGGAAAGCTACATTAACGATCTGGTAGAAATGTTCGGTGTTCTTCGAAAATATGGGATGAAGCTCAACCTTTTGAAATGCTCTTTTGGCATTATTTCAGGGAAGTTCTTGGGCTTCATGTTGAATTCCCATAGAATTGAAGCCAATACGGAGAAGATAATGGCACTAAGTGACCTAGAGGCCTTAAAGACAGTCAAGGAGGTCTAGAGTTTAAACGTAAAGGTTGCCGGCTTAAGTCGATTCATTGCTAGAGCCACCGACAAATGCATCCCTTTCTTTGACGTGATTGAGAAGGGTAAAAGTCAAAAGGGAAAAAGAATTTTCGCTCGGACGCGAGAGTGTACAGACGCATTCCAGGCTCTGGTTGATCACTTGGGGAGACCGCCTATCCCCTCGAAGCCGTTGGATGATGAGGACTTGTATATATATCTAGCAGCGTCGGTGCATGCGTTGAGCACCGTAGTCATACGTAAGGAAGCCCGCTTCCAACGAACGGTCTATTACATCAGTAAGCGATTGACAGGAGAAGAAAGAAATTACCTGAAGCTAGAAAAGCTTACATACTGCTTATTGACGGCTTTAAGGAAGCTCCGCCCTTACTTCCAAGCTCGTCCGATCAAAGTTTTTACTGACCAGAATTTGTGACAAGTCTTGTAATAAACTAAACTTCTGGAAGGCTGTTTATATGGAACATTGAATTAAGAGAATATGATATAATCTATCACCCTCAAAGAGCTATTTAGGGTCAAGCTTTGGAGGATTTCATATCTTAATTCACTATGTGAGACGATACTCCAGAGAGCAATGGTAAACAAAATGCTGGGTGGAAGCTGCACATGGAAGGTGCACCAAACGAATGTTATTTTGGTGCTGGAGTTGCACTTATCCCTCCCAAGGAATGTTCAATCCGTTATACCCAGAGACTCAATTTTCCTACAGTGAACAATGAAGAAGAGTATGAAGCTTTGATTGCGGGACTCAAGATTGCAAAAGAACTGGAGATTAAGACTTTGCATATTTCTGCGATTCTTGGCTAGCGGTGTGTCAAGTATGGAAAGAGTTTCAGGTAAAAGGAGCAATGGTAGCCCCATACCTAAATCGAGTCCTTGAGCTGCTTGGTGGCATTGGGTATTATACGATAATACATATTCTCAAAGTGGAAAATGCGAAGGCCAACTCACTGGCTAAGCTAGCTAGTTCTAGGGATGTGCAGCTCATGGGCTTGGCTCCAGCGGAAAAACTATCAACATCGAGCATCGTCCTGATGGATGTTGACTGGATCTTGGAAGCTGAACCTAAAATAACTCTTAAAAAAGATTACTTACAAAAAGGAATCCTTCTCGACAAGAGGAATGAGCAATGGAAACTCCTTTGCCAAGCTCCAAGATATATTATACAAGAAGGATTACTGTACAGGAAGGGTTTTTCTGTCCACACGCTTCAATGTGTCGTTAATGACAAGGCCAAACAAGTCCTAACAAAAGTGCATGAAGGGGCCTACGATGACCACACTAGGGGACAAACCCTAGTAAAGAAGATTCTCCGCTATGGGTACTTCCAGCCAACGGTCAACCGAGACATAGCTGATTACACTAGAAGGTGCCAAAAGCGCCAGAGGTTTGCTAAGATTCTAGGAGCCCCACAGCTCAGTGCTTGGACATTTATGTTTTGGGGATTGATATTATCGACGTGTTGCCGATATCTAAAGGTGGCACGAAATATGCCATCGTTGTGGTTGATTACTTCATCAAATGGGCCGAGGCTGTAACGACCCAAAATTTCTAGTCGTGAATTTTGAACATTTAATTCATTTTAAATGTTAAATGTGGATTTTGAATTGATTTTGAATTAAAGATTTTGGTTAAATTAATATAATTAGTTAAATTTCAAATACGAGAAATTCAATTGAAATTTGAATAATAATAATTAAATTTTGGAATTAGGATAATTGGTGAATGCGGATATAAACGGTTATGAAATGGTTTCTAAAATTTATTTTATGTCTATTTGTATTTTAATAATGAAATTGGACTGTTGGATAGAATTAAGAGTTGATAGGTTATTTGGAATTTTATATTAATTTAATAATGGAATTTAATAATATAATAATACAACTAATCAAATTTTGATTTAAACTAAATCAGAATGATTTCTAATGTAATTATAAAGTCTATATGCTTTATAATAGAGTTAGTAAAATTTTAAAAGTGAAATTTTAAGTGATATCGAAGTAAAATTTTAAAAGTGAAATTTTAAGTGATATCGATGATTTTGGAAATCGCTCGAATTAATCGACGAGTTAAAATAACCTTTCGAGGCACTGTCTCGAAATTCGACGAAACTAGTTCCATTGGATCCGTAATAGTTATTTATTATCGGATTTCAATTTTCGAAGCAATCGGAGTTATCGTTTGACCCTGGCAGCTTAAAAACGCATAGAAACTACTTTAATCGATTTAATTTAAAATTTATTGTTTATTTCCGTAACTCGCGTATACGATCGAATTAGCTTCCGAAACATGTTCCATTATGTTCGGAACGTAGGTAAAACCTTAGAAACGCCCGGCGGCTTGTCTGATTCGGAGTTCGTTCGAAAATCTGATAGATTGGTGAAAATTAATATTAAAATAATATTAAATACGGTTTATATAATCATGTTTTTTAGCCCTAATCCTAATCTATTTTCTCCAGCCGCCACCAAAATGCTCTTTCCTTCCCCTCAAATTTTCTCTTCATCCACGCTATAATTTGCAAAACTTTCTTCTGCAATGTTGGAGAGCTTGATGTGCTCTGTAAATCCAATGGTTGACTTGTGTTCTTATCGACCGTGGAAGGAGCTAGGCGGCTGCGTTCGTGGGAAGTTCGCGTGTGATTTTCGAGCACTGGACAACACCGAGTTGAACGATGATCGAGACGTAGGTGCGCACCGGTGAGGGCTTCTGAATGGCACCCTCCGATCGATTTCCGGTCGCCTTTGGATGGAGCGACGATCAACCCTAAGTGGATGGGGTGGGTTCGTTCAACCCTGTAGATGTACGTGAGAGGGAAGAAGTGATGCGGCCGAGATATCCTTTTCTGATCTGACGGTTCTGATGTAATAATAATAAGAAAAGATTTTTTGTTTTAATTATATATATATGAAATCTTTAAAACTGAATAACTTTTGCTTGTGTAATCAGAATTCAATGAAACAAAAAGCACCGGAATCACAGCTACCAGTACTACACTTTGGAGCAATTCTGGAATTTTTTGGAGCAAGTAAAAATTTAGGTTAAATCGAACGCCGTTCGATTTAATTTAAATTTGAACGCTCGTCGAGATTCAAGGTGAGTAATCTCACCCAAATATGGATGCTAGTTAATCTAAATAGCAAATATTTAAATGATTGATTGGGTGATCGGTTGATTAGTTGAATGATGATAATTATTATCAGATTTAACTGATATTTATTGGTTGTGCTAATATCTGTGGATGGAGGGAAACAGGTTGGAGGAATCCAACTGGATTCCTCACAAATAGGAATTTTATTTATATTTTGTGATATATCTCATTGATAAATTTTTTTTATTTATGAATATGAGCATATAGATTAGCGTTATGGGTTATACCGCTTATCGATGTTAATATGATTGAATTTGAGATGATTAATGTTGTGCACTATTGTGTTAATTTCTGGACTACACTATACACACACGAATATGGATTTCCCGTGGAAATCGGCTAAGTCACAGATATTTAAATTTAATTCAAAATAGTTTTAAGAGTTGAATTTTAAATCTAAACGGTTTTGGAAATGGAATTGGGTTAAATATGAAAAGTTTATGAAAGGGGATAAAGTTATTTTGAATAACTTAATAAAGTTTTGAAATTTGAATAGTTTGATTTAAATTGGAATTCAATATCTGATTGAATTCTATATTCGATATTTATGATTTAAAATGGTATACAAGTTTATACGGGTTTTTAAACTGTTTTAAAGTGTTGCTTTGGGAATTTGAATTAACCCAAAGAATTAACTTGTATAAATGAAATCGGATTTTTCCGAAATAAAAAAAAAACTATTTGTTTTCAAAAGATATAAGTCTTTATATAAGAAATGAATTCCCAATTTGTGTTTAAGGAAGTTCAAGTTGAATTGGAAATGGTTTTCCAAGTTAAGAATGATTTGGAAATTAGGGTCTAAAAAGATTATGCCAGTTATAAAGGGGTTATATAGGTTTTTAACCATTTAAAAAGTATGGTTTTGGGAATGTAAAATTTAAACCCAAGTTTTATACTTGGATGGCTTTAACTGTGTAAATTGTAATAAGTTTTTTCCCAAAAACCAAAACTATTTGTTTCAAATAATAATATCTTTCATAAAAAGAAAGGACTTCCAATTTGTGTCGAAGGATTTCAAGTTTGAAATGAAATTGTAAATAGTTTGGAAAAACTATGAATTAACCTTTATGAGGACGATTAAATCTTGTTTTGAAATCAAAGAGGATTTTAAATGATATATCTTCCATATACAAGATTTGAATTGAAATTTGAAAGTCATGAATTAAATCTTTAATTGGAAGATTGGATAGTTAATCCAATTGGTGAAGTACCGTAACTAAATATTTGGTGAGACCATATGCACTACCTTCTTATGAAAATGGACAAACCAATCTTTAGAAAGTAAGCAATCCAATTCTACTTTTATGCATAGGAAAAGTTGAACTCCCAAAAAGTTTGGATGGAGGTTTTGAAACTTTTCCCATGGTTTATGAGCTTGGTATAATAAAATTTTATTTTATTAATACTTATATTCAAACATTTCTTCAAACGATTACGTTTTCAATTAGTGAATGTCGTATCAGGTTGCAATAAACTGTTGTTTGATCATACAAATTCTTCAATGTTACAGGTAGGTTGAGCTGACTGATGAAAAATGGGTTTGAAAACATTATTTTTACTTTTGATATCATCAGATTGAAGAAGTCCCAGATGTTTTAGTATTGAAAAAGTTTATCCTTAGCAGTACTTTTTTAAATTCTTTAACAGTATATAAGCATACTATAGACATCATCAGATAGAAGATTGTAATAGTCCGCAATTCCGTACCCCTTGAATAGACACTAATCTCCATCGATCAACTCAAGATGAACAGAAATACGAACCATTAGGGTTTAAAAAAGAAGAGGTAGAAGATAGAAGAACAGAAACAATAACAGAATCTCACATATCGCAGCGGACCACATATAATAGATAAATGAATATCTTTACAACAAAGAACTATATCAGTTATTACATTTTTTTTCACATTACATTATCAGAGTAAACAACATCAAACAACAGAAGAAAATATAACATACACTAGTTGACATGCCACGCCATCCAGCTTTGCCTCCAGATCTCTACAGCAACTCATTAATTCCAGAATGACCTGATAACCTAACTCTAGGCTGCCCGTGTGGAAAAATTATGGGCACCCAGAGTTTAGAAAGGGAACAATAAACTCCAGGTCAGTCACGGGACTGGTGTGAGATCTTAAAAACGGTTTTATCTTGAGACAAACAACAAAAGAATTTAAAATAAATTCGCAATGATTTTTGAAAAATGAAACTACCATAAGGCCTCCCGCCACACGCACAATGCAAACGCAGAATTGGAGGAGATTTCTCCTTATGATAGTCAACATGCTTGATATGAGAAAAACCTTTTGATATTATTATTAGTGCATAGTGCATAAAACATTTTGAAAATATAATATTAATCTTAGCCAGCATAGGTACTATTATATTATGCCTGCTATAGCTACCTCCTGAGGAGGCATGTAATACAACTGCAATCGTAAAAGGTTCGTGTTGTTTTGTTTGGATTTCGAACAAATGGTCGGGCAAAGGAACTTCCCAAATAAAATGGAACGCCTCTGGAGGGATTCCCCCAAGAACTTACCCAGCTCTCTGCTACACAAGGTAGGCTACCCCCTTCCCGAGGAGTAAGAAACCTGAGATATGCCACCCCCGGTCCTTTGGGACCTTTATCCGAGGGCCCTCCAACAACATCACACATTAATTAATATAATACAGTGTCCACATGAGTAATTACCTGGGCTCCATACCATGATACTACCCCTTTCCAGAAGGAATGGTCATACCCTAGAGGTGCTACCCCTGAAACCTTGCCGCCACGATTCCTGTTTTGACCATTATCGGTTTGTGAGGCTCGACGAAGTCTCGTCCACAAAGCTACGCTTTTCACGAGATCCATGCTTTGATCAACAAATGATCAGCAGCACTCAGCATGCCACACTACCAAATTGGGAGTATATTACTGATAACCTTCAACTACATAACCTCTAAGCTCGTACGTCTCAGAGAAGGGTGTTAAGCTAAGAGAATAAATTCTCCGACACCAACAAATATGTATTTGAAAAAAAAATCTGCTTTATATCTCAAAGTGTAGTGTTAGACATACAACCATACAATTCTATTCCGGGTTCGAACAGAACCGAAGGCACTTCCGAAGAAGCCCTTGCAATCCGGGCATCCACGACCCCGATTGGATTTCCCATCACATAAGGAGATCTCTATACCGGAGCAACCCAGTGCAGAGACAATCGATAGGTCATCCTATCGTTCTCGCAAATACCCGGTCTTCACCACTGGTCTTCAAATGCTATCCATAATGTCGTATCATTATTCGAAATGGGTTATATGACACAAGGTCCTCTCCCGGCTAATCCGAATAAGGAGCATAAATTTAAAAACATATGGATATGGGATTTCAATTATGTCACAACTTATTACCCAAAACCTTTCTTTTAAATGGTTAAACAAATTATCATTTCAAATCTTTTTAAATAAAAGATTCATTTCACAAAGTTCACCCGGTTTCACAAAGATTCATTCAAGGATTTCAAAACAATTTCCATTTCCAATTGGATTAACTATCCAATCTTTCAATTAAAGATTTAATTCATGACTTTCAAATTTCAATTCAAATCTTGTATATGGAAGATATATCATTTAAAATCTTCTTTGATTTCAAAACAAGATTTAATCGTCTTCACAAAGGTTAATTCATAGTTTTTCCAAACTATTTACAATTTCATTTCAAACTTGAAATCTTTCAACACAAATTGGAAATTCTTTCTTTTCATGAAAGCTATTATTATATTAAAACTAATAGTTTTCTTTTTTTGGGAACAACTGATTACAATTTACACGGTTTAGGCCATCCAAGTATAAAACTTGGATTTAAATTTAAATCTCCAAAACCATACTTTTTAAATGGTTAAAAACCAATATAAACATCTCTATAACTTGTATAATCTCTTTAGACCCTAATTTTCAAATCATTCCTAACTTGGAAAACCATTACCAATTCAACTTGAACTTCCTATAATACAAATTGGAAATTCATTTCTTATATGAAACTTATATCGTTTGAAAACAAATAGTTTATATTTCGAAAAAATTTTATACAAGTTAAAATCCTTAGGTTAATTCAAATTCCTAAAATAACACTTTAAAAATGGTTTAAAACCCATATAACTTGTGTACCATTTATAATCATAAATACCGAATATAGAATTCGATTACAAATATTGAATTCCAATTTAAATCAAATTATTCAAATTTCAAAACTCAACTAAATAATTGAGAATAACTTTTATCTTTCGAATCCCTTTTCAAAAGCTTTTTATATTTAACTCAATTCCATTTCCAAAACTATTTGAGTTCCAAAATTCGATTCAAGAATTATTTTCTAAAATCTGTGACTTAACCAATTTCCACGTGCCATCCATAATTGTGTGTGTATAAGTGTGGTCCAGGGGTTTTACACAATAAAAGTGCAACATCATCAATCAGTACATATTCAAATACAGCAATATATTTGATAAGCGGTATAAATTATAACGCTTATCTTCCATTCATAGATTACAGATATATATCACAGAATATAAATAAAATTACTATTTGTGAGGAATCCAGTTGGATCCTTCCAACCTGTTTCCCTGCATCCATAGATATTAGCACAACAATTAAATACTAATTCCACTTCGAGATGGAATATCGCGGTATATGGGATTTATAAAATATCATCCGCTATTATGCGGCGCAATAGGGTCTCATCCGCTATATAATGCGGAAATCAACTCCAAATACATACATAATACCAATTCCACTTCAAGGTGGAATATCGCAGTATATGGGTTTAATATAGTAACCTCCGCTATTATGCGGTGTATAGGGTCTATTTCAATACAATTGATAATAATATATTATCCAAACACACAATCAACAATTTTAAATTTAACTATTTAAAATTAAACAAAACCCTTTGTTTGAGTGAGAAGATCTCACCTTTAACAATGCAGGCAATCCATTTCCGACTTGATTTCTCAATTTTAGACCTTGTATAAACATTTACAGTTTATTAACATTTGAACTGATTGACCAATCACTTTTATTTAAATTTAATCAACTAATATTTCAGTTGAAATTCATTTCCATTTACAAATTTGTTTAACTATAATTTAATTCTAACTAATAATCTCCTAAAAAAAATCATTCAATATCTTAAAGTAAATTAACAAGTTAACTGAACAAATTTATCACCAAATTCATTCTCTTTTTTTTTCTCTTATTCTATTTTCCAAAACCTGATCTCTCTATATATATATTCACTGTAATTAAGTTACTTCCCTTCTGTATATAAATACACACACACACATATGTATATATATAAATTTAGAAACCTAATACCTCACAGCAAAACAACCCTCATCTAGCTGTCGCACCCGACTCGAGTTCATCCAAGCTCGACTGCGACTCTGGCCCTTGCCATGGCACGCCATCGATGAGTCGCCGCTCCACCCCTTCGTCGCCAGAACGCAAGCTAATGCCACCCAAATCCAAAAGCGGCCCACTGCTCGACCTACGACCCCACTCCGGCCATACGAGCGCAATTTAAAATTGCGTGCCTCAGATGCAATGCCCCTTCGAAGAGGAAGAAGTAACGAACTACGATGGAGGTCTCGACCCGACTTCGAACTGGGGACGAAGGATCGACTTTGGTTTGAAATTTCGATTCAAATGGAGTTTGAAAGGAGGATGGAGAAACGATGTTGTTCGGCCATGAAATTTTATTTCAATCAACTGGATTTTTTGAAGAGGATAGGGGAAAAACTCGGCTTTGTTATTCATTATACCCCTTTTTTCCCGCTAGCTTGATTTATTGTTTGCGTGATTAAGAGGAAAATGGGGAACAAGATTTTGAGGGAAGCTATCGTGATTTCATTAAAGGGAAATAGACGTAATTTCTTGCGTGACAAAATCATTTTGCTACAGTAGCCTGAAGTGATAGCTGACGTGAAATAAATTTGACTGGTCAGCAAAAATATACAGTATTATTTAAATTTTAAATTTAAACCGTCTCAAAATCATAGCGTAAAATATCGATATCCTATCGAGGCATGCTGCCAGGCGTTTATAATGTTATACCCCTATTCCGGATGCAATGGAAAAGGTTTCGGGCCCTAATTCGATTGTATGGAGAAGACGGCTTTTTGAACCAGTTATTAAATTAAATTTCATTATAATTTCAGCGTGTTTATATATCGTACGATCACACGACTACTCCGAATGCTACGAAAATTGAAATCCGATAATAACTAACTATTATGGATCCAATAGAACTGGTTTTGCCGAAATCCGAGACTGTGCCTCGGAAGGCTATTTTTAAATATCGATTTAACCGATATATATTCAAAAACTGAACAAAACATTTCCAAGCCAAATTCTGAAGTTTCCATTATCTTCAGTATTATCAATATGAATTTTACAAGCCTTTGAAATTGTTAACGCTAAAATTTGAACGCTAACACCCCGGTGTGTGAAGTGTAGTTGTGAAAGCACCACCCGATAACTCGGGAACAGATTATAAGCAGATAATAGCAGAAAAGCAGTAAACAACAACAATTTTATAGTGGTTCGGCTTGAGGGTATAGCCTACGTCCACTTTAAGTATTTTTACTGATGATCTCGTTACAAGCTGATACAATTCTTCCCAAGTACAATACACTTTGAATTACAAGACACTTTGAACGAGTAGCTCAAACTTCAATGGAGATGAGAGTCTTCAAATCCATGTTGGATGTATGTGATCTCTTCTTGAAGTTGTTTGTAGCGTTCTTCGTGTCTTGAGAGCTTCGAGTGTTGGATTGGTTTGGAATGCAGCAGAGTATCGGCGCTTGAAGAGAATGAGCCAAAAGTCCTCTTTCTGTTGGAGTTATGGGCGTATTTATAGGCATCTTCGGAGTTAGGTCGTAACTCGTGTACGTCTCATGATGAGTCGTAACTCGTGTACGACTCATGATGAGTCGTAACTCGTATACGACTCATGGTAGGTCACGGCTGATTTGCTGGGTTCATGGCTTGGCCCAGAGTTATGCACCCATCTGAATGAATGATACAAGTTCTAAGTCGTTCACGAGTTAACCAAATGCAGTTTCCTTTATGCTAGCATGAGTCGTACACGACTCATCATAGGTCATAAGTCGTCAGCGATTCTTCTTACTACAGCGTGGTGTTGAACTTGTCTCCAAGTCTTAGGTCGTGAACAACTTATCTTTTGAGCCGTAGACTTCCTATCGCGCCATCTTCTAACTCGTAAGATTGTTATCTCGTAGACTCTTTAACTCGTGGAGGCCTTAAGCCGTAGATCCTTATCTCGTAGACCTTTTAACTCATAGAGTCTTTAACTCGTAGTGGCCTTAACTCGTAGATCTTTTAACTCGTAGAGTCTTTAACTCGTAGATCCTTAACTCGTAGGTCGTTCAGCCCTTGAATTGTTAGGTCGTGAAGACCTTGAGTCGCACAGTTCTTGAGTCGTTGATCCACTGAGTCGGCCTGTCTCATGAACCGTTAACCCTCTTGAGTCATTCCATTCCTCTAAGTCGCCTTGAACCTTAACTCGTTAAGTCGTGGCACTTCTTAGGTCGTCTAATCCTTGAGTCGTTAAGCTTATTGAGTCGTTAACCTTATTAAGTCGGCAACCTTGTAAAGTCGGCAACCTTATTAAGTCGGCAACCTTATTAAGTCGGTAAGTCGTGCCACTTGTTAGCTCGTTATCCCGCTTCATCAGTTAGGTCGTTGACTTCGAGTAGAAGATAGGTCGCTCCATTCTCTAAGTCGTATACTGTTTTGGATGGGGCGCTGCCCCCTGGACCCCTGCGACCTGACCGGGTAGGTCGATCACCGTAGCGGTGGCGTTGCCCCCGCACCCCCACCTTGGGGGGTTGGCACCCCCCTGGACCCCCCCTCCGTAGGGGATCTTATCTGAAAAGCCATTCAACAGAACTTGCTTTGTTGGGATGCTGAGTTGACTATTCTTCGAGACGAACTATCATTGGTTTCTCGGTCGATTTTTGATATCACGGCCATGCTGAAAAAGTGGAGTTAACAGAAATATTTTTTTTAATCAGCTTAAAACTGAATATTCAAATTTTGACCCAACTTTCAACAGATTAAATTTTATAATTTAATCGCCAAATTCATAGTTATATTGGGAATTCAAGCTAAACCATCATTCAAATATTTAAAACTAATTAAATATTTTCAATTTTAAATTGTCCAAAATTTAGGGTCGTCACAAAGATGGTGCTGCGTCAAAATTTGGTTTATAAGTTTTTGATACATGCTCTAAAATAATATTACTTAATTATATTAATTTATGAGGTTAAGATAATGATTTGATTGTATTGAATGAAATGTACCTTATGACAAGGCTAATAACCATATTAAATGCCAATAGCGATGCTCATGTCAAAAGTTGAATTTATCTCTCTCAGTATCTTATTTCCCAAACATAAAACTTCTGGTATAAGTATTCTCAAACAACATTAAAACTTACTTTACCTTCTTTTACTTTAAACTCTTTATTATATTACGAAGGAGGAGTTAAACTTATTGTGATGTGCTAATAGAACAATGATTTTATTAAATAATAGCGGTAATGGATGGTGATTAATATTTTGATTGTTCAATTATAGATCTTGGAATTGAAACTCACTGACATCAATTAGTATATGTTCAGAAAAATATAAACATATCTACATAGAGTATTGTGTCTAATTTTGTGAATTTATATTTAACATTGACATATATTTTAGATATTGAAAAATTGTAGCTTTTTTGTAATAACACATCAGACTATATGGGCTTCATTAGATTAATAATGTATTAATCGCTATATGGATTGATATTGGTTTACAATGATATGTACTTCGATTATTAGATTATATGATATGTATTAATTGCTCATTATGTGTAATATATTATAGTGTAATGCATTACATTGTTGTTTGTGATCTAAGCTTTTACATCTTTCATTCCATTTAGTCAGGAATCATCAAACTAATATTAACATTTTTTAGTGGTAGATGATGAAATTAGATATTTATATCCAACACGACTAAAATAGAATTATATAGACAAAATATTTCACAGTGGATTAAAAAACAGTACCGTAAATAATGATTTTCTTCATATGAGACTCAATACTGTAACTCGATTCATTGGTTTATTTACTTGATTTATTTGAAGGATCTTTGTTAACAACATGCATGGTTATATATTTGCCTTCATGCCACTTTCATAAGCATAAAAAATTGATACATTTATTTTATTGCAGTGATTAGAACATAATTTAACATTTCTACTAAAACAATTGCTAAACAAAATCACCTTTTGAACAATATCTTAAGCATCTGTCAAGAAGTGAGAGACACTCGATTTAATTGTTGATAATCCTACAGTAACGCAAAGGTTCAACAACAATTACAAAAATAAGTATAGCTACCGCCCGTGTGCGAAGCACGTGTTCGCACTAGTATATAAAAGGTAAATGTGTCCGTTGCGATGCAAATTTCACCACATAAACATTGTTCACATTAACTATGTAAACTTCTCATATGTTACACTTGCACTTTTACATATGGGTGCATTTGATGCGCTCATCATGATATACAAACAATTTAAAATTAAATTAAACTAATTTTAAACAATTATAATAAAATGAACATTTTATTTAAGTTTTTGTATAGAAAGTTCTAAATGAATTTAGACTGCATTTTCCCAATAATGATCCAAAAGGAATTTCTTTTTGAAATTTATGCAACTACTCCGCTCCCGACTAGCTCGGCTCGAACAGTAAGACCCAAGTTTCAATTTAGAATAATGACTAGAAAATATATTCACATTGTGATATTAAGTGTAGGGCACACTTATAGTTGAAATGATGTTTTATGCTTATGATTCATGTTATGATGTTCACTCTATTTGATATATGATGAAATTGACGATGATTGATTTAGTGAGGGGAAAATCTAGTCCACTTGACGTCATGGTCTCGGTATGTATTGTGTTATGATATAGTGTTACTTATGCCAAGCTTTACGTGTAACACATGTTTTTATTATTTTCCCCATAAACACATAGATACTCATTCAAGTAGTTGAGTTTATGTTTTAGACACATAACATTTTGGAAGATGAGTAAAAGCTCTAGAGGCGAAGTAGGAGGCATAGTAGTTAATATAGATTATTTTGAATTCCGCTGTTGTAATTTATACCACATAACTGGTTAAGTGCTAATGCCACCATCCTTATATGTTGGGCATAACACTATTATCTATGTTTTATTATATTTACCCCTACTTGGGCATGAATTAGGATATTCATAATGTAAAGATGATTCGAGTAACATAAATCTATTTAGCTACATTGTTTATAATCCTTCTAAAAAAATGATCCCATCTAGTAGCTTATAAATAATTTTGGTGATGAATGCATCAGTGGAATTCATTTTCACGTCTAAAAATAGGGGACATTACAAGCACTTTGATCTCCTCTCACTAATACTATTTCCAAAGAATATCCATAATTCACCTACCATAATTAATAATACCATTAATAAACTATGGGCGACCAAAATATACAAAAATTTAACAAAAAAACAAGTTTGTTTAAAATACGTCTAATTTGTATGAAGCATGACGCATGACGACTGGTTAACAATAATATAGATAAAATTAACAAAAGATTAACTAAATGGAAAGGTAGATATTTATCAACAGTGGGTAGGATAGTCCTTGTTAACTCTGTTTTATCAGCATTCCCCATATACTGGATGTTGTTTTTCGCTTTCCAGAATGGTCATTTGACAAAATAGATAAAATTAAAAGATATTTTTAATGGAGCCGTGATAATCCTAATGATAATTCAAAATGTTTAGTTAATAGGAAATAGTACGTAAATCTAAAGACGAGGAAGGTTTGGGTATTGAGGGGTCCATGTCTGAAACTCGCATATTAAGATATCAAGGGGGAGTTGAACACAGAGAGGTGAAACCGAACTATGCTGGATAACTACTGCAACTGTGCAAGTCTATGGTGTGCATGTCTGATGCATGCAGGAGGTATGAAAATCTGAAGCGTGGAGGAGGAACAGAGAGCTGTAGATTGATGCGAGCAGGTTGCAAAGAGGTTTGGTGGTGGTCCGGAGAAAGGTTGGTTACAACAGTTGTATTTAGAGTATATATATCTTATGTAGGGAGATGGTAATGGTTAAGCAGAGGTGGTGAAGTTATAAAATGCAGCATTCTTAGTTCTTTACATGTTAAATTATATATCTTATCTAGAGTGTGTGTATATGATTTAGAGTTAGTTTATTGTTTTACTTGGTTCTTGCAAGTAAAATTAGAGCCAACAGGTAGTGGGGGACCATAAGTACATACCTGTTCAATGTAGAAATCACATTATTCTTCATTAAAACAGTTTGCTTTTTGTTTACTTACTAAGTGAAACATTGCTTAGCTAGGAATTTCTTCGCACACATATTGCTAATATCAGGGTATGTAAAGAAGAAAGTTACACGATCAAAAGCCATGAATCATGCATGCCTTTGTCCATTTCACTATTATAAATTACATGTTACCAAATGTTAATTTATTGTTTGCACGTATATATGATTGTTTTGTGGGTATGCTCTGTTTTATGGGAATTTTACCTTTTAACCATGATTAAAATTATAATATTCATCAAATAAAACTTTTATTAGTGTCGCCATTATGGAACTAGATAAGTTGAGATAAAGTCCATTAAGATAGTAATGTATGAAAATGATATTGTACAAGTTAAATAGATTGATGCAATTGGACATGCATATTTTTAGATAGACAAAAAAATGGTGTTACTTTCTGCTTCCATTGCCTTACTAGAAAAGAAAACTAATAATACTACACCACCTTACTTTTTTCACATTTGTTTATAGCTTTAACAAATATTCTTCAACTGCTCATCGATAGATGGAGAAAAATAGGACATAATGTTATGATTTTCGACTTTAATATTATTTAAAGTTCGGAAACATTGCAATACAATTACCTAAAACACCCAACAATCTGTCCATTAATATTATTTGAAGTTCGAAAACATTACAGTATAATTACCTAAAACACCCAACAATCTGTCCACACGGTTAGCTGGTTCAACACCAATTTTGAATATTTAAACTTATGCTTCTTTTTTTCCATTGCTCGCGTATTTTTTAAGTAAAATACAAAAAGTTCATGTCCAAGAAGCTCACAGGTCTAAAATTAATGTTTATAACATAGTAAGATGCATGTATAATTGGATCCAATGGAGTTCTGTGGACATTTAATGGTGTAAGTTTCCTTAAAGTTCATGGTAGCGACCAACTCTTGAGAACTCTTTTTCAAAGAATATTTTCAGATAAGAGTTGAGAACATTCTTTTAAATTTGTAACAACTTTTATAAAGATATATTGTGGTTATACAAGCACGCATTTTGCATGCTTTTATACCAGTATTTAATTAAAAGGATTATCCACTGTCCAAAATCATGAATATAATCCCTCTAATAAGCTTTCATTTTTAAATTATCAAAATAAGTTGATTTTGAATTTATAAAGCAATATTTATAAATTCCGTTTATATTTTATAAAAACTTCCATATATAAAATTCCCTTATTAACCAATTCCAATTATATCTCATTTATATGCCAAAATCCAATTATAAGTTTACATACATATAATTCTCGTAATTACAAATTCATTCTTTTCAAGTCTTATTATTTATAAAAGCCATTATAAATCCATTTCTAAATTTCAATTCCAAATCCATATACAAATTTGATTACAATTCCATTTCTAACATTTATAAGACACTGTTTATAATTCCATTACTTTTATTTATAAAATATCAATTTTATAATCTTATATATAAAGTATTTAAAATAAATTCAAAATTCACATTTAACTTATTTTACCAAATAGTTAACTCCATATTTCAAAAATCATATTTAAGTATATTTCACAAACCATAACTTTTATAACATAAAAATTGCAACTAATTATTTATTAAAATAATTTCATTTCTTTAACAATTCGAAAATATATATTTTCAAAATCACTTTGAAATCCTTTTTAATTTTAAATCGTCATTTTAATATTTTAAAATTCCAAAATGTGTCCCAATGCTACAAAAGCACTAAACAAGGTGATTCACATCAATCCTGGCATCCCAATATCATATATCACATGATAACAACATATATAACAATATTTGTAAAATAAAATCAGCACTGGTGAGGAATCCAGATAGATTTCTCCAACATGTCACCTACAACAAATATACATATCAAAAAATATGTACAATGTCTATTTCGAGGCAGACGCGCGTACAAAAGGTCATCCGTTCATACAAGGGAACGTATAGGGTCTCATCCGCTAAAATATACGAGAATATATCCAAACCAATCAATATATATATATATAATATATCATATTTCACCCAAACAAGCATCAATCAGCATAAATAAATTTGATTCTCACTTATATAAAAATATAAGTGAGTCAGAAAGAGTGAGTTGTACTCACTATGCTTCCAATAGTCATTGCAGTGTTTTATTTCGAATAAAATTAAATGAGCGTTTAATTTGATCCAAAATTTTCACTATATCTAATCAACTCCAAACAAGCTCCATCACATAGTGTTCATCAAAATGAACCCAAGGCAACTTGTTTCGTTCAATTTCGACCTCGTATGAAGAAGTTATACAATTTTAAAAATTACACAAATTATATATAATTAATTTACAATTTTTTTACTTTATCAACCTTCAAATCGTGGCCGTTATATTATGCTATTCAAATCTAGGCCATCCTTTTCTTTTCCTTTCTTCTTCGTTTCGCTCGTGCCGTTCGAACCCATCATGCCACGAGATTATTTGAACGCCGCTCCACCTACGACGAACTAGAAGATGACTGAGTACCACCAAATCGAGGCTCATAAAGAGACACACCATCGACCATGACGACGACAAACTCAGTCACCCTCAACCCCTGAAATTGACTTTCGAACACCGACCGTTCAAGCTTATATTCACGTCGATCCAATGTGTACTTTCCGATCATAGCCGTTAGATTTGAAGCTCTCGACGAGCTCTACGATATTGTAGTTGGAAGTTTTCCTTAATTGTGTGTGGAAGTGGAGATAATCGAGGAAGAACGAGCTGAATTTCTGGCCTTTAATCGTTTAGGTGGCAGCTAGGGTTAGTTTGATTAAGGTTTTGCAAATGTGAAGAAAGTGTGGCCTTTTATAGAAAATTTCAAAACACTATTCACCCGAAAATATTTCGAACTCCAATCGAAGCGTGCCGCCAGGAATTTATAATGTTTTACCCTATTCCGAACACAATGGAATTTATATCAGGAGCCAATTCCATCGTATTTGGAAGATAGTTTTTTGAATCGACTTATTAAAATTTACTTAAACAAATTTCTACATGTTTCAGCTTCGCACGACCAAAACGTACGTCCGATTGACACGAAATTTGATATCCTATAATAATATAACATTACAGATCCAATGAAACTAGTTTCGTCAAAATCCGAGATAGTGTCAAAAATGACTATTTTTTCACGTTAATTAAATCGATAAATTTTCAATTTCTGTAAATTAAATTTTAATTCAATTTTAAAAGTTTACTAACATCATTCTAATTTAAATAGGATTTTAAAACAACTTTATAAATCATTTTCATTCACATTGAATTCAAAATCAAATTATTTCTGCAATTTCAAATAATAAAATAACAATTTAATTATCCAAATAAATCAAGATATTTGAAATATACGTTATTCAACTTATAAAATTTACTTTTGAATATTTAAAATCAATTAAATATCCTAATTTCAAATGACAGAAATTTTGGGTCGTTATAACTTCCCTTTCCGTCCGTCAAATTATGCATTAAGTATTTGAAAATTTCCTCAAAAATCTATCCTTTATGTAGATTTTAGCATTTTTTGAATGTGTTTGTTATGACCTAGATGAGAACTCTATTGATAAGGATTTAGAATCCATGTTGGCTGCGTATGAAGGCTTCTATAATTTGAAACATGTAATTGTTTGATTTGAATATTGATTGTTAATTTATCAAGGTATTTGGCTTCTTATCGCATTTTATTTTTCCATTTTTGGAATTTTCAGGTAGATCTAAAGCTAAAGGTATGCAAAAGTTCGTCACTTAGAAGAGTTTTCGTTAGGGATGCAAATTCATTTGCTGCTTCTCAACTCATACATGGTGTTGCCAAAATAAGTCACACAATTGGGTTAGTTCTTTTGAAATATATACATACATACATACATACATACATACATACATACATATATATATATATATATATAGATCTGAATCTTTCTTTTACATTTTTTTATCATTTTTATGATTTATTTATTTATTAATGTTGTATGTTTAATTAGGCCTTCACCTATACCTGTGGTAAATCACTGTATGAAAAAACTGCCTAAAACATGTTCATTACTTACTATAAGCAATGGCAGGATAGTATTTGAAAGTGATGCAAAAGGTTGGTGCCATTTTAATATTGGTCACATTTCGTATACTTGAAAATAAAAAAATTTAAATAAAGTTTCTTGATTTAAATAGATTCGACTGTGTCTAAATTACAGGTTATATTCCAATATGCCCCCGCTTTCCCTATGTAAGAACCTTTTTTACCCATAGATCCCAAGTTTCCTAACTGTAACGACCCCAAATTTAAAAACATTAATTTTCAAATATTTAATTAATTTTAAATATTCAAATAGTAGGTTTTATAACTAAAATAAAAACTCTTTTAACTAATAAATATTTAAGATAAAATAGTCTACAAAATTAGTTTACAAAAATATTTAGTTCGAAGAAAAAACGAAAATGTGTTCGTTTTTCGAATTTTCGACGTCTCATTATATAAAAGTTGTTTGAAAAGTTGTAAGCCTTGTTTATATTTAGAACAACATTTAAATGGTCAAGAACGTAAATTAGCTAGTATATATTGGTACATACATAGGTATATATACTTAAGTATATATATGTATATACTAAATGATGCCTTAAGAGATATGATTTGACACTTTGACGACTCGAGTACAAAATATGTTTAAACACGTATTCTTTAACATGACAAGGGGGACAAGGTGGCGACTGAAATGGCATGTGTGGTGGAGGGTGTTGAGGTGGCAAAATAATATGGAGGGTAAAGGACAAGGGGTGTTTAGGTAATCCACATTTTCACTTGCTTATAAATAGCCTTTCATCTCTCTAAATTTTCCTCTTCTTCCTCCGATCAGATCTATCTCATATCTTATCGAAATGAAGTTATTCTTTTATTCAAACCATGTCAATTTCCGGTGGCTACAACTTTTATGTTGATCACTTCTTTAAATTTCGAGCATAGCTATGTTAAAATATCAATTGTTTACATAGTGTTTTTAGACATAGAATTTCAAGTCCGATAATGGTCCTTCTTCTTTGGTAGTGATTATTTTTTGTAAATTTAGAGAAAATAATTTTTTAAAACTTTTCGCTTTACCATATTTTTAAAATTCGAGAGTAAATAGTCCAAAACCAGTTGGAAAATGACCTATTTTCAGGTTCATTTATGAGAATTCGATGATTATCCAAAGTCACTCCACCTTACCAAAACAAGTTTCACTTCCTTTTTCTTTCAAGGCCGAGCCTACCTAGTGTATTAAGGGTCCAAGACTCCATCTTTTTCTTTGGAATGGAAGTGCTAGGTTATACCCTAAGTTAGCGAGGGTCTGGACAACTTTCGGTGAGTAAAACTACACCATCTTAAACTAAGTTTATACTATGTTAATTTTCATGTTAATAGCCAGTGAATGCTTGTTGTATATGTGAAGTGATGGTTTGTTTGTTTGTTTGTTTGTTTGTTCTATGCTTTGAAATGTTATCGTATTTGAAAGTTAGTAAGCATGTGGTTAGCTGTATGAAAAGTTGGTAGTTAAAGTTAATATAATTTTAGTAAATATTTATTACATGTTGTATCATCATTATTTACCTTTTATTGTGCTTGAACCATTGCTATGTGATGTTTGGTTGTATGGCTAATGTCATAAGTTTGTTAGCCGAACTGCACATATAGCGAAAGTCGCTATATCAGCACTTTCAAAAATTCACCTTTTATCGAAACCGTTTGGTTTCATTATCGTGCTTGGAATTATTTTACAAGTTAAGAAACTTTTTGATTAGTGATGTTTTCAAAAAAATTAATTATTTTAATACTGATTATTTAATTAATTTATTTCCTGATTAATCAATTACTCAGTTAATAAGGAAAAAGGTTAATTAATTAGTTAATGATGTGTTTTAAATTTATCCAATTACCTAGTTGATGATTGTTTATATTAATTAATCATTTTATTTAACGATGTTTAAATTTAATTTATCATTTTATTTAACGATGTCTAAGGATAATTAATCATTCAACAAGGATGAATTAAAATTAATTAATCAATTTGCTAATGATGCTTTTAAATTAATAAATCTTTTTAATAAATGATTTTTAAACTTTAACAACTTGTTTTAACTCTAATTAATCTTTCCTTTATTAATGTTTATAATTAATAAATAATTTTTAAATAATAAGAATTAATTAATTATTTAATTTAATTAATTGTATTCAGATTTATTAAATAATTAATTGAATTAATGATGTTTTAAAGGTGATTTACCCTTTTTAAGTAAAGGTTATTGGAGTTAATTAATCAACTTATGAAGTTTCAAAGTGAATTTATCAAAGTAACAAGGATGTTTTACTTCGCTATTCATTTTAAATAATGATAATTAATTAATTATTAATTTAATTAATTATATTTTACTAATCAAGTGAATTAATAAGGTTTTAAGTGGTTTACCTTTTTTTATTTAAAGACATTTGAAGTTCAAAAATCAATTTCTGTGATTAAGTTTAAAGTTAATTAATCAATGTTATAACAATGTTTTAAGTTATTAAATCCTTTTTAAATTGTTGTTTTGAAGTTAGTAAACTCTTTTAACAAAGTGTTTTAAAGCTAATACTTGTAATGTAAGGCCAAGCATGGATTCAGTTTTTTTTTTAAATTTGATTCGTTTATGGAAATGAATTAATTTCCGTAAAGTGATTCACTTATTTGGGAACGATTTATTTGTATACTTAGCATTGAACTTCAAAGAAGTAGGCTTATCGCTATTTTGAAAGTTAAGAATATTCGTGAGACAAGGTTTTGAGGTAACACTACCTTGACTTGTCTGGTATTATTGTTAACCAAGAAATGGTGCAAGTTGGAATTTGATGAGTGGTGATAAATACACAAGACTTAATTTTCATACACTGCCATTTCATATTCTCGATAGTTGGTTTCTCAGCTATCGGTTACTTTAGCTTCTTTATTATCATCATTCTAAGACGATATGTTGCTCCATTGAGCTTTGTTATCCTTTGTTGGAAATGGCTAAACCTAAAGAGCGAGAGGAAGCAAAGCTATTGGGGTTGCTCTGTGGCGACCCGGAATTTTCGGATATTTGAAATTGGAATATTTAATTGATTTTAAATATTTATAAGTAATTTTCAACTTGAATTCCAAATATTCAATATTTATTGAATAATTAAATTATTGGATTTAATTATTGGAAATTGGATAAGATATGAAATCTGGAATTTCAAGCTTGTTAAAAGTATTTTGAAGACTTGTAAAATTTATATTGATAATACTGAAGATAATAAAAGTTTCAAAATTGAATTCAAAGGTGTTTTGTTCAGTTTTAAAAATATATCGTTTAAATGGACATTTAAAAATAGCCTTTCAAGGCACTGTCTTGGAACTCGACGAAACCAGTTCCATTGAATCCATAATATTGTATTTTTATCGAATTTCAAATTTCGTAGTGTTTGGAGTTGATGTGTGACCGTACGGTTTGTAAATGCGCTGAAATCTATATTGAAAATTTAACATAATTACTGGGTCTAAAAAGCTACCTTCTCTATACGATCGAGTTAGGACTCGAAACCTTTTCCATTGCATTCGAAATAGGGGTTTAACATTATAAACGACTAGCGACACGCCTCGATTGGAGGTCGAGATTGTGAGTTGTAGAAATCGAGACGATTTAAATTTAAAATTTAAATAATTTCATCGTTGCTTTTTACTTCAGAACACGTGTCTCACAGAACAACACGTGTTCTCTCTAGTTTAACACGTGTTTGATTTTAATAGAAAGAAGAAGCTCGCTTTGGAAATTTTTAGGGCCAATATGAATTCATTTCCTCTGTTCTTGTTCAAAAGAAAATCATGGCTGTTCTGCTTTTTCTTTTCAATTCAAATAAAAAAAATGGCAGCCGGAGGTTTGAAATTGAAATAGACCAAGAGAGGAAAAATTGAAATCATTCGAAGTTGCTCCTCCCAACCTCCCTTTTCTCTGATACGAATTCAAATCGAATTCGTATAGTTTAAAGAAAAACCTTGTCTTTCGAATCGAGCGCGTGAAGGGAGGGCGTCAGCGTGTACGTGCGACCGGAGAGGCGGAAGCGTCTTGAACCTCGCTAGCAACGGATAGGGCTCGCTGTGGCTTTCATCGTTGGTCAAGAGGGTGGTTCGTCGTCGCTCGCGTGGGATGGGGCAAGTCGATCGAAGCAGTGTGTGGGTCGTCGCGAGCTCAGGGTTGGGTGCAAAAAGGGGTTTGCTGGGTCTACGGCAACGACAGCGGAGGCCGATAGTGATGCATTCGTCGTAATTTGGATTGTCGATTCGCGAGCATGAGACGATGCTTGCAGGAGGGCAGTAAAGTATAATTTTGTAATTAATTTAGTTTAATTTCTGAAATTGGGTCGTTAATTTAATTAAAATTTATAATGGAGTTGTATATTATTATCTTTCTTTTCTGTAACAAGGTTTAAGGAAAATAATAATAATATAATATAGGAGTTTTGAAAGGTGTAAGTTTATATAAAATTAGATTTTTAAATCTATATAGATTATTTTATAGGTATATATATGTGTAGTTTTGAAGAAAGAACAAAATAAAATAAGTATACATATATCTTCACTTATTAGTTATTTTAAAGTAATGAATTATGATGATAAATATGTTTACTCAACTTATTAAATTATTTTAGTCACTAGAAATTTTTACCTATAGGGAAATTAGTTTAAAAATTAAATTATTATTTTAAGTTAAATTATTTAAAAGGAAACTGATTATTCGATTATTTTAAAATGTTAATAAGCCCTATAATGTTTATACAACGTCTAAAATCGTGGAGAGACAAACCGGTGTGGATTGGATTGCAAATTAACAAAATCAAAGGTGAGTTAATCTCACTCATTTGGATTACCGTAATTTAAATAGTTTGAATTTAAATTGTTGGATGGATTGCTTGAGTTGACAATTTATTATCTATCTGGATGTGATATTATATATATATATATATATATATATATATATATATATATATTAGAGTGATTGATTTCTCGCGTTATATAGCAGATGAGACAATATGCGCCCCGCATAATAGCAGATGACCCTTTATACCGCGATATTCCACCTCGAAGTGGAATTGGTATTTATTTATTGACTAACATCTGTGGACGCAGGGAAACAGGTTGGAGAAATCCAACTGGATTCATCAAAGTAGTGGATTTTTTTTAAAATAGTCTATGTTTTATCTGATAATATATGATAGATTATATAAGTTTTGAAAATATTGAATGTTATGGTTTGACTGAATATATTTTGGGTATCTTGAGATATCAAAAATACAAGGATTGAATTTTTAAAGGAAAATAAAAGAGGGAATTCTATGTAAAATAAATATAGTGAAATTGGATAAATTAAAGAATGAATTTGGGAAAGGATAAAAAGTCGATCTTTAAATTCTAATAAATAAATTTCGAGTATGGAAAGGAGATTTTTGAATAAATAGGAATAGATGAATTTTTAAAACTTTAGTGATATTATTTAAAAAGTAAAGGATTTATTTTTAAATTCAAGGTTTAAAATAGTTTGGGAGAGATAAAGAAGAATTTTGGGAAAAAGTATGAAATTGGTATTTTCAGTTTAAATAGGATTTTGAATTGTAATAAAAGGATGAATATGATATTAATGGGTTTTGAAATAAATTTGGATAAGTAAAGGAATTTATTTTTAAATGGAGTTGGTTCTGGAAATCGGTTTGGAAATTGATTTAGTGCTTGAAACTGTGTTTAAAAGGAGAACGAGACTATGGAATTTATAAACTGGGTTTATAAAGTGAAATAAGATATCAGTGGATATTTGAAAGTGTAAATTCACGATGGAAATTTATAAGGAATGGGTAATTTGTCTTCAAAATAAATGGTGGTTTATTTTTAAAAGTGTGGAAAAGAAAATTACGAATTTGGGATGTAAATTGGGATAAATCGAGAAGGATTTATTAACTGATTAAATGGACTATTTTGGAATGGAAAGTGTATTTTCTCGGAATGCCAAGTATGTTTTCAAAGTAGCTTTTAAGTATAAATTAAAAGTTTTAAAGTTGGTTTTAAAAAGAATGTTTTTGGAGAAATTATTTTTTTAAATTGTTTTAAAAATTCTAAAGTAAATATTTATTAAGTTAATTATAGAAGTGATTATTTTAAAGATTCACTAGTATTTGATTTAAAAGATGGTTATTAAATAATTATACTCCATCTAATAATTTTATTATAAAATTAGTTTGGGCTTAAGTTTTACATGAGATATTAGTATAAAATTTCATAAATAGTATTTTAAATAAAGTGTTTTAAGTAGTTTTTATTTTTGAATGTTTTAAAGTATATATACTTTTGGAAAAAGTAATTTAAATTATTTTAAAATCTAAAGTATTGAGACTTGGTGATTTTCAGTGGAAATAAAACAATTGGGTGGAAATTTATTTCCGCTAGAGAAAAAGTGATTGAAAACTATTTTCAAAAGGGTTGAAGTGTAGAAAAATATCTTGTGAAGATATTTTGAAATAAATAATTTGGGAAATTACTAATGCCTGATGGTTGTTTGTGAATGTTATTTTATAGTTAAATAAATGACTACCAATATTGGTCAATGCATTGATCGTTCCGAAGAGATCGGGATCAGAATTAATTTCTCGAAAACCACTTCGATCCGGTTTGAACATTTTCGGGAGGATGACAGGAGCTTGGAGTCGAAGATGGAGCAGTGAAGTACAAGGGCTAATCGCTACTAATCCTAAGCAATGAAGTCCAAAATGGTTGTAGTAGGAGTAGTGCCTTCGGTTTCATTCGGACCCGGAACGGACTTGTATGGATGAATGTTATCAAAACATCGTCAGGAGGACGATGAACATTCTAAGTGAATGTGTGCTAAAAAGGTAACGCATAGCCTTGACCCTCATCAACCGGGAATGGCTAAAACAAGGGAGGTGCACGCAAGGCTAAGTGGCTAGCAACCAAGTAGGGAATGTTAGAACCTCAATTGGTTGATTTTAATGACAACAACTATACAATTATGTCAAAGAATCTCTAAGCTAATTTGCAATTACATGAGCATCAAAAAGAGATAATCAAATACGTTCAAAATGAAGATACATAGTACAAAAGGATTAAAGAATGTATATGGAGATACAAGAAGAGATATATACGATAGAGACAAGACGAAGGTGACAAACAAAGTATTATTAGTCATGGAGTGTCGTGTCTAGAGTTTACAAATGTTAAAATATTCTCAAAATGATATACATACATAACATTCATATTTTAAATGAAAAATCAAGTTTTCAAAAATTGCATGGAGCGGGACTCAAACCCTGGTCACTAGTTCAGAAGGCAAGTGCTCTAACCATTTGAGCTATGGTAATTTTTTGTTACAGGCTAAATTCAGACGTTTGAAAGACTTCATTCAGACATCTGGATGTTGAAACAAAATTACGGTTCCACAATACTCAAACGTCTGAATGAAAATATTCAGACGGCTGAATAAGGCCAGAAATGAACTATTTCCTTGTTGTTTGCGTTTCAACTTAATTCAGAAGTCTGAATTTTTTTTATTCAGAAGTTTGAATATTCTTAACACCTATTTTCATGAATATACGCTTCTCTTCATCGAAGAGAAACATTTTCAAAATCAACAGTTGCGCCTGTTCTTTTTCAATATAACTTTTCATATATGGTTGCAACTCTTTATACACTATATATAGACTGCAGAATTCAACAAACAATTAACTGAATCTATTTTTAATATTCTTGAATTCTTATATATTCTCTATTTTCAAACTGCACTCAAACTGCTTACATTCTCTGATCACTGATCATTCTATCTTCCACAATTCTCAAAGCACATTACACTATATATCATAAAGGAGAAGATTATAGGAAGATTATACTTAATTGACTTATCAGTGTTATTTAAGAACACACTACAGTCAGATACATTTGTTATTTGTAAAGAAGTCCTGTTCGGTTGCTCAGGTGTTTGAAGTCCTATTCGGTTGCTTAGGGGGTTGAAGTCATGTTCGGTTGCTCAGACAGTGTAAACCTGTTCCTCCAAGTTAAGTGAGGATTGTGTTAATGAAATTCCAGAAGGAGTCTGGAACTGGACGTAGGACGGTGCTCCGAACCAGTATAAAAACTCTGGTGTCATTTACTTTTCTGCATTTACTGTTTATTTACTTATTCCGCACAAGTAGTTTATCCATATTACTCGTCCTATAGCATAGCTTCTTTTCAGGGTAAGGTCATCCCTGTCTAGATGTCCCTTTTTTTCCGGCTGTGTGGGCGGTTGCTGATCCCAACCGTAGGGTGATCTTATTCGGACTATACAGTAAGGGGTAGCTTCGGCCATGTGTAGCAGGGGATCAGGGTGGATCCTCGGTACGGTGATCTAAACCACGTACTATGATGGGCAGTACCCCAATAGCCCTGCCATTGTATGGAATCCAATCTCCAATAAGCGCCTGTACAGTTTTGATTATGCCCAACTATTGCTGGAATGTGAGATGCAAGTATTTCAACTAGATTCTGTTTTACTTCTATAGACACTATTATAATATCAGACGAATTTGATAAAAATGTTTTGGTAATCGTAAGGTAAAAACCCGGCATGTTCATTTGTGGCGTGGTCTTACGAGATACCTTTGATTTCAAAATGTTAACGCTAAAATTTGAACGCTAACACCCCGGTGTATAAAGTGAGATTGTGAAAGCACCACCCGATAACTCGGGAACAGATTATAAGCAAATAATAGTGAAAAAGCAGTAAACAACAGCAATTTTATAGTGGTTCGGCTTGAGAGATAGCCTACGTCCACTTTGAATATCTTTATTGACGATTTGATTACAAGTCAATGCAGTTACACTTTGATTACAACACACTCTGAGTTTCAAGTAACTTAGAACAAGTAGCCAAAACTTCAATGTCGATCCAAATCTTTGAACACATGTTTGAAATGTTTGATTTCTTCGTGTAGTTCCTTGAAGATGTTGAAGTAGTTCAGAATGCAGCAGAGTAACGGCGCTTGAAAATGAATGAACCAAAAGAGTCCTTCTCTAGTTGGAACTAGGGTTGTATTTATAGGCATTTCTTGGAGTTAGGTCGTAGGTCGTGACCGACCTAAGTTAGGTCGTAGGTCGTGACTGACCTAAGATGCACTGGCTTCTCTTTCACAAGAACATGCATGCTGGTTTGCACAAGTCTTAGGTCGTGAGCGACCTATCCCCCTGCGGCACAGTATAGGTCACTTCTTTACTCAGGCATTTAGGTCGTTAGCGACCTATCCTAGGTCGCGTGTACTTTTCTCATAGTTATAACTGGAGTCTTTTAGATCACGACTCTCCTTAGGTCGCGAAGTATTCCTAGGTCGCGGAGTTTCATAGGTCGAGTCCTTTTTTGGTCGCATTCACTCTTAGGTCGTCCTACTTCTTAGGTCGTGGCTTTCTGTTAGGTCGCGAAGTTTGATAGGTCGCGGCCTCCTTTAGGTCGCGAAACATATTTAGGTCGTTCCATCCCTTAAGTTGTAAGGTCGCTCTGGCTCATAGGTCGCTAAGTCGCTGAAACTTTTAGGTCGCTAGGTCACATTATCCTTTAGGTCGCGGCCTTCCTTAGGTCTAAGCACCCAGTTAGGTCGTGTGAGTGCTATAGGTCGCAGAATTCTATAGGTCGGTGCTTCTCTTAGGTCGCAGAGCTCTGTAAGTCGGTGCTTCCCTTAGGTCGCAGATACTTTTAGGTCACTTGATGAGTTAAGTTGCTAGGCCATTCCTGTAGTTAGGTCGCTCCATGTCTTTAGGTTTTAGGTCGCTAATGAAGAGGAATTAACATTTGCCCCTCGAAGTACGTGCCTAGGTCGTAGGTCGCGTGCTTCGACCTGACTTAGCTAGGTCGTGAGCGACCTAACACTTGTGCCAATATGCGTGCCTATTTGTTTTCCCATTTTTGCCTCATATAAAACTGTTAGGTCGCTACTTCTTCCTCATTCCATTGCTCTAATCTCCTGCTGCCATTAACGATTCTCTGAGCTTCCAAAGGCGAATTCGACCCATCCAGTCACCGATTCATTTTCATCATTACGTCTCGTAAGTGAACCTGGTCTTCATCCCATCATAATCGCCGTTGAATCATGAATTCTCACTTTCCGACCTTAGCTCAACTCCATGTATCACGCTTTATTTCGAGTGATTGTGGCGATCGATTTTTCGGTCGTTATTTGGTTGATTTAGGAAGTCATGGCAATGCGTTGAATTTATGATGGATTGAGGATTTTTTGGTTAGTTTTTGGAATGATCTGGTGGTATGAATAGATGGTAAATTTCATGGAGAGGACGATGAATCTCTCCGGGTAGTTGATGGCGGGTTATTGGGTCTGGTGTAGAGAGGAAGTAGGCGACCTAACGAATTTGAGTGACAAAAAATGCTTCACGACCTTAGGGCCCTTGAGATCTAAAGAAAATTTTCGACCTACGTTAGGTCGCTGAACGACCTAAAGCTTGCATAACCAAAATGTCATACGACCTACTGATGGCTGAACGACTTAAAACTTGTACGACCTAATTTTTGCAGCATAGGTTTTTAGGTCGCAGCCGAGTTAGAACTTGATAAATTTGCATTGCTCTAGACCCCTTTAATTTGCACAGTACGACCTAAAAGAGCTCTGACCTATACTAGGTCGTTGGTCGACCTAGGACTTGTGAAATTTTTGAGAGAATTTGATTGAACTGCTTGGACTTGAATCATTTGAAATTCATTACATTCCTTTGCAGATTGCCCTAACTTTTAATCTAACAACCTGTTTAAACATAACATTTGCAGAAAAATGGGACGAATATACTGTCATTGGCCGCCCACATCGAATGACAGATTAGTCGATAAAGAATAATCAACTTAAATGAACTGTGTGAGTGAAATGCTGTGAATCAACCGACTCAAATGAAGTGTTAAAGCAAAGCTAAAATTTTGTTTGAATTAACACTGCGCTTGAGTTTTAAATTAACAAGTCCTGAAATCTCACAATCGATCAGTTGTCAATTAGTTTAATTTCAGTTATTTCGCTTGTTATTTTTATTAGTTTTGCACAACACTTCACACTTTTAGGAAACGTGCACCTTCACACCTGAACATCCAGTTACTCATGTAGAATGACGTCTCAATAAGAAGAGATGATAGAACACGTCGAAGGGGCTTTCCCGGTTGCTATTCCACTAGAGAACCCTCCGGAAAGAACTCCTACCCTTCTGAAACAGCGGGTGCTTAATCAATTATGCATTCAATTTGGCATTGCCGAGGCAGAAGTTTTACTCCCTGGACCAAATGATTTCGCTGATAGACCACCTTCCGATTTTGTTGCCATTAATCGCCAAATGTGCTTAAGTGGAGCAATTCCTCCCTTTAATGAATTTCTTCAACAAATCCTTCTTCGACTGACGATCTCTCCTTTCCAACTGCATCCCAATGGCTATGCCATTTTGATGGGATTGTGCGTTCTGTTCAGGAGAACTCTTGACCGTCTTCCGAGTTTTGAGGAAATCTGTTACCTGTGCACTTTTGCAAAGAACAAGGACCACCCTTCGATTGTACTTGTAAGAGGTGCGAGGAACCGTAAACTAATTTTGGATTTGCCGGAGAGTGCACATGGTTTTTTGAATCAATTCTTCTATATTCGTTGCCCCGCAGGATTTTACGCAGACTGGAGAATAGGAAGTGAGATCTTTTTTCCCTTCTTTCTTCAATTCCATTCTAAGTTTTTCATGGTTCGTATTGCTAGATGCTGATTCCATTCCTTATTTTTACAGCACTTCCTCCTCCTTCTAGAGATTCCAGTCATAAACCAGTCTTTGAAAGGCTAAGCATTGTGGCTGCTGAAGAGAGGAGCGCAAAATTTCTATTGACAGATGAACTCCTTCATCGATTTGAGCTTTTACATTCTTCTCGTTCTACTCAACTTCATGAAGTTCCGACTGAAGTTCCCGATTCTCCGATGAAAATTCCTGATGCCCCGGTCCCTACTAAAGAGCACATGCAGGGAGGAACCTCTATAGAAACTTCACTAGTAAAGTGTTCAATTCCGAAGGATGTTGCGGGGCCGTCTGACAAGTCTGTACTTGCCCCAGTTATCGAAGAGGAAGAACCTCCACGATCTTCCGAAAAATCTACTAACGAAGGAGTCAAGAAAGCAAGTCCCAAAAAACATGATGGTGATGATGTTTTCGAGGGGTTGAGTGATTTAATTGTGACTTCTCAAGAACTTTTCAAAGATGATGTTTCCAAAACTATCTCTTCTGTAATCGAGGCGACATCTTCTCTACAACAAATGTCAACTCCTCCTACTCAAGTTATCACTACCTCTATTCCACAGAGTGGTTTGTAACTCGATGCGTGTAGTTTACACGTTACACGACACTTCGGATTTTTCATCACTTCTACACACTTATCTTCTTGTACTTTAAAGATTTCTAAAGCTTATTATTTTTATTCTAGATTCTTCTATGGGGCACAGCGGCTCGTACTATGATGATTTCCAGCGCTACGGGAGGCGTAGCCAGTATGATTATAGGCGTTACCTCCCTTCTTACAGAGAATCCGATGAAGAGAGGGCCATCAGGAAAGCAGACGAGAGACGAGCATATGAAGAACGTCACCGAAGAGAACAAGAAAGACATGACCCTCCCCACAGAGATGATGATACCCAAAAAAGAAAGACTCACGATGAGAGAGGTAATGGACACATGGAAGATTCTTCTAGCAAGCGGGCTAAACTTACTGAAGAAACAATGCCGACAGTTTCTCAAAACGTTCCTGCTCAATCTCCTTCCCCCGTTCGTTCCGACATTCAAACAATCATCAACCGGCCCGCATACCAAGTTGGGCAAGGTCCTCCCACTCTTCAAAGTCGATTCCCTCAGTGGTGCCTGAGAGGGGTTCGATTTGATCTCGACTTGGTTCCTCTCGACAAATCGGCTATGCTGCGAAATCTTGATTCTGTCAGGACCGATATTGAAAGAATGTCGAACTGGCAAAAACTTGTCGACGAGCTTCAGAGGGTTAACCGAGCCAATCTCGAGGCCATGCTCAAAATGGAGAATGATAAGGCTGAGTGGCAGAAGACTCTCGAACAGCATGACGCCGAAATGAGAAGTATTGCTTCCTATAATGAAAAGCTGGAAGCGGAAGTAGAAAAGCTTAAGGAAGAATTAGCTACTTCATCTACTTTCCATTCTCAAAAGGAGAGCATGCTTCAGCAATAAGTACGAGATGCGCATGCCAGTCAAAGGGCAGTGGAAGATAAGCTTACACACCAGGAGAAGGTCATAGAAGAATATCGCGCCGAAACTTTACAGCTGCGAGAACAGGCCGGCTCTCAAAGCTTGGAGATAGAGATGCTAAAAGCTCGACTTGCTATGGCCGAAAAGGAGCGTGACAAGGCTGTTGCTGGTAAACTCGCGGCCGAAGAGGCCCATCAAGCAACCAAAGCGGACATTAGCTCCACATTATTTGATTTCTATCTGCATAGCATTTTGGGGCGTGGCAGCCTTGCCTTTCTAGGCCCTAAATACGAAATTACATTAGCTGAAGTCTGGGAGGCAGCACTCGATATGCTAGGTGGTAAAGGTGCTGGCTACGCTGAGACAGCTCTTGAAGAGGTGCCCGCGCCGCTCTTGCCAAGGGAAAAGAGCAACTCGCCAAGGTACGGGTCGGAATGGCGGAAGGGGAACGTTCTGAGAAAGAAATACCACCTACCACTTCTGAACGTCCTTTAGTTTCTTCCGAAGTGGACATTACAGGTTCTAGTGCTCATTCGCTGCCTCCTACAAGAACCGGGGTAATCACCCCTACTGATGATGAGGCTTTGGAGGATATCGGGGCTCAGAATTATGAGATTGAACTAACGAAGCAAACATCTTCAGGTAATTTTGATATTGGTCCGATTCAGGTGGATCGCTTGCTTACTCCTCAAAAGTTTGATGAGCTTCTCGATTACTTCTTGAATCTCGACGAACCCATATCTCCCTTCTTTCGGGGAGATACTAATATTTTTGATTTCTCTTCTTCTGCAGTTGAAACACCAAGTGTTGTGCAGACTTCACTTCCTCCGGTTATCCCTCCTCCGTCTCTTCAGGTGACTCCTCCTTCTGCTTCACAACCCGGGTCACAAGAGGAACAGATTGAGGCTCTTCACGGCTTGGATGACCCTATCGCTTCGCAAGAGCAGAAGGACGAGGGACTTGAAGGAGGCGAGATCTCTCCGAAGCGGACTCCCTCTGATGACGTAGTTTTGTCCGCTCTTGTTGCTCCAGGGAGTGAGTATTCTTCGAAGAGAAGAAAGAAGCACGGAACATCGAAGAGGAGGGGGAAGAAAATCATCACTACTGAAGAGGAACCGGAAGTTGCACCGGTTGCACCTCCCTCTCCTTCTTCCCTTATGCCTATAGATAGACCTGAAAAACTAATCATTCGGCCAGGCAAAGGGTCCAAAGGTGGCAAGAAGAAGTGAAGAGTCGGACTTCGGGCTTTTTGACTCCTTTTTTGTGTAATGGTCAGATGTTGTGCAGGAACCGGCCCCTGCTTTTTTTATTTTGAAACCTGTATCTGCAATTGAATAAAATGATCCTTTATTTGTACAGACTCTTGTTTGAATTTGAGAATGCATTTATTATTCATTTTTGCACAAGTTTATTTATATGATATTGCGGTGAGCTTGTGGTATGTTGTTTGAGCGTACTTTACCGATGTAGCTATACCATTTTGTATGTAACTATACCATGTTGCCCCCATACCATAAGTTTGCTGCAATATTTTATACTTTGAGGGGACTCGCACTCTTATTTTCTGAAGAATAATTACTTCATTCTTGAAGAAATTTTTCGTAGAGTACAACTTTCTTCATATAAGTTTTTACGCTTTGTCCTTCGAAGAAATCACTTTTTTCTTTTGCTTAAGTACGCATTTTGCCAAGTGAATTCTTCTATGTGGTAAAGCAGGCCTCTGAAGAGTACTTTAACTTTCTTCCTCTTTTTTTTTTGAGGAAGGTTATTTTCTAGAATAGGTAAATCACTCTTCCTTTGAAAGTTAAAGTATACCCTTGATGAGGATATATATATATATATATATTTTTGAAATAGAAATTTGTACTTCTGAGGAGGGATTTTTCACGTTTCAACACTTGGAAGTTTTATTTCAATCTTGGTGAAACGTGTACCTCCAAAGAATTGTGCCTTCGAAGAAAGCCTTTTCACGTTTCAACACTTGGAAGTTTTATTTCAATCTCGGTGAAACGTGGGCTTCCGAAGAAGTCTTTCTTTTTGATTGTGTCCCCGGGAGGGGGTTGTACCTCTGAGGAGGGATTTTCCACATTTCAACATTTGGAAGTTTTATTTCAATCTTGGTGAAACGTGTACCTCCAAAGAGTTGTGCCTTTGAAAAAAGCCTTTTCACGTTTCAACACTTGGAAGTTTTATTTCAATCTTGGTGAAACGTGGGTCTCCGAAGAAGTCTTTCTTTTTGATTGTGCCCCCGGGAGGGGGTTGTACCTCTGAGGAGGGATTTTCCACGTTTCAACACTTGGAAGTTTTATTTCAATCTTGGTGAAACGTGTACCTCCAAAGAGTTGTGCCTTTGAAAAAAGCCTTTTCACGTTTCAACACTTGGAAGTTTTATTTCAATCTTGGTGAAACGTGGGCCTCCAAAGAATTGTGCCTTCGAAGAAAGCCTTTTCACGTTTCAACACTTGGAAGTTTTATTTCAATCTCGGTGAAACGTGGGCTTCCGAAGAAGTCTTTCTTTTTTATTGTGTCCCCGGGAGGGGGTTGTACCTCTGAGGAGGGATTTTCCACGTTTCAACACTTGGAAGTTTTATTTCAATCTTGGTGAAACGTGTACCTCCAAAGAGTTGTGCCTTTGAAAAAAGCCTTTTCACGTTTCAACACTTGGAAGTTTTATTTCAATCTTGGTGAAACGTGGGCCTCCGAAGAAGTCTTTCTTTTTGATTGTGTCCCTGGGAGGGGGTTGTACCTCTGAGGAGGGATTTTCCACGTTTCAACACTTGGAAGTTTTATTTCAATCTTGGTGAAACGTGGGCCTCCGAAGAAGTCTTTCTTTTTGATTGTGTCCCCGGGAGGGGGTTGTACCTCTGAGGAGGGATTTTCCACGTTTCAACACTTGGAAGTTTTATTTCAATCTTGGTGAAACGTGTACCTCCAAAGAGTTGTGCCTTTGAAAAAAGCCTTTTCACGTTTCAACACTAGGAAGTTTTATTTCAATCTTGGTGAAACGTGGGCCTCCAAAGAATTGTGCCTTCGAAGAAAGCCTTTTCACGTTTCAACACTTGGAAGTTTTATTTCAATCTCGGTGAAACGTGGGCTTCCGGAGAAGTCTTTCTTTTTGATTGTGTCCCCGGGAGGGGGTTGTACCTCTGAGGAGGGATTTTCCACGTTTCAACACTTGGAAGTTTTATTTCAATCTTGGCGAAACGTGTACCTCCAAAGAGTTGTGCCTTCGAAAAAAGCCTTTTCACGTTTCAACACTTGGAAGTTTTATTTCAATCTCGGTGAAACGTGGGCTTCCAGAAAGGTCTTTATTTTGTTTTGCATTTCAACTTTGGTGAAGTGAAATTCCGAAGAGCGGTCGTAATACTTCAACTCCTGGTGAAATGGGCCTCCGAAGAGGGCTTTTATTTTGTTTACATTTCAACTCTGGTGAAGTGAAATTCCGAAGAGCGGTTGTTACACTTCAACTCCTGGTGAAACGGGCCTCCGAAGAGGGCTTTTATTTTGTTTACATTTCAACTCTGGTGAAGTGAAATTCCGAAGAGCGGTTGTTACACTTCAACTCCTGGTGAAATGTGCCTCAGAGAGGGTTTTCATCGCCTGGAAGTTACTCTCTCATGGTTGGAGGGTCATGACTCCTCCAATCTTTTTTGTTGAGTAGAGAACTTTCTTTTTTGTAGCGTATGACCCATTAGAGGTCTTTATTCTCCGAATAGTTGTGCCTCCGAAGAGGATTTGTGCTGCCGATGATGGCTTTGGTTGTTCCCTTGTCCACTTGCTTATGCCTTTTCAGTGATCCCCTTTTTTTTTACAAGTGACTTGTTTAACCCAAGGAAATGTACTTCATTGTCAGGCAAGTTCGTGAGAACGAGCATCAGCTTCTTAATTGGATGTTTGTTTGTTCAAACGATCTCAATTTATTAGCAAAGGCTCGTTTCTGTCGAAATCATAGGCCGTTCAATTGAAGTACTTCCTATCTAGGATTTGAATTTGGAGCTTTTGTGACTTGAAATTTGGCGAGAATCACTGGGTCTTATTATGTGCAAGTTTCACTTCCATTGTCTGCAAAAATTTGAATCGACATTTCAGTAATACATTCTATGTATTTTTTATATCGAAAATAAAGCAAACATGTAATAATAATAAGGAACACAAGATTTATAGTGGTTCGGCCAGGAAACTGGGCCTACATCCACTTTATATTTTTTCATTATTCACTTGCATCAGTTTTACAATTGCCTCCAATTACAAGAATCATACATTCATAATTCTTTTTACAATATTTCGACAAAATTTTCAAGTAAAGTATGGACGCAAATGATTGCTATTCCATGCCCTTGGAATTTGATCTCCTTCAACAGTAGTGAGTTTAAATGTGCCGTCAAGAAGCTTCTGACCTATGACATATGGTCCTTCCAGATTTGGCCCAAACACACCTGTCGCTGTCATAATTCTCTTTAGGACTAGGTCTCCAATCTCAAAGCTGCGTTGGCGAACTTTGGAATTGAAATGTCTGGCTATCCTTTGCTGATGAGCTGCAATTCTGAGATTAGCCTCATCTCTTTTTTCATCAAGGAGAACTAGCGCTTCAAGCTGTAGCTTTTCATTTTCTGCTTGATTGAAATGGATTCTTCTGTGTGAAGGAACCTCTATTTCTACCAGAATCATTGCCTCTGACCCGTATGCCAATGAAAACGGGGTGTGCCCAGTCGCAGTTTTGTGAGTGGTTCTGTATGCCCATAGTGCCAGTGGTAGCTTATCAACCCAACCACCTTTTGCTCTTTCAAGTTGCTTCTTGATGGTTGACTTAATAATTTTGTTCACGGCTTCCACTTGCCCGTTTGCCTACGGATGAGCCATTGCTGAAAAGCTTTTCCGGATTTTGAATTGCTTGCAAAAATCTTGGAATTCTTCACTTTCAAACTGAGTACCGTTGTCTGTAATTATTTTTTGAGGCACACCGTATCTGCAAATGATGTTTTTAGTCACAAAACTTATCATCTTCTTTGAGGTGATAGTAGCCAGTGGTTCAGCTTCTGCCACTTAGTAAAATAATCTACAGCAACAATGGCATATTAAATTCCAGATTTGGAAGTTGGTAACGGTCCTACAAGGTCTATTCCCCATATTGCAAACGGCCATGGACTGACCATCTGTGTGAGTTCAGTGGAAGGAGCTCTAGGAATTTTGGCGAATCTTTGACATCTGTCACATTTTCGGGAATACTCTGCTGCATCTCGATTAATTTCTGGCCAAAAATATCCGTATCGGAGAATTTTCTTTGCTAATGTTTGGCCACCTGAATGATCACCACATTCTCCTCCGTGTACCTCCGCTAGGATTGCTTTGGACTCTTCCCTGGATACACATCGAAGTAATGGCATTGAGAATCCCCGTCTGTACAATCGGCCATCCTGGATTATATATCGAGAGGCTTTTCTCAGTAGCTTTTGTCGTTCTTTTGAGTTCCCTGGTAAAGATCCATTGAGCAGATATTCTGTTATCGGAGTCATCCATGATTCTTGCTCTTGAGACATGCTCATGATCAAATCAATATCCATCTTATCAATGCTAGGAGTCGACAGGACCTCCATTGGAGTTAATCCCAGAAATTGGGCTTCGCCTGTGCTAGAATACTTTGCGAGAGAATCTGCTTTCATGTTTCCTTCTCGAGGAATGTGACTTATCATGTAATGATCGAAATCACCCAGGAGCTCCCAAGCCTTTGACAAGTAGGCGGGCAGATTCCCCCCTTTTGCTTGGAATTCCTTTTTGACTTGGAATACAATAAGCTGAGAATCGCTGAATATCTGTAACGCTCGGATGTTTAATTCTTTAGCAATCTTTAAGCCAGCGATAAGGGCTTCGTATTCTGCTTCATTGTTTGTTGAAGGAAATTCCAATCTTAGTGCATAGCATAATGATCGGCCTTCAGGGGTCTCAAGTACAGCTCCGGCTCCAGAACAGTAGTCGTTTCTCGCACCATCGACATATAACTTCCATTGGATTGGGGAATCGTCGACTGTTTCCTCCTCACTGTTACCCTTATCTGTGAATTCTGCAATGAAATCTGCTAAAGCTTGTCCATTGATTGCTTTTCGGGGATGATAAATGATGTCATACTGACTGAGTTCAATATTCCACTTTAGAAGACGACCCGAAGTCTCAGGGCGAAACAGGACTTGCTTCAAAGGTTGATCAGTGAGGACTCTGATAGGATGAGCTTGAAAATATTGCCTCAACTTCCTAGATGCAATTAGTAGGCAATAGGCGAGTTTTTCCAACTTAGAGTAATTCATCTCTGCCCCAGTGAGTCTTTTGCTGATATAGTAAACTGGATGTTGAATCCTTTTGTCTTCTCGTATCAGCGCTGCACTTAAAGCATGAGATGATACTGCCAAGTATATAAGAAGATCCTCGCCATCGCCAGGCCTAGAAAGTATTGGAGGCGTTTCCATATGGCGAATCAATTCATCAAAGGCTTTTTGGCATTCGGGAGTCCAATCGAAGTTTTTCTTTCCTTTCTTTAGGGCGTCAAAGAATGGGATGCATTTATCTGTGGCTTTGGAAATGAACCGACTCAAGGCGGCGACTTTTCCATTGAGACTTTGCAATTCCTTCTTTGTTCTAGGAGCTTTGACTTCTTTCAATGCAGTAATTTGAGCTGGACTGGCCTCAATGCCCCTAGCGCTCACGATGAAGCCTAAAAACTTGCCGGATTCCACTCCAAATGAACATTTTAAAAGATCGAGCTTCATTCTGTATTTCCGAAGGACTGCGAACATGTCTGCTAAGTGTTCTGTGTGATCCACTGCTTTCTTAGACTTTACTAACATGTCATCGATGTAGACTTCCATAGTCTTGCCCAGTTGCGGTTTGAACATAGCATTAACGAGTCTTTGGTATGTTGCCCCTGCATTCTTCAACCCGAAGGGCATAACTCTGTAGCAGTAAAGACCAGTGTCAGTGATAAAGCTCGTATCCTCCTGATCCAGCTCATGCATCATGATCTGGTTATATCCGGAGTAAGCATCCATTAAAGATAACAATTCGTGTCCCGCTGTCCCGTCTACCAATTGGTCGATTCTGGGTAATGGGAAGCAGTCTTTGGGGCAGGCCTTGTTTAGATCTGAAAAATCGATGCATACTCTCCATTTTCCGTTGGCTTTCTTAACCAGCACTGGATTTGAAACCCAATTCGGATAGGTAGATTCCTTGATAAAATTATTCTCCATTAGTCGATCAACTTCTTCTTTTAATGCTGCCGACCTTTCTGGACCTTGAGTTCTCCTCTTTTGTTTCACAGGTGTAAATTTTGGATCAATATTAAGTGCATGCACTGCAACTTCTGGGGATATTCCGCACATATCGGCATGAGTCCAAGCAAAAACATCCAGATTTGCCTTTAAAAAAGATATTAAGATATTCTGAATTGACACATTAAGTTGTGAACCCACATTCAACACCTTGTTTGGGTCCTTTGGGTCAACAGGTATTGGTATTGTCGTTTCCACTGGTACCACTCTATTTTCCCCTGCACTAACTTTTCTAGGGTCCATCTCTTTCCTTGCTCCGCTGTGCTCGCCAGTGCAGGGTCCGCCCTGTAATTGCTACAAGGCTGGTTCTTTGATGCGGACTGGGGCTGCCGCATTCTTTCCCATTTCTCTTTTTCTGGTTTCTCGTAGCTCTGTCAGATAACACTCTCGCCCAGCATTTTGATCCCCTTTTATAACTCCTACTCCATTGTCTGTAGGGAATTTAATGGTGAGGCACCACGGGGCAAGAACAGCTTTGAACGCTGCCAGAGTTGGACGACCAAGGAAAGCATTGTAAGCAGAAAATTCATCGACAATCACAAAAGTTTGCTTGCGGACCATTTTTCTCTCTCCTTCTCCAAGTTCCACAAACAAATCAATGGTTCCTACCGGCTGTTTTGGCTCCCCAGTGAAGCCAGCAATTTTATGCGATGAAGCTTGCACATCATCCATAGGGATCTTCATTTGGTCGAATGTTTTCTTGAAGAGGATATTGCAGGATGCGCCACAATCAATGAGAACTCTTCTGACAATAGCTGGCCCGATACCAGCCGAGATGACTAAGGGATCCAAGGTAGGAGCTTCAATACCTGCGGAATCCCTAGCTTTGAATACAATATCATCATCAAGAGTTCTTTGTTGCTTCAAGGGCGTAGCACCTTCCAAAACGAATACATCTTCCTCGGTCGGTACATACTTTAAAGCTCGGGTATACCTTTCCATCTCACCCCAGCTTCTGCCCGCTGGGTGAGGTCCTCCTGTAATGACATTGATAATGGGCCTTCCAGATTCATGCCCTGAAGCCTTCTCAATCGTCCTAGGCTGATGAGTAGGAGCCTGTTGCCCCTGACTAGATGAAGCAGGATTGTTGCTATTCTTTTTCACAAATTGCTGTAGTTTGTTTTCCCTTAGCAACTCTTCAATCAGATTTTTCAGCTGACGGCATTCGTCGGTCTCGTGACCGGGTTGATTATGGAAGCGGCAGAACTTCCCACTCTGTATAGCCTTTTTCCCGGTCCTTAGAGGAGGAGGTTTAGGAAAGTCAACAGAATCTTTAGTGGCAAGGTAGATACGCTCCGGCGTATCTGATAAAGGAGTATATTCTGATGGCTTGAAGGATCGGGGTTTCTTCAGATTACTCTGCTTCTTCCCATTGTTATTTTCCCTTTTTTGCCCTACAGATTCATTCTTGCGTGGAACAACAGTGTTATCTTCGGCTTTTTCCAACACTGCCTTTACCGGTACGGGACGGCTTTCTAAGCGTATGAATTCATCTGCTTTTTTATAGAACTTTTCAAGGGAATTTGGTTCCTTCATGTTTAGCCATTTCCCAAACTCGCTCGACTTGTCAATACCCTTCATCAGATAAGTCAATATCATTCGCGGTTCTGCATTGTCCACCTCAGTTAGCACTATATTAAAGCGGTTTAAGAAAGATCTGATAGTCTCCCCTGGATTCTGCGCCAAACTTGACAGTGACATGATATCCTTGGCTTTTGAGGCGTATAGTCTGAACTGCTCCTTGAACTTCCGGGTTAAGTCAGAAAACTGATCGATAGATCGGACTGGAAGTTTGGTGAACCAAAGCAGAGCTACACCTTCGAGATACACAGGAAAATATCGGCACTTTATTTCATCAGAGGCTCTGGCACCTGTCATGTGCCAATCATACTTGTATAAGAATTCGTTTGGATCACTCGTCCCCCTGTAAGCTGGAATGGTTGGTGGGACAAACTTCCTTGGGAATTCAGCCTTTAAGATTTTCTCAGTAAAAGGAGTTTTACTTGGGGCGAAACCCCATTCTTTCTCGTCTTCAACCCTCTGCATACTCTCTTTCATAATTTGTCGGACCATTCCAGAAAGATACTCCTCATCATGTCGAGTTCTAGATCCACCAACCTCTGGAAGTGTTTGTTCAAAGGGGCTAGCAGCCCTTTCAGGAGCATTTCTTTCTTCAGCATCACGAATGTTGCCAGCAAAATTCCTTTCATTATCTGCCGGTTGACGGTTTGCCCCAAGCAAATCGTTCAACCTATTCAGAATTAGGGCATTCTGGGCATTCTGAGCCTCGAATTGTGCATTTTGGGCATTTATCTGTTGGTTCAGCCCTAAGATTGCAGCATCCAGCTCTGCCTTTGTAACTCCGACAGCTGGAGTGGCTTGATTCGATATAGGGGAAGCGGAGGTTCCCTCTTGAATATTCCCAGATCTGACAGATCTACTTTTCCTTCCAGGAGCCATAATCTCGGATAGACTTCTGGTTTTCAAGGAAATTCTCTCTACAAACCTCTGTGAAGCAATGATGATAACTCGCCTGAGTTCAGTTCTCAGTGAAAGCACCAAAAATGTTAACGCTAAAATTTAAACGCTAACACCCCGGTGTATAAAGTGAGATTGTGAAAGCACCACCCGATAACTCGGGAACAGATTATAAGCAAATAATAGTGAAAAAGCAGTAAACAACATCAATTTTATAGTGGTTCGGCTTGAGAGATAGCCTACGTCCACTTTGAATATCTTTATTGACGATTTGATTACAAGTCAATGCAGTTACACTTTGATTACAACACACTCTGAGTTTCAAGTAACTTAGAACAAGTAGCCAAAACTTCAATGTCGATCCAAATCGTTGAACACATGTTTGAAATGTTTGATTTCTTCGTGTAGTTCCTTGAAGATGTTGAAGTAGTTCAGAATGCAGCAGAGTAACGGCGCTTGAAAATGAATGAACCAAAAGGGTCCTTCTCTAGTTGGAACTAGGGTTGTATTTATAGGCATTTCTCGGAGTTAGGTCGTAGGTCGTGACCGACCTAAGTTAGGTCGTAGGTCGTGACTGACCTAAGATGCACTGGCTTCTCTTTCACAAGAACATGCATGCTGGTTTGCACAAGTCCTAGGTCGTGAGCGACCTATCCCCCTGCGGCACAGTATAGGTCACTTCTTTACTCAGGCATTTAGGTCGTTAGCGACCTATCCTAGGTCGCGTGTACTTTTCTCATAGTTATAACTGGAGTCTTTTAGATCACGACTCTCCTTAGGTCGCGAAGTATTCCTAGGTCGCGGAGTTTCATAGGTCGAGACCGTTTTTTGGTCGCATTCACTCTTAGGTCGTCCTACTTCTTAGGTCGTGGCTTTCTGTTAGGTCGCGGCCTCCTTTAGGTCGCGAAACATATTTAGGTCGTTCCATCCCTTAAGTTGTAAGGTCGCTCTGGCTCATAGGTCGCTAAGTCGCTGAAACTTTTAGGTCGCTAGGTCACATTATCCTTTAGGTCGCGGCCTTCCTTAGGTCTAAGCACCCAGTTAGGTCGTGTGAGTGCTATAGGTCGCATAATTCTATAGGTCGGTGCTTCCCTTAGGTCGCAGAGCTCTGTAAGTCGGTGCTTCCCTTAGGTCGCAGATACTTTTAGGTCACTTGATGAGTTAAGTTGCTAGGCCATTCCTGTAGTTAGGTCGCTCCATGTCTTTAGGTTTTAGGTCGCTAAGGATTTTGGAAACCTTAATAATCCAATTGGGTGTGTTTTCTCACTCTGGTTTTCTAGACTGACTCGGGGGTTATTTCGCTATAATGATCGGGCCAGACCGAGCATTATAGATACAGGAAAGGACGCTGTGGAGCTTAGGAGACGAGATGGATGGCGAGACGTATCACACGTATTTGATGTATATTTCCGCTGTGTATGATTAACTGCATAGTCAGTTGTTCTGAGGACAGGGTATGATAACTGTCCAATTGTGTGCTATGAATTCTGTTGTACTCTGATGATGTAATGTATAAAGCAGATATAGTTCTTTTTGTTTAAAGATCAGTCATTTATCTATTATATAATATTCCGCTGCGTTTGTGAGATTTTGATATTGTTTTCTATTTCATCTTCTACCTCCTTCTACTTTAGCCCTAATGGTTCGGTTTTCAGGCATTCGATTGTTCGACATTTGATACAATGAACGTATTGATGTCGATTTTCGGGCATCGAAAAATCGGGTTGTTACATGCTCCCATTGGGTATTTTCATATCTCATCTAGATTTTTGTGTGTCATCGCATGAAAAACGGTTAAGATTTAGATGTGAAATATTTGAATACTAGGTAAGGTTTGGCCGGGTCCGGCTTGGTATTGTTCGAGAAGTGTGACGGATTATATGAGCTTCTTAGAAGTATATTACTAGAGGTATGCTTCAAGGAGGGTGCACCTTCCTAGTCATTTATTGAAAATTTTCCTTTCCTTATTTGATTCGAACCTTTGAATATTTTTATCTTTAAACTACCAAGAGAATAGCCAACCACTCTTCGCAGTGTTTGAGTATTGATTTTGTCCATTCTATCAAGTTTGGACTGTTTCCTTATTTTATCCATTTCATCCACTTTGGATTTTTTATTCGGACTATTTCCATTCTTTCAAGTTTGAATGCTATACTAATTTTGCCCATCATCTATATTTAGATTTGTTCCCTATTGTTTATTTCCATTTTTTGTTATGTTTGCTTGTTGTTTATGTGAGAGAAAACCCGTTCCGCATTAGCGGCATGGTCCACATATTATTGTTTAAATACACCTCATTTTTTTCATAGTTTTACTTATACCAGACATTTTGTCTAACCCGATTTTTTTATTTCCCCAAACTCTTGGGTACTCAATTATATTTGAGTAGTCCGAGAATAGCAGGTTTTTCTTTGGAGCTCTTTAAAGATGATGGACGAGAAGGAGGATCCTTAGTTATCTAGTCATTTATTTCTGTTGTATGATTATGTAGGTGTATTTTGTATCTTAAAAATGAAAAGTCAGAATATTGGCTATCAGTCTATTAGATGTTGTATTTTTGTATAACTCTAATAGCTCCATGTAGGAAGTAATCTTTTGTACTATATCATTTTGTGTTATATATAACCATTCTATTGTGAGGTATTTCTATTATGTTCTTTTTGTTATTTATTTTACCCCAAGACAACTTTTCTCTTGGTTGCTTCGGCTACGGAACACGAACACCGAGTATGTATTAAGTGTTGGTCCCAGGGGTCGAAAAGGTGGGTCGTCACAGATGGTATCAAAGCTTAGGTTTAGCGAACCCTTATGCCCTGGTGGGTAAACTCACTAAGGATAGGATTAGTAGCATCCTAGGATAAGTCTGAGAGTATAAATATATATATCGAGTGCAAAAATTTTAGTGTTATAAAAATGTTTTATATTTTGTCATTTGATCCCTTGAGTGGTATATGAATTCTGGTCGATGCGTGTAATCAACGTTATCAATAGGAATATCTAAACACTTGAACAAACCTACCGATATAGTATTATTTTAAAATGATAAATGAAATAATTTTACCTAGAAATATTATATATATAAATTATTTTCAAAATTAGTATAGTTGTATAGTTAAGTTGATTATTTAGAAATGATAATATTTGTAACAACCCATAAATTCTAGTGGCTTTTAATAATGTATTTAACAGAAATTTCATTGAAATTAAACAATAAAATTTTGCAATGAAAATTTGATATTTGGTATGCGTCTATTTAAACGTAACAAATGCCAGATTATATGGGAATTTATTTTGTTGTGTAATTTTCAATTTCAATTTAGAATAAGTTAAAGATTGATGTAAATAAAATATTTTCGAAATCTGAATATTTTTATACAATAAAAATGTACACTATTTTCTGAGTGAGACGTCATATTTCATTTTATCAAATTTGGATTTCTCTAGCCCCGTTTGTCTTATTTTCAGAGTTTTAGCAACATTTTGCAAGGAATATCAACTTTTGATAGGATGATCGTATTGTTGATATCTATGTACCATTCTGTTCGTCTCATCATGCTGATCTCCGCAGTATATTCATTTGTGCATTTTGGAGTCAGGTACAAGGCGAAATCCATGAAACGGTTAACCGTATCGGTAACCGTTTGCAACTTTTTCGTGTTCTGTGTCCCTTCATAATCCACCGTGTTAAACCCAATGGCTACTACCTTTAATATTCCCACAAAATTTAACCCTTGACTTTGTAATTCCTTCAATATTTAATATATTGGCTATGTATCTTTTTGTCACCGATTCCATTAATCCCTTCATCTATTTGCTATATAATATAAATTATATACTAGATTGGAACCTGTGCTTCGCGCACGGCCACATTTAATTTCAAAATTTTTGAGTTATAGCAAACAGAACATAAAAAATAACCAAAGATGCAATAATAGTGCATGGTCGGTAATCATGGAGAAAGAAGAAATATTAAAACATTTAGGTTTAAAACAATCAGTTAAATGATTGAGATAGTAGCTAAAAAGCAAACTAAAAAGGTACAAATTATCATTGTCTACATAAGATCGAAATAAACGCAAAGATGTAGTCAGAAGATTAGTGCTCGTTGTTGTAGTAGATTGTTAAACATATTTGTTATCTTCCTTCTTCTGTCTCTTTACATGACTTAAGCCATTGGAGCCAACATGTTTCAATCCTTCTTCGTAATCCTGTAAATGGTTATAAACATTGCATGTTAAATGGGGTTTAATGTTTGTTATCAATGTATTTGTACTTCAGTATTTTTGGTTCGGTGGTTTAAGCGGTATGTAGTTGCTCAGTTTGAAACTGTAGTTTAAATGTGCATGTATACTTAATACAGTGGATGAATAATTGAGTAGTTTCGTGTGAAGGTAAATAAATTTGAAGATAGTTATACAAAATAGTACATTGGGTTGACAATACGTACAACGATAGTTATTCCTTTTCGTGAACCCTTTGAACCTGCATTTTGTAGCTGTGTTGCAGAAGGTTGGTTTTCTTTTTTGTACTTGTTATCTTCATCCTGTAGTAGCAGAAAGCTTAGCCAAACAAATTAGGTTATGAGCATGTGTGGTACGGTGTGTTAGAATACCTGATCAACAACTTGTTTTCCCTTTTGTAATGCGTCAGTGTTGGTAATTGGAGTTGTTACATCAGAAGGTATATTGGTAGTGGTACTTTCACCAGTCTGTTCTCCGGCCTGACATAATTTTATTGATGTAGAGAGATGGACGTAGGAATAATTTCAGTTGATAGTTTATGAGCGTTAAGTATATAGTATTTCTTTGAAATGCAGAAGTTACCTCAGTTGTTATATTGTTGGAGCCCTTATCTTTAACCTTTTTGACAACTTTTATGGCAATTAGATAGATATCTCGGTTATTCATTTCGTAGTTACTTGGATTGAATTCGAAAAGTGCATCCACTCCAACGTTTTTTTCAAAAATATTTTCAACTCTCTCTGCTCCATTTTCCTGGTCGATTAATTTATGGTGATAATCAAAGGATTATGTATGATAGTAATGTTTGAAGTTGATGAGAGTAAGTGTGTGGAAACATATAAAAGTGCACAGGACTGAACTAACCATCATTGAAATCCTTAGTAGCTCATCAACTGGAATTCCAATAAGTGCTTCAGCTTCCTGATCAAAGACAGTGATGGTCGATGACATTGAGTCATCTAAGATATCCACATTGAGACGATATCTAGTAGGAAGGTTTGGTAAGATGTCTGATATTTTGTATAGAAGTAGCAGAAGATGAAGTGTCTATACCTATTGAAAGGCCTACTCATTGAGAATTCACACTTGTTGCAAATATATAGTTCTCCTTCTTTTCGAGCAGTCGAGTTGCAAAGAGCACAAGATATGTAGCTCCAAGGAGACGACGTCCTCAGCTTCATAACTATTGCGGTTATGATATATTTTTTCCCTAAAAATATTGACAGTAAAAATAGTTGATTAGACAATGGTTGGTGAAGCCAAGATTTCTAATATACTTCTTGAACAAAGTTGATAACAAATGGAGCCAAATAATAATAGTATGATGAATAACTCGACAGTTTGCAGTTCTTAGGTCGCTCATCATTTTTGAAATGGTCGATTGAACATCTTCTGTTGTTCCAGTTGTGTTTCCCGAACTTGTATTCTTCATTAACACAATGTTCGAAGACAGACCTGTTTGTGACCTGTAATCATAAGTAAGTAATATGAAGGGTGCAATATTTATATTCAATTATTATACGCCATATATTTTTGAATTGAGTCGTACCTCGTCAGCATAATTTCTGTCTCTGGAATGTTGATGTTTAAATACACCTTAGTTGCAAAGGTAGAGTCGAAAGTTATTGAACCTGCAATAAATTAGTTTCATTAAGTAAAATAGTGAATAGTGTAAGTACGTGAGTGTGACTTTAAATTATGCTGCATGTGTATTTGTTTTATGTAAAAAAGTATGTGTTGGACTTTATTGATATATCTCTACCTATTTGTGTGCATAAATGTAAAGTTAAGATACGGGAAATTCTTACGTCCAAAGTCAGACACAGTTGTTGAAGTAACAACAATTGGTAGTGGTTTTTCAGATGTGTCCACTATCGATTCCTGCAGTAAGTCCTTTTTGTCCAACCATAGGGATACAGTGTAAGTTTTTCCGCTGAAAAAAAAAGGATAATGTATACGCAGTTGTGGTAGAGAAGGTACAGAATAGTATGTAGTAAGAAACTTGTATACCTTTGGTATTCAATCTCAATCTCTCTTTTCACAGTTTGGTTACCATCTATTTTAGTGATTGGAATCACGGTTGATATTCCTCGCAATAAACCACACACATCTGGACAATCTTCCAACAATATTAAGTAATGTACAGGTGTTTTCAAACAGCACAAATTTGATAACAATAAGCTTGACGTTCAATAAACTTACTGGTGAGCTTTTCTTTTTTGTATAGCCTGCTTGGAAGCAGATCTTCTCCAATAAAGTCAAACTTGTAATGGGGGATGTCATCAACGCTTTCAGCTATCTGTGTGACAGTAGTGTCTGCGCGTATGACGATTGTCCAATCTTCATCAATTGCTTTGTAGGTTCTGTCGAAATCCTGAACGTTGAACCTAGTGACGTGATACACTCCATGTTCTGCAAATGTGTTTTCAAATTGTTGGAGGATATGCCGTCTGAGCGTGGCTTGCTTTTGATTTCCCTAACACACGTAGATTGGTTTATGTGGACGTTAAAGTGGTGCAGCTGTAGAGTGAAGATTTTGTATGTAAAGTGTACTATTTATGGTGGGAAATCAGTTTGTAGTAAAGGGTGTACTATGACAGGGAGGCGTTACTTGACATTAAATGATAAAAGTACATGCACAGCCAATTCACAATTGTTAATTTCTAGGTTTGTACGCATAGTAATAGGTCCATTGTTTTTGTGTGTTATTTTTTCTAGCATCAGTTAGAGTGTATTCTTGTAAAATTACTATACCCACATTTCACATTTAAAGATTATGTTCAGCGAACTTTGAAGGGAAATGTATACATGATAATCATATATGTAATAAAAGAAGAGCCTTTAGTTTTAAAAAAAACAACTAATGGACTTTGTAACCCAAAAGCAACATCTACGTTTCACATTGTTTTCCATGTTAAGTAATATTTTTTTGATGAAGAGTATAATGTTGATGAACGCATACCTTCAAAAGAACGTGAGATAACTAACTTTTTTGGTTGAAAAGTTTATTTGAAATAATTTCTCAAATGAAAAACTAACCTGTTTACAAAGACAATTCAATTGAAATAATTTACAGTATTCGGATTTGTACTATTGTACATGGGAGACATTGAAGTATGCAGATTATGTAGTTAAGGAATATACTATTATAAAAATTTACAAAAAAAATAACTTACTGCACTATCTAGCAACTGCAGGTTGATGGCAAACTTTTCATTTGTCTTTTGGTTTACAGAAATCCACAGTCTCCCAATTCTAACTCTGATAGTGCTCCAGTTCACTCCGTAGTGGACATCGGACAATAGTGCAAATTCTTGATTCATCTGCATCATACGGTTGGGTTTGATTGCAAGTTGAAGAATAATAGTATCAAGTTGTATTGGTGGGTAATAAGATGCGCAATAAACGGTGGAGTTGGTAAGTATTTATAGGTGAATTAGTAAGCATGATGTGCCGCATGAAAGTGTAGGAAGTGGGAAAATGTTAGTGGGAGTGGTGGCGTATTTCTTGTTGGAAGATAGAATAAACATGGCTTCGTTACAGGGTACTAACTGAGCAATTGACGTGGTAAAAGAAAATGTACAGGTTAGGACTGCTAATTTTGTGGGAACATCTATGAACAGTTCAGTTGTTTGCAAATTCCCAAAAACTGAATTTGTTATGTTATTGCAAATTGGTCATATCAGCAAAAGGCTGTAGTAAATGCAGTGCAAAATATGGTACTATTTGCCATATAATAAAGGCTATGATGCATAAAAAGTGGTACGCTCTAAACTATTACGTAGCAGACATGTAAACAGCACTGTGTATGCATAACAAATAAGCCTGTACGTTGATGCAATGTATGACACATACGGTTCTACTTAAAGAAGTGGATGTTTATAACATAAATGGTGGCTAAAGTGCAAGTGGCAGCTGAATGGATTTATTTAAATGGCGAATGAACAGACTTTATAGTTGTTGCTTGCAGAGCAGAGGAAAATATGTACAAACAAAAAAAGTTTATACAGTTCACAGACGAATAATTTAATGAACAGTGGTAGATAGTTAGTAGATGTAACATAGTGCAGTCCTTGTATGTAAAAGTAGGAAAGTCAGCAGTAGTTGTAAATAAAAGTTACATTAACAGTGCAAAGATAAGTACAAAGAGAAAGTAGCTAAAAAGTTCAATACAAACAGTAGGGCCAACTGATGTAGACTGAAGGTAGAAAGAAAATAGAAAATGTACGTAGTTAGTACTTTACACGCAAGGGGGTAACAAAAAATAAATATCTAGAAACGGGAGTGGTGGTTGTCCATGTAGCAGTGTACTGTGAGGAGAGGACATTCAGTGAACAGATCTTTAATCCTTTGTGTTGTATTCCATCTTCTGTCTCTTTTCACGCTTTGAAATGTTGGAGTCAACATTTATCATTATATCTGCATAATCCTGCAACCAAGTATGAAAATGTCAGTCTAAACGTGATTCACTGTGCGGTTTACAATGTATCCGTAACGCAGTAGCGGTAGATGTTAATTTAAGTTCGACTGTAGTTGGTTGGTTATGTAGTTTGTGGTCAGTTGTGGAAGAAGGTGGATGAACATGTATGAGTTGTGAAGTGGCTGCAGTAAAATAAAAGATTTTGCTATTGTATAAAGTGGTAGCAGAAATGTTTATGAGTAATGATGAGTTAGCTAAAATTTGACATGCTAATTATGCATCTGTACGTACAACATATGATGAATAAGTGAGTTACTTTGTTTTAGTTGAATGAACTTTTCTACTGGTGGTGCAAAACAGTTTGACTGACAATACTTACAGTGATAGTTATGCTTTTTTATGAATTCCTTTTTCCTGCATTACATAGCACTCTTGAAGGTGAGTGGTTTCCTATTCCGAGCATCTTATGCGCATCCTGTGGTAGAAAAACGTTTAAAGGGAAAGAAAAAATTTGTAAGAAATGATAATTTTCAGTAGTTTGAACTGCAATTGTCTTAAAATATAGCAATAGCCAACCTCATTTCCTGACATGTTATATAAGGTTAAGTAGGGTCAATATATATTCCTGGTTTGACAGAAGGCCAAAAAAAACATTTTTAATTTTAGAAGAGACAATTAGTGTGCTTAAAAAAAAGAGTTGACTGTAAATAATATTTGTTTCACTGGTCAACAAAGTAGATAATGGCATGCAGCTTAGGCAAATCTTTTTAGATTTAGTCATATCAGAAAACTCAATTGTTATACTTGAAGACAGAAGTTGTACGTATAATTGTATACCTATATACTCATATTTACAGCTACAGTAGCAAATCGTCAGAATGTAATAAAATTGAGTAGGTGTGGAATAAGGCAAAGTTTACAGAACTCGCCAAGCACTAACTGATATAATGGATGCTAGCAATCGGTACAAGTATGATGTTCCAATAATTATACCGTTTATCATTTTGGTGGCACAGTACTGCATATACATTCAACTTTTCATTTAGTTAACTATTAATGAGATGGAAAACAAGTGTGTAGGCTAGCTGAAAGTAAGTGTTTGTTGGGCATCAACGCAGTGGAAATATGAATTGACTGGACGTATGTGTTAAATGAAAACTTACAAATTTCGACAGTAGAATGAGTGGAATAGCATGACATCAGCATACTGCGTAGGTTAACAATTTGCAAGTACATGTTCGCTGTTGTTATTCGGTACTGTTAGCTGTGAAAAAAATATAATAGCATTAGTAAACCAAAATGAAATATGTTATTAATGTGAAATGAATTTACAAATGGGGTAATTGTTTACGTACCTTTCAAGTTTTTAAATACTTCTTTGTAAACAATATTTTTTGTATACGTTTGACAGCCTTCCTCTCTTGAACCCACAAGTATTTTCAAACCTAAGTGTGACGTCGTTCTGGAGACAGTGACATAAAGTTGACCATGTGTAAAGACTGGTCTAGGAAGGTAAATGCCAACATTTTCCAACGTTCGGCCTTGACTTTTGTTTACTGTCATAGCAAAGCAAACACGAATTGGAAATTGTCTCTGTCGTAAAACAAATGGCCATTTTGTGTCGTTTGAAGTAAGCACTATTCTAGGAATTAATACTTTTTGACCAATATTATTTCCAGTTACAATTGATGCTTCTATCACTCTGGAAGCTAGATGTGTGACAATCAATCTAGTACCATTACACAATCCAAGGCTTTGGTTAAGATTTCGTAGTAGCATTATTGGAAGACCCACCTTTAATTGCAAATTATGATTTGGAAGACCCGATATCTTTAGTGTATTCAAAAATTCAGGTGGGTACATAATATTTTGATCCTCTGTAGTATCCGAAATTGGACTAATTGAATCAGTACTTGGATAATTTCTAAGACTTCCACTTATAATACTAACTACGTACGAATTTATTTCCTCCACACAGTCATTAGTTGGTCCTAGTATACATCTATTTCGTAAATAATTTGTGTTCATTAAATTTTTATCCAACTATTGATATATGATTTTAACAATTGCTGCTATGTTATTACCAGATGTTGGTATAACAAATTCATCTGGTATTCGAATCCAAGTAGGCTCCTCGTCTTCCTCTAATGAAATATTGTGTAGGTTGCCTTCTCCTACGTTTAAAACCCACTTTGAAAATTGTGCTAACTTCTCATCATCATCCCTGTTTGAGGTACATGTTTTTAAACGCATGTTGGTGTGGAGAGTAAAAATGGTGCATTTACTCCATAAAGAAGATTGATTTATTGTAGATCGTACAATCATTTGTCTAGTACTTTTAGGTATAACAGGAAGAGTTTGTCTAAAGTCCCCGCCCAAAAGTACTGTTTTTCCACCAAAAACTTTAGTTTCATTAGCAGTAGACGTATGAGATACAATATCAGTTAAACTTTTTTCAAAAGCCTCCAACGCATTACGATGCATCATAGGTGCTTCATCCCATATTATCAAATCAGTTTTTCTAAGCAAATCTGCTAAATAGGACTTTTTAGATATATCACAAGTTGAATTGTCATCCAAATTTATGGGTATTTTAAATTTTGAATGTGCAGTCCTTCCTCCTGGAAGAAGTAAAGAAGCAATTCCTGAAGATGCTACAGCTAACACAATCTTACCTTCAGATCTTAAGCCAATTATAATTGTCTTCCACAAGAATGTTTTTCCTGTACCCCCACTTCCATATACAAAAAAAACCCACCGGATCCTGTTTTTACTGCTTGGTGCACAACATCAAAAACATTTTCTGCTCATTGTTCAGTAATGGTAGCAACCTGTGGACTTCCTCTTTCATTAGCTCATAGTCATACCCTACCTCTTTATTGATTAATGTATTAAATAACCCATCCTCTGAAAACATATCTGCTTCACACGTTGGCAAGAACTCTTTCAACGATCTATTATTTCTACTCATAATATTATCTATCTCCCTAAAAGTCTTTGATTTCACCCAACTTTTTGGTGGATCACTGCAACTTCCATTAAAATTTCTGTTGTGCCATACAATATCTTCAGACATCGCTTCCCAATGGTTCTCCTAAAATTGACTTGGGTTTGAGATCTCACAAAACAACAGTAACGTTGTGAACATTTCACGTAAAGATGAGGATGATGCCCATTGACCCGCCTCTGATACTGCCTCATTCCATTCATTATCGTCCTCTAACAATCCATGAGCAACACATGCTGCTTTAAAGGTTTCATAACATACTCCGTCAACTGTTCTAATATCTGCATAACATGTAGGTCCTGTCACAACATTTAACAACATACGCATATAAAATCTTTCCCCTGATGTTGGATGAGCATAATATATTCTACCTATCTTCTCACCTTTCTATCTCATTTTCGACCTTTTTTTCCTCTTATCCCAAACCCATTCTGTAGGAAAATCAACATACGTCAATCGTCTAGCTTCAGGAAACATCTTATTAGTTTCCAACCACTCAGTGAACATAGTCTTATCTAAATTTGGTCGTTCTTGAACGTGTACTAAACTTTCCAAGTCATCAAAAAAAATGGTATGCTCCCTCGGCATATGGAACATAAGTCTCTCAACAGCTGGAGTTCGATATTGTATGTCAAACTCAAATATTCTCCAACTCACTTCAGAAGCAGAAATATACCTACAGTCGAGGTATGTCTTCACTTCGTCTATTGCTCGTATAAATGTTTGACTATCACTATTGTTATCCTCAATTACAACGGTTTCCCTATTATGTCCTTTGTTTATATACATAACAAATACTTAACAGATCGCGCTCTATTGCAAACCTCCACATTAACATGCGCTTGATACTTTACAACCAAGTCAACATTATGTGGTATTACCCAACGACTATCTAGACGGAAACCATTTTCAGTAGAAGAGTAACGACCATCATTCCTTCTTCTATAAATAGGAAAACCATTCTTGTCAAACGTTGTTTCGTTACAGTAATTTTTGGAAAGTGTTTTAAGCATGCTCCAGCAACCATGCATGGACATGATGGGTTTTCAGGGCCACATGGTCCATGTATCATGAATTGACAAATTGATTGGTATGCCAATGGATCTGAATGCACATTTGGAATTTCTGCGCTAACCATTTTGTCGACATCACCGACAGTTTTAGGTCTGTCACTTGCAAGTACGAACACAGTATGTGAGCATGTGGAAGTCCGCGCTTTTGAAATTCAATGGTATATATCACTGCATATTGAAAATTAGAAACACAATTAATAAGGAACAACAGGTATATAATGTAGAATTTAGTGTGAATGAGCATAAAATGTAGAAATATATTTACATGTTTTTACTTTTCCAAAACGTTCCTCATCCTTTATGTCCTTAATTAGTTGCATAAGCTTGATTTGAAAAACACGTGAAACTATGTCAAGTCTATCTTTAGTTCTTTGTCCTGGATAGCGTTCTAAAGCATATCCAATCTCTGACCACTTTGGGTTGCAAGTAAATGTAATAAAATAATCTAGAGAGCCTGTCCATCTGCAAATTGCCATTGCATCTTGATAGTTTTGCACCATATACCTTGGACCGCCAGTAAATGACGATGGTAAAACAACTTTACGTCTAATGCATGAAGCTGATGTATCCCCAACTGCTATTGCATCATGAAACCCACTGTAAATTTCAGATCTTAATGTTTTTTGATTATTTTTCATCCAACACAGCCTTTCTAATTCCTCTATACAAGTGTAAGCATCGACGAAAAATTGCTGGAAAATTTTCCCACCCAAAAGCAGAACAGATCCATCTCCCGACTTGTATTGAAGAAGATAAGCATAGTACTCTGTCATAGTAACCATTTCCCTTTTCGTCGTTCTAGTTTGCTGCGTGTGCCTATATTCAATATTTCGATGATAACGATCTTCTCCATTGGGAAACAAAATAGGGTATTGCATTGCCATAAAGGAAGGATGTTTCTCGTTAATTCTTTTAAGAACTCCATTCGTCTCCTCAATGACAATATCTCGAAAACCACAGGAGTTTATGTTGTCGTCATCTCTTAATAAAGCAACCTCTGACGTACTCGGTAGATTGTACTGCCTACCATCTCTATATCGCCTTTCCAGTAACCTGATAAAAACCGGTTGATACTCTGTAGCGTGAAATCTATCTCTTGCCATTCGAAAGACTTGAGCCAACACATTACATTCATCAAACATTGTAATTAGATTTTTAACTATTTCTTCATCCAATTACTTGCAACATGAGCAGAAATTCCGTTCAACACTTCATTTGCTGTGTCATAAAAGTATAACTGCGTAAATTTCGGCGTACCATCTGTTGGTAGTAATGACCCAATCCTGTGGTGATTTTTTCCATTTATTCTAAAAATATATGGTCCACGACCATTATTAATGGAGTTGTCAATATGACCGCCTATAGATGTAAAAGCAAAAATGGAGTTATACGCACAAATGTTTTCTCTAAAATGCTTACTTTTAGCTCCACCGTTATGGTGATGTATCAAATATTGAGGACATTTTTTGAAGAATGGAAGTTGTACCTTTCCTTTCTGACAACATATAGAAAAGACTGGATTTGTATCTGTGCTTTCTGGTTTTACACATTCCTCAAACCGAACCAAGGCCCCACAATTACTATATTCACATCGCGGATGACCAAAGTTCCATGGAGTCAACATCTTCCCTGATGAAAGATAGTTGGTAAATCCATGAAGACATATGGATTATTGTCTAATGAAGAAAAGGAAGCAGCAAAACTCACTTTGATTTAATGCCGTGGTTGTACATAAATTGCTGAAATGTTGAGAATTAGTCAACGCTTGTCGAAAACAAATTGCAGCATAGTCAGACGATGGAAACATTGGACGTGGACATTGTATTGAAGTTGAAATTTTATTTGCTGAATGATTTGTGCCTTTTCTTGTACCTTATTAGAACAACATAAAAAAATTATATCTCACAAACTACTAACTCAAAACAGCTATACACACACACAACATACTTACGTCGAATCCACGCGTTAAGCTTTTGATGTTTGATATACTAATGTCTATACTGGCGGTTCAACCGACAAACTAAAGTATAGATTACTTTAAATGTTAGTTGAAACAGTAGTAGGGCACATATATAAAATTATGGAAATAAAGCGTAATACAAATTACCTCCTCTTTGGTATTTGAGTGGTAAGCAGAGTACTGTCGAAGCCTGTCCAGAATGTTGTCGGCAGATATAGTTTTTATAGTTCTGTGGTGTAATATATTGGCTGACATCCCTACAGTTCAGCCAGGAAGTCCAAGTAGATACTGACATCTTTTTTAATCGGTGAGCAGATAGCAAAAGTCGTCTCTTCGCACGTGCATGCCTCCAAATTTGAGAGTTAATGATTGTGAAACAAATTAGAATGGTGTGTTCAAGTCAAACTGCTGATATGCACTGTTCGAATGATCCGATGTGTGATGGGGAAAAAATAACCGAGGGAAACACATTCATGTTGTTGATGGATACAGATTGTAGAAGAGCAAAACTGATTGGAATAAATTGTTAATCTACTTCATGTAAACTAAAACAACAATGGTGGTAGCAAAAAATGATGACCATAGGTCAGTTGATGAAATAAAGATCCAGCAGAAAAAGCAGATGCTAAAAGTAATTAATACGTGTAATTGAGAAGTATGTTGAAACATGTAAGGAAAAATAGCAGTGCTTACATTTGACTACTATAGTATCATGAGAAACAAATTCAAAAAATGAGTCCAAATTGATGTAAGATAAGGAGTGTAAACTATGGAGTAACACAATTTAATTTTTTCGTACAGTATGCATTTTTTTCAACGCTCAAATAGCTTTGGAATGGAACGACGGCATACTGAACAGCAGTTAATTAAAATTACAAAGTGCAAAGACAGCTTATGACACTGTACAATCCAATATAAGTCATGTAAGCAGAAGTTGGCATGTAAATAAAGTTTGAACAGGCAAGAATTTCTATTGAATGACATTTTAAGTCAATGAAAATGTACAGTGATCATTGAGTTAATTTATTTTTAGCTCGAAAACATGTAGTAGAATTAGTATAAAAAATCTGAAAAATAAGCAGCACATGGGAAACATCAAATAAATAACAGAAGAGGTTGGTACATCATACCGATAGCTGACACGACCGCGTATGCAATGCATGTTGTCGAAATTTCTTTACCATATCTCTAACTGCACAAAAAATATAGGTTAGCACATGTACATCAAATAGATGGTGTGCGCGCACACACTGAATTGTTATAGAAGCCAAGTATTTCTTAATTTTAGGAACGTTCATCCTATACAATAGGTAAAATATGCATATGCCAATAGGTACGTGTGTGAATACAACGGAGAGGCGCACTACATTTACCTCTGCAAATTCAAAAAATGACTGATATATGTCATCATCGACTCCTACAGAGATAACATATTCGTAAATAAATACCTATCTTGTTACGGTAGAGAAAACACGTACATGCAGTGATAAGGCAAAACCATGTCCAATATAAATATAAGAGAGTAGTAACATAAAAATAAGTTATTTTCTTCCTTCATTCTGAATGAAAATATAAATCTGACTTCAGACCGAATGAAAATATAAATATCAAGTGGCAACATCTTTGAATCCAGCGATATAAGAATATAACTGTGTAATAAGTCATATTTTAGTTTAGGTATGACGATGGGAAACAAATTAATGATCATCAGGAATCAAACCAGTACATATGCAAATTTTTATATGTACAAAACCTACAATTTTTGAAGGTTTGCTACGTTACCACAATACTATTGACTATTTTTTGAAAATTAGAAGCGAGAATGCTTATCAAATCAAGCGACGAATAATGGTACTAAAGACCACGGTATATTCTTTGTACGGTGGATTCTTGTTAGAATTGGAGATTATAGTTAGTAATGAATTTTTTTGCATACGTATATAAATCTTCTTTTTCGTGGATCCGAGATGATTCAGCGTGGTTTTAAAGCCCAGCTGTCTTTATAATGACGTCAAATTCAGCCTAGTATCATAAATGAAGGACCATAATAATAACAACAACTAATGGAAGTGCAACACATGTGGATAAATGTATCATAGTTTATAAAATTATCATACGACAACTTTTTTATATTAAAATTATAATAGCACAACTTTTTTATATTATTATTATTATGTTAAACACTTCTTTTCATGGGTCTAATCTCTATCAAGTAGTTAACTGAGAGTAAGTAAGGTGTCAATTTTGAAGCAAAATCCAATTAATTTGACTTTGAGAACTAAACTAAGAATTATGAGGCAGGATAATGTTGAAAATCATTGAAGCGTGAAAAAGTTATATGTTTTTTATGTGTCATGTGTTTATTTATCCGATTACTTATATTTTCTTCATAAATGAGGTCTGGTACTTTGGTTGTTTGTCGCAAAAGGATGACAGAAAATTATGCCCATATTTTTTATGTAATGGTATGTTAGTTTATGGTGTAAACTATACAGAGATAGTAAAGAGTATCGCAAGTTCAGAATTTTACCGTGCTCGGTGCTTTATAACTTTCGTATGATGGTTCGTTGTCTGTGCAAGGTGCATCTTCTTGCTTTGGTAAGTCTTGCCTATATAATTTTGTGGTGCAGTCACGGCGACTTCAAGGTGAGCTTTCGCTTGATCTTCATACCATAGTGCATCCCAGTGCTGACTGATTACCGGTATGCTACATTTCAGCTGCAGCTCTAAATTTTCGGTAATCTTCAAAAGGAAAAAATTGTTTATATTAGAGGAATCAGGTACACATCTATTTATTACACATGAAGATATGAAGATGAAGATGGTTTCTAGAGAATAATGTTCTTATGCCAAACCTCACTGATCATGGGTACGTAAAAAAATTTTCCTGCTCATTCAACACTTTATAAAATTGAAATGTTCAATTGATTTGTGCAAGTAATACCTAATCAAAATTTTTTTGTTTTGAAATTCATGTAGGAGTGCATATAACAGTACAACATATGAAATAAAGATGTTATCATACCAAATCAAATAAGCAATGAATTTTTTTTAGGGAACATGCAGGAGTGCATGCAAACAGTACAATATATGAAATAAACATGTTACTATAGAAAATCAAATAAACGATGAATTGTTTTTAGGGAATATCCAATTTAACCAAGAAAACAATTGATAGTAACAACTAAAGATTATTTGAAGTTCAATCTGAAATATGAAATCAGTGTAGATTTGGCAAAATATTAATAATAACAACAACACATACCTATTGGTAATAGTAATAGTAGGTACATAAACCATCGGTAAGATAACTGCTGGTTTTGCGTTAGATTAATCCAATAAGGTTTAACCTTGAGAGCATGACATAATCAATCAAATAATGTAGAGGCACCTAGTAATATAAGGATGATTAAAGATTGGACAGTACAGAAGAACGTGGCTGTATCTTGATTTAAGATATGTATCACATGAAAAAAAGTATATGTTCATTATTTAATGAAAGGAGGAGGTAATAATTTATTTTATAGAAGACGGAAGAATGGGTGGAATAAATAAAGCAGAGCACAATTTCATGAACGATTGAATATGGAGTAAAAACTGAAAACTGATTGTGGGACTGAAGTGTTAAAACAAATAATAAAAGACAGAACAATTAATAGTAAAAATGCAATGTTAGTTAAATCTATAACATGAAAGTATAAATCTCTGTACATTTGAAAGCGGTAGGTTTTAAAATATTTCAGTTGAGAATCATAAGTTTGTAGTCCAGAGCAGCAAGACCCTTGTCCCGCATTTGTTCTAATAACACTCCAGCTGTTTTGAAAACTAATTTTGACCTGCCAAAAATTTAACCAATATTAAATCTGTACATGTGGTCAGAATCAACCCCAAAGAATACCATAGATATACGAACCAAATTGAAAGGAAAGAAATAGCATTATGCAATCAAATTAATACAGTGAGCATAATTTATTTATTTCATTTTTTTCTCTCTTACGTTACTATTTCTATTAGGGGATTACAGAAGAATGGCTGGAATAAATAAAGCAGAGCACAATTTCATGAACGATTGAATATCAAGTAAAAAGTGAAAACTGATTGTGGAACTGAAGTGTTAAAACAAATAATAAAAGAAAGAACAATTAATAGTAAAAATGTAATGTTAGTTAAATCTATAACATGAAAGTATAAATCTCTGTACATTTGAAAGCGGTAGGTTTTAAAATATTTCAGTTGCTAAAATACTAAAAACATTAACTAATTAATAATGATTTAATAATAATAAGCAAAGAGGTAATAGTGAAAGTGATTGCAGAACATTCTATATGGATAAATTTTGAACTCGTATGGTTTAAAAAAAATACAGCACATAAAACATAAAGGAAGGACTGAAGTAGAGTAAAAATGTTATTACAGAAAAAAAAATGAAGGCTGTTTGGGGAATTTCCAATTTAACCCAAAACAACAGTTGAGAGTAACAGTTAATGGTAATTTAAAGTTTAATTTAAAAGAGGAAATCAGTGTAGCTTAGCAAAATATTAGTAATTTAAAGTTTAATTTAAAAGAGGAAATCAATGAGCTTAGCAAAATGTTAACAACAATAAAACAAATTATCCTGACCAAAGTTTAAATTATCAATGCTCACAGTTAAAAACATATGCTCACAGTCCTATAACATCCAAACAACATACAACAAATTGTAACAAGAGAACAAATGTAACAAAGTTGGTGCGAACAGGTTGATAAGCAATCATTTAGTCCACCAATTACAGTAGATTAGTCCATCCCTGATGGATAACCATGGAAAATGCTTCCTAGCAGCGAAGAATAAGGTGTGTGGAAAAATAAAGTGTGGAAACTAATAGCAATTGAGAAGCCAATTGTAGAAGCAGTATATAAGTAAATTATACCTTATAATTCACAGGATATCCTATTGTTGTTCTTGCGTGGATGTAAACCTCGACTGATACTTCAGTTTGCCATATGAGGCTTCTTACGCAAGCGATGGGTGAACATGGTGCAGTTATCAGTTCGTCGCTGATTGGATTTCAGCATAGATACCGGAATTAGGGTTATGAGAGATGAGGACAAAGTTGCTTGTGGAGAAGAAGCGGCGGTACGGCGAGAAAAGCAGTACAGCAAATACGAAATCAGGGCCTACGGTGAGAAAACAGTAGAAGAAATACCAAATTAGGGGTACCTACATATCACTTCGTCGTTGATTCGATTTGAGCATAGTCGCCGGAATTAGGGTTATCGGAGATGAGGACAAACTTGTATGTGGAGAAGAAGCGGCGGTACTGTGAAAAAATAGCAGAACAAATACCAAATTAGGGGTACGTACTTAGGGTGTTTTATATGATAGAGAGGAAGAAAATAGAGGAAGGTTAAACTGATGTGGGGATGTGAAAGCTGTAGAGCAGCTGAGAAATAACGGTTGCCATTGTTGAGGTATAGGCGTTTTCTGAGAGCGGTTGTTCAGAAGTTGAGGAAGGAATGGAGACGTGGGAGGAGACACGGAAGGTTACAGAGAGTGGTATTTTAATTGTCCTATTTTTTTTAAGCGACGAAAAAAAAGGACTGAGGGGCAGGAAATTTTGAAACTACGGCATTCGGTAAAGCCACGTAATCAATTCCAGCATTGTGCTTTTATGTTCAAGTAATAGATTAGCTTATATCTGAAACAAAATCTTGTTCCTCCTATTTCATATTTCCTGAAGCTTGCTCCACTAATCTTGCTTCTCTCCCCCTCTCTTTTCTTCATTTTCGTTGCTATGTATAACTTCGAAAAAATATATGTATATAAAGTTATATATAAGTTGTATATAAATTGTATTAATCTGCTAGTCTACTTCCGTTGTGTCCTCCTGCTGGCTCACCGACTTTGCTCCTCTGGACCCGCCACATCAGCCACCTCGCTCCCATCAAACCCATTTCCATCGTACCTTCTGTCCACCACAACGCCAATATGTGCTCCCACCAAACTAGCGCAATAGCCACACCAAGCACCGAACACCCTGACCCTTTGAACCTCACCAATCTTGCCTCGGCCTTCTCTCTACCCTCACTGCTCCGCCTCCACTCCTCACCAGTCCCCTCTAGCCTTGCATCGATTCATCCACATTCCTCCATGTGAAGAGCATACACAACCACAGCACAGCCAAGAGCCTCCACTTGCTGACCTGCTACCTCCGCCTTGCTGACCATCCCACTACCCGTGACAGCCACTAAGCGACCCAAGCCCTGACAGCCTCTAATCTATATGATAAATATTGAATTATTGCGGATTGAAATGATAAATATCTGTATCACTTGACCATAGAATAGAAAATTATATACGGACACCGTTGGCCTATTTTGAAAAAAATGATTGCCAAAGTTTGAAAGGAAATATATGGATTTTATTAGATGTTGATTTTAAATTTATAATATAAAGAATTTATTTTAATATATGTGTAGAATTTAGATTATTAAAATTTTATGTTTTTGGAAATTTTAAATTTATAAGTTAGCTTTGAAAATATAAATTTTAAGTTTTTTCTTATAATTTTATTTTTAAAAAAATATGTGAAATAAGATATAATACAAATTATATAAGATTTAATTCAATAAAATTTAATTTCATTGGTTTATAATATGTTTAAGTATTTATTTAAATTTATATTTTTAAAAATAAATTCTAATAACTTAACGTAATAAATGTCGCGAAGATAAGTTAATGTTGGCTTAGAATTTAAATTGGTTAATAATTGAATTTAAATAAGAGTTGATTTGAACATATTGATTTTTGAGGTTTTGAAAGATATGATTTATAACTTGATTTGATTAAAATTGATTAAATTAATATTCTCAACTTTAAATAAAATTGAGACTGAATATTTAATATATATTTAAAAATATAAATTGAGGTTTTATATAATTGTCATTAAAATGATTAAGTGAATATTTCCAATTTGAATAAAATTAAAGTTAAATGTTGAAATATAAATGAAACCTATATTAAAATTGTTTGAATATTAAAACTTTGAATCTTAGTGGAATTGAAGAGATAGTTCAAACCCGAATTTGAAATCGATAAAAATTGAAATGGTTTAGTGAAAATTTGAATTGACTCTTTAACCTTTTAAATTATAAGTATTGAATAGGGATTGATTTAAATTGAATCTTGGAATTTAAGTTGATTTGAATCGATTTATGGAATTGGATGAAACAATTCTAATTCGAAAACTATTTCAGTATTATCTCTTTAAATAAATATAAACTATTTTAGTTTACAACTATTTTAATATATAAACAATTCCAATATATAAACTTTAATTTGTAACTATTTTAATATATATATACATACTATTTTCAACATCTAAACTGTTTAAGTTGATTTTAAAATTGTTATGGTTTCAAAAGTGTTATGATTTCAAAGTGTTATGGTTTCAAAAGTGTTATGATTTTGAGAGTGCTATACTTTTGAAAGTGTTATGATTCTAGAAATGAATATTGTTTAAAGTGAATAATGATATTGAATTGGTATGGTTTTGAAATGAATATGATATTTTGATATGAAGCATGAACTTTTTGAAATGAAATGACCACGGTGTGAAATAAGCGTTTGGTTGTTAAAGAGACCGAGATCGGATATTGTCATACTCTCTGCTAATACCGAAAACCACTTTAACAATTGTGCACGTGGTGGAGATTTCAGAACAAAGTTGGATGGTTTGGCGACGATTTTGTATGAGGTATTAACATAGCCCTGACTCCCATGAGTCAGCTTGATGTGGCTAAAACAGGAGCCATGTCGGGCCAAGTGAGGTCATTCCTTCGATCGGGCACATTTCTTCGATACCATTCTATTACTTTGTGATTTAATTGGATGCACCTTTGATTTGGAAGTGTGTCTCGAGGTGGGTGGTATTAGCTGCTATGCGTTACCACTAGTCCGGATTCGCAAACGGTACACCTACCCTGGAATTGCCTCGCGTGCCTTGTCACATGCCCTATCGCACCTTCTACGAGTTTAGTTTGTGTCGTACTTATGGAGTGCTCCCTGATAGCCCACTTGCAAGTGGAGTTTACAGTATCTGTATAGACTACGACATTAAATAAAATGTGTTAAGGTGGATATAGGTAACCCCTTAATGCTATTTTAATACTTTACTTTACTGTAGACACTATTATAATAGCGTATATTACTACATAGTAGATAGTTCCACAGATCCTTAGAAGATGGAAATCTCAAACATCCTTTAAGTTATTTGTAGTTCAGTCGACATTTCACTTGAATTGAATTTAGTATTATAAGAATGTTAATCCTGACTCGAGTGTTTGTATTTTGCTTTGTGCTTGGATCAGACTGAGTGTCGCAGCATTTGAGACTCACCTTTAGAGATTTGAGCTTTGGTTGAAGATCTATCTGTCCAGCTTTCAGTTATTTCAGTTTATTTCAGCCATTTCTGTCCAAACTTGTCAGTTGCTTAAGTACTAGAGATTCATTTGGATTTGAGATTCTGTTGTATTTTGTTTTAGACTCTAGTGTTTCGTAGTAGCTTCATAAACTACTATTTATCTATTCCGCTGCTTATTGTTGTAATACTCTGTGTCTATGATTTTGTGATTGATTTATTTACAGTATAATCTGAGTTTTGCCAAATATAAATTAATAATATGACATTTTGAGAAATTCAAGTCCGACATGTGCGGATGCGAATGATTCGAAATACCAAGTCGTTATAGTTGGTATCAGAGCTCTGGTTTAGGCAAAACTTGGCATATGGAGTAAAAATTTATTACAGAATCACCTTCGTTCGAGCTCGAATTTCTCCTCTTTGATTCAGATTTCCTTTGAATTTTGGAACTTTCCCCTTTGTTATGAAATCCATTCTTGTATTTCCCTATTTGTGTTCTTCTTGATACTGGAGCATCCCTTAACTCCATTTCTGTTCCGACAACCTTAGTATGATTTGTAAAGGGGAGAACTCCTTTGCATTAGGCATCGATTCACATGAGATTTATACGTCCTCGGTTTAGATGCTATTATTTCTTGCAAAGCCCAAACCATCTCTAGTAGACGATCAGGGTAACTCCCTTGTAATCTTGACTCCACTCCGATAATCATAGATTATCCTGATATTGGGTCAAGTCACTTCCCTTCCCTTCAAGTGGGAAATTGAATTTCCTTATCGATCTTATTCCTGGAATCTCGATTGACTTGGTTAAGGTCACTCGCGATTAATATTAGTCTATCCACCTTTCTCTTTTGTAATTAAATTATCTCATCTTCGTCTCGAGCCTATCCTCCTTGTTAGAATTCTCTGTAATTAGGATCCCTCTAAATTTGAATCTCTATCCTTGTTCTATAATCCATTCTTGAATCATCCTATGAGGGAGTGCATTTGAAATTAATATAAAAATGTTTTATAGTGTGTTGTTTGAGTTGTTAAGTTTGATTTTCGGGTTTCGGTCAATTCGTCTGGCCAACGTTATCGACAGGAATTCCAAAACACTTGAACAGAGCACACTGACACAATATTGTTTCGAAAATGAAATAATTTTATGTATGACTATGTTATATATATGTATAATTTTCTAAAATTTATATAATTAAATGAATTGGTTGTTAAAAATGATAATGTTAGACTATCATTTATTGCTTTGTCAACATTTCTAAACCATGAACTTATGTTGTTGATTATAAGGAGATGTAATGGTTTGCAAACCTGATTTCCAAATGAAATGAATTTAAAATTAAGGGTTTGAGAATTCAAAATTTTCGGTGTTTTCAAAAATTGACTTTCAAAGGTTTTGGAAAAGTATTATTAATATTATTTGAAAGTATTTTGGAATAAAATTTGTTTTCACAGAATTTTAAAGAAGTAAGTCAGTACTCTCCTCTTTTGTCACTGGAAAATTATTTCGATGATGACTACAACATCATCGACATTCATTTTTGAGTCTCAAAGTGGAGCGACCACTAGTAGCTTTGCTACACCTTTGTTTTGAAAAAAAACAGATTTGCCTTGAATTTCTTATGTATGATTCTATTTATAAAATATATATATGTATATATTTATTTCAAAATGGTTCGAAGTGTAACCGGAAATTTAACTCTTAAATTCATGTTAGGTGATAGTTATAATTATTGGAATTTTTTTTTGAATAATTAAAGTATTTAAATGAGAAATGAAATTAAAACAACTTGAAACAGTTGAACTAGGATAATTAATTTGTATAATAGTCAATTGCATTCTTATATATATATATATATATATATACACACAACTTACCTGAAATATTCAAAAAATTAAAATATTTATGAATTTGTAATTGAAGATTTTACAAGAGGAAATTTAAGTAATAAAATGTTCATAAAAAAATTTGATTAATGGAAAGGGTGTAAACAAAAGGAAAATTTGTATAGTGTTTAATTACACTCGGAAACATTACCTAGGAAAGTTTAAATGTAACTAGAATGTAATTGGATAGTATACACTATGATATAAGTAATAGGATATAAAAATGATATTTTGGTAAGGGAATTTACAAGTAATAAATTGAATAATAAAAAGGAAAATTTACTTGTTTAATAATATATGGTTATAAAACGTTTATACACTTAATATATGTTGCAAAATATGTTAAGTGACATAAATTAAATAAATAAAAGAGAATACTATTTAAGCAGATAAATGTGAACTTAAGAACAGTGAACTTGAATTTTAAGTGGAATCAACTTAGCTGAAGATAAATGGTTAAAATAAATGAGTTAATTTAAAAATGAATTTGTTTGAAAGAAATGTTGATAAAATGAAAGCAAATCAAAATTTTGAATTGAATGACTATTGATTGATTGAATAGAATGGATTAAACCAAATTGTTGATTATTAATTAATTTAAATTGAAATTTATATGGTTTTGAATTTATTGTTGTATTTTTCATTTCAATCTTTTTTCCTTTCTAGTTGCTTCTATTCTTTTATCTCGTTCCATTTCGGGGACGAAAAGTTTTGAGTGGGGGAGAGTGTAACGACCCGTAAATTTTAATGGTTTTTAATAACGTATTTAACTGAATTATTAAACAATAAAATTTTGCAATGAAAATTTGATATTTGGTATGCGTCTATTTAAACGTAACAAATGTCAGATTTTCATCAGATTATATGGAAATTTATTTTGTTATGTAATTTTCAATATCAGTTTAAAATCAATTAAAGATTGATGTAAATAAAATATTTTCAAAATCAAAATATTTTTAAACAATAAAAATGTAAACTATTTTCTAAGTGAGACGTCTTATTTCATTTCGTCAAATTTGGATTTCTCTAGCCCCGTTTGTCTTATTTTTGGAGTTTTAGCAACATTTTGCAAAGAATATTGACTTTGGATAGGACGATCGTATCGCTGATATCTATGTACCGTTCTGTTCATCTCGTCATGTTGATCTCCATAGTATATTCATTTGTGCATTTCGAAATCTGGTACACGGCGAAATCCGTGAAATGGCTAACCGTTTGCAACCTTTTCATATTCTGTGTCCCTTCATAATCTACCGTGTTAAACCTAATGGACACTACCTTTAATATTCCCATAAAATTTAACCCTTGACTTTTGTTATTCTTTCAACGTTTAATATATTGGCTATTTTTTATTTTATCTCCGGTTCCTTTAATCCCTTCATTTATTTGCTATTTAATATAAATTATATGTTAGCTTATATCTAAAACAAATCCTATTCCTCCTATTTCATATTTCTTGAAGCTTGCTCCTCTAATCCTGCTTCTCTGCCCCTCTCTTTTCTTCATTTTCGTTGCTATGTATAACTTCGAAAAAAAATATGTATATAAAGTTATATATAAGTTGTATATAAACTATATTAATCTGCTAGTCTACTTCCGCTGTGTCCTCCTGCTGGATGACCGACTTTGCTCCTCTGTACCCGCCACATCAGCCACCTTGCCCCCATCCAACCCATCTCCGTCGTACCTTTCATCCACCACAATGCCAACACGTGCTCCGACCAACCTAGTGCAACAGCCACACCAAGCATGAACACCTTGACCCCCTGAACCTCACCAATCTCGCCTCGGCCTTCTCTCCACCCTCACTGCTCCATCTCCACTTCCCACCAATCTCCTCCAGCCTTGCATCGATTCATCCACACTCCTCCACGTAAAGAGCACACACAACCACCCCACGGCTAAGAGCCTCCACCTGCCAATCTGCCACCTCCGCCTTGTCGACCATCCCACTACCCGTGACTTCCACCAAGCGACCAAAGCCCTGATAGCCACCACTTCACCCTTTCTTTTGTAAGTTATGATTCCTTTGTTATATATATATATATATATTCTTATACTACTGTTCTATATATTCAAGCGTACAAAATCTTTATTACACCTATGTATATATATGAAAAGTATATTTATAATATGTTTAAAGCGTTATAAAATATAGTGGTTGCTTATATAGTAGTTTATTTATATATATGATCTGTTCGGGTTTTAATGTATAAGTTATAATAGTTCTATATATATACAATCTGCTATGTGTATGCAAGTTGATATAACATGTATATATTATACTTTATACTTGAGATTTTAAATATAATTGACTACAATACCTACATATTACATAGTTGATTTTTGGTGTCTGTTTGAAGGATATACAGTATATATAGGTTTAAAGCAAGCTATATGATCTGTTGTTTATATATATAAAGTTGTTTATATCATTTATGTTTATACTAGCTTATCCGATCTAGTTGTATATATATAAGTTTGTAGAAGTTACAAAGAATTTGCTGGTTATATATGTTAATTTATGTAAGTCATATATATATATATATATATATATATAAGTTTGTGTGTGTAATGTGAAAACTATTGTTTGTATACATAAGTATATATATGTTTATATATATGATTTGTTGAGTTATATATTAGTTTATATAAGTACATAAGTTATATATTTTATATACGTTATACGTCTTATATAAGTTATATATTAGTATACATGAGTTTCACTTTTCCCATATATGTACTTTATATGTATTTATTTGAGATCTAATGTATGTCTATTATATATACTCTTGTAGTATTAGTATACAGGTAACGGTATATGTTAATATACATATAATATACTGGCTTGGAGAAATGACTCCATGTAGTGTATATATATAAATAGATTTTTGGATTATATTTTTTAAAAAAGGTCTTATTTGATTTTGAAGTATAGTATATAAACGTCGACGTGTTATTTATGTACATATATATATATATATATATATTGATTTTAATATGTATGTGTTTTAAAATTTTATATTGATTTAGGGAAAAATATATAAGGATATAATATACATTTCGTTTTAGTTTATATCAAGATGATTTTTAGTTTGTTACGTCGATTCCTATTATTAGCTTTGTTCGTCGAATCCAAGTTCACATTGCTTCGCTTTGAGACTTATCATTTGGATTGGTTGATTTTCGGATTCGTGATTCAATTCATAGCTTGTCACGTTGTCTATCTTTTCTATACTCGAAAGATGAGTAATCACACACGATTAACGTTCTTATATTCAATAAATTTAATTCATTTGAAACGATAATTGAAATATGCTGTTAAATTTGAATTGCTAGTTATTTAATTATTAAATATGATATGCCATTATCTGCAATTGTTCACCTATGACATATGACACCATATCCTGTTGTCTATATTTTGTTTAATTTGTTACTGATGATATATGCATGTTGTTGATATATTATATTCTTATCATATTTGTTCTCACTCTGCAAGTTCCCCGTTAGTTTAAAATTCCCTATAGGTTGAAATTGATACATACCCGAACGATATTATAGATTAGGGGAAAATCGTTATGGGTTGAAATGATAAACCCAAGCGATTTTCATCGATTTTGAAATTTTGGGAGTGCGGGTTGAAATGATATATACCCTAAATATTGAATTGCGGATTGAAATGATAAATATTTGTATCGCTTGACCATAGGATAGAAAATTATATACGGACACCGTTGGACTATCTTGAAAAAAAACGATTACTAAAGTTTGGAAGGAAATATATGGATTTTATTAGATATTGATTTTAAATTTATAATTTAAAGAATTTATTTTAATATATGTGCAGAATTTAGATTTTTAAAATTTTATGTTTTTGGAAATTTTAAATTTATAAGTTAGCTTTGAAAATATAATTTTTAATATTTTTATTATAATTTTATTTTTTAAAAAATATATGAAATAAGATTTAATACAAATTACAATAAGATTAAATTCAATAAAATTTAATTTAATTGGTTTATAATACGTTTAAGTATTTATTTAAATTTATATTAATATTTTAAAAATAAATTTTAATAACTTAATGTAATAAAGGTCGGGAAGATAAGTTAATGTTGGCTTAGAATTTAAATTGGTTAATAATTGAATTTAAATATGAATTGATTTGAGCATATTGATTTTTGAGGTTTTGAAAGATATGATTTATAACTAGATTTGATTAAAAGTGATTAAATTAATATTCTCAAATTTAAATAAAGTTGAGACTGAATATTTAATATTGATTTAAATTTATAAATTGGGATTTTATATAATTGTTATTAAAATGATTACGTGAATATTTCCAATTTGAATAAAATTAAAGTTAAATGTTAAAATATATAAGAAACCTATATTGAAATTGTTTGAATATTCAAAATTTGAATCTTAGTGGAATCGAAGAGATAATTTAAACCCGGATTTGAAATCGATAAAAATTAAAATGGTTTAGTGAGAATTTGAATTGACTCTTTAACCTTTTAAATTGAAAGTACTGAATAGGGATTGATTTAAATTGAATTTTGGAATTTAAGTTAATTTGAATCAATTTGTGGAATTTGATGAAACAATTCTAATTCAGAAACTATTTTAGTATAATCTCTTTAAATAAATATAAACTATTTTAATTTACAACTATTTTAATATATAAACTATTTCAATATATAAACTATTTTAATTTGTAACTGTTTTGATACACATACTATTTTCAACATCTAAAATGTTTATGTTTGAAGTGGTATGATTTCAAAAGTGTTATGATTTCAAAGTGTTATGATTTCAAAAGTGTTATGATTTCAAAAGTGCTATACTTTTGAAAGTGTTACGATTCCGAAAATGAATATTATTTAAAGTGAATAATGATATTAAATTGGTATGGTTTTGAATTGAATATGATATTTTGATATGAAGTATGAACTATTTGAAATGAAATGACCACGGTGTGAAATAAGCGTTTGGTTGTTAAAGTGACCGGGATCAGATATCGTGATACACTCTGCCAATACCGAAAACCACTTTAACAACTGTGCACGTGGTGGAGATTGCAGAACGAAGTAGGATGGTTTGGCAACGATTCTATATGAGGTATTAACATAGCCCTGACTCCCGTGAGTCAGCTTGATGTGGCTAAAGCAGGAGCCATGCTGGGCCAAATATGGTCATTCCTTCGGTTGGGCACATTTCTTCGATACCATTCTATTACTTTGTGATTTGATTGGGTGCACCTTTGATTTGGGAGTGTGTCTCGAGGTGGGTGGTATTAGCTTCTATGCGTTACCACTAGTCCGGATCCGTAAACGGTACATCTACCCTGGAATTGCCTCGCCTGCCTTGTCACGTGCCCTATCGCACCTTCTACAAGTTTGGTTTGTGTCGTACCTATGGAGTGCTCCCTGATAGCCCACTTGCGAGTGGAGTTTACAGTATCTATATAGACTACGGCATTATATAAAATGTGTTAAGGTGGATATGGGTAACTCCTTAACGCTATTTTAATACTTTACTTTACTGTAGACACTATTATAATAGCGTATATACTACATAGCAGATAGTTCCACGGATCCTTAGAGGATGAAAATCCCAAACATCCTTTAAGTTATTTGTATTTCAGTCGACATTTAACTTGAATTGAATTTAATGTTATAAGATTGTTAATCCTGACTCGAGTGTTTTTATTTTGCTTTATGCTTGGATCAGACTGAGTGTCGCAGCATTTGAGACTCACCTTTGGAGACTTGAGCTTTGGTTGGAGATCTATTTGTCCAGCTTTAAGTTATAGCATTAACCATTGTCCAGGATTTGTTTAGTTATGCTCGTCCAATTGTAGCATTAACTATTGCCGAATAAGTACATAAGTAGCTTTCCTTTGTAAGGTATAGGTTAGGTAAATAGGAATTAGGGAACCTTGGGAAAGAACCCCTTGTGAATTCAGTTCCACAGTTTGACTATAAGGTGTTCGGTGAAAGGGTCAAGTTAAAAAGTTATCTTTTAACTGCGTTGAGCTGAAATTAAACTTTTAATAAATTTTGTTTAATATTATCTGAATAGTAGGTTAATACATGTAGAGAATAAATATATGAGAAAATTTAATTATAATAAAGGAGAATTATTTAAATATGAGTTAATCCACACCCAAATTTACTATATCATATATGTGATGCTATAAACTATTGTTGAGCTCTTGGATGATAGTTAGATTTGTTTGATTGATTAATTGCGATTAATATGGATATTTCATTTAAAATGTTTAAGTATCATTATAGCAATTTCCGCTATACCGTCATTTATTAAATATCATCCCCTAAACCCTGGTGTGTGTTTGAACTTGAGCTTGTATTTCCCTAAAATTAGATGTTTAAAATTCATTAATCATTTTTATTAATGATATTTTAAATTTATTAACCATTTTAATTAATGACGTCTTAAATTAATTAATCTTTTTTACGAATGAAAGTTGAATTTAATTAGAGAAAAATTAATTATTGATGTTGAACATTAGTTAACCATTTTAATTAATGATATTTGAAATATAATTAATCACTTTGTAAGTTTGATTAATTATCTTATGGAATAATTAATATTATTTTAGATTTATAAAAGAGATTATAAGTTTGATTAACTATCTTTCGGGATAATGATTGTTATTTTAAGTCTAATAAAAGATTTTTAATTTGATTTATTTTCTTGGAGAAAATTTATGTGGTTATAAAGTTTTAAAAAGTATTTTTTAAATCATCCCCCAAGATGATTAATATTTTTTTATATTTATAAATGATATTTATAAATGATAAGATCCTTTAAAATTAATTGTTTAAAAATAAAGTTTAGTGTAAATTGTTTTGGGTTTATGGTTTAAAATGATATTTGGTTTTTGACCCCTTTTTTAATACACTTAGTATTATAAATTTGTCTTTTAAAAGAACATTTTAAATATTTTTTGAAAAATGTAAATCCCGGAATTCTTTGAAATGATTTCAAAAGATTTTAAGAAATTTTTTTTAGTAGAATGCTTTTTTTAAAATAATTATTAGGAAAACATTTCGGTTAGTTTTGTGGTAATCTGAATAATCTTCTAAGTGATAATCAGATGTTGCTTAGATGAATGTTGTAGAGTACTTAGTAAATTATTCTCTTTATCATTGTACGATTGAAATCCATACGAACCCAAAGATGAGTTTTGAAATTTACTACTGGGTATTTAATCTTTAAGTTCCCTTAGTAGGGAACTGATTTCAAAATGAAAAGTAATTCTGATAAGAGATTGGGTTGATAAATGAATTTATACCCTTGGATAAGATAAGGGATAATTTAACACCGATTTAAATAGATAAGATTAGATTGGATAAGAATGTAAATTAGTTAGTATATATTGATATATACTAAAAGACGCCTTAAGAAACATGATTTGACACTTAGGCAACTCGAGTACAAAGCTGTAACAACCCGGAATTTTTGACAGCATATTTAATAAATATTTAATCTAATTTAAATTAAATACAAGCTTTTAAATTTTTAAAATGATGAGATTTTTGATAATATACATATAAATACAATTTTAGCTTTTAAAATGATAAGTTTTAAAATAAACAAACATAGTATTATTAAACATAAACATGGAAATCTAACACATAAGTTTAAAAACAATATAATTAATTATAAACATAAACATTCAAAACTAGTATAAAACGTAATCATAAATTATAAGATGTAATCAAAGTAATATAAATATACAAATATAAATTATAATTCGAAATATATAAATACAAGTATTTTAGTCAAACAATAATCTTTAAAATTCAAATTGTACAACACAACATCTTTAATAAAAATGTTAAAAAAGATCATATGAACAAGTATATAAATTTCATATAAAATATATTTATGCATAACCTGTATATACAAATGAAATATGCAAAGAAAACAAGTCAAAGCTACACTTGAAAAAAAATATAAAATACAAGCTAAGTAAGAAATGAACAAAGTAACATATGTATGCTCATTCTAAACCAGGTTGTATAAACCTAAAAGAAAGAGAATGAAATAAATATCTTTGTACAATCAATGCTATGAATTAAATGGAAATTTTATGTGATGTATACAGTTTTATGCATAAGAAAACAAAGTTCACTTCAATATAAAACAAAAACCTGTGTCTTATACAAAATATGCTAGCCGAAATAGAAATAATATCTTGTACAACACATAAGTGAGTCTCAGTAAACATTAATTATATGCTATCATAATTAAAAGCATAAACATTTAATAGCATAACTTCTTGTTTAACAAGTACATGCAGCCGAAATCCATATATCATTTCGTACTGCAGAATATATCTTAGCCTATAAGAAGAAAAATGGCAATACAAACAAATACAACTGTCCAGTTACAACCTACTGATTAATAGCTTCTATATATATCCAATATATATCATCAGTTCATGTATTAACACTGAACAAAACCTAAAGAAAAACAAAGAATAGAAACAGAGAAAAGAAAAAGAAGAGTTCAGAGAATTTCTTTCTGCGGTGTCTTCTTCAACATTACCTTCTGTTCAAATTGTTTTTGGTGAGTAAACATATTTTCTAGAAATTTTAAACTAGATGCTTAGATCATATAACCTGTTGCCTGCTATATACTGAATATAAATGCTCTGTGTTAACTGTTGTTACTGGAAGTTCCACTATGGGTTAATCTTTAATATTTTAGATTTCTGAACAAGGAAAATAGATAAAGATTTATACTTTATTTTGTAAACCATTTAAACTATGATTTTTAAAAAATGATAGGATGTTTAATCTTCAATTAGAAATCTAGACCTTGTTTGATGCTTACAGTAAGACATGGACTCTGCATATTTAAGTTGTAGTAAGAAACCAATATGTGTAGAAATTCAAAAACTTTAAATTGAAAATTTGAATTCATATATTAAATAAACATACGAAGTTAGGATTTTTAGAAGTGAAATGATAATTTTTAGATCAAAGTTTGAGGTGCAGTTTCAAGAGAAGTCGAAAGTTGTTTTTTGTCAATATTGGTTGATTCAACAAAATTTAATTATTGAAATTTCCTATGAAGCAAGATTGAAGTTGTATTAGCACTAGAAAAATGTCAATTTATTTTTCAAATGCATAAATTTTGAGTTTGAATCAAAAGTAGGGTTTTAGTGCTAATATTTTTCATGCTCTGTACTGTTTTGATTTCGGCATCATCATGAAATCGAGTGGGTCGCCATTTTTGGTGGAGTTAGAGTGGGATGTGAGTGACGTTCTGGTGGAGTTTCATCACCTCCGGTGATGTATGGTGGCCGCACGAATGACTTGACAGTGGGCATTGTTGTTGCCATGTTCGAGCTACAGATCAATTTTTGTTTTCGGCTTGTAATTGAAAATTTGGGCTTCGATTTCGTTTGAGTGGATAATTTGTGATGTGCGGGGGCTGTCGCGAGGCGCCGGAGGCCAAGCGCACCACCGTGCACGTGCACGGTGGCGTGAGTGTTTCGGTGAAGTCGTGGTGACTTCGTATCGTGTAATACTCGAGTGGAAAGGGAGGTGACTTCGGGTCGTTCTCGTGTGTGGCATCAGCTATTTTATAACTTTAACTAAAAAAGAAAAAGAAAAGAATCATAGAAACTGGGAAGAAGAAGAGGGTGATTGAGAGAGAGAGAGACGCAAGGAAACAGGGGAACTCGAGACCGTCACGAGTAGAAAGGGGGATTGACTCGGGTCCTTTACCAAGCGAACGTACAACCTAATTTTGTTTAATATTGTTATAATTAAGTAATTAAGCAATTAATAGTTTAGGTTAATATTTGTTTAAAAGTTTAATAATGGTAAGTGATGTAAAGATGGTTTGACTAATATAAAGTAATTAGAATGTTAATTAATTTATATTTGAAGTTAAATTGATAACTTTAAATAGATTTTTGTAATTAGAAATAAATCATATGTTAAAATAATTTAAATCATAAAAATGTTAACTAATTACTTAAAGGTTAATTCATAAATGATAATTAACTTAAGTGAGTAATTAAAGATTAACTAACTAATTAAATTAATAATAAATTGATAAATTAAAGTAATTTGTGTTAATTAAATAAGTAATTAATTTTAATAAGTAAGTTATTAATTAATAAGTAATTAATTAGGAATAAACTAATTAACTGAGTAATTAAGTAATAGTTAATGAATAGAAGTTAATTAATTAAATAAGTAATTAAAGATTAGATGATTAATAAATTAATAATTAATGATAACTAATTAATTATTCATTAATAAGTAAATTAATCAGTAATTAATTAAGCAGAAAAAGATATAGATATTCTTAAGAAAATAATTTAGTTAAGTAAAACCAAACTGTTTGGTATGCATTGATAATTATGCTTGATTGACTTTGATATGTGTTGATGATTTTTCTGTGATATGTTGTGATATATTATGGATATCTGTGATAACTGTGTATGATTTATATGATATATCTGTTATGTGAATTCTGATATTTAATTGAACTGTTAAGTTAAGTAGACAACTTGGCCCTTAAAATGGCGTTTGGATTTCGATGAGACCGGGATCGGAAGAATCAATTTTGATTCCCCGAAAACCACATCGATCCAAATTAAACGATAGGTCGTGACTTATCAATTGGTGATCGAGATGGTGTTTCAGAATGCAAGGGTTATCATCGTTGACTCTGAGGGTGATTCCAAAATGAGTGTAACGAGATAATGCCTTCGGTTTCGTTCGAACCCGGAACAAACTTGTATGGATTGAATGCTTTCAACACATCGTCAGGCAGACGATGAGCATTCTAAGATATGTTCAATAAAGGTAATCGTAGCCTCAAGCCTCATCAACCGGGAATGGCTAAAACAGGGGAGATGCAGCAAGGTTAGGTGGGTCATGCCCAAGCAGGACAAGATATTCCCCTGTCTAGATGTCCCTTTTTATTTTCGGCTGTGTTAGCAGTTGTTGGCCACAACTACGGGGCAATCTTGTTCGGGACTGTACAGTAAGGAATGGTTCTGGCCTTGTGTTGTAGGGGGTCGGAAGTGATCCTCAGTACGGTGATCTAGGCCCCGTACTGTGACGGGCGGTACCCCAGTAGCCCTTCCATTGTTGGAAACCCATTTTCCCTACGAGACCCTACGGTTTTGATTTGTATTACCCACTTTCGTGGCTAGTAGCTGGAATTTAATGAATGTAAGAATTTCGGCTATTTTCTATTTACTTGAAAACCCTAGACACTATTATAATATCACAGAATTTCCTATAAAATGTTTTGGTTAGCGTAAGGTAAAAACTTACCCGTATTTATTTGTGGGGAGTCTTACGTGATACCTTTATTTTCAAATGATTTTCAAAGTTAAGCAATTTTAACATGTTTACTCATACCAGACTCATGTCTGACCTGGAGTTTATATTTTGTTTTTCATAAACTCTTGGGTACTCAAATTTTTATGAGTAGCCAAGTGATAGGTATTTGGGAGGTTGATTTTCTGGAGGAGCTATTTTGGGAGAAGACCAGACGTATGTATCTATATATATGTAGTCCGTTGTGTAGTTAGTGTATGCTGTATTTTGGATGTATGTATGGACATATATGTATATGACAGTCCTGTTATGTGATATTGTATAACTCTGATGTAAGTATAACTATGTAATAGTTATGTGATGTATTATATTTTGTTCCATTCCGCTGTGAGATTCTGATGTTGTTGTTCTTTCTTTCTATTTTTTTCTATTTCTATCCCTTTCTTTCTTAATGATGATACGTCTTTCTGGGTTGAGAAAGGCGGGTCGTCACAGTTGGTATCAGAGCGCTAGGTAGAGCGAGTACCTAGGCTCTTGTATTATATCTATCTTGAGAGTGCGTATTTGTATTTTCATATAATTATATATATTAGAGTTTTATTTGATTCGGGTGCTTCCTTGAGTTTTATTTCTTTGGACTCTGTTGAAAGGTTCTCTCTTACCCCTAGTTCTGTAGACAGTTCTATCTTGGTATCTAATCCTATAGGAGGGGTGACTAAATTAGACACTATCTGTAAGGACTTGAAGATCTCTTATCTATCCCACAGTTTTTCTTGTGACCCGTATGTGTTGAATTTTAAGGGATTTGATCTTATTTTGGGTATGGATTGGCTGGATAAGTATAAAGCCGTTTTGAATTGTGATGAAAGAACAGTTTCGTTGGAAATTGATCTGTGTAGAATTGCCAGAGTATCGTGTGATAATTCTGGAATTTACTTGAGCAGTCTTTTGCATGGAATTGGGACTTCTGAAGAGAGTGTTGAAGTCATCGATGTGGTTCAAGATTTTGCTGATGTTTTTGAAGAAGTTAAGTGTTTGCCACCACATCGAGAAATAGAGTTCCATATTGATCTGATTCCAGGAGCTGTGCCAGTGATTCAGCCCAGTAGGAGAATGGCCCCTAAGGAAAGAGAAGAATTGATTAAGTAGACGCAGGATCTGTTAGAGAAGGGATTGATTAGACCCAGTTTTTCTTGTTGGGGTTCAGCGGCAGTGTTTGTGACCAAATCGGATGGATCACTGAGGTTCTGTGTGGATTATAAAGAATTGAACAAAGTGACTATCCGTAATAAATATCCTCTTCCTCGCATCGATGATCTTTTTGACCAGTTGCATGGTGCTTCTATCTTTTCTCAATTGGATCTAGCTTCAGGTTTCCACCAGTTGAGGGTAGTTGAAGACAATATTCCCTTGACTGCATTTAGGGGACCGAATTGTTTCTATGAGTGGTTGGTTATGCCGTTCGGATTAACCAACGATCCTTCCTACTTCGTTGACCTCATGAATCGAATTTTTAGAGATGTGTTGAATAAGTTTGTGCTGGTATTCATTGATGATATCTTGGTCTATTCCAAATCTGAAGAAGAGCACAGGGAACATTTAAGGATTGTATTGGAAACTCTGAGGAAGCACGTGTTGAAGGCGAAGTTTTCAAAGTGCCATTTCCGGAAATCGGAAGTTAATTTTTACGGCACATTGTTTCTGGTGAAGGCGTTTCTGTAGACCCAGCGAAAGTTGAAACTATTCTGGAATGGAAACAGCCAGAGACACCGACGGAAGTTCGCAGTTTTCTAGGATTGGCTGGCTATTACAGGAAATTTATTAGAGATTATTCCAAGATTTATTCGCATCTGACTAAGCTGACCAGGAAAGGAGCAAAATTCAAATGGACACCTCAGTGTGAAGAAGCTTTTCAGGAATTGAAGATAAGGTTAACTAGTGCACCAGTACTTGCTATTCCGGATGGGAAGAGAAAATTCGAGGTTTACACTTGTATTGTTGGTTTGGGAGCAGTTCTGATACAGAACGGAAGGGTTATTGCGTATGCTAGTCGGCAGTTGAAGCCTCACGAGAAAAACTACGCTACACATGATCTTGAACTGCTAGCCATTGTTTTTGCTCTGAAAATTTGGAGACATTATCTTTTGGGAGAGAAATTCGAATTGTTCACGGATCACAAACCGTTGAAATATCTATTCTCTCAAAAAGATCTTAATCTGAGACAGCAGCGGTGGGTTGAATTTCTTGCATCCTATGATTTGGGCATTCTGTACACTCCGGGAAAAGCAAATGTCGTAGCTGATGCTCTCAGTAGGAACGCGGTTCTATCTCTTCTGGAAGTGGTTCCATCTCTTATTGAAAGGATCTCAAGCAAGCAAGAATCTGATAAGAAGTTGAGGAGGATCATCAAGAAAGTCAGGAAAGGTCAGTGTCCTAGTTTTGAAATTGATGACCAAGGAACGTTAAGGATTAACGGGAGAATCTGTGTTCCGAATGACAGGAGTTGAAGCAGGAAGTGTTAACAGAAAGTCATCGCTCCAAATTGAATATTCATCCTGGAATCTCGACAATGTATAAAGATATGAGGAGAATCTTTTGGTGGAAGGGCATGAAGGAAGATGTTGCTAGATGTTCGTCGACTGAAATTCTATCGGTTTAGAAAACCATCGAACGAATTTAGATTTAAAAATAACCGCAAGCGCACAGTGTACGAATGTAGCATGTGGCGAATACGGGTCGATCCACAGGGAATTGTTGATTTTAAAATTCTATTCAATCAAATTAACCAAAGTTGGAAGAGTGGTTAACTAAAAAAAAGAAGACAAATGACAAAAGAAAATAGATAAAAATATGAGAGTGTCAAGACAATTTAGAGGCAATTTCCACTCTTTAGATCACATAAATCAACAAAATGAAGTTATGATCTCTCTTTTCTTATCATTAGTGAATTAGTTGATGTGCTTATCATAAGTATGGTATATTTGTGCTATTAATTAGCTCAATATAAACCATCAAACTATAACACAACCACTAATACACTTTTAAATCTCATAAAATATGACAACAAAGTTGAAAGCAAAATTTATTTTAAGCATGGCCTATTAACCATTAATTAGAAATATAAGCCATCAAATTTCAATTTCAACAATCACTTCTTGCCATAATCATATGTAGATGAAGAGGCAATTTGTGTTTTGTTTGTTTAAGCATAGCCTATTTGTTATAAACAACATAGACTATCAAATTCAAAGCTAAACAACATCATTAAACCACTTCATTCATTCTCATTAAGCATAAAAAGAGAGCACAAACATCAAATTAAGTTGAAGCTACATGATTAGAGAGCTTCATTACCCCTAAATTGAAGGGGTTTAGCCTCTCATATTTGTTATCATATGAACAAATGTAGCTTGCAACATGAGAGAAAAAGAAAAAGAAAAAAGAGCAAAGCGAAATGGAAAACTATTCTAATTGCATAAAGGAAAATCTACACTACTTGCATAAAAGGAAATGAACATGTAATTAAAAAGAAACAATAACTAACATTGCATAAAAGAAAAGAATTACATAAGAGAAGAAATGGCTAAGTAGCCATGGAAAGAAAGAGAGATTTGATTTATTTTCTAAACTAAAACTAACTAACTAAGAGAGATGGATGGCTACATGAAACATAAGGGGTATTTATACAAGTTAGAAACCCTAATGTATATTTTTGGGGAGTACCCAAAATGCCCTTGGAGGAAGTGTGGTGGCCAAGTTATCATTAGCTTTAATAATCCCCCACTTAAATGTTCATGAAGCTTTAAATGTCTTTTAGCATGTGCATTAGCCTTTAATTTGTACATTAGGTAATGGGTAGGTGGGGTCCTCCATGTTCTTCACTTTGAATTATTTCTATCTGCATTCCTTTGTATTCATTTTGTGCATGCATATTCCTTCATGAACCCACTTGTAATTGAGTGTAATTTCCTACAAAATAATATAAAAATTTCCAATTAAATATTCTCAAATTAATATATGCACAAAAATGACCATTTTGCCCCTAGATGAAGATGAATATGTGACAATTTCAAATAATATGAATTTTGGTTTAAACAAGTTAAAATACCCAATATGATCATTTATTCAATTTAAATAGATTAAATATGGTGGTACAATTATGCAAATTTACGTGCACATCAAATACCCCCACACTTATCTTTTTATTCGTCCTCGAATAAAGAAAAACTAAGATAAAATCCGTTTTCGTAGGGAGCACGATTGCATTGAGCGTATGCAACAAGCCGTTAAACCTCTGGGTGTCCCCAGTAGGATGAGTGTTGTCTCGTGAGGGTTTTCAGCGGATACTACCTACAAAATCCAAGTGTGGGATGAAAATATTTACAAAATGCAAGATTTATTTACCAAGAGATGAATGCGAGTTCTTGAAATATTTACAAATGATGGATTTATTTTTAAATTGACATAAATAAGTTAAATATAGGTTTTGGTTATTATCTTGAAAATTTAAGACATTTACTGGACAAAATTTTCAACAAAAATCATGTTATCATAACAAATAGACAATAGTTTAATTTGTTGTTTCGGTTGGTAACAAAGTGTAATTATAAAATGGAACCTTAGTTGATTATCAAAGTTTATCAAAGTGGTGTTTTCATTTCTTTTCAATAACAAATCAAATCAAATAAGTAAAAATAATGATAGGATTTCAATTGCTTGCTCTCTCATTATTTGCAAGAAAAATTACTCACCTAGCTCAGATAAACTGAGGCCAGATATACCACCCATGCACTGCCTTTCGGGCTTATGTGAGGGAAGTACAGAGCATGGCGAGTGCACACACTTTCATGCATACACTATCGACCGTAGGTGGTTTTTATTAAGTCTTTTTTTTACATGTGTTCCATACATCATAACAGTGAGGACTTTTAAATGAGTATGAAATCACATAATCAAAAATTCCAAGTAATCACCCATGCATAACCATGAGGACTTTTAAATGGAGCGAATACTTGGATGTTATTATTATTATTATTATTTTTGAGAGGGAGTTTTGCAAAATCATCTTAACACTATTTAACTTAGAAGACAAAAAAAAATGTTATATCCTTTACTTTAAATCAACCACTTTTTAAAACAAAGATTTTCAATTAGGATGTACTTCATAATTAACACATATGAATCTTCCTAGATACCAGTTAAACCATTATTATTTGTAATCAAACTTCATTTTTATTTCTGTTAAGACCAATAAATTTTCAAAATTTTCAACTTAATAAACCAAAGCCATATATTTATCTTATAGTGTTTCTTTTAAAAATAAACCAAAAGAAAATTTGTTTTTGGGATTTTTTTTATTTTTTTTTGATTTTAAAGCAAAAATAAACTATGAAAAAAAAATGAAGATGAGTCCCGCCCACACTTGATTTTGAATGTGTCCCCACAGTCAACCCAAATGGAAGGAGAAAAATAAAATAAAAATCCTATATTTACATGAAAGATTACTATTTACAAGAGATGAGAATGTATATAGTCAAAAAGTAAATGAAACGGTCTTCCAAAGACCAATTCATTTGTCTCGTCAAATGTGTGAGACACGGCTTAAGCCCGAAAAACCAAATCGTAAAAGAATTTGAAGTTGATTGTCGATTTGGAAAAACGAATGTCATTTTATTAAAAATCGTACGAGTTGTTTTATTTTCAATGATTATTGGGGTCGACAAAACAATTGATTGAAGTTCAAGTTTATTTTCACCAATTTGAAATTCAAGCTTATCATTGAAAACATTTTCACAATTATTGATTTCAAAATCAAAATGGTGATCGAAATTTTCCCCTTTAGAATTCAACAACTCATTTTCAAAAAGTCCATAAAACTCATGTTCGTTAAATTCGACTTCCTTTGTTGGATTATCAAAAACTTCATCGATTAAATGGAGTTTAAAATTCAAAGTTGTCGTATTCAAGTTTTCAGAAAAAGGAAGATCGAAGTTTAAATCGAGTTTCGCACCCTCAAAAGAATTGAAATCCAACTCAATTACCGTATTTTCAACAACTTGATTAAGATCGTCATTATCAAATTCAAAAGTTGTTATTTGAAAATCGTCGATTTGGGTAAAAGATGGATTATCACTTGACTCATCACACGTTAAGATTTGGTTTTGTTGTTCACGTTGTTTCATATAAGTTTCAAACAACAAATCCGTGTGATCATCGTAAATTTCATTCATTTGTTCAACAAAATCCAATTTATGTTATTAAATTGAGAATTTTCGATTTGGATTTGTTGAGAACAAAAATTTTCACTCGTAACATGGTTAAGATTATTCCCATTGCCAAGTTCGTTTGAAAAGTTTTTCCCATTTTCATGTTGAGTTTGGAATTCATTTTGGAGTTCGAAATTAAATTGGCATGGGTTATAATCGTAATCGTTTGAATTTTGAATTGAATTCAAATTTTGAAATCCTTGACTCGAGTTATTACACAAATCAGAATTACATAAATCATTTATCTCTTGATTTTGTCGTGTAGAAAGTTCAAGTAAAGATGAAATCATTTCAATGCTATTTTCAAGAGTCGAAGGTTGGTCATCGTCTTGAAAACTTTGTTGCTCAAAATTCAAATTGTTTAAAGAATAGTTATCGTTAAAATATCCATACGAATTCGGAGTGAAATCATATGGATTATATTGATTTTCACAACTATTATAAAATTCAAGTGAATATTGAAATTCAGACATTTTCAAGAATGTTTTTTGGTTTTTTTTTATAAGCAAAGAAAATTTATTTTTAAAAAGGAAATCTATTTTTGTTTTGTTTTTATTTTTCAATTTTTTTTTTTGTTTTTTGATTTTCAAAATTTTTTTTGTTTTTTTTAAGAAAAAGTTTTATATATTTTTTTTGGATTTTTGTTTTTCTAAATTTTTTTTTGATTTTTGAAATTTCAAAGGAAAAGGATTTAAAAATTACAAAGAAAAATAAAAGGAATATTTACAATTTTCTTTTTAGTTTTGGATTTTTGAAATTTTTTTTGTTTTTTTTTCTTAAACATGCATGAACTAATGCAACTAAATGAATGCAAGGTTAATTACAAATGATTTATCCTAAGTTAACCCAAAATTGTATAATCACAGATTGTCTTAAATCAACAAGATAGTTCTCAGCCAGGTAACGGGCAGGATTTATCGGTGCACCACGAATCACCGTAGCAATGCAGCCGAAGGTTTAAGTACCTTCAGAGGAACAACCACTATAATATTTACGAATCACCGTAATATTTATAAATGGTTATTACTCTACCGTAGCCTAGACACCAAGAAATTAAATTGTTCAAAAAAGACAAATTGTCAATATACAATTAAGTGTTATCGATGTCTAACCGTTATTATTAATCAGAATCTAAGATGAAATGCAGAATAGAAACTAAACGTGTATTAACAATGCAACTACGAATGAATTTTTTTTATTTTTTTAAAATGCAAATGCAAGCAACCAAAAATTCAATCCAAATAAAACTAGAAATGAAAGCAGAATTTTTTAGCAAGCGGAGCAATTTATTTTGGCTAGCTAAGGAAGCAATTTTCAGCAAGCTATTCTTCCTTTATTTCCTGCTTTGGCAACCTGAAAATTAAAAACTAAGATATATACAATAATTTTTTTTTTTGGTTTTTTTTTTGAAAGGAAACTTAAAAGTAGGGTTTTACTTAAAAAAAAAATTTTTTTTTTGGATAAGACAAACAAATTAACACAAAACAAAACAAGCAAAGGCAAACAAAACAAAACAAATCAAATTCAAACAAACCAAAGTTAAGCTTGAGCTAAAAACAAACTAAACCAAATTAATTCACAAATGAAATTCTCTAAACCAAACAAACCCGGCCCAGTCTAAACAAAGGAATAAAGAAAAATATCCACTTTACGAATTCACAATTTTCAGCAACAAGAATTCTCAAATCCACGAATTTTTACTTCCAGAAATCAATTTTCAATTTTCTTTCGCAAATTATTTCTTAAATCTTCAAATTTTGCAACCGCTTGGGCTCATTTTCATTGTTTGGGTTGCGAGTCTCGATTGAAATGTCTGAATGAGATTGAATTTGGGTTGTTGAATTCGGTTGATGCGGTCTCGAATTGGGGAAGTTGCGAATTTGAGTAGCAGTCGATTGAGTTGTGAGGTGAATTGGGAGGTTAAGGATTTGCAGCCTACGTTCACTACGAACCTGCCTTGGTTGTCTGGTGGTGCTGAGGAGATGGGCAGGTGGTCAGTCTGAATGTCAGTGGGTGAATTTTGGTGGGGTGAAGTTGATGTGAAGAAGATTATATGTAGATGACTGCTAGCGGCAGAACTGCTGTAGTAGTAGATGGGGGATGTAGTGTTTCAGGGTAGATGCCATGACGTTGGAATGTCGTGATGTTAGAAGAGTGCAGTGGGAATGGCTGTCGAAGCTTGTGCAGTTATGAAGCTTGTGGTAGGGAAAGGAGGTGGTTATGGTGGCAGGTATGGTCAGGTGGTTTTAGAAGAGGATCTCGTTCTTGACGATGGTGAAGTAACAGGAGAAGGGGGTCGACAGAGGAATGGTGAGAGCGTGTTGATGTTTATAGACGAAGGGGAATATGGCAAGAGTTTGGGTATCAGAAGATGGTTTCGAAGACGGCAGTAGGTGGTTGATCAGTGGGAATGAAACCGCAGCACTGCTGTTTTTATGATGTGATGGTATGAAGTGTGATATGCACAGAATGAATGTTGATGGCTATACACTGTGAAGTAAGATGTTGATCAGATGGCTGCTCTTTGGAGTGAAAGGTGACCGAGTTCAGGAGTTTTTGAAGGGTTGTTATCTTGGATTTTTTTTTTTGTATGAATGCAACAGTTTAGAAGTTTTTCGTTTGAGAATGGTCCCGACAGCAGTGATGATAGAAAGTGGATAGATGGTGAGTGAAGATGACATTTGAATTGATGGAAGTTGAAGAACTGTTGGTATGGTATGTTGTGGGAAGATGATGGATGTAGTTGATGTTAAAGTATGTATGGAAGAATGTTACGCAGAGGTGAAAAGGCTTTGTAGTTGCAACTGTTAAAGTAAATAAATGTTGTATGCAGTTGTCAGATGAGGATGTTTGAATGGTCACTGGCACTGTGATGCGGACAGAGGGTATGGTGACTGGAGGGGAGGGGATGTGTGGAGGAATTTGCAGAGGAGTTTTTGTGCACTGGTAGTTAATTGAAAGGCAGAAAGAGGGTGGTAGCTGATGATATGAAGGCAGGTAGTGTTTGAATATGGTTGGAGTGTTAAGAAGTGGTGAAAGTGGCGTGACAGCAGCAATAAATGAAGGTAATATTGATGAAGTATTTTGGATATTTTAGTGGGATGAAGGTATAGCAGAAATGAATGGCTGTCAGGTTGAAGTAATGTGGTAGGTGAAGATGTTGTTGAAGACAGAGAAGATGTTGAGGGTAGGAAGTTGAAGGAGGGGGTTAGTGCACAGTTATGAAAACAGAAAACAGAAAACAGGGAAGTGGGAATTTGCAGAGAGATATGCAGTCTGTAAAAAGAAAAGAAAAGGAATGTAATTGTAAATGAAAATGCAAATTGAATGCAATAAAATATGCTTGTTTTTGAAATGAAATTGTGTATTTTTTTTTAATATGGAAATGGAAATGCAAAATTAAAAGAAAAACAAGCACACAAACAAAATACCACAAAAATCACACACAAACAACTTTTTTTTTGGAACTACAAATTAACACAACAACAAACAAACAATGAAAATTCAAACGAAATAATTCGAAGAATAGAAAATCAAAATCAAAGCAACTTCCCCGGCAACGGCGCCAAAAACTTGTTCGTCGACGGAAATTCTATCGGTTTAGAAAACCGTCGAACGAATTTAGATTTAAAAATAACCGCAAGCGCACGGTGTACGAAGTAGCACGTGGCGAATACGGGTCGATCCACAGGGAATTGTTGATTTTAAAATTCTATTCAATCAAATTAATCAAAGTTGGAAGAGTGGTTAACTAAAAAAAAGAAGAAAAATGACAAAAGAAAATAGAAAAAAATATGAGAGTGTTAAGACAATTTAGAGGCAATTTCCACTCTTTAGATCACATAAATCAACAAAATGAAGTTATGATCTCTCTTTTCTTGTCATTAGTGAATTAGTTGACGTGCTTATCATAAGTATGGTATATTTGTGCTATTAATTAGCTCAATATAAACCATCAAACTATAACACCACCACTAATACACTTTTAAATCTCATAAATTATGACAACAAAGTTGAAAGCAAAATTTATTTTAAGCATGGCCTATTAACCATTAATTAGAAATATAAGCCATCAAATTTCAATTTCAACAATCACTTCTTTTCCACAATCATATGTAGATGAAGAGGCAATTTATGTTTTGTTTGTTTAAGCATAGCCTATTTGTTCTAAACAACATAGACTATCAAATTCAAAGCTAAACAACATCATTAAACCACTTCATTCATTCTCATTAAGCATAAAAAGAGAGCATAAACATCAAATTAAATTGAAGCTACATGATTAGAGAGCTTCATTACCCCTAAATTGAAGGGGTTTAGCCTCTCATATTTGTTATCATATGAACAAATGTAGCTTACAACATGAGAGAAAAAGAAAAGGAAATGAGAGCAAAGTGAAATGGAAAACTATTCTAATTGCATAAAGGAAAATCTACACTACTTGCATAAAAGGAAATGAACATGTAATTAAAAAGAAACAATAACTAACATTGCATAAAAGAAAAGAATTACATAAGAGAAGAAATGGCTAAGTAGCCATGGAAAGAAAGAGAGATTTGATTTATTTTCTAAACTAAAACTAACTAACTAAGAGAGATGGATGGCTACATGAAACATAAGGGGTATTTATACAAGTTAGAAACCCTAATGCATATTTTTGGGGAGTACCCAAAATGCCCTTAGAGGAAGTGTGGTGGCCAAGTTATCATTAGCTTTAATAATCCCCCACTTAAATGTTCATGAAGCTTTAAATGTCTTTTATCATGTGCATTAGCCTTTAATTTGTACATTAGGTAGTGGGTAGGTGGGGTCCTCCATGTTCTTCACTTTGAATTATTTCCATCTTCATTCCTTTGTATTCATTTTGTGCATGCATATTCCTTCATGAATCCACTTGTAATTGAGTGTAATTTCCTACAAAATAATATAAAAATTTCCAATTAAATATTCTCAAATTAATATATGCACAAAAATGACCATTTTGCCCCTAGATGAAGATGAATATGTGACAATTTCAAATAATATGAATTTTGGTTTAAACAAGTTAAAATACCCAATATGATCATTTATTCAATTTAAATAGATTAAATATGGTGGTACAATTATGCAAATTTACGTGCACATCACTAGATTTGTGAACAGTTGTGCCATTTGTCAACAAGTTAAAGGTGATCAACAGAAATCTGTCGGGTTATTGCAACCTTTGGAAATTCCGAATTGGAAATGGGAAATGATCTCAATGGATTTTATTGATGGTTTGCCTAGAACCAGGAAAGGGAACGACGGTATATGGGTTATTGTAGATCGTTTAACTAAGAGTGCCCATTTTATACCAGTTAAGGCAATCCGTACTGCAGTTTCTTTGGCGGAAATTTTCTTGAAGGAAATAGTTCGATTGCATGGTGTTCTCGTCAGCATAGTAAGTGATCGTTATCCTATTTTCACTAGCAAATTTTGGGAAGCTCTGCAATCAGCGATGGGAATAGATTTGAGATTGAGTACAGCCTATCATCCTCAAACGGACGGATGGACAGAGAGGCTGAATCGTATTCTTGAGGATATGCTACGGGCTTGTGTTTTAGATTTTGGAGGATCTTGGGAAGACCATCTTCATCTAGTGGAATTTTCTTATAATAACAGTTACCAAGCGAGTATTAAGATGGCTCCTTATGAAGCTTTATACAGAAGACCGTGTAGATCTCCATCTTGTGGGATTGAATCGAAGGATCGTCTTGTACTCGGACCCGATCTTATTCGTGAAGCTTCTGCGAAGGTTGAGCTTATCAAGAAAAGGATGAAAGCTGCTCAAGATCGTCAGAAGAAATATGCGGATAGAAGACGAAGGCCATTGGAATTTGAGATCGGAGACTTGGTTTTTATTAAAGTTTCCCCAATTAAAGGTGCTATAAGATTCGGAAAAACGGGAAAACTTGCTCCGAGATACATTGGACCATTTCGAGTATTGGAAAGAATTGGAACTATAGCCTACAGGATTGAATTGCCAGAGCAGATGTCTGGGATTCACAATGTGTTTCAAGTATCGCATTTGAGGAAATTTGTTCATGATCCCTGACTGGTTGTAGAACCGGTAATTCAAGAAGATTTGGAAGTAGAACCCAATTTAACTATGGTCAGAAATCCAGTTCAGATCGTGGATCGAGACGAGAAGCAACTCAGGAACAAAGTGGTGAAACTCGTCAAGGTGCAATGGAGTGAGGATCCCAGAGATTGTACCTGGGAAACTCTCGATAGTTTTAGGAATGCTTACCCGGATTTATGTTCGGATAACTAGTGATGTTTGTTAGAATAGACTGTTGTTTATTTGCTATTGTATGAATGATATGTATGTTTGGATTGTTAATATAAAAGCTTTTGAATTAACTGTTGTTTAAATTTCGGGGACGAAATTCTTTTAAGGGGGGAGGAATGTAACAACTCGGAATTTTTGACAGCATATTTAATAAATATTTAATCTAATTTAAATTAAATACAAGCTTTTAAATTTTTAAAATGATGAGATCTTTGATAATATACATATAAATACAATTTTAGTTTTTAAAATGATAAGTTTTAAAATAAACAAACATAGTATTATTAAACATAAACATGGAAATATAACACATAAGTTTAAAAACAATATAATTAATTGTAAACATAAACATTCAAAACTAGTATAAAACGTAATCATAAATTATAAGATGTAATCAAAGTAATATAAATATACAAATATAAATTATAATTCGAAATATATAAATACAAGTATTTTAGTCAAACAATAATCTTTAAAATTCAAATTGTACAACACAACATCTTTAATAAAAATGTTAAAAAAGATCATATGAACAAGTATATAAATTTCATATAAAATATATTTATGCATAACCTGTATATACAAATGAAATATGCAAAGAAAACAAGTCAAAGCTACACTTGAAAAAAAATATAAAATACAAGCTAAGTAAGAAATGAACAAAGTAACATATGTATGCTCATTCTAAACCAGGTTGTATAAACCTGAAAGAAAGAGAATGAAATAAATATCTTTGTACAATCAATGCTATGAATTAAATGGAAATTTTATGTGATGTATACAGTTTTATGCATAAGAAAACAAAGTTCACTTCAATATAAAACAAAAACCTGTGTCTTATACAAAATATGCTAGCCGAAATAGAAATAATATCTTGTACAACACATAAGTGAGTCTCAGTAAACATTAATTATATGCTATCATAATTAAAAGCATAAACATTTAATAGCATAACTTCTTGTTTAACAAGTACATGCAGCCGAAATCCATATATCATTTCGTACTGCAGAATATATCTTAGCCTATAAGAAGAAAAATGGCAATACAAACAAATACAACTGTCCAGTTACAACCTACTGATTAATAGCTTCTATATATATCCAATATATATCATCAGTTCATGTATTAACACTGAACAAAACCTAAAGAAAAACAAAGAATAGAAACAGAGAAAAGAAAAAGAAGAGTTCAGAGAATTTCTTTCTGCAGTGTCTTCTTCAACATTACCTTCTGTTCAAATTGTTTTTGGTGAGTAAACATATTTTCTAGAAATTTTAAACTAGATGCTTAGATCATATAACCTGATGCCTGTTATATACTGAATATAAATGCTCTGTGTTAACTGTTGTTACTGGAAGTTCCACTATGGGTTAATCTTCAATATTTTAGATTTCTGAACAAGGAAAATAGATAAAGATTTATACTTTATTTTGTAAACCATTTAAACTATGATTTTTAAAACATGATAGGATGTTTAATCTTCAATTAGAAATCTAGACCTTGTTTGATGCTTACAGTAAGACATGGACTCTGCATATTTAAGTTGCAGTACGAAACCAATATGTGTAGAAATTCAAAAACTTTGAATTGATAATTCGAATTCATATATTGAATAAACATACGAAGTTAGGATTTTTAGAAGTGAAATGATAATTTTTAGATCAAAGTTTGAGGTGCAGTTTCAAGAGAAGTCGAAAGTTGTTTTTTATCAATATTGGTTGATTCAACAAAATTTAATTATTGAAATTTCCTATGAAGCAAGATTGAAGTTGTATTAGCACTAGAAAAATGTCAAATTATTTTTCAAATGCATAAATTTTGAGTTTGAATCAAAAGTAGGGTTTTAGTGCTAAAATTTTTCATGCTCTGTACTGTTTTGATTTCGGCATCATCATGAAATCGAGTGGGTCGCGATTTTTGGTGGAGTTAGAGGGGGATGTGAGTGACGTTCTGGTGGAGTTTCATCACCTCCGATGATGTATGGTGGCCGCACGAATGACTTGATTGTGGGCATTGTTGTTGCCATGTTCGAGCTACAGGTCAATTTTTGTTTTCGGCTTGTAATTGAAAATTTGGGCTTCGATTTCGTTTGAGTGGATAATTTGTGATGTGCGGGGGCTGTCGCGAGGCGCCGGAGGCCAAGCGCACCACCGTGCACGTGCACGGTGGCGTGAGTGTTTCGATGAAGTCGTGGTGACTTCGTATCGTTTAATACTCAAGTGGAAAGGGAGGTGACTTCGGGTCGTTCTCGTGTGTGGCATCAGCTATTTTATAACTTTGACTAAAAAAAAAAGAAGAAAAGAATCGTAGAAACTGGGAAGAAGAAGAGGGTGATTGAGAGAGACGCAAGGAAACAGGGGGAACTCGAGAGCGTCACGAGTAGAAATGGGGATTGACTCGGTCATTTACTAAGCGAACGTACAACCTAATTTTGTTTAATATTGTTATAATTAAGTAATTAAGCAATTAATAGTTTAGGTTAATATTTGTTTAAAAGTTTAATAATGGTAAGTGATGTAAAGATGGTTTGACTAATATAAAGTAATTAGAATGTTAATTAATTTATATTTGAAATTAAATTGATAACTTTAAATTGATTTTTGTAATTAGAAATAAATCATATGTTAAAATAATTTAAATCATAAAAATGTTAACTAATTACTTAAAGGTTAATTCATAAATGATAATTAACTTAAGTGAGTAATTAAAGATTAATTAACTAATTAAATTAATAATAAATTGATAAATTAAATTAATTTGTGATAATTAAACAAGTAATTAATTTTAATAAGTAAGTTATTAATTAATAAGTAATTAATTAAGAATAAACTAATTAACTGAGTAATTTAGTAACAGTTAATGAATAGAAGTTAATTAATTAAATAAGTAATTAAAGATTAGATGATTAATAAATTAATAATTAACGATAACTAATTAATTAATTATTCATTAATAAGTAAATTAATCAGTAATTAATTAAGCAGAAAAAGATATAGATATTCTTAAGCAAATAATTTAGTTAAGTAAAACCAAACTGTTTGGTATGCATTGATAATTATGCTTGATTGACTTTGATATGTGTTGATGATTTTTCTGTGATATGTTGTGATATATTATGGATATCTGTGATAACTGTGTATGATTTATATGATATATATGTTATGTGAATTCTGATATTTAATTGAACTGTTAAGTTAAATAGACAACTTGGCCCTTAAAATGGCGTTTGGATTTCGATGAGACCGAGATCGAAAGAATCAATTTTGATTCCCCGAAAACCACATCGATCCAAATTAAACGATAGGTCGTGACTTATCAATTGGTGATCGAGATGGTGTTTCAGAATGCAAGGGTTATCATCGTTTACTCTGAGGGTGATTCCAAAATGAGTGTAACGAGATAATGCCTTCGGTTTCGTTCGAACCCGGAACGAACTTGTATGGATTGAATGCTTTCAACACATCGTCAGGCGGACGATGAGCATTCTAAGATATGTTCAATAAAGGTAATCGCAGCCTCAAGCCTCATCAACCGAGAATGGCTAAAACAGGGGAGATGCAGGAAGGTTAGGTGGGTCATGCCCAAGAAGGACAAGATATTCCCCTGTCTAGATGTCCCTTTTTATTTTCGGCTGTGTGAGCAGTTGTTGGCCACAACTGCGGGGTTATCTTGTTCGGGACTGTTCAGTAAGGAATGGTTCCGGCCTTGTGTTGTAGGGGGTCGGGAGTGATCCTCGGTACGGTGATCTAGGCCCCGTACTGTGACGGGCGGTACCCCAGTAGCCCTTTCATTGTTGGAAACCCATTTTCCCTACGAGACCCTACGGTTTTGATTTGTATTACCCACTTTCGTGGCTAGTAGCTGGAATTTAATGAATGTAACAATTTCGGCTATTTTCTATTTACTTGAAAACCCTAGACACTATTATAATATCACAGAATTTCCTATAAAATGTTTTGGTTAGCGTAAGGTAAAAACTTACCCATATTTATTTGTGGGGAGTCTTACATGATACCTTTATTTTCAAATGATTTTCAAAGTTAAGCAATTTTAACCTGTTTACTCATACCAGACCCATGTCTGACCCGGAGTGTATATTTTGTTTTTCATAAACTCTTGGGTACTCAAATTTTTATGAGTAGCCAAGTGATAGGTATTTGGGAGGTTGATTTTCTGGAGGAGCTATTTTGGGAGAAGACCAGACGCATGTATCTATATATATGTAGTCCGCTGTGTAGTTAGTGTATGCTGTATTTTGGATGTATGTATGGACATATATGTATATGACAGTCCTGTTATGTGATATTGTATAACTCTGATGTAAGTATAACTATGTAATAGTTATGTGATGTATTATATTTTTTTCCATTCCGCTGTGAGATTCTGATGTTGTTGTTCTTTCTTTCTATTCTTTTCTATTTCTATCCCTTTCTTTCTTAATGATGATAGGTCTTTCTGGGTTGAGAAAGGCGGGTCATCACAAAAGCATTTTTAAACATTTATTCTTTGACATGATGAGGGGGAGGACAAGATGGAGGCTAAAATGGCATGTATGGTGGAGGGTGTTGAGGTGGCAAAATAATGCGGAGGGTAAAGGACAAGGGGTGTTTAGGTGATTCACATTTTCACTTGCTTATAAATAGCCTTTCATCTCTTTAAAATTTTCTCTTCTTCCATCGATCATATCTATCTTATATCTTATTCAAATGAAGTTATTCTTTTTTCAAACCATTTCATATTCCAGTAGCTACAACTTTTATGTTGATCACTTGTTCAAATTTCGAGCATACCTATGTCAACATAACAATTGTTTACAGATTTTTTTTGGGCCCTGAATTTCAAGTCCGATAATGGTCCTTCTTCTTTTGACCATATCTTCTTCAAAAATAATCGAAACATAGTGATTCATTTATTGAAATTATAGAGAAAAGAATTTCCTAAAACTTTTTTCTTTACCATTTTTTCAAAATCGGAGAGTAAATAGTCCAAAGACACTCCACCTTACCAAAACAAGTTTCACTTCCATCTTCTTTCAAGGCCGAGCCTACCTAGCGTATTAAGGGTCCAAGAATCCATCTTTTGCTTTGGAATGGAAGTTCTATGTCATACCCTAAGTTTTTTTTTGGAAACAAGTACTTATTTACTAAAAAGGAAACATATATCTCCATGATATGCCTTGTTAAAACCTTACGACCCTCCTAACCTAAATGAGTACCTTGCAAGGAAAAAGAGTACATAACATTTCCATATATTAACAATATAAGACCACAGTGCCTAAACCAAGTTGTTAAATAGATGAAGGAGTAAACAAACATTAAGACACACTCAAAACCATCCGTAATAAAAACTTGGAATAGCAAACAAAAAAACCAAAGATACAAATCACAAGCCAAGAAAAATAAAATCCAAAGATAAAGCGACACGTGGAAATCAGAGAAGACTCCAGCAAAACGCTGACACACCGAACAAGGGTGAGACAATATCACAGAAAGGAGAGAGAAGGCAAATCATTTCTCTTAAAAAGTAGATCTCGACTTCAAATGTCGAAAAAACTCAGAGTCTAAATCCGAAGACAATGCAAACAGTCTAGGACAAGGGCACCGTTGCTAATTAACAGAATCAGATAGGCTGAAGATCAGGGAGGTCGATGATGATCTTGTGGATTCATGGAAAGTTTGCAAAGATAAGTTTTGTCTCTGGATTTATCGTTTGATTACTTAATCTGTATTGCATAAGGATCTTAACATCTTGAATGATTAGGTTGAGTCGCACGGGAGTTGGCATTTCAATTCTTCTGAAGACCCTGTTGTTCCTCTCGCACCAGATATTCCAAATCAGGGAAGTGAAAGTTGCATTAGTAATCAAATTGATTAAAGAGTGATTCTTCTATTTTTGACATAGGCTATCCAAAGTATGATTTATATCGCAATTAGTATTGAGATTGATTTTGACTTTCTGCATTATACTATCCAGTAAACTGTTCAAATATGGACATTTAAAAAAGAGATGATCTCTGTCTTCAGATTGATTTAGACACAGCACACACTTTTGATCTATATTTGGGTTCCATCTACTAACTCGATCCTTTGTATTCAATTTGTTTAATTATGCCATAAGTGCATAAATAGACATCTTAGGAGCACACCCTTTGTCCCAAATAATATTTGTCCAAGTATGAAATGCATGCTTGTTTCTGAAATGATTCCATGCTAATTTCATTGTGAATTGCCCATTGGTACTAGGGGTCCAATTCCAATAATCTTTTTCCGTTTGAGAATGAATGGTTATATTGTGAATATATTGTTGATACTGTGTAGGTACATATTCTATGTGTTGTTTCCAATTGTTATTAGAGATTAGCACAGACACTTTTTTATTACATCCACATGTAATAGACATAGCATTCCAACCAGCTTTATCTATTAAAGATGATCCATTAAGCCATGGATCAAACCATAAATTAGTGATGTCCCCATTAACAATATTCTTATTTATGAGCCCTTTGCTCTACTGTCTTGCTCTAAGCAATGTTTTCCAAGTATAAGAATCACTAATGTCCAAGGCAGCAGTCCAGAAGTTAACTTTTTTGCAGTACTTATTTTGTAATTTAGCCCAAAGAGAGTCGCCCTGAATATATTTCCACAACAGATTTGCTGCCACTGCTTTAGAAATGTCTTCAAATTTTATTATTCCAAAGCCACCTTCACTTTTTGTTTTACACACATCTTCCCCAGCTCATTTTGTGAGCTTTAGATTTCCACAGGAAGTTAGCACACAAATAATAGATTCTTCGAATAACTGTCAATGGGAAATGTGTGAACTAAAGCCAAAATTGCAACATAGGATATATAACTATAACGACCCGTAAATTTCAATAATTAAAAATTATTAATTTAATAAGATTTGTTATTTAATATTGGAAGAAATAAAAATTTGTGATTTATTAATGAAATAATAACTAAAATGAGATGTAATAATGCTAATCTAAATTAATAATTAACAATTTGAATGAAGTTACAATCAATTGAAATAATATAAATGTTATACTTGAATATAAATTGAATATATGAAAACAAATGTAAATGTTGATTAATTAATAAAAATATGTGTAATAAATGGAAATTGAATAGAATTAGAGTAATATGAGTTGTTATAACAATTGGTGGCGAATAATGAACGTGCAAATGTTACTAAATATAGTAATAGTGACAAATTGTTGTCTGTTACCAATATACTTAATCCATTTCAATCAAAGGTGATAAATGTTACATTATGTGAATCAAGACAATAGTTGTCACCGTGAATGTAATAAAAGGTATAGAAATGTAAATTTTATTTACATGACAGTAATTGATGTAATAAAAAGAAATGAAACCAAGATAAAATAATTAATTGGGATTTAAATTATAATTAATGCGTAAAATTGACAAAATTTCAATACAATTGAATTTTAGTAGTTAATAAAATAAAAAATGAAAATGTAGCCTATTGGTGAAATAAGACATCAACAAATATTAACTATGTTATTTGAATAATAATTGATTGAATATAAAGTCTGAAATCAAATTTAAACAATTTATTGAAATTAAATTATAATTAATCGGATTTAATTACAGTTGAAATTGAACACTGTAATTAGTAAATTTTAAACACTGAATTGATGTGTAAACCTATTTTGAATCATTATAAATGTCTAAGTAATCAAAAAAAAGATGAAATTTGTTGGTTAATAAATATTGAATTAAAAAGTGAATATAATTTTTAAAATTAATTTATTTAATTAACGTGAAAATAGACATTTTGGCCATTGACTCAGATTTTGACGAAACCGGTTTCATCGGATATGTAACAGTGAATTATTGTAGGATTTCAAGTTTCGTAGTGATCGGACTTGTCATTTGATCGTACAGGATCGAAACAACTAGAAATCAATTTAATTAAATTCAATTGAAATCAATTTGAAATAAGCTGATTTTAACATAACTCCTTGATATGATGGAATTAGGACTTGAAACCTGTTCCATTGAGTTTAAGATTACCGAAAACGTCTATTTTGATATATGGGATGATCCATTTTCGTTTCGAGAATGAAACGGGCTTTTCGGGTCGTTTATCGTTCAACTTCCAAATCAAATCGTGTCCATTCATCTCTATTTATGGGCAACCTATAAATGGCTCGTTACAAACCTTAGCTACTTCTTATCTTCATTTTTCTGTACATACAATTCTTTCTGGCTTCTCCTTCTCAATGGCAAACAAACCAAACAAATTCCTAATTCAATTAGAAATCAAAATCAAATCAAAAATTCAAAATCCTTCGATTATTTCACATTATATATCAATTCGAAGCTCTCGACGAGCACAAGTCAATTTTGTTGTTCATTTTTCGATCTGGGTTTCGGTGAGGCCAAAAAACGTTGATTTGTTTTCGGCCGTACATCGCTCGTCGATCAACTTCGTCTGATCGACGAATCGAAGTTACCGTATTGTGGAGGGCTGCGAATGGAGTGCATCAGTGTAGGTTGTTCATCGTTTCGATGGCTAGATCGTCATCAAAAATTCAATTTAGGGCTTAAATTTAGCGGCGGCTAAGGGGAAATACTAGTCGATCGTCAAGCGAGGGTGGTCGTCATCGATGGTGGAGGGATTAGGACGAGGCGGCGCGTCGTTCTAGGGGCCGCGTCTAGCCAGCAGCGGCGTGAAGAAGGTGGCGGCTCTTCACAGTAGATGGACGATCGTGCTCGTGTCTTTGATTGGGATATGGTTTGGTAAGCTAATTACAGATTTACCCTTATTTAAATTAAATTAATTTTAATTTTAAAATCGTTCTAACGTACGTAACTTTTACATACGAGGTCCGATTCATGCGTGGTTTCTTGCGTTGGGATTGTATTGAAATTCCGGACATTTTGATGCTCGTTTGGACGAATTCAGATATCGTTTGAATTTGGGACCTAAATTGGATTTAAATTCGATTCAAATTCAAAGGTGGTGTTTTAACCCACTCACAACTTCTAAAATTCCTTATATTAGTTAAATTAAATTTATGATGTGATTAGGAATTTATTTATGGCTGTTTGGTATGTTTAAATTGCTATTCCTGTAAATTTGCATTATTTTGAATTAAATTGTTATTTAATTTATTATTGAATTTAAATTGTTAGTTAATTACCTGCAAATAATAATCTGTTAATTGTTGATATTTATTGGTTGAATTAAATGATGATTATGATGGATGTTTGATTATTGATATTGGATGATTGGATGTTATGTTTGATTTATATATGTTGCCACTCTACAAGTTTCCTTAATTATTATTCATTTGAAAATCACTATGGTTTGAAATGATATATACCCGAACGAACTATAGATTATGAAAAATTGTTTTGGGTTGAAATGATAGACTCGAGCGATTTTATGGATTTTATTATTTAATTCAGGATTGCGGTTTGAAATGATATATAACCGTAAAATTTTGAATTATGGATTGAAGTGATAAATATCCGTATCACTTGACCCTAGGGTTGAGAATTATATATGGATACCGGATTGGTTAAATTAAATGAATTTAAAATTCTTAATTTTTGAATTTAATTAAATGATATTTGGAAATAAAATTTGATTTATATAAGTTGAATTATTATTGAAAAATCAAGTTTTATGTTGAAATGTGATTTGGTTTAATGGAATTGCTTTAAAGAATTAAATTGAAATTTTAAAGTCAAATTTGAGAGATAAGTGAAATTTGTCAGAATTGAGTTATTTGAGTTGTTTGAAATATAACTTTAAAATGTATTGAAATTGAAATGATTTAAATCGATATTTCGAACATGATTGGAAGTCGATATAAATGTAATATTTTATTAAGAATGTGAATAGAGACTTGAATTGGATTTTGTCGATTTAGAAATTTAAATGGTTCCATTGTGTTGAAATGAAATAAATTGATATTAATTTCAAAATTCATATTTTTAATATAAACTGTTTTAAAACATATTATTTTAAAGACTTTGATTATTAAGATTTTCTAACTATAAAACTATTCTAACCTATATTAACTATATTAAATCATGTTAACCTATTTTTAAACAGTTAAATTGATTTTAAACAAATTAAACTATTTTAACTTATTTTAAATCTAATTAATCTACTTTAAAGCTAATTAATCTATTTTAATTTTATTTAATCTATTTTAATTTTATTTAATCTATTTTAATTTTGTTTAATCTATTTTAAATTTATTTAACTAACTTAAATCAATTAAACAGTATTTTTAATCTATAATTTAACTATTCTAGAGTATTTTAACTATTTATAACTATTTTAACTATTTATAATTATTTAAGTTCTATAATTTCAGACTAAGTAAAGTGGAAGTGGTTATATCCAATTCATTGTTTTAAAAGAGAATACAGTTAAATGATGTTATAGTATAAATTGGGATTTGAATGTTGTATTTAATTGAATACAATGATTTTGATGTAAGGATTTAACCTATTTTGGAAAATGATTTTTGAAAGAAATTATGATTTTGGGGAAATGATATGATTTCAAAGGTGAAGATGATTTCAAAGTTAATATAAATTCGAAGGTGATATGGTTGATATCAATTATGAATGGTTTTGAAAATTTATAAGAACCATCCGGTGTGTAATAAGCGATTGGTTGTTAAAGAGACCGGGATCGAATATTGTCATATTCTCTGCCAATATCGAAACCACTTTAACCATTGTGTACGTGGTGGAGATTCGAGAAATGAAGTAGGATGGTTTGGCGAACGATTTCTATATAAGGTATGACGTGACCGTGACTCCCGTGAGTTTGTTCAGATGTGACTAAAACAAGAGCTATACCTGGACCGAATGAGGTCATTCCTCCGATTGGACATGCTTCTTCGATACCATATTATGACATTTGTGATGATTTGGTGGCTACCCCTTGATTTTTGATTTGGGAGTGTGTTCCGAGGTGGGCGGCAGTAGCTGCTACGCGTTACCACCAGCTCGGTTTTGGAATTGGTAAATCTACCCTGGCATTGCCTCGAGTTCTGTGTTCACATGCCCTAGAGTGCCTTCTATGAGCTTATTTTGCACCATACGTATGGCGTTCCCTCTGCATAAACCTCTCGGAGGAGCGTACGGTACTGTATAGACTATGGGAATATATAAAATGCGTCAAGGGGGATATGGGTAACGCCTTAACGCTATTTTAATACTTTTACTTTACTGTAGACACTATTATAATAGCGTGTTGTACTACATAGTAGATAGTTTAACGGATCCTTAGGAGATGTGAATCCCAAACATCTCTTAAGTTACTGCACTCACGTTAGACATTAGATAGGAGATGTCAAACCCCGTAAATATCTCTGACGCCGTCACACACATATTTACCGTTGATTTAACTTACATAAGATCTTTTAGTTCTGATTCGAGTGTTTTGTCTTTTCAATTCGCTCGGGTCAGCCTGAGCATTTCAGGATTTGAAGACCTTATTTCTGGAGGACGAAGACGAAGATTTGTGCTGCTATTATTTAATATTTATTCCACTACATTCATACTGTTCCGCTGCATTATTTATTTATCTCTGACATGTGTAACTCTGATTTTGTGTTGTATAAGTATAATCAAATGTTTTGTAAACGACTTCATGAACTGTTATTTGATTATTATATTTTGTTATTCCGCTGCGAGATTTTGTTTCGTTTTTTCTTTCTTTGTTTTTCTTATTTACCCCAATAATAATCTGCCCCTTTGTATGGTTTAAGTTTGACATGTGTGTCTGCTTAAAACGTCCAAAAAGGTAGGTCGTTACAGTTGATATCAGAGCTTTGGTTTAGCGATAACCTTAGCTTTGTGGGGTCTGACTCATATTAAATTAGGTAGTAATACCCTAGGATGAATCGCTGAGTGTATATATATGAGAGAGCGTATTTGTTAGTATTGTAAAAGGTTTTTATATTGTGTTAGTTTGCTCCGTTTTGTATTTATACGTTCTGGTCGGTGCGTAGGACGTTATGATATCGATAGGGATTTCTAAACACTTAGTAGGACAGACAGACACAATACTAATTTTGAAATACAAGTAAATGAAATAATTTTGCCTATGATATATTTCTATATATAAAATAATAATTTTATAAATGATATTTGGTTGTTGTATATTTATTTGTTAGGTAATTGAATTTTTATAAATACTGGTGGAAAAAAAGACTTACAAATAAAATGGATATAAATTTGAAAAATTTGAGAACTTAAGTTCCGAGATGTTGAAATATTTTCGAAAGATTTTGGAATATAATATTAATATTACTTGGAAGTATTTTCTGATATAAATATTCCAATGTGATTTAGAAGAAATGTATTAAAAGAATTTTGGAAGGAAATAAGATATGTACTCACCTCTCTATCGTTGGAAAATAATTTCGATGATGAGTGCACGCATCATCGACGTCCATTTTCGGGTTTCAAAGTGGGAAGACTGTTGTACTAATTTTACTGCATATTTGTTTTGATAAACATAAATTTAATATTATTTTCTAAATATGATTGGATATAAAAGCTATGAGTCTATATATATATATATATATATATATATATATATATATATATATAATTTTAAATGATTTGAAATGGAACCCGACATTTAGTTCTTAAATTTCTATAAATTATAGATTTCAATTATTGTAATGGAATGAAATGTTAACTATTTTGTTAATTGAAACTTCTCAAAATGAGAACAAGAAATTAGATGCTAAGTTATAAAAGAAATATATAAAAAATTAGAAACCTGTACTTGTAAATCAAAGGATGAAAACCCAGAAGATATGAGTGAACATTTTGTTAATCAAATAAATAAGCTAAAGTGGAAATTAGCCACAAGGGCCTCTTTAGCAAGTGCAATTAGTTTCTAGGACACACAACTGAAATAATTACTTTTAAGGACAAAAAAAGAAAATTAGTTTCTAAGGCCTAAAAACCTATGAAATTATGTCCTTGAAAGTAATTGGACTGCTGACTTTGTCCTTAAAAGTAATTATTCTACTGACTTTGGCCTTGAAATTACTTTGTGTGGATGTGTGTCCTAGAAATTAATTGAACCGCAAAGTTTATCCTTCTAGTGAAATGCCCCTAAGATAAACTTGTGTAACTTTTGATTGCATTCTTAAAAACATATATATAACTTTCCAAAATAATAAAAGTTGTAATGTTGAATAAGAAAATGTAATAGAATATTATACTAGTGAAACTTAGAATAATGAAAGTGTTCAATGGAATTACTTTTATAAATAAGAACTTTGATAATAAGAACTTTGATATTAAAGTTATTATAAACTTAAGTTATAATTGGAATGTGACTAAAATAAAATGAAATAGAAATGTGAATATTGTAAGTAAATGGTTATAACTTAAGTTAAGATTTGAAGTTATTTATAATGAAAATGAATAGAAAAAAATGAATACTATGTTAAATTAAATAAGTATAACTTCAGAATTGTTGAAATGATTTAGAAATTGGATTTTATATTCAATGGCATTATACAAGAAAGGGTGAATGTAAATTAAAAAGTAGGAAACTTAAGTATAAACTCCTGCACTACTGAATATTAATACCTAATGGAAATCAAGTACATAAATTAGTAAATGTGAACTAAACTGTAATAAAATGTATGTAATACTTAAATAACGAAATCATAGATTTTTATAAACAATGGAATGGATATAATTTACGTAAGAAATGAATGTAAAGTAATGAAAAGAAATTTTCATTAAATGAATAAATGAAAATGAATTTTGTAAGTAATGAATGAAAATAAATGGAAATAAGTATTGAATGGATGTGAATTTATTTACAAGGAAACCTATATAGTAGTTTAATAATTGATTTACATATGTTTAAATAATTATATATGAGTAACATATGTGAGAAAATGTAAATGACATATGAAAATAAATAAATGTAAATAAATGGAATTAAGTATTACATGTATAAATGGGAATTGAATTTGTGAGAAATAAATGTAAATATTAGAATTAACCATTGTATGAAAATTGAATAATAAATGTTGTGAAAGGATTAAAAAATATAAACTTAAATAATGTTTGTCATTTGTCGTTTGTTTTGACTTATGGGTTGGTGGGTAAAGACACTCCTAATTGTTTGGATGTATGAATAACCTGTTGAGTTTTATCTAGGACTGTTGAGTGTATGGTATACTTAGTAGTTTATTTGTCATTCTATACGATTAAAGGAGTCTAAACCCGGAAAAACCATTTGTTTTGATTGCTATGAATGGATGGCTGATTTCATTGATTTCATATGATGATTGTGTTCTTTGGCTGTATGTGATTGATGTTAGGTTATATTGATTTGCTTCATTATTAGTTGAAACAACTTAAATATTTCCCTTCTATATAATTATTAACCTCTCTAGATTATATAAGTGAAATACAGGTTATGGATGGAATTGATACCGATTTTGGTTTCATAAAATAAACGTTATTTGCCCAACAAATAGGTACGTTCTCGGATTACGGTTTTCTAGCGATATTATATTGTTTTCCCACTGTTGGGATATATTATTTTGAAAAATATGATATATATTGTTATTATTGATATTTTTATTTGTCTCGAGCTTCTCCGTACAAAGGAGACTCTGCCGAAATTTTTCATGAATTTTGGACTTAGTAAATTTTGTGAAATGTTTTCCAAATTTTTACTAACTTAATATAAAAAGAATTTAAATTGTTATAAATTGGTAAATTTTATTTAAATTATTTAATTTTTTTAAATTAGTTGTTTATGAATTTAATATTTTGAAAAAGATATATTGATTTCTTAATTCCTCTTTTCCCTTCTCTTTTCTATTCGGGGACAAAAAGTTTTGAGTGGGGGAGAGTGTAACAACCCGTAAATTTTGATAATTAAAAATTGTTAATTTAATAAGATTTTGTTATTTAATATTGGAAGAAATAAGAATTTGTGATTTATTAATGAAATAATAACTAAAATGAGATGTAATAATGCTAATCTAAGTTAATAATTAACAATTTGAATGAAATTACAACTAATTGAAATAATATAAATGTTATACTTAAATATAAATTGAATATATGAAAACAAATGTAAATGTTGATTAATTAATAAACATATGTGTAATAAATGGAAATTGGATAGAATTAGCGTAATATGAGTTGTTATAACAATTGGTGATAAATAATGAACATACAAATGTTATTAAATATAGTAATAGTGACAAATTGTTGTCTGTTACCAATATACTTAATCCATTTCAATTAAAAGTGATAAATGTTACATTTATGTGAATCAAGACAATAATTGTAACTGTGAATATAATAAAAGGTATAGAAATGTAAATTTTATGTACATAATAATAATTGATGTAATAAAAAGGACTGAAACCAAGATAAAATAATTAATTGGGATTTAAATTATAATTAATGTGTAAAATTGACAAAATTTCAATATAATTGAATTTTAGTAGATAATAAAAATAAAAGATGAAAATGTAGCCTATTGGTGAAATAAGACATCAACAAATATTAACTATGTTATTTAAATTATAATTGATAGAATATAAAGTCTGAAATCAAATTTAAACAATTTATTGAAATTAAATTATAATTAATTGGATTTAATTACAATTGAAATTGAACACTGTAACTAGTAAATTTTTAAACATTGGATTGATGTATAAACCTATTTTGAATCATTATAAATGCGTAAGTCATCAAAAAAATGATGAAATTTGTTGGTTAATAAATATTGAACTAAAAAGTGAATTAATTAATTTAATATTAATTTATTTAATTAACGTGAAAATAGCTATTTTGGCCATTGATTCGGATATCGACAAAACAAGTTTCGTCGGATCCGTAACAGTGAATTATTATAGGATTTCAAGTTTTGTAGCGATCGGACTTGTCGTTTGATCGTACGGGCTCGAAACGCCTAGAAATCAATTTAATTAAATTCAATTGAAATCAATTTGAAATAAGCTGATTTTAACATAACTTTTTCATACGACGAAATTAGGACTTGAAATCTATTCCATTAAGTTTAAAATTATCGAAAACATCCATTTTGATATATGGGATGATCCATTTTCATTTAGGAAATGAAACGGGCTTTTCGGGTCGTTTATCATTCAACTTCCAAATCAAATCGTGTCCATTCATCTCTATTTCTGGCGTATCTATAAATAACCCGTTATAAACCCTAGCTACTACTTCTTCATTTGTCTGTACGTACAATTCTCTTTGGCTTCTCCTTCTCAATGGCAGACAAACAAAACAAATTCCCAATTCAATTAGAAATCAAAATCAAATCAAAAATTCAAACTCCTCAAATTATATCATATTATATATCGATTTGAAGCTCTCAACGAGCGGAAGTAAATTTTGTTGTTCATTTTTTGATCTGGGTTTCGGTGTGACCAGAAATCGTTGATTTTTCGACCGTTCATCGCTCGTCGATCAACTTCTTCTGATCGACGAATCAAAGTTACCATATTGTAGAGAGCTGTGAATGGAGTGCATCGGGGTGTAGGTTGTTCATTGTTTCGACGGTTAGATCGTCATCAAAAATTCGATTTAGGGCTTAAATTTAGCGGCGGCTTGGGGGAAATTCCGGTCGATCGTCGAGCGAGGGTGGTCGTCGTCGATGGTGGAGGGAATAGGACGAGGCGGCGTGTCCTTCTGGAGGCCATGTCTGGCCAGCAGCGGCGTGAAGAAGGTGGCGGCTATTCACGGTCGACGTACGATCGTGCTCGTGTCTCTGACAAGGATAGGGTTTTGGTAAGCTATATATTTACCCTTATTTAATTTAAATTAATTTTAATTTTAAAATTGTTCTAACATACGTAACTTTTACATACGAGATCTGATTCACGTGCAGTTTCTTGCGTTGGGATTATATTAAAATTACGGACATTTCAAAACTGGTTTGGATGAATTCTGAGATCGTTTGAATTTAGGACCTAGATTGGATTTAAATTCGATTTGAATTCAAAGGGAGTGTTTTAACCAACTCAAAACTTCTAAAATTTCTTGTGTTAGTTAAATTAAATTTATGATGTGATTTGGAATTTATTTATGGCTGTTTGATATGTTTAAATTGCTATTCCTGTAAATTTGCATTATTTTGAATTAAATTGTTATTTAATTTATTATTGAATTTAAATTTCCAGTTAATTACCTGTAAATAATAATCTGTTAATTGTTGATATTTATTGGTTGAATTAAGTGATGATTATGATGGCTATTTGATTGTTGATATTGGATGATTGGATGTTATGTTTGATTTATATATGTTGTCGCTCTACAAGTTCCCTTAATTATTATTTATCAGAAAATCACTATATGTTGAAATGATATATACCCGAACGAACTATAGATTAGGAAAAATCCTTATGGGTTGAAATGATAGACTCGAGCGATTTCATGGATTTTATTATTTAATTCGAGATTACGATTTGAAACGATATATAACCGTAAAATTTTAAATTGCGGACTGAAATAATAAATATCCATATGACTTGATCCTAGGGTAGAGAATTATATACGGACACCAGATTGGTAAAATTAAATAAATTTAAAATTCTTAATTTTTGAATTTAATTAAATGACATTTGGAAATAAAATTTGATTTATATAAATTGAATTATTATTGAAAATGTAACGACCCAGAATTTCTGTCAATTAAATTTTTTATATTTAATTGATTTTAAATATTTATGAGTGAAATTAAAAAGTCGAATAAATTTTATTTCAAATAATTGGATTTAATTGGATAATTAAATCGATAATTCAATATGTGAAATTACAGAAATAATTGAAAATTGGGTTAAATATGATTAAAATTGATTTGTAAAATTTTATTTAATCATATTGAAGTTATAGGTATGTTATAAAACTTTTAAAATTGAATTTAGAGTTTATTTGTGAAAAATTGAATATTTTAATATTTAATTTTCGACTGAAAAATAGCCAATTTTCGAACAGTCTCAGAATTGGACAAAACAAGTTCCATTAGATCTGTAATAGTTTGTTATTATCGGATTTCAATTTTTATAGCAATCGAAGTTTTCGTTTGACCGTGGCAGCTCGAAACGCATCGAAATTGTTTTAATATTAATTTGGCGAGTTAAAATAGTCATTTTTCAAACAGTCTCGGATTTCGATGAAATCAGTTTCATCGGATCCGTAATGTCATATTATTGTAAGGTTTCAAATTTCGTGTCAATCGGATTTACCGTTTGTCCGGTGCAAGCCAAAACGTGCAGAAATTTGATTAACTGATTTAATTTTAAATCGACCGTTTATTGCCATATCTCGCACAGATGACCGAATTAGGTTCCGAAACATATTCCATTGTGTCCGAAACGTTGGGTAAACCCTAGAAATGTCGGTCACCGCGTGAGATTTGGAGTTTGAAAAACCGGGATGAATGGTGTTTTCGTTGAAATTTCTATAAAAGCAACCCATCTTCTTCTATTTGCTCAAACCCTAGTTTTATACGTTCAGCCGCCATGTTCAATTTCTGTGGCCAGAAATTCACCTTCTTCCCCTCTTAATCTCTTCCAATCTATGAATAATTTGAAGAAACTTTCAACTAACAAATTATAGAGTGCAACGAGAGCTTTAAATCCATACGGAGATGATCGTAAATGGCGCAACGTGGAGGGAGCTAGAGGGCCTCGTTCACCATGGGTTCGTGCACACGTTTCGATGTCAGGTCGAGGCCAAGCGTGGTGATGCTTTGTGCGAAGGTGGAGGCTAGCACGAGCTTTTGAATGATGTAATCTGATCGTGTTCAAGTTGGTTGACGGTGGAGTATAATTCAACCCTAATGGGCGGCCATGGGTAGAGGTTGGTGCATATTTACCTTATGAAGGAAGAAGATGAGGGGGACGGCTCTGATTCTAGAGCTTGGAATCCAACGGCCCAGATTCGCAGAAGGTTAAAAAAATTAAAGAATTTGTAAATTTATTATATTATAAATTCGTATGAACTTTAAAAATCAATATCTCTTTCATACGAGGTCGAAAAATTACGAAACCAGTTGCGTTGGAACCGTATTGTCGAACACTACGCGATGGAGCTGGATTGGAATTTATTTGAGCTAGTAAAAATTTCGGGTAAAATTAAACGCACGTTTAATTTTATTCGAAACAAAACGCGGAAACTGAATTGAAATCAAGGTGAGAACTTCTCACTCAATCGAAATTGTTCGATTTAAATTTTAAATAGTTAGATTTAAAATTATTGATTGTATGCCTGAATGATAAATTATTATCTGTTGTTGATTGAAATAGACATTACGCACCGTTAGTAAGCGGATGTTATTTATTAAAAACATATACCGCGATAATTCCAAATTGTATGGAATTGGTATTATATATGTACTTGGAGTTGATTTCCCGCATTATATAGCGGATGAGACCCTATTGCGTCGTCTATTAAGCGGATAATATTTTTATAAATCCCATATACCGCGATAATTCCGTACTGGAACGGAATTGGTATTGTGCTAACATCTGTGGATGCAGGGAAACAGGTTGGAGGGATCCAACTGGATTCCTCAACTATATTGATTTATTTACAGATATTGTGATATTTGTTGATTATCATATTGATATATGATATTTGGATGTCGTGATTGACTATTTGGTGCTGTTGCATCATCGGATCCATTTTTAAAGTTTAAAAATAACAATTTTGATTTTAAAGGGATTTTTAAAGTGACTTTTGAAATTATACGTTTTATTAAAATTTTGAATTGATTCATCTTAAATAAAATAAACGTTAAAATTTTAATATTTTAAAATTATGATTTTTGCGAAATACAACTGAAATGTGATTTTTGAAATAAGCAGTTGATAAATTATAAAATAGTTTAAATTGGGATTTTTGAATTGTTATAAACAATTTATATAAAAGTTGTATAAAATTGATATTTATAAATTAAAATATAGAAATTATAAAATGAGCTTTTATAAGTGTTAAAATAAAGTTTGAACCTAGATTCATAAGTAAATAAGAATTTTTGATTTATAAATTAGTGTTGATATAAAAGAATGGATTTGTGAATAAATGAATTATAAGTAATTTACTTATAAACCGGATTTCGACATGTAAATGGAATATAAATTGAATTAATAAAGGAGATTTATAAAACGAAGTTGTTACAAAATATAGAAATCGAATTTATAGACAATGTTTATAAATCCGAAAACGACTTATTTTGATAAGTTAATTATTATAGCTTATTAAAGGAAGTATATTCACGATTTTGGACAGTGAACATATTATTAAATAAAATGGATTTATTTTGGGAAGTGATGTTTTAAATAGAATTAAAACGATTTAAAGATGTTTTAAAATATATTATAAATCGAAACCATAGATTTCAACATTTATTGTTGAAATAGACGTTTTCGAGAAATAGAAGGAAATGATGGACTATAACACTGTTGTTATAGTAAATAGTTTCTGAAAGGAAATGTTTTATATAGTATTGGGATTTATATATCTATCTAAATTTCGAATCCCTATACTAGTGATTTTGGGTTGTCGTAACGATGTTTTACGCAACATTCATTTTGGCCTAAATAAATGTGTTTAAGAGAATGTTTTCCTTAAAGAATGAAATATATACTCAATTTCGATTTAAGTACAGTGAATATTTTCCAAATGTTGAAAATAAATAGATTTGTGAATTACTTATTAATAAATAAGTATGGAAGTGTTTTTCCAATGTGAAATGAAACGTTTTGAGAATTTATCTTTTTGAAGATAAATTGAAAATGAATAATTGAAATCGTATATTCATAAATATTTTGGAATGTAAATTCACTATGGAATTTATGAATGAAAAGGGGAATTTGTTTAAAAATAAACGTTGATTTATTTTTGAAGTGTGGGAATTAATTTACGGATTTGGAACGTAAATATAAAGTAAATCGGTAAGGATTTATTTAATTGGTTTAAATGAACCATGTTGAAATGAAAGTATTTCGCATAAGGAAAATGATTGAAATTTGTTTTCAAAAGTGGTAAAGGTGAATAGTGATTTGAAAATTAGTTTTCAAATGTTGAAGTGTGGAAAATATATATATCTTGTAAAGATATTTTGGAAAATAAACAATTTGAAAAATTATTTGGAATCTGGTGATGTTGAGCATGCCTATTGATAGTTAAATAATCCGACTATCAATATTTACCTTTAAATAGGTGTTTGTTGTGATTGCTTGAATTTGAATGCCACACTTATTTTTGAATAAGCGCTCACTATTCGGGTTAGCCGGGAAAGGACCTTGGGGTCGTATAACTCATTCCGAATATGTGATACGTCGTAATGGATTGCATTCGATGACCGGTGTTGAAGACCGGATATTTTTGAAAACGGAAGGATTACCGTTTAGTTGCTCTACATCGGCTGATCTCCGATATAGAGGTTTTATCACCCTTAGTGACGGGAAGTCCGGACGTGGTTAGAAATTATCCGGAATGCAAGGACTTCTTTGTAAGTGCCTTCGGTTCTGTTCGAGCCCGGAACAGACTTGTATGGATTGTATGTCTGACATTACAAGTTGAGATATAAAGCTGATTTCTTTCAAATATATTTCTGTTGGTGGCGGAGAATTTATTCTCTTAGCTTAACACCCTTCTCTGAGACGTACGAGCTCAGAGGTTATGTAGTTGAAGGTTATTAGTGATATACTCCCAATTTGGTAGTGTGGCATGCTGAGTGTTGCTGTGGGATGATCATTGTTTGATCATTTGTGATATGATCATTTGTTTGATCATTTATCTTGGTGATCATTACTTTGATCATTTGTTGACCCAAAGCACAGCTTTTGTATAAAGCGTGGCTTTGTGGACAAGTCTTCGTCGGACCTCACACCCAGGAAATGGTCAAAACAGGAAGGATGCAGCAAGGTTATTAGGGGGTAGCACCCCTTTAGTGTATGTCATTCCTTCGGGATAGAGGTGGTATCATGGTATGGAGCCCGGATACTTAACTTATGTTGTTGCTGCAAATTTATTGCTTTGTGGTTGTTGGAAATCGAGGATCCTCGGATATAGATCGGTTACGATCGGGGGATGACATATTCGTGTCAGTAGTTACCCAGTTAGGGGTAACCTAGCCTTGTATTGGCAGAGATCCGGTTAGGTTCTCGGGTCGTCTTTCCAGAGGCGTACCCATGTGGCAATGGGAAGTTCCTTAGCCTGACCATTTGTTGGAAATCCAAAGAAACGATACGATCTTGTACGGTTTTAGTTGTGGAACCTATCATTCACTTATGGTGGCGCCCCACTGTTTGGATGGTTGCTATAGTAGGCATAAGTGCGGAATGCCTATGCTGGCTAAGATTTATATCTTTACTTTCGAAATGATTTTTCCTACACTATGCACTAGTAATAATATCAAATGTTTCTTTTTAATGCGTATCAAGCATCTTTGACTATCATAAGGAGAAATCTCCTCCGATTCTGCATTTGCATTGTGTGTGTGTGCGGGAGGCCTTATGATAGTCTCATTTTCTAAAAAGCATTGCGAATCTATTTTAAAAATTATCCTGTTCTTTGTTTTAAAGATAAACTGTTTTGAGTTCTCACACCAGTCACATGACTGACTCAGAGTTTATTGTTTTCCTTCCTAAACTCTGGGTGCCCACCAATTTCCACACGGGCAGTCAAGAGTTAGGTTATCAGGATATTCTGAAATTCAGGAGTTGCTGGAGGCAAGCTGGATGGCATGGCGTATTCACTAGTATATAGTATTTCTTTTCCGCGGCTGTTGTTGTTTTGTTGTTGTTGTTGTACACTCTAATAATGTAATGTAATTTGATGTAATGTAATAACTGATATAGTTCTTTGTTTAAAGATTATTCATTTATCTATTATATGTTGTTCCGCTGCGATATGTGAGATTCTGATATTGTTCTGTTGTTTTTTTCTGTTCTGTTCTATCCTTTTCTCTCTTCTTCTATTTTTTTCTTCTTCTTTAACCCTAACGGTATGGTTTTTGGGCCTTCGATTGCTCGGCAGTTGATACAGTGGACGTATCGATGTCGGTTTTCAAGCGACGAAAAATCGCAAACGTTACATTTGGTATCAGAGCATATGGTTAAGCGACAACCATGGCTCTATTGGGTGTTACTCATTAAAGATAGAGTCAGTAGTACTCTAGAATGAGTGTGAGTGTAATAATAGATACGAGAGCGTATTTGTTAGTGAATATGAAATTGTTTTATATTGTGATGATTGGTTTGTTGAGTGGTATATGGATTTTGGTCAACACGAGTAATTAACGTTGTTGATAGGGATCTCTAAACACTTGTACAGAACAAATTGACACGATATCATTTTAATAGGGTAAATGAAATAATTTTACCTCGATTATATTTTATATATAAAGGAAATAATTTTTCAAAATTATTAAAGTGTATATCAATTGATTGTTGGTTGTTGAAAATATAAGATGTATGCAAGTTAATAAAAGTTGTTTGGATAAGTTAAACAAAACTTATTGTAAAAGAATAATTGTATAAGCAAATGAATTATAAAGTATGGAATTATAATTAAAACGATTTACAATCGTGAAATGATCTTATATAAGTAAAGAGAAAATAGTGAAATTTCATAAGTAAGATTTATGAATATCTTTTTTCAAAGCCTTTTTTTAACATTTCATGGCTGCTCCCGCCTTTGACCCGTCCCTCCCTCCATCTTTTCAAACTGTCCTTCCTTCTGTTCCTCTCATACCTACTCCTGTTCACTCTTCGTCTCGTCCCTGTCCTTTGCCATCTTCTCCTCAAGCCTTACCACCACCAGTTCCCCCTCCGCTTACCACTACCATATCTCAGCCTTCGAACATTTCTTCCTCTTGGTCTTCTCTCTTCAAAACCAAGCCCCGCAACGCTGGTCGCTATTTGCCTGTGGAATTTCCCTTGGTTTTTGATGGGCAATCCCTCGTCCCTCCTTACGATGTTGTTAAGGCAGGAACTGACATATGGAGTGAGTGGTTAGTGGGTTTCTTTCTCGACAAGCCCCTGTCTTATCTCACTGTCATCAACCATTTGAAGAAACTGTGGAAATTGAAGGGAGAGATTGTAGTGAAATCTGATGGAAGTTTGTTCCTTTTCAATCTGTCATGTGCTGATGACAGAAGGAGAATTCTGGAAGCTGATCCTATCTTCCTTAGGAACAAGATTTTCATAATTAAAGCTTGGGATCCATCAATTGGTAACAGTTGCAGTACTATTTGATCTGTACCTGTATGGTTAAAGCTCACAAATATCCCTATCTATGCATGGTCTCATATTGGTATCAATTGGCTGGCTTCAAGAATTGGTAAGCTTTTGTGCATGGATACATCCACCGAGAAGCTTGAGAGGATTGGATATGCAAAATGTCTTGTTGAAGTATCGCCCGATCGAAGTTTAGTGGATGAGTTCCCTGTCAAATTATTAGATGGATCTACACAAGTTGTCAAAGTTTATTATTTGTGGAGGCCTGACATATGTCATGTATGTAAGGAGTTTGGACATTTAGAAACGTCATGCATGAAAAATGGCACTAATATTGTCAAATGCAATAATGATGCTGTTGCTAAGAGTGTAAATCAAGAAATTGTCAAGCCAGATTCTGGAACAGGCACAGTTCTTAAGAAGAATAAGCAAATATGGCAGAAAGTGGTAAATAGGAAGAGTAATTCAAATGTTCTTTCCTCTACTGTCATCACTGATATGAATATTAACAAGCTTCCAGCTGCAGTTCATGTTATGCCCAATAAAGAGCAAGTGCAAAAAGGTTTGGATTGCCCGAGTGATCTCGAGCAAAACGTTAGTAAAACTCGAAGTGGTTTGGCAGCTGAGGTGCATGATGTTTTCCTATCCTCAAATAGTTTTGATGTGTTGAATGGGATTAATGATGATGCACAAGAGGTGAATGAAGTATCTTGTGAGAAGGAACATGTGCAAGTAGTGGATCAGGTGGTCAACAATGAGCAGATACATAATTCACGTAACCGTAACAAAAATTTTGGTACTGCCTCAGTGATTACCATTAGCACTGTTCAAAATGAAACCACTGATACTATCACTTTGTCTGGTGTGCATGGTGCACACGCTTTGCCTGATGAGCCCTGTCCCCACATGTTCACTCATCAAACTGTCTCAAGCATGATCATCCAAGATTCTATCGCTCCATTGAATAATATCAACCCAACATCACAAAACAAATTTCTACCTCCACCTGAAAATGATCCTGATGTCCTCTTTTGTCTGTCCTTGCAAAGGCAAATAACTGAAATGGTTATTTCTATGAATTCTGGTTCTCAACATCTTCCCAATCCACCCCTTTCCCCATCGTTGATCTCAAAACAATCAACATCAAACCAACCTTATGTTTTCACTGGTTCCATCCCAGGTTGGAAATCTCCGCTTTGACTCCTTGTGAAGACGTCGAAATTGTTCATGCGCATAGTTCAAATGCCAGCTTAAAGATTGAGAGAAAACTTTTGAAACATAACCACATCTCTTCCAGACCAGAATCTCCTATTACGAGGAGCATGGCAGAAACTGCACATCAATCTCTAGTTTAAATATGCAGCTCAACATTGGTTCATGGAACATTCGAGGCTGTCACAACTTTATTAAGTTGGACCACGTCAAACAATTAATCACCTTGCATCATTTGTCTATTTTTGCAATTCTTGAAACAAAGCTTAACCTTCCCCTAACTATTTCTGCTGCTAATTATGTCAATCCATCCTGGACTTTGTCTCATAACCTTTCAGAAGCTAGCTATGGTCGAATTATGATCCTTCATAATCCAACTGTTCTTTCTCTTAAGCTAATTCATTCCACTGCTCAGATTATGCACTTTCATGCCAAGTACCATAATCCCCCAACCTCCTTTTATATCTCCTTTGTATATGCCTCGAACACTTTAGCAACAAGACAATCCCTTCTCAACTTCATGCTTGCTTTAAGGCAGGAATCGCATCCTTGGATAATTGCTGGCGACTTCAACGGCTGTCTTGCCTTATCTGACAAGCAAGGAGGACGTCCTCTTTTGCAAAAAGACATTTATCCCCTAAACACTGCTATTTATGACTCTTCTCTCATTCCAATTCATAAGGAAGGTGCCCTATTCTCTTGGAATAACCACTCCAGGAGTGTGTTCGAACCTTTTCAAATATTGATCACTCCTTTTCTAACTACAAAGCCTTTTCTACCTGGCCTAGTCTAACCACCTTTCTTCCTCCATCTATCCTATCTGATCACTCTCCGCTTATCATTTCCTCTGGTAGGAAGCACCATGATGTTAAAGGAGGGTTTAAATTTTTTAATTCTTGGACTCTTGATCCTGATTTTAATGCTATTATAAAAACTGTGTGGGCTAATCATTTTTTTGGAAATCCTATGTATACTTTTTGCAGAAAGCTTTCGGCAGTTAAGGATGCATTAAGAGACTGGGCTAGGCATAAGTTTGGCAACGGTAGCCTCAGATCTACCAAACTCAAGGAACGGCACAGGGTAGCTCAAGATTTGATGATGGCCCATCCTGATGTTGCTGAGTTTGCTGCCAAAGAATCTGACCTATTTCACGAACTTAGTCATGCATTGGAAATTGAAAGTGACATGAAAAAACAACAGTCAAGAATTAAATGGGCAGCGGATGGTGATAGGAACACTAGCTTTTTCCTTGCCTCCCTCAAAGCCAAGCAATCAACTAGCAATATATTCTCAATTACTGATGATGAGGGGATCTTACATACAACTCCTGAGTCTGTGAGCAGTGCTTTCCTTAAGCATTTTTCTGCCTTGTTGGGGAATGATTCCAATTTTATACCCCATTTGGATGACCTTTCTTCTATTTCTTTGCCTCAAGTCAATGGGGATGAAGCTGCTAGGCTTGTGGAAAAAGTCACTGACCTCGAAATTTAGAATGCTCTCTTTTCAATGAACAAGAACTCGAGTGGGGGTCCGGATGGTTTCAACGTGCATTTCTTCTTCTTGGGATATTGTTGGTGGGAATTTCTGCAAGGCAGTTCACAATTTTTTTGACAAGTTCAAAATGTTGAAGTCTGTCAATGCTACGAACCTTTTTTTAATCCCCAAATGCATGCACCCTTCTAATGTGTCATCCTTCAGACCAATTTCCTGTTGTAACGTTACGTACAAGTGCATATCTAAGATCATTGCCACTCGCCTTGTTGCTGTGCTTGTGAGAATCATCTCTAAGAATCAGGCTGCCTTTCTGCCTAATAGGAACATTCTGGATAATGTTATGCTTGCTCATGAACTGATAAAGGGATATGGCAGTGCTAATGCCACTCACAATGCTATGCTCATGCTTGATATCAAGAAAGCGTTTGATAGCTTGCAGTGGACTACTGTGGTCAGGGTTATGTCACTTATGGGGTTCCCTAAAGTGTTTGTAGCCTGGATCTATGTATGCATCTCCACACCTTCTTTCTCCTTGATTCTGAATGGAGCAAATTCTAGTTATTTTGTATCCAAGCAAGGAATTCGCCAGGGAGATCCCCTATCTTCCTATATTTTCATTGTAGTGATGGAAGTATTTACTTGCTTCATAAAGCCTCTTTACCTCAACAGGCAAATTCATTTCCATTCCAAGTGCAAAGATTCCCAGTTGACTTCTCTTCTCTTTGCCAATGACATCATGCTATTCACCAAGCCCAACCATCAGTCTCTTCAAACAATTAAACGTGCCCTTCATAGCTTTTATTTGATGACTGGTCTTGAGTTAAATGCTCACAAGTCGAGCATTTTATTTGCTGGAGTTACTCCTAATCAAAGTCAAGTTCTGTCCTTATCTGTTGGGATGCAAATTATGAATCATGGCATGATGTACCTTGGTTTGCCTCTGTGTTCATCTAGAGTGACCATTTCTGACTGCCAACCCTTATTTCTGAAAATCACTACAACCATGGGGAGGTGGACCACTAGATTTCTGACACAAGCTGGGAGGCTAATTCTCATAAAATCTGTTTGCCATTCAATGATGATATACTGGGCAAGGGCCTTCATTCTACCAGCAAAACTGATAAATATGGTCAGAACTGCAATGTATAGATTCTTCTGGTTTGGTACCATTCATGCTAAGAAGATATTTCCATGTTCATTCAAATCTTTTGAAAAGCCATATTGCAAAGGTGGACTTGGCATCATCAACCTATCTGTTTGGAACAAGGCAGCTTACAGTACCCACTTCAATGCTCTTTTGAGTAGGCATGACTCTCTCTGGGTTAGTTGGTGTCTGCAGCATAACATTGGGTCCAAAAAATTTTGGCAAATGGATATACCCCAGTCTTGTAGCTGGTCTTAGAGGAGCATTTTGAAGTTAAGAATTGTTTTTATGCCACTTATCCAAATTAAACTATCTGCCATGAGTGTGCTCTTTCTGGCATGCTCCTTGGATTAGCAGAGGTGTCATTCTTGATGGCATTTTCAGTTCGCAGGAAAAGTTCCAATCTGGAGTTAGTTTAAATGCTAAGGCTGTTGATCATATTGTGGAAGGCAAGTTGTGCCTGCCCTACTGCAGCAATCAAACTGTTAGGTCGTATTGGAGCCAGTATGCCTGTAAAAGGTTTGATTTACATGACATGGAAACTGTGCTATGGAATGACAGAACTCACTCTATTAGCAGTGTTTATGATGCACTTCATGGTATTGTTGACATGCCTGATTGCATTTGGTTCAGAGCTACTTGCAAAGAAATCTCTCCAAATAGTGATAATCTCCTCTTTTGGAAGGTTGTGAATGATTCTCTTCTGACTAGAATGAAGCTTGTTGAGTATGGCATGGTTGTGCCCACTACATGTATCTTGTGCTATGCCTGTGATGAGACTATTCGGCACCTGTTTTTTGAATGTCCTACTGTGCTTCAGCTTTGGTGTGATATGTTGATCAAGCTTGGCATTGTTGGTGCACCTGTCAACTTCTCCCAGCAGTGGTCGCTGATTTGGAATGCAACTAAGTGGAACAAAGTGAGGAAAAACTCCTTTTTCTTCATTCTTAAAAAACTGATGAAAATTGTGTGGTGTGAAAGGAATAGCAGGGTGTTTGAAGGCAAATGCAGGAGTGTTTTAGTGCTTTGGGTCGCTCTTAAGCAAGAAATTTTAAGTGGAATGAGAGTTAGCAGGCATGAATTTCTTGACCATCAAATTGAACCATGGATTCCGTAGTGTTTTGGGGTCAGATTGTTTTTTTTCCTTTTTTTCTTCTTGTTGTAGTTCCGCTTCGTTTTTAATAAAGCTGGTAGGGGCCCAGATTTCAACCCCGCTTACTCTGCAAAAAAAAAAAAGATTTATGAATATGATTTATAAATAAAAGGAATATTTTGAAAGAATTTAAAAGCACTGAATTCACTATTGTCACTGGGAAATAATAAGGGTGATGACTGCAGCATCATCAGTATCATTTTCGAGTCTCTATGTGATAGATTTGCTACCATAGTAAATTGAAATTGAAGTTTTGTTGTGATAAACAGATTTGAAATTAAAATCCAAGTTGTAATTGATGAATATAAGTGAAATGAGTTTTGAACTTATAATATGAATAATAAATTTAGCTTTGGATAAGTTAATGTATTTGGAGGTTAATAAATAAGTTATATAACTTATAAAATGGGAAAGGATAAGTAAAACCAATTATTGAAGTGGTTAAACAATTTTGTTAAGCAAAACGAGATGAATTTGAATGTTGATATAAAATAGAATTTGAAATAAATAAGAGGTGAACTTAAGTTGTATAGTGGAAGTAAAATGTAAATGAAGTTGAAATGGAATATAACTTAAGGGATGTTGAAAGAAGTTGATTTTGGTGTCAAAGTAAATTAATAAGTGAATTAATGAAGTGAAGTCATTAAGAATTTGAATTTGAGTTATATAAATGAAATTCAACTTTATATTGTTAAAGGAATTAGCAATTGAATTGAACTAATGAATTGAACTAATGAATTGAATGTAAATCAATTGAATGTAAATAAAATTGATATGGGATAATGGATGAAAGTGTTAATTCATTAAAAGCTAGTGTTATTGGAAGTTGAATAAATTGGAATGGAAGTCAATTTAATATAAACCAATTGGAATTAAAAGTTTTGGACCAAATTGAATGTAAATTAATAATTTGGTTATGTTGAATGAATTTGGTTGTTATATGATTATTAATTGATTGTGTATAATTCATTAAGTGTTAATGAGATTGAATTAACAAATTGAAAGCTAAAGTAATTGAATTCAAATTGAAAGTGAAGTAAATGAATTTGAATAGAACCGAATTTGATTTTGATTGGAAATGAACCAACTTGAATGTAAATTAGTAAATGCAAACTAATTGAAATTGGATATGAATAAATGTTAGTAAAATCCAATGTTAATGAATCAATTGGAAAGCCAATTCATTAAATGTTAATGAGAAGTAAATTTATATTGATTTGGTAGTTGCATTTGTTGCTTTTGTTGCATTTGCTATGTTAGCACACGTAGTTGCTATGTTGCTATATGATGTATATTGATGTTATTTTCATATATGCATGTTTCTCATGTTGTTGTTGAGTGTTTAGTAGGTGCGAATTGCGCTTGCTTCGCATTTGGAGCTCGCTTTCGCGCTATATTAGCTGTATACGCTCGCTAATAATAAATAAGGTACATATCTCGGATTAAATATCGTACTTTTACACTTTTTTCCCTGCGGGATGCCTCATCACTTGATGAGATGTATATTTGTGATATATATACTGTCATTTTTTTCGGGTCGAGCCGTGCAAAGGAGACTCTGGCGAATTTTTCCGAAAATTTAAGGCGTTAGAATATTTTTGAGAAAATTGGAATTTTTTTTTTGAAAACTAAGTTGGATTTGGAAACTTAGTAAAGATTTTGTAAGAAGTTTAACTATGAATTTTTGAAAAGTTAAACACTTAAGAGATTTGTAAAAAAAATCCAATTTGAATGCTTTGTTTTGGAAAGTTAGTGGATTCCGTAACTTTTTCTTACTTGGTAATTTCGAGGACGAAATTCTTTTAAGGGGGGAAGTATGTAACGACCCAGAATTTCTGTCAATTAAAATTTGTATATTTAATTGATTTAAATATTTATGAGTGAAATTAAACAGTCGAATAAATTTTATTTCGAACAATTGGATTTAATTGGATAATTAAATCGATAATTTAATATGTGAAATTACAGAAATAATTGAAAATTGGGTTAAATATGATTAAAATTGATTTGTAAAATTTTATTTAATCATATTGAAGTTATAGAGATGTTATAGAACTTTTAAAATTGAATTTAGAGTTTATTTGTGAAAATTGAATATTTTAATATTTAATTATCGACTGAAAAATAGCCAATTTTCGAACAGTCTCAGAATTGGACGAAACTAGTTCCATTGGATCTGTAATAGTTTGTTATTATCGGATTTCAATTTTCATAGCAATCGGAGTTTTCGTTTGACCGTGGCAGCTCGAAACGCATCGAAATTGTTTTAATATTAATTTGGTGAGTTAAAATAGTCATTTTTCAAACAGTCTCGGATTTCGACGAAACCAGTTTCATCGGATCCGTAATTTCATATTATTGTAAGGTTTCAAATTTCGTGTCAATCGGATTTACCGTTTGTCCGGTGCAAGATAAAAAACACAGAAATTTGATTAACCGATTTAATTTTAATTCGACCGTTTATTGCCTTATCTCGCACAGATGATCGAATTGGCATCCGAAACCTGTTCCATTGTGTCCGGAACGTGGGGTAAACCCTATAAACGCCGGTCACTGCGCGAGATTTGGAGTTCGAAAAACCGGGATGAATAGTGTTTTCATTGAAATTTCTATAAAAGCAACCCATCTTCTTCTATTTGCTCAAACCCTAGTTTTATACGTTCAGCCGCCATGTTCAATTTCTATGGCCAGAAATTCACCTTCTTCCCCTCTTAATCTCTTCCAATCTATGAATAATTTGAAGAAACTTTCAACTAACAAATTATAGAGTGCAACGAGAGCTTTAAATCCATACGGAGATGATCGTAAATGGCGCAGCGTGGAGGGAACTAGAGGGCCGCGTTCACCATGGGTTCGTGCGCACGTTTCGATGTCAGGTCGAGGCCGAGCGTGGTGATGCTTTGTGCGAAGGTGGAGGCTAGCACGAGCTTTTGAATGATGTAATCTGATTGTGTTCAAGTTGGTTGACGGTGGAGTATAATTCAACCCTAATGGGCGGCCATGGGTTGAGTTTGGTGCGTATTTACCTGATGAAGGAAGAAGATGAGGGGGACGGCTCTGATTCTAGGGCTTGGAATACAACGGCCCAGATTCGCAGAAGGTTAAAAAAATTAAAAGAATTTGTAAATTTATTATATTATAAATTCGTATGAACTTTAAAAATCAATATCTCTTTCATACGAGGTCGAAAAATTACGAAACCAGTTGCGTTGGACCGTATTGTCGAACACTACGCAATGGAGCTGGATTGGAATTTATTTGAGCTAGTGAAAATTTCGGGTAAAATTAAACACACGTTTAATTTTATTCGAAACAAAACGCGGAAAGTGAATTGAAATCAAGGTGAGAACTTCTCACTCAATCGAAATTGTTCGATTTAAATTTTAAATAGTTAGATTTAAAATTATTGATTGTATGCCTGAATGATAAATTATTATCTATTGTTGATTGAAATAGACATTACGCGCCGTTAGTAAGCGGATGTTATTTATTAAAAACATATACCGCGATAATTCCAAATTGTATGGAATTGGTATTATATATGTACTTGGAGTTGATTTCCCGCATTATATAGCGGATGAGACCCTATTGCGCCGTCTATTAAGCGGATAATATTTTTATAAATCTCATATACCGCGATAATTCCGTAATGGAACAGAATTGGTATTGTGCTAACATCTGTGGATGCAGGGAAACATGTTGGAGGGATCCAACTGGATTCCTCAACTATATTGATTTATTTACAGATATTGTGATATTTGTTGATTATCATATTGATATATGATATTTGGATGTCGTGATTGACTATTTGGTGCTGTTGCATCATCGGATCCATTTTTAAAGTTTAAAAATAACGATTTTGATTTTAAAGGGATTTTTAAAGTGACTTTTGAAATTATACGTTTTATTAAAATTTTGAATTGATTCATCTTAAATAAAATAAACGTTAAAATTTTAATATTTTAAAATTATGATTTTTGCGAAATACAACTGAAATGTGATTTTTGAAATAAGCAGTTGATAAATTATAAAATAGTTTAAATTGGGATTTTTGAATTGTTATAAACAATTTATATAAAAGTTGTATAAAATTGATATTTATAAATTAAAATATAGAAATTATAAAATGAGCTTTTATAAGTGTTAAAATAAAGTTTGAACCTAGATTCATAAGTAAATAAGAATTTTTGATTTATAAATTAGTGTTGATATAAAAGAATGGATTTGTGAATAAATGAATTATAAGTAATTTACTTATAAACCGGATTTCGACATGTAAATGGAATATAAATTGAATTAATAAAGGAGATTTATAAAACGAAGTTGTTACAAAATATAGAAATCGAATTTATAGACAATGTTTATAAATCCGAAAACGACTTATTTTGATAAGTTAATTATTATAGCTTATTAAAGGAAGTATATTCACGATTTTGGACAGTGAACATATTATTAAATAAAATGGATTTATTTTGGGAAGTGATGTTTTAAATAGAATTAAAACGATTTAAAGATGTTTTAAAATATATTATGAATCGAAACCATAGATTTCAACATTTATTGTTGAAATAGACGTTTTCGAGAAATAGAAGGAAATGATGGACTATAACACTGTTGTTATAGTAAATAGTTTTCGAAAGGAAATGTTTTATATATTATTGGGATTTATATATCTATCTAAATTTCGAATCCCTATACTAGTGATTTTGGGTTGTCGTAACGATGTTTTACGCAACATTTATTTTGGCCCAAATAAATGTGTTTAAGAGAATGTTTTCCTTAAAGAATGAAATATATACTCAATTTCGATTTAAGTACAGTGAATATTTTCCAAATGTTGAAAATAAATAGATTTGTGAATTACTTATTAATAAATAAGTATGGAAATGTTTTTCCAATGTGAAATGAAACGTTTTGAGAATTTATCTTTTTGAAAATAAATTGAAAATGAATAACTGAAATCGTATATTCATAAATATTTTGGAATGTAAATTCACTATGGAATTTATAAATGAAAAGGGGAATTTTTTTAAAAATAAACGTTGATTTATTTTTGAAGTGTGGGAATTAATTTACGGATTTGGAACGCAAATATAAAGTAAATCGGTAAGGATTTATTTAATTGGTTTAAATGAACCATGTTGAAATGAAAGTATTTCGCATAAGGAAAATGATTGAAATTTGTTTTCAAAAGTGGTAAAGGTGAAAAGTGATTTGAAAATTAGTTTTCAAATGTTGAAGTGTGGAAAATATATAAATCTTGTAAAGATATTTTGGAAAATAAATAATTTGAAAAATTATTCGGAATCTGGTGATGTTGAGCATGCCTATTGATAGTTAAATAATCCGACTATCAATATTACCTTTAAATAGGTGTTTGTTGTGATTGCTTGAATTTGAATGCCACACTTATTTTTGAATAAGCGCTCACTATTCGGGTTAGCCGAGAAAGGACCTTGGGGTCGTATAACCCATTCCGAATATGTGATACGTCGTAATGGATTGCATTCGATGACCGGTGTTGAAGACCGGATATTTTTGAAAACGGAAGGATTACCGTTGAGTTGCTCTGCATCGGCTGATCTCCGATATAGAGGTTTTATCACCCTTAGTGATGGGAAGTCCGGACGTGATTAGAAATTATCCGGAATGCAAGGACTTCTTTGTAAGTGGCTTCGGTTCTGTTCGAGCCCGAAACAGACTTGTATGGATTGTATGTCTGACATTACAAGTTGAGATATAAAGCTGATTTCTTTCAAATATATTTCTGTTGGTGGCGAAGAATTTATTCTCTTATCTTAACACCCTTCTCTGAGACGTGCGAGCTCAGAGGTTATGTAGTTGAAGGTTATTAGTGATATACTCCCAATTTGGTAGTGTGGCATGTTGTGTGTTTCTGTGGAATGATCATTGTTTGATCATTTGTGATATGATCATTTGCTTGATCGTTTGTATTGGTGATCATTACTTTGATCATTTGTTGACCCAAAGCACAGCTTCTGTATAAAGCGTGGCTTTGTGGACGAGACTTCATCGGACCTCACACCCAGGAAATGGTCAAAACAGGAAGGATGCAGCAAGGTTATTAGGGGGTAGCACCCATTTAGTGTATGTCATTCCTTCTGGATAGAGGTGGTATCATGGTATGGAGCCCAGATACTTAACCTATGTTGTTGCTGCAAATTTATTGCTTTGTGGTTGTTGGAAATCGAGGATCCTCGGATATAGATCGGTTACGATCGGGGGATGACATATTCGTGTTAGTAGTTACCCAGTTAGGGGTAACCCGGCCTTGTGTTGGCAGAGATCCGGTTAGGTTCTCGGGTCGCCTTTCCAGAGGCGTACCCATGTGGCAATGGGAAGTTCCTTGGCCTGACCATTTGTTGGAAATCCAAAGAAATAATACGATCTTGTACGGTTTTAGTTGTAGAACCTATCATTCACTTATGGTGGCGCCCCACTGTTTGGATGGTAGCTATAGTAGGCATAAGTGCGGAATGCCTATGCTGGCTAAGATTTATATCTTTACTTTCGAAATGATTTTTCCTACACTATGCACTAGTAATAATATCAAATGTTTCTTTTTAATGCGTATCAAGCATCTTTGACTATCATAAGGAGAAATCTCCTCCGATTATGCGTTTGCATTGTGTGTGTGTGCGGAAGGCCTTATGGTAGTCTCATTTTCTAAAAAGCATTACGAATCTATTTTAAAAATTATCCTGTCCTTTGTTTTAAAGATAAACTGTTTTGAGTTCTCACACTAGTCACATGACTGACTCGGAGTTTATTTTTTTCCTTCCTAAACTCTGGGTGCCCACCAATTTCACACGGGCAGTCAAGAGTTAGGTTATCAGGATATTCTGGAATTCAGGAGTTGCTGGAGGCAAGCTGGATGGCATGGCGTATTCACTAGTATATAGTATTTCTTTTCCACTGTTGTTGTAGTTTTGTTGTTGTTATACGCTCTGATAATGTAATGTAATGTAATGTGATGTAATGTAATAACTGATATAATTCTTTGTTTAAAGATTATTCATTTATCTATTATATGTTGTTCCGCTGCGATATGTGAGATTCTGATATTGTTCTATTGTTTCTTTCTGTTCTATTCTATCCTTTTCTCTCTTCTTCTATCTTTTTCTTCTTTAACCCTAATGGTATGGTTTTTCGGCCTTCGATTGCTCGGCAGTTGATACAGTGGACGTATCGATATCGGTTTTCGAGCGACGAAAAATCGCAAACGTTACATAAAAATCTAGTGTTATGTTGAAATGTGAATTGGTTTAAAGGAATTGCTTTAAGGAATTAAATTGAAATTTTAAAGTCGAATTTGAGAGATAAGTGAAATTTGTCAGAATTGAGTTATTTGAGTTGTTTGAAATATAACTTTGAAATGTATTAAAATTGAAATGATTTAAATCGATATTTTGAACATGATTGGAAGTCGATATAAATGTAATATTTTATTGAGAATGTGAATAGAGACTTGAATTGGATTTTTTCGATTTAGAAATTTAAATGGTTCTATTGTGTTGAAATGAAATAAATTAATATTAACTTAAAAGCTCATATTTTTAATATAAATTGTTTTAAAACATATTATTTTAAAGACTTTAATTATTAAATTTTCAAACTATTAAACTATTTTAACGTATATTAACTATATTAAATCATGTTAACCTATTTTTAAACCATTAAATTTATTTTAAACTAATTAACCCATTTTAACTTATTTTAAATCTAATTAATCTATTTTAAAGTTAATTAATCTATTTTAATTTTATTTAATCTATTTTAAATTTATTTAACTATCATAAATCAATTAAACAGTATTTTTAATCTATAATTTAACTATTCTAGAATATTTTAACTATTTATAACTACTTTAACTATTTACAACTATTTAAGCTATTTTCTAAAATTTCAGACTAAGTAGAGTGGAAGTGGTTATATCCAGTTCATTGGTTTAAAAGAGAATACAGTTAAATGATGTTATAATCTAAGTTGGGATTTAAATGTTGTATTTAATTGAATACGATGATTTTGAAGTAAGGATTTAACCTATTTTGGAAATATGATTTTTGAAAGAAATTATGATTTTAGGGAAATGATATGATTTCAAAGGTAAAGATGATTTCAAAGCAAATATAAATTCGAAGGTGATATGGTTTGAATTTAATATGATATTTTGATATCAATTATGAATGGTTTTGAAAATTTGTAAGAACCATCCTGTATGTAATAAGCGATTGGTTGCTAAAGAGACCGGGATCGGATATTGTCATATTCTCTACTAATACTGAAATCACTTTAACAACTGTGTACGTGGTGGAGATTCCAGAAATGAAGTATGATGGTTTGACGAACGATTTCTGTATAAGGTATGACGTGACCCTGACTCCCGCGAGTCAGCTTAAATGCGACTAAAACATGAGCTATACCTGGGCCAAGTGAGGTCATTCCTCCGATCGGACATGCTTCTTCGATACCATATTATGACATTTGTGATGATTTTGTGGCTACCCCTTGATTTTTGATTTGGAAGTATGTTCCTAGGTGGGCGGTAGTAGCTGCAATGCATTACCACCAGCCCGGTTCTGCAATTGGTAAATCTACCTCGGCATTGCCTCGAGTGTCGTGTTCACATGCCCTAGATAGTCTTCTACGAGTTTGTTTTATACCATACCTATGGGGTGCCCTTTGCGTAAACTTCTTGAAGGAGCGTACGGTACTGTATAGACTATAGAAATATATAAAATGTGTTAAGGGGGATATGGGTAACGCCTTAACGCTATTTTAATACTTTTAATTTATTGTAGACACTATTATAATAGCATATTGTACTACATAGTAGATAGTTTAACGGATCCTCAGGAGATGTGAATCTCGAATATCTCTTGAGTTACTGAACTCACGTTAGACACTGGATAGGAGATGTCAAACCCCGTAAACATCTCTGACGCTGTCACACACATATTTACCTTTGATTTAACTTACATAAGATCTTTTAGTTCTAACTCGAGTGTTTTGTCTTTTCAATTCGCTCGGGTCGGCCTATGTATTTCAAGATTTGAAGACCTTATTTCTAGAGGACGGAGATGAAGATTTGTGCTACTATTATTTAATATTTATTCCACTGCATTCATACTGTTCCGCTACATTATTTATTTATCTTTGATATGTGTAACTCTGATTTTGTGTTGTATAAGTATAATCAAATGTTTTGTAAACAACTTCATGAACTGTTATTTGATTATTATATTTTATCATTCCGCTGCGAGATTTTTTTTTCTTTCTATGTTTGTCTTATTTACCCCAATAATAATCTGCCCCTTTGTATGGTTAAGTTCGACATGTGTGTCTGCTTAAAACGTTGAAAAAGGTAGGTCGTTACAATGACAGTTTTTATTTATTCAGCCCTTTCACTTATATTTAACATCTTACTTTGCCAATGGCTAATTTTTTTTAATAATTTTGTTTATAAGCCATCCAAAATTCCTTTTTCTTAATTTATTATTAGATAAAGAAATGCCCAAATAAATAATTGGAAGTCTTCCAATGCTGATATTTAGAATGCCAGTTATTTGATGTTTGTCTGTAGCACCTTTACTAAAAAATAGAGTGGATTTTCTATTATGTAATTCCAGCCCAGCTATGTTATTTAGATCTTGAAAAATATGATTAATACATTTGGCATTCTTAATGGCAGCTTTAGTTAAGATTAAAATATCATCTGCATATATCAAATGTGAAATCATAGGTTCGGTTTGGTATATAGGGATAATATTACCATTAAAGTAATTAACATCAAGATATATAGTCAGGAGTTCCATAGCAATGGCAAATAAATATAGAGAGAGGGGGTCACCTTATCTTAATCATCTCGAGCTATCAATGAAAGCATAGGGTGAACCATCAATTAAAACCAAAAACCAGGGAGTAGTTATACATTTATATATGAGATCCACAAATAGAAGAGGAAAACCCATCGACATCAGCATATGATGAATAAATTCTCTATTAAGTTTATGATAAGCTTTATGCAGATCAATTTTCAGGCGTAAATTGTTAGATTTTTTCCTGTTGAATCCTATAACCATTTCGTAAGCTAGTAGGGAGTTTTCTGTGATTACTCTACCGGGAATGAAAACATTCTGATTATATGGGATAAGGTCATTCATGTATTGCTTCAATCAATTACATAGAAGGTTAGCTAATATTTATATGAGACATTGCAAAAAGAAATAGGTCAAAAATCAGTCATATCAACTGTATCTAGTTTTTTTGGGATGAGACACAAAAATGTATGATTGATTTCTCTTATAATTTTCCCTGATTGAAGTATACCGTTCATAGCATTCCAGATGTCATATTTGATTTTCTCCCAATGTATTTTATAGAATTTCAAGTTGATGCCATCTGGTCCAGAGGAGCAATTATCAATTATCTGGAAAATAACAGTTTTAACTTCCTCTAGTTGAAATGGTTTGCAAAGATTAATCTTTGCATTTTTCGAAAGGATTTTCTTCCAAGTTATGTCAGGAAATTGGTATGTAGCTCGCGACAATGAGAAATGTTCTGAAAAGTAGGTAATAGCATCATGTGCAAATTTTTTTGATGCTGATGACCAAGTACCATTATCATTAAGAATGTAACTACTCCCTCATATAGGTTTAAGAACGTTGATTTTGTAGAAGACAATTTCTGTTGGTTTATCTCCTTTTGTCAACCAGTTAATTTTCATTCTATGCTCATTTTCAGTGGCAATATTCCTCATTGTAGCATGAATTTGGTTAGACTCTATCTTGTATTGATCCATGAGACTGTTGTTTAAAGGATCTTAAACCAATTGATTATAAATTTCATTAGCATCTTCCTTTAATTTATCCAGATCTAAGTATATATTGGTTTTATTTAAATCCCACGATTGCAAAGCAGCATTCGCAGTCTTTAATTTACAGAAAAATTTATAAAGAGAATTACCTGCAAATTCTTGTTCCATAGCATGCCGAATGGTGGTATGGTATCCCTTCTGGAGGTGCCACAAATTATTAAACTTGAAAGGTATGCGACTTCTCCTTTTATTTTGAATTGAAAGCTTGATCATGATAGGAATGTGATCGCTTAAAGTATGATTGCCAAAATTAATGCCAAATTGGTGAAACTTGTCAGCCTATAAATTATTTACAAACACCCGTCTATTTTACTATGTATAGAGAAGTGGAGACCTTTTCTCCATGTATAGTAATTTCCTGTGAATTCTGGTTCAACAAGTTTAGAATAATATATACAATCTATAAATTCTTGATCACCCATAGCATTATAGATACCATTATTCATTCTATAAATAGGAGATAAAATAGTGTTAAAATCACCCGCCACTATCCATGGGAGCTTAACACTCATAGATTGATCTATAATATACTTTCATAGCTCTTTTCGCTTCATTTCCTTGTTAAAGTCATAAACTGTGGTACATAACACACTTAGTCCACTAGCATTATGTAAGATACGTGAGATATACTAGTCATTCGTGTGTAGAATAATATTAGACCACTGTGTAGAATCCCAAAGTATAAGAATGCGACTTTTCTGATCGTCTAGAATATTATGAGAGAATTTCCATTTAGTATGAATTTTTGCCATAATCTATCAATATTGTCTAAGGATAGTTTATTTTCAACAATGTTAATAAAAGAAAACATGTTACATTGTAGTAATCGAATCATTTCTAATTGTTTGGCTGGGGCATTCATGCCCCTAATGTTCCAAAATAGGGACTCCGTCTATTGGTTGTTTTCAAGGTCGCTATTGACTTCCAGGGAGTAGCAGTCCCCAATAATTTGGCTTTTTTTGAATTTTTGTTCTTACCTTTCAACTGATTAACAAGAGTGGTCCATCCATGGTTGTTAACTACATTAGAATTGGCTATGGCTTTAAACTCGAAGGGAGCTTCCTCTGTCATGATTTTTCATGTTGTTCTTGGTCCGGAAATTCTCAAAGAATCAGTGCTTTGATCTAGAGTATCAGACTTTATGTCCAGCTCGTAGGGGTCGTCAGACATTTCACTTGAACCACAATTGAACTCCTCTATGTCTCTATATTTATATTGTAAAACCTTGTTTATTTTAATATTCACAGCTTTCTGAACTGAATTTGTAATTATAGTCGAACTAGAGATGTTCGGTTGGACATTTTGACTCTCATCAGTTTGATTTTGTATAGGAACATTGTTACTTTCATTATATATATTAATATCTTGAATATTTTCCTTTTCTAGAATAACTGAGATCGGTTGTTTACCAGGGCGAGTTGAGCTGTTAACCTGAATGTTGTCCGCTTGTATTTTTATATTTTCCACATTGTTATCGATAATCATATCAAAACCGTCCTTAGGTTGTGTTAGATTTTTTGTTTTTGGCATCCAAACTTTATTAAATTGACAATGACCTTCAGCATGTCCAAAAATTGAGCTGTTCGAACATGTTGATGGTTTCCATTCATAAATCACTTCTTGCCAAATCATTTTATCATCTTCGATTATTATAGGAATCTTACCAGGGAATTTAAAAGAGTTATTATTTCGATTAACACTTTAACGTAAGCGATTTTAATGATACCTTTGGTAAATTTATCCAATCTAATGGGTGAACCAAGAACCAAGGCAATGCGACTAATTCCTTCTTCCGTCCAATAATCAAGGCGAAGGTTAGGGAGTCGTATCCAAATCGGAATTGTATGGAGAAGTATTTATTGAGCTACATTACAAGATACCACCTTTCATCATCATTAAATTTTTATTATAATAATAAGGACCTCCTTCCAATATTTTGTCGCAGTCTTGTTATTATTGAATATAATCACATAAAATCCATTTTCTTTAGCGTAAATCCAAAATTCATCTTCTGGCTTCCATACTCTAATTATATAGTCATTGAAATATGGGTAATATGGTTTAGGACCAACTACATATACCATTATGGCATTGTCCCACTATTTTTTAGCATTCTGAACAACCTCAACAGAAATTTTGGCACATTGCATGGAGTTGAATTCAGAGGCTGATAGAATTTTAACGAGATAGAGATTAGGTTGTTGTTACCCTTTACCACTTCATTCCATGCCTGATTGGACGAAGTAGAAAAATTCCACCTATTGGTAGAAGATCTATTAACAGCTTGGGGTACGCGGGCAACGTTACTGTTGGAGGTATCGAGATTTTGATTTGAAGTATGAGGGGTTGGTTTGACATTCTTATATTGAGATTCATGGTTAGGGAAAATTGCAGGCCTAGATTGATAAGTACTTTTATATACACATTTCCACTTACGAGATACAACCGGGATAAACCCTTCGTCTTCTGGAGAAGCATGTTCTGTTGGGGTAAAGGCCAAAAACTAGGCGGTGATTCAATGAAAGAAGGAGGCGGATCCGAAAGGCGACTGGACTGGTGGTTTATAGGCAAGGAGGAGGATATCTTGATAGAATCAAAGAGCTAAAAATAGATCAGATCGAAGATGGAGGGGCAGAGAGGCTGGGGAGAACAGGCGGATATCAGATCGGCGGCTAGGGTTTTAGAGCGCAAAAACCTTTCAAAGCGTGGTCATACCCTAAGTTAGCAAGGGTTTGGATAGCTTTCGGTGAGTAAAACTGCACCTTCTTAAACCAAGTTTATACTATGTTAATATTTATGTTACTAGCGTCTGAATGCTTGTTGTATATGGGAAGTGATGATTTGATTGTTTATTTGTTTCATGCTTTGAAAAGCTGTCGTATTTGAAAGTTAGTAAGCATATGGTTAGTTGTATGAAAAGTTGGTAGTTAAAGTTAATATAATTGTTAGTAAATACTTATTACATGCTGTATCATCATTATTTACCTTTATTGTGCTTAAATAATTGCTATGTGATGTTTGGTTGTGTGGCTAATGTCATAAGTTTGTTTGCCGAACTGCCCGTATAGCAATAGTCGCTATATCGGCACTTTCGAAAAATTACCTTTTATCGAAACAGTTTGGTTTCAATATCGTGCTTGGAATTATTTTACAAGTTAAGCAAGTTTTTGATTAGTTATGTTTTCAAAAAAAATTAATTATTTTAATAATGATTATTTGATTAATTTTTTTCTTAATTAACCAATCACTTAATTAGTATGGATTAAGGTTAACTAATTACTTAGGTAATGATGTGTTTAAAATTTAACTAATTACCTGGTTAATGATTATTTAAATTAATTAATCATTTTATTTAATGATGTTTAAATTTAATTAATCATTTTATTTAACGATGTTTATGGATAATTAATAATTCAATAATGATGAATTAAGGTAATTAATCAATTTGCTCATGAAACTTTTAAATTAATAAATCTTTTTAATAAATGATTTTTAAAATTTATCGACTTATTTTAACTCTAATTAATCTTTCCTTTATTGATGTTTATAATTAATAAATAATTTTTAAATAATGAGAATTAATCATTTATTTAATTTAATTAATTATATTTAAATTTATTAATTAATTGAATTAATGATGTTTTAAAGGTGATTTACTCTTTTTAATAAAGATTATTGGAGTTGTTGGGTGCATTTCTACCACCACCGGTCCAAAAGAAAGAGGAGAAGCCAAACCTCTCCGCCTCAATGCCGAGCCAAGCCTCCCCACAGCCGAACCAGACCATTCGGTACCGAAGCATTATGTACCGGACCAGCCATCCCTTACCAGACCACGTACCACCGGTCCAAAACCCCTTGCCACCGAACCAGCCAACCACCGAACCAATCCTCTCCACCGAACCAATCCTCTCCCCACCGAATCAAAGACACTCCAAGGCCTCACCAAACCAAGGCCTCCTCAACTCATCACCAGACCAAAGCACAGCCGGACCAAGCCTCTACCGAACCGCATACCACCTTTCCATCACACTACCGGACCATCACTCACTCCACCAACACCGGTCCACAGCACAGCCGAACCAAGCTTCGCCGAACAAGATATGCCAGACCAGATGGCTTCAGCCCAAGCCCATCAGCATCTATATACATCCAAGACCCCTGCCCCCAGCCTCATTCTATAAATAGAGGGGCAGGGGTACAACAATGGCAGACAAGTTTGAGAGCTCAAGCAAGGAAGGAACTTTCAAACAACTTTCTTATACTTGTACTTAAAGCTTTGTACTTGTAATCTGAAAGAAAAGAGAGAATAACATATAAAGTGGACGTAGGCACGTTCTGGCCGAACCACTATAAATCTGCGTGTCTTTTATAGTTTAGCCCCTGTTTTTTTTACATATTTGCATAAGTAACCTAAAACCTTGAGAATAACATATAATCAACTAAATCATATGGATTGGAGGTGTTTGTCCATTTTTTGTGCAAACATTTTTGGTGCTTTCACTGAGAGCTTGGAACTCGAAGCTTCAGCTTCCCTCATTCAACCTTCTTTCCCAATAGCATCCTTCACTGCCTAGGAAACATGACTTCCAGGCCGAGAAAAGACGCCAACAAGGGAAAGAACATTGCAACCAGCCGCGCTCCAGATCTAGTGGATGCAGATCAAGAGAACCATCCCACTACGACAGCAGATCAGGCAAATCCGGCAGCCCCTGCCGCGGAACAACCGACAGCAATCACTAGGGAAGATCTAGACAGAGTTGTGGCTGAAGTGACTAACCGCTTCGCATCCCAACAAGAAGCTTTGGTGAACCAACTCATGTCACGCTTGAGGGATGCCGAAGAATCCAACCGCAACACTGAATCGTGGGATGAGTCCCAATCTGGAGGGTCTCGGAGACAACAAAGGTCTTCCCTCTTCGAAGAAGCTATCAACAGGAACAACAGTGATAGGGGCCGCGCCCGGACTCAGCCCGAACTCCGACTTGAGGAAGCGCTTGGAACCGAACCCAATCGGGGAGGCACCAGGCGAGGGTCGGATGTAGCTGAACCGGTCATGCCGCCTAATCATGGAAATCCCGCTGAACGGAGCCAAGCTAGAACCCAGCCCGAAGTTGACCCCATGGAAATGCTCGAAACAGAACCCCACAGGGGAAGATCAAGGCAGGGGGCAACTGTAGCTGGTCCTAGCATTCATCCGACCAGCCAAAGACAGCCACTGGATAACATCAGAGGTGATAGGCTATACCATCCCTACAGGTCATCTGGACGAGATCGATCCCGTAGGGAAGAACCAAGCACATTTTTGTCCGCTCCAAATTCTGATGAAAGAATGGCACGATTATTCCGGGAATGCGTCCGACGGGAGCAAAGGGATCGAGGGATAGGCGCTAGGGTAGCCAGCCCTTTCACCCACGACATCGAAACAGCCATCACCCCTCGAGAATGGAAAATGCCGATGATGGAACCGTACAAGGAAACTTCCGACCCCGTTGTACACTTGCAGAGATACACACAGCATGAGTGGAGCAACAGAAGGAGTGTTGTGTAAATGCTTTCCGCTATTCCTAGCAGACCTAGCTACCTCCTGGTTCTGCCATCTACCCCAAGGATCTATCAGCTCATGGGAGATGTTGAAAGAAAAGTTCATTAGCCAGTTCCGCATTCATGTGGAACAACCCAAGGATGCTTATTCTCTATCCAATGTCAAACAGAAATTCGGAAAGACACTGCAACAATATCTAACCCGGTTCAACGCCGCAGCGGCCGAAGTCCAGGATGCCGATGAAAAACTCACCCTAATGGCCCTCTGTAGTAGTGTGCACCGGATACCAAGTTTGCTAGAAGACTAACTAAAGAAAAACCAGCTACCTTGCCCGATTTCGTCCATGAAGCTGGGAAGTACATAAGACTCGAAGAGTCTGCCACTGAAAGACAGAAAGGACCACAGGCTAAAACGGCTCATGGAAACACCCCCGCCACAGCGAAGGACATTCGGAAATACGACGCCAGAGACAATGCGGGGGCAAGAAGGGAGAAAAGAGCTTGTACCGACCAGGACCGAGATTTGACGCTTACACTCCCTTGAATGAAACAGTCGAGAACATCTTCCTGGCCACCCAGGACGAAAATACATACAAGCGCCCCTCGTACAAGAAAGAGTCAGATCGCGCAATCCAGTCCGGAAAATTCTGCCGTTTCCACGAGTCTCATGGGCACGATACCAATGAATGCCGTCATCTCCGGGACTTAATCGAAGAACACATCAGAAGGAAGAGGCTGGAACGCTATGTGAGAAGTCAGGATAGAACTCCAACCCCTGTAAGTGGAAACACAAGGCCACCTCCCCCGGAAACGGGAGGAGGAAATCGCAACACCAGTGGCTCCAATCAAGAAAAGATAGTGGTCCACACCATATCAGGAGGGCCACACATCGCCGACAAAAGCTGGGCAGAAATGGAAAGATATGGAAACTCACTCAGAAGCGAGGGAGACTGCGTCAATTCTGTTCTGGAAGAACGCCACCCTAAGCGGAAAGAAAACAATGACATCACATTCAGTGGGCGCGACCTAGAAGGAAGGCAGTACCCACACATGGATCCTATGGTCATCTCTGCCTGGTTCGGTCCAGCCAAAGTTTTTCGGATTTTGATAGACACTGGAAGTTCAGTAAATATTCTATTCAAGCATGCTTTCGACAAAATGAAGCTGTCAATGAAGGATGTATCCCCCTGCGACAAACCACTATACGGTTTCACTGGAGAAGCAAAGATGCCCCTCGGGAAATTGGATCTCTTTGTTGAATTGGGAAGTCATCCCCGCTCTGCCGTTCGGAAGCAAACATTCGTGCTAATAGACAATCACTCGGCCTACAATGCCTTTTTAGGAAGACCAGCCTTGTCCGACTTCCAAATTGCTCTTGCCCCATGGTGCCTGAAGATGAAGTTCCCGACGGATAATGGAGTGGGAGAAGTAGAAGGGGATCAGGACGCCGCTCGGGACTGCTATGTAACCGAACTTCGCAATAATCGCAGGAGAAATAAAGGGAAGAATGCAGAGACTATTCTCTGCATGAAAAGCTTGGAAGCATAGAAACTACAGAAAGCCCCTCCTCTTCGATATACAAGTGATCCCTTCAACGAACTAGATCCCAGGGACAGAGAGGAGGAGGCCACCGCCGAGCCTGCAGAGGCCATGGAATTCGTATCTGTGGACAAACGCGACCCAAGTAAACTGCTGAGAGTCGGATCTCAGTTAAAAAGAGAACTAAAGAATCAACTCATTGATTTTCTTCGCCACAACATGGACGTATTTGCATGGACGCACGCTGATATAACTGGAATCTCCCCAGACATAGCATGCCATACACTAAACATCGATCCTACCAAGGTACCGGTAAAGCAAAAGAAGAGAAGTATGAGGGCAGAACGATCAGCGGCCCTCGAGGAAGAAGTAAAGAACTTACTTGCCAATGACTTCATACGTGAAGCCATTTACCCGGAATGGATCGCCAAACCGGTGCTGGTAAAGAAAGATAATGGAAAGTGACGAACATGCATCGATTTCTCCAACTTAAATGACGCTTGCCCGAAAGACTGCTTCCCACTCCCCCGAATCGACCAACTCGTGGACAGCACTGCCGGACACGAACTCTTATCCTTTATGGACGCATACTCAGGATATAATCAGATCCCTATGCATGACCCCGATCAAGACCACACTAGCTTCATCACTGACCGAGGATTGTACTGCTACAAGGTAATGCCATTTGGACTTAAAAACGCCGGAGCTACTTATCAGCGCCTCGTCAACAAGATGTTTGCAGAATTGATAGGACGAACTATGGAAGTTTATGTGGATGACATGCTGGTAAAATCAAGGAAAGCCAACGACCATATAAAACATCTGGACGAGATGTTTCAAGTACTTCGCCAATATGGAATGAAACTGAACCCTCTGAAGTGCTCCTTCGGAGTATCATCGGGAAAGTTTCTGGGATTCATCGTTCATGCCAGGGGGATTGAAGCAAACCCCGAACAAGTCCAGGCCTTGCAAGATATCAAGATACCATCCACTCGAAAAGAGATGCAAAGCCTAAACGGACAAAGTGGCCGCCCTAAGCCGGTTCATCTCTAAAGCAACTGACAAATGCATTCCTTTCTTCGAAGCCCTGAAGAAAGACAAAGGAAAATTTGAATGGACCGACGAGTGTTCAACAGCCTTCCTTAACCTAATCGAACACCTCCAGCGGCCACCAGTACTCTCGACTCCGAATGAAGGCGAAGAACTATACCTATATCTTGCTGTGTCATCCCATGCTCTGAGCGCCGCTTTGGTAAGAGAAGAAAACCGCGCACAACGGCCAGTGTAATTATAAGCAAAAGGTTCACGGGAGCAGAAGCCCGGTATCCCAAACTCGAGAAACTGGCGTACTGTTTACTAATCGCATCAAGGAAGTTGCGTCACTATTTTCAATCTCATCCCGTCAGAGTCCTAACCGACCAGCCATTAAGGCAAGTGCTCCATTGTCCCGACACCTCTGGGCGACTGCTCAAGTGGTGCATCGAGCTAAGCCAATATGATATCACTTACCATCCTCGCACCGCCATCAAGGGACAAGCCATAGCTGATTTCATTGCCGAATCCACTACTAGCGAAGGTACGGACCAATCTGAAATAGCAGAAGATATCAAGTGGCATCTCTTCGTAGATGGAGCATCGAACGAACAAGGCTCGGGGGCAAGTGTTGTGATAATCACCCCCAGGGGAAAGAAGCTGCGCTACGCCCTAAGATTGGAATTCGCTGCAACCAACAATGATGCCGAATATGAAGCAGTAATAGCCGGATTAGAACTTGCACTGGAAATTGGAGTCAGTTCTTTATGTCTCCATAGTGATTCTCAACTTATTGTGAATCAAATACTAGGAGAGTTCCAGACTCGAGGAGAACGACTCACAACGTACCTAAAGAAGACTAAGCTGCTACTTAACCAACTGGATTGTTATTTGATCAGGCACATTCCTTGAGAGGAGAATCAAGAGGCCGACGAGCTGGCAAAGCAAGCTAGTATGGGTGATGATACCACTTCGGGAGCGATAACTGTCTCAAGGCTACTAACCCCGAGTTTCGAGCAAGTGCACCTGATAGCTGCAACCGAAGAAGAAACATGGATGACACCTATCCGAGAATACTTACAAAACGGCACCCTGCCAGACGGGCGAAATGAAATTAAGAAAATTCTAAGGAAAGCTTCCCGCTACACAATGCAAGAAGGCATCCTCTATCGGCGCGGCTTCTCTAACCCCTTATTGAGGTGCGTTGCTGGGAGAGAAGCCAGGGAAATTCTATCCAATATCCATCAGGGAAGTTGTGGAGTCCACATAGGAGGGCAGACTCTAGCAAAAAAGATACTCCGATATGGATATTTCTGGCCCACCTTGAACAAAGACGCCTTAGACTTCGTCAAAAAATGTGAAAGATGTCAGAAATTTGCCAAAATCCCTCGACTACCAACCAATGAAATTACTCAGATGACCAGCCCTTGGCCCTTCGCCATATGGGGGATTGACTTAATCGGCGAATTGCCAACGGGCCGAGGCGGAGCCAAATATGCTATAGTGGCAGTTGACTACTTCACCAAATGGGTGGAGGCGGAACCTCTAAATAAAATATCTTCGACAAAAGTTATTAACTTCTTGATCAAAAATATTCTGTGCAGGTACGGAGTGCCACTCAAGATCATATCAGACAACGGACTTCAATTTGACAGCGAAGAATTCGTCAATTGGTGCCAAGAGCATGGAATTCACAAAAGCTTCTCATCTGTAGCTTATCCTCAGGCAAACGGCCAAGTCGAAGCTGTCAACAAAATCCTCAAGACTCTAATCAAGAAGAAGCTTGAAAAGTCAAAAGGCGCTTGAGTGGACGAACTTCCTACTGCCCTTTGGGTCTACCGCACATCTTTCAGAACATCCACAAGGCATACTCCTTTCTCTTTGGCATACAGATCAGGGGAAATGCTCCCAGTTGAGACTATTGTGCCTTCCCACCGTAGGATCCACTACAACCCAGAAGAAAAAGAAGAGCTCCTCCACATGTCTTTGGATCTAATTGAGGAGAGAAGGAATGATGCAGCACTCAAAGCAGCAGCTCACAGACAAAAAGTGGCAGCACTATACAACTCCAAAGCCAAACATCGCAGCTTACAAGAAGGAGATCTTGTCCTCAAGCGAATCTTTCCGCGCCCCGGGGCACTGGACCCCATCTGGGACGGACCATATGTAATTCATAAAGATCTCCACAACGGAGCTTATATTTTGTCAACAGTGGACGGAGAGGTGTTCCAGAGGGCATGGAACATCCGACACCTCCGTCGGTACTTTTCTTAACTTGTACTGCCCATATGAAGTGAATTAACAAAGAGAATCGGTGGACGTAGGCATTTTCGTGCCGAACCACTTTAAAAAACTTGGCTCTTGTTAACTTGTTCCTTTATATCTTGGCTACTTGTTAAGCTTTATCCTTTGCTGTTGAACAAAATCCTTTGCAGATGGCATTTCGATCCAGAGCTTCACAACACAACTCCACCTGGACAAAATCTAACAGGTACGCTACGCTCCTATGCCCTCTCCAATGAGACACTTTGCTCCGGTATCCCTCTACCGCGAGTTAACTCATTGTTTGCCTCGGCCCTTAAAGCCGACTATAATGAGCCGAGTATAAGTCATCATAAAAAAGGCCGACTATAGCCGATGGCAGCTCATTACAGTGATTCGGCTCGCCGGCGACTGTGAACCGATCATAAGCCCCAACATAAGGTGTGGCCAGCCTGGGGCAGTTCACAGTTGACGATCGGCCTCCACGTTAGCCGGCCACAGTAAATCGAATAATACCCACGATTACGGGCCATAATGGTCCGGGTAGTTACTGTGCGCAATCGGCTCCGATGTATCTTAAGTGCGGCTGTGGTAAAAAAGAAAACTCCCCGCAGTAGGCGTAAGATGGGTGACAAATGTCTCCAAGACCCACAGCTAGGGAAAGTGACTACAAAACCCGTTTGCCACGAACTTAATCACATCGACGGCCTTCCGTGACTGGAAGTTTTACTTTTCCTATATTTCAATTTCATTTAAAACTTTTCTCCTATTCTCCGTAACGGTACTTGAAAGTACAGGACATGAAATAGGGAACGCTCGCTAATGGGAACAGAAACTTACAATCGAACGACGAGATACTCAACAGCATCCCGTGCTTAGTCTTACAAGGCGCACGAAGTTGCCGTCCACCGCCGAAACATGAAGGGCGGTACCTTCTACTTTTGTACATTAATGCATAACTGCAGTTCATATTCACACATCACATTTACATTGCAAAACGAGAAAATTATACTTTAAGAAAAAAAAATTGGCATCAGGAACATGCATAGTTACATCACTTACACAGCATAGCAAAATAGCAATAGCATTCCAACATAAAGGAATCAGCTTATATTATGAAATTACATAACATCATTCATCACAAACAATATTATTCCAGTTACATCAATGTTCTGGACTAACATGAACAGCAATAAAAAGAAATCAAAAGGTGACCGGCTGCGTTCACGCTTCGCCCTCATCCTGCCAACTCTCCAGGCCTACTTAGCCGCAGGGTCGGAGCTTCCAGCATGTTGACCGGAAGTCCCACCTGTCCAATTCAGAAGAGGAATTCATTAAGCGAACAGTAAGCGATCAAGTTATGAAAATCTAAAAAGAAAAGAGAAAGAGAAGAGAGACTCACCAACGTCCGCCGCTTGATCCTCATCCGCCAACTGCACACCCGCTTCCTCCGCAGCAAGCAGCCGCATCCCCTCCTTCACCGCTACCTTCTCCTCCTTCGAGAACTGGGTGGTTACCACGTCCATCCTGAATGACGCTCCACCTTCCTTATCTGCATCGGCCTTAGCCTCCTCCAAAGCCCGGAGATATATCCTAGCCATAACCCGGGGGTAGTCATCCATCCAGGATAGATTGCCTTGCTTCCAAGTACGGAAGTACATATCCTGCAACATCTCATCCATCATCCCTTCGTTCTCCTCAAACTCCCTCACCCGGACCTCGGAGGACAGCAACTTAGCGACGGCAACATCCCTCTCCGATCGATATCTCAAGCGGTCAGCCTGGAGAGACCTCCTCATTTCCTCCATCTCTTCCTTTAGTTTGGCCTGAGCAAGCTCTGCGGCCTCAAGCCTCCCAGACAACTCTTCAATCCGCTCAAGATCCGCATTCCGAACCTCATCCACCGTCGCAATGGCCATATCAATCCGCCCCTTGCAAGAAGCCTCCATTTTTCGCAATTCTGCCTTGCTGGCCTTTTCCAGATTCTCCTTCAACTGCTTGGAGGCTGCCTCGTGCTGAGAAATCTGAATAGCCTGATCGGCAAGCTGTTTAGCCTGATCAGAAACCTGTAGCCGCAGCCGGATGTTAGCACTCCCAATTTCCTCCCCAGCCCTAGCCAGCCGAGCATGATGCTCCATCAATTTCTTGACCTCCTCCGTGACCCGGTCAATGTTGGCCTTGGCTTCGTCCCCCATGGCAGCTATCTGAGTAGTGAGCAGATCCAGATCTAGAGACTTAGCCTCATCAAGAATCCAAACCATGGGATTGCGGGGGAGAAGATGCTCGCCCGTGGCCTCATCAAATAATATGTCCTGGGAACTGGGGTCTAAATCCGGGTGGCCGGCAAAGGGATTGTGAGGCACGTCGGGGCGCCTTATGCGGATAACGGTAGGATTTTCAGACGGATGCGGGGAGGGAATATGCTCGGTTTCTTCCTCCGTGATATCATGAATAGGTTGAGGAGGAAGCTGCGGACCGGGTGAAGATTCAAATAAGGAACGCCTCCTCTTCCTCTGCCGGATACCTTCCTCAATGACTCCAAGAAGAGGACGATATTTAGCTACATCCCCGGAACGGCCAGTTGGTGGCTTCGGCTTAGTAGAAGCTCTCATCAACTTGAATTGTTCAAGGCGGTGTCGAACGTCTGAAGTTTTGGCCACCTCGCCTGCCCCTGTGATCAAGAACAAGTGTTACGAACATACAATGGTCCATAATTCGAGAAATATGTTAAGTTAAAAGGAATGAGAAGACACGTCTATTATACAAACCCTGCGGAGGAATAGGATCTTGCAATAAGTCCTGGATTTTATCACAGGACGGGAGCGAGCCATAAAATATTCCTAAGTCCCTGTCATAAATGGAGTCTGCAGAAGTCAAAAGTTCACCTTGCACTGCCGAAGTCACCCTAGCTGAGGAGTTCTTAGGTGATGGATCGGCGTCAGCCCCGGCCGTGCCAGTCTTTTTCGCTCTCTCCGCCGAATCCGATTCTCCCTCCGATTCCCCGAAAGCCTGACGGAGAGCCTCATCCATCCACTCCTGAAGCTCCCCCACTTGCCCGGAGGATAAGGCACCAGTGCCACTACCGCCTAGTCCGTCGCCATCACCATTGCCCCCTCCATCTCCATCGCCATCTCCTCCACCCTCTGACTCTCCTCCTACATCGCCTCCTTCGCCCTCGCCTCTATCCACTTCTACATCTTCCTCCTCCGGGATAATCGGACAAGTGCTGGGAGAGGGGCCGTCAGACTCCTTAAGTTTCTTACCCCCGACAACCGGAGGTTTGGTAAAAGTCTTCCTCTTGTCACTCTTCTCCGTGGCCCCTTCCTTGGCTTTGACAGCGTTCTCCTCAGCTATATCTCTCTGCTTAACCACGAACTGGCGTGGGAGGATCAAGTTGTACTCCAGGAGAGTAGCGTTCCTGATCAAGTAAGAAGCCGACCGATCCCGTGCCGGAATGGCTCTTATTTCCGCAGCCATCTGAACCAAGGAATCAGTCTCCACGACCGCAAAGCCACCTGTCGTTAGCAAGAAATAAAAGCATATTAGAAGAAGCATTGCAGTTGGGACAAAGAAATTACAAATGGAATTCGACTTACAGCCAGAAGTGAAAAGGCGAAAAGAAACAGAGTCGTCCTTGATGAAGAACCATTCCTTCTTGAACATGGAGAACTTGGAATACAAGTCCAGGACCGGCTTGAAGGACACGGCCGACTCTAAACTTATGTAGGGAGAACCCTTCTTGTAACCCCTTAGATTATACAGATATCGGATTTCCCGGTTAGAGGGGGGCGCCCATACCTCCTTTGGAAGATAACAAATAAGCACACTAGGATGGCATAGGAGTTGGGCTGAAGCTGGAAAGGAGCCACCTTCAGATAGGTAAGAAAACTGATTATCCACGCATTGATGGGAGGAATGGCTCCACACATGCAGTGGTATGTGATGTAAGCAAAATACCTTTCAGGAGGGTCATATGGAATAACTCCATTCCCTGGCAGTAGCATAAGCGTTCTATTAATCCCGAAAGAGCGGGAAATGACATCAAGCTGCTCCTCTTTGAGGGAGCTGGGAAAGCAGTCGGGAGGAGAGTTCAGAAGCTCCTGGGGGCCATACCCATCTACCAGCGACCTCGGGGCAGGTCCATGATGTTCCGATCCTGGCTGGGCTGGGGGCACGGAGGAGGACTCTCCTTCGCCCCTGGACTTCCGTTTGTCTGATTGAGTTTCTGCTTTGCGAGACATTATCTGCGACACGAGAAAAACACAATATTAGAACAAGGAATACAGAAATATAAGCAAACATGTGAATAAAGCGAGCCAGCATATACAAATCTAGAAGCTTCACTAATAGTTCAAGTATAAAAGTCCATTCGGCAAGGGACTCATTCAACACTCAGAATTCCCAATCTCATTCGGTAATACATCCTAGAGCACATTCAGCAAAACTTCATTGGGCATATAAAGCCATTCGGCACTCAACTCCCAACTTCGTTCGGCGGTCAAGCACTTAAAGCCCATTCGGAAATACAATAACGCAAAGTACATTCGGCAGAGGCAGGCTCACCTGGTTCGGCGATTTACTATGATTCGGCTATTCGGCTATTCGGCTGGTTCGGCTATTCGGAACAGTCAAGTCTGATTCGGCACTCAGTTAATTCGGATGTCACACTCGGTAGAGAATTACGAAGGCCTATCGCCCCTACTTATAGGCGAGCGCAAGATAACCGGACCGAATGATTCGGTGCCTGGGTGCCTGGGACCGGATGTAGCTATTCTATCTGAAGAAAAACAAAGCGTGGCATACGCTGGCATATACCCCACTTTGGGGGGCAAGTGTTGGGTGCATTTCTACCACCACCGGTCCAAAAGAAAGAGGAGAAGCCAAACCTCTCCGCCTCAATGCCGAGCCAAGCCTCCCCACAGCCGAACCAGACCATTCGGTACCGAAGCATTAAGTACCGGACCAGCCATCCCTTACCGGACCACGTACCACCGGTCCAAAACCCCTTGCCACCGAACCAGCCAACCACCGAACCAATCCTCTCCACCGAACCAATCCTCTCCCCACCGAATCAAAGACACTCCAAGGCCTCACCAAACCAAGGCCTCCTCAACTCATCACCAGACCAAAGCACAGCCGGACCAAGCCTCTACCGAACCGCCTACCACCTTTCCATCACACTACCGGACCATCACTCACTCCACCAACACCGATCCACAGCACAGCCGAACCAAGCTTCGCCGAACAAGATATGCCAGACCAGATGGCTTCAGCCCAGGCCCATCAGCAGCTATATACATCCAAGACCCCTGCCCCCAGCCTCATTCTATAAATAGAGGGGCAGGGGTACAACAATGGCAGACAAGTTTGAGAGCTCAAGCAAGGAAGGAACTTTCAAACAACTTTCTTATACTTGTACTTAAAGCTTTGTACTTGTAATCTGAAAGAAAAGAGAGAATAACATATAAAGTGGACGTAGGCACGTTCTGGCCGAACCACTATAAATCTACGTGTCTTTTACAGTTTAGCCCCTATTTTTTTACATATTTGCATAAGTAACCTAAAACCTTGAGAATAACATATAATCAACTAAATCATATGGATTGGAGGTGTTTGTCCATTTTTTGTGCAAACAGGAGTTAATTAATCAGCTTAATTTATAAAGTTTCAAAGTGAATTTATCAAAGTAACAAGGATGTTTTTACTTTGTTATTTATTTTAAATAATGATAATTAAGTATTTATTAATTTAATTAATTATATTTTACTAATTAATTTAATTAATAAGGTTTAAAGTGGTTTAACCTTTTCTTATTTAAAGACATTTGAAGTTCAAAAAGCAAATTCTATGATTAAGTTTAAAGTTAATTAATCAATGTAATAAGGACGTTCTAAGTTATTAAATCCTTTTTAAATTGATGATTTGAAGTTAGTAAACTCTTTAACAAAGTTTTTTAAAATTAATACTTGTAATGTAGGGCCAAGCACGGATTCAGGTTTTTTTAAAACGAAAAAATTTGAGTCGTTTATGGAAATGAATTAATTTTCATAAAGCGATTCACTTATATGGCAACGATTTATTTATATACTTAGCACTAAACTTCAAAGAAGTAGACTTATCACTATTTAGAAAGTTAAGAATAATCTTGAGACATGACTTTAAGGTAACACTACCTTGACTTATCTGGTATTATTCTTAATCAAGAAATAATACAAGTTGAAATTCGATGAGTGGTGATAAGTATACAAGACTTAATTTCCATATTTGGTTGTTTTATATCCTTGATAGTTGGTTTCTCAACTATCGGTCACTTCAGCTTCTTTATTATCGTCATTCTAAGATGATGTGTTACTCCGTTGAGCTTTGTTATCCTTTATCCGAAATAACTAAACCCAAAGCGCAAGAGGAAGCCAAGCTACGTGGGGTTGCTCCCATTAGGGTATTTTCATATCTCATCTAGATTTTTATATACCGTCATATGAAAAATGGTGTTAAGATTTAAATGTGAAATATTCAGATACTCGATAAGATTTGATGGGGTTCAGCTTGGTATTGTTCGAGAAGTGTCACGGAGTATATGAGCTTCTCAAAAATACACTATTAGAGGTATACTTCAAGGGGGTGCACCTTTCTAATCATTTGTTGGAAACTTTCTGTTCCTTATTTGATTCGAACCTTTGAATTTTTTTATCTTTAAACTACCACAAGAAGAGTCAACCACTCTTCGCGGTGTTTAAGTATTGATTTTGTCCATTCTATCAAGTTTAGACTGATTCCTTGTTTAATCCACTCCATCCAGATCTAATTTTTATTTAGACTATTTCCATTCTTTCAAGTCTGAATGTTATACTAATTATGCCCATCATCTATGATTGTATTTGTTCCATATTGTTCATTTCCATTTTTGTTACGTTTGGTTGTTGTTTATGTAAGAGAAAACCCATTCTGCGTTAGTACCGTTCTCCCACACATTATTGTTTAAATACACTCCATTTGTTTCACAGTTTTACTCATATCAGACATTTTGTTTGACTCGAGTTGTTTATGTTTCCTAAACTCTCGGGTACTCAATTTTATTTGAGTAGTCCAAGAATAGTAGGTTTTTTCTTTGGCGCTCTTTGAAGACGATGGGTGAGCAGGAGGCTACTTAGTTATCTAGTCATTTATTTCCATTTGTATGATTATGTAGGTATATTTGTATCTTAAAAATGAAAAGTCAGAATGTATAGCTATTAATCTATTAGATGTAGTACTTTCGTTCAACTCTGATAGCTCCATGTGAGAAGTAATCTTTTGTATTATATAAAACCATTCCGTTGTGAGGTATTTTATTATGTTCTTTCTATTATTTATTTTACCCTAAGACAAATTATCTTTTAGATGCTTGGGCAATAGCACACGAATACGGAGGATATATTTAGTGTTGTTCCCAAGGGTCAGAAAGGTGGGTCGTCACACTAACCCTACATTGAATCTTGTCATACACCTAAAAATGTCTATTTGCATATTATAGATCCTGACTTTGATTTTATAGTTGTACTTTTGTATCCAAGGAGAACCATCGAAACTTTTGATTGGATGAATTGCAAAGGTAATTAAATTTGAGAATTTGTGATTTAATTTAAAAAACAATTGATCTGATTACGAGCTAAGGCTATGTCTAAAGGTAAAATATATATTGTTTATCATGATGACATGTTCTAATATGGCATGCATAACGATTTAGTTTTGAATTCACTAACTAAGGTTCAAATCTTTGTAATTTACTTGAATGTAAATTTTTTACCTTATTTTGGTCTTCGTAGTCTTTAACTTTAAATCTTAGGCACCAATACTCTACATCTATAGAAACTTGGAATAAAGTTAATTTATAACTAAAATTTAACATTCGGTATAAATAAAGGTTACATGATTTAGTTAATGGTAATATATTGATCGTGTATGTGTAAGAGAACTGCTATTAGTTGTTTCATTGTTAGTCAACTGAAACAATATCAGACATGTTTAGAATATATATTTAAGTATTCTTTTGCCATTTTATCCCTATTTAATTATAAATTAGTCTAATTAAAACCACATCAAAAATTGGTTTTTACAACTCTTTTTACTTGAATAATTCATATATACTATGAATAAATCGTTGCACTTTTTACTTGACTATTTTTGTTCGTTCATTTAAATTGCAGTGTATGTTTAAGAAATATAGAACTTTTTCACCAATGTCTATATTATGATATTATAATTCATGTTCATACAATATCCAAAAGTGCTAGTACATGTTTATAAAAGTAATTTTTTAAGGATTTTATCAATACTTTTGATACTATGTATTCATTTTTTGTACATATTGTTGTTTAGGTATATTGTGATGAGATGTGTGGATTATCCATATAGCTATATGATATATAGTTATGCTTACCCAATTTGTTAGTTATAGCCGAAAACTTTTGTGTTAGATGTAGGTAATTGTATGTTACATGCCTTAAACTTGAACTGGGTATGCACACCAAAGGTTGTCAGAATCATAACACTAAAATAAATTAAAAGATACTATGTTTAACTATCATCTCTTTTCTTACTATTTAGAATTTGAGTTAAAACGTATTTTATTGTGAGGTTAACACGATAACAGTGACATGGTAAGGGTGAACGACATCTTTAAATTGTGTTCATTTTGTTATTTAGGAGGAAGGTTAAATAATTAATTATTAATATGATTAAATTTGGAGTAAGACGTAATATCTGTTTAGCTATGTGTGAATTTGATCTCATCATCTCCCGATAGACAATCTAAAGACAAACCATTGTCCCATATGAGACATCTAAACATAAGTAAATAAACGGTTCCCACTTTAATTGTCTTTTTTTCATATTTCTATTTTAACCCCTCTTTTTTTAAAAGTACTTTTAGTATGTCAAGTTGATCGATATTCTTCAATTAAGTCATTTTTTTGAATTTTTTCATTTGTTGTCCCTTTTTTCTTTTCATCTTCTAATGTATTTTCATTCAAGTTTCAAACTCTTTGCCTTAATTTTTCATTCTAATAAATGTATATGTTTTTTCTAAGAACAATATCAGTATTTTTGTGCTATAAATAAGTATAGTAAAATTTATTTATGCTTTTGGTTTACTCATAAGCTAAGATAAAGCAAGTCAATTTGTCTTGTTTGACCAAAAGTCAGTCTTTTAGGTTATAACTCTTTTGGTATATAAACACAATTGCAAACTACTAACATCACAAACCATTTATCGATGTTTCTAACTGCTTTATAATATGTTTAGGATGTTAATTAGTAACTATTACCTTATACTATGATATATTAATTTGTGTGTCAACTATAGCACTACTGAACCATCTTTACTGTTCATATTGAAATGGGATGTAATATACATGGAAAACATATTAAGCTGAATCGGTATCATTTTTGTTTGTTCTTTTGGTTCAGAAGGGAATATTTTGCTACAACCTTATTTAATTGAGCTGAATAGCACTGATAGTAATACAATAAAGAAATAACATGATTATTCATGCTAAAGTTTTCTAAAAAAATTAAAATTATGTGGCCATAATATATGAGCGCATGATGATATAGTGCAGGAAAATTGTAGTTACTATTTTCGTTACTTTTTCAATTTTGTTAGAATTTAGAAACTTGCAAAATTCACGTCTACATTATAGTAAGCTAAAGAAGCTATATTGAAAATTTAGAATTTAGAGCTATGCACCACATATTTTTTACGTAGTTCAATGATTCATTTCAGAACGTAAATGTGTATTTATTTTACGTAATGAAACCTTGATTAATGTAAGAGGTCCAAGCAATAGCTAAAAGTATTTATAGACAATTCATGCAATGATTATTATTTAGGGCAAGTAGTAGGTGATTACTTTTTATTTTCTATTTTATGTAACAAAAAACTTTTTTATATATTTGTAAGTGATAAAATATATTATGATCTATATTTTTACCTTTCTATTTTGTTTTTTATTTAGTTTGTACATATTATGTAATTACACTCATTGCCAAATCCATAAAAGTCCTTACCAAGCTAGAGTATCATGCATAGGAACATTGGGTGACATACAACTTTAAATTAACCAAAGTATTAGAAATGTTATTTGTTATGCACATATAGTTTCATAGCTATCCATGAAAAAGTTGAAATTCAAGTAATATGGGAAGATGTTGTTTATTTCTTATATTTAGGAACATGGATGATATATCTGTCAACACTATTGTGCAGGTAAGTTGTAGTATTCTACTATTAATACATTCATAAATGTTACTATGTTACAACTATAATGCATATTTAGAAATAAATCATATGTAGATTCAGTAGATATGGTTCTCTTTATCAATTGGATTGGATAGGTACGTGAATTTCGTTTGGTACTTGGCATCATTCTAAGTATATATTTTATCAAAAAAGTCAATAAACTGTTGTACTTAACTAGGTCTTTACTCACATATGGAATATATTTATAGCACAAGAAATACTTTGGTCATCATATTTAGGAATATGGAAGATAGAAAGAGTATAGCTACAAAAATAGAAAATAATGGAACAAAACGGTTATCCAAATGCAACTTCACCGATCAATAAAAAATTGGTTTTTAATCAATATAGATTTTTTTTAATAGAAGCCACTAAACCTTCAGACATTAATCTAAGATCATTGAAATTTTGAGATGTTCAAATGAAGGAGATTTGGTAGGACGTGATGATTTGGAAAATTATGGTCAAATGATTACGTATTCAAACAATGAGATTGCTTACAAAATATATAACTCAAGATGCTACAAATTCATAAGCTGCAAGTAATTGTGGTATTACATTCTTCTATTTTCAAGTATAATATTCTATGTATAATACTATTAATGTTTTTTTATACTCTTCTGTGTAATTTGGTGCATATTTTTTGTCATTCTTATCTTATTATGTAAAATGTAGCTCATGATGTACCTGTTTATTAAAAAGGGGATAAATTCACCTAGTCCAAAATTAGGTCTCTAGGTGTACCCAAATAATAAGAATTCAATAAATTTTATATAAAAATCCAAGCATGGAATCAATGTGGACTTCTTTGCGAAAAATCAAGCTTTCATTGTTTGGGCATATCTGAGTCACCAAAATACGAGACCAGCATCCCTTTATCAAGTAATAATAAAAATATTATCAAGTAGCAACAATATTATATCTCAAAGACAAGCATCAGTGTTCTGGTGGTTAAGTGATTTGGCTTTGGTGCGAGAGGTCACAAGTTCGAAACTTGCATAGCATGATTCGAATGTTTATTAACATGTGATATGTTGTCACAGTGATATTTTGTATATAAAGTTCCATTTAAAAAATATTATATCTTAAATATTTATGTCTTTTTATGATTTAAAATTCCAAACTGAAATAGAATTCGATGGATATGTTATATTTGTCAACAAGATCGTCTATGCAACTTTCGAAATTGTTTCAAAACTTTCATCAGCTTCGAAATTTCAAGTTAATCTACATCATTGAAAATATTTTTTAACCACCAAATTGGAATGTAATTTGTGGGCATGATCTTCTTTTCCTACTCTTCATGTTTTGGATTAAAGATTGTGTTACGATCAGTAGATTATATAGATAAAAACATATTAAAATTTTATAATCATATATTATGTAAATAAAATTGAGCATAAATCGAGGATATGAAAAAGATGAAATGTCGATTTTCTATATGTCTATGTATATGCGTAGTTAACATTCCAAATTTGAATGTCTTTTATATCGTAGTATAGTAAACCTTTAAGGCATAATGGGAACATATCCGAATGTAAAATTAGAGAACAAAACCTAGAGGTTTCACTTATTTACAACACCAACTGCAAAAATACTTGCTCCTTAAGGATATAATTTTAGTTGGTTGTTATTTTTTGACTTTGGACGTTTCACAAACATTTCATTGATCCTATGAAGTCGGTACCTTAACTTTAAAACCTAACCTTATAGTACCCTATTAGCAACGGAGTGCTTTTATATTGATTTTGATTAGAAAATTTGCCTTATGATTAATATAATACATAGAAAAGCAAGGGGAATTTGTGCAGCATTGTAACAGCCCGCGAATCCGTACCCCTTGAGTCAACACTATTCTACATCAATCAACTCAAGTTGTACAGAAATACGAACCATTTGGGTTAAAGAAGAAGAGGTAGAAGAAGAGAAAACAGAAAACAGCATCAGAATCTAACCAACACAGCGGAATAAAATATAATAGATAATAAATGATCTTTACACGAAATCAAATATATCTGTTTACATATTACATCATCAGAGTACATCAATCACAGTCCAACATAAATAACATACAACTGTATACATAGCGGAATAATAAGAATCAAATACGGAAGTACGCATCGCCATCCAGCTCGTCTCCTGAGCTCCACAACATCAATCATGTATCCTTTAATACTCGGTCTGACCCGAGCATTACAGTTAAATAACACCCGAGTCAGTCTGGAATACCAGCGTGAGAAAACCACACTCAATTGGATTATTAAAGTTTCAAAATTCTTTTGGAAACAAAAGCATCTCGTAAGACCACGACATAAATAAACATGTCGGGTTTTTATCTTACGATAGCTAAATCACTTTTTATTAAATCCTATGATATTATAATAGTGTCTATATACAAATACTTATTAAATAGCTGAAATTGTTACATTCATTAAATTCTAGCTACTAGCCACAAACGTGGGTAATACAAAAAAAACTCGTAAAAGGCTCGTAGGGAGGATGGATTTCCAACTAATGACTAGGCACTTGGGCACCACCTGTCACAGTACGTGGCCTAGATCACAGTACCGAGGAGTACGCCCGCTCTCCTGCAACACAAGACCGGAACCATCCCTTACTGGATGGTTTCGAATAAGATCACCCCACGGTTGGGATCAGCAACCGCCCACTAGCCGAAATAAAAAGGGACATCTAGACAGGGATGACCTTACTCTCAAGTAGGGGCTACCCACGAAGCCTTGCTGCATAACCCCTGATTTTCAGTCATTCCCGGTTGATGAGGCTTGAGGCTAAGCGTTACCTTTTAGATCGTTTCACTTAGAATGCTCATCGTCCACCTGAAGATGTTCTGAAAGCATTCATCCATACAAGTCCGTCCCGGGTTCGAACGGAACCAAAGGCATTACTCCTACTACATCCATTTTGGAAATATCCTCAGGATTAGTAGCGACTAACCCTTGCACTTCACTGCACCATCTTCAATTCTAACTCGTTTCCCCACGAAATGTACAAACCGGATCGAAGTGGTTTTCGAGAAATAAATCCCGATCCCAGTCTCTTCGAAACGATCAGCACATTTGGCCAATATTGATAGTCGGTTATTTAACTATCAATTAATATTCACAAACAACCATTAATCAATAAATAATTTCCAAAATTATTTATTTATCTCAAAATATCTTCACAAGATATATTTCCACTTCTAAACCTTTTTGAAAACAGTTTCAAACTATCTTCCTTTCTCAGAATAAATTCCAAGTATTTTCTATTTCCACTGGGATCACCAAGCACAAAACTTAGATTTTTAAAATAATTTAAAATGGTTTACTTTGAAATATACTTTAAGACATTTATTTTAAAAACTACTTTAATAATTGGTTAAAAATACATACTATGTAAATATTTGAAAATATGGTTACTTTATAAAATATAAAACTAGGTTTTCACTTTTAAAACAAAATACTAAGTCACTTGTTAATAATAAATACTATGATAATAGATTTGAAAAATATTTACCTTAGAATTTAGATATTTAGAAATAATAAATTCCTAAAACATGCCCTTTAAAACAACATTAAAACTTCTTATCTTATTATTTAAAAATTTACTTTGAACGTACTTGGCTATCCAGAGAAAATTTCCAATTTCAATCACTTAAATCAATTTCCCAAATTGATTTTCAATTTACTCCATTTGAAATAAATTTCTTTATTTACTCAATTCATTTCAAAATCCATTGATTTGTAGACTTTATTCATTTATTTCCTTTCGTTTTGACTTTTAAATCTTTTAACTGAAACCTACCGATTTTAATTGTTCCAAATTTCCTCTTTATTCTTTTCAATAATTTAAATCTTAAATTTAAAATAAATGCTTCATTCTTTTAAAATAATAACACTTAAGTTTAAAATTCATTAGCTTCTTGTTTATTCAAATTTCCCTTTTCATATACGGATTTAATTAGAAGTTTAAAACCACTATTATTCTTATTCAGTTCATTCTTAATTTATTTAAATTTTTCTATAGTTATTTCACTTACAAATTCTCTTTCTTTTATTTTCTTTTCAGAAACCTTATTCTGTATATTTTGGTAACTCAGTGTGCCAAAATATATTTAAGTAAACCATAGCATTCAATATCCCAATTATCAATAACATTCATCACAGAATATCGCATATTCAAACAGAGAATATTAAACGGTATAAATAATTTTGAGGAATCCAGTTGGATCCCTCCAACCTGTTTCCCTGCATCCACAAATGTTAGCACAATATAAAATACCAATTCCACTTCAAGGTGGAATATCGTGGTATATGGGATTAATATAATATCATCCGCTATTATGCGGCGCATAGGGTCTCATCCGCTATATAATGTGGGAAATCAATCGTTCCAAGATATATTATATACTGTAATATAGCACATCCAAAACAATTTAACCATGCAACCAATTATTTAAATTTAATTATTTAAATTTAACTTAAAACCAGATGAGTGAGATTAACTCACCTTTGACCTTGTTTGCAACCTGATCTATCCCGATTAGTTCCCTCATGATTTGGGCCTTGAACAAACAATATATGGTTTATAAATATTCGAACTTATCGGAAATAAATTTCCATTCATTAACATTTTCCTATGATTTTAAATTACCATTACTATTTCCATTTTAAATTTAAATCTACCAGGTTAATAAAATTATAAACTTTACTGTTAAAATTTTGATAAACAGATTAAATTAAAAGTTTTAACATACTTAACCTACATAAAAAAAATGTTTGAAAGATGAAATTTTCCTAAGATATATACATATTTTCCCTTAAACCGTTTATAACAAAAATGTGTGTATATATATATATATATATTTAAAACAATACTGTAATATGCCAGAAACCCAAAACTACTTTTATAAACAATACATAAACTGATAAATGTTATTATTTTGACAAATCCATTTAGCTGTTTAACAACTTAATATTATCAATTAATAGATTTAATTAACCAATTTTAAATTAATAATTTAGCTAGTTAAATTTCATATCTCTATTTAAAAAAATAAGAGTTAAGTACTGAGAAAATTTAGAAAACTAAAAGGAAAAACAACTCGAATACCTCAGGAAAACTCTGGCGACAAACGGCGACCCTCCCACGAAACGCTCACTGCCGAGATCCACCCTCATCCTCGTTGAACTTATCACCTCGCGCATCACGAAGCACGTGATCGATCGAACTCGCCGACCCCCAGTCACCGAAATCGACACTCAACAGCTCATCTCGATCCCACGAACCGCCTACCACAAGCACCGAGGCCTCGCTCGAGCACGCAAGCCTTCATTCGACCATCAGCCTCTATGTCGCTCGAACCTTACTCGATCGCCGAGTTCGATTCGCTCCACTAATCCCCTGACTCGAATCGAACCTCCCCCAAATCGAAGATGGAAATCTGGAGCAAGGACGAAGCTCGCGATTAAGTTTAAATTTTAAATTTTTTTTTCTTCGAACGAATTGTTTAAATGGGAGAGGACACGATGCGTTTGAACTGGAAAAGAGGAGGAAAAAGGACGAGGAATTTTGATGAGTTCGGCCATGATTTGTTTTAAAGGAGGATCGACTGTGGTTATTGTTTCTCAAATGAAATTGGACAGAAAAAAAGAAAAAGGAATGAAAGGGAACACGATTTGATATTCACGTGATTTGAACAGGTGAACAGTATTCCTGGAATGAAGTGAAAAAGTTTTGTTGCGACTAGTTTTTGACTGGTTAAATAATATGTTTTAAATTTAAATTTTAGGTTTAAACCGCCCCGAATCGCAGCTAAAAATCTTGAACTCCTATCGAAGCATGCCGCTAGACGTTCGTAATGTTATACCCCTATTCCGAATGCACTGGAAAAGATTTCGAGTCCTAATTTGATCGTATGGAGAAGATTGCTTTTTGGGTTCAGTTATAATATTAAATTTTGATATATATTTAAGCGCGTTTGTATATCGTACGCTCACAAAACAACTCCGATCAATTTCGTCGAATTCCGAGATTGTGCCTCAGAAGGCTATTTTTAAATTCAATTTAAACGATGAAATTTCAAAACTGAACAAATCACGGTTAAATTTAATTTCAAAACTTCTACTATCGTCAGCACTACCAATATAAATTTTACGGACCTTTAAATTATTTTTAACAGGCTTAAAACTCTGGATTCAACGTCTTACCCAATTTCCAATAATTAAATTCCAAATAAATGGTGATATTCGAAATTTAAGTTACAAATTGACTTTTAAATATTTAAAATTAATTAAATATTCTAATTTTAAATGCTCAAAAATTCCGGGTCGTCACAAGCATAATGAGAATTCTAAATTCCATAACCATTGATAGAAAAATATATAAAATGACATACATTTATAGCCTCATGTAAAAAATATATAAATTTACCATAGAATTTGAAAAATTACTCATTGAATATGATACAATGAAGAGAAGAGGTATATTACCCATGCACAAAAGCAAGACGTACATTTTATATTATGTAAAATATAGGATGGCCCATAAAATATATGAAGAGGAGGTTCTGCAAGTGGACAAGTAGGCACGTGAGTTGATAGCGTAATGTTTGAATAGTATAGTATATATAAGGACGTGGCCTTAAACTCGAATACTAGGCAATATAACACATGCTTCAACAAGCTAGAAAAATGGATGGCGCACCATGTACACAATATATCATGAAGTTAGTTATGTGGCGCACGTAACATTATCAATCACAAAAGCAAAAATAATTAACAATGAAGCACGTATGTTGGTTTAAGTGAATGCATGCAAAGTTTTAGCAAATGCACGTGAAGGAATTTCATGCAAAGAGTTTGGCCTATTTCGTAGGCGATGATCTCTATTTTTATACGTTGACTATGAGATTGTTGACGTGCGACGACTATTGGTTAAACATCAGACGACCTTTATATTTACAAGCGATAACTGAGTAAATTTTTAATGTGTGATCGTCTATATATTAACGAGATAACGTAAATAAATTTTCAAGACACGACGTTCAACATTTTAACGCGTGAAAAATAAATAAATTTTTAAGATGCGATGACCTATTTTAACACGTGAAAATAAGTGACTTTTTAAGGCAAGATAGTTTATGATCTTAAAATGTTGGGAATAAGAAAATGATTTTGTTAGATATTTTGATGAAATTTAAAAAAATGTATTAGTCCTTTTTTTAAAGAGTGAAGTTATTATTTTGAAAAAGTAATTTGTGTATAACTTGGCTATCTTATTGAACGTATATTTAATAGATTGATGATGTGTTGTATGTTCATTTTTATATATTGGTCGATTATGATATTATATATGATATCATCATACATTGTTGACATACTCATTTATATATATTATATATGATATCATCCAACATTGTGACCGTGGGGATTTAGGAACTGATGACCAATTAGGGTTGTTCCAATGGTGAAGCTGCCCAAGCAAGTTGAGTCGACTTTTAGCAAGAAGTTGAAAAATAAGAAAACAAGATGAAAATTTCTATGCTACTGTTATTGATAGGTCTAAAGTATTATCACTACTATATGGAAATTGTTTTTGACCAGAATTTTGATCTACAACTTTTAAAAATTCAAGTTATTTATCAGTGAACTAAATTGAGTCAACAATTGTATAGTATTTGCTAAATCTAATCAATGCCAAATGGTAATTTGGAGTATGCAGATTTTCAAGTCGATTGTGATATCTTTTTTTATGATGAGTAACATACATACGTGACTGCATGTGGTTTTTAGGTCAATTTTATTCCTCAACATGTGTACTTTTATGTATAAAATGCAACTTATATCAAAACTTTTTGATTCCATGTTGTCCTGTAAGCGGAGTCTTCTACTTGATACGACTTTTAAAGATTTTTATAGTATGCTTAGATCGTTGTTGAAATCTGAAATTTTGATGTGCGTACCAGATGACACTAATTTATAGATGCTTTCGTGAAGTAATTTACTCTCACTTTCAAATCTCTAAATTACTCCAAATAAATGACTATATTTCAGAGTGTTTTTTAATAAAATTTCATTGCATAATGCATATAACTGCAATTTGTGTACATAGCATGGGTTCGTACTAGTAATAAAGATAACAATATTATTCAATGAATACCTTAAAAGAAATGCAGTCTCGTATTAATTTAGCTAAGAAAAATGTAGTATTTAAAAGTAGAAATAATAATAATGCCTTCATTACCCTGTTAACTGATATGTATGCCAATGAATACAACTCTATACTATATTTAGAAAATTAGTTAGATTTTAACTTATTATAATTTTGAATATAACATTCATCTCAAATCAAATCTAGCTTCCTTGGATAGCCTTACTAAGGACACATTTGATTCTTCGCTATTATTAGGATATTAACCTTAAATTAGAATTCTCGTTACTTGTTTTTTTTTGTAACAAGATTGCAGTATATCATTTATTGATCATTTCTCGGTTTTAATCTTAATATTGCTTGTTTTATTATTATATCGGATTAGTATATTTTTATTTTGCACACACACACACACATATATATATATATTCATATTTATGTATACATACATACATATATAAACATACATACACACACACACACACATGCACACATACATACATATATATGCATACACACACACATAATATATATATATATATACACACACACACATTGGTCTTACATTTTTGGTCTAGTCTTCGTTGCAGCTTCAGATATGCTTATTGGACTAGATGAATTTTACTGATTTTTAGGACATGATCACCTATCATATTAGCGGGTTAACTGTTGTATTATTTTATTATGGACCTTAGCTTTCTAGGATTGGAGTTTCCTTTTATTTTAATTCACATTGTACAAGGGGAGATCGTTATATATCCATCATATTGATAGCTCCATATTCGAGTGTGGAATAAAATACATGAGTGTCATCCTCTACTAATAGAGGGTTACTCATTTTTCTCAAAAAATACATCCAGTTTGTTAATAATAAGATCGACCTAACTGCGAATAAGTTAATCAAGTTAATGCTAGCATAATCATGATAAAGTGTTTCAAAAAATTTCTTGAATCAGGTATGTTTTTTAAAATTGGGTTAATGCTTTATTGATTTGGGCTATGCAGCCTAAGAAAAATACAACGTCGAAGCAATTAAGCATGTAGGTTACATAAACCTATAACCCATAAGCCAACATAACACTGCTTTACTAACATTCTTACTTTGCACGGAACAAAACAAACCGAGAAAGATCTAGAAAGATAATTCATAGCGGCTCCTCAAAAGCTCAAAATTCCCTGCTTTGTTGTAATAGACCCATCATCTGCACTACCTCCAATTCTTCTTGTATGGCTCTGGTAAGAAACATCCTTCATATTCTCTTCATAGTAATTCGCACATCCAATTAGATAAGATTACTGACTGCTTCTTCATTTCTTATGACCTTCTACCAAATGTCTATTGTTACGTTCCTTCCAAATATGCCAAACTATAGACGTAATGTCTATGTTGGTGATCTTGGACAACAAATTAGCAATATTCCAGTACCTCTTCAGGTATAAGATCTCTGCTCTTAAGTCTACTGTTATCCTGCCTTTTGGCAAGGCCCTGATATTAAGGAATTGACTGAAAACCAAAGACCGCTCATCCCGAATATCGATGATACATAGGTTCACTATGGATGTCGATAAATTTTGTTTGAGTTTGGATCAAGCTAAAATTAATATGACATGACAAGCAAAGCTATGAAAGCTACCATTCCAAGTTTCAAGTCAATCGGAGTTCGTGTGCTCGAGGTATGATCGATACAACTCAAGTAAACAAGCCATTTGTATCCATCAAGAAGCCATGTTCGAGTCAATCTGTTCGAATCCATCCATAACCACATTGTTCGCATCCCTCTATTCGTATCCATCAAGTGACCCTCTTTTCGTATCCATCAAGTGTCCCTCTATTCGTATCCACCACATAGACTCTATTTCCTATCCAACTGGCCTGGTTCGATTTCGAATCCATCGATGGGAGTCAATACATATAATTCGGCCAAGGATCGATACAAATTGAACATCAAATGAACGATATGAACAAGGCACTACAAATTGATACAAACAGAGCAACATGACCGATCGATAAGAACAGAACAGTAAAGATCGACACGAACAAGACCACGACACTCGATACGAACAGAATAGCTTTGATCGATTCGAACAAGAACAAGTCAAATCGATACAAAAAAAAGCACAAACATTGTAAGACTCGATCGACTCGGCATGAAAAGTGGATCGATCCGAAGAGTTAGCGCCACGTCAACTTGCAGGCACGTGCCTGGATCGATTCGAGTAGATCGATACGAGGGGCATCGATGCGAACAGGACAGCATACATAAAACCCGAGCTTGCATCGATCATAACTCACAATCCACAAGTCCAAATGCTATGAAATTTTCAAAGGAGCTTACGTACAACCTAAAGAATGTTCATGCTAAATTTCGACTTGATTGGGTCAAATCTTGATCGATACGAAATTCATTCGTATTGATCAGGATCGAGTACAAATCGCATGGGATCGATCGCGTGGGCGCGCACACGTACCAGAAGAGGTCTCTCGATATTTGAGCGAGATATTTAAAGCCTACGCCTATAAATAGCATCCCAGGGCCAACAGGAAAGGGACTTTTGGCTCTCCTACGTCCAGACTCTGTCGAATTCATTTTTGCACTCCAAGATCACTGTTGTACTCGAAAATCACTATTGTAGTTCGCTGTACTCAGTTGTTATCCGTAAGAAAACATCAATAAAGTCATCAATTTCATAGTGGACGTAGGATATACACCGAACCACTCTAAATCATTATGTTTCTGCGTGATTATCTGACCTGTTTTTGAAATGTTTGTTAGATAATCCTCTTTTTCCATTTATTTTCTTCATTTTATCTCTTCAAATACTTCTGAAGAGTGTTGTGTCCAATTTTGGTACAAACACTTTGGTGCTTTCATCGAGAAAACACAATTTTTCTCCTGCTCTTTGGATCTACTATCGATACCGGATTTCACAAATCTGAGAAGAAGATCCAGATCTCAAGTACAGAGTTCTTCCATCCTATTCATATTTGCATCAAATCTAGGAAAGAACTTCACCATCCATCGTGGTTAGCACAAGGACCACTTCTATAGCTGCAAATCAAGAAGGACGGGATAGACAGAATCCCGTACAACTGCCTCCACCCAATCAGAATGCTGCTGGACCATCAGATCCATCAAGCCCTGTTACCTGAGAAGAATTCCAGATGCTTATGCAAGAACTGACTCAGAGCCGTCAGTAACTCGCTCAACAGTTGCGTGCAAATGCAGAATTGACTAATTAGTTAAATTGTCAAAGGCATAGGAGATCCAGAAGGGATCAGGCCTTCTATTCATCCATGGAGAGTTCAGCATCTTCGGATTAACATCACAGATCTACTCACCCACGGCTAGACGGGAGTTGCACTCAAGCTACCGGACATCAACCTATGCTGAACATTGGGCAACCCGAAATTGTCCCGTCAACCAGCTACCAGACTAGACCCTCCTCCTAGGGAAGTATTGTTCCTCATTACACCACAAACAACCATGCTACCACTGCTGATATTGAACTAGGAGTTGATGCCCATAATCAGTTAGATCCGAACCATCATTAACCTGGACATACTCCCGAACCCTGTGTTCCAGAGAACTTCGATCCAAAGAGGCGAGATATAGACCGTCGACAGCGACCGGTCCAACCTTGCATTATGGAACCCGACCACATCTTGGCCCAGCGTGCACAAAATGTACAGATGCCAGACATCCCCGTAATGATCCGTCAGATTATTCGAGAGAGTTAAGGCCTCACAAATGACGACTGGGGAATCTCCCGGAGTCATACTCCTTTACTGATGAAATACTCTATGCTGAACCACCTCGGCGATTCAGGATGCCAACTTTACAAGTTTATGAAGGAATTTCTGATCCCAACCGACACATCTTGAAGTATGAGTGGTTGATGAATGCTTAACGGGCTAACGATGCAGTTAAATGCCGAAGCTTCCCGATCTCTCTGGGAGGCATAGATACTATGTCGTTCACACGTTTGCCACCTCGGTCTATTTCTTGTTTTGACCAACTAGCAACCAAGTTTGATGAGAAGTTTCAGATGCATGTCGCAAGGCCGAAGGATGTTAACACTCTGTCTAGTGTCACTCAAGCTCTTGGAGAGACACTCCAACGTTATTTAGAAAGATTACATGCTGCGTGTGCTAAGATCAGCAACCCTAATGACAACTCCATTCTTGTGGCATTGACTAAGGGGGTTGACCCCGATTCTGAATTCGGCAACTGGTTGGCCGAAAAACCAATTGCATCATTGGACCGTTTCTATTCCATGGCAGCCCAATCCTTGAGAAGGGAGGACGTGAAACAGTCTAGGAAACAGGATGACGAGGGCCAAGCATGGATGGAATCCAGAGCAATAGCTGTTAAACAATCTGGGGAGAAATCTGGAAAAGTTCGGTTGAATATACAAACTAAATAGATTCGGCAAAAAGGCAATGGGAATCAAAATAGAAAGCGGGATCAGAACCGTAGCCCGCGACGTAGGTCTCCGATGTTTGATAATTATACTCCACTGAACACGTCGTTGGAGAATGTATATCTACAAACCTGCAATACTATCCAGTACAAGAAGCCTACTCTGAAGCCATCATCGAAAAGGCATATCCAAACAGGGAAATTTTTGTAGATTTCACGAGAGCTATGGCCATAATACAAATGAGTGTCATCATTTGCAAGATCTCATTGAGAAGTTGATAAGAGAGAGGAAGCTACAACAGTTTGTGCGGGCGCCGCAGTCTGGAGGTGCGGGCCTATCGAATCAAAATAATGTACCTAATCAAGCGAGACAGGAGGAACCCGCTCATACCGACGGGAGGTTAGTGATAAATACAATAAGTGGTGGTCCTCATCCAGCAGACCGAAGCTGGAAGGAAATGGAGTCATATGCCAATTCTAGTAGGCATGCAGGCTTCGAGTGTTGTAGTCGTTTTGATGATGGGGCTCCGATCAAACAACAGAAGACGATGACTGACGACATCATGTTCTGAAATAAAGATGTTGACAAGGTCGAAGCCTCCACTATTGATCCACTTGTCATATCAGCTCAGGTAGATGCTGCTTGATTAAGAGGATCATGGTTGACAGTGGAAGTTCTGTTAATATTTTGTTCAAGCGAGCCTATGACCAAATGAAAATGGAAGCCAAAGATTTGAAGCCTTGCTAGTCTCGAATCCACGACTTCAATGGGAGTGCTATTATACCCACCGAAATAGTGGAACTATCAGCGGAGTTGGGAGTTGGAGAGCATCGGAGAGTCCGGATACTATAGTTTGTTGTTTCGGATATAGACTCGTCGTATAATGCTTTCTTGGGCCGACCGGGCCTAGCTGAATTCAGGGCAGCCATTTCCTCATGGTGCTTGACTTTAAAATTTCGCACCGATCATGGGGTTGGAGTCGTTCAAGGAGATCAGGCTGCTGGACGAGCCTGTTATGTTGTTGAGCTACGCGGGGGCATAGCGAAAAGAGAAAGGAAAGGGCGTAGAGGAATCTTCCTGCGTCTGTTTTGTTGAAAATTGACAATTGGTGCCTGAGCCTAGGCCCGGGCACCCCAACCAATTCCAAAGAGATCTTGACCTAAGAGATAACGAAAGTGAAGACAAAAGTAAAGACAGTCAAGCTTTTCCGACCGAACTAACGATTGATGTCTCGATTGACGAAGGCGATGATTCTAGAATGATAAAGATTGGGTCTCAATTAAGCCAACAAATGCAAGAGGAATTGGTTGAATTTCTCCGGGAAAACCTTGACGTGTTTGCCTGGACACATTCTGACATGTGTGGGATCTCGCCGGACATCCCGAGCCACACATTGAATATTGACCCGCGGTGCATCTCCGTCAAGCAAAAAAGGCGCGGTATGGATCCAGAGAGATCTGCCGCCCTTAAAGAAGAGGTCGATAAGTTAAAATCGAATGGGTTTATTCGAGATGCCTTATACCCGGAGTGGGTATCCAATCCTATACTTGTCCGAAAGCCAAATGGGAAATGGATAACGTGTGTTGACTACTCAGACTTGAACAAAGCTTGCCCGAAAGACAGTTTTCCACTTCCTCGAATTGATCAGCTTGTAGATTCAATGGCTGGACATGAACTCTTATCCTTTATGGATGCATATTCCAGTTACAACCAGATACCCATGCATTACCTGACCAAGAACATACCGGCTTCGTAATCGATCTGGGACTCTATTGCTACAAAGTCACGCCTTTCGGACTCAAGAACGCCGGGGGAACGTACCAACGACTAGTCAATCGAATGTTCGCTAACCAGAACGGAAAGTCCATGGAAGTATATGTAGACGATATGCTGGTGAAGTCACGATTATCCACTGATCATATTAAAGACTTGAAATCGATGTTTAGTGTCCTTTGAGAATACAGGATGAAGCTCAAACCATAGAAATGTCACTTTGGGATCGCATCCAGAAAATTCCTTGGGTTTATCGTCAACACTCGAGGAATCGAAGCAAATCCCGAAAAGATCTGGGCAATCAGAAATCTTGAGACTCCAATAACCATAAAGCAAGTCAAGAACCTCAACAGGAAAGTAGCAGCACTGAGCATGTTCATTACAAAGTCCACTGATAAATGCATTCCTTTCTTTGATTTGATTCGAAAAGGGAAACATAATTTTGAATGGACCACGGAATGTGAGGGTGCATTCCGAGCACTAATTCAACACCTCTCCATACTGCCTATTTTGTCAAAGCCTATCGATCATCAGCAATTGTACCTTTACTTGCGGTATCAGAAAACACAATCAGTGCAGCGTTAGTTCGGGAGGAAGACCGAGTGCATAAACCGGTCTACTATATTAGTAAACGACTAACTAGAGTTGATAGAAATTATCCGAAGCTAGAGAAGTTGGATTATTGTCTCGTTATTGCCTCAAGGAAGCTCCGTCAGTATTTCCAGGCTCATCCTATCACTGTTTACACCGATCAACCGTTACGACAGGTCCTTATGTAGCCTGAGACGTCTGGTAGGTTGCTCAAATGGAACATTGAACTGAGCTGGTTTGATATTACTTATGCTCCGAGGCGAGCTATTCAAGGACAAGTCCTAGCAGATTTCAAAGCCGAATTTACCATCCTAGAGGACTTGCCCGAAATCAGTGAATCTCCCGAGTATATCTGGAAGCTGCATACTGATGGTGCATCAAACGACCGGTGCTTGGGTGTTGGAGTTGTACTTGAAACCCCCGAAGGTCGATCCATATGTTGTGCTCTAAAGTTTGATTTTCGTGCGACCAATAATGAAGATGAATATGAAGCCTTACTCGCCGGATTGAAACTCGCCCAAGTTTTGAGAATCATTGCTGTGGAAATTTATTGTGATTCCAAATTAGTTGTGTGTTAGGTTCGGAGTGAATATCAAGCAAAAGATCGAAGATTGGCTGCTTGCCTAGCCCGAGTCCAGGAGATACTTAATCAGTTTGAATATTATGCCATCTTCTACATACCCCGTGAGCGCAATCAAAAGGCTGATTCATTAGCAAAGTTAGAAAGTACGGGCGAAGCACAACAAATGGGACTCATTCCTGTGGAAACTTTATCTTCCCCAAGCATCGATCAGATGGAGACAGACTGATATTTGAATCACTCCCAATGAGGAGTCATGGGTGACCCCATTCCGAAATTATCTCGAGCATGGAACATTTCCAAAGTGCAGGAGTGAAAAGAGACAGATTCTTCGAAAAGCTGTGCGGTTCACTATTCAGGATGGAGTCATGTATAGAAGAGTATATTCCGTTCCTTTACTCCGATGTATCGCTCACAATGAAATTAAGCGAGTATTGCATGATGTACACGAAGGAGAATGTGACGATCACACCGAGAGGCAAGCTCTCGCTAAGAAAGTACTCCTATACAGATATTATTGGCTGACTGTAAACCGCGATGCAGCAGATTACACCAGGAAATGTGATAAATGTCAAAAGCATGCTTGAATTCCTAGAGCCCCACCTACTGAGATAACCAAAATGGTCAGTCCATGGCCGTTTGCTGTATCGGGCATCGATATCATTGGCTTTCTACCTCTAGCCAAAGGTGGTACGAAGTACGCCATCGTCGCAGTTGATTACTTTACCAAGTGGGCTGAAGCTGAACCTCTTGCTACTATCACAACAAATAAGGTGATCAACTTTGTAGTTTGCAACATTATCTGCCGATTTGGTCTCCCACATACCATCATCACTGATAACGGGACCCAATTCGACAGTGCTGAGTTCAAAGATTTCTGCCAACAATTCCATATAAAGAAGAAATTATCTGCAATTGCACACCCTCAAGCGAATAGCTAGGTTGAAGCTGTTAATAAGGTTATCAAGTCTATTCTAAAGAAATGACTGGAAAAGGCCAGGGGCAAGTAGGTTGATGAACTTCCTATGGATTTATGGGCTTACCGAACAACCCATAAGTCCGCGACCGGACACACTCCATTCACTCTTTCCCGTGGTTCAGAAGCCGTTATTCTAGTCGAAATGGAAGTACCTTCTCATCGTATGACTTATTATGATCCAAAGACAAATGCCATACTACTTGCTGAATCCTTGGATTTGTTGGATGAGAAGAAAGAAGAGGCAGATTTGAGGGCAGCTGCATACCAAAGTCGAGTCGCTCGATTATACAATGCCAAGGTCCGACCCCTAACCTTTAAACTCGGCAATCTCGTCCTCAAAAGAATCTACCCGGTTCCTTCGCACATGAAACCAACGTGGGAAGGGCCGTATGTGATTGAACGAAAGCTCGGAGATGGCACATTTAAGTTATCGACCGTTGACGGTCTTACTTTGCCAAGAGCCTGGAACAGCGAAAGTCTCTATCGCTACTACACATGACAGACTTTATTTATTCTATTTTTCATCTGCAATTTGTTTCTGCATTTCAAAATTTGAATTTGTAATAAGGCAACTGACTTTGCCATATTTTATCATTTCAACAATAAAATGCCATCTCTTCGAGCCAGAGCTGTGATTTATTGAATGTATCATACAACCATCACGATGCACGAAGAGCTAAGTTCCATCATACTGTAGGATTTATTCAAATAAGGAGTGACTGTGATACGACCGACCACTCACTAAGTGAAACCCGAGCTCGGGGGCAAGCCATCACACTGAAGCCAAAGAAGGATTGACACACGACAATCCTTTAACTAACTCCAGTCTCCCAGAGTGCGAGCTGGAGTATAAACTTATAAATGCGGTTTCGAAGAGGGTGGATCCATCCACCTAACGAATTTGACCATATCTTAACCAAGTTCGAGGAGGATGGACCCGTCCATCTAACGACCTCACTTGTTAACTCACGGTGGATGTGAATCGACCATCCACAATCCTGATAAATCCATCGTTCCTGGAGTGCGAACGAAATCCTAAAAGCCTAAATAGATGTGACTGACCGTCTGTCGGCCAACTTCAAATTCCTAGAGTGTGAATTGGAGTATGAATATCAACTCTAAGTTCTCAAAGTGCAAACTGGGGTATAAACACCAATATCAAATTCCCAGAGTGCGAATCGGAGTATAAAAATCAACTCCAAATTCCCAGAGTGTGAGTTGGAGTATAAACATCAACCAACTTCAAGTTCCCAGAGTGCGAACTGGAGTACAAATGTTGACTATCTTCGGATTGCCAGAGTGCAAACCAGAGTATCGACTGCAAATAACTCTAAGTCCCCAGGGTGTGGTCGGAGTATAACATACTCGGGTGTGATCGACCACCCATAAAATAACTTAAGTCCCCGGAGCATGGACATATACTTAAAACTTAAACAGGCGTGATCGACCGCCGACATACAAATGCAAATCCTCGGGGTGCGGATGTGATCATTAATAAGTGAGCAAGTGTGATTCGACCACTCGACTCTTACTTGTTTCAGCACTGATTCAACGATGTTAAGCTCGACGAAATGAAGGCGAAATGCAATCGCTAGCCGATCTTTACAACTCATCCCCGAAACTGGGGGCAGAACTTAAGTTTCAACCATCGACTGAAGCAGTGCAACATCAAAATTCAACTTAATCTCCGACTATGACTCATGTCCGTAATTTCGGGACTTGACAAGTAAACACAAACTCGACTAAAGGTCAAAATTTCACAAGTGCACTGAAATGGAATTCAAATACTGGAACACTTATGCAAACGAACAATAATTGAGTTAAAGCCAAATAGAAATTTCATTTCAACTATTTATGGAAGGAATTTATGTACAAGTTATTTCCAAAATCCTACTAGCGAGGGCTGAACCTGCGTCTATACATGGCCTATACAAGAAAAACAAAAGCAAATTCCTATCTACTCAAAAATGAGCCAAAGAGGCCTATCTACTCTTTCTTCTTCCTTGGTTTCTTCTTCGGCGTGGACCCGCTGGAGCTGTCGATGATTTTCCTCTTCAAGCCTTTGCCTTTCGGCGGCTGATCTCTAGTGGGTGGCATTATGTCCACTTCCTCCTCCGAACTCACATGTATAGGAATGCTACCAGAAGGCAGAGTCGGAGGAATCGGATCAACTGTAGGAGCTGGGATAGGTACGCTGGTGTGAAAAACCGTACCACAGGAGATATCATCCTTAACGGAGCCGGGCCAGGTCCCGCCATTCCACCTTTGAAGTTGCCTGTCTGGGTTGCTGCTTCCATTTGGGCATTGTTCTCAGCTATAGTTTCTTCCTCGTGAAGTGTTTGCGCAGTGTTAGGAATGTCTGCAGCTAGACCTGAGGAACTAGTCGCCGGTGCGCTTCCGCTCATAACAAATGGCAGATCCGCAAAGGGGTCACTGTGATGACCGAGAAGTTCCTCTATCATCTTTTCATCAAAGGAAAGTGTGCAACCCTGCGTTTCGCCAATTGACATGGTAGTTTTTATAGCAACCGCTTCAGTTACGATAGCCTCCAACGCATGATGCGATTCTTGAGTGGTGGTAGGAGGCGCAACGGATGTAGCTCCAATCACTGGAAAGAAACAAAGGAAGCTGTTATTAAGTATTTCAAGTGAAGCTTCCAATCGTGAACAAGTATACAAAACGTTCAGAATACCTTCCTCGGTTTGATTTGTTGGCGGTTGAACGGCCTCATAAAGTTGCTCGCTAGCTTGAGATATCTACGGCTGATCTGGGTTGTAAGCAGGAACGGACTGAGATTCAACCGTGAAGATCGGTTCAGGCTGAGTTGGCATAAAAGTTTCGGGACTTATATCACAGTGCTCGACACCAGAACCTTCTCCAACTCCCGAATGCTGAGTGCCAAGCTTCTCCTTCTCATACGAAATCATAGCATCATAGAGAATTTTTCTTTCATCTTCGTTCAGCACTCGGCTCTCAAGCTCGAATTCGTCGACTGATTCGCCCTGATGGGCAGCTTTCTCATCCTCAACTAGACGACCCCAGGTGTTGTATAAGTGAGTCGGATAGTTATCGAGCCAGGCTAGGTTCCTATTCTTTAAGACATTGGCACTATAGGTGATGAGGAGATCTTCAATGTCAGCCTCCAGCCTGGACTCCTCCATTCGGACCTTCTCCTCGACCTCAGTCTCCACCACACGGACCTTAGTCGTTGCTGCATCATGTTCGCCTCGAAGCACTACGGCCTGTTCACATGCTTCCTAGGCTGCGATATTTGCATCATTTCTTTCTAAGCCAAATTTCGAAAAATTTGGATTTAAGCTCATTAAGTTCTTTAAGGGCTGCATCCCGCTCGGCTATGACAGTAGTGTTTCGGTGGCCCATCTCCTACACCAGGGCAAAGTGTGTTTGCCTTATCCTCTCAATGGTCAAGTTCGCCTCATCGGCCTTTTGAGTGGCCTCTATTTTTGACTTTCGGGAGGATTCAGCTTCATCATTAAGCACTTGAATGATTCGTCTTTTTGAGCAAGCTCGGCTTCTAATTTCTCTATGGTAGTCGCCCGCTTAAAGGCTAGCTTCAATGATTTCTCTACGGCTTTCGCCCACTCCTTATACTAATTGTCGATTTCATGAATATAATCGTGCATCGTGTTCTCTGCTTCCGCAGGAATTCTCTTTAAGTTAGGGGGAAGATGTAACCGTCAAAGAAAACATTCGAAAATTCCTTCTTCAATTGTGCGATCCTGATTGCCCCTTCCATGGTGGGATCTGTAATAGCATGTTCAACGTCAATGGGAGTTTCGGCCTCGTGTCTACGACAGTGTGATTTAGGCCTAGAGGCTTGGGAAGATGATTTCTGGCGGGGAGGCTCTACAGTTTGTTTTCCATAGCACGAAGAGTGTGTAGGGATTCTAGGAGGTGGAGAACGGGACCGGGATCGATGTCTGTAGTCTCTGTCCTTATCTTTGTCATATCTTTCTTGGCTAGAGTATCCACGATCATAATTCCTCTCTACCTCTCTCATATGTGAGTAATAATATGAAGAGGATCGGTGAGCTGAGCGAAGACTCCTTAACATCGAACCACGTCCAGACATTGTATCTGCAAAGTAAGAGAAACAAAGTTAATAATCTCCTAAAGTAAACAGTTTGCGATCGAAAATCGTGTAGTGCCGTGAAGTGTATATGTATGTACAACCCCTCGACCAACCGGAGATGTCGGCCACACTTGTGAGAAGAGACTTGCTTAAGCCTAAGGCACTCTGAAGCTCCTCCAATCCGGCGTCGTGTTGAAGTGACACATAATCTGAAATTGGGATATCGGCGAGCCCTTCAAAAAGGTTCTCCACCTGTAAAGGAGGAGCCTCTGAAATTCTAATACCGAAAACAGGGAGAGACACGATCACAGATTTCCATATCCTAGACTTAGAACGCTTATGGGCTACAACCCTGCCTTTTCTCCTTCCTACAAGATCCTGAAAGTTGCCAGAAGGCCTAGCTACGGGTTCATCGTTCGTGGGCATACTTTCTTCACCACCCTCCTCGAAACTTACGGCCTCGAGTACTTTGCACTTCAACCGTCTCGTTGGGACTACCCTCAATGTTCCTTCAAGCCTTATACTATGATTTCGCTCGATCAGCCCGACGGTCTTCAAGTTTCGGTCTGTTAATACCGACTTTATTTCCCTCATCTCATTCGGCACTTCTTGAAGGAAACGAACTATTTCTTTAAAGTGTGCCCCCTCGGGTCGTGGAATTATAGCTGTAAAGGAAAGAAGATATTAGTTTTGATATCAACTATGATTATCTTGTTAACTACTTGAAAAGATTGCAACACTTACTTCTGACTAACCATCGGCTGGCGAATCCTGGAGGACATCGGGCATAGAACCACTCCGTTTTAAAATAACTCAGCCTGGTCCAATAGCCGATCACAAATTGACAATTCCTGACTGACTCTAGGAATGTGAACGAGGGACTATCTCCTCGACTCTTGAGATTAAATAAGTATCTGATCTCGATCGGGGTCGGTGGTCGAAAATGATGCTCCATAAATACAATAAATAGGCTGTTCAGCAAAGCGTATTCGTTCGAATGTTGCTCTGATGGAGAAATTTCAAAGAAAGACAGCACTTCTCTAATGTACTGGTTGAACAGAAGAAGTGTTCCTGTTGTGCATGCGTGGCGATTAAAGGCAGTAAATCCCTCTGGGGGAGCACGCGGTCTATCATTCGGTCCCGGTAATAGTACGTCGTCCAGCGACAAGCCATGTCTCAGGCATATCCGTCCCAACACATCTTCGGAGATGTTTGACGGAACAGAATCTTGTGGGTTACCGATGAAAATAGCACCTGGCAACTCGTCCGGAGCTGGGTCGATGACTTCGGCCGCGATGGCCGGTATCTCTATTATTAAGGGAAGTGAACTCTGAGTTTCCTGCAGTCGTGAGCTTGTAGACTCCATAACTAACTAACTTATGAAAAACCATTACTAGACAATAATAAGCCCATGTGTTCCCTAGTGTGAAGTGTATGAATGTGTTGTGCAATGCAGTGCTACATGTTGCTTAAGGAAGTATACAGAGTTAGAGAAAATGTCCAAACGATGAGACTTCGAAATTCAAACTGGAGTGACTGTCATCGCCGACCGTCACAAACGTGCCATCCAAACTTTATAGACCGATCCGAGTTACAGCCTGTTAAGATTTTGTTGAATTACAGTTGAATTACAGTTCCGTCGACGAGCTTCGAAAGGTAGGCAAATATGCGGTTCAACAATTAAGTTCAGATATGCAAGAATGAAGCTTATCGGAGTCATATGTTCGGTTGAAGTTCGTGTCCATCAAAATGCAAGTTCAGATCGACCACCTAAAGTCTCGTTCATATCGATCGAAACTCGATGGTTTCGTATCGATCATGACGCCATCTTCGTATCGATCGAAACTCGATGGTTTCGTATCGATCAGTTCGCGATAACTTCGTATTCGATCAGAGCTTAATCACTTCATATCGATCCAAAACACGCACTTTGCATTGACTTCGCATCGATCGGACTATAATGGAATTCGTGTCCACCACAACTATACTTCGTATCGGTATCGATTCGAAATGATAAACGCAGAATCCATGAACTAACAATCGAGGCGAAGTCGGAGGTAGAGGACCGATACGAAGTTCCTGGTTGAGATTCGAGGCGAAATCAAGTTCCTTTAACTCTTCGTCGACACGAAATCAAAGCCGAACAACCATCCACCAATTCCTTCGTATCCCTCCTTATTCCTTCTTCTCCAATGAACGCAAACTCCATTATTCTCTCCATGACTTCGCTTCGGTCCAACTCCGGCATCAACAAAGCCGGAATAGGCCATGACTTTGAATGAGTTAGTGTTGAATCTCGAGCCTCCTAAATATCTACAAGAATTCGTCGATTAATTACCTAATTTGAGTACCTAGCTCGAGGGATTAAAACTTGGGTCAGTTTGAAGGCAACTGCAGTTTTCTGGCTTTCGAAGTTTTATCGATACGAAGGCTGGAAGTCAAATGAAAGCAGATAAAAAACTTTCTAAGTACAAAACGTTTATATATGGACCCAAGGAGTGAAGAAAAACGTTTCGCCTCCCAGTCAAAGCAACCGGTTTCAACAGGTCTCTCATTGGATCGATACGAATTAGTTATTCGTATCATCGACTCAAACTTTATCGATACGGAGTTTGCAGCAGAGATTTTTCTGAACCATCGGATTCCATCGATACAAAACACTTGTTCGTATCCACTGATTTCAACTCCATCCAAGATGCATCGATACGAACTGCACTGCTCGTATACATCAAGTCACGGCCCCTAAAGATTCGTATCCATCGATACGAATAATACATGGGGGACCAGTTTCTCTGTTCGTATCCCTCATTGGTCTATGGTACGAAATCACTCGTTTGTATCCATCATTTTGAAAGATTACAGGGATTCATAACCGTCGATGCAAAGATTAGTATAAAATAATATCCAGACTATACAATTCAGTCGGTACGAACTCTATGTTCGTTCATCCCGAACCGATCCAGGAGAGGATCGATACGAAGGGATACCCCAAAATAGCCATCAAGCGTTGTTACAACTCGAATTTCACATCGATTCAGGAGAGGATCGATACCGAATTCGATACAAAAAATTAAAAACCTGACAATGACTCGTGAACGTATGAACGTTAACGGGGGTTAGGCTAACATGCATTCATGTATAATGAACTAACATCCAATCTTTAAAATTCAAAGAAATTGGATACTTGTCTGGTGACAATTACCACAACAAACAACAGATCACTATCATGCAATACTCAGTACACAGTACAAAAAGTTGGCAGTCAACAGTTCATATTATTGAAAAATCAGTCAAAGATTACAGCTTTCGACGGAAAGACAACAATCGTTCAATCAGTCAGACAGAGCTATCCAGAATGAAGGATAGAACCATTCAAAGCACGTCATGTTCTCACAAGACATACTTTAGGGGGAAATGTTATCCCGCCTTTTGGCAAGGACGTGATATCAAGGAATTGACTGAAAACCAAAGACCGCTCATCTCGAATAATGATTATACGGGGATCACTGTGGATGTCGATAAATTTTGTCCTAGTCTGGATCAAGCTACAATTAATATGACATGAGAAGCAAAGCTATGAAAGCCACCGTTCCAAGTTTCAAGTCAATCGAAGTTTGTATGCTCAAGATATGATCGACACAACTCAAGTATACAAGCCGTTCATATCCATCAAAAAGTCATGTTCGAGTCGATCTGTTTGAGTCGATCTGTTCGAATCATTCCATAACCACGTTGTTCGCGTCCCTCGGTTCGTATCCATCAAATGTCCCTCTATTCGTATCCATCAAGTGTCCCTCCATTCGTATCCACCACGTAGACTCTATTCGTATCCAACTGGACTAGTTCGATTTCGAATCAATCGATGGGAGTCAATTCGTATCATCCGGCCAAGGATTGATAAGAATTGAACATCAAACGAATGATACGAACAAGGCATTGCAAACCGATATAAACAGAGCAACATGATCGATCGATACGAACCGAACAGTTAAGATCGACACGAACAAGAACACGGCACTCGATACGAACATAATAGCTTCGATCGATTCAAACAAGAACAAGTCACATCGATACGAACAAGGAACAAACGTAGGAAGACTCGGTCGACTCGACATGAAAAGTGGATCAATCCGAAGAGTTAATGCCACGTCAACTTGCAGGCACGTGTCTGGATCGATTCGAATAGAACGATACGAGGGGCATCGATGCGAACAGGACATCATACATAAAACCCGAGCTTGCATCGATCATAACTCACAATCCACAAGTCCAAATGCTATGTAATTTTCACAGGAGCTTACGTACAACCTAAAGAATGTTCATGCTAAATTCGACTCGATTGGGTCAAATTTTGATCGATACGAAATTCGTTCATATCGATCACGGATCGAGTACAAATTGCATGGGATCAATTCCGTGGGCCCACACACGTGCCAGAAGAGGTCTCTCGAGATCTGAGTGAGATATTTGCAGCCTGTGCCTATAAATAGCATCCCAAGGCTAACAGGAAAGGGACTTTTGGCTCTCCTACGTCCAGACTCTGCCGAATTCATTTTTGCACTCCAAGATCACTGTTTTACTCGAAAATTACTACTGTAGTTCGCTATAATCAGTTTTAATCTGCAAGAAAATGTCAATAAAGTCATCAATTTCATAGTGGACGTAGGCTATATGCCAAACCACTCTAAATCATTGTGTTTCTGCGTGTTTATCTAACCCGTGTTTGAAGTGTTTGTTAGATAATCCTTTTTTCCATTTATTTTCTTCATTTTATCTCTTCAAATACTTCCAAAGAGTGTTATGCCCAATTTTGGTACAAACATCTACTATGTTCCTGCTACCCACAAGTTGATTTTTGAAGTTCGCCTATATGTTGCTGCTAAAATCACATTTGAAGTATAAGCGCATGTGACTTTCTTCAATATTATTACATAGAATGCACCTCTTTTCATTTAGAATTCCCCATTTTATCAGTCTATCTTTAGTTTTTAGCCTCCCTAGAGGTTCTTAGTAGGTTGTGAAAGCCATTTTTGGGATGCATGCCTTATCCCAGACGAACTTCACCCATTCTAGAACTGGATAAGACTGTCTACTCTCTTCCCAGGTAGATTTGAATATAAAGTCTTTCCCTGTTGCTTTCCAAACCCAGATGTCACTTTACATGCCATTATATGTAGGGATATATTGTATTTGTTAGTTAAATTGCATAGTGATGAAGAAGTTGTTAGTATTCCACTTATTATTTTCAATTATGTCACTTACTGGTGAGTCTTTGACTCCAAAAGCCGAATAGGAGTCCCAACCAAGTCTATGCACTAAAATTTTACCTTCCAACCAAGGATCGAACCAAAGGCAAGTTTAATGTCCATTAGAAAATTGTTTTCGACCATACTAGCTAAGTACTCCCTGCATTTGAGAATCGGTTTTCGAGTGACTAAGGCATTGTTGTCTGATCTCATTTGCCAAAAATTACCTTTCAAAATATTTTTGTTTCATCCATTATGCCTATAGATTATTTGAGAAGATACCTTTCCATGCTAACTTAATAGCAGTAGTTTTCCTCAGTTCAGAAAGATTTTTGAGATCCTCCTTCTTGCTTAATTCTATGTAACAATTCAAAGCTCACCTTATGTATCCTCTCTTCCAAATAAAGTTAGCACAAGCTGAGTTGATTTTATGAATTGAGGACTTTGGGATTTGGAAAGTCTATAGCCGAAATCTGACTTTAGATGTTATGACTGTGTGCACTAGCTCCACCCTACCTGTAAAAGACAATAACTTAGCTCTCCAACCTTACAGTTTGTCTCTGGATTTATTAACAAGCTCACCATATTCTCTGTTTGTTGTCATATTGGAGGATATGGAGACTCCACATACTTATCAGGGAGTTGATCTTCTTTCACGTTGAGGATTTGTAAAATTTCTTCTCTTCTATGTGTAAACTTGCTAAAGTAACACTTAGTTTTCATCTCATTAACTTTAAGACCTGCTAAGGCTTCTAGATTTTTAAAATTCTCCTTCAAGCATAGTGCAGCCATCTGATTGGCTTTAACACAAGTCAGCAAGTAATCTGCATACAACAAGTGATTGAGTTAGGGTTGGAATTTAAAATTTTGATCTATCAACTTGTTGTGGCATGCAAGCTCCATTTGGAGTGTGAAATACTCCATAGCAAAGCAAAAAGGTAATGGTATCCCCCAGTCTCAAGCCTCTATTGCTTTGTATAAACCCTTTAGGAACACCATTGATCATGATGGAAAAAGTAGGGGTACTTATGCATTCCTCAATCAGAGCAAGAAACTTATGTTGGAAACCCATTTTCCTTAGCATATGTATAATAAGTTTCCCGTTCCCTTTATCATAAGCCTTTTGAAGGTCAACCTTCAAGCACATCTTATCACAACCTTTTCCATTAAAGTTTATGACCAGTTCACGAGCTAAAAGAGAATTTTCAGAGATACTGCTACCTTTAATAAAAGAACTTTGGCATTCTGCAGTAGCGACCAAGATTTTCGACCCTTGAAAATTGAAACTAATACATCCTCGTGTCGCAAATCCAAGTGTCGGAAAGCCCGATTGTTGGGGAAAAAAGAAAATAAAGATAGAACAGAATATCACACGAATGGAATAACATAGGTTATTTCAACAATAATTTTTATGGAAAATTTTGATTACAATATCAGAGTCAAACCTGAATTTAGCCTGGACGGTTATAAACCCTCTATCCTTATAAATGTAAAAACAAATACAATGGATGCAGCGGATAATAGAATACGTCCATACGTGGATGAAGCTCTCCAACTCTCCTTTGGAAACTCGAAACATCTTCAACTAAACCTGAAACTACTCGAATTTGACCTGAGTATTAAAAATACCTGGATTAGGCTTGATAAACTAGCGTGAGATACTCGAAATTTAATGTATGGATCATGCTGATTTCAATCAAAACTTTTGAAAAGAAGGATATCTTATAAGACCACACCCACACATAAATAAAGATTCATTTTTACCTTATGATAACCAAAATACTTTATATTTAAACCATTTGATATCATTTCTAATAACATTGATTTGAAAATCTTTTCCAAGTAAATATATATAAACATAGTCGAAATTGTTACCATTTTTAAATCCCAGCAAGGGGTGGTAGAATGTTTGCAAAGCATTACAGCTATTTTGAGGCTACAAACAAAACCGTAAAGCTTGTATTTGGAATGGAATTTCCAATATGGTAGGGAACTAGTGACCATACATACCCGAAAATTCACGTATAACAATCCTAGTTGATACCAGTGGCTTTTCACGATCACCGTCAGCCTCCGAACTGTACTGTTATACCACTATGGAACAGAGTATTACTCGGTGGCTTTACACGATCTCCATCAAGCTCCAATACCTGTCCATAAGGCCCGGATTCCACCGGTCATCTTCATACTAGCCTGAAATATGTCCTTCAAACTACATAGTATCCTGTATCATTACCATGATGTGAGGCTGGTGAGGTTATTCTCCATAAAGCCATGCTTTTTCACAAAGCTATGCATTGAACGTAATAGGTTTCACTTTGAATGCCACATTACCATTCCTTCATTTACCATTGACTTTCACGAACATGGAATCTTTGAGCTCGTACGTCTCAAAAAAGGCTGTTAAGTTAAGAGAAGTTGCATTCTCTACCACCAAACAAATGTATGTTTGTAAAAGTCAAACATACGTGATCTTAGAAATGCGATGTCAGACATTTGTCCATACAAGTTTGTTTTTGGAAAGAACGAAACTAAAGGCACTCCTCCTACTACATCCTGTCGATAATTATCCCTAGGATTAGTAGCAATTAGTCATTTTAATCGAAGATTTTCATAACAAAGCACTACTGCCATTATAAATATATGATATGGTAAATTTCACCTTGAGTGACTGGTGGCAAGCAGCCCTTTATCATGAAGACCCCGGCTTCAAAAATTATCATCTTCATCATGTCTTCACTTCCTAACGTATAAATTAGTTTGAAGTGGTTTTCAGATAGGAGTTACCTAATTCTGACCTCGGTTCCTTCGAACCAATCATCGATTAAAAAGATGTTAAGTGCATATGTGATTATCAATCACCATTCAATTTAATTCATCTTTTTATTAATTCATAAATATCTCTTAGAGATATATTATTTTATATTATTCTATTTATCTTCTTAACAGTATAAGGAATCATTAAGCCTCATTTATCAAATCCTTTGGTTAGTTAAATCCTTTTTAAATCTTGGAATAATTCTATATCGTTTCACTTTTTGCTTGGGATAAAATTTCCAATTCATTGATTTAAATCTAAATCAAAGCTTTTTTATATTCAAATCAAACAATTTTAATTGGTCAAAAACAATATTTTTTAAGACATAGTTTACTATAAACTCTAAACCAATTTGTAGTGAGTAAAAGATTAGACTAATCATACCCAGATTTACTTCCATATTCAACTCGTACTATTCATGGAATAATGGTGGAATCACCTTTTAAATTCACGCGGATAGTACAAGTTCCCTCCTCGGACCTGAATACAAAGTTTGACCAGGATATCCTTTATACTATTAAAAATATGGTTTAATTAGCTCTTTTGAAAATTCCTTACTTTTGGAAAAAATAAAATGAGATTTTTTTAGAGCATCCGGGCATTCCCATCGATCTGTTCCACCCTACATCTAAAAGAGAAAATAGAGGCCGGGTAAGTTTAGGGCACTAGTTGCTCCATTCTGAATATTAGTTACACACCTTGTTTTACCGTTTAGATCTCATAGGCAGGACAATGTACTAGTCGTGTAATGACCCGCCATTTTGACCATCGAAAGTCGATACCGAACACTACCATTGTGTTCCCATGTCGCGCATCCAATTAACAAAATGGCATATTGTTAGGGTAAATAAAAAGAAAAGAACAGAGAACAGAGAAAAATAGAATCTCACAACGAAATCAACAACATATAACATAACAAAGACAGTAGAAACTATCTCTTTAAAAATACAAATTATATCAGGGTTAAAACAAACCTTTTTAGCTGGACAATTATAAAATCCCGACCTTACAAATGCCGATTGGCATGCTATATAATATAACGGAAAATAAAATACTACGATAGGTGCATCATTAGTCCCCTTCCATGATTTCCATAACACCAAAGGCAACCTGGGAAAATACCCAGTCTGACCCGAGTATTATAAATAAAAAAACACCCAGATCAGTCCAGAAATACCAGCGTGAGATAACTCAAATAAGGGGAAACGTATATAAAATTTCTATGGGACTACGCCGCTAATGCGGAACAGGTTTTTACCTCACAAGAATAACATCCTTAGAGGAAAGAGTAGAAATGAACATCAGGAAACAAAACCAAATATGATTGAGCATAAATAATATCAACCAAACTTGAAAGAATGGAAATAAACCAAGTAAAATCCAACCTGGACAGAATGGATAAAACAAGGGAAAATAGTCCAAACTTGATAGAATAGGCTAAATAAAGTAACAGTCCAAACTCGATAGAATGGGCTAAATAAAGTAACAGTCCAAATTTGATAGAATGGAATAAATGAACACTTAAATGCCGTGATGTGGAGTTGGCTCTACTCATGGCAATTTAAAGCTAAAAAAGATTTGGGGATACGAATCAAATAAGGAAAGGATATTTTCTAACAAATGACTAGGAAGGTGCACCCCCTTGAAGTATACCTCTAGTAATACACTTTGAAGAAGCTCATTTACTTTGTGACACTTCTTGGACAATACTAAGCCGAACCCCGCCGAACCTTACCGAGTATTCGAATATTTCACATCTAAATCTTAACCGTTTTAATGTGACATTTAAACTTTTAAATGGAATATCAGAAATTAATTTCAATTAACCATAAATAACAACATATGGCTGTACTAAATAACTTAAGGGAGAGAAACCCCCTTTCAGTCTCTCGACATATTTTTCCTGCAAAACAAGTTATGGATAACATATAGATAATCATATTGGTTTATAACGATCAAATTAATATGCCATCCATTTTCCAATTGGAAATGCAACCAAACAAGAAAATCGAACAATTTAAATAATATCCAAACAATCGATAAACATATATAACAGAATAGATATGATGTAATAAAATTTAATGTGAGTTAAACTGACCGAAAATCCTTTGAAAACTTGATACACTTTGAAATTCGGGAAGCTTGGAAAACCACAAATTCTTCTCGAAAATGAGTCATTTTGCACTCGACTTTTGGACCTTTTCCTCTCATATTTTGGAAAAGTGGTCAAAATAAAAGTTTTAGATAATTCTTTCCTCTACCGTTTAAAAAAATAAATACTCAAAAAGGTTAAATTTTGACGAAGTTATAGCCAAAACAGCGAGGGGTATTTTTGGACATCAAAATCTAGGTTCAAAAACACGCTTACAAAAAATGAATTTTTGGAGCATCTAAGATCAAAATAAGAAAACGTGGTAAACCACAAAGTTGTAGCCACTACATGTTTTGAAAAAAATAAAATCTTGATTTGGTTTAGTGTGGAGAAAGTTATGACCGAATAAAGTAGGAGGAGAAATGGAGAAAGTGGAGATGAAAACAAGTGAATTAAGACCTAGTTTTTAAAGTAAGAATTTGATTTTTAAAAAACTTTAAAACCTAAAATCTACATAGGGAAGCCATGGAAGTTTTTTTTCTCTGCTTAGAAAAGTTTTGAAAATGGAAAAGAGAATGAGAAAGTGAAATAATAATTAGGAAAATTAGTTTATATATTATGTCAACATGTTGAATTACCAAACTACTTCTCGTCCTTTACCCTCCATTCCATGAATGGCACATCGCCATGTCCTCCTCCTCCCATCACATGTATGCCACCATAGCCTCTCCCCTTTCACATCAAGCCACCAATGTGTCAATTCATGTCCCCTCCCGATGTGATATTTTCTTTTATTTCTTTATTATAGTTGCCTAAGTGTCACACCATCATTTTCTTAACTTAATTAATTACACTTAACCCTAATTATATTACCAATCTATGTTTATAACATTTCATATATTTGAATACACACACACACATAAATGTGTACATAACATTTCAAACAACTTTTATATGATGAAACGTCGAAAATTCGAAAAACGGTTTCCGACACTACAACAATATGGGCTTTTGATAGCACCAACATACAGCGTTTTCCAATATTACCTTCAGTCCGTTTTTGAAGCTAGGGTTTCCAACGCTATTTGACTGGGTAAATTGATCGTACAACGCTATTCAATAAAACGCAGGCGGCAAACAAAATTTGTGCGGGAACTAAAAAAGCGTGTATTGCTTTGTTGCTTCCTTCTTCAGAAACTATTTTTCCTTTTACTTTATCACCTCCAGAAAACATTAATTGCCGTCATCCACCTCCCGAAAATATTAACTTGGCGAAATCAACCGTAACCACCGTCTCGATTGATGCTGTAATTTCTTTTCTCACACAGTCGATCTCGATCCTAAAACCTAGACAAGTGTCTCCGACTTTCCGATTTGAACTTCCGTGAGAGGTATTATTATATATTTTCATATCATTTTAATTATCATACTGTGTGAAAAACTCGTTTTCTTGCAATTGTTCTATTATAGTATATCTATACTTCGGACGTTAATTGTTCTATTATATTCTATTTATGCTTCACGACAAGTTATGTAATATCCCGGAATGTTTTACAATATCAATTTAATAATCTGTATTTAAAATTAAATTGATATTGATAATCTGTTAATAATTATTCAAGTAGATTTAATAATCTTCTTTAGTAAATATTCAATTGGTTGTTTTATCTTCTTAAAATAATAAATTGATTTCTATTTATATTATAAATATATGGTTTATATTTTAAATAGATTGGTATTGTTTTAATTTTAAAGCATATTTTCTAGTTTAATATTTGTAGTAATTTGGAAATTTTGTTTTATTTAATATTTAAGCTTTTTAAAGTTAAATAAATGATTTTGGTTTAAATTTAATAAATGAATCATGTTTTAAAATTCTAATATATACATTATAAATTGGAAATTTTGATTTTAATTAGTATTGAGTTTTCAAAGACTATTTCATAAATAAATATATGATTTTAAATCTGATAAGAAAAATATTAAATGTTTAAATTAAATTGGATTGAGTTTTAAATTAAGAATAAATTCAACAAAAGGTTCTATGGTTTAACAAAATAGATATTTTATTGATAAAAATATAATTTCTTGTAAAATGATTTTTAATTTAATAATAAGAGATTTATAAAAACAATATTGATAGTGTATTGTCTTTATAAATAAGTTTTGAATAGGATTGTAATTTTTATTTCAAATTGAATTATATTCATAACTTGATTTGGAATTATTTGATTTTGAATTTAGTTTGAATTTAAGTTCAAAAGTACAAATTTTAAATTGTTGAATTGTTTTAATTTTAATATGCATAAGTTTATTTATAAACATGATTTGTTCTTATTTCTTTTGTAAATTCATACACATATCTAATATAAACTAACAAATTGAAATTAAGCTAACACACATGCATTACTTTGTAAATTTAAAAACTAACTACCTTTAAAAGAAAAACAAGTGTTGCATTCATAAGCATTGATTAAACAAGTGTTCAAAAACTAATATACAATTTGACAAGTGTAAAATTTTAGTTTTTATTTTTCTTTTCTTTTATTAAATCTGAAAATTTCATTTGTACAAGCTTGCGTCTTCATTCATATTGCATTTTCATTTTTCCTTAATCAAAGAAATCTTCAAACTTCTAAAATCAAATTCAAGTATACCTGCAGTTTTATAAACCTGGAATATAGAACAAATCTGGACATCCTCAAATCCAAAAATCTGCATATTCTACTTCTCTGATTATCAAAACACCTTTATCTTTATGGTCTGCACTTCCTCACATTTCAAAAATCCAACCCTGCATATAAAAATCTGCACTTCCTCGAATCAAAAAGGGGCCTGCATCCTGTTCTTAAAACCTCGAGATGATCATGCTTGCATCTTTTCTGCACAACCTCAGTTTGAAGCTTGTCAAATACATCTGCATGCATATGGGAAACTAGCTACTACATCTACTCTCTGCATGCAAGTGATTATAGGAAGAGATCATGAGCATTTCAACAAATTTCAAACTCAGATTTTTAAAAAAAGAAGTAGAAGCATACCTACATATTCTTATTTCTGCAAATTTTAAAAAGGGAAAATAGAGCTCTGCATTCAAAGGTGAGTAACTTAAAATTTTAATTTTAAATAGGTTGCATGTTAATGTTGGATAAATTTAGAAATGTTTGTGTTTATAAAAGCCTGGTGTAAATATGTTTGTGTATGTATGTTTGTCTATCCTCTGCTGTGATTCTAAATTCATCTTCCTATTTAAAGGAATCCTCCAAAATTTGTTTAAATTTGTGTTAGTATCTGTTCTTAAAATAATTAAAAATTGTTTGCTTATTATAGATTAGAATCAAAATATTTTATTTTAGGTGAAGTAATTGACTGCCTGAAGTTAATTAAACTTAAGTAAGTTAAGGATATAAACAGTGTGGCCTCTGCATGTTAATTCAAACCAAAATTTAACAAGTTAATTTTGTATTTCGGTATCAGTAAGCTATGGTACAAATTGAAACTTGATTTTTAAATCAAGTATTAGAATTTTTAGAGGTTAGTTTCAGTAGTAGCTTGGTCATGAACTAAAAATGAAATTGAGCAAGTTCATGAAATCTGTGACTTGAGATGTTTTGGAATTCTTCTGAGCAATAGAGGAAGAATTGGAGATGCTGAGAAAAATCATAAATGTGAATAAAATTTGTTAGATTTGATGCTGTTTGAATTTAATTTTTTAAACCCTAGTTTTGAGAAGGTATAAAGAAACAGGCATTACGGGAAGAAGGATTGATCGAGTATCTTGATATTTGGGGAATGTGTAGTAGGTATGTGGATGGGTTCATGGCCGGAGAGGTGGATCTTTAGGTGGTCGAAGCGACATGGAATGGACGTTGTCAGGTTTTGAGCAGAAACCTGTAAAAAAAATTCCAGGTTTTGAATTTGAGGGTGAAGTTTGATTCTCTGTTTAATCATTCAATCAGGTGATGTTGTGAGGATATTGACGAGTTTCTGGCTGAGGATTGATCACCTTTGATGATCAGAGAGGGCGAGGATCGCCGTGGATATGCACGGCGATGAGTTTCCAGATGAACTTTTGTGGGTTGGGCTTGTTACAGGGGAGATGTGTAGTTTACTCGAAGCAGGTGGGTGGGTGACTCGAAGTAGGCAAGCTTCAAACTCGAAGTAAAGTTTGGGGATTCTCGAGTTGCTCTATGTTTGTTTCCAGGTTCCAGAGAAAACTGTTTTAAAATCTGGGTTTTAAAAAAATTAAAATCTGAAGTTTATGTTTAAAGCAAAGTTTAAGTTCAAATTTGAATTTCTGATTTAAATTTAAATCCCAGTTTTTAAAATTAAAAAGAAAGTTTTAGAAATTTAAATTAATTAACTAATTTGTTTTGGTAAATAGTTTAAACCTTTTAAATATGAGTTTTTTTAAAAATATGAGAAAGAATTGAAGTTTAATTTAAATCTGGAAATTTAAATTTGAAGTTCAGATTTAAATTTTAAAGAAGGTTTAAATTTTGAAGTTCTAAACCAAATGAAAATTGAAGTTATTAAAATTCTGAAATGAATTTAACTTTAAAATTTTTATATAGCACTTGTTTGATTTGCAATTTAAAAAGTTTTAAATTATTTAAACATTGATAAAATTTCAATTGTTCTACTTAAAACCTTGTATTTAAAATGAAAATCTAAAAGTAGTTTAAAAAGTTCTTTGTTTCAATTAGATTGTTTTAGACATAATTAAGTTCTGTTTTATCTTGAAAATTTAAATTAAGATTTATGTTTTAGAATTAATTAATAAGGTAATTAAGATTAATTAATTAATTTAATTAATTGAATTTGGAATTAATAATTGTTTAATGATTAATCAATTTATAATTAAGATCATTAATTAAATTATTAATTAATGATGAATGAATATTAATAATTATGTAATTAAGTTATAAATCAATGTTAATTGATTTAATAATTAACTTTAATTAATGAATAATTAAAGATAATTTAATTTGTAATTAATTTAAGTTAATTACTTAATAAAAATAATTAAAGAATGGTTAATGTAGGTCATTAACCAGGATTGTTTAACAATTAATTAATATGGTTAATTTTTATAATTAATTAGATTAATTAATTTAATAATAATCAATTATGAATGGTTTGAGTATAATTACTTAGTAAGGTAATTAAGAAATTAATTACTTAATGTAATTAATTTAGTTTAATGAGATTGTTTATTTTAATTAATTAAGTTTAATTAATTTTAAACACTTGGGTTTTATAAATAATTACTGTATGTAATTAATGGATTGAAAATCTCTTAGTTAAGTAATTAACTAATAATTACAGGTTGTGATTAAGTGGAGATGTTTAAAAATGAGGTAAATTGGTTTAATTATTTAATAATTAATCAAGGGATTAATGAATTAATTAAATTAAAGGATAATTAATTTATTTAATATAGTAATTAAGCTAGATAATTAATAAATGTAATTAATCTGTGATGATGATTAATAATTATAAGTGGGGATCATTAATTATTATAATTAATAATGTAATTAGAGATGATTAATTATGATTAATTAATCAATAATAGGTAACTAAAGGTAATTAATTAATGTAATTAATTAAGAATTAATGTAATTAATTATGATTAATTGATTAATTGAAGTAATTAAAGGTTAATTACTGTTGAGTTGAGAATAATTAATTGTGTGAAATTAATTGAGTATAATTACATGAATGTAATTAAGGATAATTAATCAAGGGTGATTAATTAAGGTAATTAATAATAGATGATTAATTGATTAAATGATTGAGTGAGCAAGATTTATATTGGTGAAGTAATTAATTTAATTTATTTTTTATTAATTAAAGATGAAGTGATTAATTTAATTCATTTTAAATTAATTAGAGACAGAGATAATTAATTTAATTCATTTTAAATTAACTATATGATGATGAATAAATCATTGCTTATGTATGAATGGATGACATTGATTGTCTTGAATGCTTTGTGATCTCAGTAATGAGATAAGTATTATTGTGTGGTATGAATGCTTGGTTGCATTGTGATGATAACATAGATTATCTATTGTTATGGTATTATATGGATTATCTATTTTGGTATTGATAATGTAGATTACCTGTTATGTGATAATGTTGATTATCAATTGTGATTGTGAGTTATTTATCTATGTATATAGAAAATTGAATTGTTTTAAACCTTTAAAACAACTTGGACCTAAAAGACACGCTTTGGATTTCGATGAGACCGGGATCGGGTTTCCATATTTGGATATCCGAAAACCACAACGATTCCAAATAACGTTAGGTCGTGAATCAAAGTGGAGCTTTGTGAAGACTCGAGATGTAAGGACTACACGTCAGTATAACTCTGTGGGTGATTCCGTAATGAGTTGACGGAATAGTACTTACAGGTTCGAGATGGAGATTCAGAGTGCAAGGGTTATCGTCGTTAACTTTGAGGGTGATTCCAAAATGAGTGTAACGAGATAATGCCTTCGGTTTCGTTCGAACCCGGAACAAACTTGTATGGATCGAATGCTTTCAGAACATCGTCAGGTGGACGATGAGCATTCTAAGATGATATGTCCTATAAAGGTAATCGTAGCCTCAAGCCTCATCAACCGAGAATGGCTAAAACAGGGGAGGTGCAGCAAGGCTTCATGGGTAGCCCCCATTTGAGAGTGAGATTTACCCCTGTCTAGAGGTCCCTTTTTATTTCGGCTGTGTGGACGGTTTTGAGCTCGAACCGTCGGGGTTATCTTGTTCGGAACTATTCAGTAAGGAATGGGTCCGGCCTTGGGTTGCAGGGGAGTGGGCGTACTCCTCGGTACGGTGGTCTAGGCCACGTACTGTGACGGGCGGTACCCCAGTAGACCTGCCATTGTATGGAATCCAAAATCCAATAAGTGCCAACGGTTTTGATTGTATTACCCACTTTTGTGGCTAGTAGCTGGAATTTAATGAATGTAACAATTTCGGCTATTTCTTATTTATTTGAAAACTCTAGACACTATTATAATATCATCGGATTTCCTATCAAATGTTTTGGTTAGCGTAAGGTAAAAACTTTTCCATGTTTATGTGTGGGAAGTCTTACGTGATACCTTTCTTTCCAAAAGATTTTTAAAGTTAAGCAACCTTAACCTGTTACTCACACCAGACCCATGTCTGACCCGGAGTTTATCTTTTGTTTTTCATAAACTCTTGGGTACTCAAATTTTTATGAGTAGCCAAGGGATTCAGGTTAGGATTCAGATTAGCTTTGACGAATTGTGGAGGAGCAATGGAGCAGGAGGCTTCTGCGAATAGATATATATAGTATTCCGCTGTGTAGTTTTCTATGAGTTGTTTCTTGTACTGCATTGAGTTGTATAACTAGACAGGTGTTTATATCTGTCTAGTATGTGTTGTATATCTGTGTAACTCTGATAATTATTGTAAACTATGTAATGTTTATATTATTAATATAATTTATTCGTTCCGCTGTTTAGATTCTAATGTTGTTTCTTTCATCTCTTCTTTCTTTTCACTTTCTATCCCTTTATTTCTTAAAAATGATGCGATTTTCTGTGGTAAGAAAGTCGGGTCGTTTCACTTGGTATCAGAGCATTAGGTTGAGTGAATACCTAGGCTCTATAGTGGTGTCTTTCTTGAGAGAGCGTATTTGTAATTTTAATGTATAAATATATTTATTTCTACCTATCTATTGGGTACCCGTTCGGGTTTTCCAATATAAGTTATAAGGTAGATGGGGTAGTAGTGTGTATAACACGACTACCATTGGTTGGAGTTTGAATGTGTGAGGTTGGAAGTGTATCTGTCGAGACTGTAGACCTAATACCGTCTCGAGTGAGCTTTATAGTGATGAGGGACTTCATTGATCTCTAAAGGAAACCTGTTAAGGTTCGGAGTTAATTCTTTGAAGTTGGACGAGTAGAATTTGGATCTGTTGGTTGAGCAGAAGAGAGTGATGGTATTTTGGATACCTCGGGAAGTAGTAGCTGCGTGATGAGACGCGGTGACTATGGATGTTTCCGAAGATGATTCTTTGGAACAAGTTTAAGGAAGTGAGTCTGCTTCGGTATTGAGGCTGTGTTTAGCTAGTGTTTTTGTTTTCTTTGAAGTCCGAGTTTCTCGAAGAGTTTTGATTTGGAAATCTTTGGCATCAGTGGCAGCAGTGCAGCTCGGAGCGTTCTGTGTGTTGGCAGGAGATCTTCTGGCTTAGCAGTTTTTCTGAAGCAGAGTTCAGAAGCAGCAGAGTGGACCCGTTTTTGGGAGGATTGGCTAGTGAAGAGTAAGCTGTTCTGTTTGGTAAAGGGAGAACAGTAAAAATAGTTAACATGTAGAAATAGTTTTCACTTATTTTATGATTTTGAAATTTTAAACTGTTTTGATGTTAGTATCTAACAAATAAAGTTGACTCTCCAACCATAGGTAGAATGCAACATCAGAAAAACGAATCGAAATCCTTTTGGATATTTTTACTTAGAAGATTTTCCAAGTGTAGGTTTCAAACATTTTTTATCTCCCCAACCAATTCAAGATAATTGGTTCAGCATGGGCCTTTTGTTATGAACACGAGGCAGGAAGTTGAGCAGGCCTTTGAAGATTACAGGTTGTGTAAGAATGGGTTCGAGAAGGCTAGGAACTGGTCTTCTCGATGATAGAAATGAAGTGGGTTCTGTGATGTTGTATTGCTTTTATCCTGTTATATGGTTTTTCTTTGTTGAAAATGGACAGTTGAAACCCTGATTATCTTCAATAAATGGTAAAGATGAGTTGACTGTAAGTTTATAAGTTTATTATCCGTCATAGACGTACGACGCATGATTACATATTGTTTATATCGGAACATGTTTCTAAACCATTAGAACGCTACTAAAACACAAATAAAAGCATAAGCTAAGAGGAAGAACAGGCGCATTTTTAGAAACAATGTTGTATATGCATACATTTTTAAAACATCAAGAATATTGGTTATATTCAGTTATGTACATGTAATGAATCTAAATTTTAACAATCCTTATTTATTTTGATTCGTATTGAAACATGAAAGTAATAGAGCAATAAATTGTTTATGTATATGTACATTAATGCATATACATATCATAAAGTTATTATTGATTTTATTTATTAAAAATTATCCGAGAAGCAACGACCATCTTAGTAACGATGTTTATAATAAGCCTAGTATGGTAAATCAAATGCTTGCAACAATTGAAAATCTTTTAATTTAGAATTTGGAATGAGGGCACACAGAAAACTAATGATAGAAAATTTTACACTTAATATCCATATGATATGCAACTTAGTTTTTGTAATTTTTTCAAATAAAAATACATAGTTGTCAGCAGTATGAAGCATAAAAGGTAAAATAAAAATCATAGTTTCATACATTGATATTCTTTTCAAACCTTCAAAAATTTACTTCCGAAATGAAAGAAACATTTACTGTAAGAAAGAAAGAAAGGCAGTTAAGGTTAATTGTCAAATTACAGGCTTTAACGAAAATTATCAATATAACTAAAATGAGTTATTTTTATTATTTAGTAACCAAATAACAAACACTTAATATATCTTTGTATTACGAATGTATGTATGTGTGTGTATATGTTCACTAATTATTAGTTTCAATCTATCCTACGACAGTTGAAAATTTTATGAACTACTGTACAAACTTGGACAGTAATGTTTGTTAGAAACATGACCCTAGTAATATCCCATGCATGCTTCAAAATCAAATATTTTATGAAATCGGATTCAGTTTGTTATTATGATGGTTTTTTTAATGACCTAATATGTTTAAGTTTAAGTGATTTGAGGTGAACTTTTAGTTTAGTTTAAAGTACGTCAAAATGTTTGGCCATAAATATCTATGAATAAAACATTGTAGATAATTTATTTGCAATTAAAAGATAATTCCTACTAACAATTTATGAGTAAAAGTATATTCTTTTAAAGAATCCATTGCACTTTATTTGATACCTCTCTTTATGATGTGCAAATAAGTAAATTTTCCTTGAATTTAGAAGCTTTCTCAATGTTTGCTGCTAAAATATCAGAGATATAATTGTTTGTGCTAATTTAAAGAAATACATTTATTTTTAATTGGTTGTAAAAGAAATATAAGTCATATATATATATGCTTAGATCAAAGCGCACTTAATCATGTAGAAGAAACATTGGTAATTTGGTCATCCAGTAAGGAAAATAATTATTCAGTTGTAAACAGTCCATAAGCTAATGCAAACAAAATTGACATGCAAAAATGAAGATACATAAACTTCGACAATGTCTGGTAAAGGGAATGGTATACACATGTAATAATTTAATGGAATTAAGAGGCTAATCTAGGAATAAATAGGGAATAACTTTATAAGTAAATATTAGTAAAAAAATGTGATTGCCTAAAGATTGTAGAAGAGATTGAACAACAGTTTGCCCTGTTTCAAGTATGATACAAATGAATTTTTTGAATGATATACTGACGTAATAGAGAGTTGATTTAGTAGATGGAGAGTTTATTAGGTTTTTTTTGTTATTACAATTTCAGAGATGGTAATTAGGAGTTTTCATCTGAGGCTGTTGGGAGCACAGCTATAGATGCAATCTCGTTTATGGAGATAACAAATTTGGGGAGTAGAGACTTGATTCAGTAGACGGAGAGGTTGATAGATTTTTGTTTTGCGTTATAGTAAGAGCGATCACGGAATACATTGGATAAATCAAATTGTGTATAAGGTGGTCATACACATGCATATCTCAAGTACAAAATAGTTAATGAACATGAGAAACTGCAGTAGAATAACTAATAGGCAGTAATGATAAACACGCTTAGTTAGTAAAAACATCCAAAATTTTATTCGAAATTTAATCCCGGCCATTCTTCATGACATGTTTGCTTCCAATGACATGCATCTATGGATTTCCCTAACCAAAGTACAACGCGATGATGATGCCTGAAAACTGATCTTACTACAGGTACAGAGTTCGATATGCAGTTAGATGTACGTCTATGATTACATTTTGTCCAAAATAATTTTTCATATGCAACAACAAAACAAATAACACAACTTACCATACCTTGCAACATCTAATGCATAGTAAATTTCAGTTGCAGAATTAGGACAATGGCTAATTTTCATATTTCAAAAAACTTCCACAACAACTAGAAACAAAACAGATAAGACTGAGTTATGCAGCCATATAAACAGATAATGTATAATCTCACTTAATCAAAGAATATAGGGTGATAGGAGCATTGCTGTTTAGTAAGAAACTATAATATTTCCACCGACATTATATTATGAATCTCAAATTTTCCACTGTCATAAGACTACAGAGGTTTGAAAATGACGACATTAAAACTTCTCTAAGTAAAGAAAACAAACCTTACCTATACTGATACCGGTTGTCATGTTGTAATAACAAATATTTGCAGCACAATGAGTTAACACACAATCAAAGTGTTTGGGTGTTGTACAATAATTTGCATTAAATCAGTAATGGGATGATTTTAACTTAAAACGCATACTTTTTATTCACATCACTAAACGATTCAGGCATCGGTTCACTCATGACTAATGCCAGTTTCATGCAATGTAATAATGATTGGTGACATTGTTGTATAAGTTGATAAAATTATTGTCAATGGCGCAAGCCAAGTATCAGGAGAGGGGTAATGCATAGACATTACTCCGGTGCTACAAAATAGCGCCGTTGTAATGGCAAATTTTTTGCAAACAGTTTGATGCTAATGTTGTATATTGTTCTGACATTGTTGTATATTTGTATCCATGCACCTTATAGTACTCAAGTTTTCCATATGAATTCTATTCTTTTTTGGGTTACATAGTTTCAGCAGGATGGTAACAATACATAAATACAGCCTGTAGATGTTTCATTTTGCGAATAAACTTCTACATGTCAGTTAGGCTTCAGTTTCCCTTTAACCTTAGATATTTAAATTAACTGATGTAGAGTTTTCCCGAAATTCACATTTTGTTTTTGCTCCCAAAAAACGTTGTTGCATCTAAGTGTTTGGCCCATGTTTACTCGAGAGTACATAGGTTATGTTTGTATGCATTTTTGTGATATTGACATGACCTGCAATGATATATCTTGAAAATTTCACTAGATACTTTGTGAGATGGCAAATTCTCTCCCATTTAGGAAGACTAGGGTGACCAATATTGCGTTTACCTTTGCTGTTTAATTTTCAGTGAGTGCACTTAAACTATTTCTGCATTCAACTAAATTGAATTATACGATAGTTCTAAATGCAAATATTTTTCTAATTGTTATTTCGATTTTGCTTATTTTTTTCTTAAATTTAGCAATATGCCATGTTGGAAAAAAGAAAAAGAAAAAAGAAACAATGAGTGTATACTACCTTTTTCACTTCATCCTGCTGTTTTTGATGTCTTATAAATGTTTATCATTTCAATTATATCTTCCCCTAGTTGCTTTAGTTTCTGAATAAATAGATTACCCATTTATAAAATTTGAGATACAAATATGGAAAACGTGTATATATTGTTTGACGTCATTAGTTGCATCTTCCAAAACATGAGTAACGATGCTACTGTTGTAGTAATTGCTGTTTTTGCTAGTGGAAGCGATTTTTGTTATATAAAGAATGAATGAATATGTGTCAAGAGAGATTTACTGTTCATAAATCTGATACTTTTTTCCATTTGAAAAGGCAAGAAACGATGGATAAAGGCTGGGTACGTCTAAACAGGTAATTATATGGTACTTAAGTATAATATTGAATTTAAAACATATTTTAATATCTACGGTTATTATTTGTTTTTTATTATTATTGTAGAACCACTAAATAATACGAGCAAGCAGCTTGGAATTTTGTAAACAATGCAAAGCTAAAGTTGTAAAATGTGGAAAAAAAATTATGCCCTTGTGTAGATTGCATAAATCTTACCCGTCTTCATGGAGAAGTTATTGTCGAGCATTTGATTATAAGAGGAATGGATCCTAAGTACATGGACGGTGAGTGGTACAATCACGGCGAGCGAATAAATAAAAGCAAAAATACAAAGTTGGGTGATGCGTATGATTTGCTTAAAGCCATTATCTATGAAGACGAAGATTTTATTAATCATACTTTCTTTGATGATGATAAAAGTGAAGATGATGCACAGAGACGAGAGGACAAATTACACAAAAATTTGGAAGATGCAGAGACCCCGTTGTATCCTGGTTGCAAGGATCAAACAAAGTTATCTGCTATCTTTGCCTTGTATAATCTTAAATGTGAGACTGGATTGTCTGATAATGGTTTCGATAAGCTTCTAAATGTGCAGCAATTGTTGTTGCCAAAAAATAACGTACTTCCCAAGTCGTTATATGAATTGAAGAAATTCCTTAAAATATTTGACATGGGTTTCGAGAAGATTCATGCATGTGAGAACGACTGTTGTCTTTTTAGGAATGAATATAAAGATTTGAATAATTGTCCAAAATGTGAATTTTCGAGGTGGAAAGTAAATCAACGGACAAAGGAGATTATGCATGGCATTCCAGTTAAAGTGTTGCGATATTTTCCAATAATTCCGAGGTTTAGGAGAATGTTTAGATCCAAAAGGATGGCGGAAGATTTAAGGTGGCATTTCAATAACAAAAGCACCAATGGAAAAATGCGACATCAGGTAGATTCTATAACATGGAATGTAGTGGATGAGAAATTCAAATCATTTTCAGCAGATCCACGCAATCTTAGGCTTGGCCTTGCAACAGATGGCTTCAATCCATTTTCTATGTTAAGTTCCAAATATAGTTGTTGGCCTGTAATGCTCGTGACATATAATCTTTCGCCTATGTTGTGCATGAAGAAAGATAATATTATGTTAACATTGTTAATTCCTGGTCCGAAGCAACCAGGAAATGACATTGATGTATTTTTAGCGCCATTGGTAGAAGATTTATGTCATTTATGGAATACCGGAGTTGAGGTTTATGATGCATATAGTCAATCAATCTTTAATATGAAAGCAATTTTGCGTTGGAAAATAAATGACTTTCCGGCATATGGTAATCTTGTTGGATGCTGTGTAAAAGGTAAAAAGGCTTGTCCATTATGCGGTGTCAACACTCATCATCGATGGCTAAACCATAGTAGAAAGACCGTCTATATGGGCCATAGAAGATTTCTATCTCCTTCAAACCCTTTGAGAAAACAGAAGGCCTTGTTTATTAACACCGTGGAGGAAGGGTGTAGACCTAGGATTCTAACTGGGAGAAAAATTTCTATCATTTTAAAAGATTTTCCGAATAATTTTGGAAATGCAAAGAAGAACCCAAAAAAGAATAATAGAAAAGGTAAAAAATTGAATGAGCAAAATAAAATAGGAAATAAAAGAAGAATTGAGCATAGCAAGAAAAATGAAGATGATGAGGATAAAGATCCCGTGAGGATGGAGATATTAAGGTGGAAAAAAAAGTCCATCTTTTTTCAGTTGCCATATTGGGAGGTTAGTGCATACGTTTTGTTTTATTCTATTAGACTAACATTATGGAATCATACAACTAAATTGTTCCATTATTGATTTTTATAGGAACTTACAATACGTCATAATGTAGATGTAATGCATGTCGAGAAAAATGTTGGAGAAAGTCTACTAGGCACAATGTTGCATGACAAGAAATCAAAAGATGGAGTTAACTCTAGAAAGGATTTGGAGGATTGGGGAATTCCACATGGTCTTCACACACAACCCCACGGGAACAAGACATATCTTCCGCCAGCTCCATATACATTATCAAAAGGAGAGAAAAAACATTTTGCAAAAGGTTGTATGATTTTAGAGGACCTGTGGTTATTGTTCAAATTTTAAAGGTTGCGTATCATCAGAGGACTGCAAAATTAGTGGCTTGAAGTCTCATGATTATCATGTTCTAATGCAACAATTATTACCCGTTTTAATTAGAGGATTGCTTCCAAAGAAGCCAAGGAAAACAATAACTCGTTTCTATTCATTGTTTAATAAATTATGTCAACGTGTTATCGATAGAGAGAAATTAAATCAACCTGACAATGAGATTATTGTAACTTTGTGCGATCTTGAAAAATACTTTCCACCTTCTTTTTTTAACATAATGATACACTTGACAATTCATCTTGCAAGAGAAGCACGATTGTGTGGGCTAGTCCATTTTCGTTGGATGTACCCCTTTGAAAGATACATGAAGACACCAAATGATTATGTAAGAAATCATGCTCGTCCTAAGGGTGTATTGCAGAATCTTATCTTGCAGAAGAATGCATGAGATTCTTTGGTGAATTTTTAACAAAATCACAGAAGAAAGAAGTTAGAAATGAAGATTACCAAAGTAATGTAATACTTGAAGGACGTCCAATATCAGCAAATAAGACAATCACATTGTCTTCAAATGAGAAAGAATCTGCTCATTTGGCTGTGCTAATTAATATGACCATGGTAGAGCCATTTTTAGAGTAAGTGCATATTCCCTCTTTTTCATTGTTTGATTGTTTGTAATTTTAAATATAACATAACATCTCTTTTTATACGCTAGTTTGCATTTGGAGGAGTTACAAAATTCAGACAAGCGCATGGAAAGAAATGCAACGTTACTTTGGAAAAATCATATAGCTACGTTCTCTAATTGGATTAAAAAAAGGTCAATTGAATTCTTAAATGTTACTAATTAACTTAAAACCGTATAAAGAATATTTTAATTAAATGAAATTATTTTTTATAGGTATCTGTTAGCTCCAAAGATCACGACGACATGTTAAAATGGATTGCTTATGGTCTAAAGAACGATGCTCTGTCCTACACAAGATACATCATTAATGGACAACATTTTCACACAAAAGATGTTGGGAGAGAAACCCAAAATAGTGGAGTGACTTATGATTCAACAACCATGTGTAGGGCAAGCGCAAAAGATGTTTCTCAAGTGGTCGATGTTGTCAGTTATTATGGGATACTTACCGATATAGTTTTGTTGGACTATAACATTTTTTATGTTCCAATCTTTAAGTGTGATTGGGCAAACATAAGAAATGGTGTGAAGGTTGAAGATGGATTTACGCTTGTCAATTTACATCAAAGTCAAGCTTCATTTTCAAAAAATCCATATATACTTGTATCTCAAGCAAAGCAAATTTTTTATTCAAGAGAAAATGATTCTTCTAATTGGTATGTGGTAATGAAAGCACCTTCGGGAGTTTTTGACGATTTAGGATCCACGACTCCTTTGAGGAAGTAAGCCATGTTGGGGAAGATTGCCAAGAAATCAATATGGATGTTGATGAGTATGTTGAGGATGTTTCTTTTGTTAGAGAAGATTGTGAAGACATACTTGAGTAGTCTTGAAATGTGTCCTTATATTTTCCTTATAAATCTTCCTTTTTTTGTTGAGGGAGATTGCCAAGAAATGTGTCCTTATATTTTCCTTATAAATCTTCCTTTTTTTGTTGTTTTTTCCAACACTTGTTTAAGAACTTGCTTGTTTAAAGCTTAACTCACACATCACAAGAATGCATATTCTTGTATTTTGTTGCATGAATGTTTTACTGCCTAATTGAATCCTATAGGATCCTCACAAGAGTATTAAGATAACGAGAGTGCACATTGATAACAAGAGTGCAAGGTGTGTATTTCTAATTTTATGTATGTGCATCATGAGTCCTATAAGTTGTATAACATGTTTATCATTTGTATTAGCCAGTAAAGAGACCAACTGTCTGATTCTATTTCTTCTAAATAGAAAAATAACAGAAACTCCTCTTCTGATCAAGTAGTCTGATATTTCTTCATAACGATACATAAGACCTTATAGAGAAAATAAAAAAATTGTACACAGGAAAAAATAAATGTGGTATTACAAAATTATACATGGTTAACCATCCATTTAAAGCCAACATAGGCCATATTTCTGTACAGCAGATCCACTTTCTCCTAAACAAAAGTAAAATAAAAACAGCATCAGCTTCATAAAGAGGCATAATTGTATCAAACAACTGACATGGTGAATCGCTTTTACAAATGCAAACATGAATACTGCAGGTTGTATGAATACTGTATCAAACAATAATTCATTAATATATATTGTGAATAAGTGAACTATGCATATTGTATGTATTAAATAGGAAAAGATAACATTCTGTTGTTAACCAATGCAAATTCTTTTTCTTGCTTGATTTATAGTCAAAATTCAAAGAAAAATGATATCTTTGTACTAACTACAAGATATGGCAAAGAAGAGGAAGATTACTCGCAAACAAAAACAAGTCGAGGAACTAAAAGAAGCAAATATTGAATCCAACGAGCAACCGGAACCAAATTTAGAAACTAATGAGCAACATGAAGCAAATTTAGAAACTAATGAGCAACATGAAGTCAATTTAGAAACCAATGAGCAAGGAATTGAAGCATGTACAGACAATATGATGCAAGTTGAAGAAAATATTGAAAACGAATTTGAAATTGGAAATGATGCGGTGGAAAATGAGACTGATATTCAACACACAGATGAAAGTACGATTCAAAAGAAAAAAGCTAGAGGCCAAACTAGAATGAAAAGACTTCATTCGGATCGTGTGTCTCGGATTAACGTTGAATTTAATGACAATGTTGTACCAATAGGAGAAGGTTCTATAAAACTATCTTCGTACTTAGGACCGCTCGTACGGGAGCATGTTCCATTCACGATTGATGATTGGCGGAATATTGGCGATGATTTAAAAAATGTGTTATGGAGATCCATTCAGGTATCACTATACTAAGTATTGCTTATTAAAACTGAACTATTGCATGAATCATTTGATGCTTATTAAAACATAGAATTCCTCTAAGACCAAATGCAAAGATAGTTTTGATTGAGTTTCCAAGGAAATTGGATGCTTTTTTATGGAGAGCCGTGTTTCATACTATACATATTGGAGAGGCTGTCGGTATGTTAGTAGCATGGCCTGTCGACAAAGTTATTTTGCATAAGCTAGATCAAATCGACAACACGGTAAATTAAATATCAGTTTATTTATAATTTTTATTTTAAAATAAAACTACTAATTTCATAAATACATATTTTTTTGGAATAGACTAAAAGTAGCACCACAGAGCCTTCACGCAAGCTATATGATTGGGTTGGAGGTGAAGAAGTGGTTGCTGAAGGACGCTTGTACTCTAGCGATCCAAACCAGCTTGTGAATGGCGTTCCTATTGGACCATCATCTATGGTAGTTTCTATTGATAATCCAAACAACCCAAGGCCATTTTATGGAAACCAAGAAATAATATGATATATGTTGGAGATGTCGTTGGTAATAAAGTTGCTTGGCCAAAATCAAAAGTAGTTGTCGAGAAAGCTAAAGCACCATCATTTGTTTCTAATAGTGGCAACGTAACATCTCATACGATAATATGTTTAAACATAATTATAGCAACTTGTTATCAAATTTATTAATATATATATATATATATATATATATATATATATATATATATATTAAAACCATCACTTTTCTTTTTCTTGTTTGATAGAGTGGAAGGCCGGCCCCCAAAAGCAAATGCAGGCTGATTGATGTTGGTGGAACAGGAACAATAGTTGCCGAAGGGGTAGTGGCTTCAACCGATCCAAATGAAATGGTCCATTTTGTTCAATTTGGAAGAGACGCCGTTAAAGTTTGGGTAGTGAATGCTACAGTTCCCGATGCAGTTCTGTAGAGACCATCTTCTGATCTTGTCTGCATTGAAGATGTTGTAGGCTCTACAGTGGCATGGCCAACCTCAAAAGTTGTGATAGAATCAAGTTCTAGTAAGTATAATTTTTTCATACATATATACAAAATTTCAAAATGTATTCATATTTGATTGTATGATTTAATTCTTGACATTATACGGTTTTCTTTTATATAGGTAACCATTGTTAAAGTTTGTTGACTGATCAGAAGAAAAGAAAGCTTCACAACTGCACTCTAGGTAAATATACGAATAATACATCATGCATAAAAGTCATTTTATGTTTTTCATTTGATATGCATATTTTGGTTCTTATCAAAGTTAAATTCTTAATTTAGTGTGGTCAAACAACTATAATACCAAAGTCAGTTTCTTGTCCATAAATACAAAAGATAAATGTACGGGTATTTTTCGCTTATGTATTTTGAGAAAAATTCTTCTTCTTTAAAAGCAACCTACAATTCTTATTTCCTTCATTTTTGCAAATTTCATTAATATATTGATGAAAAAACTGCAATTAAAATTGTTCTATTTGTTTATTCATGCAACTTATGACAGTTTTTGAAACTAAGAAAATAAATTTTGAACCTTATGGACGAACAAAAGTTACTCATAAAGATAGAGTATATTCATACTCTTTTTGGGTTAGGAAATAATATCACAAATAATAATGAGTCTTTTAGGTAGAATCTATCTTGTACATTTCTTGGCTTTGAAAATAAAACTACTTTAGAAGACGTTAGCTTGTTCATGATATGGAAGTCTCAGTTAAGGGATGAGTTGTCATGGTGTGGTGTAGGATGAAGTGAAGAGTTGCCACGTGATTTGGGTTCGTTGGTGGTGATTTTGGTTTGCAGTGGTTTTGGTAGTGTTTGGAGGAGTATGGTAGCTTGGTGCGGTGTCAGGGGTTGCTTGGTTTTGTGAAGTGCAAGGAAGGATGTGTTGTAGTTATTGGGTGGATGGTTGTTATGGCAATGGAGAGGGAAAATTTGTTGTTTTTCAGGTTGCAGGTTGGATAAACTTGTTCTTGGAATTTAGGCGATTTATGAAATGCCTGAAGCAGGCAGACGTTGTGGGATATATGGTGATAGGCAATGTTTGGATCAGTTGATGATGTCAATGTTTGGATCAATGAAGTTTGATGGTCTGGGTGGTTTCTCCGTTGGCATCAGTGTGCAAGCTTTTCGAAGGTGAGAATCAGAGATGAGGCAGTAAGGTTTAGGTGAAATTGTTGTATCAGGTTGTTGTAGCTTGTGGTCTGCAGTGAAGTTGCACAGTGAGGTGATGTTGGAGTTTGTGGCAAGGAGTTTGATGATGTTAGTATGAACAGAGTTGCAGACCACAAGTGATGAGGTGATGTTGGGTTGTATGAAAATCAGAGATGAGGCAGTAAGGTTTGGGTGAAATTGTTGTAGCAGGTTGTTGTAGCTTGTGGTCATTGTTCGTTCGGGTTGCAGGGTTTTAGGTACGAAGTGATTGCAGGCGTCGAATATTGGAGGCAGTAAGGAACTGTGATGTTTATGTTCTTGATTGAAGCAGTAGGGTGTTAGGTGCAGGTGGAAGAAGTTGAAGGGCGGTTAGTGATTGGATATGCAGGCAGTGTATTTGTTGGCTGGTGGTGGTCAGAGAAATAGGTGGTGTATGTTGATAGTGCAATGTACGTGAAGTAATTATGGTCAATGGGGTGCGATGAAGTTTGGTCGATAGAATTGATGATGGCTTTATGGAGCAGTAGCTTGGAAGTGTTGTATTGATTGCTGTAGAGGAGGCAAGCAATTAAATGGTAGCTTGGGTTGGTCGAAGCAAGGCAGTGGTGGGGCTGTGGTTGTGAACTGTTTTATTTTGCAGTTGAAGGGCTTGGATGATGGTGAAACAGAGATGGTTCTGGTCATTGTAATTTATGTGGCAGTGTTGGGTGTATGGTGAAACGGAGGTGGAAATGATGGAAATGAGAAGTACGATGTTTCAGAGGTGTAGCACTGATATGAAGAAAGTTCAAGGGTAGTTGAAGTGCGGCGAGTGATCTTAGCATTTTTATAATAGATTTAGGTATGTAGTATATAGTCCTATGCTTATTTTCATCTTGTTACATGATTTTCCAGTTAACAAATCAGAAGCCTGACTATACACTATAGTTATTCACGAAAGTAGTCAGACTAAGTAAACCACTGATATTGTCGTGCAATGCTGAACTGATGCAAAAAATCACCAGAGTTTGTTCTGAACTGAGTAAACTACAACAGAAACTACTTTGAACTAAAGTAAACCAAAATAAAGCTATCCCCAATGATCAAAAGTAGAAGTAAAACGATTCAAGTAGTGTTGAGTTAGCCAAACTGTAAGATTACATCTAATTCGAGAATACTGAAAGGCCAAAACTGGAACAAAACTTACAAGCAATAAAGAAAACTGCTGACTAAAAAGTTGCTAGAATAAAGAACCTATGCCTAGAACAAAGATTGATTGAAGTAAACAAGAGTGGTGGAAAAAAATGGAGGATCTGATGATGGTACTGGCGAATAGAATGACATGAATTTCAGTGGAGCAGTGATGCTTTCTAGTTATGAACTGCACGAGCAGTATGCTATAATGATGTTGCATATGCACCAGCTGGTAGAATATATATATAGTTTTGAGTATATAGCTGTGGGATATGCACAATGAAGTTTTGTTTTTTGGAGAATGGCAGATTTGTTGGTTTGGTGGGTGGTTTGCAGTAATTGGTGTGCAAGTTGTATGGAAAACGGGGTGATTATGACAAGTTCGTATGGATGAAGTATTTTGGAGGCAGCAGTGTGGTTGCAGTGTTGATGAAATATGGGATGATGAAGTAGTTGGTTTGGATTTGGAAGTTGATTGGTGGGAGTTAAGTTCGATATTTTTAGTGGTAAGTTGAGAAATGTTTGTGGGAAGAGGCAGTGAGCAAGGTTGAATGCTGTAGTGGTAACAGTGAGGCAGTGATTATGAAAGTGTAGAAGTATGGTGATGGTATTGATCGATGTTTGCAGATATGGTCAACTTTTACCGTCTTTGAAACTTATTATCCTACACACAAAAACGATTGGAGTGAAATTCCCTATTTGTAATTCATCAACGCTCACATCAAATTTCAACTAAAATTTGAAATTAAACAATGTGGGTAAAAACAAAAACTCACGTCAAATACAAGATTCCCTTTACGTTGTATAATGTACATTTAATCCAAAGAAGTTTGACTAGGTTTAAAACAATGCAATAGCCCAATGAAATGACTGCATCGTCCCATTAAAAAGATTATAAAATTCTTTATATTATCACATCTTTTTTATCAGTACATTAACAAGGGTTAACAACTTAACATATGAGCTTCGCTGCTAAGTATGTTGATGTTCCGCGCATGAATTTTATGCATATAGTAACTGAATTAATTATTTAATTTTGCAAGCTTGCTAATTCAAATAGTTCATTAATTGCGGTTCAGTAAATGCTAACAATCCTAACATGCATATTGTGTGTGTATTTAAAAAGAAAAGATGTGATCTTGGTATTAATTCTAGGAATAGGTCCTGGTTGTCTAGTGATTTTACCTCCAAGCTCTTTGGTAACTAAATCAACAGCTTCAGCACTTTTATACTTTGTCTACTTTGTCATTGAATGCAGGAACTTGGTTAACACAGAAGCAACCTGGAGCAATGTTTAGATCCTTGCAAGAATCTTCTGTAGCAGCCATTTCCATATCATCGTCTCCATAACTGAGTATTTGTGTCCATTTGTTAGACTATTTTGATCTATTATCATGTGACCATGTCTTGTAGTATTTGTGTTCATTTGTTAGACTATTTTGAACTATTATCATGCGACCATGTCTTGTAGTATTTGAAATATTAGCAGAATTATTTGAAACTTTTCCACCGGTCTGATTGTGTGTTTCCAAATAAGAATTCACTGCAACGTTATCATTGTTACATATAGTTGTTGTCATCTTCTCGATTTGTTATTTTTGGGATCCACATTTTAATATATGTGTGTGTGTGTGTGTGTGATGTGTATACATATATCTATCTGTGTGCATATATATATATATATATATATATATATATATATATATATATGTATGTATGTATGTATGTATGTATGTATGTATGTATGTATGTATGTATGTATGTATGTATGTATGTATGTATATGTATATGTATGTATGTATGTATGTATGTAATATAATAAAATGAAAATTGAAACAAATGCTGAAAATTAATATTATATAGAATAGCATTTGAAAAACGCTATTGATTCATCAAACGCTATCGCAACTCTATATGAGATGTAAGATTTTTCCATCAAAAACACTATAATAGAATCAAAAACGCTATAGTAGAAAATAAAAACGCTATGCAAGCATGACAAGAAATGCTATCGAAAAACATTGTAACGCTATAACATGGTTTGATGAAACGCTATAAAATGTGATCAAAAACGCTATAGAAGTTAAATGAAGGATTATATTCCCTATAGCGTTTAAGTTTAATAACAGAGAAAAAACGCTATTGTAGGTTGCAAACGCTATGCCCTTTTGTAGCTATTAGATATTATAGCGTTTTCCTTTCTGCTATGTAATGCTGCCGGCCTACCATAGCTTGTGATTCCACGGCGTTCTCTGAAACGCTATGGTAGCCTGTTATAGCGTTTTTCAAACGCTATGAAACCCATAAACTGTTGTAGTGCGGTCACATTTTCTGTTTTTCATTGAACTATATATTTTTGTAAACAAATTTTGAAAACTATTTCACCATTATTATTTATTATTAAAAATAGTTTTATTTTCATTATAAAATCATTTATTTGAATATTTAATATTAATTAAATATTCGCAAATCAAAGTAGTGAAATTCAGAATCATTATATTCTCCCCCTCTTAAATGAATTTCATCCCCGAAATTCCTTAGGAAGAAAATGTTCCTAACCCCTAAGTTCAAAACTATCAATTAAAATGAGTTATTAAAATTATTTTCAAAACCAGTTAGCTAGAATATTCCAAAATTTACAAGTCTTTTAAATGCATTCACCTATACCAACTAATTCTCTTCTATTCATTCATTCTAAGTTATAACTTGAAAGTCAAATTTTAGTTATCAATTTTTTTCCAAAATTCTTAAAAAAATTCTAACTCTTATATTTGTAAAAAAAATTGCAGCAACTCCTTTAGGCAGCTCGATCTATACAACTACAAATCGCCTTTACAGGCTCCAAACCAATCAAAGGAAACAAAAGCCAAGTGGTCTCTCATATCTGGGGCATAAAATCATCAACCGATTTAAATTTTCTAAATTTATTACGTACCTTTTTGTGTTTGATTTATATTTTTGCAAGTAATTTATTATCTCTCTGCGAATGCAGGTGCACAAAAATCAAATAGCAATCTCATGCATACCTGAACTTATGAAATCTAAAAGAAAATCATGTTGGCAAAAACAATATGGTGTAATTCTATATGCAAAAACTAGCATGATATAAATTTACATGTAACTAACAACCATATTTCAATCATATGCAACAAATAAGCGAATATCCTACAATAGATGCTACGCATCCAATGATTTTCAGATGACGAATTTAGATCTAAATATCTGAGTTGTTTAATTCAAAATTTTATTTTCAATTTTCTCAGACGAGAAAAATCAAAATAACAAGGAGGGGATCCCTCCAAATAAACGATGGCGACACTCTAGAATCAAAACTACTTGGAGCGTCCAGTGGTATTTCGGTTCCTCCAAAAACATCAACTAGAGTGAATAAATATCATTCCTTTCCAAAAATCTTCAAAATTATTTTTTTCAAAATCACTGGGATTTAGGTCTTAATAAAAAAATTAAAAATCCTTTGTCTATATATTTAAACTTTAAAGAAAATGGTATATGAAATCACACGGCTAATCAATTCAAATTCAATCAAATCCAATCAATCAAATTCCGTGTAGGAATAAAGTACACTGACAGTCAGTCAAATTCTACAAGGGAAAACTTAACACTTAACATTGTTTTAAATTGTCAAATGACTAATAAACAAATTTTAACTTAGGTTCGAAACTTCCTTAATTGTCCAAAATATAGATAATTTTCTAAGCGTACCATTTTGCTCATTAGCCTTTGCTTATTGCTTGGAAGATTATCCAAACTAACTCGGACAAAATGGAAAGTCATACTCTGTATTTTATTAATTTCTAATTCACTTAGTATTTTATTGAATACTAAAATTATTTATGAATTATGCCATAAATTCTCACCCAATTTTTTCAAAAGTATTTTATAAAGTTATTTCTTTATAAAATATCAAATCATAACTTATTCCCTTTATTTACTTATATAATATCTTTTATATCCTAAGAGTACATATGAATTTATGTTTAACTTTTTCAAAGATCCAGATGGAGATCGAATCAATTTATGATTTCTTAAAACCGAGTCAACCCATTAACCCTTTTTATTTACGGTGTTAAAATGAATAATATTTATGGGTTGACCCAATCAACAAGTAGTTTACACTACTTAGATGTTTTTAAAACATTTATATGGTTTTAATAAAAATAATGTTTATCAAAACCTTCTTATTTAATTTGACCCAATTTAAACCTGTGTTAAATTATCCTATAACTTTTCTAAGGGAAAAAAAATCCTATTTATCAAACCAATTTCTTATTACTAATATCTTTTGTTTTGGAAAACAATTCTCGTTTAAGGGAACTTAAAAATTAGATACCCCGTTTTAGTTTTAAACTTACCTCTGAAAGCATACTTTATATATATTTTTATATATATTAACTTTAAACAATTTGTTTATTAAAACTCACTTTGGGTTTATTCAGATTTGAACTCGTTTCGATCGCACAATGATAATGAGAATAATTTACTACGTATTCCAAAGGTTTGTCTAAGCAAACATCTGATCGTCACTTAGAAGATTATTCAGATTATCACAATACTAATCGAAACAATTTCCTTCTAATTATCCTAAAGAAAATGTGATCTATTTAAAATTTTACTTCTCGATATATTTTTACCTTTAAATACTTTCAAAAGTATAGCTATTTCATTTCTCAAAAATTCCTTTGAAATTATTTTTTCAAAAGTTCTGGGATTTAGATACAAAAATCCTTTTTAAACATATTTTTTAAACTAAATTAACATAAAACTTTCTTTATATAAAAATATTTTCATATTATAATAATCCCCCATATTATAATAGAATTATCTACAGTGTTTATTCTCTAAATATCTTATCCCACTATTTAGATTATATTAACAACTTGTTATAAAGTTTAATCCTTAACCCACCATTATTAAAAGATGAATTTTTAATTTAATCATATTCTTCGAACCCCTTAAAGTCAAATTGTGATAATAAATAAATATTATCACATTTAACCAACACACTATATAACTATATAGAGTTTTGAAAATTATTCCTTTATATATATAAAATATAATCCTAGGCAAAATATTTAATTTGTCAAATTTTCAAAATTTTCAATACCATGTCCGTTGGCCTTGGTCAAGTGTTTAGAAAACCCTATCAATACCGTGGCGTCCCACGTCTTGACCAAAATTCATAAAAACTCAATAGACCAATTAACATACTAAGTTTTTATAACATTAACAAATATGCTCTCGTATATACATAATACTCTCAAATTCATTATAAGTTGTTGCTTACCCCATCTCTAATGAGACAAACCCTACCAAAGCAAAGGTTTTCACTTAACCTTGTGCTCCGATACCAAATGTAATGATCCACCATTTTGACCATCGAAAGTCGACATCGAACACTACCACTGTGTTCCAATGTCATGCATCCAATCGACAAAAGGGCAGATTGTTAGGGTAAATAAGAAGAAAAGAATAGAGAACAGAGAAAAACAGAATCTCACAACGAAATCGACAAATATAGTATAGCAAAGATAGTAGAAACTTTCTCTTTAAAAAAATACGAAGTATATCAGAGTTAAAACAAACCTTATCAGCTAGACAGTTATAAAATCCTGACCTTACAAATGCCGATAGGTATACTATATAATACAACGAAAAATAAAATACTACGATAGGTGAATCTTCAGCTCCCTTCCATGATTTCCATAACACCAAAGGCAACCTGGAAAAATACTTGGTCTAACACGAGCATTATAAATAAATAACACCCGAATCAGTCTGGAAATATCAGCGTGAGATAACTCGAATAAGGGAAAACATATTTTT